>CAKJTW010000005.1:7500000-10000000 GCA_917880005.1 Nanger dama
GCATATTGAGTGTAGCACTTTCACAGCACCATCTTTCAGGATTTGAAACAGCTCCACTGAAATTTTATCACCTCAGTAGCTTTGTTCGTAGTGATGCTTTCTAAGGCCCACCTGACTTCACATTCCAAGATTTCTGGCTCTAGATTAGTGATCACATCATCATGATTATCTGTGTCTTGAAGATATTTTTGTACAGTTCTTCCATGTATTCTTGCCACATTCTATAGTCCACTTTTAAAATTCACTTTTGTTCTTTGCCATATAGTATGCTGTTAAACTTATCCAGTGAATTATTATTATTATTTTTAAAATCTGGTATATTTTATTTACCGTCTGAGCCACAGGAAGCCCTTGTCTTAGAATTTCCATTTGTTTCTATTTTACAATTCCTTTTCCTCTGTTTTCTTTTAACTCATCATAGACATATTTCATCTTCACCTTTTTTGTTCTATAAGATATCCTATATCGTTTTATTGAATCATCATTTTATACTAGTTGAGATTATTTCTTTTATTGATTTTTATTTAATAGTAAAATAATACTCTATTTTTACTGAAATCCTAGTAAACATCAAATATCATTCCACTATACTATTTATACACACATATGCAAGCATATTGTGATTTTCTTTTCCACTTCACAGATATTGCGCTTGTTTGTTTTAAATGAAAGTTTTGTGATAATCACACATCACTCAAATCTACAGATGGCCATTTTCCAACGGATCACTTTCTGTCTCTGTCTCACATTTTGGTAATTCTCACATATTCCAAATATTTTCATTATTATTATATTTATTATGGTGATCTGTGATTAGTGACTTTTGCTAATGCTACTACAAAGAGATTATAGCTCACTGAAGGCTCAGGTGACAGTATTTTTAGCACTCAAGTGTTCTTAACTAAGGTCTGTACATTGTTTTCTTAGACATAATGCTATTGTACACATAATAGATTTCACAATAATGTAAACATAACTTTTACATGCACTGGGAAAACACAAAGTTCATATGAATGTATTCATTATGATATTTGTTTTATTGTAGTGGTCTGGAATCAAACCTGCAATATCTCCAAAGTATACTTGTAGTATATATTATTGTATATGTGCTGTGCTGTGCTTAGTTGCTCAGCTGTGTCTGACTCTTTGCAACACCATGGACAATGGCTCCCCAGGCTGCTCTTTCCATGGGGATTTTCCAGGAAAGATTACTGGAGTGAGTAGTCATGCCCTCCTCCCAGGGATCTTCCCAACCCAGGGATCTAACTCAGGTCTCCCACATTGCAGGTAGATTATTTATAATCTGAGCACCAGGAAACTATATATTTACTATATTATAAAATATGATGTATGTATTTTCCTATTTTTTGAATGACAGAATAGTATAGCATAGTCCTGAGAGTCAAATTCCTGAGTTTATGTTTTAGTATACAACAGAAATTTTGAACTGGAGGTTTAGACTATAAAGAAAGCTGAGCACCAAAAAATTTATACTTTTGAACTGTAGTGTCAGAAAAGACTCCTGAGAGACTCTTGGATTGCAAGGAGATCAAACCAGTCAATAGTAAGGAAATCAGTTCTTATTATTCATTAGTAGGACTAATGCTGAAGCTAAAACTCATTGGAAAAGACACTGATGCTGGGAAAGATTAAAGGCAGGAGGAGACTGGAATGACGGAGGATGAGATGATTGGATGGCATCACTGACCCTAGGGGCATGAGTTTGAGGAAGTTCTGGGAGTTGGCGATGGACAGAGAAGCCAGGAGTGCTGTACTCCATGGGGTCGCAAAGAGTTGGACACGACTGAGAGACTGAACTGAATTGAAAAACTAGATTACTGAGTAACACTAGATATTCATTTCCCTTCCATGATAAGGATCTTTTCTTGGAAACTGGCTGCCATACAGAAAATATATTTTATCTTATCTCCTCGTTTCTGATATCTCATAGATGTGGCTAAGGACGGGGTTTGTCTGATGTAAGTTGTGTCAATTCCAAGTTCCAGTTAATTGTATTGTTTGATTTCCTTATGCTCTCTTCTCTCTGACTTCATTACTCAATGGTGTTGGGGTCAACCAGAAGACCAGGATCACAGAAGTACAACATGGCATCAGCTGGTAATCTTCACTCCCACTTCAAGAAGGGCTTCTTGGGGAGCTACCTGATCAGAGACATTTTCCTTAGTTTTGATCTATATAAAACAAACATTTGTTATATTATTTCACTTCGATCTGGGACTCACTTGTTATAGCAGTTAACCAATGCACACAAGGAGATTGGTCAGACAATGAGCAGTTCCTTTTGATTCTCTTCAGTTTGTGATCAACTGTAAAACATGTTAAGTACAGATTAAAAGAATATGCTATATTCAATCTGATCATTGCTTCACTAATTCTAATGTATGAAATAAAATCTTAAATATCATAGGTAAAAACACAGTCTTGAATAAATTAATTCTTTTTTATATGCAAAGTCTTTATTTTATTTTTAATATAAATTTATTTAATTGGAGGTTAATTACTTCACAATATTGTATTGGTTTTGCCATACATCAACATGAATCTGCCACGGGTATACACATGTTCCCCATCCTGAACCCTGCTACCTCCTCCCTCCTCATACCATCCCTCTGGGTCATCTCAGTGCACCAGCCCAAAGCATCCAGTATCATGCATCGAACCTGGACTGGTGATTCATTTCTTATATGATATTATACATGTTTCAATGCCATTCTCCCAAATCATCCCACCATCTTCCTCTCCCACAGAGTCCAAAAGACTGTTCTATACATCTGTGTCTCTTTTGCTGTCTTGCATACAGGGTTATCATTACCATCTTTCTAAATTCCATATATATGCATTAGTATACTGTATTGGTGTTTTTCTTTCTGACTTACTTCACTCTGTATAATCGGCTCCAGTTTCATCCACCTCATTAGAACTGATTCAAATGTATTTGTTTTAATGGCTGATGAATACTCCATTGTGTATATGTACCACAACTTTCTTATCCATTCCTCTACTGATGGACATCTAGGTTGCTTCCATGTCCTGGCTATTATAAACAGTGCTGCGATGAACATTGGAGTACACGTGTCTCTTTTAATTCTGGTTTCCTCAGTGTGTATGCCCAGCAGTGGGATTGCTGGGTCGTAAGGCAGTTCTATTTGCAGTTTTTTAAGGAATCTCCACACCGTTTTCCATAGTGGCTGTACTAGTTTGCTTTCCCACCAACAGTGTAAGAGGATTCCCTTTTCTCCACACCCTCTCCAGCATTTATTGCTTGTAGACTTTTGGATCACAGCCATTCTGACTGGCATGAAATGGTACCTCATGGTGGTTCTGATTTGCATTTCTCTGATAATGAGTGATGTTGAGCATTTTATCGTGTGTTTGTTAGCCATCTCCTCTATTGATTCCATCTCATCTCATTTGGGTCACCTCTAACTCCCTCCTCTGTCTTCTCTTATCCGTGTCACTCTGTGAACCTCTCTGGGTGTCCCTCATTGTGGAGAAACTTTTCATCTTTAACCTAGATGTTTCATCAATGGTGCTGCATAGAAGCAGAAGTCTTGAGACTACCGTAAAAATATGACTGAAAACCAGAAGCAGGAGGCTTAAGTCCAAACCTTGAGAACACCAGAGAACTCATGACTCAGGGAATATTAATTGACAGGAGCTCATCAAATGCCCCTACTCCAGCACTCTTGCATGGAAAATCCCATGGATGGAGGAGCCTGGTATGCTGCAGTCCATGGGGTCGCTAAGAGTTGGACACGATTGAGCGACTTCAGTTTCACTTTTCACTTCCATGCGTTGGAGAAGGAAATGGCAGCCCACTCCAGTGTTCTTGCCTGGAGAATCCCAGGGATGGGGGAGCCTGGTGCGCTGCCATCTATAGCGTCTCACAGAGTCTGACAGGACTGAAACGACTTCGCAGTAGCAGCAGCAGCAGCAGCAGCAGCAGCCATCGCCTCCATATCTACACTGAAATCAAGCACCACTCAAGGGCAAACAAGTTCCAGAGCAAGGCATACCATGCAAATTCTCCAGCAACACAGGAACACAGCCCTGAGCTCCAATATACAGGCTGCCTAAAGTTACTCCAAAACCATTGACATCTCGTAACTCATTACTGGACACTTCCTTGCACTCCAGAGAGAAGAAATCTAGCTCCACTCACCAGAACACCAACACAAGCTTCCCTAACCAAGAAACCTTGACAAGCCACCTGTACAACCCCACCCACAGTGAGGAAACTCCACAATAAAGACAACTCCACAACTGCCAGAATACAGAAAGGACACCCCAAACCCAGCAATATAAACAAGATGAAGAGACAGAGGAATACCCAGCAGGTAAAGAAACAGGATAAATGCCCACCAAACCAAACAAAAGAGAAAGAGATAGGGAATTTACCTGATAAAGAATTCTGAATAATGAAAGTGAAAATGATCTAAATTAATTCTCTTTTTTTAAGAGTAGAAGTTTTTTTATTATTATTATTTTACTTTACAATACTGTATTGGTTTTGCCATACATTGACATGAATCTGCCACAGGTGTACATGAGTTCCCAATCCTGAACCCCGCCCCTCCTCCCACCACTTTCTGCCTATCATCTCTGGGTCATCTCAGAATCAAAAGCATTATAAAGACTACTCAAATACCATCTAATTATCCTTGATTTCAAGGAATTGCTGTTTATAGCTAAAGAAATGTTAGCTTCTGCCAAGTGGCACAATCACTGAAAACTTAAAGCCTGCCTTGACAGATTATTCCATTATTTTTATCTGTTTAGACTTGTCTTTCAGTAACATAATCTGAAAATTGTATTTAACTAAAGCAGATTACACTTTCCAAGGTGAGTATTACATAAATTGACTGTGCTACCTCTTCCATAAAGGCTGTGGGAGGAGGAGACAGAACTACTTTTCCAAAGAAACAGAACTCTTTTCCAAAGAGAAAAGGATACAAATAGAGGGACCTGTCCCAGATCCTACTGTGAACATTATGATTCTTATCCCAAGGCTTTGAGTTAGCGAATCTTTAAGAACAGATCTGTTATAGACACACACACACACACACACACGCACACACACGTATGTGTGTGCGGTGTGTGTATGTGTTTATATTCCTTTAAAAACATCTCCATTTCTCTATCATTCCTGAAGGATAGTTTCAAAAAAAAAAAAAAAAGAGTTAAAGATAAACAGAACTTTACATTCAGCATTTGAAAGAGATTGTGCAACTTCTTTCAGCCTCTGTAATTCTTAATAGGAACTACTCAAATTAATATCCCCCTATAAGTAATGTGGCATTTCCTTCTGGCTGCTTTCCAAAATTTTCTGTCTTTAGTTTTAAGCATTGAATTATGATTTATCTGGGCTGGAATTATTTTGATTTTATCACGTTAGGGTTTGTTGGAAGTTTAGAGTCTGTGAGGTATTTCTCTAAATGTGGGATGTCTTCAGTAATTATTTCTTCAGACCCCTTTCATGTTGTATATTCTCCTTCTCTTCTCCATGACTCTGATGATACCAACAGTGCACATCTTGCTGTTAACAAATTGCTCTTAAAGCTTTGTTCATTTTTAGGTTCCATATTTTTTCAGATTATGTGAATTATATTCACCTTTCCACAAGTTTACTGACCCTATCTATGTCATTTCCAGACTACTACTGAACCGATTTTGGAAAATTTTCATAGTAAAAATTTAGTAAAATTTTGTATTTTTTCTATAATTTACAACATATGAATTTTCTGAGAGTTTTATTTTGTTTCAGGAGAATCTTTATTGTTGAAAAATTTTAAAATGACTTCTTTGAAACACTTGTCACGTACATCCCAGATCTGATTCATCCTTTGTGTTGACAACTATTGTGATTATTTTTTTCCAGTTTCTTAGAAAGATGAGTGGGTTTTCTTTTAATGATCACATGAACATTGTGTTTATTTCATCATTTGACTTGGGTCTTATTCAAATATTTCATTTTTTGTAAGAATTCACTCTATTTAGGTTTAACATGCATGTCCTGTCTAACTCTTATGTTCTTAATTCTGAAAATATTTTCACCTTTAGAGACATTTCCAGGTTATCTTTAATTTCTTCAGTTATATGGAGAGGAGTTTCCTTCAGGCTGAACTGTCTAAGGTCTCTAGGTGATTATGGTAGGCAGAAAAATGGCCCTAAAAGATGTTAATGTACTAACTACTGAAACCTGTAAGCATAATACATTGAAAAATGATTCTAATGATGTGACCAAGTTATGGAACCATAAAGAAAGCTGAGCGCCAACAAAGTGTTGATGCTTTTGAACTGTAGTGTTGGAGAAGACTCTTGAGAGTCTCTTGGACTGCAAGGAGATCAAACCAGTCAATCCTTGAGGCAATCAGTCCTGACTATTCATTGGAAGGACTGATGCTGAAGGTAAAGCTCTAATACTTTGGCCACCTGATGCAAAGAACTGACTCATTTGAAAAGACCCTGATGCTGGAGAAGATTAAAGGGAAGAGGACAAGAGGACAACAGAAGATGAGATGGTTGGATGGCATCACCGACTCCATGAACATGAGTTTGAAAAAACTCCAGGAGTTGGTGATGAACAGGGAGGACTGGCACACTGCAATCCATGGGGTCTCAAAGAGTCAGACAGAACTGAGTGAATGAACTGAACTGAACTGAACTGAAATCATGGGTAGTGAGATGAGAAAAATATCTTGGATGATATGAGTAGGTCCATGTAGTCATCAGAATCCCTAAACAACTGAAAAGGAAACAGAGAGTCAGAGGATACACCACAGACACAGAACTGGAGTGGTAAACTTTGAAATGGAAGAGAGCCACAAGCCAAGAATTTCAGGTGTCCTCTAGAACCTGAAGAAGGTGAGAAAATAATTATTCTGTCTCTGTGTGTGTGTGTATGTGTGTGTTTCTGTGCTCAGTTATTCATCTGTGTCCAACTCTTTTTGACCCCATGGACTGTAACATAGCAGTCTTCTGTGTCATTGGTATTTCCCAGATAAAAATCCTAGAATAGGTTGCCATTCCCTCCTTCAGGGAATCTTCGTAACCAGAGGGTCAATTGAGCCCCCATCTCTTGCATCTCTTGCTTTGGCAGACAGATTCTTTACCACTGTACTCTCTAGGAAGCCCCAGTTACTCCCTAGAGCCTCCAAAAGGAATGCAGCCATGCACTGACTATGATTTTAACATTTGTGACTCCAAAATAGTAAGATAACAAATTTGAATTGTCCTAAACCACAGTATTTTGGTAATTTTATAGCATCAATGACTAATGAAGTGGGATGCTGCTATTACAAAGACTACAAATGTGTAAGTGGCTTTGATATTGCTGACTTGATGGACGTGAATCTGAGTGAACTCTGGGAGTTGGTGATGGACAGGGAGGCCTGGCATGCTGCGATTCATGGGGTCACAAAGAGTCCGACATGACTGAGTGACTGAACTTAACTGAATGAGTTGAGGCTGAAAGAATTGTAAGGAAGATGATTAAAAACAAAACAAACAAACAAAAGAAAACCTCTGTTTTCTTGAAGAGACTCTTAGTAGAAATATGGATATGCTACTGAGCAAATATTTAGTGAAAATGTAGAAAATAACAGATAAAAATTATATTTTACTAGAGAAAATTTAGTTAATCAAAAACAGACTATCTGAACAAGCATGGATATTAAGGTCCCTGCTGCTGAGAGCTCAGAAGTAAAGATCATGGAAGAGAAAACATGTTAGAGAATATCTGAACTGTTGTATAGAGGTCGCTCCTAATAATTAAAAATGAGTATTAAAAGACTGCAGGTGAGGATTCAGAATAAAATGGGGACCATGCTATTGGAAAGGAAGAAATTTTTTTGTTTTTGTTATTGTTTTGTAATGGTAGAAAGCTTAGCTGAACCATATTTTAGAGTTACATAAAAAGAAGAATTTTTCAGTGATTTACAAGGATGATTAGTCATAAATATTTTTAAGCAGTGTTTAAGATGAAGCCTGATTTACTCTTGCTGTTTTCACTGTAATATGAAATAAATGAACTGAGGAAGAGCCATTAAGAAAACAGGAATCAGGGGTTTTGATGTCTGGAGAACCTCACTTATCCTGATTTCAAAAGATGCTAAAATTAGAAGATTGATTAAAGAAGTCATGCTTTAGAGACACCACCTGTTTGTCATGTCCCCTTCAGAGGTACATAACAAGTTTCTGTTTCCAAGCAGAGCTGCATCTCATCAATTATCAGTAGTCATCAATTATGGTTTATTTATCAATTGCATGCTACTCAATAAGCACTATCTGTAACCAGACAAAGATACGTAGATTGCACCATTTTCTGACAGTGCTTCAAAGACGACAAAATGTCCTGTTGCACTAAAGATTATTTGAAGAGATTAGGCATTCCACTCTCAGATTACTCTCGGTTAAAAGCCAGAAACAAAGATGAGATTATCTAGGAATGATCTGTGGACCAGCTTTGTATCTAATTAAATGATTTATTGAGACATACACGTGTGACCAAAAATGTGTTCTTGTGAATGTTGTAACAATGAGAACATTGCCAGCTTGCATGGAGAGGGACAAGGATAGGACAAAATAAAGTAAGGCTGGCAAACCCCCAAAATTCTACAGGTAAGTTGATGGCTAATAAAACTACTCAGATGAAAGCCCATGCTACTTTTCATGTAAAAGGATGACTCTGAGTGCTGAACCAAAAGTATGAATACAGGACTGTGACTTAGAAATGGTTCTTCTCAGGGCTTAAAACCTGATGGGGATTGTCAGGCTGACTTTCAGATTTTCTGAGAACATTTCTTTCTTTCTGTTTTTTTTTTTTTTCCCTCTCTTTTAAAATGGTTGTGCTTTTAAATGTTATGTCTGACCCACATTTTTTTTCCTTAAGAGCAGTTAACTTGTTTCTTGAGTTTCTGGGGTTTACAGATGGAAAGGAATTATGTCTCAGGAGGGGTTACAGTCAGATTATCCCTGATGTCTGGGCTTCCCGGGTGGCTCGGATGTTAAAGCATCTACCTGGAATGAGGAAGACCCGGGTTCAATCCCTGGATTGCGAAGATCCCTTGGGGAAGGAAATGGCAACCCACTCCAGTACTCTTGCCTGGAGAATCCCATGGAGGGGGGGGCATTTGGGACTTTGGGGCTGATAAAGTATAGATGAGATTCTGGAGTTTGAAATGATGCTATAGTGGGTTTAGACTTACAGAAATGTTGGGGTGGGGTGAATATAGTTTACACATGGAGAACATATGAAAATCAGGGACCAAAGGCATACTACAGTAGGCATAATATCCCCCAGGACACCTACATCCTAATCTCTCAACATGTGAATATGTTACAATACATGACAAAGGGGACTTTTGGTATGATTAAGAATTTTGAGGTGAAAAGATTATTCTGTATCCTTTAGAGGGATGCAGGGAATTCCCTGGTAGTCCAGTGGTTAAGATTCCATGCTTCCAAAGCAGGGAACTTTGATTTAATCTCTTCTCAAGGAACTAGGGTTCCCATATGCCAAGCTTCCCTTGTGGCTCAGATGTTAAAAAATCCACATGCAATGCAGGAGACTCAGTTTTGATCCCTAGGTTAGGAAGATGCCCTGAAGAGGGAATGGCAACTCACTCCAGTATTCTTGCCTGGACTATTCCACTGAGAGAGTAGCCTGATGGGCTACAGTCCATGGGGTCACAAAAGTCAGACATGACTGAGCTACTAAACAGCAGCAAGTATAATTACAAGGGTCTCTGTAAGGTATAAAAGGAGGAAAGAGCATCAGAGAATGCTATGTGGAGATAGAGACAGAAGTTAGAATCATACAATTTGTAGCTGAAGGGAGAAATATAGATTGAGTCTGGAAGTTGGAAAGCTAGAGAAATATTGCCTCCTAGAACCTCCAGAAGGAATATGGTACTGACAACAGCCTTACATTAGGATCTCTGACTTCCAGACATGTAAGAAAATAAATTTTGCATGGTTTCAGAGCACTATATTTATGGTATCTTATTTCAGCAGCAATAGAAACCTTAAGCAGTGGGAGATAAAATGTTTCAGGACTTAGAGGGGCAAAGAGGATTTTCTGGTTAGACTTTTATGAGTCAACTGAAAAATTTGTCCAATCTAAAATTATGTTTTATTTGGAACACTTACTGAGGACTTAAACATGGAATACAGACTCTCAGATAGTTCTGAGAGGCTATTTTGGAGAGGTAAATGAGAGGCCAGGATATTTACAAGTTTTTGCAAAGCGAACAAACACACAAAACAAAGCAAAAAACAGGTAAATAAAGCATCAAAAGGTTACTGTTAATTAAAGAAAAAACTAGACATCTAAAGTTAATGAATTTACCCCTTTTCTAAGAATGGGGAGATACAAGAGTCTGGGCTTAATGAAAGTACTCTTTTGATATACACCTTAACTATTTAAGGCAGTGTCGTATTTCTCTCCATCCTGAATCCCCTTAAGGTGCACACTGGCTTGATGACCTCATATCCTTTGTTTACTGATAGGGCAGGTGGCATTCTTTGACCTAAGTTATAGCGGCAAGGAGGCTTCCCCTGTGGCTCAGGATTAAAGAATCAACCTGAAATGCATGAGATGCAGGAGATGCGAGTTTGATCCTTGGAGGAGGGCATGGCAGCCCACTCCAGTATTCTTGCCCAGAGCATCCCACGGACAGAGAAGCAAAGAGTTGGACATGACTGAAGCAACTTAGCATACATTCATGATAGGAGGGGCCTGGTCTTCTTACCCAGACCCATGAAATGGGACAGGAATAGTACTTTCCTGGTAGTTTCTTGTGGTGTGCTTTTCTCTACCAGTGCTCTTTGTGGCCTTGGTATCTCCAGTTACAATATGGACATCTCCAACATAGGGGAACAAAGGGAAATTTGTTGTGGTAGAATTCTTGCCAGTGCCACCCATCAACTCTTAGTCAAGTAGGGAAGTGTGAATGAGCCAGAAGAGAAAAATATTTCACCTGGTCACTTATTTTTTGTGGGAATAGTTGTGTCAGGCTCATCTATTGTCCAAGAACTTTCATTTGATCAAGAGATTAAGTGAGATTATCTATTTTATATTGCATGAGATCACTCTGAGTCAGTATCATCACATGGGACAACATGTGCATAGAAATCATAAAACAACGTGCAGTTGTGGTTTTCATTCAGTGTCAGTGAATATTCATTGGAACAACTGGTGCTGAAGCTGAAGCGCCAATATTCTGGGCACATGATATAAAGAAAGTTGACTCTTTGGAAAAGACCCTGATGCTGGGAAAGACTCAAGGCAGAAAGAGAAGGGGATGATAGAGGACAAGATGGTTGAATGGCATCATCAACTCAATAGACATGAATTTGAGCGAGCTCCAAGATATGGAGAAGAACAGGAAAGACAGAGGTGCTGCAGTCCATGGGGTCACAAAGAGTTGGACAAGACTTAGTGACTGTACAACAATGGACTGTCAAATCAGTTCAGCTTCACAGCACTTCACAATCTTTGTTTGCCAGTTATATTATTTCCAGATTTTAGTTTTACTTGGCATAAAGGGGCAGGGACAAGCTAGTCTATACATTTTTGTTGAACCAGACTTCCCCATATGTTTCTATCCCTCCTAAAACAACTGCATATTTTCATATAACATTTCAGATGGTTAATAACACACACACACACACATACATATATATATAACTTTTTAAGCATACAAAGAGTCGAGTAGGCAAGAATAAGATGCAGTACTATAACATTTGAGCTCAGAAAGATCTGCTCCCCAAAGCACAAAAATACTAGCAAATTTTCAGAGAACTCTCTCTCCCACATATTTGGAAATACTCATGCACCAGCAAATCAGACTCCATGCCCCTTGATGTATTACATTAGAAGTTCCACAGAGTGAGTAATCACAACCCCAAAACATGTTTTCTTTTTTCATCCCACTTACCTCAACAACTGAAGCTTGACCTTTTTAATAACAAGAATATATTTCAATTCAGTTTAAATATCAGCACTGCATCTTTATTCTGGTAGCCTTCTGCCTGCATGAACACATTCATAATAATATATATTGCCCATTACATATATTTATATGTGAAACATCACATACAGAGACCATGAATTATTCCCAGCATTTTTAGTGTTTTCAACAATTATTATTGTAGAAAATTGTTTTTATTTCCATGGATTTAAGTAATGATGCTTCTAGTTTAAGGTGGAACACTGAAACACAGATTTAGTTTCTCCATTCCTAAAGACACTTTAAATCAGGAATTCATAGCCAGGCTACCTGAGTTTGAATGAATTTAAACTTGAATGCATATATTTATTCTCAATTACCTATAACTGAAAATGAACTTTCCTTCAATTATATGGGCAGGAAATAAACAGCGTAGCATTAGCAATTTTACAGCTTTCAGTTTAGTTTGGTTGCTCAGTCATGTCCGACTCTTTGCAATCACATGGACTGCAGCATGCCAGGCCTCCCTGTCCATCACCAACTTTTCATTTTTCACTTTATGGGTTTATTATCATTGAAAATCACAAGTAGTTTCATGTCACATTTTACATATTAGAGACATACAAATTTAGATTTTACTGATTATTACCAAATTATAATACATTTTACAATGGTAACTCAATATTTTTACTTAATGCATGACTGGAGACATATTCATTCTTGTATTAAAATAGTTATTTAATGTATTTAATGTATATCCATTTTTCAATGTAGTTGTTTTCAGTTGTATTCCTGTATATTTTATTTTATGAATTTAAATCATCAGGTGGAAAACTCTACAGGTTCTCCTAGCCTAACAAAGAGGTGTAAGGAACAAATGTATAAAGAATCTATACTTCAAAAGGATAGTAAATATATTTTAAAATAAAATATCAAGCTCAATACAAATGAGAGAGGGGAAAAAAAGATCAAAAACAAAATTTTGGAAGTCATAGTCTGATGGACAGGTGGTAACTGAGAAGTAGATATTGAGCTGAATACAAAACCAAGAGAATGTAAAACAAAAAACAAACCAACTGATATAATAAGTGTATCCAGGAATTCAGAAATTGACAATGTTAGCTGCTCCTAAAAATAAAGTTAATGTGGCATCAGGTAGAATTGGTTAAGCAAATACTTAAGTCTAGGTTGGACCTCCACACCTCTTCTGCCACTTTGCCTAACTGTGATTGTGCATGTAAATATGACCTGATGGTTTATTTTGAGAAAAAAACTGAAAGAAAGGAACATGGTCACAATGCAATAAAGCTATACATAGAAGAACTACAAAAGAAAGGTCTTAATGGCCCAAAGAGCCACGATGGTGTGGTCAGTCACCAAGAGGTGGACATCCTGGAGTGTGAGGTCAAGTGGGCCTTAGGAAACATTGTAAGGAACAAATTTAATGGAGATGATGGAATTCCAGTTGACCTATTTCAAATCCTAAAAATGACATTGTTAAAGTGCTGCACTCAATATGCCAGCAAAATTTGGAAAACTCAGCAGTAGCCACAGGACTGGAAAGGTCAGTTTGCATTCCAATATCAAAGAAGGGCAATGCTAAAGAATGCTCAAACTGCCATACAATTTTTCTTATTTCATATGGTAGCAAAGTAATGTTCAAAAACCTTTAGGCTAGGCATCAGCAGTATGTAAACTTGCAATTTCCAGAAGTACAAGTTGAGTTTACAAGAGAAGAGGAATGAGAGATCAAATTGCCAACATCCATTGGATCATGGAGAAAACAAGGGAGTTTCAAAATAACTTCTACTTCATTGACAGTGTGAAAGCTTTTTACTGTGTGCATCACAATAAACTGTGAATAGTCTTGAATAAATGGAAGTACCTGTCTCCAGAGAAATGTGTATGTAGGTCAAGAAGAAACAGAATTGCACATAAAACAATGGACTTGTTCAAAACTGGGAAAGAAGTACATCAAGGCTGTATAGTGTCACCCTGCTCATTTGACTTATATGCAGAGTATATCATGAAAATGCTGGACTGTATGAATCACAAGGTGAGATCAAGATTGCTGGGAGAAATATCAACAGTCTCAGATACACAGATGATACCACTCTAATGACAGAAAGTGAAGAAGAACTATAAGAATCTGTTGATGAGGGTGAAAGAGGAGAGTGGAAAAACCTGGCTTATAATTCAATTTTCTAAAAACTAAGATCATGGCATTCACTCCCATCACTTCATAGGGAAAAATGTGAAATCAATGACAGATTTCATTTTCTTGCACTCCAAAATCACTGCAGACAGTGACTGTAGCCATGAAATTAGAAGACACTTAAGATGGTTAGATAGCAATGAACATGAATTTGGGCAAACTCAGAGACAGTGGAAGACAGATGAGCCTGGTGGGCTACTCACCAATTATAGATTATTTATCAATTACCTCCTCCTTAATAAATATTATCTGTAACCAGGCACAGTTGCTTTGATTGGTATGTAATATCTGAGCAAAGCCCTGAATTGCCTTGTATTTTGTGTACTTACACCATCTTTGAATTTTTGTGGTAGGGGAGTTTAAGAATCAAATCCTCAGGCTACTCTAAACATAGAGGATGTCCAGACCAGTTAAATATTTAATTTGATACCAAATTTTAAAAACTCTAATCTTCATGTATGAGCTTTCTGAAAGATAGACATATAATTTACATGCTGAGGACAGGAAAAGTGTTCTGGAGATATCTGAAGAACATAAAGAAAAAGTCCTAACAATACTAACTTTCTTGATTTCAAAGACAGCATCACAACTAGACCAGGCTCCAGAAGAACAAGCTCCAACTATAAGCAAAGGGTTCCAGTCAGTATTTTAGTGCACAGTTATACAAAATGAGAAATGGTAAAAATCAACAGGCATTTCAGGTAAAACTTCTATTATGGAAACAAGAAGTCACATCTCACAGATGCAAATAAAAGTACAAAAATTAAGAAAGAAAAGTTTACATTTACATTTAGTTAATGAAGATCATTCTTTATAAAACAATAATAAAATCTAAGAATAAAATAACAATATTCAGGAAATGTAAAGTGTTCTAAAATATGCAATAAAACTGCATTTAGAGTCCTCAATTCCCTTTCACTCTAAATAGGCTATTTTATACTGTTACACTATTTTATCCTATTTAGTCATTTTATTATGGAACATCAGTTCAGTTCAACTGCTCAGTCGTGTCCGACTCTTTGCAACCCCATGAATCACAGCACGCCAGGCCTCCCTGTCTATCACCAACTCCTGGAGTTCACTCAGACTCATGTCCATCGAGTCAGTGATGCCATTCAGCCATCTCATCCTTGGTCGGCCCCTTCTCCTCCTGCCCCCAATCCCTCCCAGCATCAAAGTCTTTTCCAATGAATCAACTCTTTGCATGAGGTGGCCAAAGTACTGGAGTTTCAGCTTTAGCATCATTTCTTCCAAAGAAACCCCAGGACTGATCTCCTTCAGAATGGATTGGTTGGATCTCCTTGCAGTCCAAGGGACTCTGAAGAGTCTTCTCCAACAACACAGTTCAAAAGCATCAGTTCTTCAGCACTCAGCCTTCTTCACAGTCCAACTCTCACATCCATACGTGACCACAGGAAAAACCATAGCATTGACTAGATGGATCTTTGTTGGCAAAGTAATGTCTCTGCTTGTGAATATGCTGTCTAGGTTAGTCATAACTTTTCTTCCAAGAAGTAAGTGTCTTCTAATTTCATGGCTGCAGTCACCATCTGCAGTGATTTTGGAGTCCCCAAAAATAAAGTCTGACACTGTTTCCACTGTTTCCCCATCTATTTCCCATTAAATAATGGGACCGGATGCCATGATCTTCGTTTTCTGAATGTTGAGCTTTAAGCCAACTTTCCCACTCTCCTCTTTCACTTTCATCAAGAGGCTTTTTAGTTCCTCTTCACTTTCTGCTATAAGGGAAAGCACTCTATAATTTGTAAATGATATCAAGTGATATTTTATATCTCAATATTTGTGATGTCTAAACATTTGTCTCCACCTTCCCTGGTGGCTCAGATGGTAAAGCATCCGCCTGCAGTGCAGGAGACCCAGATTCAATTCCTGGTTTGTGAAGATCCCCTGGAGAAGACAATGGCAACCCATTCCAGTACTCTTGCCTGGAAAATCCCATGGACAGAGGAGCCTGGTAGGCTGCAGTCCATGTGGTCACTGAGAGTCGGACATGACTGAGTGACTTCATTTTCCAGTTTTTCTCTGTTAGTTCAGTTTAGTTCAGCTGCTCAGTCATGTCTGACTCTTTGAGACCCCATGGACTGCAGCACTCCAGGACTCCCTGTCCATCACCAACTCTCAGAGCTTGCTCAAACTCATGTCCAACCAGTTGGTCATACCATCCAACCATCTCATCGTCTGTCATCCCCTTCTCCTCCTGCATTCAATCTTTCCCAGTATCAAGGTCTTTTCAAATGAGTCAGCTCTTCGCATCAGGTGGCCAAAATATTGGAGCTTCAGCTTCAGCATCAGTCCTTCCAATGTATATTCAGCCCTGATCTTCTTTAGGATGGACTGGTTTGATCTCCTTGCAGTCCAAGGGACTCTCAAGAGTCTTCTCTGACATCACAGTTTAAAAACATCAGTTCTTCAGCGCTCAGCTTTCTTTATAGTCCAACTCTCACATCCATATATGACTACTGGAAAAAACCATATGTTTGAATAGAGAGAACTTTGTTAGCAAGTAATGTTTCTGCTTTTTAATATGCTGTCTAGGTTTGTCATAGCTTTTCTTCCAAGGACCAGCTGTCTTTTAATTTTGCTCTATAAACAACAAAATAATAGGTATTCCTGTCTGCAAGAGAGATCTGCAAAGTAAAGAAGTCAAGAACCACATTTCACTAAACAATCTCTTCTATAAATGAAGTAGCTTCACTTTCATTAATCCTTTTTTTTTTTTTCTTTAAGGAGAATCTTAACTTGTCTTTTGTACTGTGTACTTATATGTTTGTTTGTTTGTTTTTCCAGAATCTTATCTCTAATACAGAACACATGCACATTTCTAAAGAGTTTTATCCTAAGATGTGCAATTATTTTCTGTAAAAAGTAGCTTAATAAATGTGTCAGATGTTGCTGTTTATAAAGATCTCTGTAATGTATTCTTTGTTTTTGTGTTGTATTTTTAAATAATCAATTAAATATTTTTATATTATTTTATATTATATAAAAACAAACTGCATGCTGAATTTGATCTTCAGGTAATAGTTTGCCAACATCTGATTTAATCCACGAGAGGAAGCTTTCTTGTTAAAAAAAAAAAAAAGTTTATTGACGTAATATAACTAAAAGCTGTATTTACAAGTGGAGTGAGCACATTACACACCTTAAATTATATTGAATTTAAAGACAACTAAAGTCTCAGTATTTTTTTCACATTAGCTCATCATAAATCTACATATCTGCCACAACGCAGATAGCTAAAACTTTATTTACTTTACCCCTTGTCCATTTTAGTTAAGAACAGGTGTCATTTAACATTCTTTTTTAAACCTGTATAGAGCCAGGCAGTGAATATTTTATTTGGTGGGTTTAAAATTTTCTGTTGCACTCAGTTCTCTCCTTGTAGTAGAAAAGAAGCCATAGACAGAACATAAATGAATAGACTTTTTTTTTTGCATTACAACTTTATTTATATAAAAAAAATTCCCTTTGCAATTGTTATTACAGGCTAAGGAGATCATTTACTGATGTTGTTGCTGTTGGATTACATATTTCTCCTGGTTTCAGATAATCTGACAAGCATATGTATTTTCTGTTAAGGTGAAGATAATATGATTAGTAGGAGAAAACATTCTCTTTTAAATTTGAGAACAATTAAAAAATATATACCACTCTCCTAATCTGGAATTCAAATGGTATATATATATATATATATATATATATATATGGGAAATTATTTGCCATAGGAGATTCCACTCATTATCATTTTTATATATGTATGTAAGATGTGTTTATGTATATTTACATGTGACATGTAATGCATATTTATAGACAATTATATCAATTTCATAAAAAGACAAATTCAAAGTAAAAGCAAAGTCATTCACTTCAAGCAGCTAAATGATAAGTGACACTGACATTGCATATATAATTTGTCACATATACATATATATGCTTTTATCATTTTCTAAAATACATACATATGACATTATGTAATATCAAAGTGACATATAGGTATAGTGCATTATATGCAACACTAAGTTGTGAGAGAAGTAGAAAATGAACAATAAGAATTCAGACAAGGAACATCACTTTTAAATAAATGGAATAATATGCAGAGTATATTATGCAAAATACTAGGCTGGATAAAACACGGGCTGGAATCAAGGTCATCAGGAGAAATATCAACGACCTCAGACATGAGAATGATACAACTCTAATGGCAAAAAGTGAAGAGGAACGAGAGAGCTTCTTGATAAGGATGAAAGAGGAGAGTGAAAAAGTTGGCTTAAAACTCAGCATTCAAAAACCAAGATCATGGATGGCATCCAGTCCCATCACTTCATGGCAAACAGAATGGGAAAAAGTGAAAACAGTTGCAGACTTTATTTTCTTGGACTCCAAAATCACTGTGGATGGTGACTGCAGCCATAAAATTCAGACAATTGCTCCTTTTAAGGAAAGCTATGAGAAACCGCCTAGATAGCTTAGATATCACTTTGCTAACAAAGGTCCACATAGTCAAAGCTATTGTTTTTCCAGTAGTCATGTACGGATGTAAGAGTTGGACAATAAAGAAAACTGAGCACCAAGGAATTGATGCTTTCCAATTGTGGTACTGGAAAAGACTCTTGAGAGTTCCTTGAACTGCAAGGAGATCAAAAATATCCATCCTAACGGAAATCAACCCTGAGTATTTATTGGAAGGACTGATAGGGAAGCTGAAACTCCAATAGAGCCAGATGCTGCGGGAGGTTGAATTCAAAAGAAGAGAGTAGCAGAGGGTGAAATGGTTAGGTAGTATCAGTGACTCAGGGGACGTGAGTTTGAACAAACTCCAGGAGACAGAGAAGGACAGGGAAGCATGGCGTGCTGCAGGTCATGGGATCACAGAGTTGGGCACAACTTAGCAAATGAACAGCAATAAACAAAGTGGTATAATGTTTCATGGTGTGGACATCATTTTTATCTCCAGGAACCTCAGCCTGCAATGCCTTGGAGCGAAACTCTGGGTTCCCAACCAGAGATCGAGGCCAGGTCCCAGCTGTGAAAGCACCAGATCTTAGCAACTAGACCAGTGGTCAGTGACAAGGGTTCTGACCCTTCAGCTTTGCAGAAAGGAATTTCCACAAGACAGAAAGTAGTAGCAAGTAAAGTATTTATTAAGAAAAAAAGAGCACAGTACGCGTGGACAGACACATGGACAGACTCAGAGGGTGAGTCCTTGAGTTGCTGAGTCACACCCTCAAGGCAGTTTCAGTTACTTTTATGGGGTATTTCTTTATGGTTTCCTTTGGTGAATCATTTTGACTTGCCTGGTTCACAGTCCATATTTTGTACTACCATGTGGTCGCTAAGAGTTGGACACAACTGAGTGACTTCACTTTCACATTTCACTTTAATGCATTGGAGAAGGAAATGGCAACCCACTCCAGTGTTCTTGCCTGGAGAATCCCAGGGATGGGGAAGCCTGGTGGGCTGCCATCTATGGGATCGGACACAACTGACGCGACTTAGCAGCAGCAGCAGCAGCAGCAGCAGCATGTGTGTGCACACATGTCTTAGCCAAGATGGATCCTTCTACAAAAGCCTGTGGGTAGCTTAACATCACCCCTCTTTGACCTTCAAGGAGTGTTTCTGTGCATATGTGGTTGGGGAGCTCTCCTGACTCTGAGAATGAGAAATATGCAGTATGGCAGGGCCCCATCTCTTTTTTTAACTGTCAGTCCATGGGAAATGAATCTTCAATTGCTTTACCCTGGGAAGTAGGAGAAGAAGCAATTAACTCCTGCTTCAATTTGACAAGACTTTCAAAGAGTAACAAAATTTCATATAATAAGGCTGGATAATGGCAGCATTAGGGGGAAATTATGAGCAAAATTGGGGAATATGAGTATGGGACAGGCAAAAGAATTAACTATATACTTAAGTGTGTTATTTTAGGCAGTAACTGGGAAAATAAGAATGAGTCCCCCCACCCCACCAGGGCCAGAATAAATACTCACAAAAAGATGAGGACTATCAAAGAAAATTTGGAACCAGGCAGAAACAAGAAAAAGGTTCAATTCAAACTATCACAACAGGTGAGAGAAGTTAAAGTCCACTGGGGTTTGTGTGTCTGTGCTCAGTTGCTACGGTCATGCCCTGATCTTTGCAACCCTGTGTACTATAGCCCTCCAGGCTCCTCTGTCCATGGGGATTCTCCAGCAAGAATACTGGAGTGGGTTGCCAAGTCCTTTCTCCAGGGGAGCTTCCCCATCCCGGGATCTGAAAGGCCGGGATTCTTGGCCTCTAGAGAAGAATTCAATCTAGGGCCAGAGACAAGGTTTGATCACTCAGAGCTTTTGTATAATTAAGTTTTATTAAAGTTTAAAGGAGATAGAGAAAGATTCTGACATAGGAATCAGAAGGGGGCAGAAAGAGTACCCCTCTTCTAGTCTTCAGCTGGATGTTATATAGTTATTGGTGCTGCTGCTAAGTTGCTTCAGTCGTGTCCGACTCTGTGCGACCCCATAGATGGCAGCCCACCAGGCTCCCCCTTCCTGGGATTCTCCAGGCAAGAACACTGGAGTGGGTTGTCATTTCCTTTTCCAATGCATGAAAGTGAAAAGTGAAAGTGAAGTTGCTCAGCCTTTCTTGATTCTTAGCGACCCCATGGACTGCAGCCCACCAGGCTCCTCCGTCCATTGGATTTTCCAAGCAAGAGTACTGGGGTGGGGGTGCCATTGCCTTCCCTGATATAGTTCTAGCAGTCTGTTAATGAAGGAAAGGAATGTCTTAAAATTCAGAATGGCACCAGGCCCGTCACCCATAAGATGCATTTTGGGATAATCTTGACACCAGATGATTCATCCTGGGCCATAAAATGATTAACTTGAATCTTGTAGAAGGGAAGATTACCATACAAATAGTTTTATTTACATAGATTCGGGGAACAATATATGAGTATAACATACTGGTTTGTCAAGTAGGTTCTTAGCCATTAGGGGAACTGACTTGAATACAGAGTCTAGGGTAAATGCATAGTATATTAGCATAGCTTAAGAAACATTTCCATAAGAAATATGCATTGGTTATCTCAAGGTTTGAGAATAGTTAACTTCAGGTGAAACCAGGTGTCATTATGGCAACACAGTGTTTTAAAAGAAACCTCCTTTTAGATTTGTATAGAGAAGAAAAAAAAAAAAATATATATATATATATATATATCGCTAGTTTGTTTCCTCTTGCCTCTTAAGAGAGACACAAATGTCTGACACTTGCAGGCTGTTTCCTCCCTTTGGAGACCTCTGGACTTCCTGCCTGTTACCCTCTCAGATACAACCTGCATTAGAAGTGCTTAAACATTAGTATGAAAAGTGAAAGTGTCAGTTTCATCCAACTCTTTGCCACTTGTGGACTGCCCACCAGGCTACTTTGTCTGTAGAATTATTCAAGCAAAAATACTGGAGTGGGTTACTATTCCCTTTTAGGGGATCTTCCCGACCTAGGAATCAATTCCAGGTCTCCTGCATTGTAGGCCACCAAGGAAGCCAGCTCCATTAGAGTGAAGTAGTGGAAAGAATATTGAAGGACTTTCAGTTCAGTTCAGTCGCTCAGTCGTGTCCGACTCTTAGCGACCCCATGAACTGCAGCACGCCAAGCCTCTCTATCCATCACCATCTCCCAGAGTTCACTCAGACTCACGTTCATCAAGTCAGTGATGCCATCCAGCCATCTCATCCTCTGTCATACCCTTCTCCTCCTGCCCCCAATCCTTCCCAGCATCAGAGTCTTTTCCAATGAGTCAACTCTTCACATGAGGTGGCCAAAGTACTGGAGTTTCAGCTTTAGCATCATTCCTTCCAAAGAAATCCCAGGCCTGATCTCCTTTAGAATGGACTGGTTGGATCTCCTTGCAGTCCAAGGGACTCTCAAGAGTCTTCTCCAACACCACAGTTCAAAAGCATCAATTCTTCAGCACTCAGCCTTCTTCACTTTAGGGGAAGGTTAATCAATAGGATATGTAAAGAACATTGAGTTTGCAAATCTTTTTCCTCTGTGATTTGGGCTCTGTATCTGGTAATTGTTACCATCAAAGTTAAGCTCTCACTCTCCCGTTGGAATTGGGAAATAGTGATCTTATCTCTTAAGAGGTTTACATGTCAAAGATTTGGTTTCCAGGTGCTTGATCAACCCATTTCCTAGGCTGTAAAATTAGCAAGTGACTGAGACAGGTGGCTCAGGGGTAAAGAATCTGTCAATGCAGGAGCCATGGAAGACTAGGATTTGATCCCTGGGTCAGGAAGTTGCCCTGAAGGAGGAAATGTCTACTCACTCCAGTATTCTTGCCTGGAAAGAAAATACTGTAGATAGAGGGAGCCCATTTTGCTATACAGTCTATGGGGTAACAAAAGATGTGAACATGATAGAGAAGCTAAACAACAACAAAGCAAGATATTTAGAAATATTTCAGTTTAAAGTTCATAACATAACCCACTCTTTAATATCAAATGTTTTGCAATGTCAAAAGTTTCATTATTTACTGCTTTTAATTTGCTCTCATAGCAAAAACTAGTATAATATCCACATGATCCCCTTGCGTATCACATATATAGACTATTAATTTTGTTACTAGAGACTATTAGAAGAGCAAGTACATATAGAGTTCCTCCTATTTTTTTTTTCAAATAGACATGGAAATTGTAAATTATATACAACTTGATTTGACCAACTGGTGTTAACTAATAGTATTGTGGATCAAAGAAGTCTGAGACCACAGTCCTTAGTAAAAAGACAGAAAAATAACTGAGAGACTGCTCTTTATACACACTCCAGATGATTTCTCCTGCCTATTAGGATTCTTTCTTGTTTGGACTGCAACTTGGTCAGTTTGTCTTAATCTGCATCCATAACAGCAAGACACAACAGAAAGCTGGCAAAACAACATCTGTGTCAGATCAGAGGCAGAGTTGGGCTGAGTGTCATCAGCATACTGATGGACTAATGTTGCCAGTATCCCTCTTATTACAAGACAAAATATCATATCAACTGGTCTTTCTTCTTTAGCTTTTAAAACCTGATGAAGCTTTTCAATAACTTAAAGTTCATAACAGATGTTTAGCACAACATGTAGGCACATTAAACATTGATATATAGACTCTATTGACAAGAATTCCATTCTGTTTTCAATTTGATGTCCTTGGTTTAAAATCAAAATTTGTCCTCTGAATATCTATAAATATAGTGTGTGTGTGTGTGTGTGTGTGTGTGTGTGTGTGTGTGTGTATAAATTAACAGTTCAGTTAGTTCAGTCACTTAGTCATGTCCAACTCTTTGCAACTGCATGAATCGCAGCATGCCAGGGCTCCCTGTCCATCACCAACTGCCAGAGTTTACTCAAACTCATGTCCATAGAGTTGGTGATACAATCCAGCCATCTCATCCTCTGTTGTCCCCTTCTCCTCCGGCCCCCAATCCTCCCCAGCATCAGGGTCTTTTCCAATGTGCCAACTCTTCACATGAGGTGGCCAGACTATTGGAGTTTCAGCTTTAGCATTAGTCTTACCAATGAATGCCTAGGACTGATCTCCTTTAGAATGGACAGGTTGGATCTCCTTGCAGTCCAGGGGAATCTCAAGAATCTTATCCAACACCACAGTTGAAAAGCATCAGTTCTTCGGTGCTCAGCTCTCTTCACAGTCCAACTCTCACATCCGTATATGACCACTGGAAAAACCATAGCCTTGACTTGATGGACCTTTGTTGGCAAAGTAATGTCTCTGCTTTTTAATATGCTATCTAGGTTGGTCATACCTGAGTGGTTTAGCTGTTTTCTCTACTTTCTTCAATTTAAGTCTGAATTTGGTAATAAGCAGTTCATGATCTGAGCCACAGTCAGCTCCTGGTCTTGTTTTTGTTGACTGTATAGAGCTTCTCCATCTTTGGCTGCAGATAATATAATCAATCTGATTTCAGTGTTGACCATCTGGTGATCTCCATGTGCAGAGTCTTCTCTTGTGTTGTTGGAAGAGGATGTTTGCTATGACCAGTGCATTTTGTTGGCAAAACTCTATTAGTCTTTGCCCTGCTTCATTCTGCATTCCAAGGTCAAATTTGCCTGTTACTCCATGTGTTTCTTGACTTCCTACTTTTTCATTCCAGCCCCCTATAATGAAAAGGACATCTTTTGGGGTGTTAATTCTAAAAGATCTTGTAGGTCTTCATAAACCCATTCAACTTCAGCTTCTTCAGCATTACTGATTGGGGCATAGACTTGGATAACTGTGATACCGAATGGTTTGCCTTTGAAACCAACAGAGATCATTCTGTCATTTTTGAGAATGCATCCAAGTACTGCATTTTGGACTCTTTTGTTGACCATGATGGCTACTCCATTTCTTCTGAGGGATTCCTGCCCACAGTAGTAGATATAATGGTCATCTGAGTTAAATTCACCCATTCCAGTCCATTTTAGTTCGCTGATTCCTAGAATGTCGACGTTCACCCTTGCCATCTCTTGTTTGCCCACTTCCAATTTTCCTTGATTCATGGACCTGACGTTCCAGGTTCCTATGCAATATTGCTCTTGACATCATTGGATCTTGCTTCTATCACCAGTCACATGCACAACTCGGTTTTTTTTTTTTTTGCTTTGGCTCCATCCCGTCATTCTTTCTGGAGTTATTTCTCCACTGATCTCCAGTAGTATATTGGGTACCTAATGACCTGGGGAATCCCTCTTTTGGTATCCTATCATTTTGCTTTTTAAATACTGTTCATGGGATTCTCAAGGCAAGAATACTGAAGTGGCTTGCCATTCCCTTCTCCAGTGGACCACGTCCTGTCAGCCCTCTCCACCATGACCTGCCCATCTTGGGTTGCCCGCAGGCATGGCTTGGTTTCATTGAGTTAGACAAGGCTGTGGTCCTAGTGTGATTAGATTGACTAGTTTTCTGTGAGTATGGTTTCAGTGTGTCTGCAATCTGATGCCCTCTTGAAACACTACCATCATACTTGGATTTCTTACCTTGGGCATGTGGTATCTCTTCACGGCTGCTCCAACAAAGCACAGCCACTGCTCCTTATCTTGGATTTGGAGTATCTCCTTACTGCTGCTGTCCCTGACCTTCAATGTGATATAGCTCCTCTAGGCCCTCCTGTGCCTGTGCAGCCACTGCTCCTCGGGTGGCTCCTCCCAGCTGCTGCCCCTCGCCTCGGATGCAGGGTGTCTCCTCCCAGCTGCCAACCCTGGCTTCAGATGCAGGGTGTCTTCTCCCAGCCGCCCCTGACCTCGGATTTGGGGTTACTCCTCCAGGCCGGCCCTGACCTCAGACATGGGGTGTCTCCTCCCAGCCACAGCCCGCAGCCACCTGTGATTAGTGTGCCTCCCGGCTTTCACAGCCGCCTGTGCTGTAAGAGGAAGTGAAAAATAGATTTAAGGGCCTAGATCTGATAGAGAGAGTACCTGATGAACTATGGAATGAGGTTTGTGACATTGTACGGGAGACAGGGATCAAGACCATCCCCATGGAAAAGAAATGCAAAAGGCAAAATGGCTGTCTGGGGAGGCCTTACAAATAGCTGTGAAAAGAAGAGAGGTGAAAAGCAAAGGAGAAAAGGAAAGATATAAGCATCTGAATGCAGAGTTCTAAAGAACAGCAAGAAGAGATAAGAAAGCCTTCTTCAGCGATCAATGCGAACAAATAGAGGAAAACAACAGAATGGGAAAGACTAGAGATCTCTTCAAGAAAATCAGAGATACCAAGGGAACATTTCATGCAAAGATGGGCTCGATAAAGGGCAGAAATGGTCTGGACCTAACAGAAGCAGAAGATATTAAGAAGAGGTGGCAAGAATACACAGAAAACTGAAAAAAAGATCTTCACGACCCTGATAATCATGAGGATGTGATCACTAATCTAGAGCCAGACATCTTGGAATGTGAAGTCAAGTGGGCCTTAGAAAGCATCACTATGAAAAAAGCTAGTGGAGTTGATGGAATTCCAGTTACACTGTTTCAAGTCCTGAAAGGTGATGCTGTGAAAGTGCTACACTCAATATGCCAGCAAATTGGAAAACTCAGCAGTGGCCACAGGACTGGAAAAGGTCAGTTTTTATTCCAATTCCAAAGAAAGGCAATGCCAAAGAATGCTCAAACTACCACACAATTGCACTCATCTCATATGCTAGTAAAGTAATGCTCCAAATTCTCCAAGCCAGGCTTCAGCAATATGTGAACCGTGAACTCCCTGATGTTCAAGCTGGTTTTAGAAAAGGCAGAGGAGCCAGAGATCAAATTGCCAACATCTGCTAGATCATGGAAAAAGCAAGAGAGTTCCAGAAAAACATCTATTTTTGCTTTATTGACTATGCAAAAGCCTTTGACTGTATGGATCACAATAAACTGTGGCAATTTCTGAAAAGATGGGAATACCAGACCACCTGACCTGCCTCTTGAGGAAATCTGTATGCAGGTCAAGAAGCAACAGTTAGAACTGGACAAGGAACAACAAACAGACTGGTTCCAAATAGGAAAAAGAGTATGTCAAGGCTGTATATTGTCACCCTGCTCATTTAACTTATATGCACAGTACATCATGAGAAATGCTGGACTGGAAGAAACACAAGCTGGAATCAAGATTGCGGGGAGAAATAACAATAACCTCAGATATGCAGATGACACCACCCTTATGGCAGAAAGTGAAGAGGAGCTAAAAAGCCTCTTGATGACAGTGAAAGTGGAGAGTAAAAAAGTTGGCTTAAAGCTCAACATTCAGAAAATGAAGATCATGGCATCTGGTCCCATCACTTCACGGGAAATCGATGGGGAAACAGTGGAAACAGTGTCAGAGTTTATCTTTTGGGGCTCCAAAATCACTGCAGATGGTGGCTGCAGCCATGAAATTAAAAGATGCTTACTCCTTGGAAGAAAAGTTATGACCAACCTAGATAGCATATTCAAAAGCAGAGACATTACTTTTCCAACTAAGGTCCATCTAGTCAAGGCTATGGTTTTTCCTGTGGTCATGTATGGATGTGAGAGTGGGACTGTGAACAAGGCTGAGCGCTGAAGAACTGATGCTTTTGAACAGTGGTGTTGGAGAAGACTCTTGAGAGTCCCTTGGACTGGTTCCAACCAGTCCATTCTGAAGGAAATCAATCGTGGGATCTCTTTGGAAGGAATGATGCTGAAGCTGAAGCTCCAGTACTTTGGCCATCTCATGGGAAGAGTTGATTCATCGGGAAAAGACTCTGATGCTGGGAGGGATTGGGGGCTGGAGGAGAAGGGGGATGACCGAGTATGAGATGGCTGGATGGCATCTCGGATTCGATGGACATGAGTCTGAGTGAACTCCAGGAGATGGTGATGAACAAGGAGGCCTGGCGTACTGCAATTCATTGGGTCTCAAAGAGTTGGACACGACTGAGCAACTGACTGAACTGATCTAGGTTGGTCCAAACTTTCCTTCAAAGGAGTAAGAGTCTTTTAATTCCCTGGCTGCAATTACCCTCTGAAGTGATTTTGGATCCCCCCAAAATAAAATCTGACATTGTTTACACTGTTTCCCCATCTATTTCCCATGAAGTGATGGGACCAGATGCCAGGATCTTAGTTTTCTGAATGTTGAGCCTTAGGCCAACATTTTCTCTCTCCTCTTTCACTTTCATCGAGACTTTCTAGTTCCTCTTCACTTTCTTCCATAAGGGTGGTGTCATCTGCATATCTGAGGTTATTGAGATTTCTCCTGGCAATCTTGATTCCAGCTTATGCTTCTTCCGCCCAGTGTTTCTCATGATGTACTCTGCATATAAGTTAAATGAGCAGGGTGACAATATACAGCCTTGATGTACTCCTTTTCCTGCTTGGAACCAGTCTGTTATTCCATGTCCAATTCTAACTGTTGCTTCCTGGCCTGCATATAGGTTTCTCAAGAGGCAGGTCAGGGTCTCTGGTAATCCTATCTCCTGAGAATTTCCCACAGTTTATTGTGATACACAGTCAAACACTTTGGGAGAGTCAATAAAGCAAAAATAGATATTTTTCTGGAACCCTCTTGCTTTTTCGATGATCCAGCAGATGTTGGCAATTTGATCTCTAGTTCCTCTGCCTTTTCTAAAACCAGCTTGAATCTGGAAGTTCACGGTTCATGTATTGCTGAAGCCTGGCTTGGATGATTTTAAGCATTAGTCTACTAGCATGTGAGATGAGTGCAATTGTGTTGTAGTCTGAGCATTCCTTGGCATTGCCTTTCTTTGGGATTGGTATGAAATCTGACTTTTTCCAGTCCTGTGGCCACAGGTGAGTTTTCAAAATTGCTGGCCTATTGAGTGTAGCACTTTCATAGCATCATCTTTCAGGATTTGAAATAGCTCAACTGGAATTCCATCACCTCCACTAGCTTTTTTCGAAGTGATGCTTTCTGAAGCCCACTTGACTTCACATTCCAGAATGTCTGGCTCTAGGTGAGTGATCACACCATCATGATTATCTGGGTTGCAAAGCTTTTTTTTTGTACACTTCTTCTGTGTATTTTTGCCACCTCTTCTTAATAGCTTCCACTTTTGTTAGGTCCACACCATTTCTGTCCTTTATCGAGCCCATCTTTGTGTGAAATATTCCCTTAATATCTTTAATTTTCTTGAAGAGATCTCTAATATTTCCCATTCTGTTGTTTTCCTCTATGTCTTTGCATTGATCACTGAGGAAGGCACTCTTATCTCTCCTTGTTATTCTTTGGAACTGTGCATTTAGATGTTTATATGTTTCCTTTTCTCCTTTGCTTTTCACAAACGATAATGACGACCTCCTTCAAAAGGTTCCATACTGTCACTGCTCCACTCAATGCCTCCAACCCTGCAGTAGGCCAGTGCCAACCCACACCTCTGTTGGAGACTTCTGGACACTACTGGCCAAGTCTGGGTCAGTCTCTTGTAGGGTCACTGCTCCTTTCTCCTGGGTCCTGGTGCCCAAGTTTCTGTTTGTGTCCTCTGAGAGTCTATTTCCCAGTCCTGTATAAGTTCTGGTGTCTCAATGGTGGGTTTAATAGTGATCTCCAAGAGGGCTTATGCCACTCCCAGGTCTACTGCACCCAGAACCCCTGTCCTTGTGGCAGGCCACAGCTGAGCCGTACCTCCACAAGAGATGCTCCCAGTTCTGTCTCAGTCTCTGTGTGGTCTCTGGGTCCTGGTGCAAACAAGGTTTTTTTGAACCCTCTGAGAGTCTCTGGTTGGTATGTGGTTTGAGTCTAAATGCAATTTTGCCTCTCCTACCATTTTGCTGGGGCTTCTCTGCCCTTGGATATGGGGTATCTCTTCTTGGCTGCTCGGCACAGTTCAGACACTGCTCTAGTGCCATGCATTAAATTTTATATTAGTTCAGATGATTCCCTCATGTACTCTCACTCTACATATTTATATACATGTATATGTGTATATCTGTTTTTTTCACCAATGTGCATACAAGTAGACATAATTGTCATGCTCCACATGCAGTTTGAAAAAGAATTGCTAGAAATGAGGCAGAATGAGAGAATAATTTGTTAGAGCAGGACACTTTTAGAACAGCAGGCTAGCTCACAGGAGAGCTGAGCCCCTTTTGTGGGCTAGCGGTCAATTTTTATAGTTTCACAAGAGAGAGAAAATTCCTACTGAAACGGTGGCATTAGGTGATCAGTTAGGAAGCTATAGGATGGATAATAGGGTAGGGTATTTTACCTAGTATGGGGTCAAGGAACTGGCCAGTTTAGATCTGGAGGCTCATGGCCACAGTTGCTATGGGGCTTGGTCAGCTCCAGAGATTTTTATCCTGTGACATTGGTACAGGGCTCCACACCTGTTACCTTGGCATGAAAAGTGAAAGTGAAGTCTCTAAGTCTTTTCTGACTCTTTGCTACCACATGGAGTGTAGCCCACCATGCTTCTCTATCCATGGAATTTTCCAGGCAAGAGTACCACGGTAGGTTGCCATTCCTTCTCTAAGGGATCTTCCCAACCCAGGGATGGAACCTGGGTCTCACACATTGCAGGCAGATGCTTTACCTTCTGAGCCACCAGGGAAGCCCTTGGTATAGGGCTCCACAATAATTTTCTTTTAAAAATAGACCATGATGTTGACAGCATGGAGAAGAAAATTTATAAAAAACATTTCCTGGAAGAAACATGGAATGTTTCAAAATTTTTTCAAAACAAAATTTTATATTGATATGCAGTCCAATATATTATTAATAAGTATTAGTTAGGATTAAGAAACCTGTGATGTGCTGATTTTTAAATAACTATTTTTGCTCAACTAAAGATTTCCCTGAATTTCCAAAATTTCAAACCTCTCTTTTGTCTCATTGCTGATTTATTTTTAGCCATACTGAAACTAAATATATTATATTTTTCTATAAATTAAAAGCTTTCAGTTGGCATAACTTCATCCTTTTATTTATAAATAGAAACATATTTATATATCCTCATATATAAAAATTATATATACAAAGACTATATCCTCATGTATAAAAATTATATATACAAAGAAATGCAAAAAAGCAAAATGGCTACCTGAGGAGGCCTTACAAATAGCTGTGAAAAGAAGAGAAGCAAAAGCAAAGATGGAAAGGAAGGATATACCCATTTGAATACAGAGTCCCAAAGAATAGCAAGGAGAGATAAGAAAGCCTTCCTCAGTGATCAGTACAAAGAAATAGAGTAAAACAATAGAATGGGAAAGACTAGAGATCTCTTCTAGAAAATTAGAGATACCAAGGGAACATTTCATGCAAAGACGGGCACAATAAGGACAGAAATGGTATGGACCTAACAGAAGCAGAAGCTATGAAGATATGGCAAGAATACACAGAAGAACTATACAAAAAGACCTTTATGATTCAGATAATCATGAAGGTATGATCACTCCCCTAGAGCCAGACATCCTGGAATGTGAAGTTAAGTGGGCCTTAGGAAGTATCACTATGAACAAAGCTGTGGAGGTGATGAAACTCCAGTGGATCTATTACAGATCTTAAACAATGATCTGTGAAAATGCTGTACTCAGTATGCCAGCAATTTGGAAAACTCAGCAGTGGCCACAGGACTGGAAAAGGTCAGCTTTCATTCCAATCCCCAAAAAAGGCAATGCCAAAGAATGTTCAAACTATTGCACAATTGCACTCATCTCACATTCTAGTAAAGTAATGTCTAAAATTCTCCAAGCCAGACTTGAACAGTATATGAACCATGAACTTCCAGATAATCAAGCTGGATTTAGAAAAGGCAGAGGAATCAGAGATCAAATTATCAACATCTCTTGGGTCATTGAAAAAGGAAAAGAATGCCAGAAAAACATATCCTTCTGCCTTATTGACTGTGCAAAAGCCTTTGACTGTGTGGATCACAACAAACTGGAAAATTCTTCAAGAGATGGGAATATCAGACCACCTGACCTGCTTCTTGAGAAATCAGTATGCATGTCAGGAAGCAATGGTTAGAACTGGACATGGAACAACATACTGGTTCCAAATAGGGAAAGGAATATACAAGGCTGTACATTGTCACCCTGTTTATTTAACTGAAATGCAGTGTATATCATGAGAAACACTGGGCTGGATGAAGAACAAGCTGGAATCAAGTTTGCTGGTAGAAATATCAATAAAATCAGATGTGCAGATGAAACCACCATTATGGCAGAAAGAGAAGAAGAACTAAAGAGCTTCTTGAGAAAAGTGAAATAAGAGAGAGAAAAACTTGGCTTAAAACTCCACATTCAGGAAACTAAGATCATGGCATCTGGTCCCATCACATCACGGCAAATAGCTGGGGAAACAGCAACAGATTTTATTTTCATGGGCTCCAAAATCACTGCAGATGGTGACTGCAGACATGAAATTAAGACACTTACTCCTTGGAAGAAAAATTACAAACAACCTAGACAGCATATTAAAGAGGAGAAACTACTTTGTCAAAAAGGTCCATCTCATCAAAGCTATGTTTTTTCCAGCATTCGTGTACGGACATTTGGACAAAAAAAAAAGCTGAATACCAAAAAATTGATGCTTTTGAACTGTGGTGTTGGAGAAGACTCTTGAGCATCCTTTGGACTGCAAGGAGATCCAACCTGTCCATCCTAAAAGAAATCAGTCATGAATGTTCACTGGAAGGACTGATGCTGAAGCTGAAACTCCAATACTTTGGCTACCTGATAGGAAGAACTGACTCATTTGAAAAAAATCTTGATGCTGGGAAAGATTGAAGGTAGGAGGAGAAGGGGAAGACAGAGGATGAGGTTGAGATGGTTGCATGGCATCACCGATTCAACGGACATGAGTTTGAGTAAACTCCGGGAGTTGGTGATGGACAGGAAACCTAGCATGCTGCAGTCCATGGGGTTGCAAAGAGTAGGACACGACTGAGTGACTGAACTGAACAATTTGAGAATGAAATATTCTGTCAATATATTTGCTTCAATAATGATGGTCAAATACACAGTTAACATAAATTAAGTGTTTTCTATCAATCCTTAGCTGAATTGAAATTTTTCAAACAGAATTTCCTTAGTCATTCCCATGTCGAGTTGAAAAGCCTCTATAGAAATCAAAAGCAGTTTATAATATTACCAAAGCTCATTAGATTTTTACTGTTTCCAGACTCATTATGAAAATTGTCATCAGTGCAAAGACAGGTTGTTTCCTTTTCTCTTTCTGGGTTACTTTTGTAGGCTTCCAGAAAATGTCATTTCCATGCAAATTACCCTCCTGTGGCATTCACTGAACCATTTTCATTGAGAATCTAGTTCCTCTCCATCCTCTCCGTTATCTATGAGAAATCTGGGAAGGGTCAAAACAGCAGAACAACTTACTCTGTTTAATATAAAACATTAAAAAGCAAAAATGTTAGTATTTACTTAAAAAAGAAAACATGGTGTAGTGGAAACATTGCTGAGGCAAAATACTAGAATAAGTCATATTCTTATCTGTTAAATAGAATAAACTAAGAACTAGTGCAGATTAATTGATTTTTATTACAACTTTCATATAATACTTTCATAATTCTCTTCTAAATCTGTATTTCCAAGAAAAAACCTATTTAGATCTCATCAGTGAAAGCTCTAGCAAATAGCTGTAGTTCCATTTGATACAATGTCTGCCTTCTTAAAGCTGGAAATATTATGTGAATGAATAGCAGTCTTCAACAATGGGCATGAAAGCTTAGTACTTTACATTTGATAATGTCCAAGTAATACTTTGTTACCATGATATAATCATCCCATCCAGATTAACTTTTCCCCACCATTTTTGACCTATGAACACTTTTCACAGAAATGCATAATTTCATAAACCATGAGGGAAATTTAATCATTTGAGGGATATTATTGTTAAAATTATAAATATAAAAACTTTAGCAGAATATTATTAACTGCTCCTATAAAGTTAATTTAAATATATTTATTTGAATCACACATGAAGTTGTAGTTTTGTTCTAACCCCTTTAACCAGTGATGCACACTAACTTTACTTGCATGAGAACATATATGAATTGCAGATATAACATATTCCATTTTGGAGTAGCCATTTGGGAGTGATCATGCAAGATCAGATAGAAATACACTGCATTTAGCACCTACATTTTTAATATTTAGAATACTATATTTTTAGCAACTCCACTGTATTATTTATAATTTCTTTACTTTTAGAAAAATTTGAGATGGATGAGAATAACCCAGGCTTGTATTTATTAGCATTTCCCTGCAAATACCATATTGGAGGATAATAAAGTATTATTTCTGAAACAACAAAATTAAACTGTAAAAATCTTCACTATGTTGTATATTTTTTAATATTTGTATTGCTGGAAGAATTACCTTTAAGCATTAGAATTACTTTAAATAAATAATTTTTAAAGTTTCATCAAGTAATTGAAAGTCTTAGAAAGGGTAAAAATTACCTTGAGGGAAACTTTGGAGAAACATCAATATTTTATGCTGTTAATTTGCATTTTAATATCAGTGGTTGTTTTGCTTTCTCTGATAACCAATGGTTCATTAAAAAAATAATAAGATACACCTTCTGAATGATTCTTTGTTACTATTTCGTGTGGGAATGTATTTTCTCTATTTATATTTGTTTCTTGATACACTCTAATATGCCCTTAAAGTTACATTTTAAAGCCAATGCCTTTCAATAGTTACTTTGTCAATTGAAAATAGGATTTCTATCTGTTTCTACTTTCTGATATGATTTGGAACTACTTCAAAATTGCAGGAAGGATATCAAACTACACATAGGTGTTACAATATCTTTCAATAGAATAGTAGAAATGTGAATTGTAAAAGAACTACATACTGTTATGAAAAATAGGTGTGAGAGATGTGGAATTAGGAGTTGGCTAATCAAAGAAATGCAAATGTCTTACAGTAGTTTAGGCGCAGAGTAGATCCTCCTTGAATTAGAAAGACCATATCTGCTTCAGGCTTGGATGATTTCCATCTCCAGTCTACACCAGTGATCATGAAGGATCATGATCCTGCAAACACCTGCAAACACCTCAAACATGAAACACCAAACACCTCAAACAGGAAAGAGTGTGGCATCTAGTCAAGTGATGGGTAAATTATGAATGATATAATTCTGCTTTCCTGGCCTGGAATCATTTGGTTTCAGAGTTCTCTTATCTATGTGTGGAAAAAGAAGGGTCAAGTAATTATTGAAGTTACTGTTATATATTTTAGGTAATAACATGCTTTAAAAGGAGCTTCTCCAGTAGTGCTAGTGGTAGCAAATCTGCCTGCCAAGGCAGGAGATATAGGAGACTTGGGTTCAATCCCTGGGTTGGGAAGATCCCCTGGAGGAGGGCATGGCAACCTGCTCCAGTGTTCTTGCCCAGAGAATCCAGCAGACAGAGAATCCTGGCTGCTAGAGTCCATGGGGTTGCAAAGAGTCAGATACAACTGAAGCAATGTAGTATGCACACACAGGTGCTTTAAAAAGGGTAGAAATCAGCTTTACTTTTTCCAAAAATATCTAGATAAAATGAATAGTTACTATTTTGTTACAGGGAAGGTATGCAATGTTAAGATCTCAGGGCTCTGAAGCCAGCCTTCAACATGGTAGTAAAGATGCATCGCAGGAGTTTCAAAAATCTAATAGGTTAGTCTATTAGATCCCTGCCCCAACCATTTTACTCATTCATATTGGTCTGACCATATCCGACAGGAATCAGCACAGCAAGGGATCTCATTTTTTAGAAGGAAGACAATCAGAAAAATTACTAAGAAAACAAACATCGTCACAAAATTACCAAGAAAGCTATCTTGCTGTCTCTAAGTACAATGTTTCTTTAGAATACTCTTCTATAAAGGCACAATGTCTGACTTCTCTCTTCATTCTTTTGTATTCATCTCTCATATACCACTTACACATAGTTTGATACATCATCTTATTTTGTAATATAATCAAATATCCTTAAGCATGGCCAACTATAACAACTGTACTTTTATATGACTCACAATAATATGTATTAATATTATTATTGCATCACATCTTTCCTTACTAGAATTGTTTAGAGCGCTTTTCTGATAAATTCCATGTGCCTCACACTTATCATATAGAGTATCTCTTTTCACTATGAAAAAGAATGACAATTAATATACAGGTTTGAGAGCTACTATCTACTTGAGTGATAATGAATGAAATAGAGTGCAAGTTCTGGAGGAAACTCACTCTGGCAGACAACAGAACAGAAAACACTAAAATAGCATTTATCTGAATTTAACTCTTGGCTCACTTGCATCAAAATCACAAGGGAAACTTAAAAGAAAAAAATGCAATTTTGGATTACATCACTATCTTCATTAATCTGAATGTTAAGAGGTGGGCCTCAGAGTATTTATTAACCAGTTTCTCATATTACAATAAACACTAAAATGTGAGAAACTTGAAAGTGAGGATTGAAAATTAAGGTACAAATGAGGAATAAATAGAAAATGCTATAGCAACATACTTCTTTTGTGGTTAGAACTTAAATTTTATGAAAAAAATAAAAAGGATTTAAAAAGAACATGGTTTTTAATAAGCTATATGCAGTTTCTGAGGCTTAAAAATGGATATATATATATATATACACACACACACACAATTATTATTTTTAGCTTTTGGACCCACCATGCAGCATGTGGAAATTTTCTTCATCTTGGATGTCTGCATTTGAAGCACAAAATCTTAACCACTGGACTACCAAGGAAGTGCAAAGATGAAGATTTTATTAATTTTTGAGAATAGATTTTTTTAAACTTGTTTTAGAAAATGCTCATGGAATGATAGTCAAATATAGTTCAAAATTTGAGTTTTCTTGGTTAAATTGGGAAAACACCATTAATCCGAGTGAAGATGGTGTGCATCCTCCACTGCAATTTACCATTTTAATATGGTTGGTATGTCCTTTATCTCTTCCTTAAGCTTTTTGTTTTGAAGTAGAGTGTGGTAGTATACCTATTTTCTAATCATCAAGTCTAAACAATATGCATTTTTTCACATTTTTAATTCAATATACTTGTGCATTTAGTTGTAAAGATTAATTCTTTTGAAGGGCATTGAGTTTTAACAATCTCTGTCTTTGCTTTAGAGTGTTTAATATGCAGTTCATAGAGTAATATCTCTGCTTTTCAAAATACTGTCTAGGTTTGTTGGCAGAGTAATATCTAAAATCCTCATTATCTCTGGAGGATTTGTTTCAGGAGCACAGGTGGATATGAAATCCTGAGAATGCTCAAGTCCTTTATATAAAACGTTGTAGTACAAGGTGTAAACCCCAAGCATATCCTCAGTTTATATCCATGGATTCAACAGACATTGGATTAAAATTACATCTGCAGTTGGTTGAATCCATAGTGTGAAACCTACAAATACAGGTGGCTATGTTTCATATCTGTTGAACAATCTGAGGTTGTTTCTATTTTTCCATCTACTCTTTGTTTCTCATCTCCTCCCTTAATTTCAATGAATCAAGCATTTGCTTCATTTCTACTTTTTCCTCTGTTGATCTAATGTCTAACTGTGCTGTTTTTAGTGATTTCTCAATATCACAATGTACATCTAAGCTCAGGACAGTTGTCTTCAAAAATATTCTACCTCTCTCATAATGTGAGAATTTTACAAAAATATGTTCCCAGTTATTCCTGACATACACTGTGCTCTATTGTCAATTATTTTGTATGCACATATGCTATGAGACCACATTGCATTGTTATCACTTTTCTTGGTAAAATGGATAATCTTTTACAGGGGTGGAAAATTCAGAAAGAGATGGGAATACCAGACCACCTGACCTGCCTCTTGAGAAACCTATATGCAGGTCAAGAAGCAACAGTTAGAACTGAACATGGAATGACAGATTGGTTCCAAATAGGAAAAGGAGTACATCAAGTCTGTATATTGTCACCCTGCTTATTTAACTTCTATGCAGAGTACATCATGTGAAACGCTGGGCTGGAAGAAGCACAACTGGAATCAAGATTGCCAGAAGAAATATCAATGACCTCAGATATGCAGATGACACCACCCTTATGGCAGAAAGTGAAGAGGAGCTAAAAAGTCTCTTGATGAAAGTGAAAGAGGAGAGTGGAAAAGTTGGCTTAAAGCTCAACATTCAGAAAACGAAGATCATGGCATCCAGTCCCATCACTTCATGAAATAGATGGGGAAACAGTGGAAACAGTGTCAGACTTTATTTTGGGGGCTCCAAAATCACTGCAGATGGTGATTGCAGCCATGAAATGAAAAGACGTTTACTCCTTGGATGGAAAATTATGACCAACCTAGATAACATATTGAAAAGCAGAGACATTACTTTGCCAACAAAGATCCATCTAGTCAAGGCTATGGTTTTTCCAGTGGTCATGTATGGATGTGAGAGTTGGACTGTGAAGAAAGCTGGGTGCCATAGAATTGATGCTTTTTTTTAAAATTAAATTTATTTATTATTTTAATTACAATACTGTATTTGTTTTGCCATACATTGACACAAATCAGCCATAGGTGAACACAATCTCCCAATGCCGAAGCCCCCTCCCACCTCCCACCCCATATCCTCTACTTGAATCATCCTGTGCATCAGCCCCATGCATCCTGCATCCTACATTGAACATAGATTGGCGCTTTGTTTCTTACAAGAAAATATACATATTTCATTGCCATTCTCCCAAACCATCCCACCCTTTCCCTCTCCCTCAGAGAATTGATGCTTTTGAACTGTGGTGTTGGAGAAGACTACTGAGAGTCTCTTGGACTGCAAGGAGATCCAACTAGTCCATTCTAAAAGAGATTGGTCCTGGGATTTCTTTGGAAGGAATGATGCTAAAGCTGAAACTCCAGTACTTTGGCCACCTCATGCAAAGAGTTGACTCACTGGAAAAGACTCTGATGCTGGGAGGGATTGAGGACAGGAGGAGAAGGGGATGACCAAGGATGAGATGGGTGGATGGCATCATCAACTCAACGGACATGAGTTTGGGTGAACTCGGGGAGATGGTGATGGACAGGGAGGCCTGGTGTGCTACAATTCATGGGATCGCAAAGAGTCAGACAAGACTGAGAGACTGAACTGAACGTCTTGATATTGGAAAACCCTTTATATTTACAGTCATATTATACTTTTATATATTCTTCATCCCTATAGTTTTCTATCAGTTTAATTTTCTTTCAGCTCAAATATCATCTTTGACAATTTACTGAGGTCATGCTGGCTAACTAACAATGGACTTTCAGCACTGAATCTTTCTGAAAAGTTTTGATGTCACATTTATTTTTGGATGATGATTTTGCTTCATATAGAATTTGAGGTTAGTAATTGAGAGTTGATCTGAGAAACTGGCAGCTTTGCTCAGTTCTTCAGCATGGCCCTCAGCTTTAGCAGCTTAGCCCTGGCGCCCTGGGATGTGGGCTCTTCCCTGCATCCGTCCACCTCGCTCATCAAGCAAGGTTTGTCTCATACTCTATGTAACACCTCAGATGCCTGGATGGTGTGTTCAGCTTCTTGGACCTTCCTGCTTGTGTCTGTGCTTTGGGGCGTTTCTTTGTCAAATAACCGATTCCTCCTACATTAATGACTGAAGGAGACCTGGAGCTCCTGGAGGCACTCATGACCAATGTTCAAACTTCTCTAGGCTCCAAATAAGAGATTGCTATCAACTCTTACCCTACCCCTCAGCTTTCTTAAGAGTCCTTGATAAAGGTCTGAATGGAAAACTTAGTGAGTACAGACTCTCTTTACATCTGGGGCTCCAGATGGCTCTAAACCATCACACTGGCAAACTCTCAAACTTTAAAAAGTCCTTAGAAGTTCAGCAGTTCTCTTCTTACCCCATAATTATTGCAGCTTCTCCTTCTCCTGCTGTTCCAGAAAGAATGAGGAAGTTGATGGTCTTTTCTGTGTTAAAGTGATTTGTTACTTCTCTGATTGAAGTACAACTGTTTCTTTTGACTTCTGGATTCTATATTGGGTTTAAACAGTGTGTTGTAGGTTATTTTGTTGCGGTTTAGTCATTAAGTAGTATCCAACACTTTGCAACCCCATGGACTAGAAGCCCGCAAGCCTCCTCAGTCCATGGGATTTCTCAGACGAGAGTATTGGAGCGGGTTGCCATTTCCTTCTCTAGGGGATCTTCCTGACCCAGGGATTGAACCCAGGTCTCCTGCATTGCAAGCAGACTCTTCTCTGACTGAGTCACATGAAACAAGATGAAAACAAAATTTCCTTTGACAAAATCTCCATGCCCTAATTATCTTATTTTAAAAAGAAGACATGTCCTGGCTATTACAAGACAGCAAAAGAGACACAGGTGTATAGAACGGACTTTTGGACTCTGAGGGAGAGGGAGAGGGTGGGACTATTTGGGAGAATGGTATTGAAACATATATACTATTATGTAAGAAATGAAGTGTCAGCCTATGTTCGATAAAGGATACAGGATGCTTGGGGCTGGTGCACAGGGATGATCCAGAGATATGATATGGGGTAGGAGGTGGGAGGGGATTCAGGATTGGGAGCTCGTATACACCTGTGGTGGATTCATATCAGTGTATGGCAAAACCATTACGGTATTGTAAAGTAAAATAAAGTAAAAATAAATTAAAAAAAAAAAAAGAAAAAAAATTTAAAAAGACAAAAAAGCATGCCAAGTCCTGAGGTAAGTTTTACACAATTTATAATATGCAAATCCCTAAAACACTGCCTTTTACATAAAAAGCTCTGAATAGTATAATATGCAATAATTGAAAGCTGCTGAAGTTTACTTATTTTCTAAGTGTTGTGGACATATTTGATTCAAGTGTATTAACTCATATGCAATTGCTTGTGCATACACATATGTGCTTAAAATCTTTTAAATATATAATTTATTAATTCAAATATTAATCATCCACAAAATGTACATCTAACTTAGTATACATTTTTAATCTAAGTTTTAAAAGTGGCTTACATATGTGTAATAATATTTAAGACACCTGCAACAGAATATTTAATGATATTATTCATTAGTAAGAAATAGATAGTCTTATTTTAATACCTGCAGTATCAGAGGATTACAAGAAGTAGTAATGGTGTGTTATGATAAAAAAATGTTAAAAGGATTATGTGAACTACAACTCATTTTTGATATAAATTAACTTTTGAAGTAATATCATAACAAAACACTTTAAAATATTTTACTTACTAGAACATAAAGATGATGAAAAATAAAAAACGATGATGATAGTACTACCATTACCAATAATGAAAGTATCTAAAATGGCTTAAGTATTTACTTGACTAAAATACATTTCTACATGTTAAAATAACTGTGATAAGTCATTATATATATTTTATTTGTGTAGCATAGAAGGAAGATACTTGTGTCAATTAGGAATATTGCTTTAATAGAAAAATGTATTATTTTGCTTTCTTAATCTCTAAAATGCAGAATATTGCTTTGGGGAATTCAAATGTTTTATGTATAATGTTGATATACATCAACAATTTTAGTAGCAAATGTGTTTTATGCTAAGCTGATTGCAAAGTATTATTTACTTTACCAGAATATGTAAAACAATAAAAATAAAAACTCAGAAAAAGGTTTTTAGAAAAAAATATGTACTTAAAGTGCTAAAAATCATACAAGGTATGGTAATCATTTCAATATACTGAGCAAAGTAAAGCATCATTTAAATGAATTCAGTTCTGAAAATAGCTGCAATGATAAGAAAATATAGAATCATTCATACATGAAAAGCTGCTCATCAGAAAAAAAGAGGCCAAATCATAAGCAGAATTTTCATTAGAGTAAAATTATAAACATTCTAAATAACTTTCCAATTGTTTGTCTCTTCAGTAGAATCACCACCTACATCCTATTATGTATCCATATTTGTTGGTTCAATTTATTTGAGTTATTCTTTAAATATAAGAATGATAAAGTTATTCAAGATACATTTTTTCTTAAATATTATTTTTTTTACTTTGCAATAAAAATAATGTCAACATTTTTAAGTGTAATGAGCACTAAAAATTCAAAATTGTCATTGTACACAATGTATAAAGATTTACTTTTCCAGTGGAAGCAATCACAAAGCAGAGAAAAATATGTCACAATGGCTTGCAAGACACTGGACATAAGGGAATGAAAGACAGTGACTTCTGAAATACGAAAAGCAAAGAAACCAGCCTTATCTGTGTCAGTTTACTACTTTAAATTTCCAGGCCACAGTGCAGGCAGCTGAGGACCACTGACGAGCCAGACACATGCCCAGAAATGATGAGAAGAGCTGTTATTCAGGGAAGAGATGCAGGTAGAGTTTATAATGTAGAAAACAAGACAGCAGAGAGAGGTTAGAATGAATGCTGCTCCATCAACCTTAATTACAAATGTAACAATTTACATGACCTTGAACTTTCCTTTTGATACTTCAGTTCAGTTCAGTCGCTCAATCGTGTCCGACTCTTTGCGACCCCATGAATTGCAGCACGACAGGCCGCACTGTCCATTACCGTCTCCCGGAGTTCACTCAGACTCACATGCATCGAATCAGTGATGCCATCCAGCCATCTCATCCTCTGTCGTCCCCTTTTCCTCCTGCACCCAATCCTTCCCAGCATCAGAGTCTTTTCCAATGAGTCAACACTTCTCATGAAGTGGCCAAAGTACTGGAGTTTCAGTTTTAGCATCATTCCTTCCAAAGGAATCCCAGGGCTGATCTCCTTTAAAATGGACTGGTTGGATCTCTTTGCAGTCCAAGGCACTCTCAAGAGTCTTCTCCAACACCACAATTCAAAAGCATCAATTGTTCGGCACTCAGTCTTCTTCACAGTCCAACTCTCACATCCATAAATGACCACAGGAAAAAGCATAGCCTTGACTAGACGGACCTTAGTCGGCAAAGTAATGTCTCTGCTTTTGAATATACTATCTAGGTTGGTCATAACTTTTCTTCCAAGGAGTAAGAGTCTTTTAATTTCATGGCTGCAGTCACCATCTGGAGTGATTTTGGAGCCCCAAAAGATAAACTCTGACACTGTTTCCACTGTTTCTTCACCTATTTCCCATGAAGTGATGGGACCGGATGCCATGATCTTTGTTTTCTGAATGTTGAGCTTTAAAGCAACTTTTTCACTTTCCTCTTTCACTTTCATCAAGAGGCTCTTTAGTTCTTCTTCATTTTCTGCTATAAGGGTGGTATCATCTGCATATCTGAGGTTATTGATATTTCTCCCCCAATCTTGATTCCAGCTTGTGTTTCTTCTAGTCCAGCATTTTTCATGAGGTACTCCGCATATAAGTTAAATAAACAGGGTGACAGTATTCAGCCTTGACATACTCCTTTTCCTATTTGGAACCAGTCTGTTGTTCCATGTCCAGATCTAACTGTTGCTTCCTGATCTGCATACAGATGTCTCAAAAGGCAGATTAGGTGGTATGGTATTTCCATCTCTTTCAGAATTTTCCACAGTTTATTGTGATCCACAAAGTCACAGGCTTTGGCATAGTCAATAAAGCAGAAGTAGATGTTTCTCTGGAACTTTCTGGATTTTTCCATGATCCAGTGGGTGTTGGCAATTTGATCTCAGGTTCCTCTGCCTTTTCTAAAACCAGCTTGGACATCAGGGAGTTCACGGTTCATGTGTTGCTGAAGCCTGGCTTGCAGAATTTGGAGCATTACTTTACTAGCATATGAGATGAGTGCAATTGTGTGGTAGTTTGAGCATTCTTTGGCATTGACTTTCTTTGAAATTGGAATGAAAACTGACCTTTTCTAGTCCTGTGGCCACTGTTGAGTTTTCCCTATTTGCTGGCATATTGAGTGCAGCACATCCACAGCATCATCTTTCAGAATTTGAAACAGCTCCACTGGAATTCCATCACCTCCGCTAGCTTTGTTCATAGTGATACTTTCTAAAGTCCACTTGTCTTCACATTCCAAGATGTCTGGCTCTAAATTAGTGATCACATCATCATGATTATCTGGGTCGTGAAGATCTCTTTTGTACAATTCTTCCGTGTGTTCTTGCTACCTCTTCTTAATATCTTCTGCTTCTGTTAGGTCCATACCATTTCTGTCCTTTATCGAGCCCATTTTTGCATGAAATGTTCCCTTGGTATCTCTAATTTTCGTGAAGAGATCTCTAGTCTTTCCCATTCTGTTGTTTTCCTCTATTTGTTCTCATTGATCACTGAAGAAGGCTTTCTTATCTCTTCTTGCTATTCTTTGGAACTCTGCATTCAGATGCTTATATCATTCCTTTTCTCCTTTGCTTTTCACCTCTCTTCTTTTCACAGCTATTTGTAAGGCCTCCCCAGACAGCCATTTTGCCTTTTTGCATTTCTTTTCCATGGGAATGGTCTTGATCCCTGTCTCCTGTACAATGTCACGAACCTCATTCCATAGTTCATCAGGCACTCTATCTATCAGATCTAGGCCCTTAAATCTATTTCTCACTTCCACTGTATAATCATAAAGGATTTGATTTAGGTCATACCTGAATGGTCTAGTGGTTTCCACTACTTTCTTCAATTTGAGTCTGAATTTGGTAATAAGGAGTTCATGATCTGAGCCACAGTCAGCTCTTGGTCTTGTTTTCATCGACTGTATACAGCTTCTCCATCTTTGGCTGCAAATAATATACTCAGTATGATTTAGGTATACTGTAACTTGGATAACACATAAAAGTTATCATGTAAGGACCTTATTTTTTATTGCTTTTCTATGAAAAAGGTGAGCGATTGGACTAGAAGAACAAATCATGATTTCCAAGTTACATAGTGTCCACTTTTGGCTAGTGATTAACAATTTAAAGTTACACAAGTCAGCATCATTGCATGTATTTAATTAATCATGTTCAGAAGCTGGAGTAGGCACAAGTAGGTAGAAAATTCTAGTGTAGGCAATAGAGTACTAAGAAGTCAGAACTAGGCAAGAGTTGAGGCATGATCAGGAAAGATTTCTGATCTACATATCCTATCTGCCTTTTTTCTATTTCCTTTCATGCTGCTGCTGCTGCTGCTGCTAAGTCACTTCAGTCGTATCCGACTCTGTGCGACCCCATAGACAGCATCCCACCAGGCTCCCCCGTCCCTGGGATTCTCCAGTCAAGAACACTATGTTCAATGTAGGATGCAGGATGCATGGGGCTGATGCACAGGATGATTCAAGTAGAGGATGTGGGGTGGGAGGTGGGAGGGGGCTTCGGCATTGGGAGATTGTGTTCACCTATGGTTGATTCGTGTCAATGTATGGCAAAACAAATACAGTATTGTAATTTAAAAAATAAATAAATAAATAAATAAATTAAAAAAAAAAAACCACTGGAGTGGGTTGCCATTTTCTTCTTCAATGCATGAAAGTGAAAAGTGAAAGTGAAGTCGCTCAGTCATGTCTGACTCTTTGCGACGCCATGGACTGCAGCCTACCAGGCTCCTCCCTCCGTGGGATATTCCAGGCAAGAGTAGTGGAGTGGGGTGCAATCGCCTTCTCCATCCTTTCATACTACAACATCTTAAATGGCATGTATACATACTGGCTTTTCTTTTATCTTTTTTGGGTAACTATTTCCACCCTTCATTTCATTGACACTTGCTCAAATAATCATCAGTGACTTTCTTGTTAAAATTCAAAATGATGCTTAGATATCTTGTTTACGCACCATTTGACATAGCTAGGCATTTCCTGTTTCTTCTCTGGATTCCACAAAAACATTGTTTTTCCTTCTCTTGAACACTCAGATCCTGACCTACTAATTTCTTCTTGCTTGAAGCCCTCTTTTTAGGTTAAATCTACATACTTATGAAGATGTAATTGTGAAAAACATGAGTCAACTTTCTGTGGTGAAGTAAAAATCTCTAATCTTGATTTTGATAATTATACACACTTACATTCACAAGAGTTTATGGAACTGAAAGTTTTCAATTTATATATATAGTTCAAAAATGCAAAAAGCAGAAGAAAAATGCCTTAAATTGTCTTTGAATTGGTGACAAATTTTATTTATGAATATGTAGATTTACATATATATTTTTATACTGTTTGTACTGTTCAGAGGTTTTGCTACCTTTTTTAGTCTATTTTTTAAAAATTTTATTTCTAGAAAATTTTTATTTTATTTAAATACTTAAATTTATGACATATAATAGATCATCTGGATCCTTTCTTATAGTATATTTAATTATATTTAATTTAATTGTTAATACGATGTGCCACTTTTCACTTGGTGTATTTAATTCATTTTCCCTTTCCAAATAAATTTTCCCAAATTTAATTTCCAACCAATAAACTATTCTTATACTTTTTGTTTATTTATTTCTTGGCTTGTGCTTTCTTTCAGTAACTTCTCCTCATTTAACTGTTATTTTAAGGGTTTACCAGGTGGTGCTAGGGGTAAAGATCCACTTGTCAGTGCAGGAGATGCAAGAGACATGGGTTCAATCCCTGGGTCAGGGACATCTGCTTGATCCCTGGGTCAGGAAGGCCCTCTAGAGTAGGAAATGACAATCCACTCCAGTATTCTTGCCTGGAAAATTCCATGGCAGAGGAGCCTGGCGAGTTATAATCCGTGGGGTCCCATAATCAGAAATGACTGAACACACAGGCACACACCTCTTAAATAAAGGCAAAAATAGTTGCTATTTTCTTCTTATTATTTAACTTATTCCATCCTGCCCCCCTCGCCCCCTCCCCCTTCCCCCAGCTTACTCTGCAAGCTACATTTCTCTCTTTTTGAAATTAGGTATTTAAAAATAACAAGGCTATGGTTTTTCCTGTGGTCATGTATGGATATGAGAGTTGGACTGTAAAGAAGGCTGAGTGCCAAAGAATTGATGCTTTTGACCTGTGGTGTTGGAGACTTGCGTGTCCCTTGGACTGCAAGGAAATCCAACCAGTCCATTCTGAAGGAGATCAACCCTGGAGTCTCTGTGGAAGGAATGATGCTAAAGCTGAAACTCCAGTACTTTGGCCACCTCATGCGAAGAGTTGACTCACTGGAAAAGACTTTGATGTTGAGAGGGACTGGGGGCAGGAGGAGAAGGGGACGACAGAGGATGAGATGGCTGGATGGCATCATGGACTCGATGGACGTGAGTCTGAGTGAACTCCAGGAGTTGTTGATGAACACGGAGGCCTGGTGTGCTGCGATTCATGGGATTGCAAAGAGTTGGACACAACTGAGCTACTGAACTGAACTGAACTGAACTAATCCCTTCAAGTAATGTGCTAGTTGCTTCTAAACAACTCTAAATATCTTAGAATTTTTTTTTAATAATTCTTAGTTCTGGTTAACTTTAATGTCCATTATGAATTCTCATATGTCTGTCTCATAACTGATAACATTTTAACTTACATTTAAGAATCTTTTAAACTATTTTCTAAACATTTGTTGTGTTCTATTTTTAGTAGTGCTCAGAAAAATTGGATTGTATAAACTGACGTTTGGAAATCTGATGACTCATTATGTGGCATAGTGGCTTTTTCACAAGTATTCTAGATATAATTTAAAAGAACTTAATTTTTCTAATTACTACATAATTGTATGAATGATCATTAGATCAAATTCATTGTGTTGTTCAAATCATGTATTTTCTTAGTAATTTTTATTTGACCTATCAACTATTTGAAACTTTGCCAATGACTAGTCCTGGTGGCTCAGTCAGTAAAGAATCTGCCTACAGTGCAACAGACTTGGGTTTGATCCCTGGGGTTGGGAGGTTTGATCCCTGGGGTTGGGAAAATACCCTGGAGAAGGAAATGGAAAACCACTCCAGGATTTCTGTCTGGAGAATCCCACTGGACAGAGGTGCCTAGTGGGCTAGAGTCCAGGGGGTCGCAAAGAGTCGAAAACGACTGAGCAGCTAACAGTTCAGAGGAGAAGGTGCTAAGAGAGAGAGAAGGGAGCCTACTGTATTCGGTGATACACATCTATTGTGGTTAAATCTAATTATATTTAGTAACCAATATATTTTATTATCATGTACTGGTGTTCATTATCTCAAGCAATTTTTTTTTCTTAGTCTATTAGTCCATATATTTTTTCCCAGCTTTCTGTAGTTACCTTTCTGTAGTTAAATTTAGTTACCTTTCTGTAGTTAGAATTTATCTTAAGTGTTTCCTCCATGATTTATTTTCAATTTTTGACCTTACATTTACTTTTGCTTTATTTCCTATGCTTAGTATGTTACTGGAACTTAAAAAAATCAATTTTGACAATACCCTCCAGTTATTTTACTTGTCAATTTATTTGTTTTAAATTTGCTATTTCATTAATATATCTAGATTTTATTGTTTATGAAATTTTATGTATTTAAAATTCATTTTTTTACCTTTTGGAAGTTACACACTACATTGTTTTTTTCTTAAATCAGTATCTCACTCCACCTCACATATTGGCTATATAGGGCTGCTTATCAAATAATTATAAATTTTATGAGGTTATATCATTCCAAGAAGAAAAAAAGGACAAGCTGGCATTATTCAAGGAATGGCCTCTGGGGATGGGATGTTGTTTGTATTTGTTTATCATACAAATTGGGAGAAAGTAAATGTATTCTTATATGTATGGAAATGTCCAATCCATACTCAGTAGTTATTTTTGAAAGTACAGAAAAAACAGTTTGCCCGTGTGTTGTAGGTGCTGCCCAGCTCCATCTTTTTGTTCAGGTCTTCCATTTGGCAAGAGTCAGCCCTCAATACCTATGTGACTCAGTGCATGAATCTTACCTCTTTTATGCCAGCTGTACTCCCGGCAGATGGCTCCTATGTGTTATTGATCATGCTCTCAGGGATTTAAATAATTTATCTGTTCAAAATGGAAATTAGAGAGGCATGAAATAATTGAAATATACTTTCAAAATGGAATGAATCCAAACAAGGAAATGTTTCATCATCCCATTTTTTCTTAAATTGTAACAGCCCTCATCATCAAAAAAAGGTAAAATAGTCCCTTCTTCACCCCACCTCATGCCCAGAGATCAACTCAAAATTAAGCTGTGTTTTGTAATTTCATTTATCAATATCATATATTATCACCACAACTTGCATTTTTCATTGCCTTGTTTAAAATATAAAATATAGAGTATAGCCAAAATGGTGGTGAGGAAGATCCCAAGCGTGGTTCCTTCAATAGCCACACCAAAATTGCAACTGTTTACAGAGCATCAACAAGAATGACCTGAAGACCAGCAAAAATTACTTTGTAATTAGACTTATAAAGAAAGAACTATAACAAGATGGGTATGAAGAGCAGGCATGGTATAGTCAAGACTCAAACTCCTGGACAGGTGACCCATCAGCAGGAGAATCACAATGGCAAAGGTTGCCTCCAAAGAAGCAAGGGACCCATGCTCCACACTGGGCTCCTCGGCCTAATGGTCCTTATGGGCAAGATGAGCCTCCAGAATCTCTGGCTTAGAAGGCTAGTGGGGTTTGTGTATGGGGAAGTTTAAGGGCTATACAAAAGAGAGACTTCTCTTTTAAAGACTGCATGCAAAATTCTTGCATCCTTTGGGGCCCAGTACAAAGGCAGAAATTTGAAAAAGCCTGGGACAGACCCACTTGCTGATCTTGGAGAACCTCCTGGAAAGGTAAAAGACAACTGGTACTCCTCAGGAGCATCGGCAATGGTGGCAGCCACTTTGGCGACCTTGTATTAGTACAAGGACACTGGTACTAGCAAGCAGCATTTTGGAGACCTCCTTCTAACCTATCACTACTTGTGGGTTGCCTACCCATTAGCTATTGAATGTCAGTCCGCAAACACTTGGGCCAAGCTAGCTCCATGGAACCCTGACAACTAGCCCGCAGGCTGGCACGAGCCCCAGGACACTTGGGCACCCCAGGGGCAGCTGTTGGAGTACCTGACCACACTCACCAATCAGCAAGTATGCTCCATATGAAGAAAGAATTGGTAGTCCAGCAGACAGGGGCCAGTCCCACCACAATAAAAGAACCCCCACAGTGAACACCCCTAGATCATACAACTCTGATGATCAAAGAAGGGTGTGCTCCTGAACACCATAGAATGTCTCCTACATAAGGCCATTTCACTAAGATCAGGAAATGTAATCAACCTAACTCATATGCATAAATAAGAACACAGAATTAGACAAAATCAGGTGACAGAAATGGTTTCTAAAAGAAGAAACAGGATAAAACTGAAGGAGAACTAAACAAAGTGGCATAAGCAAGCTACCCAGTGCAAAATTCAAGGTAATAATAAAAAAGACACTCAATAAACTCTAGAGAAAAATGAATAAAAGAAGTAAGAATTAAATTTTTCTTGAATGCAAAAGGCCTCCAACAAAGAAAAACAGTGAAATCCTATAATATCAGGCAGAGCTATTCTTATGCAAGGGGGTCAAATAGAATGATCCAAAGAAAATAGTTTTAAAGTAAAATTAGTAGGGGATTGTGAATAATCTGCTTTTGAATAGTACAACTTCTGTTAAATATTTTAGCTCCAAATTTGCACTAAGAAACTATTATATTAATTTGTATATCCAAGCTCCATCTTATGACAAATGCTACACTAAACTAAAATAGCTCCATAAAGGAGCTAATTATAAATTGTCATAAATTTTTACATAAATCAATATATTTCTTTCAAGTTCCTGTACTTTTTAATCTGAAAGATCATGTTTGATATGACCAAAGAGAAAAAGAAATTGAATTTTAATAGTATATACACTAATAAGAATTGTGTACTTTTTAAAACAAAATTTTGTGAGAGCACAGTTGATTTGAAATGTGTTAATTTCTGCTGTACAGCAAAGTGAATCAGTTATACATATTCATATAGCCAATCTGTTTTAGATGCTTTTCCCATATAGATTATTATTGAGTATTAAGTAGAATTCACTGTGCTTTACAGTAGGTAATTATTATTTATCTATTTGATATATAGTAGTGTCTATAAGTCAACCCCAATCTTCCAATTATCCCTCTCTCCCCTCCCCCATAACCATAATTCTGTTTTCTACATTTGTGACTCTTTCTTTTGTAAATAAATTCATTTGTACCATCTTTTATATCCCACATATAATTAATATATTGTCTTTTTCTATCTAACTTCACTCAGAAGATAATCTCTAGCTTCATACATGTTGGTGCACATGACACTTTCATTCTTTTTATGGCTGAGTAATATTCCATCATACATAACTATAACATCTTCTTTATTATTCTGCTGTTGACGGACATTTATGTTGCTTCTATGTCTTGGCCATAGTAATCAGTGCTGCCATGAACACTGGGGTGCATGTATCCTTTCAAATTATGGTTTTCTCCATATATATGCCCAGGAGTGGGATGGCTGGATCATATGGTAGCTCTATTTTTAGATTTTTAAGAAACTTTCATTCTCCTCTGCATAGTGGCTCTACCAAGTTAAAATCCCACCAACAGTGCAAGAAGGTTCCTTTTTCCCCACACCCTGCTCAGCATTTATTGTTTGTAAACTTTTTGATGTTGGCCATTCTGAGTGGTGCTTTTGATTTTAATTTCTCTGATAGTTACTGATGTTGATCATCTTTTCATGTGCTTTTTGGCCAAGTGTAAATCTTCTTTGGAGAAATATCTATTTAGATCTTCTGCCCACTTTTTGATTTGGTTGTTTCTTGACATAGAGCTACATAAACTGTGTATATTGGAGATTAATTTATTGTTGATTACTTCATTTGCAAATATTTTCTTTATATGTTTAATTTGATCAAAGCGAGAAATGAATCAAAACAAGATTTTTAAGATATATTCTAATGAGAATTTTTTACTTGTGTACCAGGGATCAAACACATATCTCTTCCATCTCCTACATTGCCAGATGGGTTTTTTCCACTAGTGCCACCAGGGAAGCTCCTTTTAAGAATGGTAAGTTACAAATAAGAAATTAAACTACATTATTTATTTTTTCTATAAAAGTATATCCATGTTGACCTTTAAAATAGCTTTAAAGCTCCAAATATAAAAGTAATATTTTGTTTCTCAAAGTATTTTAATTGACCATGTAATAAATTTAAACATTTGTAAACCAAAGTTTATGTTGAAGATCATGTTATCATCATAAATATTTGGTGTATATTTTTCATATGTTTTATATGTATTAATGTGATTACTAGAAAGAAAGAAACTCTTGATTTTCATAAAGATTTTTTTATAAAATATAATGCTACACAATTTCATTTTTCTCTTAACAGAAACTATCATAAATAGTGTTTCAGGCAGGTATATATTGGTTTAAATGGCTTTTAATAGTTGAAAAATATTTTATTATATTTATTTGTCAGTGTTTACTTAAGCTTTACTCAATGATGATCAAATATGTTGCTTACAATTTTAAGATCGCATTTGTTTTGTAAATACATTGAATCTCTCTGAGATAAATCTACTTTTGAAACATAAACTTTTAGAAATGTAATTATTGAATTAAGGGAATACATATTTCAAAATTTGTGATATTACTTAGTTCCTCTGATATATTTCAGTTCAGTTCAGTTCAGTCGCTCAATCGTGTCTGACTTTTTGAGACCTCATGAGTCGCAGCACTCCAGGCCTCCGTGTTCATCCTTATCTCTCGGAGTTCACTCAGACTAACGTCCATCGACTCCGTGATGCCATCCAGCCATCTCATCCTTGGTCATTCCCTTCTCGTCCTGCCCCCAATACCTCCCAGCATCAGAGTCTTTTCCAATGAGTCAACACTTCTCATGAAGTGGCCAAAGTACTGGAGTTTCAGCTTTAGCATCATTCCTTCCAAAGAAATCCCAGGGTTGATCTTCAGAAAGGACTGGTTGGATCTCCTTGCAGTCCAAGGGACTCTCAAGAGTCTTCTCCAACACCACAGTTCAAAAGTATCAATTCTTCGGTGCTAAGCCTTCTTCACAGTCCAACTCTCACATCCATACATGCCCACAGGAAAAACCATAGCCTTAACTAGATGGAGCTTTGTTGGCAAAGTAATGTCTCTGCTTTTGAATATACTATCTAGGTTGGTCATAACTTTTCTTCCAAGGAGTAAGCGTCTTCTAAGTTCATGGCTGCAGTCACCATCTGCAGTGATTTTGGAGCCCAAAAAATAAAGTCTGACACTGTTTACACTGTTTCCCCATCTATTTCCCATGAAGTGATGGGACCGGATGCCATGATCTTTGTTTTCTGAATGTTGAGCTTTAAGCCAACTTTTTAACTCTCCTCTTTCACTTTCATGAAGAGGCTTTTGAGTTCCTCTTCACTTTCTGCCATAAGGGTGGTGTCATCTGCATATCTGAGGTTATTGATATTTCTCCTGGCAATCTTGATTCCAGCTTGTGTTTCTTCCAGTCCAGCGTTTTTCATGATGTACTCTGCATAGAGGTTAAATAAGCAGGGTGACAATATACAGCCTTGACATACTCCTTTTCCTATTTTGAACCAGTCTGTTGTTCCATGTCCAGTTCTAACTGTTGCTTCCTGACCTGCATACAGATTTCTCAAGAGGCAGGTCAGGTGGTCTGGTACTCCCATCTCTTGAAGAATTTTCCACAGTTTATTGTGATCCACACAGTCACAGGCTTTGGCATAGTCAACAAAGGAGAAGTAGATGTTTTTCTGGAACTCTCTTGCTTTTTCCATGATCCAGAGCATGTTGGCAATTTGATCTCTGGTTTCTCTGCCTTTTCTAATACCAGCTTGAACATCAGGGAGTTCACAGTTCACATATCGCTGACGTCTGGCTTGGAGAATTTTGAGCATTACTTTACTAGCGTGTGAGATGAGTGCAATTGTGCGGTAGTTTGAGCATTCTTTGTCATTGCCTTTCTTTGGAATTGGAATGAAAACTGACCTTTACCAGTCAAATATTTATTAACTGCCTGTCTTAAACCTAGCACTGTTTTGAGCATGTGAAGTCTATATGTGGACAAAAGAAGAAATATGTCTGCCCCAGAAATATTCAAACAAATATTCAAGCAGGTGAATCTGATTAAATGGACTTCATGAAATGGGAGCCTTCTGTTATTCTTATGTAATTACTGTCCAGTTCTCATAGTACAATCTATTGTAAAGTGTGTCTTTTCCTCTACAATCTGCAGGCAACCTCATTTATTTATTGTGACTAAGTTCTCTAGAGTGTTTTCTTTTTAACTGATCTCTTTACCTCGTCTTGGAACAGTATTAAATACCATAGTTTATTAAACATTTTGGCATGTGGTGAAGATAATCCTGTGTCAATCTGTTAAAATGGCTTTCATATTTAGAATTGGTAAAATGTTATCATTCATGTAACCATTTGATTACTCCTTATATGCTGACTTTATCAGTATTTTGGGTGCTTTCTGGTATTTCAGTTTTATTTCCGACATAGTGCTCCTCATAGTATCTTTTCTAAATGTTAATTTACTTGTCGAAAGTCTCATTTCTACCAATGAAATATAAGCTTCATAAGAACATGGATCCTGGTTGCCTATGGCACGGCTATCTACTTGTACCTGTTTCACTAAGAAAGATGCCTTGCATGTAGGAGGTAATAATAATTGTCGAAAGCATAGATGAATAGAAAAATTATATGCCTATTAAACATAGTCCACAACTCCTGAATCACATTGTCTTCTCTGTGTTTGAATGCTTTAACAAAATTCAGTTTCTCCAAATGTAAGCAACTATAGCCACCATCACTATTACTCATAACAGTAACACAGTCGTGACTAAATATTTTCTTAAAATATGTCAATCACTAAACTAAAGAAATCATGTGTCAGCACATGCAATTCTCATTATCAAAACAATCTTATGACATCTGTGGTTTTGTTTCTTCATTATTGTGAAACAATACGTAGGCAACAAAAGTTCATAGGCCATATACATACTCTCCAATAAATAATTATAAACAGTTTACTGTAAAATCTATAAATAGAACCTTACCTATGTTATGTGCGTGTGTATGTGTGTGTGCTCAGTCATGTCCAATTATTTGCAACCCCATGGACTGTAGCCCACCAGGCTCCTCTGTCCATGAGATTTTCATGGCAAGAATACTAGAGTGTGTTTCCGTTTCCTTCTCCAGGGGATGTTCGTGAGCCAGGGATTGAATCCTCATCTCTTGAATCCCCTGCATTGATGGGCGGGTTCTTTACCAATTGAGACATCCAGGAAGCCCTACCTGTATTCTAGCATTCTTCCAAAGATCCCTCAGTAGTCATCATTTCTACCTTCAGTCTAGAGACAGTGACTGTATTGACTTTTTAAATAACTCATCTTTGCTTTCCTTTTTCATTCTATTGCATAAGTCTATGTCCCTAAGGGATACATTTTATTTTGCTCATCGTGTTTTCTGTGACTTGAGTAGTGGGGAGAATATTCTCCCTAGATTGCTTTTATCATTCACTGTGTTTGTAAGATCAAGTTATAATGTTGCATAGGATCCTTAACATTGGTCTAGAATTAATCATTTCAGAGTGCATCTCATTTTATTTCACAGTTGATAGTTGATGAGCTTCTAGGTTCCAGTTTGGGGCTTTTACATGTCAAGTTTGTATAAACATCACTGTGCATGGATTCTGCTACTCATATAGCAAGTTTCTCTAGGGTATATATTAATATTTAGTAGTCAAAGCCCTAGGAGATGTTTCAACTTTTCTAGATAATACCATCTTATTTTCACTTGGAGGACTACACTTTTTCTTCTTTTTTTTTTTTTTTTTACTTTATTTTACTTAACAGTACAGTATTGGTTTTGGCATAAGGATTACACTTCTTAAGGTGTATAAAATATATTTATGTTCCTTGAGATCACTAATATTTAATATTATCCAGTTTTTATTTTCCTGTAACTCCAAAGTGAATCTTAGAGAATATCTTTGTAATTCTAATTTTTATTCATGTTTAATAATATTGAGTACTTTCCAATGTAGTGTCTATTTATATTTCTTTTGGAAAGTGTCAAGTATTTTGTATTTTGTTGATTTTTTTCTGATTTTTTGCGTCTGTTTTCTTCTTCATTTCTTATAGAAGAGCTTAATATACATTCGATAGTTGTCCCTTGTTTATGAAAGACTGGAAATTATTTTCTACCACTTAATTAATGCTAATTTTGGTAAAAATTAATTCTAAGCAAAGTGTTAATTGTTTTCATAGTGGTTAATGATTTATATATTTTGTTTTAATGTAATTTTTACCTTGAAATCACAGAGATAATATGCTTTCCTAATTTTCAAAATATTTTTAGTTTTTTTTTTTTTTTTTTTTTAGCATACAGGTATTGATTCTCTTTGGGCTTCCCTGGTGACTCAGATGGTAAAGAATCCTGACGTAAACAGGGAGACCTGAGTCCAATCCCTGGGTTAGAAAGATCCCTTGGAGAAGGGAACAGCAACACACTGAAGTATTCTTACCTAAAGATTCCCTATGGATAGAGGAGCCTGGTGGGCTAGAGTCCATGGATATGTAGCTCAATTATTTTATATACTCAATTGAACACTTCAGCAAAATTTTTGAGACTTTCCTGCACTTTACTGTGTCTAAATTTTCCTTTAGACAGGAATATTCAGATTTGCTACCCATGGCTTATTTGGTGAATGAAAGTAGTAATTATTTGTTTCAATGACAACTCAATAAACACCAGAGATCCTTATTTCTTTTACTCACAACTTTGTGCCAGGTTATTTTTTTAATATGGTTAATATACATACTCAAACATATTTATTTATATTTTATAATATGGTTGATTTTAATTCATATGAAAGGTTATGAAATTGAAAAGACATTAAAATCATTTAAGAATCACTGATAGTGGCAGGATAAAAGTGGAGAAAAATAATGCACTTCATTATACATAACATAAAGCTTCCTATACATAAAAAGCAATGTAATTAACTATTAATAGAAAAAAATCAAGTGTAACTTTTCACAAAGTTCATCTGAGAAAGAACAATGGGTGAAACCATACACATAAAACCATTTTAGGTGTGAATATTCAGAAAAGTTAAAAACTGATATAGAAATAATTTTTAGTCAATTTAAAGTATGTCAGTCTTTAGTATACTCCCTGGTGGCTCATTTGGTAAAGAATCTGTGTGCAGTGCAGGAGACTGCCTTTAATGCAGACCCCGTTTTGATCCCTGGGTCAGGAAGATCCTTTGGAGAGGGAAATGACAATCCACTCCAGTATTATTGCCTGGGAAATCCCACGGACACAGGAACCTGGACATAACTTAGACTAAACCACCACCAACACGTCACTCTTTATTATAGAATTTATGAAGCTTATACTGAAACTAATTTCAGTAGTTATTCAAATACATATATAAAGTACATTTGTTTTATTGATATACCACATAGAAAGTAAAACTAATATGAAAGGATTAATTTACTGGTTTATTTTCTGAGAATTTAAGTTTCATAAATAAAGCTTTTAAGCAACATAGGGAAACATAAAGTTTGGGGCTATACAGGGAAAGTTCTGTGCAGCCAAATTCTGAAATCATTTGAATTAAGTAAACCAGATATTAAAGGCTTTTTTAGAAATAGCCTTAATATGGTCACAATTCAAAGCATTATTTGAATATACATTATAATGCTTTTATCTATTTGTGCTATTTCTTGATGTTCTTAGAACCCAACAAAAAGTACAAGAAAATAACCACCATTAATCATAGATATAGGTATTGCATGACTTCAGATTATAACTAAATGAAAGTGAAGTTACTCAGTTATGTCTGACTCTTTGAGACCCCATGGACTGTAGCCTACCAGGCTCCTCCATCCATGGGATTTTCCCGGCAAGAATACTGGAGTGGGTTGCCATTTCTTTCTCCAGGTGATCTTCCCAACCCAGGGATAAAACCCAGGTCTCCTGCACTGTAGGCAGACGCTTTACCATCTGAACCACTAGGGAAGTTCATAAGGGACTGATATTATTATGAATTTTAAAACATAGATTCAAGCAAACATGACTTTCTAAAGAGTAAATATACCAAAATCAAATCCATTTGATACTATATGCTTAAATTATTCTTATAGTCATCAATATGATTAAATATATGTGTACTGTGCTTAATTCTCCAACTTCAGTTCACTTCAGTTCAAACGCTCAGTCGTGTCCGACTCTGCGACACCAAGAATCGCAGCATGCCAGGCCTCCCTGTCCATCACCATCTCCCGGAGTTCACTCAGACTCACATCCATCGAGTCTGTGATGCCATCCAGCCATCTCATCCTTTGTAGTCCCCTTCTCCTCCTGCCCCCAGTCCTTCCTAGCATCAGAGTCTTTTCCAATGAGTCAACTCTTCCAAAGAGGTGGCCAAAGTACTGGAGTTTCAGCTTTAGCACCATTCCTTCCAAAGAAATCCCAGGGCTGATCTCCTTCAGAATGGACTGGCTGAATCTCCTTGCAATCCAAGGGACTCTCAGGAGTCTTCTCCAACACCACAGTTCAAAAGAATCAATTCTTTGGTGCTCAGCCTTCTTCACAGTTCAACTCTGACATCCATACATGACCACAGGAAAAACCATAGCCTTGACTAGATGGACCTTAGTTGGCAAAATAATGTCTCTGCTTTTGAATATACTATCTAGGTTGGTAACAACTTTTCTTTCATGGAGTAAGGTGAAGGTGAAGTCGCTCAATCATCTCTGACTCTTTGCGACCCCGTGGACTGTAACCCACTAGGCTTCTCTGTCCATGGGATTCTCCAGGCCTTCCTTCTCCAGGGTATCTTCTCGACCCAGGGATCGATCCTGAGTCTATTGGAGGCAGATGCTTTAACCTCTGAGCCACCAGGGAAGACCTTCATGTAGTAAGCGTCTCCTAATTTCATGGCTGCAGTCACCATCTGGAGTGATTTTGGAGCCCAAAAAAATAAAGTCTGACACTGTTTACACTGTTTCCCCATCTGTTTCCCATGAAGTGATGGGAACGGATGCCATGATCTTTGTTTTCTGAATGTTGAGCTTTAAGCCAACTTTTTCACTCTCCTTTTTCACTTTCATGAAGAGGCTTTTGAGTTCCTCTTCACTTTTTGCCATAAGGGTGGTATCATCTGCATATCTGAGGTTATTGATATTTCTCCCGCCAATCTTGATTCTAGCTTCTGATTCTTCCAGTCCAGTGTTTCTCATGATGTACGCTGCATATAAGTTAAATAAGTAGGGTGACAATATGCAGCCTTGACGTACTCCTTTTTCTTTATGGAACCAGTCTCTTGTTCCACATCCAGTTCTATCTGTTACTTCCTGACCTGCACACAGATTTCTCAAGAGGCAGGTTAGGTGGTCTGGTATTCCCATTTCTTTCAGAATTTTCCACAGTTTATTGTGATCCACACAGTCAAAGGCTATGACATAGTCAACAAAGCAGAGGTAGATGTTTTTCTGGAACTCTCTTACTTTTTCCATGATCCAGCAGATGTTGGCAATGTGATCTCTGGTTCCTCTGCCTTTTCTAAAACCAGCTTGAACATCAGGGAGTTCACGGTTCACATATTGTTGAAGCCTGGCTTGGAGAATTTTGAGCATTACTTTACCAGCATGTGAGATGAGTGCAATTGTGCGGTAGTTTGAGCATTCTTTGGCATTGCCTTTCTTTGAAATTGGAATGAAAGTGGATCTTTTCCAGTCCTGTTGTCACTGGTGAGTTTTCCATATTTGCTGGCATAATGCGTACAGCAGCACTTTCACAGCATCACCTTTCAGAATTTGAAACAGCTCAACTGGAATTCCATCACTTCCACTAGCTTTGTTCATAGTGATGCTTTCTATGGCCCACTTGACTTCACATTCCGAGATGTCTGGCTCTAGATTAGTGATCACATCATCATGATTATCTGGGTCATGAAGATCTTTTTTGTACAGTTCTTCTGTGTATTCTTGCCACCTCTTCTTAATGTCTTCTGCTTCTGTTAGGTCCAGACCATATCTGTCCTTTATCGAGCCCATCTTTGCATGAAATGTTCCCTTGGTATCTCTAATTTTCGTGAAGAGATATCTAGTCTGTCCCATTCTGTTCTTTTCCTCTGTTTCTTTGCATTGATCGCTGGAGAAGGCTTTCTTATCTGTTCTTGCTATTCTTTGGAACTCTGCATTCAGATGCTTATATCTTTCCTTTTCTCCTTTGCTTTTCACTTCTCTTCTTTTCACAGCTATTTGTAAGGCCTCCCCAGACAGCCATTTTGCTTTTTTGCATTTCTTTTCCATGGGGATGGTCTTGATCCCTGTCTCCTGTACAATGTCATGATCCTCAGTTCATAGTTCATCAGGCACTCTATCTATCAGATCTAGTCCTTTGAATCTATTTCTCACTTCCACTGTATAATCATAAGGGATTTAATTTAGGTCATATCTGAATGACCTAGTGGTTTTCCCTACTTTCTTCAAATTAACACAACATTCTAAGTTAACTTTACTTATTTTGACCTTGAGGTGCAATGCCTCAGAATAAACACGTACCTGTAAACTATCTTTCATTTGAAAATATGAGTCAATATGTCCATTTCAGCTGATAATTTAACATTCTATGAACATGACTGAAAACATACCAAATCAGTCAAGTATTCTGGAAGTCAACAAAATTCTGGAATTTTAAAAGATAAATTATAAAATTACTATATATTGTCATTTGTAAATGAAAAAAAAAAAGAGATGAGATAAAGTTAACTTCTCACTCTGAAAATCTGAATATAAAATACACAAGGATATTTTGAGAATTTTGGACAACCTCTCAGCACTGCCTCACCCCCTTTATGTATTTATATGCATTAAATGTCAAAACTAATCAATTGCACAGTTCATATGTATCTTTCTCTGTAAGTAACTAACTGAGAATGATGATATTACTGTATTCAAGTTTTGATAGTCATTCTATAATTAAAGTTCCAATGTATGTTCAAATGAGCTTATCTCAACTTTATTTTAACCTGTGATCCATTTTGGTAAACATCAAACTCTTATGCCCTCCATTAATGTCATTTGAATTTCAAAATAAATTAGGCATTGTCACCAAGAGCATGTCAAATCAATGATAATATTAGTAAAATAAATTATAATTTGAAAGATAAGATCATTGCATGCCTAAGGTCTGACTCTTTGTCAGGAAGTTCACTATCCTAGGAAATGAAGAAGTTTAAACACAATAAAGGTCACTCTCAATGTCAATTCTGTTTTGCTCTTCAGTTTTCAGGCTAAATTTTTATTATATAATTTGTTTGACTTTTCACTTCTAAACCAATTGGCAAAAGACATTATTCCTTGAGAATTAAATAGAGAAATGTTTGGTGTTGTCTTTTTACCCTTGCAGGCCACACTCTCATTTATATCAATAATTAACTCAAACTATTCAGAAATGGTACCCCCACCCCCACCCCCATTATTTGAACAAAATGTCAGCACCCAGTTGTATTTGATAATGCCTTATACTGGTATACCATTGCTGTGTTGATATATTAATAATTAATCACTGTCAGAAACAGATTAAAGATAAAATTAAACTTAATTGCAATATTTAAGCTACACCAAGGCAAAATATACTCAGAAGGCATATCAGAAACAAAAGTAATGGGTCTGCAAGTGACATATTTTGTATGATAATGTCAAATAAACAGAAGCAGTTAGAATTAATTTTGCAGAAGCATTAGAAATAAAAATACCTAAAAGAATAAAAATAGGAAAAAAGAGGGAAGGAAGAAAAAAACAACAAAAATGTTCTTCTTTTCACGAAATCATTAGACTTCTTAGAATCTTTCTTATTTGTGATTGTTTAAATTTGTTGATAATAATTACTTTAAGTTTATAAAAAATAAATCCATGAAGAACAAAACATACATAGCAATATTTTACACACTGTGAAGCTCTCATTATCAATAAATCTGTACCATTAGACAGTCAACTCTAGGTGTTAATACTGAGGACACAATATTGAGACAGTACATGATACTTGTATAATAGTATTTATATAAGAAAATACAATTCAAATTATAGTGTTAACTCTTTTAAATGACTATGTTATTAAATGGTGACCACTCATTTCCTATCCTCAGTTCAACTTTTTTTTACATCTGTCAGGTTATATATGCTCTAGATCCTGCATTTTTGCAATCCATCATAGACAGGATTACATTATACAAATGTAAGTAGGTGTAAAAGAGAAACTGTGTGACCCTGGGGAAATACAGATTGTATACAGATCCAGGTAGGTTGATTTTACTTTCTTTTCAAAATGCTTCGTTATATGTTAGACTTAAACTGAAGGCCTGCTTTTGTATCTAGGTGTTAACATACTTCATCAAAAACATTTTGCTGGAAAGCGAGAAAATGTGTTATTCAGTTTTGTAGTTAAGGTAATGCCATAATCTATTATCAGTTGAAAGTGTAGTAACTTTATAGAATCACTTCAACCAGAAAATGGGGATGAAGTAGAATTGAGGCTTGCTCAAAATCTATTAATATTTAAATAAATTCAAAGAATGTTTTTCTGATGGTGAATAGTTTAATTCTCACATTAGCTTTATGAAACAATACATCATCTCCTCTATCTGGACAGGTAGTCTTGCTAAATGAATATGAGATTGGAAACAGTAACTTGGAGTGGAAAATCCCAGTTCTTCACTTAACTAGCTGTGTGACTTTGTATGTATCACTTCATATTTCAAAGATTGGTTCTTATCTGTCAAATAAAGATGCTAGTGCCTAATTTATAGTCATATCTTGAGAATTAAGTAGAAGAAAAAAGTATGAAGCAGTTCTGTATGTTGATGACCCCATATCTATTTCTTTAAGCCAAATTAATCTCTCTGGCATCAAATGCCTAGAGTGAAATTCCAACTGAATTTACTTCTTGGTTATTACACAGGTATATTAATGAAATAACTTTTCTAGGGTTCAAGTCTCTGTCCTCACCTACATTACAATTTCTCTTGTAAAGCTGATATGCTTATAGTGCCATCACCCACTTTTCAGCAGCTTTCATTGCCTGAAAAATATCTTCCACCATCCTACCTAACTACCCTGCTTTCTTTATCTTCTGACTCCAGTAACAGAATTATTCACCATCCTCTGCACTCATGTCATTTCCAACTTGTAATTTCATGCTTCCAGTTCTCACTGTTCACCATCTGATTACTTTGAAGTATTCTTCAAAACTCTTGGTATATGTTATGTTAAAATCATCTTTTCAAATGTTGTTTTTCTTTTAATGGATGTTAGCTTTCACCAATGGGAAGAATACAGCTCATTAATTTTTTTATCCCCCAGTTTAAAACATTTTTTGGCACATGGTTGTTATCAAGAAATATATGTTGAATTACATTAAATACCTAAACCTATTTCTACAAGTATTTTGCAGTTCTCAGAGATTAGTTGTCTGGTTTAAGAAAACATAGCAACATTTGATTTGGTTGCTATTATTTTGGTTGCTATATTAGATTTAATGAATCTAATATTTGAATTAAAATACATTTTACCATAACAAAATTAATATATATGTCACTATTTGTAGACCCTCATATATTTGGATATTCTTTCCATATACAAATTATTTTCATGGAATTAAGTGATTTATTTTTTCTTCCTTCCCTACCTCCCTCTTTCCTTCATTTCTCCCTTCTCTCCTTTTTTCTTTCTCTTTCTTTTTATTGTTTATCCAATTTTAAAATCTTTGCAAAGTTAATTCTTTAACTGCTTCTCCTAAATGGATATATTGTTTCAAGATGATACATGTGTGTGTACATAGTGTGTTTAAAAACTTATTTTTACTTGGAGGATAACTGTTGTGTTGGTTTCTGTTGTATAACAGTGTGAATTAGTCACGAGTATACATATGCCTCCTCCTTCTTGAACCTCCCTCCCACCCCTGATCCCATGCCTCTAGGACATCACAGACCGCAGGGTTGAGCTCCCTGTGTATACAGAAATTTCTCACTAGCTATCTGTTTTACACATGGTAATATATATGTTTCAATGATACTCTCTCAGTTTGATATTGATTTTAGGATCTACCACAGCTAGCTATTGTTGTTCAATAGCTAAGTCATGTCTGACTCTTTGCAACCCAACAGATTACAGAACAACAGGCTTTCCTGTCCTTCACTATCTCCTGGAGTTGCTCAATCGCCTGTCCATTGAGTCAGTGATACCATCCAACATTCTCATCCTCTGTGGTCCCCTTCTCCTCCTGCCTTCAATCTTTCCCAGCATCAGGGTCTTTTCCAATGAGTTGACTCTTCACATCAAGTAGCCAAATTATTGGAGCTCCAGCTTCAGCATCAGTCCTTCTAATATATATTCAGGGTTGATTTCCCTTAGGATTAACTGGTTTGACCTCCTTGCTGTCGAAGGGACTCTCAAGAGTCTTCTCCAGCACCACAGTTTGAAAGCATCAATTCTTTGACTCTTAGCCTTTTTCATGGTTCAGCACTCAAAACCATACATGACTACTGTAAAAACCATAGATTTGACTATTCAGACTTTTGTAGGCAAAATGATATTTCTGTTTTTTTAATACACCGTCTAGTTTTGTTATAGCTTTTCTTTCAGGGGGCAAGCATCTTTTAATTTCATGGCTACAGTCACTGTCCACAGTGATTTTGGAGCCCAAGAAAACAGTCTGTCACTGTTTCCATTTGTATCCATCTATTTGCCATGAAGTGATGGGACCGGATTCCATGATCTTAGTGTTTATGAATGTTGAGTTTTAATCCAGCTTTTTCACTCTTCTCTTTTACCTTCATCAAGAGGCTCTTCAGTTCCTCTTTGATTTCTGCCATTAGGGTAGTGTCACCTGCTATATCCCTTTGCATTCTCTGTTCCATTATACCTTTGTGGCTTACAATTCATCAGCTTGGCTCCTTTCAGTAACTTAATAGTTTCATGTAATTTGTTTGTTTGTTTTTTTAATTGGAGTATAGTTTCATCCTGGTGGCTCAGACAGTAAAGCATCTGCGTACAATGCAGGAGACCGGGGTTCTATCCCTGGGTCAGGAAGATCCCCTGGAAAAGGAAATGGCAACCCACTCCAGTACTCTTGCCTGGAGAATCCCATGGATGGAGGACCCTGGGTGGGCTACGGTCCATGGGGTGGACTTTTCACTTTCTTTTCATAGTTTCTTTACAGTGTTGTATAATAAAGTGAATTAGTTATATGTGTACGTATATCCCCTCCCTTTTGGTCATCTCTCTACACCCCTATCCAGAATATCTAGGTCATCATAGAACTCCGAGCTGAGCTCCCTGAATCATACAACAGGTTTCTACTGTTGTATAGCTGTCTATACAGGTTTCTACAGTATCTGTTTTACACATGACTGTGTACATATCTGGCACTCCAAGCCAGTACTCTTGCCTGGAAAAATCTCATGGATGGAGGAGCCTCGTAGGCTGCAGTCCATGGGGTCACTAAGAGTCGGACACGACTGAGCAATTTCACTTTCACTTTCATGCATTGGAGAAAGTAATGGCAACCCACTCCAGTGTTCTTGCCTGGAGAATCCCAGGGACAGGGGAGCCTGATGGGCTACCATTTGTGGGGTCGCACAGAGTCGGACACAACTGAAGTGACTTAGCAGCAGCAGCAGTGTACATATCCCGGAAGAAGGAAATGGCACCCACTCCAGTATCTTTCCTGGAGAATTCCATGGATAGAGGAGCCTGGCAGGCTACAGTCCATGGGGTCACAAAGAGCTGGACGTGACTGAGCAACTCACTCTACAGCCATGCACATCCTTCAATCCTAATCTCCCAATTCACCCCATGCCCTCTCTCCCCTATGTTCACATGTCCATTCTCCACATCTCCACCTCTATCCCTGCTTTGCAAATAGGTTCATCTGTACTGTTCTTCCAGATTTCACATATATATGTTACTAATTTTTCCTCTTTCTCACTTGCTTCATTCTGTATGACAGACTAGGTCCAGCTCAGCTGCTGCTGCTGCTGCTGCTGTGTCGCTTCAGTCATGTCCAACTCTGTGCGACCCCATAGACAGCAGCCCACCAGCTCCTCCATCCATCCCTGCATCTCCAAAAATGACCAAATTTCATTTCCTTTTATAGAAAAATAAAGTTCCATGATATATATATATATATATATATATATATATATATATATATCACATCTTCTTTATGCATTCATCTGTCAATGGACTTTTAGGTTATTTCCATTTCCTGGCTATTCCATTTCCTGGCTATTGTAAATAGTACTGCAATGAACATTGGAGTGCCTGTGTCTTTTTGTATTATGGTTTTAATCCAAGTCTCCTAGATTTACTTAAGATGTAGTTTAAGGAATTTTTCTTTTGTTGTATGATATCATCAGGAGAGGCTTCCCTGGGGGCTCATCTGGTAAAGATCCCATCTGCCAATGCAGGAGATGCAAGAGATGCAAGAGACATGGATTCAATATTCTTGGATCGGGAAGATCAACTCCAGTATTCTTGCCTGGAAAATTCCATGGACAGAGGGGCTCATGGGTTTGCGAAGAGTCAGACATGACTGAGTGCACAAGCACTAGCACATCCAGAAGAAGACTGAGATACTCAGACTCACACCACCACCTCATTCCTACTTCTCCTCCTTAATATGTGAAATACCATGATTGCTCTAACATTTCTCCAAATGCTTGTTTACTTAAATGGCAACTGTAAATGATAGGGAAAAAGAAACCCAGACATATGACAGGTAAAATTGATATGCTTTAGTTGGAAAAATATGTTCACAAAGGGTAAAAATTTTGTGATTTTATTATGTTTGCCAAGATCCATAATTTTGTTAAATTTAATATTAATTATTTAATTTCCTAGGTTTACACTGATTTAGAAAATGCATTGACTTAAGACACTACTACATACTGATACACAGAGTCATATTTATGAAACAGGCCACCATGAATTTATCCTGCAACAACTTGTCTGGGATTTAAAAAAAAAAAAAAAAGGAAGAAATGTGAATGGAAATGAACATATCCTAGGCAAAGTAATAAATTCCATTTTAGATTTAAAACTGTTTATTTATCAAATTATTATGAAACAGCCTCATGCAAACAAAATCTAATACAAATACAGCAAGTATATAATGGTGTTAAAAACTGCAACTTAGCTAAAATATCAATCAATCAATCAATGACAAAGTTTTTAGCACTTCTCTGGTATATTGCTGCTATTTTGCTAAACAAGATAAATTAACAAAAGAAGCAAAGTGGAAATTAATTTACAATAACTACGTGCCACCTTAAGTACTTTGTTGTATTGCTTAAATGTCACTTAATGTGAACTTTATTGTACTGGGTAATTTAATTTCTTAAATTAACTTTTCTTCAAAAACTATCTTATTACTCTGTAATTCCCCCAAGCACTCTATATGAGAAAGGAAATCTATTCTTTAAATTTATAAGTATAAAATTAAAACATATTTAATGAGTTGATAAAAAATATCTAGCATGGATCTCTTATATAAGTAAATTTCAATAAAGGTTTATAATTGTCTTTGATGTGTAAGTGTTCAATTTTCTTTTGCCCAATTTAAGTGGTCAATATCCTTTTGCAGAACAATTTAAAGTATGCATTTGAAAAGTAAACTTCTTCATCTAAACTTAATTTTGAAAGACAAGAAAAAGTTTATGTCTGTTTAGATACATATGCTCTATTTGTTCTTGGTGGTGGTGGTCAGTCTCTAAGTCGTGTCTGACTCTTTGCCAACTGCGAACCCATGGACTGTAGCATGTCAGGCTCCTCTGTCCTCCACTATCTCCTGGAGTTTACTCAAATTCATGTTCATTGAGTCGGTGATGCTATCTAACTGTCTCATCCTCTGCCTTCCCCTTGTCCTCCTGCCCTCAATCTTTCCCAGGATCAAGGTCGTTTATGATAAGTTGGCTCTATTTGGTGCCTTTTAAAAATTATTATTTTTAGACTGATCTTGAAGAATTCTTAGAAGAATGGTAAAATACACATTTATGTATGAGTGATGACCTCATTTCTATTTCTGCTAACAAAAACAATTATAATCAAGCTGAATATCTTATAATAGTTAAGAATAGATGTTACCAACATGTTCACACGGGAGGCTTCTGAATTTCCCTTCTCCTACCACATATACAGCTACAATGGGTCCATTTCCTCTGAGAGAAATCCAAAACCAATAGAATGACTCCTACATATTGGACAACTGAGAAAATACGATATTAAAACGGATGCGAAAGCCCATCATAAACTCTAGTCCCAGCTCAGCACCTTATGTTGCAGAACCACGCTTGAGTCTGCTTCCCGATATGCATCAGAGGAAATCTACTGATACTAGACTGTGGTGAAGGAAAGTGCAGCATTTATTTGTAGGAAGCCAAGCAGGGGAAAGGGTCCTAGGAGGTCTGCTCAACTTGTGGACTTTCTTTTGACTGGTTGGTAGTGAGGTAACGGGGTGAAGTTTCAGATTCTCAATCACACATCTTCTAGTTCTAGCAGTTTGTAACCTACATGCTAATGGTCAGAATGTAGTCATCCTCCATGGCAGATGGTCTTATTTTCTCCTGAACAACTGAAAGATATGGATCAGATCGTTGCCTATGTCCCTTCAGCAGAAACTAGGAGTACTGTGCCTCCATGGTTCTAATCATTAACTGCTTGAGTCTTCTCTTTTGAATACCAGGAAGGCCCAATATACTAAAGTGTTTTTCTACAAATAAGAAATGGGGGACATGGAGGAACTTCTGTACTTGGGAAGGCCCTGCAAGTCCTGCTTGGTTTCAGCCTCCTCTTTAATGAGATACTCTTCAGTCCTGAAGAGAAGAGGGGCAGGATGAGAAAAGGAATAAAGTTTTGGATAGAGTTTGGATAGAGAGAGTAATCATAAAGTTGACAAAGCAGTTCAGTTTTGTTGTTGCTGTTGTTAGTCACTAACTTGTGTCCAACTCTTTGCTCATTCCATGGACTGTTGGCCTCCAGTCTTCTCTGTCCATGGGGTTTCCCTGGGAAGGATACACAGATGGGTTGCCATTTCCTTCTCCAAGGGATCTCCTGGACCCAGGGACTGAACTCGTGTCTCCTGCACTGCAGGCAGACTCTTTCCCCTGAGCCACCTCAGAAGCCCAGATTCAGTTTTAGTGGCACTCAATTTCACTTACAATTGGGAGGAAACCTTCAACTTCTCCCCTCTCCATGCTGCTAAGTCACTTCAGTTGTGTCCAACTCTGTGCAACCCCATAGACGGTAGCCCACCAGGCTCCCCCTTCCTTGGGATTCTCCAGGCAAGAACACTGGAGTGGGTTGCCATTTCCCTCCTCCAATGCATGAAAGTGAAAAGTGAAAATGAAGTCGCTCGTTCATGTCAGACTGTTAGCGACCCCATGGACTGCAGCCTATCAGGCTCCTCCACCTATGGGATTTCCCAGGCAGGAGTACTGGAGTGGAGTGCCGAGTAGGAAACATTTTGAGTCACACTAACACCCTACTCTTTTAAGGCTGCCACCGAAGGGACAGACCTCCCACCAAAGGGACAGACCTCCAAATCATGCAGCTCTAGTAGCCAGTGAGGTTTACATTCACGAGTCCTATAGGACTATAGTAAACAAAAGAGGCATTTGTTAAACAGGAGGATGGCTTTTGCTCCAGGCTCAGTGCTGAGGGAACAGACAAAAATGCCAGTCTCTTTGTTTTTCCCCAGAAGGAGTCTGATAGGGTATGATGGTCTTATTTCCCAGGTGCTGGCTTCTTAGAAGATGTCTGGCTTCTAAGGAGCCTTCATCTAGGGGCTGACTAGAATTATCACCAGAGCATAAAGGAGCTAGGGAGTGCTTTCTGCCCCCTCTCCACCTAGCTCACCCAAACAACAAAACTGAGTTGCTAGCAGCTCCTTTAAAGGAGCTTGTCCTCACATCTAGGTCCCAATGCTTACAGTGGCTGCTGTTCCTGGTTGAATGGTGATTTCCTCAGTTTTAGTCCTCTTGAAGGAATAATTTAGATGAGACATAGAGCAGTTTCAAGCTGCAGGAGTTTTATTTAGAGACGGAAAGGTGCACTCTTAAGAAAGGATGAGAGAGAGCTGTCTGGAAACTAGAAGCAGTAGCAGTGAGAGTAGGCTTGAGTTTTACAGAGAGGTGGCAGTCCTTTCTGTTGTGAAGAGCTGACTCACTGGAAAAGACCTTGATGTTGGGAAACATGGAGGGCAGGAGGAGAAGGGGGCAACAGAGGATGAGATGGTTGGAAAGCATCACAAACTCAGTGGAAATGAATTCGAGCATACTCCGTGAAATAGTGAAAGGTAGGGAGGCCTGGGGAACACGACTTAGGGACTGAACAACAACAACAAACCTTTCTTTTGGTATGCAGGCATTTACACATAAGCACCCACAAGGAGAGGGTAACCACATTGCTAATTTAACATAATTATTACATTATTCACCCTAGGTGACTCTGAGTCAACTTTTAGGTCTTGGTGAGCCTGTGCCAACCTGTGCTAGTGGTTCCATCTTGCTTCAACCTGATAACACTGGGGAATTAGCAATGGTCCTTGATGAGACATCTGAGCAACTAAGCACATTCTTGACTAAAACAGAGAGGATCTCTGGATGTGCTGGACTACCAGTGTCCAAGTGAGAGGGGAAAATTACCCTTTCCAGAATGGGGCAGGGCCTGCTGAGGTCTGACTAGCTATCTAAAACTACCCAAAGGATTAGCATTTTTTAAATTTGTGTGCTTATTCATGTCTGACTCTTTGGCAACCCATGGATTGTAGCCCACCAGTCTCCTCTGTCCATGGAATTTTCCAGAGAAGAACAGTGGAGTGGGTTGCCCTTTCCTCCTTCAGGGGATCTTCCTGACCCAGGGATTGAAGCCACATCTCCTGTGGCTCCTACATTAGGTGAATTCTTTATCACTGAGCTACCTGGGAAAAGTCCCCTAAAAATCATTAGCACTGACAGACAACAGAGTTTGTATTCAAGAGACTTACAGCACCATTATAGCAAAAATAACTGACTTTCAACAGTCACAAGAGCACTCTTCAAGACTGTACACCTGGGCTCAGTGCAGAAAGGAACAGGTAAAAGCATCAGTCACCCAGTATCTCCCTGGAAGATATTTGACTTCATTGCTGCTACCTAAGCTTCTGGCTTCTAATCAGCCTGCCTATGAAAGGTGACTAGGACTCCTCCCAGAGCCTTATAAACCTGGTGGGTTGGATCCTTGCTGTTTGCCCACAGGTGGCATTAAAAGCAAAACCAGGACTTTACCTTCTCCTTGTCAAAAATTTGTCCACACATCTGCCACCTTAATTGTCAGGGCTCGGACTAAATAGGCACCCGTGCCTGTGTGTGCTCAGTGATAGCCAACTCTTTCGCAACTCTTCGGACTATAACCCACCAGGTTCCCTATCTGTGAAATTTGCCAGGCCAGAAAACTGAAATGGCTTGCCATTGCCTTCTCTAGGGGATCTTCCTGACATAAGGATCAAACCCAAATCTCCTGTAGCTCCTGCACTGGGAGGGGAATTCATGACTGCTGAGCCATTGGACTTGTAGGACTGGTTTCCAAATCGTCTAGCTCTGGGAGTTTACAAGGTTCAGTTTTCATGATCCTCCAGGACTACACAAAAATAAAGAAGTGCTTCTGAGGAGATGCAAAATACCCCTAATGCCTATTCCCTCAGGCTCAGCATGGAGTGGATGAGCAAAACCACCTCGGTCTTGGCTTCTCCTTTATTATGGGTGGACTCCATATGCAATGCCCTGATTTTCTCAGATGCTGCCTGAAGGTTCCGCTTTCAATTAGTCTGCATCTGATTGCTGAAGGAAAGACAGCAGTTCTCCAGAACCCTGAATAGATACATGGACATTTCTATGCATTTGGATAGGTTAAAATTTATAATAACAACTTATGCATTTTTTTCTATTTTAATCAATAATTCACAGATGGCACTTGTTTCTTTGAGATCATACTAATAATGGGGATAAATTCTGCTTTAATTTCACTGTTATTAACTATATTTATGTCTCTCACTCAAAGAAGCATACATGAAGTTAAAATAAATAAGACTGACTTTATGATCAGGAAAGCTCTTTTTGCCACTTTATTTTTAATTGAAAGACAACTGCTTTATAGACCATCTGCTTCCCTACCCTACCCCTCTAGGTTGTTAAAGAGTCCCTGTTTGAGTTCCCTGAGTTATACAGAAAATTCTCATGGAAGTAAATCCTTTCCTTTGATGTGTTTTTATGAATGCTCACAAGCTTCTGTGTTAACTCACTTTAGTACTCTTGCCTGGAAAATCCCATGGACGGAGGAGCCTGGTGGACTGAAGTCCATGGGGTTGCGAAGAGTCAGACACAACTGAATGACTTCACTTTCACTTTTCACTTTAATGCATTGGAGAAGGAAATGGCAACCCACACCAGTGTTCTTGCCTGGAGAATCCTAGGAACTGGGGAGCCTGGTGGGCTGCCATCTATGGGGTCACAAAGAGTTGGACACAAGTGAAGCGACTTAGCAGCAGCAGCAGTAAGATATTTGATATAGCATAATTGATAATTGGTTGAGACATGTTAATGAACCATGGTGTCACTGTCAAGTTGCCTTAATAGACATTGTGGTACAATAAACCTGATAAAATAGACCGTAGAATTTTTGAGCATTAAGGTGCATGCACACTAAGTCACTTCACTAGTGTCTGACTCTTTGTGACCTCATGGACTGTAGCCCTCCAGGCTCCTCTGTCGATGGGTTTCTCCAGGCAAGAACACTGGAGTGGATTGCCATAACCTTCTCCAGGGTGCCTGCCTCACCCAGGGACTGACCCTGTGTCTCTCATGTCTCCTGCATTGGCAGGCAAGTTCTTTATCACTAGCACCACCTGGGAAGCCCTTGAGCATTATGGTACCAGGGTTTTTTTGTCTCTTTTTTCTCCTTTTCTCTTCTTTAGCACAAGGATGGAGTATTAAAATCCAGAAAAAAAAAAAAGTCATCTCAGGTTTAAGCAGTGAATTAGTGTTCACGCTGAAGCTAATAGATTGTTGTTGTTTACCAGTTGCTAATTTGTGTCTGACCCTTTGCAACTTCACAGACTGCAGGATGCCAGGAATTTGCTAAAATCTTGCCCATTGAGTCAGTTATGCTATCAAGCCATTTCACTCTCTGCTACTCACTTGTCTTCTGGCCTTCAATCTTTCCCAGTATCAGGGTCTTTTCCAATCAGTCTGTTCTTCGCATTAGGTGGCTAAAGTACTGGAGCTTCAGCTTAATCATCAGTCCTTCCAATGAATATTCAGAGTGGATTTCCTATGGATTGACTGGTTTGATCTCCTCACAGTCCAAAGAAAGCTATTATAATTATTATCCAGCCCAAGAAGAAGCTATTTTATTTTCAGTATCAACATTCTGATATTATCATACTCTGTTAATAGATATTTATTGGATATAAATATATCCAAAGCATTATTTGAAAGGTCTTATTCATAATCATGGAGAAGGCAATGGCACCCCACTCCAGTACTCTTACCTGGAGAATCCCAGGGTGGGGCCCTGGTGGGCTGCCATCTATGGGGTCGGACAGAGTCAGACACAACTGAAACGACTTACCAGCAGCAGCAGCAGCATACATAATCAGGTAATTGAATAATCACAATAACAGGAGAAGTTATATGATTTCACCAAGGAAACCAGCTAGAAACTGAAAGAGCAAGGATTTCAAGTCAAACAGCTACTAAATGCTATTAAGTGATGGGGAATCATTATATCACATGATAGAGACCATTTCTTTTAAATATACAGTCTTTTAAAGTTGACCATTAAAAACACTGAACAGTTGTTCAGTTCTTAAAATAATTGTCAAGCTCACTGTTGTTTGATCCTTAAAGCAGTCCTACGAAACAGATTCCATAATTGTTTTCATCTTTACAGATAAAAACAAAAAAAAATAGAAATGGTAAATAACTTTCCCAGAATGTTAGGAACTTGCCCAAGAAGAAGAAATTAGTAAAATGAAAGCTGGCCTTGGATTCTAAAACATTTTTCTTTACAAACTTAGGAATCATTTTTTATTCCAGTGAGAAGATGTTGGTAGAGGGGCAGGCTTGTGGGAAGGCATTTCTTTCCATCACATACAATCAACTTTCAGGCATATCAGACTTTTTAAGGAGTCTGAATAAGTGACTTCTACTGCCTACCCAAATCGAACGTTCATTTAATCTATAATTACTGACACAATTATCTGGATCAGGTGTTGTTTCAGGTGTATAGTGTAATAATTTGATACTCACTTATATCTATCTATCTATATATATAGATAGATATAGATATACTACAAAATGATCAACAACAAATCATTATCATCATATATAAACAATTAACAGCACCACCATGCATTTTTTTTTTCTTTTTCATTAATAAAAATTTTAAAAATCTGCTCTCATTCATTTTCAAATATGCAATACAGTATTCTTGGCTATGGCTTTCCTTAGTGTCTCAGGTGGTAAAGAATCTGCAATGCAGGAGGCCTGGGTTCTATCCCTGGGCCAGAAAAATCTCTGGGAGAAGGGAATGGTTACCTCCTCCAGGATTCTTTCCTGGAGACTCCCATGGACAGAGGAGCCTGGCAGACTACAGTCCATGGGATTACAGAGTCAGGCATGACTAAGCAACTAAACACTTTCACTTTTGGACTATTTTTTGCTCTAGTCACTGTGCTACATCTTATTTATTTTATAACTGGAAATTTAGAAAGCATATTCCTATGCCAGTTATTATAATTTCAACTAAAAGAGTTTTAATGGCATCAGTTCAGTTCAGTTTAGTTCAGTTCAGTTGCTCCGTTATGTCTTATTCATTGTGACCCCATGGACTGCAGCACACCAGGCTTCCCAGTTCATCACCAACTCCCAGAGCTTACTCAAACTCATGTCCTTTGAGTCAGTGATGCTATCCAACCATCTCATCCTCTCTTGTCCTCTTCTCATCCTGCCTTCAGCCTTTCCCAGCATCAGGGTCTTTTCCAATGAGTCAGGTCTTCACATCAGGTGGCCAAAGTATTGGACTTTCAGCTTCAACATCAATCCTTCAAATGAATATTCAGGTCTGGTTTCCTTTAAGGTGGACTAGTTGAATTTCCTTGCAGTCCAAGAGACTCTCAAGAATTGTCTCCAAAACCACAGTTCAAAAGCATCAATTCTTTAGCACTCAGCTTTCTTTATAGTCCGAAGCTCACATTTATATGTGGATACTGGAAAAACCATAGACTTGACTAGATAGACCTTTGTTGGCAAAGTAATGTCTTTACATTTTAATATGCTGTCTAGATTGATCATAGCTTCCCCTCCAAGGAGCAAGCATCTTTTAATTTCATGGATGCAGTCACCATCTGCAGTGATTTTGGAGCCCAAGAGTAAAGTCTGTCACTATTCCCACTGTTTCCCTATCTATTTGCCATGAAGTGATGGGACCATATGCCATAATCTTAGTTTTCTTAATGTTGAGCTTCAAACCAAGTTTTTCACTGTTCTCTTTCACTTTAATCAAGAGGCTCTTTAGTTCCTCTTCGCTTTCTGCCATAAGTGTGGTATCATCTGCATATCTGAGGTTATTGATATTTCCCCACAAGTTTGATTCCAACTGTGCTTCATGCAGCCTGGTATTTCACATGATATATTCTTCATATAAGTTAAATAAGCAGGGTGACAATGTACAACCTTGACATACTCCTTTTCCTATTTGGAACCAGTCTGTTGTTCCATGTCTATTTCTAACTGTTGCTTCTTGGCCTACATACAGATTTCTCAGGAGGCAGTCTGGTCTGGTAGTCCTGTCTCTTTCAGAATTTTCCAGTTAGTTGGGGTAAACACAGTCAAAGGCTTTGGCATAGTCAATAAAGCAGAAGTAGATGTTTTTCTGGAACTCTCTTGCTTTTTCAATGATCCAACAGATGTTGGCAATTTGATCTCTGATTCCTCTGCCTTTTCTAAATCTAGGTTGAACATCTGGTTGTTCATGGTTCATGTACTGTTGAAGCCTGGCTTGGAGAATTTTGAACATTACGTTGCTGGCTTGTGAGATGAGTGCAGTTGTGCAATAGTTTGAACCTTCTTTGGCATTGCCTTTCTTAGGGATTGGAATGAAAAGTGAACTTTTCCATTCCTGTGGCCACTGCTGAGTTTCCCAAATTTGCTGGCCTATTGAGTGCAGCACATTAACAGCACCATTTTTAGAAAATGAAATAGCTCAACTGGAATTCCATCACTTCCACTAGCTTTGTTCATAGTGATGGTTTTTAAGGCCCACTTGACTTCACATTCCAGGATGTCTGGCTCTAGGTGAGAGATCACACCATCATGGTTGTCTGGGTCATGAAGATCTTTATTGTATAGTTCTTCTGTGTATTCTTGCCATCTCTTAATATCTTCTGCTTCTGTTAGGTCCCTACCATTTCTGTCCTTTATTGAGCCCATCTTTGCATGAAATGTTCCCTTGGTATCTCTAATTTTCTTGAAGAGATCTCTAGTCTTTCCCATTCTATTGTTTTCCTCTATTTTTTTTTTTTTTGCATTGAGATACATTTTAAGTCAATAATTATATAAAGCAACAACATAGATATTGCTTTAAGGAAATAAGATTAAGATGGTATATGGTATGGATAATAAATATATTATTTCAAACTAATATTAATAAATTGATAAACAGTTCAGATTATTGCCTACATTTTTATGGTTTTACCCATTGAAATAAAGCAAAGTATCAAAGAAAGGAGAAACTGTATGCTTTTTCAGAGCCATTCGTTAAAAATGAAGAAAATATTACTGGATAATCTTGGACTACCAGCTGGTTGCTTCCCCTTTCTTTAAAAATTTGCAAGTTTCTTTCAAAGACATGATGGTGTTACTAATCAAACACTTCCTCAAATATCACTCTCATGATACAGTTTACTCTAAATAAATGTGTCTCTCAGTATATCACATATGGCAATATATATAGTATTGCATATTTTAAAAGTGGGTCACAAGTAATTTATACTAGTTCTATGTATGTAAAATTCTCATGATGTTGTAATTGGTTTCATATTTCATAATATATTATTAACTGCCATCATAGAATTTTAAATTTTCCTTAATTAATATTGAGATATATTACTCCCTATCTATATCTTACTGTGTTATGTAATTATACAAAATGCATATGAGATATATTTATACATATATATCTTTTGAAAAGCACTAAAGTTAAGAATTATGAGACTAACCTTTTTAAAAAGCTATACTTTTTGACAACTCAGCTTTATTTTTACTTCAAATAGCAAAAAGTGTTCAAACGTCAAGAGAAAAAAAAAGTTTCTACTTGCAGGACGACCTCTCTCTATTTAAAGATAATTATTTCATCCAAAGCTTTCTTGCAATTTTCACACTATCTCATCAACCAATCAATAAAGAATTCTCTAACGAGTGATAATTCCTTTTTTTATTCAACTGTTGCATTTTTTTTTCTTCTAAATTGAGCCATTACTCACACTTTTGTAATGTAGGTCTTGATTTATCAAAACTCAAATCCAGATGTTTGATATATTTTCAATGCCAGTTCTCAGCACAGAATCTGTTTTACATTTTGGATCTGCAGTATAGAATCAATGGACACTTGAATAAGTTATATCTGCAGTGATCTTTTATCATTTTTTATATGGAATGAGAAAAAGCTTCATTTTATGTTTTCGTAAATGAGATATAAAATAATTTAGCAATTTTATACTAATTCTTATAGCAGCTAGGGTAATTGTAGTTTGCAATACTTTTGTGAATAACATGCATATTTTGTGTGAGCCACCTATCCCTTAATGAACAGTAAAATTGGAGTAGTCAACTCACTATTATCTTTAATTATGATTTTGAATAAATGTACAGTCTTTTTAAGCTTCAGTCTAAAAAAAAAAATCTAAAAGGAAACAACCAAACAAAAGAACATAAAGAAAACAAACAATGGCTATAAAAGAAGAAATCAATGAAATTTACAAATAAAATGCAATTAAAAAGTGACAATAATAATATATCAAATTGATAAACACCTTTAAATCTGATCAAAAAAGAGAACCCAAATGATCATCATCAAAGACCCTAGACATGAAAATAATAATATTATTTATAATGTTTCAACAGTAAACTTGAAACCATGTAAACAAATTACTCAGAGACCTTAAAACTCATTCAGTTCAGTTCAGTCACTCAGTTGTGTCCAACTCTTTGTGACCCCATGGACTGCAACACGCCAGGTCTCCCTGTCTATCCCCAACTCCCAGAGTTTGCTCAAACTCATATCCATTGAGTCAGTGATGGCATCCAACTATCTCATCCTCTGTTGTCCCCTTCTCCTCCTGCCTTCAGTCTTTCCCAACATCAAGGTCTTTTCAAATGAGTGTGTTCTTCGATTCAGGCGGCCAAAGTTTTGGAGTTTCAGCTTCAGCATCAGTCGTTCCAAGAATATTCACTGCTGGTTTCCTTTAGGATGGACTAGTTGGATCTCCTTGCAGTCCAAGGGACTTTAAAGAGTCTTCTCCACCACCACAATCCAAAAGCATCAATTCTTCGGTGCTCAGCTTTCTTTATAGTTCAACTATCACATCTATACATGACTACTGGAAAACCATAGCATTGACCTAACAGACCTTTGTTGGAAATGTAATGTCTCTGCTTTTTAACAAAAGTTTTTGTTTGTTTGTTTTTAAATAAAACTCACTTAATCTAACTTTAAATTGTTATATATCTTATTTAAACAATATCTATAATTTAAAAAGTTAAAAAGAAAATTTCAGATTCTGATGACACTTCACAGAGTTTTCTTTATTTCTGAGAAAAAAAAAAACTGGAATGCATTTTATAAAGTTTTTCCAATATTTAGCAAAGAAAAGCTAGTTGTATGTAGCCAACACAACCTTCTTACCAAAAGCAGACAAGCTCTTTCAAAAACTCAGGATGAAACCATGTGATAAGCTCTTATGAACATAGAATAAAAACAAAAATCAATAATATATAACAAGAATAAATTAAGATGATAAATTAGAGATTATTGTTAAGTAAAAGATAATCATTTTAAAATGTCATAATTTGCAACATTAATATATATATGGAAATTTGTGATCAGCAACACAGAAGACCTTCACAAATAAGCCAGTACTTGTTATCAATGGGGGGAAACTTAGCCATACTAGGGAAAATACTTGGAAAGACAAATGTAATAATGAAGTACTGACTGCTTTCTCTCTGAGAACAGAAGTATTCACTATTAACACTGCTACTGAAGAAAATATATAGTGACAGAGATCCTCAAAATTGCAAGAAAGAGAGAAAATAAATAAAATTTATACAGGATGTTAAAAATATGAAACAATTGTGTTTTGTTTTAAGAAAATAGCATGTGATGTCTTACATGGACAACTCATCTGCACACGTCTCCAAAATCATCCTTTGATTTGGGAGCAAATCTGTATTTATTGACTATGCAACAACAGACTGGTTCCAAATAGGAAAAGGAGTATGTCAAGGCTGTGTATTGTCACCTTGCTTATTTAAGTATGCAGAGTACATCATGAGAAATGCTGGGCTGGAAGAAGCGCAAGCTGGAATCAAGATTGCCTGGAGAGATATCAATAACCTCAGATATGCAGATGACACCACCTTTATGGCAGAAAGTGAAGAGGAACTAAAAAGCCTCTTGATGAAAGTTAAAGAGGAGAGTGAAAAAGTTGACTGAAGCTCAACATTCAGAAAACGAAGATCATGGCAACCGGTCCCATCACTTCATGGGAAATAGATCGGGAAACAGTGGAAACAGTGTCAGACTTTATTCTGGGGGGCTCCAAAATCACTGCAGATGATGATTGCAACCATGAAATTAAAAGATGCTTACTCCTTGGAAAGGAAGTTATGACCAACCTAGATAGCATATTGAAAAGCAGAGATATTATTTTGCCAACAAAGGTCCATCTAGTCAAGGCTATGGTTTTTCCAGTGGTCATGTATGGATGTGAGAGTTGGATTGTGAAGAAAACTGAAAGCCGAAGAATTGATGCTTTTGAACTGTGGTGTTGGAGAAGACTCTTGAGAGTCCCTTGGACTGCAAGGAGAGCCAATCAGTCCATTCTAAAGGAGATCAGCCCTGGGTGTTCTTTGGAAAGACTGATGCTAAAGTTGAAATTCCAGTACTTTGGACACCTCATGCGAAGTGTTGACTCATTGGAAAAGACTCTGATGCTGAGAGGGATTGGGGACAGGAGGAAAAGGGGACAACAGAGGATGAGATGGCTGGATGGCATCACTGACTCAATGGATGCGTCTCTGAGTGAACTACGGGAGTTGGTGATGGACAGGGTGGCCTGGTGTGCTGCAATTCATGGGGTCGCAAAGAGTTGCACATGACTGAGAAACTGAACTGAAAGCCTTTGACTGTGTGGATCACAACAAATGGAAAATTCTAATAAATGGGAATACCAGACCACGTTACCCTCTTCAAGAAATTTGTACAGAGGTCAAGAAGCGACAATTAAAACCAGACATGGAACAGCACACTGCTTTCAAATTGGGAAAGGAGTATGTCAAGACTGTAGCTTGCTACCCTGCTTATTTAACTTATATGCAGAGTACATCAAGCAAAATGCCAGGCTGGATGAAACACAAGCTGGAATCAAGATTGCCTGGAGGAATATCAATAGCTTCAGATATTAAGGTGACACCACCCTTATGGCAGAAAGAGAAGAGGAACTAAAGAGCCTCTTGATGAAACTGAGAGAAGAGAGAGAGAGAAAAGAAAAAAGAAAAACCACTGGCTTAAAACTCAATATTCAGAAAATGAAGATCATGGCATCTGGTCCTGTCACTTCATGGTAAGTAGATGGGGAAACAATGGAAACAGAGAGAGACTTTCATTTCTTGGGCTCCAAAATCACTGTAGATGGTGACAACAGTTATTAAATTAAAAAAAAAAAAAAAAACCACCACCCTGTTCCTTGGAAGAAAATCAATGACAAAGGTAGACAGCATATTAAATAACAAAGAAATCACTTTGCTGACAAAGTTTCACTGTAGACTATCAGGTTCCTCCGGCCATGAGATTTTCCAGGTAAGAGTACTGGAGTGGGTTGCCATTTCCTTCTCCAGAGGATCTTCCCAACCTAGGGACCGACCCAGGGGTCTCCTACACTGTAGGCAAACACTTTACTGTCTGAGGCACTAGCTAAGTATTTCTAGAGAAGGAAATGGTAAATGACACCAGTATTCTTTCCTGTAGAATCTCCATGGACAGAGGTGCCTGGCAGGCCCTGGTCCATGGGGATTCAGAGAGTTGGACATGTCTGAAGTGACTAAGCACGCATGCACACAGTCTCTATTTCTAAATACAATCCAGTTAAGAACTAGAGCTTCCACCACTGCTATTCTACATAGTTTTGGAAGGTTTGGCCACAGCAATCAGAGAAGAGAAATATATAAAAGGAATCCAAATTGGAAAAGAAGCAAAACTCTCACTGTTTGCAGATGACATGATCCTCTACACAGAAAACCTTAAAGACACCACCAGAATATTACTAGAGCTAATCAGTGAATAAAGTAAAGTTGCAGGACATAAAATTAACACCTAGAAATTCCTTGCATTCCTATACACTAACAATGAAAAAACAGAAAGAGAAATTAAGGAAACAATTCCATTCAGCATTGTGATGAAAATAATAAAATACTTAGGAATAAATCTACCTAGAGAAACAAAAGACCTATATATAGAAAGTTATAAAACACTGATGAAAGAAATCAAAGATGACCCAAATGGATGGAGAAATATACCATGTTCATTGACTGGAGGAATCAATATAGTGAAAATGAGTATACTACCCAAAGCAATCTATAGATTCAATGCAATCCCTATCAAGCTACCAGTGGCATTTTTCACAGAACTATAACAAGTAATTTCACAGTTTGTATAGAAATTTAAAAAAAAAAGAACAAACCTTAAAATAGCCAAAGCAATCTTGAGAATTAAAAATGGAACCGGAGGAATCAATCTGCCTGACTTCATACTATACTAGAAAGCTACAGTCATCAAGACAGTGTAGTACTGGTACAAAGACAGAAATATAGATCAGTGGAACAAAATGAAAAGACCAGAGATAAATCCATGCACCTCTGGACACCTTATCTTTGACAAAGAAGGTAAGAACATTAAATGGAGAAAAGACAATCTCTTTAACAAATGGTGCAGGGAAAACTGGTCAACCACCTGTAAATGAATGAAATTAGAACACTTTTTAACACCATACACAAAAATAAGCTCAAAATGGATTAATGATATAAATGTAAGACCAGAAACTATAAAATTCCTAGAGGAAAACATAGGCAAAACAAACTCCGACATATCACAGCAGCATCCTCTGTGACCCACTCCCCAGAGTAATGGAAATAAAAGCAAAAATAAACAAATGGGTCCTAATTAAACTTAACTTTTGCACAACTAAGGAACTATAAGCACGGTGAAAAGACAGCCTTCAGAATGGGAGAAAAAAATAGCAAATGAAGCACCTGACAAAGGATTAATCTGAAAAATATACAAGCAGCTCAATACCAGAAAGATAAGCGATCCAATAAAAAAAAAATGGGCCAAAGAACTAAACAGACATTTCTCCAAAGAAGACATACAGATGGCTAACAAATACATGAAAAGAGGCTCAACATCACTCATTATCAGAGAAATGCAAATCAAAACCACAATGAGGTATGATCTCAAGCTGGTCAGAATGGCTACTATCCAAAAGTCTACAGAAAATAAAGCTGGAGAGGGTGTGGAGAAAAGGGAATCCTCTTAAATTGTTGGTGGGAATGCAAGCTAGTATAGCCACTATGGAGAACAATGTGAAGATTCCTTAAAAAAAAAAACAAAACAACCTATCATATGACCCAAAATCCCACTGCTGGATATACACACTGAGGAAACGAGAATTGAAAGAGATATGTGTACCCTTATGTTCATTGCAGCACTGTTTACAATAGCTAGGACGTGGAAGCAACCTAGATGTCCATCAGCAGATGAATGGATAAGACAATCTTGGTACATATACACAATGGAATATTACTCAGCTATTAAAAGGAACACATTTGAATCAGTTCTAATGAGGTGGATGAAACTGGAACCTATTATAAAGAGTGAAGAAAGTCAGAAAAAAAAAAAGCACCAATTCAGTATATTAACACATGTAAATGGAACTTAGAAAGTGGTAAAGATGACCCTATATGTGAGACAGAAAAAGTGACACAGATATAAAGAACAGACTTTTGGACAGTATGGGAGAAGGTGAGGGTAGGATGTTTGAAAGAATAGCAATGAAACATGTATATTACCATATGTGAAATAAATGACCAGTCCAGGTTCGAATCATGAGACAGGGTGCTCAGGGCTGGTGCACTGGGACAACCTTGAGGGAGGGGATAGGGAGGGAGGTGGGAGGGAGTTCAATATGGAGGATACATGTAAACCCATGGCTGATTCATGTCAATGTATGGCAAAAACCACTATTATATTGTAAAGTAATTAGCCTTTGATTAAAATAAATTAATTAATTAAGAAAAGAATTAAGACTTCAACATATGTATTTTGGAGGGACATAATTCAGTCCACAAGAGCTATAAAAATATTTGTTGTTTTCTAAGATTGTGATAATTCATAAAAGAATCATATAAATTAAATTCCTACTTATTTAAATGGTCATAATCCTATTTTGCAGGTACTGTGCTACTCTGTCAGGGTGGGGTAAAGGTAAGAATGGAAATGTTCAGTGGCATCTTGCAACTGATAGCATAGTAGAAAAGATTGTTTTTAACCAAATCTAGTGATATCATGAAATTTGTATTTATTCTTACAGGTTTGGTGATTTCATGATGAGACAAAAGGATATGCTCACATATTGATTTATATTTATATTTTAAAATAAAAGATAAGGTTATGAGAACGAAAAGGGACAGAGTTAGTGGTATTAATAACAAGGGCAATTAGGACAGTACAGAGAATTAGAAAACCAGTATCCTTGAGAAGAAAAGATTAAAAAAGAGAAATACGTGTGTATTTATGGCTGATTTGCATTGTTGTATGGCAGAAACCAACACAAGATTATATGTAAAGCAATTATACTCCAATTAAAAATATATTAAAAGAGAAATGTAGCAACATTGTGAATTATCATTAAAAAAATAGTTAAATTGATTACCATAAATTTAAAATGATTATAAATTTAAACTGTGGCTCTATTTTATCACATGGATGAAACTAAAAATAATAACAATAATGATGATGATAGCAGAAACTATGAGATTCTTTGCAGACACTATGGTAAAAACCTCTTATTGAATTAATTCTTTTATAGTAGTTCTATTGAGAATCTACTCATTATTAATATTATCAGTTGGTGGTTGAAAAACTGAGGCTTACAAAGATTTGAATAGTTTTCCAAATTATAATTAATCTTAATAAGGAGCACAGGTAATCTGACTTCTTCAAAACAAAATTCTTATGCCCTTCACTGTTTTTTACATGGTCAGAATTTTGGCAGGTGCATGTGATATGACATCAGAGATATAATAAAATGAAATCATCCACAGGAGCATTTGAAAAGATAAATCATGCCATATTTGCTAGATGATGTTAGGAATAAACACCACAGAAAGTTTAAATAAGGGAAGTCAAAGTTTTTCAGTATAATGCAGAAGAAAAGCTGATTTGGAGTATTTGATTAACCCAATGGGAATGCAGGAAAGGAAGTGTGCCTGCATACTTTGGGGTTTAAATTATAGATTTGTGACACTATTTTTGAAGAAAAAATAAATTTATGATTACTGTAATCAGTTAGTGAGGATGGTGAGGAGAAAGTCATTGGAAAATATGATATAAGAAATCCTTACAGCCAAAACCCACAGACCAGGGTATTCAAGGACTATTAACGAACATCACATGGAACAATATTGTCAGGATTTGATGTATCATCCATACTCCAGTTATCATTGATATATAGGATGGGAAGTTGATAATCCAATATTGATAAGGTGATAAAAATATACTTTTCTTTATATACTGGGTAGGGGAGAAATGATAAGGAAGCAGAAGAGAGTATCAAAGACATCTCTGCTCTTGCTCCTAACTGTGAAGGATTTGAATAAGGCAATATTTCATTTGGTGATTAAGAAAGAAGCAGTGTCCTCTGGAAATGGTAAGGTTTTTGTTTTGTTTTGTTTTGTCACACCAAATAGCTTGCAGGATCTCTTTCCTAGCCAGGAATCAAACCTGGGCCATGAAAGCTCTGAATCCTGACCACGAGGGAATACCCTGGTCAGATTTCCTTTAAAGTAATAAGGTAAAGGAACTGTTCAGAGAATGAGGTTATGGATATAGTGCAGACATATCATAGAACGGGCATTGCAAGAGGTTAGTTGAAGGCTGGAGAAGGAAAGTAGTCATGAAATGCAGAGTAAAGGAGAAAAGCTGAAATGAGCAAGTGTTTCACAAGTGAGTACATGATGGATTAAAAATGTAACTTGCATGATAACTGGAAAACAGCAAACAGCATAAAATATTAATGTTAGGTATGCTGACATTAACCTTAAAGGTCTTTTAAAATATGCCCTATTTTAAAGATTGTAGCTATGACTTTGAAATGAAACATGATATAGATTTTTAATGTTGGTATTAATTTTCTTCTTTGTCTGCTAGTATTGACATGTGTGATAAGGATAATATTGTTCAAAAGCAATAAGAAAGCAAGGATGAGTTATATCATCCCTCATACTGAGCTTGGGGACTGAAGCTGGTGTTGTCGTCCAGTCACTAAACTGTGTCCAACTCTTTGCAACCCATGAAGTGCAGCAGCATGCCAACTTCCGTGTCCTTCACTCTCTCTCGGAGTTTGCTCAAACTCATGTCCATGGAGTCAGTGATGCCGTCCAACCATCTCATCCTCTGTCGTCTGTTTCTCTTCCTGCTCTCAGTCTTTCCGAGCATCAAGGTCTTTTCCAGTGAGTTGGCTCTGGAGTTAGCAAATTTCTAAAAGATGCATTTTCTGGTTCATTCCTTCAGGAATGACAATATATTTTCTCTCAATGTCCTCTAGTGTGGTAGGAAGTACTCCACTTGATAACTTCATACTCATTGCAGGACAGTTTCAGGTCTTGATTTCCTTTACCTCTACATTTGAGTGATACTGCTGAGGTATATATGAATTACATATATATTTTTTAGAATTGACTGGATTAATTTATAAAATGTTACACTGAGTAATGCCCTAACAGTTTTCTTCCCAATTAGAAATCTCCCAGGATTTTTAATCCTCTTGCTTTGTTCAAAGTAGTTTCTCTAGTGAAAGTGACAGTTGCTGTCGTGTCCGACTCTTTGTAACCCCATGGACTTTAGAGTCCATGGAATTCTCTAGGCCAGAATACTGGAGTGTGTAGCCTTTCCTTTTTCCAGGGGATCTTCCTAATCCAGGGATCGAACCCAGGTCTCCAACACTGCAGGTGGATTCTTTATCAACTGAGCTATCTTGAGAGAGATTCCTATTTTGACTTTTATCCTCTCATTCATCATAAAGAGCCCTGTATTTGCTTTCTATAATTATCTTCCCAGGTTGAATCCATAAGAAAATATATACAGATAAAACACAATACTGGCTGAAATTGTACCACTGCTTATGTTTTTATAAATATATTAGCACATAAGGTGTAATTTCAAAATTTTAATATATTTTATTCCATTTTTTCTTCATATTAACTGCTAATGATTTACTAATTTATTCATTCATCCTGTAAGTATTTAATGGATGGTATATGTTTGCTACTCTACTAGTTGCTGTGGATTAGAAGATAAATAATAGATGATCACTACCCTCAAAGAAGCAGCCCTTGTAAATGCATAATGTAATCAGTGTAACCAGAGAATTAGATACAGAGGGTACAATGTTAACACAGAGAAAAAGAATGATGTTCTATATATATAGTATAACTCAGCAATATTTTTGAGAAAGAATTGATGTTGAAGTGAGGTTTTGAAATAGGAATAAACTTTTACCATATATACCTAAAGAGATAAAAGCCAGTACAGACCAAAACTTTTGAAGACATGAGGGATCCACAAAATTGCAAGGAATTGCAAACACCTTTTTCCTACTAATTGGATGGTCGGTATTATTTCCTAAGTACATACATACCATGATAACAAGTTGAAGTTGTTTCTTGAAGTGGTTGGAAGTTTCTTTTCTCTAGCAATCCACTTTGTAGTGCAGAAACATAAGAGTGGGAAAATAATCAGACTTATGAGTAATTTGTTTTGCTTCCAATTTTGTATAATCTTCAGATAAAATATTGGTTTTCTCAATGAATTAAAAAGGTACTATATGAAGACAATTATTTTAAATTTCCATTATAGTCTATATACTTTTAATAAATTCTTTGCTTGATTTTTTTAAAGTTGTATCCTTTGAATTCTATAGATTGGCAGACAAGTAGATAGATACATATAGATAGATAGATGGACTTCGTTGGTAGCTCAGGTGGTAAAGAATCCACTTGACATTCAGGAGACCCCTGATGGATTCCTGGGTCTGGAAGTTCTCCTGGAGGAGGGGAGTATTCTTGCTGGAGGATCCCCATGGACAGAGGAGCCTGGTAAACTGCAGTCTGTGGGGTCACAACTGTTGGACCCAACTGAGTGACTAAGCACAGCACAGCAGACAGATAGGCAGATGCATAGACAGATTGATAGAATTCTTCTGTACATCATTAAACAAGACAGCCTAATTTTTCACTCAACTTGGTTAAATTTTAGATAGTTTTCTTCCTGACTTAGGTCACTTTATTCTTCTTAGAGTGTCAACCCTAGAGACCTTGCAGCTGTAAATTCTTTCTCCGCTCCTTTGAGAGAAAAGTTTTCTACAACCCAGGATAGTCTTTTGTGAGAATCTGGGAGACTTTTCTTTGAAATATAAGCATCAAGAAAGATAGGGTGCCTATCTTCCTTTCTCTGTGGAAGAATAGGATCCTTACTTCAATAAGTGCCAACTAGTAAACACAGATTGTCTTAACAGACAAAAAACCTCCCACCTAAAATCCTTCATGCTTCCCTATTAGGTAACTCCAATGTTTTTAAAATTCCTTGTCTTTCAGGGGAATTCAGGGTCTTTCACATATTACAATGGTCTTGAATAAATTTTTCCATATTATTTAACTCCATCCAATGCAATTTTTCTGTTTAAAAAAAAGAGAGAGAGACATTTATTTGCCAACAAAGCTCTGGTGTGCTGCAGACCACGGTGTCACAAGGATTCAGATATGACAGAGCAACTGGACTGAACTGAATACAGTTTCTCTTGGTTAAACCTAAAAGACTATGAATTTAAAACCTATGTAGAATTCTTTCAATCCATCTGACTCCTTTTACACATAGTGGATATATATTGCAGAAAATGGAATAATTTTTCATGACTTTTCTGTCTTCATAAAGATTTTATTGGTTCAATTGTAGTAACTGCCTCCAGAGTACTCTGTAGATTATATTTACAATACTTAAGCATTACCTGTTATAGTTAAAGTTCTTCAATAACAGGAAATATGACTTAAATTTCCTCCAATCCATCATTTTACCTTGAAAAGAATGTTGAAAGAAGCAAGCATTTAATAACTGTTTTGCATAGCAGGGAAATTCTTATAACAGTCAACTCATGGATGAGGAAAATCACTGGACTAGAAAACAGGTGAAAGTCCCACTAAATACAATTATGGAGACTATTTCATGTGATTATAGTCATGATGGTTAACATTTTACTATATCCATACAATTTCAGAAAATAGATTTGATCACCATATGGCAGATTTTGACTTACTAAAATTCACACACACACACACAGATGCTCATGCATGCGCACACACATACACAATCAAAGAAATATTCCTATGATTATAATGCCTTTGTTTAATATACAGATGTGTCCTTCTAAAAGATGTGTATCTATATTTATATCTAAGTAAATATAGCTCAATATACATGAAAACTTGAAACTGCAAACTAGTTTAAGTGATTACTTATACAGAATTTGAAAGATATTTTTATCTTCACACATCACCAAATGATTTACCATTGAGTACATTTAAACAGAATTATACACTACTGCACTTAACTCTTTCATGGATCATTAACTTTTGTCCAGTGGATATATGATTAATGGTCAGTAGCAATTAGTATAAAAATAGACAAATATAAAATAGGGACTTTGTTTACAGAAACATAACTTATAAGAATTTCATATTTTTAGCAACAAAAAATGCATATTCCACTGGAAGGTTTTTTAAGAACTTATGTTGGAATTACTTTTTTTTTTTTAAGAAAATTATTTGTGTAAGTTGTCTTTGTGTAAGTTGTGTGGAGTACCACAAGTAGTCCTATAAAGGAATTGTGGTTTGCACTGTGGCTACCAATTCAAGCCACAGAATCATAAATTCCACTCACAACTTAAAAGTGGCTCTGAGAAAGGGATAGAGTCAAGATATATTTATAACAAAAATAAAAACTTAAAAAAATATATTTTGTAAAAGTGTACTATGAACCTGGTATTTTTACAGTAACTCCTCTGGTTAGGGATTGCTATTCCTTTTGTACAGACATGAAAATGGTCTCAGAATGTTTAAAGGTACGTCTCAAGACTCATAACTAGTCCATAGTAGACCATGAAAGCAAACAGGGATCTATTGGCCTCCAATGACTGTGCAACACTTTCAGTAATTCTCTGAAATCTAAAGTCGTATTATATAAAAACAGAAGACATCTGTCAAACATTGACTTCAAGTGAGGAATGTGCATAGAATCTGAAATGGACCCTTATTTTTAGCACAGGGAGCTACTGTGATTCAATTTCTAATTTCTATATTCTCACAGCAAAAAGACAAGAAATGTGAAAACAGAAAACATTACTATTTCTCCAATTCCAAATCCCTAAAATGTATTTCTCTTTTTCCTACATTTTTCCTTATTCCAATGTTTTATCACAAGCATTGTTTTTTATTTAGGTAATTTGAAAGGTGAAATAAATTAGCTTTCAAAAATGCATTTATATCTGGTCAAAATTGCTGTGTTGTGGCTATTTACACTTAAGTTATGTGCAGCAATCCATTCATATCTGGGGAAAATATTTATTATATTTAATTCTCAATAATTATGTAAAGGTGTAAAAAAACCAAACATCAGAGAAACAAACTTAAGTAACATTATTAACTAGTAAATTTGAAGTTACACTCAGACTTATCAAATTGGAATCAGTCTGCTTTCCACTGTAGGAGAACTAGGTGTCTAAACATGGTCTAAAAATGGAGATGAAGTGAAGATAACTAGATAAAACTCTAAAGAGATTTTTAGACAGATACATTAAAAATAGTTGATGAAGTAAATTCTCAATTATCAGCAGTTTATTTTTTAATAAACTAAATTCTATAATCTTCAAAATTTTGAAAAAGTAGTATCTGAATAAAAGGATACAATTTCAAGAAATTTGTAGGTAAAATAAAATACACCATCTAACTTAAGTTGATAACCATACAGAGAGATGAGCAAGATGGTGAAGTAAGCAGACCCTGCCTGTGTACTCAGTCGCTTCAGTTGTGTAAAGAGTTGCTTTACAACCAACGAAATGTAGCCCACCAGGCTCCTCTGTCCATGGGATTATCCAGGCAAGAATACTGTAGTGAGTTGCCATTTCCACTCCCATCTCTTACATCTCCTGCATTGGCAGGCAGGTTCTTACCACTAGCGCCACCTGGGAAGCCCTGGAGACCCTAAGTTCACATGCTTCCACAGATACAAAAGAATTACAACTATTTACAGAGCAATTACCAGTGAGAACAAACTGAGGAATAGCAGAAAAGATCTCCACAATTCAGTTCAGTTCAATCACTCAGTAGTGTCTGACTCTGCAACCCCATGGAATGCAGCATGCCAGGCTTCCCTGTCCATCACCAGCTCCTGGAGCTTGCTCAAACTGATGTCCATTGAGTCGGTGATGCAATCCAAACATTTTGTCCTCTGTCATCCCCTTCTCCTTCTCCCTTCAGTCTTTCCCATCATCAGGATCTTTTCCAAGGAGTCAGTTCTTCTCATCAGGTGGCCAAAGTATTGGAGTTTCAGCTTTAGCATCAGTCCTTCCAGTGAACACCCAGGACTGACCTCCTTTAGGGTTGACGGGTTGGACCTCCTTTAGGGTTGACTGGTTGGATCTCCTTGCAGTCCAAAGAACTCCCAAAAGTCTTCTCCAACATCACAGTTCAAAAGCATCAATTTTTCGGTGCTCAGTATTCTTTATAGTTCAAGTCTCACACCCATACATGACTACTGGAAAAACGATAGCTTTGACTTTCCTGGTAACTAAGTAAAAACGAATCTATGTCCAGTACAGGAGACCTAGGTTTGATTCCTGGGTAGGGAACATCCCCTGTACAAGCAAGTGGAAACTCACTCCAGTGTTCTTGCCTGGAGAATCCCATGAACGACAGTTGGAGATGACTTAGCGACTAAAACACCAAGACCACCATTGTAAAAACCATAGCTTTGACTAGACGGACCTTTGTTGGCAAAGTAATGTCTTTACTTTTTCATATGCCATGTAGGTTGGCCATAGTTTTTCTTCCAAGGAACAAGTGTCTTCTAATTTCATGGCTGCAATCACCACCGCATTGATTTAGGAGCCTAAGAAAAGAAAGCCTGTCACTGTTTCCACTATTTCTCCATCTATTTGCCACGAAATGATGGGACCAGATGGCATGATTTTTGTTTTCTGAATGTTGAGTTTTAAGCCAACTTTTTCACTCTTCTTCTTCACTTTCATCAAAAGCCTCCTTAGTTCTTCTTTATTTTCTGCCATAAAGGTGGTGTCATCGGGTTTTCTGATATTATTGATATTTCTCCCTACAGTCTTGACTCCAGCTTATGATCCACATGGTTAAAGGCTTTGGCATAATCAATAAAGCAGAAGTAGATGTTTTTCTGGAACTCTTTTGCTTTTTCAATGATCCAATGGATGTTGGCAATTGATCTCTGGTTCCTCTACCTTTTCTAAATCCAGCTTGAACATCTGGTAATTCATGGTTCACATACTGTTGAAGCCTGGCTTGGAGAATTTTGAGCATTACTTTATTCACATGTGAGATGAGTGCAATTTTGCGGTAGTTTGAACATCCTTTGGCATTGCCTTTTTGGGGTTGGAATGAAAACTGACATTTTCCAGTCCTGTGGCCACTGCTTAGTTTTCCAAATTTACTGACATATTGAGTGCAGCACTTTCACAGTATCATATTTTAGTATTAAAATAGCTTAACTGGAATTCCACCACCTCCACTGGTTTTGTTCATAGTGATGCTTAGTAAGGCCCACTTGAGTTCTCATGCCACAACTAAAGATATGAAGGAGCCACAACAAGATGGATAGGGTGGGTAGAGACTGGGTACAGTCAAGATCCAGCCTGTAATATCAGCCGGGTAACCCACAAATGAAATGATGACAGCAATAACAGAGGTCCTCCTCAAGGGGCAGGGCTCTGTGTCCCACACTGGACTCCCCAACCTAAGGGTCCTACACCATGAAAAGGAGCCTACAGAATGACTGCCTTTGAGGATCAGTAAGACTTGCATGCAGGGGAGCTGGAGTGCTGTAGGAAACTGAGACTCCTTTCTTAGAGAGCTCATTCAAAAATCTGACGTGATCCGGACCCCACTCAGAGGCAATCAGTGACAGACTCACTTGATGATTATGGAGAAGCCTCCCAAAGAGGCAAGATATCAATTGGACTTGTCCTGGGGACATAGACATTGGTGGTAGCCATTGGGGGAGCTTGACCAGTAAGGAGGGCATAATACTTGCAAGCACCATTTTGGAGTGTTATGTAGAATTAGTGCTGGGACCCAGCCTCTCAATCTAGTCTGTTAGTATCAGTTCCAGGGCCCAGAACAAAGAAATCAGCCATTCTTAGAGGACCCTGCCCCACCCACCAGTAGGTCAGCACAACCCTTAAATTTTCTTGTCTCCAGCCCAGGCTGCTAGTAGGTTGACTCAAGCACTGGCTCAGACACTTGTGGTCAGTCTCCCTGGGCTCCAGCACTGCCCACCAGTGGGACAGAATCTGCTCTGGGGCTACGTAGGTCATGCAATCAGCCATGACAGGACCTGTCCTTGATCACCAGTAGTCTCTGCACAAGGCAGGTTCTAGTAGGCCAGCCTGCTGGAGACCTGCCCTGGGTACGAACTTATCTACAGCAATTTGGCCTAGTCACAATAGAAGAGGTAACTTAGGCCTCACGAGGGGTGTCCCTAGATCATATATCCTGCAATGTGGGAGACCCAGGTTCGATCCATGGGTTGGGAAGATCTCCTGGAGAAGGGAATGGGAAACCACTCCAGTATTCTTGCCTAGAGAATTCCATTGACAGAGTAGTCTGGCAGGCTACAATCCATGGGGTCGCAGAGCTGTTCACAGCTGAGTGACTAACATAAGGTTTTTATCAAACACTGAAATCTATGTAAATGTCAAAGAGTGTTCATATATATATATATATATATATATCACTTGAGACACACCAAATTATATGGTGATGAATATTTTGTGTGCAAATAATAGCTGTATAATAAGTCCTAATGAAATTTTGTCTCAAGATGTCACCTACTACTCCTAATACGCATTGTCTGGATTAACAACAAAAACAACAATTGCTTTACACTGTGTTCAGTCCAGATTATTTTACTCCTTTCCACTTATTTTACTCTAGAAACTAACAGAATCTGCATTTAGAGCATCCTATATAAAATATAAGTGGGAAATATTTTAAAATAATAAACTTTATATAGCAGTATGCTTATAAAAATTTGTTAATTTACTTTTATAGAGATACTTTTTTATCAGCACAACTAAACCCTAAGTACTTTAGTATATAAACATCATTATGTCATAGGAGCCAGAAAAACTGGATCCTTATTTAACCCTAAGAATACACATATAGTCTAAGCAAGGTTTATACATTTTAAAACTGTTTCCTTATCTATAAGAAGAGAACTATATTATATGACTTCTAATTAGGATAATTTTATATTTGAGATAATAATACATACATCAAAATTGTGAGGATTAAAGCATTCATGCTGGGTATTTATTTTTTATTTTAGAATATTCTACATCTAAAAAGTAGAGTCATTTTCATAAGTCCTGTCAGGTTTCATAAATCCATAAATTCTGTCAAGTTAAGCAATTATCAACTTATATGAAATTTTGGTTTATCTATACACTTACTATTTCCAAATTTTCACATTATTTTAAAGCAAGTTTTATGTATTATATGCTCTTAACCCAGAAATATATTGACATATAGCCATATCTTCCCATTTTAGGGAGGGTAACTTTTACATGGGAGTTTTATGTCTTGCTTTCAGGGAGAAAAGGGAAGGTCTGAGTTCTTTCTTACACCTGTGACTTTTCAAGTGCTTTTAGCTCAAAAGTATCCTCATGTCAAAGTGTTATATTTGAAGGTGGCGTATTCTGTCACCTTCCCAATGTATTTTCCTCATCAAATAGCAATTCACATGGAAAGACAGGATAAATGCTTGAGTTGTCCCTTTTCTTGCCAACTTTCAAATTCATAAGTTATTTACTTAACAAGTTATTTACTGCAATTTTGTCCATTGAATTGTTGTCATTGTTGCTATTTTATCTTTATGAACCTATGATATTAAGCACATTTGATATATGTTAATACTTTACAGTTGTTAGTCTTATGAGGTTCACATTTTTTATCTGATCAAGGACAGCATCTTCAAGTTGGTTCCCACATCCTTTTGAAATACTATTTGTTAACTTTGGAAACTATCATATTTTCTGGCATCACAGATCTTGCATGTATTCTGCCTAGGAGCTGTAACCAGCCCTGTACAAGCAGCCCTGAAATCCTGCTTGGAGAATCGCTTCTCAGATCACAACCTATGAACTAATAATGTTCATATTTACTAGGTTGATTCTGAGATGTAGTCCTTTCCATTAGAAAGAAGAAGTTAATAAATTAATAATCTTTATGAGATAAAGTCATCATGAATTCATACTTCCAATTCAGTTTTGGTCAACAAAGACCCTTGTTGCTATTGCTGTTGTTCAGTCACTCAGGCATGTCTAGACTCTTTGCAACCTCGTGGACTACAGCACGCCAGGCTTCCCTGTCCTTCACTGTCTCCCAGAGTTTTCTCAAACTCATGTCCTTTGAGTGAGGGATGGACTTAACCATTTATAGCTATTTCTAATTTATCCCATTCTGAATATCTGGTCCTCAGCACCATCAATATAATTATTGATTTGCTTTATCATGCTATACAAATGCAAATTTATTAGTTATAATCTAACACTATCTGTAAACATAATGATCTTAAAATAACAATACTGACACTATTTCCAGCTTCATGACTAAGATCAAGTTAAGATTTTCCTTTTGCTTTAATATGTTTTTGTTGTCCTTTGGGTAACTTTGAGTGTTTGAATACATTCGAAATAATTTTTCTATTAGCTGTCCTAAGCAGTGACTATACAAATATTCATTTATATACTTTAGATTTCAAATTGTGAGCAGATTTTTTTAAAGAAAAGTTACTTATGTTGAAATGTAAAATAAGTATATGGTTACAATGTTAAATATACATAGTGGCCCAAGAACCAGCATCTGCTTGTGCAAATTTCGGAAAATGTTACTGGATTCTGTTTGCTAGTATTTTGTTTAAAATTTTGCTTCAGTTTTCTTAAGTGAAATTGGCCTTTTGTGATACAATATTTTTATGTTTAAGGATGAATACTCCAATTATTTCTCTAAAAGAATTTGGAAACTTTAAATTTTGTATCTATGCTCTAAAGAAGTTAGAGTAGCACATTATTATGTAACTTTTAAAGCTTTGACAAAATGACCCTTTGAAAATGGCTGAGCCAGGTGGCTTTTGCCATTGATAGCTTTAGCTATTTTTTCTTTAATTTTCCCTGCGTTTTGATCTTTTTAGACTTATAGACTAGAATTATTTTCTGTAGGTTGTCATTTTCTAAAAAATTATCCATTTAATGAGGATTTTTAGATGTATTTATACAAAGTTGTGTGAAAACCTCTATGAGTATTTTTTTCATGTACTTAGTTTTGATGTTTGCCCTTGTCATGTCTAATCTTTTTGATTTTCTGTATTTTTTCCTGGTTAGACTGACTAAAGTCTTGTTGACATTTTTATCTTCCCCTAATACTAAACATTTAATTTTTCATACACAACTCAGGAGACAAACTTATATTTGAATCCTGACTTGTTTACTTGAATATAGTCAGATTATTTAACCTCTCTAAACTGTTTTATCTGTAATGTACACACATTGTAAAGATTTAAATAAATAAAGTTAAAATTATTAGGTCAAAATTTGATATCAGAAAAATGATATTCACTCTCATTATTAGTAATTGCTTATAACAAAATCTTTTCACTTATATATTTTCAGTTATTTTAGCAGAACCATTTATTGGTTGTACTAAAATATATAATGATTTCCTTATTTAGAAGAGCTGTACAGTTAATGGAGGTGGGATAAATCACTTCATAATGTTAGCATTGTTTAAATGCTAACATTGATCATTATAGATCTGAGTGGTCAGATCTATAGTGTTGGTCATAATGATAATTTTGTATTTAAATTTTGGCATATTTTCCTTGAAACATAATAATTGAAAATTTCTGCTTTTTGCCTTATTATCAAAACTAAAAAAAAAAAAGAATTAAAGTTACAAAGGCCAACAAAAGAAATGATGGTGAAATAATTTTTCATCCTATTTTTATGCACTTAATATTTGAAATATCAATATCTACTTTGATACTATCTAATCAAAGAGTGAATTTTTAAATAGAGGGAAGAAAATATCAAAAACACTCTACAAACCAAGGAGAAAAAATAATTTTTATCCCTACCTAGCAGCATTTTAGAAATAAACAGATTAAGTACTTGTGTAAAATCACACAGTAAAATTTTCAATATCTAATTAGACTTATTAGGAACTGTGGCTCAGAGGTTAAAGTATCTGCCTACAATGCGGCAGATCTGAGTTCGATCCCTGGGTCGGGAAGATCCTCTGGAGAAGGAAATGGCAATCCACTCCAGTATTCTTGCCTAGAGAATCCCATGGACAGAGAATCCTAGTAGGTTACAGTCCACAGGGTTGCAAAGAGTTGGACATGACTGAGCGACTTCACCTCACCTCACCTCACCTCATACTAACCATAGAAATTATGAAAGTAAAATAAAATTGGCTTTTATTTCAGTAACTAGTACCATAGATTTTTTTTTTAAACTTTGCTTTCTCTGGTATTAATCTTTTTTTATTTTTTTATTAAATTTATTTATTTTTTTAATTACAATACTGTATTTGTTTTCCCATACATTGACACGAATCAGCCATAGGTGAACACAATCTCCAAATTGCATTACAAGTCATACACTTGCATCATGTGAAAACTAAGTTAACAGGAGAAGCCTTGTCATTCGTGTTAGCATGTGGTGTGTGCATGTGTGAGAGAGCAAGATAGGGAGAGTGAGAGAGGGAGAGATGTATATTTTTAGGAAACTTCACTATATTAACAGATTACCATTCTGTTACATTTTAAAACATTTTATGTGCAAATTTTCTTTCAAGAGTGGGAATGATAACTGCTAATTTGTATTGTTCATTTAACAACCATTTGTAAAGCTACTACTATGTCCTTGTTGCATATTAAATTTTTGCCATATTAAAATAAAAAATTTATGGACAATTAAACATGAAAATTAAAATGAAATACAGTAAGTATTGTAATAGTCAAAGTTTGAATATCTTGATATTATTTATACCAGCTTATCATCACACATCTTGTCTCTGTACATATATGTATACCTTTACATAAAATTTATAATTATAAACCTAAATTGTATCTTTCTATTGTTTAAAACAACTACATAATGTTCCTTAAATGTAAAATACAATAAAATCTCAATAAGCACATGTTAAATACAATAAATAATTCAAAATATCTTTCTCAATTGTTCATGTTAATGTGTTCTTGCTGTCGTTAAATGACACCTTTTTTCTTCAAAAGCATGTTCTCTGATTTCTGTGTCTATTAACAATGGAACTCAGCAGATCCCAAAGGTATAGGCACTTGATCTGTCTGAGAAAATGGAGAATGTGATATCATTTGTAATAAGGAAAAGTAAGCCTGGCAAGGTAGGAGGAAAGAAACCACATACAGGATATAAATTTGACTTTCAGAATAAAACACTTTGTTTAATTTATTTTACCTGATTTCTCCTTCCCTTTTTCCCACTCCAATTATCTCTCTTATTCAACTCCTATTACAGATCTCAGCCGCTGGCAAAAGTGACACACAAGAAGGATTCCTCTGAGGCAGAAACTCATGCTCATCCCCGGCTTGCCCAATAGCCCCTCTAAATTGTGTGGCTTGAGTTTCCAGAGCACATCACCCTTACGATAGCAGCCAGTGACCCCAAATGACAAGTAGAAGCCAGTGTCCCAATTGCTTATGGTAACTTCACTTGCCCAAGGTCAGAACAACCCAGTTACCTATTTAGGAATCCCTAATGAGGACTCAGAGTGAATTTACCTTTCTTCTGAATCAATCTGAAACCCCAAAATGCCTTATAAAAACAGAACTGTGAATTTGAAAATGCAAACCATATTCATGGCAATACTGCCTTAAATCTTAAGTACTAGACTGAGCATTCTTTAGACTATAATGTAAGCAAAGATTACTTGAGTAAAAGTAGCTAAAAAGAACATGAATTGTAGGCACTCTGAGATTTGGTGACAGTTTTTTCACAGATAAACTTAGTAAAGAACATTGGAGGGAAAGGTGGATAAATAGGGAGTAGCTTAGAAAGTGGTCCAGTGAGGTAGGTCTAATTACCACAGTAATCAAATAAATAGATTGAACCTCTCCTATTGTTCCTGGAAGATGGCTGCCTCCTTCTTAGAGAAGTCTTTTAACAAATTTCATCCTCACCTAACCAAAATTAGTGATTATGCAATTAGCAAGTAATTCTTGGGCTAAAGTGCTTAATTAAAAATGTTTGATGTAACTTCTCTTTCTAGTATTGGAAGCTTAAAATGTTAGGATTGATATTGACCAGTCAGCAGCCACAGAATCCCAGGCTTCTTCATCCCTCAGCACTACCTTCTGAAGAATCAAATGGATTCCTATCAAAAGTAATAGCCGTAAATGATTGCATGTTTACTATAAGACTTGCATTATACATGCACTCATTTAATTCTTAAAAATTCAGAAACCTGGTATTATTTTGCTATTATTTTCTTATGCTGATGAAGAAATTGAGGTTAAACATGTGACATATTATTCTAAAGTCTCATGTATCATAAACAGAAAGTTGTTATTTGAAACTTGGGGTTTTCTGGCATGAAAGTGCATTGTCTGTCCAGTCTAAAACCATGATTCTCATTGTTTTATAATCAAACTAATCATGTAGATTTCTCCATTTGGAGAAACTAGATGCATATGTGTAAAAATATAGCATATTGCACATCTAAATAGAGAGCAATTGTGTTAACAAAATGTCATTTTAAAATAATATCTTGAGACAAATGCTGTACTGAAAAATAGTAGACAATATTTTTGGATAGACAGTGACTAAATCATCTTATTTTGATGACTTTATAGTTGATCTTTAGTGCAACACAGCATTTATATAACAATATAGATCTTACAATAAAATGCAAATTTATAAGATTGTATATCTCATGTCAACAGTAAATATATTGGATTAATAATTTTGAACTTACTTTTTTAACTTCCCCCTCTATATCTTTGAAAAGTTCCTTTTCTGTAATTTATATACCATTTTCTGGATCAAGTGCTGCAAATTTACATGTTTTGATAATACAGTCATTTCAATAGATACAGAAACAGCATTTGATAAAATTCAACATTCATTTTATGATTAAAAACTTTGCAGAAAGTAGATACAGAGTGAACAAATCTCAACATAATAAAGGCCGTATATGACAAACACAGCTAACTTCTTACTCAACAATGAAAGCCTGAAAGTGTTTCCTCTAGGATCAGGAACAAGACAAGAATGTTCACTTTTATCAATTTTAATCAACACAGTTTTGGAAGTCCTAGCCACAACAACCAGAAAATAAAAAAATAAGTAAAATAAGTCCAAATTGGAAATAAAGCAGTAAAACTGCCATTGTTCACATAAGACCTATTATTATACATAGAAAATCCTAGAGAAACCACCTGAAAACTATTAAAGCTCATCAAAGAATCTGATAAAGTGGCAGGATACAAAAAATAATAAATAGGAATCTGTTACACTTCTACCCACTAACAATGAACTATCAAAAAGAGAAATTAAGGAAACAATCCCATTTATCATCATATTGAAAAGAATAAAGTACTTAGGAATAAACCTACCTAAGGAGGCAAAAGAGCTGTACTTAGAAAACATTAACATTGATGAAAGAAATATTGCATGATAGGAACATATGGATATGTACTGTGTTTCTGGATTGAAATGATCAATATTGTTAAAATAACCATACTACCCAAGCAATCTCTATCAAAATATCAATAGCATTTTTCACAGAACTAGAACAAATAATTTTATAATTGTGTGGAAACACAATCAAATAGCCAAAACAGAAAAACAGAGCAGGAGTATGTTTCTCTATGACTTTAGACTTCATTTAAAACAAAACACTATGGCATAAACCAGACATATAGATCAATGGAATAAGACAGAAAAATCAGAAATTGAACCATGAACTTATGGTCAATTAATACATGACAAAGGAGGCAGTGGAGAATAAAATTCTGTCTCTTTAATTAGTGGTGCTGGGAAAACTGGGTGGCTAAATGTAACAGAATGCAATTTCACACCTGGAATTATTAGGTGAAAATATTATTATTATAATCATTATAATTATATCTATTATATATTATAATATATAATAATAATATTATTAGGGGAAAAGAACAAAAACAAAACAGAAACAATAATTTAAAAAGATGCATGTATTCCAATGTTTATAGCAGCATTATTTTCAATTGCATGATAAGGAAGCAACTTAAACATCTATCAACAGATGACTGGATAAAAAAGAAGTGTGTTTATATATATATATATATATATATATATATATATATGTACAATGGAATACTACTCAGCCATAAACATAATGCAGTTTTTCCATTTGCAACAACATGGATGAACCTGTAGGGCATTAGAGTAAAGGAGAAAAACAAATACTACATGATACCCCTTATATGTAGAATCTTTAAAAATACAGGAAACTAGTTACTATAACAGAAAGTAAGCAGACTCACAGCTACAGAGAATAAACTAGTGGTTAACAATAGGGAGAAGGGATGGGAGTAATAATAGAAGGGTATGGGAATAAGAGGTAGAAATAGATATAAAATAAGATACAAGGATATATTGTTTTGATATAGAGAATATAGTCAATATTTTGCAAAAACTATAAATTGAGTATGATCTTTATTGTGTACACCTGTGGCTGATTCATGTCAATGTATGGCAAAACAAATACAGTATTGTAATGTAGAATAAAGTATTAAAAATAAAAAAAAGAAAAATATCCAACAAAAAAATAAAATAAAATTTTTGAATCACTATATTGTACACCTGTAAGCTATATTATTGGAGAAGGCAATGGCAACCCACTCCAGTGCTCTTGCCTGGGGAGTTCCATGGATGGAGGAGCCTGGTGGGCTGCGGTCCATGGGGTCGCGGAGAGTCGGACACGACTGAGTGACTTCCCTTCACTTTTCCCTAAGCTATATTATATAACAACTATACTTTAATTAAAAAGAAAAAAAATAATAAGGTATTTGGGGGAAAAAGGCATATTTAAATGAAAATTTTCTTAGAAAGCATCTAAAACAGTTCTCTTGTAGAAAATGTGAAATTAAAAAAAAATTCCCAGACTTTATATATTTTAGCTGTATATTTTTGTTAGAAATCTATTCCTTGTAAAATAATCATAATTTTAATTTTGTAATATACTTTGAACACATTTTTATTTAACAATATCTAAAAATGCATAAGAGGAAATTTCTTGAAACTTGGGCATTCAGTACCTTAAGTTCTATAATACATTATTTTGGTTATACAATCTAGAGCACTCTATTAGTCATTATCATTATGCAGCAATTTATCCCTAAAATTATTAGCCTAAAACAAAAATATTAATTTATTAGCACGTATTCTTTTTGTAGGTCAAAAATAAAGCAGAGGAAAGCACAGATACTGTCAATATATAAGGCCTTGGATGGCGGAATCAGAATATGGTGGATAACAGCATCTGACCGTTCATTCATTCACACAGCCAGTGGTTGGCATTGACTTTGGGCTGGGACAAGAGCTGGTTGGAAAAAATCACATATCTCTCTATTTAGCCTAGACTTCCTTAAAATATGATGAAAATATCCCTGGAGCAGCATCCTCAATGAGAACGGGCAAAAAGAAACAATATTTTTTTTTTGTTGTTCAAACTTTGGAAGCTGAAGAGAATCACTTCCACCACATTCCATTGCATAGACAGTGGCACAGATCTGTCCACACTCACTGGGAAGAAGCAGAGTCCGTCCCTCTAGACAGAAGCCTGCCAACATCACACTATAAGCATGTGGAATTGGATATATCACGTTACCATGGTTTAATTTTCAGGCCACAAAAGTATAAATAATTCCAACTCATTCTCTTCCACAAAAACCCCAAGATTGCTTCTCATTATAATATCCACTCATTGTCCAGGATCTTATATAAATGAGGATCAAATGCAGCTAAAGCTCCTGTGCAGCAGTTCCTGGAACAAAGCTCTTCAAATACATTTCTTTGCATTCTGAAGACCCATAAATTTAACGGAAAAGTGACTGCACCCCACCCTCTCATACCCACTATACAGTGGTTATGCAGACACGATGTAATTGTCATGGAAACCACTATTCAATAAGGGAGAAAACTGAAGGCATACACAGATGTTACCAGTTGGTAAAGATTATGAAATTTAGCTGAGCACATGATGCTTGCTGATTACTTGATTAGGATTGAGTCCTATTTCCTGGAAATGATTTGACACAGCTGTTTGATACACATTCTAGTTTTTTTGGCTACTTTATGAGTCACTTATTACATCTCCACAAAAAATGGCCAATGTGTACAACTATTTCTCTTGGCCTGTTTCTGGACTTTGTCATTTAGACTCCAAAGGCATATTTGTGTGTTACACTATCTCTACCTTCTGATTCTGATCTGGCTGTATTTCTGTCAATATAATTCTCTTAAAAACTTTGTGTGTTTTCTATGGAACTTATAGGAATTTCTTTGCTAAACACACACACACACACACATAAAAATTTGGATGGAATAGACTCTTCTGTACGTTGGGTTTCCCATAAGGCTTCTGTAGGATAACACCACTAAGATTTTTAGAAACATTTATTTTCTATTGGAGACATCAATTTAAAACTTTGAGTTCTTAATTAGAGTTTTGAAATCACAATGGAAGCTTCATCTTCATATTATATATTGCTCTTAATAATGCCTTAGATATAAGATTAACTCAGTAGCCATTTTATAATTTTAGCATTATTTATCATCTGGAAAGTCCATCAATCAGAAAAAAAAAAAATCATTTTCAGACCCAGAAAGCTGTGGCTGCCTTATGTTTTTCTCACCCATTCTTTGACTTATCTGTGTTCTCATTTTGCTATAGTCACTTAGAAGAAACAAATAACTTCAATATATCTATTTTACTTGGTGCATTTTCTTTCTTTTATTACTTCAGGAAATGCATTGTTGTTTATTTTGTTGCTGTTTTAATTCTACCACTACATATTAACACAGAAGCTTCAAGCATAGACTTCTGCTAATATTTTTTCAAGCTCATTTCAACTGCCACTTGAGATGGCAATAACTATCACGAACACAAATTTTAGAGTTTGATTGTTCATTTACTTTTGTGGAAGCACTGCACTCATATCTGCATAACAAAGATGATCTATATTAGTTATTTATTAACTATATAACAGATTAACCTTCAATGTATTTAACAGCAATAATCTAGTGATTTCTATAGATTTCAGGCATAGTAGAGGGCACATTCCTTTTTTTTCTGGTCCACAGTGCCTAATATCTCCTCTGTGAGACTTGGTGTGGCAGATTACAATTACCTGAAGTCTTATTACTTAGATATTCGGTAGCTGAAGGCATGGTTACTTTAGTTGGAGTAATATGTATGGACACTCCATGTAGCTTCTGCTTCACGCAACATGATGGGTCCATAAAAAGTGTACACAGAGAGATTAAAAAAATAACCAAAAGTAATATCACCTTTTATAACCTTCCAGCTTCAGAAGTCATGCAGTATTACTCCCTGTCACATAATTCTGGGTGAGGCAGCTATGGCGTTTTCCTACGTTTCAAGTAGAATGAGGAGTGTGACCTCAACTTTTGGCAGAGCTGCATTTACATCATAATGTAAGAGTATGCAATGTTGTATAAATTGACATGAACATACCTGACAAATACAATCTTGAGCATCTAATAACATGAATAGGCTAAAAAATACCAAGAACCTGAAGAATTTTAGAACTCAAAAGGAGAAACTTATAGGGATGACCAGTTATGCAATAAAACAAAATACAATCAAACACAACACCCACTTAAAAAAAAATATATTGAAGAACAAGTTACTTTTTTGTCAACAAGTATCTCAATGATGCATTTTTGATGTTACAGGCAAGGAGAATATGTGCATTCTCCAGTTTTTCAAACTAAAATTTCATCTTATCAAGTGATTTCTGGCTGATTTATTAAGAATAGGAAATTTTTATATTTCAACACAAGTAAAACTTCACAGGCATACATGATATGTGTATTTTTAATAGAAATTGATCACTAATTGTGTCTGGGTACTAATAAGGAATACAACTGATAAAATCATATATGTAATGGTTGGATTAAAATATTTTTTGAGGTAGCAACATAAATGATCATAGTCTACTTGGTTTTCTGCCAATAAAATCTTCATTTGCATAACTGGGGGCATAGTCTTAAAAAAAAGGCTTGAGGGTCTAAAAGTTTGAGAGTATATGATAAAGCGTGAATGAAAATAATGCATACACAGGGTTTAAAGGCATATGGAAACTTTATTCCTCATTCATTTCTTTCTATAACTTCTTGTGTACTTCCTGCTGATTAGTAAAAAGATAATGAAATTATGGTTAGAAAAAAGTTGTAGAAAATGGAAATGTGCCCTAGAGTTGTTTGGTAAATAGATTAAAAATTTAGATAATCTAAAGGAGTATGTCAAGGCTCTATACTGTCACCCTGTTTATTTAACTTCTATGCCGAATACATCATGAGAAATGCTGGACTAGAAGAAACACAAGCTGGAATCAAGATTTCCAGGAGAAATATCAATAACCTCAGATATGCAGATGATACCACCCTTATGGCAGAAAGTGAAGAAGAACTAAAGAGCCTCTTGATGAAAGTGAAAGAGGAAAGCAAAAAGTTTCTTTAAAGTTCAACATTCAGAAAACAAAGATCATGGCATCCGGTCCCATCACTTCACGGGAAATAGATGGAGAAACAGTGGAAACAGTGTCAGACTTTATTTTGGGGGCTCTAAAATCACTGCAGATGGTGACTGCAGCCATGAAATTAAAAGACGCTTAGTCCTTGGAAGAAAAGTTATGACCAACCTAGTTAGTATAGTCAAAAGCAGAGACATTACTTTGCCGCTAAGGTCCGTCTAGTCAAGACTATGGTTTTTCCTGTGGTCATGTATGAATGTGAGAGTTGGACTGTGAAGGCTGAGCGCCGAAGAATTGATGCTTTTGAACTGTGGTGTTGGAGAAGACTCCTAAGAGTCCCTTGGACAGCAAGGAGATTCAACCATTCCATTCTAAAGGATATCAGCCCTGGGATTTCTTTGGAAGGAATGATGCTAAAACTGAAACTCCAGTACTTTGGCCACCTCATGGGAAGAGTTGACACATTGGAAAAGACTCTGATGCTGCGAAGGATTGGGGCAGGAGGAGAAGGGGACGACAGAGGATGAGATGGCTGGATGGCATCACTGAATCGATGCACGTGAGTCTGAGTGAACTCTGGGAGATGGTGATGGACAGGGAGGCCTGGCGTGCTGCAATTCATGGGGTTGCAAGAGTCGGGCACAATTGAGCGACTGAACTGAACTGAAGGTCTAAAATTGGAGAAGGCAATGACACCTCATTCCAGTACTCTTGCCTGGAAAATTCCATGGATGAAGAGCCTAGTAAGCTGCGGTCCATGGGGTCACGAAGAGTCGAACATGACTGAGCGACTTGACTTTCATTTTCACTTTCCACTTTCATGCATTGGAGAAGGAAATGACAACCCACTCCAGTGTTCTTGCCTGGAGAATCCCAGGCATGGTGAGCCTGGTAGGCTACCATCTATGGGGTCCCACAGAGTCGAACACGACTGAAGTGACTTAACAGCAGCAAGGTCTAAAATGTCATATGAATATGGAAATTGCAGGCTGAAAATAATTTTCTATGAACTCTGTACATTTTTCTGCATACATACATTAATGTGGAACAAACAGAAGCCAACCCCTCTCTCCTAACACAAAACAAAACAGTAAAAGCTGTAAATTTTTACTCTGGGTGAGCTGCAGATAAAAAGTATTTTCCAGTTAGAAAGCTTCATTTTTCTTACAACAAGTTTTAAAAATGCTTATCATATATTTCATCCTTGGAACTTAAGATAAGTGAACAGCAAGCAGAACAAAAATCAAGTAGCCATTATCATTAGCATCATTCTCATTCATCAACAGCATATCAGTGCTTTGTACATACTTTGAATGAATGTGGATTGATGTATAATCTTAATTACCTCCCAGCTTTCCCAGTGAATAACCTCTTCAGTTCAGTTCAGTTCATTTCAGTCACTCAGTCATGTTCCACTCTCTGTGACCCCATGAATGGCAGCATGCCAGGCCTTCCTGCCCATCACCAACTCCCAGAGTTCACTTAGACTCACGTCCATCGAGTCTGTGATGACATGCAGCCATCTCATCCTCTGTCGTCCCCTTCTCCTCCTGCCCCCAATCCTTCCCAGAATCAGAGTCTTTTCCAATGAGTCAATGCTTCCCATGAGGTGGCCAAAGTACTGGAGTTTCAGCTTTAGCATCATTCCTTCCAAAGAAATCCCAGGGCTGATCTCCTTTAAAATGGACTGGTTGGATCTCCTTGCAGTCCAAGGGACTCTCAAGAGTCTTCTCCAACACCACAGTTCAAAAGCATCAATTCTTCGGCGCTCAGCCTTCTTCACAGTCCAACTCTCACATCCATACATGACCACTGGAAAAACCATAGCCTTGACTAGATTGACCTTTGTTGACAAAGTAATGTCTCTGCTTTTGAATATACTATCTAGGTTGTTCATAACTTTCCTTCCAAGGAGTAAGTGTCTTTTAATTTCATGGCTGCAATCACCATCTGCAGTGATTTTGGAGCCGCAGAAAGTCTGACACTGTTTCCACTGTTCCCCATCTATTTCCCATGAAGTGATGGGACCAGATGCCGTGATCTTCGTTTTTTGAATGACCTCTTAGAAGATATTAAAACGCATCATAAACTCTGCCATTAGTGTAATCAGTAGAATTCCATTACACTGCTCTTATTTGCTAAATATGCTCACACTTGAAAAAAAAAAGTTTCATGTTTTCATCTCTCACAGGTACTCAAAATGCCAGCAACCATTGTCACATCATAAATGACAGACCCATGGAGACAGGCAGGCTATGTCTGTCCTCTACAGTGGTCTGTGTTTTTCCAGAAGAAAGAGCAGAACGCCACAGGAATTATCAAAGCTTGTTTGTGCTGGAAAGTGTTAAACCTTTTTACAAGTGTATTGGAATAGAATTTTCATAATGCATACCTTAAAAGACATTAACAAAGCTGACAGCTTTAAAATATTTGTTTTCCTGTCCACTGACTTACCAAAAAGCTCTGAATACCCTTTCTGTTTTTCCCCTGACCTATGCAGGAGTGTAAACGGGAGCTGTGAGTTACTGGAGTTTGCTTGAGACCTGCTGTGTTCTATGTTATCCGTGGTCATTTTAAAGTCTGACATTAATAAACATTCAACTCTATTTGCTCTTAATGATAGTTCTCTAGCCTTCTCTATAAGCTTCAAGTCTCAAAAAGAAAAATTCACTTCTGCTGACTTTGAATAGAGGACATTAAAATTTGAATCTAAACTCTGTGTGGGTAAATTTATATCCAAGTGGCAGTAAAATTGCACATTAAGAAAGACTTTCCTGCCATTATTTTTTTTCTTTGTTGATTATTATCCTTCCAGTGTTTCTATGCATCATGAAGTACAATATGTATGTAGATGTTGGCCACTGGAGTGTAATATCATTAAGAGGCAATAGCTCTGGACAGTCTGTCCTGCTTACTCTATACTTATGAACATAAAAAAGGGAAGAAAGCCAAGGATCTTGATCAGAAGATAATGATACCAGCTGGAAAGCAGTGGATTATAAATTTCTGTTATTCTATATTTTCACAAAAATGTAAATTTGACATCTTGATATGTAAGGAAGAATATTTGGCATATGTGGAAAGCATCATTAGTTAAATATTTCCATGATACACGCTGTTATCTACAAATCAAGATGAATGAGTAATAAACTGATATTTGCTCATGACTGTAAGGATGAGTCATTAATTCAAGTGATTGATAATTTCATCATACGTGTGTGTGGAATACTTCCAAGTGAACATGGTGTATAGTTCCTTAGAATCCACTAAATTTATACAGGTCTATATATCTTTTATATAACGTTTCAAATTTAAACTATATTGAGAAATTTTTAAAGTATACCAAAAGAGATTCACATCAATAAAATATTAAAGTTGATCTGCCGGGAGCTGCCACGGGAGATCCCACCCGTGACAGGGTCATGTGGAAGAGAACTGTTAAGCAAGGCTTCAGAGCTCAAGGGGCTCCCTAGGCTTTCTCGAGCATCTACCCCAAAACCAGAATCTGTTTGTTTTACTGTTTCATGACTTTCACTAACTCCTCTGATATTAACCGGGGCTAACCCTGACCACCTTTCTCTGGAGAAAATCAACTTAGGGCTATAGCTAATAAGTCTCCTGGACATGAGAGGAATATTTCAAATCCAACCCCTCTGTTAGCATTCTAGCTTGCTTGGCACATATATCCAGACTCTTGCAGCTATGCATGCAATTATTTACAGCCTCCCAACTGTGAGAAGCACGCAAAGCCTAAACATAGAGCCTTTGAAAGAGTTAAAAGTTATTAGAGTAGTGCTACTGCTGGTGTAGGATTTCATTATTGGGCCAATGCTTGTTGCTAAGTTCCCATATCTCTTATCCACTGTGCACCTGGGAATGCATTAGTTAACATAGTGAGAATGCAAGAAAAACAAGTGTAGCCTTGAATTTAACCATATCAGACTTTTGAGCTAATTGGTACTTTCTTGTAACTCGCTGCACCTTTGCTCTGTGAAAAACGTAACTCTGTTTGGCATTTTCTGAGGCTGACATAGATTAGAAATATAAAGGAAAAACACTTTGAGGGAAAATAAGTTTTTGGTTGAGCAGCTTATATCAAAAAGGGTCATACAATGTTCACAGGCCTCCAAGGCCAGAAGATACTGTACACAACATTATTTGTGGGAAAGGTATGCAGAAAAAAGTGTGTTTTCGATAAGGGCAAAACTGCTGGAATGTTGGGCTGATTCTGTATGATCTTGCATCTTTCATTTCCCTCTATGTACAAAAAGGTATATAAGTACTGTTTAAAAATAAAGCTATGGATCTTGCTCATCAAAGCAGCTTGATCTCCTCGTGTCAATCATTTTCCTCCTCTTACTTTCAGGCTAGTTCCCATCTGGAGTACAGAGATCCGCCGTGTCTACTTATTTGTCTGGGTTTCTAAGACCTGAACGGGAAGGCCCCTGTGCCTTCACTCCTTTGGGAGACCGGGAGGGCACCTGCGGCCTCACATAGATGATGCAAGTCTCCTGTCTTGAGACTCTATTGATTTTCTGTATAAACCAAGGAACATCAGCCTCTTTTCTTCTCTCCTCTATTTTCTTGTCTACAACATTCTTATCTGTCTCTCTCCCTCTCTAAATCAATTGCCGACACCGTTCCTCCTTTGGGTTTCCCTGGATCCTGTGGGGGCTGGACCCCGGTGGTGATCAATTTAAGTATATGAAAATTAAAGTCATCACAACTGTAGTGTTATTTTATTCCCTCTGCTCCAACTGGTTCATATCTATATATAGATGATTTTTTTTTAATTAGGGAAAGTTTCTGTTTGGAATTATTCCATGGCTTCCAAAAAATTAAAAAATGATGGGTAACAGGTCCCAAATGTTAACCAGCTCACAAAACTGTAAATTAAAGTGTTTAATGCATCATCTTTAATCAGTTTGAATAAACCATCAACATAGATGCCAAACTCTTGATGAGGATAAACATTTCACTCTGCTGTATGAATAAATTTAGATATTCTCAGATTTATTCTGAAACACTAGATTTCATAATTACATAGAATTAACGTTTTGTTGGGATAAACAATAGGCAGAATAATGGCCTTCCTAGAGGCCAAATGATGGCCTGCCTAAAGATGTTCCCATACAAATTTCTCTAACATGTGAAAGGTTTGCCTTACTTGGCAAAAAGGGATTTTACTGGTGTAACAGATTAAAATTAATCTGGATTACCTAAATGAGAAGAGTGTAAGCACAATGATCCTTTTAAGAGGTATAAAGGAGGGTGAGAGGCAGAGAAGGTGACATGAGTAGGGAAGAAGAGGTCAGAGATATATGGCTCCAAACATGGGAAAGTCATCTGTCTTCAGAAGCTGGAAAAGGCAGCTCTGCCAATACCTTAATTTTACCCCTTTAAGACCCATTGCAAGTTTCTGACCTTCAGAACTGTGAGGTAATAAATTTGTGTTGTGTCAAGCCATTTGCTTTATGGTATTTTTTTTTCCTTTCTTTTACAGCAGCAATAGAAAATATACAGAACTCTGACACACACATAAAAATCTGTAAAACAGGAATAATTATTGCATTCATTCTCATCTGGCTCTTCTCTCACCCTGTAAAATATAAAATTCAAATTCTTTATTAATGAAGTGACAGGATGTGAAGAAAAGCCTTTCTATGACCTTGTTTTACTACTGAACATATTCATTCTGTATTTGATGCTTGCTTTACCAGTGAACACCAAGGCCAACTTTGTCTCTTACTCCAGGTATTTCTTGACTTCCTACTTTTGCATTCCAGTCCCCTATAATGAAAAGGACATCTTTTGGGAGTTCTAGAAGGTCTTGTCGGTCTTCATAGAACCTGTCGGCTTCTTCAGCATTATTTTTGGGGGCATAGACTTGGATTATTGTGATGTGGAATGGTTTGCCTTATGAGCAAACAGAGATCATTCTGTGGTTTTTGAGAATGCGTCCAAGTACTGCATTTCAGACTTTTTGTTGACTATGATGGCAACTCCATTTCTTCTAAGGGATTCTTCTCCACAGTAGTAGATATAATGGTCATCTGAGTTAAACTCACCCATTCCAGTCCATCTTAGTTAACCGATTCCTAAAATGTCGGCGTTCACTCTTGTCATTTCCTGTTGACCACTTCTAAGTTGTCTTGATTCATGAACTTAACATTCCAGGTTTCTATGCAATATTGTTCTTTATAGCATCGGACCTTGTCTCCATCAATAGTCATATCCACAGCTGGGAGTTCTTTTTGCTTTAGCTCTGTCTCTTCATTCTCTCTGGAGTTATTTCTCCACTGATCTCCACTGAGTACCATACTGGGCACCTACTGATCTAGGGAGTTCATATTTCAATGTCCTATCTTTTTGCCTTTTCATACTGTTCATGGGGTTCTCCAGGAAAGAAGTGGTTTGCCATTCCCTTCCCCAGTGGACCACATTTTATCAGAACTTTCCAAAAGGACATGTCCATCTTGGGTGATCCTACATGACATGACTCATAGTTTCATTGAGTTAGACAAGGCTGTGGTCTATGTGATCAGATTGGTTAGTTTTCTGTGATTGTGGTTTTCAGCCTATCTGCCCTCTGATGAAGAAGGATAAAGGGCTTATGGAAGCTTCCTGATGGGAGAGACAGTGGAGGAAACTGGGTCTTTTTCTGATGGGTGTGGCCATGCTCAACAAATTTTTAATCCAGTTTTCTGATGAAGTGCTAGTGCTTTACTCCCTGTTATATGATCTGAGGCCAAACTATGGTGGAGATAATGAAGATAATGGGAACCTCCTTCAAAATGTTCCATGCATGCACTGCTACACTCAGCGTCCCCAATCCTGCAACATGCCATCGCTGATACATGCCTCCACCAGAGAATGCTGGACACTCATGGGCAAGTCTGGGTCAGTCTCTTGTGGGATCACTTCTCCTTTCTCCTGGGTTCTGGTGCACACAAGTTTCTATTTGTCCCCTCCAAGAGACTGTTTCCCCTGTCCTGTGTAAATTCTGACAATTTTATGGTGGGTTAATGGTGACCCCCTCCAAGAGGGTTTATGCCACACCCAGGTCTACTGCATCCAGAGCCCTTGTACCTGAAGCAGCCCACTGCTGACCTGTACTTCCTCAGGAGACACCAAACACAGTTCTGTCTCAGTCTCTGTGGGGCCTCTAGGTCATGGTGCACACAAGGTATGACTGAGCATTCTGAAAATCTCTGGGAGTATGGGGTTTGAGTCCAATGTGATATCCCCCCTTCTACTATCTTGCACTTATCTCCCACTCTAGCAAAGTAATGTTCAAAATTATCCAATCCAGGCTTCAGCAGTACATGAACCATGAACTTCCAGATGTTCAAGCTGGATTTAGAAAAGGCAGAGGAAATCAAATTGTCAGAGATCAAATTGCCAACATTCATTGTATAGTTGAAAAAGCAAGAGAGTTCCAGAAAAGCATCTACTTCTGCTTTATTAACTAAGCCAAAGCCTTTGACTGTGTGGATACCAACAAACTGTGGAAAATTTTCCAAGACATAGGAATACCAGATCACCTATTTGCTTCCTGAGAAATCTGTATGCAGGCAAAGAAGCAACAGTTAGAGCTGCACATGAAACAACAGACTGGATTCAAATAAGGAAAGGAGTAGGTCATGAATGTGTATTGTCACCCTACTTATTGAATTTACATGCAGAGTACATCATGAGAAATGTTGGGCTGGATGAAGAACAAGCTGGAATCAAGATTGCTGGCAGAAATATAAATAATGTCAGATATATAGATGACACCACCTTTATGGCTGAAAGTGAAGGGGAACTAAAGAGCCTCTAGATAAAAGTGAAAGAGGAGAGTGAAAAGCTGGCTTTAAACTCAACATTCAGAAAACTAAGACCATGACATCTTGTCCCATCACTTCAGGGCAAATAGATGGGGAAACAGTGGAAACAGTGACAGACTTTATTCGTTGGGTTTCAAAATCACTGCAGATGGTGACTGCAGCCATGAAATTAAGATGCTTACCCCTTGGAAGGAAAGTTATGACCAACCTAGACAGCATATTAAAAAGCAGAGACAATACTTTGCCAACAAAGGTCCATCTAGTCAGGCTATGGTTTTTCCAGTAGTCATGTATGGATGTGAGAGTTGGACTATAAAAAAAGCTGAGTGCCAAAGAAGCAATGTTTTTGAACTGTGGTGTTGGAGAAAACTCTTGAGAATCCCTTGGACTCCAAGGAGATCCAGCCAGTCCATCCTAAAGGCAATCCGTCCTGGGTGTTCATTGGAAGGACTGATACTGAAGCTGAAACTCCAATACTCTAGCCAAGTATGCAAAGAACGGACTCATTTGAAAAGACCCTTATGCTGGGAAAGATTGAAGGTGGGAGAAGAAGGGTACGACAGAGAATTAGATGGTTGGATGGTATCACCGACTCAATGGACATGAATTTAGGTAAACTCCAGGAGTTGATGGACAGGGAGGCCTGGCGTGCTGCAGTCCATGGGGTCGCAAAGTCAGACACGACTGACCAACTGAACTGAACTGAACTTACTGTCGAACTATTTCAAAGTGATATTCAAAATTAAAACATTTACTCTTTCAGTTTATATTCACTCCTTATGTCAGTCACACTGACTTCTGTTCACACCGTTCTCCTAAAGCTTACCTCACTGTCAAGAAGTTCCATATGTTCCTCACAATACACATCCTGTTTATTTTGTCTCCAGCTCTAAATTGAAATGTTTGTTGTCTCCTGGATTTTTTTTTTTTTCCTGACCTAGGATTCAATGACTCTAGATGTTCCTGACCTTCCAATCACCTGTCCTCCATGTTTTACCACTTCCATGACTAGACAAACTTGCTTTGGTCAAATTCAAGTGGAACATTTCTAAAAATTCAGCTCATAAACATGCTGTCTTCTTACTCAACATCAGAGATTTCCAAAACTCAACAGCTCAAGCCTTTCTCTGTATGTATCTTACTAAAATGTAATGTAGAACATTAATATAAAATATATCATTATTGAATGATGCTTGCTTTGAAAATTTAATGATGTAGAATATACCAAAAATTAAACCTTTCCAGTTATTACCTTCTAATTCTCAATCATCTGCCCTTTTCAGGAAAACACAAAACTATTTTCTGTGCATTCATGCATATATCATTTTTGTCTCCGTTTCCATTATTTGTGTTTATATTAGTAAACCCACACATATAATTCTGTCATTTCTTCAGGTGTCCAATCAAAAGCTAATATTCAGTATGCTAAAATTTGAATCCAACATGTTCGCCACTTATTTCAGAATTCCTTATTAATTAGCTATGAAATACTCCAACTTAATCAAGATTTAAAATTTCAATTATGTTTGATACTTCTTGTATATATCCACATTAAATAGGTCATATTAGTATTTCAAAATGATTCTTATTTTTATCCCTGCTGTTTATTAGATATTAGTCTTGAGGTATTTATTAACTCATATAATTTTAGCAATACTTCTTCAACTTTTACTATTATTTTCTCCACCTCCTTTCAATTTATCTTTCTCCAAAAGTCAAAGCTTCTTGACAAAACACAGGTGTGAATATCCTTCTTTCCTGAACAGAAATCACACCTGACTCTTCTTTGCACACGTAATATATTCTGAATCCTTCTAAAATACATTTAAAGCCTCCTATAATCTGAATCTGACTTAAGTTTCTATGGACTGAAGTGACTGTTTTTCCTAGAAAGATTGCAATGGACATCTTAGTATTCCTCATCTAAATATTATTCTTTCTGTACCTCTAGTCTTGTAGTTCAGCTCCTTCTACTGTGATCTCTCTGTACCTACAGAACAGTTAAAATCCTATGCATGCTACTGTCATGGGCTGACTTCTGTCTGCTCAAAATTCATATGTTGAAAATCCTAACCTATTGGCTCAGAATGTAACTATTTGGAAATATAACCTTTAAATAGGTGATTAAATCAAAATGAAACAGTCTGAGCAGGCCCCAATCCAAGCTGCCTGATGTCTGTATAAGAGGAAATTCAGATATGCAGGGAGACATCAGAGGTACACACAAGCAGAAGGATGACCATGTGGGCAGCCAAATGCAAACCAAGGAGACAGGGATTTGTATTATGTTTTAAGATACTGAATTTTATAGTAACATCTTTTCTCTTAAATAGATTTGTTTTTGTAGACTGAATATTCTAATACTGAGAATGATTTAAACATCCTATGACTCATCTGTGTCTCTATTATCTATCTATCCAATAGCTCAATGAGTTGTAAATGCAAGCAACAATTGGGAAATTTAGATAAAGTAAATCTATTTTCAAAAGCAAATATTTTTCTAGATTATTAATATTCCTGGCTTATCCTTCCACTTGCACCTAATACATCACGTTGAATGTAGTAGGTGTTTAAATATTTAGTGCTTGTGTGGTGATATGAACATATAGAAGGGAAATATTCTAACTTAATTTGGTAAATTACAACAAAATTCATCTTAATCATCAGTGTTAGAAGCACAACTTGGTCATTTAATCAAAAACTCAGTGAAAGCATGAAGTTATAAATAACACATAAAGATTTCACACATTTTATTTTATATTAAATGATACAAAAGTGTATTCACTATATATGATCTTACATTGCAGACAGTGTTCTCATTTGAGAGCTTTTTATTCATAAATAATATGATAAAGAGTCATCTATCATTTTAATTGTTTTATCTACAATACTCAATAAGACAGTAATATTTTAGCCTTTCACACTCACAGAGTTTTGCAAAGTGCTCAATTTAGTTTTCAAGATAACAATAATTCTATTTGCAATTTAAAATTTTACCTATACAAATATTGAATTAAAAATAAAATTATAGAAACAATTGTATCTGGGATATAGTGGCTTAGAGGAAAAAAACAATTTACTCATAAGAGTCAACAGCTCAATAGGTTGGAATTGAAGTGCATTTGGGGTCATGAGAAAAGGGATTCATTATTATTTTTAGTACATCAAGTGGATCAGTCAGTCAGTTTTACAAAGGAGAACAAAAATAATTTTTTGAAGGAAGGCTGATTAAGCAAGTGATTTTGTTAAATTGTGGTCCTACTGTTAGTATTGGTTTCCCTGGTGGCTCAGATGGTAAAGCGTCTGCCTGCAATGCGGGAGACCCAGATTCGATTCCTGGGTCGGAAAGATCCCCTGGAGAAGGAAATGGCAATCTGTTCCAGCACTCTTGCCTGGAAAATCCCATGGCCGGAGGAACCTGATAGGCTACAGTCTATGGGGTTGCAATGACTGAACTACTTCACTGTTAGTATAGACGAACATAATTCCCTCTGACTTATAGAGACAGCAATCAACATGATGTAATGCCCAAAGTAGGTGTTAAGTAAAGATTTGGTGGATTACTTATACATTGAATAATGGCTACTGACACAAGATAAACAGATTAGTCATGTGAATTCTTTAACATGTTTCCATAGGCACAATCACGTATTTTCTAGGTCTTAGAATAGCAGACTAACACAATCATTTAGAGGCACTGGATCATAAGTTGAGATGTTTCTAGGTGGTGCTAGTCTTAAAGAATCTCCCTGTTAGTGCAGGAGATACAAGAGATATGGGTTCCATCCCTGAGTCCCCCAGAGAAGAAAATGGCAACCAAATCTAATATTTCACCCAGAAAATTCCATGGACAGTGGCAACTGGTGGGCTGTCCATAGGGTTGCAAACAGTTAGACATGACTGAGCAACTGAGATTGATCATAAGCTACTTTGTCATTACTTTATTTTTACCACTCTAAACATTGATGCAGGTGAAGGTTGACTAAAGGCTTATTTTGCATAGACCTACATAATATTCAATTTTTTTTCTAGGATAATCAAACTGCCAGAAGAGTATCCAAAAAAACCATACATGTACAAATTTGAGAAGATAGTAGAAGAATACCTAATTAATTGTAATAGAATTTCCATACTCAGCTGAATTATTAAAGCATGATGGAAAAATTTAAAGGAATATTTAGATATATATGAACTCAGAAAATACACTGCCAACCCACACTATCTTGTGAATTTAACTGGGTTTAAATGATGTTTATCCCCATTGATAAAAAAAAAAAAGTTAAGAAACCAAGAAAAATAAAGAAAATAAAGACAGATGATCCACAAAATAAGGGAGCAATGTAGAAAGATAGTGAAAAGGGATTCAGAAGGGCAGATTAGTAGCTGTCCTAGTGAGTAACCAGTCAGAGTAGACAAAGATGCATAGAAATTCAGAAGAAAGATTGCCACCAATAAAAAGAATCAAATTAAAAAATATTATAATAGAAAGAATTTGAATTATCAGGAAAAAGAAAAGCCTTGACAAGAACAGATATATCATCATAATTTATTACAAGTGAAGTATTCTCTTCCTTGAGCTTCTAAATAGAAGATCTCTTATAATTTTAATATATTTCTTGATCATATCCTCATAAATTAAATATTACTTCAGGTTACAACCAATCTGAAAAGTTTTACTTGTCTATGGGATACATACTTTCAAATACAATTTTTCCTTTCAAGGCCATCACATGAGCATTCTATACGAACCTCTTACAATTTTCTGATGATATCTGTTGTATATTTAGAAATCCTTCTGTGATAGCTCAGTTGGTAAAGAGCTGTGATGCAAGAGACCCAGATTCAATTCCTGGGTTGAGAAGATCCTCTGGAGAAGGGATAGGCTACCCATTCCAGTTTTCTTGGGCTTCCCTTGTGGCTCAGTTGGTAAAGAATCCACCTGCAGTGTGGGAGAACCTGGGTTAGATATCTGTGTTGGGAAGAGCCCCTGGAGAAGGGAAAGGCTACCCATGCCAGTATTCTGGCCTAGAGAATTCCATAGACTGTACATATATTTCATGGTGTCACAAGACTTGGACACGACTTGACAACTCTTCACTTCACTTCACTTGAGTTATTATAGATTTGTTTGTATTGGTTGGAACAACTGCTCAATAGATTTTCCTTTACATGAATTAGATATTATGCTTTGAGACCCTATAAGTTAGGGTACAAAATCCTTCAGCACTCAAGCAAGATACCCTGTGACTTTACACATAGTCCATAACTTCTTTAGACTGGGATCTCTTTTATTCACCTGATTTATATATCTATTTCTAGAGATGTTGGTGTGGGTGGAGAATGAGTAATAGGACCTATTATAACCTGGACTTCACTGTACAGAACTAGAGAAGAAACAGGGAGGAAGATGCAACTATTCCTGCTAGTGTATTTCAAACAGTCTACATGTTTTTTGCATTTATATCTCACTCTGGGAGTCTTTGTCTCACCTGACTTTTCTAACCCTTTGTCTGTCTAAGTTTCAAGAGCTCAAATCAATTTTCTTCTGAGTAAAATATGAACTATGCAAGTCCTGGAAGGAGAAGATAGAAAGAGCAAAAAGATTAAATTAAATTAATAATGGCTGAAGATACCTTAATCTGATCCAATGCTTTAATCCACAAATCCAAGAAATTCAATGAATCCCAAGTAGTCCCAGAGATCCACCCTGAGACACATTATAAAAAAACTTTTGAAATCCAGAGATGGAAGATTTTAAAAGTAGCAACTGAGAACTAATTCATCACATAAGAGGGACCTCCAATAAATTTATAAGCCAACGTCTTTTGTCAGAAACCTTGAGACCAGAAGGGAGTGAGTGTGTGCTTCAAAGACAAAAGAGACACAACCAAAACACAAAAGAAAATAAAAAATGCCTATCAACTTAAAATACTATATTTAGCAAAACTGTCCTTTAAAATGAAGGAAAAATTTAGAATTCCTAGGTAAATGAAAGCAAAGGTAGTTCAATACCACTACACCCTTTCCAAATAGCTGTGAAAAGAAGAGAGCCGAAAAGCAAAGGAGAAAAGGAAAGATATAAGAATCAGTGCAGAGTTCCAAAGAATAGCAAGAAGAGATAAGAAAGTCTTCTTCAGTGATCAATGCAAAGAAATAGAGTAAAAGAACAGAATGGGAAAGACTAGAGATCTTTTCAAGAAAATTAAAGATACCAAGGGAACATGTCATGCAAAGATGGGCTCAATAAAGGACAAACATGGTCTGGACCTAACAAAAGCTGAAGACATTAAGAAGAGGTGGCAAGAATACACAGAAGAACTGTACAAAAAGATCTTCACGACCCAGATAATTACGATGATGTGATCACTAATCTAGAGCCAGACATCTAGGAATGTGAAGTCAAGTAGGCCTTAGAAAGCATCCCTATGAACAAAGCTAGTGGAGGTGGTAGAATTCCAGTTGAGCTCTGTCAAATCCTGAAAGATGATGCTGTGAAAGTGCTGCACTCAATAGGCCAACAAATTTGGAGAAGGGGACGGCCAAGGATGAGATGGCTGGATGGCATCACAGACTCGATGGACGTGAGTCTGAGTGAACTCTGAGAGATGGTGGTGGACAGGGAGGCCTAGCGTGCTGCGATTCATGGAGTCACAGAGGGTCGGACACGACTGAGCGATTGAACTGAACTGAACTGAACACCCTTTCTATAAGATATGCTAAAGGAAGTCCTTCAGGTAGAAACTAAAGAGCAGTAGACAGCAACTCAAAACATATGGTGACATAACAATCTCTGGTAAAGGGAAATACACAAGAACATTTTAAAAACAGTGTTTTCAAAATTTCCTTTTTCGTCCACTGGTTAAGATTTCATTTTCCAATATAAAGGTTGTGGTTTTAATCCCTGGTCAGGAAGCTAAAATTCCACGTGCCTCATGGCCAAAAAATGTCCTCAAAACCCCAAACAGAAAACAGAAGCAATATTGTAATAAATTCAATAAAGAGTTTTAAAATAGCCCACATAAAATATATCTTAAAAAACATACAATAAAAAGCAGTGTTCTGGTAATATCAGTTTCTAACTTTATTTTTCGTTTTCCACAGAATTTTAAAGACCAATGTATCAGTCTTATAATGCAGTTTCTACACAGTTAATAAACCTCTTCCACTAACTATGCAGTACACCATAGTTACTGTTAATAGCTATGAAATAATCATAGTCAGTGTTCACAGTTCCTTTACTACCCATTGTCTCTGTAAGGGGAACTGATCAAGCTGATAGTGGCATCAGGTTGTCATCATATTGATCACCTAATTGAAAAATAGTGGATTGACTACTGAGTGAAAGCAAATGTCTACTAGGTCATGAACTCTTCCTATTTCTTAACATTACACCTAATGACACAGTATACATTCTCATACATTTTTCATCTGCACTTATATTATATATATATATATATATATATATATTTCACTCATAAATATATTTATGGATTTTTATATTTCAGGATTTAAAGTGGATCCCCAAAAATTGCATGGTAAAGATTGCTAGTTCTTTATCCAAAATAAATTTTTCTTTTTTTTTTCCCCTTCCTTGGACTCTCATTTTATTCAGGTGGCAAAGTAAACAGATTTAAAGTGTTCCTGGTAATTTTAAAGGTTAATGTGGCTATGTAAAAAGTCTTGCCAATATGTTAAAAAGAGCATTTACTGTGTGGGAATGTTGAATACGCTCCTTTGAATCTTAAACATAGCTCATATGTGAACCTGGTTGCTCTCCACACTTCTTGCTTTCCTCTCAGGATCTAAAAAGATCATGAGACAAACCTGAAAATAGAGTCTTGGGTTAAGAACAATAGAACAAAAATGGAACAGAATATTTTTCCCTGGTAAACAAGAAGTTATTATATCAGATCTGCAATGCATATTTTTTATTTCTTTTACATGAGAGGAGTCAGTGTATATATTTTAAGTTCCTCTGTTTTCCTTTTCTTAGTTCCTTTTTAATTTTTTTCCTTTTTCCACACTTACAAACTTTTATTTTGTATTGGTGTATGTGCTATGCTCATACTTAGTCATTCAGTCATGTCTAACTGTTTACAGCTTCATGGACTGTAGCCTACCAGGCTTCTCCATACATGGGGATTCTCCAGGTAAGAATGCTGGAGTGGGTTGCATGTCCTCCTCCAGGGGATCTTCCCAACCCAGGGATTGAACCCAGGCCTCCCACACTGAAGGCAGATCCTTTACCAGCTGAGCCACTACAGGAGTGGGTAGTCTCATTTTTCTAGGGAAGTCTTCCAGACCCAGGAATTGAATCTGGTTCTCCTGTATTGCAGGCAGATTCTTTACCAGCTGAACTAACAGGTCAATTAACAGTGTTGTGATAGTTTTGGGTAAAGAGTAAAGGGGCAGATTAGATACATGTATATGTATGGCTGAGTTCCTATAGTTTTTGATTGCTGTTAATAGAAAGTAAAGGGAAATTTTTATTAAATATACAGACTGGCATTTCTTTATTAGACAATCCATTTTAATTTCAGAATATTTATTTGCTTTTATTTTATAAACTACTTTCTCCCTCCCTAAAATGAATTTGTTCACTTAGAATAATATTCTTTTAATCATGTCAGGCCCTGTGAAGATATACAAAAAATGCAAATATTTTACAGATATCTCTCATCCACTCAAAGTCAAAATTATACCTACTTCTTTGTTTTGCTGTCAGTAATTTCACCACTTGCTACTATAAACTGATTAGTTTTTGAATGTAGAACTGTGTGGGAATTTAGAAGATGTAGATCATGTTATCTATTTTTATATCTAAACACAGAACACATATCAATTTTTATCATCCATGCATGCATAAGATATTGAGACTCAATATTAAGTTCTAATAGTTTAACATAAGAAAAGTTATCTAGAGAAAGACTCATACTATTATTTAAAATATCATATATGTAAATATCATATCATACATATACATATATTAAAAACATATTATATATATATGATTGCTCCTGAAAAGAACCAAGGTTTTGGTGAGAATCTCAAAATAGCAATAACTAATCATAGATTATTCACTTCAAATCATTCTTAAATTTGAACCAAACATATATAAAATGTTAATTAGTTACCTAGACAGTTCATCTGGTTAAACATTTCAAATTAAAAATAGTATTTAATCAAGGAAAATGTGAAAGAAAAATAGTATTTGAGTATATTTCTTTCCAATGTTTTTCTATCTTAGAGAAGTTTACACATTAATTAACTCGTGACTTTCTAAAATCTAGTTAATAAACATTTTCATCTGAAACTCATTCAAGTTGCTTAACAGTTCACACCAAAATTAACACTGTATTCTGCTAAACTACCTCATATTTAATTTTATGTCTATTCTTAAACATTACTGTTTTCACTCTCCCAAGCTATAATGAATGAAATATCAGTTTTTGTTGCTACCTAAATTAACTTTGTCTATCACATAAATCTTTTATACTTATCCCTCAGTGTCTGTTACTACCCTGGTCCATGACCTCAGTTTTTACACTATATGAACTTCATATTATTGGCTTTCTGCCATATTACCTGACAGAATTTGTTTATTGTTGTTCACTCGTTCAGCCATGTCTAACCCTTTGTGACCTCATGGACTACAGCACGCCAGGCTTCCCTGTCCTTCACCATCTCCCAAAGCTTGCCCAACCTCATGCTCATCGAGTCAGTGATGCCATCCAACCATCTCATCCTCCGCCATCCCCTTCTTCTCTTGCCCTCAAAGTTTCACAGCATCAGGGTCTTTTCAAATGAGTCAGCTCTTCACATCAGGTGAAACTCCAAAGTATGGAGTTTCAGCTTCAGTATCAGTTCTCACAATGAATATTCAGGACTGATTTCCTTTAGGAAGGACTGGATGGATCTCCTTGCAGTCCAAAGGACTCTCAAGAATTTTCTCCAACACCACAGTTCAAAAGCATCAATTCTTCAGCACTCATCTTTCTTTTTAGTCCAACTCTCACATCCATACATGACTACTGAAAAAAAAATCATACCCTTGACTAGATCGACCTTTGTTGGCAAAGTAATGTCTCTGCTTTTTAACATGCTGTCTAGGTTGGTCATAACTTTTCTTTCAAAGAGCAAGAGTCTTTTAATTTCATGGTTGCAGTCACCATCTGCAGTGATTTTGGAGCCCCCTTCCCCAAAAAATATTAAAGTCTGTCACTGTTTCCATTATTTCACCATATATTTGCCACGAAGTGATGGGAATGAATGTCATGATCTTCATTTTATGACTGCTGAGTTTTAAGCCAGCTTTTTCTCTCTCCTCTTTCACCTTCATCAAGACGTTGTTTAGTTCTTCACTTTCCACCATAAGGGCAATGTCATATATAAAGATAAACTTTCTCTGGTTTGAAAGGCCTCCATAATTTCTTCCATGTAATTTGTCACCATCTACTAATATACACCTATTACCTTTGGATAGTAAACATCTCTGAAATTTTCACATGGCTTGTTTTTATCCCCAAATGTTTATGTTACTGTATACTGATATTTATAGCCTCAAGCACTTCCTCTTAGGTCTGTTTGTCCTTCCAGTGAGGATCTCAGAATTTGGAGTTTCTTCAGTTCAGTTCAGTCACTCACTCATGTTCGACTCTTTGCGACCCCGTGAATCACAGCACATCAGGCCTCCCTGTCCATCACCAACTCCCAGAGTTCACTCAGACTCACATCCATCGAGTCCGTGATGCCATCCAGCCATCTCATGCTCTGTCGTCCCCTTCTCCTCCTGCCCCCAATCCCTCCCAGCCTCAGAGTCTTTCATCAAGAGGCTTTTGAGTTCCTCTTCACTTTCTGCCATAAGGGTGGTGTCATCTGCATATCTGAGGTTATTGATATTTCTCTCGGCAATCTTAATTCCAGCTTGTGCTTCTTCCAGTCCAGAAAGTTAAATAAGCAGGGTGACAGTATACCGCCTTGACATACTCCTTTTGCTATGTGGAACCAGTCTGTTGTTCCATGTCCAGTTCTAAGTGTTGCTTCCTTACCTGCATACAGATTTCTCAAGAGGCAGGTCAGGTGGTCTGACATTCTCATCTCTTTCAGAATCTTCCACAGTTTATTGTGATCCACACAGTCACAGGCTTTGGCATAGCCAATAAAGCAGAAATAGAGGTTTTTCTGGAACTCTCTTGCTTTTTCCATGATCCAGCGGATGTTGGCAATTTGATCTCTGGTTCCTCTGCCTTCTCTAAAACCAGCTTGAACAGGTGGTAGTTCATGGTTCACATATTGCTGAAGTCTGGCTTGGAGAATTTTGAGCATTACTTTACTAGCATATGAGATGATTGCAATTGTGCGGTTGTTTGAGCATTCATTGGTGTTGTCTTTCTTTGGGATTGGAATGAAAACTGACCTTTTCCAGTCCTGTGGCCACTGCTGAGTTTTCCAAATTTGCTGGCATATTGAGTTCAGCACTTTCATAGCATCATCTTTCAGGATTTGAAATAGCTCAACTGGAATTCCATCACCTCCACTAGCTTTGTTCATAGTGATGCTTTCTATTTCCCACTTGACTTCACATTCCAAGATATCTGGTTCTAGATTAGTGATCACATCATCATGATTTCTTCCTATTTCCTAAGTTTTTTATTTTTATTTTTAATGTTGAGAGACACGCTGCATTGTCTTCAGCACTTCATCAATGCTTCTAATCAATTATTTCACTCTGCAGACAATGGCAAATGAGCACTTTTATATCTCTTTGAGTTTAATCTGTTGGCTTTGTTAGCTTCTTCCTTAGAGTCTTTTGTGTCTCAACATATGTCTAGTGGTAGTGCTATGCTCTTTCTTGCCTGCTTGAGAACTGTTAGATGTCTGAATACTTGTTTAGAATAGAATGGCAGAGTCAACTCAAGTTGAAAAATTATATTACTTAACAATGGAAATTGGAATGATATTAAATTCATGAACAAATATATAGTGGTAATAAAATTCCACTAAAAATCCCTTAATAATAATAACCAATAAATTCTTCACAGTAATGACTGAAAATAGGTATTATAATTATATATGTACAAAAGAGAAAATTTAAAATTGTTTGTCATAGGTCACCTCTTCTGCAAACAGCAGTGTAGAAACATATACTCTGGTCTATTTGACCTGAAAGTCAATTTTATTCCCATAGCAAAGCTTCAACCTGTAATCTACAGTGGGGAAAAAAAGGTTTTGGTTTAAAAATAAGAGAAATCATTTGAAAATCATGTTGAAGAATTATTTTCTCATATCCCTGCTAAGCACAATAATTTGAACTCCTAGAAAAGAACATGAGATATTCTATATTTAATATAACACAAAAGGAAGCATTTGCACCAGAATTTTCAAGGAGCTGTATTTTCAAGGAGATTCTCAATCTCTCTGTCTCAGTTTTGGAAGCAATAGCAAAGCATAATAAGCAGTGGTGTGGATATGGTAGCAGTTTAGTTGAACATAGAAATTTCTAATTTTTTTCAAAAGTAATAACCCAATAAAATCATTAATTCTTGATGGACAATTTAGAAATATGCTGAAAATAGGATCACTGCATAATCAATGTGTCTTTTGGCCAGCAGACACAGGTTGATTGTACTTACAATCAATCACAAATAACAAGATAACCCTTTTATAATTAACCCCAGATAAATACACAGATTCATCAATCTTTTCCTTCACTGACAGCCTTGTTTGGGGAAAAAAAAAAAAAGGAAAAATTTCTCACATTAAAAACCAAACAGCAAAGGAGAACACGAAGAAGAGGTACTAATTCTATTGCTCTTCTAAATATCTCAGCCTGATGAAGAATCCACCTGCAATATAGGAGACCCCAATTTAATCCCTGGGTAGGGAAGATTCCCTGGAAAAGGCAGAGGCTGGGCTTCCCTGGTGGCTTTGATGGTAAAGAATCAGCCTGTCGTAAGGAGACCCTGGTTCGATCCCTGGGCCAAGAAGATTTCCTGGGAAAAAAATGGCTACTCACTTCAATATTCTTGCCTGGAGAATCCCAAGGACAGAGAAGCCAGGCAGACTACAGTTCATGGGGTCGCAAAGAGTCAGAAACGACTGAGCAACTTTCACTTTCACAGTATAAGCATTTAAAAATTCCTGTTATGTATATTGTTGGTATTCTGCTGGGAAGTCTGGATTCTTTTCAAAACACATAATAAAATTATGTGATAAAATATGGAAAAAAATTGTCAGTGGATTTGTAATATAAATTTCAGTTATGCTCAAGGACATCATGAGTCGTGTACTTATATGTACAAAATCAGAATTGGAGGTAACAACTATAAGATATCCACTTGTCAGAATATGGGTGGGATAGTTGATTTATGGAAACATCTATATACACCTCTTAAGTTTTTTTTTTTTTTAACGTGTTTAATTTACTATATTTAAGTACAATTTTAAAAAAAAGAAACTGTAGTGGGGAATGTTTATCTTAATTTACTCTTTTATAGTTTCATTCCCTAACCTAATTGCCAGGCTTTAGAAATGGGGAGAAAAAAAAAGTACTCAAACTGCAAAAATCATCACTGACATTTTTAGGGCTTGAATTTAAAAGTTATGTCTGACCAATCAAAAGTATTCAGCATTGCTGATGATTCCTTCATGAAGAAAGATATTCTATATATATGAAAATACATGTCAGTTCCTTTTGATGAGTTAAATTCAGTTGAGGTTTCAAAAGTACACATGTTTGGTAAAGGATGAAACAAAAATTTAAAAATATATTGATGATATTTTCTACTCAACTTACTTTTGACATGAATAAAAATATGAACTGTTTAAAATCATTGTTACTTTCTAAATATTCCTTACAATTATTTAAATCTAATTGGATAATACATTTAAACATACTTACTCATTGCTTCAACTAAATTAAATTCAGCTTCATATAGTCAAATCAGGCCTGTGTAGGTTTGATCCCTGGGCACAGGGAAAGATCTGCTAGAGAAAGAAATGGTAAACCACTCCAATATTCTTGGCTGGCATATCCCATGGACAGAGGAGCCTGGATTATAGTCTATGTGGTTGCAAAGAATCATATATAATACAGCGACAAAACAATAAAAGTTACATCACATTTCTTGTGCAATGTCCAAACTACAGTAGAAAAAAAAGGGTTAATAGAAAATAGCAACTATTTAAAGTTGGAAGACTCAGAGAAATAATGTAGTACAAACATCCATTCTGAATGTGACAATAGCCTAGAAAACTTAGGCAGCCTGACCAATGTCACAGAACTATTCATTGTTCTAAAGCAGCTTCTCCTAACACCTTCTCCTAACTCCAAGGCAAATTTGGGCTTGGAGTACAGAATGAAGCAGGGCAAAGGCTGATAGAGTTTTGCCAAGAGAATACACTGGTCATAGCAAACACCCTCTTCCAACAACACAAGAGAAGACTCTACACATGGGCATCACCAATGGCCAACACTGAAATCAGATTGATTATATTTTTTGCAGCCACAGATGGAAAAGCTCTGTACAGTCAGTGAAAACAAGACTGGGAGTTGATTGTGGCTCAGAGCATGAACTCTTTATTGACAAATTCACACTTAAATTAAAAAGTAAGGACAACCACTAGGCCATTCAGGTATGACCTGAATCAAATCTATTAACATTATACAGTGAAAGTGGCAAATATATTCCAGGGATTAGATCTGATAGACATAGTGCCTGAAGAACTATGAATGGAGGTTCATGACATTGTACAAGAGGCAGGGATCAAAACCATCCCCAAGAAACAGAAATGCAAAAGGCAAAATGACTGTCTGAGGAGGCCTTAGAAATTGCTGAGAAATGAAGAGAAGCAAAATGCAAAGGAGAAAATTTAAGATAAATACATGTGAACACAGAGTTCCAAAGAATAGCAAGGAAAGATAAGAATATCTTCCAATACACGAAATAGAGGAAAACAATAGAATGGGAAAGACTGGAGATCGCTTTAAAAAAAAATTGAGATACCAAGGGAACATTTCATGCAAAAATGGGCACAATAAAGGACAGAAATGAAATGGAACTAACAGAAGCAGAAGATTTTAAGAAGAGGTGGCAAGAATACACAGAAGAACTATACAAAAACGATCTTCATGACCCACATAACTATAATGGTATGATCACTCATGAATATCAGACATCCTACAGTGAGAAACTGAGTGGGCATCACTATAAACAAAGCTAGTGGAGGTGCTGGAATTCCAGCTGAGCTATTTCATTTCCTAAAACATGATGCTGTAAAATTCTGCACTCAGTATTTTAGCAAATTTGAAAAACTCATCAGTGGCCACAGGACTGGAAAAGGTCACTTTTCATTCCAATCACAAAGAAAGGCAACGCCAAAAAATGTTCACACTACCACACAATTAGTCATCTCACACACTAGCAAAATAATGCTGAAAATTCTCCAAGCTAGGCTTCAACAGTACATGAACTGAGAAATTCCAGATGTTTAAGCTGGATTTACAAAGGCAGAGGAACCAGAGATACAATTGCCAACATCCATTGAATCATAGAAAAAGCAAGGGATTACTTTCCTTCTACTAACTCTGGGGTTCTCTATTTCTTCCTTTTCTAGTTGCTTTAGGTGTAGAGTTAGGTTATTTATTTGACTTTTTCTTGTTTCTTGAGGTATGCCTGTATTGCTATGAACTTTCCTCTTAGCACTGCTTTTATAGTGTCCCACAGGTTTTGTGTAGTTGTGTTTTCATTTTCATTCATTTCGATGCATAATTTGATTTCTTTTTGATTTCTTCTGTGATTTGTTGATTATTCAGAAGGGTGTTGTTCAGCCTCCAAATGTCGGAATTTTTAATAGTTTTTCTCCTGTAGTTGAGATCTAACCTTAGTGCATTATGGTCAAAGAAGATGCTTGGAATAATTTTGATTTTTTTGAATTTATCAAGGTTAGATTTATGGCCCAAGATGTGATCTATCCTGGAAAAGGTTCCATGTGCACTTGAAAAAAGGTGAAATTCATTGTTTTGGGGTGAAATGTCCTATAGATATCAATTAGGTCTAACTGGTCTATTGTATCATTTAAAGTTTGCATTTATTTGTCAATTTTCTGTTTAGTTGATCTGTCCATAGGTGTGAGTTGGGTATTAAAGTCTCCCACTATTATTGTGTTATTATTAATTTCCCCTTTCATGCTTGTTAGCATTTTATATATTGCAGTGTTCCTATGTTGGGTGCATATATATTTATAATTGTTATATCTTCTTCTTGGATTGATCCTTCAATCATTATGTAGTGGCCTTCTTTGTCTCTTTTCACAGCCTTTGTTTTAAAGTCTATTTTATCGGATATGATTATTGCTACACCTGCTTTCTTTTGGTCTCTATTTGCATGGAATATCTTTTTCCAGCCCTTCACTTTCAGCCTGGGGTGGGAGGTGGGAGGGGCTTTGGTACTGGGAGATCGTGGACACATGTGGCTGATTCATGTCAATGTATGGCAAAACCAATACAGTATTGTAAAGTATAATAAAGTATTAAAAAAATAAAAATAAAATAAAGAAAAAGAAAAAGCAAGAGAGTTACAGAACAACCACTTCTGCTTCATTGACTATGCCAAAGCCTTTGACTGTGTTGATCACAACAAACTGGGGAATTCTTAAAGAGATGAGAATACCAGACAATCTTTTCTACCTCCTTAGAAATCTGTATACAGGTCAAGAAGCAACCATTAGAATCTGACATGGAAAAATGGACTGGTTCCAAATAGGGAAAGAAGTACATCAAAGCTGTATACTGTCACGCTGCTTATTTAACTTGTATGTAGAGTACATCATGAGAAACACTGGGCTGGATGAAGAACAAGCTGAAATCAAGATTGGAGCGAAGAGTATTAATAACCTCAGATATATAGATGACACCACCTTTATGGCAGAAAAGGAAGAGGAACTAAAGAGCCTCTTGATGAAAGTGCAAGAGGAGAGTGAAAATGCTGACCTGAAACTCAGCATTCAAAAATGAAGACCATGGCATCCTGTCCCATCATTTCATGGCAAATAAATGGGGAAACAATGGAAGCAGTCACATATTTCATTTTCTTAGGCTCAAAAATCACTGCAGATGGTGACTGTAGCCATGAAATTAAAAGACAGTTGGTCCTTGGAAGAAAAGCTATGACAAAACATGACACCATATTAAAAAACAGAGACATTAATTTACTGATAAAGATCCATCTAGTCAAAGCTATGGTTTTCCCAGTAATCATGTATGGATGGGAGAGTTGGACCACAAAGAAGGCTAAGCACCAAAGAACTAATGCTTTTAAACCTTGTCACTGGAGAAGACTCTTGAGAGTCTCTTTGACAGCCAGGAGATCAAACCAGTCAACCTTAAGGGAAATCAGTCCTGAATATTCATTGGAAGGACTGATGCTGAAGCTGAAGCTCCAGTACTTTGACTGACTGGAAAAGACCCTGATGCTCAGAAAGATTGAAAGCAGGAAGAGAAGGGAACAACAAAATATGAAGTTGGATGGCACCACGGCTTCAGTGGACATGAGTCTGAGCAAGCTCCAGGGGTTGGTGGAGTGCTGTGAAGCCTTGCATGCTGCAGTCCATTGGGTCACAAAGAATCAGGCATGACTGAATGATTGCACTTAAGTGAATATATTTTAGAATACATTAAGCTAAGACACTGATACCTGCTACAAATGTTATAAATTGCTATTATCATCCACCCTATTCATGTCACTAATTTCATTATACTAAGTGGTAAATTTTTTTCCCTCTTGTAACAAACCTCAAGTAAGCTAAATTTATAAATCGAAGTTAGTTGTTATCTTTAAGAATACAAAAAAAATATATGTAATTTATATCAGTATAATGGAATGCTAAGCTTATATTGGATTAGAAAAAGAATTGGTAGTCATCTAGTTAAAAATAAACTTTAATCATTCATGATCTTTCTTCTCAAAGTAGAAAATATTTACTTTTCCACCCTAAGCAACATTATTTTTTACCTGGAAAATACATGCAAAATCAAATAATAGGGAGCTGTCTGGGTGCGTGCATACTAAGTCAATTCAGTCGTGTCCAACTCTTTGTCACCCTATGGGCTGTAGCCCTCCAGGCTTCTCCGTCCTTGGGCTTCTCCAGGCTAGAATACTGGAGTGGATTGCCATGCCTTCCTCCAGGGGATCTTCCTGACCAGGGACTAAGCACACATCTCCTGTGCCTCCTGCTTTGCAGGTAGATTCTTTACCACTGAGCCACTGGGGAATCCCAGGAAACTGTTTAGTTTGTTTCAAATCCTTTTGTTAAACAGAAAGAGTGGGAGAGAACAAGTTGGCGGAGTAGGTGGACGTGGATTATATCTCTCTCCACAGATACATCAGGAATATACCTTCAGACACAGAAGTGCATGCAGAACACCAGCTGAGAGCAGACAGGAGTACTTGACCAATGGAAAAGAATATATAGGACCATGCAAGACTCCATAGGATGAAGGAACTAAGGGAAAAAAACAGGAGTGTTAGTAGGACTGGAACTGTCCTCAGTGGGTGGGGAAACTGAAGTAGGGGTCCAATCCCCATGGCAGGCCAACTGTCTGAATCAGAGAAGGAACATTTAAGGCTGAGAGTGAAACAGCTCATCTGTGACAGACTAAATGGAATGAGAATCAGACAGTCCTTGTAGCAGCCATACATACCCCAGGCAGGAACAGGTCTCCTGGGAGGGGCAGCAGCTAGGAGCGGGAGTTAAGGGATTGTGGAGCAATCCAAGGGAAAGGGCCGCTGTTGACCGCAGAGAGACAGATCAAGGGGATGTGAGGGAGGGAGACAGTGATGGGAATTGTCTGTGGAGAAAAGCCAGGCAGCCATGGAAGCAAGGGATAGTGCTGAGTCATGTGTGTCTGTGTGCGTGTGTCAGGGGTAGGGTGTGGGGGTGGAGCCTTCACCATAGCCTCTCTCTCCCCACACAGGAGCATCAGCAGCTGAACAGTACAGAGGTTGATCCATCAAATGCCTGACACACTGAACTACAGAGTAGGGCCCCACTTAGGGTGCTCCTTTGAGTAACTGATACACCAATCTACAGAGCAGGTCCCCAGCCACGGGGGCCACTCAATGTGCCTGAAGTGCAGAACAACAGAGAAAGACCCCAGGCAAGGGAGCCTCCTAAGTGCCTGAATGGGCAGAGCTATGGAGAAAGACTGGCCAAAGAGGCCTTCTGATCATCAGCTGCAAGAGGCTCAAAAAGACTCTGATAGGGCCATGACTCTTGGGGCAGAGGCAGTCCATGTCCCTGCACACTTGGTGCCACCAGGGTCCCTGCAAGCCAAGTAGTTGCACCACCTTCACGCTCAACTCTCACTGGGACAGAGCTGCCACAAGTTTAAAAAAAAAAAATGTCTTTGATTTATGCTCACAGGGTCACTTTGGTCGTTCCCAACTCTTTGTGGCCCTGCAGACTGTGGCCTGCCAGGCTTCTCTGTCAGAAAGGGATTCTCCAGGCTGGTTTCCATACCGTTCTAGAGCACTATATTTCCTGCTGCCCTAGCTGCCAACACGCTGAGTACCTGGTGCAGCCAGAACCCCTGTGACCCCATCAGCAACCCCACCTCCACACCTGGCCCTCACAGGGGCAAACCCAAGGCCTCCCAGGCAGCCTCAGAGCAAACCCCATTATATGACCCACATGTTCAGGAAATAAAACCACAACTGAAACCCAGGAGCAGTATGGCTAAGGAAGAAGACCCAAACCTCCCCAACAGCTGTAAATGCTGCAGAGTAAATCCACATGATCAACTAGGCAAACTCTGTGTCTATGGAATATATAAAAGGTCACTGAGAGCTCCCATAAAAGAAAATACACTAGCTCTGATAGCTGTGGACATTGGAGGCAAGGACATACAGGAACAAGACCGGATTAGAATCTGAGCTGCCCCAACAACTGGTCCAAAGATCAGCACACTCTTGGAGGTCATCCTAAGGAGGTGAGGTGGACTGTGACAACCACAGATGGAAAGGACTCTAACATCAGTGACTCATGAAAAACATTTATTATTCTTCTGTTTTGACTTGTTCTATAGATTCTTTTGTATTTTTTTCTTTTTTCTTTTTCCCCCTCTATCGTATTTGTCAATTTTATTGCCATTAAGAAATACAATTAAGCTTTTGGGCTTCTTTTTTGTTTTCTCTCAGTAACATTTTTTATTGTTGTCATAAACCTCTGCCTCTGAAATGGGCTTTTGCAGTTTTTTGGAGTTTTCCTCTCCCTTTTCTTAATTTTTAAAACCTACTATTATTTTTTTCTATATTTATTCCTTTGTTTGCATTTCCTACTGTTCTTTTCCCCTTGCAGCAAATCTTTAATGTATATAAATTTTCTTTATTTATCTCTATTTAACTTTGCATATCTATTTTCTTTTCTTTCTCTCCTTTCCTCTCAACATATTTGTTAGTTTTATTTTCATTATTTTATTCCCCAACTGGCACCTTGCTTTAGTGTCTGTTTGTTTTGTTTTGTTTTGTTTTGTTTTTTTTCCAGTTTGTGCTTTAATGAGTTATGTTCTGGTAGATATACTTTTTGATTTCCTTTGTTTGCTGGATCAATCTATTGTACTTTACTTTTGTTAAACTGTTTTGATTTTGCTGATGGGTGACTATGTATATGTATATATTCAGTCACATTTTCTATTGTTGTTATAAACTCTGCCTTTATATTGAGTTTATGCAGTTCTGTGGAATTTTCCTTTTTTTCCCTACTTTTTATTTTCTTCTTATGTTTTTTCTCTTTTTATAACTTTAATTTTTTAAATCTAGTACATTTTTTTCTACAGGTATTCCTTGTTTGCCTTTCCTACTGTTTTTCCCCTTGCAGTTAATCTTTAATGTATATAAATCTACTTTATCTACCTCATTTTAACTTTGCATGTCTATTCTTTCTTCTCTTACCTATCCTTTCTTCTCAACATATTTGCTAGTTTTGTTTTCATTGCTTTATTCTCCACTTGGTTACTTGCTTTAGCTATGTTTTCCACTTTGTGTTTAAGTTATTTTTTTCTTAACTGGTAAATATAACTTTTGATTTCCTTTGTTAGTCAGATCAATCTACTCTACTTTATTTTTGTTGGACTGTTTTCACTTTGCTCATGGGTCTATATGTATATGTGTATATTCCATTATTTTAATTATTCTTTACCTGATTTTGTAACTGCAATTTCTCTGGGATTCATCTTTGGTTTCTCAATTTTGGATATTTGTTTTAATCTCAGTTAATGTCATAACAAACCATTTGTGGAATCTTTGTTCCTGACCAGAGATCAAGTCCTGAGCCTCTGGAGTGGAAGCACTGACTCCAAGACCCTAGACTATGAGAGAACTAACCCTAGGAAGTATCAAATAGTGAGAATTCACACAAAGTAAGCCACTTGAACACAAGACCCAGCATCACATAACCACTACTTGCAACCTGTGCAGGACACCTCATCTAAACAACAAGCAAAATATAAATCCAATCATCAGCAGATAGGATTGCCACCTTGCACAGCCTTGTCCATCAGAGGAAAAACAAACAAAACAACTCAGCACAAATCTCACCCTATATGAAGCTCACACAAACCACTGGACCAACATTAGGAGGGCAGAAACTAAAAGTTAGAAAGAATTCATGCTTCTTCAAGGAAAGAATTCAACTTTCCTTGAAGCCTTGACCTAAAACACAATAGTTAAAAGAGAGAGAGAGAGAGAGAGAGAGAGAAAGGGAGAGAAAAATTGCACAAATGAAGGAACAAATTAGAAACACAGAAGTCCAAATATCTGAAGAGGAAAAAGGAAAATTGCCTGACAAAGAATTCAGAATACTGATAGTAAAGATTATCAAAAACCCTGAAGACAAAATGGAGGAAATGAAAGAATCAATACAAATAGCACAATTACAGAAGTTAAAACACACACACACACACACACACACACACTGTAGAATGAATCAATAGCAGAATATCTGAAGCAGAAGAACGAATCAATGAACTGAAAGATAAAATGGCAAAAATAACTTCTGAGGAGCAGAATAAGGTAAAAAGAATGAAAAGAATTGAGGTCAGTCTCAGAGACCTCTGGGACCATATCAAGGTTAACAACATTTGAATTACAGTAGTCTAAGAAGAAGAAGAGAAAAAGAAAGGGTATGAAAAAATTTTTGAAGAGACTGTAGCTGAAAATTTTCCCAGTATGGAAAAGGAAATGGTCAATCAAGTCCAAGAGGCACAAAGAGGCACATACAGAATAAACCTAAGGAAAACATGCCAGTTCAGTTTAGTTCAGTCGCTCAGTCGTGTCCACCTCTTTGTGACCCTTATGAATTGTAGCACGCCAGGCCTCCTTGTCCATCACCAACACCCAGAGTTCACTCAAACTCACGTCCTTTGAGTCAGTGATGCCATCCACCATCTCATCCTCCATCGTCTCCTTTTCCACCTGCCCCCAATCCCTCCCAGCATCAGAGATTTTCAAATGAGTTAACAATTCGCATGAGGTGGCCAAAGTACTGGATTTTCAACTTTAGCATCATTGCTTCCAAAAATCATCCAGGACTAATCTCCTTTAGAATAGAGTGGTTTGATCTCCTTGTAGTCCAAGGGACTCTCAAGAGTCTTCTCCAACACCACAGTTCAAAAGCATCAGTTCTTCCGTGCTCAGATTTATTCACAGATCAACTCTCACATCCATACATGACAACTGGAAAAACCATAGCCTTGACTAGACAGATCTTTGTTAGCAAAGTAATGTCTCTGCTTTTGAATATGCTGTCTAGGTTGGTCATAACTTTTCTTCCAAGGAGTAAGTGTCTTTTAATTTCATGGCTGCAATCACCATCTGCAATGATTTTGGAGCCCAGAAAACTAAAGTCTGACAATGTTTCCACTGTTTCCCCGTCTATTTCCCATGAAGTGATGGGACCAGATGCCATGATCTTCGTTTTCTGAATGTTGAGCTTTAAGCCAACTTTTTAACTCTCCTCTTGCGTTTTCACCAAGAGGCTTTTTAGTTCCTCTTCACTTTCTGCCATAAGGGTGGTGTCATCTGCATATCTGAAGTGAAGTGAAGTCACTCAGTTGTGTCCAACTCTTTGTGACCCCGTGGACTGTGGCCCGCTTAGGCTCCTCTGTCTATGGGATTCTCCAGGCAAGCATACTGGAGTAGTTTGCCATTTTCTTCTCAAGGGGATCTTCCCAACCCAGGGATCAAACCTGGATCTCCTGCATTGCAGGTAGATGCTTTATCCTCTGAGCCACAGGGTTCTCCCAGAAATCTTGATTCCAGCTTGTGCTTCTTCCAGCACAGCGTTTCTCATGAGGTACTCTGCATATAAATTAAACAGGGTGACAATATACAGCCTTGACATACTTCTTTTCCTTTATGGAACCAGTCTGTTTTTCCATGTCCAGTTCTAACTGTTGCTTCCTGGTCTACATATAGGTTTCTCTAGAAGCAGGTCAAGTGTTCTGGTATTCCCATCTCTTTCAGAATTTTCCACAGTTTATTGTGATCCACAAAGTCAAAGGCTTTGGCATAGTCAATAAAGCAGAAATAGATATTTTTCTGGTATGCTCTTGCTTTTTTTGGATGATCCAGCGGATGTTGGCAATTTGATCTCTGGTTCCTCTGTCTTTTCTAAAACCAGCTTAAACGTCTGGAAGTTGATGGTTCTTTTATTGTTGAAGTCTGGCTTGGAGAATTTTGAGCATTACTTTACTAGCGTGTAAGATGAGTGCAATTGTGTTGTAGTTTGAGCATTCTTTGGCATTGCCTTTCTTTGGGGTTGGAATAAAAACTGACCTTTTCCAGTCTTGTGGCCACTGCTGAGTTTCCCAAATTTGCTGGTATGTTGAGGGCATTACTTTCACAGCATCATCTTTCAGGATTTGAAATAGCTCAACTGGAATTCCATCACCTCCACTAGCTTTGTTCATAATAATGCTTTCTAAGGCCTGCTTGACTTCCCATTTTAGAATGTCTGGCTCTAGATGAGTGATCACACCATCGTGATTATCTTGGTCATGAAGATCTTTTTTGTACAGTTCTTCTATGTATTCATGCCACTTATTAATATCTTCTGCTTCTGTTAGGTCCATACCATTTCTGTCATTATTGAGCCCATCTTTGCATGAAATATTTCCTTTGGTATCTCTAAATTTTTGAAGAGATCTCTAGTCCTTCCCAATCTCTTCTTTTCCTCTATTTCTTTGCATTGATCTGTGAGGAAGGCTTTCTTATCTCTTCTAGCTATTGTTTGGAACTCTGCATTCAGATGCTTATGTCTATCCTTTTCTCATTGCTTTTCACTTCTCTTCTTTTCACAGCTATTTGTAAGGCCTCCCCAGACAGCCATTTTGCTTTTTTGCATTTCTTTTCCATGGGCATGGTCTTGATCCCTGTCTCCTGTACAATGTCATGAACTTCCATTGATAGTTCATCAGGCACACTATCTATCAGATCTAGTCCCTTAAATCTACTTCTCACTTCCACTGTGTAATCATAAGGGATTTGATTTAGGTCATACCTGAATGGTCTAGTGGCTTTCCCTACTTTCTTCAATAAGTCTGAATTTGGCAATAAGGAGTTAATGATCTGGGCCACAGTAAGCTTCTGATCTTGTTTTTGCTGACTGTATAAGTCGTCTCCATCTTTGGCTGCAAAGAATATAATCAATCTTATTTAGATGTTGACCATCTGGTGATCCATGTGTAGCATCTTTTCTTGTGTTTTTGGAAGAGAGTTTTTGCTATGACCAGTGCGTTCTCTTGGCAAAACTCTATTAGACATTATCCTGCTTCATTTCATATTCCAAGGCCAAATTTTCCTGTTACTCCGATGTTTCTTGACTTTCTACTTTTCCATTCCAGTCCCCTATAATAAAAAACACATCTTTTTTGGGGGGCGGGTGTTAGTTCTAAAAGGTCTTATAGGTCTTCATAGAACAATTAAACTTCTTCAGCGTTACTGGTTGGGCATAGACTTGGATCACTGATATTGAATGGTTTGCCTTGGAAATGAACAGAGATCATTCTGTCATTTTTGAGATTGCATCCAAGTACTGCATTTCAGACTCTTTTGTTGACCATGATGGCTACTCCATTTCTTCTAAGGGATTCCTGCTGCAGTGGTAGATATAATGGTCATCTGAGTTAAATTCACCCATTCCAGTCCATTTTAGTTCGCTGATTCCTAGAATGTTGATGTTCACTCTTGCCATCTCCTGTTTGACCACTTCCAATTTGTCTTGATTCATGGACCTAAAATTCCAGTTTCCTATGCAATATTGCTCTTTATAGCATTAGACCTTGCTTCTATCACCAGTCACATCCACAACTGGGTATTGTTTTTGCTTTAGCTTCATCCCTTCATTCTTTCTGGAGATATTTCTCCACTGATCTCGAGTAGCATGTTGGGCACCTACCAACCTGGGGAGTTCTTCTTTCAGTATCTTTTCACTTTTCCTTTTCATACTGTTCATAGGGTTCTCAAGGCAAGAATACTGAAGTGGTTTGCCATTCCCTTCTCCAGTGGACCACATTCTTTCAGACCTCTCCACCATGACCCACCCATCTTTGGTGGTCCCACACAGCATGGCTTAGTTTCATTGAGTTAGACAAGGCTGTCATCTGTGTGATTAGTTTGACTAGTAGTCTGTGTCTGCCCTCTCATGCCCTCTCTCAACACCTACTATCTTACTTGGGTTTCTCTTACCTTGGACGTGGGGTATTTCTTCATGGCTGCTCCAGCAAAGCACAGCTGGTGCTCCTTAGCTTGGACGAGGGTTATCTCCTCACCGCTGCCACTCCTGACTTTGAACATGGAGTAGCTTCTCTCAGCCCTCCTGGGCCCATGCAACCACCACTCCTTGGATGGTGCCAAGACAGATACTAATCAAACTAACAAAGATGAAACAGAAAGAAAGGATATTAAAAGCAGCAAGACAGAAGCAACAAGTAACATACAAGCAAAACCCTTTATGCTTAACAACTGATTTTTCAGCAGAAACTCTTCAGACTTGAAGAGCATGGCAGAATATATTTAAAGTATTAAAAGGGAAAAATCTACAACCAAGATTACTGAATCTGGCAAGGATCTCATTCAAAATGGGTGGAGAAATAAAAAACTTTTCAGACAAGTAAAAGTTAAGAGAATTCAGTACCACCAAACCAGCTTTACAACAAATGTTGAAAGGAGTTAAGTAGTCAAGAAATACAACAGAAGAAAAAAGATGTACAACTCCAGAACTTTAAAAAAAAAAAAGAAAGAAAGAAAGAAAGAAAGAAAGTAAAAGATCTATAACCCCAGAACTAAAAAAATCAACCCAAACAATTAGAAAATGGCAATAGGAACATATATAGCAATAATCACTTTAAATGTAAATGGATTAAATACTCCAACCAAAAGACAAAGTCTGACTGAATGGATACAAAATAAAAAGACCCATAAATATGATGTCTATAAGAAATCTACTTCTGACCTCAAGACACATAAAAACTGAAAGTGAGATGACAGAAAAAAAATTCATGAAAATAGGAGGCAAAAGAAAGTGGAAGTAGCAATCCTCATATCAAACAAAATCGACATTAAAATAAAGATGTTTAAAAGAGATTAGGAAGGACACTGCATAATGATCCAAGAATCGATTCAAGAGAAAGACATAACAATTGTAAATATCCATGCACCCAACATAGGAGTACCTCAGTACATAAGACAAACACTTACAGACATAAAAGGAGACATTGACAGTAATGCAATAATACTCGGGGACTTTAATACCACATGCACACCGAAAGACAGATCATCAAAACAGGAAATTAATAAGGAAAGTCTTAAATGATGCATTAGATGTGACAGATCTCATTAATAACTTCAGGACATTCCATCCAAATGCAGAAGGTTACACCTTCTTCTCAAGTACACGTGAAACATTCTCTAGGGTAGACCACATCTTGGGTCACAAATCAAACCTCAATACATTTAAGAAAATTGAAATCATACCACGTATCTTCTCCGACCACAACACTATGAGACTAGATATCAATTACAAGGGGGAAAAAAAAAACTGTAAGATACACAAACATATGGAGATTTAAACAACAGGTTTCTAAATAACCAACAGGTTACTGAAGATATCAAAAGAATATATATATATATATAGAAACAACTAACAATGAAAACACAACAACTCGAAACCTACGAAATGCTCCAAAAGCAGTCCTAAGAGGGAATTTTATAGCAATACAATCCTACCTCAAGAAACAAGAAAAACATCAAATAAACAGCCTAACGATACACTTAAAATAACTGGATAAAGAAGAACAAAAAACCCTAAAGTTTGTGCAAGGAAAGAAATCATAAAGATATGAGCAGAAACAAATGAAAGAAAAAATAGTAAAGATTAATAAAACTAAAAGATGGTTCTTTGAGAAAATAAACAAAATTGACAAACCCTTAGCCTGACTCATTGAGAAAAAAAGAGAGAAGAATCAAATCAACAAAATTAGAAATGAAAAAGGAGAGGTCACAACAAATAGTGCAGAAATACCAAGGATTATATGAAACTATTGTGTACAACTACATGGCAATAAAATAGATAACCTGGAAAAAATGGGCAGATTCTTAGAAAAGTTCAATCTTCCAAGAATGAAACAAGAAGAAATAGAAATTATGACCAACACAATTATAAGCACTGAAATTAGAGTTGTGATCAAAGATTTCCCCAAAAGCAAAAGCCCAGGATCACATGGCTTCACAGGAGAATTCTATCAAACATTTACAGAAGAGTTAATGACTATTCTTCTAAAACTCTTTCAAAAAATTGATGAGTAAGGAACACTTCCAGACTCATTCTACGAGGACACCATCACCCTGATACAAGAAAACAGACAAACACAACACAAAAAAGGAAAACTGCAGGCCTATATCACTGATGAACATAGATGCAAGACTCCTTAACAAAATTTTAGCACACAGATTTCAGCAACACATCAAAAAGCTCATGCATCATGATCAAATTTGGCTTATTCCAGGGATTCAAGGTTTCTTCAGTATATGCAAATCAATCAATCTGATACACCATATTAACAAATTGAAAGATAAAACCATATAATAATCTCAGTAGATGCAGAAAAAGCCTTTGAAAAAATTCAGCACCCATTTATGATTCAAACTCTTCAAAATATGGGCATAGAAGGAACCTACCTCAACATAGTAAAGGCCAAATATGATAACCCTACAGCAAACATTATTTTCAATGGTGAAAAACTGAAAGCATTCCCCTAAGTTCAGGAAGAAGACAATGATGTCCACTTTCACTACTATTATTCAACATAGTTCTGGAAGTCCTAGCTACAGCAATCAGAGAAGAAAAAGAAATAACAAGAATCCAGATTGAAAAAGAAGAAGTAAAGCTCTCACTGTTAGCAGATGACATGATACAGTACATAGAAAACTATAAAGATAGGGTCAGAAAACTGCTAGAGCCAATCAGTGAATTTAGAAAAGTTTCAGGATACAAAATCAATACACAGAAATCACTTTAATTTCTATAAAATGACAATGAAAAATCAGAAAGAGAAATTAAGGAATCAATTCCATTCACCATTTCAACAAAAAGAATTAAATATCTAGGAATAAACTTGCCTAAGAAGAAAAAAGATCTGTGCATGGAGAATTATGACACTAATGAACAGATGGGAAGATATTTCATGTTCCTGGGTAGGAAGACTCAATATTGTGAAAAAAACTATACTACCAAATGCAATCTACAGATGCAAAGTGATCCCTATCAAATTACCAATGGCATTTTCTACAGAAGAACAAAAAATTTCACAATTCATATGGAAAAACAAAAGATCCTGAATAGGAAAAGAAGTCTTGAGAAATAAAAATGGAGCTGGGGGAAACAAATTTCCTGACTTTAGATTATACTACAAAGCTACAGTCATTGAGTCAGTATGGTACTGGCACAACAACAAAAATGCAGACAAAGGGAAAAAGATAGAAAGCCCAGAAATAAACCCATGCACCTATGGGTACCTTATTTTTACAAAGGAGGCAAGAATATACAATGGGGCAAAGACAGCCTCTTCAATAAATGGTGCTGGGTAAATTGGACAGCTACATGTAAAAGAATGAAATTAGAACACTTCCTAACACCATACATAAAAATAAACTCAAAATGGATTAAAGACCTAAATGTAAGACCAGAAATCATAAAACTCTTAGAGGAAAACATAGACAGAACACTCAATGACATAAATCAAAGCAAGATCCTCTATGACCCACTTCCTACAGTAAGGGTAATAAAAACCAAAGTAAACAAATGGAACCTGATTAAACTTAAAAGCTTTTGCACAGCAAAGGAAACTATAAGCAAGGTGAAAAGACAACCCTCAGAATGGGAGATAATAATAGAAAATCAAACAATTGACAAAGGATTAATTTTCAAAATATACAAGCAGCTCATACAACTCAGTGACAGAAAAACAAACAACCGAATCAAAAAGTGGGAAAAAAGACCTAAACAGACATTTCACTGAAGAAGACATACAGATGGCTAACAAACACATGGAAAGATGCTCAACATCATTCATTACTGGGCTTCCCAGGAGGCTCAGATGGTAAAGTGTCTGCCTGCAATGCAGGAGACCCAGGTTCAATCCCTAGGTCAGAAAGATCCCCTGGAGAAGGAAATGACAAACAACTCCCGTATGCTTGCCTGGAAAATTCCATGGAAGGAGGAGCCTGGTAGGCTACAGTCCCTAGAATCACAAAGTCAGACATGAGAGAAATGCAAACCAAAACTACAATGAGATGTCACCTCACACAAGTCAGAATGACCCTCATCAAAATGTCTACAAACAATATATGCTGGAGAGGGTGTAGAGAATAAGGAACACTCTTGCACTGTTGATAAGAATTTAAACTGATACAGCCACTAAGGAAGATGTTACAGAGATTCCTTAAAACAAACAAACAAACAAAATAAGCTAAGAATAAAACCACCATATGAATCAGCAGTCCCACTCCTATGTATATATCCTGTTCAGTTCAGTTCAGTTGCTCAGTCGTGTCCAACTCTTTGTGACCCCATGAATCGCAGCATGCCAGGCCTCCTTGTTCATCACCATCTCTCAGAGTACACTCAGACTCATGTCCATCGAGTCCATGATGCCATCCAGCCATCTCATCCTCTCCTTCTCCTCTCTCATCATCTCCTTCTCCTCCTGCCCTCAACCTCTCCCAGCATCAAAGTCTTTTCCAATGAGTCACCTCTTCCCATGAGGTGGCCAAAGTACTGGAGTTTCAGCTTTAGCATCATTCCTTCCAAAGAAATCGCAGGGTTGATCTCCTTCAGAATGGACTAGTTGGATCTCCTTGCAGTCCAAGGGACTCTCAAGAGCCTTCTCCAACACCACAGTTCAAAAACATCAATTCTTCGGCGCTCAGCCTTCTTCACAGTCCAACTCTCACATCCATACATGACCACAGGAAAAACCATAGGCTTGACTAGACAGACCTTAGTCGGCAAAGTAATTTCTCTGCTTTTGAATATACTATCTAGGTTGGTCATAACTTTTCTTCCAAGGAGTAAGTGTCTTCTAATTTCATGGCTACAATCACCAAGAGACACATGTATCCCATTGTTCATTGCACCACTATTTACAATAGCTAGAACACTGAAGCAACCTAGATGTCCATAGATAGATGAATTAACAAAGAGGTTGTGATACATTTACACAATGGAATGTTAGCCATAGAAAGGAATGCATTTGAATCAGTTCAAATGAGGTGGATGAACCTTGAACCTATTATACAGAGTGAAGTGAGTAAGAAAGAGAAAGACAGATATAATATTCTAATGCATATATACATATTATGCGTATATATAGAAAGAATGGTACTGAAGAATTTACTTACAGGGCAGCAATGGAGAAACACACATAAAGAATAGACTTATATACATGGGGATGGCAGAGGATGGGGTGAAATATTTGAAAGAATAACAAGGAAACTTACACTACCATATGTAAAATAAATATCCAAGGGGAATTTACTGTATGGCTCAGGAAACTGAAACAGGGGCTCTTCATCAGCCTGGAGGGGTGGGATGGGGAGGCTCAAAAGGAAGGGGACATATATATATATATACCTATTGTTGATTCATGTTGAAGTTTGACAAAAAACAGCAAAATTCTGTAAATAAAGTATCCTTCAATTAAAAAAAAACCTGGAAAAATAAAACAAAAAACACCAGAAAGAGTACAAAGCAGAAATGATCACAGATGATCTCATATTGTACAAAGACTTGTATCTTCTCTACATATTATTGTGAATGTAGATGCTGCTGATGCTAAGTCCCTTCAGTCGTGTCCTACTCTGTGCAACCCTATAGATGGCAGCCCACGAGGCTCCCCGTCCCTGGGAAACTCCTGGCAAGAACATTGGGTTGGGTTGGCAGATCCCTCTCCAATGCATGAAAGTGAAAAGTGATAGTGAAGTCACTCAGCCGTCTCCAACTGTTCCTGACCCCATGGACTGCAGCCTACCAGGCTCCTCCATCCATGCGATTTTTCAGGCAAGAGTACTGGAGTGGGTCGCCATTGTCTTCTCCGACTGTGAATGTAGAGAAATGTCTTCAATAGATCCAATCCAAATAATACACTTCACTTAAGGGAAGTGGAATTCATGAGCACTATCACCTTGTTCTAGCTCATAAACAGCTTCAGTCAGGGTTCATACAGTTCAGTCGCGCAGTCGTGTCTGGACTCTTTTCGACCCCATGAATCGGAGCACGCCAGGCCTCCCTGTCCATCACCAGCTCCCGGAGTTCACTCAGACTCACATCCATCGAGTCAGTGTATCCAAATAATTATATCAATAGATATCATTTAAATTAAATAAGTATATCTTAGAACAAGCACACAATGTATCATTTCTTTGAGCATTAGACAGTGTGGTAAGGAATGTAAACTGATTTGGAGTCATTGATATAAATATTAATAATACTGTTGACATAAATGAAACAACTTTTTAGCATGGAGGTTACTATCAGCAGGAGGCTGAGAAGAGCTGATTTTTGTATAATTAAAATATTATTTACCAATTCTCACATATTTTCTGCATTTGTACTTTTTTGTTTTTTGGGTTTTCTGTTTTGGGTGTTCATTGGAAGGACTGATGCTAAAGCTGAAACTACAATACTTCGGACACCTCATGCAAAGAGTTGACTCATTGGAAAAGTCTCTAATGCTGGGAGGGGTTAGGGACAGAGGAGAAGGGGATGACAGAAGATGAGGTGGCTGGATGGCATCACCAACTCGATGGACATGAGTCTGAGTGAACTCCGGGAGTTGGTGATGGACAGGGAGGCCTGGCATGCTGCAATTCATGGGGTCACAAAGAGTTGGACACAACTGAGCGACTGAACTGAACTGAAAAGCTGAATTTTATCACTATGTCATTTCTCTGGAGCAGTTATACAAATCTGATTACAGTGGTAATCTTGAAATAAAACCCCACCCCCACCCCCCCAAAAAAAGAAAAGAAACATAGTAATCAGGAGAAAAACATTAAAAAAAATCCTGAGATATATTGGTAATAAACTTTCAATTAATACAGAGATCTATTCAAGGTTGTATTTCCTCAGTATCTCAAAAATACAGTGGCTTCTAAGATTTATTCTCTACTATTAGAAGAATAAAATTTATCTGTATTTCAAAATGCACAGGAAAATATATGTAAGGAAAATTTATCTTTATAGTGATATTCATTTATCTCATACTTATTTATATGTAATCAAAGCAAATTGTTTGATTTTAATTTAAGAATAACTGCAGAAGCAGCTTAGAATTTTGCATTAAATTTATGAAATTGAAGCTAAAGTGTGGTGTCAGGAAAGTCTTTTATAAAGTACTCTACTTGAAAAAGGAAGTACATTTTGATAATCATATTATTGAATCATGACACACTTTCAACTTCTTCTGCATTATACCCTGCCTTGTGAACATAAATATTAAAAATAAGCATCAATTAATTTCATTGAGATAAACTTATTAAAGAGAAAGAAACAATTTGGTCCAGAAATTATTATTCTTTAAAATTTTAGCTAGTTTTGACTTTTTGTAGTATGTTTATCAGTTCAGTTCAGTAGTTAAGTCGTGTCTGACTCTTTGTGACTCCATGGACACAGGACTATTTGAGACCCCATGGAAGCATGACAGGCTCCCCTGTCCATCACCAACTCCCGGAGCTTGCTCAAATTCATTCCCATCAAGTCGGTGATGCCATCCAACCATCTCATCCTCTGTTGTCCCCTTCTCCTACCTTCAATCTTTTCCAGCATCAGAGTCACTTCCAATGAGTCAGTTCTTTGCATCAGGCGGCCAAAGTATTGGAGATTCAGCTTCAGCATCACTTCTTCCAATGAATATTCAGACTGATCTCCTTTAAGATTGACTGGATCTCCTTGCAGTCCAAGAGTCTTCTCCAACACCACAGTTCAAAAGCATCAATTTATCAGCACTCAGCTTTCTTTATAGTCCAACCCTCACATCCATACATGGCTACTGGAAAAACCATAGCTTTGATTAGGCAGGCCTTTGCTGGCAAAACAATGTCTCAGCTTTTTAATATGCTGTCTAGGTTGGTCATAATTTTTGTTCCAAGAAGCAGAAGAGCTCAGTTAAGTCGCTCAGTCATGTCTGACTTTGCACCCCTGAACACAGAATGCCAGGCCTCCCTGTCCATCACCAATTGCCAGAGTCTACCTAAATCCATGTCCATTGAGTCAGTGATGCCATCCAACCATATCATCCTCTGTCATCCCCTTCACCTCCTGCCCTCAATCCTTACCAGCATCAGAGTCTTTTCAAATGAGTCAGCTAATTGCATTAGGTGGCCGAAGAATTGGAGTTTCAGCTTCAACATCAGTCCTTCCAGTGAATACCCAGGACTTGTCTCCTTTAGTATGGACTGGTTGGATTTCCTTGCCGTCCAAGGGACACCACAGTTCAAAAGCATCGATTCTTCAGTGCTCAGCTTTCTTTATAGTCCAACTCTCACATCCATACATGATTACTGGAAAAACCATAGCCTCGACTAGACAGACCTTCGTTGACAAAGTAATGTCTCTGTTTTTGAATATGCCATCTAGGTTGGTCATAATTTTCCTTCCAAGGAGTAAGCGTCTTTTAATTTCATGGCTGCAGTCACCATCTGCAGTGATTTTGGAGCCTCAAAACATAAAATCAGCCACTGTTTTCCCATCTATTTGCCATGAAATGATGGGACCGGGTACCATGATCTTAGTTTTCTGAATGTTGAGCTTTAAGCCAACTTATTACTCTCTGCTTTCACTTTCATCAAGAGGCTCTTTAGTTCCTCTTTACTTTCTGCCATAAAGATGGTGTCATCTGCATATTTGAGGTTGTTGATATTTCTCCCCACAATCTTGATTCCAGCTTATGCTTCATCTAGCTGAGCATTTCTAGTGATGTGCTCTGCATATAAGTTAAACAAGCTGGGTGACAATACACAGCCTTGACCTACTCCTTTCCATATTTGGAATCAGTCTGTTGTTCCCTGCCCAGTTTTAACTGATGCTTCTTTACCTGCATACAGATTTTTCAAGAGGCAGGTCAAGTGGTCTGGTATTAATATCTCTTGAAGAATTTTCCACAGTTTATTGTAATCCACACAGTCAAAGGCTTTGGTATAGTCAATATAGCAAAAGTAAATGTTTTTCTGGGACTGTCTTGCTTTTTTGATAATCCAACGGATATTGGCAATTTGATCTCTGGTTCCTCTGCTACTGGTGTTGTTAAATCATTTCATTCATGTCTGACTCCGTGTGACCTTATAGACAGCAGTCCACCAGGCTCCTCTGTCCCTGGGATTCTCCAGGCAAGAATACTGGAATGGGTTGCAATTTCCTTTTCCAATGCATGAAAATGAAAAGTGAAAGTGAGGTCACTCAGTCGTGTCCGACTCTTCATGACCCCATAGGCTGTAGCCTACCAGTCTCCTCCATCCATGAGATTTTCCAGGCAAGAGTACTGGAGTGGGTTGCTATTTCCTTCTCCACTCTGGTTCCTTTGCCTTTTCTAAATCCACCTTGAACGTCTGGAAGTTCAAGGTTCACGTACTGTCAAAGCCTGGCTTGAAGAATTTTGAACATTACTTTACTAGCATGTGAGATGAGTGCAACTGTGTTTAAGTATTCTTGGCATTGCCTTTCTCTGAGATTGGAATGAAAACTGACATTTTCCAGTCCTGTAGCCACTGTTGAGTTTTCCAAATTTGGTGACATATTGAGTGTGGCACTTTCACAGCATCATCTTTTAGGATTTGAAATAGCTCAACTGGTATTCCATCACGTCTACTAGCTTTGTTTGTAGTGACCTTCCGAAGATCCACTTGACTTCGAATTCTAGGACGTCTGGCTCAAGATGGGTTATCATACCATCATGATTATCTGGGTCCTGAATATCATTTTTGTATAGTTTTTTCTGTGTATTCTTGCCATCTCTTCTTAATATCTTCTGCTTCTATTTGGTCCATACAATTTCTGTCCTTTATTATGCCCATCTTTGCATGAAATATTCCCCTGATATCTCTAATTTTCTTGATGAGAACTCTAGCCTTTCCCATTCTATTGTTTTCCTCTATTTTTGCACTGATTACTGAAGAAGGCTTTCTTATTTTTCCTTGCTAGTCATTGAAACTATGCATTCAAGTGTGTATACATATATGTGTGTATATATATATATATTTTTTTTCCTCCTTTGCCTTTCACTTTTCTTCTTTTCAAAGCTATTTGTAATGCCTCCGCAGACAACTATTTTGCCTTTTTGCTTTTCATTTTCTTGGGAATGGTCCTGATCCCTGCCAACTGTACAATGTCACAAACTTCTGTCCATCGTTCTTAAAGCACTCTGTCTATTGGATCTAATCCCTTGAATATATTTGTCACTTCCACTGTATAATTTTAGGGGATTTGATTCAGGTCATACCTGAATGATCTAGTGGTTTTCCCTACTTTCTTCAATTTATGTCAGAATTTGGCAATAAGGAATTCATGGTCTGAGCCACAATGGGCTCCCAGTCTTGTTTTTCCTGACTGTATAGCACTTCTCCATCTTTGGCTGCAAAAATAAAATCAATCTGATTTGAGTATTGACTATCTGGTATTGTCCATGTGTAGAATCTTCTCTTGTGTTGTTGGAAGAGGGTGTTTGCTATGACCATTGTGTTCTCTTGACAAAACTGTTAACCTTTGCCTTGCATCATTCTGTACTCCAAAGCCAAATTTGCCTGTTATTCAAGGTATTTTTTGACTTCCTACTTTTGCATTCCAGTTCCCTATAATGAAAAGGAAATTTTTGTGGGGTGTTAGTTCTAGAAAATCTGCAGGTCCTCATAGAACCATTCAGCTTCAGTTTCTTCAGCACTAATAGTCTGCACATAGACTTGGATTACTGTGATATTTAGTGGTTTGCCTTGGAAATGAACAGAGATCTTTCTGTCATTTTTAAGATTGCATTTTGGACTGTTTGGTTGAATATGATGACTACTCCGTTCCTTCTAAGGGATTCTTGCCCAAAGTAATAGATATAATGATTTTCTGCATTAAATTCACTCATTCCAATCCATTTTATTTCATTGATTCCTAAAATATAGACGTTCACTCTTTCCATATCCTGTTTGACCTCTTTCAATTACCTTGATTCATAGACCTTACATTCCAGGTTCCTATGTAATATTGTTCTTTACAGCATCGGGCTTTTCTTCCATCACCAGTTATATCCACAACTCGGTGCTGTTTTTGCTTTGACTCTATCTCTTCATTCTTTCTGGAGCTATTTATCCACTGATCTCAAGTAACATGTTGGGCACCTACTGACCCAGGGAGTTCATCTTTCAGTGTCCTATCTTTTTGCTTTTTCACAGTCTTCATGGGGTTCTCAGGGTAAGAACACTGAAGTGGGATAGGCAGCTGTGCAGTGCTGGCATGGTGGTTGTAGCAAGGGAGTGACTTTAAAGAGATACCCCATGTCCAAGGACAGAGAAGCACCTGAAAGATGGTAGGAGGGGTGTAATAATGTTTAGAATCAAACCTCATACTTGCCAGAGATGCTCAGAGTGCTCAAACAAACCTTATGTGCCTCAGGACCTAGAGATCCCTAAGAGACTGAGACAGAACTATGTTTGAGAGTCTCCTGTGCAGGTAGGGGTCAGCAATGTGCTGCCTCAGTGGCAGGGGCTCTGATGGCAGCAGACCTGAATATGGCATAAGCCCTCCTGGAGGAGGTCATCATTAACCCAACCTTAGAGCTTCCAGAACTTACACAGCACTGGAGACTCATGGAGAGCACAACAGAACCTCATGAGGACCCAGGAGAAAGGAGCAGTGACCCCACAAGAGACTGATCCAGACTTGCCTGTGAGTGTCTAGGAGTCTCTGGAGGAGGCGTCTGTCAAATACCAGGGTAAGTGTTTTTTATCAATTTATATTATTGCAATTACTAGTACCACCCTGAAAATAAGCTTTAGTCTTCCCTGTATATAGAAACATAGTTAAACTTTTCTCAAGATTAATCATTTGTGTATAGTTGGACGTTCTGTAAAATATAACCACCACATTTATATATTAGTTGACTTTTGTTCATCATTCAGTCTCACTGAACCATTCAGTTTCAGCCCATTTTATTTATAATGATACAAGCTGCTAAGGAATCCAGTAGTTTAAGGGAGCCATATGAGAGCATATATTTCACTGCTACTTAGATGAAAAAAAAAAAAAGAAGAAGGTCAAAGATAGAATGAATCCCTTCTCTTTCAGGAAGAATAATAAATTTTGTATTCTCATCACCTGGATCAGATTGGTGCTAATACCTGGATCTTTCTCCATCTTACTTTATATTTCATCTAGTTTAGATTTGTGGTATTATATTAATTCAATATTTAATATGTTAAATTGTTACTTAAACATTAATTAATACAACACAACCATTTACTTTTTATATTTTTCTATAATGCCCAACTCTAAAGACAAATGCTCAATGTTAGTGGAGTAGGAGGAAGCAACGGTCTATGGAAACATTATCTTCAAACTTGCACATGGAAGTTGGAAATATGCATTTAAAACCTCCTCAACAGTTCTTGTTATGGTTATACTTTTCATTTTCCTAAACTTAAAGTCATTCTAAGCTGTCTTCACTTGATTTATTCTTGTAGATTCTTTTTTCAACCCAAATCTGGCTATCCAAGTACCTACTTTGTATCAGCTCTGAGAAATTTGAAAGGTTTCTTTCTTTCCCCCCTTTTTTTTTTTGGTAGGGTAGTATTTAATTATTTACTCCTGATAGTCTTTATTTGTGCATAAAGATTCAATAGTAGAAAAACTCATGACCTCCTTCCCCAGTTTGCTCCATCACAAAGAAAACAAAACAACTTATTTAACTAGTAAACCAGGGAAGAATGGACAGTGATGTATAGGTCAGATCCAGCTTTCTTCCTATTGGAATTAAAGATTCATTAGGGAACATGTTTTGCCCCATACCTAGTCCTTCATTGTGTTCTCTTTTCGTTTCCACACAATGATATAGAGGATAAAGTTTAAATGCATACATAACGATAGAATAGAAAAATATTTATGCTACAATTTGCTTTAAGATACAAGCAATCATAGTAAACACATTTTAAGATCCTGCAGACCTTACTAATCAACATGATTTAACAGGCTTTATAAAATGATGCTTTTGGCTTTCAAAAGGTTAATTCTTTAGGCTGTGAAATAGACATGAAATTGATTAAATGAGGATAAACTGAGCTAAATTAAAAGTTCACCCTTAACTGTGATATTAAATCCTGCTCAACCTGAACTATCTATTCAATTCTAATTTCTGTAAAATATACTCTCAAAAGTAGGGGATACATAGCCAAAGTTAGCTTTAACAAGGGTCAGAGTTCTGTTCTAAATAGTTTAAAACCACAAGGATACAAAAGTATTTCAAGGGCATTACATTCCCCCAGGGGATCTAATTAGTTGCTTGTGGTCATTCTAAGCATTCTACTGCATAGATCTGTCCTCATAGATGTCCAATGTCCCTCCATCTGCTTTGTCAGCTGTTTTCTTAAGGGCACAATGTGCAATATTGAAATCAGCAAATTAAAAGCTTAGGTCTTAAACAGAAAATTCAGAGAACAGAATGAAACAGGATGAAAGGATGATAAAGAGCTCTAATCAATGAGGTATTAAAAAGAATATGAGTTGACCATCAAAAGTATAACTGAATACATTTGAAAATTATTAATACCAAATAAAGACTGAAGCTCCATAAATCACCAGAGTGTGAAGAGTGGTTGAGTGGTAATCTTTTATTTTAAAACAAACACAAGAAATGAATGAAATGGGACAGTTCTGTATCACTGGTTTGATGACTATAATCCTAGTCTTACTATTTTAGTTCCACTAGAAATCAAGTTCTGATCCAATGCCATATTCTGTTAGTATTGCAGAAGAGAAAACAGTTGTTGCAAGTTCTTGTACAGTACATGAAATCTCTTTCTCATACAGTTCATCCTTCCAATGAAACACTCTATCCAATCAATAAGTAAATAACTCCAGGAAAAAACAGTTGAAAATGAACTAAAACAGAGTTAAAGTGTAGAGAACAAAAATAAATCTTTTCACAATTCTTAGAGCTTTCTGCATTATTTTAATCATAGAATGCACCTGCACATAACTCACTTAAAACTGTGACATCTGTGAATTATAGATCTTTCACATATGTGAAATACTGATAAAAATGCACATACTTTATTTCACTCTCTATTTAAGAGTTCTTAAAAAAATAATTGGAAGTGCCTGAATATTTTGCTTTTTAAAAAATTAGTTAGCAAAAACATTACATAATGTCTATAACAAATGGAGATGAAATTGCATAGATTTTTGGACGCTTTGTAAAATTCCTTGAAGGTATAATGAAACCTGTTGAAAGGATCATACTAATCACAGTTGAAAGTCTTAACCAAGTGAAAAATGATGTATTCCTCTGATGAAGAGCCCACATGTTTTAGGAGAGAAAGAGCGAGAAAGGAGAAAACAAATTTTTCTTTACATTTTATCAAAGTTTTCCTTATTTAATACCTGGCTTTAGTAGGAGATTTTATCAAAGGCCCATTGAGAAATGTTAGACTAAATGGTAGAAATCTAAAAGAACATAAATGAGTTGAATTGGGTAGTATATAAAAGTATGACTTAATAGTCTGTAAAAAATACAGAAATATTTCCTGGAAATTTTGAATTACATATTGTATCATACTGCTTGTGACATCAATTGTCTTATTGTATCTCACTGTGTGCACTATTTGCTGAACTCCAAGTGGGCAAGGCATGAGCTAAGAGGCTGGAAGAAAATGTGAGGAGCCATAGGAAATGCAGACATGTCTATTCTCTCCTGGCTGGCACAGCATTCATAGTTACAAATGTAGCATAGTTCAGTTCAGTCACTTGGTCATGTCTGACTATTTCAGACCTTGTGGGCTGCAGCATGCCAGGCCTCCCTGTCCATCACCAACTGCCAGAGCTTGCTAAGATTCATGTCCATTGAGTCAATGTTGCCATCCAACCATCTCATCCTCTGTCATCCCCTTCTCCTCCCACCTTCAATCTTTCCCAGTATCTGGGTCTTTTCAAATGAGTCAGCTCCTTACATCAGGTGGCCAAAGAACTGGAGTTTCAGCTTCAGCATCAGTCCTTCCAGTGAACACCCAGGACTGATATCCTTTAGGACGGACTGGTTAGATCTCCTTGTAGTCCAAGGGACTCTCAAGAGTCTTCTCAAACACCACAGTTCAAAAGCATCAATTTTTGGTGCTCAGCTTTCTTTATAATACAGATCTCACATCCATACAAGACTACGGTAAAACCATAGCCTTGATTAGACAGACTTTTGTTGGCAAAGTAATATCTCTGCTTTTTAATATACTTTCTAGGTTGGTCATAACTTTCCTTCCAAGGATTAAGTGTCTTTTAATTTCATGGCTACAATCACCATCTGCAGTGATTTTGGAACCCAAAATATAAAGTCTGACACTGTTTCCACTGTTTCCTCACCAATTTCTCATGAAATGATGGGACCAGATGCCATGATCTTAGTTTTCTGAATAATGAGAGTCAATTCTTAGGCAGGTTTATAAGAAGTTCAAGGTCACTGAGGAGGGAGTAGGTGAGGAAAGGGGAGGAGAAGGGGGAGGAGTGTAGAAGGAGGAGGAGGGTAGGGGGAAGGGGAAGCCAAAAGGGTTTGCATCTCTCAGGAGGAGAAAGAGACAAATTGTTCTGTTTTTTTTTTTTTTTTTTTTTTAATTTCTTAGTCACATGAAACGTTTTTCTTTAAGCCGACAGCTGATAATTCAGAGAAGGCAATGGCACCCCACTCCAGTATTCTTGTCTGGAAAATCCCATGGATGGAGGAGCCTGGTAGGCTGCAGTCCATGGGGTCCCTAAGAGTCAGGCACAACTGAGCAACTTCACTTTCACTTTTTACTTTTATGCACTGGAGAAGGAAATGGCAACCCACTCCCGTGTTGTTGCCTGGAGAATCCCAGGGACAGGGGAGCCCGGTGGGCTGCCATCTATGGGGTTGCACAGAGTCTGACACGACTGAAGCAACTTAGCAGCAGCAGTAGCAGCAGCAGAGCTGATGATTACACAAAATAATTCATCTTAAATGCTGTACCAATGATTATATAACAATAATGCATCCTGCTTGAGGGCGGTTTTCTCTTTCTTAGGAGAATCTTCTGACTAACTCTGTCATCTTAATATGTATATGTTGGGAGTGGGTCTGGTAGGATCAAAAAAATGGGAAAGACTAGAGATTTCTTCAAGAAAATTAGGACACCAAGGGAACATTTCATGCAAAGACTGGCTAGATAAAGGACAGAAATGGAATGGACCTAACAGAAGCAGAAGATATTCAGAAGAGGTGGCAAGAATACACAGAAGAACTATTCAAAAAGATCTTCACTACCAAGATAATCACGAAGGTGTGATCACTCACCTAGAGCCAGACATCCTGGAATGTGAAGTCAAGTAGGCCTTAGAAAGCATCACTATGAACAAAGCTAGTGGAGGTGATGGAATTTCAGTAGAGCTACTGCAAATCCTGAAAGATGATGCTGTAAAAGTAACACCCTCAATATACCAGCAAATTTGGAAAACTCAGCAGTGGACACAAGACAGAAAAGGTCAGTTCTCATTCCAATCCCAAAGAAAGATAATTCCAAAGATTGCTCAAACTAACACACATTGCACTTACCTCACATGCTAGTAAAGTAATGCTCAAAATTCTGCAAGCTTCAGCAATTCTGCAGGCTTCAGCAATACGTGAACCGTCAACTTCCAGATGTTCAAGCTGGTTTTAGAAAAGGCAGAGGAACAAGAGATCAAATTTCCAACATCCACTGGATCATGGAAAAGCAAGAGAGTTCCAGAAAAACATCTATTTCTGCTTTATTGACCATGCCAAAGCCTTTGACTGTGTGGATCACAATAAACTGTAAAAAATTCTGAAAGAGATAGGAATACCAGACCACTTGACCTGCCTCTTGAGAAACCTATATGAAGGCCAGGAAGCAACAGTTACAACTGGACATGGAACAACAGACTGGTTCCAAATAGGAAAAGGAGTATGTCAAGGCTGCACATTGTCTCCCTGTTTATTTAACTTCTATGCAGAGTACATCATGAGAAAGGCTGGGCTGGAAGAAGCACAAGCTGGAATCATGATTGCCAGGAGAGATATCAGTAACCTCAGATATGCAGATAACACCACCCTATGGCAGAAAGTGAAGAGGAACTAAAAAGCCTTTTGATGAAAGTGAAAGAAGAGAGTGAAAAAGGTGGCTTAAAGCTCAACATTCAGAAAATGAAGATCATGGCATCTGGTCCCATCACTTCATGGGAAATAGATGGGGAAAGAGTGTAAACAGTGTCAGACGTTATTTTTTGGGTTCCAAAATCACTGAAGATGGTGATTGCAGCCATGAAATTAAAAGACACTAACTCCTTGGAAGGAAAGTTATGACCAACATAGATAGTTCATTGAAAAGCAGAGTTATTACTTTGCCAACAAAGGTCTGTATAGTCAAGGCTACGGGTTTTACAGTGGTCATGTATGGATGAGAGAGTTGGACTGTGAAGAAAGCTGAGTGCCAAAGAATTGATGCTTTTGAACTGTAGTGTTGGAGAAGACTCTTGAGAGTCCCTTGGACAGCAAGGAGATTAAGCCAGTCCATCCTTAAGATCAGTCCTGTGTGTTCTTTGGAAGGACTGATGCTAAAGCTGAAACTCCAGTACATTGGCCACCTCATGCAAAGTGTTGGCTCACTGGAAAAGACTCTGATGCTGGAAGTGTTTGGGGTCAGGAGGAGAAGAAGATGACAGAGGATGAGAAGGCTTGATCTCATCACCAACTCGATGGACATGAGTTTGGGTGAACTCCAGGAGTTGGTGATGGACAGGGAGGCCTGGCATGCTGTGTTTCATGGGGTCACAAAGAGTGGAATACCACTGAGTGAGTGAACTGAACTGGCACATGAGGGAAAAAAAAACTGGTGATGATCAATCTTAAACTAATACATCTGGTTTTTGGTAAAATGCCCAGAGGGCATGAAAAAGGGTGTGATTTAATCCAAGGATCAAGAGAAGCCATCAGTTCAGTTCAGTTCAGTTCAGTCGCTCAGTCGTGTCCGACTTTCGCAACCCCATGAATCGCAACAGGCCAGGCCTCTCTGTCCATCACCATCTCCCGGAGTTCACTCAGACTCACGTGCATCATTCAGTGATGCCATCCAGGCATCTCATCCTCTTTGTTCCCTTCTCCTCCTGCCCCCAATCCTTCCCAGCATCACAGTTTTTTCCAATAAGTCAACCCTTCGCATGAGGTGGCCAAAGTACTGGAGTTTCAGCTTTAGCATCATTCCTTCCAAAGAAATCCCAGGGCTGATCTCCTTTAAAATGGACTGGTTGGATCTCCTTGCAGTCCAAGGCACTCTTAGGAGTCTTCTCCAAAACCACAGTTCAAAAGCATCAATTCTTCAGTGCTCAGCTTTCTTCACAGTCCAACTCTCACATCCATACATGACCACAGGAAAAACCATAGCCTTAACTAGACGGACCTTAGTTGGCAAAGTAATGTCTCTGCTTTTGACTATACTGTCTAGGTTGGTCATAACTTTTCTTCCAAGGACTAAGCGTCTTTTAATTTCATGGCTTCAGTCACCATCTGCAGTGATTTTGGAGCCCCAAAAGTAAAGTCTGACACTGTTTCCACTCTTTCCTCATCTATTTCCCATGAAGTGATCGGACCGGATGCCATGATCTTCATTTTCTAAATGTTGAGCTTTAAGCCAACTTTTTCGCTTTCCTCTTTCATTTTCATCAAGAGGCTCTTTAGTTCTTCTTCACTTTCTGCCATAAGGGTGGTATCATCTGCATATCTGAGGTTATTGATATTTCTCCTGGAAATCTTGATTCCAGCTTGTGTTTCTTCTAGTCCAGCATTTCTCATGATGTATTCGGCATAGAAGTTAAATAAACAGGGAGACAGTATACAGCCTTGACCTACTCCTTTTCCTACTTGGAACCAGTCCGTTGTTTCATGTCCAGTTGTAACTGTTGCTTCCTGACCTGCATACAGATTTCTCAAGAGGCAGGTCAGGTAGTCTGGTATTCCCATCTCCTTCAGAATTTTCCACAGTTTATTATAATCCACACAGTCAAAGGCTTTGGCATAGTCAATAAAGCAGAAGTAGATGTTTTTCTGGAACTCTCTGGCTTTTTCTATGATCCAGCATATGTTGGCAATTTGATCTCTGGTTCCTCTGCCTTTTCTAAAATGAGCTTGAACATCAGGGAGTTGACGGTTCATGTATTGCTGAAGCCTGGCTTGCAGAATTTTGAGCATTACTTTACTAGCATGTGAGATGAGTGCAATGTGCGGTAGTTTGAGCATTCTTTGGCATTGCCTTTCTTTGAGATTGGAATGAAAACTGACCTTTTCCAGTCCTGTGGCCATTGCCAAGTTTCCCAAATTTGTTGGCATATTGAGTACAGCACTTTCACAGCATCATCTTTCAGGATTTGAAACAGCTCCACTAGAATTCCATCACCTCCACTAGCTTTGTTCGTAGTGATGCTTTCTAAGGCCCACTTGACATCACATTCCAAGATGTCTGGCTCTAGATTAGTGATCACATCATCATGATTATCTGGGTCGTGAAGATCTTTTTGTATAGTTCTTCTGTGTATTCCTGCCACCTCTTCTTAATATCTTCCGCTTCTCTTAGGTCCAGATCATTTCTGTCCTTTATCGAGCCCATCTTTGCATGAAATGTTCCCTTGGTATCTCTAATTTTCTTGAAGAGATCTCTAGTCTGTTCCATTCTGTTGTTTTCCTCTATTTCTTTGCATTGATCACTGAAGAAGGCTTTCTTATCTCTTCTTGCTATTCTTTGGAACTCTGTATTAAGATGCTTATGTGTTTCCTTTTCTCCTTTGCTTTTCACCTCTCTTCTTCTCACAGCTATTTGTAAGGCCTCCCCAGACAGCCATTTTGTTTTTTTGCATTTCTTTTCCATGGGGATGATCTTGATCCTTGTCTCCTGTACAATGTCATGGACCTCATTCCATGGTTCATCAGGCACTCTATCTGTCAGATCTAGTCCCTTAAATCTATTTCTCACTTCCACTGTATGATCATAAGGGATTTGATTTAGGTCATACCTGAATGGTCTAGCAGTTTTCCCTACTTTCTTCAGTTTGAATATGAATTTGGTAATAGGGAGTTCATGATCTGAGCCAGAGTCAGCTCCTGGTCTTGTTTTCATCTACTGTATAGAGCTTCTCCAACTTTGGCTGCAAAGAATATAATCAATCTGATTTCGGTTTTGATCATCTGGTGATGTCCATCTGTAGAGTCTTCTCTTGTGTTGTTGGAAAAGACTGTTTGCTATGACCAGTGCATTTTGTTGGCAAAACTCTATTAGTCTTTGCCCTGCTTCATTCCACATTCCAAGGCCAAATTTGCCTGTTACTCCAGGTGTTTCTTGACTTCCTACTTTTCCATTCCAGTCCCCTATAATGAAAAGGACATCTTTTTTGGGTGTTAGTTCTAAGAGGTCTTGTAGGTCTTCATAGAACCGTTCAACTTCAGCTTCTTCAGTATTACTGGTTGGGGCATAGACTTGGATAACTGTGATATTGAATGGTTTGCCTTGGAGATGAACAGAGATATTTCTATCGTTTTTGAGGTTGCATCCAGTTACTGTATTTTTGAGTCTTTTGTTGACCGTGATAGCTACTCCATTTCTTCTGAGGGATTGCTGCCTGCAGTAGTAGATATAATGTTTATCTGAGTTAAATTCACCCATTCCAGTCCATTTTAGTTTGTTGATTCCTAAAATGTCGACGTTCACCCTTGCCATCTCTTGTTTGACCACTTACAATTTGCCTTGATTCATGGACCTGACATTCCAGGTTCCTATGCAATATTCTCTTTACAGTATCAGATCTTGCTTCTATCACCAGTCACAGCCACAGCTGGGTATTGTTTTTACTTTGGCTCCATCCCTTCATTCTTTCTGGAGTTATTTCTCCACTAATCTCCAGTAGCATATTGGGCACCTAATAACCTGGGGATTTCCTCTTTTGGTATCCTATCATTTTGCCTTTTATATTGTTCATGGGTTCTCAAGGCAAGAATACTGAAGTGGCTTGTCTTTCCCTTCTCCTGAGCTTTGAATTTATTGATTGATTAGAAATAATGTGATTTAAGGAAGGATATAAAAACTGCTGTTAAGTCCACCTTGCAGGGACTATTTACCCCTTCTTGGTGTTTATGCTGGGAGCTTTGTACTTTCTCTTCTTTTATTAGCATTATTCCCATACTTTAACTACTTCAGTTCAGTTGAGTTGCTCAGTCCTATCTGACTCTTTGCTACTCCATGAATTGCAGCACGCCAGGCCTCCCTGTCCATCACCAACACCCGTGATTCAATCAAACTCACGGCCATCAAGTCGGTGATGCCATCTTGCCATCTCAACCTCTGTCATCCCCTTCTCCTCCTGCCCCCAACCCTTCCCAGCATCACAGTCTTTTCCAATGAGTCAACTCTTCGGATGAGGTGGCCAAACTACTGGAGTTTCAGCTTTTAGCATCATTCCTTCCAAAGAAATAACAGGGCTGATCTCCTTTAGAATGGACTGGCTGGATCTCCTTGCAGTCCAAGGGACTCTCAAGAGTCTTCTCCAACACCACAGTTCAAAAGCATCAATTCTTTGGCACTCAGCTTTCTTCACAGTCCAAATCTCGCATTCATACATAACCACTGGAAAAACCATAGCCTTGGCTAGATGAACCTTTGTTGGCAAAGTAATGTCTCTGTTTTTGAATATACTATCTAGGCTGTTCATAACTTTCTTTCCAAGGAGTAAGTGTCTATTAATTTCATGGCTGCAGTCACCATCTGCAGTGATTTTGGAGCCCCCAAAAATAAAGTCTGACAAGGTTTCCACTGTTTCCCCATCTATTTCCCATGAAGTGATGGGACCAGAGGCCGTGATCATCATTTTCTGAATGTTGAGCTTTAAGCCACATTTTTCACTCTCTTCTTTCACTTTCATCAAGAGGCTTTTTAGTTCTTCTTCACTTTCTGCCATAAGGGTGGTATCATCTGCATAGCTGAGGTTACTGATATCTCTCCTGGCAATCTTGATTCCAGCTTGTGCTTCTTCCAGCCCAGCATTTCTCATGATGTACTCTGCATATAAGTTAAATAAGAGGGTGACAATACAGCCTTGTCGGACTCCTTTTCCTATTTGGAGCCAGTCTGTTGTTCCATGTCCAGTTGTAACTGTTGCTTCCTGGTCTGCATATAGGTTTCTCAAGAGTCAGGTCAGGTGGTCTGGTATTTCCATCTCTTTCAGAATTTTCCACAATTTATTGTGATCCACACAGTCAAAGGCTTTGGCGTGGTCAATAGAGCAGAAATAGATGTTTTTCTGGAACTCTCTTGCTTTTTCCATGATCCAACAGATGTTGCCAATTTGATCTCTGGTTCCTCTGTCTTTTATAAAACCAGTTTGAACATCTGGAAATTTACGGTTCATGTATTGCTGAAGCCGGCGTGGATAATTTTGAGCATTCCTTTACTAGCATGTGAGATGAGTGCAATTGTGCTGTAGTTTGAGCATTCTTTGGAATTACCTTTCTCTGGGATTGGAATGAAAACTGACCATTTCAAGTCCTGTGGCCACTGCTTATTTACTTTAATAAATCCTATTCGATTTACAGGAAAGCCTTGTTGCAGTTCATTGGGTTACAAAGATTTACTGAAGTGAACTGATTCGTTTGTGTTTTTCTGGATTCCATTCTTTGGTTCCATGGAGAGGAACTCAGATACCCATCTCACTGTGACTAAGGGATGCACATTTGCTGTGCTACAGGTGATATCAGCCATTACACAACCGTGTGAAGTTACTGTGTATAGAGCAGTGTGTGGGATGGCATGAAAGCATGGGATGAGAGAGCCTGAGTGGCCCCATCTTGTTGATTTACTCACACATATCTACATAAGCATGATAGGAAATTGTAATCTAGGGTACCAGCCAGAATATCTACATGAGATTTCCAAAGTAGTGCAATTGTAATAGATTCATCTATTTTTTCAATATGTTTTTCTTAAGACATGATTATGTAGGAAAACACAGTTTACCAGCCCACAATGTATTTTTGGCATACTGATTATGTAAAGCTGAAAGCAATCAAGGGCCAAAAGATTCAGGAAAAACTTTGCCCTTTCCTTTTAGCTGCCTAAATGATGTAGACTGAGGACCTATTAAAGTGATAAGAATCTACCTTTATGGTGGTGAAGAATCTGTCTGCCAATGTGGGAGATGTAGTCAATCCCTGGATCAAGAAGATCTCCTGGAGAAGGAAATGGCAACCCACTCCAGTATTCTTGCGTGGAAAATCTCACAGACAGAGGAGCCTGGTGGGATATAGTCCACTGGGTCGCAAAAGAGCGAAACATGACTTAATAACTAAACAACAACTATTAAAGAAAAAGAAAGATCACCATAGATAGTTATAGTAAGAACTAGGTGTGGTTGACAGGGCAGAACCTAGCAAAGTATTTTTATTAAAATTCCTTCCTGTGTCTCACTGTCTCTGGCTGGCCCAGGAAACATTTCTTAACCAAATATTTACTTTTTGTCTTCATGTGAATTTCCTTTGTCTCCTCTAGAAATTTCAGACCTCCAACATCCTCTTTTGTCTCTAATTGAAGATAGTATTTAAGAGGAGGGTTTCTACCACTTTGGGGAGTTAATTAGTGTTTCTGGGTCTTTTCCATGTATATATGTTATTAAACTTTGTTTGATTTTTCTTATGTTAATCTATCTCATGGTAATTGTTAGGTCAGCAAGAAGATAGATGGATAGAGAGAAAATTTTTCTCCCCATCAATTACTGCAAATAGATTAAAACAAAGTTGGTGATGTTAATAAGGGGGAAGAAAAACACACACACACACACACACACAATTCTTAAAACAACAGAAAAATAATAGTAAAACAAAACAGGAAACCTAGAGAATTCTATTATTTCATTCTTTAGCATAAATATGCTATACTTCTTTTATTATAACATCTAAAATATTCTTAGTAATTAAAAATGTATTTATGTATGAAGCTGAGCAGAGCCTTATAGGGCCCTTCCAGTTACCAAAGTCCCTCTGAATCCCAGTTTCCTGTTTGCAGAAAAATATTTCAGCCTCCTAGAATCTTTCCTGAATTCTGAATGCAGAGTCAGCTATCAATTGGGGAAGTGAGGGAATGCAGAAGCAAGGAGAAAACAGTCAAGAAGCAATAGTGCAGTGATAAAGCAAAGTTCGAGTTCATCCTGAAGGGATATACATAATAATCTTATGTATATCTCTGAATCCTTCTTTTATATATATATATATATATATATATATATATATATATAAAATTTTGGCTGTGCTGGGTTTTTGTTGCTGCATGGGTTTTCCTCTAGTTGTGGCAAGTTGGAGCAACTCTCTAGTTGCCATGCACAGGCTTCTCATTGTGGTGGCTTCTTGTGGGGCACGGGATCTAGAGCATGCCAGCTTCAGTAGTTGTGGCTCAAGGGCCCTAGGGCACAGGCTCAGTAGCTGTGGTACGCAGGCTGTTAGTTACTCCATAGTATGTGGGATCTTCCCAGATTAGGGATCAAACCTGTGTCTTCTGCAATCACAGGTGATCCTTTACCACTGAGCCACCAACTCAGAGGAAGCCCTCTGAGTTCTTTAGGAACTGGGACCTGAGCCAGGTAGGGGATGGCAACTTCAGGCTGAACACAAGCACTGAATCCCAGACTGATTGGGAACCAGAAACCAGATGATTAAGATCCTGGAATTTCACACATCAACCCATCAGAGGACAATCACATACCCTCCAGCCCTCACCCAGCTTCTGTTTTTAAAAATTCTTCCTTGAAAAATCAGTGGGGCAGCTTTGGTCTTCTGAGCATGAGCCACTTGTTTTCTCTGTCTGGCCCTTGCAATAAATTTCTTCACCTCCCGACACTGATGTTTTAGGCTTTTTACCTTCACTGTATGTTGAGCACATGAACTTGAGTTCAATGACATAGACATTCAACAGATAAAAATCTAGTAATATTATCCTTTAAATTGATGAATCATTTTGTGGAAATTAATAATTTAGACAGGCATTAAACTGTAGCATTCAGTTGTAACACAGTCGTTATTTAATAGTTTACATTTTTAATACCAAATTTGTTAGGGAGATATAGGCTGAAACTGCCCACCCTGGCCAAGCAAGATAGTACCCTCTTACATAACTATCTTAACAACAGGAAGCCCTGGTAGCAAACACAGAATTAACAAAACAGCACCATGCAGAAAAATTTGAGAAAAGTCCAAAGGAGATCTCAGTCCATATGTCCTACCAGGCCCCAGAATCCTTCTTGCTGGATCCACCTTGATTGAGAAATGCTTGTGCCACCAAGAAGGACCCTGAGTCAGAAGGACTGAACAGAGACCACCAGGAACTAATCTCATCATTGTAAAACCCAAGATGGCCTTGTGGCCAAGCAGCGCTGGTAGGTTACCTTACCCACCTGCTCTCCTCCCGGTACCTCTCCCCAATAAATTATCTTGCTTTGTCAGAACAAGTGTTTCCTCAGATAATTCAAGCACCACTGTTGTGTTATAGAAAGAACTCTCATTCCTGAAACAATTTCAAGTTAATATTTTTCCTAAGGTTCACTTTTTGCTTATTATAATATGATTTCATGTATACCAATTGTTGGAACTCTCAAGATTTATTCCAATTTTATACTCAGATATCAAATTAAAACTATTTTTAAAAAATTTTAAGTGCTATCTTTTCTTAATTCCTGCTTTTGAACTTATGTATATCTTTGATACTCCTCCATATCCATTAAAAAATAACTGAAGAATAGATAGCAACTACTGATTTCAATTTCTATCTTTCCCTGCATAATGAAAGTGAAAGGGAAATTCACCATCTTGTCTGACTCTCTGAGACCCTGTGTACTATATAGCCCATCGAATTCTCTAATCCAGAATACTGGAGTGGGTAGCCTATGCTTTCTCCAGAGGATCTTCCTGACCCAGGAATCAAACCTGGGCCTCCTGCATTGAAAGTGGATTCTTTACCAGCTAATTTATCAGGGAAACTCTCAAGTGCATAATACCTCCATAATACCTGCATAATGCCTGCATAATAGCATCACATTACCAAAGTTGGATTTTAAATCCTATAAAATAATTTTGATTAATTAATGTTTTCTTCTATACTTCCAGTGAATTGAAGCAAACCTAGAGTAATCACTGATCAAGTCGAACTTTGTAAAGGAGTGACAAGAAAGGCTTTCAGTGGTGTTTGTTGCTATATGCCAATGTGAAAAATTGTGTGTATGTATATGCACTTTAAAATCTGTATTTAACCATACAAAAATAAATTCAGTGGAATTCTTGCTATGCATGTGTTTAATACTCCAGTACAAGATATATCTGAACTTAAACATATTTTTCATCCTGTTTTCTTTATTCTATCTGAAGAAAATTTAAGATATCCATTTGTACAAAAGGTGTGTGTGTGTGTGTGTGTGTGTGTGTGTGTGTGTGTGTGTGCGCGCGCGCGCCCTCAGCGTGATAACTAGAATTGAGAATTTGCTTGAGGGCATTAGTTTGAATAAATATTTATTAAGGGTAAACTACTTCAACTGATACTTGTTTGCATAAGTTATTCCTTAGGGGTTAGGTGCTTAAAGTCCCCTTCAGGGATATTGCTTTGCATAAGCTTTTTGCATTTAGATTCCCTTTAGGAGATGTTAATTGCTTGAGCTGTCATTAAAGAGTGGAGATTTAAATTCTGTTAAAGTAATACCCTGGAGTGTGACTAAGAGGAACTGCTGAGGTGAATTTGAATATATTTGAATCCTAGAGGTTTTTTTTTAGAATGGATAAGCCTCTAAGAAGTGAACTGTCTTACTGTTCCATCAGAAAGTAAGCTCCATGCAAGCAGGCATAGAGGAGACATTAACTGAGAAAAAGTATTTTTGCCACCCATTTTTATTCCCATACTCCTCATTGAGCCTTATAATAAAGATAGCATCCCTTCTTTGGAAGATAAAATTAAGTTGCTATGTGCCTCAATTGATCGAAACTATTTGTCATTTTATTTTAAACAATATCCTGTTAGTCATAACAGTTTCTTATAATTTACTAAAACCTGAAATAGTCCAGATGATGTAAGATTCTACTTTTTTCTATAATATAGTTTCTTCAGATATATTAACTTAGAAATAGAGTTTATCTCTTGATTCACCATAACCTAAAAAATCTGTTCCACTACACTTGCACCCACTTATAACATCCAGACTTTTAGTTCTTCTGTCAAGTGCTCTCCATTTTAAAATTAATATTGAATATTTTTCTATCTACATATCTATCTATCCATCCATGAATCACTTCAGTCACCTGTTTTTATGACAATTCATTCACTTATCTATTCATTTATTAATTCAAGAACTATTTCTTATGGTTCAGACATCTTCTAACTGATGACAGTAGTATACTCACATGAGATTAATATTCTAGTAAAGGAAACAGATGATAAATGTAAATAAAGAACTGAGGTTACCTCAGATAGAAATTATTACTATGAAGAAAATTAAAATGCATAGTAAGTAAATATGAGTAGAGCTGAGACAAGAATACAAACTTTTAAAAAGGATAAACTAATGAAGTAAAATATAGCTTGTTTTCTATAAGATTTTGGATCCCATTGGTCTCAACAAATATTTTGGTTAGCAGAGCTAAGGGATTCCTCTTGTTATTATTATAGAGGTTCTTTAAAATTGCATGTTTCCTGTCTGTTTCAAGGAAGTGACAAGGTAATTATTTTTATAGTATTGAATACTACAAAAATACTATCTGTAAATTCTTAAGCATGCATAGATAATTAATATAATTACTGCATGCCATTCCTATTGTTAAAGTGGGCACTCTTACCTGACACCTTTTTTGTTCCTAATGTTTCTTATAGTCTATAATTTCTTTACATTCTTGTGAATAGCAATAACATTATAACCATTATTCCTAAAATAGGTTAAAATGAATAACTCTACAAAAATAATACTTTGTGTTAATAAAGTGCTTATTATATTGCAATCTCTAAATTTAGCAATGTCCACTATTTATGTGAATTATCTCTCAAAATACCATTGATACATATTTTATTATCATCATTGAATAACTAAAGAGAATCACAGCTTAAAGTAAATACATGCATGCCTGAAGTCATGTATTTTATAAAGTTATAGTATTGGGATTCGAATCCAGACTGTTAATTTCAGGTCTTTCTTAAAAACCACTATACCATGAATCAGAAGCAACCTGAAAACTAAGAAGAATGTTAGAAGAAAAACTATTATTATTTTTTAATCCAGTTAAATAGCTTAGTGGTTTTGTTGACTATGCAAGTAATATGTATGTTTTATAAAACAGATGACCATAGAGAACTAATTAATATATATCAGCAGTTAACAAAATATGACCCTAGGGGAAAATCTGGCCTTTTGCCTGCTTTTATAAATAATATTTTAGTGGAACATAGCCACATTCATTAATTTAAGTATTGTCTATGGCTATGTTTGCACTGCAAAGGCAGAATTTAGTAGTTGTATCAGAGACCACATGGAACACAAAGTCTGAAATATTTGCTTTCTGCTTTACGGAAAACATTTGCAGACATCTGATGTATTATTATTTCTCATGTCATATAAGACTTCAAAGAAGCTATTCAGCTTCTGCTATAAGCTATAAAACTAAAAACATTTTTATAAATTGTCAGTGATTAATTTTTATAAATTGTCAGAGGTTAATTTATCTAAGAAGAATTCCATCTCCATCGCACAACTGATTTTAGAATGTAAAACTAAGGCATACAGGCCATGGGCACATTTGGTATTGCTCAAAGAATAAGCCTGTAGAGACTGCTGGCTGTCAACAAAATTCATTATTTCCTTTCTTCCTGGGCACATGGCTTAAGCTACATTTCTAAGATTCTCTTATAGTTGTATTCATATGATGAAACATTTACTAATGTTACAGGAGCAGAAGGGACAAGTGTAATTCTATTTTTTTTTAAAATTCTACTCTTTTAAAAGAATTTCAGATAATCCCAATAAGCAGCCAATTTTGGGAGCTACATCTTGAAGCCTGAAACATTTAATTTACACAATTTCTTTTGTTGGCTTTATTCTATTCCCTTCACGTGTGTGTACATGCATTGCTTCAGTCGTGTCTGATTCTTTGTGACCCCATGGACCGTAGTTATCCAGAGTCCTCTGCCCATGGGATTTTACAGGCAAGGATACTGGAGTGGATTGTCATGCCCTCTTTCACGGATTCCCTTCATATGTCAGTTATATTTTCAATAACCTACTGTCTCTTGTTTCAGGTTTATTGAAGTTCTTGTATATTTGAAGTGTACAACATGATGACTGGATATGTATATGCCCTATGAAAAGATTCCTCATTGAATTAACACATATTCATTTCTTTTTAATTTTTTGGGTGAGATTATCTATATTGTACTATTGTAGCAAATTTCAATTATATAATAGTGTTATCAATTATGTAACTAGGTGACTATAGTCACCTTGTACATTGCTGCTGATGATGCTAAGTTCCTTCAGTCCTGTCTGACCCTGTGTGACCCCATAGACGGCAGCCCACCAGGCTCCCTCTTCACTGGGATTCTCCAGGCAAGAACACTGGAACGGGTTTCCAGTTTTTCTCCAGTGCGTGAAAGTGAAAAGTGAAAGTTATGTCAGTCAGTCATGTCTGATTCTTAGCGACCCCATGGACTGCAGCCTACCAGGTGCCTCCATCCATGGGATTTTCCAGGTGAGAATACTGGAGTGGATTGCCATTGCTTTCTCCATGCCATACATTAGGCTCTCAGAATTTGTTCATCTTATAGCTGAATGTTTCTGTGCTCTTACTCTCCCTATTTCCCCACTGTGTCAATAAGCCATTATCTAATATTACTGTAATTTACTTAATAATAATACTTAGGAATATTTTTTTAAACCTATGAAGAACATTTATAAAAGTAAAGCAAAATATGTATTTTGGTTACTGACTTTCTAAACTTTTATATGTTAAATGTTTTATATTAAAGCAGTTTAACCCTTGAATCAGATATTTTTGGAGGTCTGACTTCTTAATATATGATAACATATATGTTTTCCATAATACCTAGTTGATGATCTTTCACTAAATGTCAATATGTGGGTTATGATAACTGTAGGGAAGAGTGCTAATTTCTTCTCCGTGTTTGTTTTCTTTTTATTCTTTATTGTTAGAACCTCTGATATATACATAGGCACATTCTGAATGGTCACCTAGGATAATGACACAATTTTCCAGTTAACTTTAAATCCTACTGTGACCTTATGACTACATCTTGCCAATGGGATTTAAATAGGAGTGCTGTATGAAATATATTCTTTTTTTTCTTCCTGCTTGCTGCAATGTGTTCAAGATGCCTGAAACAAGCAGACACGTTGGACAATAAGATCAATGCCACGTGTTAGGTAGGGTAAAGCAACAAGATTGAAGGAACATTTGTTTCTGATGACTGTATTAATTACAGTGCATTGTAGCTATATACTTACTTTTTTAAATAAAATTGAATTCATATCAGATATAAGCAATGTTTAACTGAGGTTTTCCTAATTTTTCAGCCAAACATGACTTCTGTATTGCAGCCAACCCACTCCAGTACTCTTGCCTGGAAAATCCCATGGACGGAGGAACCTGGGTGGCTGCAGTCCATGGGGTCGCACAGAATCAGACACGACTGAAATGAATTAGCAGCAAGCACATCACTGGACTAATAGAAGATATTGAGGCCTACGCAGATTTCACCCGTAGTTTAATAATACGTAGCATTTATATGAACTCTGATGTGAAGATGTTCCTTGGAATTGTGCACTGTAGAAGCTCTACTGCCAAATCAAACTGTAAAACAATTAAACTATTTGTAATCAGTTTTTACCTCATTATGTGGTGACGTATTGGACATGAAGCAAGATACTTTAGACTCTAAAAGTCCATCAATCCTATAAAATTTTAGTGATTGAATTTCATGATAAAAGTAACTTTGAAACTATCTACATTATGCTCTGTATTTCAATGTCATTACTGACCTGTAACTCTTATTAAGATATAATTTGCTCTTCTTCAATTGCCCTGGGACCTAGAACAGCCATTAGTGAATACTTCAACACTGATACTCATCCCTGGTATTGATCTTCTGTTGGCAGTTTTGCTTTACTAACAGGACACATCATCAGGGTTTTGTGTTATATTCATCATAAGAAAAAGCACAAGTAGTCTGCACACGTATTGCTTTGACAGAAGCTCTTTTACAATATATCAAATGCCAGGAGTGTCACAGATATTTCAATGACTGTGATTTCTATTCCACTGGTATGAATGTTAGTAAAGTAAAATAATTTTTAAAAACTAAATATAAGTTAAATTTTCCTCAGAACTCCATGAATATAAATTCATCCAACCTGTTCACTGAGAAAATTGAGAGATTATTCAATTACACATTCATTTCCTAGTCTCTATTTCTAATTTCTGCTCACTAGTGATTTTAATTCCATGAAATCACTGGTTATTGTGAAATGATATTTCAATAATGTGACCTTTGCTGTTTTCTTTTTAGGCAAACATTTTAAACAAAGATTAGATAGAAAATAAAACTGTAATAATCAGAAATTAGGAGGAAAAAAATGCAATAGTATTTTGATCTTTTGGGCTTCCCAGATAGCTCAGTTGGTAAAGAATCCACCTGCAATGCGGAAGACTCTGGTTAGATTCCTGGGTCAGGAAAATCTGCTGGAGAAAGGATAGGCTACCCACTCCAGTATTCTGGCCTGGAGAATTCCATGGACTGTATAATCCATGGAGTTGCAGAGTCAGATATGACTGTGCAACTATCACTTTGACTTTGATATTTTAGAATATAAATAAATGTTTACAAATTGATATCTTCAAAAACTTTTCCTCCCAAACTTTTTCAATTTTCAATCATTGGCATAATTTTTTAAAAATAAAAGTAAAAATTGGCTTTCATTCAGTTTTGCTTTTTAAGAAAGATTTTTCTTATAGTCTATAATTTCTTTACATTCTTGTGAATAGCAATAACATTATAACCATTATTCCTAAAATAGGTTAAAATGAATAACTCTACAAAAATAATACTTTGTGTTAATAAAGTGCTTATTATATTGCAATCTCTAAATTTAGCAATGTCCACTATTTATGTGAATTATCTCTCAAAATACCATTGATACATATTTTATCATCATTGAATAACTAAAGAGAGTCACAGCTTAAAGTAAATACATGCATGCCTGAAGTCATGTATTTTATAAAGTTATAGTATTGGGATTCGAATCCAGACTGTTAATTTCAGGTCTTTCTTAAAAACCACTATACCATGAATCAGAAGCAACCTGAAAACTAAGAAGAATGTTAGAAGAAAAACTATTATTATTTTTTAATCCAGTTAAATAGCTTAGTGGTTTTGTTGACTATGCAAGTAATATGTATGTTTTATAAAACAGATGACCATAGAGAACTAATTAATATATATCAGCAGTTAACAAAATATGACCCTAGGGGAAAATCTGGCCTTTTGCCTGCTTTTATAAATAATATTTTAGTGGAACATAGCCACATTCATTAATTTAAGTATTGTCTATGGCTATGTTTGCACTGCAAAGGCAGAATTTAGTAGTTGTATCAGAGACCACATGGAACACAAAGTCTGAAATATTTGCTTTCTGCTTTACGGAAAACATTTGCAGACATCTGATGTATTATTATTTCTCATGTCATATAAGACTTCAAAGAAGCTATTCAGCTTCTGCTATAAGCTATAAAACTAAAAACATTTTTATAAATTGTCAGTGATTGAAAAATGTTGAACAATTATATTAAAGGAATGAATTATGTTTGGTATTTTCCTGTAGAAAGTGATGTTATAAATTTTTGGCATGTAAAGAGATAAAAAGAGATATAATCAGAATATAAGAATATATTAATCAGATATACCCAGAAGTTTATCTTTAAAATAATATGTTATCTTTCAGGATTCATGTTTGTTTATAGTATGCTTTCCCCACTCAGACTGAACTCCGTGAGAGCAAGTTTTGTTGTTTTTATTTACCACTTTACATACATCTGATACTTTTAGGTAAGTATCTGGCACATAATAAATGCTAATGAAAGCTGCTGAAAAACAGGTATGTTTAAGTTCATCATTCTCCTTTATATTCTTATGTGATGTGAAAGTCACTCAATCATGTCTGTCTCTTTGTGACCCCATGGACTATATCCTGTCAGGATCCTCTCTACATGGAATTCTCCAGGCCAGAATACTGAAGTGGGTGGTTGTTCCCTTCTCCAGGGGATCTTCCCAACCCAGAAATTGAAGCCAGGTCTCTCACATTGCAGGTGGTTTCTTTATCTGAGCCACCAGGGAAGCCCATATGCTTATGTAGAATACATAAAAATAAGAATTATCTGGGAAAGATTAGCCACTATCAACTTATTCAAAAAAATAAATAAATTCCAAAATAGTGAATGAAGAAGTTAAGAAAAATAAACACTAGTACTACATGCAATTGCAGTTATATAAAGTTAGGGAGAGAGAAAAAGGAAAGAAACCCCTGTCAAGATGGTTGCTTGAAGTAATGTATTAACCAAAGATAAATATAAAGGCAAAGCATAACAGACACAGGAATAACATAATCAGATGAAGGAAGACATTGAAGGGTAAGACATTTCACTTGAATTCGAGAAGAAAGTCATATCTTTATTTTCCATAAATGTAAAGGTGACTAGCTATTCAGTTAGCTTACAAAGCTCTCTCAGATAATTAATTGCAGCATCTTCATAAAAGAAAAAAAAATTGTCTCCAATAGTTACAGTCAGCGGTGTAGTAAGTAATCCTTTGTAATGTCACTCATCACAGAGCAGACACATTTGAAATATACATGTCTATATAAACACCTTCAAAGAGAAGTAAATTACTTTAGAAATTGTTTTACTAGATCCTAGATTCAGATTACTAATACATATAAAATTGATTTTAAAGAACAATTAAGGATATGTGGACCTCACCTGTTTTTTTGAAATTTTTCTTTGACTATAAGAGAATCTCTTTCTTTTTTTTTAAATTAATTAATTAATTAATTTACTTTACAGTATTGCATTGGTTTTGCCGTACATTGATTTGAATCTGCCATGAGTGTACATGTGTTCCCCATCCTGAACCCCCTCCCACCACTCTCCCCATCCATTCCCTTTGGGTCATCCCAGTGCACCAGCCCCAAGCACCCTGTATTATGCATTGAACATGGACTTATGTTTCATTTCACATATGATAATTTACATGTTTCAATGTCATTCTCCCATGTCATCTCACCCTTGCCCTCTCCCACAGAGTCCAAAAGACTGTTCAATACATCTGTGCCTCTTCTGCTGTCTCACATACAGGGTCATCGTTACCATCTTTCTGAATTCCACATGTTGTTGTTCAGTTTCCAAATCATGTCTGACTCTTTGGGACACCATGAACTGCAGCACACCAGGCTTCTCTATCCCTCACCATCTCTTGGAATTTACCCAAGTTCATGTCCAGTGAATTGATGCCATCCAACCATCTCATCCTCTGTCACCCTCTTCATCTTATGACTTCGATCTTTCCCCTCATCAGGATCCTTTCCAATGAGTCAGCTCTTCCATCAGGTGGGCAAAGTATTGGAGCTTCAGCATCAGAGTATTCAGGGTTGATAAGCTTTAAGATTAATTTGATCTCCTTGCTTTACAAGGAACTCTCAAGAGTTCTCCAGCACCACAGTTTGAAGCATCAATTCTTTGGCACTCAGTCTTCTTTATTGTCCAGCTCGCACATCTGTACATGACTACTGGAATGACCATGGCCTTGAGTACACAGAACTATGTCAGCAAAATGACATCTTTGCTTTTTAACACACTAAATTTTGTCTTAGCTTTCCACACAAGAAGCAATTGTCTTCTAATTTCATTACCGCAGTCACCATCTGCAGTTATTTTAGAGCCTGAGAAGCGGAAATCTGTTACTGCTTCAAACTTTTTGCCTTCTATTTGCTATGATGAGATGGGACCAGAAGCCATGATCTTAGGTTTTTGTTTTTTAATATTGACTTTTGAGCCAGATTTTTCACTCTCTTCCTTCATCCTCATGAGGAGGGTCTTTAGCCCCTCTTCATTTTCTGCCTTTAGAGTGGTATCATCTGCATACCTTGTTATTTCCCCCAGAAATCTTGATTCCAGCTAGTAACTCATCCAGCCCAGGATTTCATATGATGTGCTCTGTGTATAAGTCAAATAAACAGGGTGACAATAAACAGCCTTGTCATACTTCTTTCTCTATCCTGAGCCAGTAAGTTGTTCCATACAGTGTATTAACTGTTGCCTCTTGACCCATATACTGGTTTCTCAAGAGACAGGTAAGATCCCATCTCTTTAAGAATTTTTCAGTTTCTGTGGATTGTACTTGATGAAGGTGAAGGAAGAGAGTGAAAAATTCAGCTTAAATGTCAGCATTAAAAGCAAAACAAAACTAAGATGAAGGCTTCTAGTCCATGCAGTTAAAAGCTTTGGCATAGTCAATGAAATAGATGTAGATGGTTTTCAGGAATTCTCTTGCTTTCTCTATGATTCAGTGAATGCTGGCAATTTTATCTCTCATTCCTCTGTCTTTCCTAAACACAGTTTGAACATCTGGAATTTCTTGATTTGTGAAATGCTGAAGCCTAGCTTGCAGGATTTTGAGCATAACTGAACAAGCATGGGAGATGAGTGCAATTGTCCAGTGATTTGAACATTCTTTAGTACTGCCTTTCTTGGGAAGTGGGATCAGGATTGGCCTTTTCCAGTCCTGTTGCCACTGCCTAGTTTTCCAAATTTGCTGACATACTGAGTGCAACACTTTAATAGCATCATCTTTTAAGATTTTAAGTAGCTTTGTTGGAATTCCACCACCTTCACCAGCTTCACTGGCAGCAGTGCTTCCTGAGGCCCACTTGATCTCACACTCCAGAATGTCTGGCTCTGAGTGAGAGACTACACCATTGCAATTATCTGGGCCATTAATATCTTTTTTGTACAGTTTGTCTGTGTATTCTTTCCTTCTCTTCCTGATCTCTTTTGCTTCTATTAGATATTTACCATTTCTATTCTTTATTATGTCCATCTTTGTATGAAATGTTCCTTTGATATTTCCAATTTTTTTGAAGAGATCTCTTGTCTTACCATTTCTGTTGTTTTCTTCTATTTCTAGGCATTGTTCACTGAAGAAGGCCTTCTTGTCTCTCCTTGCTAAAATTTGGAACTCTGCATTCGGTTGGGTGTACCTTTCCCTTTTTCCTTTGCTCTATACTTCTCTTCTTTCTTTAGCTATTTGTAAAGTCTCCTCACACAACCACCTTGCCTTTGTTGGGGGTGTGTAATTTCCTCAGTTCCGTCTCGTCACAACAAAAATTTGAAGCGATGGACCAGCATTACAGCTCTCATATGGATCAATGTCACAGCTCCATGTTACAGCTCAGTTCTATTTAGAAAATAAAGGAAAATACATCCTCAAGGTGTGAGAGCATGTCAACCCAAAAGATGCAAAGAACAGAGAGAGAAACCCTCAGCACTCTGGCTCCTCTTTTTTTTTCCTCCTCCCCCTGGGCCTGCCCTTTGTAAATTGTGCTAGCCAGAAGTGCTGCTTGTTCTACCTGAGGTCCTCACTCTTGTCCTTGGACCTTCCTTTGATCTACTTTGTGGGTTTTTCCTTCCTTATCTTTTAGCCACTGACATTCTGAACTCCTTTTTCTTTCTTTTTTTGAATTTCAGTGTGCTAGTGTTCTTTCTTTTTTTGTGTGTGTGTGTTATCTAGTTAGTTTATTTTCTAATGACCTAATACCTTCATGTCTAGAATATTTTTAGTCTTGATTTTGAAATGATTAAAAAAATAGGTTCTGCTTTCAGCTGTTACTTGATCACTCATGTAAAACTTAACTACAACGAGTTAAAACTTAACTAATCAGGGCCTAGCAAATTGTGAACAAGTTCAAAAATCTGTAGAGGATATTTATAGGGTAATTTTTTTTTCCATAAGGAAATAGAGAAAGGAAGAGATATTTAAAAAGCAGCAACATGTATTTTATTTCATAATTTTAAACCTTGTTCACCAAAACACAAATTCCTCCACTGTGTTGACTAATGACATCCTAAGCATCAAAGAGCATGCAACCACTTGTGTGAGTAGCCAGTAAAAAGTCCAGGGTAACTGCATTCTCTTGTTAATTGTTCTTATGCTAATTTGATACTAGATTTTCTATACTAAAACATTTCCTATGGGACTCCTGAATTTTGTCTCATAAATGCCTTAATAGTCTGCATTTCAAACACACACACACACATATATATAAAATGTATATATTATATATTTCATATATATATATATATATATAAAACTTGTTACTGATTCCAAGCTCAGTCTTGCCACTGCATGATAGGTCAATAAACCCAAGTCAAGATGTTGAGACGAGGAAGGGACACTATTTGGGAGCCAGCAACTGAGTAGATGGCAGGCTAGCACCTCAAAATAACCATCTTGTTCTTGATCTGGTGGCCAGGTTCTTTTATGGATCAGATATGGGGAAATAAGGAAAGAAAACAAAAAAAGATTATTCAGTTCTTGCAAATGTCCCCTAGAATGGCAAGCCTCAGGCAGGGTGATATGTTAGTTTTACTTCCTTAGAGTCATTTCCTGAGAGATGTGAAACAGAATATCTCCTGTCATATTAATAGTCAAAGATGCCACTCCTTTCTGTGATTCTGGCTTCCCTGAATGTGCCTTTCTGGGCCACAATGGTAAGCAGCTGAAGAGGGGCTCAGAGCCATTTGCCACACTAGGAATTTAAGAATGTCACAGTCTTCACCAGTTGGCAGAGTCAGGTTATCTCTCTGAAGTAGGCCATTATGTAAGCCTATAATAACAAAACTGGGCAAGATAAGGGTTAAAGTCACACAGATTCAATGTGAATTCAAAAGTAAACATTCCTGGTTGTAATCTTAGTTCCCCAACCAGAGACTGAACCCTCTTTCTCAGCAGTGAGAGAGCAGAGTCTTATACCTTGGACTGCCAGGGAATTCCTGACCCACTATAATTTACATGCTTGACTCAGACATTAATACTTATATATGTTTTTCTCTAAGAAGTTGAAATAATTATTATGTTAGACATAGCTTTTAGACCAAAATATATTAAGATGAAATATTCAAGATTATATAGACCTTCTTTAATGGATAAAATATTCTCTGATTCTATTTCAGGAACACATTTTGTAGTTTCTTAGAAAATACTAACATTTTCAGTTGTAATTTTAAAACTGTAATAACTATATTATGGAAAAGGGCAGGTACTGTAGTATTTGATGAAACATAAAGAAGTACTAGGTTTTCCAATCTCAGTGAATTTCCTTGGGAACTTTGGAGACATCTTGATGTGGTAAAGAATGAGCTCCTTCTCCTTCAGCATTGTAGAGAGTAGAGAAATGGGTAGTCTTTGGAGTTAGATTAATTGACGTTATATTTTATGATATACCAATGAATAACTTGGGTTTATACTGCATAACAATGTTATACCTCACATTCCTCACCTAATAAATGAGTGTATCAGATGAAATAATATTTATAAAGCTCAATCCATTAATGACACCATTAAGCAATAAACAAAATTATATGTACTATTATTTAGAGCACCTGCTCTGCTAATCCTCAGTTCAGTTCAGTTGCTCAGTCATGTCCGACTCTTTGCAACCCCATGAACCACAGCATGCCAGGCTTCCCAATCCATCACCAACTCCTGGAGTCCACCCAAACCCAATTCCACTGAGTCAGTGATGTCATCCAACCATCTCATTCTCTGTCATCCCCTTCTCCTTCTGCCTATAATCCCTCCCAGCATCAGGGCCTTTTCAAATGAGTCAACACTTCCCATGAGGTGGCCAAAGTATTGGAGTTTCAGCTTCAGCATCAGTCCTTCCAATGAACATCCAGGATTGATCTCCTTTAAGATGGACTGGTTGGATCTCCTTGCAGTCCAAGGGATTCTCAAGAGTCTTCTCCAACACCACAGTTCAAAAGCATCAATTCTTCAATGCTCAGCTTTCTTTATAGTGCAACTCTCACATCCATACATGACGACTGGAAAAACCATAGCCTTGACTATATGGACCTTTGTTAACAAATTAATGTTTCTGCTTTTTAATACACTGCTAACTGAACGCTAAACTCCAGGTAAAGCTAACTTTTATTTAAAAGAAAATATCAAGCAATAAACTAGTTTCTAGTTAACCTTCACTTTTCTCCATGGAATTAACTCCAAGGAAGTTTGAGTAGTCCTTTCTGATTACTAATGTAGTCCTAGATTTATGAGTTAGTACATGAAAAGGGGTAGCTCAACACCATGTCCTTTGACTTTCTGAAGGCAAGGAAAATGATTTTTCCTTTTCTTTTTGTGGAATTGCATGCATGGGCAATGTTTAGGTTCTCAATATACATTTGAATGATGGCCAAATTAATGGAAACCTGTTCAAATAAATAATCTCTAAATTTTATTTTTACTGTAGCCAGCCAGGCTCCTCTGTCCATGGGATTTCCCAGGCAAGAATATTTGAATGGGCTGCCATTCCTCTAGGGAATCTTCTCAACCCACGGATGGAATCTGGGTCTTCTGCATTGCAGTCAGATTTACTGTCTGAGACACCAGGGAAGCACATTTTTACTGAAGCTAGACACAAATGAACATTGTATTTTCCAACAGGGGCTCTGGAGTCAGCCAGCAAGAGGTCAAACCCAAGTTCTTCCACTTACTAGTTCTGTAACTGGTTGAGTTACTGACTGCTGTATTCAGCAACCTTTTCTTCTTCAATAAATGACCTCAAAATCTCAATGTCTCAGAAACACAGATCCCGGTTCTACAGCTGGGTTGTGTCTGTGGCTCTTCTCAGCTAGGTTCAACTGTGCTTGATGCCAACACCTGCATTGTGTGCAAGTCTGCTTTATACACATTTCTTTCTGGTACTCAGGCTGAGTGCAGGAGTTCAGCAGGATCAAGGAAATATAGGTGATGTTGTTGAAAGCCTCTGCTCAGAACTGATACACTACCACTTCTTCCCACATACTGCTGGATAAAAGAATCACATAGCCCAGCTCAAAGTCAGTGGGTGTAGAAATACACTCCACCTCTCCACTGGGAGGCATTAAAATGTTCCAAGTCAAAGCCTGAGGGCATATATTCATAATACAAGGGGAGGAAGAATAATCCAATTTCTGACACTATATTGGTGTATTTTTCTCCCTGATTATGTTAATAAAGTCATTCAATTAATAGGATTATTGTGAGAATTAAATAAGATAATATACTTAAAGTACATTATATTAAAGTCTGTTTCTTAGAGCATATTATCTGGAAGTATATTTCTACCAGTCACTAGCAGAAATTAAAGGTAATAATTTCTATTAACATTATGCTTTATAGTCCATAGCCCTAGTATACCATATTCTTTTTTATTTGGACAGCTTCTAAACTTTGGGGTTTGTGGTATACAGTATCTAAGATAACTTCCATGACCCCTACCTCTGACAGTCTTGCTCTGTGTATGTATACATGTTAAGAATATGATCTAGACTGTATTGGTAACTTTTCACCTATCTGATTAAAGGAAGTGAGATAGAATTTGCTATTAATATAACAAAATAAAATATACATTCACTAATCTTTACCAGCTCCATTTATCACTTTTCCTTTTACATAGACTCTGTCAGGAAGAAATATTATTTAATGTAACATCTCACAGGCACATGCTATATTAAATAGTATTTAATATATGATGTTCCATAGCCACATCTATTTTGCAGACTTAGAAATGCTAAAATTCTAAGCCCCAAAAGCTTTAGTAAAAGAAAGACCAATGTGTTGATAATAAAATGTTTACATAAGGAAGTACCTCTTTCTTTCCACACTGAGAAAATTGCCCTCCACTTCACAATTATATTTTTGGAGCATTATCTATGATTAATAGATTGTCAATGTTTAACTGAAAATCCAACTTCACAGACAGATGATGATCTAACTACTACTAACTACTACTTGAATATTGAAATATCCAGAGTTGAGGACATTATCAGGAATGACTGTTCCTATAGAGTGGTTCTATTTAAGATTTCTCTAAGCTAAAAATAAAAGTTCATTTAAAAATTAAAGCCTTCTTCATAATCTTGTACTCCATTGTTGAACTTTTCTAAGTTTTTCTTTCTCCTTCTGGAATGAATTCTCTCCTACAATAGCATATAATGATCTTGCTGTGCTCTGATGAGTCAAGTTTCTTTTGAATAATTCTCGGTTTCGGTTTTTGAGGACATTTTGTTTTCACATTTTTCACCAAAGTTTTGAGAGAGCAAAAATAGCATCTCTTGTAGATTCACTTTCCCTAGAGAGCTACTTTCTTAATATATTTTTTGTTTGTTTGTTTCAGTGTACTCTAATGGCTACATTTGTTCCCATTAATGGTGCAATAACAATTCTTTGTGAATGCCTTCCAAACAGAAGAAAGAAGTGAGACTTCTCTCAATTTCCATAACCACTCTCTACAGTCTGCATGCATTTCAGCCTGCTGCATCTGTAAATAAATTACCTCTGAGAGGAAGAATGAAGAATAGCCTTTATCCAGGTTACCCAGTTTCAGACTAATGGTGGTGCATACTTGTCCAGTTGAGTCCCACTCTTTGTGGCTCCACAGAATATATATAGCCTGTCAGGCTCTTCTGTCCATAGAACTTTCCAGGCAAGAATACTGGAATAGGTTGCCATTTCCTACTTCAGGGGATCTTCCTAACCCAGGAATTGAACCCATGTCTCTTTCATCTGCAATGGCAGGCAGATTCTTCACCACTGTACCATCTGGGTCATCAGAAACAGGTGGGGAGGAAGCTATATTCATGAAGTTTTGAATATTAAGCCACAAAGTAAAGAATGAACAAAAAGGTGTTTTTTTTTTTCCCCTGTTTTTTCCCAGTTTGTCACCTGAATTACCACTCTGTACAACTGATGAAACACAAAATATTGGCTTCTTCTTTTTTTTCCAACTTCATCCTCCAGTGATGTATCATGCTCCAAGAAAAATATTTCCTGTCAAGAACATGGGGAAGCATATGCACAGCTGTCCATACATGCTGCTGAGGTTTTATTTGTTGCTTTCCACATGGTGCTTCTTCCACTGTGCTAGAGCCACAGAAAACGTGTGTGTGCTTACTTCTGTTCTGACACTCCTTGACTTATTACCTTGCATCTTTCTCCTTAAGTCGTTCTGTTTCCCTTCTGGAGGCACACGTTTTACTCCCTTCCACCAAGCCTGAGGGAATCTTCTTTCATAAATGAAGAAAGCCTTGCACTCAATCCTTCAAAAACTTAACCTTGTTCTTTCTCCTTCTTACTTACACAACAAAAATTCTATCTTAACTCTTCAACTTTTGGTAGTGAAAGCCAGGAAACCTTAAAGACTACTTTTAATTTCCAATCTGATGACTGTCACCCAGTCAGTTGGATGTCAAAAGATGTTTTAAATTGCGGTACTGCAAGGTAGCAGGTTAGGAGAAATGGAAAGTTCATTACAAAAACTGACTTGAAAACATATATTTCAAAACAATATCCAGTATACTTGCTTTGAGAAGAATCTAATATTCCCTTTCTTTTCAGTGCCTTATGAATTTTTTTTTCTGAACATCTTGATCTCTGATGTAAACATCCTATTCTCCCATCTCAGTGACCTTGAATATCCTTGCCTCAAATATTCACCTCATGAAGATATTTCATTCACTGTAATTATTTTTGCTTAGTTTCTAACTCAAGACTGATTAATATAAAATGTTCTCAACATCTTTGTCTAGACTTACAATCAATTCAACTTTTAATTACAGTATTTTTTTAATTTATTGAAATATAGCTGCTTCACAATATTGTATTAGTTTCCACCATTCAGCAAAATGAATACACCACGCATATACATGTGTCTCCTCTGTTTTGGAATTCCTACCATTCAGGTTACCACAGTGCATTAAGTAGAGCCCCCTGTGCTATACAGTATGTTCTCATTACTCATCTACTTTATACAAAACAGTAACTACAGTCAAAAATGTATACATGTCAACTACCATCTCCCAATATCTATTGAATTCAACTATCCTTTGGCAGCTACATAAATTCTCTTTTTAATTACAGTCCTCAGATGATTATATTGCATCATCTTTTCACCATGAAATCATAAACCTTTATAATTCCATTCATTTGTTCCAATTCTAACTAACTTTTAGATTTATTGATTAGTTTTGAAATAGTGTTCTTCCTCGTGACTTCTACTACCCTATTCAATTTCCTAACTCACAGATTAACATTCAAGTGTCTTTTGCTAAGTTCTTACCCTTCTATTCTATTTCAACGTTTAAGGCTATAGTTCAGTTCAATTCAATTCAGTCACTCAGTCATGTTCGATTCCTTGCTACCCCATGAATAGCAGCACGCCAGGCCTCCCTGTTCATCAAAAATGCCCAGAGTTCACTCAAACTCATGTCTATTGAGTCAGTGATGTCATCCAACCATCTCATTCTCTGTCATCCCCTTCTCCTTCTGCCTATAATCCCTCCCAGCATCAGGGCCTTTTCAAATGAGTCAACACTTCCCATGAGGTGGCCAAAGTATTGGCAGTTTCAGCTTCAGAATCAGTCCTTCCAATGAACATCCAGGATTGATCTCCTTTAGGATGGACTGATTGGATCTCCTTGCAGTCCAAGGGACTCTCAAGAATCTTCTCCAACACCACAGTTCAAATGCATCAATTCTTCGGTGCTCAGCTTTCTTCACAGTCCAACTCTCACATCCATACATGACTGCTGGAAAAACCATAACCTTGACTAGACAGACCTTTGTTGGCAAAGTAATGTCTCTGCTTTTAATAGGCTACCTAGGTTGGTCATAACTTTCCTTCCAGGGAGTAAGCTTATTTTAATTTTATGGCTGCAATCACCATCTGAAGTGATTTTGGAGTCCCCCAAAATAAAGTCTAGCACTGTTTCCACTGTTTCCTCATCTATTTCCTATGAAGTGATGGAACCAGATGCCTTGATCTTCATTTTCTGAATTTTGAGCTTTAAGCCAACTTTTTCACTCTCCACTTTCGCTTCCGTCAAGAGGCTTTTTAGTTCCTCTTCGATTTCTGCCATAAGGGTGGTGTCATCTGCATATTTGAGGTAATTGGTATTTTTCCCAGCAATCTTGATTCCAGTTTGTGCTTCTTACAGCCCAGCATTTCTCATGCATATAAGTTAAATTAGCACGGTTACAATATGCAGGCTTGACATACTCCTTTTCCTCTTTGGAACCAGTCTGTTGTTCCATGTCCAGTTTTAACTGTTACTTCCTGCCATGCATATAAGTTTCTCAAGAAGCAGGTCAGGTGGTCTGGTATTCCCATCTCTTTCAGAATTTTCCACAGTTTATTGTGATCCACACAATCAAAAGCTACAATATGAGTAAAATTTATTTCTATATATTTATCCCTTAGTAACATTATTTGTATCGATATTTATAAAAGTTGACTAATGCTGATAATTTTAAGTCAGTATTTCCATCTCAGGCCTTTCCTGAATTTTTGAAACTCATGTATCCATCTGCCTATTATGACTACTTAGATGCTTTCTAGGAACCTCAAATTGGCATAACCATGTTAAAAACTTTGATTTCCTTCTTTTAATCTATTCTTCATCTAGCATTTACCGTCAATTTAAATGACATCGCCATTCACCTAGTGGCAAAAATCAGAACTTTTATTGGAGTCCTCTGCAATTATTTATGTATGTTTTGATTTACCTGATCCATTACAGAGACACATGGTGTGATATATGATTATAAGTCTAAATATTAAGCTATTTCTTCTATACAAAAGTATTTCAAATGTGTTCACATCTCCATCTTTTCTGTCATTTTGATAAGCTAAATTATACCACTTTTAATCTTGAACTACTCTATCATTGTTTCTTTCTCCTATTTTTTCTTGACTCAGAAGCCAAACAATATTTTAAAACATAAGTATGGAGATCAGTCATGTGATCTCCACAATTAAAACACTTTTCACTGAACTTGAAAAAAATATAAAAATCTTCACAAAAATGTGTAAGATATTCCTTGATCTGGTCTGTGCACTCTTACTCAAATTCATTATGTTCTTCCTTTACTGTGAGTGATTCAGGTACACTGTTCTCTCAACAATTCCTAGAAGAGAGAAGATTTGAGGGGCTGAAGAGTTTCAGTGAACTTGAACTTGATTTTCCATATATCTGTAACTTTCTTTCCTCTTCTCTCTATGTAGCTGATTCTTCTTTCCAGAAATCCCAGAGTAAATATATTCTTGCTGAGAATCCTCATTTGGCAAACCTATTACACAATAGGCTTCCCAATGTCCATTCTAGGCAATAGTATTTTTACTTCCTAGCACATCAAAAACTAAATTTGAACTTGATTTGCTTCACTGCCTGTGGTTGAATATGATGCCAGCTCCATTTGGCTTGACCATGCCTTTCCCATGCACAATGGAGTCTCTGGCATCTAAACTTATCCTGGGCATAAAATAGGAATCACTAACTAGTTGCTAAGTAAAATAATAAAGATGTTACTTATAGTAATGCCTTTTAAAAATAGACAACAATAATAATTATTTAGAAACCATTTAATAGCCTGTGCCCTTGTAATTTATGTATATGAAATATTTAATAACCCTACAGACTGCCAAAAAAATCAATGCTTTTAAACTGTGGTGTTGGAGAAGACTCTTGAGAATCCCTTGGACTGCAAGGAGATCCAACCAGTCCATTCTGAAGGAGATCAGCCCTGGGATTTCTTTGGAAGGAATGATGCTAAAGCTGAAACTCCAGTACTTCGGCCACCTCATACGAAGAGCTGACTCACTGGAAAAGACTTTGGTGCTGGGAGGGATTGGGGGCAGGAGGAGAAGGGGACGACTGAGGATGAGATGGCTGGATGGCATCACGGACTCGATGGATGTGAGTCTGAGTGAACTCTGGGAGTTGGTGATGGACAGGGAGGCCTGGCATGCTGCAATTCATGGGGTCGCAAAGAGTCGGACACGACTGAACTGACCTAAACTGAGTATACCTGTTTAGCCATGTTTTGTGTAATAGAATAAGTCTCAGTTAGATTCGACACACTACATGCATTCAAGAAGAAAAGTTTCAGGCATGGTAAGTCATTCAAAGACTTATGGTGTAGTGTGTGATTGCAAGCTTAAATTTCAAACCTTCATCTCCTCAGCAGTTAAAAATATTGAAATAAATTTTGCCCTTCATTCCACTTCATGTCTTTATTCTTTCTTTTTCATATTTACACTAAAGCAAGTACTTTTATACTTTGATATTTCTTGATATGTGGAGTTGTTATAAATATTTAAAAGTGCTAAGTCAGGACTTTGGTAAATATTTCATGGCAAAGCCTTACATACTGCTTTTATCAAAGTCCTGCTATAACTTAATTATCCAGCATGTTGGATGAAACTGAAATGATACTTAATCAAATGTTCTGGTTAAATTAAATTCTATTCATGTTGCTATCAGTTCAGTCGCTCAGTCATGTATGACTCTTTGTGGCCCCATGGCCTGCAGCACACCAGGCCTCCCTGTCCATCACCAAGTCCCGGACTTTACTCAAACTCGTTGTCTATTGAGTCGGTGATGCTATCCAACCATCTCATCCTCTGCCATCCCCTTCTCCTGCCTTCAATCTCTGCCAGCATCAGGGCCTTGTCTAATGAGTCAGTTCTTCACATCAGGTGGCCAAATATTGGAGTTTCAGCTTCAGCATCAGTTCTTCCAATGAATATTCAGAACTGATTTCCTTTAGGATAGACTGGTTGGATCTCCATGTTGCTATAAATGGTTCTTTTTCTCAATTTTCTAAAGCCTTTAATATAAAGAAGCTATTTGGGTGGATTCAAATCAATTTTTGTGCATTCCTAAGATGTTTGCAACATGAATTTCTCCTACATCTCAACATATACACATCAAAAGGTCATTACAGTGTAGATATCCTATATCTCTCTATAAAAATAATTTGTTTCCTATTCTTTGATAATCTTCTCAATAAATGCCAGATGTTACAGTTAAGATATCTGTTGTGGGATAGTATGGAATGGTTTCTATAGAACTGGAGATATCATGAGATGAAAGGATATTAGGATATTTGTTTTGTATCTACACTCAGTGAAGGATCTATCTCTGAAATGAACCTTGCAAGTAAGTATTCAATTTCTCCTTAAAATCTGCAGATATATTTTATAACTGAAAGACTATAACAGTAGTTTAAGTTGTTTAACCTTGCATTTTGCTAGAGAGCATACCAAGTAAGTTATCATATGTGTGTGTATGTGTGTGTATGTGCGCTCAGTCATGTCCAACTCTTTTCAACCCCATGTGTTATAGCCCACCAGGCTTTTCTGCTCATGGGATTTTCCAGGCAAGAATACTGGAGTGGGTTGCCATTTCCTCCTTCAGAGGATCTTCCTGATCCAGGGATCAAAATTGCATATCCTGTGTCTCCTGCATTATAGGCAGATTCTTTACCATTGAGCCATCAAGTTATCATATACATTGCATTAGTTAATGGAAACTCACTCCAGTATTCTTGCCTAGATAATCAGGTGGACAGAGGTGCCTGGGGGCTGCTATCCATAGGGATGCACAGAGTTGGACATGACTGAAGCGACTTAGCATGCATGCAGTAAATTTCAAGAAGATAAATATGAATGCCTTAATAGTTTGCACGTTAAGAAATAGATTCCTAATATTTTCTCTTATATTCTAGATTGGAACTTAGAATTCATGCATTGTATACAGTTTCTCAAGATACAGCAATCCGCATGAACAGAGGAGCTGAGTGGGCTACAGTCTATGGGGTCACAAAGAGTTGGACATGACTGAATGTCTGAGCACACACAAACAAATAAAAGTATTCTAGTAAATTTCATATGATAACGTTTTCTTAGATATAAAATAATGATGATCAATTCTGTTTTTGGAGAATATTGATTTATTGCTGATATTTTTGATGTTGTACCTAGAAAAAAACTTAGCTGATATTGAGATTGTCTGCTATAAGATTGAAGGACTAAAAGTTTCTGTTTTTTCTCCTGCTCTTTACCATTCTTAAGTAAAACAATACAAGGACAGAAGGAATTGGGAGATACTGGCATTAACAGATAGCAGATTTCAACAATTGTTGATGGTTAGTAACTAATAAATAAGAAAAGAAAGATGCAGCTTAAACTATAGATAAGGGAGACTGAAGCAGAAATAGAAATACATTATCTATTTAGAATACCATATCAACCAGAAATTAGAAGACTTATGTATATAGAAGCAGATGTGTGAAATGGGGGAAAATAAAAGAAGATTCACTAACAACTATCCCCCAATATACACATGCATATTTATACATTTAATATATTTCCTTCAATAATTTGTCACCTGCAAAGCATGGGTTGATGAGAGCAGTAAATCTTAAAAATAAATAAACAAAAATAAACTATAAAAATAACAATTGGCTAGAAAAACATGAGCACTTAGTAAAATAGGAAGCAAAGGGGCAAGCTACAACCTTTACAAGAATGGCATAGCCTAAGAATAAGACATAAACTGGTTAAAATCATCCAAGTCAAAGATGGTGTAAGAGACCTATACTAGACCTGGAGCCTCAGTATATGCTCATTGTAAAATAACCAGCACACTAAATGACATGAGCAAGGGTGCCATGGCAGTTCAAACAGGACAGTGGCTCTGAGAAACTCCACCCCTTCCCCAAAATATGTGGATTACTCCCCCTCAGTCATTAGCCTATGAAATTAGCTGCCCTATAAAAACTGACAACTCCATACCCTGAGATGACTCTCATCTTCTGATGTGGCCCACTCTCTCTGTGGACTGTGTGTCTCTCTAAATAAATCCACTTCTTGCCTATCACAATGTTGCTCAAAGAATTCTTTGTGATGAGACATCAAGAACCTGCGCTTCATGAGACCAGGAGTGTGATCTCAGTTAAAATTCCATGGATTTAATTTCTTTTTTTTTCCCCAGACTTGAAGGTTCAAGTCCCAATTTGAAGACCATGGTTTCACTAGTGTTCTAGAAAAATGTCCTTCTCTTTGGGCATTTAAGCATTCCACTGTTGAACTGCTGATTCTCTGCTTTTTCACATTAAACTGGAAAGGAAGCCTCCCAGTTGAAAACTCCAATCCCATAATTTAAGCTCTTAATTATCTTTCTATGATTGTTTTCCTAAATGTAAATAAACAGACCATGCTCTTTAAAAATTTAAATAAACCTAGCAATAAGAACAGCAGCCAAATAAAAAAAAGAAAATACAAACACAAACTATGACCCCTAAGAAAGCAAATAATTTAAAGAACAGAGCCTATCAGCAAGAAACACTTTAATTGAATGTTGCATCAATGATACAAGAATGGAAAGCTACTTGAAAGAAATATTCCAAAAACAGCAACAGGATTTTGGAAATGTAAAAATCAATAGAATATCTGAAAGAAAAATATAGGAAAATATCACAAAGTGAGGAAATAATATAATAGGACAAAATTTGAGAAAAAACAATTATAGAGGCCTAATTCATAATAGCAGACACATCAAGGTGAGAAGTCATAATTTACAAAAAGCAAACAACAATTCAAAACCACATTGAAAGCTTCACTCAACACGTAAGTTAGAAAAAAAAAATATATATATATATATATTTCAACATACATCACTTTGAAATTAAAATAAATTAGGAACGATAATGTTCTTCTAAACTCAGAAAGAATATATCCTTACCTTTGTAACAAAAGCAACAATGAAAGATTTCTTATAAAGGAATTAAATGCAGGCTGATATAATTTTTCTAGTGAGCTTTGCAATGTATTAAAGGTTCTGACTGGAATTCTTAACAAGCTACTTTGGACATGCTCTGTGAAATAAGAAAATTCATCTGAGAGAGGAAAGACAAAGGAACAAAAAATGTCAAAAAACAAAAGTGTAATGTATGAGTTTCTTTAGTTGCCCCCACTTAAAAAAATAAATCAGTGAAGATGGGGTTAACAAGGTGGAATTGACTGGATAAATGTTGATTTCATAAACAAAGAACAATTTCAGAAATCTGATTAGGTCTTTGGGAATACTCTGGGAATAATAACCAAAACTCAAACCGGCAAGAGAAAATGACGTAATCACCTGGCATTACTTGGCTTTCAAGTAAAAGCTAGATATTAACAATGAAAGAAACCAGAATATATCATCCCAAGCATACCATTTTGGCATAAAACCTATTTTGAACTAAAGGCACTTTTTAAAAGAACAACAGATACAAGAAGGGATTCTGACTCTACCTCCCCCCACCTTTTTAATTGAAGTACATTTTATTTACAATATCATGTTAGTTTCAGGTGTATAGCACAGTGATTCAGTATTTTTACAGATTATATTCCACTCAAAGTTATTACAGGATCATGGCTAGGATTCCCTGTATGCAATACAGTCTGGTTGCTTGTCTATTTTGTACATAGTATCAGTAGTTTGTATTTCTTAATTCTATACTTCTTACACATCCCTTTCCCCTTTCCTCTTTCTACTTGTAAAGACTAGTTTGTTTTCTATATCTGTGAGTTTGTTTCTCTTTTGCTATGCACCTTTCTTTCTTTGCCTTTCAAATTCATCATGTAATTGATATTATGCAGTATTTGTCTTTATCTGAAAGCATACATGGTTTATTTTATTAAGCATAATATTCTCTAGGTCCATCTGTGTTGCTTCAAATGGCAGAATTTCATTCTTTTTTATGGCTGAGTTTTATGTGTGCGTGTGTGTGTGCTGTTTACTCAGTTCCTAAGTTGTTTCCAACTCTTTGTGAGTTACAGCTCTTTCCCATGAACTGTAGCCTACCAGGCTCCAGTGGATTTTCTAAGCAGAAATACTGTATTGGGTTAGCATTTTCTACTCCAAAGAATCTTCTTGACCCAGTGACCAAGCACGTGTCTCCTGTATCTCCTGCATTGGCAGGGCCATTCTTTACCACTAGAGCCTGTGAAGCCGACACACATGTGTGTGTACACACCAGGTCCATTCGTCTGTTGATGGACACTTGGCTATATGACTGAAAAGAGGTGAATATACAAAATATGTAAACAACTTGTATAAGACAAAATCAAATAAAAAATCAACCTGAAAAAATGAACAGAAGGCCTGAACAGTTATTTTTCCAAGGAAGATACACAGATGGCTAATAGGTACATAATAAGATGCTCAGCATTGCTAATTATTAGAGAAATGAAATCAAAACAATAGTGTGATAACACCCCATAGCTATCAGAATGGCTATCATCAAATTCTACAAATAGAAAGTGTTGGGAAGTATGTGGAGAAAAGGGAAACTTTGTACATTGTTAATAGGGATATAAATTGGTGCAACCACAATGGAAAACAGTATGGAGCTTTCTCAAAAGAAAAAAATAAACTACTATATGGTCCACCATGTCCATTCCTGGGTTCATATCTGGAAAAAAACAAAAACACTAACTCCAAAAGATACATTCATCTCTATCTTTGTTCCAGCATTATTTAATAGCCAAGATATAGAAACATACTCCTTTTATTTCTGAGATAAAAGTCCCATATGGAAGATGTCATCCTTGTATCAGAAGCAAAGTAACTCTTATCATCACAGACTAGAAGTTGGGACAGAAAATTTTGTATAAGCAGGCCTTGTTAGAATATTTCTAATCTTATTCTTTTAATGGAGTGTAATTGGTTTGCAATGTTGTATCAGTGTCTGCTCTACAATAAACTGAAGCAGGTATATGTATAAATATACACTTTTCATCTCAGTCTCCATCCAAACCCCCAATCCCACTCCTCTAAGTCATCACAGAACACCTTGCTGAGTGCTATGCAGCAGCTTCTCACTGGGTATCTATATTATAAATGTAATGTATATATGTCGGTGCTATTCTCTCAGTTCATTCCACCATCTCCTGCCCTAATTGTGTTCAAAAGTTCTTTCTATATGTTTATGTATTTTTCTACCATGCAAATAAGTTCTTTTGTGCTATTACTCTAGGTAACACACATATGTGTTAATATACAGTATTCATTTTTCTCTTTCTTTCTTCAGTCTGTATGACAGACACTAGGTTCATCCACATCACTGTAAATACGAAATTTTGTTCCTTTTCTTGACTGAGTAATATTCCATTGCTTATATGTATTAATTAATCTTTATCCATTCACCTGTTAACTGACATTTAGGTTGCTTCCATGCCCCGGCTACTGTCAATAGTGCCACAGTGAACACTGGGGTACATGTATCCCTTTCTACTGTGGTTTTCTCAGGGTATATGTGTAATAGTGAGATTGCTGGGTGATATGGTAGTTCCATATTTAGATTTTTAAGGAACCTTCATACTGTTCTCCATAGTGGCTGTAACAATTTACACTCCCAATAGTGCAAGAGGGTGTCCTTTTCTCCACACTCTCTACAGTATTAATTATTTGTAGATTTTTTTGATAATGGCTATTCTGACCAATGTGAGGAAATGCCTTGTCATAATTTTGATTTTCATTTCTCCAATAATCAACAATATTGAGTATCTTTTTAAGTACTCCTTGGCCATCTGTGTTTCTTCTTTGGTGAACTGAATGTTTACATCTTCTGATCACTTTTTGATTGTATTGTTTGATTTTTTAAATATTAAGCTTCATGAGTTGTTTCTATATTTTTGAGATTAATTCTCTGTTGCTTCATTTTAAAAATATTTTCACCTATTCTGTGTGTTCTTTCGTCTTGTTTATGATTTCCTTTGCCAGGCTAAATCTTTAACTAAGTGTGATTTACTTATTTGTGTTTTTACTTTCATTATTCTAAGAGGCATAGGAATCTGGAATGTTAGGTTCATGAATCATGGCAAATTCAAAATGGTCTAACAGGGAGAGCAAGAGAGAGCATTGACATTTTAGGAATCAGTGAACTAAAATGGACTAGAATGGGTGAATTTAACTCAAATGATCATTATATCTACTACTGTGGGCAAGAATCCCTTAGAAGAAATGGAAGAGTCAGTCATAGTTGACAAGAGTCCAAAATGCAGTCTCAAAAATTCAGTCTCTTGGATGCAATCTCAAAAATGACAGAAAGATCTCTGTTCATTTCCAAGGCAAACTATTTAATATCACAGTAATCCAAGTCTATTCCCAAACAAGTAATGCTGAACAACTTGAAGTTGAACAGTTCTGTGAAGATCTATAAGACCTTTTAGAACTAACCCCCCCCAAAAAAGATGTCCTTTTCATTATAGGGGACTGGAATGCCAAAAGTAGAAAGTTAAGAAACACCTGCAGTAACAGGCAAATTTGGACTTGGAGTACAGAATGAAACAGGGCAAAGGCTAATAGAGTTTGGCCAGGCGAACTCAGTGGTCATAGCATACACCCTCTTCCAAAAACACAAGAGAAGACTCTACACATAGACATCGCCAGATAGTCAACACCAAAATCAAATTGATTATATTCTTTGCAGCCAAAGACAGAGAAGCTCTATGCAGTAACAAAAGCAAGACCAGGAGCTAATCATGAACTCCTTATTGCCAAATTCAGAGTTAAATTGAGGAAAGTGGGGGAAACCACTAGACCATTTAGGTATGACCTAAATCAAATCCCTTATGATTATACAGTAGAAGTGACAAAGAGATTCAAGGGGTTAGATCTGATAGAGTGCCTGAAGAGCTATGGATGGAGGTTCATGACATTGTAGAGGAGACAAGGAACGAGACCATACCCAAGAAAAATAAATGCAAAAAAGCAAAATGGTTGACTGAGGAGGCCTTAAAAATAACTCAGAAAAGAGAAGCAAAAGGCAAAGGAGAAAAGGAAAGATATTTGAATTCATAGTTCCAAAGAATAGTAAGGAGAGATAAGAAAGCCTTACTCAGTGATCCATGCAAAGAAATAGAGGAAAAGAGTGTAATGGGAAGGACCAGTGATCTCTGCATGAAAACTAGAGATACCAAGAGAACATGTCAGGCAAAGATGGTCTCAGTAAAGGACAGAAATGTTATGGACCTAACAGAAGAAGAAGATATTCAGCAAAGGTGGCAAGAATATACAGAAGAATTATACCAAAAAAAAAAAAAAAGTCATGACCCAGATAATCACAAGGGTGTGATCACTTAACTTAGAGCCAGACATCCTGGCAAGTAAAGTCAAGTGAGCCTTAGGAAGCATCACTACAAACAAATCTAGTGGAGGCGATGGAATTCCAATTGAGCTACTTCAAATCCTAAAAGATGATGCTGTGAAAGTGTTGCACTCAATATGCCAGCAAATTTGGAAAACTCAACGGTGGGCACAGGACTGGAAAAGGTCAGTTTTCATTTTTACCCCGACGAAAGGCAATGGCAAAGAATAGTTAAACTACTGCACAATTGCACTCATCTAACACACTAGCAAAGTAATGCTCAAAATTCTCTGAGCTGGGCTTCAATAGTACATGAACTGTGAAGTTCAAGATGTTCAAGCTGGATTTAGAAAAGGCAGAGGAACCAGAGATCAAATTTCAGCATCAATTGGATCATTGAAAATGCAACACAGTTCCAGAAAACATCTACTCTTGCTTTATTGACTATACCAAAGCATTTGACTGTGTGGATCACAACAAACTGTGGGAATTCTTCAAGAGATATGAAAACCAGACCACCTGACCTGCCTCCTGAGAAATTTGTTTGTAGGTCAGGAAGCAACAGTTAGAACCAGATGTGGAATGACAGACTGGTTCCAAATTGGACTCACTGGAAAAGACTCTGATGCTGGGAGGGATTGAGGGCAGGAGGAGAAGGAGACAACAGAGGATGAGATGGCTGGATGGCATCACTGACTCGATGGATGTGAGTCTGAGTGAACTCCAGGAGTTGGTGATGGGCATGGAGGCCTGGAGTGCTGCAATTCATGAGGTCGCAAAGAGTCGGACAGGACTGAGTGACTGAACTGAACTAAACTGAACTGAATGTCAAGGCTGTGTATTGTCAGCCTGATTATTTAGATTCTAGGCAGAGTACACCATGCAAAATGCCAGCCTGTATGAAACAAAAGCTGGAATCAGGATTGCTAGGAGAAATATCAATAACCACAGATACACAGATAACACCACCCTTATGGCAGAAACCAAAGAGCATCTTGGTAAAGGTGAAAGAGGAGAGTGAAGAAGTTGGCTAAAAACTTAACATTCAAAAAACTAAGCTCATGGCATCCAGTACTGTGGCAAATAGACGGGGAAACAATGGAAACAATGACAGATTTTATTTTCTTGTGCTAGAAAATCACTGAAGATGTTGACTATAGCCTTGAAATTAAAAGACACTTGCTCCTTGGAAGAAAAAACTATTACCAATCTAAACAGCATATTAAAAAGCAGAGACATTACTTTGCCGACAAAAGTCCGTCTACTCAAAGTTTTGGTTTTTCCAGTAGTCATATATGGACACGAAAGTTTGACTACAAAGAAAGCTGAGTGCTGAAGAATTGATGGTTTTGAACTGTGCTATAGGAGAAGACTTTTGTGAGTCCCTTGGACAGTAGGGAGATCAAACCAGTCAATGGTAAAAGATACCATTCATGAATATTCATTGGAAGGACTGATGCTGAAGCTGAAACTCCAATTCTTTGGCCACGTGATGCAATGAACTGACTCACTGAAAGAAACCCTGATGCTGAGAAAGATTGAAGGCAGGAGGAGAATGGCACGACAGAGGATAAGATGGTTGGGTGGCATCACTCACTTGATGGACATGAGTTTGAGTAAATTCTGGGAGTTTGTGATGGACAGGAAAGCCTGGTGTGCTGCAATCCTTAAGGTTACAAAAGTCAGACATGACTGAGTGGCTGAACTGAACTGACTGTAATAAGAGTAATTTGTATATTAATAGAAAAAAAATTAAGTAAATGTTGAGTGTAAGCAAAGTGTGAGGAAAGACGTTTATTTGGAATAGCAAAGTCAGTTGTTCTATACACATGTTTGTTAAGTCAAACTGCAAACTGTCTAAACCCTATCTTTGGAAAATGTGAATAAAAACTTCCCAGTGAATACTGGTAGAAAAATAAAAAGTAATTGAAGCATTTCCAATCCCAAAGAAAGGCAATGCCAAAGAATGTTCAATCTACTGCACAGTTGCACTCATCTTACACACTAGTAAAATAAAGCTCAAAATTCTCCAAGCCAGGCTTCAGCAATACATGAACCATGAACTTCCAGATGTTCAAGCTGGTTTGACAACAAGCAGAGGAACCAGAGATCAAATTGACAACATCCACTGGATCTTCAATAAAGCAAGAGAGCTCCAAGAAAACATCAATTTCTGCTTTATTGACAATGCCAAAGCCTTTGAATGTGTGGATCATAATAACCTGTGGAAAATTCTGAAAGAGATGGGGATACCAGACCACCTGACCTGCCTCTTGAGAAACTGTCAGGAAGCACCAGTTAGAACTGGACATAGAACTACAGACTGGTTCCAGATAAGAAAAGGAGTACATCAAAGCTGTATATTGTCACCCTGCTTATTTGATTTATATGCAGAGTACATAATGAGAAATGCTGGGCTGGAAGAAGCACAAGCTGGAATCAAGATTGCTGGGAGAAATATCAGTAACCTCAGATATGCAGACGACACCACCCTTATGACAGAAAGTGAAGAGGAACTAAAAAGTCTCTTGATGAAAGTGAAAGAGGAGAATGAAAAAGTTGGCTTAAAGCTCAGCATTCAGAAAACTAAGATCATAGCATCCGGTCCCATCACTTCATGGAAAATAAATGGGGAAACAGTGTTAGACTTCATTTTTGTGGGGGAGGAGCCTCCAAAATCACTGCAGATGACAATTGCAGCCATGAAATTAAAAGATGCTTAATCTTTGGAAGGAAAGTTATGACCAACCTAGATAGCATATATTAAAGCAGAGTCATTACTTTGCTAACAAAGGTCCATCTGGTCAAGGCTATGGTTTTTCCTGTGGTCATGTATGGATGTGAGAGTTGGACTATGAAGAAGGCTGAGCGCCGAAGAACTGATGCCTTTGGACTGTGGTGTTGGAGAAGACTCTTGAGAGTCCCTTGGACTGCAAGGAAATCCAACCAGTCCCTTCTGAAGGAGATCAGCCCTGGGATTTCTTTGGAAGTAATGATGCTAAAGCTGAAACTCCAATACTTTGGCCACCTCATGTGAAGAGTTGACTCACTGGAAAAGACCCTAATGCTGGGAAGGATTGGAGTCAGGAGAAGGGGATGACAGAGGATTACATGGCTGGATGGTGTAATCAACTCAATGAACATGGGTTTTATGTAGACTTTAGGAGTTGGTGATGGACAAGGAGGCCTGGCATGCTGTGATTCATGGGGTCGCAAAGAGTTGGACAAGACTGAGCTACTGAACTGAATTGAACTGAACTGAAGCATTTCCTACTGCATCTGAGGGCTATGCATACCTAAAAATTCCATATAGCTATAATATATAATATTATAATTTTTTATGAAGCTCTAGATCTTTGGACACCTGATGTGAAGATCTGACTCACTGGAAAAGACCCTGGTACTTGGAAAGATGAACGCAGTTGGAGAAAGGGAGAACAGAGGATGAGATCGTTGGAAGGCATCAAGAATTCAATGGATAAGATTTTGAGCAAACTCCTGAAAAAATGAAGAACAGGAAGGCCTGACATGCTTCAGTCCATGAGGCTGCAGTGTCAGACAGGTCTGGGTGACTTAACAAAATTTTATGTGGTTAAAAACCTACTGTATATGATGCCACAAATAGTCAATATTCTGACATGACATACATATTTTGAAAATTAGTTAAATCTGTCAGTTCATTCAGTTAGTTCAGTTGCTCAGTTGTGTCTGACTCTTTCTGACCCCATGGGCTGCAACATGCCATTTCCCTGTCCACCACCAACTCCTGGAGATAGCTCAAACTCACATCCATTAAGTCAGTGATGCCATCCAATCATCTCATCCTCTGTTGTCCCCTTCTCTTCCTGCCTTCAATCTTTCCCAACATCAGAATATTTTTCTCCCCCAGCGAGTCAGTTCCTTGAATCAGTGGGCCAAAGTATTGGAGTTTCAGCTTCAGCATCAGCCCTTCCAATGAATTTCCTTTAGGATTGACTGGTTGGATCTCCTTGCAGTCCAAGGGACTGTAAAGAGTCGTCTCCAACACCACAATTCAAAACCATCAATTCTTCAGTGCTCAGCTTTGTTTATAGTCCAACTCTCACATCCATACATGACTACTGGAAGAAACATAGCTTTGACTAGATGGACCTTTGTTGGCAAAGTAATGTCTCTGTTTTTTAATATTCTGTCTAGGTTGGTCATAGTTTTTCTTCCAAGGAGTAAGCGTCTTTTAATTTTATGGCTGCATACACAATCTGCAGTGATTTTGGAGCCCCCAAAATAAAGTCTGTCACTGTTCCACTGTTTCCCTATCTACTTGACAGGAAATGATGGGACCAGATGCCAAGAACTCAGTTTTTGAACTTTGATTTTTAAGCCAACTTTTTCACTTTCATCAAGAGGTTCTTTTGTTCTTCAATTTCTGCCATAAGGGTGGTGTTATCTTCATATCTGAGGCTACTGTTATTTCTCCTGGCAATTTTGATTTCAGGTTGTGCTTCATCCTGCATGATATTTCTCATGACTGTGTCTATAAGTTAAATAGGCAGTGTGATAATATATAGCCTTGATGTATTCCTTTCCCAACATGTCTGATTCTAACTGCTACTTCTTGACCTGAATACAGATTTCTCAGGAGGCAGGTAAGATGGTCTGATATTCACATATCTTGAAGAATTTTCCACAGTTTGCTGTGATCCACACAGTCAAAGTCTTTGGCATAATTAATAAAGCAGTAGTAGATATGTTTCTGATATCGTCTTGCTTTTTAATGATATAACAGATGTTTTAAGAAAGTTTTAGGACCTACAACAGATTTCCCTGCCTGGGAATCTGGCAAAGGGATGGAGAACCCCCAGGGATATTGACTTTGGAGACCAGTGTGATTTTATTACAGAACTTCCACAGGACTGAGGAAACAGATTTTGGAGAGCACATACAAAACCTTGTGCACACCAGAACCCAGGAGAAAAGAGCAGTGACCTCACAAGAGACTGACTCAGACTTGCCTGTGAGTGTCCAGGCGTCTGTGGCAGAGACATGGGTCAGGCATGGCCTGCTGCAGGATTGGAGACAGTCTTCATGTTCATTACCTCCACCATAGTTTGGCCTTGGGCGGGGGGGGGACAGGGAGAAACACAGTCCTGCATCTTCTCAACATAAAATTGGATTAAAGGTTTACTGAGCATGCCTCCAGCCTTCAGAACAAGACCTAGTTTCCCTCACAGACGTCTCTCCCACCAGGAAGGTTCCATAAGCTTCTTATCCTTATCCTTCAGAGGGGAGGCAGAAAGAAAACCACAATCACAGAAAATGACAAGCTGATCACATGGACCACAGCCTTGTCATACTCAATGAAAGCCATGCTGTGTATGACCACTCAAGACAGACCGAACATAGTGGAGAGTTCTGACAAAACGTGGTCCACTGGAGAAGGGATGGCAAACCACTTCAGTATGCTTGCCTTGACAACCCCATGAACAGTATGAAAAGGCAAAAATATATGACACTGAAAGATGAACCATCCAGGTCAGGTAGGTGCCCAATATGCTACTGGAGAAGAGTGGAGAAATAACTCCAGAAAGAATGAAGAGATAGAGCCAAAGTGAAAACAATGTCCAGTTGTGGATGTGACAGGTGATGGAAGTAAAGTCCAATACTGTAAAGAACAATATTGCATAGGAACTTGGAATGTTAGGTCCATGAATCAAGGTAAACTAGAAGTGGTCAAACAGGAGATGGCAAGAGTGAACATCCACATTTTAAGAATCAGTGAACTAAAATGGACTGGGAAAGGAGAATCTAACTCAAATGACCATTGTATCTACTACTGTGGATAAGAATCCCTTGGAAGAAATGGAGTGGCCATCATAGTCAACAAAAGAGTCCAAAATGCAGTACTTGGATTCAGTCTCAGAAGTGACAGAATGATCTCTGTTCTTTTCCAAGGCAAACCATTCAAAATCAAAGTAATCCAAGTCTATGCCCCAAGCAGTAATGCTGAAGAAGCTGAATTTGAATGGTTCTATGAACACCTATAAGAGCTTCTAGAACTAGCAGCCAAAAAGATGTCACTTTCATTATAGGGGGCTGGAATGCAAGAGTAGGAAGTCAAGAGACACCTGGAGTAATAAGCAAGTTTGACCTTGGAGTACAGAATGAAGCAGGATAAAGGCTAATAGAGTTTTGCAAAGAGAACACACTGGTCATAGCAAACACCCTCTTCTAACAAAACAAGAGAAGACTCTACACGGACGTCACCAGATGGTCAAACCCAATTTCAGATTGATTATAATTTTTTCAGCCAAAGAAGAAGCTCTATACAGACAGCAAAAACAAGACCAGGAGCTGACTGTGGCTCAGATCATGAACTCCTTATTGCCAAATGCAGACTTAAATTGTAGAAAGTAGGGAGAGCCACTAGACCATTCAGGTATGACCCAAATCAAATCCCTTACGATTATACAGTGGAAGTGACAAAGAGATTCAAGGGATTAGATATGATAGAGTACCTGAAGAACTATGGATGGAGGTTCATGATATTGTACAGAAGGCAGAAATCAAGACCATACCTATGAAAAAGAAATGCAAAAAGCAAAATGATTTTCTGAGAGGCCTTACAAATTGCCAAAAAAAAAAAAAAAGAGAGAGAGAGAGAGAGAAGCTAAAGGCTAAGGAGAAAAGGAAAGAAATACCCATCTGAATGTAGAGTTTCAAAGAATAGCAAGGAGAGATAAGAAAGCCTTCTTCAGTGATCAGTGCAAAGAAATAGAAGGAAAAAGTAGAATGGGAAAGACTAGAGATCTCTTCAAGGAAATTAGAAAAACAAAGGGAACATGTCATGCAAAGATGGGCACAATAAAGGACAGAAATGATATGGACCAAACAGAAGCAGAAGATATTAAGAAGCATGTCCAGAATACACAGAGTTCAGTTCAGTTCAGTCACTCAGTTGTGTCTGACTCTTTGTGACCCCATGAATTGCAGAACACCAATCCTCCCTGTCAATCACCAACTCCCAGAGTTCACTCAAACTCACGTCTATTGAGTCAATCGAGTGATGCCATCCAGCTATCTCATCCTCTGTCATCCTCTTGTCCTCCTGTTCCCAATCCCTCCAGCATCAGAGTCTTCTCCAATGAGTCAACTCTTCACGTGAACTGGCCAAAGTACTGGAATTTCAGCTTTAGCATCACTCCTTCCAAAGAACAACCAGACTGATCTCCTTTAGAATGGACTGGTTGGATCTCCTTGGAGTCCAAGGACTCTCAAGAGTATTCTTCAACACCACAGTTCAAAAGCATCTATTCTTCAGTGCTCAGCTTTCTTCACTGTCCAACTCTCACATCCATACATGACCCCAGGAAAAACCATAGCGTTTACAAGACGGACCTTTGTTGACAAAGTAATATCTCTGCTTGTCAGAATGCTATCTAGGTTGGTCATAACTTTCCTTCCAAGGAGTAAGAATCTTTTAATTTCATGGCTGCAATCACCATCTGCAGTGATTTTGGAGCCCCACAAAATAAAGTCTGACACTGTTTCTAATGTTTCCCCATCAATTTCCCATGAAGTGATGAGACCAGATACCATGATCTTAGTTTTCTGAATGTTAAGCTTGAAGCCAACTTTTTCACTCTCCTCTTTCACTTTCATCAAGATACCTTTTAGTTCCTCTTCACTTTCTGCTATAAGGGTAGTGTCATCTGTGTATCTGAGGTTATTGATATTTCCCTTACAATCTTGATTCCAGCTTGTGCTTCTTCCAGCCCAGCATTTCTCATGATATACTCTGCATATAAGTTAAATAAGCAGAGTGACAAAATATAGCTTGACATACTTCTTTTCCAATTTGGAACCAGTTTGTTGTTCCATGTCCAGTTGTAACTGCTGCTTCCCTGACCTGCATATAGGTTTCTCAAGAGGCCAGTCAGGTGGTCTGGTATTCCCCTCTCTTTCAGAATTTTCCAGTTTATTATGATCCACACATTCAAAGGCTTTGGCATAGTCAATAAGACAGAAATAGATGTTTTTCTAGAACTCTTGCTTTTTTGATGATTCAGTGGATGTTGGCAACTTGATCTCTGGTTCCTCTGCGTTTTCTAAAACCAACTTGATCATCAGGAAGTTCATGGTTCACGTATTGCTGAAGCCTGGCTTAGAGAATTTTGAGAATTACTTTACTAGCATGCAAGATAGGTACAACTGTGCCATATTTTGAACATTCTTTGGCATTGCCTTTCTTTGGAATTGGAATGAAAACTGACCTTTTCCAGTTCTGTGGCCACTACTGAGTTTCCCAAATTTGCTGGCATACTGAGTGCAGCACTTTCACAGAATCATCTTTGAGGATTTGAAACAGCCCCACTGGAATTCCATCACCTCCACTAGCTTTGTTCATAGTGATGCTTTCTAAGGCCCACTTGACTTCACATTCCAGGATATCTGGCCCTAGATTAGTGATCACATCATTGTGATTATCTTTGTTGTGAAGATCTCTTTTGTACAGTTCTTCTGTGTATTCTTGCCACCTCTTCTCAATATCTTCTGCTTAGGTCCATACCATTTCTGTCCTTTATCGAGCCATCTTTGCATGAAATGTTCCCTTGGTATCTTTAATTTTCCTGAAGAGATCTCTAGTCTTTCCCATTCTATTCTATTGTTTTCCTCTATTTCTTTGCATTGATCACTGAGGAAAGCTTTCTTATCTCTTCTTGCCATTCTTTGGAACTCTGCATTCAGATGCTTATATCTTTCCTTTTCTCCTTCGCTTTTTGCCTCTCTTCTTTTCGCAGCTATTTGTAAGACCTCCCCAGACAGTCATTTTGCTTTTTGCATTTCTTTTCCATGAGGATGGTCTTGATCCCTTTCTCCTGTACAATGTCATGAACCTCATTCCATAGTGCATCAAGCACTCTATCATATCTAGTCCCTTAAATTGATTTCTCACTTCCACTGTATAATCATAAGGGATTTGAGTTATGTCACACCTGAATGGTCTAGTGGTTTTCTCTACTTTCTTCAATTTAAGTCTGAATTTGGCAATAAGGGGTTCATGATCTGAGCCACAGTCAGCTCCTGGTCTTGTTTTTGCTGACTGTATAGAGTTCTTCCATCTTTGGCTGCAAAGAATATAATCAATCTGATCTCGATGTTGACCATCTGGTGATATCCATGTATAGTGTCTTCTCTTGTGTTGTTGGAAGAGGGTATTTGCTATGACCAGTGCATTTTCTTGGCAAAACTCTATTAGCCTTTGTCCTGCTTCATTTCATATTCCAAGGCCAAATTTGCCTGTTACTCCAGGTGTTTCTTGACTTTCTACTTTTACATTCCAGTCCCCTATAATGAAAAGAACATCTTTTGGGGGTGTTAGTTCTAAAAGGTCTTTTAGGTCTTCACAGAACCACTCAACTTCAGCTTCGTCAGCATTACTGGTTGGGGCATTTACTTGAATTACTGTGATATTGAATGGTTTGCCTTGGAGTCGAACAGAGATCATTCTGTCATTTTTTAGATTGCATCCATGTACTGCAGTTTGGACTCTTTTGTTGACCATGATGGCTACTCCATTTCTTCTAAGGGATTCCAGGCTTCAATAGTAGATATAATGGTCATCTGAGTTAAATTCACCCATTCCAGTCCATTTTCGTTCACTGATTCCTAGAATGTCGACATTCACCCTTGCCATCTCCTGTTTGACCACTTCCAGTTTGTCTTGATTCATGGACCTAACATTCCAGGTTCCTATGCAATATTGCTCTTTACAGCATCAGACCTGGCTTCTATCACCAGTCACAACCACAACTGGGTATTGTTTTGCTTTGGTTCCATCCCTTTATTCTTTCTGGAGTTATTTCTCCACTGATCTCCAGTAGCATATTGGGGACCTACCGACCTGAGGAGTTCCTCTCTCAGTATCCTTTCATTTTGCCTTTTCATACTGTTTTTGGGGTTCTTAAGGCAAGAATATTGAAGTGGTTTGTCATTCCCATCTCCAGTGGACCACATTTTGTCAGACCTCTCCACCATGACCCACCCATCTTGGGTAGCCCTAATGATCCAAGTAACCACAATGGTGTGATCACTCACCTATAGCCAAACATCCTGGAATGAGGAGTCAAGTGGGCCTTAGGAAGCATCACTATGAACAAAATTGAGGGAGGTTATGGACTTCCATTTATTTAAAATCCTGAAAGATGATGATGTGAAAGTGCTGTACGCAATATGCCAACAAATTTGGAAAGTTTAGCTGAGTCCACAGGACCAGGAAAGATCAGTTTTCATTCTAATCCCAAAGAAAGATAATGCCAAAGAAATTTCACACTACTTCACAATTTCTCTCATCTCACACACTAGCAAAGTAATGTTTAAAACTCTCCAAGCCAAGCTTTAACAGTATGTCAACGTGAACTTCCAGATGTTCAAACCGAACTTAGAAAAGACAGAGGAACCAAAGATTAACTTGCCAACATCCATCAGATAATCGAAAAGCAAGAGAATACCAGAAAATTGTTCTGTAGATTAATCAAAATAAATGTTAATATAGACAAGAGTAAGCAAAATATAGCCCATATGCCAAATCTTGCCTAACCTGCTTTTCTTTATAAAGTTTTATTTGAAGACAGTCACACATGTTTGTTCATCTGTTGTGTATGGTGAGCAAAACAGGCTGTTTTCCTGCTACAATCACAGAATTGACTAATTGTATTAGAGAACATGAAGCCTGAAATACTTAGTATTTGGCCTTTTACAGAAAATGTTTACCAATCCCTATTGTGAATCTATACTAGGCAGCTCAGCTTTTTTAGATAATGGTTATGTTCTACATCTGTGATCTTAAGAAATTTGCTACCAACTACATGTGACTACTGAGTATTTGATATGTGGTTAGTGTGACTGAGGAAATGATTGTTAATTTAACTAACTCTACTTTAAATTAAAACAATAGGAAAAGGAGTACGTCAAGGCTGTATATTGTCACCCTGATTATTTAACTTATATGCAGAATATATCATAAGAAACGCTGGACTGGAAGAAACACAAGCTAGAATCAAGTTTGCCATAAGGAAAATCAACAACCTCAGATATGCAGATGACACCACCATTATGGCAGAAAGTGAAGAGGAACTAAAAAGCCTCTTGATGGAAGTGAAAGAGGAGAGTGAAAAAGTTGGCTTAAAGCTCAACACTCAGAAAACGAAGGTCATGGCACCCGGTCCCATCACTCCATGGGAAATAGGTGGGGAAACAGTGGAAACAGTGTCAGACTTTATTTTGGGGGCTTCAAAATCACTTAAGATGGTGACTGCAGCCATGAAATTAAAAGACCCTTACTCCTTGGAAGAAAAGTTATTACCAACTTAGATAGCATATTCAAAATCAGAGACATTACTTTGCTGACTAAGATCCGTGTAGTCAAGGCTATGGTTTTTCCAGTAGTCATATATGGATGTGACAGTTGGACTGTGAAGAAGGCTGAGCACTGAAGAATTGATGCTTTTGAACTTTGATGTTGGAGAAGACTCTTGAAAGTCCCTTGGACTGCAAGGAGATCCAACCAGTCCATTCTGAAGGAGATCAGCCCTGGGTGTTCTTTGGAATGATGCTGAAGCTGAAGCTCCAGTACTTTGGCCACCTCATGCGAAGAGTTGACTCATTGGAAAAGACTCTGATGCTGGGAGGGATTGTGGGCAGGAGGAGAAGGGGACGACCGAGGATGAGATGGCTGGATGGCATCGCGGACTCAATGGACGTGAGTCTGAGTGAACTCTGGGAGATGGTGATTAACAGGGAGGCCTGGCTGTGCTGCGATTCATGGGGTCCCAAAGAGTCAGACACGACTGAGCGACTGAACTGATGTTGCTAGTGTCTATGCTACCAGATAGCAGCTCTAAATGGTCTAGATGTGGAAAACAGTGTAATTTTAACTAAGCAATTTACATACAATTTGACATTTTTCAAGAATTTGGATTATAAATAGATTTGTGCTATTTACAAGTAACTATTTCATGTTAGAAATTTTAAGATTGAATAAAAGTCCTTGAATATAATAATTAACAGTGCTACATTCTTTCAAAGTATCAGAGAAATAGCATTGCATCTCTGGGTTGGGAAGATCCCTGGAGGAGGAAATGGCAAGCCACTCTAGTATCTTGCCTGGGAAATGCCATTGACAAAGGAGCCTGGAGCATTGCAGTCCATGTGGTTACAAGAGAGTCAGACATGACTTAGTGACTAAACAACAACAAGGTATATTATATTTAGAACATAGTTCATTATTACAAAGAGAATGGTAGTTTAAAATACTATTTGGGGGTTCTATTTCAACCATTTAAAAATGAAGGTCCCTGCTATATAGTGAAAACACATGCTTTAGTTTACTGTAAAAGTGGAGTTAAAAGTTAAGATCTGTGTCTCTTTGCATAAAATCTATCTATTTTTAATATATCCAGGCAATTGATACCAAGTATATATTCAAGTTATATAAATCACTTTTTCTTTAATGAAATAGTTTTTTTGGGAATCTCTTCCATTAAAGATCAATCTGACCCAATTTTCTATGCATATATACATTTTCAGAAATGAAAGTACTACTCTGACTTGTATCTTTATAAATTGTGGGAATTAAAGACTGAATTTTATAAAATGATCTCTATTTGCTACTTTATGAAAAATAACTGTTCAATTCACCTCTCTCATTGAATAGTGATGGTATGAATGAGAAACTTCAAATGGAATTTATTTAACTACAATAAAATTTGACACTGAAAATTACATATAATAATGCTCATATATTAAAACTTACAAATACCTTGGGGCATGTTACTGTAAATATGAAAACCATTGTGAAAGATTACATCTATCTTTGGAAGCACTTATAATGGTGAACAGCTGTATTCTACTATAAAACTGAATATAATCAAATATTCTCCCATGTTAAGTGATTCAAAGCTGACTTATTGCATACACAACCCAGAGTATAAGAATGACTTTGATATTTATTGGTATAAAAGAGAACCCAGTATCTGGAATTAAATAAAAGAGACATAGATTTGAACAATAGTATATGTTATTTTCAAAGATATCTGATTTAGTAATAATTTTTACTCTTTTTTTTTTTTTTTCAGATGGAACAGGTGAGTTTTATTTGGACATTCAACTTGTTCAGAGAGCTCAGGGGCCTCACCTTCCCTTTCCAGGCCCCCTTCCCTGTTTCCCCTCCCTAGGGGGACACTCAGGTACAATGCCTGGAGTCCTATGCCCCTTGCCCTGCCCCGACACACCCCCTCCCTCCCCTGCACTGAGAAGGAGGGGCAGAGGGAGGAGGTGAGGGGCCTGGAAGAGTTGGATCAGAATGGTACATGCACTGACAGCAGCACCCACTGCCCCCACCCGGGCTGAGGCCTGAGAGAGGCTCACAGTGGAGGAGAGTAGATTCATAGTAGGGCAGCAGGCTCTTGCCTGGGAAGCTCCCCGCCTCAGCCCTGGGGGAGCCCCTGGCCTCCTGCTTACCCGTCCTTCTGAGGCTACGACTCTGAGGTAGATTTCACAGAGGGAATGTGGGTCGCTGGGTTGTGGGGAGGGGGTTAGCTCTTTTTAAGTTGATCTCCACAGCACTCTGGGCCCATCATAAGGTTCTGGCCTGGGAGGCTGGGCTGATGACATCCACCCAGCTACTGGAGGCTGAGTCACACCTGGGCTCCAGGGCACCTGTGGTGTCAGGGCTTGAGTGGGGTCAGGTTGGCGGGACACATCTGCATGAACAACCTGCGCCTTGACATTAGGGGCTCCAGAAGAAGGGCATGGGACTGGGAAGCAGACACAGATGGTTCTCTGGCCTGAGGCTCATGGTGCCTCAGGGAAGACTCTTGGGGCCAGATGCTCCCAGTCCTTTAGGGTCCTCCTTCTCCACTCCCACCTTCCCTATTCCCCAGTAAATGCAATATTTGTTATTATAATTTTATGATTTTAATTTTTAATTATTTTATAGCATAAACTAAATAATATATTAGTATGTAATAGTACATATGTCAAAACATAATAATCAATTGAAAAGCTTAATTTCTGGTGGCCAATTTTTCTAATTTCTCTCTTGGTTCATTTATATTTAATATGTCATCTTTGTATAGGCATTTGAGTTCTCAGCTTTCACAATACACAAAACAAAGGTGATTTCAACCTGTTTACCAAAAGAATGTAGATTATTAAGTACTAATATATAGAAGTACAAATGATAGTAGTTGGGAGATAACAGAATGAAGAGGTTGAGAAGTAGAGGAATAGAGACATCCTCATTTTACAAAAGAAAATGGGCAGGAAATAATATCTAATGTTGTTAGAACAACAAATGAAAGAGCAATAATATATTTATAATGAAAATTAATGGAGGAAGAGAAAATAGTATTATTATTAAATTATAAGGGTGGATTTAACTGTGGGACGTTAAGTATGATAAATTCTTATAATCAAGTAGGAAATAAATGGAGAAATCCAGAAAAAATAGAATTATTATTTAAAATATGAAGAAAAATTAATTTAGAAATTTTATTTATTTATTTATTTAATACTTTATTCTACATTACAATACTGTATTTGTTTTGCCAAACATTGACATGAATCAGCCACAGGTGTCCACGATCTCCCAATGCCGAAGCCCCCTCCCACCTCCCACCCTATATCATCTCCCTGAATCATCTTGTGCACCAGCCCCAAGAATCCTGTATCCTGTATTGAACATAGACTGGTGCTTCGTTTCTTACAAGATAGTATACATGTTTCAATGCCATTCTCCCAAATCATCCCACCCTCTCCCTCTCCCTCAGAGTCCAAAAGTCCGTTCTATACCTCTGTGTCTCTTTTGTTGTCTCACATAGAGGGTCATCATTACTATCTTTCTAAATTCCATATATATGTGTCAGTATACTGTATTGGTGCTTTTCTTTCTGGCTTACTTCACTCTGTATAATCGGCTCCAATTTCATCCATCTCATTAGAATGGAGTCAAATTTATTATTTTTAAGGGCTGAGTAGTACTCCATTGTGTATATGTACCACCTCTTTCTTACCCATTCATCTGCTGATGGACATCTAGGTTGCTTCCATGTCCTGGCTATTATAAACAGTGCCGCAATGAACATTGGGGTACATGTGTCTCTTTCAATTCTGGTTTCCTCGGTGTGTATGCCCAGCAGTGGAATTGCTGGATCATAAGGCAGTTCTATTTGCAAATTTTTAAGGAATCTCCACACTGTTTTCCATAGTGGCTGTACTAGTTTGCATTCCCACCAGCAGTGTAAGAGGGTTCCCTTTTCTCCACATCCTCTCCAGCATTTATTGCTTGTAGACTTTTGGATCGCAGCCATTCTGACTGGTGGGAAATGGTACCTCGTTGTGGTCTTGATTTGCATTTCTCTGATAATGAGTGATGTTGAGCATCTTTTCATGTGTTTGTTAGCCATCTGTATGTCTTCTTTGGAGAAATGCCTATTTAGTTCTTTGGCCCATGTTTTGATTGGTTCGTTTAGTTTTCTGGAGTTGAGCTGTATAAGTTGCTTGTATATCTTTGAGATTAGTTGTTTGTCAGTTGTTTCATTTGCTATTGTTTTCTCCCCATTCATAAGGCTGTCTTTTCACCTTGCTTATAGTTTCCTTTTATGTGCACAAGCTTTTAATTTTAATTAGATCCCATTTGTTTATTTTTGCTTTTATTTCCAGTATACTGGGAGGTGGGTCATAGAGAATCCTGCTGTGATTTATGTAGGAGAGTGTTTTGCCTATGTTTTCCTTTAGGAGTTTTATAGTTTCTGGTCTTACATTTAGATCTTTAATCCATTTTGAGTTTATGTTTGTGTATGGTGTTAGAGAGATGTCTAGTTTCATTCCTTTAAAAGTGGTTGACCAGTTTTCCCAGCACCACCTGTTAAAGAGACTGTCGTTACTCCATTGTATATTCTTGCCTCCTTTGTCGAAGATAAGGTGTCCATAGGTGTGTGGGTTTATCTCAGGGCTTTCTATTTTGTTCCACTGATCTATATCTCTGTCTTTATGCCAGTACCATACTGTCTTAATGACTGTGGCTTTGTAGTAGAGCCTGAAGTCAGGCAAGTTGATTCCTCCAGTTCCATTCTTCTTTCTCAAGATTGACTTGACTATTCGAGGTTTTTTGTAATTCCATACAAATCTTGAGATTATTTGATCTAGTTCTGTGAAAAATACGGCTTTGGGTAGTATACTCATTTTCACTATATTGACTCTTCCGACCCATGAGCATGGTGTATTTCTCCATCTATTAGTGTCCTCTTTGATTTCTTTCATCAGTGTTTTATAATTTTCGATATATAGGTCTTTAGTTTCTTTAGGTATGTATATCCCTAAGTATTTTATTCTTTTCGTTGCAATGGTGAATGGGATTGTTTCCTTAACTTCTTTTTCTACTTTCTCATTATTAGTGTATAGGAATGCAATGGATTTCTTAGTGTTGATTTTATATCCTGCAACTTTACTATATTCATTGATTAGCTCTAGTAGTTTTCTGGTCGAGTCTTTAGGATTTTCTATGTAGAGGATCATGTCGTCTGTGAACAGTGAGAGTTTTACTTCTTCTTTTCCAATATGGATTCCTTGTATTTGTTTTTCTGCTCTGATTGCTGTGGCCAAAGCTTCCAGAACTATATTGAACAGTATTGGTGAAATTGGACACCCTTGTCTTGTTCTTGACTTTAGGGAAATGGTTTCAATTTTTCACCATTGAGGATAATGTTAGCTGTGGGTTTGTCATATATAGCTTTTATTATGTTGAGGTACGTTCCTTCTATCCCTGCTTTCTGGAGAGTTTTTATCATAAATGGATGTTGAATTTTGTCAAAGGCTTTTTCTGCATCTATTGAGATAATCATATGATTTTTATATTTCAATTTGTTAATGTGATGAATTACATTGGTTGACTTGCAGATATTGAAGAATCCTTGCATCCCTGGGATAAAGCCCACTTAGTCATGGTGTATGATCTTTTTAATGTGTTTCTGGATTCTGATTGCTAAGATTTTGTTGAGGATTTTTGCATCTATGTTCATCAGTGATATTGGCCTGTAGTTTTCTTTTTTTGTGGTGTCTTTGTCAGGTTTTGGTATTAGGGTGATGGTGGCCTCATAGAATGAGTTTAGAAGTTTACCTTCCTCTGCAATTTTCTGGAATAGTTTCAGTAAGATAGGTGTTAGCTCTTCTCAAGTTTTTGGTAGAATTCAGCTGTGAAGCCATCTGGACCTGGGCTTTTGTTTGCTGGAAGATGTCTGATTACAGTTTCAATTTCCATGCTTGTGATGGGTCTGTTAAGATTTTCTATTTCTTCCTGGTTCAGTTTTGGAAAGTTGTACTTTTCTAACAATTTGTCCATTTCTTCCAAGTTGTCCATTTTATTGGCATATAATTGCTGATAGTAGTCTCTTATGATTCTTTGTATTTCTGTGTTGTCTGTCATGATCTCTCCATTTTCATTTCTAATTATGTTGATTCGATTTTTTTCTCTTTGTTTCTTGATGAGTCTGGCTAATGGTTTGTCAGTTTTATTTATCCTTTCAAAGAACCAGCTTTTTGCTTTGTTGATCTTTGCTATGGTCTCTTTTGTTTCTTCTGCATTTATTTCTGCCCTAATTTTTAGGATTTCTTTCCTTCTACTAACTCTGGGGTTTTCCATTTCTTCCTTTTCTAGTTGCTTTAGGTGTAGAGTTAGGTTATTTATTTGACTTTTTCTTGTTTCTTGGGGTATGCCTGTATTTCTATGAACTTTCCTCTTAGGACTGCTTTTATAGTGTCCCACAGGTTCTGTGTAGTTGTGTTTTCATTTTCATTCGTTTTGATGCATATTTTGATTTATTTTTTGATTTCTTCAGTGATTTGTTGATTATTCAGAAGGGTGTTGTTCAGCCTCCAAATGTTGGAATTTTTAATAGTTTTTCTCCTATAATTGAGATCTAACCTTAGTGCATTATGGTCAGAGAAGATGCTTGGAATAATTTCGATTTTTTTTAATTTATCAAGGTTAGATTTATGACCCAGGATGTGATCTATTCTGGAGAAGGTTCCGTGTGCACTTGAGTAAAAGGTGAAATTCATTGTTTTGGGGTGAAATGTCCTATAGATATCAATTAGGTCTATCTGGTCTATTGTATCATTTAAAGTTTGCTTCTCTTTGTTAATTTTCTGTTTAGTTGATCTGTCCATAGGTGTGAGTGGGGTATTAAAGTCTCCCACTATTATTGTGTTATTATTAATTTCCCCTTTCATGCTTGTTAGCATTTGTCTTACATATTGCGGTGCTCCTATGTTGGGTGCATATATATTTATAATTGTTATATCTTCTTCTTGGATTGATCCTTTAATCATTGTGTAGTGGCCTTCTTTGTCCCTTTTCACAGCCTTTGTTTTAAAGTCTATTTTATCGGATATGAGTATTGCTACTCCTGCTTTCTTTTGGTCTTTATTTGCATGGAATATCTTTTTCCAGCCCTTCACTTTTAGTCTGTATGTGTCCGTTGTTTTGAGGTGGGTCTCTTGTAGGCAGCATATATAGGGATCTTGTTTTTGTATCCATTCAGCCAGTCTTTGCCTTTTTTTTTTTTTAAATTAAATTTATTTATTTTTTTAATTACAATACTGTATTTGTTTTGCCAACATTGACACGAATCAGCCATAGGTGAACACAATCGCCCAATGCCGAAGCCCCCTCCCACCTCCCACCCCACATCCTCTACCTGAATCATCCGTGCATCAGCCCCATGCATCCTGCATCCTACACCAAACATAGATTAGCGCTTCGTCTTACAGGAAAATACACATGCTTCACTGCCATTCTTTTGGTTGGGGCATTCAACCCATTTACATTTAAGGTAATTATTGATAAGTATGCTCCTGTTGCCATTTACTCTATTGTTTTGGGTTCGGGTTTATACGCCCTTTTTGTGTTTCCTGTCTAAAGTCTATCCTTTAGTATTTGTTGGAGAGCTGGTTTGGTGGTGCTGAATTCTCTCAGCTTTTGCTTGTCTGTAAAGCTTTTGATTTCTCCTTCATATTTGAATGATATCCTTGCTGGGTACAGTAGTCTTGGCTGAAGGTTATTATCTTTCATCACTTTAGGTATGTCTTGCCATTCCCTCCTGGCCTGAAGAGTTTCTATTGAAAGATCTGCAGTTATTCTTATGGAGATCCCCTTGTGTGTTATTTGTTGTTTGTCCCTTGCTGCTTTTAATATTTGTTCTTTGTGTTTGGTCTTTGTTAGTTTGATTAAAATATGTCTTGGGGTGTTCCACCTTGGGTTTATCCTGTTTGACACTCTCTGGGTTTCTTGGACTTGGGTGATTATTTCCTTCCCCATTTTAGGGAAGTTTTCAACTATTATCTCCTCAAGTATTTTCTCATGGTCTTTCTTTTTGTCTTCTTCTTCTAGGACTCCTATAATTCGAATGTTGGAGCATTTCATATTGTCTTGGAGGTCTCTGAGGTTGTCCTCATTTCTTCTAATTCATCTTTCTTTTTCCCTTGCTGATTCATTTATTTCTACCATTCTATCTTCTATTTCACTAATCCTATCTTCTGCCTCCATATTCTACTATTTGTAGCCTCCAGAGTGTTTCTGATCTCATTTATTGCATTATTCATTATATGTTGACTCTTTTTATTTCTTCTAGGTCCTTGTTAAACCTTTCTTGCATCTTCTCAAACCTTGACCCCAGGCTATTTATCTGTGATTCCATTTTGATTTCAAGATTTTGGATCATTTTTACTATCAGTATTTGGAATTCTTTCTCAGGTAGATTTCCTATCTCTTCCTCTTTTGTTTGGTTTGGTGGGCATGTCTCCTGTTCCTTTACCTGCTGGGTATTCCTCTGTCTCTTCATCTTGGTTATATTGCTGCATTTGGGGTGGCTTTTCTATATTCTGGGAATTTGTGGAATTCTCTTTATTATTGAGCTTCCTCTCTGTGTGTGGGGTTATATCAGTGGCTTGTCAAAGTTTCTTGATTAGGGAGGCTTGTGTTGAAGTTCTGGTGGGTGGAGCTGGATTTCCTCTCTCTGGAGTGCTGTGAAGTGTCAAGTAATGGGTTATGAGGCGTCAATGGTTTTGGAGTATTTTGAGCTGCCTGTGTATTGAAGCTCAGGGGCTTGTTCTTGTGTTGCTGGACAATTTGCATGGTATGTCTTGCTCTGGAACTTGTTGGCTCTTGGGTGGTGCTCAATTTCAGTTATAGGTATGAAGGCGTTTGATGAACTCTTATTGGATAATATTCCCTGTATTCAGGAATTCTTTGATGATCTCAGGATTTGGGCTTTCGCCTCCTGATTCTGGTTTTCAGATTTGTTTTTACTATAGCCTCATGATTTCTCCATCTATACAGCACTAATGTTAAAACATCTAGGTTAATGATGATAGGTTTCTCCACTTTGAGGGTCATCCCTAGAGGATCGCTGAGTTACTTGGAGGAGAGAAGAGGGAGGGGGTAGTTAGAGGTGAGTGGAATGGGATGAGGTGGAATCAAAAGAGGAAAAAGCAAGCTAGCCCATAACCCATTTCTTGTGTGTGCTCCAAAGTCTGGAACTCTCGGAGGTGGTCACAGAGTTATACATGGAAGAGGAGAGGTAGAAAGTAGATAGAGATGGCCAGGAGGATAAAAGAGGGAGATGCAAAGGAGGGATACAGATCTGACCAGTGACCAGTTCCCTGAGAATTCTCCACCTTCTGGAGCACACAGAGATTCATAGAGTTGGGTAGAGAAGAGGAGGGGAGGGAGGAGACAAAAGCCGCCTGGTGGAGAAAAGAGAGATTCCAAAGGGGGAGAGAGTGGTCAAGCCAATAATCTCGCACTCATGTAAAATTGGGTACTGAAGATTAGGTTTTTAAAAGTACAAAATTGGCAACAAATACCAAAATGCCTAGATTAAAAATCTGGAGTAGAGATTGGGTTTTCAAAGATAAAATATTAAAGATAAGAAGAAGGAGGAGAGAAATTTTTTTTTTAATAGAGAAAAAAATAATAATAAAATGAAATAAAAGACTGTAGACTTATTAAAAGACAATTTCCACCACCAACAGGACTATATACGGCATTTGCTTTAAAGATAGGGATTTTTTTGAAAAGTAATATTAGGTTATAAAAATAAATAGAAATATAGAAGACTTAAAAATTTAAGTAAGTTTAGGAAAAAAAGATGAAAAAGAAAAGAAAAAACAAATTTTAAAAAGGAAAAATTTTTAAAGAAAGAAAAAAATTCTTAAAAAAAAAATTCACGCTTCAATATCATCCCCCTCCCTCCCCCAAAAAAAATTGATCATAAAAGTAGTAACGGTATATCTGGCACTTTCTCTGTCGTTGTGGACTGTGTGGGGTCGCTACCAAGGCAGTTCCCTCTGTTTGACTTCCCCTGTTTGCTGGTCCCTTCCGTGTCTGATTTCCATCTTGACACAGGGAGGGTGGTGGTGGACTGTGCACTGGGCTTGCCCCTTCTCGCTCTGTGGGATAACCGTGTGGGGCCTGACCTATGCTTCATGCACTTCACCGGTCTAAGCCCTCAGGTTTGGCGCTCCGGAAGCCCTCCAATGCTTGAATCTGGTTGAACCGGGGCTTTGTTCCCTTCCCAGGTCCGAGTGGCTAGGGAGTTTGGCGTGCGCTATTGCGACTTCTGGGCTTTCCAGGTCACTCAATTTTCTGGGAGCTCCACCAGGGCTCTTTCTCAGGCAGATGATGACTGTTCAGAGCCTCCCAGCAATCTCAAAAGCAAAGAAACCTGCTTGCAATTTGGTAGGTAGTGTATCTCTTGAGCTGCGATTGCCCCCTTCCAGCACTTAAGACTCTGGCTGCCTGTCGCCGGAGGGGGATGATCTGCAGCCGGCTATTGCCGATCCATCCTTTGTTCTGTGTGCGGGCCTGTTGGTGTCTTATGTTCGAGCGTTTCGCATGTTAGCTATCCTACAGTCTGGTTTGCTAGACCAAGATAGTTTGTTCTAGCCACGCACGGACCCGATTCTGGCCCTGTTATGCCCCGATTCTCGAGAAAAGCCCTGCAGCCTACGTCTCCGGCGGCCCAATTCTTAGAAAGCACTGTCGTGGGCGCGATCCTCCCTGCCCAACCCCTACTGCTGTCAGATGCAGGCGTTTGTGCTGCTTATCCGCTGGGGGTTATACTGTTGAATTCGTAATCTGTTGGTTTTAATTATTTATTTATTCTTCCTTCCTGTTATGTTGCCCTCTGTGTTTCCAGGGCTCGCCCCATACACAGCTGTGAGAATGTTCCCCAATTTTAGGAAAACTTTCTTTTTAAGAGTCTCTTCCTGGGACGGGATTCCCTTCCTGTGATGGGTCTCCCTCCCTACCTCCTTTGTCTCTATCTTTGTCCTTTATTTTAATTCCTACCTGGTTTTGAAGCCAATGATCTGCTTTGCTGGATGCCTGATGTCCTCTGCCAGCAGTCAGAAGTTGTTTTGTGGAATTTACTCAGCGTTGAAATGTTCTTTTGATGAAGTAGTGAGGGAGAAAGTGTTCTCCCCATCCTATTCCTCCGCCATCTTTTTCGTTCCCCAATTTAGAAATTTTAAAATTAACTCATTCCTCAGAAGGTGTTGATTCAGGCTTATAAAAACAGGTCAGGAGTTATAATTGCCATTTACAGCCATTTTTAGTAGAATTTGGTTATTTAATACAGGGAATTCCCTGGTTATCCAGTGGTCAGAACCCCACATTTTCATTGTTGATTGTTTAATACAGCACAGCATTGTTTTAATAAAAACTGTTTAAGATACATTTTAAAATATGAATAATTAAGCAAACCAAAAGAGCAAAAATAATTCTGGAATTTAATAAATTTGACGATTCTTCTTTTTGAAAAGAATCAAAATGAGGGAAGTAAATGCAGACATTTTTCCTGTCATAGGTACTTACCTTTGTTCTTGTTTTATATATATTGAGAAATATACAGAATAAAACATCCACTGAAACACTGCTCATCAATCATTCAATACTCCAGCCTTATGAAACTAACATTTTAATTGGAAACACAATTGAACAGTTAATTGCATTAAAGTGTTTTTTTTTCATTACATTAAAGTTAATGGCATTAAAGTTTGATAAGGATGTTTGGGAAACTAAAAGACATTTTGGACTTACCTAGCAATAGTGTCTCCTGTGGACAAGGCCAGATCAGGGAATATTTACAACAAAGCCATTTTTCACACTAAATATCTTAGTAGAGAAATATTGACTGAGGTATCACATGTGTATGACAGAGCATTATATCTGGAAGGCACTGGGTGATTCTAGATTATACCAAGGCAATAAAAACCCTCTTGAAAAGTATTTGATAACCAAAACAAAACTCATCAGTTTGTCAATGGCCTTTAAATATTACCCTTTGTACATTTGTAGGATCATGGTTAGTAAGGCTTCTACTCTGATAATTTATAAAAAATGAAATGCAAAACTCATACACATTGCAAATCTATTTTTTTAAACACAAGATTATATAGCAGTTAGAAGTACAAAGAATCATGTGACAGTAAATTGTGGACTTAATATCACATTAACCCCTAGTTGTTTACATAAATATATATCTAAAAACAAAGTATTCTTCTGCTACCACAAAACAACCTTCAAAATCAGAATATTAGTATCTATACATTACTACCATCTAATCTTCAGGCTTCATTAAAGTTTTGCCATTTGTAATGCTAATATTTTTATAAGAAAACAACTTAGTTCAGAATCATACATAGTAAATAGCTCTTCCTGTTTCCATAATTTCCCTCAAGCAGTCTTTAGTCTTTTCTTGTCTGATCCTGACACTTCTGAAGAACAGAGGCTATCGTTTTATAAATTGCCCCTCAATCTGGAATCATCAGATGTTTCCTTGTGATTTGATTCATGAATCTTTGTAAAGAATATCACAGGAGAGACACTATATTCTTAGCGCACCTGAAGCAGTGACATATGATTTTAATTTGTCCAGTTACTGATGATATTCATCTTAATCACTTGATTAAGGTGATATATGTCAGGTTTCTCGACCATGTTGATATTCCCCATTGAAATGAATATGAATTCAGTGGGAGGTTACATTCATATCTTAAACATTCTTCATTCCCAATTGTTCTTTTGAAATGCCCCATATGTCTTTGACTACTTTATTTTTGACAACAACAAGGTGTCCTAGATTCATTTTGTACTTTACATGAGCCAACCTTAGACTTAGTCACTTCAATAAGAAACTTTGGTTTCTTTTAGATGCAAATGACATTTAGAAGTCAAAAACCATGATCTAGATATGACCATTGTGCTCTGTGGCCTGTGCTTAGTTATGCTAGCTATGTACCTTTCATAAAAAAAATGTTGCCTACATTCTGAAATATACAGTATAGCCTATTCTCTAGGTTATGATCTTTAAAGATATAACACTTTTCATTCACCCAGAAATTAAAATTTGCATAACAAAGAATACCATTTATCTTGGTGGAGGTTATAGGAACATTGTGACTAGACTCACATGGACAGATATAAACACAAAGGATTCCAGTGCTAAGAATGAAACAACCAGGCATACTCTCCCCTTTTAGTATAAAAGAAGCCGGGATTCTAACTCAGAGAAAATGATTCTTTGGAACACTAGTTTGCCATCTTTTCAGTCTGCTTGCCACATAAAGTCTCTATTCCTTGCTCCAAAGATTCATCTCTTGGTTTATTGGTGCATTGTGTAACAACCAGTACAAGCTTGGACTCAGAAACACATACAAATATCTACACAGACAAAATTAATTCTCCATCATCTATCTATCTAATCTATCCAACTGAGCATTGCAAATCTTCACCCTGATGTATAAAATTTAACTCTATAACTTCTAGCTTTATCCCTTTGTATATCTGGCTACCTTATCTATTCCTAAGAAACCTACTTTAGTTACTGTTAATATATTTACATATTTGATTAATGCCCTTTATCTACCAACCTTCCATCTCTGCTGCCACCTGTTTTCTGCAGAGATACCCTCCATTCCCTGCTTGAGCTTGACCTCCATTCTGGGTGGCAGAATGCTGCCCATCCCGAAAGGAATGTCCTTAGTCTATTGGATAATTAAACTTTCATCTCATTAATGTATACATATCATCTCTGTGTGTCTCTAACTGTTACAGCAAATCCCAGTTTTGCAAGGCTGCTTCATTTTTTGTTTTAGTTAATAGTTGTGTGTTTGTTCAGTCACTCAGTAGTGTCCGACTCTTTGCAGCCTCATGGACAGTAGCCTGCCAGGCTCTTCTGCCCATGACATTTTCCAGACAAGATACTGGAGTGGGTTGCCATTTCCTACTCCAGGGGATCTTTCCAACCCAGTAACTGAACCTCTTGAGTCTTTTGCATTAGCAGACTGATTCTTTACCACTAGAGCCACCTGTATAGAAATACTTTGTTGGATGCATATTATGCATGATTAATGCATTATAGACACCATTGTTCATATGTCACACTCTAATGGCAAAAGATTATATTTTAGAATTGTATATCAGAAGATACATTCTACAACGTTGTGGTTTTTTTACACTAAAATGTTAGCTTTTTCCCATCGAAGAGAATTACTGTGTCATAATATTCAAAAGATACTTATATATGTTTCAGTTCAGTTCAGTTCAGTTCAGTTCAGTCACTCAGTCGTGTACTACTCTTTGTGACCCCATGAATCGCAGAACTCCAGGTCTCCCTGTTCATTACCATCTCCCAGAGTTCACTCAGACTCACGTCCATTGAGTCCATGATGCCATGCAGCCATCTCATCCTCGGTCGTCCCCTTCTCCTCCTGCCCCCAGTCCCTTCCAGCATCAGAGTCTTTTCCAATGAGTCAACTCTTCCCATGAGGTGGCCAAAGTACTGGAGTTTCAGCTTTAGCATCATTGCTTCCAAAGAAATCCCAGGGCTGATCTCTTTCAGAATGGACTGGGTGGATCTCCTTGCAGTCCAAGGGACTCTCAAGAGTCTTCTCCAACCCCATAGTTCAAAAGCATCAATTCTTCAGCACTCAGCCTTCTTCACAGTCCAACTCTCACATCCATACATGAAAAAAAGAAGTTGCTCAGTCGTGTCTGACTCTTTGCGACCCCATGGCCTGTAGCCTACCAGGCTTCTTTGTCCATGGGATTTTCCAGGCAATAGCCCTGGAGTAGATTACCATTTCCTTCTCCAGGGGATCTTCCCAACCCAGGGATCAAACCTGGGTCTCCCAGCATTGCAGACAGACGCTTTATCGTCTTAGCCACCAGGAAACCCATCCATACATGACCACAGGAAAAACCATAGCCTTGACTAGACGGAACTTAGTCGGCAAAATAATGTCTCTGCTTTTGCATATACTGTCTAGGTTGGTGATAACTTGTCTTCCAAGGAGTAAGCATCTTTTAATTTCATGGCTGCACTCACCATCTGCAGTGATTTTGGAACCCAAAAAAGAAAGTCTGACACTGTTTCCACTGTTTCCCCATCTATTTCCCATGGAGTGATGGGACCGGATGCCATGATCTTCATTTTCTGAATGTTAAGCCTCAAGCCAACTTTTTTGCTCTCCTTCTTCACTTTCATCAAGAGGCTCTTTAGTTCCTCTTCACTTTCTGCTATAAAGGTGGTATCATCTGCATATCTGAGCTTATTGATATTTCTTCTGGTAATCTTGATTCCAGCTTGTGTTTCTTCCAGTCCAGAGTTTCTCATGATGTACTCTGCATATAAGTTAAAAGTTAGTAGTATTACTTGGTATTTACTCAGGACACACATTTAAGATTATTAACATTATAGATTTTGGACTTAAATTAGGCCCTTAAATAGGTCTTTATGCATGTGAAAAAAATATGCAACACTGTTTTAGTGCCTCTGTGTTTGGGCATGGGTGTGCAATTAAAATTAAAGCAGATAAGAGAATTACTAAGATTCTGATTCTTTTGAAGAAATAGATTTTGTGAGACTGTAAGTGCTTGCAGAATCCACTGAACAGAAAATACACATAACATGTTGGGAAAGAGCTATATATATATATATATATATATATATATATTTTAATCGAGGCATCTTGCTTTAAAATCCTAGCTTTCTTCTGTTTATGAGTATAGGGGAAAACATTACCTAAGCAATCTGTATTTCAAAAGTCATCTACAAAATGTTGATCAAAGAGTGTTTGTCTCACTGAGTTATGGTGAAGATTACATGCATTTCGAGGTATAAAAGATCTTATATAGTGTACATTGTGTAATTGTTAGCTATTATTATTGTAATATAAAATTTTATTTGCTTACAGATGATATTATTACTGTGTGTTCCTTGGAAATCTAAAATATAGTCCTTTATTAAAAGTTCACCTTTCACTGGAAATCTCTGTTTTTGCCTAAAAATATTTGGAAACCAAATTGATCATTCCCAACTAATTTACTTATATATGCTAGGACATATGAAAGTTATCTAATTTGATTTTTTGCTGTTGTTCTATGCCACTTGACTGTTTTTAATGAAACTCCCTCCAGCCAGTTTGAATAATAAAATTGCTAAGTGGTGAATACCTTAGTGAGTTTAGTAAAGAAACACATAACTGGATATCTGGGGAGAACAGCTTGCAGTTGCCAGCAAACTAGCCAAAAGGCACATTTAATGATTTTTGTCAATCCTTCTTCATTTGACAAGTAAAGAATATCCACTGTTTCATGCCCCCCACCAAAAGAAGGGTTGTCAATTTTTATTCACACTTTCCCACAGGTATGCAAACACCTGAGCTATAACTATTTCCTCCTCTTCCTGCCCTGCTTGAGCTACTCATCAATATCTGTTTTTTCATTCCCTTCTTCTTTGGAGGACAGTTGTCCTTGATTTGAGAAGACTAGTACTGATTCTTAGTATCAAAGGCTATTCCAGCTATCTACATTCTTCAAAGACAAATCAAAGTAACCTTTCATCCCTCTTCCTTGTGGACCATCATTAATACAACTTGCATTTTTAATGTTACAGTCCTGCTGGCCACCACATCTGAAACCGTAAGAGTGACAGTGCATGCAGAACCTTATCCTACTGTGCTTTTTGCTCCCTGCCTGTGAAACTGAGATCCAGTGCTGAAAGTCCTGGAGTTCTGACGCTTCACTTTGAGTGGAAGCTTTGTTGTTTTGGCACCAGAAAAGAAAAACCTAGGGAGAAATGTTAGTTTACAAAGTTGGATAATACCAAAATTAAAAAAAAAAAAAGAAGAAGAAGAAGAAGAGGAAAATATATGCTGTGAAAATGCTCTACATTAGGAGTCATGGAGTTGCATTCATGTATGTGAATACATGATAAAATCTTTTGTGTACTGTAGTTTGTTAAATTCAGGAATTTAGACATATTATGCTCAAACTGGAGAAGGCAATGGCACCCCACTCCAGTACTCTTGCCTGGAAACTCCCATGGACGGAGGAGCCTGGTGGGCTGCAGTCCATTGTGTCACTAAGAGTCGGACAAGACTGAGCGACTTCACTTTCACTTTTCACTTTCATGCATTGGAGAAGGAAATGGCAATCCACTCCAGTGTTCTTGCCTGGAGAATCCCAGGGAGGGGGAGTCTGGTAAGCCGCTGTCTATGGGGTCGCACAGAGTCGGACACGACTGAAGCGACTTAGCAGCAGCAGCAGCAACATGTTCAACCTACATTATACAGAATCTTCTTTGCAATATCATTTTAATAACTGGTTAATTGATTTCAGTGCGCTAGCAGACCTGTTGTACTTGGTCTATGCAGAAGAAATCATTATCAGAATTAAAGTTACATATGTTCTCACAAAGGCCTTTGAAACTCTCTGATAAAAAGGATTAACCCTCTTTGAAAAGTATTTGTACATGTATAGGATTAATTCTCTTTGAAACATACTTGTGCTTCTTATAACAACCAACAAATAAGACTTCGAATATGAGTTCATCTATGTTTGGCAGATTTAAAGAACTAATTTTGGAAACTGAATGGGTTTTCCAAATGAGGTACTTAGCAAAAGCAGACAATAGTATAGAAATCAGCTTAAAAAAGATATCTTGATTGTTTTCTGTGGCAGGATGACAGACAGAAGCATTGAAAGCATACATGAAAAGAGACATACATTTTTCTATACAGAGAGAGATTTTCAAGCCATCAGTTCATTCAGTTCAGTTCAGTCGCTCAATCATGTCTGACTCTTTGCGATCCCATGGCCTGCAGCATGGCCCTGTCCGTGACGAAGTCCTAGAGTTTGCTCAAACTCATGTCCATTGAGTCAGTGTTGCCATCCATCCATCTCATCCTCTGTTTTCCCCTTCTCCTCCTGCCTTCAATCTTTCCCAACATCAGGGTCATTTCCAATGAGTCAGTTCTTTGCATCAGGTGGCCAAAGCCATATCAATCTCTTAAATAGACTTCCTAATAAACATACACATAGCCATGCTCAGGTCGAGGTGATCTTTTATGATAAAAAGAAGCAGTATATTATAACAATTATGAGCAAAATTAAAGTAAAAAAATAAAATATTCAGTAGTAAGAGTGCCATGTTTTGACACTCTTTGGCAAAATTCAATCCATTTTTCTTTTAATAATTCTTCCATGTTCATACACTATGCTAGGCACTTATGATGCAACAGTGACTTTTAAAAAAGAAATCTGTATTTAAAGAATGTACATACCACTAGGACACTGGGTAAGTTACCTAAATTCTGAATGGTAGTCTCTTGGTGTATTAAAAAGAATAAGTGTATCTCATTTGATGTGCTGTCACTAAGTTTTGTGTGACTCTTTGTGATCCGATGGATTGTAGCCCACCAACATCCTCCGTCCATGGGATTTTTCAGTCAAGAATACTGGAGTGGGTTGCCATTTCCTTCTCCAACCCCACTGGTAGTCAAAAATAAAACAAATATTTCCTTGGCCATAGTCAATAATCAGTGTCACCTATTATTATTGCCACAACCATCCTCAAAAATCGTTATATCTGTCCTTGTCTAATATAGGGAGACACGAGATAATTATTACCTTTGTACAAAATGGTGGAAAGGGATTTACATCTCTACAAAATGAGTCTAAAGAAAACATATTATCATTATTTTTCACTATAGTACATATGGAACCATTTCTAAACATGTTTTCTGCGTGGCAAATTTAAAGAATACCCCTAAAATGTATTTATTAAAGTTCTGTCTCTGATAGACAACACCGATGAATTTTTTGAAAAGATACATGCACAGGAATTTTCCAGCCCAATGTTTTTTAGGTTGATATATAATTTGATATCTGCTATTTTTCCAAAAGCAATTGTGTGCTTTCAGAATTGAAATCTACCCAGTATCTTCTAACCACCCAATTGTATATTAGTTAATTCATTTAAGATAGTTTGGTTTTTAAGTGCCTTATATTATCTTAGTAGAAGCATACAAAGGTCATTAAAATATGGTTGCATCCTTGGAATAGAAATAGTACAGCTGAGGAGACAGGCAGGTATTTATATTGTTTCAATTCTATGAAAGAAATTATTATTTTGAAAAGGTCCATTCTGCCACCTTATCTATATCTCCTTTGACATGCTCACATCATCCACTGCAAGAACTAGATAATTTGCCAACACTGCCTGAATTTCAAGGATAGATTGAGGCTGGCTTACTCTTCCAGTCAGCTTTGAATACTCTTTTTCAGTGATTGGTCCTATATGGCTTCATATCTTAACTATTTCCCTTGTTTTAGTGGAATTTATTGAATTTATTTTGGATTGTAAGACTTATGTCTGGTTTTGCACTGTTTTATGTAACTCTCTGAGGGGAAATTTATAACTGTGAGTTAATAAATAGATATTGTTTTAAGCTGCTAAATTTGTGGTCATTTTCCATGCAGAGATAGAAAAATAGCATAATTAAAAATCATTAGTTCAGTGAAACTTAATAGAACATAATAGTTAAACGGGCTTCCCAGGTGGCACAGTGGTAAAGAATCCGCCTGCCAATGCAGGTGATGCCAGGGAATGCGGATTTGATCCCTGGGTGGGGAATATCCCCTAGAGCAGAAAGCGGCAACCTGCCCCAGTATTCTTGCCTGGAAAATTTCCTGGACAGAGGAGCTTGTCAGGCTCTAGTACCTGCAGTCGCAAAGAGATATGACTGAGCGACTGAGAACACGCAGGGTGTGGCTATTCCTTATACTTGACCTAAGTATTTGAGCACGTTGTACCACACATCACAAAGATGCAAGGAAATGGAAAGCAAAATTTATAAGGAGTTATAGCAAAAATTAACTCACATCTTACAGGGTAGTTAGGTTCTTAGGATAACTGTTGAAGTGAGAGTTGTGCTTAAAGAAGCAACATTGGTGTTAGATATAGCATGTGAATGAGTTAAACACAACTGATGCTTCCTCCAGCACTGGAACAGATGTTATAGCAGATGAACTGGCTGTTGGTAATATTAATAGTAATAAAAATAACACCACTAATATCTCTATGCTATACATTCTTTTAAGCACTATAAATGTATATTAGACCACACAACTTTTAATAATCTTAAGAGATAGTTATCCTCACTATTTTATAAAAGAGGCAATTTAGGCGAGAGTGGCTACATGGAAGAGTGATGATATGTATGCAACATGATATCCAGATTAGGGAAGTTTGAAGAAAAAGCAAGGGAACTGCTCATAAAATGCAATCATAATCATCCAATTCTCTCATAACTGGGAGAGAATTAATTCTTGTAACTCCACTAGTTAAACACAAGTTGTCTGGAAACAATTCTAATTCTTCCACTTGCTTTGTGGGAACTTAAATAAGTCATGTGATCTCTCATTTCTGGTTTCCTCATCTGAAAGTGATATGAGAAATCAATTTACATAAAGCATTTAAAGCTGTTGGCAATTAATAAATAGTCAACAATAATATATTATTTATTAATCCTTATGTGTCTATATAGACTACAGGGAAAGTTCTTCCTCTCAGTGCCGTATAGGGCATTCACATGGTACCATATCCATGAAAATTTTTGATTGTTAAGTGCGTACATTTTAATAGCATAAAAATATTTTTCAAAATATAAAAGTATTATATTAGCAATATAGCTTTATAATAAATATTTTTGTTTATGAAATCTGGAATGATATTTTTAATACTCCCTGGACTTGCAGAGGAATAAGATTTGATTTCCTTCTATATAGTAAACATGGAGGATCCATGTTTTAAAAGAAACACATTGAAGTAGCATTCAACTTAAGTGAGGATTCTGAAAGAAAAGCAAGTTTCTATTCTCATGTTCTAAAAATTACTACTTTTAAGTCTATTTTTAGTATAATCTGTTATTAATTCTCATTCTCTGAATAGTATGTTTATTCTTCTCTTTCTGTGTACCACCCTAAAATAGTTTCACTTTTTTCCAGCACAGAAGAAGGCAGATTTATTTCAGTTACAATACTCATATCCTGCCATCTCTACCTTCCTATCTTTTTATAATTTTGATACTATTGGTTGTTTTCAAACTGGTAGTCAAAAACTCACTTGTGTCCCTGGAACAGGCAATTAATCAGTAGTTCTGGGTCTTTGAGCTCTTTCCTTGTTCATAACTTTCAGCTCAGATTTTGAAGGTGTCTGGGTTTATGCTTGTCAGATCAGCATTCATTTTTAATTGGATAATCTGATGCTTCCTCCCAAAGAAATATCCATTAAACAGACATCCATAGTCTTTCTACCTTCAGGAAACTGGTGAATTCTGTTTGGGCTCATGTTCCTTCTTTTGTGTCTTTGTTTATGTGGGTCTATAGTTACATGTTAATTTTAATTATCAACTGCTTTACTATTATTTAAACAGACTCTAAGAAGGAATTAAGAACTGAATGTGCTCATTTCTTATTTTTAAAGTGCCTCTTTCTCTTTTCCCAACTGTTAGTGATGAAATAAAATTATCTTATTTTCTCAGGGTGACATGAAAAAAATGTTCAGAAGGAAAGTATCTAAAAGGATTTTAAAACTATTTTCTATTTTACATAAATAATGTGAATAAAAATGTATAGAATCTTATTTGAGGGAAATTTTTTAACATAGCAATGGATAATATTACTGTAGAGATATTATTTGAACATTACTTTTTGTAAACTCACTTGAAATAGTTTATAATCTCTCCTGTGTGTGTATGTGTGTGTATATAAGCATGAATGCAATATATGTAAGTGTTATATATATATATATATCTCAGTGTAGTTTATGATGTTCTAAAAGAAACTAAATATTATAATAGAAATAATCATGAAATTTTTCATGTCAGATGTATGTTTCATTTTATAGAAAACATATTTAACTCTAATGCTGTATACAGAGAATTTCAGCTTTTAGAAGACCAACTAAAAGCAACCAAAGGACTATGTCCTCGATGTATAGAGGTGATTTCGATAAAAGAATATATGTCACATTAGGAGATGAATCTAGAAATATACCAGGTGAAAGAGAGGCAGATTAAATCAACGTACTTTTATCCAGTTTATATTTTGCAATTAGAATTACTACTGATTTTTAACGATGTTGAGATTAAGGTTTCATTTAAATATAGTATTTTTAATATCACAGTCCACTGAAAATTCTATAACATTTCTACAATTTATACATGGAGGAAACACAAAAAACAGAATACCTTTGTTTGAAAAAAATACACTTTTTTTTTTTTTTCTGTTGTAGGAAATAGAGGTGAAGTGTTGCAACTGGCCACTTTCTACAAGGTGAGATGGAGATCATCAGTGACATAAAACTGCCATGCCTCAAAAAGCAAAATATACCCCTTAATAAGTTACTTCTCAAAAGGAACATGGATTATTCATGTTAGATAAAAGGAATATTAAAACAAACACTCCCATCTGTCTATGTTTCCAAGTATATCACAAATAGAGATATACTTTTTTGTATCTGATCTGCAGTTTCTTTTGGGCACTTTACCTCTGTCCCTAAGAGCCCAGAGCTGATTCTTGAATTCCAGAAAGCATACTGTGGTTGATAGGTTTTACAATTCAAGCTTCGCTCTTAATATGACTGAAACCCTTCCCTGACTGATCTGTCTTCTTGTGTAACTCATCACATCCTCATTCTAATTTGAGACTGGATATAGGTGATTGCAAAAGAGATGAGTAGTTATTGAGTCAATAGCTCTTTGCTTCAGTGCAGTGCACTTGATTTTTAGCCATTATTACTATTATTATTTTAAATTTACACAGCATCACATTACTAAATGTTTAAATACAAATGAAACCATTTGAAAAATAGGAAAATAACTGAATTGAGTCAAGACCTTCTATTTCCTTTGATGACAGTTAAGTTTGTGGATCTTAAGGTAACAACATTTCAAAGGTATAATTAGTTCACCCATTCAGTCGTGTCTGAATCTTTGAGATCCATGGACTGTAGCACTCCAGGATTCCTTATCCATCACTAACTCCCAGAGCTTGCTCAAACTCATGTCCATTGAGTTGATGATGCCATCAAGCCATCTCATCCTGTCGTCTACTTCTCCTCCTGCCTTCAATCTTTCCCAGCATCAGGGTATTTTCCAATCAGTCAGTTCTTTGCATCAGGTGGTCAAAGTATTGGAGTTTCAGCTTCAGCATCAGTCCTATCAATGAATGTTCAGAACTGATTTCCTTTAGGATTGACTGGTTGGATCTCTTTGCAGTCCAAGGGACTCTCAAGAGTCTTCTCCAACACCACAGTTCAAAAGCATCAACTCTTTGGTGCTCAGCTTCCTTTATGGTCCAACTCTCATATCCATACATGACTACTGGAAAAAAAAAATCATAGCTTTGACTAGATGAACACTTGTTGGCAAAGTAATGTCTCTGCTTTTTAATATTCTATTTAGGTTTGTCATAGCTTTTCTCCCAAGGAGCAAGTGTCTTTTAATTTCATGGCTACAGATACCATCTGAAGTGATTTTGGAGCTCCCAAAAATAAAGTCTGTCACTGTTTCCATTGTTTCCCCATCTATTTGCCATGAAGTGATCAGTCTGGATGTCATGATCTTGATTCTAGCATGTGCTTCATCAAGCCTGGTATTTTGCATGATGTATTCTACATATAAGTTAAATAAGCAGGGTGACAATATAAAGTCTTGACACACTCTTTTCCCAATTTAAACAAGTCTATTGTTCCATGTCCGGTTCAAATGGTTGCTTCTTGATCTGCATACAGGTTTCTCAGGGGAAAGGGCAGGTGGTCTGGTATTCCCATTTCTTGAGGAATTTTCCACAGTTTGTTGTGATCTACACAGTCAAAGGTGTTAGCATAGTCAATGAAACAGAAGTAGATTTTATTTTAAGGAATTCTCTTGCTTTCTATTATCCATATCTAAATAAGAGTTGAAAAGAAAGCTCAATGTTAGCTATTCTTACTAATGTCTTTGTACTAATCCATATTCTTTCTTTATTTGCTATCAGCATTTTGCAAAAGCTAGGAAAGAAATAACAGGAATCAGCTATTATGTGACGCCTCTTTAACATTTCATTATTTGTTTTCCCTACTTTACATCATTTGTGACTTAAAGGTATGCATCATTTAAGTTGTAGTTTTTAGAGTATATAGAATTTCAAAGTATAAACTATCTAAAACAAACTAAACTTTTAGATGAACTCGAGACCATGAATCCTATTGTTTCAGTTGCCCAGAAGCTCCTAGTATCTATATGGTAACTAGATTAGAGTTGAAAAATGAGCTTCAATGTATGCCACAATGATGACAAGGTGTTAATTTCCATTTCAGCTACTAACTATATATATATATATATATATATATATATTCCACAAAACATGATTTCTAACAAATTCTGGGAAATGTGCCAGGCTTAGAAAATCAGACATGAAAGACAGAGGTACTTTCCTGGTGTATGGAATATGTTGTGTGGATTTTGAATTTCTAATCCATGTAGAAGAATATTCTCCAAGTATTTCATTTTCTAACTTTATCTGAGAGAAGCAGGGCATTTATTTAATCAAGACAGGGATATAGGTCTTCTCAGTACACTTGTGAATCACTGAAGCCACTACAGAGCTGAGTTTCATATTTTAGAATAGATAATAAGGTTTTTCTTCATAATAGGTGATTGAAACTTACTTTAAGATTTTTTTCAGTTAAAAATTCTTAGTATACAAAGTAACCTTTCTCAGATTATGACAGTTATTTTCCAGCCATACTTATTATTGTAACACAATTCATGAAATTCAAGAAATATTGTCAATCTGCAAACATGTTTAATTATTAACAAAATACGTATTTGAAAGTATTTAATTTTTTTCTTATCTATGAAGTATAACAGGTTTTTCCAGGTGATACAAGTGATAAAGAATCTGTCTGCAAATGCAGGAGACAAGGGTTCAATTCCTAAGTCTAGAAGATCCCCTGTAGGTGGGCATGGCAACACACTCCAGTGGTTTTTGCCATGGACAGAGGAGCCTGGTAGGCTACAGTCTTTAGCGTCACAAAAAGTCAGACACAACTAAAGTCACATAGCATGCACTCATGCATGAACTATAACAATCTCAATTAAGACTTGGATGGATAGAGAATTTTGTCAGTTAAATCTACTTGGAACTTTATTTCTGCTACCTAATAGTGATTTTGAGTTATTTGTCAATAAAGGATCATAAGTATACATAGATCAAAATATTACTTATTTTTTTGTTTTTATTTTTTAATAGAAATGTATTTATTTTAATTGGAGGTTACTTATAGACTATTCTATTTACAAAAGAATGCATGTAAACATAACATACAGTATGTATTTATTATATAAGGGTATGTATTATATACACATATATAGAAGACAGACACACTTTTATTTATTTATTTTTTGTATGACAGAGAGGATTTGAAGTAATCTTAAAAACAAATGAAGAATAAAACTACTTGATGGATGATTTACTTCTGTATATGATATTTAGCATATATTACTAACTTTTCAACAGCTAAAAAATAAACATGTGGAAAATATTCTTGCATTATTTGAAACAATTGAAGACTGAAAAAAAAAATAAAGGGAGATGGGAAGGCAATCAAATTATTAAACAGAGAAATAGCAGTGTTTTTTGCTTTTTTTTTTTTTTTTGGTTATGAGGGTCCATTTTTCCCAAGAACACTTTCCACCCACAAGATATTAGGTTACTGAAGCTCAACAAGAAAGTTCCAATTTAGCAGGTTTTAGAAACTGAAGGACAGAATCTAGGACTGCTGGAGTGGCTGGAAATTTGAGGCAAAATCTTGTGAAAAGGAGACAGCTTTGAGAAGGGGAGACCTCAAAACCTCCAACTAAACACCATTCAAAAACCTGGCTTGCCCTTGAACTTCGCTTATATGGAGAAGACTTCAACAGGCCCGATGGAAAACAAGAGATGGAAGGCCGCAGATGCTGGAGATTTCATTTGATACCCATTGCAGAGTAAATGGAGAAGGCAATGGCAACCCACTCCGGTACTCTTGCCTGGGAAATCCCATGGACGAAGGAGCCTGGTAGGCTACAGTCCATGGGGTCGGGAAGGGTCGGACATGACTGAGCAACTTCACTTTCATTCACTGGAGAAGGAAATGGCAACCAACTCCAGTGTTCTTGTCTGGAGAATCTCAGGGATGGGGAGCCCGGTGGGCTGCCATCTATGGGTCGCACAGAGTCGGACACTACTGACATGATTTAACAGCAGCAGCACAGTAAATTGAGTTTGGAAGTTGAATCAGAACAGCCTTCTTCTTAGAACAGAAGCCATTATTTAAAGGAAACGAACAAAATTCATATCCTCTACAAGGTATCATTCTAAACTTACAATATACAATCAAAATTGCTACACATGTAGAGAAAAAGAAAATAAGACATATACTCAGTAGACAAAGGATTCAACATGGTGATGGCAAGACAATAAAGACATTGGAACAGGAATCCAAGGACTCTGATACCTCAAACCATATAAACACATTATAAAAAAAAAAAATACTTGCAGAGTAGTATCTCTAAAACTTATAAATATATTTAAACAATGTAAGAAATTCACCATATTAACAGGATCGTGGAGAAGAAACACATAATTTTGTCATAGAAGAGGATGGAAGAGAAAAATTGTTCATATTTGAAAACATTAAAAACCCACTGAAGATATAAAGTGAAAGTCACTCAGTCTTGCCCAGCTCTTTGCAAGCCCATGGACTATAAGTTCTTAGCAAATTTAGAGAATAGCAAAACTTCCTCAAGCTGAAAACCCCTTCTGGCTGTTATTCAGTCCCACAGTCTTGTCTGACTCTTTGTGACCCCTGGACTGCAGCACGCCTGGATTCCCTGTTCTTCATTGTCTCCTGGAGTCTGCTCACACTCATGCCCATTGAATCAGGGATTCCATCCAACCATCTCATCTCCTGTCATCTCTTTCTCCTCTCACCTTCAATCTTTCCCAGCACTGGAGTCTTTTCCAATTAGTCAGTTCTTCACATCAGGTGGCAAAAATATTGGGGCTTCAATTCAGTATTAGTCTTTCCAATGATATTCAGTGTTGATTTCCTTTAGGACTGACTGGTTTGATCTCCTTGCAGTCCAAGGGACACTCAAGAGTCTCTCCAACACCATAGTTCAAAAGCATCGATTTTTCAGCGCTCAGCCTTCTTCATGGTCCAGCTCTCACATCCATAAATGATTACTGGAAAACAAACAAACAAACATAATTTTGACTATACGGACCTTTGTTGACAAAGTGATGTCTCCATTTTTTTAAATATACTGTCTATGTTTGCCATAGCTTTTCTTCCAATGAGAAAGCATCTTTTAATTTAATGGCTGAAGTCATCACCTGCAGTGATTTTGGAGTCCAAGAAAATAAAATTTGTCACTGTTTCCATTGTTTCCCCACCTATTTGCCATGAAATAATGGGACCGGATACCATGATTTTTTTTTTTTTTTAAGTTGGATTTTAAGCCAGCATTTTCACTCTTCTCTTTCACCTCTATCAAGTGGCTCCTTATTTCTCTTCACTTTCGGTCTTTAAGATGATATCAATTGCATATCTGGGGTTATTGGTATTTCTCCCTGCAATCTTGATTTCAACTTGTCCTTCATCCAGCCCAGAGTTTCTCATGATGTACTCTACATATAAGTTAAATAAGCCTTGACCTACTCCTTTCCCAATTTTGAATCACCCCATTGTTCCATGTCTGATTCTAACTGTTGCTTCTTGATCTGCAAACAGGTTTCTCAGGAGGTAAGGAAGGTGGTCTGGTATTCTCTCATCTTTTGAAGAATTTTCCACAGTTTGTTGTGATCCACCCAGTCAAAGGCTTTCGTCATAGTCAATAAAGCAGAAGTAGATGTTTTCCTTGAGTTCTCTTGCCTTTTCTATGTTCCAACGCAGGTTGGCAATTTGATCTCCAGCTCCTCTGCCTTTCATTTATTTAAATATCTACATCTAGTATCATATTAAAGGTGAAGTACTAACACACTTTCTTCCTATGATGAAGAATACAAGTTTATACGATTTCAATATATCATTTCAACATTATACTATAGGCCCTAGCCATTGCAATAAGACAAATAAGGTAAACAGATCATAAAGATAGAAGAAACTGAATGAGACGGTCTATATAAAAATTTGTAGAATTCTATAAATTAATTATAAATAAGTGAATTTAGCAAACAGCAGGATACAAAGTTTACATATATATAAATATATTTTTGTGTTTATATATACTAGCAACAGACAATTGCAAACTAGATTTTTAAAATTTAAAAATTCATTTGCAATTGCATTTAGAAACATACACTAATTTTATTAGAAGTTAACAAAGAGTATATAAGACTATTTCTCTAAAAACTATAAACTACAATCCAGAAGGCCTTTATAATAGAAACTGATATGCTGATGCTAAAATAAAGAAATTCAAATGATCCAGAGTAGTAAAATAACATTTGAAATGAACAATACATTTGGAAAATTTGTAACATCAAATTTTAATACTATATAATTTGTTTGTTAAATAGAAGTCCAAATATACAATCACATTTAATCTGGTCATACAAGAATACTGGAGTAGGTTGCCATTTCCTCCTCTAAGGGAACTTCCTGATCAAGAGTTTAAATCCACATCTTTTGCATCTCCTGCATTACAGGTGTATTGTTTACTGCTGGGTAAAGAAAACATAAAGTGAAATGTAAATTTAACAAAGAAATAAATAAACTTCCTCAAAGAGTGACATCAGCAAGATGGTGAAATAGGGGTCCTGAGTGCTCATCCTCATACATAAACACTTATTTAAAAATCTACACATGCCAGTGAAATGTGTACAAGCTTTGTGGAAGCTTTTGGGTCCAGGTGCTGTGATTCATGGGGTTGCAAAGAGTTGGACATGATTGAGCAACTGAACTGAACTGAACTGAAGCCATTGTGAAACTTAGAAGATCCCAAGACCAAGAAAATCTGCTTTGAGGAGGCAAGTTTTTGTCCCTGTTAGCAGATATGTCAACCTCAGACCAGCCTGCAGACCTCAGCTTAGTGTCATTACCTTGTGGACTTGCCTCCTGTCCCACTACCAGTATTTTCAGCTCCAGGGATGGGAACCATAGTCACCTGTGCCTCTAGTAACAGATTCACCAAGTGGGATTTCACTATGAACTCAGAGGCAGTCACAACACCTCGAGATCTAGTGACAATCATGCCTGGCCATGCCTCACATAACAGGCCTGTCAACAGTGAACTTGACTGCAAATTCAGAAGCATAATCTACCTTCTGCTCCAGCCACACCCATAGCTGCTAGATGGAGGCAACCCATCCTCCAACAGACACATCAAGGGTCTCAGTGAACTGCATCTCCAGTGGGAAAATTACCAACCATGGAGCCAACTGTGGTCTCAGAGGCAGTCCAGCCCTCCCACAGATGTAGGGGAAAGCTCTGCTAAATAAACTACAGACCTGATTTCAGCCCCACCCACCAGCACCCATGGCTTTAGCCATGCTCTTCTGCATCCTAACAGCTCAGAGGAGAAATATAAACCTTAAAACATAAAAAAAGAACCAAAAATATATCCTGAAGCTGAAGAATATAGGGACTGAACTGAAAATCTTAATAATTTCAATAGCAGATTCAATTAAGCAGAAGAAAGAATCAGTGAAATTGAAAACAGGTCATTTGAAATTAACCAAGGATAAAAGACAAAATGAATAAAAGTGAGTGATGAAAGTCTATAGATGTTATGGATACTATGAAGTGAACCAGTGTAAACATTGTGGAGTCCCAAAAGAAGACAAAGATAAATGTATAGATATCTTATTTTAAGTTTATCTGTCTTTTAATTGAAGAATAATGGCTTTACAGAATTTTGTAGTTTTCTGTCAAACCTCAGCATGAATCAGCCATAGGTATACATATATTCTCTCCTTTTGGAACCTCCCTCCCATCTTCCTCCTCATCCCACCCCTCTAGGTTAATACAGAGCCCCTGTTTGAATTTCCTGAGACATACAGCAAATTGACATTGGCTATCCGTATTGTATATGGTAATGTAAGTTTCCATGTTACTCTTTCAATATATCTCACCCTCTTTTCCCTTCCCACCATGTCCATCAGTCTATTTTCTGTATCTGTCTTTCCATTGCTGCCTTGCAAATGAATTATTCAGTACCATTTTTCTAGATTCCATACATCTGTGTTCATATATATGATTTTTATTTTCTCTTTCTGACTTGATTCACTCTGTATATAATAGGCTCTAGGTTCATCCACTCATTAGAATTGACTCAAATACATACCTTTTCATGTCTGAGTAATATCCCATTGTATACATGTACCACTATATCTTTATCCATTCATCTGTTGATGGACATCTAGATTGCTTCCATGTTCTGGCTACTGTAAATAGTGCTGTAGTGAACAATGGGATATATGCATCATTTTCAATTTAGGTTTCTTCAGGATATATGCCTAGGCATGGCATTACTGGTCCTATGGAGATTTTATTCCTAGTTTTTAAGGAATCTCCATACCATCTTCCATAGTGGCTGTATCAATTTATATTCCTGCCAACAGTGCAAGAGCATTCCCTTATCTCCACACCATATCCAGCATTTATTGTTTGTAGACTTTTTGAGGATGGCCATACTGACTGGTATGAGGTGATATCTAATTGCAATTTCTATTTTTTTTTTTTTTGCATTTCTCTAATAATGAGTGATGTTGAGCATCTTTTCATGTGTTTGTAAGCCATCAGTATCTGTTCTTTGGAGAAATGTCTGTTTAGGTCTTTCCCCCACTTTTTGACTGAGTTACTTGTTTTTCTGGCATTAGGTTGTAAGAGCTGCTTGTATATTTTGGAAAATAATTATTTGTCAGTTGTTTCATTTGCTATTATTTTCTCCCATTCTGAGTGTTGTCTTTTCATCTCCCTTATAGTTTCCTTTTCCTGTGCAAAAGATTTTAAGTTTAATCAGGTCCCACTTGTTTACTTTTGTTTTTATTTCCATTCCTCTAGGAGGTGGGTCATAAAATATCTTGCTTTGATTTATGTTATCGAGTGTTCTGTCTCTGTTTTCCTCTAAGAATTTTATAGTTTCTTGTATTACATTCATGTCTTCAATACATTTTTAGTTTATCTTTGTGTATGGTTTTAGAAAAGGTTCTAATTTCACTCTTATACATGTAGCTGTCCAGTTTTCCCAGCACCATTTATTGAAGAGGCTGTCTTTTCCTCATTGTATATTCTTGCCTCCTTTGTCAAAACTAAAGTACCCATAGGTGCATGGGTTTATTTCTGAGCTTTCTATCTTGTTCCATTGGTCTATATTTCTGTTTTCTGCTAGTACCATACTGTCTTGATGACTGTAGCTTTGTAGTATAATCTGAAATTAGGAAGGTTGATTCCTCCAGCTCCATTCTTCTTTCTCAAGACTGCTTGGATATTTAGGGTCTTTTATGTTTCCATATGAATTGTGAAATTTTTGTTATACTTCTGTGAAAAATGTCATTAGTAATTTGATAGGGATCACACTGAATATGTAGATTGTGTTTGATAGTATAGTCATTTTCACAATATTGATTCTTCCTCCTCAGGAACATGGAACATCTCTCCATCTGTTCATGTCATCTTTGATTTCTTTCATCAGTGTCTTATAATTTTCTGTGTGCAGTTCTTTTGTCTTCTTAGGTAAGTTTATTCCTAGATATTTAATTCTTTTTGTTGCAGTGGTGAATGGGATTGATTCCTTAATTTCTCTTTTTGATTTTTCATTGTTAGTATATAAAGATACAAGTGATTTATGTGTATTGATTTTATAGCCTGCTATTTTGGTAAATTCACTCAGTTCTAGTAATTTTCTGATAGCATCTTTAGGGTTTTTCTGTACAGTACCATGTCATCTGCAAACAGTGAGAGCTTTACTTCTTTTTTTCTGATATAGATTCCTTTTATTTCTTTTTTCTTCTCTGATTCCTGTATCTAAGACTTCCAAAACTATGCTGAGCAGTAGTGGTGAAAGTGGACACCCTTGACTTGTTCCTGATCTTAGGTGGAATGCTTTCAGTGTTTCATCATTGAGAATAATGTTTTCTGTAAGCTTATCATATATGACCTTTACTATGTTGAAGTAGGTTCCTTCTATGCCCATTTTATGAAGAGTTTTATTAAAAAATTGGTGCTGAATTTTGTCAAAGGCTTTTCTGCATCTATTGAGATTATCAAATGATTTTTATCTTTCAATTTTGTAATAGGGTGTACCACATTGATTGATTTGCATATATTGAAGGATCCTTGAATCCTAAGAATAAACCCAACTTGATAATGATGTATGAGCTTTTTAAAATGTGTTGCTGAATTCATTTGCTAAAATTCTGAGGATTTTTGCATCTATGCTCATCTGTAATATTCTTCTGTGGTTTTCTTTTGTGTTGTCTTTGCCTGGTTTTTGTATCAGGATAATGATGCCCTCATAGAATGAGTTTAGAAGTGTTCCTTCCTTTGCAATTTTTGAAAGAGTTTTAGACGAATAAGCATTAGCTCTTCTCTAAATATTTGAAAGAATTCTCCTGTGAAGCCATCTGGTCCTGAGCTTTTGTTTACTGGGAGATTTTTATCATCACTTTAATTTATCTGCTTGTAATTGGGTTGTTCATCATTTCTATTTCTTCTTGGTTCAGTCTTGGAGGACTGAACTTTTCTAAGAATCTGTCCATTTCTTACAGGCTACCCATTTTATTGCCATATAGTTTTTCATAATAGTCTCTTATAATCCTTTGTATCTCTGCATTGTCTGCTGTAACCTCTTCTTTTCCATTTCTAAACTTGTTGATTTGATTCCTCTCTTTTTTTTCTTGAAGTGTTTGGCCAATGGTTTGTCAATTCTGTTTATTTTTTCAAAGAACCATATTTAAGTTTCATTAATCTTTGCTATTGTTTTGTTCATTTCCTTTTCATTAACTTCATCTCCAATTTTTATGATTTCTTTCCTTCTTGTTCTTCTTTCCTTTTTGTTCTTCTTTTTCCAATTGTTTTAAGTGTAAAGTTAGGTTGTGTATTTAATGTTTTTCATATTTCTGGAGGTAATATTATATTTCCAAAAACTTCCCTCTTAGAACTGCTTTTGCTCCAACCCATAGTTTTTTGTTTTTGTTTGTTGTTGTCGTTAATTTAAAAATATTCTTTAATGCAGGAATATTCAGAGCTTTTAATATGCTAAAATGTACTACAAAACTCTAAAAGCAAACAAAGTATACAGAATTAATTATAGTTGAATAGCCTGAGAAGTTCATCTTGGTTTATTATGTGAAGCATCATTAGTCACTGGATATGACTTTTTTCCCCTGAAACCAAGGCATTGGTGAGAGAGAGCACTTTGGCTCTCCCTTTTATATGTTTTCTTCCACCTGGACAGTACCCAATCCCTATGTAATCTTGGGAAAAATCCCACCCAGTGCCAAGTGGTTTACAGTCTTGGATCTCAAAGATGCATTTTTTGCATACCACTGGCTAAAGAATCCCAATATATTTTTGCCTTTGAGTGGGAGGCCCCAGGAGAAAAACGCCAATGGATGACTTGGACAGTATTACCTCAGGGGCTGAGATAGCCCCCACCTGTTTGGACAGGCCTTTAGCCAGGATCTCCTATATCTGGACCTGGGACCTACTGGGAAAATATTACAATACATAGATGATCTACTAATCTGCTCTGCAGATGAGAAAAATGCCCAACAATATGTAATTTAGTTTCTAAACTTCTTGGCAGAAAGGGGATATAAAGTCTCCCATGCTAAGACACAGATGGTCGAGACAACCCATAGGCTTTGAGTTGTCGTGTTTTCATTGTCATTTATTTCTAGATTTTTTTGATTTCCCTTTTGATTTCTTCATTAACCTGTTAGTTATTTAGAAATGCATTGCTTAATTTCCTTGTGTTTATGTTTTTTTTCTCCCTTTTAATTGATATCTAGTCTCATTGCAGTGTGGTCCAAAAGATGCTTGATATAATTTCAATTTTCTTAAATGAACTGAGGTTTGATTTGTGACCCAAGATGTGGTTTATCCTGGACAATGTTCCACGTGCACTTGAGAAGAAGGTGCACTCTTCTGCATTTGGATGGAATGTCCTGAAGATATCAATGAGGGCATCAATATCTATCACATCTAATGTATCATTTAAGACTTCTGCTTCCTTATTAATTTTCTGTTTTGACAATCTGTCCATTGGTGTGGGTGTCATATTAAAGTCCCCTAGTATTACTGTGTCACTGTCAATATCTCCTTTCATGTCTGTAAGTGTTTGTCTTATGTACTGAGGTGCTCCTATGTTGGATGCATAGATATTTACAATTGTCATGTCTTCCTCTTGGATCAATCTGTGTATCATTATGTAATGTCCTTCTTTATCTCTTGTAATCTTCTTTTTTTTTAAGGTCTATTTTGTCTGATATGAGGATTGCTACTCAGGCTTTCTTTTGCTTCCTATTTGCATGAAATATATTTTTCCATCCTCTAACTTCCAGTCTTTATGTGTCTTGAGGTCTGAAGTGGGTTTCCTGTAGACAGCATATTTATGGGTCTTGTTTTTGTATCCATTCAGCCAGTCTGTGTCTTTTGGTTAGAGCATTTGATCCATTTACATTTAAAGTAATTATTGATATATATGTTCCTATTGCCGTTTTCTTAATTGTTTGGGGTTTGATTTTGTAGACCTTTTTGTTCTCTTGTATTTCCTGACTATATAAGTTTATTGAACATCTGTTGTAAAGCTGCTTTGGTGGTACTAAATTCTCTTTAACTTTTGCTTGTCTAAAAGCTTTTGATTTCTCCATCAATTCTGAATGAGATCCTTGCCAGGCAGAATAATCTTGGTTGTAGATTTTTCCCTTTCAGTACTTTAAATATATTCTGCCATTCCCTTCTGTCTTGAAGAGTTTCTGCTGAAAGTTCAGCTGTCGAGTATATGGGGTTTCCCTTGTATATTGCTTATTCCTTCTCCCTTGCTGCTTTTAAAAGTCTTTCTTTTAATTTAATTTTTGTTAAAATTAGTATGTGTCTTGGCATGTTTCTTCTTGGGTTTATCTTGTATGAGACTCTTTTAGCCTCTTGGGCCTGAAGGACTATTTCCTTTTCCATTTGGGGGAAGTTTTCAACTATAATTTCTTCAAAAACTTTCTCATACCCTTTATTTTTCTCTTCTTCTGGGACTCCAATAATTTGAATGTTGGTACATTTGATATTTTTTTCCTAGAGGTCTCTGAGACTATCCTCAGTTCTTTTCATTCTTTTTACTTTATTCTGCTCTTAAGAAGTTATTTTTACCATTTTATCTTCTAGCTCATTGATTCATTCTTCTGCTTCAGATATTCTGCTATTGATTCCTTCTAGAGTATTTGTAATTTCAATAATTGTGTTGTCTCTGTATGTTTATTCATTGATTCTTCCAGGTCTTTGATAATTGATTCTTGCATTTTCTCCATTCGATCTTCAAAGATTTTGGTTATCTTTACTATCAGCATTCTAAATTGTTTTTCACATAGTTTTCCTATTGCCAGTTCATTTATTTTGGGGGCTTCCCTTGTGTCTCAGCTGGTAAGTAATCCACCTGCCTGGCAGGAAACATAGGTTAAATCCCTGGGTTGGGAAAATCTCCTGGAGAAGGGAAAGTTATCCACTCCAGTATTCTGGCCTGGAGAATCCTATGGACTGTATATTCCATGGAGTTGCAAAGAGTTGGATATTACTAAGTGACTTTCACTTCATTTATTTGGATTTCTATGCTTCTATCTTGTTCCTTCTTTTGTGAAGTATTTCTCTGCATTTTTATTATTTTAATTTATAGTGTTTGAGGTCTCCTTTTCCTAGGCTCCAAGGTTGACTTCTTTTTTTCCTTTTGGTTTCTGCCCTCGTAAGGTTTGAATAGTGGTTTGTGTAAGCTTTGCATAGGGTGAGATTTGTACTGAGTTTTTTGTTGTTTTGTTTGATGTCTTTCTCTGATGTGCAAGGCTGAGTGAGGTGGTAATTCTGTCTGTTGATGATCGGGTTTGTATTTTTGCTTTGTTTGTTGTTTGTATGAGGCTTCCTGCATTGTGTGCTACTGGTGGTTTGATGATGCTGGGTCTTGTATTCAAGTGGTTTCCTTTCTGGCAGTTATCACTATTTGATACTTGCTATGGTTATTTCTCTGGTAGTCTAGAGTCTTGGAGTCAGTGCTCCCACTCCAAAGGCCCAGGGCTTGATCTCTGGTCAGGAAAGAAGATTCCACAAGTGATTTGTTATGGAATTAAGTTAGATTAAAACAAATACCCAAAAAGAGAAACAAAAGATGAACATCAAAAAATGGTAGTTACAAAATCAGGCAAATAAGAATTAAAATAATAGAATATACACAAATACACATATGCCCATCAGCATAATAAAAATAGTCCAACAAAAATAAAGTACAATAGATTGACCTGGCAAACAAAGGAAGTCAAAAATTATATCTACCAGTTAAGAACAAAACTAACTAAACTACAAACTGGAAAACAAAACTAAAGCAAGGTGTCATGTGAGGAATGAAGCAATGAATACAAACTAACAAATATGTTGAGAGGAAAGGAAACAAAGAATAGATATGCCAAATTAAAGAAAAGTAGATCAGATGATTTATATACATTAAACATTAAATGTTAGGGGAAAGAACAGTAGGAAAAGCAAACAAAGAAATAAATGTAGAAAAATATAACAGTTTTACACAGTTTAAATTTAAAAAAAAAAAAGTTCTCAAAACTGCAAAAGGCCAACCTAGAAGTAGAGGCTATAACAACAATAAAAAGTATCACTAAAAACAAACAACCAAAAAAAAACCTCAAAAAATTAATTAGATTTCATAGTGTCAATAAAATCTATGTCTACAATGGGGGAAGGGGAAGAAAAAGAAAAGAAAAAAAATCTAAAAGAAACTATATAACAAATCAAAATGTAAGAATAATAACTTTTTCTTGAGTCATTGTCAGAGTCCTTTCCTTTCTGGGAGTCACGGTCCACCTCACCTCCTTAGGATGCTCTCCAGCACTGTGCTGATCTCTGGACCTGCGGTGGGGGCAGCTCAGATTCTAATCTGGTCCTACTCCTGTGTGTTCTTGTCTCCAAAGTCCAAGCTATCAGGACTAGTATGTTTTCTTTTTGGGGACTTCTCAATGTCCTTTTATATATTCCATAGACACAGAATCTGCCTAGTTGATCATGCGGATTTACTCTGCAGCTTGTACAGCTGGTGGGAAGGTTTTGGATCTTTGTCCTTAGCCACACTGCCCCTGGGTTTCATTTGTGGCTCTATTTCCACCTCCGCACGTGGGTCATCCACTGGGATTTGCTCCTGAGGCTGCCCTGCAGGGGTGGTGCAGCTGCTCGCATTCCAGGGGTTCTGGCAGCACCAGGTACTCAGGGGAGCTGATAGCTAGGGCAGCAGGAAATATAGTGCTCTAGAAGGGTGTGGCAACCGGTATTGGCCAATACACTCCGTAGTCTTGCCCAGAATGCCCCATGACAGAGAATTCTGACAGCCCACAGTCCAAAGGACCATGAAGAGTTGAACACAACCAAAGCGATAGCACGGTGTGTGTGTGTGTGTGTGTGTGTGTGTGTGTGTGTTTGCCTGTGGCAGCTCTGCCCTATTAAGGGTTAGCGTGAAGGTAGTGCAGCTGTTTTGGTCACAGGGACCCTGGGGATGCTAAGTGTGCATGGACTGCCTCAGCTGCAGCAGTTATAGCCCTATTAGAGTCTTTTGTCCAAGCCTCTCGTAGCTGCAATCAGAACGCCTCTTTGACTAAACTTTCTCCTTAGCTCTGCAGATTCAGGCACTTAAAGGGCTCCTTTCTAAGGAGGTCATTCTCTGTTGTTCAGCAGGTCAGACATACGCAGAGGCCCCTGCTGGCTGGGGTCCTACTCTGTAGTTTGATCCACCAGTCTTTCTATTGTTCACCTGTCAATGCTGGCATGTAGGAAGAGAGAGTCTATGGTGATGGCTCCACCCTCTATGCATGAAGTATCGCCTTGCTTCCATGGCTTCCTGGCTTTCCTCCACAGGCATTCCCACCACAGTCTCTTCCCTCACATCCTCTTGGTCCATGTCTCCACAGCCAACAGCAGCCCTTGCTCTGGGATTGCTCCACAATCCCTAAACTCCAGCTCCCATCAGCTGTGACTTCTGGTTATATGGCTGCAGCAAAGACGGTCTGATTCTTATTCCACAGATCAGTTGTTTCACTCTCAGCCTTAAATGTTTCTCCTCTGACTCAGTCAATTGCCCTGATGTGCAGATTGGACCCTGCTTCAGTTCTTCCACCAGCCAAAGGCAGGTCCAGTCCTACCAACACTCCTGTTTCCCCTCCTAGTTCCTTCATCCTACTGAGTCTTGCATGGTTCTATATATTCTTTTCCACTGATCAGGTACTCCTGTCCTCTCTCAGCTGGTGTTCTGCATGTACCGCTGTCTGAAGGTGTATTCCTGATGTATCCATGGGGAGAGATGTGCTCCACATCTACCTAATCCTCCACCATCTTGTTCTCCTCTAGATATTTTAGATTACAATGGTTGAAAATTTTCCAAATATAAGGAATGAAATGTGCATCCAAATTCAGGAAGCCTAAAACCCTCAAAGATTGTATGTAAAGAAATCTACACAGATATATATTAGGATTAAGCTTTCAGACAAAATCTGATGGAGTTTATTCATTTCAGTTCAGTTGCTCAGTCGTGTCTGACTATTTGTGACCCAATGAATCGCAGCACGCCAGGCCTCCTTGTCCATCACCAACTCCCGGAGTTTACTCAAACTCATGTCTATCGAGTCATTGATGCCATCCAGCCATCTCATCCTCTGTCATCCCCTTCTTCTCCTTCCCCCAATCCCTCCCAGCATCAGAGTCTTTTCCAAAGAATCAGCTCTTTGCATGGGGTGGCCAAAGTATTGGAGTTTCAACTTTAGCATCAGTCCTTCCAATGAACACCCAGGATTCATCTCCTTTAGAATGGACTGGCTGGATTTTCACCATTAGGCATCCCTTATAAGACATTCTAAAGGGAGTTTTCAAGTGGAAATGAAAAGATGCTAAATAACAACATGAACGCATGTGAAAATGAAATCTCACTGCTGAAGATAAATATAACATTTTTTTGCAGTTGTAACAATATGTTTTAACTTCAATAGCATACAAACAATTTACAAGTTATTTTCCCTGCCCATATAATATAGAATTGATGTCAGATTTTACTTTGGTTGTACTGTGTTTCCATTGAAATATTTTGGGGATTACAATTATTTTTACATTTTTCCTTAAAATGTATATACTAGTATTAAAAGTGATTTTTTCAATATCATCATGATGTTGCAATATTGCTTTATGTGAACGTGCTCTTAAGAGAATGATAAGTTCTGGGAGATCTGCTACACAGCAAAAAATATATGATTAACAATATTGTATACTTAAAAATTTGCTAAGAACATAGGCCCTTCCTATGGTTAGTGCTCTTGCCATAAAAGAAACAAATCAATATAAAAAAATAAAATCGAAGGGGCAGGAAAAAACTTTTGGAGGTGATAGATGAGTTTATGGTAATAATTGTGATGATAGCTGTATAGTGTTTAGTTATCTCCATGTCCATCAAGTTGTCTAATTACATATCTACAGCTTTCATTTGTCAATCATTTTTCACTAGAGGTTTAAAGAAACACCCTTTCTTTATTAAACACACTATCTAAAATATACAGTTCAGTTCAGTCACTCAGTCATGTCTGACTCTTTGCAACCCCATGAATAGCAACACGCCAGGCCTCCCTGTCTATCACCCGCTCCCGGAGTTCACCCATACTCACATCTATTGAGTCAATGATGCTATCCGGCCGTCTTATCCTCTGTCGTACCCTTCTCCGCCTGCCCCAATCCCTCCCATATCAGAGTCTTTCCAATGAGTCAACTCTTTGCATGAGTTGGCAAAAGTATTGGAGTTTCAGCTTCAGCATCAGTCTTTCCAAAGAACACCCAGGACTGATCTCCTTAGAATCGACTGGTTGGATCTCCTTGCAGTCCAAGGGACTCTCAAGAGTCTTCTCCAACACCACAGTTCAAAAGTATCAATTCTTCAGTGCTCAGCTTTCTTCACAGTCCAACTTTCACATTCATACATGACCACAGGAAAAATCATAGCCTTGACTAGATGGACTTTTGTTGGCAAAGTAATATCTCTGTCTCTGCTTCTGAATATACTACCCAGGTTGGTCATAACTTTCTTTCCAAGGAGTAAGGGTCTTCTAATTTCATGGCTGCAGGCACCCTCTGCAGTGATTTTGGAGCCACCCAAAATAAAGTTTGACACTGTCCACTGTTTCCCCAACTATTTCCCATGAAGTGATGGCACCAGATGCCATGATCTTCATTTTCTGAATGTTGAACTTTAAGCCAACTTTTTCACTCTCCTCCTTCACTTTCATCAAGAGGCTTTTTATTTCCTCTTCACTTTCTGCCATAAGGGTGGTGTTATCTGCATATATGAGATTACTGATATTTCTCCCCACAAGCTTGACTCCAACTTGTGCTTCTTCCATCCTAGGCCACCTACAAAATGAGGTAAAATATTTGATGAAAATATATGTGATAAATATATATATATATATATGGGCTATATACTATATAGATAGATAGATATGGACTTCACCAATGCCTCAGCAGTAAAGAATCTGTCTGCAATGCAGAAGACACAGGTTCGATCCCAGGGTTGGAAAGAGCCCCTGGAGGAGGGCAGAGCAACGCACTCCAGTATTCTTGCCTGGAAAAATCCCAAGAACAGGGGACCCTTGTGGGCTACAGTCCATGGGTAACAAAGAATCAGATATGACTTAGTGACTAAATAACAACAACAGTAAAATACTATAATATATATGAAAAGCAAAATGTACCCAGTATATATTTAATTTTTTTACAACTCAGTACAAAAGTATACAAAATGGGCAAAATATTTGAATTGACTTCATCATGGAAAATATACACAGTCTATAATAAGATAAAAACGTGATTAGTGTTGCTACCATCATTAGGCAAAGGCAAGCTAATCTCGACGCTGCCGAGGTACCATTTTTCTGAATGGCTCAGATGTGATTGACTGCAGCAAATATATTGAGCCTATAAAATACCAATAGTTTCAAGCACTACTAAAGGAAGGAAATATGAAAAACTGGAAAATTCTATCAGATTCTTACAAAATCAAACATTTACCTACCATATGACCAAGAGTCTTTTTCATAGGGATTCACTGTTGACCATATAAAATTTTATATTTATAAGAACCCCAGATTGTAAGCAATTTAAAAGCTATTAACAGAAAATTTGATAGACCAATCATAGTATATTAAGATTCAGCAATAAATTAAAACACTAAACTATTGATGTATGTGACAGGTTGGGTAAATCTCACAGTATAAAAAGAAAAAAATCAGATATGAAAAACTACTTGCTGGATGTTTCTATTTATATGAAAATCTGAAAGAGCAAAAGGCAATGTCTTTGGTTAAAACAAAACAAAAAACACAGAAGTAACTCCTTTTATGTGGAATCAGCCTAGGAAATTTTATGGTATGGTCATATGTAAAAATTTTGTATAAAAAAAGTAGATTAGTTATCTAACATTATGTATGTTTAATATTCACACTTTATTATTTAAAATACCTTCTTTTCCAACAAGTAACCTATTCTCATGAGGTGGCCAAAGTACTGAAGTTTCAGCTTTAGCATCATTCTTTCCAAAGAACACCCACGACCGATCTTCTTTAGAATGGACTGGTTGAATTTCCTTGCAGCTTAAGGGACTCTCAAGAGTCTTCTCCAACACCACAGTTCAGAAGTGCGGGGCGCTCCGCAGAAAGAGCGGAGGCAGTGGAACTTCCCTCAGCAAAGCCGAGGGGTTCCTGAGGAGAGGTGAGCCTGCTGTCCGCCAACCCAGCCCCTCGGCGAGCGAGAGACAATCAGACGCGACAGGGGTTCCATCGAAGCAGTTCCGGTTTATTGTTGCAAACTCCCAACTTATATAGACAAACAGGAGGGTTTTAGGAGGGACTTTCCATAGTTGCACCAATCACATTAAAGGTCAAATTGTCACTTTCATTATAACAGGAGTCTATAGAGATCACACACTGTCTATGTGCACAGAAATCAAGAGAGCCAATTAAAAACTTTGGCAGACAACATAGACCCTGCCCCCATCCTTTCTGCCAGGCGCCATCTTAGGTTTTCGACCGCAAAGCTAGCCCCTTTGTTTTTAAGGTTTCCCATTTAGGGCCCCACAAGAAGCATCAGTTCTTTGGTGCTCAGCTTTCTTCACAGTCCAACTCTCACATCCATACATGATCACTGGAAAAACCATGGCTTTAACTAGATGGACATTTGTTGGCAAAGTAATGTCTCTGCTTTTGAATATGCTATCTAGGTTGGTCATAACTTTCCTTCCAAGGAGTAAGCGTCTTTTAATTTCACGGCTGCAATCACCATCTGCAGTGATTTTGGAGGGATTGGGTGTAGGAGGAGAAGGGGACGACAAAGGATGAGATGACTGGATGTCATCACCGACTCGTTGGATGTGAGTTTGCATGAACTCCAGGAGTTGGTGATGAATAGGGAGAGGCCTAGTGTGCTGCAGTTCATGGGGTTGCAAAGAGCTGGACACGACTGAGTGACTGAACTGAACTGAAATTACTGTCTGTGACTCTTAGCTTTGAGTTAATGAGAAATATCGGAGAAGGCAATGGCACCCCACTCCAGCAGTCTTGCCTTGAAAATCCCATGGATGGAGGGAGCCTAGAAGGCTGCAGTCCATGGAGTCGCAAAGAATAAGAAATACATTAAGAGCAAAGGGATGCTGGTTTCTTGCTGTTAGAGAAGGAAGTTATGAATATGTAATAGGGAAAGTCTAAACGGTATTGTGTACTTTTGGACTGAAAATGAAGGTATCATTAAGAAGTGACTCTGTGTGTATGTGTCAGGGGAGAGAGAGAGAGGCCACACTCAAGTTTGTCTAGAAGCAGTGTCATGCGAGTAACAATGAGAGGACCCGGGATTCATAATTCAGTTTCTAAGTAACATCTTCTATTGAAAGAATTAAAAGTCGTTTGGAGGAAATACTGATTTCAGCATTGAGTCAGAAAACATAGCAAATGAGCCTGAAAAATCATGCTATTCCAGAAAGCAAGACAGTTCTCAAATAATAATGTAACACGGCCATAAAACAGGAGCTAGTCTGCAGTGGTTCTGTGTTGCCAATTCTGGAAGAACTTGAACACCAATAGTTATTTATTACCCCTGGATAAAGTAAGTACCCATGAGATTACTATATGCATGATTAAAGGAATAAATAAATGGGAGAAAAAATGTTCTTTCTTGTAGTACAATGGTAAATAATAAACATAGAAGTTAATTTTAAAGGAGTTATAAAAATATCAATACCTGATATAAAATTAAAATGAGAAAAAAGATGCTCAAAGTAACTTCCCCAAAATATTTATTAATTAAATAAGGGTAAATGTAATCATGCATTAGAAACTAGTAGGTACAAACTTTAAAACATATTGAAAAGTACCACTGAAATAAAATACTATTTAATGCATCTTGATATGAGATACTGAGAAAGACACTACTTTTATGAAACTCCTAACAAATATACACATTATTAAATCTAATCAAGATGAAACAAATTAAGATGTAATCTACAAAATAACTGGCCTATACTAAAACACACACACACACACACACACACAAACACACACACAAGGTTAGGAAATTAAGCAGAACAGACATCTAAATAGAAACAGTGATTCAGGATTCAATTTATAATTACAAGGAGAAAATTAACATAAAATGCATTGTTGAGATGCTTGATTACATTTGGGTATAGGCTGAATTTCATTATTGTTTTGTTTCAATATTGTTTTCTGCTTTTGATAATTGCTCAGTAGATATTTAAAAGAATGTCCTTATTCTTAAGAAAGACACACTGAGCATATAGGATTAATGGCATACACAATGTCTTTAATTTATTCTCAAATGGTTTATTTAGAATGATATGCATGCATATGTAATCAAAAAAGAGAACATGTAAGCAATATACAAAACTGGTTAAAGAATACATAAGAATTCCCTGTAACCCTCTATGAAATTTTCTGTAAATTTGAAATTAGATCAAATTGAAAATGTCAAAATGTAAGTAAAAAATTAGAGACAAAATTTATGAGACAGGATGATAAAGAGACATACAAGTAGTTTCAAAGTCATGGGATACCTAATTTTTAAATATGAGTGTTCACATGTGCTCATTTTACTATATTTCATAACTTTCATATAGATATTATGTTTTTAAATGTATCACACTACATATTGCACACTGAAAAAATAGTGAGAAAATAATCGGATGAAACATCCACTAGACCCAGAATTTGAAGCTTCTTTTAATGAGTTTTATTTTATTGTTTACCACGGAAAAGAGCCACAGTACCATAGAAGTTTAAAATATACATGGAACAGAAATAATTCTGAATTACAGGTTATGCAGGAGAGTCACATTTATACCCAGATGTGTGATATTCTGATACATGAATACATGAAAACATGACTTCTCAACACCACAGATATGGGATGGCCATGAGTTTTTCAATGACATGGTTTTACATATCCAAAGGTATAATATTTTTGTATTGCATTTTGTTTCTGGTTGCCACAGATTTGTTTTAATCAAGTGCAAATCATTTGTATTTGTTTTGCTATTCACAGTTCCTTACTGTTCAGCTTCACTGAGCAGCTTATAACAACAGAGAAAGAAGGAGACTTTCACTCCATGATTCATCTTAATAAATAATTTGATGTTATTGAAGATACCAGAGCACTCCCAAATTGTTTTGAACTGGAAGTAAATCTGGAATTAATCTACTGATATCAGAATATGAAACTGATTTTTTTTTAATTTTTGTGATGATCTATTTTCCACATCTGTTCCGCTAGGGAAAAGGTTTGCAGCTATCACTGCCTGACACAACTTCATGGGTGTAGGAGCCTACTTTTATTGAGGCTTATTAAGTGGTATTAATCTTGCGAAGCTTTTTGTGATAGGATAAATAGTAAATTTCTATCAGAATCTTGACTTTATTGATGGATGCAATCAAAACAAAACAAGCAGTTTTCCTTCCTTGCTGCTGAAGTGATCTTTAGAACATAAGAAATGCAATACATATGCTGATGGTTAGATACTTTGTAATAATTTTATTAAGTTGTGGTGAATAATTGCCTTAAAACTAATTTGATTTTGATAAATAATAAAAATACATTTCACTTAAGATGCTTAACTCTTTTTAAATAGAGAGTTTTTCTGAAGGGGGCAATAAAGAAGAAATCAGACCTTTCAAATTATGTTTATAAATAATGTGCACAAAGAGCATAAGGCCACTATTTTATTTTTCCATTCTGTATCCTTTCACTATCAGATTATTGCACCTGAATTAACACACGTCATCACTTGGAGCCCCATATAACTGAAAAGCAAATTGTAAACTTACTGTTAGCAATCAGTACCAATTTTCATAAAAACAATCCTAAGCAAAATAGCATAACAATAAACGAAAGTAAAATGCATTAAGTCTCTTCTGTTATGTCTGACTCTTTACAACCCTGTGAATCACAGCCTGCTAGGCTCCTTTGCCCATAGGATTCTCCTGGCAAAAATACTGGAGTGGGTTGCCACACCCTCCTCCAGGGTAATCTTCCCCACACAGTGATAGAACATGGCGGCGCTTATGTCTCCTGCATTGGCAGGCAAACTCTTTAACCACTGGCTTCATAGCTCATTTGGTAAAGAATCTGCCTGCAATGCGGGGGAGCCCGGTTCCATTCCTGGGTTGGGAAGATCCACAGGAGAAGGGATAGGGTACCCCTTCAAGTATTCTTGGGCTTCCCTTGTGGCTCTGCTGCTAAAGAATCCACCAGCAAGTGTGGGAGACCTGGGTTCCATCCCTGAGTTGGGAAGATTCCCTGAAGAAGGGAAAGGCTACCCACTCCATATTTCAGCCTAGTGAAACCCATGGACTATATGGTCTATAGGGTCGCAAAGAGTTGGACACGACTTAGCAACTTTCACATTACTTCACTTCCACCTGAAAAGCCCATGAAAGCGAAATATATGGTATCAGAAATTTGCTTCAAATGTTCCATAAAGCATTACACTGCTAAAATATAAGCAGTTATTTTAAATAATATCTACAGATAATCCTTTCAAATCACCTCACACTTTCTTATAAAGTTTTAACTTTATACAAAATAATACATTTAATTTAAATTATCAAGGCAACATTTTTCATTATTTTAACTTTACTCCTATGGGCTGTTTGCTTTTTTTTCTCCATTATCACAAAGTATGAATCATGATAAGACAAAATAGAGAAACACTAGAACGCTTCTTACTTTCCATTTAAGAAAAATTCAGTATTTAATTTTTATTTTAAAATGTTTTATTTTTAGCAGTAAAAGTAGTATCAATAGTCTTAATATTTTCTTCATAATCATTTCAATAATGACTGAAAAATTGTATCCTATTTAAAAATCATTTCTTTTTGTATGTCATTATAAGTAAAAATCAAATTGTTCTCTAAGAACATGTATCTCAACTAACAGTTAATATAGTGACATGTAATCAGATCTTTGGTCCTACTCAAAGAACCAATATTTGTTCTGAGATTACAGTTAGAGTCCAACAGTTACATATTGCTTATTAATTACCTATCAGAATTTTTCCTTCTTTCCTCCTGCCCTCTTTTCCCTCCCTTTCTTTCTCCCATATGTCCATTCTTTCTTTCCTTCCTTCTTTCTTTTCCCCTTTTATATGCATGTGATGCCCAATATATATGTAGAATTTGCTATAAGTACTGTTCAAACTTGTCTTAATCATATAAATGAGTAACTAAAATATTCAATTAAGTATAATGTCAAGATTAGGGAAAAAATTGGTCAGAACTTTATTTTCAATTGACCCTGGAATTATTTTTAGGAATTATTCTTAGAATAAAATCTTTATTCTTCACAAATTTTATCTTATAGAAAGGCATTATATCATTGTATTAACATTGAAGAATGAGAAAAAGATGAATAAGAAACAATAGGTTTTTGGTAAATACATTATGATACATTTACCTGTGTATGTTACTAAAATAAAGAATAATATGTGGTTATGAAAGAAATGCTTACATTTATTGGTAAGTGTAAATTAAAAATAAAGAAAAAATAAGTCCTGATGTGTGTTGTGATTGCATGTGTGTACATGTGTGTATATTCAACTGAATTTCTTCACTGGTATGTTAAACATATTTAATTTTAATGTATTATAGTGCATCACGATGTAAGAGTTGAACTATAATGGAGGTTGAGCACCAAAGAATTGGTGCTTTTGAACTGTGGTATTAGAGAAGACTCTTGAGAGTTCTTTGGACTGCAAGGAGATCCAACCCATCATTTCTAAAGGAAAACAACCTTGAATACTCATTGGAAGGACTGATGCTGAAGCTTAAATTTCAATACTTCAGCCACCTGATGTGAAAAGTTGACTCACTGGAAAAGATCCTGATGCTGGGAAAGACTGAGGGCAAGAGGAGAAGGGGATGACAGAGGATGAGATGATTGGATGGTATCACTAACTCAATGGATGTTGGTTTGAGCAAGCTCTGGGAGATGGTGAAGGACAGGGAATCCTGGAGGGCTGTAGCCCGTGGGGGCCCAAACAGTCAGATCTGACTGAGTGGCCAAACAGCAACAATAGTGCACTGTATAAAAGTTAGCTTTAAAGGTTAAATTTCAATTGCATAAGCTTCCATCAATGTGTGTGACAAAAGTCTAGAATTTTCCCAGCAGTCTTTTCTCTCACTAGACTTTGTAAGTGGACCTGAAAAGCCAGGGAAGTGTTCTCTGTTACCAGAGATACTTTTATAGTAGTGCATACTCCTTGTTCACTGTTCTTGCTGTCTTTGTTAATGCTTGTTCTGACAACAAGTTGTCATCTTTAGAAAAATCAGTGACTTTTTTTTTAATCACTACACTCTTTACTAACAGTATGTTACAATTTATCTCTAACTACTTGAAATTAACTACTCTCTTTCTTGATATGTTATTTCCAACACATGTTCTCATACACTGGCTCCTGGTATAAAATACAGTTTATTCTAGAATATAGCTTTACATATCTTGGGCTATGAGACATTAATAGATGTTTAATAAGCATTGTGAATAAAACATCACTAGAAAATTTTAGTTGAAATAAAAAATAGTAAATAGAAAATAATACAGTACATCAAAGTAAACAAGAATAGGATAACTTTGTGCAGGTTTTGTATGTTGAACTTGGTTTGTTCTTTCTTCAAAGTGATTCTATGTCTTACGTAAATCATGAAGCAATATGACTACTAATAACAGTAGTAGTAATTTATAGTTAAAGACCATATATTAATGTTTATTGTAATGAGGACAAATTTATGATTACACAGATCTTAAGTCTTTATTAAGGCAATATACCCTCTGAGAAAATAAACTAAGATATTTAAGTAACTTGCCCCAGGTCACAGTTGTAGTTAGTGACAGATCGGGGACTTGAATCTATCCCAAACCCAACAGTGCTCCTATGTGCTACCAGCAGCCTCATTGCCCAGAACTCCGCGTGACAGCAGAGGATTCTGACAAGCGTCAGCAGCAGAGAACTAGAGTGCCCTGTGTACCTGGAAGGCTCTTGCCTCTGCCCTAGGTCAGCCTCACTTAGTCTCATTTCTGATCTATACAAGTTAATTCCACAAATACACGTGGATAAGGAGTTGATTGCATACTAAAATCTGTGACATCAACAGTGTCTCTAAGTTATGGAATTTCCTTTCTTATTTTTAAGTTTTCCTAAGTTTTAACTTTCCTAAAATAATATGTGTAAATAAATACAAGATAAATGAAGAAATAATAGTATTTATTTGCTGTTTTTTTTCCTAGTCAGAATGTGACAGCAACATTTTGAAAAATGGAATTGTTATTTATTTAATGGTAGCAAGAGGCCGAGACCTGCAAACATAGTAGCAATCATTTTGCTAGATAGAGATCCCTTTCAGCCATACTAGACCAGTTTCCATTAGGTTATAAAAAATTCTTACTTGAAGTGGTGCCATGTAACTTTCAGATGTAGACAGATTCCACAATGATGTTGATTGAAATCAGAAGATGAGACTGCTTTGTCTGTTCGAGTCATTGTCATGTCAGAAACAGTATACCAATGCAGTGTCTCCAATAATAATGAATGACAAAACCTCCTACTTAGGTTGTGACATGGAAAATATATATTGAGTAGTTAGTAACTTGAGATGCATTTATTAGGACCTCCCTTGTGTCAGGTACTATTTTAAGTGCAGAAAAGTTTTGCTTAGTTGTCTAGTTTAAATGATCTGTAGGCAAGTTTATTGTTGCTTAGTATTAAAATGTAATTAAAAATTACCCAGGTCATTGCTTAGCTGTTTCCTTTGGCCAGAGAAAAAAGTGCTTTAAATAAATTGTGGTCATCCAGTTGTCCATTAGTGGCTGAAGTATTTGAGGAAGAGTGTTTCTTTTTCTTATATATTGATTTCCCTCCTGCCGCCCCTCAACCAAAAAAAAAAAATCCACAGAAGGAAAATCTGATCTGGAAGGATTTTCACTTTTACTCTGATTTTATTTGGAAATAACTGGTTCCTTATTGAATCTGTTCTACTGTAAAAGCAACTTCATAGTGAAGTGCAATTGTGAGTGTTAGAATAAATGAAAGCTGAAGAAACATTCTTTCTTCTTTCTTACCTCCATACCCAGTTTTAAATGTATTAAACTTTCCAAACTTCTGTTGGCTTTTTTTTTTTTTAATTAGTATTAGTTTAGTTTCAGGTATTCACTTTCTATAATATGAGTTCTTTCAACATGTTAATTCAATTATTTAGTTTTTTGTTCTCTGAAAATAATTTTCAATCAAGAATTTCAAATAAAAATGAAACATCTGTATAAGATGACTAAGATTTTGCAAATAAATTTAATATAATAAAATATTTAAATTACTTTAAGTATAAATAACAGGATAAAAGAAAGAAAATAGAATCACAAGCAATGTAGGAATAACTAATAAAATTGGGTAAATATCAAAGCATCAGTGACTGTAAAATGAGAAAAATGAATAAAGTGCTGAAAGTAGGGACAGTAGAAAAGCATATAATTTGCATCCTATTCCTGCCTGCTCATTCACTATCCCTCAGTCAACACAAATGAGTGATAATTACTAAAACTTCTTTGGGGAATATGCCATTAATTCACAATCATATTTTTAAATATATGTGCTTTAAATACTTCTGCTATTAATAAAAATAGCATGCATTTACCTCATGCTTATTAGTCCTTGTTATAGCTTCTTCACAAGCATTAGTATTTTTCTACTTAATAATAGTCCTGAAATTATTCTTTTGAAGTTTAGCATAAATGTGAGTACATATGTGTATGTGTTATAAATTGCTTTATATTCAAAGCTAAAAATATTCTCATATATAATCAATAAATTATAAAACATGTAGAATTTATTATGTATATCTCCTATGTGAAATATATATTAAATATGTTAAAATTTAAAATATATCAAAATTGTTTTTAAATATAAAAACTTAAAAAATACTTTTGTAAAATAGAGGCAGCATCAGAAAGGTTTGTTTTGAACTTACAAATTTGGAAACATTAGATAATTAGCAAAGATGTTGAACTTTGATTTAAATTATGCTTTTATTTAAAATACAATTTTAAAACAATACTAGACATGCTGTAGTTACAAATAATTGTTTTAAGCAAGATATACAGTTGTGTCATCTTATAATCTTTATATAATGTTAATTATCAGTGGTGAAATAGCTTAAATTAAAACAAATATCAGATAAGCAAACCTTAAAGGATGTTTTTGTAAACATATAAGATTTTATCATGCTGGTGAAATAAATTGTTTTCTACCATTTTCCCACCAAACAACACCAATCTTGACAATCACCATGGATGGAAGAAGACTTTGCAGAATTCAGGAAGCCAGTGGAAAAATTACAGTGGAATTCCAGGAAGCCAGTAGAGCAAGAAGTCTGAGATTGGGTATATTTGAGAGGGTAAGAGAAACAGTTAACTTTACCCAAGTCTCCCCTGCCCTAAGTCAGCACAGCTCAGTACTAAGCAAGACCTTCTTGGCTGTGATTTCTTCAGTAGGTGAGAGTGAACCCAGCTTCCCCAGTTGCACAGGATGCTGTCAAAGAGATCCATTAGTTTCTCAGCCCATTAAAAATATGAAGTGTGTGGCACAGCTAGAATCGGAAAGTCTGGGAGAAACACAGATACTGGAGATCCCACAGATCATGCTAAACATTTTGCAGACTCCATCAGCAAGAATGCCCAAGAACTGATGAGGAGGCCTCACCTTGAATCCCATCAACAGGCCTACAGGTAACCCCAAGGCTCCTTTCAACTCATACTCCTTCCCCCTCAACTCCATGGCTGGCTTCTTGTGTGCCCTCTCCAGTGGCAGCAAGAGCCAGCCTTCGCAGACAGCTACTGAGCACATGCAGAAAGCTGCCCAACTCTGTGAAACAGGATGAAACCACATACACTTGAGTATCCCTCACCTCTCGAGGGAAAGCAAAGAAAGCTGTCAGCATTCCATCTCCTTTTGCAGGAAGATGAAGGCAGAAAATCTAAAAGACATCCTTATAAGCAGGAACAAGAAGTGCAGAGAATTGTATCTTAGAAAAGATCTGAGAAAGCATGAGAATCTCCAACAGGACTGACAAAAGGTATTTCTTCCCTGTATCTAGTCAGTAAAGAGTGGAAGAGGTAACTGCTTCTTCACATATGATGTGGCTGTAACAACAAAAACACCAACAACAAAATGGAAAATAAATAATGGGTCTAGTTCAAACCGAAAACTTCAGTAAAATAAACAAAAGAAAAAGTAACAGAGTGAAAAAGCAACCTAAAAATACTAGAAAATATTTTCAAGCTATAAATAAGAGTTAGTATACATAATATATAATAAATGAATACAACTAAATAGTTTTAAAAATGGACAAATACTACAACTGTAACTTGGGCAGAGAACTTGAACAAAAAAATATACAAATGACCAACAGGTGTATGAAAAGATGTTTGACATCATTCAACATCAGGGAAATGAAAAAAAAAAAGTGCAATAAAATATCATCTTACACCTGTCAGAATGGTTATCATCAAAAAGCAAAATAAGTTCTGGCAAGGATGTGGAGAAAAGGGAATCCTTGTATACTGTTTGTGGGGATGTACATTGGGACAGCCACTGAAGAAAATAACATGGAGTTTCCTCAAATAATTAAAGACAGAACTACCATATGAATACAAGTTTACACAGCAAAACTGAACCAAAAAAAAATCTTCATGACCCAGATACATGTGATAGTGTGATCACTCATCTAGAGCCAGATATCCTGGAATACAAAGTCAAGTGGGCCTTGGGAAGCATCACTAAGAACAATGCTAGTGGAGGTGATAGAATTTTAGTTAAGCTATTTCAAATCCTAAAAGATGATGCTGTGAAAAGTGCTGCACTCAATATGCCAGGAAATTTGGAAAACTCAGCAGTGGCCACAGGACTGGAAAAGGTCAGTTTTCATTCAATCTCAAAGAAGGGCAATGCCAAAGAATGTTCAAACTACTGCACAATTGCATCCATCATCTAACACACCAGCAAAGTAATGCCCAAAATTCTCCAAGACAGGCTTCAACATTACGTGAACCAAGAACTTCCAGATGTTCAAGCTGGATTCAGAAAAGGCAGAGGAACCAGCGATCAAATTGCCAACATCCACTCAATCATAGAAAAGCGGAAGAATTCCAGAGAAACATATACCTTTTTCTTTATTGACTACACCAAAGCCTTTGGCTGTGTAGATGGGAAAAAAACTGGAAAATTCTTCAAGATATGGGAATGCCAGACCACCTAACTTGCCTCATGATAAACCTATATGCAGGTCAAGAAGCAACAGTCAGAACCAGATTTGGAACAGACTGGTTCCAAATTAGGAAAGGAGTACATCAAGGATGTATATTGTCACCCTGCTTATTTAACCTATCGTCGTCATCGTGAAGTCGCTCAGTCATGTCCGACTCATTGCGACCCCATGGACTGTAGCCTACCAGGCTCCTCTGTCTTCCAGGCAATAGTCCTGGAGTGGATTGCCATTTCCTCCAGTATATCATGAGAAATGCTGGGCTGGATGAAGTACAGCTGGAATCAACATTGCTGGGAGAAGTATCAATAACCTCAGATATGCCGATGACACCACCCTTATGGCAGAAACTGAAGAGGAACTGAAGAGCTTCTTGATGAGAGTGAAAAGCTGGCTTACAACTCAGTATTCAAAACATTGGATCATGGCATCCAGTCCCATCACTTCCTGGCAAATAGATGGGGAAACAATGACAGACTTTATTTTCTGGGGCTCCAAAATCACTGCAGATGGTGAAATCTGCAGCCATGAAATCAAAAGACACTTGCTCTTTGGAAGAAAAGCTCTGGCCAACCTCAACAGCATATTAAGAAGCAGAGATATTGCTTTGCCAGTAAAGATCCTTCTTGTCAAAGGTATTGTTTTTTTCAGTAGTCATGTATGGATGTGAGAGTTGTATTACAAGGAAAACTGAGTAAGAAAGAATTGATGCTTTTGAGCTGTGGTGTTGGAAAAGACTCTTGAGAGTCCCTTGGACTGCAAGGAGATCCAACCAGTCCATCCTAAAGGAAATCAGTCCTGAATATTTATTGGGAAAACTCATACTGAAGCTGAAACTCCAATACTTTGGCCTCCTGATCTGAAGAGCTGACTTATTAGCAAAGACCCTGATGCTGGGAAAGACTGAAGGCAGGAGAAGGGGACAGCATCAACCAACTTGATGGACATGAATCTGAGCAAGCTTTGGGAGTTGATGATGGACTGGGAATCTAGCATGTTGCAGTCCATGGGGTTACAAAGAGTCGGACATGACTGAGTGGCTGAACTGAACTGAGCTGAACCGTATGACCCAGTCATTCCCCTTCTGGGCATATATCAAGTGAAACAAAGTGATTATCTTGAAGTGATAGCCATACTCCCAAATCCTATAAAAATGCTGAAACAGACTCAGCAAGGAATAGAAAATCTGAATAGAACTCTAATGAACAAAGAGATTGAATTAGCAATTTTTAAAGTTTCTGCAAAAACAAAAACAAACAAACAAACAAAAACCTAAGACCTGATAGTGATGATGGCTTCAACTGTTAAGTCTACCAGGGATTTAAAAATGATTTAATATCATGCTGTCTTTGGCAGCACATATACTAAAATTGGAATAATACAAAGATTATCATGCTCCCTGCAAGAGGATGGCATGCCAATTTGTTAAGTGTTCTATATTTTTCAAGAGGGAGGGGACATGTGTACTTATAGTTGATTCATTTTGATGTGGAAGAAAGTAACACAATATTTTAAAGCAATTATGCTCCAATTAAAATTTTTAAAAAATTAAGGTCAATTATTTCAAATTCTTAAGAAGAAAATAATTGTAGAAAGAGGAAAAAACATTTTTACTCCATCTATGAGGCCAACATTACTTTGATACCAAAATCAGACAAAGATATCACAAGATCTTTAAATTATAGAACACACACTTTTCATAAAAAAGTACAGAAAATTCTCAACAAAATAGTAACAAGTCAAATCCCACAATATAGCAGAAAGGATTATACATCAGGACCTAGTAAGATTATCTGAAAGACTCAAGGTTGAGTGAATATACAAGTATCAATCACTGTATGGCATCTTCTTAATAAAATACACACACACAGAAGTCGCTTAGTTATGACCGACTCTTTGTGACCCCATGTATTGTAGAACACCAGCCTCCTCAGTCCATGGGATTTTCCAGGCATGAATACTGGAGTGGGTTGTTGTTTCCTTCTCCAGGGGACCTTCCTGACCCAGGGGTGGAACACAGGTCTCCTGCATTGTAGGCAGACTACCATCTGAGCTATCAGGGAAGTCCTAAATACTCCCAAATTCAGTGCCATTCTTCTCAATACTGCAGTAGGATTTCCTGCAGAAACTGACAAATGAAGCCCTATCATTCACATGTTAATCCTATTATTTACATGTTAAGAAAGCATTCCAGAATAAATAAAACCATCTTGAAGAATAAGAACAAACTAAGAGAACTAAAAATTTCTGATTTCAAAACCTCTGCAAAAGGTACAATAAGAAAGATACTGGCATAAAAAAATAGACATATCAGTCTATGGAATAGAACTGAAAGTCTAGAAATGAACTCATATATCTATCATTAGCTGATTTTCAATAAAATTGCTGAGACAATTCAATGAGGAAAGAAGTTTTTCAACAAATGGTGCTAGACCAATTGTATTTCCAGATATAAAAGAAAGAAGTTGTAGCTCTATTTCACAACAAATAAAAAGCAACTCAGTGTGTATCAAAGACTTTACATTTGTAAGATATCACAGTGAAAAACTATTAGAATAAAGTATATAAGTATAAATCTTTGTGGCTTTAGTTTAGATGATGCTTTCTTAGACATGATTCTTAAAGCATAGCAACCCCTCTCCCACTCTGCAAAAAAAAAAAAAAAAAGGAAACTAGACTTCATGCATATAAAAGCTTTTGTGATTCAAAGAACATTATCAAGAAATTGAGAAGCTACACCTAAATTGTGTGGAAATATCTATAAACCATATATCTAATAAGTACCTTATTTTCAAAATATGTAAAGAACTCTAAAAACTCGACCAAAAAGCAAATATCTAACCAAAAATGGGCAAAGAACTTTAATACACAGTTCCCCAAAGAAGACATACAAATGACCAACAAAGACATGAGTACTCAGCACCCGTAGTCATGAGGGAAATGTAAAGCAAAAACATAATGACATACCACTTCACTCCTACCATGATAGCCGTAGTCAATTTAAAACTGTAATCAATTTAAAACTGCAATAAATTTTTAAAAATTACAAATAATAAAAAGTGTAAGGAAACTGGAACTGTGATGACTTGAAATTTGGAAGTAAAATTGTGCAGTTGCTTCAATAAGTTAAGCATAGAATTACAATAAAAACCTGCAATTCCGTTTCTAGTTATATAACCCAGAGAACTAAAAGCACAGCCTCACACATAAATTTGTACTCAAAAGTCTATAGAAACATTATTTAAAATAGCAAAATAGGGGAGAAAAACAAATTTTAATTAATGAATAGATAAGCAACTATATATATACACACACACACCAAAAAAATACACATGGAATATTATGCAGGCATTAGAAGTAATTAAAAACTAATATATACTACTCTGTAAATGAACTTTAAAAGAAGTATGTTAAGCAAAAGAAGCCAGCTACAAGGCTGTATAAGTTTGTTTATAGAAAATATACAGAATCTGGCAAATTAATGGATACAAAAAGCAGACTATTGGATTAACTGCTAATGTGTATGAAATTTATTTTTGGTTGATCAAAATATTATTGAATTAGGTGGTTGTGAATGTTGCAAAACTCTGTGAATACACTAAAATGGCTGAATTGTATAACTAATTAAATGAATTTTGTTTAGATTATATCTCAATAAAATGGCATAAACATATTAAAATGTGTGGACAGAGAACACCACACAGAAACAAAACCAAAGAAAACTAGAATTGCAGTATCAGTACCAGACAGAGTACACTTCAGAAGAAGAAATACTATCAGACATAAAGTAAATATTTTAAAATGACGAAGTGTACATTATCTAACAAACATAAAACCCTAATATTTACCTTCACAAAAGAATTTCTAACATGTGAAACAAGAAATGAAAGAAGAAACAAACGATGACTAAATATATTTCAACATCCAACAATACTTTTTAGGTAACTAATAAAAATTGGCATAAAAATGGCAATGTATAGGTGAGCTGAAAAACAATATTTATGAAGTTACTTAATTGCCTAATGGAATACTCTACCCAACATCAGAATATACATTCTTCTCAAGTGTGTATGGAATAGTCACCAAAAGAGCTTACATAACTGGACACATAAAAACTCCCTTTACAAATTTAAAAGAATATAAAAATACAAAGAATTTTCTCAGATCATACAATTTAAGATAAAACTAAATATGGAAAATGCCAAAACTTTTCAATATTTGGAAAATGTTGTAATCATAAATAGCACATGTGTCAATGATAGAATCTCTTAAAAAATCTAAAATACAGTCTGAATTGAATAAAATATGAAACACTGCATATAAAATTGTCATAAGCACCTAAAGCACCTAAAGTAGTAGAGATACATATATAGCATCAAATGCTTATATAAGTATAGACAAAAGTTCTTACTTAAATCAGTAATGTACTCTCCGCAGTACTTATCATGAGTAAAAAGAGCAAAATAAATCAAGTAGAAAGAAGGGAATAAGTTTAATAGCACAAGGCAGTGAAACTGAAAACAGAAAAACAATAGAGAACATTAATGAACCCAGATATTACTCTTTTTAATAAAAAGTTAATAAAAGCGATACAACTTCAGTCAAACTAAACAAGAATGAAAAAAAAGAAATATTATCCCAGATCCCCAAATCATTAAAAAGATAACTAGGGGTTAATATAAAGTATATGCACAAAAATTCCATAATTTAAATGAAATAGATCAATCCCAAAATAAAAAATAACAACGATGGTGTGATCACTCACCTTGAGCTAGTCATCCAGTAGTGCAAAGTCAAGTGGGCCTTAGGAAGAATCACTATGAATAAAGCTAGGGGAGGTGATGGAATTCCAGCTGAGCTATTTTAAATCTTAAAAGATGATGCTGTTAAAGTGCTGCACTCAATATGCCAGCAAATTTGAAAAACTCAGCACTGGCCACAGGACCAGAAAATATCCATTTTCATTCTAATCCCAAAGAAGGGCAATGCCAAAGAATATTCAGACTGTAACACAATTGTACTCATCTCACACCTTAGCAAAATAGTGCTCAAAATTCTCCAAAGTAGACTTCAATAGTATGTGAACCAAGAACTCCTAGATGTTCAAACTGGATTTAGAAAACTCAGAGGAACCAGAAATCAAATTGCCAACATCCATTGGATCATGGAAAAATCAAGATAATTCCAGAAAAAACATCTACTTCTGCCTCATTGACTATGCTAAATCCTTTGACTGTGTGGATCACAACAAACTATGGAAAATTCTTAAGGAGATGGGAATAAGAGACCAATTTACCTGCCTCCTGAAAAATCTGTGTGCAGGACAAGAAGCAACAGTTAGAGTTGACATGGACCAACAGAATGCTAGGAGAAATGTCAGTAACCTCAGATACGCTTTATTTTATCACCTTGGTTATATGCAGAGTACATCATGCTGAATGCAGGGCTAGATGAAGCACAAGCTGGAATCTTGACTTCCAGGAGAAATAACGACAGCCTCAGATGTGCAGATGGCAATATGCTTATGGAAGAAAGCAAAGAGAACTGAAGAACCTCTTGATGAAAGTGAAAGAGGAGTCAGTAAAAGCTGGCTTAAAACTCAACATTCAAAAAGTTAAGATTATGGCATCTGATTACCCGGAGAGGAAAAAGATGGCAGAGGAATAGGATGGGGAGAACACTTTCTCCCTCTCTACCTCATCAAAAGAACACTTCAACGCTGAGCAAATTCCACAAAATAACTTCTGACTGCTGGCAGAGGACATCAGGCATCCAGCAAAGCAGATCATTGGCTTCAAAACCAGGTAGGAAATATTTTATTTTATTTTAAAGAATGAAGATATAGACAAAGGAGGTAGGGAGGGAACCCCGGCACGGGAAGGGAATCCCGTCCCAGGAAGAGACTCTTAAAGAGAGAGGTTCCCTAAAATTGGGGAACTTTCTCACAGCTGTGCATGGGGCGAGCCCTGGAAGCACAGAGGGCAACATAACAGGAAGGAAGAATAAATAAATAATTAAAACCAACAGATTACGAATTCAACAGTATAACCCCCAGCGGATAAGCAGCGCAAACGCCTGTGTCCAACAGCAGTGGGGGTTGGGCAGGGAGGAGCGCGCCAGCGACAGTGCTCTCTAAGAATTGGGCCGCGGGAGACGTAGGCTGCAGGGCTTTTCTCGAGAATCGGGGCATAACCTGGCCAGAATCGGGTCTGCGCATGGATAGAACGATTTATCCCGGACTAGCAAACCAGACTGGGGGATAACTAACACGCGAAACGCCCGAACATAAGACACATTCAGGCCCGCGCACAGAACAAAGGAAGGATCAGAAATAGCCGGCTGCAGACCATCCCCCACTGGCGACAGGCAGCCAGAGCCTCAAGCGCTGGAAGAGGGCAGTCGCAGCTCAAGAGAGACATTACCTACTAAAATGCAAGCAAGCTTCTTTATTGAGACTTCTGCAACAATAGTCCGCGCCAAACTCCCTAGCCACTCGGACTTGGAACCAAACCCGGCACCCGGAGGGGACTTACTGAGCGCCAATCCTGAGCGGCTTAAACCGGGGAATTGCATGAAACATAGGCCAGGCCCCACACGGTTATCTCGCGGATTGGGAAGGGGCAAACCCAGTGCAGAGCTCATCACCACCTTCCCTGCGGCAAGACAGAAATCAGACACGGAAGAGACCAGCAAACAGAGGAAGGCAAACAGAGGGAACTGCCTTGGTAGTGACCCCACACAGTCCTCAATGACAGAGAAAGCGCCAGATACACCGTTTCTACTTTTATGATCAAAAAAAATTTTTTTTTGGGGGGGATGATGTGGAAGCGTGATTTTTTTTTTAAGAATTTTGTTTTCTTTCTTTAAAAATTATTTTTTTTCCTTTTTAAATTTGTTTATCCTTTTCTTTTTCATCCTTTTTTTCTCCTAAACTTCCTTAAATTTTTAAGTCTTCTATATTTCTAGTTTTTATTTTTAGAACCTAATATTACTTAAAAAAAAAAAAAAACCCTATCGTTTAAGCAAACGCCGTATATAGTCTTATTGGTGAAGGAAGTTGTCTTTTAACAATTCTGGAGTCTTTTATTATATTTTACTTTTTTTTTTTTTTTCTCTTTTTTTTTTTTTAATTTCTCTCTCCTTCTTCTTCTTCTCTTCAATAATCTATCTTTGAAAATCCAATCTATACTCCAGATTTTTAATCTTGGCATTTTGGTATTTGTTGCCAATTTTGTACTTTTAAAAACCTAATCCTCAGTACCCAGTTTTACATGAGTGCAAGACTACTGGCTTGACCACTCTCTCCAACTCTGGAATCTCCCTTTTGCCACCAGGTGGCTTTTGTCTCCTCCTTCCCCCTCCCCCTCTCTACCCAACCCTATGAACCTCTGTGCGTTCCAGAAGGAGGAGAACTCTAAGGGAACTGGTCACTGACCGGATCTGTATCCCTCCTTCCCATCTCCCTCTTTTATCCTCCTGTCCACCTCTATCTACTTCCTTCCCTCTCCTCTTCCATGTATAACTCTGTAACCACCTCTGAGCAGTCCAGACTTTGGAGCACACACAAGAAAGTGGTTACGGGCTAACTTGCTTTTCCCTCTTATGATTCCACCTCATCCCATTCCATTCACCTCTAACTACTCCCTCCCTCTTCTCTCCTCCAAGTAACTCACTGATCCTCTAGGGACGACCCTCAAGGTGGAGAAACCTATCATCATTAACCTAGATGTTTTAACATTAGTGCTGAATAGATGGAGAAATCATGAGGCTATTCTAAAAATAAATCTGAAAACCAGAATCAGGAGGCGTAATTCCAAATCCTGAGATCATCAAAGAATTCCTGAATACAGGGAACATTATCCAATTAGAGCTCATCAAATGCCTTCATACCTATACTAAAACTGAGCACTGCCCAAGGGCCAACAAGCTCCAGAGCAAGACATACCACGCAAATTCTCCAGCAACACAAGAACAAGCCCCTGAGCTTCAATACACAGGCAGCTCAAAATACTCCAAAACCATTGATGTCTCATAACCCATTACTTCACACGTCACAGCACTCCAGAGAGGGAAATCCAGCTCCACCCACCAGAACTCCAACACAAGCCTCCCTGATCAAGAAACTTTGACAAGCCACTGATATAACCCCAAACACAGAGAGGAAACTCTATAATAAAGAGAACTCCACAAATTCCCAGAATATAGAAAAGCCACCCCAAACGCAGCAATATAACCAGGATGAAGAGACAGAGGAATACCCAGCAGGTAAAGAAACAGGAGACATGCCCACCAAACCAAACAAAAGAGGAAGAGATAGGGAATCTACCTGAGAAAGAATTCTGAATACTGATAGTGAAAATGATCCAAAATCTTGAAATCAAAATGGAATTACAGATAAATAGCCTGGAGTCAAGGATTGAGAAGATGCAAGAAAGGTTTAACAAGGACCTAGAAGAAATAAAAAAGAGTCAACATATAATGAATAATGCAATAAATGAGATCAGAAACACTCTGGAGGCTACAAATAGTAGAATATCGGAGGCAGAAGATAGGATTAGTGAAATAGAAGATAGAATGGTAGAAATAAATGAATCAGCGAGGAAAAAGAAAGACGAATTAAAAGAAATGAGGACAATCTCAGAGACCTCCAAGACAATATGAAACGCTCCAACATTCGAATTATAGGAGTCCCAGAAGAAGAAGACAAAAAAGAAAGACCATGAGAAAATACTTGAGGAGATAATAGTTGAAAACTTCCCTAAAATGGGGAAGGAAATAATCACCCAAGTCCAAGAAACCCAGAGAGTGCCAAACAGGATAAAGACCAAACACAAAGAACAATTACTAAAAGCAGCAAGGGAAAAATAACAAATAACACACAAAGGGATCCCCATGAGAATAACTGCAGATCTTTCAATAGAAACTCTTCAGGCCAGGAGGGAATGGCAAGACATACTTAAAGTGATGAAAGATAATAACCTTCAGCCAAGACTACTGTACCCAGCAAGGATATCATTCAAATATGAAGGAGAAATCAAAAGCTTTACAGACAAGCAAAAGCTGAGAGAATTCAGCACCACCAAACCAGCTCTCCAACAAATACTAAAGGATAGACTTTAGAAAGGAAACACAAAAGGACGTATAAACCCAAACCCAAAACAATAGAGTAAATGGCAACAGGAGCATACTTATCAATAATTACCTTAAATGTAAATGGGTTAAATGCCCCAACCAAAAGGCAAAGACTGGCTGAATGGATACAAAAACAAGATCCCTATATATGCTGCCTACAAGAGACCCACCTCAAAACAACGGACACATACAGACTAAAAGTGAAGGGCTGGAAAAAGATATTCCATGCAAATAAAGACCAAAAGAAAGCAGGAGTAGCAATACTCATATCCGATAAAATAGACTTTAAAACAAAGGCTGTGAAAAGGGACAAAGAAGGCCACTACATAATGATTAAAGGATCAATCCAAGAAGAAGACATAACAATTATAAATATATATGCACCCAACATAGGAGCACTGCAATATGTAAGACAATTGCTAACAAGCATGAAAGGGGAAATTAATAATAACACAATAATAGTGGGAGACTTTAATACCCCACTCCACCTATGGACAGATCAACTAAGCAGAAAATTAACAAAGAAATGCAAACGTTAAACGATACAATAGACCAGTTAGACCTAATTGATATCTATAGGACATTTCACCCCAAAACAATGAATTTCACCTTTTACTCAAGTGCACACGGAACCTTTTCCAGGATAGATCACATTCTGGGTCATAAATCTAATCTTGATAAATTCAAAAAAATCGAAATTATTCCAAGCATCTTCTCTGACCATAATGCACTAAGGTTAGATCTCAATTATAGGAGAAAAACTATTAAAAATTCCAACATTTGGAGGCTGAACAACACCCTACTGAATAATCAACAAATCACAGAAGAAATCAAAAAGAAATCAAAATATGCATCGAAACTAATGAAAATGAAAACACAACAACACAGAACCTTTGGGACACTTTAAAAGCAGTCCTAAGAGGAAAGTTCATAGCAATACAGGCATACCTCAAGAAACAAGAAAAAGTCAAATAAATAACCTAACTCTACACCTAAAGCAACTAGAAAAGGAAGAAATAGAGAACCCCAGAGTTAGTAGAAGGAAAGAAATCCTAAAAATTAGGGCAGAAATAAATGCAGAAGAAACAAAAGAGACCATAGCAAAAATCAACAAAGCAAAAAGCTGGTTCTTTGAAAGGATAAATAAAATTGACAAACCATTAGCCAGACTCATCAAGATTATGGCATCTGGTCCCATCACTTCCTGGCAAATAAATGGGGAAACAATGGAAACAGTGACAGACTTTATTTTCTTGGGCTCCAAAATCACTGCAAATGATGGCTCCAGCATGACATTAAAAGACTTTTGCTTCTTGGAAAATACTATGACCAACCTAGACAGCCTATTAGAAAGTAGAGACATTACTTTACCAAAAATTATCTCTATATTTAAAGCTATGGTTTTTGCACTAGTCAAGTACGGATGTGAGAGTTGGACCATTAAGAAAGCTGAGCACCAAAGAATTGATGCTTCTGAACTGTGGAGTTGGAGAGAACTTTTGAGAGCCCCTTGGACATGAAGGAGATCAAACCAGTCAATTCTGAAGCAAGTCAGTCCTGAATATTCATTGGAAGGACTGATGGTGAAGCTCCACTATTTTGGCCACCTGATACAATGAACTGACTCACTGGAAAAGACCTTGATTCTGGGAAAGATTGAAGGCTGGAGAAGAAGGGGACAACAGAGGATGAGATGGTTGGATGGTATCACTGACTCAATGGACATGAGTTTGGGCAAGTCGAGGAGTTGGTGACAGACAGGGAGCCTGGAGTGCTGCAGTCCATGGGGTCGTAAAGAGTCAGACATGACTGAGCTACTAAACTGAACTGAACTGACCAACATATAATCAAGATAATCCTATTATACAAAGCATGCACAATTAGGAAAGAAGAGTTTCTTCAATAAATAATATTGGAAAAACTGTTTGTCAACCTGTAAAACAGTGATACAGGAACTTTATTAACATTAAATTAAGGGAAAAAAAGTGATCTCTATATATTCTGTACTTAAAGAAGAGATGAAGCTGCAAACTGCTAGAAGAAATTATAAGAAAAATCTTTTTGTCATATTTTGGTATATAATCTCGGAAGTATATGCAGTGAAAACTAACATTGGCAAATCAAAGTTTATTGAACTAAAAATTTTAGCAGTGGCCACAGGACTGAAAAAGTCAGCTTTCATTCCAATTACAAAGAAAGGCAATGCCAAACACTGTTCAAATTACCATACAATTATACTCATTTCACATACTAGCATGGTTATTGACCAAATCCTCAAGGTAGGCCTTAGCAGTACATAAACTGAGAATTTCCATATATATAACTTGGCTTAAAGAGGCAGAGATACCAGAGGTCAAAGTGCCAACATTCACTGGATCACGGAGAAAGCAAAGGGATTCCAGAAAAACATATACTTCTATTTCTTTTACAACACTAAAGCTTTAACTGTGTGGATAACAACAAACGGTGGAAAATTCTTAAAGAGATGGAAGTGCCAGATCACCTTAGCAGTCTCCCAGGAAACCTATATGCAGGTCAACAAGAAAAAGTTAGAACTAGACATGGAAAAAGGGATGGTTCAAGATTGGGAAAAGAGTACGTCAAGTCTGCATTTTGTTACCCTGCTTATTTAACTTACATGCAGAGTGCATCATGAGAAATACCAGGCTGGATGAGTCACAAGCTGCAATCAAGACTGCCAGGAGAAATATCAGTAACCTCAAATATGTAGTTGTTACCACTATCCTGGCAGAAAGTGAAAAACAATAGTGTCTTATTGAGGGCGAAAGAGGAAAGTGTAAAAGATAGCTTGAATGGTCCAGAGAGATGATATGGGGTGGGAGGTGGGAGGGGGCTTCGGCATTGGGAGATCGTGTACACCTGTGGCTGATTCATGTCAATGTATGGAAAAACCAATACAATATTGTAACGTAGAATAAAGTAAAACAAAACAAAACAAACAAACAAACAAAACAATTCAACATTCAAAAACTAATATCATGACATCCAGTCCCATTACTTCATGGTGAATATTAATAAAGGGGTAAAAGTGGAAACAGTGGCACATTGTGTTTTCTTGGGCTTCAAAATCATTGAGCCATGAAATTAAAGACACACTCCTTGGAAGAAAAGCTATGATCAACCTATACAGCATATTAAAAAGCAGAGACATCACTTCACTAACAAAGGTCCATATAGTCAAAGCTATGGTTTTTCCCGTAGTCATGTATGGATGTAAGAGTTGGTCCAAAAGAAGCTTGAACACCAAAAAATCGATGCTTTCCAATTGTGCTGACTCTTGAGAATCCCTTGAACAGCAAGGAGATCAAACCAACCAATCGTAAAGCGAATCAACCCTGAATATTCATTGGAAGGACTGTTACTGAAGCTGAAGGTCCAATACTTTGTCCACCTGATGTGAAGAGCTGACTCATTGGAAAACAATCCTGAGGCTGGGAAAGATTTAAGGCAAAAGAAGAAGGAGGTGGTAGAAGATGAGGTGGTTAGATAGAATTACTCAATGGATATGAAATTGAATGAACTCTGAGAGACAGTGGAGGACAGAGGAAACAGATGTCCATAGATCCCAAAGAGTCAGACACAGCTTAGCAACTGAACAACAACAACAACAGCAATATTCCTGTATAGCAAAAAAAAAAAAAAAAAGGAAGGAAAGAAGAAGAAGAAGAAAGAAAAAAAATCAACAAAGAAATAACCTTTGTAATGGGAAAATATTTGCATATATATGTATATAGTATATATATATTTATATACACATAATTAAATTTCCTTCTTTCTTAAGGCTCAACAGTAGTTGATTGCATATTGTGGCAAAATGGATAAAACTGGATATCATTACACCAAGTGAAATAAGTCAGACACAGAGAGACAAATACTGTTTATTCTCACCTAGGTATGGAATATACAAAAGTCAGACTCAGAAGCAGAGAGTAGGATGTTTCTTACCAGGGTCTGGAAGGTGAAGAAAATAGGGATAATATTGGTCAAAGGGCAAAAGTCAAGTATGTAATAGGAAAATATTGGCAAGCCAAGTATCTCTTTAGCAGTTCATATTCAAAATAAATAAGCAACAAGAACAGACAGGAAAACAAACAGCCTGATTTTAAAATGGGCATGCTACCTAAATATATATTTTTTGGTTAATATCTAAAATAAATGTATTTTAGCAAAATATATTTAATAACATACAGAAAAGATTTAGATACACAGGAGGAACTTCTGAAGATATGATGTACTACATCATGATGACTGTCATTAACCACGCTCCATTGTACATGTGAAATTGGCTGAGTAGACCTTAATTGTTCTCACAAAAAAGGTACTGTGGAAACTGATGGATATTTTAATTAGCTTGAATGTTGTAAACATTTCACAATGTATATGTATGTAAAAACATCACATTGTGTGACAAGTATATTCAATTTTTGCCTATACCACAATAAAGCTGGGGGAAAAATGGTAATCTTTTTAAAGAAAGTGAATTTATAATTATATATTTCAATAAATAAAGCATCAGATATAAGATGTTTCCTGGGTAAATTGTATCAAACATTAAAAAAAAAAAATACCAAAGTAATACCTTCTCTTCCCGAAAAAGAAGAGGAGGCAATATTGCCCAACTCATTGTGCATCCAGTGTTATCTGAATAACCAAATGAATAAAGACATTACAAGAAACATAAACTACAGATCAGTAATCTTCATGAGTATGAATGCAAAATTATGCACCAGTTATTAGCTAAATATATTTAGTAACATACAGAAAAGAAACTACATCATGACAAGTAGGGTTTATTCCAGAATTTCAAACTTGTTCAGTAATCAAAGGAAATTGAGATTGACACATATGCTCTATTGATGCTATGTACATAGATAACTAATATGAACATACTGTATACCACAGGGAACTGTACTTAAGACCCTGTGGTGACCTGAATGGGGTGGAAGCCCAAAGGGGGAGATATATGTATTCATATGGCTGATTCATTATGCTGTACAGTAGAAACTAACACACTGTAAAGCAACTATACTCCAATAAAAATTAAAAGGAAAAATAATAGTGCATACTATCATATCAGCAACTTAAAGGAAAAGCACATGATCATCTCAATAACGCAGAAAAAGCATTTGACACACTTAACATTCCTTCATGATATTTCTGTGTATTTATGTACTCTTCTTCATGTGCTCAGTCACCCTCTCATGTCTGACTCTGTGTGACTCTATCAACTGTAGCTCGCCAGGCTCCTGTGTCCACAGAATTCTCCAAGCAAGAATACTGGAGGGAGTTGCCATTTCCACTTGAGGGCATCTTCCCAACCCAAGATCAAACCTGCATCTCTTGCAGTTCTTACATTGGCAGGTGAATCCTTTACCTGCTGACCCATGTATTTGCTATTCAATAAATCCATATTGGTTGAATAAATTAAAATGCTCAATAAAGCCACAACAATGGGAGGAAAATAAGCAACTGCAAAGCCATAATATTGATTTTAGAGTTATGACAAAGTATAAAATGAACCCACAGGAGCCAAAGGAGAGAGATTTTTTTGAAGGAAGATGACCAAGAGTAGGGAGTTGCTGATGTCCTTAATTATGAGAACTGAGGAAAACATACTTGAAAACAGAACCTAAAAAGAGAGTGTGTGTGTGTGTGTGTGTGTGCATGTGTGTGTGTATATACCCCCCTCAAAGGAAGAGATGGAAAGATTTAATATATGATAGTTTTTATTCAAGGTGGGGAAGCAAAATAGACCTAGAGGCAATAGGAAAATAAACACTGAGATAATTTTAAATATGTTAAATATTTTAGAATCTCCAAACATCTTAGGGGAAAAATAGTATCATGATTAAAAGCAGGCCACTTTAGAAAGTTCTGTAAAATTTTCTGACAATGGCTCACAGCTCAAAAAAAAAATAGTGATGTAACATCTGATCTAATGTGTTTATTTTTGTAAAGAAAAGACTTAAAAATAGAAAGTGAGTATAGCATCTTGATATCTAGAAAAATCCGTTTAGGAAAAATAATTTTAGTTCCAGTTCTTCAAAGAGAAAAATGATTTATTGTATACATATTAGTTTTAAGACTGAAACAAAAGCAGTATACATTGTGAATAATACATTTGGAGGGAAGAGATAAATTTCACTTGGTAATCCATTATTTTTCATGTCTGAATGGCCATTCATTGAAAAATTAAATAATTTTAATATTTAAATTAATGCATTTATTTAATTAAATAAAATTGATTCCATACCAAATGAATTTTGCAGGGCATATATCTCTAGTAAAACTGAAGACACCAGTGAATTAAATGGAATCAGTGTTCAATTTAATAAAACAGATAATTTACTAACTTTTAAGTAAATTTAGTTATTTTGGAATAAAAGTACATGAGGAGGTGAAGTCACTCAGTCATGTCCAACTCTTTGCGACCCTGTGGACTGTAACCTACTAGGCTTCTTCATCCATGGGATTTTCCAGGCAAGAATACTGGAGTGGATTGCCATTTCCGTCTCCAGGGGATCTTCCCAACACAGGTATTGAACCCGGGTCTCCCCCATTGGAGGCAGATGCTTTAACCTCTGAGCCACCAGGGAAGACCAAAAGTGCATGAGAAAAAGTTATATATCTTCATGATAATACTAAGAAAACTAATTTCAGACTTAAAAATGAATGAATAAAATGACTTTTTGTGTATATTACTATATAAATTCATGTAAATTCAGAAAGAATTTTGTTTTCATTCCATGAAAAAAATGAAATTTCTTCTCTTATCTACTCTGTTGAAACGTGTCCTTTGCCTGATTATAATAGTGATGGACTATTTAACACCATCCTCACAACTCAGCCACATTCTAGCCTTAGCCTAGCAGCATTCATAATGAAGAATAATTAAGATAATATTGGACTGTATCACCAACAGGACAACCCACAGCTTTATTATCATATTTAATCAATGCATTGGCTAGGGAATAGAGACCGTATAATGTCACAAAGCTGATTCAGGAATTCTTCATGTAGTGATAAATCATCCTGTTTCTAAAGCATTACCTTGTTAGTTAGCAGCTAAAACGGTCCCTATGTTAATATCTCACACTCAGTTCTGTAGCCTTTCATTTCATTGACTTCAGTTGTTTGTTGTTGTTGTTTTAATTGGAGGCTAATTACTTTACAATATTGTAGTGGTTTTTGTCATATATTGACATGAATCAGCCATGGGTGTACATGTGTCCCCCATCTTGACGATTCAGACTCAAAAGGCTTAAGGTAATAACTTTTCATAGACCTTATAACTAATTGCCTTGCCCCAATTCATTACAATATACCACTCAAATTTTGAAATAAATATTTATTCAATTGAACACAATGAATGGTGTTTTCATGTTGGCCAATATTTTAAAGCTATAGAGTTAGACCAATGTGGTTCTACATATTTCTTTGAGGCTCCTATAGTAGCATAAGTTCTTAATCAAATCAATATTGCAGACTTCTAGAGACATTTGGCTCTTTAAGTTTTGACAGTGCATATTCCAGATCGAAGAAACACAGATTTTAGTCTACTTATATTTGGAATATCCATATAGAGATTATATACAACAACATCAACCATGTTTACAGATAAGCTTAGAAATGATATAAAACTGTTAAGCAAGTCTGTAGAAATTTATTTCTTAAGGCTTTTTAGATAAAACAAAACACAAACAACAACAAAATATGACTTTATTCCAAATGTTACCTCATTCCGATTTCATCTCAGTCATATAGAGTAACAATGTTTTGAGTCGCTCCAATGTTCAGCATTAGTAATATTGTTGGGAAAAGAAAGTCCAATTTCTTGGACTAAAAACCAAGGTCAAATAACTTGTTTAAACCTTCTAAAGTAATACAATACAAACACCAGTGGTTTAAATCAGCACAGGTATATTTCTTGCTTATGCTACCTGCCCAACAAGCCTACCTAGGATTTTTATCTCCTAATCTTGCTTTTCTAAGAAAACAATAAAATTAGATTACTTATAATGTTGATAATTTTAACCAATGATACATGAGATTTTTTTTTCAATGTAGCAATAAAGTTTCCATCATCTTACAAACTTCCCCTTGTTCTCTTCTCCCAGGCTATAATCATTTCCTTAGAATACATGCAGGTTGCAAGTAAAATGAAATGGACCTATTTACCACTCATCTGCCATTAATTTTCTGCCGCTGGAGAGTGGCCATTTATAAAGCTACAGTTTGCTAAATCATCAGCACTATTCTTCCTGGAGTTGCCAAAAGCAGTCTTTGAATTCAAAGACCATTTAGTAAAATCTTGCTTAGCTCAAAATAAGCCTGAGGATGTTCCACCAAGCATAGAGTCAGCGAGCTAAATCATTTACTATAATCCACAACAAAGATGCTATTAGATAGAAAAACAACTGACTTGGAAATGACTTTTTATGAGCAAGAGTAGCAGCAAGGTAAGGGCAAATAAATGAAGATGCAGGCACATCGGTTCACAGAACCAATGCGGTGAGGACACCGGGATGTGTCACAGTGAACCAGCACTGCTCACTTTCAAAGCACAGAAATTGGAATATTGCCTGAAAATACTATCATTACCTAAAAACAACTTATGTGCTACTTCACTAGCAATAAGAATTATTGATATTACTGAAAATGACAGCATGCATAGTAACCTATGTACTGAAATGCCTGAGCATGAAGCTCTCTTGCTTGTGTGGCCTTGCCATAAAATTGATGAAAAACTGATTTTCATAGTTGACAGGTTATTATAAAGAAAGAAAGGTACATTTCCATTTTCAGCAAGTGTAGCATATGAAAATCATGATACACCCTGGCAGTACAAATAATGCTTATCATGTGATTGATAAAATAAACACTGTTGTAAATAAATACATAAATCAGTGTTATTTGTGAATCCAGGAGAAGGAGAAAATCTGGCAAGTTTTGTAATACACAATAACACAAAAGGCTGACTTTTGGAGAGGCAATATAAAACAGTGACAAAGAGGCAGATTTGGAAGCAGAAAGCCTATGCTTGAGTCAGAGGTTTTCTACTAATTAGGGAGACAAATTCATGTAAGATACCTCTTCCAGCCTCAGAGTCATCATCTGATAAATGGGATATTACTATCTTGTTCACCATAAATGAATGTTAAGTAAAATATATTTCACAAGGTAAATAGAACAATGCTATTTATCAATGCTATTAACAATGCTATTCACCAGCACAATGCTTGATGAAAAGTTAATGATATTTTTAATAGAAGAGTGTGAATAAATAATCACTCAAGTGGCAATCAATAAACCTAGGTTTATGCCAATTACAACACTGATTCAATGTATTGGCTTTTTACTTACCTCCAAATTTTTGTTTTCATTATCTGTTAGCTATGAGAGGAGAAGAGGTGGATAAGCACATTCACTCATATATTCATTCATCCTTTCATTCTTTCATTCTCTTACTGAGCACTTCCTATGAGCTAAGCACAGGGTACAATGGATGCAAAGATGAGTAAGTCAGTCCCTCTTAACCAGATATTTACTCTCTAGTGGGGGAGGCAGAGAAGCAAACGGAGCAAGTACCATGTAGTAGGGGTCACCACTTTAAAAGAGTACAGCTGAACACAGACAGGAGACAAAGCTGCCAGGAAAAGTAAAAAAATAATTATTTTTACTATAATTTAAGAAGGAGTTGAACTATTTTCCAGAAGAAAGAACAGATGCAAAATCAAGGATGAAAAAATGACACATTTGAATTAGAAGGGCAAAAGATAGTGAACTCAGTGACACAGTTGGGGAAGTAGGCAAATTCAGTGTAGTCTTGAGGTTTTATGTCTTACTACTACTTGTTTCTGGAGAAGGGAAAGGCAGATCAGTGCAATATTCTTGCCTGGAGAATTCCATGGAGAGAAGATCCTGGTGGGCTACAGTCCATAGGGTCACAAAGAGTTGGACACTATTGAGTGACAAACACACTGGAGGTCTTATTTAAGGAGGCAATGTGCAAAGCTTTATCACAGTTTCTGGATATGAGCTTCAAATTGAAGTTTGTATAACTTAGCAAAGCGCTGCATGAAATGTTTGGATGTGAAATATATCACAGCTAAGTTCTGCGTGTGAGACTTCAAACAGGAAGGGATTACAGAAGGTAATGTTCTCAACTGAGTCAATCTTTTGGAAAGACTCCAAGGCTTGAACAAATGTTGAGTCAATACAGGAAAATGGACATTTGCAAAGTGTTTCAAAGAGAAACAGTAGTATGAAAGACAGGCACAATTAAGGAGGCTAAATTATCTCAAAATCCACTGGACAGTTTAACAACATGAGACATTCAGATCACACCATAGACCTGGAAGACAGACTGTAAAAAGAGGTTCACCTTTTAAGTGATGACATGTTTACCAGACTATAAATATCAAGAAAAATGATAAACACACAGATCTGCTTTGCAAAATTAACTCTGAAATTTCTTTTAGACCACAGACCTTTATCTTTTCACCCCAAAACAGATAACTCAAACCTAAAGTAGTTTACTTTATCTCAAAAAAGTACTATATTTAAAATAAGAGCTAAGTAGGTAAAACATTTGTATTATTAAGCTCCCCATTCTACTAGAAATGCATGAGGGTTGACTTTGTAAATCTGTTCTGAATAAGCTCTTGTTTAAAATGTAGACTGTCACTTTTTCTTTATTCACTTCATTATCTACAAATCAAAATCAAGACGGATTCTGCCCATTGTCTGAGATCCCAATTATCATTCATTCCCTTATTTGAAGGGAACATGATTGTGACACTTAGCTATCTTTGGTATTATCATACAGGAGGGAAGGTGAATTATTCTGAGATGATCCTTAGAAAGGATGAAAATTTATAATACACATATCTTATGACATTCTGCGAATCCCAACACATCAGAACTGGGTGTTTTTAAACCTTAGAGAAAGGAGTTTGTGATTTTGATATGTAAAAGAGTCTCTTCTTTGAAATGTGTGATGATTATTGCAGCCTCATGCTGACTAAACAACTCACTGGAAAAGCACAATATTCCACATTTTAAATCCCATGTGTCATTGATAACAATCATACACTAGGTTTCAGATAAGTGAAAGCTATTTTTCAACATAGAAATACTATTCCTTATCTTCTTCTTTCTCTAATACTATACTAATAATACCTCCCAATGAAATATCAGTGTATTTTTATCTTGGTCCTTATCACTAAATAAATTAAAAATTACCTGTAATTTCTTATTTTACATGACTTTTCCTTTTAAAAACCCTAAGCAATATGTTTTATTAAAAATATTTTTATTAAAAATACATAAAATTTATTTATTTAAAAATAAATAAAATTTATTAATATTCTCCTCTGCTTGCAATACCAAATTTCTGGGAAAGAGATTTGTGTCATAGAATGCCTTGCTAGAATTAATCCTGTGGGAACAGCCTATTGCTGATACTTCAGGAATGTAACCAAACATACTATTAATATTATCAATATTGGAAGAAAGTTTGGGGTCAGAAGAGCAGCAAACGTAAACAAAACCTCCACACACACATGTGCATATATGCTTACATATATTTTTGCAACCATGAATCATCTTCCTATAGTATTTTATATATTAGTCCAATCTCTAGTTCAGTTTGGGCTCATATTGTACTTTGACTTAGGTTTTTTTTTTTTTTTTTTTTTAACTATTAACCTTGAATCAAGTAACATGTCTGTTTTTACTCACCATAGTATCAGTTCTTATGCACTTTTCCTTCCTTTCAATTATTATTCACGATCCCCCTGTGTTACAAGGTAAGTCCAGCTGAGTTTTCCATGTGTTGCTAGATTCCATTTCTTGTCCCTTATCCAAGGATATCAAGATATCACATTAACAATTTTAATATAAATTTATTATTAAATATAAATTTATTTTAATTGTAGGTTACTTTACAATATTGTATTGGTTTTGCCATACATCAACATGAATCCATGATAGGTGTACATGTGTTCCCCATCCTGAACCCTCCTCCCTCCTCCCTCCACCTCATCCCTCTGGGTCATCCCAGTGCACCAGCCCCAAGCATCCTGTATCCTGCATTGAACCTAGACTGGCGATTCTTTACTTAAACGATATTATACATGTTTCAATGTCATTCTCTCAAATCATCCCACCCTCTCCCTCTCCCACAGAGTCCAAAAGACTGTTCTATACATCCGTGTTTCTTTTGCTGTCTCGCATACAGGGTTATCATTACCATCATGCGTTAGTATACTGTATTGGTGTTTTTCTTTCTGGCTTACTTCACTCTGTATAATCGGCTCCAGGTTCATCCACCTCATTAGAACTGACTCCAATGTATTCTTTTTAATGGCTGAGTAATACTCCATTGTGTACATGTACCACAGCTTTCTTATCCATTCATCTCTCTGTTTCATTATAGATTTTATCTATTTCATCCATCAGCATGAAAGCACACTGCTATGTTTGTGATATTTAAAGAGCCAGGAGACAACAGCAAAGGCAAAACTTCTTTTGACATCTCTACCTTCTTCAGCTTCTTCCCCATTTCCCTATTTACAATCACAATAATCTTCAGAAGCATTTTTTTAACTCACTTTTTAAAATTTTTCTTCTCATCCTGTTTTGACCTTTTGCAATGGTCTTCACAGTTCTAAACCCAGTGGTCAAATGTCAGTTCTCCTCTTACTGAACTATCAGCAACATTATTCTTTCTCAGAGACGTTCTTTGGTCTTCCTCTTAGATTTCAGGCTGCTTTGTTTATTGTATATATTCATCAATTATTTAGCCTGAGGCCTTTAAATTTGAGATTATCCAGGCTGCAGAACTCAAAGATCTTTCTTCATCATGGTTAGCTTGGTAATCTTTTCCTGGGTCATGCCTTAAATCAGTAAGTGAAAAATTAATATTTGTACATTTTTATCCCCAGTGTAGATTTCTTAGGTGCTGATTCCACAGAAACCACAGAGTGAAAAAATACTACTTATGGTTTAGATAAAAGGAGGGCTAAATTTAACCACTGGACATGATAAAAAGATTTGTGGTATTTTAGTGTACATATGGATATGAAATCCTGTTAAGAACAGATTCAACAGAAAAAAAAAAAAAAGAAGAAAAAATTGGAGGCAGAAAACACTGAAAAATATTTCAAGGATATTTTTCCTTCTTTTTAGTTAAGAGGAGTCGAGAAAAAGAGTAATACTTGCATGAAGGGGCTTTATGTTGAGAAATATTTCAAGGCGACGCACCCAGTGCATATGTAAAATTGCCGTATATCTTGACTTAATTTGGAAAAGTTTATAAAATTTAGAGAATACCTGAGGTCAAATGTAGAAGATATAAGTATAAGTGTGTGTGTGTGTGTGTGTGTGTGTGCGTGTGCGTGTGCACCTGCATGCTAAGCCACTTCAGTCACATCAGCCTCTTTGCCACCCTATGGACTGTAGCACACCAGGCTCCATTGTCCATGGCATTGCCCAGGCAAGAATACTGAAGTGCATGGCCATACCCTCCTTCAGGGGATCTTCCTAATCCAGAGAGATGTCAGGCTTCCCAGGTTCCTCTAGTGGTAAAGAACCTGACTGCAAATACAGGAGTCATAAGAGATGTGGCTTTGACCCCTGGAAATATTTCAAGGACTGATGCTGAAGCTGAAGTGACAATCACTTGGTCACTTGATGCAAAGAGCTGACTCATTGGAAAAAGCTCTGATGCTGGAAAAGATAGAAGGCAAAAGGAGAAGGGGTCAGCAGAGATTTGAACTGTTTTATAAAAATAATGGTAGATACATATTTTGTCTCATCATTCTCATTTATTCAATTAAACTAAAGCTGCTAAGCAAGGATATACCAAATATCATAAAATTATTTTTTCTGGAAATCATTTCTTGTTAATTGTTGTTAAGACTTTAAATATAATTGGTTGTTTATAATTGGTTGAATATCTATCTATCTATCTATCTATCTATCTATCTATCTATCTATTCAGTTCAGCTCAGCAGCTCACTTGTGCCGACTCTTTGCGACCCTGTGAATTGCAGCATGCCAGACCTCCATATCCATCACCAACTCCCGAAGTTCACTCAACTCAAACGTCCATCGAGTCAGTGATGTCATCCAGCCATTTCATCCTCTGTCGTCCCCTTCTCCTCCTGCCTCCAATCCCTCCAAGAATCAGAGTCTTTTCCAATCAGTCAGCTCTTTGCATGAGGTGGCCAAGGTATTGGAGTTTCATCACTAGCATCATTCCTTCCAAAGAACACCCAGGACTGATCTCCTTTAGAATGGATATATTCAAATGACTATTCAGGGTTGATTTCCTTTAGGATTGACTGGTTTGATCTCCTTTCAGTCCAAGGAACTCTCGAGTCTTCTCCAATACCACCAATTCAAAAGCACCAGTTCTTCAGCTCTCAATCTACTTTATGGTCCAACTCTTACATTTGTACATGACTACTGGAAAAACCATAATTTGACTATATTGACATTTGCCAGCAAAGTGATGTCTTTGTTTTTTAATATACACTATCTGGATTTCTCATAGCTTTTCTTCCATGGAGCAAGTGTCTTTTATTTCATGGCTGCAGTGAATGTCCACAGTGATCTTCAAGCCCAAGAGAATAAAATCTATTAAAATCTATTTTCACTTTTTCCCCTTCTACTTGTCATGAAGTGATCGGGATGGATGCATTGATCTTAGTGTTTTGTTTTTTTTTTTTTTAATTTTTAATTGAGTTAAATCAGCTTTTTCACTCTCTTCTTCACCCGCATCAAGAGATTCTTTAGATACACTTTACTTTCTCCCATTTTTAGAGTATCAACTGCATACCTGAGGTTGTTGATATTTCTCCCAGCAGTCTTGATTACAGATTGTGATTCTTTCAAGCCAGCACTTTTCATGATATACCCTGCATATAAGTTAAACAAACAGGGTCAAAAGATACAGCCTTCCTGTACTGCTTTCCCAATTTAGAACCAGTCAGTTTTTCCATGTAAAGTTCTGTTTCTCCTTACCCACATGCAGATTTCTCAGGAGACAGGTATGGTGGTCTGATATTTCCATCTCTATAAATTTCCCAGAACTTCTTTATTTTATTTTACTTTATTTTACTTTACAATACTGTATTGGTTTTTCCATACATCAACATGAATCTGTCATGGGTGTACACGTGTTCCCAACCATGAACCGTCCTCACACCTCCCTCCCCATACCATCTCTCTGGGTCACCTCAGTGCACCAGCCCCAAGCATCCTGTATCCTGCATTGAACCTAGACTGGTGATTCTTTACTTAAATGATATTATACATGTTTCAATGCCATTCTCCCAAATCATCCCACCCTCTCCCTCTCCCACAGAGTCCAGAAGACTTTTCTATACATCTGTGTCTTTTTGCTGTCTTGCATACAGGGTTATCATTACCATCTTTCTAAATTCCATATATATGTGTTAGTATACTGTATTCGTGTTTTTCTTTCTGGCTTACTTCACTCTGTATAATCGACTCCAGTTTCATCCACCTCATTAGAACTGACTCCAATGTATTCTTTTTAATGGCTGAGTAATACTCCATTGTGTGTATGTACCATAGCTTTCTTATCCATTAATCTTACAGAGGCATAGTCAATGAAACTGAAGTTGATTTTTTTTTTCTGGAATTCATTTGCTTTCTCTCTGGCCCAATGGATATTGGCAATTTGATCCCTGATTCCTCTGTCTTTTTAAAACCCAGCTTGTACATCTTCAAGTTCTCAATTCACATAGTGCTGATGCCTAGCTTGAAGGATTTTGAGCATAACATTACTGGGATGCAAAATGAGTGCAATTTTCTGGTAGTTGAACATTCTTTGGCACTGCCCTTCTTTGAGATTGGAGTGGAAACTGAATTTTCCAGTCTTGTGGTCACTGATGACTTTTCCAAACTTGCTTGCATATTGAATGCAACACTTTAACAGCATCATATTTTATGAGTTTAGCTCTCATGGAAATCCATCATTAACACTAACTTTATTTGCAGTAATCTTCCTAAGGCCCATTTGACTTCACACTCTAGGATGTTTGGCTGTAGGTGATTGACCACATCATCATGGTTATCCTAGTCACTGAGGCATTTTTGTATAGTTCTTCTGTGTATTGTTGTCACCTCTTCATAATCTCTCTGCTTTTCTAAGATTCTTACTGTTTCTTTCTTTATCACGCCAATCCTTGCATGAAATGTTCTTTTGATTTCTCCAATTTTTCTTGAGGATATCTTTAGTCTTTGTAATTCTATTATTTTCCTTCATGTCTTCATTTAAGAACGTTCATAGCTCAGTTGGTAAAGAATCACCTGCAATGCAAGAGACCCCAGTTCGATCCCTGGGCAGTGAAGATCCCCTGGAGAAGGGAAAGGCTACCCACTCCAGTATTCTGGCCTGGAGATTTCCATGGATTGAATAGGCCATGGGGTCACAAAGAGTCGGACAAGACTGAACAACTTTCAGTTTCACTTTCTTAGCTCTCTTTGCTATTCTCTGGAAATCAGCACTGAGTCGTGCATAACTTTCCTTTTCCCCCTTGCTTTTCTCTTCTCTCCTTTCCTCAGCTATTTGTAAAGCCTCCTTAGAGAGCCACTCTGCCTTCTTGCATTTATTTTCTTTGAGATGGTTTTGGTCACTGCCTCCTGTAGAGTGTTATGAATCTCTGTTTACAGTTCTTAAGCCACTCTGTCTACCAGATCTAATCCCTTAAATCTATTCATCACCTTCACTATATAATCATAAAGTCTTTGATTTAGCTCATATCTGAATAGCATAGGGATTTCCTCTAGTTTCTTCAATTCAAGCCTCAATTTTGAAATAAGGAGCTCATGATTTGACCCATTCAGCTCTAGGTCTTGTTTTTGCTGACTGTATAGAGCTTCTCCATTCTCAGCTACAAAGAAAATAATCAATTAAATATTAACCATCTGATGTTGTCCATGTTTAGAGTTGTCTCTTATACTGTTGGAAGAGGATGTTTGCTATGACAAGAGTGTTTTCTTGAGAAAACTCTGTTAGCCTTTGCCTTACTTCATCTTGTGCTTGCAAGGTAAAACTTACCTGTTATTCCAGGTATCTCTTCGACTGCCTGCTTTTGCATTCTAACTCCCTATGATGAAAAGGATTTTTCTTTTTCTTTTTCTTTTTTTTTTTTTTTAGTGCTAGTTCTAGAAGGGTTTGTGTAGATCTACATAGAATGTTTCAACTTCCGCTTCTTCAACCTTAGTGGTTGGGGCATAGGCTTGGATTGCTATGACACTGAATGGTTTTCTTTGGCAATGAACCACAGAGATTATTCTGTCACTGTTGAGATTGCATCCAAATACTGCACTTCAGACTTGGTTTTCTATGAAGGTTACTCCATTTCTTTTAATGGATTCTTGCCCACAGTAGTAGATATAGTGGTCATGTGAATTAAATTCACCCATTCCCATCCATTTTAGTTCACTGATTCCTGATATCAATGTCCACTCTTGTCATCTTCTGCTTTACAATGTTCAGTTTACCTTAATTCATGGACTTAGCATTCTAGGTTCTCATGCAATATTGTTCTTTACAGCACTGGACTTTACTTTCACCGCCAGGCACATCCACAACTGAGTATCATTTCCACTTTGGCCCAGCCACTTCCTTCTTTCTGGGGCTAATAATAATTGCCCTGGCAGCATATCAGACACTGTCAGACCTGGGGAACTCATTTTCTGGTGTTACAGTTTTTGGCTTTTTTCATATTGTTCATGGGGTTTTCACAGCAATAAAACTAGAGTGGTTTGTCTTTCCCTCCTGGAGTGGACCACGTTTTGTCAGAACTCTTTGCTATGACCCATTCATCTTGAGTGGGCATGCATGACATGGCATGGCTCAAAGTTTACTGAGTTATGGAAGCTCCTTCTCCACACTTCTTTAGATTTTTCCAAATTCTTCCTCTTATATGTTTATTTAAAAGTTGTAATTATTATAAAATAGGAACATATGTATTTTTAGAAACAGAATGTAATGCAACAAATCATGAAGGACATGAAATTCAGACTTTATATGGAAAATAAAGAAAAGAGTGTATATGAAATAATCCAATTAGCAGAGGCCACTTCTATCCTCTAACTGCCCTTAGAGTTACAATGACCAATTGTACAGTTTATCACATTTGAAAAATTACTTTCACATATATAATCTTAATTGATCTTCCAAATAATTCAATGAGTAGATTGCAATCTCTGTTTTACAAATAACACTTTCAAGCTTCCTTTCAGTCACAAAGTTAGAATTTTTAGGATCAAATTCAATTATTTTAAGCTTAGGTCTATTTTTGCTAATATTACTGATGATTAAACTTGGTCCTTATCTGGATCAGAAAGTTTCAAGGTTCTATTAATAAGAAGCTATTGTGCTTTTCTTTCTATTTTCTTCTTTGAATTAGATGCTATATCTGATTCTGTGTTTCTAAAAATTCAAAAGTACTCATGAGCGATTACAGAAAGTGTGGATTTCAAATAGGGCAGATACACATTAAAGGGAAACTGACACAGAAGTTTTGTTCTATAAAATAATCTAGAAATTTGTGCAAAGATAATCAAGATTTAATTTATCCTAAATTTTTTCAAGATAAATGTCACATTTAGGAGATAAAACATAATTTTATTTCGAGCTAGTCATTAGAAGTAATGTCTAATCAACAAACAAAACAAAAATACAAACCCAGTCATCAGCAGACAGGATTATCAACTCACAGCCTTGCCCATCAGAGGAAAAACAAGCAAACAATAAAAACTCAGCACAAATCTCAATCTGTACTAAGGTTACACAAGTCACTGGACCAACTCTTAGAGGGGAAGAGCCCAAAAGGAAGGAAAAATCCAAACTTGAAGTCTTAGAAAAGGAGAACTCAAAAACAATAAGTTAAAAAAAAAAAGGAAAGGAAAAAGGAAAAGGCAGAGAAATACTACACAAATAAAGGAACAAACTAGAAAAACAAAAGTCTGAATAAATGAAGAAGAAATGAGCAAACTACCTGAAAAATTATTCAGAAAAATGATAGTAAAGATGATCAAAAACTTTGAAAACAAAATGGAGAAAATGCAAGAATCAATTAACAAATACATAGAATAAATTAAAAATAAGCATAGACAAATAACACAGTTACTGAAATTAAATTCTATGAACGATACAGGATGCTTGGGGCTAGTGCACTGAGGCGACCCAGAGGGATGGTATGGGGAGGGAGGAAGGAGGGAGGTTCAGGATGAGGAACACGTGTATATCTGTGGCAGATTCATGTTGATGTATGGCAAAACCAATACAATATTGTAAAGTAATTAACCTCCAATTAAAATAAATAAATTTATTAAAAAATAATTAAATAACAGGCTCACCACCTATACACACACACACACACACACACATATATATATTCTAGAAGGAATCAATCCAGAATATCTGAAGCAGAAGAATAAATCAGTGAGCTGGAAGATAAAATGGTGGAAATAACTTCTGAAGAGCAGAATACTGTATAAAGAATGAAAATAACTGAGAATAGTCTCAGAGACCTCTGGGACAATGTCAAATGAACCAACATTCAACGAATAGGGGTCCCAGAAGAAGAAAAGAAAATTAGAGGGTATGAGAAAATTTTTGAAGAGATTATAGATGAAAATTTCACCAACATGGAAAAGGAAGACCATTAGGACAATATCAAATGCACCAACACTTGAATTATAGAAGTCTCAGAAGAAGACTAGAAAAGGAAAGGGTATGAGAGAATTTTTGAAGAGATTATAGTTGAAAATTTCCCCAACAAGGAAAAGAAAATGGTCAATCAAATCCAAGAGCCCCAAAGAGTCTCGTATAGAAAAAACCCCAAGGAGAAACCTGCCAGGACACATAGTAATCAAACTAACAAAGAATAAACCCAAAGAAAGGATACTAAAAGCATCAAGTGAGAAGCAACAAGTAACATACAAGGGAAGCCCTGTACACTTCACAGCTGATCTTTTAGCAGAAACTCTGCAGGCCACAAGGGAATGGCAGGATATATTTAAAGTACTGAAATAGAAAAATCTACAGTCAATATTACAGTACCCAGCAAGGATCTTATTCAAAACTGATGAAGAAATGAAAAGCTTTAAATAAGCAAAATTTAAGAGAATTCAGTACCATCAAACAAGTTTTACAACAAATGGTAATTATCTAGCCAAGAAATACAAGAGAAGAAAAAAGATCTACAAAATCAACCCCAGACAATTAAGAAAATGGCAACAGGAAAATATATTTCAATAATTACTTTAAATGTAAATGAATTGAATGCTCAAACCACAGGATAAATACTGGCTGAATGGATAAAAAACAAGACCCATATATATGTTGTTTACAAGAAACCCAACTCAGATCCCAAAACACATATAGACATATTCCATGCAAATCTGAAGGATAAGAAAGCTGGAGTAGCAATCCTTGTATCAGACAAATAGACCTTAAAATAAAAAAAGATTACAAGAGATAAGAAAGGACATTACATAATGACCTAGGGGTCAATCCAAGAGGAAGACATAACAATTGTAAATATCTATCTACCCAAATAGGAGCACCTCAATACATAAGACAAACACTAACAGACATTAAAAAAAGAAATATACAGTAACACAAAAATAATAGGAAATTTTAACACCTCACTCACACCGAAGGACAGACTGTCAAAGCAGAAAATGAATAAGGAAACACAAACCTTAAATGGTACATTACATGAGATGGAGCTCATTGATCTCTTAGGACATTCCATCCAAACACAGAAGAATAAACTTTCTTCTCAAATGCACATGGAACATTCTCCAGGATAGACCACATCTTGAATCCCAAATCAAACCTCAAGAATTAAAAAAAATTGAAATCATATCAAGCATCTTTTTTGACCACAATGCTCTGAAATTAAATATCAATTACAAGAGAAAAAAAAATCTGTAAGAAACACAAACACATGGAGATAAAGCAACATGTTTCTAAATAACTAACAGGTCACCAAAAAAATTCAAATGGGAAATAACACATTTCTAGAAACAAATGACAATGAAAACATGACAAATCAAAGCCTGTAGGATGAAGCAAAAGTGGTTCTAAGAGGTAAGTTTATAGACATGCAATCCTACCTCAAGAAACAAGAAAATCATTGAATAGACAACCTATTTTTACACCTAAAACAACTGGAAAAAGAAAAATAAAACAAAAAAATTAGTAGAATAAAAGAAAAAGATGTGTTTAGAAATAAATGAAAAAGAAATGAAAGAACAAACAGTAAAGATTAATAAAAACTTAAAGCTGATTTTTTGAGAAGATAAACACAATTCGCAAATCTTTAGCCAGACTCAACAAGAAAAAAAGAAGAATCAAATCAACAAAATTAAAAATGAAAAAGGAGGGGTTGCAATAGACAAAGCAGAAATAAAAGGATTATAAGAGACTATTATGAACAACTATATGACAATAAAATAGATAACTAGAAGAAATGGACTGATTCTTAGAAAAGTTCAATCTTTCAAAACTGAACCAGGAAGAAATAGAAATTATGAACAACCCAATTACAAGCACTGAAATCGAAGCTGTGATCAAAACTCTCCCAAAACACAAAAGCCCAGGAGAATTCTATCAAACATTTAGAGAAAAACTAATACCTATGCTTCTAAAACTCTTTCAAAAAATTGCAGAGGAAGGAACATTCCCAAACTCATTCTACAAGGCCACCTTGATATAAAAACCAGGCAAATACAACACAAAAAGAGAAAATTACAGGCCAATATCACTGATGAACATAGATACAAAAATCCTCCACAAAAATTTTAGCATACAGAATTCAGTAACACATCCAAAAGCTCATACACATGATCAAGTTGGGTTTATTTCAGGGATTCAAGAATTCTCCAGTATATGCAAATCAATCAATGTAATAAACCATATCAACAAATTGAAAGATATAAATCTTTTGATAATCTGAATAGATGCACAAAAAGCCTTTGACAAAATTCAGCACCTGTTTATGATTAAAACTTTTTTAAAAATGGGCATAGAAGGAACCTACTTCAACATAGTAATGGCCATATATGATAAGCCTAAAGCAAACATTACTCTCAGTGGTGGAAAACTGAAAGCATTCCCCTAAGATAAGGAACAAGACAAGGGTGTCCACTTTCACCACCATTATTCAACATAGTTCTGGAAGTCCTAGCTACAACAATCAGAGAAGAAAAAGAAATAAAAGCATCCAGATCAGAAAAGAAGTTCTCACTGTTTGCAGATGATATGATACTGTACATAGAAAACCCTAAAGATAGGGTCAGAAAATTACTAAGTGAATTTAGCAAAGTTTCAGGATACACAATCAATACACAGAGATTACTTGCATTTCTATATACTAACAATGAAAAATCAAAAAGAGAAATTAAGGAATCAATCCCATTCACCATTTCAACAAAAAGAATTAAATATCTAGGAATAAACTTACCTAGGGAGACAAAAGAACTGTGCACAGAAAATTATTAAGACACTGATGAAAGAAATCAAAGACAGCATAAAGAGATGGAGAAATATCCCATGTGCCTGGATAGGAGGAATCAACATTGTGAAAATGGCTATACTACCAAATACAATCTACAGATTCAGTGTGATTTCTATCAAATTATGAATGGCACTTTTCACAGAAGTAGAAGAAAAAAATTTCACAATTCATATGAAAACACAGATGACCCCTGTCAAGACCACCTCGACAAGCAGGGTTTCTGAAAGTGAGGCACAGCAAGAGAATGAGAAATGAGACACAAGAATTCAGAGAAAAGCGAAGATCAGGGGACCAACATTGCTCCAGGGTGAAGGTGTCAAAACTGAATCCAAGCCAGTTTTTTTATACTTTCAGTCGTGAATGAAAGAACATGCAGGGAGTTATACTATAACTCATGTGGCCTTCAGGGCCAAAGAACAAAATGATCATTAACCATTGAGTAATTAGGAAACAGTAATCAATATGAGAAATGCTGTGTGGAAGAGGCACAAGCTGGAATCAAGATTGCCAGGAGAAATATCAATAACTTCAGATATGCAGATGACACCACCTTATGGCAGAAAGTGAAGAGGAACTAAAAGTCTCTTGATGAAAGTGAAAGAGGAGAGTGACAAAGTTGGCTTAAGGCTTAACACTGAGAAAACTAAGATCATGGCATCTGATCCCATCACTTCATGGGAAACAGATGGGGAAGCAGTGTCAGACTTTTTGGGCTCCAAAATCACTGCAGATGGTGACTGCAGCCATGAAATTAAAAGATGCTTACTCCTTGGAAGGAAAGTTATGACAAACCTAGATAGCATATTCAAAAGCAGAGACATTACTTCGCCAACAAAAGTCCATCTAATCAAGGCTATGGTTTTTCCAGTAGTCATGTATGGAGGGAAGAGTTGGCCTGTGAAGAATATTGAGCCCCAAAGATTTGGTGCTTTGAACTGTGGTGTTGAGGACTCCTGAAAGTCTCTTGGACTGCAAGGAGATCCAACCAGTTGATTCTAAAGGAGATCGGTCCTGGGTGTTCTTTGGAAGTAATGATGCTAAAGCTGAAATGCCAGTACTTTGACCACCTCATGCGAAGAGTTGACTCATTGGAAAAGAATCTGATGCTGAGAAGGACTGGGGGCAGGATAAGAAGGGGATGACAGAGGAAGAGATCGCTGGATGGCATCACCGACTTGATGGACTTGAGTTTGAGTGAACACTGGGAGTTGGTGATGGACAGGGAGGCCTGGCATACTGCAATTCATGGGGTCGCAAAGAGTTGGACATGACTGAGTGAATAACTGAACTGAACTAAACTGAATCAATAACAAATCAGTAACTAAGACTAATATACTTATCTATAGATTTTCCACCAGATATGTAAAACATGTGACTCTGAGACTCCAGTTGAGATACAGTCTGGGGTCGGTTTTCCAACACCAGGATCATATTTTCTTTTCAGGATTATAAACTGTTCCCTCTGGACTTGTTCCAAGTCTCATGCCTTATAACATCTAGTTTATCAATAATTATAAATCTTTTTTTGTGGCCCTTGCTGGGGCCTGCTTTTCTTTTATTCTTCCTGTCTCCTACAACCCCGAATAGCCAAAGCAGTCTTGAGAAGGAAGAATGGAGCTAGAGGAATCAACCTTCCAGATTTCAGATTATACTACAAAGCTATCGTCATCAAGACAGTACGGTCCTGGAACAAAACCAGAAACATAGATGAATGGAATGAGATAGAAAGCCGAGACATAAACCCATGCACTTATGAGCACCTTATTTTTGACAAAAGAAACACTAATATATAATGGGGGCAAAGACAGCCTCTTCCACAAATGGTGCTGGGAAAATTAGACAGTTACACGTAAAAGAATGAAATTAGAACACTTCTTAACACTATACACAAAGATAAACTCAAAATGGATTAAACACCTAAATGTAAGACCAGAAAGTATAAAAATCTTAGAGAAAAGCATAGAACACTCGATGACATAAATCAAAACAAGATCCTCTACGACCCACTTCCTAGAGTAAGAGTAATAAAAGCAAAAGTAAACAAGTGGGACCTGATTAAACTTAGATGCTTTTGCACAGCAAAGGAAACTATAAGCAAGGTGAAAAGACAACCCTAAGGATGGGAGAAAATAATAGCAATTAAAACAGCACACTCCAGTATTCTTGACTGGAGAATCCCAGGGATGGGGGATCCCTGGTGGGCTGCTGTCTATGGGGTCATACAGAGTCGGACATGACTGAACTGATTTAGCAGCAGCAGCAACAACAAAGGATTATTTTCCAAAATATACAAGCATCTCATACAACTCAGTGTCAGGAAAACAAACACCCTAATCAAAGTGGGAAAAATGCCTAAACAGACATTTTTCCAAAGAAGAGTTACATATGGCTATCAAACACATGAAAAGATGCTCAATACTGCTCATTCATAGATAAATGCAAATAAAAAAACTACAATGATATATCACCTCATACCAAGCAGAATGGCCATCCTCAAAAAGTCCACAAGCAATAAATGCTGGAGTGTGGATCAAAAGGAATGCTCCTGCACTGCTAGTGGGAATGTAAATTGATACAGCCACTATGGAAGATGGTATGGAGATTCCTTATAAATCTAGGAATAAAATCAACATATGATCTAGCAATCTGACTTCTAGGCCTATACCCTGAGGAAACCAGAGTTGAAAAAGACACATGCATCGCATTGTTCACTGCAGCACTATTTGCAATAGCTAGACCATAGAAGCAACCTAGATGTCCATCAACAGATGAGCAGATAGAGAAGGTGTTGTACATATATACAATGGAATATTACTCAGCCATAAAAAGGAACACAGTTTGAGGCAGTTCTGATGTACTGGATGAACCTAGAACCTACCATACAGAATGAAATGAGTCAGAAAGAGAAAGATAAATATCGTATTCTAACACATGTATATGGAATCTAGAGAAAGAATACTGAAAACTGTATTTACATGGCAGCAATGGAGAAGCAGACATAGAGAACAGACTTATTAACACTGGGAGAGAGCAGGAGAGGGTGATATGTATGGGAAGAGTAACACTGACAGTTATACTGCCATCTGCAAAATGAGCAGCCAGTGGGAATTTGCTGCATGGCTCGGAAATCTCCAACAGGAGTTCTGCATCAATCTAGAGGGTTGGGATATGATGGGAGATGGGAGGGAGAGTCAAAAGGAAGTGGATATATGTATAGCTATAGTTGATTCATGTTGAGGTTTGACAGAAAACAGCAAAATACTGTAAAGCAATTATCCGTCAATAAAAAATGAATGAAAACACTTTTGAAAAAAATATATTTCGGGATAAAATGGATAGGGAATTACTTTTGAATAAAAAAACTGTAAATACTGATTATTAACAACTGCAATTTTCCTAATTTTTTAAAGTTTCTAAATATCTATAAACTTATATTATGTGGCATCTTATTCGTTCCCATATTTTTTGTAAAATCCGGTTTGTATCATATCTACAGAAATAAGTATTTGGAAGGCTTCTTGTTTCAAAATGCTATCAATGCACAGATAAGTATGTATACATTTTAGATGTCAAATTGGAACATCAATAATAACTTTATTGACTAGTAATAAGTAATAATTTCCTTATATTACTTCTTTTTGTCTATTATATATACTCTTCCAACACTTAACCAAAACAATACTAATGGATTTCTGCAGTTTACCTAATCTTTTATTGTAAATCATGATATTAATGTTTATTAATATTTACTAATTTACTATATCTATTAATATTCATTAATATTATTGAATTGTAAGAATTTTTATTGTTTAAAACTTTAAAAATTATTCTATATTTATACAAACTTGTGTGATCCATATTTAATAAACATAAGAAATCCAAAGTTGTATGATTTCAAAGCTCACTCAGAATATTAAATTTTGCATGAAATCATTAAAATTAATTATTTATAATTGAACCAGAAATGGAATATAGCAAATTTTTTTTTCTAAATCAGGTCAAGTCATAGTTTTTCATTAAAATTAATTGTTTAAAATTCTATGTATGCAGTACTTTCTTCTAAAAATTATTCAAGAATTATGAAAATATAGAGTCCTTTCATCTTCATTATTGAATTAATTCTGGCCATCTGGGGAAAACAATGTTAATCACAATCCCAATTTCTGAAGGCTATTTTCTTAATTGTTAACTATGGAGGCATGGGAAACTTGAATTGTTAAAACATGAAAAGTGTTCTGAATCCTGCACTAATAGTCTTGATTTACTTAGAGAATCAATAAACCAATGTCATGTATACTTGAACAGCTGTTTTTGCTGCCTGCTATTTGTCTACTGATAATTTTATAACACAAGGAAAGATATTCACCTTTAATCTGGAAAATTTTTGATTCTTCATAATGATCATAGTTATTTAGCTCCAATTCTAAATTGTAATGTTCTCTTTCCTCTGTTCTGTGTTCACAGAATCTGTGTGTCCCACACAATGAATACTAAATGAACACATGCAGAAGATAACTGTGTGGTATAACATACCACTTATATCACAGTTTTTCCTCCTATAATTTCTAGTTTACTCTTCTATTATGTCTACTATGATGTGATTTTCTAAGGAAGGCTCTTGTATGTCTTTGTCTTCATTGCATCCTCAGTGCTCAGCAGAGGGTCTGGTTCAGACAAGATACTCAGATAAAATTTATTATTAATATATTAATGCAAAGCAGAAAAATAAAAGCAGAGTGCTACTTAAGGAGGCATTGATCAAGCCCCCTGGGAAAGGACTTGAAGTGAAATTTTTATTTTCCAAATATTTAGCAAATAAATGTGTTGAGAAAATTGATTATATTTATATTTTAAAAGTATGATTTAACTTGGAAAATAGCTTCATCTTTACAGAGTATATGTATTGTGTCTCAAAACGTGTTCTCTCCTTTCTTGTTCAGATAAAAACAGTTTTAGCAAATTTTGAAATTGCATACACAGGTGACTTGTGTGAAACTGGTTCCTTTTTACTGATTGGAATCTAATAAGGAAATCAAAGCAAAATATTTTAAGAAATAAATAGCTCAAAAAAACACACACCAACTTTAAAACCCTATCTTAAATACGCTCTTATGGAGTCACTATAAATGGGTGGCAAAGTATGTCTTTTTATTATTTTTAGGGCCTAGGAATATCAATTCAGACTAGGAATAATTCTACTTGGTAAACCTAGAGATGTTAACAGACAGGAAAAAGGCAGGATGGAAATAAAAGAGGAACTGTAGAACTCAAAAAGGAAGATATAAAAATTTGTTACACAGTCCAGTGTATGTATTTGTACAACTTACAGATGGAGGTAATTAATATGCTATGTATTCTTAGTTTTTCAGTTAAGTAACAAGAGGTTAGGAAACTCTATTGAATGTGAGTGAATGAAAGCGTGCCGTGTGTGTGTGTGTGTGTGTGTGTGTGTGTGTGTGACACTGCATTAGAGAGATGAGACAAATTTTTAACTACAGTTCTGTGTAATACGAAAAGATCCTGTTTTTAAACATATGACAAATAAAGAAACAAAAATTATTCTCCTAGAAATGTGAAGATTTTAAGTTCCTGTAATAAAAGAAAATATAAGAGAATATATAAAATTGGCTTTCAAGTGATATAAAAGAAATTCCAAGAATATAAGGTAAGTACACTTTAAGAGGAACCAGAGATCGAATTGCCAACGTCACCTGGATCATCAGAAAAGCAAGAGAGCTCCAGAAAAGCATCTATTTCTGCTTTATTGACTATGCTAAAGCCTTTGACTGTGTGGATCAAAGCAAACTGTGGAAAATTCTTCAAGAGATGGGAATACCAGACCACCTTAACTGCTTCATGAGATATCTGTATGCAGGTCAAGAAGCAACATTTAGAACTGGACATAGAATTAAAAGGGTGGTTCCAAATTGGGAAAGGAGTACATTAAGGCTGTATATTGTCACCTTGCTTATTTCACTTATATGCAGAGTACATTATGTGAAATGCTGGACTGGATGAAGCACAGGCTGGAATCAAGACTGCCGGGAGAAATAACAATAACCTTAGATACGCAGGTGACAATACCCTTATGACAGAAGGCAAAGAAGAACTAAAGAGCCTCCTGACAAAAGTGAAAGAAAGAGCTGGGTTAAAACTCAACATTCAAAAAACAAAGATCATTGCATCTGATCCCATCATTTCATGGCAAATAGATGGGAAACAGTGGAAAAAAGTGAGAGACTATTTTTCTGAACTTCAAAATCAGTGCAGATGGTGACTAGAGGCATGAAATTAAGAACTTGCACCTTGGAAGAAAGGGTTTGAACAACATAGACAGCATATTATAAAGGAGAGACTTACTTTAACAAAGTAATGTCTAGTCAAAGCTATGGCTTTTCCAGTAGTCATGTATGGATGCGAATCATGTATGGAGTTTCTTTAAACTATAATGAAAGCTGAGCATAGAAGAATTGATGCTTTTGAACTGTGGTGTTATAGAAGACTCTTAAGAGTCCCTTGGACTGCAAGGAGATCCAACCAGTCCATCCTAAAGGAAATCAGTACTAAATATTCATTGGAAGGACTGATGCTGAAGCTGAAACTCCAATATTTTGTCACCTGATGTGAAGAACTGACTCATTGGAACAGACCCTGATGCTGGGAAAGATTAAAGGCAAGAGGAGAAGGGGATGGCAGAGGATGAGATGGTTGGATGGAATCACCAACTCAATGGAGAAGAGTTTGAGCAAGCTCCGGGAGTGGGTAAGGGACTGGGAAGCCTGGCGTGCTACAGTCCATAGGGTTGCAAAGAGTTGGACGCGACTGAGCAACTAAACTGAACTGAACACTTCAAGATTAGAAGTAGTCCAAGAAGATTCCAGCAATTTCCAAACAGGAGGGCCTGAGTGAAAAGTCAAGAGACAAGTTTTGTAAATAATGTCATATTTCCTTAGTTCCTAATATATTATGAATGATTTAAGTAAAGTTTTGCTTTCTTAAATCTAGTGTTGTGACATTTTATTTTCCATTTTAGAGCATTTTTAACTAAGTCTAGATCGAAATGGGCATAACCAGTTCCCCATGGGAGACATTTGGAAGTGGCAGCAACCTGAGAGAATCAGGTCTCACCTCGCACTTAAGTCAGCAAACCTCTGGCATCTGCATACAGAATGTGTAAAGCAAATGAGTAGATATATACAGAAATGAAAGAGCCAAACCAAGCAAAGCCTAGCTTCTTGCCCCCAATTTCATGGGGAAAGGCTCCCTGATTTCATTTGTTATCTCGGCTTTATTGCTTTGATGCTGCTGCTTGTAATTTACTCTTGCCTCTTCATTGTGAATACTGGCAGAAAGTCAGTGTGCTCTACTTGATACTCGCTGTTTTAGACTTTCTCTCAACTGTGTATTTCTGGAATGGAGCACTTCTGCTATGGGGAAAATATATTTTCAATGTGTCCTCGGTGCTTTTCAACTGAATTCTCAGTACATGATGAAATATGTAATATACCCAGATATAATGCATTTTAGAGGAAACTCATTGGCACACTATTTTTGTACATTCAATATTATATCTCTGTTGAAATCACTTGGAAACATTAATCAATCTGTTTACTGGTCTGAGGAGGTAGCAAGTTGTCAGGGTGAATTAGTGATAAAGTCTGAGGGACTTTAAAGACATATTTATAAAATGGTATTGAAAGGGTCTGAAACTGAATTTTCTCTAATTACCCATCTGACTGCTGCTGAAATTACCAGTGATTTGCAAGACGAAGACTGATAATTTCAGTGTAGGCAAGAATGATGTTCCAAACTCAGAAACTGTTTATGTATTTTATTATTTAAAAAAGTGTGTGTGAGTCAAAGTAGGATCCAGTTGACAATTTCTGTGTTTCAAAAGCAGCAATAAGCTGAGAAATCAGAGGGCAGTGCCTTTGAACAGACTCTTTCCAAAATCCCTTAACTTAGCACAAGCCAGAATAATGAATGTGAGCTGTGAGCAGGTTGGCAATATGCAACTAAATGCTATCAGCGCTTCATATCACAATATTTAGGGTTGTTAGATTTAGCAAATACAAATAGAGGATATCTAATTAACTGAACTAACTTGTTGGCTTAGTGAATTCTCTGAAACAGCCAGAATGATCTTGTAGGTAGATTCATCCATGATACCACAGATAAAATCCCAGCCTGACAAACACTTGGATTTGTCTTGTGAAAACCTCAACACACAACTCAGTTGAATCTGTCCAGATTTCTGACCTATAAAACTGTGAGTTAATAAATGGATATTGTTCTAAGCTGCTAAATTAATGGTTATTTTCCATGAAGAGATAGAAAACTAACCCAATTAAAAACCATAAAGATCATATTTAAATAAAGCTTAATAGAGTATAATAGTTTAATAGATTTTCAAGGTGGTGCAGTAGTAAAAAATCTTCTTGCCAATGCAAGAAACATAGGTTCGATCCCAGAGTAGGACGATGCCCTGGAGTGGGAAATGGTAACTCACTGCAGTATTCTTGCCTAGAAAATTCCATTAAGAGAGAAGCTTGACAGGATACAGTCCATGGTGTCACAAAGAGTAGGACATGACTGAGCAACTAAGCACACACAATAGTTTAATATTAGGTATCTTGGTATAGCCTCATGAAATAATAAAAATGTAAAAATAAAGATGAATCAAACATTAATAGGAAACTATATTGCTTAACTAAGAGAAATATAATTGCAGTTCATTTTATTTAAAAATGACTTCAGACAAGTAACTCTACTCTTTCTCAATTTCTTTATCTTCAAAATGGGGTTAATATTGTATTTACCTCATAAATTTGATTAGGCTTAAATGAAATAATTCATATATAGCACTAAAGATTGCATATGCCAAGTAGCAAGTGTTCAAAAAGTATTAGCTAATATAATAACTGCTTGGAAATATAGGTCAACGTATATTAAGGCCTTCTGTTAACATGACAGGAAAAATACCACTGCACTGAGATTCTCAATACTCAAGTATAAGTTATTCAAGTATGAAATTATTATTATACTCTTGTAAGTATTTTATGCGTAATATTTTATTATATTGGATATCTCTGGTGGCTCAGATGGTACAGAATTTGCTTGTAATGCAAGAAGCCCAGGTTTGATTCCTGGGTAGGGAAGATTCCCTTTAGAAGGGAATGGTTACCTACTCCAGTCTTCTTACTGGAGAACTCCACAGACTGAGGAGACTGTTGGGCCACAGTCCATGGAATCACAGAGTCAGACACAACTGAGTAACTAATATTTTCACACTTTCACATTTTATTATATTTTAAAAGTAAAAATCAAAAGTTATCACTCTTTATTCTGTCATTTATCCTCACACTATCATTTTGGTAAAAATTATTATATTTGGAAAAAATAAAAATTAAATATTAACTAACTAACTCTATGCTCCTTTGGTATAGTGTCCCCTTTGCAAATTCATTCATTTCCACTGATGTATTAAATGAATAGAATTATTTTACATTGTTTAAGAAATATCCTGGTTAAAATAGTTATGACTAGGACTTACTTTAGCTTAGGGTGTCTGGGAAACTCTGAGAAAGAGATTTTTGAGCTAAAGAATAAATGAGTATTATTGATGTAAAGAATGAGAAGTCTGAGATGGATAAAAGAAGGATTTTCATTTCATTTATTTTTGTCATTTGTTTAGCAAATTTTGTAGGTGAATATTTCAAAGTTATTTTATTTACTTTTAAACCCTGTTATAGTCAATGATAACTTGCTGTCATCTAATGAAGAATGCCATCTAAAGCTGCTTATAAAAAGTGATGTCACATCAAACTCTTTGTGATAGTGTGTTATCTGTCTTTTTTCTTACCTTACTACTGATGATTTACTGGAATCATTTTAGTCCCTGATCTCTTATAAATCAGGGGTTGCTATAATCTAGGCAAGGTTGTTATTTATTTGCACAATTAATGATGCAGAAGACAATTCCTTGACACTGTCTATTTCAGAAGGCAGATGAACTATCTACACTTTGCTACATAATTCTAATTATTTCAGGGGTCTAACTAATTATTTAATTAGTAGATTAGATGAAGCTAATCTGAAATGTCAATTCCTACATGTCAGTTTCTAGTCAGTTTTAAAGTTTTTTTTTTTATCTAATTTTATAACTGTTATTGATTTAAAGATGTGCTGTTTTTATATTTTGTATTTTCCTTTCTTCCTTCCTCCCTCCATCACTCCCATCCTTCTTTTGATTGTGTCAGGTGTTAGTTGCAGCTGGTGGGTCTTAGATCTTCACTGGGGTAGGATCTTTAGTTATAGCATGCAGGCTCTTAGTTGCAGCATATGGGATATAGTTTTCTCACCAAGAATCAAACCCAGGTCCTTGAACTGCGAGTGCAGAGTTATAGACACTGGGCCCTGAGGGAAGTCCCTAACTCTTATGAACATATCAAGGGCCATTTTGCTGAATGTTGCCTTTATTCAGGATTTATGGAATTGTGTACCTGTGAAATATACAAGAATATACCACACAGAGCCTTTAAAATGTGGCCCTTTACCTATTTAATTTACATGGCATTCATATTAATAATGGGTTTCCCAGGTGGTGGTGATGGTAAAGAACACACCTGCCAATGCAGGAGATATAAGAGATGCGAGTTCAGTCCCTGGGTTGGGAAGATCCCCTGGAAGAAAGAGGGCATGGCAACCCACTCCAGTATTCTTGCTTGGAAAATCCCAAGGACAGAGAGGCCTAGTGGGTTACAGTCAATGGGGCCTCAGAGTCGGACACAACTGAAGCGACTTAGCATGCACATGCTCATGTTAACAATATTGCCACAATACTTCGAAGTATGTTATACATTTTTATTTGTTATTGCTAAGCATTTGTCTGAAATATACTTACTAGCATTTGAAATAATGTTTGAATATGTGGAATAGTTTTATTAATCATACATGATCATGTATTTGGAGAAAGAAATTCTTAGAACAAACTTCAGTACTGACTTATAGAAATTCAAACCAACTATCCAACTGACATTTTTATCTAGATACCCTACAACTCAAATTTAGCATATCCAAAGCACTTACCAAAAAGAGAGATAATGTAAAATAATAATGTAAAATTCACTCAACTCAGAATGAATAAATAGATTATGATATATTCTTGGGATCAATTTACAGCTATAGCAGAACTCCATCTCAAAATAATGTTGTCTCATTTGACAAATTTTTCGGGACATCAGTCCAAAACAGGAAGCTGTAATTAGAACTGACTCTTCTTTTCTCCATACATGTCCTCATAGCTCTTGAAGCAAGGAAAAGCAATACATGCTGGTCATGCTTTTCAGCTAGCTCTGGACATCCAGTACCCCACTAGGCATTGTCACCCACTAGTCTGTTCCCATTAGCACAGCTGAGTTTTAATACTATGTTTTTCTCCACAGTTTATTTTATTTAAAAAAAATAACTAGATAAAAAGTATGATCATCGTGAAACCTGAGATCAGTGACTAGAATTGGTCACATTTTAAGTCTGTGTTGTGTACAGAGACTGGGTTAGAGAAATGCAGAAGGTCCTGGTAGTTACTCTGTTACTTTCCTTGTAAATCTCCACAGATGATAATATGCTCCTTCCCTTTTTCTTATGCTTTGGTTCACTTTATTGGCATCTAGGGTGTGAAGACAACTAAAGCTAAAGGTCAAAGATGAGGAGAAATAGCAGAAGATTTACTTTCTTCTTCTTTTTTACCTTGTAAATCTTCCTTTGGCAGCACACAGACCAGGAGATCAAGCAGACCACGTGGCCCAGATCAGCTTTGCTATGCTGAGAAGGTTTAGTGTTCACAGTCAACAGTTGAATTTTGATACTGTGAAGAAAAAAGACATAGACAAAATGTGAGGATTTACCAATGAAGCAAAGATATATATTTTGATTGCTGCTTCTTCTGATCCTAGTTTTTTGATATATTTCTCTTCAGAGCAATTTCTATACTCACCATTGGCTAATTTTGAATGGATTTTGCTATATTCAATCTTTGCTGAATCACCTTTTGGTAACAGAAGTCTCTCTTTCTACTAATGTGTATTATGAAGTATCTTTCATATAAATATTTACCAAAAGGGGGAAAAAAAGTATAACAAGTGATTTAGTGTGGTATAAGATTGTAATGAAAATAGGGGGATCTGACGCCTGGATCTGCTTTATTAATTAACTACTTCAGTAATAATGTGCTTGTAAGATAGAATCTGCTGAGCAGCCTTTGCTCTCTTCTGAGTCACTTTTGGATGCTGAATGCCGTTTGGAAAGTCTAAAGAAATTTTTAAAATGCAGAGATACGTCTGGATGACAAATCTGTTATAAAGGTTTTACTAAGGTTTTACATTTCTACATTTTACTTTTTGTGTGTGTGGTTTACAATACATAATATATTTTTGATTAAACATGATGTTAAAAATATATCAGAATACCAGCTCTAGTTTTGGTGGTTCAGATGATCAGCTTTGTTAATAAGACAAGTTATTTAACTTTTTTGTTCCCTAGTAGCAACAATTCTAAAGTGAAAATTTGGGACTTAACTATTATACAGTTATTTCAACATTACTCTGTGCCTCTTCTTGCTTCATCTAGCATGATCTCATACTTGAATATACCCTCATTTTAGATATTTGATGATACAATAAATCTCTATATTTTAATTAAATATTTAAGTTAAAATTAATGAATTTCATGCTCACATTAGTTTACACAGCAAAGCAGTTTTCACTTCATATGTTTTTATCTTCATAGAGGTATAGATCTGAATATTTTCTTCACTCTATTCTATAAGTTTCAAGACTACAAGAAGTGAAAATACTAATTTACCTCAAAACATCAGAATGTAGCCAAGGAATCATCCTGAAAACAAGATTCTGAAATCTTAATGCATTCTGTTTCCAATTATATTATATACTAAGCAATTTACTTGGAAATAAACATATAAAATTCTAGTAGTAAGATGATTAAAATCAGATATTCTACAAACAGAAGAGAAATTTTCATTGTCTAGATGATTTGGACACAGACCTCAGGTTTAATAGCTTTGGATTTCTTTCATGGCAAAATTATATTACATCTCTGCAATTTCCCTTTGGAAAAGATGCCAGGTGTGCTGCATATGGAGAGACAGTTGTGGTTTTATGGGACCTCCTCTCCCAAGCACCTTAGTATATGTCCCTCACAGTGGTTCTCTTTCTAGAAATGACAAATGTCCTTATGCACACTTATTGTCAAAAAGACCTCAGCATCTGGGAAAAAGGAAGGACTATTTTGATTTTACTGAGTGTGGAATGGGGTATGAAGGAGTTTCCTGGTGCAGTTTAAATACCCATTATACAAGAAAGGGGTTTCTTGAGCACATGTACTTATGGAAAAGAGGCTATGGTTGCAAAACATACTAATTTTAACTCAGGCATAAGCCGCTCCCATTCCTACCTTCCATCTCAGCATACCTGCAAATTTGCTCTGGATGTGTCCGAGCAAGTCACTTTGGATGTGTCTGACTCTTTGCCACACTACGGACTATAGGCTGCCTGGCTTCTCTGTCTATGGGATTCTCCCATAAAAATACGGTAGTGGATTGCCCTGTGTTCCTCCAGGAGATCTTCCTGATGTAGAGATCAAACCCATGTCTCCTGCGTTTCTCACATTACAGGAAGATTCTTCACTGTTGAGCCACTGGGGAAGACCCCATCCCAACACACATAAAAACAAAAAGACAAAGGTGTACTACAGAAACAGATGAGAGGTCTCTGGTGACCCTGATGTTTGTGGAAATGATGAGAGATATTGAAGTGAGATTAACAGTTCCATTTTATCTGCCCACAAGACAACTTTGAAGACCAGATTTGGCCATCTTTCAATGAACTAGGTCAATAGCGTGGTTTATGAAAGCCCCGTGGGCAGTAGTAGGTATGAAATAATTAGTACAAAGCACTGCTCAGTGGAACAGTTGCTTCAGCAGGATAAATGAATCTGAGGTTTGATTAGTTCCTTTTGTGCCCATAATCCCTGACCCTCTTTAGTTAATTGAAATTTTAAGTAAACCCACTTGATAATAACTGGCCTCCTGGTGGTGAGAGTATCAGAACCATGGTGACATGCTAACAGAGTTTTAATTTGAATTTCATATCTAGCATCCCATTCTGGATATACCAATTTTGTTGTCAAACGGGAGACAAATTTGAAATATTAGCTGTTAATGTAATTTTTAAAAATGCATTGTAGTCCTCCCATAGGAAAATCATGTTGAAGAAAAATCTTCCTCTTAGTGTTTCCTAGCTAGAGAAAGAATTAATAGATTGATTAACCATTTCAAAAAGTAACTTTGTCTTTCATCTAAATATACATAAAAACAGTGAATTTATGTTTTTGTAGAAAAATTTAGGAAAAGGCTTTAGTGGTGAAAATAATCAGTACCAGATTTCAATATCTATCAGAAAAAGCAAACAAAGAAAAAGATGAGTGAAAAACACAAGAAAGATCCTAGTTTTGTTCCTCCACAAAACACTCAATCTCTGTTCTTCCTGAATAGTAAATAGCTGGTCAGTATCTTTCCTGGTTACTGGAAAGGGATATGGTAAGAGTATAATTGTTTGTATGTGTGAGTTACAGTCTAATTAAAACAGGAAAATAAAACCTCACTAATAAGAACAAAAGTATTTGCTTGATATTCTCTAAAATATGACATGAAAACTTAATACCATGAAGGCATTAAAGAAAAACAGTAAAGAAAAATTTATCTTAAAATTTATTTTTTCCTTTTTAATTAATAGGGGACACATAGGATTACAAATTACAATTTGAGAATTTTAAGTTAAACTGTAAACAAAAATGCTTATAAATAAATTATTTATTTATAAATATGAATAAAGAATTTTATTTTTAATGTTTAGGCAGTTGATGTCCTTAAGTAATAAATAACATTTTGATGCAGATATATTTTGGAGAAAGCTGAAGTCTATAATATACTCTGAACATAATTATAAGAGTAAATAAAAATGTAACTTTTAAACTATGCTGGATATAAACAAATAATTAGCATTTTATCAAATTAATAATCAAATATAATACAATTAATTTCCACTTTAATGAAACTTTCCATTTTCCTGGGTCTGGTCGTTTCATCAGTTGTTCAGTATTTAATACTAAGAAGTAATCACTGACTTCAATCTCTTGTCTGGTCCTCTATTCAATTGTTCGATATCTAATATTAAAAATAATCTCTGACTCCGATCTCCAGGTTTCCCTTGCAGTTTCTGTGATAGGGAGCAACTTGTCAGTGTGATACCATGTTCCTAATTAAAGACTGTGGCCCTAATCAGAGTCAGCATGGCAAAGGCATGAATCTGCAGGCTCACCTCTCTGAATACTAATTAGCATGTGAAAGCCTCAAGCTCCAGTCCTAATTTAGAATAAATAATCCATAAGCATTATGTTATTGAAATATCTATTTGACCTGAAATATTACTTATAGGGAATGATATCAAAAGTCACCTAATTTTGAAAATCAGTCTGTATACACTTAATTAAACTTCTTAAGCTTAATTACTAATCCTTCAAACATTTTTAAAAAGTTAGTCTATGACAGCTATGATTGATGATTAAAAACTAGAAATTACTTATTACTAATACTAGGTAGCCAATATAATCTTCTAAATCTAAAATTATATATTAAACATAGAGTTAAAAAGAAGAAAATTAACTTCAAAACCTGAATTTGTTATGAATATTAAATAATAACTCAAACCTAAGTTTACTTTCTTAGCTTGAAATGCCCTAAATAAGTCTAAAGCACCACATCTTATTTTAAAGTTTTAAAAGTAGTTAAAATTATGGTTTATGAAGTAAAAAAATATATTATAGAAATGAAAACAAACAAACAAAAATTAACTGTGCTCCAACATTGCAACAATTTTACAAAAATACATGCTAAGTCACTTCAGTCGTGTCCAACTCTGTGCAACCCCATAGACGGCAGCCCACCAGGCTTTCCCGTCCCTGGGATTCTCCAGGCAAGAACACTAGAGTGCATTGCCATTCCTTCTCCAATGCATTAAAGTGAAAAGTGAAAGTGAAGTCACTCAGTTGTGTCCAACTCTTAGCGACCCAGTGAACTGCAGCCTACCAGGCTCCTCCATCCATGGGATTCTCCAGGCAAGAGTACTGGAGTGGGTTGCCATTGAGCACAAATAAATTATTTATTTTTTTCTCACTCTGCTGCAGTATTTTAGGAATCTTTCCCTTGTTCAGAGCCATTTTCAACACTACCAATATGAGTGTTCCTTATTTTTCTGAATAAAATAATAATTGTGATTTTTAAAAAAATTCTAAAATATACTATAACACATCTCCAAACATCCATGATACATGTAATGTTCTGCCACTTTTCTATGGGAATTCTTTCAGTTCAAGAATCATACTTCTTTTTGCTTCCTTCTTTCATTGAAGAATGAAATTGGCTATCATCAATGGCTACTAAGTTAAGGAAGTTGTAAATAGATAATGTGATACTCTGCTCTTGAGTATAGTGCAAAAATACAGAATGCATCATCCTGTACTGTGCTTGGTTGCTCAGTCATGTCAGACTCTTTTGTTACCTAATAGACTGAAGCCCACCAGGCTCCTCTGTCCATGGAATTCTTTAGGCAAGAGTACAGGAGTGGGTAGCCTTTCCCTTCTCCAGGGGATCTTCTCAACTCAGCGCCTGAACCCAGGTCTCCCACTTTGCAATCAGTTTCTTTATGGTCTGAGCAACCAGGGAAGCCGACTTTGAACTACAGACCTAAGCTAGTGTCAAGAAAGTAAAATTTCCAGAGGTATTCATATCTTTAAATGCAAATTCACCTCATCAATAGAAAAATGGGTGAGAGTTGACTATTGAACTAGATAGAGAAACATGTACAGAATAGGACATTCCTCGACCAGTTTCTGTGACTTGAAGTCCTCAAACTTTCATGAACTAACCACGTAAGGATGAGAAAACCACCCTCTTTATGTCAACATCCTGAAATGCCCTAGTAAGATTTTTTTTTTCCTTCAAATACATTTTAGAGAAATGTTCTGGAAAGAACATGGCAAAAATTATTCAGAATCTGTAACTTTGTAGAGCAGGAGCTTAGGCTCTAATAAATGAGTTGCTTAAGTAAAAAGAGTTGTTATTCATTTTCAAGACTGAGATTCAAATTCTTTATTTTTTTAATTAGATCATTTTGCATTTATATCAGTTTAATTGCTATTTAAATATTTTCATACATACTTCTGCATCTAGTATGATCTTCACAACAACGGTTGCATGAAAAACAATTGTGATTTTGTACCTCTACTAAGTCAACACATATGCTAAACCTCAGAAAAGTGTAGTACAGTATATTTGTTGCTCTAAAGAAATTTAGGATTTATATTCAGTTATCTCCAAATGTAGTTAACACTTCATAAAGTTTCCCCAAATGTCCAATTCACCAAGTCAATATGACTCAGAAACTAAACTGAATTCTGAGAAAACCTTAAGCTTTTTATTTGTGAAAAGCTTTAACCTTGCCAATAACAGTACAGGATATGTCATTTTTCATCTGGCTTCAGCCAGCTTCTTATGGATCTCCACAGAACTGCTCCAGTTCTCTTTGCCATGGAACTGAGAAAATTGAAGCTATTCATCAATTGCAAAGAGTAGCATGCTAGGGTGTGAGACTTTCACTGACTTTCTTTTGACCTTGGTTTCTTTGGTGATTTAATGTAGGTGAAATACCCCTAGCTGGTGAATACTTCAAGGTCATTTTCAGGGTGGGGGGAAAAAATAAAGGTGTGAGCTAATATTGATTGATCATCCCTATTTAAATTTGATAAATTATAAATCTAATGACAAATTAATGTTCTTTAGTCTTTAGTGACATGAGTTATTGTGAGAAACAGTGTTTATGAAAAAATAATAGTGTTTACTTACTCAGTTTTTTCCAATTACCAATCCTTGTATTCTTTTTGTATATATAATCAATTATAATATTGCATTTTGCCAAATAAACTTGTGAGTATAAATGTTTGACTGAATCCATTCATACTACTGGAAACTAATCTGAAACTTGGTGGGTAAAGTCACCTCTATTTATGAATTCAGCATGCATCTCAGAATTCACTATCATCATCTTTTGGCAAGATGATCTATATGAACCTCACATCTTAACTTCTGAGACTCCTAGAACTGATGCTTACATGACTTAATGGAGACAAAAAATAAAATAACATCTGATTTTCATTGACCACTTTTGGGGCAGTTAAATTATTGAAAGTAATATGTACCAAATTTGTGATTTAAAAAATCATATTTGTTATATTAAAATGTTGACCTGGCAAGGACATTTTATATATTTTTGTTGGAAGAATACTGACAGATCGTTTATATGAATATGGAGAAGAAATACCTAATAATTTCTCACCTCCCATAAATATTCTTTAACCTTGGAATAATTGTCTTTGTGCAAATGATGACAATGTTTTCACAGTGATTAAGGCTGTTTTCTCACTTGTTTTTAAATGTATTCTTTTTCCTGTTGTCTCTTGTTTCTTTTCATTTGGACTTTACAAAAAAAATCATTGCATAAGATAAAAAAGGCACTTAGAATTTTATGTGTTATGGCTATACACTGTTGAATGTTCAGGGTCATATTTCTGTTTTACATAAAATTTAATCTACAAAACATGACTCAGATACAAGAGAACTAAGTGAAGACAAATGAAGTACATATTTTCCAGGGTAGAAATTGTAAGTCACTTTTCATGAAACATAGCCAATAATGAAGCATTTTGAAAGTTTAACTCTGAGTCTTTTATTTCTGAATAGGACTTTATTTTCTGTGGTAAACAGGTGCTTTAAATACATGGTAGCTGCATATTATGGTTAGATGGCATTATGGAAACAGAAAGGTAGGTAGATGATAGAATTTTTCATATTCTTAACCTAGTTTGAGTAACTCTTACTTATCTTAACCATTTACTTAATCCATTTTAGGGTTTCTATGCTGACTTCCTTACATCAGTTCATTATGGTGCAGAAGGTGTGTAATTATTGGAAATTAAAATGTAATATGACCAATCTTCCATAAGCAAAAATTCTTACCTGTATTCTTGAACAAAGCCTGAAGAATGTGCTGCTCATACATGTATTTTATGTTCCATGGGGTTAAATGAATGATTCCCTTAATGGTTTAAAACCAAGTGCAAGAAAATGCAAATTGACTTTTTAGAAAAAATGGGTTTACATCTGGGTACAATTTGATTATCTCATCATGTGACAGTTGGGGATAGGGAGCAGATAGAAACCTCCACTACTTTTTACACCTGGTTTTAATCAACACGGAGTAAACCATAAGCTAAAGCAATGTTCTTTAAACCTAGTCTTCCCAGAGCAGTTGTGCAGATGTCTTTTCATGAGTTTTGTGTTCAGCCCGATAACCTGAACCCAGCCTTGACGATTTTATTGATGGCCATGAAATTTATTTTCTAATCCAGACATAATATGGCAGTCTTTTTCCATTGTTTGGGGCATACAGAAGAACAGACCCTTTGGTCACTAAATTCTGACTAGTCATACCTTACTTTCTTGTTGTAATTGTGGCCTTTAAATAGCAGTTCATTGTGATAGTATGTACTAATAGAACCCTTTACGGAAGGGAACAGAAAAACAAAGTGAAACACAAAATTAAGCTGAAGAGAAAAATGATAACGGATTTATTGCTGTTTTCTAAAAATATTTTATTGAAGGCTCCAATCAATGAAAAAAGAATATTTTCTCAAACAGTGGCCTTTGCATTCTCATTTTAGCTACATTAGGTAGTCCCTCCCCCACCCTCTGTTTTCATCTGAAAAGATATGATAATCTGTATAGGGAAATGGGATCTGGGCTTTTCATTTAAAGATAAGCAATGATGTTAATTTGAATCAGTAATTTGAGTCATCTTAGCATAATTCTTTTTTTCTCTTTAAGTGCTATGTCTCCTGTACTTAAGAACATAAAATGTGACCACCCTTATACACAGGTACCTAACGCATTCCTTTTCTAAGTAACCAAAAAAAAAAAAAAAATTTCTTCTTTTTCCATACTGTATTTCTTGTAGCTTATAAAACAAAATCCATTTTGACGAACAGTTTTCTGGAAACATTTCTTCTTTCATTGCCTTTCTTTAGACATAACATGAGTTTTCAAGATGAAGCAGTATCAGAAAAGAGAAGCATTGTAACAGAGTGTGGATTCTCAGACTTGCTAGAGATATTTGTAAATGTGTTTACAAAACAAAGTTACCTGACTTCCTTGTCCCAGGAACAGTTTCCCAGTTCTGCCTCTCAGTTTGTAAGACCCAAATTCTGTATTATCCATATACTCTAGTGTCTTACTCTCAGAAATTAATTTTCCACACCAGTCTTGTTGCACGACTTTGATATTACTTATAGGAATACACCTGGCTGCACGAAGGCTGCTGTCTTACTGTATAAAACGTCTGTATGGTTGTCTGTAGATTCTAGGACAAATCTGTAGTTCTGTACACCCCTTCTGTCAGCCAGGATGTAGATTTTGAGATCTGTGTGTATATATATCATCAGGTTCATATTTTCCCTCAAAGTTATCCATTGAGTGCTCGTGTTTAAAATAGTTTCAAAAAAATAAAATAGTTTCTTTGGGAGGTGGGGTAGGGATGTATATAATTGCAAGGAAAGAGTCATATGTACTGAAGTGTATGTCAAGTTCTTCTTAGGTCTCTGTACTGAAGATTTAATTGCTTTTATAAGTTCACTTTTCACCTACTTTGTTCTTTGTGCAAAAAAAAAAAAAATGCATCTTGGGAAACAGTTTAAATACTATATATAGATTATAAAATTTAGTAATGCTCATTATTTAATAAAGTTTGTAAAGTACAAAGCAAAAAAAAAATAATAATACAAGTAAAAGTTTCCAAGTTAATACAGCTAGCAGGAGATTTAAAGACTTTTTCACTTTTTCCAAAGTTAAACATGCTAAAAGTATAAGTACAAAATGATACTACTAAAATAAAATGTTCTTTAAGATAAAATAAAAAATAAAAATCCCCGTGGAATGTTACCACCATTGTATTCAAGGGATTTCTCTGAAACTTTGCTTAGAGTTCAGTGATGCACAATGATTCAGGAATTTGTTAGAACATATTTTGCATTTTTACCTTTAAGCTAGCAGTTTCCAAATGTTTAAAGATTTTATCTGTAAACTCAGTATAAATTAAAAATTATAATTTTTCAGGTTTCCAATAAAAATTTCAGTTTACTCTCAATGATTTCAATATGTCTTGTAATTGGCATAAAAATATGCAAATATAATTTCCATTCTCTAAACATGCTCAAATAGAAATGTTATTTTAAACTCAATGTAACATCATGTCAACATATTATTCATAAATTGTTTTATTTATTTAGTATATACCATTACCCCTGCATATTACAGTATGAAAAAAGTAATCTTTGTAGGTGTCTAACTACGATACAGATCAAGACACTATGGGCAATTCCTGGGACAGAACTCCAACCCCCATGTTTTCTGTTTGCCTTTTATCTGTAGAAAAACTTTAGTCAAAAAATAAATTTAATCATAGAAGTGTGAAAATGTAGAAAGGAAGGGAAAACAGTCAAACAAGTCCAAATGACAATAGTCACTAAATAAAGTCAAGGACCTTTATTTCCTTCTCTAAAGGCTATAGATAATACACTTTCAGCTGTTTTTTAGATATTGAAACCCCCCACCAGATGGAAGAACCTAACTACATGATGAGCAGATTGTAGCTATGACGTAGCTGACACAATTCTAAGAGAAACAAACAAAAAACAGTGAAAGTCTCTCAGTCATGTCAAACTCTTTGTGACCCCATGGACTATGCAGTCTGTGGACTTCTCCAGGTCAGAATACTGGAGTGGGTAGCCTTTCCCTTCTCCAAGGGATCTTCTCAAACCAGGGACCTAACCAAGGTCTCCTGCATTGCAAGCAGATTCTTTACCAGCTGAGCCATCAGGGGAAATCCACAGTTCTAAGAACTGGCCTCAAAGAAAAGGGAACACACCAGCTCTGAAACTGAAGATTAACTGTACTCAACACAATCAGGAGGATGCTGATCAGGCCACCAGTGACCAATTTCAAGATGACTGTCAGACCTGACTGTGCTCTTTCTACATGTAGCCCCTTCTCTCCACTTACACACCCTTGAAATTCCCTTTAAAAGCTTGTGTCCCTTTGTTGTCAGTGGGGAGCAGACAATAAGGCATGAGTCTGCCTTCTCCCCAAGTTGTGCTCCTCTGGAACAAAGCAAACTTTTCTTTCCACCAACCTCTCCTCTCCAGTATTGATTTTCGAGTGCCAAGCTGCAGTTGGACCTGAGTTGCAATAGCATCTATGTAGGTGGTCCCAGTGGAAAAGAATCTGCATCCCAGTGCAGGAAACACAGGCTCAGTCCCTGATTTGAGAAGATTCCCTGGAGGACAGCATGACAATCCACTCCAGTATTCTCGTCTGGGAAATCCTATGGATAAAGGAACCTTGCAGGCTACAGTCCGTGGGACCACAGAGAATCAGGCATGACTGAGCAACTAAGCACACAGTACATACTCAAGACCAAGTTATAGAATCTACAAGCTATCACATTGGCTAAAATAGAAAAGACCCCTGGACTATAGGGAAAATAACTTTTAAATGTAAAAGTATTAATCAGAAAGAAAACAATGTCTATAGATCGTTTAGTATGCATTAACCTCCTAATTTTTATGATTTCTAATTTTCATTTAATTGATTCAAATTTCTTAATTGAGAAATAAAATATACAATGTTTCCATTGTGGACTTTCACTATATATGATGTACTATGATACAGTTGTTTTTCTCTTTTAGAAAATGTTACCAGGCCTACCTGGAGCTACTAAAAATAGAATGCAGAAAATGAATATGTATTTGAAATACAGATGTTTGAAAAAACGAGGTATAAAGTGAAATAAAAGATAACTGAATAAATACAATTATATGTGTATATTATGTACAGAATTTCTAAAGCTGCATCTCTTAACTTAAATATTAATTTAAGGAAACTAGCACCATATAAATACAAACATTAATGTAGGTACTATTAAGGGTTTACTGTTGTTTTACATTTGTCTCACTATATTAAGCTATATTGATTGACAGTAATGGAAGTTGATAACAGCAAAGAATAGAACAACTGATTGAGTGAATCATGATCTTTTGTAACTCTTGGCATTTCATCTACAGCATTAGATGGTAACAATGTTTGATGAAGGATCATTCTTAATTTGTTCATGAGGTAATAAGCAAGAATAATTTGGAACATTAAATATTTGCATTTTTATTTTGCATTCTATAAATGGTAAACATTATATTTGTTAAAGAGTATAAAGTATAAAGAGTATAGAGTATAAAGCAAGAATTGGAATTCAGTTCATCTTTTCAATAATCATATATTCTAGTTACTGAGACTCTTGTAGTCAACTGACTACATATATACTAAAATGAAGCAATAAGGCCAGTTGATAAAATATTGAAACATTTCCTTAGCATTTTTGGTAAGCAGATACATCCTTAAGTCCCATGAGTGACCCATCACTACTTTCTCCACACCATCCACTTTCTGGAGAGGATCTTAGTGAGAAGGATATAAAATATAGACTCCAGTTCTAGTGCTCACCTTCCCACATATTGAAAGAATACTTTCTTAAAACAGTAAATAGATAGCAAAGAGATAAGGCCTGAGGTGGGAACATACTTCTATGTTTAATGAACAAGGACATCCACAAAGATAAGCAGTGATCCACCAAAAATAGTGCTAGTGATCAGAAGCAGAGGACCTATTGTGATACAGTGAGGTGTTGTGATTTTCAGTTCAGTTCAGTCGCTCAGTCATGTCCGAATCTTTGTAACCCCATGAATTGCAGCATTTCAGGCCTCCCTGTCCATCACCAACTCCCGGAGTTCACTCAGACTCACGTCCATTGAGTCCGTGATGCCATCCAGCCATCTCATCCTCTGTCGTCCCCTTCTCCTCCTGCCCCCAATCCCTCCCAGCATCAGGGTCTTTTCCAGTGAGTCAGCTCTTCACATGAGGTGGCCAAAGTACTGGAGTTTCAGCTTTAGCACCATTCCTTCCAAAGAACACCCAGGACTGATCTCCTTTAGAATGGATTGGTTGGATCTCCTTGAAGTCCAAGGGACTCTCAATAGTCTTCTCCAACTCCACAGTTCGAAAGCATCAATTCTTCAGGGCTCAGCTTTCTTCACAGTCCAACTCTCACATCCCTACATGACCACTGGAAAAACCATAGCCTTGACTAGACGGACCTTTGTTGGCAAAGTAATGTCTCTGCTTTTGAATATGCTGTCTATGTTGGTCATAACTTTCCTTCCAAGGAGTAAGCGTCTTTTAATTTCATGGCTGAAATCACCATCTGCAGTGATTTTGGAGCCCCCCAAAATAAAGTCTGACACTATTTCTATTGTCTTCCCATTTCCCATGAAGTGATGGGATCAGATGTCATGATCTTAGTTTTCTGAATGTTGAGCTTTAAGCCAGCTTTTTCACTCTCCTCTTTCACTTTCATCAAGAAGCTTTGTAGTTCCTCTTTTGTTATGATTTTATTATGTGTTAAATAACAAAGCACTAGAATGTGTAAATGAGAGAAGAAAAAGTTTATGTTGCAAAAATATTATGCAGCTTCTCTGTAGAGAATGGATCACAAGTTTCTCTTTCTTTTCTAGACAAACTTTGAACTATTTAAAACTAATTGCATGATTAACTTTCATCTGAATTAGTAAGTTACCCAAATATTTAATAGTCACACTATAACTAGAGACACTGCTAAATTGTAGATCTGGTTTGGACAGAAAATATTTTTATATTTAATTTGGGTCTTACACTTGGAAAGAAGATTATGAATGTTAATCATAATGTAGAATACTACCATCCCTCTCTAGAACTATGTCCACTGATTAGATATGGTGATTTCTCAAGGAAGGAAATTTTTCTCTCAAATTTTGTTTACTTCATCATACAAATAGGTTTCAAACTCAGAGGGCTACACAGATGAAACAAGTTATAACAAAAAATGAAGTGTATTCAGTAAAGTATAATGAATAATGACAGGAGTGAAAGTGTTTGCCACTCAATTGTGTCTGATTCTTTGTGACCCCTTGAACTGTATCCCACAAGGCTCCTCTGTCAATGGAACTCTCCAGGCAAGAATACTGAAGTGTGTTGCCATTCCCTTATCCAGAGGATCTTCCTGACCCAAAGATCGAACTTGGGTCTCCTGCAGATCTCCTTCATCACAGGCAGATTCATTACCCTCTGAGCCACTAGGGAAGCCCCCAAACAGGGGCAAATTTCCTGTTTATCACCACACACACACACACACACACACACACACACACAAAATCCAAGTATCTTTTAACACACAATTGGGGACAAAGAAAATCAATTTGTGTGCAGTTTCAGAAATGAATAAGAAAATATTTTACGAAGATGATTGAACAGTCTGTTTCCTGGTTTCTTAAATGGAACTGGAAAATGCTTTAGGAAAGTTATTTGAAGGAAAGTTTTAGCTACTGAATATAAGTTGGTGATGACTCTCAAGAAATGTATCTGATATCAATGAAGAAACCATATATACACAATCTCACAGAATTTTAGGGTAGGTTGGAAACTGTTATGCTGATTGAGCTCAAATCCTTTAATTTTCAAACAAAAAGAATGAAGATTTGGGGCTTCCCAAGTGGCACTAGTGAAAAGATGCTGCCTGCCCAATGCAGAAGACATAAAAGACATGGGTTCAATAGTTGTGTTTGGAAGATTTCCTGTAGGAGGGCATGGAAACCCACTACCCAGTATTTTTGCCTGGAGAATCCCATGGATAGTGAAGCTTGACAAGCTATGGTCCATACGCTGCCAAAGAGTCGGACACTACTGAAGTAACTTAGCACACACACACATATTCTCTATAATATGCAATTTTCATAGGATCATAACACTTGGAAAAAGAGGATATTTTCATTAACTTCTCCCAGTAAGTATAAATTAAGAAAGATTTTCTTAGGCATTTTTCAACATCTGAGAGGTCATTCAAGAGATCTGCTGAATAGTTCCAATGTTTGAAGTCGATTCACTACTGTGAAAGTACAATAACTTCAAATAACATCAAGAGATGATTTTGCTTTATGAATGGTATAGCCTCCTGTCAACTCTTAAATTGATCTAGAACCCATTGTGCAGCCTTTTCATAATGATATTATCTTAGAACTGATATCACAGTATAAAAATGTATACCTTTTGAAAAAAGGAGAGATTTTTTGTTTTCTATTGTTTCTGTCATCCATTACTCTTCTTGGAACAAAAGTAGAATATATTTATATTTTTATTCGATAATTTAGCTTAGAATTGGAGAAATATCTAAATCTGTAAAAAGTGAAATTCATGCTATTCAATTCCTAATTTTATTTAGTTTCTCTCATGGGATGTGTTATGTAAATAGGAAGTTAAAGGAGACAAACACAAGTTCTAGTCACTTCTATTCACATGCAGTACAAAGCTCAATATGGATCAGAATGATATTTGAGAGCCTTTTAATAGTGAAAAAGCTGGTTTAAAACTCAACATTAAAAAAAAAAATGAAAATCATGGCATCTGATCCCATCACTTTGTGACAAATAGATGGGGAAACAATAGAAACAATGACAGACTTTATTTTTAGGGCTCCAAAATCACTGCAGATGGTGACTACAGCCATGAAATTAAAAGACACTTTCTCCTTGAAAGAAAAGCTATGACAAACCTAGACAGCATATTGAAAAACAGATACATTACTTTGCCAGCAAAGGTCTGTACAGTCAAAGCTATGGTTTTTCCAGTAGTCATGTACAGCTGTAAGAGTTGGACAATAAAAAAGGCTGAATATGGAAGAACCGATGCCTTCAAAATGTGGTGCTGGAAAAGACTCTTGAGACTCCCTAGACAGCAAGGGAGATTAAACCAATCAAACCTAAAGTATATCAATCCTCAACATTCATTGGAAGGACTGATGTTGAAGCTGAAGCTTTAATACTTTGGCCATCTTCTGCAAAGAACCAACTCATTGGAAAAGACCTTGATGCTGGGAAAGATTGAAGGCAGAAAAACATTGTTGTATGTTAAAGGAGACAACAGAGGATGAGATGGTTGGATGTCAATGGACATGAGTTTGAGAAAACTCTGGTAGATGGTAAAGGACAGGGAAGTCTGGTGTGCTGCAGTCCATGGGGTCGTAAAGAATTGGACACAACTGAGCTACTGAACAACAATAGTGACAAGTTTTACCACAGACTTTGAAGTATGTGACAGTGTTCCTTACCTAAGCAGTGAATAAGGCACATGGCATGTCACTCATAATCCTCCATGTCTGTCAATAAGTCAGGTCACTTAGGTAGCTTCAGGGTGTTCCATGAAAATTGAAAAACTTTTTCACAAGTGTCTTAGACAGTATTCACTGTATGTAGCTATAAAATCTATTCCAAGAATTTGGTAGTGCAAGAAAAAAAATTTCAGTTAGAGATATAAAGAACAATATGTGAGCTAAAATACTAATTTGTCTTTTGATTAATAAAAGGGAATACAGCAAATTAAAAACTCTTATATATGAAACTGTAAAAACCATGCATTGTGTGTTATAGTTTTTAGAAATACTGTCTGACTCTGTTTTGGAACCCTAGCTAGTGGCCTAACAGATCCTTTTCTTGAGGACCAAATTAAGTTCACACCTCATCCTCTTCTCTAATCAGCCTCTCATACTCCAGGGCCAGTATTAGTACCAGGCCCAAGTATCAGCCACTTAGGATCTATCTTCTATGTTTTAGATCCCAGGAAATTATTCAAACTAGTAAACGTATACCCTGTTTGTGTAATGTAAGCTTCTCCCTAAAACTCCAGCTTGCTGTTATCCTGTCCTCTGGTTCGATCCACTATGTGACCTTGTCTGGCAATCTTATATGTTTTGGACCTATAAGTGAGAAACAAACAAACAAACACTCTGTCTTTTAGCTATCTGAGTGTACTTGTGTTGCTTTCCAACCAAATCTTTAAATCTTATAAAACATTGTGATATAGTATAAGTACAGGACCAGACCACACAGTACATGTGTCATAATGAAAATGCTGTCATTTCTAAACTAGATAATGTATAACAGATATGATGGCCAGATGAAAATCATCCTCATTGAGACCACATACTATGAGGGTGAGGTGATACCTTTTACTGCCTTGACTACTGTGTCAGGTGGAAGTCATCTTGCCCTAATACACAGCATGGGAATCCTTAAATTAGTATATATAACTATATATGCACACATACATGTGTTACTGGTAGGACAATGATTTCCTCGGTTCCTGTATTCTCAAGGGAAAAGATTAGACAAGAAACATCGAACAAATAACATGAGTTTTATTAAGCAAAGCAAGAATACACTCTTGAAAAAGATGATAATAGGCTTTCTAGAAATCAAAAGCAACCCCGCAATGAGGTTGAGTTTGGTATTTTAGAATGTGGCAGCCCCTTCCCCTGTCCTACATCATTTGAATGTCAAGATGATTGACAGTTTAGGTTATACAACTTTTCTCTTAGTGTGCACGTGCTTACCCACAAGCACCCAAGCGTAATCCAGACTGGGAGGTTAGGCCACAATGCTAATTTATTATAAATATGGCAAAATGGGCCCCAAGTTACTTTGAGTTACTTTTAATCTTGGTGCACTTGTGATAGCTTGTTTTGGTGATTTTATCTTGTTTGGCCCTGATAAGACTGGAAACTTAGCCATGGTCCTTGGCTAGAAGAAGGAGACACTCTGGGTGTGCTCTGATTACCAGTACCCAGGATAGAGAGGGAAAGATGATAACTGCCAGAATGAGGTGGGATCTGCTTATGTCTGCCTAGCTACCTAACAGATGCATTCAGTTGAAAGAACATACACATTTTATATGCATTATCTTTTTTTATTGTAAGCATTATTTATTGTAATCAATGACAAACATTCAAAGCAGTACACTTATTAATTTGCATAATTCTTCATTTGTCCATTTTATTTGTTAATTGTTTATTGGGGGATTACTGCTTTACAGTGTTGTGGTGGTCTCTTCTGTACATCAATGTGAATCAGTCATAATTATACATATATATATATATATATATATAGAGAGAGAGAGAGAGAGAGAGATGGGGAAACAGTGTCAGACTTTAGTTTTTGGGGCTCCAAAATCACTGCAGATGGTGACTGCAGCCATGAAATTAGAAGAGGCTTACTCCTTGGAAGAAAAGTTATGACCAACCTAGATAGTATATTCAAAAGCAGAGACATTACTTTGCTGACTAAAGTCTGTCTAGTCAAGGCTATGGTTTTTCCTGTGGTCTTTTGAACTGTGGTGTTGGAGAAGACTCTTGAGAGTCCCTTGGACTGCAAGGAGATCCAACCAGTCTGTTCTGAAGGAGATCAACCCTGGGATTTCTTTGGAAGGAATGATGCTAAAGCTGAAACTACAGTACTTTAGCCGCCTCATGCGAAGAGTTGACTCATTGGAAAAAACTCTGATGCTGAGAGGGACTGGGGGCAGGAGGAGAAGGGGACGACCGAGGATGAGATGGCTGGATGGCATCACTGACTCGATGGACATGGGTCTGAGTGAACTCCAGGAGATGGTGATGAACAGGGAGGCCTGGCATGCTGTGATGCATGGGTCGCAAAGAGTCGGACACGACTGAGCAACTGAATTGAACTGATATACATATCTCCTCCCTCTTGAGCCTCCCACTCCCTCCATCCCACCCCTCTAGGTCTTCGCAGAACAATAGGTTGAGTTCCTTGTGTTATACAAAAGCTTCCCATTAGTTATCTATTTTACACATGATAGTGTATATGTCAATGCTACTTTCTCAATTTGTCCTATGCTCAAATTTCCCTGCTGTGCCCACCGAAACATTCCCTATGTCTATAATCTCTATTCCTTCTCTGTAAATTGGGTCATCAGGATTATTTTTCTAGATTCCATATATATGCATTATTCTCTGTCTGACATTTCAGTCTGTATAACAGGCTCTAGGTTCATCTATCTCACTACAACTGACTCAAATTTGCTCCTTTTTACAACTGAGTAATATTTAATTGCATATATGTACCATGGGACTTCCCAGGTGGCACAACTGGTAAAGAATACTCCTGCCAATGCAAGAGACATCTGTTTGATCCCTGGGTTGGAAGATTCTCTGTAGTAAGAAATGGCAATCCATTCTGGTATTCTTGCCTAGAAAATTCCATGGACAAGGGAGCTCTGGCAGTCCATGGGGTTGTAAAGAGTAGAACGTGACTAAGAGCCTGAGAAAACACACCACAGTTTCTAAATTCATTCATCTGTTGATGGACATCTACATTTCTTTAATGTCTTGGCTATGGTAAATAGTTATGACCAACGTAGACAGCATATTAAAAAGCACAGACATTACTTTGCCAATAAAGGTCCATCTAGTCAAGGCTATGGTTTTTCAGTAATCAAGTATGGATGTGAGAGTTGGACTATAAAAAAAAGCTGAGCACTGAAAAATTGATGCTTTTGAACTGTGGTTTTGGAGAAGACTCTTGAGAATCCCTGGACTGCAAGGAGATCCAAACAGTCCATCCTAAAGGAAATCAGTCCTTAATATTCATTTCAAGGACTAATGCTAAACTGAAACTCTAATACTTTGGCCACCTGATGCAAAGAGCGAACTCATTGAAAAGACCCTGATGCTGAGAAAGATTGAAGGTGGGAGGAGAAGGGGATGACAGAGAATGATATGGTCGGATGGCATCACTGACTCAATGGACATGAGTTTGAGTAAATTCCAGGAGTTGGTAATGGATGGGAGGACAAGCAGGCCTGGCATGCTGCAGTCCATGGGGTCACAAAGAATTGGACACGACTGAGTGACTGAACTAAACTGATGGTAAATAGAGTTGCAATAAACATTAGGGTGCCTGCGTCCTTTTAAATTGTGGTTTTCTCAGTGCATATGCCCAGTAGTAAGATTGTTCGGGCCTATGGAAGTTTCTTTCCTCATTTGTTAAGTAATCTCCATATAGTTCTACATATTGGCTGTATCAGTTTACACTCCCACTAACAGTGAAATAGAATTTCCTTTATCTTTATCCTCTCCAGTATTTTTTATTCATAGTTTTTTGATGATGCCCTTTCTTACTGGTATAAAGTAACACCTCATTGTAGTTTTGACTTGCACTTCTCTAATAATAAGGGACTTTGAGCATCTACTAATGTGTTTATTGGCCATCTGTTGGCTTCTTGGGAGAAAATGTTTAGGTCTTCTGCTCATTTTTTGATTGTGCTATCCCTTTTTTCTGATATTGAGTTGCATGAGCTGCTTATATATTTTGGAGATTAATCATTTGTCAGGTACTTTCTCTTATTCTGAGGGTTGTCTTTTAATCTTGATTTTTGTTTCCTTTTCTGTGCAAAAGCTTTGAAGTTTAATTAGGTCTGATCTATTTTTTTGTTTTCTTTTTATTTCCACTACTATAGGGAGTGGATCAAAGAAGATCTTCCTGTGATTTATGTCAAAGAGTGTACTGCCTATTATTTCCTCTAAGTATTTTATACTTTCTGGCCTTATATTTAAATCTTTAATTTATTTTTAGTTTATTTTCTATTTTTAGTGTTAGAAAGTATTCTAGCTTCATTCTTTTATATGTCACTGTTCAGTTTTCCCAACACCACTTATTGAAGAGGCTGTCTTTTCTCCATTAAATGTTTTGCCTCCTTTGTTACAGATAAAATGCTTGTAAGTGTGTGAGTTTATCTTTGGACTTTCTTTCTTGTTTCATTGGTGTATTTCTGTTTTTTGTGTCAGTACCATACTCTCTTGATGTCTATAGCTTGGTAGTATATTCTGAAGTCAGGAAGAAATATGTTGCAGTTCTGTTTTTCTTTCTCAAGATTGCTTTGGCTATTTGGGGTCTTTTGTACAAACTGTAAATTTTTTGGTTCTAGTTCTAGTGAAAAATACCACTGGCAGTTTGATAGGGATTCCATTGAGTCTGCTTATTGTTTTAAGTAGTATAGGTATTTTCATCATATTGATTCTTCCACTCCAAGAACATTGAGTCTTCTTTGATTCCTTTCATCAGTGCTGTACAGTTTCAGCATACAAGTCCTTTGTCTCTTTATGTAGGTTTACTAATAAGTATTTTACTCTTTTGCAGTGATGGATGGGATTGTTTCCTTAATTTCTCTTTCTGATTTTTCATTGTTAGTGTAAAAGATGTAGGGGATTTTGACTATTAATTTTATTCTAAAACTACGCTATTTCATTAATTAGCTCTAGTAAGAATAATATTCTGGTGGCATTTTTTTATTTTCTATGGATAGTATTATGTCATCCAGTCTGGATTCCTTTTATATAGTTGTTTTTCCTCTCTGATTGTCATAAGTAGGAGTTCCAAAACTATATTGAATAAGAACCTATATTGAATAATAGTGGACACTCTGGACACTCTTGTCTTGTTCATGGTCTTAGATGAAATACCTTCAGTTTTTCAGTGTTGAGAATAATGTTTGCTGTGGTTTTGTTCATCTATGGCATTTACTATGTTAATATATGTTCCTTCTATGCCTACTCTCTGGAGTGTTTTTATCATAAATGGCTGTTGAATTTTGTTGAAAACTTCTCTTTTTTTTTTTTTTTAGATGACAGTATAATTTTTATCTTTCAATGTGTTAATATGGTGTATCATATTTATTGATTTGCACTTATTGAAGAATACTTGCATCCCTGGGATAAACTCCCTTGATCATTGTGTATGATCCTTTTAATGTGTTGTTGGATTCAAAATTCTAGAATTTTGCTTAGAATTTTGCATCTGTGTTCATTATTGATGTGTTTAGTTGCTCAGTCATGTCTGACTCTTTGCTACCCCATAGACTGTAGCCTGCCAGGCTCCTCTGTCCATGGGGATTCTCCAGGGAAGAATACAGAAGTGGGTTGCCATGCCCTCCTCCAACGGATCTTCCCAACTGAAAGATCAAACTTAGATCTCCCACATTGCAGGTGCATTCTTTACTGTCTTATAATTAATATATCTTCTTTTGGATTGATCTCTTGACCATTATTTTGTGTCTTTTTTGTCTTGTGTAATGATCCTTTATCTTGAAATCTATTTTATCTGATATAAGTATTGTTATTTCCACTTTTTAAAAAAAATTTTTCATTTGCTTGGGATGTCTTTTTCCAGCCCCTCACTTTCAGTCTTTATGTGTTCCTAGGGCAGAAATGAGTGTCTTGTAAATAGTGTATATAGGGGTATTATTTCTGTTGGACACAGAAGTAATTCAGCTGGTCTGTGTCTTTTGGCTGGAGCATTTATCCGTTTACATTTAATGTAATTATTGACATGTATGAACCTATTATTATTTACTTTATTGTTTTGGTTTTTTGTGGGTTCTGCCTTTTATCTTGTATTTCTAAAGAAGTTCCTTTAGTATTTGTTGTAAAGCTTGTTCGGTGGTGGTGAATTCTCTTAACTTTTGCTTATTTGTAAAGCTTTTGATTTCTCCATCAAATCTAAATGATATCCTTGCTGATTAATCTTGATTGCAGGTTTTTTTTTTCCTCCTTTCATCACTTTAAGTATATCCTGACACTTCCTTCTAGATGGCAGAGTTTCTGTTGCAAAATCAGTTGTTAGCTATAGGGTAATTCCCTTATATATTATTTGTTGATTTTCTCTTCCTGTTTTTAATATTTTTTGTGTTTAATTTTCATTAGTTTAAGTAATATATGTCTTGGATGTATCTCTTTGAGTTTATCCTGTATGGGACTCTCTGGGCTTCCTCAACGTGGATGACTATTTCCTTTCCCATGTTAAGGGCAGTTTTTGTCTATAGTCCTCTTGCATATTTTCTCATACCCTTTCTTTTCCTCTTCTTCTGAGACCCATATAATTCAGATGTTGATGTGATTAACATTGTCTAAGATGTCTTTGAGACTGTCCTAATTTCTTTTCATTCATTTTACTCTTCTCTGCTTCAGTTATTTCCATTATTCTGTCTTCCAGTTCATGCATTCATTCTTCTGCCTCAATTATTATGCTATTGTTTACTTCTAGTGTATTTTTCTACTCAGCTATTGTATTATTCCCATGCAATATTGCTCTTTATAGCATCAGACCTTGCTTCTATCACCAGTCACATCCACAACTGGGTGTTGTTTTTGCTTTGGCTCATCTCTTCATTCTTTCTGGAGTTGTTTCTCCACTGATCTCCAATAACATATTGGGCACCTACCGACCTGGGGGAGTTCCTCTTTCAGAATTCTATCATTTTTCCTTTTCATACTATTCATGGGGTTCTCAAGACAGGAATACTGAAGTGGTTTGCCATTCCCTTCTCCAGTGGACCACATTCTGTAAAACCTCTCCATCATGACCTGCGCACCTTAGGTGGCCGCACAGGGCATGGCTTAGTTTCATTGAGTTAGACAAGGCTGTGGTCCATGTGATCAGATTGGCTAGTTTTCTGTGATTATGGTTTCAGTATGTCTTCCCTCTGATGACCTCTCACAACACCTACCATCTTACTTGGATTTCTCTTACTTTGGATGTGAGGTATCTCTTCACGGTTGCTCCAGCAAAGCACAGCTACTGATCCTTACCTTGGACGAGGGGTATCTCCTCACGACTGCCCCTCCTGACCTTGAACGTGCAGTAGCTCCTCTCGGCCCTGCTGTGCCAGCACAGCCACCACTCCTTACATGGAGCTGTCACTCTATGAAATTTTTCAAACCACCGCTTCTTGATTATTCTGCAGCAGTCCCAGCCAGGATGATTGCAGACTTAGAACTTAAATGCAACAGAGAGTTTCATTCAGCACCAAGGCATATGCTGGCTTCCATGTCTTAGACTCCAACAGTCTGCACTACTTCCTGCTCCCTTTCTTCCTGTTATTCAGGGAGCACACAGCACAGGAATGGTCAAATTGGAAGTCGGCATTGGAAGATTGTGTTCACCTATGGGTGATTTGTGTCAATGTATGGCAAAACAAATACAGTATTGTAATTTAAATAAATAAATAAATTAATTAATTAATTAAAAAAGGAAGTGGTCAAACAGGAGATGGCAAGAGTGAACGTCGACATTCTAAGAATCAGCAAACTAAAATGGACTGGAATGAGTGAATTTAACTCAGATGACCATTATATCTACTACTGTGGGTAGAAATCCCTTAGAAGAAATGGAGTAGCCATCATGGTCAACAAAAGACTCATAAAAACCAGTACTTGGATGCAATTTCAAAAATTATAGAATGAACTCTGTTCGTTTCCAAGGCAAACCATTCAATATCACGGTGATCCAAGCCTAGTCCCAACCAGGAATGCTGAAGAAGTTAAAGTTGAACAATTCTATGAAGAACTACAAGACTTTTTAGAACTAATACCCAAAAAAGATGTCCTTTTCATTATAGGGGACTGGAATACAAAAGTAGGGAAGTCAAGAGACACCTGGAGTAACAGGCAAATCTGGCCTTGGAGTATGGAATGAAGCAGGGCAAAGACCAATAGAGTTTTGCCAAGAAAATGCACTGGTCATAGCAAACACCCTCTTCCAACAACATAAGAGAAGACTTTACACATGGACATCACCAGATGGTCAACACCAAATCTGATTATATTCTTTGCAGCTAAAGATGGAAGAATCTCTATACAGTCAGCAAAAACAAGACTGAGAGCTGACTGTGGCTCAGATCATGAACTCTTTATTGCCAAATTCAGACTTAAATTGAAGAAAGTAAGGAAAACGACTAGAACATTCAGGTGTGATCTAAATCTTATGATTATACAGTCGAAGTGAAAAATAACTTTAAGGGACTAGGTCAGATAGAGTGCCTGATGAAATATGGATGGAGGTTCACAACATTGTACAGGAGACAGGGATCAAGACCATCTCCATGGAAAAGAAATGCAAAAAGCAAAATGGCTGTCTGAGGAGGCCTTACAAATAGCTGTGAAAAGAAGAGAAGTGAAAAGCAAAGGAGAAAATGAAAGATATAAGCATCTGAATGCAGAGTTACAAAGAATAGCAAAGAGAGATATGAAAGCCTTCCTCAGCGATCAATGCAAAGAAATAGAGGAAAACAACAGAATGGGAAGCACTAGAGATCTCTTCAAGAAAATTAGAGACACCAAGGGAACATTTCATGCAAAGATGGACTTGATGAAAGACAGAAATGGTATGGACCTAGCAGAAGTAGAAGATATTAAGAAGATGTGGCAAGAATACACAAAGGACTGTACAAAAAAGATCTTCAGTACCCAGACAATCATAATGGTGTGACCACTCACATAGAGCCAGACATCCTGGAATGTGAAGTCAAGTGGGACTTAGATAACATGATAGTGTGATCACTCACTGAGAGCCAGACATCCTGGAATGTGAAGTTAAGTGGCCTTAGAAGGAATCACTATGAACAAAGCTAGTGGAGATGATGGAATTCCAGTTGCGCTATTACAAATTCTGAATGATGATGCTGTGAAAGTGCTGCATTCAATATGCCAACAAATTTGGAAAACTCAGCAGTGGCCACAGGACTGGAAAAGGTCAGTTTTCATTACAATTCCAAATAAAGGCAATGCCAAAGAATGTTCAAACTACCGCACAATTGCACTCATCTCTCACGCTAGTAAAATAATGCTCAACATTCTCCAAGCCAGGCTTCAACAATACGTGAATCGAGAACTTCCAGATGTTCAAACTGGTTTTAGAAAGGGCAGAGGAACCAGAGATCAAATTGCCAACATCCACTGGATCATAGAAAAAGCCATAGAGTTCCAGAAAGACATCTATTTCTGCTTTATTGACTATGCCAAAGCCTTTGACTGTGTGGATCACAATAAACTGTGGAAAATTCTGAAAGAGATGGAAATACCAGACGACCCGGTCTGCCTCTTAAGAAACCTGTATGCAGGTCAGGAAGCAACAGTTAGATGTGGATATGAAACAACAGACTGGCCAAATAGGAAAAGGACTATGTCAAGGTTGTATATTGTCACCCTGCTTATTTAACTTATATGCAGAGTACATCATGAGAAACGCTGGGCTGGGAGAAACACAAACTGGAATCAAGATTGCTGGGAGAAATATCAATGTCCTCAGATATGTAAATGACACCACCCTTATGGCAGAAAGTGAAGAGAAGCTAAAAAGCCTCTTGATGAAAGTGAAAGAGGAGAGTGAAAAAGTTTAAGCTTAAAGCTCAACATTCAGAAAGCTAAAATCATGGCATCCAGTCCCATCACTTCATGGGAAATAGATGGGGAAACAGTGAAGAGTGTCAGACTTTATATTTTGGGGATCCAAAATAACTGCAGATGGTGATTGCAACCATGAAATTAAAAGACACCTACTCCTTGGAAGGTAAGTTATGACCAACCTAGATAGCATATTAAAAAGCAGAGACATTACTTTGTCAACAAGGGTCCATCTAGTCAAGGCTGTGGTTTTTCCTGTGGTCATGTATGGATGCAAGAGTTGGACTATGAAGAATTCTGAGATCCAGTGAATTGAAGAATTGATTTTTTTTTTTTTTTACTTTATTTACTTTTCAACACTGTATTGGTTTTACCATACATCAACATGAATCCACCACAGGTTAACATGTGTTCCCAATCCTGAACCCCTCTCCCACCTCCCTCAACATACCATCTCTCTGGGTCATCCCAGTGCATCAGCTCCAAGCATCCTGTATTCTACATCCAACCTAGACTGGTGATTTGTTTTTTATATGATATTATACATGTTTCAATGCCATTTGCCCAAATCATCTCACCCTGTCCCTCTCACACAGAATCCAAAAGACTGTTTTATGCATCTGTGTCTCTTTTGCTGTCTCACATACAGGGTTATCATTATCATCTTTCTAAATTCCACATATATGTGTTAGTATACTGTATTACTGTTTTTCTTTCTGACTTACTTCACTCTGACTAATTGGCTCCAGTTTTATCCACCTCATTACAACTGATACAAATATATTATTTTTAATGACTGAGTAATACTCCATTGTGTATACGTACCACAGCTTTCTTATCCATTCATCTGCTGATGGACATCTAAGTTCCTTTCATGTCCTGGCTATTATAAACAGTGCTATAATGAACACTGGGGTACACGTGTCTCTTTCAATTTAGGTTTCCTCAGTGTGTATGCCCAGCAGTAGGATTGCTTGGATATAAGGCAAATCTATTTCCAGTGTTTTAAGGGATCTCCACACTGTTCTCCATAGTAGCTGTACTAGTTTGCATTCCCACCAACAGTGTAATAGGGTTGCCTTTTCTCCACACCCTCTCCAGCATTTATTGCTTGTAGACTTTTGGATCGCAGCCATTCTGACTGGTGTGAAATGGTACCTCACTGTGGTCTTGATTTGCATTTCTCTGATAATGAGTGATGTTGAGCATCTTTTCATGTGTTTGTTAGCCATCTGTATGTCTTCTTTGGAGAAATGCCTATTTAGTTCTTTGGCCCATTTTTTGATTGGGTCGTTTATTTTTCTGGAATTGAACTGCAGGAGTTGCTTACATATTTTTGAGATTAGTTGCTTGTCAGTTGCTTCATTTGCTATTATTTCCTTCCATTCCAAAGGCTGTCTTTTCACCTTGCTTATAGTTTCCTTTGTTGTGCAGAAACTTTTAATTTTAATTAGATCCCGATTGTTTATGTTTGCATTGCAATGAAAATAATAAAATACTTAGGAATATATCTACCTAAAGAAACTAAAGACCTATATATAGAAAACTAAAACACTGGTGAAATAAATCAAAAAAGACACTAATAGATGGAGAAATATACCATGTTCATGGATCGAAGAATCAATATAGTGAAAATGAGTATTCTACTCAAAGCAATCTACAGATTCAATGCAATCCCTATCAAGCTACCAGCGGTATTTTTCACAGAGCTAGAACAAATAATTTCACAATTTGTATGGAAATACAAAAAACCTCAAATAGCAAAAACAAGCTTGAGAAAGAAAAATGGAACTAGAGGAATCAACTTGCCTGACTTCAGGCTCTACTACAAAGCCACAGTCATCAAGACAGTATGGTACTGTCACAAAGACAGAAATATAGATCAGTGGAACAAAATAGAAAAGCCCAGAGATAAATCCACACACCTTTGGATACCTTACCTTCGACAAATGAGACAAGAATATACAATGGAGTAAAAACAACCTCTTTAACAAGTGGTGGTGGGAAAATTGGTCAACCATTTGTAAAAGAATGAGACTAGAACACTGTTTAACATCATACACAAAAATAAAATCAAAATGGATGAAAGATCTAAACGTAAGACCAGAAACTATAAAACTCCTAGAAGAGAACATAGGCAAAACACTCTCTGACATAAATCACAGCAGGATCCTTTATGACCCACCTCTGAGAATACTGGAAATTTAAAAAAAAAAAAAAAATTGATGCTTTTGAACTGTGGTGTTGGAGAAGACTCTTGAGAGTCCCTTGGACAGCATGGAGATCCAACCAGTCCGTTTTAAAGGAGTCAGTTCTGGAATGTAAAGCTGAAACTGCAAAACTTTGGCCACTTCATGCGAAGAGCTGACTCACTGGAAAAGACCCTGATGCTGGGAGGGATTGGGGGCAGGAGAAGAAGGGGACTACAGAGGATATAATGGCTGGATGGCATCACTCACTCAATGGACATGAGTCTGAGTGAACTCCAGGAGTTGGTGATGGACAGAGAGGCCTGGCGTGTTGCAATTCATGGGGTCACAAAGAGTTGGACACGACTGAGTGACTGAACTGAACTGATTGTATTTTTCACTGCAAATTGTTTATTCTTTATTTCTTATAGACTTTGGTTGTAAATTTCCTGTATCTTCTTAACTTGTGGCTTCATTTTATTTCTGTGCCTCCAGTTTATTTCCAAGATTTTGGATCATCTTTGCTATCAATACTCTGAATTCTTTTTCTGGTAGACTACCTATATTCTCTTCATTTATTTGGTCTTGTGGATTTTTACCATGTTCCTTCATCTAATGCATGCATCTGTCTTTTAATTTCATCTAATTTACTGTGCTTGTGGTCTCATCTTTGCAGCCTACAATTTGTAGTTCTTGTTATTTGTAGAGTCTTTGCCCAGTTGGTGGGTTGGACTAGTGCCACCTTAAGGTTTCCTGGTTGAGGGAACCAGTGTCTGTGTTCTGGTAGGTAGTGCTGGATCTTATCTCTATGAAGGGCTCTGTCTGGTAATGGACAGTGTTGTGTTCCTGTTTTGTTGTTGATTTGGCCTGAGGCATAGGCATTAGTGTTTGCTGGTCTTTGGTTGGGGCATGGTATTAGTGTTGAGCTAAAGGCCTTTGGGGGAGTTCTTTCTAATTAGTGTCTTCCGAGATTTTGAGTTCTCTGGAGGTCCAACACCCAGGACTCAGGTATCTGACCTCAGAGGCTCAGGCTCAGACTCTTACTGTAGCACTAGATCTCCACAAGCCACAAAACACAGAAAAGAAAGAGGAAGAAAGAGATAGAGGAAAAGGAAAAATAGAGAGAACAAAGAAGAAGAAGAAAGAGAAGCCAAAGGAAAAAAAAAAGAAAACATAGAAATAAGAAATGAAACAAACATACAGACAGAAAAGAATAAACAGACAAAACCTGAAGATGAATGGTAAAAATAACACTCAAGAGACAAGAACCCCAAAAGCACTCATATTCATTCTAGGGAGATTAGCTTTCTTTTTAGAAAATCTGTTGTATTTTTCTAGTATACAGAAGGTATCCAGTAGGAGTTGTTCCACCCACAGATATATTTTTGATGTATTTGTGAGGAGTAAGGTAATCACTCCCATTTACTCCTGCACCATCATTCATATATAATATATATATATATATATATATATATATATATATATATATTTGTTTGGCTACACTTGGTTTCAGATGCAGCTCATGATATCTTATGCATGCAAACTCTTGATTGTAGCATGAGGAATCTTGCTATCTGATTAAAGATTAAACCCAGGCACCCTGCATTGGGAGTGCAGACTTTTAGCCATTGGACCAAGGGAATGCCTACATTTTAATAGATTATCAAATCAGTTCAGTTCAGTTCAGTCTCTCAGGCATGTCTAACTTTTTGTTGAACCCATGGACTGCAGCAAGCCAGGCTTCCCTGTCCATCACCAACACCCAGAACTTACTCAGCTCCAGTCCGTTGAGTTGGTGATGACTTCCAATCATCTCATCCTCTGTCATTCCCTTCTACTCCCACTTTCAATGTTTCCCAGAATCAGGGTCTTTTTGAATGAGTCAGTTCTTCACGTCAGGTGGTCAACCTATTGCCCTTTAAGCTTCAGTACATCCACTGACTATTCAGGACTGATTTTCTTTAGGATGGACTGGTTGGACCTCCCTGCAGTCCAAGGGACTCTCAAGAGTTTTTTCCAACACCATAGTTCAAAAGCACCAGTTCTCTCTCAGTCTCTCTCTTTCTTTCTTTATTTTATTTATTTATTTTTTTGCACTTAGCTTTCTTTATAGTCCCCATCCATATATGACAAGTGGAAAAACCACAGCTTTGACTAGATAGACCTTTGTTGGCAAAGTAATGTCTCTGCTTTTTAATATACTGACTAGGTTAATTATAACATTTCTTCCAAGGAGCAAAAGTCTTTTAATTTCATGGCTGCAGGCACCATCTGCAGTGATTTTGGAGCCCAAGAAAATAAAGTCTGTCACTGCTTCTATTTTTCCCCATCTATTATTTGCCATGAAGTGATGGGACCAGATGCCATGATCTTAGTTTTCTGAATATTGAGTTTTAAACCAACTTTTTCACTCTCCTTTTTCACTTTCGTCAAAAAGCTCTTTAGATCTTCTTCACTTTCTGCCATAAGGGTGGTGTTCTCTGCATATCTGAGGTTGTTGATATTTCTCCAGCAATCTTGATTCCAGCTTGTGCTTCAGCTATCCAAGCATTTGCATGATGTACTCTGCATTTAAGATAAATAGGCAGGGTGACTATATACAGCCTTGACATACTCCCTTCCCAATTTGAAACCAGTCTGTTGTTCCAAGTCCAGTTCTAACTGTTGCTTCTTGAAATGAATACAGGTTTCTCATGAGGCAGGTCAAGTGGTCTGGCATTCCCATCTCTTGAATTTTCCACACATAGACTACTGTGATCCACAGAGTTAAAGGCTTTGGTGTAGTCAGTAAAGTAAAAATAGATGTTTTTCTGGAACTCTTTTGCTGTTTCTATTATCAAACGGACATTGGCAATTTGATCTCTGGTTCCTCGGCCTTTTCTAAATCCAGCTTGAACATGTAGAAGTTCATGGTTCACATACTGCTGAAGCCTGGCTTGGAGAATTTTGAGCATTACTTTACTAGCGTGTGAGATGAGTGTGATTGTGCAGTAGTTTGAGCATTCTTTGCCATTGCCTTTCTTTGGGATTGGAATGAAAACTTCTTTTCCAGTCCTGTGCCACTGCTGAGTTTTCCAAATGTGTTGGCACATTGAATGCTGCACTTTCACAGCATATCTTTGAGGATTTGAAATAGCGTAACTGGAATTCCATCACCTCCACTAGCTTTGTTCATAGTGATACTTCCTAAGACCCACTTGACTTCACATTCTGGCTATATTTTAGTGATCACACCATCGTTACTTGGGTAATTATCATCTTTTTTGCATGGTTATTCTATGTATTCTTGCTGTCTCTTTTTAGTATCTTCTTCTGTTAGGTGCATACAATTTCTGTCCTTTATTGAGCTTATCTTTGCATGAAATGCTCTCTTGGTATCCCTAATTTTCTTGAGGAGATCTCTAGGCTTTCCCATTCTATTGTTTTCCTCTATTTCTTTGCACTGATCACTGAGGAAGGTTTTCTTATATCTCCTCACTATTCTTTGAAACTCTGAATTCAAATGAGTATATCTTTCTATTTTCCCTTTGCCTTTCCTGTCTTTTCTTTTTCACAACTATTTGTAAGGCCTCCTTGGACAATCATTGTGCCTTTTTGCATTTCTTTTTCTTAGGGATTTTCTGGATCACTGCCTCTTGTACAATGTCATGAACCTCTGTCCATAGTTCTTCAGGCACTCTGTCTGTCAGAACTAATCCCTTTAATCTATTTGTCACTTCCACTGTACAAGTGTAAGGGATTTAATTTAGGTTATACCTGAATGGTCTTTTGGTTTCCCTCCCTTCTTCAATTTAAGTCTGAATTTGGCAATAAATAGTTCAAGATCTGAGCCACAGTCAGCTCCTGGTCTTGCTTTTGCTGACTGTATAGAGCATCTCCATTTTTGTCTGCAAAGAATATAATGAATGATTTTGGTATTGACCATCTGGTTGTCAAAGGCTAACTGAGTTTTGCCAAGAGAATGTGCTGGTAATAGCAAACACCCTCCTCCAACAACACAAGTGAAATTAGTTAATCTCCACCTATATTTAAGTATCAATAAAACAGAAGAATCTTTAGCTCTAAATTTTTATACAGCCAACAACCTAAGATTTTTGAATCAAAAACATGGAAAATAATCTAGATATCTTTTAAAGTATAGATGAATTAAATACAGAAGTATTGTTAGTTGTTTTTTTTTTTTTTTAATTCTTTCCTACTAAGGGCTTTGTAAAACCTTTAGTTAAATGTGGCTCCAAGATCAAACTATTCTTGATTCCACCAGCCTTGAACTTTTCCAGGTGCTTCACAGGTCATGATAATGATACTGTTTTATGTTTTTCACATTATTTATGACCCATTTTGAAATGTCTTCATTTGAAATGATTTTCATGTATTAACATTCATTTAAAAATTCAGTTTCTGCAATATAATTTATTTTAACAGTAACAGTATAACATCCTATCAAGTGTTGAGTATTTCTTTACTATAATCAGTAAATGGCTTCTTGTAATCTATTACTCTGAAGAAATTATTTCCCTTTTCCTTCATAGAAATAAATGCCATTGTTTCCTGATTCACAGCTATATAAATATTCTATGCTAGGTCTAGTGACTTTATGTTTGGGCTATGGAAGTTTTGCTTTATTATTCTCTACTTATCATAAAAATAATTTGCATGTTGAATACACACTGAGAAAATAACAATTTTTACTATAAACATTGAAGCAATGGCATACTCTTTGCAAACATATATTGTGATACTTTTACGGTGCTACTTTCAGCAGTTTATCTAGATTACTGTTTGGCTTTCCAATCAAAGAACACACAACTCATTTTGTTCAAACTCTAAATGCTTTTAACTCTTAGTCTCACTTTACTCACTTATAAGTCTGCTTTTGCCTTGAAGATATTTTCCGGGCCAGGTGAATGGTAAACTCTGATTTTTATGATCTCACAGGGTTTAAAACCTACCAAAGTAATGCAATATAATAGGAGAACAGTCAGATTTCTTCAGATGGAAATATCATCAGTATGGTAGGAACTATAAATACCACATAATGTGCTCCAAGAAACACTGAACTGATAATTTTGTTAAAAATTTTACCAGAACTTTAGTTTGTTGATAAACCTGAGAGAATCAAATATAGATTTTTTCAAGAAAGAGTCTCATGAATTTTAGGCCTCATAAATTCCCTATAGTTAACATACTAGGAGAAATCAATATCTCTCTCTCCCTCTTTCACACAGGCACATATGCACACACACACATACACTCAAATTGCAAAATACATGTAAACAACCAGAAATAAACAAACAAAACACACCCACAGTAGAATAAGACCAGGAAAAGAGCTCAGACAAAATAATTGTTAATACATAATTAAACAGTTCAGAAATAATAGGAGCTGAAGCATATATAGGCAATTTTTAGAAGAACCAAAATGAAGTTTCATAAATAAAATAAAAAATAAAATAATTGAAAACTCAAATCCAATGTATGAGTTTAACCACAAACTGACATTTTAAGACATTAATAAGCCAAAGGATTAATTTATACAAACAATCCAGAATTCATGAGAGAGACTAAAATGAAAAATGCAAAGGATCTTCAGAGGCCAGGAAAATAACATGAGAAGCAAGAGTTGTGGAAAAATATAAAAAGTTATTAAGTCACAGATATTACTGGAAGATACATAAGCCAAGAATTTCCCAGAATTGATGAAATAGAAAATGTATAACACAGCACCCAGTGAACCCAAATCATATTAATAAAAAGAAATCTAGACCAACACATACAAAAGGAATGACTTGAAGCACTGAAGACAAATAGATAGTCTCAAAAATAGCAGAAATCAATGTCAGATTAACTTGAAATGTGTGAAGATAATATTTGATATCCAATTTTAAGAGTAATATTGAAAGCCAAGACATAATTTAATCACCTTGTAAGAGAGTACAAATGTGCAGTTTGTCTAGAATGTTGTACCTAATGATATTATTTAATGATCAAGTGTGATAATAACATAGCTCAATATCAAAGCAGAGTTAACCCTCAACAAACTTTTACTAAGGGAAATTAAAAATGCTGTATAAGAAACTGCAGAAAATGATGCCAAATTGAGGTTGGGTGATTAGAACACATGAATTTAATATAAATATATCTAAATCTAATAGTTTTATTTTTAAAAAGCATGAGTTTGCAAAGTAAAGTAGATCTAAAATACATGACCAATTTCACTTTTTTTTCTCAAGTGCACATGGAACCTTTTCCAGGATAGATCGCATCATGGGCCATAAATCTAACCTTGATAAATTCAAAAATATTGAAATCATTCCAACCATCTTTTCTGACCATAATGAACAAAGGTTAGATCTCAATTAGGAGAAAAACTATTAAAAATTCCAACATTTGAAGGCTGAAAAACCTTTTTGAATAACCAACAAATCACAGAAGAAATCAAAAAGAAATCAAAACATGCATAGAAACGAATGAAAATGAAAACACAACTACTCAAAACCTGTGGGACACTATAAAAGCAGTGCTAAGAGGAAAGTTCATAGCAATACAGGCAAACCTCAAGAAACAAGAAAAAGGCAAATACATAACCTAACTCTACACCTAAAGCAACTAGAAAAGGAAGAAATAGAGAACTCCAGAGTTAGTAGAAGGAAAGAAATCTTAAAAATTAGGGCAGAAATAAATGCAAAAGAAACAAAAGAGACCATAGCAAAAATCAACAAAGCAAAAAGATGGTTCTTTGAAATGAAAAATAAAATTGACAAACCATTAGCCAGACAAAGAGAATAAAATCAAATCAATAAACTTAGAAATGAAAATGGAGAGATCACGACAGAAAACACAGAAATACAAAGGATCGTAAGAGACTACTATCAGCGATTATATGCCAATAAAATGGACAACTTGGAAGAAATGGACAAATTCATAGAAAAGTATAACTTTCCAAAACTGAACCAGGAAGAAATAGAAAATCTTAACAGACCCATCACAAGCATGGAAATTGAAACTGCAATCAGAAATCTTCCAGCAAACGAAAGCCCAGGTCCAGACGGCTTCACAGCTGAATTCTACCAAAAATTTTGAGAAGAGCTAACACCTATCTTACTGAAACTCTTCCAGAAAATTGCAGAGGGTGGTAAACTTCCAAACTCATTCTATGTGCCCACCATCACCCTAATACCAAAACCTGACAAAGATGTCACAAAAAAATAAAACTATAGGCCAATATCACTGATGAACATTGATACAAAAATCCTTAACAAAATTCTAGCAATCACAATCCAGCAACACATTAAAAGATCATACACCATGACCAAGTGGGCTTCATCCCAGGGATGCAAGGATTCTTCAATATCCACAAATCAATCAATGTAATTCACATTAACAAATTGAAAAATAAAAGTCATATGATTATCTCAATAGATGCAGAGAAGGCCTTTGACAAAGTTCAACATCCATTTATGATAAAAACTCTTCAGAAAGCAGGAATAGAAGAAACGTACCTCAACATAATAAAAGCTATATATGACAAACCCACCGCAAACATTATCCTCAATGGTGAAAAATTTAAAGCATTTCCCCTAAAGTCAAGAACAAGACAAGGGTGTCCACTTTCACCACTACTATTCAATACAGTTCTGGAAGTTTTGGCCACAGCAATCAGAGCAAAAAAGAAATAAAAGGAATCCAAATTGGAAAAGAAGAAGTAAAACTCTCATTGTTTGCATATGACATGATCCTCTACGTAGAAAATCCTAAAGACTCGACCAGAAAACTACTAGAGCTAATCAATGAATATAGTAAAGTTGCAGGATATAAAAGCAACACTCAGAAATCCGTTGCATTCCTATACACTAATAATGAGAAAGTAGAAAAAGAAGTCAAGGAAAAATTCCATTCACCATTGCAATGAAAAGAATAAAATAGGAATATACCTACCTAAAGAAACTAAAGACCTATATATCAAAACCTATAAAACACTGATGAAAGAAATCAAAGAAGACACTAATAGATGGAGAAATATACCATGTTCATGGATCAGAAGAGTCAATATAGTGAAAATGAGTATACGACCCAAAGCAATCTACAGATTCAATGCAATCCCTATCAAGCTACCAGCAGTATTTTTCACAGAACTAGAACAAATAATTTCAAGATTTGTATGGAAATACAAAAACCTCGAATAGCAAAAGCAATCTTGAGAAAGAAGAATGGAATTGGAGGAATCAACTTGCCTGACTTCAGGCTCTACTACAAAGCCACAGTCATTAAGACAGTATGGTACTGGCACTGAGACAGAAATATAGACCAATGGAACAAAATAGAAAGCCCAGAGATAAATCTACACACCTTTGGACACCTTACCTTAGACAAAGGAGACAAGAATATACAATGGAGTAAAAATAACCTCTTTAACAAGTGGTGCTGGAAAAACTGGTCAACCATTTGTAAAAGAATGAAACTAGATCACTTTCTAACACCACACACAAAAATAAACTCAAAATGGATGAAAGATCTAAACGTAAGACCAGAAACTATAAAACTCCTAGAGGAGAACATAGACAAAACACTCTGCGACATAAATCACAGCAGGATCCTCTATGATCCACCTCCCAGAATACTGGAAATAAAAGCAAAGATAAACAAATGGGATCTAATTAAAATTAAAAACTTCTGCACAACAAAGGAAACTATAAGCAAGGTGAAAGACAGCCTTCTGAACGGGAGAAAACAATAGCAAATGAAGCAACTGACAACTAACCTCAAAAATATACAAGCAACTCCTGCAGCTCAACTCCAGAAAAATAAACGATCCAATCAAAAAATGAGCCAAAGAACTAAATAGGCATTTCTCCAAAGAAGACATACAGATGGCTAACAAACACATGAAAAGATGCTCAACATCACTCATTATCAGAGAAATGCAAATCAAGACCACGATGAGGTACCATTTCATGCCAGTCAGAATGGCTGCAATCCAAAAGTCTACAAGCAATAAATGCTGGAGAGGATGTGGAGAAAAGGCAACCCTATTACACTGTTGATGGGAATGCAAACTGGTACAGCCACTATGGAAAACAGTGTGGAGATTCCTTTAAAAATTGCAAATAGAACTGCCTTATGACCCAGCAATCCCCCTACTGGGCATACACACCGAGGAAACAAGAATTGAAAGAGACACGTGTACCTCAATGTTCATTGCAGCATTGTTTATAAAAGCCAGAACATGGAAACAACCTAGATGTCCATCAGCAGATGAATGGATAAGAAAGCAGTGGTACATATACACAGTGGAGTATTACTCAGCCCTGAAAAAGAATAAATTTGATTCAGTTCTAATGAGATGGATGAAATTGGAACCAATTATACAGAGTGAAGTAAGCCAGAAAGAAAAACACCAGTACAGTATACTGAGACATATATATGGAATTTAGAAAGATAGTAATGATGACCCTGTATGTGAGACAACAAAAGAGACACAGAGGTATAGAATAGACTTTTGGCCTCTGAGGGAGAGGGAGAGGATGGGATGATTTGGGAGAATGGCATTGAAACAGGTATACTATCATGTAAGAAATGAAGCACCAGTTGATGTTCCATACAGGATACTGGATACTTGGGGCTGGTGCAAGGGGATGATCCAGAGAGATGATATAGAGTGGGAGGTGAGAAGGGGTTTCAGGATTGGGAGCTCATGTACATCTGTGGCTGATTCATGTCAATGTATGGTAAAACCAATAAAGTATTGTAACATAGAATAAAGTAAAAATAATTAAAAAATAATACATGACCATAGTAGTATCTAAAGGGAATGAATTTCAAATTTCAAATATTTTGGATGATTTTTAGAGTTAAGCTGGTGTTGACTGGAAAAAAAAAAAATCACAAACTAACACTGAGAGCTCTGTTTTATTCAGTGGTCAAAACAGAATAAGCCTGGAGCCCATCATCTCAGGTAACTGCTACAAAGAGGCAGGGGCACAGGGTTGGAGGGAGCCAGGATATATAGAAGTTTTTGCAGTTAAGACTAGGTAGTCAGTATCTCTAAAGTTTAGTGTTAATTAAAGAAATCCAAATATCTCAAGTTAAGGAATTTAGTGATTTTCTATGTATGGGAAGATACAAAGTCTGGACTCACTGAAGTCATTACTTTGATATGCCCTTCAGCTTTCTGGGGTCAGTATCCTGGGCTTCACATCCTGAATCTACTTAGGGTTTACCATCAGAGAAGGCTGCAGAGACTAACTAATAGATTGGAGGGCATCTTGCATCCATCCTGAGTTCTCTCCATCTTGGGGTGGCTGTCACTTGATGGCTACCGTATCATTTGTTTACTGATATGGAAGGTGGGATTTTTAGCTCACAGTGGGCAATAAAAGTATTAAATAATGTTAAAATTTGTTCAGAATGGGTATTCATGTTATCATATATGCAAGCATGATGAGTATAGAAAAATAGCACAAAATAAGATGGGAGAAATTAATTGCTGTCACTACAATAAATCTGGGCTTCCTAGCTAGCAATAGTGGTCAGGAGCCTGCCTGCCAAAGCAGGAGACATAGATCTGACCCCTGGATTGGGAAGTTGCCTGAAGGAGGGCATGGCAACACAACCCAGTATTCTTGCCTACAGAACCCCATAAACGAAAGGACCTGGTGGGCTATATTGTCCAAGGGGTCACAAAGAGTCAGACATGACTGAAGAGACTTAACATGCACACATGCACAATAAATCTAAATGAAGTATTCTAATGAACATAAATATTTTTACATTGGACAAAAAATATATATATATATATATATATATATATATACCATAGTTTAAAGTAGAGACAACAAAATACTAAGAATTCAAAGCCATTGGTTATCAAAAATACAACAAATGTTTACAAATTATATTTTCAGCTTCATTTTATTTGCCTAAGAGTATAAAGCATGTTTCTTTTGCATTAAGTTCTTGATTATTATTACTCATTTTTATCACAGAGGTCCAGTGTAGTTGGAAACGTATATACAGGTACCTAATTTTACTTGAAGTAAAATTGCTTGTGGTTCCACTTCTAGAGTCTTTTTTACACTTTGGCTATATATACACCTTTATATGTATTTATAACAAAGTAGCTTTTGACATAATTTTATCCTTACACTTTGCTAATTATAAGAAAAATGTAATTGACATCTATTCTAATATTTGCTGTTGTTGTGCTCAGTTGCAAATGACTGTAACTCAACAAACTCCTCTGTCCATGGTATTTTCCAGGCAAGAACCCTGATGTGGTTTGCCATTTCCTAGTACAGGGTATCTTCCTGACCCAGGGATCCAACCTATGTCTTCTGTATTGACAGACAGATTCTTACCACTTGTGCACCTGGGAAGCTCTCCCCTATACCACAAAAACAAAATCTAAGCTTTCATTAGTTTTCTATAAGATGGGCAGGTCATGGTGGAGAGGTCTTACAGAATGTGGTCCACTGAAGAAGGGAATGGCAAACCACTTTAGTGTTCTTTCCTTGAGAACCCCATGAACGGTATGAAAAGGCAAAATGATAGGATAATGAAAGAGGAACTACCCAGGCCAGTAGGTGCTCAATATGCTACTGGAGATCAGTATGAGATGGTTGGATGGCATTACTGACTCGATGGACATGAGTCTGAGCGAACTCTAGGAACTGGGTGATGGACAGGGAGGCCTGGCGTGCAGCGATTCATGGGGTCGCAAAGCGTTGGGCAACACTGAGAGACTAAACTGAACTGAACTGAAGCTTTCACTTTGTGCACAGTCTAAGAGGAAAGAATATAGGATCAAAGGCTTTGTATAAGTACCGGCTTAAATCACTATTCTGTTGTTTACCAGCTGTGTTGTTATTTAGTTGCAAAGTCATGTTCGACTCTGTGACCTCATGGCCTGTAGCCCACCAGGTTTCTCTCTTCATGCGATTTTCCAGATAAGAATACTGAAGACTGTTGCCTTTTCCTCTTCCTGGGAATCTTCCTGACCCAGGGATCAAACCCACATCTTCTGCATTTGTAGGCTGATTCTCTACCGCTGGGCCACCAGAGAAGTGCTGTTCCATTATAAGGCTGAAGAGATGCTCTTTCTTAATATGATCTTTACAAATTAATTTTTATTAATAAACATCCTTTCAAACTGTATTCAAAATGCAACTCTACCTGTAATCATTAAGCTAAAATACCCTCTATCCTTTCTCTTACCGTAATGTTGAAAGCTTAAGAAAGCCAGACCTAGACTGAGGAGAAAATGCTTGACAACAAAAATATCATCTCGATAGTGAGTTTAGGATAATTTTTTTCCAGCTTATGTTTATTTTTACTGAAGAAAAAGCTAACAAAATTTTGAAATAGTCACAATGGAGAATTCTGATTTATAATTTTATAATTTTTAAGGGAAGGAATATATGAAGATAAAAAGTTTATTTTTCTCTAAGAGATCTAATGGATAATTTTTCACTTTACCAGTACTAACGTATTGAGTAATTATAGCTTACAAATCAGTGACCATTATAAGGAATTGGGGAATGGAATTGAGAATACTCTGAAATACTATAAAGAAGTACAGTGTTACTGAAAAGTGGGCATGGATGAGTTGTGTATCTACACTCTAGAATCTAGGAAAAACACTAAAGTAAAATTAACATGATAAAAGAGGAGAGAAAATTGAATCATATCAAGTGCTCAGTTAAAACCAAGGAAGGTTAGAAAAAGAGGGAAAGATAAACAATGAAAAAGTTTAGTGACTGGAAAGTATTTATAGAAAAAGGTCTATAAGTCTATAGCTTTATAAGTCTAACTATATCAATGAATCACTTTCAACATAAATGCTCTGAATTTACCTATTAAAAATAGAAACTGAGAACAGGTAAGACAAACAAACAACTCTATATATTTTCTAAACAAAGTCCACCTTACATATAAAGACAAATGTGGATTAAAAGTAAAAGGATAGAGTAATCCATATTAAAACAAATTTAAAAAAACTGGAGTACAATATTTATTACAAAGCTAACTTCAGAGCATGGAAAAATTTTCAGGTTTAAATAAGGGTGTTACATATTGATGAAGAAGAGTCAATCTTCAAGAAGACATAACAGTTCTTAAGATATTAAAATATGTCAAGTAAGAACTTCCCAATCCAGGATTGAACCCAAGTCTCCCACATTGAAAGCAGATTCCTCCCCAGCTGAGCTACAAGGGGAGCCCAAGAATACTGGAGTATGCAGCCTATCCCTGCTCCAGCGGATCTTTCCAAACCAGGAATCAAACCGGGATCTCCGATATTGCAGGCAGATTCTTTATCCACTGAGCTATCAGGGAAGCTCAAGGTCTGATAGCTAGGAGCAACAATGTCCCAGGGCAAAAAGAAATGCATGTCCTATCTGAAGCAAAGAGCAAAGTCACTCTTCCTTTGCCCTTTTGTTCCTTTGATAAAGCTCATCATATTTATTTTTCCCAAAGCAGAGCCTCAGTGGTTATCAATAGAAATATGCTTCATTGAAACTACAAGCTTTAAACAGGATTGACATTTCAAGATGAATGATCAAGAGCTCATACTTATATGATACATAACCTTTAAAACATCTTAGTGTAGCTCAATAACAGTTTTAATGTGGAAGTCTATGACTCTTAATATTTTATCTTCTATCTCATGAAAAAATCTAGACTATCAACTCTCAAGACTGCTGATTCTCATTTTCATTTGTTTTACATATATACATGTATATGTGTATATATTTCTAAGGATTTGAATGCTTTTGTGGGATCAGAACAATACATTTAATTGTTAAGAAAGGAGCCCAGGCACATCAGTAAGTGAAAATACAATTCCATTTTTTGTAAAAATAGGTGTAATGACGTTTAGATCAAAATAAAATTATTAAATATTAAAACTTTGCTACAATATTATTAGTTTTATCTATGCTTTTCAATGTTGCATTTGCAGTTCCTAGATTAGTACCTTATCTATAGTATTTATACATATAATTGATGTTGAATGAATAGAGATATATTAATTCTTGGTAATATTAGCCATTTTAATGATTATGTAATATCAGATAATGTATACATTGTAATATTAGCCAATATATTAGTTACATCACAAAAGTTGTCAATATTTGATCCTTTTTGACATCCTGTTACTTATATTGTCAGTAGTTTAGGTGAATCTGGTTTGGCAATAAAATAATGATGTGTTATAATTACAAAATTATGTTTAAATTACCGGTTTGGATACCTGCAAAAAAAAATGACAATGTAACGTGTTCAAATCAATCAAGGTTTTTTCCACTGTTACTGTGCTGGACATCTGTAAGATTTACGTTCTAGTTTTACATTTCTGGACTCAGCTTCTATAAACTTTTCAATGACCTAACTTTTGAAAAGCTTCCACAACTAGATTTGTTTGTAGTATAAACCATGGGAATATGCCTGATATTAGCTAGCTATTCACAGATAATTCTCTATGAGCTTGATTAATCAGAGCCCAGCAACAGGTGACTAGAAAAGTAATATATTAAAAGTTATTGCCATCAATGTTTTCTTCCTATTGATCTGAAGAAAGATGAATTCACTAAACAAAGACATTACTCGAACAATGTAAAAATAAGACTAGAGAGGCAAAGGGAAAGGCTGAAGTGAATTTGATTATCTCATTTTAATTCTTGCTGAGGTCAATTTTTGTTCCTCCTGTTTTTATGAGATTTCTCCATATTCTCATAATAAATCATTCCCTTTTCCTTAGGCTAAAGTTGGTTTTCTTTATTTGAATTCAAAACAGTTTTAAGTTTTTGTCATATCAAATAAGAAATATTGATAAAGCACAAAGAGCCTGGAGGCTATAAATTATTGTACTCCCCTGTATCTACTTTGTTCTGTAGCTGACAGATATCTAAAATAGTATTTTAATTATTCATTGATTATCTTTTTGTTATAAAATATACCACCAAAGGAAACAATCCATATAACTGTGGAGAAGTCTTTAATAAATCACTGAACTAGTGTTTTAACAAGTACACACATTTGTCTTTGTTCATACTAAAATTAGGTATTAAATATTTTTTCAAGGAATCAGAATGATGTACATGTGTGTGTGCAGGCAAAAATGACTGTGGATAAACCAAAGTTGCAGTAGTAACAGTTTACAATAAAATGACAGTGTAGAAGTAATGATAAAATCTGAAGATCAAGGTCTTAGATTCACAAATCATAGAATATAAAGCTACCTCCAAAAAGGTAGCCAAACAGTGGTCAAAGAATCCAGAAAATCACAAGTCAAAGGAAAAGCATTCTGGCTCATTCTTTCTAGTTGTTAATAATTAATATTATTAATTGTGGGAGTATAACTGGGAAAATAATTTATATACGTCAGGATGTGATACATGACCAGTGATTAAATCCAACAGAAAATGTTGATTACATAGAAAGGTATACAGACTGCACTTTTTTTTCTTTTAAGCTATAAAAGAACAATAATGCAATAACAACCACAAAACAAGCTTACAGTATGTGCATACAGTAAGATTTGAAATTATACTCACCATGCTTCTTAAGAAGCAAAACTTAAGGTTTGTTTTCTTCCTAATGGACTATCCCCAAATAAAGAATTATGCATTCTGAAATGCTAAGATATGAAACATAAAAGTTATCTTTATCACTGCAAATATGTAAAAAAAAACTAAATATAAATGAAAAGTTAACTGATTATCAAATCAATTTGTAGAAAGTTTATCTCTAGATTTTGTATTCCTTTTATTTTAATTTCATTTTGCAAAAAAGTAATTTAAAAAATCAAGAAATAGGATAAGAAGAAGAAAATTTACATCTATTGAACACCATGTTTGTGCTGGCTTTTTATTTTATACAATAACTCCATACATCAATTTTTGCTACATGCTTTCTTAGGAATATATGAGCTATAAATTAGAAGTACAGAAATCCAGAGAAGATTTTTTTTTTCCCTAGAGTGACAATGAAGGTATTTTATAATTTAAAATTCTGTGATGTTAAACCACCATATTGATCATTTAGAAAGTGTACTTATACAAATTTGGACATTTTAATATGAATTTATGATAGAATCAGATTATAAATGGAAACTCCAAAATTATAAAATAAATGAGAGACTCAACACCTTCTCTATATTTCTGATTGAGAACAGGGTAAAGACCTTTTGAGTATGTTGTAGTTTTATTATTTCCTTAACATTATCTTATAAACTGATAGTGTTTTAATCTTTTGTTTCCTTCAAAATCTTTACATTACTGAAAATATCAAAGCAAAAACAAACAAACAAACAAACAGAATACCACTTTCAAGTTTGGCTAAGTAAGTCACTCACAAAATGGACCCTTCAAATTTCTTCAAAATATTTGAATGTGACTATACTTAACGTAGGGCTTTCGATGTGGCACTAGTGGTAAAGAATCCCCCTGCCAATGCAGGAGACACAGGAGATGTAGACTTGGTCTCTGGGTAGGGGAAGATCAACGGGACAAGGAATTGGCAACCCACTCCAGTATTCTTGCCTGAAAAATACCATAGGCAGCAGAGTCTAGCAGGCTATAGTCCATGGGGTCACAGAGAGCATAACACAAATGAGCACAGAGCACATACTTTATGTAAGGACTGATACTGGTTTTAACTGCCATATGTCAAAAAACCACTTACTGATATTGGCTGTGTGTCTGTGTGTTAGTCACTCAGTTGTGTCTGTCTCTGCGACCCAATGAGCTGTAGCCCTTTATATTACTGTCCATGGGGTTTCCCAGCCAGGAATACTGGATAGGTTAGCCATTCTCTTCTCCAGGGTATTTTCCCAAACCAAGGATCAAAGCCAGGTCTCCTGAATCACAGCTGGTGTTTTTGTTTTGTTTTTTGTTTGTTTGTTTTTTTTTTTTAACCAGAGTCACTAGGGAAGCTTGGACCAAACTGCCTCTGTTCAGTTCAGTTCAGACACTCAGTCATGTCCAACTCTGTGTGACCTCATGGACTGCAGCACCTCAGGATTCCTCTCCATCACCAACTCCCAGAGCTAGCTCAAACTCATGTCCTTGTGTCAGTGATACCATCCAAATATCTTATCTTCTGTCATCCCCTTCTCCTCCTGCATCAGGAGGAGACCTTTTCCAGCATCAGGGTCTTTTCAAATAAGTCAGTTCTTCACATCAGGTGGCCAAAATACTGGAGCTTCAACATGAGCATCAGTACTTTCAGTGAGTCTTTGGGTTAATTTCCTTTAGGATCGACTGGTTTGATCTCCTTGCAGTCCAATGGTCTCTCAAGAGTCTTCTACAACACCAGAGTTCAAAAGAATCAACTCTTCTACACTCAGCAATACATGAGGACTGGAGAAACCATAGCTTTTAACTGGTGGACCTTGGTCAGCAAAATAATGTCTTTACTTTTTAATATGCTGTCTAGGTTTCTCATAGCTTTTCTTCCAAGGGGCGAGTGTCTTGATTTCATGGCTGCAGTCACAATCAGTAGCCAAGATTGATTTTGGAGCCCAAGAATGTAAAATCTACCACTGTTTCCACTGTTTCCCCATCCATTTGCCATGAAACGATGGGACTGAATGTCATGATCTTTTGTGTGTGTGTGCTGAATTTTAAGACAGCTTTTTCATACTCCTCTTTTATTTTCATCATGAGGCTCTTTAATTCTTCACTTTCTGCCATAAGTGTGGTGTCATATGCATATCTGAGGTTACTAATATTTCTCCTAGCAATCTTGATTCCAGCTTGTGCTTCATCCAGCCCAGAATTTCACATGATGTACTCTTCATATAAGTTAAATAAGCAGGTTGACAGTATATAGCCTTGACATACTCCTTTCCCAATATGAAACCCGTCCATTGTTCCATGTCTGGTTCTAACTGTTGCTTCTTGACTTGCATATAGATTTCTCAGAAAGTAGAGAAGGTGGTCTGGTATTCCCATCTCTATAAGAATTTTCCAGTTTGTTGTGATCCACACAGTCAAAGGCTTTAGCACAGTCAATAAAGCAGAAGTAGATTTTTTTTTAATTCTCTTCTTTTTGTGTGACCCAGCAGATGTTGGCAATTTGATGTATTGTTCCTCTGCCTTTTCTAAATCCAGCTAAAACATCTGGAAGTTCTTGGTTCATGTACTGTTGAAGTTTAGCTTGGGAAATTTTGAGCATTACTTTGTGTGAGATGGGTGAAATTGTGTGGTAGTTTGAACATTCTTTGGCATTGCCTTTCTTTAGGATTGAAATGAAAGCTGGCCTTTTAAGTCCTGTGGCCACTGCTGACTTTTCCAAATTTGCTGGCATATTAAGTGTAGCACTTTCACAGCATCATCTTTTAGGATTTGAAATAACTCAGGTGGAATTCCATCCCCTCCACTAGCTTTGTTCATAGTGATGCTTCCTAAATCTCACTTTACTTCATAGTCCAGGATGTCCAGCTCTAGGTGAGTGATCATGGTTATTTTTGTTCCTTAATATATTTTTGTATAGTTCTTTCATATATTCTTGCCATCCCTTTTTAATATCTTTTATTTATTTTAGGTCCATAATGTTTCTGTCCTTTATTGTGTCCATCTTTTCATGAAATGTTCCCCTGTTATCTCTAATTTTCTTGAAGCCATCTCTAGATTTTCCTGTTCTATTGTTTTCCTTTATTTCTTTGCACTGATCACTGAGGAAGGTTTTCTTATCTCTCCTTTCTGTTCTTTGGAACTATGCATTCAGATGGGTATTTCTTTCCTTTTCTTCTTTGCCTTTTGCTTCTTTTCTTTTCTCAGTTATTTGTAAGTCCTCTTCAGACAACCATTTTGCCTTTTGCATTTCTTCTTCATGGGGATGGTTTTGATTACCACTTTCTGTACAATATTATGAACCTTTGTCCATAGGTTTTCAGGCACTCTCTCTATCAGATTTAACCTCTTGAATCTCCTTGTCACTTCCACTGTGTAATTGTAAGGGATTTGATTTAGGTCATATCTCAATTGTCCCGTGGTTTTCCCTACTTTCTTCAATTTAACTCTGGATTTAGCAATAAGGGGTTCATGATCTGAGCCACAGTCAGCCCACAGTCTTGATTTTGCTCACTGTATAGATTTTCTCCATCTTTGACTGCAAAGAATATAAGCAATCTGATTTTGCTATTGACCATCTGGTGATGTCCATGTGTAGAGTCATCTCTTGTAATGTTGGAAGAGAGTGTTTGCTATGACTGGTATGTTCTCTTGGCAAAACTCTGTTAGACTTTGATCTGCTTCAATTTGTACTCTTAAGTCAAACTTGCCTCTTACTGCAGGTATCTCTTGACTTCCTACTTTTGCATTCCAGCCCCCTATGATGAAAAGTACATCTTTTTGAGTTAGTTCTAGAAGGTCTTCTAGGTCTTCACAGAACTGTTCAACTTCAGCTTTTCACCCATAGTAATCAGCACACAGACTTGAATTACAGTGATATTGAATGGTTTGCCTTGGAAAAGAACAGAGATTATTATGTTGTTTACGAGACTGCATCCAACTACTGAATTTTGGGCTCTTTTGTTGACTATGATGGCTACTCCATTTTTTTCTAAAGGAGTCTCACCCATGATAATAGATAAAATGATCATCTGAATTAATTTCACCCAATCCAGTCCATTTTAGTTCACTGAGTCTTAACATTCAGTGTTCACTTTTTCCCATCTCTTGTTTGACCATTTCCAATTTTCCTTGATTCATGGACCTAACATTCAGATTCCTATGCAATATTGTTCTTTTAGCATCAGACTTTACTTCCATCACCAGTCACCTCCACAAGTGGGTGTTGTTTTTGCTTTGGCTCAGCCTCTTCATTCTTTCTGGAGCTATTTCTCCACTCTTCTCCAAGAGCATATTGGGCTCCTACTGACCTGAGGTGTTCATCTTTCAGTGTTTTATATTTTTGCCTTTTCATACTGTTCATTTCTTACTTGGTAATAATCAAAACACTGCCTAGTTGGTAATAATTAAAAGAAAAAAAAGTTTAAATAATTTAATTACAATTTTATGTTCTTGTATCTAATTTTATATTACTATTTAAATATGCTATTTCTACCAGTATAATTTTTATCTGAAATAATTGAACAGAAGCTATCTCATGTATGATTGAAAGCTATCCTATGTTGAACAACAGTATTACTCACTGATTGCATTTTGGCTTGTAACTAGGGGTATAAACATGTTTAGTTTAGCTTTGAAGGTTTGGTTTATCTTTTTGTGTATATTTCTTTATTGAAAGGAAATCACCCCATTTCCATATGTTCCACAATAACAGCTTCTGTCCAAATTTCTGTCAACAACAAACACATTACTTCCCTTGTCTGCTACACACACACCTCTTATGTTTTGCTTCTCAGAGTTTACCACAGCATGTATCTTTTCATCAAATTTCTTTTATATCTTTTCCAACTCAACAAACTTAGAAACATTAACGTTGAATTCTAATTCATGATGCCTTTACAGCTGCTGCTGCCTTACCACTTAATATTATCTGTAGCTCTCTGAGAAAATTCCTAGAAGATAGGGCTGTGATGAAGAATCTCAGTTTCTTGCATGTAGGAGCATGTGGCACCATCCTGTAAACCTTTAGCTTCGTCTGGAGTTTAATATAACATGGATGTCAGAATGTTGGCCTTCCAAAGGACATGCTGAGATTTTTGATCTACTTCTCTGATTCTTGTCTATTAATAAATTCTGTGACAGCTTCCTGCTGAGTAGCAAAATTCAGTGACAACCTTCAGATAGGTGTTGCCAAGGAAGATTTCTGAGTGCATGTAGTTTTCATCTGGTGCAATTTAGTACATGACCTTTGTCTTCTTTAGGCTGTCTATTAATCCACAGTACCAGGCTGACTGCAAAAATATGACTCATAATATTAGATGCAGCTCTCTGGATGTGATTCTTGTGGAAAAGTCTGTAGCCATTAGTAATTTTTATAAAGACAGTGCTAACATCTTACATTGAAGCTGTTGAGGAGGCAGTATTTCCTGAAGATAAAAATGTACCAAATGCCAATACTGCATATTTGCTTATTTTCCTTTTATGCTATATCATAAGAAAAAAAATGTGGGAAAATTTATTCCTGTTCTGCTGTTACCAATGAGTTAGGGAGGGTATTTTTATTACTAAGTTTTCAATCCTTACCAAAGGGATATGCTTTTTTGATTCATAGTTGACTGAAATATTTTTAAGTTTTCTTTTTTTCCCACTTTACTGATACATCATTGACATACAATATTGTGTAGGTTTAAGGCATACAATGTTAAGGGGAACATTTCCTATCTGCTTTTATTTCTATGATGACAACTTATTAGAAATTTATGTTAAAAATAAGAGCTCTTACTTTAACTTTCAAAGCATAATGACTATCTGCTTAAACTGAGATTGTAATGATGAAAATCCTTGGAAGAGGTACAAGAAAAAGAAACAGAAACAAACAAAAAGGAGAGGTAGAAAGAAGGGACAAAGAATTAAAATTAAGAGGGGAAACTTAGAATGCCAGGAATAGTCTGCTCTAAGCTCTCAAGAGGTATCATCTTCTAAATGTTTACAATAACTTTATGGATTAGGTACTATTATTATAACCATTTTTCATATGTAGGACTGAGGCACAGTGAGATTGATTTATTGCAAGTCATCCAGTAAACAATGGTAATACTAGTATTTAAACGTTGGCAATGTGCTACAGGGGTTTCCCAGGTGGCACTAGTGGTAAAGAACCTGTCTGCAAATGCAGGAGAGATTGAAAAGATGTGGATTCCATCCCTGGGTCTGGAAGATCCCCTGGAGTAGGGCATGGAAACCCATTCCAATATTCTTGCCTGCAGAATCCCATTAGCAAAGGAGCCTGGCTGGCTACAGTCCACAGGGTTGCAAAGAGTTGGACATGACTGAAGTGACTTAGCATAGCACAGCACAGCACAGCTTAATGTGCTACTAAGACAATAGTATCAAATGATGCTGCTTCTCCCATTCCTATCAGAACAAAAATTCTGATTAAATCTGGATAAAGTTTCTTGTAAAAAAAAAAAAAAAATACAGACTTATTTCACAAACAATGCTGAATGACAATTTACCTCAAGTTTAAGAGTCAAGGGAGGTACCGTATCATTACATAACAAAATAGCACACACTGGGTGGTGTAAAAGACAAAAATTTATTTTTACACTCTGGAACTTGTAAGTCCAACATCAAAGTGTTGGCACATGTGATTTCTCTTGAAGCCTCTCTTCTTGGCTTGCAGATGACTGCCTTCTGACCATGTCCTTTTGTGACCTTTTCCCTGTGGACCCATATCTGGTGTCTTTTCCTTTTTTACAAGGACATTAGTCAGATTGGATGGCCTACTCATATGATCTCAGTTACCCTTCATTACCTCTTTAAGGTCCCTATGTCCAAATAAAATTATACTGAGGTTTACATATACATATGTATGTATGTATATATTAAGTGAATGTGTGGTAAAAACTATGTATATATATATATATATTATCTATCCATCTGTATCAGGGGAGATCATAAATACAAATTCATTATTTATTTTTCTTTTATTTGACTCAGACTTTCATTTAAGTAAGAAATGTTCCCATTTGTGTACGAATACATAGTAGTTGTTCTGACCAGATAACCTCAAGAGCCCTTACAGATTTATCAAATAAAATCTTCCATTTTTTATGTCTCACAGATATTAAATTTACTCCATAACCACCAATATCTGAGTAACTTGATATCTTTAAATAAAGATATCAAAAGAATTGCTTGGTTTAATATTGATATGAAACTAGATTTCAGACTTAATGTGAGTCTCCAAATTTCATCTAGAAAATAAGTGCAGGTCCTGATTCTAAATAATCACCAAAAAGATATTCTATGAGAAAGAGAGTGTCAAATGTTCCAAATCTAGAGTTAGGTAAAGTGAGACTTTATTTAAAATATTGTCACAGTAATGGAGGGGGGCGGGGGCGGGATGCAATAGGGAGAGTGCTCTGACAAGAAGATCTGCAAAAGTGTCAGGAGTCAGGCAGAAAGGAATTTTCTTTTATAGGGAGTTATAAAAAAGAAAAGTGAAAGTATTACTTGCTCAGTCATGTCCAACTCTTTGGGACCCCATAGACTTGTCACCCACCAGACTCCACGGTCCATGGAATTTTCCAGGCAAGAATATTGGAGCAGATAGCTATTCCTTTCTCCATATGGTCTTCCCGACCTAGGGATCAAACCCAAGCCTCCCACATTGCCAGCTGATTCTTTACTGTCTGAGCCAATAGGGAAGCCCTTAGTGAGTCATAAATGAAACTAAAAAGAACCAGGCATTGGGAAGTAGGGGTGGGGGGCGGGGACATGGTCTGACAGTTGAGTAGGAAAACTATTTCCCTGAGGTCAGCCTGTTGTCAAGAGTACCCTTAATGAGGAGTTTCTCTATATTCCACTACTGACCCAGACTGAGATTACTCAATGTTGAGGAGCCTGAAGGGAAAAAAACAGGTTTAACCAAACTTTCATCAAGCTAAATTTGCAGGTATTTTGTGGAAGTTGGTGAATAGAAACAATTCAACTAATCACCTAATCTACAAAGAATTTGGGTGGTCTGTATCTTGCCTTGTCATAAGTAAACATGAATTTCTCTGATCCTAGGGAACACAATTCTTTGAATTAAATATTTTCTCAGAACATAAGAAGGTGGGGAAATTCCTGAACTTTTGCTCTCTTTCAGGAGCACATACCTCAGGTAGCTTAGCATAGTCACAATCAAAGTGCATTGGTGAATGTTTTCTTTAATATTCAGACATATGGTATATGCATCCTTATGCTCTTCCAAATAGAGAAAGGAGTACCTCAAGGCTGTATATTGTCACCCTGCTTATTTAACTTATGTGGAGAGTACATCATGAGAAACGCTGGGCTGGAGGAAGCACAAGCTGGAGTCAAGCTTGCGGGGAGAAATATCAATAACCTCAGATATGCATATGATACCAGCCTTATGGTAGAAAGCGCAGAAGAACTAAAGAGCTTCTTGATGAAAGTGAAAGAGGACAGTGAAAAAGTTGACTTAAAACTCAACATTCAGAAAACAAAGATCATAGCATCTGGTCTTATCATTCATGGCAAATAGATGGAGTAACAGACGAAACAGTGACAGACTTTATTTTCTTGGGCTCCAAAATCACTACAGATGGTGACTTCAGCCATGAAATTAAAAGACATGTGCTTCTTGGAAGCAAAGTTATGACCAACCTAGACAGCATATTGAAAAGCAGAGACATTACTTTGCCAACAAAGGTCTATCTAGTCAAAGCTATGGTTTTTCCTGTACTCATGTATGGATGTGAGAGTTGGACTATAAAGAAAGCTGAGCACTGAAGAATTGATGCTTTTTGAACTGTGGTGTTGGAGAAGACTCTTGAGAGTCCCTTGGACTGCAAAGAAATACAATCAGTCCATCCTAAAGGAAATCAGACTTGAATATTCATTGGAAGGACTGAGGTTGAAGCTGAAACGCCAATACTTTGGCCAATTATGTGAAGAATTGATTCATTTGAAAACGCTCTGATGCAGGAAAGATTGAAGGCAGGAGGAGAAGGGGATGACAGAGGATGAGATGGTTGAATGGCATCACTGACTCAGTGGACATGAGTTTGAGCAAGCTCCAGGAGTTGGTGTTGGACAGGGAGGCCTCAGGTGCTGCAGTCAATAGGATCACAAAGCGTCAGACATGACTGAGCAACTGAACTGATCTGGTGTTCTTATAACAGAGCATCTCATAGATATTACTGACAATGACACATTTATCATCACAATTATTTAAAAAATACTGAGGACGCAGGAAAAAATGTCAGTTCTTAGTCCTGTTTATGAATGAGACCATGTGACAAATTAATGACTATAGTAAAGTCAGAAATAGCTAAATCCTTGGTGGATTCATTGTGATTTGGGCACGGGATTGAAAGATACAGAGTTGCCTTTACCTCAAAAATGATATGGGTTTTAAAGTTTAAGAGAAGTGGGGAACATCTCTGTCTGTCACTTATTTTGCATATATTCTGTAAGTTATAGGAATTCAATAACACTTCAACTTCTGGAGTAAATTCATTGCAGATTTTTGTCTCTTATACTTCTAGGAGAAATACAATCTATATACTGTCACGGTCTCTTACAATATAGACCAGGGATTGTCTTGACATTTCTTTCTGAAAACTGTTTATCTTTGCTCCCTGATCATAACATCCACACAGGAATATAAATACCAGTACAACAGAGAAAGGAATCTCCTTTTACCATTGTGACAGCATTAAGAATGTTCAAGACTATTTTTTTCTAAGTAATGTAACTTTTGTGTATTTGCTCAACAAATAAAAATACATATAACAGTTTGGAAAATATCTACTCGATAAGTAAATCTGTAAGAAGTATATCCATAATTATTAGTGTTGGTTGTTTTTGTTTAGACGCTAAGTTGTGTTTGACTCTGGACTGTAGCCTACCAGGCTTTTCCATCCCTGGACTTTCCTAGGCAAGGATGTTCGAGTAGGTTACCATTTCCTTCACCAGGTGATCTTCCTGACCCAGGCAAGGAATCTGAGTCCCCTACATTGCAGGCAGATTCCTTATCATCTGAACCACCAGGGAAGCCCTTATTAATGTACCTAGTCCATTCTGAAGGAGATCAGCCCTGAGATTTCTTTGGAAGGAATGATGCTAAAGCTGAAACCCCAGTACTTTGGCCACCTCATGCAAAGAGTTGACCCATTGGAAAAGACTCTGATGCTGGGATGGGTTGGGGGCAGGAGGAGAAGGGGACAACAGAGGATGAGATGGCTGGATGGCATCACTGACTCAATGGATGTGAATCTGAGTGAACACTGGGAGTTGGCGATGGACAGGGAGGCCTGGCATGCTGTGATTCATGGGGTCACAAAGAGTCAGACATGACTGAGTGACTGAACTGAACTGAAAGGTATTTAATCTGCAAGTCTTTCGTTTCCTTGCAAAGGAAGAAAACTTATAAACATTCTGATATATAAGAAAGGAATTTATAGAATGAAATGATGTGCATGTTTTACTGTTCCAAGTTAGGATCTTCTATTCCTGGTTAAAGTCTATGCTCTCAGAAACAGATAAATTCCCTCTAGGAAGCCTTAGGTAAGTTATTCTATAGTGCACACAATAGTCATGTATTATTTGATTCAGTATGTTTACTTAACAGATGGATTACATTTTTATTTCTATGTAGAAAGTTTATGATATATGTAACAAATCTCATTAAAATTTCATAAATACGTATTTTATGGTACATTTATATATACAAAATTTTATATAATTTATATCATAAAATTTATCCATAAGAAAATATAAACTATAATTATATATAAATGCATACATAAATTTATGGGTTTCCTTGGTGGCTCAGACGGTAAAGAACATGCCTGCAAAGCAGGAGACTCAGCTTCATTCCATGAGTCAGGAAGATTCTCTGGAAAAGGTAATGGCTACCGACTCCAGTATTCTTGTCTGGAGAATTCCATGGACAGAGAGCCTGGTGGACTACAGTCCATGGGGTCACAAGGAGTCAGACGTGACAGAGCAACTAAGAGTTTCACTTTCACATTCAATGTCTTTATATTCAGTATACCCATTATGGCCTAAGGCAAATCCCTGATGCTTTAAACTTATTAATATAATAACCCCCTCACTCCCCCACAACACCTCCAAAACTATAGGAACAAACAAAGGCACTTGAGGCAACTATGACCCATTCTGCCCTAGAATCAATCATTTTAAGGCTTCATTATTAAACTATAAGCAAATAAATATGAAGTTGAATAAATCTAACCATGGACATGTACCATCTTAATGGTAATATCTTAATTATTTCACTAAAAAGTATGAACTTTGTCATAAACGTAGGGGTGCAGATATCTCTTTGAGGTACTGGTTTCAATTGTTTTGGATACAGTGAGATTTGCAGAATCATAAAGCAGTTCTATTTTCTTTTTCAGTAATTATGTCTATGTATTTGTGGCTGTGCCTGGTCTTTTTCGCTGTGTGGCCTTTGCTCTGCTTGCGGTGAGCAGGGCCAGTCTTTGCTGAGGTGCTCAGGCTTCGCTACAGTGGCTTTCCTTACTGCAGAGCACAGGCTCTAGCAGGCACAGGCTTCAGTAGCTGTGGTTACTGGGCTTAGTTGCTCTGTGATATATGGGACCTTCACTGATTAAGGATCAAACCAGTGTCTCCTGCATTGGCAGGCAGATTCTTCACCACTGAGCCACTGGGAAAGCCTTTTTAATTTTTTGTGACCCTTTCATACTGTTTTCCACACTGGCTACACCATTTTACATTCTCACTGTTGACATTTAAACAAAAAAGCACAACATAAGAGTTGTGAATTAAGATTTTGGAGGGCAAAATGAGGATTATAACTCAGGAGAAAGCATTTCAGATAGCTCTGAGAAACTGATCCTTAGAAGAAGGAGGGAGGTCAGTGTGCATATGATTTTGATGAAGGCAGGGGTACATGCAATCAAGCATACAGTTAGGCAGAAGGTTGCTGCTAGTTTCCTGAAGGTTACTGCTAGTCACAAGGAGCAGATTTTAGTGCAACAATTTTAGTGCTTTTCTAGATATGAGGAGATGTAAGAATTGGGCTCATAGAATCTTTTTATCAAAATATCTAAGTATCTGAAAAATCTGTTTGACAGATTTTCCTAGAGTGCAGGATGCTTCATTCTTGCTCTCCATCCTGAACACATTTCAGGGGTGTTGAAGGTCAGGGATTGCAGCGGCATGTGATTTAATCCTTGCTGAGGCAGATGGCAAGTGCCAGTTTTGAATTGGCACCAACAGTGTGAAAATCTTCCAGTTTCCCCACATCCTTGCCAATATTTACCTTTTTTTTTTTTTTTATGATAGCCACACTGGGAAGTATGAGTTGATCTCTGATTGATTTGCATTTCCCTGATAATGGATGTTGAGCACTTTTTCATGTACCTGTAGGCCACAGTAAAAACAATGGAAACCACCTAATGTCTATTCTCAGATAAATGGATAAAGAAAATGTGGTATAGACATGCAATGAAACATTATTCAGTTTTAAGAAAAAGAAAGTCTTGCCAAATGCAACAACATGGATGAACTTGGAGAACGTATACTAACTGAAATGTCAGTCACAGAAGAAAATATTGTATGATTCCACTTATATGAGATATCTAAAATAGTCAAGCTCATGGAAGTGAGGTGTAGAATGGTGGTTTCCAGGAGTTGTGGAGAGGAAATATGGAGTTGTTCTACATGTACGCTGTAAATTTTCAGTGATGAAAAAGAAATACATTCTAGAGCACTGTTGTACAACAAATATAGTGCCTAGAGTTGACCACACTCTATTGTACACTTACAAATTTAAGAGTGTAGAATTTATTTTTAGTGTTTTACCACAGTAGAAAAAGAAAATAAAGGGTGAAGAACAAGAATTCATTAGTAACAGAGTTAGCCTCCTTTGTTTTAGAAATTTGAAATAAGACACATATTTGTGTTTCACTTTAATACTTGAACATAGATAAGTGTATCCATAACATCACAGATCATTTCTACTGAAATTATTTTTCTATAAATTATTACCCATTACTAGACAGGCTTATATGACATTGTAAAGGGAAAACTGACATTAATTTATTTGTGTTTTTTTGTATTGATGCCTTGGATTAATAGATTTTTCCTAGAGATGAATGCATAATGATGGGAATATGAGAAATTCAATAACAATGCCAGGAAACAAATAGAAGTAACTCAGATCATGTCTTTGCACTATTATGTGGAACTATGTGTCATGCTAGCTTGTGGTTTTCTCTTGTCCTCAATTCACTTTAAGAAATAATGGTCTAAATATATGAATGTCACACTTCTCTAGAATATTTCCATATTTACTCATCACTCTTTTCTATAAAGTTCACAACAAAGATTTTGAGAAAGAGCTATCACCCAAACTACATCACATCCCAGCATACCCAATAGATGATGTTTTACATCAGCTTGGCAAATAGTTACATGGGACATACTTATTTCCTAACAGTTTGATTTATGAAAAAAATTACATATAGTGTTTTATCTTATGCTAACTACAGCTATAAATAAATAAAAGAGAAAACTTGATTGTTAACAGTAAACATGACTGTGACTGAGAAATATATATTGGAGAAAGCAACATATGTTTAGAAAAGGCTGATTCTCAATCTCTTTTGCTTTTGTTAAGGATAAATTAAGTAACCCTGCTGTAGCACTGAGCACTTTCTGAACAAAAGACATTCTTGAAATTAGTATGTAGTAAGTGAGTAGAATGAAAATTAAAATATTAATATAATTGAGTTAAGGAACAATTAAAGTACTCAAATTAAAAAAAAAAAAATGCATTACCCTGATCCATGGTTTAACACAGTGATAGTAATCCAGGTAATAGAACTCTGTTGGAAATGCTCTAAACACTTCCTTAGCAAAGTCATCACAGAGTGGCCTTCTGACTCAGATAATTTCTGTGACAAGCTACTGAAAATTTAACTGGCTTTAGCTCTAAAATATTTCTTCATAAAGTAAGTACAACAGATGAATAAACCTCTTTGATTTATGTATTTATAGAAACTTAAGGAAACTCATTAACATACTTCTTTTGCAGATATTTGTATTAAACAGGAATGTTCAAAGAAATATTGCAAAGATCTTTAAGAAGCCATATTCCCTACCATAAAATCATATTTGCAGATGAAAATTTTGATTAAATTAATTAAGTATCCACTTAGTTTGCTGCCAGAAATAGCAAGTACTATTTTTGTCTATTATTAAGATACAAACTGTTACAGAAATATATATTTTTGAATAATATTTATTTTCCAAAATGTTAGAAATGCAGCTACTTTATAATCTTTTGAGAATTAGCCATATGCCCATATCTCAAAATGTTGTAACATCATTTACTATTTTTCTTTACTGTGAGTTTTGTTGCTCAGTTTAAGTGGTTCTTTTGTAGGAAGCATAATTGTAAAGAAATGAATCAAAATTCTAGTGAAAGCTCAAAACTTTCCTTGTAATTTCAACACAGAGCTTGGTGAATCAATATGTTATAGTAAATAGAACTTTTACTTCTATCTTAATTATAAAGATGATGTGTGGCAGAACCAATACAATATCCTAAAGTAATTAAAAAAAAAAAAAAAAAGGTTTTGCAGGTGGATCCAGTGGTAAAGATTCTACCTGCAGTGCAAAAGACCCAGGTTTAATCCCTGGGTCGGGAAGATGCCCTGAAGTAGGAAGTGGTAACCCATTCCAGTATTCTTGCCTGGAAAATTCCATGGACAGAAGAGCCTGGAGGCTACAGTCCATAGGGTTGCAGAGTTGGATGTGACTGAAAGACTAAGAACTTAAAGATAAAGATCTCAACTATCCTATGTCATCACAGCCAGAAATCACTTCGACCCATCCTTCCTCTGGCCTCCTCCTTAACCTAGATCCTGCAAAGGCCTCATGCTCTTACTCCCTGTGATATTTCCTCTCTTGTGTATGTGTGGGTAGGCCCAGATGCTCGGTCACGTCTGACTCTTTGTGACTCCACGGGTTGCAGAAACGACCTACCAGGCTTCTCTGTCCAGAGGATTTTCCCAGGAAAAATACTGGAATGGGTCTCTATTTCCTCCTCCATGGAATTTTCCCAACCCAGGGGTCAAGTGCTTGTCTCCTATGGCTCCTGCTATTCTCTACCAGTAGTGCTACGTGTGAAGTCTCTTGATTCACATTCCATTAGATGTGACGTCAAGTATATGTTTCATCAGGGATGACTCGTCTTTAAACAGATTTCTGTCATATTTTCCATAGTTTTTTTTTTTTTTCACTACCTCAAAATATTTGGTGCCATAAAATAATATTTACACATATATCTCACTTACCCACTGAGGCAAACACTAGATGAGATAATTTCATGAAAATATGATATGCCCCAATGTGTATGTGTCTCTTCCAGAACCACTCATGGGCAGCTTTTAGTTGTTAATGCTATAGAGTCCAAAACAGCCTAGAACACAAGATCCCTCATGAAGTCCTTTTAAGCTACTTCCCCATCTTTTTCCCAAAATATTTGTGCTTTTCATTTAACTTTGGATTTCCGTTCAGTTTATCTTCCCATGCCTTAACATTCTAGCTCTGAATCCGTTTTCCAATTTTGTATATAATTCACAAAACTATTAAAAATTTACCATCAAGCTATCCAAAATACTAAAATGTCTAAAAGAGGTTATACAATAAATTTCTGATTATCAAGTGTGCACTTGTATGTGTGTATATTTATTCAATTAATCTTTTTCTGTATAGAAATGCTAGAAAGGATATTGTTAAACATATTTCCTAAATTTTGGAATTTCAAAATGACTTTTTGTATTGCTTGTACAGAACTGAACATGGAAATGTAAAGTTTAGACCCAAAACCACACTCCTAAAAAATTAACTGATATCATTGATGCCATTATATACATTTTAGTTTCTATACTCCTTCTATAACTTTAAAATAATATTTCTGTTTAAATTCATTTAGAACGATATATATATTATATACCGTGTGTATATATATATATATATATATATATATATGCTTGCATATATATAGATATAGATATAGGTATAGATATAGATACCGGAGAAGGCAATGGCACCCCACTCCAGTACCCTTGCCTGGAGAATCCCATGGATGGAGGAGCCTGGTAGGCTACAGTCCATGGATGGAGTTGCTAAGAGTCAGATACGACTGACCGACTTCACTTTCATTTTTCACTTTCATGCATACCATGTATATACTCTTTATTTTTATTCTCATTTCTTATTTTTATTTCTTTCACATTTTCTTTTTCTATTTTTATCATTTTTTCCTGTAACAAATGTATTGTGAAACCTGTCAAATTTGTTCTCCACAACATTTTTATATTTTATTCATTGTTAAAATGGCTTCTTTGTACGATTAATGGGGAAGATTCCCCCATTCTCTTTTTTTTTTTTTATTAAAAGACACATTTTTGATATGCCAAAATACAACAGAAATAATATGATGAATGTTTTCATAACCAAAACTCTCTAGCTAACTACTAAGTCACTTCAGTCGTGTCCGACTCTGTGCAACCCCGTAGACGGCAGCCCACCAGGCTCCCCAGTCCCCGGGATTCTCTGGGCAAGAACACTGGAGTGGGTTGCCGTTTCCTTCTCCAGTGCATGAAAGTGAAAAGTGAAAGTGAAGTCGCTCAGTCATGTCCGACCCTCAGCGACCCCATGGACTGAAGCCTTCCAGATTCCTCCATCCATAGAATTTTCCAGGCAAAAGTACTGGAGTGGGGTGCCATTGCCTTCTCCAAAACTCTCTAGAGTGAGGTGATATACATTTTTTTTCTTGTGTATCATTCCGTAATCGAATTCCTTTATTCTCTCTCACTCAGAAAAAAGCATCACCTTGAAACAGAGCTCCTAACAACCATAGTTTATTATATATGTTTATATTATGTTATAATTAATTTTATTAATTGCAAAAGTTTTAAATGTCAACTCCATGGTATCACAATGCATCATTTTTGAATCATTATCTTTGTAACATTTATCCAAGTATATATAGTTTCTATTAATTTTCACTTCTGTACTGCATTATTTTATTCAAATATATAGATTCTTATAAATCCATTATCCAGATGGTAAATATTGGGGTTATTTTCAGCATTTACAAGTGCAAATATAGTTTTTTGCATGTGTTGTTTCTTAATATACATAAGTACTTCTTAAATATATCAGTAAGAGCCAAATTACTGTGTCAAAAGATGTGAACCTCTTCACATTACTAAGTATTTCTAAATTTGTCTTTGGGCAGATATAGAAAGTATAAAAGTTTTAATTGCACCAACCAGTTTTGAATGTTCTATGTACACATCAATTCTTACTCTTTGTGGGCAAATTTTTAAATTTGAGAAGTAATGAGTAATAAAATCCTGTTTTATTGAGAACTGAATATGTGTTTGATTTTAGCAGTTGGGAACATCTTTTCATATACTTATTCAGTTTTCCTCTAAATGATTTATATGAACTTTATATTCTACAGATAATCCCTTTCTTAGGCTTTCAGTATATCACACATTTTCTACAAATCTATCATTTGTGGAATATGATAAATTTGTGTGCTGCATTCTTAATTATATAAATAAACATAGGTATAAAACACATATATGCATATGTATTTATTTACACACATATATGCCACATTGACATATATAAACATACAATTCTATATTTACACTCATTATATGATATACGCAGTTCAGTTCAGTTCAGTCACTCAGTCGTGTCTGACTCTTTGCGACCCCATGAATTGCAGCACACCAGGCCTCCCCTGTTCATTACCATCTCCCGGAGTTCACTCAGACTCACGTTCATGGAGTTCACTTAGACTTACGTTCATCGAGTTCGTGATGCCATCCAGCCATCCCATCCTCTGTCGTCCCCTTCTCCTCCTGCCCCCAATCCTTCCCAGCATCAGAGTCTTTTCCAATGAGTCAACTCTTCACATGAGGTGGCCAAAGTACTGGACTTTCAGCTTTAGCATCATTCCTTCCAAAGAAATCCCAGGGCTGATCTCCTTTAGGATGGACTGGTTGGATCTCCTTGCAGTCCAAGGAACTTTCAAGAGTCTTCTCCAACACCACAGTTCAAAAGCATCAATTCTTCAGTGCTCACCCTTCTTCATAGTCCAACTCTCACATCCATACATGACCATAGAAAAAACCATAGCCTTGACTAGACGGACCTTAGTCGGCAAAGTAATGTCTCTGCTTTTGAATATACTATCTAGGTTGGTCATCATTTTTTTCCAAGGACTAAGCGTCTTTTAATTTCATGGCTGCAGTCACCATCTGCAGTGATTTTGGAGCCCAAAAGGATAAAGTCTGACACTGTTTCCACTGTTTCCCCATCTATTTCCCATGAAGTGATGGGACCGGATGCCATGATCTTTGTTTTCTGAATGTTGAGCTTTAAACAAACTTTTTCGCTTTCCTCTTTCACTTTCAACAAGAGGCTCTTTAGTTCTTCTTCACTTTCTGCCATAAGGATGGTGTCATCTGCATGTCTGAGGTTATTGATATTTCTCCCCCAATCTTGATTCCAGCTTGTGTGTCTTCCAGCCCAGCATTTCTCATGATGTACTACTCATAGAAGTTAAATAAACAGGGTGACAGTATACAGCCTTGATGTACTCCTTTTCCTATTTGGAACCAGTCTGTTGTTCCATGTCCAGTTCTAACTGTTGCTTCCTGACCTGCATACAGGTCAGGTCTCAAAAGGCGAGTTAGGTGGTCTGGTATTCCCATCTCTTTCAGAATTTTCCACAGTTTATTGTGATCCACACAGTCAAAGGTTTTGGCATACTCAATAAAGCAGAAGTAGATATTTTTCTGGAACTCTCTTGCTTTTTCCATGATCCAGTGGATGTTGGCAATTTGATCTCTGGTTCCTCTGCCTTTTCTAAAACCAGCTTGAACATCAGGGAGTTCACGGTTCACATATTGCTGAATCCTGGCTTGGAGAATTTTGAGCATTACTTTACTAGCATGTGAGATGAGTGCAATTGTGCGGTAATTTGAGCATTTTTGGCATTGCCTTTCTTTGGGATTGGAATGAAAATTGACCTTTTCCAGTCCTGTGGCCACTGGTGAGTTTTCCAAATTTGCTGGCATATTGAGTGTAGCACTTTGACAGCATCATTTAAAAGAGCTCAACTGCAGTTCCATCACTTCCACTAGCTTTGTTCGTAGTGATGCTTTCTAAGGCCCACTTGACTTCACATTCCAAGATGTCTGGCTCTAGATTAGTGATCACATCATCATGATTATCTGGGTCGTGAAGATCTTTTTTGTACAGTTCCTCCATGTATTCTTGCCACCTCTTCTTAATATCTTCTGCTTCTGTTAGGTCCAGACCATTTCTGTCCTTTATCGAGCCCATCTTTGCATGAAATGTTCCCTTGGTATCTCTAATTTTCTTGAAGAGATCTCTAGCCTTTCCCATTTTGTTCTTTTCCTTTATTTCTTTGTATTGATTGCTGAAGAAGGCTTTCTTATCTCTAGATGCCTGTTTACAAATGTAAATAGTGTTTTCCTTTTTAACACACACCCAATATACACAAATGCACATATACACTAGAGAGAAATATCTCTGAGAAAAGATGATGAAGGAAAGGTGATTATGATACTGATGACACTATATCTATACATGAGGTGATTATCAATATATTTGATATATCAATATATATTTGATTATCAATATATAATTATCAATATATTAGCTAATGATTTACCTTCTTCATAATCAATTTACTATATAAATATATATTGTATACCAAGAAAAATTAAGAGGATCTATATTGTCGTGTAATTAAAAACTGTTATGGCTTAAACTCAAATCTTCCTTTTAAATAATCAACAGGATGTATCTGGTATTCTTGCCTTCTGAAAATCATAGGCCTGATTCCCCTCCTATAATCAGTTCACTTGGTATAAGATTACCTTAAAATGTCCTCTCTGTATCACAGATGTGAAGATATGTTTTAGTTTTAAAACTTCCATTTCTCAAATTAATTGAAATGATTTATACATAGTCTTATTGATCAGTCTTACACTAAATAAAAAAAAAATAAGATCCACAGTATCACATATTTCACAATATAAAGAACATCTTTTCAAATTTTACTAGAATCATAATGAAGTATAAGCTGTCAAAATCTGAGGTCCTAGAAAACTAATTTATAAATTCAACTTAGATACAAGCATGGTTGTATAAACTTTTGTTTGTTTGTTTGTTTTTCTGGTGGCTCACATACCAAAAATTAATAGTAAAGGTTTATTTTCTTTCTATCATCTCTTCATACAAATCTTTCCATTAATATTTTTAAATACAGGAATGGTATATCACTAATAATAAAATATTGTTTTCACAGTAAATATTAATGCAGCATGAGTTTTCCTTCCCAGGGGAAAAGAGCAACATTTATATTACAGAAACTTTTTAAAATGTTATTTTTACTATATTAGACATTTTAGACATTATTGTGTAATTGTACATATATTTATTTTAATTTGAGCTTTTCAAGGAAATTAATGAAGCAAAATTTTTATTATGTCTTTAATAAATAAAACTCATGCATGACTTTCCATTTCTTATAATACAGACCTCTTCTTCCATTTAAATAGTCTTTTTTTTCAGTGTTTCTTAATCTCCAATCTTATACTCCCAGATACAATATTCTATTTTTGTTGAACTAACCCAGGTTAATATTATAATGAAACCAGAGCTGATGAGATTTATTACTTTTTCTTTGCATACTCCAATCATATGAGGCTAAACATATTCTCCTTCAGTCTTTATTGATATTTTATTCCTCTGTCCAACAAAATAATAGTTATTCAAATACATGCAACACAGTAGCATTAAAAATTGCAGGTGTTTAGTACAAAATTTTATTTTTTAATATTTATTCATTTTTTGATATTTATTTTAATTGCTTCAAGCTCCTGCCTGCATGAAGCTGCTTCAGTTGTGTCCAACTGTGTGTGACCCTATGGACCATAGCCCAGCAGACTCCTCTGTCCATGGGATTCTTTAGGCAAGAATACTGGAGTGGGTTGCCATATCCTCCTTCAGCACATCTTCCTGACCCAGGTATTGAACCCATGTCTCTTATGTCTCCTGCACTGGCAGATGTGTTCTTTACCATTAGCACCACCTGGAAGCCCAAGCATGCACACACAAAACAAGCTCAGATGCCACACTAAAGGTCTGTGACTATCGTAAGGTTGCATCTTACTGACAAGAGCACCTTTTCACTTCTTAGTGAACTATATAGAAATCAATAAAAGAGAGGCTTATAACATCTACACAATGGGTTATTCACCCCTACATTGTTGAGATCTCCTAGCTATATATCCATATAAAAATAGACTCTGATATTTAATTTATTTCATTATTAAGGCTGAAATTTATATTTGTTTATTATTTTGGGTAAAAATGCTGCTGTGATTAGATTCACAATGAAATACTGCATGAAGTTTGAATACCAGATACATTATTTTCCACAGTCATTATGTTGACATCTTTCTCAGCTTTGTATCTTAAATGACCTAAATATTTATATTAACCTTGAGCATTAAGTTTTAAAATGCTTCACATACTTAAAAAAAAAGGTGCAATGAAGCTAAATCATGAAAAAGATCTGCTTGAAGTGCAGAATTTACCCAAGGAAAGAATGTCAATAAGCAGTGCTGAGTTCCACAAAGAAAATACTTAACAGCGAATAGAACAATTGCTTGCAATGACACATTTCAAACCCAAAGAAATGAGAGATTTCTGTCAGTTGACTTTAGCTAACAATTTGTGGAGAACAGACTTGAAAACTCCTTAAGGTAACTGCAAGTGTGGCATTGTCCATACAATACTAGGACTGTCTAGGTAATACAAAATTTGAAAAGTACCTGGGGATAGCTAAGTCAAAGATGATATAGCAAGTAGTAATCAGCTGTACTATTAATTATGCTAGATTACCATTATAATCAAAGAAGCCCATAAATGATAACATGCAAGAAAATGTTACCTGGAAAATAAGTTGATTCTAAAAGGGATGCAGTCTTTCGAAGAAGATGCCATCATATTTTAAATGAATAGGCAATGTCAATCAAAGTGTCCCACATTTTAATAATAGCTTAGATTTTAAATATTTATTAAATAAAACTGGATACTATAAATTATACAATAGATTATCTAAAACCACAAACACCAAATGTCAGGTATTGTCTTAGGGACTGGGATTGGGAAAAAATATAAAAGGATGGCAAATGTCAGATTTGGACATATTTTAAGTTAGTGGCAGAATATTTAAGGGAATTCCAGTGAGAGTTCAGAAAGTAATAACAGGCAAAATACGCATTTTTATTTAAAAGTCATTTTAAAAAGTATGTAATTTAAGGATGTATTTTTATTATAAATTATGGTAAAATGTCTGAGTATATTGAATATTAGAGAATAGCTTTCTATTTATTTTTCTAGGAAAGGACATGAATATTTAATAAATACAAAGCTATGTCTCATTCTTGCTTTTGAAAAATAAATATTTTTTGCTTTTCCACCTTTAAGAAACTTTACTATTTTATATCATATGTCTGTTCAACTACTAAGTGAGGAGTATCTGACAAACTAAATATGAGTCATCAGAGGGAAAAAATTCATGAAAATACACAAAGTTATTGCCTTCTTCTTTTTTTATCTTATTTACTTTTTTCAGAACTTTTGAGATCTAGTAGATTCCAGTTCAGAATACATCCTAAATAAGGTGAACCATAATTCTATGCTCAATATTCTTCACACAGTAAATTCACAGGTGTTAGATCTTCCAGAGAAGGTGCATGCTATTAATTTAGTTAGCTGGTAAAGTCAGAAAGAATTTTTTATTTTATTGAAATATAAAGAAAATATGTTTTTAAATTTAAAGACTATTTTATAGAGCAGTTTTATATTTACAATTAGAACTGAGATGAAGGTAAGAGACTGTTCACACCCACTACCTCCATACCTGCATCAGTTCAGTTCAGTTGCTCATTCGTATCTGACTCTTTGTGACCCCATGGACTGCACCACACCAGGCTTCTGGGTCCAACACCAAACTCCTGGAGCTTGCTCAAACTCATTCCTATCGAGCTGGTGATGTCATCCAACCATCTCATTCTCTGTCATCCCCTTCTCCTGCCTTTAATTTTTCCCAGCATCTTGATCTTTTCTAATGAGTCAGTTTTTTTTGCATCAGGCGGCCAAAGTGTTGGAGCTTCAGCTTCAGCATCAGTCCTTCCCGTGAATATTCAGGGTTGACTTCCTTTAGGATTGAGTTCAGTTCAGTTCAGTTCTGTCGCTCAATCCTGTCTGACTCTTTGTGACCCCATGAATCACAGCACGCCAAGTTTCCCTGTCCATCACCAGCTCCCGGAGTTCACTCCAGACCCGCGTTCATCGAGTGCGTGACGCCATCCAGCCATCTCATCCTCTGTTGTCCCCTTCTTCTCCTGCCCCCAATCCCTCCCAGAAACAAAGTCTTTTCCAATGAGTCAACTCTTCTCATGAGGTGGCCAAAGTACTGGAGTTTCAACTTTAGCATCATTCCTTCTGAAGAAATCCCAGTGTTGATCTCCTTCAGAATGGACTGGTTGGATCTCCTTGCAGTCCAAGGGACTCTCAAGAGTCTTCTCCAACACCACAGTTCAAAAGCATCAATTCTTTGGTGCTCAGCCTTCTTCACAGTCCAACTCTCACATCCATGCATGACCACTGGAAAAACCGTAGCCTTTAGGATTAACTGGTTTGATCTCCTTGCAGTCCAAGGGGATTTCAATTCTCCAGCACCGCAATTTGAAAGCACCGATTCTTGGAAAGTCAGCCTTATTTATGGATGAAATCTCAAATTCTTACATGACTACTGGAAATAAAATATAACTTTGACTATATGGATGTTTGTCAGCAAAGAGACGTCTCTGTTTTTTTAATACACTGCCTAGATTTGTCAAAGCTTTTCCTCCAAGGAGTAAGAGTCTTTTAATTTCATGGCTGCATTTAGTGTCTGTAGTGGTTTTGGAGCCAAAGGAAATATAAAATCTGTCACTGGTTCATTTCATTCCCTTCAATTTTCCATGAAGTGATGGGACCAGTAGCCATGATCTTAGTGTTTTAATATTGAGTTTCAAGCCAGCTTTTTCACTCTTGTCTTTCACACTCATCAAGAGGCTATTTGGTTCCTCTTCACTTTCTGCCATTAGAGTGGTATCAGTTACATATCCAATGTTGATATTTCTCCTGGCAGTCTTGATTCCAGCTTGGAATTCATCTATGCCAGCATTTCACATGATGTAATCTGCATAGAAGTAAACAGGGTGACAATATACAACATTTCCCAACTGCAACCAGTCAGTTGTTCCATGTCCAGTTCTAACTGTTGCTTCTTGACCTGCATAACGTTTTCTCAGGGGACAGATGAAGTGACCTTGTACTCCTGTCTTTTAGAATTTCCCATGGTTTGCTGTGATCCACACAGTCAAAGGCTTCAGCATTGTCAATAAAGCAGAAGTAGATGTTATTCTGGAACTCACTTGCTTTCTCCATAATCCAATTAATGTTGGCAACTTGATCTCTGATTCCTCTGTCTTTTCTAAACCCAGCTTGTACACTTGGTAGTTCACAGTTCACCTACTGCTGAAACGTAGTCTAAAGAATGATAAGCATAACCTTGTTAGCATGTGAAATGAACCTAACAGTATGGTAATTTGATCTATGAAGGAATTGCATTCTATAGGTTTGGACAAAACATTATTAAATATCATGCAAAATGTTTTCACTACACTAAAATATCCCCTGTACTCTGCCTATTTTTGTCCCCCCATCCTTTACAGCTACTCATTTTTTTTTTTTAATCTCTAGAGTTATGTTTTTTCCAGAATTTCAGGTAGTTGGAATAATAAAATATTGAATCTTCTCAGATTTGCCTCTTTCACTTAGTAATAATCATATAATTTGCTGTCTTTTCATGGCTTCATAGCTCATATCTTTTGAGTGCTGAATAATGTTCCATTATCTGGATGTACCAGTTTACTTATCCATTACTGGAGGGCATCTTGGTTTCTTTCAAGTTTTGGAAATCATGAATAATAACATCCTTGGCAGATTTTTCATGGATATATATTTATAACTATTTGGTTAAATACCAAGGAATACAATTGTTGGATTTATTTAATTAAAAAAAAGAAATCAAGCTGTTTTCCAAAGTGGCTATACCATTTTGCATTCCCACCAGTAGAAAATGAGAGTTCCACCTCCTCCACATTCTCCTTAGCATTTGGTGTTGCCTGTGGTTGAGATTTTGTCTCTTGTAATAGCTGTGGCATGGGATCTTATTATTGTTTTAATTTTCCTTTCCTTAATGATATATATGGAGAAGCTTTTCATGATCATATTTGCCAGCTCTAGATTTTCTCATAGCCCTCAGAGTCAAGGCTATGGTCATCGCAGTGGTCACGTAATGTTGTGAGAGCTGGATGGTAAGCAAGGGGGAGCACTGAAGAACTGATGCCTTTGAACTGTGGGGCTGGAGAAGACTCCTGAGAGTCCCTTGAACAACAAGGGCATCAGACCAGTCAATCTGAAGGGAAATCAATTCTGAATAATTTTTTGAAGGATGCTGAAGCTGAAACTCTATTTTTGTTCATCTAATATGAAGAGTTGATTCATTGCAAAAGTCCCTGATTCTGGGAAACACTGAAGGCAGAAAAAGAGGGCATCAGAGGATGAGATGGCTGGATGGCATCACCAATGCAATGGACATAAGCTTGGGCAAACTTCAGGAGAGGGTGAGGGACAGGGAGGCCTGGTGTGCCACAGTCCATGGGGTCACAAAGAATTGGACATGACTGGGCAACTGAACAGAACTCCAATACTTTGGCCACCTCATGCAAAAGTTCACTCATTGGAAAACACCCTGATGCTGGGAGGGGTTGGGGGTAAGAGGAGAAGGGGATGACAAAGGATGAAATGGCTGGATGGCATCACTGACTCAATGGACGTGAGTTTGAGTAAACTCCGGGAGTTGGTGATGGACAGGGAGGCCTGGCATGTTGTGATTCATGGGATGGCAAAGAGTCAGACACGGCTGGGCAACTGAATTGAACTAACTGGGCAACTGAACAAAAACAACATTTTATCGGACATTCTTTAAATAGTTACTTCAGATTGTTATTAGAATGCTTATATTTATACAAAAATTAGCATTTCATATAGTTACTCATTAAGGCTGAAATTTTATTTTATCTGGGAAAATGGAAAAAAAAAACCAACATGAATTTTGCCTTAAATACAGATGACACTTTTTTCTACTAATTGCATAAAGTGATAACACTGAGTCAAGTAGTTTATAAAAATATGAAGCAATCCACAGATCCATCAATCACAAAATAGCAAATATCCTATAATACTTGTAATTTCTATAAAATCAAAACTGTTTTACATAAAATCGTTGCCTTTAAAGAATTGCTCAGTCAGTCTCTCAGTTATGTCCTACTCTTTTCAACCCCATGGACTGCAGCACGCTAGGATTCATTGTCCATCTCAGACTCCCGGAGTTTGCTCAAACTCATGCCCATCGAGTTGGTTGATGCTATCCAGGCATCTCATCCTCTGTCGTTCCTTTCTCCTCCTGCCCTCAATCTTTCCCAGCATCATGGTCTTCTCTAATGAGTCAATCCTTCGCATCAGGGGGCCAAAATATTGGAGTTTCACCTTCATCGTCAGTCCTTCCAATGAATATTCAGGACTGATTTCTTTTAAGATGGACTGGTTGGATCTCCTTGCAGTCCAAGGGACTCTCAAGCATCTTCTCCAACAGTTCAAAAGCACCAATTCTTCAGGGATCAGCTTTCTTTATAGTCCAACTCTCACATAGGTACATGACTACTGGAAAAACCATAGCTTTGACTAGATGGACATTTGTTGGCAAAGTAATGTCTGCTTTTTAATATGGTGTCAAGGTTTGTTACAGATTTACTTCCAAGGAACAAGCATCTTTTAATTTCATGGCTGCAGTCACCATCTACAGTGATTTTGGAGCCCAAGAATATAAAGTCTCTCACTTTTTCCATTGTTTCCCCATCTATTTGTAGGAAGTGATGGGAGCAGATGCCATGATCTTAGTTTTTGAACATTGAGTTTTTAGCCAGCTTTTTTCACTCTCCTCTTTTACTTTCATCACGAGGCTCTTCAGTTCTTCTTCACTTTCTGTGAGGGTGGTATCATCTGTATGTCTGAGGTTATTGATTTTTATCCCTTCAATCTTAATTCCAGCTTGTGCTTCATCCAGTCTGGCATTTTGCATGAGGTTCTCTGCATATAAGTTAAATAAAGAGGTTGACAACCTTGACATAAACCTTTCCCAATTTGGAACCAGTCCATTGTTTCATATCTGGTTCTAACTCTTGCTTCTTGACCTGAACACAAATTTCTCGGGAGGCAGATGAAGTGGTCAAGTATTCCCAGCTCTTGAAGAATTTTCCATAGCTTTTTGTGATGCACACAGTCAAAGCTTTAGCATAGTCAATGAAGAAGAAGTAGATGTTAGAGAGTAGAATGCTGTCCTAGTTAATGCTATTTTCTTCCAGTTTTTTTTTTTTTTAAAGAATATATTTTATTCTATTTCTTGTGTTTGTTCTTAGTTGCTTTAGTCATGTCTCACTCTTTGTGTCACTGTAGACTGTAGCCTGAAAGGCTCCTCTGTCCATGGGATTCCCATGGCAAGAATACTGGAATGTGTTGCCATGCCCTCTTCCAAGGGATTTTCCTGACCCAAGGATTAAACCTGTGTCTCTTAAATCTCCTGCATTGGCTGGTGGGTTCTTTAACACTAGCACCACCTTGGAAGCCCTATTAGATTTCCTATGAGTAATGTAATAATCTGTAAATTAATTGTGGTTGAAAGCAAAAGTCAAAGGAACTTAAGGCAAAGAAAAAAATAACTTAGATGCAAGGACTAGTTTCTTTTCCTTTCTTCTAGGATTTCAGTAGTTGAAACATTCTGATTTTGTAGACTTGTTATGAGAACAGTGATGTTTATAATGCTTACCCTAGGACATGGTTAGCCCTCAATTAATATTAATTATATTTGAATTCTAAAGCTGACTTTAGATAGGCTTTCAAGAAAGGTATTAATTCAGGTACTTCCTGAGTGGTTCAGTGGTTAACATTCTGCTTCCCAATACAAGAGGTTTGAAATTCATCCTTGGTCAGGGATTAAAACCCCATGTACTGTGTGGTGTGGCTAAAAAAAAGAAAATACCTGATCCATACACATTGAGTGATCATTAATTTTGAAAGAGTAGGGGAAAAAAGTTGAGTCTGAAACTTGAAGTCCTCTAATGACATAATTTTGTTTGTTTGTTTTGTCTACTTCTTTTTAACTTAACAAATAAAGGGAAATCCTTAAAGGCTGTGATCAGAGAAATTAAAACATGACAGTTTTAATCTGCCATAATTTAACATATTTAACCTTACATTGTTGGCAATTGATTGCATATGTGAATGCATTCACATGAGTGTAATGATGAAGAGCATTTTATACAAATCCCATAAAATTCAACTCGTCTGGAAAGAAGGCAAACATTTCCCTTCCTTTCAGTTGTTTTTTAGAGGTTGCATGATCCTGATTGCTTTTCTGTATTGAATTTTGTGATTTGTATGTGATAATAAGTCTCTCAGTATGCCCAACTGGATAATTCTCTTTTTTCCTGACAGTTCACACAAATAGCAATAAACTTATCTGAACCTGCTGCTTTCTTTATGTCATTTGGAAATGAGTTACTGTTATATTTTCAGCATAAATCGAATTCTGTCCTTTTAAACATGGATTTGAGTGGTCTTGTACTTCAGTTTTTTTTTTCCCTCTTATGTTACATAATATTACTTAGTCCAAAGTGACACATTGTAGCAAGAGTACTATTTAAATCCTATTGCTATTGTGAAATCTGGGATTTGTTTCTATGGACACTGAGCCAAGCTAACAGTAAGGGTTTCATAGCCTAACATTGACTTAGGACTGGGAACCTAAACAATCTCTGTTAAAATGAAGTTACTATAAATAAATTAAGCAAGCATTGTGTATATTACACAAAGAACTAATTTATCAAATTCCCTCTACAGAAACATATTGAAAAATGATTATTAGAGCTTCAAGAATTTTTTAAAGCAGAAAAGACCACTACTTTCCCAATCCTAATAACTATAAATTTATCATTTTGATGCTGATGCTAGCACAAACATATGATAATAAGTTAGATACAACCAAAGATGACATATTTATTAATCTAGAATAAAACTGGTCCATTGGCTTGAGTGTGTGTGTGTTTCCACCACTCTGGCTTATCTGACTCTTTGTGAGGCCATGGACTGTAGTCCACTAGGCTCCTCCGTCAACAGAATTTCCCAGGCAGGAATACTAGTGATTTCCTACTACAGAAGATCTTCCTGACTCAGGGATCCAACTGGGGTCTCTTTGCATTGGCAGGCAGGTTCTTTACCATTAGCGCTACCTAGAGTAAAATTAGGGGTGACATAACCAGCATCTCTAGAAACAGCATTCTCTGACTGTCCACTTGTAAAAGAATGAAACTAGACCTCTTTCTAACACCACACACAAAAACAGACTCAAAATGGATTAAAGATCTAAATGTAAGACCAAAAACTATAAAACTCCTAGAGGAGAACATAGGCAAAACACTCTCCAACATAAATCACAGCGGGATCCTCTATGATCCACCTCCCAGTATACTGGAAATAAAAGCAAAAATAAACAAACGGGATCACATTATGGAAAACAGTGTGGATATTCCTTAAAAAGTTGCAAGTAGAACTGCCTTATGACCCAGCAATCCCACTGCTGGGCATACACACTGAGGAAACCAGAATTGAAAGAGACACATGTACCCCAATGTTCATTGCAGCGCTGTTTATAATAGCCAGGACATGGAAGCAACCTAGATGTCCATCAGCAGACGAATGGATAAGAAAGCTGTGGTACATATACACAATGGAGTATTACTCAGCCCTTAAAAAGAATAAATTTGACTCAGTTCTAATGAGATGGATGAAACTGGAGCCGATTATACAGAGTGAAGTAAGCCAGAAAGAAAAACACCAATACAGTATACTGACATATATATATGGAATTTAGAAAGATAGTAATGATGACCCTCTATGTGAGACAACAAAAAACACAGAGGTATAGAATGGACTTTTGGACTCTGAGGGAGAGGGAGAGGGTGGGATGATTTGGGAGAATGGCATTGAAACATGTATACTATCATGTAAGAAATGAAGCGCCAGTCTATGTTCAATACAGGATACAGGATGCTTGGGGCTGGTGCACGGGATGATCCAGGGAGATGATATGGGGTGGGAGGTGGGAGAGGGCTTCAGCATTGAGAGATCATGTGCACCTGTGACTGATTTATGTCAATGTATGGCAAAACAAATACAGTATTGTAATGTAGAATAAAGTATTAAAAAAAATGTTGGTGTAAAGTGAAAATATTTAATGAACCAGTTAAATTGTATAAAAGTGCTACATTAAGATGATTATTTTTATCCTTCATTCTATTTCAGTGGAAATATTGCTTTCCAATGTGGATTTTGTGAGAGTACTTGGACTTCCCTTGTGGCTCAGTCGGCAAAGAATCACCTGCAGTGCAGGAGACCTGGGCTCCATCCCTGAGTTGGGAAGATCCCCTGGAGAAGGGAAAGACTACCAACTCCAGTATTCTGACCTGGAGAATTCCATGGACTGCAGAGTTCGTGAGGTCACAAAGAGTTGAACACGACTGAGCGACTTTCACTTCACCAGGTCAAGATTTTTGTGTTCTGAGAAGAAGGGCATCTTTACTAATGTGAATCTGCCTTGTTTAATGTTTCACTCAGCCATCAACCTATTCATTAATTCTGGAGAGTTTCAGGTAGGCTGAGACTGATGTTGCGTAAAGTTTACTTCATCAATGATGATTAAGTAAAGAAAGTGAAGTTGCTCAGTCATGTTCGACTCTTTGCAACCCCATGGACTGTTGCCTATCAGGCTTTTCCGTCCATGGGATTTTCCAAGCAAGAATACTAGAGTGGGTTGCCATTTCCTTCTCCAGTGATCTTCCTGTCCAAGGAATCGAACCTGGGTCTCCCTCATTGTAGGCAGATGCTTTACCGTCTGAGCCACCAGGGAAGTACCCTATCAATGATGATTGACCTTTATTTATTTTCCTCAAAATTGCAGTAAAATAAATCTTAATCTACTAGTAATGTTACCTAATCATTACCCAATTGCTAGTCAAATACATAATGTTACTATAGCAATCAAATAGATTAAAATAATTATAGAAAGCTTATATGATAAATTTTCAACAATTTTAAATTGTGTGAAACAGGATAATCATAAGTAAATATTAAAAAAATAATTAAGACTTATAAAGCCATATAACATCCAAAGTATGTATATTTTACACATACCTGGGATTGTAGCAACCATGCCTGTTTCCCCAATCTTTCTATTTTTTTCTGATTTCAGCTTGGTTTGTCTGAACTATTAAAGCAAGGCAAGGATTCTAAATTATTTTAGATGTCTATGCAAATATTCATTTTTTTTCTTTTTAGACCCTTTCACCAATCTTTTGTTTTACTTATCCCAAGTAGTATTACCTATTTCTTGCCAAAAAAAAAAAAAAAAAAGGTGCTACATTGGTGGCACACAAAAATTGCATGAGAAAACACTGTATCCTTTTAATAAAAAGAATGAAAAAAAGTATTTTGAAGTCTGCTTACTTTTAAATAGAAATAAATAATTATTGATGTGTATGTTAGAGTTTCAGTTAAGACATAAATCAAATGTGACAATAGAAAATGAAAATCTGTTGTCTTTCTATATTCAGCTTTAGTAGCTGATGAACATATTGGAAAATTGTGTGTTGTAGAAGTGGAAGACACATTGAGAGACAAATTTCCAGCTAAAGCAGCAAAAATCATGTGTTTCTTTGTTTAAAGTCCAACCAACATCCTTGAGGATGAGCTAATATTTTAAAGGAAGTAAAAATAATTGCTAAAATTTAGCAAAAAAATAATATTTTAGACTGCTCTATGGATTGAGGTTGGCATTAATTACATTATTAAAATATACAAGTGGCTCATATAACTCAATACCAGAAAAACAAGCAATCCAATCAAAAAGTTGTAGAAGACTTAAACTGACATTTCTCCAAAGATATACAGATGGCTAATAAATACATGAAAAAATGCTCAACATCTCTTATTAGAGAAGTGCAAATCAAAGCTACAAAGAGATAGCACCTCACACCAATCAGAATGACCATCTTCAAAAAATCTACAATCAATAAATGCTGGAGAGAGCATGGAGAAAAGGGAACACCCTTGCACTGTTGGTGGGGATGTAAATTGCAGCCACTGTGGAAGACAATATGGAGATTTCTTAAAGAAAAACTAGGAATAAAACTACCATATGATGGGCAGATGCACTGAGGAAATCATAATTAAAAAAAAATCATGTAGCACAATGTCCATTGCAGCACTATTTAAAAATTTAAAATAGCTAGGACGTGGAAGCAACCTAGATGTCCATCGACAGATTAATGGATACAAAAGTCATAGTACATATACGTATAATGGGATAATGCTCAGACATTAAAAGGAATGCTTTTGAGTCAGTTCTAATGAGGCAGATGAACTTAGAAGCTATTATACAGAGTGAAGAAAGCCAAAGCCGGGAAGGAAAAAACAAATATCACAAATAAATGCATATATATGGAATACAGAAAGATGATACTGATGAACCTATTTGCAGAGAAGCAGTAGGGATACAGATACAGAGAACAGACTTGTGGACACAGGGCAAGAGGGAAGGGGAGGGTGGGACAAATGGAGGGAGTGGCATGGAAACATATCTACTACCATATGTAAACAAGATATGCAGTAGGAATTCGCTGTATGACTCAGGGAACTCAAACAAAGACTCCGTGACAAATTAGAGGGATAAGATGGGGTGGGAGGTGGGAGGGAGGTTCAAGAGAGAGCGGATATATGTATACCTATGGCTGATTCATGTTGATATATGGAAGAAATGAACACAATATTGTAAAGCAATTGTTTTTCAGTAACTCAGTTGTATCCAACTCTTTGGGACCCCATGGACTGTTGCACAACAGGCTTCCCTATCCTTCACTATCTCCCAGAGTTTGCTCAAATTCATCTCCACTGAGTTGATAATCCCATGCAACCATCTCAGTCTCTGTCTTCCCTTTCTCTTCCTGCCTTCAATCTTGCCCAGCATTAAGGGCTTTTCTAATGAGTTGGCCATTCATATCAGGTGCACAAATTATTGGAGCCTCAGCATTGGTCCTTTCAATGAATATTGAGAGATTATTTCCTTCAGGATTGGCAGGATTGATCTTTTTGAAGTCCAAGGGACTCTCAGGAGTCTTCTCCAACACCACAGTTCAAAGGCATTAGTTCTTTGGTGCTCAGCCTTCTTTATGGTTCAACTCTCCCATCCTTACATGACTACTGGAAAAACCATACCTTTGACTATACAGACCTTTGCTGGCAAAGTGATATCTCTGCTTTTTTATACAGAATCTAAGTTTGTCACTGTCTTTCTTCCAAGGAGCCAGCATCTATTAATTTCTTGGCTGCAGTTACTGTCCTCAGGGATTCTGGAGTGCAAGAAAATAAAGTCTGTCACCTGTTTCTATTGTTTCCCCAACTATTTGCCATGAAGTGATGGGAGTGGATTCCATGATCTTCATTTTTTGAATGCTGAGTTTTAAGGCAGCTCTTTCACTCTCCTCTTCTACCATCATCAAAAGGCTCTTTACTTCTTCTTCACTTTCTGCCTTTAAGATGGTTTCATCTGCATATCTGAGGTTATAATATTTCTCCTGGAAATCTTGATTACAGTTTGAGCTTCATCCAGACCAGCATTTCACATGATGGACTCTGCATATAAGTTAAGGAAGCAGGGTGACAATATACAGCCTTGACTTACGCTTTTCCCAATTTTATCCTAGTCATTTTTTTCCTTGTCCAGTTCTCAATTTTCCTTCAATTAAAAATTAAAAATAACAATGCAATGAAAATTTATTACCAAATTTCCCATTTAATTTATCATGTTAATCATGTAAAATTTCTTATGATCATCTTGTAATGAAGTTTCTTGATGTCCCCCAAAATATAAAGCTACTAATTTATTTTCTGTGTTCTCTTCTGAAAACCATGACAAAATGACACAATAAGTTACAGTCATGTTGGTGACAAATTCTTCAGTTGTTATATGCATAGTTTATTAGCTTCTTTCTTCAAACAATAATTTTAATAATTATAGAATTAGCCCCAGAAATAACCATTGGCTATTTTTTGGTATTGACAACATCTACTTAAAAAAAAAAAAATAAGCAGATGTAATAAAATGTCAAAACATGATTATCTCTGTAGAGTCACAGATTTCAATAATTATATATGTCACAAGGATTGGACATCTTCCATTCATGCCCTCCTTGATTTTAATTGCCTGTTAACTCTATTCATCTTATATCACAAATTGGTGAGGAAATTGAAAGTGTTCATTGTCTTGATACTAGTTACTTATAAGCAAAAAGAAACAAAAAATCATGAAATGAAAAAATACTCTTTCTCTGAATAGCAATGAAAGACATAAATGCAATGTAATATATAAACATACCTTGTGTGTAGAGTCAAAAGTAATATTTCTATATTTTTGACTCTTCTTTTTTCAAAGTACAGAAACATCTAATCAACGGCTTTCTGCAATAATGAAAATGAATATAGTATAGTCCAAGACATATTTAAACATACATCTGAAATAACTTTTGTGGGATAAATAGCATTTATTTTTTTAATTTCAAATAAGAGGAAAGTGAGGCTTAAGAGTATACATTTTATTCAGAAACTCACATAGTAAGTGTAAAACTCATATATAAACTTCAAAACTCATTCAATTTCCAGTATATTATGAAACAGAATGATGCCCCTTAAATGATAGATTAGTCAGAAAGTACAAATCCACAATTCAAATTTCACAAATGGAGCAGTGTAAGGTCTTTGCAAGTGTCTTGGCAACTATATTGCTAAAATGGAGTGGAGAGGAGTTTAATGTTGTTGAGGGTGAATCTGAGTTATGTAAGAAAGTCTGAAAATTGGAGGTTGAGAGGTGTTACAGCTCATCACTTGAAAATAGCTGATATTTGTGACTGATTTTAAGGAAAAATGGTTTTCTGAGGGATGAGTATAGGCAGAGGAGGAGACTGAAAATCAAGGGCCTGATAAGAAAAATAAATGAATGTATTCACATAATGCTAAGGTAAGGGTAGATGTAGGAATTTGAGAAGAGTCAACCTTAAGGAAAGTTATAAAGAAATCAGAACAAAATGATAGTGAAGTAGTAAGTAAATAGGAAGCATTTTAGAATGTTGCAATTCAAGATTTAATATTTGGGTCATTTTTACCAAAGCAGATACTGAATATTACATGTTTTATTATTACAGTATGTATTTTCCACTTCTAGACATAAACCTCATTCAGAGGACATATTGTGTACCATATGAAAATCAGCAAACTTTCATGATATGAAATAACACGATTAAATAGACATATAAAGAATGGTTTTAAATTGATTACTAAGTAAAGTGTATTATTTTAAAGCAGGTAGCTTAAATGGATATTGAATATTAAGAAAGTGTTAGTATGAAAACTATACTACACTTTTTCAAAACAAAAACTCATTTTGGTAATCTTCGAGTTTATCATCATATAAACACTTTTATATATATATATTTATATTTATATATAATATATATAATGATATATATTTTAATATATATAAATATATATATTTAACTGCAAAGCTATTGTCATCAAGATAGCTTATCACCATATAAACAGTTTATATATATATTTAATATATAAATGTATATTTTATATTACATATATATATATATATATATATAATTTATTTATTTAACTGCAAAGCTATTGTCACCCAGACAGTATAGTACTGGCACAAAGACAGAAATATAGACAAATGGAACAACATAGAAAGACCGGAGAGAAATGCACACACTTATGGACACTTTGTCTTTGACAAAGAGGGAAAAGTTTACAGTGGAGATAAGACAGTCTCTTCAACAAGTGGTGCTGGGAAAACTGGTCAGCTATGTTCAAAAGAATGAAATTAGAGCAAAGCTAAAGAAAGATATGTAAAGAGTGGGCTCTTGTATAAAATAATTTTCATATAGTTTAAGTAGCTTTACTTTAAGTTTGACCCCAGTATAAGTTGCTGTAACATTTGAAAGAACAAAATTTAAAAACAGAAATATTGAGAAATTAAAAGTGGTGGAATTTAAATAGTGAGGTTCACGATAATTTGGTAATATTCTTGACTGCTGTTAAACTGATAGACCTAATACTTTTTCTGTGAGTTGTGTCTGACTCTGCGACCCCAAGGACTGTAGCCCTCCATGCTCCTCTGTCCATAGAAGCTTCACATAATTTGCCTGGATTTAAGGTCAATAAGTATACATTTTTCCTCCTTAGTTTTATGTTAATTACATGTTTCTCCGAGTACAAAATGCTTATGATTTGACATAAAAATGGCAAAAGAAATTACAATGAAAAGTCAATATCAGGTCTTTTTGGTTCCCAAATACATAGTGATTCATTAGAATCTACCTCTTTTAACACTTTTCACTTATTTCCTCGTGCTTATCTCAATAACTCTGTAAAATAGTTATACCTATTAACAACTGTGTTCTGTAAAATATTTGTACCTAACTTTTGATTTAACAAGTGCATTATTGTGATTCATAAATAAATATATATATAGATAGATAGATAGATACAGATATAGATATAGATATGGGGTTTTCATCTGTGTTTCTGGCACACAGAGACTAAAGCCCTTGGGATTTCCTAAATGATTAAAGCTATAATGTTGCCCTTTACCATGAAGTGAGCTTTGGGCCACACCTAAGGATAGGTGCCTATCTCCTAGGGACCCAGTCATGGCAATGGATTGGCACTTTCATTTGCACCTCATGAGCTTCTGGGAGGGGAGAGGGGCTGGGAATTGGGTTAATCCTCAGTAACCATTGATTTAATCAATCAATCATGACTATGTAATTGAGTTTCCATAAAAACTAAAAAGGATGGGATTTGGAGAGCTTCCAGGTTGGTGAACCCAAGGACACTTGGAGAGAGTGGTGCATTCAGAAAAGGTATGGAATCTCCTTGCCTTTTCCTCATACTTTGCCCTAAGTGAACTTCCATGTGGTTATTTCTGAACTGAGTAAAATATTTCTCTGAGTTCTGTAAACAAATTTATGGAACCCAATGAAGAGGTCATTGTAACCTCCAGTCCATAGCTAGGTGGTACAGAATCACAGGTAACAACCTGGACTTGCACTGGGTATCCACAGTGGAGGTAAAGGTCAGACTTGCAGGACTGAGCACTGATGGATCTGATGCTATCTTCAGGTAGATAGTGTCAAAATTAGGTTGGATTTTGGACACTCAACTGGTGACTAAGATTTTCTGAGTGGTGTGGAGAAACCCCTTCCCCACATATTCTGGAATGAGTCGAATTAGGTGCACATTCTTAATGACTTTAGACAAATTTAGTTAAAGTTAGGTAAGTCGTGTCTGACGACTCTCTGCGACCCCGTGGATTGTAGCCCACCAGGCTTCTCCGTCCATGGGATTCTCCAGGAAGAATATTAGAGTGAGTTGCCATTTCCTTTTCCAGGGGATCTTCCTGACCCAGGGATTGAACCCAGGTCTCCCTCATTGGCAGACGCTTTAACTTCTGAGCCACCAGTACATGCTAATGACTTTAGACAATGAGGCATTAAATGATGCCTCATTTTATTTACCTAGTAAATAAATTATTACTGCTTTTAGTTGTATTTCTGATGAGTTATAATGTTTTATTGAATATTATATTCAAACATGTGTTTTTAAGCAATAAACATTTAACATATCTCATAACTCTCCATATTTTAAGATATATATATATATGCCATCCTGTATTTGTCTTATATTTTCTTCTCTACTATTAAAATTTCCTAAGTGTTACACTTATAATTTTTCATCTTTAGTTCACTAATATATATATTTTCCCTAAAACCATAATAAAATAAAAGTAAGAACTTTGATATCACTGTCCCATTTTCTACCACCACCCAGTTTTGCTTCCGGAAAAAGCTGAGAAGATTACTGTGTACAGATCACTGGTCCCAGAAGAGGACTCTAAACACTTTTGCCCACTGCACCTTGGTATGAGATTCATTAAGAAGAACTCAGCACAGTCAAGCAGTGGATGGAACAATGCTTATTGATACAGAAAAGAGACAGAGTAAGATCAGCTTCAGGAGTGTACATAGGAGCCTCAAGGCCAGCAGATTTCTTTTGGAGAACAACATAGGGCAATTTGTCTATATGAGCCCTCCTTGTTAAATGCAGATAGAACTGTTGGTCAAGGGTCATATGTAGTGCATACTTCAAGCAAAGAATAAAAGAGCATCCTTTTAGCCTGAAACAGGCTAAAATATTTCCCTCCTGAAGTGATAATCTCAGAACAGGCTTCATGGGTTTTTAGCTCTTGAAAAGAAAGTGTTGCAAGCCCAAGGCCCAGTATTAACTGGCCCATTGGGTGCCAAAACATGACAAGGTATATGAACAAGGAAACTGCCACTCCCAGCAGAAAGTCTGACTTAAGTTCACTTTTCTTTTGTAAATGACTTTGTTTTATACCATTCAATGACTTCTTAAGATCTCTTTATTGCTGATGTTTAAAATTTAATGAGAGATTTCGAGACAGTTTGCTTTTCATTTTGATTATTGAGTATAACCTTTAGAAACAAATATGTGGTTTTCATATCTAAACATTTTTTCTATTATTTAATCTTTTCCCCCAATATTTCCCATTCAGTCTTCTGCTGCTAAGTTGCTTCAGTCGTGTCCGACTCTGTGTGACCCCATAGACGGCAGCCCACCAACTCCCTCATCCCTGGGATTCTCCAGGCAAGAATACTGGAGTGGGTTGCCATTTCCTTCTCCAATGTCATGAAATTCTGTCTTCTAGAGCTTCTTAATAGGTTTAAAATCTATGAATCATATTACTTACATGTTCCATATTTATCTTTCTGTTTAGCTTTGAAACAAATTTCCTCAAATATAATTTAAGCTTTTTATTTTTGACTATGTATTTTAATATATATAGATAGATGTTTATTATAAGCATATTTATATGTGTGCATATTTCAGTATTTTCATATACACACATATGTTTTTGTGTATATAAATTTTTCAACAGTAATAACAACTTAGATACCCATCACTTGACAAGTAGATAAATTATATATCATGTCTATACATTCCACAAATATAATCATCATGCATCAACTTTAAGAAACTAATCTTGAGTGAGAAAATGCAAAATGAGACATATAGAAATATTAAAAGATGCATTATCTGGGAACAGAAAAAATAGTATATATAGATATAAATAAGTTTTATATATTTATAATAGTACCTCTTGGAGAAGGAAATGGTATCCCACTCCAGTATTCTTGCCTGGAAAATCCCATGGATGGTGGAGCCTGGTGGGCTACAGTTCACGTTGTTGCAAAGGGTTGGATATGATTGAGTGACTAACATACACACACACATACACACGTGTGTGCCACGAAATATGTATGTATATTACAATTATGGTTATCTAATGTAATGAAAGAGAATGGAAGAAAATAATAATTTGTGAAGGAAAAAATGTCATGAAATTTAAAAAAATGTATTTTCATAGTTCAGTGTTAAAAATTTTATCTTTCTGTGGTTCAGATAACAATATTCACCCAACTAATACATCATGGTCAACAAGAGTCCTAAATTCAGTACTTGGGTGCAATCTCAAAAATGACAGAATGATCTGTTTGTTTCCAAGGCAAACCATTCAATATCACTGTAATCCAAGCCTATGCCCCAACCAGGAAAGCTGAAGAAGCTGAAGTTGAAGTGTTCTATGAAGACTTACAAGACCTTTTGAAATAACACCCCCAAAAATGTCATTTACATTATAAGGGACTGGAATGCAAAAGTAGGAAGTAAAGAAACACTTGGAGTAACAGGCATATTTGGTCTTGGAGTACAGAATGAAGCAGGGCAAAGTCTAATAGAGTTTTGCAAAGAGAACACACTGGTCATAGCAAACAGCCTCTTTCAACAACACAAGAGAAGACTCTACACATGAAGATCACAAGATAGTCAACACTGAAATCAGACTGGTCATATTCTTTGCAGCCAAAGATGGAGAAGCTCTATACAGTCAGCAAAAACAAGACTGGGAGCTGACTGTGGCTCAGATCATGAACTCCTTATTGCCAAATGGCGACTTAAATTGAAGAAAGTGGGGAAAACCACTAGACCATTCAGGTATGACCTAAATCAAAACCCTTATGATTATACACTGAAAGTGAGAAATAGATTTAAGGGATTACATCTGATAGACAGAGTATCTGATGAACTATGGACTGAGGTTTGTGACATTATACAGGACACAGGGATCAAGACCACCCCCAGGGAAAAGAAATGCAAAAAAGCAAAATGGCTGTCTGAGCAGGCCTTATGAATAGCTGTGAAAAGAAGAGAAGTGAAACACAAAGGAGAAAAGGAAAAATATAAGCATCTGAATGCAGAGTTCCAAAGAAAGCAAGGAGAGATAAGAAAGCCATCCTCAGCGATCTGCAAATAAATAGAAGAAAAAAACAGAATGGGAAGGACTAGAGATCTCTTCAAAATAATTAGAGATACCAAAGGAACATTTCATGCAAAGATGGGCTCGATAAAGGACAGAAATGGTATGGACCTAACAGAGGCAGAAGATATTAAAAAGTGGCAAGAATACACAGAAGAACTGTACAAAAAAGATCTTCATGACCCAGATAATCACAATGGTGTGATCACTCACCTATAGCCAGACATCCTGGAATGTGAGCCTTAGAAAGCATCACTATGAACAAAGCTAGTGAAGGTGATGGAATTCCAGTTGAGCTATTTCAAATCCTGAAAGATGATGCTGTCAAAGTGCTGCACTCAATATGCCAGCAAATTTGGAAAACTCAGCAGTGGCCACAGGACAGGAAAAGGTCAGTTTTCATTCCAATCCCAAAGAAAGGCAATGTCAAAGAATGCTCAAACTACTGCACAATTGTACTCATCTCCCACATTAGTAAAATAATGTTCCAAATTTTGCAAGCCAGGCTTCAGCTGTACATGAACCATGAACTTCCAGATGGTCAAGCTGGATTTAGAAAAGACAGAGGAACCAGAGGTCAAATTGTCAACATTTGCCGGATCATCAAAAAAGCAAGAGAGTTCCAGGAAAACATCCATTTCTGCTTTGTTGACTATGCCACTGTGTGGATCACAATAAACTGTGGAAGATTCTGAAAGAGATGGGAATATTAGACCACCTGACCTGCCTCTTGCAACCTGTATGCAGGTCAGGAAGCATCAGTTAGAACTGGACATGGAACAACAGACTGGTTTCAAATAGGAAGAGTATCTCAAGGCTGTATATTGTAACCCTGCTTAACTTATATGCAGAGTACATCATGAGAAACTCTGGGCTGGAGGAAGGACAAGCTGGAGTCAAGGTTGTCAGGAGAAATATCAATAACCTCATATATGCAGATGATACCACCCTTATGGTAGAAAGTAAAGAGGAACTGAAAATCCTCTTGATGAAAACGAAAGGAGGAGAGTGAAAAAATTTGCTTAAAACTCAACTTTCAGAAAACTAAGATCATGGCATCTGGTCCCATCACTTCATGGCGGATAGCTGGTGAAACAGTGTGAAACTTTATTTTTGGGCTCCACAATCACTACAGATGGTGATTGCAGCCATGAAATTAAAAGACGCCTACTCCTTGAAAGGAAAGTTATGACCAACCTAGATAGTATATTGAAAAGCAAAGATAGTACTTTGCCAACAAAGGTCCATCTAGTCAAGGCTATGGTTTTTCCAATAGTCATATATGAATGTGAGAGTTAGACTGTGAAGAAAGCTGATCACCGAAGAATTGATGCTTTTGAACTGTGGTGTTGGAGAAGACTCTTGTGAGTCCCTTGGACTGCAAGGAGATCCAAACAGTTCATCCTAAAGGAGAGCAGTCCTGGGTGTTCACGGAAGGACTGATATTGAAGCTGAAACTTCAATACTTTGGCCACCTCATGCGACGAGTTGACCCATTGAAAAAGACTCTGATTTTGGGAGGGATTGGGGGCAGGAGGAGAAAGGGACGACAGAGGATAAGATGGCTGGATAGCATCACCGACTCTATGCAGATGAGTTTGAGTGAACACCGGGAGTTGATGATGGACAGGGAGGCCTGGCCTGCTGTGATTCATGGGGTCGCAAAGAGTCGGACATGAATGAGTGAATGAACTGATACTAAATACATATTAATTTGTATTCATTAAATTTGTCATCATTGTCAGAGTGCAAGGACTTGAGCTGTCTGATCTGCATAGGGCCATTGTGCAGTACTGGATTTTTGTAGAAACAGGTCTACTCACAAGGTGACCATCAAGGAGACAAGAGGCAGGGCTTAAATACAAAATCCAAATTGTTCCTAGTATTAACTCAATAGAATGCCATCATTCCATTTGGTGGATTCTCTGAAGTTCTAAATGGGAATTATTTGCAGGAAAAAAAAAAAAGGAAACAAACACATGCCAGTGTTTGCTTTAGCAGCATATACACAAAAACTGTAATGATAAAAGAATCTTAGCATGGTACCCGTGCAAGAATAACATGTTATTTTGTGAAGCTGTCTCTATTTTTATTGTTTATTCACTCCAGAGTTTTTATTAAAGTAATGAAAAATTTTAGGAATAGATAGTGGTGATTGTTGCACAATGTAATGAATGGGATTTGTACCACAAAATTTATTAAATTTTGTTAAGATAGCTAAGTATATATATATGTACAATTTTTAAAAGAGCTAAATACATATATATGCAAAATAAGCTTACAAAAATACTTACAGTTTGTAGAGATTTCGTTATATCACATCATTGTACCCCATTCACTTTAACTTTGTAAGAGAAAATTTAAAAATAATTAGGACAAGATATAATATATTATTATTTGATTTTTTTCTTGTTTTAATGTTGAGCAAGTATAATAGATTAATAGATGGACTATACTGAAAAATAAATAAACCGTCTGTAATGAAAGCCATGGTAGGACTTTTTTTTTTTTTTTTTTAAATCTCACAGGGTTATTGCTAAGAATGCATTTCTTGTTTATAGAGAAATTATCTTCCAGTTTTAAATGCTGGTACATTCAGAATTTATTTCTGAGTCTCTTGCCTTTTCACTAGAACTGTCTCCTCCCCAATTTCAATCTTTTTTGCTAAAGAACCAAAATCTTTTAGTTCTGTATTTACAAGAAGTGATATTTGACATGTTATGAAAGTGAAAGTTGCTCTGTCATGTCCAACTCTTTGCAACTCCACGTTCTATACAGTCCATGGAATTCTCCAGGCCAGAATACTGGAATGTGTAGCCTTTCCCTTCTTCAGCAGATCTTCCCAGTCCAGGGATTGAACTCAGGTCTCCTGTATTGCAGGCAGTTTTTTTGTTGTTATTGTTGTTTGTTTGTTTTTACCATCTGAAGAACCAGGGAAATCTGTGAATGCTGGAGTGGGTAGCCTATCCCTTCTCCAGTGGATATTCCTGACCCAGAAATTGAACCAGGGTCTTCTGCATTGCAGGAAGATTCTTTACCAGCTGAGCTATCAGGGAATTCCAGATATGTTATACCATAGTTTAATTTATATTTGTCTCACAAATAATGATACACTAGAACTGTTCTAAGGCCATATATATATTTTTATTCAACACACAGGGTCATTTTTGTTTTGAACTGTTTCATAGCATATCACCAACACTGTCAGAAGATGACAGATTTAATGGGATTAACTGTTGTTTTACTAGACATGCAAATTTAAATATGGTTTATTTTGCATCTGCTCAATTACTTAGACTACTACCAGTTTTTTAATATTGTCATGTCAGAATATAATTATGGCAGCAATGCAACATTTAGAATAAGAAGAACTAGGTTTTTGTTCACACTTTTTGTTCTTTATTTGGATCTTTCTAATTTAACTTTTTAAGTGCATTGTAGATTTTTCTGATAATAGCATGTGTTTGGCCTATCTAATTCTGTTAGCTTAAGAAATAACTAAAAAAATCTTTGAAATGATTCTGTGCACTAGGGAAATCATTATAAATATCACTTGTGGAGTTTGGTATCATAGTAATTGTATAAATTTTTTTGAAATGAAACAATTTACTGAAAACCCATGAACAAATTCACTGAAATAAAATGGAATTCATTACAAGAAACTGCAGAGTCACTCTTTTTTCCTATATTACCTTTTATTTGCCTCTTGTCATTTTCATTTTCTCATCTTATCCCTAAAGAAAAACAGAGATTTCAATTCATCTACTGGTAACAAGGACTGGTTGTATCTAGCAAAATGTATTATTGCTTTGATTTTTGCATAGTTCCTTTAAATTCTGCTGGTTGTTATCCTCTTGGTATGTCCATTTTTCCTCTGGAGTCAGGATCACTATGATCTGTTCTTTGATTTCATGTTCATTTCCTTGCTGCCCCTTGCACTCTATATAATGACATGGATGTCTATCATGTTGAGGAAAGAAGATATTTTTTGTGTACTTTAAAATAAGTGAATTTAGAGTTTTACTGATGCACATGTAAAAATAATATATGATGGAGTGTAAAATTAGTTTTGGTTAAATGGAAATTTTAAGTAATATTGAATTGTGTAAAGTTAATAATTAGTGCAAGGAAAAAGTCAGAGACAAGTAAAAAAAAAAAGGTACCAGAGTTAAGAGATTTAAATCTGTGTTTTTTTGTTGGTGGTTTCCCTCAGTGGTTATAAAAACATCCCAATACATCTCATATGTACTACTTATTCATTGTGCACATGCTTCCAAATTGTTTGTCTATAAAAAGTTAATTATATGCATAGCCTTATATCTGTGTAAGGTATGCATCAATAATTTATCCTAATATGATTTTAGGAAATCTAAGATATTTGCTTGCCTTATTACCCTTATTGAGCAAGGTAATTTAATAGTTGTGTTATTGTTCAAGTTGATGTGTTCTCTTACAATGCACTTTTTCATGAGCTAGAATAGAGGGCAGCAGAGGAAGACAGTTAACGTGACTCAACGGACATGATTTGAGCAGACTCAAGGAGAAAGTGGAGAACAGAGAAGCCCCATGTAATCAATCTATGAGGTTTCAAAGAGTTAGAGATGACTTACCAGCTGAACCACAACTGAACACTTACTTTGTGCTGAGCACAAATTATCGTATTTGGATTTCTGGGAGAGTTTCAAAGATCTTCCTGTGATCAAAGGGATTTTACAATTTCATAGAATCCTATTAACACTTGTAATTATAAAGTATTCTAATTAGACAGTAATTGAGGTATAAAATGATATCCCAGATTTGCTTTAATCACTATTTCTAAATGCCAATGATTTTGAGCAGTTTTTCATATGCTTAGTGACTCCTTTGGTTTCTTATTCTGTAAAGGGCCTATATACACTGTTTATTCACTTTCTAGTATAGTTTTGGTGTCTTTGTTGTTAATTTTAAGAATTTTTGTATATTCTAAGTAATTTTTTTCTGTTAGACATATTCAATTCTGTTGCCTATGTTTTAAATTTATGTAACTTTTATGGAGTTCTAATTTCAATATTTTTTTTCTCTTTTGAGAAACTTGAAAATTGATAAGTATATAGAGAAGTTTAAAAATACACAAAGATGTATAGAACAGACTTTAGATTCTGTGGGAGAGGGAGAGGGAGAGGGTGGGATGATTTGGGAGAATGGCATTAAAACATGTGTAATATCATGTAAGAAATGAATTGCCAGTCTAGGTTCGATGCAGGATACAGGATGCCTGGGGCTGGTGCACTGGGATAATCCAGAGGGATGGTATGGGGAGGGAGGTGGGAGGGGGTTCAGGATTGGGAACTCATGTACACCCGTGGTGGATTCATGTTGATATATGGCAAAACAGTATTGTAAAGTAAAATAAATTAAAAAAAAAAAAAAAGGCAAAGTCTCTGAACTCTCCTGGTGGTCCAGCTGTTAAGACTTCACCTTCCACTGTAAGGCATGCGGGTTCAGTCTCTGGTCAGGGAGCCCAGATCTAGCATACTTTGTGGCTAAAATAGCAAAACATAGAGCAGAAGCACTTCTGTAATAAATTCAATAAAGACTTTCAAAAAATGGAAAAAATAAAAATACACAAAGAGCCCAGTAGATATTTTAAAAAGAAGATAATGTAAGACATGCTATAGTAGATTATAGCATGTCATATGTTTTAAATTTTAGCAAGTTTGACAACATACTAATAAACCAATTGAAAGAATAGAAAGTTGAAAACTGACCATTTATAGATAGCCTTCTCTTATACATTAAAGTATTGTCATAAATCATTTAAGAAAGATAGACAATTTCAGTAGATTGCATCAGGAAACCTAGCTCTTTGTATAGAGATAAAGAAACTTAATCAAATGTGTCACACAAGGATGGAAACTAGATTGACTGAATATTTAAATTTGAAGGCTAAACCACAAAGTTAATAAAGAAAATTAAGAAAAACTTTAGTGTCCTAGAGGCAGAAAATAAACTTCTTGCATCAAACTTTTAAAGAACAAATGACATGACAAAACAATAAATTTAGTTACATCGAAATTAAAAATTTATTTTTATAAAAGACTTTATTGTCATTTTCAAATTTATTCACTACTAATAAAGAAAAAAGAATAATTTTTTGAAATTATACCAGTAATAACAAAAATATAGTGTCTATAAATAAATATGTGTAAGAAATTTACATAAGGATGGACTCAACATTTTAAAGATTTTTTTTCTTTTCAACTTAACTAGATTCATGTCAATGAAATTCATGATCAACAAACCTTTTCCAGTGAACTTACACCCAAGAATGTGTAAATTATTGAGAATTTTACATGAAGGTAGAGTTTTCAAGATAGAATATGTATTTGGACAGAGATAGCAAAATTAAATAATTCTATAGAGAGAAGGTCCTAGAAACTATCCCCTACATATACAGAAACTTGACTAATAAGAGAACTGGAGTGACCAGAACTGAAATAGGGAAAATTGTTATAATTTCAAAAATACGTGCTACTTTAATAGTATACATCAATTTATGAAACCACTTTCTTTAGTAATTGGTATATAGAGCCAGAATTCAGTAGCTAGTGGATACATGCCGTGGTTCCTCAGGACTGTATACTTATTAAATTGATATATGTATCAATCACTGTGGACGGTGACTGCAGCCATGAAATTACAGATGCTTGCCTCTTGCAAGAAAAGCTGTGACAAATCTAGACTGTTTATGAAAAAGCAGAAACAGCACTTTGCCAGCAAAGATCTGTATAGTCAAAGTTATGGTTTTTTCAGTAGTCATATTATAGATGTGAGAATTTGACCATTAAGAAAGCTGAGCATTGAAGAATCGATGTTTTTGAACTGTGGTGTTAGAGAAGACTCTTGAGTGTCCCTTGGACTGCAAGAAGGTCAAATTTGTCAATCCTTACGGAAATCAGTCCTGAATATTCATTGGAAGGATAGATGTTGAAGCTGAAGCTCCAATACTTTGGCCACCTGATGCAAAGAGCTGACTCACTAGAAAAGACCCTGATGCTGGGAAAGATTGAGGGCAGAAGGAGAAGTGGATGACAGAGGATGAGATGGTTGAATGGCATCATAGACTCAATAGATACGAGTCTGAGCAAGCTCCCGGGGTTGGTGAAAGACAGAGAATCCTGATATGCGACAACCCACTGGGTCGCAGAGTTGGACACGACTGAATGGCGGAACAAAACAACAACCTGCAAACTGATAGTACAAAATTTGTCTTTTTAATTCTACTTTATTTTACTTTACAATACTGTATTGGTTTTGCCATACATCAATATGAATCCACCACGGGTGTACACGTGTTCCCAATTCTGAACCTCCCTCCCACCTCCCTCCCTATATCATCTCTCTGGGTAAGTCTTCTTCTTTTAAGTAACCTCAGAGAATTGAAGGAAAGATTGAGGTAGAGCTGATAAACTCTTGTGTTGTATATATCTTCATTTAGACAAGAAGCAAAATATTATCCACCATATTTAATGTGGCTCAGATGTTTCAAAAGGACATGCTAATTTCCAGTCCATTCTTTTCTCTATACCTATTGCCAATACGATTTTCTTTAGAAAATAATCCTTATGTCATTAGCAAGTGACCCTTGTATAAATTATAAGCTTGGTATGTTAAGACCTCACCATTTACTTCCTTATCAGGATACCAAATTTGGGACACCTTATGAGTATACATTAATATGCAATGACAGTGCCATTCTTAGTTCTAAGCAACAAGGAAAAATCAGAATCACTGTGTCCTTGAGTGAGAATGTATTCTAGTTGGTGAAGTGATAATCAAGCTAAGTGTCAACAGTTATCTGTAGAATTAATTATGCCAAAGAAAATTACTTAAGTTATTTCTATTGCACAGTATCTGTGGGTCAAAAATTCAACTGAAGCTACTCAGGATGCTTCTGACTCGAAACCTTTCATAAAGCAGATAACAACTTCTCATTCCCAGACACAATCAGAAAATTCACTAGCAAGATCCTTCACAGGACTATTGGCTGTTGGCTGGGGCATCTTTCCTTGCCATATAAACCTGACCACTGGGTGATTCACAAAATAACAGCTTGCTTTCCCCTAAAAGGAAGAGGTGGAAGCTACCATTTGGGGGCAATAATGTCCAAAGCTACATTCCATTGGTTCTTATATTTTCTTTGTTAGGAATGAATCATTAAATCCTGCCTACATGGAAAGGAGAAATTACACAAGGTAAAGATTACCAGGATGCAGGGCATCTTTGGATGCTGCATTCTGTAGTAGGTAAATGAATAGTGATAAGGACTAAGAAGAAAAGTAATGCAGAGAAGGAGATAATAAGTTTCCAGGGGAAACACTGAAATTTTAGACAGGATGAAAAGACAGCACTGGCAATGATATTTGACACAAGTAAAGGGGATGACACATGTGAGGCTGTGAGCCAAGACCACTCGAGACTAAGAAAAATGGCAAAGAAAGAGATCTTGGTATGTAACAAATCAGTAATGAGAAAATTAAAATTAGCACATACTGATAAAGTTATAACTGGCTCTCTCACTCATCAGGCTAGGATAACAGACAAGGCCAGCTCAAAGTTAACATGAAACAGTATGTCTCCGAGGATAGCTGCAGCTGTAAAGTGTCAGAGCAACTACCTTCTTTAGTGACTACTGATTTCTTAATTATTGAGAAATGCTGTCCCCTGGAAATCATGCCATCAGAAACACTGTGGTTTGAAAGCATATAAGAGTGAGACATGCCACTCCTGCCTGGGTATCTACATCATTTAGTAGAGAGTCCAGCCTCAATTCTCAATCCAGGTCCTGAGATGCAGATAATAGTATTCTAGACAATTTTGTTGTTTCCATGAAAACAGGATCTTGCATCTACTTTCCAATCTAGATGACACATTGACCATGTTACACAAAGTCCATTTCTGTTCTCAGCTTATCAAACCCAGCTTCAGTTAGATTTCACGTACTTGCCACTTTTCCAGAATTTTATAACTTTCTTCATTCCTTTATGGAAATATCCCACGGTTCCCCCAGTGTATAGTCTTTTTCACTGAAATAGGTCCATAAGCGTGACTTTGTGGTACTACAAGTTGCCCCCACTGATTGTAGACTGATTGTGCTAGAAAGGTGAGGCATATTGAGAGAACTAAGAATCAGTAGCAAAGGAAGACAGAGAAATACATTTTCCCTCCTTCAGGGTAATAAAACATCTACTCAAATGAGGACTACCGTTGTATTGCTGGTGCTGCAATAGCTAGTATCATTCATCTCTTTGGAGACATCTGAACAAACTAATTGAAGAACATGGATCGAGATATTTTGGATGGATAATGATAGATTTTCAACCTTGGATGCATGATGGAATTGGAATTAATGTGCTCTGTGTTTTCTGGGAAAAAGTTCTACTCTGCCTTCTTTGGAAACCAGCATAATTACATGCAAAGCCGTCATTTTTCTTTTGAAAGCAGTCAAGATGGAGTTTTGGGATTTTTGCTCCCAAAGGTAATAGCTGAATGCTGGATGATCAAATTTTTAACTAGCAGGTAAAAGCATTCAATACTTAGTGTGGATGTGGCCATGGATATTTACTGTGAGTAGTATTTCCAATCGCTTGCCTGTGTTCTCCTTTCCTGATTACTGACTGTGAGCACATGGGCTATCCCACCCAATTCCTACTGGGACCCAGCAACTGTTTTGGGTAAGGATGTCTGTAGAGAAAATTAAAACTGACCATCAGGAACTTTGTTTCAATGTTTAACCTTTTTGGAGGGTGAAAAGGGGCAGAGCATGTTAGCCAAGTCCATTTGCCAACATAGTTTGGTCACATAACCAAGCAAAACTTTACCAATAATATGTTTCACAATAATTATGATTCCATTTGTTTGACTTCTGTGTCTATCTCTAAATTGATTTTAAATTTATGTGGAATGCACATTATGGATGAACACTATAAAGCTTAAATCGTCTGCTCCAGCCACCATCCTAATTTCCTGTTCTTCATCTTATCCAAACATTTGGACAATACTATCTACACTTTCTCATTTATTTAGCAAGTAATTCAAAGATGACTTTCATTACCAAGGCTCTACTGAATCCCTTTTCAAGTTTGCAATGATCTCCATGTTGCTAAATATCCTTGTCCAAATCAGTATTTGGAAAGTTTGGCCATTCTCTCTTTCATGATATATCCCTTTTATTAGCTTGCATATACCTCATCAACAGTTTCTTTTATTGATATTTCATTCTTTACTCCACCTGTAAAATCTAACATCTGAGAACCTCAGGGGGGTTGCTTCTCAATCCATGTCTTATTCTCTCCTCCCTATAGAGAATTTCATCTGTTCTTAAGATCTTAATCATAAATGTAGTTAATACACACACAACACACACACACACTCACACCATGGTTCCCAAGATATTTTGTTCAGACATGGTATATTTCATAAGCTCTTTCAGACCCCAAATCAGTGAACCATCTACCTGTCACCTTTATCTAAATAACTAACAAGCTCCTCAGAGCTTCTTGGTGGCTCAGTGGTAGAGAATTGGTCTGCATTGTAGGAGACTTGGGTTTTATCCTTGAGTTGAGAAGATCTTCTGACATAGGAAATGACAACCCGCTCCAGTGTTCTTGGTTAGGAAGTTCCATGGGCAGAGGATCCTGGTGGCTAGAGTCCATGAGGTGCACAAGATTCAGACATGACTTGGTGACTAAACAACAAAACGAATACTTCAGGTTAATGATTTCAAACTTTACTACCCTCATGCCCTCCAAAGCTGCTCCTAACTAGTTTTCCCATTCATAATAAACAGTATGCCAGTCCACTCATATCTTCCATTTCAAACTAACAGTCATCCTTATTAGCTGTCCTAATGTCTCACTACCCTCAGTTCAGTAGAGTCAGTTCAATTCAGTTGCTCAGTCGCGTCCGACTATTTGCAACCTCATGAATTGCAGCGTGCCAGGCCTCCCTGTCTATCACCAACTCCCGGAGCTCACCCAGACTCATGTGCATCGAGTTGGTGATGCCATTCAGCCATCTCATCCTCTGTTGTCACTTTCTTCTCCTGCCCCCAATCCCTCCCAGCATCAGGGTCTTTCCCAGTGAGTCATCTCTTCGCATGAGGTGGGCAAAGTATTGGAGTTTCAGCTTCAACATCAGTCCTTCCAATGAATATCCAGGACTGGTCTCCTTTAGGATGGACTGGTTGGATCTCCTTGAAGTCCAAGGGACTCTCAAGAGTCTTCTCCAACATCACAGTTCAAAAGTATCAATTCTTCAGTGATCAGCTTTCTTCACAGTCCAACTCCCACATCCATACATGACCACAGGATAAACCATAGCCTTGACCAGAAGGACCTTTGTTGGCACTAGCCTAGGCACATGTAGTTCTTGTGCATAACTTCTATGAATTCACTACAAATTGTAATTATCTGTATATTGAATACAATGCAATAAACATCTATCAGTCTCTTTTTGATGGTTCTTATTTCCCTCCAAATAATTCTATTTTAAAGGCTTATTTTTTCTGATCTAATATGGTCATATTCTTATTTATATGATAATTCTTTAAGCCCATCCCTTTTTACCTATAGCCCATTTTTTTATTATTATATTTATTTATTTTTTAATTACAATACTCTATTTGTTTTGCCATACATTGACATGAATCAGCCATAGGTGAATACAATCTCCCAATGCCGAAGCCCCCTCCCACCTCCCACCCCACATCCTCTACTTGAATCATCCTGTGCACATTTTTTACAATTTTTTTTTTTTTTAGGAAAGGAAAGTAAGCCTCACCATCCTCTTTTCAAAATTATTTCATAACATCCCATTATGAATGGATACTACTACTACTAAGTCACTTCACTCGTGTCTGACTCTATGCGACCCCATAGATGGCAGCCCACCAGGCTCCCCTGTCCCCGGGATTCTTCAGGCAAGAACACTGGAGTAGGTTGCCATTTCCTTCTCCAGTTTTCCTTCAAAACTGGAGGAAGTTACAGTTCAGTACACACAGGCGAAGTTGTATCCAACTCTGTGTGACCCCATGGACTGTAGCCCACCAGGCTCCTCTGTCCATGGAATTCTCTAGGCAAGAATACTGGAGTAGGTTGCCATTCCCTTTAGCATCGGACTTAAAATATCACATAAGAGGGCACAGCTTTTATTTCATCCACTACTCTATCAGTAACTGGACTGCTCACTGCTGTCACAAATAAGCTGTGTCATTTCTAGTGCTGTGTTTTAGAACCTCTGATCTCCTATCTCAATGAGGAGAAATCAAAATACTTCAAGGTCTGTGTCAAATGATAACTCTTCAATAAAGTCTTCTTTTACTTTGGTCTTTCATGAGCTCAGCATTTAGAAAACAAAAATCATGGCATCCGATCCTATCACTTCATGGGAAACAGATGGGGAAACAGTGTCAGACTTTATTTTGGGGGGCTCCAAAATCACTGCAGATGGTGACTGCAGCCATGAAATTAAAATACACTTATTCCTTTGAAGAAAAGTTATGACCAACCTAGACATCATATTCAAAAGCAGAGATATTACTTTGCTGACTAAGGTCCGTCTAGTCAAGGCTATAGTTTTTCCAGTAGTCATGTATGGATGTGAGATTTGGACTGTGAAGAAGGCTGAGTGCTGAAGAATTGTTGCGTTTGAACTGTGGTATTGGAGAAGGCTCTTGAGAGTCCCTTGGACTGCAAGGAGATCCAACTAGTCCATTCTGAAGGAAATCAGCCCTGGGATTTCTTTGGAAGGAATGATGCTAAAGCTGAAACTCCAGTACTTTGGCCACCTCATGCAAAGAGTTGATTTATTGGACAAGACTCTGATGCTGGGAGGGATTGGAGGCAGGAGGAGAAGTGGACGACCGAGGATGAGATGGCTGGATGGCATCACTGACTCGATGAACGTGAGTCTGAGTGAACTCCAGGAGTTGGTGATGGACAGGTAGGCCAGGCATTCTGTGTTTCATGGGGTCGCAAAGAGTCGGACATGACTGATCGACTGAACTCAACTGAACTGATCTCTTTGTAGATATTTTTGAAGCACATGTAATTTATAAATAAAAGTGTAGGTATCTCCCTTTTCTAGTTGTTTTAGACCCACAGAGTTTAAGACTTATTAAGCATATCCTCAAATCTTATCACACACTGCCTAATTCAAGAGGAATAGTTTAGAAATAGTGATTGAATCATATTTAAATAGTACTATTTATCAACTAATAAGTGGTTTATAAAGCTGGATAATTTAGCTGTGAGATTTTTCTGCTCATTAAATGTCACTATCAACTCTTTTCTCTTTTTGCTTTGAATATTTGTGCCCCAAAATGCTACTCTTATAAAATAAGCAACCAAAATCTATTCTTTGGCACCAGTTAGACAACAACCGTGAAATCGTTTTCATAGATTTTTTTGATGTATTCAATAGTGTAGGTATCATTAATATAGAAGAAACTTGAAATAGTGCTGTTTATTTCCTGCATAGGCAAAATATGTCAAAATTTGGTCTTAGTCTTTGTTACTTAGCACCATGATAGACATGAAGTCAAGCTGTACATGAATAAGGTATAGATGTCTTAGAATTCAAGAAATAAGCACATGCTATTGTTAATATTAATATTGTTATTATTAGTCCCACTAGAATATCCCATGGTGTTACTTCGTGTGCAGCATATAGTTGAAATAGGCTACAAATTTCCATTCCCTAGTTCTGTGTAGCGTATAGAGAAACTACACATCTGCAACTCATTACCTAAATAAACTGGGTATCCTTGAGAAACTGGGAGGAATACATCTGTAACACAAGGACTGGTTAGCATGCATAAGCTGCACAATCATGACTATGGCAATTAAATAAAACACAATAAGAACAACAAATAAATTATGCATTTGTACCTATTAAAAGTTTAATAATGATAATATGATGCTCTAGGGTGAGCCAAAAGAAAAGAGGAGTCTGTACAGTTAGAAAGACAAGATTTCCCCACACATTAAATGGCCTGAGGGCTCTACTTAAAATATGTCACTTAACCAGTAACCCCTGAAGTGTCTTACTGCTTAATCATGTAATAGTCACAGTTTGTGTGGCAGACAGCCCACTGCCAACTAAACTTAAGTGCTTAGATTATTTTTCTCTCTCTCGTTTCCATTTTTAAAATAATCTCTCTTATCCTATTAAAAATATGTGTGACTTGACCCCCAGTATTAAACATGATTCCCCCAAAGTGGTTCTCTGTAAGGCTTGGTCAAAACATGATTTGTGAGAGAGATTTTGAATATATTTTATAACAGTAAGTTGAATCCTAAAGGAAAAAGCTAGAAACTCTCCTCCACAAGGATTTCATTCAGCTCACTTTTAAACTTGATCCATAATTTGATCGAATGCTCTTGGGCACTATTAAATAGTAATAATGAACTTCACCTAAAGCCCTTAGTAATTTTGTTCCACATTTCCTTCTCTAATTATCCACTATTCCCTATTTATTACTACTTCATTCTCTGCCTTCAGGCTGTCTAAAAATACTAAGAATGATAAATTAAACAATACATTTGGCATGAAGTTAACCAGTGGGGAGGGTTATAATTTAATGGGTTGTCTTCTGAATTAATTATTTCTGGAGTATTTAATTGCAGTTTCTAAACAAATTCCTTAAAGTATATGACATTAGAACTTGCAGTATATTTCTCATAAAATTATTGTGGCAGGATCACAGGTTATCATAATCATCCATTTAAGATTAATTTTGTGGTAATTTTACTGCATATATATAAAGATTCACTAGTCATATTTTTCTAAGTGTTGTCTTCTATAGAATTTAACAATACTTTCCTTATTATCTCACCAGTGCAGATGTCTAATTGCTGGCATTTTGAAACCAGTGCCTTTTCCCCCTAAGAAATAATAACCATTGACTTTTATATTAAAGTCGAGTCTTACTAAATGTTTATAGTTTTTAGATTAAGTAGTAGAGAACATGATGATACCCTGTATACTATTTATTTACCCCCTCAGTCTCAGTAGAGTTCTGTGATAACCAATTCCTGATTCTCTGAGCTAAAAATCTCATTTTATCTAAAGAAACAATCATTTAGAAGAATCCACATTGCTAAATGACAAACAAGCTATTTGTGGTGTGAAATTTAACTCATGTTGTGTAATTTTTTTAGTATTTTTCTTATAAAAGACTAGAAAATTTTTCTCAGAAAAATTTTCTTAGAAAAATTTTTCTTAGAAAAACAGAACTTTTATGAAGTTTCTTACAAAGCCAATAAACAAAAACTTCTCAACCATTCATCAGCAGTCAGCAAGTCCAGAGGAGGTGGAACAGCTCATCTGGTCTTAACCTCTGGAATTTCCCCAAATTAATTCCCTGTTACATCCAGCCCACAAAAGCCTTCTCAGATTTCATGTATGAATGGCTGCAGTGGTGATACAAAGCTCTTTACAACTTCCTTCAATCCTGTGAACTTCTGGGCACCTGCTTTTTAATGCTTTGCAAAGCTCAATGGTAGAAAGTTTTCACTAAGTATCAGGGTGTCATTCAACTGTAAAGTCTTACATTTTAAAAATATATCAGGTACTTATATATACATTTTTTTCTTTTAAATATTTTTCAATCTTACTACAGAAGTAGATAAAGCTTCCTAGGTACTGATAACCACAGACTAGTTATATTCTTGGCACCGAGAATAAAATAGATTCTGTAAGACTCAAAAATACCTATAACTGTCTCAGAAAGAAATATTTAGTAAGATAAGTCCATTTCGAAAGGAAAGTGAAATTCTTATACAGTATAAATATGAAGTATAAATTACTACAAGGACTTTGGAATACTATTTGACATAATTAAATTGAAAAATGAATGCACCCAAATGACTCAGTAATTTTGCAAAAGGATACACAAGTGCACCAACAAATTTGGATAAAAATATTCATAGAAAAATATTGCATAAAATGCTCAAATTGATAATATGAATCAATAGTAAATCAAGAAAGTTTCTTGCAGATGGGAATATCAGACCACCTGACCTGTCTCTTGAGAAAATTATATGCAGATCAGGAATCAATAGTTAGAAATGGACATGGAACAACAGACTGGTTCCAAATAGGAAAAGGAGTATGTCAAGGCTGCATATTGTCACCCTACTTATTTAATTTATATGCAGAATACATCATGAGAAACGCTGGGTTGGAAGAAGCACAAGATTGAATCCAGATTACCAGCAGAAATATCAATGACCTCAGATATGCAGATGACACCACCCTTATGGCAAAAAGTGAAGAGGAACTAGAAAGCCTCTTGATGAAAGTGAAGGAGGAGAGTGAAAAAGTTGACTTAAAGTTCAACATTCAGAAAATGAAGATCATGGCATTTGGTCCCATAATTTCATGGGAAATCGATGGGGAAAACAGTGGAAACAGTGTCAGACTTTATTTTGGGGGCTCCAAAATCACTGCAGATGGTGACTGCAGCCATGAAATTAGAAGACACTTACTCCTTGGAAGGAAAGTTATGACCAAACTAGATAGCACAGTGAAAAGCAGAGACATTACTTTCCTAACAAAGGTCCATCTAGTCAAGGCTATGGTTTTTCAAGTCGTCATGTATAGATGTGAGAGTTGGACTGTGAAGAAAGCTGATCACCGAAGAATTGATGCTTTTGAACTGTGGTGTTGAAGACTCTTGAGAGTCCCTTGGACTACAAGGAGGTCCAACCAGACCATCCTTAAGGAGGTCAGTCCTGGGTGCTTATTGGAAGGACTGATGCTGAAGCTGAAACTCCCATACTTTGGCCACTTCATGCGAAGAACTGACTCATTGGAAAGGACTTTGATGCTGAGGGGAATTTGGGACAGGAGAAGAAGGGGACGACAGAGGAGATGGATGGATGGCATCACCGACTCGATGGACGTGAGTCTGAGTTAACTCCAGAAGTTGGTGATGGACAGGGTGGCTTGGCGTGCTGCAATTCATGGGGTCACAAAGAGTTGGACATGACTGAGCGACTGAACTGAACTGAATTGAACTGATCTTGCAGTATCTATATATTGTGGGGATACTACATAATAATAAATAAATAACTATAGTCACCTGTAACAATATGGCTGAATCTCATTAACATAATATTGATTGAAATAAGCCAAACACAAATTATATATTCATTTATATAATATTCATTAACAGGCAAATCAGGCTCTAGAATTGAAGTCAGGACCATGGTTACTTTCAGGGAGAAAGAAATTGTTAATTGGTGTGGCCAGAAGCTTGGGTAGTTTGGCAGTTTTACTTGAGCAAGGTGGCAAACAAATGTGTTTGCTCATTCAATGGTATACTTATGATTTGTGCATTTCTCAATACGTCCATGTGGTGGTGGTGGTAATTTAGTCACTAAGTCATGTCCAACTCTTGTGACCCCATGGGACTGTAGCCTGCCAGGCTTTTCTGTCCATGGGATTCTCCAGGAAAGAATACTGCAGTGAATTGACATTTCTTTCTCTACTAAACAGGTCTTAATTGCAGTGACCTCACTGGACTGTGGCGGAGAAGGCAATGGCAGCCCACTCCAGTACTCTTGCCTGGAAAATCCCATGGACAGAGGAGCCTGGTGGGCTGCAGTCCATGGGGTCGCTAAGAGTCAGACACGACTAGCAACTTCTCTTTCACTTTTCACTTTCATAATTGGAGAAGGAAATGGCAACCCACTCCAGCGTTCTTGCCTGGAGAATCCCAGGGATGTGGGAGCTTGGTGGGTTGCCATCCATGGCATCACACAGAGTCAGACACGACTAAAGAGACTTTGCAGCAGCAGCAGAAGTAGCACTGGACCGTGAAGAGGCTCAAGAGAGACAAAGACTCCTAAAGTTCTTGACTCAAGGCTTGGTATCCCCAAAATTTTCCACACAAAGTAAGTTCACTGTGAATAATGATGAGGAGCACTCCTGGTGGTTCAAATAAAAAGTTAAAAAGTAATTTGATGTATTTGAATATGAACATCTATTGTTTTGGGCCCACTATCACCACGGTTTCCACAGTGAGCTACCTTATAGACTACAATTTGATTTATTTCTTTCTCTCGTTTCCCAATTCAAACTACCATGAATTATTTACTTTGGGGTTTTGAGATATGTTTTCCAATTGTCCTCCATATGATTCAATTTGATGTTCATGTCCATTACTGTTCTCCTAATGGAGATTCTCCCCATTTCAAGTTTAAAGAAACTCCCTCAGATTGATCTGACTTAAATTACTTTGAAGTGTCTTAGATAATGTTCTGGAACCACTGCTTTTAGAATTTGTCACTTATGATTGAATAGTTTCTTTAGTGAATATGATCACCTACCAGAAAATGATTAAACTATTTTACTTTGCTTTAGAGGCCTTGCATTGTCAGATATTTACAATTTTATTATTATTTACCCAGGTTTTCGGTACAAAGTGGCTTCTTTAGAAACAGTTCCATTCTCCAAATATTATGGAAGAGATATTCTTATTACAGTTTCTTTCTTCTGCTATATGTTCATTCATTTCACATATTTTTTCTTTGTTTACTCATATTTCAACTGTTTTCCAAAGTTGTCTTTGTTTCAGTTATTTCATGAAGTTTTATTTGATTATACCAGATTGAATGATCTCCTCTTCTTTTGTATCACTTTTATAATGTTTACAAAATGCACAGTATGATGATTAATTACACTCCGACTTACCTACAAAGATTCTGTTAATATTATGTGTCAGGTATGCATATATACAGATGTAATAATATGTATGGGGGAGTGTAGCAGTGTCTCATGTTCTGTGCTACAAAATCACACAGCCATGCACAAATAAAAGGAAGAAAGCACATAACTAGAGTATACTGGAATATTCAACCTAGTAATTTTTAAATTCATAAGATATTTTATAAAACACATATCACAAGAATATATTGTATTGGTTTTAAAAATAGAAAAAATCACTTGCAACGGATCTTATGCAAGGAATAACTATGCCAGCATGTGCTTCAGCTTCTTGAAATGACTGTGGAATTTGCGATCCCTAAGGTAAATTTGTGAGAGAAAGCACAAAGAGTAAACATAAAAAATGAAAATATTTGTTTAAATATCCGCTTTAACTTTTTCAACAAACTGGTGACATTTCTAAGTAAAAACAAAAGGCTTTCAAATTAAGTAAATGTTTATAAACATTCTTCAGGTAATAGAAATTTTCAAATGCCCATGCATTTTTGTATAGCATAGCTTAAATTGATTTTCATTTAACAAAATAAGAAAATAACAGTGTGACATTTGCAGATAACTATGCCTGACTTGCTGTGTTAATTTTGTAAAGATATTAATAATTGTTTTATGTTAATTGTGTTTGAAATAGCATCCATGAAATTATAGTTTTATATTTATTTATTGTACAATTATCTAAAATTATTTTCAGTCAAAGCCATCTACCATGTAAATAATGCTTTAAAATTTAAAACTATAGAAACAAATCACGTTTCTAGTACTTTATTCATTTCAAGTAGCATCAAAACTGCATACATAATAAAATTTGCTGCTTTACCCCCAAAATAACAGTCAATTAACTAGATGAATGCAAGGTTTTTTAGCAGCTGTTTTGACATATATTACACTTTCTATTTTTAAAAAATACAAACACTATGTATATGCTTTAACTCATACTCATAAGTAATAATATATAATATTTTATAAATTTAATGTGTATTATTAGTACTAATTCAACAGTAAAGATTATAATTTATAAATAAATTGTGTTGTTATGAAGGTAGAGTATAATAAACCATAACTTTCTTACACAGTTTATTATATTAGAATTTATTTATTTCAAACAAATATTGGAATTTCATTTTTATTTTAAGATCCAGATGTAAAGTCTTTCTATAGCCTCTTACTCAATATCTGTGTGTTTTTAATTCATTATCATGTATCAGACACCTGACATATATACACAAATGGAAAGAATAGTCCATCCAGTTGATTTTTTCTGAACATGCACTCTGTTCTCTCAAATGGGAAACTCAAAACCACAAGTAATTTTATAATACTGACATATTTTTGCCACTTAAATACCAAGAGTGTATAAATAATTCTATAGCAATCCATATTTCATGTAAATTTATTTTAAACATTGAAATGAAAAAAAAATATATATATATATACACAGAATCCCTGTATCAGTTCAGTGCAGTCGCTCAGTCGTGTCCGACTCTTAGCAACCCCATGAATTGCAGCACGCCGGGCCTCCCTGTCCATCACCATCTCCCAGAGTTCACTCAGACTCACATTCATCGAGTACCTATATATATGTATATATATATAAAATTCCCCATGATGTGTATATATATATATATGCATAATCCCCCATATATATATATATATATACATATATATATATATATACACATATATATATACACACACACACACACACATAATCACCCATTTTATATATATAAATATTTATGGTTCATGTGGGCATAACATAGAGTCAGAAAACCATAATGGTAATCATATTCACATTAAGGCATCTGTGTGCGTATGTCTGTATGTATGCATGAAGTCTTGACTGTGCATGTGCTTAGTTGCTAAGTCATGGCAGACACTCTGTGGTCCCTTGCACTATAGCTTGATGGGTTCCTCTATCCGTGATATTTTCCAGGCAAGAATGCTGAAGTGAGTTGCCATTTTCTACTCCAGGGGATCTTTCAGATGCAGAGATTGAACGTGGGTCTCTTGTGTTTCCTGCATTGGCGGGCAGATTCTTTACCTCTAGGTATTTACCTGGGAAACCAAAATCTTTCATAATTTTGGACAATAAAAATATCTCAATTTGTATCCAAAAAAATTTGGCATTTATTAGGTGGGTCAATAAAGAAATATATTGGAAATTCTCTTATTCTATGTTGTTTAATCTGAAAAATAAAATTAATGCTGTTATGAGAATAAAAAAACTAACACATATAAAGTGTTTTGAATGCATTTGAATATGTCATTATCACTCAAAAAATTGTGGGACAATACATATGAAAATGTTAAAATCTATATGTGGATGCAATATAGTGTTTCAAATAAACATGTTAATTTTCTAATATCTAATATTTAATTGTTACATAAGAAATACAAATAAAAACATTTACTTCAAAATAATAGATATTTATGTGTAAGTATAAAATTCACATATTTTAATAAATATATATACTAAAATATCTTTAATAATAATTTTATTTTAATTCAATAAATAGAATAATAAAATTAAGATGACTTTAAAATACACCTCATCTCTACTAATTTGAAATTAAGTATATAAACACAACACTTCTCTATTATAATATACATGCAGAAGATTTTTAATTGTTTTAATTCAATAGTTATAGTTTTTAGTGCCGATCAAACAATAAATTTTGAAAATCACAAGCAGAACAATTTTATGAATAGTAGTTTATGTCTTTCATTCTGCTACTCTCTATGCCATTGTCATACTTGACTTTTTAAACATCAACACAAATTATTTTTTGTATAGTTTAAAATGTAAAGCCAAAAAATGGAGTGTACATGAAATTATCCAAGCTATTTTATGTCTTAAATCTTCATAATGCTCACCATCTGTATCACTACAATCATTTAATTCCAAATTTACACCATTCTTAAAAAGTTGCAAGTTAATGAGAAATAAAATATTAATGTATAAATATGTATAATGTGAAATTGAATAAGAAAATGTCTAAGAGGAATGAAAAAAATGTATTTAAAATGTTGAAGGGAGAGAGGCATTGAAAATGGAGTGCAATATGAGAAAAATATTTTTAGGAAATCGTCCTTTTAATACAGAAGCTAAATAATTCTAAATAAGAGTTTCAGAACTTGGATCAAGGTCGATGAGTAGAAGATGGAACTGACTTCCCCCAAACAAAACATCAAAAAAAAATCTGCATATATGGAGCAATTCTCACAAAAAAACTAACTGGAGACTGGCATAAAGACTCTTGTTCAAAAATGCTGGCAAAAATATCTGGAAGTGAGTGAAATGGAAGTAGAAGGGAAGGAAAAGCAATTGGCCTGGAACTTATGTCCCTGAGAAGGATGCAGAGGAGAAAGGAGATAACAAAGGTGGGATGGAGAGTCTCTCTGGAGAATGAGTCGTTCAAGCTGCCTATTGGTTTCCCCAGTCCTGGAGAGGCATACAGGGACAACAAGTCCCCTTGTCTGAATGGGCTGGTGGGTCTAATAGGAGGGTTTATGGGAAGCCTGGACTAAGGGCTTCTTGCTGAAGTGCATGTCCCTGCCTGTGAGGGAAGGCTCCGGTCCTGCTTGCCCCACATCACAGCTTTACACTGGAGTGAGGGCTGCCACAGCTGAGGATGATCTCAGCCATGAGATGATGAGGTGACTCAAAGTGAAAGCCTGAGCAAGGATGGGGCAGATATTGCTGGTGCTTGCATGGCTGGTGGTTCACAAAAGTCCAGATATCTGTCAGTGGTTAAATAGCCAAAATTCAGACTCTGGCCCTTGTCAAGTGCCTACATCAGGCCCTATTGGTCCAGCACTGCTCCATTCTAGGGCAAAGGAGTTGATGCTGCAAAGGAAGGGAATGCTTACACTCAAGCAAAACTGAACCAGATCACACTCAACCTCAAGGTTTCTGCGCCAGCAACTTGGGAACTGACACTATCTTTGATAGGTCATCACCTGACTCATAACCACTGAGCAGAGGAGACGCTCCACCTCACATGTGACTCTGGCCTAAACCCTCCATTTCCAACCCCATCTCTTTCCAAGGCGATAACTGACAGCATAGCCTGATGAAAATTATGGCATGCATTCATGTTAAATCTAGTTCTACCACTGGGTATGTACAGACTGTACAAGGATGCTTCCAGACAAGGACATCCATTCAAGACTGCAATAGGTAACTGTTTCACTTAATTATTTTCAGTTCAGCTCAGTTCAGTCTTTCAGTCATGCCCGACTCTGTGACCCCATGGACTGCAGCACACCAGGCCTCCCTGTCCATCACTAACTCGCAGAGTTTACTCAAACTCATGTCCATTGAGTTGGTGATGCCATCCAACCATCTCATCTTCTGTAATCCCCTTCTCCTGCCTTCAATCTTTCCCAGCAAGAGGGTCTTTCAAGTGAGTCAGTTCATCTCATCAGGTGACCAAAGTATTGGGAGTTTCAGCTTCAACCTCAATCCTTCCAATGAACACTCAGGACTGATTTCCTTTAGGATGAACTGGTTGGATTTCCTTGCAGTCCAAGGGACTTTCAAGAGTCTTCTCCAACACCACTGTTCAAAAGCATCAGTTCTTCAGCACTCAGCTGTCTTTATAGTCCAAAGGAGATCCAACTAGTCCATTGTAAAGGAGATCGGTCCTGGGTGTTCTTTTGAAGGAATGATGCTAAAGCTGAAACTCCACTACTTTGGCCACCTCATGCAAAGAGTTGATTCATTGGAAAAGACTCTGATACTGGGAGGGATTGGAGGCAGGAGGAGAAGGGGATGACAGAGCATGAGAAGACTGGATGGCATCACCGACTCAATGGACGTGAGTCTGAGTGAACTCTGGAAGTTGGTGATGGACAGGGGCGGCCTGGCGTGCTGTGATTCATGGGGTCGCAGAGTCAGATATGACTGAATGACTGAACCGAACTGAACTGAAACATATATAAAAACTATCAGTCATAACTGGGGAATATTATAACTGAAATGAAAAACACATTGGAAGGAATAAACAGCAGAACAGATGATACAGAAAAATGCATAAGTGATCTGAAAGATGAAACGACGCCAATCATTCAATCAGAATAGAAAAAATAAAAACAAATTTAAAAGTGAGAATAGTTTGAGGAATGTCTGGGATAACACCATTGTGTACCATCATCCCTATAATTAGAGGTCCCAAAGGAGATAAAAGAGAAAAGGAGTCAAAATGTACTTAACAGAATTATAACTAAACAATTCTTAAATTGTTAGAAGGAAAAACTTATTTAGGTACAGGAAGCAAAGATCATCCTAAACAACATGAACCAAAACAACTTCACACTAAAGACACATCACAATGAAAACTTAGAGACATTTATTTTTCTGGAGTTGAGCTGTATAAGTTACTTATATATCTTTGAGATTAGTTGTTTGTTGTTTCATTTGCTATTGTTTTCTCCCATTCAGAAGGCCAAAGAACTAAATAAGCATTTCTCCAAAGAAGACATACGGATGGCCAACAAACACATGAAAAGATGTTCAACATCACTCATTATCAGAGAAATGCAAATCAAGACCACAATGAGGTACCATTTCACACCAGTCAGAATGGCTGTGATCCAAAAGTCTACAAGCAATAAATGCTGGAGAGGATGTGGAGAAAAGGGAACCCTCTTACACTGCTGGTGGGAATGCAAACTAGTACAGCCATTATGGAAAACAGTGTGGAGATTCCTTAAAAAATTGCAAATAGAACTGCCTTATGACCCAGCAATCCCACTTCTGGGCATACACACCGAGGAAACCAGAACTGAAAGAGACACATGTACCCCAATGTTCATTGCAGCGCTGTTTATAATAGCCAGGACATGGAAGCAACCTAGATGTCCATCAGCAGATGACTGGATAAGAAAGCAGTGGTACATATACACTATGGAATGCTACTCAGCCCTTAAAAAGAATAAATTTGACTCAGTTCTAATGAGATGGATGAAATTGGAACCGATTATACAGAGTGAAGTAAGCCAGAAAGAAAAACACCAATACAGTATACTGACACATATATATGGAATTTAGAAGACAGTAATGATGACCCTATATGTGAGACAACAAAGAGACACAGAGGTATAGAATGGACTTTTGGACTCTGAGGGAGAGGGAAAGGGTGGGATGGTTTGGGAGAATGGCAATGAAACATGTATATTTTCCTGTAAGAAACGAAGCACCAATCTATGTTCAATGTAGGATGCAGGATGCATGGGGCTGATGCACAGGATGATTCAAGTAGAGGATGTGGGGTGGGAGGTGGGAGGGGGCTTCGGCATTGGAAGACTGTGTTCACCTATGGCTGATTCATGTCAATGTATGGCAAAACAAATACAGTATTGTAATTAAAATAAATAAATAAATTTTAAAAAAAAAAAAAAAAAGAAAACTTAGAGACAAATCCCTCTGTCTTCTCATTTTAATATACCTAACAATAATAACTTTTAATTTCAATATACTAAATTCTGCAAAAAGAAACATAGAATGTCTCATTGGAAAAAAAGTACTCTCTCTCTCTCTCTCTCTCTCTCTCTATATATATATATATATATATATATATATATATATATATACACACACACACACACATATATATACGCTCAGTTGCTTCAGTCATGTCTGACTCTTTGCGACCCTATGGAGTACAGGCTGCCAGGCTCCTCTGCCCATAGAAGTTTCCAGGCAGAATGCTAGAGTGGGGTGCCATTTCCTTCTCCAGGGTATCTTCCTGACCGAGGGACCAAACCACATCTCCTACATCTCCTGCATTGCAGGCAGATTCTTTACCACTTAGTCACAGGGGAAGTCCCAGGTATACATGCACACACACACACATGCACACACACATGCGCACATGCACACACATGCACAGAGTTTCCCAAGTGGCTCAGACAGTAAAGAGTATAATATATATTATTCATGTAAAGATAATATACATGTATATATAAATATATTGCTTACAAGAGACTCACTTCAGAAATAAAGACACACACAGACTGAAAATGAGGAGGTGGAAACTATTTTATGTAAAAAGAAACAACCAGAAAGTCTTGGTAGCAATATTCATATTAGGGAAAATAGACTTTAAAAGAGAGTTTATAGCAAAAGACAAAAGAAAGTTATTACGTAATGATAAGGTGATTAGTACAAGCAGAGGGCATTACGCTCATGAATGCATATACACCCAATAAAGGAACATTTAAATATACAAAGCAGATATTAACAGATATAAGGAGAGAAATTGACAGCAGTATAATAATAGTAAGGGATTTTAACACCTCACATACAGTAATGGACAGAACCTCCAGATGAAAAATAAATAAGGCAACAGAGGTTCTAAATGATATTGACTACTCAGTCAGCTGAATATTAAAAACAAACAAACAACAACAACCAAAAAATTAAAAAGGGGGCAGAAGATCTAATTAGATATTTCACCAAAGGAGATATATGGAGAGCTAATAGACGTTTATGCTGGGAGAGATTGGAGTCAGGAGGAGAAGGGGACAACAGAGGATGAGATGGCTGGATGGCATCACTGACTCGATGGATGTGAGTGAGAGTGAACTCCAGGAGTTGGTGATGGACAGGGAAGCCTGGTGTGCTGTGATTCATGGGGTTGCAAAGAGTCAGACATGACTGAGTGACTGAACTGAACTGAACTGAATAGAAACAACTAGACATGGAACAATGGACTGGATGAAAACTGAGAAAGGAGTACCTCAAGGTTGTGTATTGTCACCCTGCTTATTTAAGTTATATTCAGAGTACATCATGAGAAATGCTAGGCTATGAACAGCAAGGTGGAATCAACATTACTGTGAGAAATATCAGTAACTTCACATATGCAGATGATACCACTTTAAAGGCAGAGAGTGAAGAATTAATGGGCCCCTCGATGAAGGTGAAAGAGGAGAGCAAAAAAGCTAGCTTAAAACTCAACATTCAAAAAACTAAGATCATGACATCTGGTCCTATCACTTCATGGCAAATAGAAGGGGAAAACATGGAAATTATGTCAGATTTTATTTTCTTGGGTTCCAAAATCAATGTGAATGGTGAATGCAGTCACAAAATTAAAAGACACTTGCTCCTTAGAAGAATAACTATATCAAAGCTAGACATTGTTTTAAAAAGCAGAGACATCTGTTTGCCAACAAAGGCCCATATAGTCAAAGCTATGATTTTTGCAGTAGTTGTGTATAGATAGGCTGAGAATTGGATCAAAAAGAAGGCTGAGAATCGAAGAACTGATGCTTTTGAACTTGGTGTTGGAGAAAACTCTTAAGAGTCCCTTGGACTGCATGGAGATCCAACCTATCAATCCTAAAGGAAATCAGTCTGGAATATTCACTGGAAGAACTGATGCTGAAGCTGAAGCTCCAATACTTTGCCCACCTGATGTGAACAGCTGATTCATTTGAAAAGACCCCTATTCTGAGAAAAATTGAAGGCAGGAGAATTGGATATCAGAGGATGAGATGGTTGGTTGGCATCACCAACTGGATGGACATGAGTCTAAGCAAGCTACAGGAGTTGGTGATGGACAGGGAAGCCTGGCATGCTGCATTTCCTGGGATTGCAAAGAGTGGGACATGACTTCATGACTGAACAGCAACAGCAACAAATAGACACATGAAAAGATGCTAAGTAAGCTCTGAGAGCTGGCGATGGATGAGGAAGCCTGGAGTGCTGCAGTCCATGGTGTTACAAACAGCTGGACACAATTGAGTGACTGAACTGAGCTGAACTGAAAATTCTCAACATGGCTAATAATTAGGAAAATGCAAATCAAAACTGCAATGAGGTAACACCTCACACCTTTCAGAATGACCATCATCAATATGTCTACAAATAATAAATGCTGAAAAGGGTGTAGTGAAAAGAGAACGCTCTTGTACTGTTGATGGAAATGTAAATTGACACAAACTTTAGAGAACAGTATGGAGGTTCTTTAAAAACGAAACATAGAACTACTATATGATCCAGCAATAAAATCATAATTCAAAAAGACTCATGTACCACAATGTTCACTGAAGCATTATTTACAATATCCAGGACATGGAAACAACACAGTTGTCCATCAACAGATGAAAGGATGAAGAAGTGGTACATACATACAATGAAATATTACTCAGCCATATAAAGGAAAGAAGTTGGGTCATTTTCAGTGATATGGAAGGACCTAGAGCCTGTCACACAGAGTGAAGTAAGTCAGAAAGATAAAAATAAATATCACATTATCTATGCATATATATGGAACCTAGAAAAGTGGTCCTGATGAACTTATTTGCAGGGCAGGAATAGAGACTCAGATCTAGAGAGTGATCTTGTGGACACAGGATCAGAGAGAGAAGGGTGAGGTGAATTCAGAAATCAGTGGTCTTGAGAACATCAAATGGCCTCTGATCCATTATAGTGAGAGCCATTAATACTTTGTTGTTACACATTTATGGTATATATGTAACTTCATATTAAGAGCTAAAACAAAGAAAGTGTTTAAAAGATCAAAACCTTGAGTAAGTAGAAATGTATATGATAAATGCAATAGTACAGAAAACAATTTATTACAACAAAAGTACTTCTAAGTCAAGATATACGTTACCTTTGTTTACATTTAGCTTTTCTTTACTGATTACTACTTTATGTGTGGCACACACATATAATAAAGATATAAATCTGGCTTTTCATATATATTCCAGTGTCACAACAGAAACATTAAAACACAAATATATTTTCAATGTAGCTTAATTAACCTGCAGTAACAAATTTGAAATACATTTACATAAAGAGGAAATAAAAGCTTGAACATATTCTAAAAGATGCTGGCTAAGTGGAGTAACAAATGAAATGAGTCCATAAGGCTGTAATTGAAAAATTAATTAATTGAAAATTAATAATCAAAAAATAAAAAAGAGACAGCTTTAAGTAACTTGTTTCTATTCTGTAAGATACAACCATGTTAAAATGTTCAAATTTTTCTTTGTCATTACTTCTATTTTAAAATTAAGGTTTATCATTCCCCGTTTTAAGATATAAAGAAAAATATTGTAAATAAGTACTTTATTTTACGGTTTCTTTAAACTAATCACCTTATGAGTATGTTTTCATCCTAAATTTATAAGAATTGCACTTTATTGTATATCCTCTATAGAAATAATTTATGTTATCAAGAGACACAATTTATACCATTTCACTACTAATGGTTCAGGATAAGAGATAGATATAATCAATTTTTATAAATAGCAACATTTACATACCTATATAATTCAATTTTGCTAAGCTTTACAAAATAATCATAGTACTTTTTTTTTGCAAAGAGAGATTTTATATTAATCATAGCATTATAATGCAATAGATTATACCGTTAAAGGAAGAAAAGGAGAGAAGCATAAAACATTTGTTTGGTAGCAGAGTTAGAGTCAATAAGCCTAGAAGAAAAGAGCATGCGTTTCATATTACTTTAACTTTACTACTTCACATTCTGTACACAATAATTACACTGAGGAGATGCAAGTATCTGTGTCTCAGTGAAGGTACATTAAAGTTATGTTATGATTTACAGAGAGTTGGTCATGCCCTACTCCAAAAACTACTTTATGACTGATCTTTTTTTTTTTTTTCCTTACCTACAGAATATGTGATTTCTATTGGACCTTGCTTTTATATCTGAGTGTTAGGCTACTGTGTCCTGTAGTTATCAACAATTTAAAATGACCCTGTGTTCACATTTCCATAATGTTTTATTTGCAAATAACAAAAATATAACAGTTATTAATATTGATGATTTTGTGAATATATATGAAATTAATTTCTCTTACATATAATGTAAATACAGGTAAACAACACATAATGAAAATTTTCACACTAAATTTATGGCTAAATTATTTCTCAGGAAATCCTCACCAGTCCATTAGCTGATGCTAAAGCTCGTTGCTAAACACCACATGCAAAATCTATTACTCTCCTTACTTCTTCACTATTTTGTTGTTTCCAAGCTAACAGACCATGATTTCATTTCCCAGAGAACAAGAATCTTTTCTAGGGAGCCTTCTAAACTCCAGCAAGCCTCATCAAAAAACTGATAATCAATGAAGTGTGTACACATGAAAATCTCTAAAGAATTCTGATGAAGTAATGTATTTTTACAGCTTGCCTGTCTTCAGAGAAGCTTTATGAATGAAGCCAATTGCTTTCTCCGCTGGGAATTCTAGATGGTAGAGATCAAGTAAGAGGCTAATATTTACCATTCCACAAATTAAAGACTACATGGTAAGTTTAGTGTCAGACAGCTTTAATTATTTTCCCTGCTTTGTAGTTTGGATAGTTTAATCTGGGTTTCCTTGCAGCTGACAACTTAGAGTGAAAAACCAAGCAGAATGTCAGCATTTACTGAAGCAGATAATGTAGCTCAAAAATGCAGACATTTTCCTGGGATACAAGACAATGTTTTGCATAGCTCTAGCCATTCAGCTGAGTGAACATTCCTATATTCATTTAATGCAGAAAACATGGGTAATGATATGGTTTTCAACACATTTGATTGAGGTAAAAAAAAAAAAAAAGTGAAAATATCTTGATGTAAAATACAGGATTTTATTAAGATTATATCATTTATACTAAAGTTACAGTGTATACAAGGAATCAAAATATATTTTTAATGCAGCAATCAGAAAACATTTTTCGTTTATTATATGCAATTTATGGGATATTTTCATGCCTATTATTTTTACTATTGTAGTTCACAAATAATAACAGACAATTTAGGGAAATGAAAAAGGAAATCAGGATGATGTTCTTCTGATGCTAAGAAACAGGTATTTTAAAGCTTTCAAGTTTAACTGGGTGTTGTACAATTTCAAATCTAAAGGCCTAATTGTTTAAGAAAACCTGAAGCAGCCTCATGAGGGATATACCATTCCTGTAGCAGAGGGAAATTGCAAAAAGTGCTGTGTTTGGAAATTCTTTTTTCTATCCTATCTAATAGTCTCTCATTATACCCATGAGTTAGATTCATGATCTCTTCCATTCTTGTATTTTTTCCAGTATATAGTCTCACAAAATTTTCCTTGAGACTCATATGATCCATTGGGGGTATTTCTTTTTTTTAGTGAATCTCCAGTACCTGACATAATGTACCTATTTCTGGATGGATCATTTATTCAATAATCATTCATTCACTTATTCATTCATCAACTGATCAGTCAGTGGATAATTATTGATTACTGAATATGTGTTATGCTTCATATTAGACCTTGCGGATTCAGTATAAATTAAATTCAGTCACTACCTTAAAGAAGCTTGTGGTGGAATACTTGCTACTCATCTTAAATTCCTTATTGATTGACTTTCAGAACATATAAGAGCATCTTTAACAAGTCTTACTATATCAGTCAGCTCTGCAGTAGAGAGAAGTCTCAATGCGTCATGACAGTAAATTTCTGTTCCTTGCTGGTGTACCAGCTGGGGCTCTGCTCTTTCTGTGAGTGATGTTTTCATGTCTGGATCTAGGAGCTGCCAGAGTGAAGAAGGAGCAGCCACTTTGGAGTAGAGAGTACACTGAAGAGAACTGGGAGAAACATACATGACTTGAGTCTTCTTGGAAAATGAAAATGAAAGTCGATCAGTCGTGTCCGACATTGTGCGACCCCATAGACTATACAGTCCATGGAATTCTACAGGCCAGAATACTAGAGTGGCTAGCCTTTCCCTTCTCTAGGGGATCCTCCCAACCCAGGGAACTGAAATAAATTACTTCCTCTCCTATTTATTGGCTAGGGAATGTCATATGGAAAAACTTGACGATAGGGTAAGGAGTCTGAGTCATGTGGGAATTTTCAATAAATAAGAAGGGACAAATCCCTCCAGCAAAGGGAGTAAAGGACTTGGAGTAATCATAGAACCAGCCAGTTCATCTGTGTTCTTACGGTGAGAGGAGATTTTGACATTTCATAATAGAATTTCTATGTAGGCTGTGATCAATACGTATTTTAAATATTTCAATCCATGGCATTTTATTCTTTGGGTAACTTTAAGCTAAATCCCTCACCTAGTCCTTATACATTGTATCATAAATATTAAATTATCAGGAGATGAAAGAACTGTTTAATAGTTTTTATTATGAAAGAGCACATAAGAATTAGCCAATAACATTTTGGTATTTTGCCTAGAAAAGAAGTTAGATACTACTCCACATAATTCTCTCCATATTAAAAGGATCATTACACATGCTAAAATCTGTGTGGCATCCTGTTAAAATTTTTTTGCTAACTAAGGTGTTTAACTCTTAAAAGCAAAATGTTTATTTTTTTTAATATATCTATACATATAGATAACTTTATTCAGTGAAAATTAGATTTTCTGTCTCAGAGAAGCTTATCTTCTACAGTCCTCTCTGCTAGTTAGAAGCCTGAGGAAGAGAAGGATTCTATGAGCAGAATGTTTTAGGTGAAATACAGCTGCAGGTTTGAAATTTCATTATGATTCTATTCTATTTCCATCACCCCACAGGAACACATAGGCTTAATTCATCAGAGCCCCGTTATTATCTGTGCAACACCCTCAACATCCATATCCACCCCAAACCCATTAACATGGCCAGTTATAGCATTTACAGAGGAAATCAGGCTTTGAAATACAACAGTGCTGGCAGCATGCCCTGTATGCTTCTAAAACATATACAGAAAACTTCACAGCAGGATTTTTCTCAAAAGAATAACAATAGTCTCTTTATACACCTAAAATAGGAAGCATATGTTCATGCTGATACATTTAAGTGGATTTGATTCCCATTCATAAGGTGATGGATTGATTTAAAGATGAAATATAGAAGTTCCTCATTTGGAAGAAATCATCTCCGCTACCAGCTATTGTAAAATACTCTGCCTCATGTAGGTATAATCCAGTCACTCAAAAACAATTTTAAATTTGCTTAGAAAAAAACATGCAACATAGAGAAAATGTTATCCTTCACCATATACTCTCTTGACATTAACCTATATACATATTTTTTTCTTTTTTTTTTTAATTTCCAAATTTAAGAAAGATATTTATCCCTCTAGTGATGTATATTAGGTATAAATACTTTCATTGTATAAGTTCATTTATGACTACAGGTTTTTCTCATGTGATTTCTTTAGTCTTGAATAACCCTTTTTATTTTCTTTCTTACATAATCTGTCTTTATGATTGCTTTTCTTCTTTCTTTCTGCTCCCTGGATTCCTCTCTTGCTTTCACTCAGTCTCTTTTGGGTCTTTTCCTATGCTTTTTCTGTAAATGGCATTATATAACCAACTATTTTCCTTTGCAACTTTATCTGTAGCAGTACTGCTAATAGAATAGTAAGAACCCATGTTCACAGAACACTTGCTTTGAACTTGAAAATTTTCAATGCCCATTATGTGTAACTATCTACCATAACTGTAAAAGATAGAAATTTACATATTAGTGAGACAAAACAATGTTACATTATTTGCCCTAGAACATTCATCAGGAATGAAGTGCTCCAGGTTTCAATTCCAGGAAACATAATCCTAAGGATAAGTTATTAAGTACTACAAGCTTCTCATACCACAAGCTCCATCTGAACATAGCCTGAGGCTGCTAATTTCCAAATGTGCATTTACAACTCAGATTTTTCACATGAGCTCAAAAGTCATGGATCTAACGCCCTGCAAGAAGTGTCTACTCATACCACTAACTGAAATGCAGCAGTCTGAATATTAAATTGTTTTATTTACTCCCATGTTAGGTCCTCTGTGGTGTTCCTATCTAAGAGAGACACACCACTAACCCCCTCTGACTTAGTCACAGACTTGACTTTGGCTCACTCATTGCTCCCAATCTAAAAATAAGTTATATCAGTGTGGTTTCCAAAATATATCTCAAATCATCCACATCATTCTATCTCTATGAACACCACCATTTTGCATAGGGTTCTAAAATATCTTCTTTTATTTATAAGTTCATACCATTTTCCACAATTTGACCAGATTTGATTTTTCAAAATTAAACAGTGTCATTTCTCTGCTTAAAACCGTTCAATGTCCCTCACTGTCTATATGAGATTTCAAAATCTTAATATAATACACAGCTTCTTTCCAGAATTTTCTCTTGGCACACCCTCAGTCCCTTAATGTCACAACCACATTGAACTGCATTCTTGGGTTTCTCCTCTCAACCGCCTTGTTTTCTCCTCTTGCCCACCTCTTTGTTCATCAAGCTGGCTTGACATTTCTTCTAAGTATAACTATGTCAACTCTGTGTCATCCACTTCTAGAGAGGTATCTAAGAGAAATAATATATATGTTCCTTGGAAGACTTGCATAATAATCGTCCTAGAAGCTTTAGTAATAATAGGCAAGGAGTGAAAATAACCCACATTTTCTTTAGTGGAGTGATGTGGTAATTTTTCCCCAAAGAGAACTGCCCAACTAGCCATACCTCCTGTTGGTCACTTCCTTATGTTGTCCCCTCTCTTGAATTTGTATCGCTCTTGTAATTTCTCATTGACTGTTGGAATACATCAGCTGTGAAACTGTGGTTTCTGACGCTGGTTCATAAGATTTGCAGCTTATTCTGCATTTTGGAACATTCAGCATTTTGGAACATTCTCTCTTGATACACACTCTTATAGAACCCAGTCATGGTGATATAAGAAGCCTAAGTTAACTACATGAAAAAGCCATCTGTTGACACTGGTTGACACTACCAGGTAATAATCCAGCCAATATCCAGCATCAGCTGCCAATCATGGGACTGAGCCATCTGGGGAGTCCAGCCCCACCTTCAACCTGTGATTCCAGGAGAAACTCTGAGTGATCACTGCCCAACCAAACACGGTCAGCCATCAGCACTGTTAGAAACAGTATTTATAGTTTTGTGAAAGTCACAGAAATAGGGAACCAGGACAAAATGATAAACAAAAATTATAGATTCATGTAATGTTACTCTACACAGAAACAACAATAAATACCCTTGTGTGCAAAAAGTTCTTAACACAAAATAGTACATGTGGTATGGCTCAATATAAAATGTAAGTTAAAAAAAAAAATACCATCTCATGTAATTAGAACAGTGGTTTAACAGTGGTCATGATGTAATCTTCTGACATATGGAAAATGTTCTGTACCTTGATAAATGGGTTTGGTACAGGAGTGTAAAACTCACATTGTACACTTAAGATGTGTGTATTTCACACTGTGTAAATTGTACTGAAAAATTGTCATTAAGCCAAAAGCAGTATTTTTGTAACAATAGTGACCAGTCAGCCCTGGATAAGTTATTAAAAGCTGTTTTTTCCTATTTCAATAAAGTAACTATTATCATATTTAAAATGTGTATTATATAGTCTCAAGATCTTCCATTTTATCACTTCAGCACAGTGTGTTTCTTAATTTCTCATATGACATATTTTCAAGAACTTTTAGTAATTGTATGTTTTTTTGCTATTTGCCAATAAATATCTAAGGCCCAAGGGCTGATCATAAAATTCCAAAAGAAAGGACCATTGTGTAAAAGCATGAAATTATTATCTTCATTATGGTCTGGTATAAACTAAAATAGTTTTAGCTTTGGCAAACTCATGCTGTCCACAATAAATAAAATCTGAGGGTCTTTTTTTTACATATATTAATTGTTCTAATTCTTTGTATTCTCCCTCTTGAAACAAGTGGTTCATTTTACCGAGCAGTTCTCAAGTCAGTTTTTTATGCCCGCATTTGCTGACATCCTAAGCCAAGTCATATCCCATGCTTTGAGCGCCTGTAATATCATGAGCTCCATTACCACTTCTGTAATTGAAGTTATCACATTGTGATGAATTGATTCATCAAAGAATAGTGTTGACATGCTTTTAATCCTCAGCATTTAATATGATCTTAAAATCTCCTCTTCACAAAAAACTTGTTACTGCAATTTTAATTTTTAGATATTCCTTACAAGCTATAATGATCAAAATCATGCCATCATGCATACAGACCGATTCTGGCCAGTAGGTCAGCTATAAGCATTAACCCAGGCTGTGGGTCATTTCAGGGTTTCTCAGGTGGCACTAGTGGCAAAGAACCCAACTACCAATACAGGAGACACAAGAGACGTAGGTTTGATCCCTGGGTCGGGAAGATCCCCTGAAGGAGGGCATGGCAACACCCTCCAGTATTTCTTTCTTGGAGAATCTCATAGATACAGAAGCCTGGCAGGAGAATCCCATAGATAGAGGATTCCTTAGGGTCACAAGAGTTGGATATGACTGAAGCAGCTTAGCAAGTGGATCAACTCAGTTCTTATTTTTTTAGAAATGTGTGATCTACAAAACATAAAACATACACACTGGAACACTAGAATAATAAAAACATCATAACAACACATTCAAATTTCTCCACAGGTCCTCAAGGGGATTTATTGGCATTATCTACAAAAAGCCCTTCAGATAACCAGAAAGGCTTGAAATAAAAATATGGAGAAAAAATGCTTCAATGAATTAAAACACATTTATCAGATTTAGAGATTGATTATTTACATTCCTATGATGTGCAGTTTCATAGTTAATGACAGGTTACTGGTAAGTGATTTTTTTTTCTCAACAACTGATATAAATTGAGCATTATTTGTTTCACAGAAGTTTTGAATCCCGTTTTATATTTTTCACCATTCTTATTTTCTTTTGTCTCAACAGTCATGTTCATATTAGTATCTTTAGTTCAGTATTCATTCCTCACGTACTATTTAAAGGATAGATAAGGCACCATCATTGATAAGAGGAGCAATATCATTGAAACATTAATCTATTTATAAAATGGACTTGAGAATATAAAATAAAATTTTGCCTCTGAATGACATAATCACAAAATACCACTATCTCTCAAGGTACCATTTGAGCACATAACATTAATGGAACACTACATGTAGAATTAAATTTAAAAAATAACATGGAGAATGAAGGAAATATGTAATATCAAATCAAAATTGCAAGATCTCTACCATTACACTTTAATATGTATGTTATAGCTAAGTAAATGCAACAAGTTAGGCAACAAAAGACTTCCAAAACAAAAGACACACTCAGTGCAATCATTTGGTTTGGTAATATAGAAATTTCCATGAAGCTCACTCAATCTTTATGTCTCCATTGCTCACGAGGGTCAGTTAGCATAATAAGAATTCCATCACATATTTTACCTTTTGCTCCTTTAATTATGATTACATACAGAAAATAGAAAAAAAAAGTGTTGAAATAATGAATAAAGGATGAAAGCAAAGAAAAATAAAGCCTGATGTCTATCTACACAGACATCTATTTGTATATTTAAGTGACAAACATAAACTAGGCTGTTTTGGAATTGGGCTAATTATTTTTCTATATTATGAGACTTTCCTGTAATTTTATATTACTATTCATTTAAAACCACCAGATGATTTTAAACAAAAATATTCTGATCTCCAGTTTAACATATACAGTAAGTTACCTACATAGCAAACTACAAGCTGTGAACTTTTAAAAATGCAAATGTGAGTTCACATGTCCAATCACTTAGGTTAATTCTTATTTCTGGCATATTTTGTCACAAGTGAGGTTTCTTTACAAGTGGTTACGCTTTTGTGTACAAGCTGGAGATAGATCTGCAAGAGGACAACTTCACTGAACTCCCTGCTGTGTAACACAGGAGCTTACAATGAAGACCTGAGGGAATTGAAGGCCCAAGAATGAAGAGACAAGGGGAAGAAGAAATAAACGAAGAACTGAAGAGACTTATGATGCAGGAGATGGCAAGGAGATTTTATTTGAGGAAGCACTGTTAGTTTTTGAGGCCCAGGATCCTGACATAGACTGCTATATGAAGGTTGAGACAATGGTTCAGAACTCAATCTAGTGCTAACGTGTCACTTAAAGATAAAAAGACCTACCACCTAGACATCACTGGATAATCTTTTCAAGGGGATAGATAGAATTGAAACCAGGAAGGAACCAAAACCTGTGTCATTAGCATCAGGTATGAGTGAAATTGCAGCTTGCACTCCATCTCTAATTGCTGATGATCTTTCAGTTCTTCCATTTTCTACTTCCTGTATCTCCTCTGGTCAGTAACTGTTCTTGCCAGCTCTTGAATGTCAGCTGTTGTACTGTACTACTGTAGTTTTCAAAGTCCTGTTTTTGTTCAGTTGCTAAGTCATGTTAAACTCCTAGTGACTCCATGGATTGAACTATGCTAGGCTCCTCTGTCTTCCACTATCTCCTGGAGTTTGTTCAAATTCATGCCCATTGAATCAGTGATGTCATGCAATCATCTCATCATCTGTCACCCCCCTCCACCTTCTCCTTCTGCCATCAGTCTTTCCCAGCATCAAGGTCTTTTACAATGAAGTCAGCTCTTCCCATAAGGGGGCCAAAGTATTGGAGCTTCACCAATAGTCCATCCAATGAATATTCAGGGGAGATTTACTTAGGCGTTGATTGGATTAATCTCCTTGTGGCCCAAGGGACTCTCAAGAGTATTTTCCAGCACCACAAATTAAACATATCAATTTTTCAGCAGCTAGGCTTCTTTATAGTCCAACTATCCCATCTGTACACATGACAACTAGAAAAAAAAAAAACACACATAGCTTTGACTATATGAACCTTTGTAGGCATGGTGATGTCTCTGCTCTTTAATGGATTGTCTAGGTTTGTCATAGCTTTCATTTCAAGTAGCAAGTGTCTTTTAATTTCATGGTTGCAGTCAGTTAATGAATCATTGATTCATTCAATGATTGATTCATTCAATCAATGATTAAAAAAATCAATCATTAATGATTTTGGAGCCCAAGAAAATAAAAGCTGTCACTGCTTTCAGTTTACCACCTTCTATTTGCCATGAAGTGATGAGACCAACTGTTATAATCCTATATATATATATATAAATGTTGAGTTTCAAGTCAGCTTTTTCACTCTCCTCTTTCACCTTCCATAGGCTCTTTATTTTCTCTTCACTTCCTCCCATTAGAGTGCTATCATCTGCATATCAGAGACTGCCAATATTTCTTCTAGAAATCTGGATTCTAGCTTGTGATTCATTCAGCCTGGCATTTTGCATGGTATACTCTTCATTTAAGCTAAATAAGCAGGGAGACAATATACAGCCTTGTCATACTCCCTTCTCACTTTTGAACCAATCATAGTTTTTTCCATATCTGGTTCTAATTGTTGCTTCTTGACTGCATTCAGTTTTCTCAGAAGACAAGTAATGTGGTCTGACACTCCCAACCCTTTTAAGAATTTTCTACCATTTGTGGTGATCCACATAGTTAAAGGCTTTAGCATGGTCAGTGAAGCAGAAGTAGATTTTTTTTTTTCCCCTTGAACTGCCTGTTTTCTCAATGATCCAATGAATTTTGGCAATTTGATCTCTGGTTCCTCTGCCTTTTCTAAACCTAGCTTGTACATCTGGAAGTTCACATACTGCTGAAGCTTAACTTGAAGGATTTTGAGCATAATCTTGCTAGCATGTGAAATGAGTGCAATTGTGTGGTAGTTTAAACATTCTTTGGTATCACCCTTATCTAAGATTGGAACGAAAACTGGCCTTATCCAGTCCTGTGGTCACTACATAGCTTTCCAAATTAGCTGACATATTGAGTGTAGCACTTTAATAGCATCATATTTTAGGATTGCAAATAATCAGTTGTAATGCTGTCACCTTCACTAACTTTGTTCATAGTAATGTTTCCTAAGGCCCCCAAGACTTCACACTCCAGGATGTTTAGGTCTATGTGAGTGACCACCCCATCGTGGTCATCCAGGTCATTTGTCTAACTCAGTGAAACCAAACCATGCCTGCGGGGCAACCCAACAGGGGCGGGTCATGGTGGAGAAGGCTGACAGAATGTGGTCCACTGGAGAAGGGAATGGCAAGCCACTTCAGTATTCTTTCCTTGAGAACCCCATGAACAGTATGAAAAGGCAATATGATAGGATACCAAAAGAGAAACTCCCCAGGTCATTAGGTGCCTAATATGTTACTGGAGATCAGTGGAGAAATAACTCCAAAAAGAATGAAGGGATGGAGCCAAAGCAAAAAAAAAAAAAAAAAAAACTCGGCTGTGCATGTGACTGATGATAGAAGCAAGATCTGATGCTGTAAAGAGCAATATTGCATAGGAACCTGGAATGTCAGGTCCATGAATCAAGGCAAATTGGAAGTGGTCAAACAAGAAATGGCAAGGGTGAACGTCGACATTCTAGGAATCAGCTAACTAAAATGGACTGGAATGGGTGAATTTAACTCAGATGACCATTATATCTACTACTGCAGGTGGAATCGCTCAGAAGAAATGGAGTAACCATCATGGTCAACAAAAGAGTCCTAAATGCAGTACTTGGATGCAGTCTCAAAAACAACAGAATGATCTCTGTTCATTTCCAAGGCAAACCATTCAATATCACAGTTATCCAAGTCTATGCCCCAACAGCTAATGCTGAAGAAGCTGGAGTTGAATGGTTTTATGAAGACCTAAAAGACCTTTTAGAATTAACACCCAAAAAGATGTCCTTTTCATTATAGGTGACTGGAATGCTAAAGTAGGAAAACAAGAAACACCTGGAGTAACAGGCAAATTTGGCCTTGGAGTATGGAATGAAGCAGGGAAAGATAATAGAGTTTTGCCAAGAAAATGCACTGGTCATAGCAAACACCCTCTTGCAACAACACAAGAGAAGACTCTACACATGGACATCACCAGATGGTCAACACCATCTGATTGATTATATTCTATGCAGCCAAAGATGGAGAAGCTCTATACTGTCAACAAAAACAAGACCAGGAGCTGACTGTGGCTCAGATCATGAACTCCTTATTGCCAAATGGAGACTTAAATTGAAGAAAGTGGGGAAAACTACTAGACCATTCAGGTATGACCTAAATCAAATCCCTTATGATTATACAGTGGAAGTGAGAAATAGATTTAAGGGCCTAGATCTGATGGAGTGTCTGATGAACTATGGAATGAAGTTTGTGACATTGTATGGGAGACAAGGATCAAGACCATTCCCATGAAAAAGAAATACAAAAAAGCAAAATGGCCATCTGGAGAGGCCTTACAAAAAGCTCTGAAAAGAAGAGAGGCAAAAAGCAAAGGAGAAAAGGAAAGATATAAGCATCTGAATGCAAAGTTGCAAAGAATAGCAAGGAGAAATAAGAAAGACTTCTTTAGCAATCAATGCAAAGAAATAGAGGAAAAGAACAGAATGGGAAAGACTAGAGATCTCTTCAAGAAAATTAGAGATACCAAGGGAACATTTCATGCAAAGATGGGCTCAATAAAGGACATAAATGGTATGGACCTAACAGAAGTTGAAGACATTAAGAAGAGGTGGCAAGAATACACAGAAGAACTGTACAAAAAAGATCTTCACTACCCAGATAATCATGATGATGTGATCACTCATCTAGAGCCAGACATCTTGGAATGTGAAGTTAAATGGGCCTTAGAAAGCATCACTACGAACAAAGGTAGTGGAGGTGATGGAACTCCAGTTGAGCTCTGTCAAATCCTGAAAGATGATGCTATCAAAGTGTTACACTCAATATGCCAGCAAATTTGGAAAACTCAGCAGTGGCCACAGGACTTAAAAGGTCAGTTTTCATTCCAATCCAAAGAAAGACAATGCCAAAAAATGCTCAAACTACCATGCAATTGCACTCATCTCATATGCTAGTAAAGTAATACTCAAAATTCTCCAAGCCAGGCTTTGGCAATATGTGAATCATGAATTCCTTGATGTTCAAGCTGGTTTTAGAAAAGGCAGAGGAACCAGAGATCAAATTGCCAGTATCCGCTGGATCATGGAAAAAGAGAGTTCCAGAAAGACAACTATTCCTGCTTTATTGACTATGCCAAAGCCTTCAACTGTATGGATCACAATAAACTTTGGAAAATTCTGAAAGAGATGGGAATACCAGACCACCTGACCTGCCTCTTGAGAAATCTGTATGCAGGTCAGGAAGCAACAGATAGAACTGGACATGGAACAACAGACTGGTTCCAAATAGGAAAAGGAGTACATCAAGGCTGTGTATTGTCACCCTGCTTATTTAACTTCTATGCCGAGTACATCATGAGAAACACTGGACTGGAAGAAACACAAGCTGGAATCAAGATTACCAGGAGAAATAGCAATAACCTCAGATATGCAGATGGCACCACCCTTATGGCAGAAAGTGAAGAGGAGCTAAAAAGCCTCTTGATGAAATTGAAAGTGGAGAGTGAAAAAGTTGGCTTAAAGCTCAGCATTCAGAAAACAAAGATCATGGCATCTGGTCCCATCACTTCATGGGAAATAGATGGGGAAACAGTGGAAACAGTGTCAGACTTTTCTTGGGGCAGGTTCCAAAATCACTGCAGATGGTGACTGCAACCATGAAATTAAAAGACACTTACTCCTTGGAAGAAAAGTTATGACCAACCTAAATAGCATATTCAAAAGCAGAGACATTACTTTGCCAACTAAGGTCCATCTGGTCAAGGCTATGGTGTTTTCATTGGTCATGTATGGATTTGAGAGTTGGACTGTGAAGAAAGCTGAGCGCCGAAGAATTGATGCTTTTGAACTGTGGTGTTGGAGAAGACTCTTGAGAGTCCCTTGGACTGCAAGGAGATCCAACCAGTCCATTCTGAAGGAGATCAGCCCTGGGATTTCTTTGGAAGGAATGATGCTAAAGCTGAAACTCCAATACTTTGGCCACCTCATGTGAAGAGTTGACTCATTGGAAAAGACTCTGATGCTGGGAGGGATTGGGGGCAGGAGGAGAAGGGGACGACCGAGGATGAGATGGCTGGATGGCATCACAGACCTGATGAACATGAGTCTGAGTGAACTCCGAGAGATCATGATGAACAGGGAGGGAGGCCTGGTGTGCTGCGATTCATGGGGTCACAAAGAGTCGGACACGACTGAGCAACTGAACTGAACTGAAGACCTTTCTTGTGTAGTTATCTGTATATTCTTAATTTCTTTTGCTTCTCTTAGCTCTTTACAATTTCTGTCCATTATTGTGCTCATCCTTAAATGAAATGTCCCCTTGATCTCTCCAATATTCTTGAAGAGCTCTAAAGTCTTTCCCATTCTATTGTCTCCCTCTTATTTTGCAGTGCTCATTTAAGAATGCTTTTTTTTCTTTCTTATGTTCTGGCGCTCTGCTTTAAGTAGTATATATCTTTCCCCTTTTCCTATGCTTTTCAATTCTCTTCTTTCCTCAGATATTTGCAAACCCTCCTCAAATAACCATTTTGTTTTCTTACATTTCTTTTTTTGCGGGGTAGTTTTGATCACTCCCTCCTATACAATGTAATGAATCTCTCTCTATAGTTCTTCAAGCACTTTTTTTTTTTTAACCATATCTAATCCCTTGAATCCACCTTATAATCATAAGGGATTTGATTTAGCTCATACCTGAATGGCCTAGTTGTTACCCTTCTTTCTTCAATTTAAGTCTGAATTTTGTAGTAAGGAGCTCATAATTTGAGAAACAGTCACCTCTTGGTCTTGTTTTACTGACTGTATAGTGCTTCTTTATGTTTGGCTGCAAAGAACATAATCAATATGATTTCAGTAGTGACAGTCTGGTGATGTCTGTGTGTAGATGTCCATGTCTTCAGCTGTTGGAAAAGAGTGCATGTTTTATTAATAAACTCTGCTAGTCTTTGCCCTGATTTATTTTGTACTCCAAGGCTAAACTTGTCTGTTATTCTGAGTATGTCTTGACTTTCTTCTTTTGCATTCCAATCCCCTATAATGTAAAGGGCATATTTTTGTTTGTTTGTTTTGGTGTTCTAGAAAGTTTTACAGGTCTTTATAGAGCTGGTCAACTTCACTTTTTTCCACATCAGTGGTTGAGGCAGACAAATTACTGTGATGTTGAATTATTTGCTTTGGAAACGAGCTAAAATTATCCATTCTTTTTGAGACTGCACCCAAGGACTGCATTTTGGACTCTTTTGTTGACAATAAGGGCTCCTCCATTTCTTCTAATGGTTTCTTGCCCAAACATGAACAATATAAAATGATCATATGAATTAAATTTTCCCATTCTCATCCATTTTAGTTCCTAAGATGTTGATGTTTACCCTTGCCATCTCCTCCTAGACCATGTTGAAATTACTTTGATTGAATGTACCTAACATTTCAGGTTCCTATGCAATATTGTTCTTTACAGCATCACACTTTACTTTCTACAACAGGCACATCCACAACTAAAAGTCATTCCTGCTCTGGCCTAGCCACTTCTTTCTTATTGGAGCTATCAGTAATTGTTCTCTGTTCTTCCCCAGTAACATGCTGGACACCTTCCAACCTCGGGGGGATCATGTTTAGGCTCAACTTTCTATCTTTTTGCCTTTCCCTACTGTCCATGGGCTCCTCCAGGCAAGGACGCTGGAGTGGGTTGCCATTTCCTTCTCCAGTGGATCATATTTTGTCAGAACTCTTCACTGTGACCCATCTTTCTTGAGTGGTCCTCCACAGCATGACTCATAGTCATTGAGTTATAAAAGCCCCTTTGTCAGAACAAGACTATGATCCATGAAGGGCAGATATGTATAGTAATAATATTATATATACATACATACACACACAGTCTAATAATATTCAGTTATAAAAAGAATAAAATCCTGACACTTGCAAAAACATGGATGATGGATGGACCTTGAGGACACTATGCTAAGTGTACCATAAGATTAAAAATCTTCAGTTTTTTGTTTTTATGTAATATTTGTGTGAGAAGTCTTCTAAGCCTATTACAATACAGTACTATTAATACATAAGTAATTGTCTTAGTTGGGTACCTAAGCTAACTTTGTTGGAATTATTAGCAATTGGACTTACAAATGCACTCTCAGGACAGAATGCATTCATATGTTGAGGGCTGATGAACTCAGTAACTCATTTGAAATCAAATTCAAGTTAATTTCCTTCACATGCTTTCCAAATCTATTTCTTTCACCAAATTTCCCATTTCCTTGAGGCACACAGTATTCTATTCACCCCTTAAGAAATCATTCTCAATATCATTTCTACATTTTCTGTCAAACCTGATGCAAATTCATCTGTAATTCATCTCCTAAATATTATGCAGTGTCAGTGGTTATAATCTGAGGTACTACCACTAATCTAATAATTTTATACATACCAATTGGTCTTTTGAAGTTTATACTTTAAAATCAAGGTGAGACTTTGATATTTCTTTCTCAAAAATTCTTGATGATTCTATATTGTATTCATGATAAATATCTAAATCACTTCATATGTCATAATGTTCCATTGACTTGTGTCATCTCTTTCTTCAGTCCATCTCACAAAAAAGTTATTTGATTTAACTTGGTATCTAACCCTTTCCTCTTTCTGATGAATTACCATACATGCATTGTCACTTACTTTTCCTTACATGACTAGATCCTAATTATTCAACTATCAATTCTAATTAACTCCTTAGGAGAGCATACCCTAGCAGCTACTGGCTGACTTAGAATACTTTTGTAATTCTTTCATAGTCTTTAGTGTCTTTAGTTGCATGAAGTGAAGTGAAGTTGCTCAGTCGTGTCCGACTCTTCGTGACCCTGCGGATTGTAGCCTACCAGACTCCTCCATCCATGGGATTTTCCAGGCAAGAATACTGGAGTGGGCTGCCATTTCCTTCTCCAGAGGATCTTCTAGACCCAGGGATTGAACCCGGGTCTCCCACATTGCAGGCAGACAATTTAACCTCTGAGCCACCAATAGTGCTCATCAAAATGTATGGTAATGTCTTGTGTAATTTCTTTCTATGACAATTAACTTTAAAATTGTTGAGAAAAGATGTCATGAATTCTATTTCTGAATTTCTAGCATCTGCTTCTATACTACATTAAAAAAATGGCTGAAAAGTGTTTTCTTTTTTTCTTGATAAGATGATGCTGACCTTTATTCATAATTTTTGTTGAAAAGTGTTTTTGAATTAATAAATTATCAAATGGATGAGATTCAATAAATAAAAATTTGCATTAAAATCAATTAAAAATAATTAAATTTTAGATATTAACAAATAATTATATATAAATTTGATCATCCTTCTACTGAAGATTACCAAGCCAAGACAACAGAGGAACAGAAGTTGACATTAATAAATCTGACATTTATATTACTAGCATTTGGAGGTTTTCCAATTTAAAACAAAAGTTGTTTTAGAAAAAGATATATCAGTTCCAATTTCATCCATCTCATTAGAACTGAGTCAAATTTATTCTTTTTAAGGGCTGAGTAGTACTCCATTGTGTATATGTACCACTGCTTTCTTATCCAATCATCTGCTGATGGACATCTAGGTTGCTTCCATGTCCTGGCTATTATAAACAGTGCTGCAATGAACATTGGGGTACATGTGTCTCTTTCAATTCTGGTTTCCTCGGTGTGTATGCCCAGAAGTGGGATTGCTGGGTCATAAGGCAGTTCTATTTGCAATTTTTTAAGGAATCTCCACACTGTTTTCCATAATGGCTGTACTAGTTTGTATTCCCACCAGCAGTGTAAGAGGGTTCCCTTTTCTCCACATCCTCTCCAGCATTTATTGCTTGTAGACTTTTGGATCGCAGCCATTCTGACTGGTGTGAAATGGTACCTCATTGTGGTCTTGATTTGCATTTCTCTGATAATGAGTGATGTTGAACATCTTTTCATGTGTTTGTTAGCCATCCGTATGTCTTCTTTGGAGAAATGCCTATTTAGTTCTTTGGTCCATTTTTTTTTATTGAATCATTTATTTTTTCTGGAGTTGAGCTGCATAAGTTGCTTATACATCTTTGAGATTAGTTGTTTGTCAGTTGTTTCATTTGCTATTGTTTTCTCCCATTCAGAAGGCTGTCTTTTCACCTTGCTTTTAGTTTCCTTTGTTGTGCAGAAGCTTTTAATTTTAATTAGATCCCATTTGTTTATCTTTGCTTTTATTTCATATATATGGAATTTAGAAGACAGTAATGATGACTCTATATGTGAGACAACAAAGAGACAAAGAGGTATAGAGTGGACTTTTGGACTCTGAGGGAGAGGGAAAGGGTGGGATGGTTTGGGAGAATGGCAATGAAACATGTATATTTTCTTGTAAGAAATGAAGCGCCAATCTATGTTCAATGTAGGATGCAGGATGCATGGGGCTGATGCACAGGATGATTCAAGCAGAGGATGTGGGGTGGGAGGTGGGAGGGGGCTTCGGCATTGGGAGATTGTGTTCACCTATGGCTGATTCGTGTCAATGTATGGCAAAACAAATACAGTATTGTAATTAAAAAAATAAATAAATTTAAAAAATAGTGGTACTAGGACACTTCCAGAATAAAAAAAAAAAGAAAAAGATATTTAAAATGGTAAAATAATAAACCCAGACTAAAATCTATAAAAATAGGGTAATTTTGAATAAAATAATGCATAACTCAAAATAAGAAATCAATAAGTGCTTCTAATTACATGTTAGAGTTGTAAAGAGAATTAATAGTGGAAGATAAACTAGAGAGCATATTAAAAACAGAGACATCACTTTGCCAACAAAGGTTCATATAGTCAAAACGATGATTTTTCCAGTAGTCATGTATGGATGTGAGAGTTGAATCATATAGAAGGCGGATTGCCAAAGAACTGATGCTTTTGAACTGTGGTGCTGGACAAGACTCTTAAGATTCCCTTGGACTGCAAGGAGATCCAACAAGTCAATCCAAAAGGAAATTATCCCTGGATATTATTGGAAGGAGTGATGCTGAAACTGAAACTCCAACACTTTGACCACCTGATGCGAACAGCCAACGGATTGGAAATGACCTTGATGCTGGGAAACATGCAGGACCCCTGATTCAGGAGGAGAAGGGGGCAACAGAGGAAGAGATAATAGGATGACATCATCAACTCAATGAAGATGATTTTGAGCAAACTCCAGAAGGCAGTGAAGGATAGGGAAGCTAGGTGTATTGCAGTTCCTGGGGTCACAAAGAGTCAGATACAACTTAGTGACTGAATAACAAATAGTGGGAGATAGGTCACAGTGAAAGATCAAGATCAATCACAGAGCAACATATGAAGAAAATACATAAATTTTATAATTTTATAATATAAAATATTATAATTTTATAATATAAAAATATTATAATTATAAAAACATTATAATTTTATAATATAAAAAGTTTAAAGAAACAAAAAGAAGGCATAATTCAAACTCCAAGAGGAGAGGAGAGAAAGTGGAAGAAACTATATCAAGACTGTTCTAAAACTGATGAGAGAGTTTCATGAAGAAAGCAGTGGTTAGACAGTCATCACCTCAGTAATAATTACTGAACTCAGAAGGTAAGTTTTAAAGAAAATAACTGGAAAATTGTAATTCAATACAACAAAATATTCTTTAATATCAAAAATAATACAAATATTTTTTCTGAATAAAACACAATTTGTCAAATGTAGGCCTGGATAATAATAATAAAGGCGGTGTTTCATTTATGGGAGCAATGACATATGCAAATAGAGAAATAAAGAGAAACTGAACACGATGAAAAGTATACTTGATAATGGTGAATTTGTTGGTCCAGACTAACTCTTCTACTGAGAATTAGTAGAAAAGTTTTATAAATATAGAAATATTGTCCTATAAATTTCAGTGAGCCAACAGAAAAATATGAGGGTTTATGGGGCTGTGAGAAGAATAAAACTTCAGAAAGTTAGACCAATATTAGGGTGTGCGTTAGCAGTATCTGACAATTCTCAGTAAAGCAGCAAGAGTGGTAGAATGTCTATTTAGAAAATATTGAAAGAATCATGTTCCTAAGATAAAAATCTGATATTGGATCCCATGATTTAAATTCAGTTTCCATAGCAATACACTGTGAAGGTAAGGTATACAAAAGGAAAAAAGGTATACAAAAGGAAAAAATAAAAAAAAAATATAAATATTCATAGGGACTAAAGTCTAGCTTTGTATTATTATTTTATTAAATTTCTGAATGAATTAAATAATATTAGCATCTCTAGTCCAATATCTGCCAGAAGCAAAGCATAGATTCCAAATATTGATGCAATCATTAAAATGAAATGTATGGCAGTCAAAAATAATGCACAGTGCTAAGGTATAACCAGATATGAGTGAAAGTCGCTCAGTCATGTCTGACTGTTTGCGACCCCATGGACTATAGAGTCCATGGAATTATCCAGGCCAGAATAATGCAGTGGGTGGCCTATCTCTACTCTAGGGAATCTTTCTAACCCGTGGATCAAACCCAGTTCCTCACATTGCAGGTGGATTCTTTACCAGCTGAGCAACAAGGGAAGCCCAACCATAAAGGCAAAGGTGTGATTTGAAAATAAGAAAAATGAACATCAATTGAAACAGATATACAAGAGAGTCAATGAAATTATTAAACTGAAATAAATGAAATTTGCATGAAATTAAATTTCATTAAATGCATGCATACAGGAAGATTGTAGGCAATATAAATGAATTAAATATCTATCCCATCTCAAGAATAAAAGACTATTAAATTGAATAAAAGTAGAAAAAATAATACAAATTAGTGCATAAATTAATCAAAAGAAAAAAATAATGTGATCATGACAAAAATTTACTTTTGAAATGATAAAGTTTCACAGTCTCTTGAAGAAAGATCAATAACAAAAGCACAAGTAAATAATATTAATATATGAAAATAAAAGCATTACTACATACACTAGAAATTTCAAAAAGCTACTGACATTATTCCCAATGAGCTTGAAAATTTAAAAGAAATGTAAAAAGTTAATCCATAACAATTGAAACTCGTAAGAATAAATAGAAAGCATGAATTTTAAAAAAAAACTACTAAATAAAATTGAATTTATATTAAACTCCTCCCTACAATTGAACTCCATGCCCGGATGTTTTTTCCTTTGACTCTTTCCAAATATTCTAGGAAAAATTACGTAAGTTAAAGATTAACTGGCAGAGAATAATAAAAAAGAATATACTTTAACTTAACCAAGCCAGTACAGGTTTGATAGTAAAACAGAAGAAGGAAATGACAAGGGATTAAAACTATAGTTTTGTTCCAGTAACTACTTCAGAAGTTCTAAAACACAATTAAGATAATTCAAAGACTAAATAAATGGAAGGTATCACATATTCATTAATGAAAACACTATAAAAATAAATTTTTGTCAAATTTATTTATAAAGATCTTATAATCTCTCAAGAAAACTGTTTATCAAGTTGATTGTAACATTTATATGAAAACATAAAAGAACTAGAGTAGACAAAAACCTTGAAGAGGAAGAGTGTACTATACAGTATCTCAGAATATATCATAAAGATACAACGACTGAGACAGTTTGATATTGGCTCAAACTTAATGAGCAATTAAATCAAACAAAAAAATCCAGCAATATATCCTCATATATATTTATATTTATGGAGAAGGCAATAACACCCCCACTCCAGTACTCTTGCCTGGAAAATCCCATGGATGGAGGAGCCTGGTGGGCTGCAGTCCATGGGGTTGCAAAGAGTTGGACATGACTGAGAGACTTCACTTTCACTTTTCACTCTGATGCATTGGAGAAGACTATGGCAACCCACTCCAGTGTTCTTGTCTGAAGAATCCCAGGGACAGAAGAGCTTGGTAGGCTGCCATCTCTGAGGTCTCACAGAGTCGGACACGACTGAAGCAACTTAGCAGCAACAGCAGCAGCATATTTATATTTAATTATATTATGATAGAACAAGTGACAAATGAATCACTGTTTAACTAATGGTGATAATTTAACTGAAATCTATAAATAGAGTATTTATTATATTATCCAAACTTGAGTCCCTCCCCATACTTAAAAATAGATTCAAGTTGAATTGTAGATCATGATATTAAAAGCAGAAAAAGTCATAGAAGGTGACATAGAGCAATATCTTCATGTCTTAGAGTTAAAGAGTTTGTAAATAGTACACAGATATAAAAATTTGATAGACTTCTCTATAGAAAATTTAATAATTTATAGTCATATACTAGTCAGATCTAATAAAGCACTAAATGAAAAAAAAGGTATTAAAAATAAATGATAAAAATTTTACTGCAAAAAAATCCTCCTCAGCAACTTTTGATTTCTGAATTCAGCACATAGAAGTTGCCAATACATCTTAGTAATGAACAAAAATCTAAGCAAACTGAAAGATGTACCTGAGAGACCAAGAAAGGAAGTGAAACCATAAGGCATATCATTATCTCCCAAATTGGAAGGACAGACAGGCAAATACAGAGAATCAAAAATTACTGAGACAGAGGACAGGAGGTTACTGGAGGTTCAGGACAGACAATTCTGAGATTAGCAGTTCCACAGGGACCCAGTAATGGTTGCTAGATCCCACATGAGTTTGTAAGTTTTACCTCCAGAGTGCTACCATTTTCTCAGAATAAATATCAGATAAAAATTTCCTCATGTTTCCTTCAGGGGTGAGGGAAGGGAGACATCTTGAATACCAAGGCATTCTATGCTCCTTAAATCTGTCCTCAGGTGAAACTATTTAAATAGAGTCAAATCTGTAGGATTTTATCAGAGCCTAACTGATAGCTCAGTTCAGTTGCTCAGTCCTGTCCAGCTCTTTGCAACTGTCTGGACTGCAGCACGACAGGCCTCCCTGTCCATCACCAACTCCCAGGATTTACTCAAACTCATGTCCATCAAGTCGGTGATGCCATACAAGCATCTCATCCTCTGTTGTCCCCTTCTCCTCTGGCCTACAACCTCTCTTGGCATCAGGGTCTTTTCAAATGAGTCAGTTCTTCACATCAGGTGGCCAAAGTATTGGTGTTTCAGCCATTAGTCCTTCCAGTGAATATTCAGGATTGATGTCATTAGGGATGGATTGGATATATCTCTTTGCAGTCCAAGGGACTCTGAAGAGTATTCTAAACACCACAGTTCAAAAGCATCACTTTTTTGGTGCTCTGCTTTCTTTATAGTCTGATTCTTACATCTGTACGTGACTACTGGAAAAACTATAGCTTGGACTAGACAGACCTTTGCCAGCAAAATAAAGTCTCTTCTTTTTAATATGCTGCGTAGGTTGGTCATAACTTCTCTTCCAAGGAGCAAGTGTCTTTTCATTTCATGGCTGCAGTCGCCATTTGCAGTGATTTTGGAGCCTTCTCTCCAAAACAAAATAAAGTCTGTCACTGTTTCCATTGTTTCCCCATCTATTTGCCATGAAGTGATGGGACCAGATGCCATGATCTTCATCTTATGGATGTTGAGTTTTAAGTCATCTTTTTCAGTCTCTTCTTTTACTTCATTAAGAGGCTCTTTAGTTTTTCTTCACTTTCTGCCATAAGTGTGGTGTCATCTGCATATCTTAGGTTATTTCTAAGATATGATATTTCTCCCAGAAGTCTTGACTCCACGTTGTACTTCATTCACTCCAGCATTTCTCATGATGTACTCTGCACACACGTTACATAAGCAGGGCAACTATATACAGTCTTGTGGTACTCCTTTCCTGATTTGTTGTCAGTCTGTTGTTCGATGTCTAGTTCTAACTGTTGCTTCTTGACCTGCATACAGATTTCTCAAGAGGCAGATCAGGTGGTATTCCCATCTTGTTAAGAATTTTCCACAGTTTGTTGTGATCCGTAGAGTCAAAGGCTTTGGGAGAAGGGAAAGTAAAGACACAGTGTAGTTGATGCTGGCATTCCATGCAGAGCAAGGGATATACCCAATTCCAACTCCCTCTAGCCCTCTACATGGAAGAAAGAAAATACCCATTCCAGTCCACTCTAGCCATCCTGTCCCAGATAAGAGGGAGAGGGTATAGAAAAGCACTTCTGAAATTAACACTCCAGAAACACAGACTCCTGACCCATTGCTATCACATTACTTAAGTCATAATTACTACAGTTCTTTTACCCAGTTTATTTGTCTGATTATGAAGAAAAAGTATAAGGTGAACTAAAGATTAAAAAATAGTTTGAAGAGACAGAGCAAGCATCATATGTAGTTGGATATGCCAGCGGAATTGAAATTATCAAATTGGAAATTTAAAACAACCATGATTCATATGCTAATGCTCTTGTGCAAAAGTAGACAGCATACAAGAACAGATGGGCAAGTAAGCAGACAGATAAGAATTCTAAGAAAAAGTCAAAATGAAATGTTAGAGATAAAAACCATTATAACTGAAATTTCCTTAATAGCTATTAATAATTAATATCAATAGTGGACTTATTAAACTGAACACAGCTGAGGAAAGAATCTCTGAGCCTGAAGATATCTCAATATAAACTGTCAAAACTGAAAGTCAAAAAGAAAAAGGACTGAGAAGAAAAGAAAACAAAATATATAAGAACTGTGAGACAACTACTAAATACACCTAATGGGAATGTCAAAAAGAAATTAAAGCAAGCAAGAAAAAAAGAAATCTTTGATATAATAGCACTGAGAATTTTCCCAAATAATGTCAGACAATAAACTACAGATCAAAAAACACAAAGCAGAATAAATGTAAAAAAAAAAAAAAAAAAAACACCTACCTCTGGGCATATCATAATCGAACTATAGAAAATCAAATTTTAAAATTCTGATAAAAGTCAGATGAAGAAGCACTTTACCCATAGAGGAGAATATATATTCTTCTCAAGCTTAGAAAAGACTATTCATCAAGATAGACCATGTTTTGAGCCATAAATTATATCCTAATAAATTAAACTGGATAGAAGCATTATAATATCTGTTCTCAGATCACAATGGAATTGAACTACTAAACAGTAAAAGAAAGATAGGTGGAAAATACCAAAATACTTGATTAAACAACACACTTTTAAATAATATATGATTCAAGAAGAAATTTCAAAAGATTTTTTTTTAATATTTGACAATAAAAATGAAAGCATGACTTACTAAAACTCATGGGATACAGTAAAAACAGTCCCTTTTGAAAACTATATTATTGAATGTATATATTAGAAGAAAGATCTAAAAATTAATAATCTAAGCTTCCACCATACTTAACTATAAAAAGAAGAGCAAACTAAATCTAAATTAAGCTGAAGGAGAGAGCAGAAATCAATTAAACTGAAAATATTAAATCAATAGAGAAAGTCAACAGAACCAAAATCTAGTTCTTGAAAAAGTCAATATAGTAGACAACCATCTAGCCAGACCAACTAAGAAAAACAGAGAGAGGACATCAATTACTTCTATCAGAAATGAAAGAGGGAACATTACTATAGAACTCATGGAAATTAAAATTATATTCAGTAGAATATTATGAGCAATTCTATGTCCACAAATTTGATAACATAAATGAAACAGAGCAGTTTCTTGAAAGGCACAGTGTCAAAATATATACAAGAAGAAATGGAACATATGAATAGGCTTATATCTATTAAAGAGATTGAATTGATATATAATAAATTTCCAAAACGGGAAACATCAGGTCCAGAAGAACTCACTTGAATGGAGCACGGAGGCCTTCTCTCAATATGATCATCATCTAATTCTGTCAAACTATTCTGCACTAAAGCTGACAGTCTGAAATAAGTTAATAAACTAATTATTAGCTTGCAATGAATAAAATTACATTGAAATTGGTACTTTTTCCCAAGCTATTTTATAGAATTAGATATAGACAAAATTAAAACTGATCTACTTAAAAAGAAATAATTCAACTTTAGTAATTTTTTTCTATGAAATTTGGACTGAGAGTAAGTGACAGGTGATATAATGGAGGTAGTTTAATGAATAAATCGATGGACTACTTCTTGTTTACAATGGAGTGGAGTGAAATATAAAAAATAAGTAACAAGCTAATTTCGAGTAGATTGTATTGTAAATAATTAGCATACAGGTTGTCCCTTCCACACCATTTCCAACATGACGCTTCTATCTCAGGTTACTATGCATACACCACTCTTAGAATCTCAGGGAAGGAAAGCATCAGAAGAAATGTCAAAGGGAAATCCAGAATCAATTCTTAATATCAATTTCAAAGGGAATATTTCAAAACTTCTGACAGAGATAAAATACTTATATTTTGCATTGGCAAAGGCTAAGTTTTTTGAAGTCCACTTCTGAAAACCCCAGGTGCTAACAAATTTTAAAAGGGGGAAAACTACAAGACAATGTAAATCAGACTCTCTATTATAAGTAAAATTAAATTAATTAAATTGGGATGATGAAGAAGTCCAGAAAAATGAAGGTGTTAGGACAAATTTAGGGAGTTAGGGAGACAAGACCTTGTCTCTAGGATCCAGACTAGAATAGAACAATAAATCATCATGCTTACTACCTTCCAGGGCACTCCCTCTACCTCCATGTGTGTGTGTGCTCAGCCGCTTCAGTCCTGTCCAACTCTGCAAACTTCTGGCTCCTCAGTCCATGGGATTGTCCAGGCAAGAATACTGTAGTTGATTGCCATGCCCTCCTCCAGGGGATCTTCCTGATCCGGGGATCGAAGCTGCATCTCCTGAATTGCAGGGGGATTCTTGACTCACTGAGCCACCTGGGAACTATGCTATGCATTTCTTCTCTTCACAAATCTACAGGAATTTAGATCAACAGTGGGAAGAAAGTGGGTGGGAAATATGCACACTGAGTAATAAAGAATTCAAATGACTTAGTTTCTCCTTCATTGTACTGAAATTATCTCTCCTTAGCACAGTTAAGCTTGTGATAGAAATCAAGTAGTAATCATTAGACAAAATTACCATTCATTAGCAACTGAGTTTATAATCTGAAACTTATACTCAGTTACCAGTTAAAGAAATGTGATATTTGCTTTCAGAGAAAATATATTGTGTATTAGAATAGAGAGTACCCGGGGAGACAGACCTATATTAGCTATGTAGGTTAGAAGAATCAGGATTCTTCATTGTAAAGCAACAGAAGCCGACTTTTAGAAAAAGAATATTGGCTGGCTCAGAATTTTTGGAAGTGTGAAAAACTAGCTTGAGGCTAAGTTTTCAGAATCAAAACAAAACATTACAAGAAACCATGGAAAAGAGATCTAAGGAAGAGATGGAGAATGCCAAGCCAGAACTAAACTTGACTGTTTCAGTGACAAGCATCAGAGCTCTTTTGTGCAATAAACAGTACTGGGACAGCATTTCTTTTCTTTTTATTATTATTATTATTTTTTATTATTTAATTTATTTATTTTTTAAATTACAATACTGTATTTGTTTTGCCATACATTGACATGAATCAGCCATAGGTGAACACAATCTCCCAATGCTGAAGCCCCTCCCACCTCCCACCCCACATCCTCTACTTGAATCATCCTGTGCATCAGCCCCATGCATCCTGCATCCTACATTGAACATAGATTGGCGCTTTGATTCTTACAAGAAAATATACATGTTTCATTGCCATTCTCCTGGGCTAGCTCAACTACCTCTTTAGAAAACAAAGAGCAAAGCAACAAACATACAAAATCCCTCAAAAATAAAAGTAAAAGGAGCCTAAAAAGCACTTTTTGTGTTCTCATTTTACTCTTATCTACACTGAAGAATGAGCTTCCTTGGTGGCTCAGTGGTAAAGAAACTGCCTTTTAATGCAGGAGACAAGGGTTTGATCCCTTAGTTAGAAAGCTCCCCTGGAGGAGGAAATGGCAATGCACTCCAGTATCTTCGCCTGAGAAAGCCCATGGACAGAGGTGCTTGGAGGGCTATAGTTCACAGGATTGCAAAAGATTCAGACATGATTTAGTGACTAAAACAACAACAAACCTGAGGAATATTAATTAAGATGCAGATGTGAGCTGCTAAAATATGATCATTCTAAGAAAAAAAATGCATTAAGAGCAAAAAATGTAAAGATAGACAAGGGCTTGATGTGTTTAAGAAATAGTATGTAAATCATGGCCAATAATGGAAAAGGAAATGGCAGTCCACTCCAGTGTTCTTGTCTGAGGAATCCTATGGACAGAGAAACCTGGAGGGCTATAGTCCATGGGGTTGCAAGAGTCAGACACGACTTAGCGACTAAGCCACCACCACCACCACCATGGCCGATAGGAGGTTTCCCTGATGTCTCAGCTGGTAAAGAAACCACCTGCAATTCAGGAGACGCTAGAGACACTAGTCAATCCCCTGGAGAAGGAAATGGCAACTCAGTCCAGTATTTTTGCCTAGGAAATCCCATGGACCGAGGAGCCTGGCAGGCTACAGTCCACAGGGTCACACAGAGTCAGATACTGACTGAGTGACTGAGCATATGGCTGATAGAGGATGATTTTTAAATTAATGTAAATTGACGTCGGAGAGAGGGGATTTTATTTTTTTTTAATTAAACTTTTTATTTTATATTGGAGTGTAGCCTATTAACAATCTTGTGGTAGTTTCAGGTAAATAATAAAGAGATTCAGCCATACACATACATGTATAAATTCTCCCCCAAACTCCCATCCCAGCCAGCCTGCTATATAGCACTAAACAGAGTTCCCTGTGTTATACAGTTGGTCCTTGTTGTTCATTCATTTTGAAGTATAACAGCATGTACCTAGACAAGATACCTTAGGCTAGGGTAAGGAATATAAATGTATTCTAAGATAAGTCTCAAGTCGCTAAAACTTTCTTTAGGAGTGACATGATCACATTTGTCCTTTACAATAATCACTCAAATGTAGGGGTTGGGGGAGAGTGGGAATGGATTATTGAGGAACAAGAGGATAAGTAGAAAAACCAGATGGATGAATACCACAATAATCTTGGTGAGATGTGATACCAAATTAGTTCTACACAACAAAACAGGGCTCAGGGAACATGTTTAAAAATATAATACAAGTCCTCTGGCATTGTATTTGAATCTTTAATTCACAGTATTCAGCTCAAATAATTTTATTCAGTGCTCTTAACTTGATAGCTACAAATGAATCTGAAAAACAAACAAGAACAAAAACACATATTGAATGCTTCTATTGCGTGGAGTACCATCACTCAGATTCTATTATTTAACTCTGAAAGTGTGGGATTTCTATGTCCATTTTAGAGAGAAATAAACAGAAAAACATTACTTATTCAAGGCCTTTAGTTGGTGTGTATTTAGCTACTTAAATGAGTGGAATACTTCAAGGAATTCAGTATGAAATCAAATGTCTTCAAGTTCAACACTCTTTTCAGAGAAACAGACACATTTCAATAAAAGTGATTTTCTATCTACCTATGTTGAAAGTATTTTTAGCAGTTAATAATTCCATTACCTTCCTGCTGATATTGACAGGGATAATAATTTTATGATGATTAAAACATAAGAGATTGTGTTCACCTATGGCTGATTCGTGTCAATGTATGGCAAAACAAATACCGTATTGTAATTAAAAAAATAAAAAATAAATAAAAATAATTAATTATAATAGCAAAAGTAATCAATGCATTCATATATATTTATTGTTAATATATTTACTACTTAATATTAAATCAGTATGCAGCATATAATATAGGAACTTTTTTATGATCTGTAAATTAAAGAATGTTTTGTGTGAGTGTGTGTATAGAAAGAGTGTTAAAGAGAAGTTTCAAAATCTGTTTTTCTTTTTCTAAAATAAAACCAAAAAAGTAAAATATTTAGGTTAATTCATAGTATCTAGTTTAGTAGATTTCCTTTATGAAAATAGGATATTATAATTTGGGAAAATAGAAAATATTTACTAGCTTTTGTAAAATGTAACATATTTATTCATTTGTTCATCTTTATCATCCATTAAGAAAAACAGAAAAAGTGATCAGTCATATTCAAAACAATAAATAATATGCATTAGGTAAATTAATAACTGATTAAAATCAAGGATTACAAAAAGTGATAAGTTCTAGGGAAGAAAACAAAGCTGAATAATGTACTGAAGAACAGAGTAAAACATGTTTCACTGGATCATTTAGATGCTGTTGTCTGAAATTACAATCAATTAGGGTGGAATTGATCAAAGTCATAAGCTATGCTTCATGAAGATCTGGGTGAAGATTGTTTTAGGATGTGGAAAGAACCCACAAGAGCTGCAAAAGAGGGATTTTGTGTTGGGTAAGTTTAAGAAATAGCAAAGAAGTGTACAGGGATGGAGAACAGTATGAGGATTAGAGTAAAAGATGAACTTGGAGAATTAAGAGAATGGAGATCACATTAAAGAAAACATTTGAATCATATTAATGCTTTATCAGGAATCCTTTGGCAAGCTTTTAAGCAGAGGAGTGGCAGATGCGATCTATGTGTTTAAAAACACATTTTGTCTGCTCTGTGGAGTGTGGGAGCAGAGCAACAATTTAGGTGACTCCTGGAATTGTCCTTATAGAAAGGTAGGAGCCAGAGGCTGGGGCAACAATATTAACTTCAAATCATGTAGAAAGATACTGGGCAAAGAACAGGCTTTGGCCTAGAGGGAGTTATAGGTGAGAGGGTGGTAGGAATCCAGTTCAAATGATCAATTGATATTAATGCTATTTAGGCTGAAAATTGAAATTAAATTACGTGACTGGCTGCCATAAATGACTGAAATAATTGTATGCCATTTTTAACACAAAGTAGGCACTCATTCATAAAACAGATTATATTAATACTTAATCCATAGTTCCAGTACAAACCATTCACAACATATGAGCATTTACATTGTACTTCTTTTGCACATGACTTGAACTCAGTCAGTTCAGTTCAGTTCAGTCACTCAGTCATGTCCAACTCTTTGCAACCCATTGAATCGCAGCATGCCAGGCCAGCCTGTCCATCATCAATTCCTGGAGTTCACTGAGACTCATGTTCATCGAGTCAGTGATGCCATCCAGCTATCTCATCCTCTGGCATCCCCTTCTCCTCCTGCCTCCAATCCCTCCCAGCATCAGAGTCTTTTCCAATGAATCAACACTTTGCATGAGGTGGCCAAAGTACTGGAGTTTCAGCTTCAGCATCATTCCCTCCAAGGAAATCTCAGGGCTGATCTCCTTCAGAATGGACTGGTTGGATCTCCTTGCAGTCCAAAGGACCCTCAAGAGTCTTGTTCAACAACAAGGTTCAAAAGCTTCAGTTCTTCAGTGCTCAGCCTTCTTCACCGTCCAACTCTCACATCCATACATGACCACTGGAAAAATCATAGCCTTGACTAGACGGACCTTTGTTGGTAAAAGTAATGTCTCTGCTTTTCACTATGCTATCTAGGTTGATCCTAACTTTTCTTCCAAGGAGTAAGCGTCTTTTAATTTCATGGCTGCAATCACCATCTGCAGTGATTTTGGAGCCCCCAAAAATAAAGTCACACTGTTTCCACTGTTTCCCCATCTATTTCCCATGAAGTGATGGGACCAGATGCCATGATCTTCATTTTCTGAATGTTGAGCTTTAAGCCAACTTTTTCACTCTCCACTTTCACTTTCATCAAGAGGCTTTTCAGTTCCTCTTCACTTCCCGTCATAAGGATGGTGTCATCTGCTTATCTGAGGTTACTGATATTTCTCCTGGCAGTCTTGATTCCAGCTTGTTTTTCTTCCAGTCCAGTGTTCCTCATGATGTACTCTGCATAGAAGTTAAATAAGCAGGGTGACAATATACAGCCTTGACGTACTCCTTTTCCTATTTGGAACCAGTCTGTTGTTCCATGTCCAGTTCTAACTGTTGCTTCCTGACCTGCATATAAGTTTCTCAAGAGGCCAGTGTGGTGGTCTCGGATTCCCATCTCTTGATGAATTTTCCACAGTTTATTGTGATCCACACAGTCAAAGGCTTTGGGATAGTCAATAAAGCAGAAATAGATGTTTTCCTGGAACTCTCTTGCTTTTTCCATGATCCAGAAGATGTTGGCAATTTGATTTCTGGTTCCTCTGCCTTTTCTAAAACCAGCTTGAACATATGGAAGTTCATGGTTCATGTATTGCTGAAGCCTGGCTTGGAGAATTTTGAGCATTACTTTACTAGCATGTGAGATGAGTGCAATTGTGTTGTAGTTTGAGCATTGTTTGGCATTGCCTTTCTTTGGGATTGGAATGAAAAGTGACCTTTTCCTGTCCTATGGCCACTGCTGAGTTTTCCAACTTTGCTGGCATATTGAGTGCAGCACTTTCACAGCATCATCTTTTAGGATTTGAAATAGCTCAGCTTGAATTCAACTGAGTTTGTGTGCATTTACTTGAACTAAATGCACACAAATGACAAATGCACAATCACCAATAAGACTCTAATCCTTTGCCCCACTGTTATGTGAGGCATTAGCCCATTATATCCTTGAAATGGAATTATCATCAGTGCCAAAAGGCTTGCAGGTATATTCAGCATATCAATTCTACATAACTAAATAGAGTTCAGAGGAGGTATTTTAAAAATATGATACAAATTCCTTTGGATCAGTATTTATATACCCCACGTTAATGTAGAATATATTTCTATTCACAATGTTTAGCTCAAATAATTTTATTCTGAAATCCTAAATAAGAGTGCTCCAAGACCTTATCTTTGCTGCAAATTACATATTTAATACAATTTACAAAGAAAATGTACTTGGCTAAATGGATTTTAAAGACTTTTGCCCACACAAATAGTTTTCTGTCTTTGATATTACAGTAATTCTCCCACATATGAATGAGTTTCATCCTGAAAGTGTTTGTAACTATGATTTGTTCAGTAGTCCAGCAAAGTTAGCTTAGTTACCCAAATAACACAGTCAGCTATATGGTACTGTAAGGTAAGATATGCTACTACTGCTGCTGCTAGGTCACTTCAGTCATGTCCTACTCTGTGTGACCCCGTAGACAGCAGCCCCCCAGGTTCCCTCATCCCTGGGACTCTTCAGGCAAGAACACTGGAGTGGGTGTACAATATACTACTTTTCGCACAATGAATACACAGCAAATACAAACAAATAATCTTATGGTACTGTACCTTGAAAGGTACAGTACTATAGTACAGCGGCTGTCAAGCAGGAGCTGATGAGTAGAGTTACTGACTGGAAGTGAGAGAAGACGTGGGAGGTGGTAGACCTGAAGGACTGTCAGTAGAAGATGGGAAGCAAGCTGCAGTTTCACTTGCATCTGATGATGGAGTGTGTGTGTTCCCGTCTTAGAAGGTTCTCAACTTGAAAGTTTGTACATAGAGAACATTGTACTGTAATATGGGATAGCACATAAAACTATTGGCTTTATGGGTTTTTTTTTTAAATATAGAAAACTATTACTACTCAATAAATTCAGTAACAAGTCTAAATTTATCTGGATATTTTAAAACTGTTATTTATTTCATGGATTTTTTTAAACTCATAATATCTAAGTAAATGTATATTCTGTTCGGTCTCCGAACTTCTATACTACATAAGTGTTTTTCCTTTTTCTTTAAAGGAAAAAAAGTCTCTATTTACTTCGCATATGAGTTCCCAACCAGGATTTTAGATTTTAATTTTTGCTCTTATATCATGAGTGTCTGAGATAGTTTTAGTGAGGTGGTTTTAGTGGTAAATAACCCATCTGCCAATGCAGGAGATGTAAAAGATGCAGGTTTGATCCCTGGGTTGGGAAGATCCCCTGAGAAGACATGACAACCCACTCCAGTATTCCCTCCTGGAGAATAGCCATGGACAGAGGAACCTGGTGGGCTACAGTCCATATGGTCACAGAGAGCCAGACACAACTGAAATGACTTACAACATAGGCACAGTGACATCAGAATAATAAATTCTACTATCATTTTTTATAATGGGAAATTTTAAGCAACCCATTTAAGACAAATAAAATTTCATATCAATTAGAATTTTTCAAGGCAATTGTTATAATAGTAGTTATTTTTCACTTAAAATGTATACCTCTGGGTGTAAAATTTTACCAGATTCTTTGTTCCTTATGTCCATGATATCTTTGATATTTATTTTGCTGAGTAGTTCAGATTATTTATCACCTTTTAAGAATAGCCTCAGTTCAGTTAAGTGAAGTCGCTCAGTTGTGCCTGACCCTTTGAGACCCATGAACCACAGCACCCCAAGCCTCGCTATCCATCACCAATTCCCAGAGTCCACCCAAACCCATGTTCATCGACTCGATGATGCCATCAAAACATCTCATCCTCCATCGTCCCCTTCTCCTCCTGCGCTCAGTCTTTCCCAGCATCAGCGTCTTTTCAAATGAGTCAGCTCTTCACATCAGGTGGCCAAAGTATGGAGTTTCAGGTTCAGCATCAGTCCTTCCAATGAATATTCAGGACTGATCTCCTTTAGGATGGACTGGTTGAATATCTTTGCAGTCCAAGGGACTCTCAAGAGTCTTCTCCACATCACAGTTCAAAAGCATCAGTTTTGATGTTCAAAAGCTCAGCTTTCTTTATAGTCCAACTCACATCCATACATGACCACTGGAAAAACCATGGTCTTGACTAGACGGACCTTTGTTGACAAAGAATAGCCTCATTTATCACTGTATTTATGAATTCTTAATCCCTTAAAATAAAATTTCCTACTTTCTCCCTGTTAGTACTTCCTGTACCAACAAAATTTCTGTTTTAAAGCCTACGACAATTAACTATATTTGGTCAATCATGTGGTTTTCTTCATAGGCAACCTATATGCTCTTTGAGAGTAATGCATATCACTTGTTCATATCTCTGTTTCCAAAAGAAACATCCTTTCTCATAGATGACCATTAAGTGAACAAAAATATTATATTTATGACCATAGTTATTGTGACTAAACATAACATACGTATTAGAATGATGGAGTTTTTTTTTTTTAACAATTTTATGTGTCAATAAATGATGGACAAAGAATATTGACTTTTTTTGTATGTGTTACTTATTCTTTTTCTTCTATATATAACTCCAACTGTACTTTAATGACAGCAGCTTTTTTTTTTTTCTTCGTTAATCGGGAATTCAGGGGAAAGGAAACAGAAAAACTATGCTTGCACATTGTGATTATGTATTCCCACTGAGTGTGATTCCATGAGAGACTGTGACCATCATCACTGAAGCCTAATTTTACTGAATTTAATATACACTTGTATCTTCAGAGATCTTGTGGAATCTATGCACATCTTGGCTGATTCAACTGGGTGTTATTTTTGTTTGTTTGCTTCAGGAGTTGTGATCATTACAGTACTGATCGGTTAAAATGAATAGGCTAAGTGTGATCCCAATAGTTATATATGTAAAATGTATACAAAGCACAAAATCAACCTATTTAGGTCTTTAAAATATTTAATTTTTTAACACTTTGGGCTTTATTCTGAAAACGTAACTTATTCCAAGGCTATTGTTTGAGATTGACTAGAAATCATTGGCATGTCCTTAATAATCACAGGCCTTCTATAGCTCAGGACATTTTACTTGCTAAACTAAACCTCTTACGCATCTGCTAGACTCAATTGCATCACAATTATTATGATCATAATAAAATAACAGTTGTGGAAGGAAATAGGACTTTCAGAGAATGTGGTCATTTTTGGTATACTTAACTGCCTCTTTTATTTAGTTTTAAGCTTCTAAACTTTTCTCTCCTTTGTTTTCTTCCCAATAAAAATACTTTGACATTATGATTAATTGAAATATATGCTTCAGAAATTGATTTTGTAAACTGAGGCATAATAATCTGTTAATGAACTTTTTTGAGAGAACCTAACTGGTGACTCAGTGGGTAAAAAAATATCTGTCTGAAATGTGGAAGACCTGAGTTCAGTCCCTGTGTCCAGATGATCACCTGGAGAAGGGCATAGCAACCAATTCCAGTATTCTTGCCTGGAGAAGTCCATGGACAGAGGAGCATGACAGTCCATGGGTTGGCAAAGAGTCAGACACGACTGAGCAACTAACACCCTTAACTTACTAAGGTAAAAACATTTTCATCAAATGTTTATATTCTATAAGTAAGTAAAGTAAGTAGGTATAGAAATATGTCCTTCTAAAAGGCAATATTATTTGAATTAGATAGCTTCATAAATGGCTTGCTTCAGATTAAAAATTTTTGGGTGAATTGGGGATTGGGATTTATATATGTACACTGATATGTATAAAATAAATAACTAATGAGAATCTACAGTATAGCTCAGAGAACTCTACTCAGTTCTCTATTAAGACCTGAATGGGAAGAAATCCAGAAAAGAGGGAATATATATATATATATATATATATATGAATACATATGTGTATATATATATATATATGAATACATATGTGTATATATATACACATATGTATATAGCTGATTCAGTTTTCTGTAAAACATAACTATAAACATTTATATAAATATTTATATTATAGAACTATTTATGTAAATATTTTATATAAATAAATACATATGTGCATATTTATATACATATGTATATAGCTGATTCAGTTTTCTGTACAATAGAAACAAACAAAACATTGTAAAGCAACTCTATTTCAGTAAAAACTAATAAAAATTTCATTAATAAAATTTAATTAGTTTCCATACTAGAAATTAATATTTCCTGAGAATTTATGCTAGTATCTCTTCTAAGTACTTTTACATATACAATTTTATTTAGTCCCATTAATCAAACAAACAAAATCAAAGCATCTATGATTTGGACCCAATTATTATTGTACAATCAGATAAAAAAACTGAAGTATAAAAATATAAGGGACTATTAGTCATAAAATAGAAAGAAATCATGCTATTTTCAGTAACATGGGTGGACCTACAACTTATCATACTAAATCAAGTAAGTTATTGCTTATATGTGGAATCTTAAAATTTTACAAATAAACTCACATACAAACCAGAAATAGATTCACAGATATAGGAGACAAGCTATGGTTGCCAAAGGGGAAAAGAAGGGGGAGGATAAACTATGAAGTTTTGATTAACATATCAACACTACTATATATTAATAGATAATCAATAAAGACTTACTGCATAGCACATGAGACTATACTCAATATTTTGTAACAACCTATAAGGGAAACATCTGGAAAATATAGATATATACACATGTATAACTGAATCACTTTGATGTAATACATCTGAAACAAACAATATTGTAAATCAACAATATTTCAATTAAACGTTTAAAAAAAACTGGGGCATAAAGAGGATTAAGTGTATCCAGTGTTTAAAGGCTGAGCACTGAAGAACTGATGCTTTTGAACTGTGGTGTTGGAGAAGACTTTTTTTTTTTTTTTTAAGACTTTGTGAGTCCTTTGGACTGAAAGATAAAACCAGTCAATCTAGATGTAAGTGTTGGACTGTAAATGCCAACGAAATGGTGCTTTTCAATGGTGGTGCTGGAGAAGACTCTTGAGTTCCTTGAATCGCAAAGATATCAAAGCAGCCAATCTTAAAGGACATCAACACTGAATATTCACTGGAAAGATTGATGCTGAAGATGAAATTCCAATAATATTTTGGCCACCTGATGTGAAGATCTGACTCATTGGAAAAGACTGATGTTGGGAAACATTGAAGGCAAGAGGAGAAGGGGAGGATAGATGATGAGATGATCGGATAGCATCACCAACTCAGTGGACATGAGTCTGAGCAAACACAGTACAGGGAAGTTTGGGCAGGAAGTTATGGACAGGGAAGACTGGCGTGCTGCAATCTATGAGGTTGTAAAGAACAGGACATGACTGAACAACAACAACAAATTTTACAGAGTCATCTTGTGGCACAACTAAAATTTTTAAATTAGTAGTTCGACGTCAGAGACAACACTCCTCGTGACTTTATTGGAATGCCTGTATCATGAACAGCACATTGCTTTTCGGTAGATTTCTATATAAATTTGAGCAATTGTGTCACAATTTTAAAGAATTATTTTAGGGGTGATGGATCATTACCCAGCTTTTTGAATGGAAAATATTTTTACAACTATATTGTGAATACCAGGATTTTCATCATAAAACTATATATGTGAAGCAATCAGTTTCTTCTTTTCAAGTATCAGTTCAGTTTAGTAGCTCAGTCATGTCCAACTTCTTGTGATCCAATGAACCACAGCACGCCAGACTTCCCTGTCCAACACCAACTCCTGCAATCCACCCAAACCCATGTCCATTGAGTCGGTGATGCCACCCAACCATCTCATTCTATGTAGTCCCCTTCTCCTGCTGTCTTCAATCCTTCCCAGCATCAGAGTGTTTTTTTTTCTCATTATTTAGAGAATACTTTATTAGTTTCTGTAATCAAACCCATGTAGATTCAAATGAGTCAGTTCTTTGCATCAGGTGGTCAAAGTACTGGAGTTTCAGCTTCAACATCAGTCCTTCCAATGAACACTCAGCACTGATCTCTTTTAGGATAGACTGGTTGGATCTCCTTGCAGTCCAAGGGACTCTCAAGAGTCTTCTCCAACACCACAGTTCAAAAAGTTCAATTCTTCAGTGCTCAGCTTTCTTTATAGTTCAATTCTCACATCCACACATGACTACTAGAAAAACCATAGCCTTGACTAGATGGACCTTCATTAGCAAAGTAATATCTCTGCTTTTTAATATGCTGTCTAGGTTGGTCATAACTTCCCTTCCAAGAAGTAAGCATCTTTTAAATTCATGGCTGTAATCACCATCTGCAGTGATTTTTGAGCCCCCAAAGTAAAGTCTGTCACTGTTTCCACAGTTTCCCCATCTATTTTCCATGAAATGATGGGACCAGATGCCATGATCGTTAGTTTCTGAATGTTGAACTTTAAGCCAACTTTTTCACTCTCCTCTTTCACTTTCTTATCAAGAGGCTCATTAGTTTCTCTTCACTTTATGCCACAAGGGTGGTGTCATCTGCATATCTGAGGTTATTGGTATTTCTCCTGGCAATCTTGATTCCAGCTTGTGCGTCTTCCAGCCCAGCATTTCTCATGATGTACTCTACAGAGAAGTTAAATAACCAGGATGACAGTAGACTGCCTTGAGGTACTCCTTTTCCTATTTGGAACCAGTCTGTTTTTTCCAGGTTTCAAGTATAAGTTTCCCTTATAAACTTTGTCTCTCTAAAATTATCCAAATGCAACATGAAAACAACAAGTAAACCACAGCAAAATAATATTTACAATGTAACAGATCACATCAGAACAATATTTTCTGAAGAAAGGCCACCAAGTACAGGTGGCCAAACCAGGTCGATTGGGAAGAGTTCTCTGCTGTCTCAGGTGGACATGGTGGAGGACATATGTCAAACTGGTGAGCATGCACAGGAGGTGCATGCCAGCTCCCCAAGAACTTCCTCAGGATCAGTGATTCACTAGAAATGCTTAGATCTCAAAGAACTGTTATACTCACAGTTAAAATTTATTGCAGTAAAAAGATACAGATTAAAACTTTCAATGGTAACAGATGCATGGGATAAAGTCAGAGAGAAAACAGGTACAAGCTTCCATTCATCTTCTCCCATTGAGGTCATATGGACCATACTTACTATTTTAAAAATAATGTGCAATAGCAACATTGCTGACAAAGGAAACTGACCTGAGCCTTGATGTCCAGGATTTGTTGAGATTTGGTTACATAAGCATGTAGTGCCTAATGACTGTCTTTAGTTCCTCAGTCCTCAGCAGCTATCCCTTCCGGAGTTCAGAATAATGCAGTGTGGCTCAAGGACCTTGCCATTAAGCATACTAGTGCTAAAAACTATCTGGCTTGGTCCAAGGCCACGAGTAGGCAAAGACATGTTTAGCAAGCAAAATATTGTAAGTTCTCAGAAGCTATCTCCATGGAGAGGATCAAGGGGCAGTTTTTTGGGGGAGGGGATGGAATGTATAGGGTTTGAATATTTCTAGCTTTTAAGCTAATACTTAACTGCCCAGCAGGCTGAACTAAAAACCTCTATTGTGAAATAAATTAGTAACTTGTTTTTAGATTATAGGAAGCACCTTGATACCTATTTTGACAGAATAAAGAGGAGAGGAGGCTTGACTAAATGTAAACAAATCAAGTAGGTATTGTTCTATAAAATTCATGCTAAAGATGAGTAGAAGTGGAGAAGAAATTGTGTGTGAATCATAGTTAAATGTTGATTCTGACAGATTGAAAGAAGTGGATGAGGTGATATCCCTACACACATACACACACACAGATGCAAAAATAGCATAGACCTGTCTGATGTAGTATTTTTCTATGTTCTAGGTAAGGTCTATACTCCTAGAACAGAGTTTACTCCTAGGATAGATTGTTGATAAGAAAATTTCCACCGCAAATTATCATAAAACTCAATGTAGCAACTATTTTGAAATTTATTTTTCACCTTCCCCCAAATGGTTAGTGATGTTAAGCATCTTTTCACATTTATTGGCCATCTGTACCTCTTTTTTGGTGAAAAAAACAACACAATATTGTAAAACAATTAAATTAATAAAAAGAAGCAATTATAAAAACTTATTTTCACTCACTCACCCAAGTCCCTTCTCATATATTCTTCTAAACATGAAGATTCAAGAATATCTATGTTTATTTAAAATCTACAAACAAGTGAATAAAAAGTAATATAACCACACAGTAATATTAAAAATATGTAAGCAAAAGATATAAAAACTAAATAATCATGAAATAACAGAATAAACTGCATCAAACTTTTCCATGCACAATGCACACACACACACACACACACACACACACACACACACATGCTAAAAAGAGTATCACAGGGAGGAAACAAAAACATATATATATATATATTGCTATAGAAATTAAATATGTTAATAAAGAGATATCGTCTATGTTTGGGATTCCCAGGCATTTCAATGGTAAAGAACCTGCCTGCCATTGTAGGAGATGGGTGTTTGATCCCTCAGTCAGAAAGATCCTCTGGTGAAAGAAATGGCAACACACTCCAGTTTTCTTTCCAGAGAAGTCCCCTGGACAGAGGAGCCTGGAGGGCTACAGTTCATGGTGTTGCCAATGAGTAGGGCATGACTTAGTGACTAAACAATGTTACAAAACCTCCATGTTATAAAGATGTAGAAAGAAAAAGTTCTAGAAAGAAATGGTAATGCAAGGCAAGGAGAATAAATGAATACATAGATACAAAGCAAGGAAGAAAAATTAACATTAGAGAAAAGGTATCATTAAAAGAATATAAAAATAAAATAATGACAGATTTAACAAAAAAAATTGTTACATATATGACAGGAGAAAACTGACAAAATTTTCATAAAGAAGAGAAAGTTTGCAAAATTTAGGAAGAAATTTGCAGATACAAAAGAACAAAAATTATCCAAAATATGAATATTTAACATATCTACCCCAAACAATAAATGAAACAGTCAAATATGTAATTCAGTATGATGTACCTACAGTGGGAGAAAGACACATCTTTTGACTAGATGTTCAAGAAAATCATAATGCATTTCAAGACATAGTGACACATGGCCTAGACAGTTAATTGACTTGAAGATAAAGAATCCAAAAGACAGCCAGGCAAATCTTATGTCAATAACAGGCAGGATAAACCAAGCTTAGTTCTGACTTCTTCATGGTAACATGCTCCACAAGAGGACAAATATCAGCAATATTTTCGGAAAACAGAATGTGACCCAAAAGTTAAAATTTACTTAAATTGCTTTTCAAGAATAAGAGCAATAGATAGAGATAATTTCAAAGAACACCAGTCCCCAGGTTCATACACTTTTATAAGAAATAAATGATGTCTCAAGAATAAGAAGAAAACTGGTAAGATTCATCTAATGCAACACTTTCCTGATATTTGCAGCAACACAGTTCATGAGTAGCCACTGAAACTCCATTTTTATGAATATAAATTCAAAATCACCTACAGTTGTGAAAACAATGTACAGAACTTTCAGTCTTGTTTGATTAACTCCAAGAGTTAATAAGATGTTGTTGATACATCAGCATGAGCCTCTGTAGCCCTATGTATTATTCAAGTTTGAATCCAGGATGCCATGGCAACAAGGATAACTCCAGGATTTGGTCTTTATTAAGATCCCAATCTTTGGTGGCCTGCAGCCTCGGCCTGCAGCAGCTTGAAACAGGTCTTCAGTTCCAGGCCAGAGACTAAGGTCGAGTCACAATGGTTAGAGCCCCAAATCCTAATCAATAGACCAGAAGTAAGCGATGAGAGTCTAGATCTTCAGTTTTGCAGAAAAGAACTCCCAGAAAGATGGAAAGTAGTGAAACAAAGTGTTTAGGAGGCAGTGAAAAGAGTATAGTACCTGGGGATAAATACATGTGTAGACTCAGAGAGAGAGTTGCACACTCATGGCAGTTTAAATCACTTATGTGCGGCATTTCTTTCAGGTTTCCTTTGGCCAGTGATTTTGATTTGTCTGGTTCAAAGTCCAGATTTAGTATATATGAGGATCCTCCCAGGTATGCCTACACATCTCTTAGACACAATGGATTCTACCAAAGAGCCATATGGCTAGTTAGCTCCATTTAGCATCACTCTCTTTTTGACCTCCAAGTGGCCTTTCTGTGCATATGTAATTGGCAAGGTCTCCTAATTTCATCATCTATTTGAGCAGGGATCAACCTCCTTCTTTAATTGCTTGCTATTTTTGTCTTAAAGTATAGGTCTACAGAGAACAAACTTCAGATGTTTGCCACAGGGCCCCATCTATCTTCTGCCTCAATCCTATCTATCGTGATGCTTTCATGCCACAGTAGTTTCATATTCTGCCTTCAGTAGAGTAGTTCAGTCACTCAGTCCTGTCCGATTCTGCTACTCAATGAATCGCAGCATGCCAGGAAACCCTGTCCATCACCATCTCACGGAGTTCACTCAAACTCACATCCATGGAATCAGTGATGCTATCTAGCCATCTTATCCTCTGTCATCCCGTTCTCCTCCTGCCTCCAATCCCTCCCAGCATCACAGTCTTTTCCAGTTAGTCAACTCTTTGCATGAGGTGGCCAAAGTACTGGAGTTTCAGTTTCAGCATCATTTCTTCCAAAGAAATCCCAGGGCTGATCTCCATTAGCATGGATTGGTTAGATCTCCCTGCAGTCGAAGGGACTCTCAAGAGTCTTCTCCAACACCACAGTTCAAAAGCATCAGTTCTGTGGCATTCAGCTTTCCTCACCGTCCAATTCGCAGCCATACATGACCACTGGTAAAACCATAGCCTTGACTGAAAGGATCTTTGTTGGCAAAGTAATGTCTCTGCTTTTCTATATGCTACCTAGGTTGGTCATAACTTTTCTTCCAAGGAGTAAGCATCTTCTAATTTCATGGCTGCAGTCACCATCTGCAGTGATTTTGGAGCCTAAAAAGATAAAGTCTGACACTGTTTCCACTGTTCGATGGGACCAGATGCCATAATCTTCATTTTCTGAATGTTGAGCTGTAAACCAACTTTTTCACTCTTGACTTTCACTTTCATCAAGAGTCTTTTTAGTTCCTCTTCACTTTCTGCCATAAGGGTGATGTCATCTGCATATCTGAGATTATTGATATTTCTCCTGGCAATCTTGATTCCAACTTCTGCTTCTTCCAGCCCAGGGTTTCTCATGATGTACTCTGCATATAAGTTAAATAAGCAGGATGACAAATTAAGCCTTGACGTACTCTTTTCCTATTTGGAACCAGTTGTTGTTCCATGTCCAGTTCTAACTGTTGCTTTCTGACTTGCATATAGGTTTCTCAAGAGGCTAGTGAGGTGGTCTGGTATTCCCATCTCTTTTAGAATTTTCCACAGTTTATTGTAATCCATACAGTCAAAGTCTTTGGCATAAGCAATAAAGCAGAAATAGATGTTTTTCTGGAATTCTCTTGCTTTTTCCATGATCTAGTGGATGTTGGCAATTTGATCTCTGGTTCCTCTGCCTTTTCTAAAAACAGGTTGAACATCTGGAAGTTCATAGTTCATGTACTGCTGAAGCCTGGCTTGGAGAATTTTGAGCATTACTTTATTAGCATGTGAGATCAGTGCAATCATGCTGTAGTCTGAGCATTCTTTGGCATTGCCTTTCTTTGGGATTGGAATGAAAACTGACCTTTTCTAGTCCTGTGGCCACTGCTGAGTTTTCCAAATTTGCTGGCATATTGAGTGCAGCACTTTCACAGCATCATCTTTCAGGATTTGAAATAGTTCAACTGGAATTCCATCACCTCTACTAGCTTTGTTAGTAGTGATGCTTTTAAGGCCCACTTGACTTCACATTCCAGGATATCTGGCTCTACATTAGTGATCACACCATCATGATTATCTGGGTTGTGAAGATGTTTTTGTACAGTTCTTCTGTGTATTCTTGCCACCTCTTCTTAATATCTTCTGCTGTTAGGTCCATACCATTTCTGTCCCTTATCGAGCCCATCTTTGCATGAAATGCTCTATAGAGTTAGCAAAAACAAGACCAGGAGCTGACTGTGGCTCAGATCATAAACTTCTTATTGTTAAATTCAGACTTAAATTGAAGAAACTAGGAAAAACCACTAGACCATTCAGGTATGACCTAAATCAAATATCCTATGATTATACAGTGGAAGTGACAAATCGATTTAAGGGCCTAGATCTGATAGATAGAGTGCCTGGTGAACTATGGACTGAGGTTTGTGACATTGTACAGGAGGCAGGGATCAAGACCATCCCCATGGAAAAGAAATACAAAAAGCAAAATGGTTGCCTGAGGAAGCCTTACAAATAACTGGAAAAGAAGAGAAGTGAAAAGCAAAGGAGAAAAAAGAAAGATATTCTGCCTTACTATACAGCTAAACTCGTTTCCAAAATATCTTTAATTTCTTGTTCTTCAAAAAAAAAAAAAAAAAAGAATAATGTAAGAGCAATAATAAAAGCAAAACCATTCTTTGGTTTGAATTATTTAACTTGATGATCCTTTGTGTCAAATCTTTGTCTTTTCTGCTTTCATAATTAAGGTCGGCATCCAGAGAAACACCCAAAGATGAAAATGACTTATTTTATGGCCAAGCATACACAATAAACTGGTCACAGAAATGCACCAGTTATTTTTAAAAGATCACTAAGATTCAATAAACTAATGTATATTGATATTAGACTTTATAGTCCAACTGACATTTTGAGAGTAAATTAACATTTAGTTGTTAATTCACATTTTCCAGTGAAAACCTGGGACATATGGTCCACTCAGTATAAACTGTGCTAGATATTTTGCAATAATTCTTACAACAGTCTTGTGAATGTGTTCCTATTAATTCCATTTATCTTACTAGATAAAAGAGAATATTAAAACTTAGAGATGAGTGATTCATATAAAGTCTAAATAAGTGTTGGATTAGGAATTCTAAGCAAAACCTAAGCCTATGGTTTGCACTCTTCAAAACACTTTTACATAAATCAATAATTCATTCACGACAATAGATATATTTTTAAACTATCATAACAATTGCATTATTTTCAAGTTTATTTTTAATGGTTATTGAAGCCATAAATAAAATTATATATAAAGAAATAATGCATTTTCTTCAAAAGCAATGTAATGGATTAAACACATACAAACACACATATAGAGGGAGATAATCAGAATTTTTCAGGCATCTGTAGTTACATGGAGGATTGTCAGGGGAAAAGTTAATAAGAAAAGTTCCATGAAATATCAGCAATTTAGGTTTGTAGTAAGAAATACTTTAGGGGAAATTCTATTACAACACACCATTCTTGTTTGATTTGGCAACTATTTGTTTTATCATTTAAGCTTAAACAAGTCAAACCTCTGGTTACTCCTAGAGGGGGAGAGCTGCTCTATTTATTTAGCAGGTGTTTTTTTTCCCCTGCTTAATAGAACTCTCAAGGCCTGCCCTATGAATGAAAAAATTAAGTTCAATTTGGTTAAGGGGAAAGAGGCATTAGTTTAACATGACAAATTGAGAGGTAAGGTTGGTCAGAAATTACTGGCTTCCTTTTTAGTGGTTTTCTTTTCCGAGGACATAGACATGACTTTCTGCTTTTGAGTGTTTCATTCATTTTAAGTATGTCCTTCAATCTCTGCAGTCTTTCTCTGTTATTATTAGATCAACATCTCAGCTTGTAATGCTGTGCATGTACAAACAAGACAACCATTTAAAGAGTGATATCCACCAACATCACCAGATCTACAAAATGTCTTAGAAAAGAATATATGGCATCAAATTTATTTGTTGTTCAGATTATTCACAGAGCCTGGTATCAGTTTGTAAAGTTATTGCACAGTAATTCCTTTATAGAAAAAAAAAAAATTCCTTCATAAAATCAGAAAGGCATCAAAGATTTTAAAAAGCTTTAAAACCTAGTAGGATGCATATGTGGGATAGAAAAAAAGCTAGAATTAAACGTTTGCCTTGCACTGAAATATTTTTATCTCAAATCTAGCTCTTTGGACTAATAATGGTATACTGAGTTCATGACTCCACATATGTAGACTCTCTGCTCTAAACAAATAGCAAAAATAGACAAAATACAGAGACAACAAAAAATACATATATGGTCTTTGAAAAAAGAATATTTTTAAGTACTGGAAAGCTGACAGAAATTCAGAGCAGTCAGCATTGTTCACTGTGTACCAGCTGAGCTCTCAGTCCAGAGAAAAATGGGGAAAAAGTACAAATGGAGCATATTAATATGGATGAAAATTTCTCTAAGTTTTAAGGGGTTCCAGAACGCACTTCTTGAAGTTGGTGGCTAGAAATCATCAAAGAAACTGAAGTATATCATTGGCAAGCAGCTAGAGTCACAGGTTTTGGGAAGCTGTAGGTGAGGAGACAGAAATAAATGGAGAAGCACCCAGCCTGTGACCTTTCCATTGGTAACTGCATCTCTGCGAGCCTTAACATCATCTGAGGGGCACAAGTACAAATATGGAATCATTGCATAAGTTTTTGAAAACTAAGAGTAGATATGCAAATCAAGGGGATAGCTGCAGTGGGAGAGAGAAAAAATTAAAAATTGCCCACTCAAAACTGCACTGCTTACAGAAACTAAAGAACACATTATTTTTTTTAAAAGAGCTAATGTCATGAAAGATAGCAAGTGAACAATCAGGACTAGTATCTTACCTGAATGAATCTATCTTTATGAATCTGTCTAACAAAGGCTTTAAAATAAGCATGTTCAAGTGCCCAAAGAGTGAAATGAGCAGACAAGATTGTGAGATAGAGCTGATTTCCTATTTTGGTTATCCTTTTGACAGTGTACTTTCCTTTGTTTCAGAGAGAGAAAAATATTAACTGTACCTAGATTCCTTTGGGGTTGGAGTTACAGAGTGGGAGCAGATTTTGTTAATCAGATGCATGTGTTCAGACTTGTCAGGACTGAATCAGTAGAAAAGGTAGCACAGGAAGTGCCCATCCTGCAGAGTAGGTATAGCAAGCGCAACATGGCTCTGGACAGTCAGTTCTGGTGGTGGCTACCTTAGCCTCGGTTAAAAAAAGTATTCCTGGAACCAAAGTTAATTGTACTTTTCAATTTTTTTTTTTTTTTAATGGCTGAGTTAGCACCATCCTAATGTCAACACCTGGGAACATGCCTTTCTAATTTCCTGAATGTAGTTAAGGTTGCAATTCTTTCTGTGAATCACTTCATTCAATCATTCTGATCCTAAACTTTATATGGAAACAAACCCAAATACATGCATACACACATATACATATCCAGAACAAGTAATGTTAGCAAAACTTTGAAGAATGGAAACAATGAAGGAATAATTACTTCTGTAATTACAACAAATACCATTAAAAACTAAAAAAATATTAAAAGGTGTGGATGCACATATGTATAGCAATAGACCAATGGTAAAAATATATATAAGTATAGAAATAATTTCAAATAACTATAAGAATTTTTGCATATGTTGAGTTCTCAAACTAGTGGGAATATTGCTGTTTAATACATAAGGAAAGACTATGTATTAACTATAGGGAAAAAAGACAAATTAGGATAATTCTTCATACCATCCCCATAGGGTAAACTATAAATTATTATCAAACTGAATGTACAAAATGAAATATTACAGTTACTAGAAGAAACCATGATGAATTCCCTTAAAACTGAGAGAAGAGAAAAGTATTCTGATTATGAATAAAATCCAAGAAACAGTAAAAACAAAATGTAATAAATTGACTGTATAAAGCTAATATGACAAGAAAAAAATCCTGTCTGACGAATACAGTATAAGCAAAGCAATTGTAAAAATACAAAACTGACAAAATATTTGCAACATGTATCACAAACAATGGTTAATCTCCTTTTGAATATAAAGATTACTAACATAAAGAAGAAACAATGATCATTTTAAAGGTAAAACATATGAAAACAGTGTTCAAAGAAAAATAAAAATGTAGCCCTTTCCAGAGATGCACAGCTTCTCTCAACAGTTTTACAGTGAAGTACACATTCTTCTTCTATGTGATAATAAAAATACAAACTTTATCAAAATGCTATAAATAATAAAGCTGTTGAGGCACAGTCATTCATTGTGGGAGAAATGGAAAATTGTCCAACAAGGAATGGCAATCTATTCATATTTACTCATATTTCAGAGGTTTTTATAATCAGAGATCATATTAATGAGATAAATCCTACATACTTTCCTGTTCATGATTAGAATACAGTATTATAATAAAAATTAATAGTAATTTTCACTTTTTTGTTAGAGCATAGGATTGGAAGCAATTCATGTTGCCATCAGGTAAACTATGATTTTCTATATTATAAAATACCACACAGCTCTATTAAAAAATACTGAGAAATATCTCTGTATATGGGTAACTAATTCTGGGATACACTGAGTGGAAAAATCAAGATGTAAGATAGTGGATACATGATTTTATCTTCTGTGTAATAAAGAAGAAAGTAAGAATGTGTTTTCAAAATGTGTATAAAGATATGCTAGAAAATATGCACAAAAAATAAAGCAAATCTATACAGAGGACAAAAGGATGAGGTGGATGTATATAAAGGTAATCAGGTGGATGAACCTAGAGCCCATTATATGGAGTGAAATAAGTTGGAAAGGAGGAAACAAAGATCATATATTAATGCATATATGTGGATTCTAGAAAGATGGTACTGATGAACCTCTTTGCAGGGCAGCAATGGAGAAACAGACATAAGAACAGACTTCTGGACACAGTGGAAGAGGAAGGAGAGGGGGTGGGATGAACTCAGAGAGCAGCTGAATGCATATGTTGAAACATATACATTCAGTTCAGTTCAGTCGCTTAGTCGCATCTGACTCTTTGTGACCACATGAATCGTAGCACGCCAGGCCTCCCTGTCCATCACCAGCACTCAGAGTTCACTCAGACTCACATCCATCGAATCCGTGACGCCATCCAGCCATCTCATCCTCGGTCATCCCCTTCTCCCTCCTGCCCCCAATCCCTCCCAGCATCAGGGTCTTTTCCAGTGAGTCAACTCTTCTCATGAGGTGGCCAAAGTACTGGAGTTTCAGCTTTAGCATCATTCCTTCCAAAGAAATCTCAGGGCTGATCTCCTTCAGAATGGACTGGCTGGATCTCCTTGCAGTCCAAGGGACTCTCAAGAGTCTTCTCCAACACCACAGATCAAAAGCATCAATTCTTCAGCACTCTGCCTTCTTCACCGTCCAACTCTCACATCCATACATGACCACTGGAAAAACTACAGCCTTGACTAGACGGACCTTAGTCAGCAAAATAATGTCTCTGCTTTTGAATATGCTCTCTAGGTTGATCATATACATTACCATATGTAAAATAGATGGCCAGTGGGAATTTGCTATATGATGCAGGGAACTCAAACCTTGCACTCTGTGAGAACTTAGAGGGGTGGGGTGTGAGGCAGGAGGAGGTTCAGGAAGGAGAGGACATGTGTATACCTATGGCTGATTCACGTTGATATATGGCAGAAACCAACATAATATAGTAAAGCAATTACCCGCTGGTTAAAAATAAATAAATTAAGAAAATAGGAAGTCATTAAAAAGTTAATTTACAAATATATTTATATTCCAAAAATTATGATGTTTTATGTGCATCTACAAGTCCAAATGTCTAAGCTCTAAAAAGAACATTTGAGTAACACTAAAGAAAGGCAAGTAGTTAATATTATAGAACACAAAACCCAAAATTATTAATTAAAATGTACAAAAATCTAAAAACTAGCTCTTAGGTTTCAAAAAGCTAAAATAGCAACCTGACTTCCAAAACTACCAATATACAGACAGAGAATGGTGATGGGAGGAAATTGAAAGAGAATGGAATGGTTTTCTAAACAAATATAAATCATCAAAAGGGAGATTGTGTTCACCTATGGCTGATTCGTGTCAATGTATGGCAAAACAAATACAGTATTGTAATTTTAAAAATAAATAAATTTAATTAGAAAAAAAAATTTAAAAAGAGAAAATATTGAAATAAGATTTTTTTTTTTTAATTGAGGGTAAAAAAATAGAAAAGCAGGTTAGAAATGTTGGGCATATTGCGGTGCTCCTATGTTGGGTGCATATATATTTATAATTGTTATATCTTCTTCTTGGATTGATCCTTTAATCATTATGTAGTGGCCTTCTTTGTCCCTTTTCACAGCCTTTGTTCTAAAGTCTATTTTATCGGATATGAGTATTGCTACTCCTGCTTTCTTTTGGTCTTTATTTGCATGGAATATCTTTTTCCAGCCCTTCACTTTTAGTCTGTATGTGTCTGTTGTTTTGAGGTGGGTCTCTTGTAGGCAGCATATATAGGGATCTTGTTTTTGTATCCATTCAGCCAATCTTTGCCTTTTGGTTGGGGCATATCTATAGGACATTCACCCCAAAACAATGAATTTCACCTTTTACTCAAGTGCACACGGAACCTTTTCCAGGATAGATCACATTGTGGGCCATAAATCTAACCTTGATAAATTCAAAAAAATCGAAATTATTCCAAGCATCTTCTCTGACCATAATGCACTAAGGTTAGATCTCAATTATAGGAGAAAAACTGTTAAAAATTCCAACATTTGGAGGCAGAACAACACCCTTCTGAATAATCAACAAATCACAGAAGAAATCAAAAAAGAGATCAAAATATGCATCAAAACGAATGAAAATGAAAACACAATTACACAGAACCTATGGGACACTATAAAAGCAGTCCTAAGAGGAAAGTTAATAGCAATACAGGCATATCTCAAGAAACAAGAAAAAAGTCAAATAAATAACCTAACTCTACACCTAAAGCAACTAGAAAAGGAAGAAATAGAGAACTCCAGAGTTAGTAGAAGGAAAGAAATCCTAAAAATTAGGGCAGAAATAAATGCAAAAGAAACAAAAGAGACCATAGCAAAAATCAACAAAGCAAAAAGCTGGTTCTTTGAAAGGATAAATAAAATTGACAAACCATTAGCCAGACTCATCAAGCAACAAAGAGAAAAAAGTCAAATCAACAACATTAGAAATGAAAATGGAGAGATCACGACAGACAACTCAGAAATACAAAGAATCATGAGACTACTATCAGCAATTATATGCCAATAAAATGGACAACTTGGAAGAAATGGACAAATTCTTAGAAAAGTACAACTTTCCAAAACTGAACTAGGAAGAAATAGAAAATCTTAACAGACCCATCACAAGCATGGAAATTGAAACTGTAATCAGAAATCTTCCAGCAAACAAAAGCCCAGGTCCAGACGGCTTCACAGCTGAATTCTACCAGAAATTTCGAGAAGAGCTAACACCTATCTTACTGAAACTATTCCAGAAAATTGCAGAGGAAGGTAAACTTCCAAACTCATTCTATGAGGCCACCATCACCCTAATACCAAAACCTGACAAAGACACCACAAAAAAAGAAAACTACAGGCCAATATCACTGATGAGCATAGATGCAAAAATTCTCAACAAAATCCTAGCAATCAGAATCCAGCAACACATTAAAAGATCATACACCATGACCAAGTGGGCTTTATCCCAGGGATGCAAGGATTCTTCAATATCCGCAAGTCAATCAATGTAATTCATCACATTAACAAACTGAGAAATAAAAATCATATGATTATCTCAATAAATGCAGAAAAAGCCTTTGACAAAATTCATTTATGATAAAAACTCTCCAAAAGCAGGAATAGAAGGAGCATACCTCAACATAATCAAAGCTATATATGACAAACCCACAGCTAACATTATCCTCAATGGTGAAAAATTGAAACCATTTCCCTAAAGTCAGGAACAAGACAAGGGTGTGCACTTTCACCACTACTCTTCAACATCGTATTGGAAGTTTTGGCCACAGCAATCAGAGCAGAAAAAAGAAATACAAGGAATCCAAATTGGAAAAGAAGAAGTAAAACTCTCACTGTTTGCAGATGACATGATCCTCTACATAGAAAACCCTAAAGACTCGACCAGAAAACTACTAGAGCTAATCAATGAATATAGTAAAGTTGCAGGATATAAAATCAACACTCAGAAATCCCTTGCATTCCTATACACTAATACTGAGAAAGTAGAAAAAGAAGTTAAGGAAACAATTCCATTCACCATTGCAACGAAAAGAATAAAATACTTAGGAATATTCCTACCTAAAGAAACTAAAGACCTATATATCGAAAACTATAAAACACTGATGAAAGAAATCAAAGAGGACACTAATAGATGGAGAAATATACCATGCTCATGGGTCAGAAGAGTCAATATAGTGAAAATGAGTATACTACCTAAAGCAATCTACAGATTCAATGCAATTCCCATCAAGCTACCAGCAGTATTTTTCACAGAACTAGATCAAATAATCTCAAGATTTGTATGGAAATACAAAAAACCTCGAATAGCCAAAGCAGTCTTGAGAAAGAAGAATGGAACTGGAGGAATCAACTTGCCTGACTTCAGGCTCTACTACAAAGCCACAGTCATTAAGACAGTATGGTATTGGCACAAAGACAGAAATATAGATCAACGGAATAAAATAGAAAGCCCTGAGATAAACCCACACACCTATGGACACCTTATCTTCGACAAAGGAGGCAAGACTATACAATGGAGTAAAGACAGTCTCTTTAACAGGTGGTGCTGGGAAAACTGGTCAACCACTTGTAAAAGAATGAAACTAGACCTCTTTCTAACGCCATACACACAAATAAACTCAAAATGAATTAAAGATCTAAATGTTAGACCAGAAACTATAAAACTCCTAGAGGAGAACATAGGCAAAACACTCTCCGACATAAATCACAGCAGGATCCTCTATGATCCAACTCCCAGTATACTGGAAATAAAAGCAAAGATAAACAAATGGGATCTAATTAAAATTAAAAGCTTCTGCACAACAAAGGAAACTATAAGCAAGGTGAAAAGACAGCCTTCTGAATGGGAGAAAACAATAGCAAATGAAACAACTGACAAACAACTAATCTCAAAGATATATAAGCAACTTATGCAGCTCAACTCCAAAAAAATAAACGATCCAATTAAAAAATGGGCCAAAGAACTAAATAGGCATTTCTCCAAAGAAGACATACGGATGGCTAACAAACACATGAAAAGATGCTCAGCATCACTCATTATCAGAGAAATGCAAATCAAGATCACAATGAGGTACCATTTCACACCAGTCAGAATGGCTGTGATCCAAAAGTCTACAAGCAATAAATGCTGGAGAGGATGTGGAGAAAAGGGAACCCTCTTACACTGCTGGTGGGAATGCAAACTAGTACAGCCATTATGGAAAACAGTGTGGAGATTCCTTAAAAAATTGCAAATGGAACTGCCTTATGACCCAGCAATCCCACTGCTGGGCATACACACCGAGGAAACCAGAATTGAAAGAGACACATGTACCCCAATGGTCATTGCAGCACTGTTTATAATAGCCAGGACATGGAAACAACCTAGATGTCCATCAGCAGATGATTGGATAAGAAAGCAGTGGTACATATACACAATGGAGTACTACTCAGCCCTTAAAAAGAATAAATTTGACTCAGTTCTAATGAGATGGATGAAATTGAAACCGATTATACAGAGTGAAGTAAGCCAGAAAGAAAAACACCAATACAGTATACTGAAACATATATATGGAATTTAGAAAGAGAGTAATGATGACCCTATATGTGAGACAACAAAAGAGATACAGAGGTATAGAATGGACTTTTAGACTCTGAGGGAGAGGAAAAGGGTGGGATGGTTTGGGAGAATGGCATTGAAACATGTATACTTTCTTGTAAGAAACGAAGCACCAATCTATGTTCAATGTAGGATGCAGGATGCATGGGGCTGATGCACAGAATGATTCAGGTAGAGGATGTGGGGTGGGAGGTGGGAGGAGGCTTCGGCATTGGGAGATTGTGTTCACCTATGGCTGATTCATGTCAATGTATGGTAAAACAAATACAGTATTGTAATTAAAAAAATAATTAAAAAAATAAAAATAAAAAGAGCCATCAAGCTCAATACTTAATAAAAAAAAAAAGAAAAGAAAGAAATGTTGGGCAGAGTTAGAGTCTAACATAATCTGAATTAGGTCCCCTGAAGGAAGCAGAGAAAAAAATTTGGCAAAGACAAAATTTGACAAAATAGTAACAATTTTTTATTTACATTTATATATTTTCATTAAAACCATCAAATAAATCATAAGACAATTTGAAACTGCCTTCAAATTAGAGTACCTAAGAGTTTTAAGTTCAGCAACTTTTGTTACCGTGATTCAGTTCCCAATGATATACTGTAGGAAGCATGATCTTGGTACAATTTAATAAATTAAGCTCTGTGCTCTAAGGAGTCAGCCTTAGTGTACAAATTTCTGCTTTTGTTTACCTACAGGATTATGCTAGTTCTGACCCCTAAGTCAGAAAAATATAACTTTAATCAGTTTCATAGACCGATTTAGAGAAAAATACGCTAATACATGTTCTTCTTAGTGTGGTATGCACAAGGCAATGTAGCAGCTGCCATATCTGGTTGAGCATTGGTGTTTTTTGAAGGGATTAGTAAATTTTGATTGATTTTAAAAGAGAGAAAAAAAAAAAATCACCAGTAAGACTTTGGAAAAATAGAAAGCACCAACAATTGAAATAACTGTATATTTATTTCTTAAAATGTAAGGAGTTACCCATAGGATATAATTTGATAGAATTAATAGTAGGGGAATGTGTATTTATGTCATTTTTTTTTGGTTTGTCAGTAATACACAATGAAAAGTTAAAAACAAAATAAAAATTATCCAGATGTTTACCTAAAGACACTGCCATCTGCCAAGATGATATGGGATGAGCGACACTCAGTGGGGAGTGATGGAAGCACACATAGCTATGGGTCCTTCTCAGGGCAATGATCAAGAGGCTTCCCTTATGGCTCTTATAAAAAACAAAAGAAGAATAAAAGGTCTAAAACTTTTTTGACGAAGTGTTCTTTTATTAGAAAATCTACTTTTAAAGCAAATGCAGCCTTGATTAAATACATATTACTATCAGTAGTTGCATTCTTAAATATTAGAGAAAATCAACCATTTCCCATTGTTAAAACAACACAAGTACTTTTAATGATCAAGTTTGCTGCCTAATAATGTTTACTTAAGTATTTTTTGTAGTATTATAGTCAGCATTTAGACATAGTTTATTATTGTAATAGAAAACATTACAATTGTGGATAAGCTACATTTCTGTGGATCAGAAATTAGGTGACCATGTTATCAACAGAGACTGATATTTACTATATGACAGAGATACAATCATAATTATTAATCAGCTTTTCATATACAAGTATAGACATCACATATAAGGTATGTGATCATTGTGCATCAGTTTCTTGTTTTCCTTGAGAATATTTAGTGAACATGTTTCCAATGCCAAAAAATGCACCATTAAGCTATCCTTTACAATATTCAGAAAATATTCATTATTTATTTAATAGACCATATTGCAGCATTTTGATTAATGCTGATTTTGTATTACATCTTCTCATGAGCATCTGTAGACTTACATTTTAATGCACATAGTCTATGTAATTAAGTGAAAGACACATTATAAGATTCCTTTATAAACTAAGCAAAAATATTTGCCCCTAGTTACATTATAATGTCAAAATTGTTGAAGTTCTAATTATGTTTTGAAAAAGCAGTCTTTTCTGACAGCTATTTGCATTAAAAATTTTCACATATTTGTTGTATAAAATATAGGAAATTACTATAAAATATATTCTTTTAAAATAAAATATGAATAATATAACATCTCTATGGTTCTATAGAATTAAATTTTGTTTTGTGTATGTTTGACTTGAGATTTCTATTAGAAACATAAATATTGCCTGAACCCTCATGAGTCCTTCCATGAAAATTCATTGTTTTTTTTTTTTTTACTGACAGCATATCTCAAAGCACTGCAAAATTAATGACCCCAAAGCATAACAGTCATAATTTTACTTTCATCTCAAAAATATCTTTAAGTGTTCAAATAAATAATAGCCATGATAACTGTGGTGGTTTAGTCTCTAAGTTGTGTCTAACTCATGACCATAGACTGTAGCTCTCCAGGCTGCTCTGTGCATGGGATTTCCCAGTCCAGAATACTGGAGTGGGTTTCCTTCTCCAGGGGATCTTCCTAACCTGAGGTCAAACCCATGTCTCCTTCATTGTAGATGGTCTCCTGCATTGCAGTTGGATGCCTTAGCATTGAGTCTCCATGGAAGCCCCATAATAAGTATACTACCTGCTCAAATGTCTAGAATAATGTTAAATCTTTAATAAATATAAAAAAATTGTTATGAAATTATAATTTAATTTGTTCCAATTACCTTGCTCTTAATTTTTTTAATTTAGATTCTCTGATATATTGGGGAAAGCATTGTTTTCTAAAGACTGAAGACTAAGTGCACCAGCTTATATAATAAAATCTCTGTCACTTGCTTTAAATTCATGTTTAGCTTACTTAATCTTCTTGAGCCTTGGTTTTTCCACTTATAAAATGATGAAAATCATGGTATCTAAATCATAGGTTGTTGTGATAAATAAATGGAAATGTGAAGAATTAATTAGAATAGTATTTGATAACTATTACTACAGTTTTAAATATTCATTTGTATTTTATAACTGCTTACTTTCAAAAGAATTTTTGAAAGTGATTTTTCTATCCCAATCAGTTTATGTATTTAAGCTAACATTGTACTGATATTTGAATATTCTCATAAATTGAGAATCCACAAGTAACTTATCTCCCAATCCCAATACCAACTGAAAGAGAAAAAAATATTAAAAAATATTAATGTGACTATGTGTTCAAACATTTCTGCAAGGATTATAAAACCATTATCACAGAAGGATGGGAGAGAAGGAATAACTCTGTAAGATGAGATAAGAGAGCTAGAAGGAATGATTTTGAACTTTATGTATCATCTGAAAGATTTGGATTCAATGGAAGTCATTGGACGGTTTTCAACAGGGGAATTACATGACTTAATTTATGTTACTTTGGAAAAGGTATGTTAATTTATTCATTAAATGAATGTGTGTAAAATGAATTCCAGAGAGTCATGTGCAGAGTGGCCTAGTCATGAAATGATGGCATGCCATGTCAAAAAAAAAGAAAAAGGAGGATATATGCATATATAAAGTTGGTTTACTTCCTCATAAAGCAGAAACTAACACAATTGTAAAGCAACTATGCTGCTGCTGTTGCTGATAAGTCGCTTGAGTTGTATCCGACTCTGGGCAACCCCATAGACGGCAGCCCACCAGGCTCCACCGTCCCTGGGGTTCTCCAGGCAAGAACACTGGAGTTGGTTGCCATTGCCTTCTCCAATGCATGAACGTGAATAGTGAAGGTGAAGTCTCTCAGTCATGTCTGACTCTTAGCAATCCCATGGACTGCAGCCTACCAGGCTCCTCTGCCCATGGGATTTTTCAGGCAAGAGTTCTAGAGGAAGGTGCCATTGTATTTCAATTAAAAAAAATTTTTTTGGGGGATTTAGTTAAGGAGAGACTTTGCTCAAAGGCATTACACCTTGATTCTGATATGTGCAAGTGCCTCCAAAATCAGGTTGAAAAAGGATTTTTATTTTATAGGGAAGAATAAACAAAACAAAACAAATCAAAAGTAAAAGAGTAAACAAAGCCAGAAAGAACAATGAATGAGGAAATGGGATAGCGTGTGGAGAAGCAGAATAAAAGGGTAGAGATGGTGTGACGGGGCAGTAGATCTTAGAATGTTTTACCCTGAGATATCCTCTGAAGGGACCAATAAGGAGAGCTTGTTTAGTAACAGGTTGTAAAGACACTTAGCATGGTTCAGGCTGAGGATGGGTTAAAGTTCAGGAGTCTGTGGAAAGATAGAAGCAAGTCAGTCGGATGCGCATTTTCTTCCAATTGATAGAGACAAACATTCAGAGATCATTATGAGGCAAGAAATGAGAAGGATCTGTGTCTGATCTTTTCATTGGTAAACAGAAAGTCATCCCTGAGTTATGTAAGTCCTACAGGGAAGGATGGTTCTTCGCATCCGCTGTTTCACAGAACTTGAAAAAGTCAGAAGACTCCTTTACTGTCTGTTTCCCAGGACCATAAAGTGTCAGTGTAGTTCAATGCTGATGGCTGACAAAATAAAAGCAGCAGACTTTAATTAGAATAAAATATTTATTAAGAATGTATAATGTTTCAACAATTATTCTAGTTACTTATTATACAGAATCTAGCAAAAAAAATCTTTCATCATGGAGTTTTTATTCTATTGGGAGAACATAGAGGCTAAACAGACAACAGACAAAAATACTGAGAATTTGGAATTGACATGTAGACATTACTGTGTTTAAAATAGATAACCAACAAGGACAAACTGCATAGCACCAGGAGCTCTGCTCTGTATTCTGTAACAACCTAAGCAGGAAAGGGATTTAAAAGATAATAGCTACATATTTACATAAAACTGAATCACTTTGTTGTACAACTGAAACTAACACAACCGTTGTTAATCAACTATGTGCATACACGGGTGTTTAGTCATGTCTAACTCTTTGCATCCCTATGAACTGTAGCCCTCAAGGCTCCTCTGTCCATGGAATTTTCTATTAAAATACTGGACTGGGTCACCATGCCCTTCTCCAGGGGATCTTCCTGCCCTAGGGATCTAATATTTAGGGTACAGATTATATGGTATCTTGTAGATCTTGGTTAACATTTACATTTTATTCTAAGTGAGATGGGAATTAAATAGAGGGAATTAAGCAGAAGAGTGACATAGACTGACTTGTTTGTAAAGAATTACTTGGGCTGCTGTGGGAAAGAAAAGGAGACAAGTTAGGAAGCCTTTGGATTACTGCAAGAAACACGATAGCAGCTTGTACTACGAAGGTAGCAGTGTTAATTGCTCAGCCACGCCCTACTCTTTGCTACTCCATGGGCTGTGGCCCAACTATCTCCTCTGTCCACTGAATTCTCCAGGTAAGAATACTGGAGTAAATTGCCATTTCCTTCTCCAGGAAGTCTTCCTCACCTAGGGATTTAAACCAGGTCTCCCACATTGCAGGCTGATGAGCCACGAGGGAAGCAGTTATTGTACAGAAAAATGTTTTTAAAAAATGGATCAAAAACTATGTTGGTAAATTGATGATTATATGGAGTGTTAAGTAAAGAAGAGAATCATGTGTGACTTTCAGAGTTACTACTTTAATGCTTGGATATAAAACCATGAGTGGAAGGTGTTAGCAATGGTGTAAGATTTCAGAAATCTGTTCTGGACATATTATGTTTCAGCTTTTGAGATTATTAGGCTGTCAAGAGAAAAGTGAGCCAAAGTACATCTGCTTTTCAAATATGAGTTTCCGTTGCTAAGCACAAAGATACTTAATAGATATAACCTTCTATTTTGTCATGAAGTTAAAATGTCTAAGAAATGCTACAATTTTGGGTTCATTGTCATATAGATAATATTTATATCTATGAGACAGAATAAGATCCTCAATGGGAGAAATGAGACAGAGGAAACAGCTCCCAGGTATAGACCGACATTTAACTGATTTAGAAAAAGGATAAAATAGTGATGATGATATTTCTATGATGATCATGATAACAATGTTAGAAATAATATTCATAACGCAGCAGAATGCAGTTTCTGTCCTCTTCTATCTTCTGTTTCCTTCACTCAAATTATCATGCCTGCATCAAAGATATACATTGCAAGAAGAGCCAGTTTATCAGGAGAAATGCTACTTTTTCTTACAGCTATTTTACTATGAAGTATCTGAAGGATGCCTGGCAGAAATTCTCAGCTGCTAGGCTGTTATAGTTGGAGGAGACTCAGAGGAAGACTTTATATGGAACAACTGGTGAACTGATATGAAAGATTGTGTGCATGTACAAATTATTAGGCTCTGTTTTTGTTTTCTTACTAATAATATATTTGGATACTCTTCCAGAAATATCAGTGCATAATGTTAATAATAATGCCAGTACTAATAATAGCTAGCATTTATTGAATCCTGAATGATACCAAGCTCTTTGCTACAAACTTTAAATAAATAAACCCATGTAATCTTCATAAAATAATTTAGTTACAATTTGTTTTCATTTTCCATCTAAAGAAAATGGGATTAAAAGTGACAGAAATCAATTTGGTTTCATAATTTTGCTCCCTGCGTTCAGTATCTGTTAAAGAAAGAGGAAAATCGTACTATTCTTAAATATAGCAGAATTATGAGATAGGAAAAGGGAATGCCAAAACCTTACATTTACTGCAGTCAAGATTATACCTGATGCTTTTGTTGATTCTACTGATGTCAGCTCTGCTCATTTATTGAGTACATACTATGAGGGAGGGAGCATCCTAACTGCTCTATAAGCATGGACTCCATTAATCTTCATAATTACTTCACATGAAAATCAGATCTTGAGTGACAATAAATTATCCAAGATTATGCAATTTGTGAGTAGCAGGATGGGAAATGTAAAACCTAGGCTTTGGGTGGAGTGACTGTGCTCTTAAACATTGCTTTAGATAGAATGATAATCAAGTATTTTTTTTTTTCTTTTTGCCTTGCTATTTATTTATTTTTTTAAATAAATACAAGAACTGAAGTACAGGGATGCTAAGCAGATTGATCAACGTCACAGAGTGGTCTAACCCACTAGTATGTGACGTCTAGCAGTGACTGTAGTGTGTTTAATTCTCCAGATGCAAGAGTACATTAAATACTATCAGTACTCTCATTGGCTCTTCTGTATCACCAGATAGAGTATAATAAAGCAGATGGGTGTTACACTTTACTGATTAGTCCAGAAATATCAGAATTTGTGGAAAATCAGTTTTACAAGGAGAGTTTCTCACTAAAATTTTGAGCTTCCTATAGAAGACCTGGGCAAGAACAGATGTTGGAATATAAAATATCAATTATATCAGCCCCTGTGGTAACTGTTAGGGATAATGTCTATAAGTAAAATCTAAATGTTATCAAAATTCTTTGAATAATTTTACATTGGACAAAACCATTTATGATAATTTGTTTTCTTTTTAATATATATACTGTGAAAGAGCAAAAGAGATCAGAAAGTGTATGTTATTATCCATCACATCAAATGGCAGTTGTCAGTAGCCTAAGGCAATGGGCAAGCTGTTATCTTGCTTCTGATTTTATTTATATAACTCAATTTGTTTTCTGTGGTCAATAATTAAGTTATATGCTGTTATTAAATAAAAATATTATTATTTTATACTCTAGAGAAGGAAGGCAGAGAAGGAAATGGCAACCCACTCCAGTGTTCTTGCCTGGAGAATCCCAGGGACTGGGGAACCTGGTGGGCTGCCATCTATGGGTTCGCACAGAGTCGGACAGGACTGAAGCGACACAGCAACAGTAGCAGCAGCAGAGAAGGAGGGCAGATGATGATGTGAGTGATGGATCATCTGAGGTGTGATTTTTTTAATGTAGAAAATCAGAAATACCTGTGGTGGATTCCTGTCGATGTATGGCAAAACCAGTACAATATTGTAAAGTAATTAACCTCCAATCAAATAAATTTATATTAAAAAAGAAAATAAGAAATAAATTCCAAAAATAATCTATGCTTGAATCCCTATGCTCTTTCATTCCTAGATTACCTCCTTTATTTAATAGTGTACACCTAAACCGAGCTTTTTCCTATTATATTGTAATGAATAACACCCTCCCATAATTATTGATTAAATAATACAATTTAAAGTCAATAAAGTGTTAAAATTATTTGTTTTACTAATAAGCAGCTAGAATTCAAGCTTTTAAATTAAGAGTTACCCCACTGCAGTACTCTTGCCTGGAAAATCCCATGGACGGAGGAGCCTGGTAGGCTGCAGTCCATGGGGTCGCTAAGAGTCAGGCATGACTGAGCAAATTCACTTTCACTTTTCACGTTCATGCATTGGAGAAGGAAATGGCAACCCACTCCAGTGTTCTTGCCTGGGGAATCCCAGGGACAGGGGAGTCTGGTGGGCTGCCGTCTGGGGGTCGCACAGAGTTGGACACGACTGAAGTGACTTAGTAGTAGTAGTATGTAAAATCTTACTTGTATTTTTAATATTTTATTTCTACTAATTGCACATGACATAACGAAGACATCTATTACTGAAAGAGATAGTACACTGCTTTATTAGAATGTGCCGTCTTTGTTTGCTAGCGTTCTGTGCTGTGCTCAGTCATGACCAACGCTTTGTGACCCCATGGACTGTAGCCCACCAGGCACCTCTGTCCATGGGAATTCTCCAGGGAAGAATACTGGAGTAGATTGGCATGCCGTCCTTCAGGGGATCTTCCAAACCCAGGGATTGAACCCAGGTCTCCAACATTGCAGCAGGATTCTTTATCATCTGAGCCACCAGGGAAGCCTTCCCTAGAAATCATGATTCTATAAATTAGCAATATCTACATGATACTCCTTGCAGGATTTTTTTCCCCTTTTCTATTGGTGAAAGTCTGTTTTATCTGTTTGTTAGGATCTTACATGTTGGATGAGCAGATGTTACTCTATTTTAAATGTCAGGAATAAAGTAATGATGCAGCTTATACCCCAAATGTAAGAACTTCTAAGCAATATTTAACAATATAAAAAATACATTTATATCAATCAGTGCAACTAAAGAAATGTTAATTGAAAAGGAACAATATGCTTAGCTTTATCTGATACGTCATTGGATATAAGGGAATAATCCAGAAGTTTTCCTTTATTTTAAGATACAGACATTCAGAGACTATCAGACAAATGGTGTTTATTACAAAATCAGTACAAAACACTTTAGGAGTTTAAGAAGGAGAGAATTTATCTTATTGCACTATATAATTAAATATTGCATATTATTTGGAATATAACAAATGAACTCAAAAGTGCAAGATAGGTGCTTTATTAAGAATTTTTATTTTCTATACAAAGGAGGTTAAACTTAGAACTATTACACTGCTTGGTGCAGTGTCCAGAATTGTTCAACATAAATCTGAGTATTAAATTACCATTTGATAAATACCTGAATGGTTTAGTGGATTTCCTTACATTCTTCAATATAAGTTTGAATTTGGCAATAAGGAACTCATGATCTGAGCCACAGTCAGCTTCCAGTCTTGTTTTTGCTGACTGTATAGAGCTTCTACATTTTGGCTGCAAAGAATATATTCAACCTAATTTCAATATTGAACAACTGGTGATGTCCGTGTGTAGAGTATTCTCCTGTGTTGGTGGATGAGGGTGTTTGCTATGACCAGTGTGTTGTCTTGCCAAAACTCTGTTAACTTTTGCCCTGCTTCATTTTGTACTTCACGGCCAAACTTGCCTGTTACTCTAGGTATCTTTTGACTTCATACTTCTACATTCCAGCCTCCTATAGTGAAAGAATATATTTTTGAGTGTTAGTTCTAGAAGGTCTTGTAGATCTTCATAGATCTGTTCAACTTAAGCTTCTTCAGCATTACCAGTTGGGGTATAGTCTTGGATTATTGTGATACTGAATGGTTTACCTTGGAAACGAACAGAGATCATTCTGTTGTTTTTGAGATTGCATCCAAGTACCAAGAGTTCCAGGCTGTGATGGCACAGCCAGGAGTGGCTGAGAGGAGCTACCCCATGCCCAAGGTCAGGGGCAATGGCCAAGGGGAGCTACCCCACGTTGGAGGTCAGGGGTGGCGGCCAAGAAGAGCAACCCTACCTCTGAGGAGCAGCGGCCAAGAGGAGCTAATCCACGTTGAAGGTCAGAGGGGTGACTCATCCAAGGTAAGGAGCAGAGGCTGCACTTTGCTGGAGCAGCCGTGAAGAGGTACCACACAATAAAAGTAAGAGAAACCTAAGTAAGATGGTAGGTATGTGAGAGGGCATCAGAGGGCAGACACACTGAAACCATGTCACAAAAACTAGCCAATATGAACACACGGACCACAGCCTGGTCTAACTCTATGAAACTAAGTCATGCCATGTGGGGTCATCCAAGATGGACAACCCATGGTGGAGAGGTCTGAAAGAATGTGGTCCACTGGAGAAAGGAATGGCCAACCACTTCAGTATTCTTGTCTTGAGAACCTCATGAACAGTATGAAAAGGCAAAATGATAGGATACTGAAAGAGGAACTCAATGGAGCTGGATCTCAATGGAGAAATAACTCCAGAAAGAATGAAGGGGTAGTCAAAATGAAAACAATACCCAATTGTGGATGTGACTGATATAGAAGGAAGGTCCAATGCTGTAAAAAGCAATATTGTATAGGAACCTGGAATGTTAGGTCCATGAATCAAGGCAAATTGGAAGTGGTCAAATAGGAAATGGCAAGAATGAACATCAACATTCTAGGAATCAGTGAACTAAAATGGACTGGAATGGGTGAATTTAACTGAGATGGCCATTATATCGACTACTGTGGGCAGGAATCCCTTAGAAGAAATGGAGTAGCCATCATGGTCAACAAAAGAGTCCAAAATGCAGTACTGGGATGCAATCTCAAAAACAAAAATTGGTCTCTGTTCATTTCCAAGGCAGATCATTCAATATCATGGAAATCCAAGCCTATGCCCCAATCAGTAATGCTAAAGAAGCTGACTTTAAATGGTTCTAAGAGAACCTACAAGACCTTTCAGAACTAATACTCAAAAAGATGTCCTTTTCATTATAGGAGACTAGAATGCTAAAGTAGGCAGTCAAGAAACACCTGGAGTAGCAGGAAAATTTGTCCTTGGAGTATGTAATGAAGTAGGGCAAAGGCTCATAGAGTTTTGGCAAGAGAACACACTGGTCATAGCAAACACACTCTTCCAACAACACAAGAGAAGACTCTACACATGGACATCACCAGATGCTCAACACCGAAATCAGACTGACTATATTCTTTGCAGCCAAAGATGGAGAAACCTATACAGTCAGCAAATCAAGACCAGGAGCTGACTGTGGCTCAGATCATGAATCCTTATTGCCAAATTCAGACTTAAATTGAAGAAACTAGGGAAAACCACTAAACCATTCAAGTATGACCTAAATCAAATCCCTTATAATTATGCAGTGAAAGTGACAAATAGATTTAAGGGACTATATCTGATAGATAGAGTGCCTGATGAACTATGGACTGAGGTTCGTGACATGGTAGAGGACACAGGGATCAAGACCATTCCCAAAGAAAACAAATGCAAAAAAAGCAAAATGGCTATCTGAACAGGCCTTACAAACAGCTGTGAAAAGAAGAGCAGGGAAAAGCAAAGGAGAGAAAGAAATATGAGCATCTGAGTGCAGAGTTCCAAAGAATAGCAAAGAAAAATAAGAAAGACTTTCTCAGTGATAAATGCAAAGAAATAGAGGAAAAGAAAAGAATCTGAAAGACTAGAGAACCCATCAAAAAAATTAGAGATTCCAAGGGAATATTTCATGCAAAGATGGGCTCCATAAAGGACAGAAATAGTATGGACCTAACAGAAGCTGAAGATATTAAGAAGAGGTGGCAAGAATACACAGAAGAACTGTACAAAAAGATCTTCACAACCCAGGTAATCATGATGGTGTGATCACTCACCTAGAGCAGGACATCCGGGAATGTGAAGTCAAGTGGGCCTTAGAAAACATCACTATGAACGAAGCTAGTGGAGGTGATGGAATTCCAGTTGAGCTATTTCAAATCCTGAAAGATGATGCTGTGAAAGTGCTACACTCAATATGCCAGCAAATATGGAAAACTCAGTAGTGGCCACAGGACTGGAACGGGTCAGTTTTCATTCCAATCCCAAAGAAAGGGAATGCCAAAGAATGCTCAAACTACCGCACACTTGCACTCATCTCACACGCTAGCAAAGTAATGCTCAAAATTATCCAAGCCAGTCAGCAATACATGAACCGTGAACTTCCAAATGTTCAAGCTAGTTTTAGAAAAGGCAGAGGAACCAGAGATCAAATTGCCAATATGAGCTGGATCATCAAAAAGCAAGGGAGTTCCAGAAAAACATCTATTTCTGCTTTATTGACTATGCCAAAGCCTTTGACTGTGTGGATCACAATAAACTGTGTAAAATTCTGAAAGAGATGGGAATACCAGACCACTTGACCTGCCTCTTGAGAAAACTATATGTAGGTCAGAAAGCAGCAGTTAGAACTGGACATGGAACAACAGACTGGTTCCAAATAGGAATTGGAGGATGTCAAGGCTGTGTATTGTCACCCTGCTTATTTAACTTATATGCAGAGTATATCATGAGAAACGCTGGGCTTGAAGAAGCAGAAGCTGGAATCAAGATTGCCAGGAGAAATATCAATAATCTCAGATATGCAGATGACACCACTCTTACGGCCGAAAGTGAAGAGGAACTAAAAGCCTCTTGATGAAAGTGAAAGAGGAGAGTGAAAAAGTTGGCTTCAAGCTCAACATTGAGAAAATGAAATTCATGGCATCTGGTCCTATCACTTTATGGGAAATAGATGAGAAAGCAATGAAAATGGTGTCAGACTTTATTTTTTTAGCTCCAAAATCACTGCAGATGGTGACTGCAGCTATGAAATTAAAAGATGCTTACTCCTTGGAAGGAAAGTCATGACCAATCTAGATAGCATATTAAAAAGCAGAGACATTCATTACTTTGCCAACAAAAGTCCATCTAGTCAGACTATGGTTTTTCCAGTGGTCATGTATGGATGTGAGGGTTGGACTCTGTGAAAGCTGAGCACTGAAGAATTTATGCCTTTGAACTGTGGTGTTGGAGAAGACTCCTGAGAGTCCCTTGGACTGCAAGGAAATCCAACCAGTCCATCCTAAAGAAGATCAGTCCTGGGTTTTCATTGGAAGTACTGGTGCTGAAGCTGAAACTCCAATACTTTGGCCACTTTATGTGAAGAGTTGACACATTGGGAAAGACCTTGTTGTTTGGAGGGATTGGGGGCAGGAGAGAAGGGGACCATAGAAGATGAGATGGCTGGATGGCATGAGTTTGAGTGAACTCCAGGAGTTGGTGATGGGAAGGGAGGCCTGGCGTGCTGTGATTCATGGGGGTCAAAAAGAGTCAGACACGACTGTGCAACTAAACTTATCTGAACCAAGTGCTGCATTTCAGACACTTTTGTTATTATGATGGCTACTCCATTTCTTCTAAGGGTTTCTTGCTCAGAGTAGTAGAACTAATGGTCACCTGAATTAGATTCACCCATTCCAGTCCATTTTAGTTCACTGATTGCTAAAATATCCTTGTTCACCCTTGCCATCTCCTATTTGACCACTTTCAATTTACCTTGATTCATGGACCAAACATTCCAGGTTCCTATACAGTATTGTTCTTTACAGCATCGGACTTTTCTTCCACTGACAGTCACACCACAGCTGGGTGTGTGTGTGTGTGTTTTGTTGTTGTTGTGGTTTGTTTGTTTGCTTTGGTTCCATCTCTTCATTCGTTCTGGAGTTATTTCTTCACTCTTCTCCAGTAACATATTGGGCACCTAGCAGCCTGGAAAGTTTATCTTTCAGTGTCATATCTTTCTGCCTTTTATACTGTATATGGGGTTCTCAATGCAAGAATACTGCAGTGGTTTGCTGTTGCCTTCTCCAGTGGACCATGTTTTGTCAGAACTCTCCACCATGACCCATCCAGCTTGGGTGGCCCTACATGGCATGGCTGATAGTTTCATTGAGTTAGACAGGGCCATGGTCTATGTGATCAGTTTGTGGTTGTGGTTTTCATTCTATATGAGGGATAAGGATACAAGACTTATGGAAATTTCCTGATAGGAGAGACTGACTGTCGGAGAAACTGTGTTTTGTTCTGATAGATGGGGCTTTGCTCAGTAAATCTTTAACCCAAGTTTCTGTTGATGGGTGGCACTGTGTTGCCTCCCTGTTGTTTGACCTGAGACCAAAATATGGTGGAGGTAGTGACGATAATGGCGGCCTCCTTCAAAAGTTCCGGTCCGCACACTATTACACTTAGTGCCCCTGAGCTGACAGCAGGCCACCACTGATCCACACCTTTGCCAGAGACTCCTGGATACTCAAGATAAGTCTGGATCAGTCTCTTTTGAGGTCACTGCTTCTTTCTTCTGGGTCCTGGGCACACAAGGTTTTGTTTGTGCCCTCCAAGAGTCTGTTTCCCCAGTTTTGTGTAAGTTCCATATCGAATCCCACTGGCTTCCTAACTCAAATTGCCTGGGGGTTCTCAGCCCCTTTGCTAGATCCCTAGGCTTGGAAATCCTAGAACTTTAACAGTGTGATATTTTATCTGGTTTAATAGTTTTGTAGTCTGTGGGTCATATACTTGGAAGCTCTATGGTGGGGTTAATGGTGACCTCCTCCAACAGGGATTATGCCACACCCAGTACTGCTGCTTTCAGAGCCCCAGCCACTGTGACAGGCCACTGCTGACCCATACTTCTGCAGGAGACACTCATACACTTGAAGGCAGCTCTGGCTCACTCTCTGTATAGTTCTCCTGGTGCACACAAGATTTTTTTGAGACCTTCAGGCATCTCAGTGGGTATAGGGTTTTATTCTAAACATGATTGTGCCTTTCCCAATATCTTGCTGGGGCTTCTCCTTTGCCCTTGGAAATGGGGTATTTTTTTTTTTTGGTGGAATCCAACATTTTCATGTCAATGGTTGTTCAAGAGTGAGCTGTAAATTTGGAGTTCTTGTAGGAGAAAATGAGCACATGTGCTTCTGTTCTGCTATTTTGGTGTAATAAAATTGAATCCTTATTCCAAAATTCAGACTTAAAGTGAAGAAAGAGAAAACCACTAGACCATTCAGGTGTGACCTAATCAAACCTCTTATGATTATATGATGGAAATGACAAATATATTCAAAGGATTAGATCTGATATAGTGCTTGAAGAACCCTAGATTCTTGACAGTTCGTGATATTGTACAGAAGGCAGTGATAAAGACAAACCCAGAGAAAAGAAATGTAAAAAGGAAAACTGGTTGTCTGAGGAGGACTTATAAATAGCTGAGACAATAAGAGAAACAAAAGGCAAAACAAAATTAAAAAAAATAAATAAAAAGGAAAGATATACCCATTTGAGTGTAGGGTTGCAAAGAATAGCAAGGAGAGATAAGAAAGCCTTCCTCAGGGATCAATGCAAAGAAATAGAGGAAAACAATAGAATAGTGAAGACTAGAGATTTCTTCAAGAAAATTAGAGATACCAATGGAAGATTGCATTCAAAGATGGGCACAATAAAGGACAGTAATTGTATGGACCGAACAGAAGCAAAATGCATTAAGAAGAGATGATAAGAATACTCAGAAGAACTATACAAAAAGATCTCCATAACACAGATAAACACGTTGATGTGATCACTCACCTAGAGCCAGACAACCTGGAAATGAAGTCAAGGTTCCCTTAGGAAGCATCACTATGAACAAAGCTAGTGGAGGTGATGAAATTCCAGTTGAGCTATTTCAAACCCTCAAACATGATGCTGTGAAAGTGTTGCACTCAATATGCCAGCAAATTTGGAAAACTCAGCAGTGGCCACAGGACTGGAAAATGTCAGGTTTCATTCTGATCTCAAAGAAAGGCAATGCCAAAGAATGTGTAAACTACCACACAATTGCACTCATCTCACATGCTAGCAAAGTAATGGTCAAAATTCTCCAAGCCAGGCTTCAACAGTACATAAACTGAGAATTTTCTGATTTTCAAGTTGGATTTAGAAAAGGCAGAGGAACTAGAGATCAAAATGGCAACATCTGTTGGATCATGAAAAAAGCAAGAGAGTTCCAGAAAAGCATCTATTTTGGCTTTATTAACTATTCCAAAGTCTTTGTCTGAATCACAAGATACGGTGGAAAATTATTTAAGCAATGGGAGTACCAGACCACCTGACCTGTTTCGGGAAAAGTCTGTATGTAGGTCAAGAAACAATTGGAACTGGACATGGAACACCAGACTGGTTACAAATTGGGAAAAGAGTATGTCGAGGCTGTATATTGTCACCCTGCTTATTAACTTATATGCAGAGCACATCATGAGAAATGCCAGGCTGGATGAAGCACGAGCTGGAATAAAGATTGCTGGGAGAAACATCAATAACCTTAGATTTGCACATGACATCACCCTTATGGCAGAAAGCAAAAAAGAATTAAAGAACCTCCTGATGAAAGTAAAGAGAAGAGTGAAAAATTTGGCTTAAAACTCAACATTCAGAAAACAAAGATCATAGCATCCGGTCCCATCAGTTCACTTCTGTTCAGTCGTGTCCGACTCTTTGAGATCCCATGAATCACAACACCCTAGGCCTCCCTGTCCATCACCAACTCCCAGAGTTCACTCAAACTCATGTCCACTGAGTTGGTGATGCCAACCAGACATCTCATCTTCTGTCGTCCCCTTCTCCTTCTGTCCGCAATCCCACTCAGCATCAGGGTCTTTTCCAATGAGTCAACTCTTCACATGAGGTGGCCAAAGTATTGGAGGTTCAGCTTCAGCATCAGTCCTTCCAATGAACACCCAGGACTGATCTCCTTTAGAATGGACTGGTTGGACCTCCTTGCAGTCCAAGAGACTATCAAGAGTCTTCTCCAACACCACAGTTCAAAAGCATCAATTCTTTGGCGCTCAGCTTTCTTCACAGTCCAACTCTCACATCCATACATGACCACTGGATAAACCATACTCTTGACTAAACAGACCTTTGTTGGCAAAATAACGTCTCTGCTTTTGAATATGCTGTCTAGGTTGGCCATAACTTTCCTTCCAAGGAGTAAGCGTCTTTTACTTTCATAGCTGCAATCACCATTTGCAATGATTTTGGAGCCCCCAAAAATAAACTCTGACACTGTTTCCACTGTTTCCCCATCTATTTCCCATGAAGTGATGGGACCAGATGCCATGATCTTCGTTTTCTGAATGTTGAGCTTTAAGCCAAGTTTTCACTCTCTTCTTTCACTTTCATCAAGAGGCTTTTTAGTTCCTCTTCACTTTCTGCCATAAGGGTGGTGTCATCTGCATATCTGAGGTTATTGATATTTCTCCCAGCAATCTTGACTCCAGCTTCTGTTTCTTCCAGCCCAGCATTTCTCATGATGTACTCTGCATATAATTTAAGCAGAGTGACAATATATAGCCTTGACATGCTCCTTTTCCTATTTGGAACCAGTTTGATGTTCCATGTCCAGTTCTAACTGTTGCTTTCTGACCTGCATACAGATTTCTCAAGAGGCAGGTCAGGTGGTCTGGTATTCAGGTCTCATCGCTTCATGGCAAATAGATGGGGAAACAATAGAAACAGTGACAGGCTTTATTTTTTGTGGCTCCAAAATTACTGCAGATGGTGCCCGCAGCCACGAAATTGAAAAATACTTGCTCTTTGCAAGAAAATCTATGATCAACCTAGAGAACATGTTAAAAAGCAGAGACATTTTTTTGCCAACAAATGTCCATCTAGTCCAAGCTACAGTTTTTCCAGTAGTCATGTATGCATGTCACTATTGTACTCTAAAGAAAGCTGAGCACTGAAGAATTGATGCTTTTTTAAAATTTATGCACTTATGGTTATAACTTTATTTTTTTAATTTTTTTTAATTACAATACTGTATTTGTTTTGCCATACATTGACACGAATCAGCCATAGTGAACACAATCTCCCAATGCCGAAGCCCCCTCCCACCTCCCACCCCACATCCTCTACTTGAATCATCCTGTGCATCAGCCCCATGCATCCTGCATCCTACATTGAACATAGACTGGCGCTTCGTTTCTTACAGGAAAATATACATGTTTCATTGCCATTCTCCCAAACCATCCCACCCTTTCCCTCTCCCTCAGAGTCCAAAAGTCCACTCTATACCTCTGTGTCTCTTTGTTGTCTCACATATAGTGTCAGGAGAAGACTCTTGAATCCCTTGGATTACAAGGAGATGCAACTCATCTATCCTAAAAAAATCAGTTGAATGTTCATTGGAAGAACTGTTGATGAAGCTGAAACTCCAATACTTTGGCCACCTGAAGCACAAAAAGTGATTCATTGGAAAAGACGCTGATGTTCTGAAAGATTAAGGCAGGTGAAGGGGACGATAGAGGATGAAATGTCTGGATGGCATTACTGACTCTATGGACATGACGTTGAGCAAGCTCCTGGTGTTGGTGATGGACAGGGAAGCCAGTGTGCTGCAGTCCTTGGGTTTCAAAAGTCAGACACAACAGAGTGTCTGAACTGACTGACTATCTTGTAAATACCATTCGGTTTCCCTGGTGGCTCAGAAGGTAAAGCATCTGCCTGCAATTCAGGAGACCTGAGTTTCATCCCTGAGTTGGGGAAGATCCCCTGGAGAAAGAAATGGCACTACTCTTGCCTGGAAAATCTCATGGATGAAGGATCCTGGTAGGCTACAGTCCCTGGGTTTGCAAAGAGTCAGACACAACTGAGTGACTTTACTTTCTCTTTCTTTTTGGGAAAATATTATTTCATCAGGACAATGAACTAGGCAGCTGTTTCATATGCAAGACTGAGTAGAAATTTTGCAAATTAGAGAATATCATTTATTATTTCACCTGGCAATTCACTACTGAAAAACAGCTTTCTCTAAAAACTTAAATTCAAGCAAGTACATTTAATAATGTAAAGCATAAAACATCTTAATCCAATATAGCATAACAGAAAATGTGTAGGTCTAGTCAAAGACAATTAAAGTATCCATTCTGGAGTGAGGCCAATGGAAAAAATATAGCAGTCCCTGTCGTCTGAGAGAGATGATATTTGCTATAGAATTTTCTGCCACCTTCCCAAGGGTTTTCAGTTAGGAGAGGTCAGAGTCAGAAATAGGTGCCTCAGTCCTGGCTTTAACGTTGCATAGCTATGGGACTTTATCTCTCTGGTCTGCTTAAGCTTTCAAAAATAGATGCTCAGGCAAAGAAATTCAGGAGAACCTTGTGGTCATTATATTGACTATATACAAATTAGAGGTCATAAGTGGATGGAATTGAAATTGACAGAGATGTAAAAATGCTTTAGGAGAATATTCACTTTCAGAGAAAGAACTTTGTAATAAATTAAGTTAAATTCCAAAAGAAACAACCAAATGAAGTTCATATAAACCAAATATTTATGTTTGTAACTGCTTTGTTAAAAAAAAAAAAAAGTCATCACATGTACCTATGTATTTTGCTTTGGTATGCAATGTCTGTAATAGTCCCAGTTTACAAAAGTTTAAATAGTAAACACTTAAACATTACCAGTAACTGGAAATAAGTGATATCATTTATCTGGGGAAACCACTTTAATCTAGGCTAAATTTAATGTTCAATCCTGAAACATTCTAAACAGGAATGTAATTAAACTTTCCTCTATAAGATGTCTCTACTTGAGGACAATTCCAGAATCTCTTTAGGTCAATTTTTCATTCAGAAAGGATACAGAGGTATAAAAATCACACACTCTAAATGTAATTGCTGATGGATGTTAATTCTTTTTGTTTATTTTGCTTTGTTTTTGGAAAAATCAATAACATTTCTCAGAGGAATGTGTAAATTCATTCACTTAAACAGATCTTTAAAGGGCATGCATAGTAAGCATGATATGCCAAAGAAGGTCAAAGACAGACTGTCAGAATAAGTTCAAATCATTGACCTTCCTGGGAATATTTTTAAAAATCATTTTCTGCATTTATCTTCCCTAAGTAAATTATTGATCAAATTCAGAAGACACTTTCAAGTGGTTTATGGGTCATGTTGTCCAACTCAGTGAGTAGTTTATGTCTCATTGTAGTTATCATTCTCAAATACTATGTAATTATATTAGATCTCATAGAGCCTGAACTTTATTTTCCTCTTAACATACAACAATTTCTGGTATATGATTATACCAGATTATATGTACGTATGTATGTATGTATGTGTGTGTATATGTACTATATGTATGTATGCATGTATATATTATATATATAATTATATATATTACATATATATATATATATATATATGCTGCTAAGTCGCTTCAGTCATGTCCGACTCTGTGCAAGTCCAGAGATGGCAGCCCACCAGGCACCCCTGTCCCTGGGATTCTCCAGGCAAGAACACTGGAGTGGGTTGCCATTTCTTTCTCCAATGCATGAAAGTGAAAAGTGAAAGTGAATTTGCTCAGTCATGACTGACTCTTAGCGACCCCATGGACTGCAGCCCACCAGGCTCCTCCATGCATAGGATTTTCCAGGCAAGAGTACTGGAATGTATTGCCATTGCCTTCTCCATTATATGAATGTATGTGTGTGTGTGTGTGTATGTGTGTATGTATATATATATATATATATATATATATATATATATATACATATATACATACATATATATATATATATATATATATACACACACACAGGGGGTATATATATATATATATATATACACATACATATATATGTATATATATACATATATACATACATATATATATATACATATATATATATATATATACACACACACGTGTGTGTGTGTGTGTGTGTGTGTGTGTGTGTGTGTATAGCACCACATGGTGCTAGTGGTAAAGAGGCAAAGAACCCACCTGCCAATGCAGGAGACATGAGACAAGAGTTTGATCCCTGGGTCAGGAAGATCCCCTGGAGAAGGAAATGGCAACCCACTCCAGTACTCTTGCCTGGAGAATCCCATGGACAGAGGAGCCCAGGAAATCCCATGGACAGAGTGAATCATCACTACAATAAGTCTAGTTAACATCCATCACCAATTAAACCATTTTTTCTTGAGATGAGAATTTTTAAGATCTTAGCAACTTTCAAATGCACAATACAGTATTCACTGTAATCATCACATTGCATATGCTTGACTTATGTATTGTATGAATAGAAGTGTGTGTGTTTTGAACACCTTTAATCATTTTTCACTACCCCATTCTTTTGGAACTGTCAATTCATTCTCTATCTCTGAGAACCTAAGCTTTATGTGTATTTCTAAAATATAATTTTATGTTTCATTATTTTAATATATTTTGAGTATGCCATCTATAATGATATAGATAACTCTGGATGTCCCTCAGTTCTGTCCTGATTCAAGTCTATATTCCTACAAGAGCCATACAGCATTTCCATATTTACAAACCATAGACATACCCTGCATTTCAATGTTGCTTCTTAGAATTTGAAATAAGCTACAGAAATGCATCTAATGACTGGCAATTTTTGTATTGTTTTGGTGCAAAATTTCATTGTTTCTTAGATAGCATCATTTTGACACACCAGGAAATCCAGCTTCTATTTACTGAAAAAAACAATTTGACTGCAGTCTTTAAAACATACACTCATGGTTTCTGTGTTGACAGAAAATCATATTAGATGTAGCTAGCACATGCTAAAATATCATTTCTATTTTTCTACCTGTGTCATTTAGCATTAGAGGAGGATACACTTTTTTCTTAGACCTAAATAGGAAAGTTTTTTTTTTCTTTTAGCTTTACAAAATCAGCACAATAATAGAAATATGCATTAATAATATAAGTGAAGCTGCTTTTACATTTAATCATGTCACATTTTGGAAAAAAAAAAAGTACCTGTAAACAAATAACAAATTGACTGATAGCATAAATTATTAAAACAGACTGTGAATTAAATATCATACCTAAATATACTATTTATTATACATTGGTTTATCCAACATTGTTATTTAATCTCTAAATCATGTTTAACTCTTGGTGACCCCATGGACTACAGTCCACCAGGTTCACCCGTCCATGGGATTTTCCAGCCAAGAACACTGGAGTTGATTGTCATTTCCTCCTCCCCATCCACCATCAGTTCAGTTCAGTTCAGTCGCTCAGTCGTGCCCAACTCTTTGCATCCCCATGAATCGCAGCATGCCAGGTCTCCCTGTCCATCACCAACTCCCAGAGTTCACTCAGACTCACGTCCATAGAGTCTGTGATGCCATCCAGCCACCTCATCCTCGGTTGTCCCCTTCTCCTCCTGCCCCCAATCCCTCCCAGCATCAAAGTCTTTTCCAATGAGTCAACTCTTCCCATAAGGTGGTCAAAGTACTGGAGTTTCAGCTTTACCATCATTCCTTCCAAAGAAATCCCAAGGCTGATCTCCTTCAGAATGGACTGGTTGGATCTCGTTGCAGTCCAAGGGACTCTCAAGAGTTTTCTCCAACACCACAGTTTAAAAGTATCAATTCTTCAGCGCTCAGACTTCTTCACAGTTCAACTTTCACATCCATACATGACTAGTGGAAAAACCATAGCCTTGACTAGATAGACCTTAGTCAGCAAAGTAATGTCTCTGTTTTTGAATATGCTATCTAGATCGATCACAACTTTTCTTCCAAGGAGTAAGCATCTTTTAATTTCATGGCTGCAATCACCATCTGCAGTGATTTTGGAGCCCAAAAGATAAAGTCTGACACTGTTTCCACTGTTTCCCCATCTATTTCCCATGAAGTGATGGGACCAGATGCCATGATCTTCATTTTCTGAATGTTGAGCTTTAAGCCAACTTTTTTCACTCTCCTCTTTCACTTCCATAAAGAGGCTTTTAGTTCCTTTTCTCTTTCTGAGATAAGGGTGGTGTCATCTGCATATCTGAGGTTATTGATATTTCTCCCGGCAATCTTGATTCCAACTTCTGCTTCTTCCAGCCCAGCGTTTCTCATGATGTGCTCTGCATATAAGTTAAATAAGCAGGGTGACAATATACAGCCTTGACATACTCCTTTTCCTATTTGAAGCCAGTCTGTTTTTCCATGTGCAGTTCTAACTGTTGCTTCCTGACCTGCATACAGATTTCTCAAGAGGCAGGTCAGGTGGTCTGGTATTCCCATCTCTTTCAGAATTTTACACAGTTTATTGTGATCAACACACTCAAAGGCTTTGGCATAGTCAATAAAGCAGAAATAGATGTTTTTCTGGAACTCTCTTGCTTTTTCCATGATCCAACGGATGTTGGCAATTTTATCTCTGGTTCCTCTGCCTTCTCTAAAACCAGCTTGAACATCAGAGAGTTCACGGTTCATGTATTGCTGAAGCCTGGCTTGGAGAATTTTGAGCATTACTTTACTAGCATGTGAGATGAGTGCAATTGTGCAGTAGTTTGAGCATTCTTTGGCATTGCCTTTCTTTGAGATTGGAATGAAAACTGACCTTTTCCCATCCACCATAAACAGTTTCAAAACAGTACACTTAATATATGGAAGAGTAGTTTTTTTGTTTGTTTGTTTGTTTGTTTTTGTAAACCAATTTAAACTCTCAATTGCTTATCAGAAAAACAAGAGATAGAAAAGTCAAATGGATGAAGAAAAATAAAGAATGATAATACCCTGAAAACATTTATATCCCATTGAATGCTTTTAAACATTTCTGAACTTTTGGAGATTTTAAAAGAGTTTCACAATGTCCCCAAACACTGAGAAACATTACTTTGCTGACAAAGGTCCATCTAGTCAAAGCTATGGTTTTTCCAGGAGTCATGCATGGATGTGAAAGTTGGACCATAAAGAAAGCTGAGTGCTAAAGGACTGATGCTTTTGAACTGTGGTGATAGAGAAGGCTCTTGAGAGTCCCCTGGATTGCAAGGAAATCCAACCAGATAATTATAAAGGAAGTCAATCCTGAATATTCATCAGAAGGACTGATGCTGAAGCTGAAACTCCAATACTTTGACCAACTGATACGAAGAACTGACTTATTGGAAAAGACCCCGATGCTGGGAAAGATTGAAGGCTGGAGGAGAAGAGGACGACAGAGGATGAGATGGTTGAATGACATCACCTTTTTGGACATGAGTTTGAGCAATCCCGGGAGTTGGTGATGGACAGGAAAGTCTGGCCTGCTGCAGTCCATTGGGTATCAAAAAGTTGTACATGACTGAGCGATTGAACTTAACTGTAGCACAGGCAGTTTATACAGTATCCTTATTCCTCTTATTCTCAATTATTAGTAAACATGGAAACTATGAGACTCACATGGATACTATACTTGCTTATTTTAACAGTGTTAGAAAATTTTCTTCATATAATTTTCTATGAGATGAAGGTACAAAGATATCCCAAAGGAGTTTAAAGAATAGTTTTCTTTATTAATTTTAAATATATGGGCAATGGAATGAGTCTTCTTGTTTTTCACTAGGAGACAAACTTTCCCAAAATTTAACAAGTTCTTAACCCATGTTGGAGCCAGAATTTTCCCAGATCAAATACTTCCAGGTTGTGAACATACAAGAATACAAGACACAGAACCTACATACTTAGGTACAGGATAGTCTAAGACATCTGAGACTAAGTCTTTGGGAACTTCATGTGGATTTAGTACAATGCAGGGTGCCTTTGAATATGATAAGCATATAGCTGTATTCCAAAGTCTGGAAACTTTCTTGTAGAATTTAAAGAACTCAAACTCTTTTTCTAGGCAAAATACCTTATTAAGTAAAATTTAATAATTATGCACCCTGTTTGTAAAATTCAACCAAATTTTTTAAAAATTCCACAAATCACTGTGAAAATAGGCAATATTTTAACATGGATTTTATAATAAATAATATGACTGCATCTGTATTGAAATTCCTCATGAATCCTATCAGATGTAGTGGTTTGGGACTGTGATGACTGCAGATAACTTCAAATCAGTAAACAAATAATAATGACATTATAAGATTCATGTGTGTGTCGACACTGAGTGAGGAGAAAGCAAATGTGCCAAGATATTAATATTAATATTGACAAATATATGTTTCAACAATTTTTGAGGGAAAAAGTGCAAAGATAAATGTGGTTACTTCACTTTTCTGATATTTTATTAAATTTTTTATTTCAAAATGATCTTTTTTATTGTAGTTGTATTAGCTTCTGGTGTACAACTATTATATTTAAAGATTAGTCAAAGCCAATTCATTCTTCTAAAGAATATAAATTTATTTTTCAAATAGTTTTGAACAAAACTAAAATAACAAATAACAATTTTGTAAAAATTTATAGTTTGGTTTTCATGTTATATTTTAGTTAACAAATCTGAAGTGTTAAAACTGCTAATTCACTTCTTAAGCTAGACAGTATGCTTGGAACAAAAGATTTCTTTTTATCATCCTAGTTGCAAGAAAAATCCCACTTGTCTCATTTAAAGGTTGGAGTAAATGGACTTTTTCCAACCTAGCCATAATCTCTTGACTGCAAACATGACAAACTATTATCTATCTTGTCATATAAAAATAATGACATCATGCTAAATAAAAGTGATTTGACTTGACAAAGAATAATCAGTCATACTCAATTAAAGCTGAAAGACAGTTATCTCATTTACAATGTGAAGGATAGTAACCTTACAGTAAATTAAAGCCAACATTTCCTACTTAATCCCACTGTAAACCTAATTATATTTTAAAATCTAATACTAGTTCAATAGCAAATAAATTCAATAAACACTTGATATGATTAAGTTTTCTTCCTTAAACCATTTTAAAATTCTAATTTTATTGAGATAAAAATACTAATATTTGGAGACTGCATTTTGTTATCTACTCCTTTATCATTTTAAATATGTATTAAATGTTTACAATTCGTCAAGTCCATGCTGGTCTCTGGGATCTGAACATGAAATAGACTTACTGATCTAAAGTTGCTCTCAGACACAAATGAAATATAGTTGTCCATGTGACTTCTGTTGATTTCTAGTTTGGGTCTTTAGTTTTTTTCATTCATTCATTCATTCATTCATTTATTTACATGCACAATTCCTTGTAAGGTATATTTGGTAAGAGTTGAGGCCTCAATAATAGTGGGAAGAGAAATAATATCTTATTAAATCCACAAAGTGAATACTAACTTTATCAAGGCAAATTATAGGGGATATTTTATGTAAAATAATGGGAACATAAAAATACATGATGTTATTTTTTTGTAATCTGCTTATTGGTTTCCTCTAGGAGCTACTCCACATTCAAGGTCAGGAGGGGTGGACATGAGGAGATACCCCCCATCCAAGGTAAGGAACAACAGCTTCACTTTGCTGGAGCTTTGAAGAGATACCCCATATCCAGGTAAGAGAAACCCAAGTAAGATGCTAGGCTTTGTGAGAGGGCATCAGAGGGCAGACACACAGAAACAATAATCACAGAAAACTGACCAATCTGATCACAAGGACCACAGCCTTGTCTAACTCAATGAAATTAAGCCATGCCGTGTGGGGCCACCCAAGATGGATGGGTCTATGTGGAGAGGTCTGAAAGAATGTGTTGCACTGGAGAAGGGAATGGCCAACCACTTCAGTATTCTTGTCTTGAAAACCCCATGAACAGTATGAAAAGGCAAAATGATAGGATACTGAAAGAGGAACTCCCCAAGTCAGTAGGTGCCTAATATGCTACTGGATCTCAGTGGAGAAATAACTCCAGAAAGAATGAAGGGATGAGCCAAAGCAAAAACAATACTCAATTGTGGATGTGACTGGTGATAGAAGGAAGGTCCAATGCTATAAAGAGCAATATTGCATAGGAACCTGGAATGTTAGGTCCATGAATCAAGGCAAATTGAAGTGGTCAAACAGGAGATGGCAAGATTGAACATCAACATTCTAGGAATCAATGAACTAAAATGGACTAGAATGGTGAATTTAACTGAGATGACCATTATATCTACTACTGTGGGCAAGAATCCCTCAGAAGAAATGGAGTAGCCATCATGGTCAACGAAAGAGTCTGAAATGCAGTACTGGGATGCAATCTCAAAAACAACAGAATGATCTCTATTCGTTTCCAAGGCAAACCATTCAATATCATGGCAATCCAAGCTTATGCCCCAACTAGTAACACTGAAGAAGCTGATGTTGAATGGCTCTATGAAGACCTACAAGACGTTTTAGAACTAACACCCCCAAAAGATGTTCTTTACATTATAGGGGACTGGAATGCAAAAGTAGGAAATCAAGAAACACCAGGAGTAGCAGGCAAATTTGGCCTTGGAGTATGGAAAGAACCAGGGCAAAGGCTCATAGAGTTTTAGCAAGAGAACACACTGGTCATAGCAAACACCCTCTTCCGACAACACAAGACAAGAGTCTACACATGGACATCACCAGATGGTCAACACAGAAAACAGAGTGATTATATTCTTTGCAGCCAAAGATGGAGAAGCTCTATACAGTCAGCAAATCAAGACCAGGAGCTGACTGTGGCTCAGATCGTGAGCTCCTCATTCCCAAATTCAGACTTAAATTGAAGAAACTAGGAAAAAACACTAGACCATTCAGGTATGACCTAAATCAAATGCCTTATGATTATACAGTGGAAGTGAGAAATAGATTTAAGGGAGAGTCTGATGAACTATGGAAAGAGGTTCATGACATTGTACAAGAGACAAGGATCAACACCATCCCCATGGAAAAGAAATGCAAAAAGCAAAATGGCTGCCTGATCAGGCCTTACAAATAGCTGTGAAAAGAAGAGAAAGGAAAAAAAGGAGAAAAGGAAAGATAGCCTCTGAATGCAGAGTTCCAAAGAACAGCAAGTAAAGATAAGAAAGCCTTCCTCAGCAATCAATGCAAAGAAATAGAGGAAAAGAAAAGAATCTGAAAGACTATAGATCTCTTCAAAAAAATTAGAGATACCAGGGGAATATTTCATGCAAATATGGGCTCGATAAAGGACAGAAATGGCATGGACCTAACAAAGAAGCAGAAGATACTAAGAAGAGGTCGCAAGAATATACAGAAGAACTGTACAAAAAGATCTTCACATTCCAGGTAATCACAATGGTGTGATCACTCACCTAGAGCCAAACATCCTGGAATGTGAAGTCAAGTGGGCCTGAGAAAGCATCACTATGAAAAAAGCGAGTGGAGGTGATGGAATTCCAGTTGAGCTATTTAATCCTTTAAGATGATGCTATGAAAGTGCTGCACTCAATATGCCAACAAATTTGGAAAACTCAGCAGTGGCCACAGGACGGGGAAAAGGTCAGTTTTCATTCCTATCTCAAAGAAAGGCAATACCAAAGAGTGATCAGACTACTGCACACTTGCACTCATCTCACACGCTAGCGAAGTAATGTTCAAAATTCTCCAAGCCAGGCTTCAGCAATACATGAACCGTGAATTTCGAGATGTTCAAGCTAGTTTTAGAAAAGGCAGAGGAACCAGAGATCAAATTTCCAACATTCGCTGGATCATTGAAAAACAAGAGAATTCCAGAAAAACATCTATTTCTGCTTTATTGAGTATGCCAAAGCCTTTGGCTGTTGGATCACAATAAACTGTGGAAAATTCTGAAACAGACGGGGAATACCAGACCACCTGACCTGCCTCTTGAGAAACCTATATGCAGGTCAGGAAGCTACAATTAGAACTGGACATGGAACAACAGACTGGTTCCAAATAAGAAAAAGAGTACATCAAGGCTGTGCATTGTAACCCTGCTTATTTAACTTCTATGCAGAGTACATCATGAGAAACGCTGCGCTGGAAGAAGCAGAAGTTGGAATCAAAATTGCTGGGAGAAATAACAATAACCTCAAATATGCAGATGACACCACCCTTATGGCAGAAAGTGAAGAGGAACTAAAAGCCTCTTGATGAAAGTGAAAGAGGAGAGTAAAAATGTTAGCTTAAAGCTCAACATTCAGAAAACGAAGATCATGGCATCTGGTACCATCACTTCATGGGAAAAAGATGGGAAAATGGTGTCAGACTTTATTTTGGGGGCTCCAAAATCACTGCAGATGGTTATTGCAGCCATAAAATTTAAAAATGCTCACTCCTTGGAAGGAAAGTTATAACCCACCTAGACAGCATATAAAAATGCAGAGACGTTACTTTGCCAACAAAGGTCCGTTTAGTCAAAGCTATGGTTTTTCCATTGTTCATGTATGGATGTGAGAGTTGGACTGTGAAGAAAGCTGAGTGTCTAAGAACTGATGCTTTTGAACTGTGGTGTTGGAGAAGACTCTTGAGAGTCCCTTGGACTGCAAGTAGATCCAACCAGCCCATTTTGAAGGAGATCAGTCCTGGGTGCTCATTGGAAGGACTGATACTAAAGCTGAAACTCCAGTACTTAGCCATCTCATGCGAAGAGTTGACTTATTAGAAAAGACTCTGATGCTGCGAGGGATTGGAGGCAGGAGGAGAAGGGGACCACAGGGAGTTGGTGATGGACAGGCAGCCCTGGTGTGCTGCGATTCATTGGGTCACAAAGAGTCGGATATGACTGAGTGACTGAACTGAACTGAAGTGAATGTAAATAAATTATGCTTAACTTTTAACCTGTTAAAAGTTCACTAATATAATTTTTTGAAAGATATAAAGATGCTTCCAAAAGAGTTTAAGGAATGGTTGTATTTGTTAGTCAAAAAGAGATTACAAATAAATCCAGTTACCTGTATAGTTAAGACACTAATCTCCAGCCCCATGGAATATCTGAATTTCTGCACAGATTTTTGTATTACAGTGTACTCTATTTGCTTATAGATTCAGTATTTTAAAAAATAATTGTATTTTCCTCAGTTTTTTTTTTTCCGTTGAAAAAGACTTCACTTAACATTTCAATGTAGGAAAATGTCTGAAATAAAGATCAGTAAAGCTTAACTCTTAAAACTGCATACTTTTTTTTGTTTTTCTTGGTTTCATATGCGTTTTTTTCAAAATATAATAGCATCAGAGCTGAATTTTTTGAAATAAAACTTCTGATATTGACTTTGTCTTTCCATTAAAATATGAGATTATTTAAAATAGTAGTTGTAAATTTTTTATTATTTTGGTGTGCATAATTGCTTCATTAAAACAACCAGCTCATTTTAATAAAGTTATACCAATGTATATTTCTGCACAATTGACTATTATCAAATTTTAATTTTTCATTTTGCTATTGGTAAAGTTATCAAGTTTTATAAAACAGGAAATTATTGGAAAATGTAGACTTCTACAGTGATATAGCTTTCATAGTTTAATCTTTTAACATTTTTTCTTTTATACCATTGATATTCACAATTTGCATTTACTTTTGTTTCTGTCACTATTTATTGGAGTATTAAATGGCTCATATTTATTGGACATACTATTAAAATTAACCCTTTTAAGTAATACACCACACAATACTCTCAGGGGATTTCAAATGATGTATGAATTGACAATGTTATTGCTAATGGATATTAAGATTATTTGATATTTCTGAGGAAGCATATGGAATTTCACCAATAATGTCTTATACTGTCCATCCTATAACAACATATGTGAAAATGAACAGTATTTTTAAAATTTAAGAGTAACTATTTCTGGAAAAAAATATCAGGAAGCCTCAGAGGATCTACTAGCCTCATGCTTTTTCTATGTGATTCTGCTGGAGCTTATTTCACAGACATACTTTTACTTTTGCTCAACTAATCACAGTGTTCACCAGCCATGGAGAAAAGACAGCCTTGTGAACCAAAGGCAAGCTATTGGCTGATGTAGAGGTTTGCCCAGTGGTCAGATGCCAGTTCCTAAACTAAGAAAGATGCTCTAAAGTAAAAAGTAACCTATTTTTCATAGTGAGGGTGTGTTAATGTGACACACAAACAGCAAAGCTGGTAGGAAGAGCGTAAACCAAGATGTACAACGTAGAAACTGCAACCAGCAGAAACCCTAGCTAAGTCTGAAGCAACAAAATAAGAGAAAAGGAAATCCAAATCCATAGCAGAATAAAGAGAAGAGAACTGTTGTGGCATATTTGGGACTTTTACTGCAGCCTGAAGTAAAATAATTGCAATCTATTCTGATTTTGCAACTGACAGCCAGTTTCCTGTGCTTTCTTGCTTTTCTGGGTATCTTTACAATAATACTTTGTCACCTGAAGAAATCAGATTGTCTCCTCATTTCTTTCAAACTTACAGCCAAAAAAGCTGTTTGAGAAAAGCATTCTATAGTAAATACAATATGTAGCCAGTCCACGCTGACCAGTACAGAAAAAAGGCATACATATTTTATGAAAAATATGATAATCCTGGGGTTTGGGAAAAAAAAAAAGAAACAACAAGCAAACAAAAAGTCACTGTGTTAGAAAATAGTACAAGATGCTAAAATGTAAATATCACAGAAGCCTAAAGAGGATTTTTTAAAAGTTTATTTACTGTATGATACTTCCAAGGCTAGAATATGGGAAGTTAATAGTATTTTCTGGAGATATTTTCATGGAATTCAGTGCATATTAAAAAATCAATGTAAACTGGTTTTCAAGCCAGTGAGATCCTTTTAGATTGGTAATATTTTCAATGCAGTCACACTGCAGAGCACAGTGTATCACTTATTTATAAAGATGGGTCTCACTCTCTTATAAAATGGAACGTTATAATATATCTTGTCCAGAATATGATTTTGGAGATTAGGGGCCAAAACTCATCTTTTGTGGATAGCTATTTTTAGTTTTTTTTAAAAAAAGGCAAGTCACTTGAGAAATGTGGTGATACTCGAAGTGAGAGGGATAAAAGAAAATTAAATGCTTAGCTCTAATTAGAATTTCCATCAGTGCTTCTAACCATTAGTAACCTGATGCTGACATTTGATTTCCTCTTGGATTTGACCAGCTCAGAATTACATCTTAAAGGAACAGAAGCATGGGACTATAGAGAACAGGGGGACTGGGACATTTTGTAGAGGCTATAAAAAGATGTGCTGATTGTCCAGGAATATACTGTCATTGTAAATTTTAAAAAAGAAATCTACAAGATTATTTAAGGTTAGAAATAATGACTAATGTTCACAGATGTCATTAAAAAATATGTGTTTGTGTGTTTACATGTTTGTACTGTTATTTGTAATATCCAAATTTGAGGGAAATTACCCTGAAATTCCTTCTGGGGCACACTTTCCCTCTTTTGAGTCCATTTGCTTTGAGTGAATCTCCAACACTTGTTCTTGTATACATTGAGGATATTAATTATGTTTCCAGATCATGAAGAAGTATGTCTGGGTAATAACTATTACTATTAATATTATATATAGCATATTTCATCATACTTTAAGCATTTTTAAGAGGACTTTATACATTGAAGTAGTCATTTCTGTGTATGGTTAACATTTTGAAATTTAGTTTTCCTTGGAAATATCCAAAATATTTCTTTTTATACTTTTTGCAGTGATGAATTCTCATGTGAATGCTGGGGTTACATTTGGACAACCAGTTTCTTTTACATGATCTGTCACATAGTTCTATGTAGATCCAAGAGTATCTTAGCCTTTATTGTCTGGAGTTGATTTAACTGAACACATTTTAAATTATTCTATTTATAGAAACATAAAAATTAATGCATGCCTCTGTTGATGCTGATTTTCTAATGCTGAGAATCATTATGATCCTTATAAATGAGATAAAGGTTTATATTTTTTATTATAAGAGGAGGTTGATGCAGGAGGTAATAAAAACATTTTCCTCTATTTTCTGCCTCTATTTCTCTAAAAATTTTCTGAATAAGAAAAAAAAATCATTCTTGACTTTGTTTACATTCCCAAGACACAGGAAAGTTACTCTCTGTTCAATGGACATTTTTGACAAGAATGAAAGGTTTCCACATAAGGACAACTATTTTATATGAGGGCAAGAAAACTTAGATATTAGCAAAACTCTTTGGGTCTGAGGTTAGATTTATCTTTGAAGTTCCAAAAGAATCTGAGAGGAAATAAATATAAAGCTGTTGCAACTTCATTTTTTCAAGATGGCTTTGATATACTGTGTTTGATGTCTTTCAGGGGGAAAAAAATACTTCCTTACTTTCACAGGTCTTGCTAAAAATGCTTTAGAATCCAAAAGTCAGGATCCACCATTAGTAGTTAATTCACAGTCCCATTGCTCTTTCTTCTCTTAGTCTCAACACCTTATTCAACAAGTGGGTGCTCAGTTCAATTTTTAGTGATGATTATTGTTCAAGGTACAATTGGAATTTTTTAGATATTAGCAGTCAATGTTTACTCCACAATGGAATTAGACATCATAATAGTGTAGGTTAGAGTACACATTATAGAACCACTGCTAGAGTTGCTTGGTCAAGAAGAGGTTTCATTTTCCCACAATGTGAGCCTGTAAGTAGGTAGTCTAAAACTTATGCAGTTGTTCCATTATCACAAAAGGGATGCAGTTTCCTGCTTTCTTTTCACTTTGCCTTCTTCAAGCTCTGGCTTTTACCCTCATGCTCACATTATTGCTGCTGTACCACAGACCTCACATATATGTTCCAGACAGGAAGGAAAAAAAATGAAGATCAAAAAGTCTTTGACAATTAAGAATTTTAATTTTTTTTAGAACAACAATTTTTTCTGTAATCTCCATCTAGCAAAATGTTGTAAATTTTATTTTCCAGTGCAGAGAGTCAGGCTACTCACCCCTAATTATACAGAAACCCAACAAATTGAATCTTTACCAAGGCACATTGCCTTGTGTGTGTGTGTGTAGTAAAACGATTGTTTGTTTTTAATGCAATTGAGCAATATGAGTTTACCTAGAGAAAAAGAAGCCAGCCAGCTTGGCAGCAGCCTCTCTAATGGCACAGAAGCAAGAGTACAACACACATTAAGGCTGTGTAGAGAATATTGGAAGGTGAATGATGGCAAAGATTGTTATTTTTAATCAGTATAGTCTATATATGCAGTTCATTAAATTGTTACTGTATAACGTGCTCACCCAAAGCAACTTTGATCCAGATAGAATTATACCTACAAAATTAAGTTAGTGCGTGTTAATCACTCAGTCATGTCTGACTCTTTGCCACTTCATGGACTGTAGCGTGCCAGGTTCCTCTGTCCATGGGATTCCCCAGGCAAGAATACCAGGGTAGGTTGCCATTGCCTTCTCCAGGAGATCTTTCAGACTCAGGGATCAAACCTGGATCTCCTGCATTTCAGACAGATTCTATATTGTCTAAGCCACTGTGGCATACTTAGAGTTACTTTTCTTTTTTTTTTTTTTTACTTTAATGAATAATCAACATTTTATATTTAAGGACTAAAATAATGCAATGAAGTCTCAAAGTATTTATGTAATCAAGACAGAGACAAATAGTTGCATATAATAGGTTGGAATTTTTTTTTCATGAACTTTACCTGATGTAAATTCTGTATGAATGTCAGGAAACACCATAAAACATTCAATCCATATTTAATCATCTTTAATATACAAGCAAGTACTATTTTCAATAACATCATGAAATTTTCTGATTTAATGACTCAAATGGTTTTGAATTTGATAACCTTATCCTCACTAATCAAATGATCTATTTATTTTTTACTTGAGTACATATTCTTAATTTTTGCCTAGCTTATTTTTATTGAAATAATTATAATCTCCATCCATTGGAATTCTTGTTCTGTGTATGAAATATAATACCTATCTATTCATCAAACTGAATAGAAAGTTAAATTTTTGACCATCTCTTACCTAAAATACCAAAGAAACACTTGTGTTATAAACCAATGGTGGCAAAAAAAGAAAAGATAATAGCTAAGAGGAAATTTAATGTATTCTATTTCAGTGATGTGTTGGAATTACTGACTGAAAATCCTTAATTGATCATCTAAGTGGATTGTGGTCACATCTTCCAGTTAAAGATTTAGGGAGTAAATTAGGTTTCTTCTACTAGATATGCCTAATTCTGTCACAAGTAACCTTATCTTGCAATGCCAATGAAGTTTTTTTTTTTTTTTTTTCCTCCCTCTTTTCCCATCCTTCAGAATTCTAGCTTGCCTCAGTCAGTTCAGTTCAGTCTCTCAGTCGTGTGCGACTCTTTGCAACCCCATGAATCACAGCATGCCAGGCCTCCCTATCCATCACCAACTCCCGGAGTTCACTCAAACTCATGTCCATCGAGTTGGTGATGTCATCCAACCATATCATCCTCTTTCATCCCCTTCTCCTCCTGCCCCTAATCCCTCCCAGCATCAGAGTCTTTTCCAATGAGTCAACTTTTCACATGAAGTGGCCAAGGTACTGGAGTTTCAGCTTTAGCATCATTCCTTCCAAAGAACACCCAGGACTGATCTCCTTTAGAATGGGCTGGTTGGGTCTCTTTGCAGTCCAAGGGACTCTCAAGAGTCTTCTCCTAGATTGTGGTAGATATTATTAGTCAATTTATAAATTTTAAGAGTGGAACATAGCCTGTCATGTCTGATCTAGTTCATTTCCTGTTATGTGCTTAGTGAATGACTGAATATGTTAATCTGTTTTGAGACTTATCAGTAACAGGATAAAAATTGTTGGCAAAATGAAGTGCAGGTTTTTAATAATGCTGCATCCTGGAGTTTCAATACTTGACAACAGCAGAAGAGAACATACAATTTATAAATTTATATAAAATAAATCAGTTCAGAAAGTCAAATATCTGTGTTACAAACAGTGATCCAGAAAAGCTGATAACATATATTGTCACTCAATAAATAATGCACTTTTTGAAAATATAATAAATTTTATGGTCTAAGCTAATGCAAGTCTCATGATCTCAGGAAGCTGTAGGCCTCATACCTACAAGGTACTTCAGAATTTCAGAATGCATGAAGAAATTCCATTATATATGAATAAAATTGATACATTTTATCATAAAATGTGAATGATTGTTGATAACATAACCTTTTCTAGAAGAATGGATGGCATTGCCCATACTGTGGAAGAGGACAGCAGCTCCGTCAAGTCAAATTTAGATATGCTGTCATTAGATTTATTGGCCTTGTGATCATGCAAAAACAACAACAACAACAAATCATCAGGCTATTCAGCTGCACTATTATGTCGATTATCAATTGATGTTTTTCATGACTTATTAGTAAGGATCTTAGAGAGTAAGAATTTAGTCAGCTTTAATCAAAAGAAAGAATTCGTATATATTAAATATACATAAATGTGCATCATCAACAGTTTAGTCTGAAATTCCTATTTGTGGAGAAGAAAGCTATGGAAAAAAATAGTTTAATTTTGATTATCTAACTCTCTTTTCCCCCAAATACACTTACAAAAATATCAGTTGGTCTTCAAGAATGTTTATTTAGTCATTTAGGAGCCTTCCCTCATGTCTTAGACTGTAAAGAATCTGCCTACAATGTAGGGGACCTGGGTTCAATCCCTGAGTTGGAAAGATCCTTTGGAGAGGGAATGACAAGCAGTTTTCTTGCCTGGAGAATTCTGTAGACAAAGGAGCCTAACGAGCTACAGATCATGGGGTCACGAAGAGTTGGACACGGCTGAATGACTAACACACACACACATTTAGTCACTTACCAGGACATCATTATTTCCTAGGACAGTGCTTCAGTCAAATATGTTTGCATTTTGGTCTATGCAATACTCTCTTTTTGGCTGCAGTTTTTCATTTTAGTTTGCCATAGTGGTACAATTCTTAGAGGTTTAGTCATTTAGTGGCAGTTTAGTCACTAAGTCATGCCCAACTCTTTGTGACCCCATGGACTGTACAGACTCCTCTGTCCATGGGATTCTCCAGGCAAGAATACTGGAGTGGGTTGCCATTTCCTTCTTCATTAGTCACTTAGAAAAACAATATAATAACATTTCAGTATCTCAAAAGGTGTAGTATCCAGAACACAGACTCTGCATTAGTGTTGGCCATTCCTAGTTATCTCAAGTAGCCTGTTTGTCTCCAAATGTTATGTTCCTTTAGCTATCACATTTACCTCTCTCTTTCTTGTCCATTATTAAATAATCTTTGTCTCATATCCCATAATCTAAATGAGAATATACTGTTGTGAGAAATGGAAAGTTCTGAGATTCTTATAACTTGTATATTTTAAAGTATTTCTGTATAAATTATCTCATTTTACTAAAAATAATGTAATGAATGCAGAGAATATCTATAATCATTTTTTCATTGTAAATTATCCAGCCACATCATTTAGGCATGAGTAGAGCTGGAGCAAAAATAAAACAACAAACCAACAATACTCCTTAACTTCCCCCAACCCCAAGAAAAAAATAAATAAAGCCTCTGGTCTTTTACTTTTATATTACCTATTTATCAAATGAAAATGAAAGCAAGAACAAAAGCAGATGACAATATAGCTTACAATATAGTTGGGAAGTTAATGTCCACATGGAAAATTAGCTTAACATTAAAAAAAAATATTTCCAAATATGTTCAAGCATTTCCTTTGGTGACACTAATCTGAGCATATACAAACAGTGTAATTAAACAAAATGACTTATTGGGATTGGCCCACAATGCCATCTCTCCCACATTCACACATACTGCTCAGCATTCCATCATTTTGAAGTTGCCTGAGTTGCTCTAAATTTTATGTTTGCACTTTCCACTGTGCAGATTAAAGAATGTATCCATGGCAATCTCCTGTTTCCTGCCTATAGATTTCAAGTGACAAGGTAGAGAATTTTACTCTTAGCATCAGTGCTGTTGTTGCTATCAATGCTGACTTTCTACAAAAGAGAAGCATTTTCATTGTCAAAGATAATTCATGCTGCTGGCTTGTTTTTGCTTCCTCATGGCCCCTTGGCTAGTTATTTCTCTTCTTTCCTTCCACACTTTACTGTAAATTGCTCACATGGAGTTAAAACTGCACAGGAAGCTTTGATGATTCTTCCACTGCCAAGAGTTTCTCCACATGCTCTTGGCTTCCCCAGCCCAAACCCAAATGTCCTCTTCATCCTTTGCCCTCTGCTGTTGGTTTGCCTATTTAGTTTCTTCATTAGGAACAAATGTCCTTATTCTCCTGATCCCTACTAACCATTCCTTAAATTAAGTCAGTGTCCTTGATCAAAATGTTGTACATATCTTTCTTATTTGTAATTTAGTTGCCACACCCACAAATCAAGAACATGCTACTATCAAGATCAGCACAGCAATGATAGTAATACAAGAATGATAAAAATAAAACCTTATATAAACAATAAGCACTGTGAGATCAAAAGAAAAAGATTATCAATATGATCTGGACTGGAAAGCAGAAGTTCATGAATAAGGTGAAAGTTACATTTACCACTGAGGAAACTCATATGAAGAAGTCAAAGTGAAAGTGTGAAGTCGCTCAGTTGTGTCTGACTCTTTGTGACCCCATGGACTGTAGCCTGCCAGGCTTCTCCATCCATGAAATTTTCCAGGCAAGAAAACTTGAGTGGTTGCCATTTTCTTCTTCAGGGAATCTTCCTGACCCAGGTACGGAACCCAGATCTCTTACATTGCAGGTATACTCTTTAACATCTGAGCCACCAGGGAATCTCATGAAGAAGTGAGGAAGCAATAAAAGAGTAGTCTTGGAGAGAAGAGTGCAAGTGATTTGATTGCTTGATTATTTTTATTTAGCCTGTGTTTTTAAATAATTATATTCAGATAGATTTTGCCTGGTAAAGAGACCAGTCTGAATGAATCAGAATCTGCATGACAGATAATTGAATGTTGAATGGTTAGGTTGGAAATTTAGAATAGTGACAGTTTATAAAGTAATTACATGCCTATGTGAGAATTTGCTGACTATTATATGTCACATATTGGAGAAACAAGAAAGAAAAAGACATGCTCTTGAATATTTATAGTCTAATGATAATAATAAAGAGTAAACTGCAATAGGTGAAAGACAGTGTTAAGGAGTGGCATGAGGATTATTACATGAGGATGAGAAGAAATTCACCAGGTAGAGAGAAAGAATATGGAAAGACATTCAGTTAAAGAGAAGATCTGTGTTGGTAATAAAAATAGCAGTAGGCAAATTGAGTGTGGAAGAATTTGCGAAAATCTGAAGAAGACTAATGTAGAGAACCAGAATGAGAACTGGTGAAAAGGAATTTTATCCTTCATGATTTTTATTAAAATTTCACATATATTATTCAATTATTCCAGAAGATTTTAAACATTTTGCAATGTTCTCCCACTTTAATTAGGAAACAGTGGTCTTCATTCTTGCATGGGCTCTTATTTGAATGCATAATATACTAAGAAAATTCAAGCTATGCAACTCAAGCCCGAAAGCATGTACCTGTTTATACAACTTTCAAGCTATAGAATATTCTGGAAAAATAAACGGTACAAAGTCATCATTTCACTGCAGGATCTTTGTATACACTTGAGATGTAAATGTTCCAGCTATTTTCTGCTCTTTCTGTATTTTCAGAGAAAGATAAGAATTGGGAAAAGGAACAGGTTGGAAGTGGTATTCTTTCAAGATAATCCTGTTTTCTAGTCTCCGCTCCAACTAGCAATCAAATAAAATAAATCTGATTACAGAGAGTAATTGGAAGGACAATCTAAGTCCTCATCTATCCACAGCCTCCAGATTATACAAAGCTATACTCTCCTTCCCTGGTCTTCTGTGACTTTACTCTTTCCTATGTAAAGCCACTGCCATCTCTGACTCTGTTTGCTTTGCCTTCATCCACTCATGAACCACTATTCATGCAAATGTTTTGTTTTGTTTCTTTTATTGGGAAACTGATGGAAAATTATAATTTAATCTATTTTCGTTTTCATTTAAAAAGCAAAGAAATTTTGTGTGTTGGAGAGAAACTATTAAAATTCTCCAAAACATGTAATAGCATATGGTAATTGAGTCTTAAAAATACAGCTGCTCATCCTTTACCTTGCAAATGCAGACACTTGTCTACATATTTCCGAGTGTGAAATATTTTCCTCTGCATAATGCAGATAGTCACTTCCACATCATACATCAGCCTCTACATAACCTCATTAAGGTTTAAATAAATATATGTAAAAATATGCATACATATATATGTGTGTATGTATTTGTATGTGTACATGTAGTAATTATATGACTATTACCTTATATTTGTAGATAGTCTACTCTATGTTTGACTGAATTGGAAAACCTTTATCAAGTGAAAAGAAAAGTTGTAAGGATTAGGCATGGAAAGTCTAAGGACCATTCTTCGAGACTGACGTTTGTAAAGGAGAGGCAGAAGGAAGCTGGTTTCGGTAAGAAAGTCCTCAAATTATAGTAAGAGTTCAACTCCGAGAATGTTCCTAAGTAGAAAGGGGTGCTGCTAAGAAGAGATTTCTATCTTTGAAAGAGATAGTCAGACGACAGTAAATCATCATTCTCAGGGCTGACACTGCCTTTAAAGACCTCAGTTAACAGACTGTAGTGGACCCTGAAGACACTTCAGCTAGAGCATCTCAGCTAACCACATACCTTGCAGAATGTTCTGTCTTGAAATGGAATACTTTTCCCTGGGTGTTAATTACATAGAGAATGAAATCAAGAATTACAAATAGAATTTATGTTACCATTATTCAATAGTCTCTCCTGAACTGACAGACACTATTTAAAACTTCCAGTTTCATGGAATACTTTGAAAACATGGCAGACTTTTAAAGTGTTCTTTATGTCGATCTTTGCTCAGCATTTAAGGAGAGGCTGTCAGAACTGTGTGAACATACACCTGCATAGTTTTACCCTTCACCTACCTAATATCCTTTAACTACGGATCTTGTGATCAGGTTACACTTGAGTAGAGATCCATTCTAAATTCCCTTTAATAAAACATTACACATATTTCAGTATGATAAAAATGGTATATTCAGAGAAATGTGTCCTACATGTGCTAAAATTTTATTTTTAGTTGCACACCCACAACTATTAATGTGTATAAAATTATGCTTCCTCATATATGCCATTGCATTCCTAATTCCTCGTAGTCTATCACATTCAGTGGGTAATTAGTTAAATGTCAGTTACAAAAGTGTATAAAGCAACTGGCAAGACAGTAGGCCTAAAGGGGGCAGTAAATCTCTTAGCCTTGTAAAGAAGAAAGGAGGGTGGAGAGAATTGCTGATTCATAAAGGAAAAACTTCCTGAAGAATTGATGCTCAGGGTAAGCTTCCCTCCTAGGCAGCACTAATTTGGCTGACAGATATCAAACCGTAGATAACTTAAGCTGACACTGACCTTACTGGCATTACCTGCAAAATCATAGCATACAAATTTTTCTCAAATAATTATTCCAATGCACTATACACAGAAAAACTGTCTATCAACAAAGCCAGGCATATTTGATTTTCCTTCAGTTAAAATTCACCAATCTTTTGCTTTAGAGAAGAAAAAAAAATCAGCTATTCTCTCCAAGTTTTATAACTTTTACTTTGTAGGGAAGAATTAAAGGCTCAATGGAAAACTATACCTTGATTGTACGGGAGCTATCTTTACAATTCTATAAGTTGTAGATAAAGAGCTAAAGAAAGAAGATAAGGGAAAAACAAAAACGAAGGAGAAAGGGGAAGGTATATTCAACTAAATGCAGATTTCCTAGGAACAGCACGTAGAGACAAGAAGGCCTTCTTCAACGAAGAGCATATAAAACTAGAAGAAAACAACAGAAGGGGAAAGACTAGAGATCAGTTCAGGAAAATTGGAAATATCAAGGGATCATTTGGCCCAAAGATGGGCAAAATAAAGAACATAAACTGTAGAGACCCAGTAAATGCTTCAGGGATCAAGAAGAGATGGAAAGAACCCATGGAAGAACTGAATTAAAAAGATCCAGATGAACTGGATGACTACAATGATGTGGTTAGCTACCCAGAGCCAGACATTCTAAAGGGGCAAAGTCAAGTGTGCTGTAGGAAGCACTGCTGTTAATAAAGCTAGTGGATATGACAGAATTCCAGTAGAACCATTCAAAACCCTAAGGGATGATGCCATCAAGGTGATGCATCCAATATATCAGCAAATCTGGAAAGCCAAACAGTGGTCACAGATGTGGAAAAAGGCAATTGTTATCCCAATTCCTAAGAAGGGTAGTACCAAGGATGTGCTAATCATGAAATGATTGCACTCATCTCCCATGCTAGTAAGGCCATGCCTTAAAATCTTGCATGCTAGTCATCAGCATTATGTGAACCAAGAACTTCCAGATTGTTCAAACTGGATTTATAAAAGGAAGAGGAAACAGAGATCAAATTGCTAACATTTGCTGGATTATAGAGATAGCTAGTGTTCCAGAAAAAAAAAAAAATCTTTCTCTGTTTCATTGATCATTGACTATGCCAAAGCCTTTGACTGTGTGGATCATAATAAACTGTGGAAAGGGTTTAAAGAGATGGGAATACTAGACCAACTTATCTGTCTTCAGAGAAATCTATGTGTAAATCAAGAAGCCATAGTGAGAACCCTGTATGGAGCAACTGATTGGTTCAGGATTGAGAAATGAGCATGACAGGGCTGTCTGCTGTTACCATTTGTTTAATCTATACACTAAGCACATCATAAGAAATGCCAGGTTGGATGAGTTATAAGCTGGAATCAAGATAGGTGGGAGATACATCAACAACCTCAGATATACAGATGATACCACTCTAATGGCAGAAAGCAAAGAGAAAATAAAGAGCCTCTTGATGAACATGAAGGAAGAGAGTGAAAAAATGTCTTAAAACTAAATACAACGGAACAGAAACCTAAAATCATGGCCCCTGGCCCCATCACTTCACAGCTAATAGAGGGGGAAAATGTGGAAATAGTGACAGATTCCACATATTCAAGCTGCCTCAACAACATCCAGATGTTAAAGCTAATTTTTAAAAGGCAGATGAACCAGAGATCAAATTGCTAACATCTGCTTGGTCATTTAAAAACAAGAGAGTTCCAGAAAATGAATCACCAGTCCAGGTTCAATGCAGGATACAGGATGTTTGGGGCTGGTGCACTGGGATGACCCAGAGGGATGGTAAGGGGAGGGAGGTGGGATGGGGATTCAAGATGGGGAACACGTGTACACCCGTGGTGGATTCATGTTGATGTATGGCAAAACCAATACAATATTGTAAAGGAATTAACCTTCAATTAAGATAAATAAATTTATAATAAAAAGAAAAGCATCTATTTCTGCTTTATTAGTTACATCCAAGCCTTTGACAGTGTGAATCACAGCAAACTGTGGGAAATTCTTAAAGAGATGGGAATATCAGACCACCTGACCTGTCTCTTGAGAAATCTGTATGCAGGTTAAGAAGCAACAGTTAGAACTGGACATGGAACAACAGACTGGTTCCAAATAGGGAAAGGAGTATGTCAGGGCTGTATATTGTCACCATGCTTATTTAACTTCTGCACAGAGTACATCATGAGAAATGTTGGGCTGGATGAAGCACAAGCTGGAATCAAGATTGCTGGGAGAAATATCAATAACCTCAAATGCGCAGATGACCTCATCCTTATGTCAGAAAGTGAAGAAGAACTGAAGAACTTCTTGATGAAAGTGAAAGGGGAGAGTGAAAAAATTTTCTCAACCTTCAGAAAACTAAGATCATGGTGTGTGGCCCCATCACTTCATGGCAAATAGATGGGGAAACAGTGGAAACAATGGCAGACTATGTTTTTGGGCTCCAAAATTACTGCAGATGATGACCTCAGCCATGAAATTAAAAGATGCTCACTCCTTGGAAGAAAAGTTATCACCAACCTAGACAGCACTGGGATGACCCAGAGGGATGGTAAGCAGAGACGTAACTTTGCCAACAAAGGTCTGTCTAGTCAAGGCTATGGTTTTCCCAGTAGTCATGTACAGATGTGACAGTTGGACCATAAAAACTCTGAGCACCAAAGAGTTGATGCTTTCTAACTGTGGTGTTGGAGAATACTCTTGAGAGTCCCTTGGACTGCAAGGAGATCCAACCAGTCCATCCTACAGGAAATTGGCCTGAATATTCATGGAAGGACTGATGTTGAAGCTGAAACTCCAATAATTTGGCCTCCTGATGTGAAGAATGAATCAATCATTTGAAAAGACCCTGATACTGGGGAAAGATTGAAGGCAGGAGGAGAAATAGACAACAGAGGATGAGGTGGTTGGATGGCATCAATGGACACGATGTTTGAGTAAACTCCATGAGTTAGTCATAGACAAGGAGGCCTGGTGTGCTGTGGTCCATTGGGTCACAAAGTGTCAGGCATGACTGAGTGACTGAAATGCACTGAACTGAACTGGAGTGACAGATTCCTCTACTTGGGCTCTGAAATCGCTGTGGATGGTGACTGCAGCCTTGAAATCAGAAGACATTTGATTCTTGGTCAGCAAGCTATCACAAACTGACACAGTGTGCTGAAAAGCAGAGAAGTTATTCTGCCAACAAAAGTCCATAGAGTCAAAGTTGTGGTGGTCCCAGTTGCTACATGTGGTTGTGAGAGTTGGATGGTAAAGAAAGTAGAGCACCGAAAAATTAACGCCTTTGAACTATGGTGCCAGAAAAGACTCCAGAGTCCCCTGGAAAGCAAGAAGATCAAACCAGTCAACCTTAAGGAAAATTAACACTGAATACTCATTGGAAGGGCTGATGCTGAAGTTGAAACTCCAGTATTTTGGTCATCTGATTCAAAGAGCTAATTCGCTGGAAAAGGCCTTGATGTTGGAAAAGACTGAGGGCAGGAGAAGAGGATGAGATGGCTGGATGACATCACCGATGCAATGGACTCAAACTTGGGCAAACTTCGGGAGATGTTGAGGGACAGAGAGGCCTGGTGTGCCAGATATGACTGAATGATGGAACAACAAGAAGTTGTATACCAATAAAGATGCAAAAAACATTCTATACAGAAATGAAAATGAATTATGTCTTATGGAAGAATAATCAGCCTTATCTATAGAAAAGCATGATATATACAGCTTTTGTACATATACTCTTATATCCATGGTCTATAAATATGTCTATTCTTTGACTTTGTTTTTAAAATGGTTATAAAATCTGCATGGTTCTTTTATCTCATTGATATAAGAATTAAAATGATTAATGTGTTTTTATATAGCTGCATGAAAGTGCTAATTTATCCTTTTAAAAATTTTTGAGCAGTATATTTTTAACGTCACAAAAAGATAAATATTAAGTCATAGAATGATATATATTTAGTTCACTTCAACTGTGGAAAGTTCTTAAAGAGAGGGGATATACTAGACCACCTTAACTGTTACTACCTGAGAAATCTGCATACAGGTCAAGAAGCAGCAGCTAGACATGGAACAAATGGGAAAGGAATGGTTCAAAATTGGGGAAGAAGTATGACAAAGTTGTATATTGTCACCAGATTATTTAACTTAAATTCAGAGTACATTATACAAAATGCTGGGCTGGTATATGGTATATACCATGCTCATGGGTTGGAAGAATCAATATAGTGAAAATGAGTATACTACCCAAAGCAATCTACAGATTCAATGCAATTCCCATCAAGCTACCAGCAGTATTTTTCTCAGAACTAGATCAAATAATCTCAAGATTTGTATGGAAATACAAAAACCTCGAATAGCCAAAGCAATCTTGAGAAAGAAAAATGGAACTGGAGGAATCAACTTGCCTGACTTCAGGCTCTACTACAAAGCCACAGTCATTAAGACAGTATGGTACTGGCACAAAGACAGAAATATAGATCAATGGAACAAAATCGAAAGCCCTGAGATTAACCCACATACCTATGGACACCTTATCTTCGACAAAGGAGGCAAGAATATACAATGGAGTAAAGACAATCTCTTTAACAGGTGGTGCTGGGAAAACTGGTCAACCACTTGTAAAAGAATGAAATTAGACCCCTCTCTAACACCATACATAAAAATAAACTCAAAATGGATTAAAGATCTAAATGTAAGACCAGAAACTATAAAACTCCTAGAGGAGAACATAGGCAAAACACTCTCCGACATAAATCACAGCAGGATCCTCTATGATCCATCTCCCAGTATACTGGAAATAAAAGCAAAGATAAACAAATGGGATCTAATTAAAATTAAAAGCTTCTGCACAACAAAGGAAACTATAAGCAAGGTGAAAAGACAGCCTTCTGAATGGGAGAAAACAATAGCAAATGAAACAACTGACAAACAACTAATCTCAAAGATATATAAGCAACTTATGCAGCTCAACTCCAGAAAAATAAATGATCCAATAAAAAAATGGGCCAAAGAACTAAATAGGCATTTCTCCAAAGAAGACATACGGATGGCTAACAAACACATGAAAAGATGCTCAACATCACTCATTATCAGAGAAATGCAAATCAAGACCACAATGAGGTACCATTTCACACCAGTCAGAATGGCTGCGATCCAAAAGTCTACAAGCAATAAATGCTGGAGAGGGTGTGGAGAAAAGGGAACCTTCTTACACTGCTGGTGGGAATGCAAACTAGTACAGCCATTATGGAAAACAGTGTGGAGATTCCTTAAAAATTGCAAATAGAACTGCCTTATGACCCAGCAATCCCACTGCTGGGCATACACAATGAGGAAACCAGAATTGAAAGAGACACATGTTCCCCAATGTTCATTGCAGCACTGTTTATAATAGCCAGGACATGGAAGCAACCTAGATGTCCATCAGCAGATGAATGGATAAGAAAGCTGTGGTTCATATACACTATGGAATACAACTCAGCCCTTAAAAAGAATAAATTTGACTCAGTTCTAATGAGATGGATGAAACTGGAACCGATTATACAGAGTGAAGTAAGCCAGAAAGAAAAACACCAATACAGTATACTGACACATATATATGGAATTTAGAAGACAGTAATGATGACCCTATATGTGAGACAACAAGAGACACAGAGGTATAGAGTGGACTTTTGGACTCTGAGGGAGAGGGAAAGGGTGGGATGGTTTGGGAGAATGGCAGTGAAGCATGTGTATTTTCCTGTAAGAAACGAAGCGCTAATCTATGTTTGGTGTAGGATGCAGGATGCATGGGGCTAATGCACAGGATGATTCAGGTAGAGGATGTGGGGTGGGAGGTGGGAGGGGCTTCGGCATTGGGCGATTGTGTTCATCTATGGCTGATTCGTGTCAATGTATGGCAAAACAAATACAGTATTGTAATTTAAAAAATAAATAAATTTAATTTAAAAAAAAATGCTGGGCTGGATGAATCACAAGCTGAAATCAAATTTGCTGGGAGAAATATCAACTACTTCAGATATGCAGAATGTAAAGAAGAACTAAAGCACTTCCTGATGAGTTTGAAAGAAGAGACTGGAAAAGCTCATCTGAAACTGAATATTCAAAATACTAAGATCATAGAAATTGGTCCTATTACCTTGCGGCAAATAGAAGGGAAAAAGTGGAAGCAGTGATAGATTTCATTTTCTTAAGATCCAAAATCACTGCAGACAGTGACTGCAGCTGTAAAATTTAAAAAGATGATTATTCCTTGGAAGAAAAGCTATGGCAAACCTAGACAGCATATTTAAAAAATAAAGACATAACTTTGTCAACCAAGGTCCATACAGTCAAAGCAATTGTTTTTTCAGTAGTCATGTATGGATGCTAAAGTTGGACCATAAAGAAGGCTGAACACCAAAGAACTGATGTTTTCAAATTGTGATGAAGAAGACTCTCGAGAGTCCTTTGGGCTGCAAGGAATTTGACCAATCCTAAAGAAAATCAACTCTGAATATTCATTGGAAGGACTGATGCTGAAGCTGAAGCTCCAATACTTTGGCCACCTGATGTGAAGAGGTGACTCATTGGAAAAGACCATGATGCTGGGAAAAATTGAGAGCAGGAGGAGGAGCGACAGAGGATGAGATGGTTAGATATCATCATCAACTCAGTGGACATGAATTTGAGCAAACTTAGGGAGACAGTGAAGAACAGGAAAGTCTGGCCTGCTGTAGTCCATGAAGTTCCAAAGAGTCAAACACGTCTGAGCAACTGAACAGCAGCAACAAGAATTGTTTCATTTACTCACCTAAGCATTTTAAATTGAAACTAATATGTTCCAGACAGTGTTAGAATACCAGACATCCACAGTAATTTTATCATGTGACAATATGCCTTATAAAATGCAGCTATGATTTTCAGGTGGGAACTGTCTTATGAATGGATAAATCAAAATGTGATGAAGTCTGTGTTAAGTGAAAGTAGGGGACAACATGCTTTCAAAGGAAAGCCAATAAAAGGAACCTCCAGATCACTTTTAGGCCTTTGGGAATGTTATAAAACATAAGGTGAGATTTTAAAATGAACTTTTAAAAAATACTATTTTTATTTTTAGAGATGAGAATACATGGCGAACAAGGAAAACACCTTTGAGTTTTACATTTGTGTTTTTGTCAAGAGCCTTATCAAGAACTTTAGCAAGTCCAATTAAATGCCATACAAATACAGCAATAGTTGTAAGAGATGAATCTGGGATTATTTTCTCTCACTTGACTAGATTCTAAAGTACCAGAGATGTTAAGTGAACTGCAAAAGGTCACACAGCTAGATGTTATAACTGTGAGAACTAAAGTTTAACTATTTCTATTCTTTATTCCTCAGGACACTCCTAAGACTTCCTCAAGACACTCCAGCCACTACTGGAAAACTCCTAGTGCAAAAACACAAGTACAGCTAACTTTTGAGGAAACTCCATATCACTTTCCATAATGACTATACCAATTTATATCCCCACTTACACTGTACAAGGGTTGCCTTTTCTCCACATCTGAACCAATATTCATCATCTTTTTTGTGATAATTTCCATTCTAATAGGTATGAGGCAATATCTCGTGGGTTTTATTTGCATTTTCCTGGGAATTAATGATTTTGAAAACTTTATTATATACCTGTTGGACATTCTTGTGTCTTCTTATGAAAAATGTTGACTCAGGTCCTTCATCAATTTTCAGTTAGACCATCATTTTGTGGATTTGTTTGTTTTTCCTATTTAGTTAATTTCTTTATATATTTTGGATATTTACCAACCTATTATCAGACATATGACTGCAAATAATTTCCACCATTCTATAAGTTGTGTATTCATTCTGTTAATTTTTTTCTTTTGCATTGCACAAGCTTTTAGTGTGAAACAACTCCATCTGTGTGTATTTGCTTTTCTTGTCTGTGTTTTGTGGGTCACATAAGAAAAACATTGCCCAGACCAATGTCAATATTTTTTATGATGTTTTCTTTTAGTAGTTTTAGGTCGTATGTTTAAGTTTTTAATCTGTTTTGAGTAGATCTTTGTATAGGGTGTGAGATAAGGGTCCAATTTCATTCTTCTACGTATGAATATCCAGTCTTCTGATACTGTTTATTGAAGAGACTTTCCCAAACCCACTGTTTACTCCTGACATCCCTGTAGTAACCACTTGACTGTAAACACATCAATGTGTTATGGCCCTCTATCATATTCCATTAGTATGTGTGTCTATTACTATGCTACCACTGTACAGTTTTGATTACAGTTTTGTGGTATATTTTAAAACCATTACAATATTGTAATTAACCTCCAATTAAAATAAATAAATTAATAAAAAATAAAAATAAGTAAATAAAATTAGGAAGTGCAATGTCTCATTCTATGTGTCTTTTGCAAAAATGCTTTGACTATTTGACATTTTTGTAGTTCTGTATGAAATTTTATGATTTACTTCCTATTTCTGTGGAAATTTTTCATTCGTATTTTGATAGAAATTGCATTGAATCTGTTGTTGTTCACTTGCTCAATAATGTCCGACTCTGTGACCCCATGAACTGCAGCAAGCCACACTTTTCTGTCCTTCACTATCTCCTGGAGTTTGCTCAAATTCATGTCAATTGATTAGACGATGCCATCTAAACAGCTCATCCTCTGTTGCCTCCTTCTTCTCCTGTCTTCGATCTTTCTCAATATCAGGGTCTTTCCCAATGAGTCAGTTTTTCACATCAGGTGGCCAAAGTATTGGAATTTCAGCTTCAGCATCAGTCCTTCCAAAGAATTTTCAGAGTTGAGTTCTTTAGGATTGACTGGATTAATCTTGCTGTCCAGGGGACTCTCAAGTGTCTTATCCAGCACTACTGTTCAAAAGCATCAGTTCTTTGGTGATCAGCCTTCTTTATCATCCAAATCTCACCTCCATATGTGACTACTGGACAAACCATAGTTTTAACTATATGGAACTTTGTCAGCAAAGTGATGTCTCTGCTTTTAATACACTGTCCAGATTTGCCATAGCTTTTCTTCCAAGGAGAAATTGTCTTTTAATTTCATGGCTGCAGTCTCTGTCCTCAGTGATTTTGGGTCCAAGAAAATAAAGTCTGTCACTGTTTCCATTGTTTCCCCATCTATTTGCCATGAAGTGATGGAACTGAATACCATGATCTTAGTTTTTGAATGTTGGATTTAAACTAGCTTTTTCACTCTTCTCTTTCACCTTCATCAAGAGGCTTTTAGTTACTTTTCTTTCTGTCATTAGAGTGATGTCATCTGCATGTTTGAGGTTATTGATATTTCTCCTGGCAATCTTGATTCTAGCTTGTGCTTCAGGCACCCCAGAATTTTGGATGATGTACTCTGGATAGAATTAAAATAAGTAAAGTGACAATATACAGCCTTGATGTACTCCTAAAGTGTTCATGATCTGAGCCACAGTCAGCTTTAATTTTATTTTTGCTGACTGTATAAAGTTTCTTCACTTTTGGCTGCAAAGAATATAACCTATGTAATTCAGATATTGACCATCTGGTGAAGTCCATGTGTAGAGTCATCTCTTGTGTTGTTGGAAGTGGGTGCTTGCTATGGCCATTTTGTTCTTTTGGCAAATATCTGTTAGTCTTTGTTCTACTTCATTCTGTACTCCAAGGCCAAATTTGCTCCAGGTGTCTCAACTTCATACTTTTTCATTACTATCCCCTGTGATGAAAACAACATCTTTAGGTGGTGCTAGTTCTAGAAGGTCTTGCAGGTCTTCATAGAACTGTTCAACTTCTGCTTTTTTGGCATTAGTGCTTTGGCATTGACTTGCATTATTGTGATACTGAATGATTAGACTTGGAAACTAACTGAAGTCATTCTGCTATTTCTGAGACTGCACCCAAGTATTACATTTTGGACTCTTGTTGATTCTGAAGGCTACTCTGTTTCTTCTAAGGGATTCTTGCCCACAGTAGTAGATATAATGGTCAACTGAATTAAATTTTCCCATCCCATTTAATTTAATTCCCTGATTCCTAAAATCTCAGTGTTCAGTCTTGCCATCTCTATTTGATCACTTTCAATTTACCTTGATTTGTGGACAAAATATTCCATATTCCTATGCAATATTGTTCTTTACAGCATCAAATTCTACTCTCACCACTAGTCATATCCACAACTGGGTGTTGTTCCCACTTTAGCTCAGCCTCTTTATTCTTACTGAAGCTATTTTTCCACTGTTTTCCAGTAGTTACTGGACACCTACCAACCTGAGTTATTCATCTTTCAGTGTTATATCTATTTGCCTTTCATACTGTTCATGGAGTTCTCAAGGCAAGAATGCTGATGTGATTTGCTATCCCCATCTTCAGTTTACCACATTTTGTCAGAACTCTCCATGATGACTCCTCTGATGGGTGGCCCTGCATGGCATTTCTCATAGTTGCATTAAGTTACACAAATCTGTGATCCCTATGATCATTTTGGTTAGTTTTCTGTGATTGTGGTTTTCATTCTGTCTACCCTCGATGGATGAGTATGAGGCTTGTGCCTGCTTCCTGATGGGAAGGATTGGCTCTGGGGAAAACTAAGTCTTGCTCTGGTTGGAGAGGCCATGCTCAGTAAATCTTAATTGAGTTTTCTTCTGATGGAAAGGAGGGGCTGTGTTCCCTCCCTGTGGTTTGGAGGCCTAACTATTGTAGGAGTAATGGTGATCTTCTCCAAAAGGACATACAACAGAATGCTGCTTCTCCTAGGACTGCTGCTGCCAGAGCCTCTGACTCCACTGCAGGCCACTATTGACCCATTTCTCTGCTGGAGACTCTGCAACACTCATAGGCAAATCTGGCTTGTGGAGTCACTGCTCCTTTTCCCTGGGTCCTGGTGTGCACAAGGTTTTGTTTGTGCCCTCCAAGAGTCTGCTTCATCAGTCCTGTGGACATTCTGTAATCAAATTCCCCTGATCTTCAAACTCAGATTCCCAGGCGATTATCTGTCCCCAGGTTGGGAAGTCTGTCGTGGGACCTAAAACTTTCACAACAGTGGGAGAACCTCTTTGCTATAGTTGTTCTCCTGTAACCATGACCTCCTCCAAGAGGACTTAAGCCACATACCACACCGCCCAGGACTGCTGCTGCTAGCGTCCCTTTCCCTGGGGCAGGCAACTGCTAGACCATGCCTTGGCAGGAGACCCTCACTCACAGGCAAGTCTGGCTCCATATCTAATGGGGGTCACTGCTCCTTTCCATGGTCAATGTAATTATTCTAATCCATGAATACAGGCTGTCTTTCCCTTTATTTGTGTCTTTTAAAATTTCTTTCAGGCAGATGATGACCACTCAGATACCCCCAGAAGTCTCATCAAAGAGGCCCGCTTGCAATTTGGTAGACACACTGAGGAAACCAGAATTGAAAGAGACACATGTTCCCCAATGTTCATTGCAGCACTGTTTATAATAGCCAGGACATGGAAGCAACCTAGATGTCCATCAGCAGATGAATGGATAAGAAAGCTGTGGTACATATACACAATGGAGTACTACTCAGCCCTTAAAAAGAATAAATTCGACTCAGTTCTAATGAGATGGATGAAATCGGAGCCAATTATACAGAGTGAAGTAAACCAGAAAGAAGAACATCAGTACAGTATACTGACACATATATATGTGAAAGAGACACATGTACCCCAATGTTCATTGCAGCGCTGTTTATAATAGCCAGGTCATGGAAGCAACCTAGATGTCCATCAGCAGATGAATGGATAAGAAAGCTGTGGTTCATATACACTATGGAATACAACTCAGCCCTTAAAAAGAATAAATTTGACTCAGTTCTAATGAGATGGATGAAATTGGAACCGATTATACAGAGTGAAGTAAGCCAGAAAGAAAAACACCAATACAGTATACTGACACATATATATGGAATTTAGAAGACAGTAATGATGACCCTATATGTGAGACAACAAGAGACACAGAGGTATAGAGTGGACTTTTGGACTCTGAGGGAGAGGGAAAGGGTGGGATGGTTTGGGAGAATGGCAGTGAAGCATGTGTATTTTCCTGTAAGAAACGAAGCGCTAATCTATGTTTGGTGTAGGATGCAGGATGCATGGGGCTAATGCACAGGATGATTCAGGTAGAGGATGTGGGGTGGGAGGTGGGAGGGGGCTTCGGCATTGGGCGATTGTGTTCACCTATGGCTGATTCATGTCAATGTATGGCAAAACAAATACAGTATTGTAATTTAAAAAATAAATAAATTTAATTAATAAAAAAAAATAAAATTTCTTTCCAATTTTTTAAAAATAGTTTCTAGTATTCAGATCTGTCACTGGCTTGGTTAAATATATTTTGTTGAAAATTTTTCCATGTGTATTCATCAAGGATAACGGTCTCTGATTCCCAGTGGTGTCCTTGTCTTGCCTTTAATATCAGAGTATAGTGCTGGTCTCATAAAATGAGTTTAGAATTGTTCCTTCCTCTTTTCTTTTTTGGAAGAATATAAGGATTATATTCTAGGTGATAATGTCTTTTGAATGTTGGTAGAATTCAGTCATGATGCCATCCGCTCCAGTATTCTTGCCTAGAAAATTCCATGGACAAAAAGCCTGGAAGGCTAAAGTCCATGGGATCACAAAGAATTGATATGACTGAGCACACATGCACAGCATCTGGTCCTCAGTTTTATCTTCTTGATTTTTTGATTATTAATTCAATCTTACTTATTATTGGTCTCTTCAGATTTTCTTTTTTAATGATTTAAATTGGTAGATTATATATTTCTAGAAATTTGTCCATTTTACTAGGTGATTCATTTCATTGGCATGCACTCGTTCATAGTAATCTCTTATAGTCCTTTATTGTCTCTTCAATAATTTTTACAAGTGTAATTTATATATAACATTTTTATCTGTCTAGTTTTACTACTTATTCTAGCTAAAGTTTTGTTAATTTTCTTTCTTTAAAGAATGCTTCTTAGATCAACTGATCTTTTCTACTGTTTTCCTATTCTCCACTTCACTTGCTTATGCAGTAATATTTATTATTTCCTTTCTGCTGCTAACTTTGGACTTAGATTATCCTTTTATCCTCTGGTATCTTGAGGCACTCCTTTTCCTATTTGGAACCAGTCTGTTGTTTCATGTCCAGTTCTAACTGTTGCTTCCTGGCCTGCATATAGGTTTCTCAAGAGGCAGATCAGGTGCTCTGATATTCCCATCTCTTTCAGAGTTTTCCAGTTTACTGTGATGCACAAAATCAAAGGCTTTGGCATAGTCAATAAAGCAGAAATAGATGTTTTTCTGGTACTCTCTTGCTTTTTAAATCCAGCAGATGTTGGCAATTTGATCTCTAGTGCCTCTGCCTTTTCTAAAACCAGCTTGAACATCAGGAAGTTCATGGTTCACATATTGCTGAAGCCTGGCTTGTAGAATTTTGAGCATTATTTTGCTAGCATGTGAGAAGAGTACAACTGTGCGGTAGTTTGAGCATTCTTTGGCGTTGCCTTTCTTTGGGATTGGAATGAAAACTGACCCTTTCCAGTCCTGTGGACACTGCTGAAGTTTCCAAATTTGCTGGCATATTCAGTGCAACACTTTCACAGCATCATCTTTCAGGATTTGAAATAGCTCAACTGGAATTCCACCACCTCCACTAGCTTTGTTCGTAGTGATGCTTTCTAAGGCCCACTTGACTTCAAATTCCAGGATGTCTGGCTCTAGGTGAGTAATCACACCATCATGATTATCTTGGTAATGAAGATCTTTTTGTACAGTTCTTCTGTGTATTCTTGTCACCTCTTCTTAATATCTTCTGCTGTTAGGTCCATACCATTTCTGTCCTTTATCAAGCCCATCTTTGCATGAAATGTTCTCTTGGTGTCTCTAATTTTCTTGAAGAGATCTACAGTCTTTCCCATTCTGTTGTTTTCCTCTATTTCTTTGCATTGATCACATGAAACAACAGACTGGTTCCAAATAGGAAAAGGAGTGCATCAAGGCTGTATATTGTCACCCTGCTTATTTAAATTCTGTGAAGAGTACATCATGAGAAACGCTGGACTGGAAGAAGCACAGGGTGGAATCAAGATTGCCAGGAGAAATATCAATAACCTTAGATATGCAGATGACAGCATCCTTATAGCAGAAAGTGAAGAGGAACTAAAAAGCCTCTTGATGAAAGTGAAATTGAGAGTGAAAATGTTGGCTAAAAGCTCAACATTCAGAAAACAAAGATCATGGCATCTGGTCCCATCACTTCATGGGAAATAAATGGGGAAACACTGGAAACAGTGACAGACTTTATATTTTTGTGCTCCAAAATCACTGCAGATGGTGACTGCAGCCATGAAATTAAAAGATGCTTACTCCTTGGAAGAAAAGTTATGACCAACCTGGATAGTTTATTCAAAAGCAGAGACATTATTTTGCCTACTAAGGTCCATCTAGTCAAGGCTATAGTTTTTCCAGTAGTCATGTATGGATGTGAGAGTTGGACTGTGAAGAAAGCTGAATGCCGAAGAATTGATGCCTTTGAACTATGGTGTTGGAGAAGACTCTTGAGAGTCCCTTGGACTGCAAGGAGATCCAACCAGTCCATTCTGAAAGAGATCAGCCCTGGGATTTCTTTGGCAGGACTATTGCTAAAGCTGAAACTCTAGTACTTTGGCCACTTCATGTGAAGAGTTGACTCATTGGAAAAGACTTTGATGCCGGGAGGGATTGGGGGCAGAAGGAGAAGGAGAAGACAGAAGATGAGATGGCTGGATGGCATCACGGACTCAATGGACGTGAGTCTGAGTGAACTCCGGGAGTTGGTGATGGACAGGGAGGCCTGGCATGCTGTGATTCATGGGGTCGCAAAGAGTTGGACACAACTGAGCGATTGAACTGAACTGATCTTGAGGTACAAAGTTAGGTTGCATAGTTGAAGTCCTCCCTTTTTTTCATCATGTAGGCATCTATTTTTATAAATTTTTCTCTTAGAACTAGTTTTGCACCACACTATAAGATTAGATGTGATGCATTTCCCTTTTGCTCATGAGTGTGTTACTGCATCCCAAACAAATGGCAGAACTGAGCGTTCACCTCACTTTTACTGCTATGGGAGAAATCGGGAGCTGAGGAGGTCTGTCTTGGTACTGAGTTCTGCTGATTCAGGGGATAGATAATGCAAGTATTTCTTCAGCGTGTTCATTCTAGGGTTATTCGTTCCAGAGGAGTTTTGGGACCCCTTTACTGTATTTCTGGACTCCTACATAGGTACTCTTATCCTATGGATGGTTGTAAAATTTGGTTTCAATGTCAGGGAGATGAGTGCTGAAACTCCTCTTTTGTCATCTTGCTAATTTCTCTTCAAAGAAAACTTAAAATTTATTCTTAAATGTCAGACACAACTGAGTGACTGAACTTAACTGAAATGTTATCAGCATAAGAAAAACAGTGCTGAAGACAAACCAATCACTAGGCAAAGGACAATTAAGCACAATATTGGATCTATACAGCTTGACACAGTAATGTATATTTTCCTGTTTCATAAAGCTTTTCTTTTTCTTCAAACTCACATTACTTGTCTATATTTTTGTTGTAGTTAAAGTCTACCTAATTAACTTGATAAATAATTATGATTCAGAAACCTCAAGACATTTTCAAAAACAGATAATTTTTACTGTAAATATTAAGGTAAATTGTTAAACTGTACTCATATCTGTTGTGGAAATATTTAATAAAGTAGTTTCAGAGATATAATATTCCAATATCTCATTTAACTTTTCAAAAACTATTCACTGGATGCCTCGAATATAGAAAATGTAATGCAGGTTATCAACAATAAAATAATAGTCTATTTTCCTGGATTTTTCAGTCTATATAAAGAAAGGGATAATATGTAAATAAACAAGCAAATAAACATATAAAGTACAGATTTTGAATAACTATGAATAAGTGAGAAAGTGAAAGTGTTAGTCACTCAGTCCTGTCTAACTCTTTGTGACACCATGGCCTGGAGCCTGCCAGCTGTCTTTGTTCATCATATTCTCCAGGCAAGAAGACTGGAGTGGGTAGCCATTCCTTACTTCAGGGTATCTTCTCAACCCAGGGGTCAAACCCTGATCTCCTGGATTGCAGGCAGATTTTTTTCTCATTTGAGCCAACAGAGAAGACCCTTGAATAACTGCTTGTTGTTATGGCTGTTGATCAGTTACTGAGTCGTTTTTGACTCTGCAATGCCACGAATTGCAGCAAGCCAGGCTTCACTGTCCTCCACTATCTCCCTGAGTTTGCAGAAACTCAAGTCCATTGAGTCAGTATACCATCCAACCATCTCATCCTCTGTTGACTCCTTCTCCTCCTGCCCTTAATCTTTCCCAGCATCAGGATCTTTTCCAATGAGTCAGTTCTTTGCATCAGGTGGCCAAAGTATTGGAGCTTCAGCTTCAGCATCAGTCCTTCCAATGAATATTCAAGGTTGATTTCCATTAGGATTGGTTGTTTTCGTATCGCTGCTCTCCAAGGGACTCTCAAGAGTCTTTTCTAGCACCACGGTTCAAAACCATCAATTCTTCAGAGATCAACCTTCTTTATGGTCCAATTTTCACATCCATACCTGACTACTGTAAAACCATAGCTTTCACTATACAGACCTTTGTCAGCAAAGTGATGTCTCTGCTTTTTAATACACTGTCTAAGTTTGTCATAGTATTCTTCCAAGGATCGAGTGCCTTTTAATTTTATGGCTGTAGTCAATGTCTGTATTGATTTTGGAGCCAAAGAAAATGAAACTGACACTGTTTCCACCTTTCTACCATTTATTTGTTATGAAGTGATAGATTTGGAGGCCATTTTTTTAATGTTAGGCTGTAAGCCAACATTTTCATTCTTCTCTTTAACCTTCATCAAGAGGCTCCTTATATCTCTTTCACTGTCTGCATTAGAGTAGTATCATCTGCATATTTGAGACTGTTGATCGTTTCCCTGGAAAACTTGATTATAGTTTATAAGTCATCCAGCCAGCACATCATTTCATATGATGCACTCTGTATGTAAGTTAAATACAGCTTGGACATACTTCTATTCCAATTTTGAACTAGTTTTTTGTTTCATGTTCAGTTCTACCTCTTGTTCCTTTTCCTGCATACAGGTTTCTCAGGAGACAGGCAATGTGGTCTGGTATTCCCATCTCTTTAAGAATATTTCACAGCTTGTTCTGACCCATATTGTCAAACTCTTTAGTGTAGTCAATGAAGCAGAAGATTTTTTTAAAAATATTTTACTTGCTATTTCTATGATCCAGCATATATTGGCAGTTAGATCCCTGGTTCCTCTGCCTTTTCTAAATCCAGCTTTTAGATTCAGTTCAGTTAAGTCATTCAGTTGTGTCTGACTCTTTGAGACTCCATGAATCACAGCACGCCAGGCCTCCCTGCATCACAACACCCAGAGTTCACTCAGATTCACGTCCGTCGAGTCAGTGATGCCATCCAGCCATCTCATCCTCTGCCGTCCCCTTCTCCTCCTGCCCCCAATCCCTCCCAGCATCAGAGTCTTTTCCAATGAGTCAACTCTTCACATGAGGTGGCCAAAGTACTGGAGCTTCAGCTTTAGCATCATTCCTTCCAAAGGTATCCCAGGGCTGATCTTCAGGATGTACTGGTTGGATCTCCTTGCACTCCAAAGGAATCTCAAGAATCTTCTCCAACACCACAGTTCAAAAGCATCAAATCTTCAGTGCTCAGCCTTCTTCACAGTCCAACTCTCACATTCAGCTTTTAGATTGGAAGGTCTCAGTTCATGTGCTGCTGAAGCTTACTTTGAAATATTTTTAGTATAATCTTGCTAGCATGTAAAATGACTGCAATTGTATGGTAGTTTGGACAGCATTTGGCATTGCCTTTCTTTGAGATTGGAATAAAAGCTGACCTTTTCCAGTCCTGTGGCCACTGCTGAGTTTTCCAAATTTGCTGCCATATTGACCACAGCATTTTCACAGCATCATCTTTGAGAATTTGAAATAGCTCACCTGGAATGCCATCACCTCCACTAGCTTTGTTTGTAGTGAGGCTTCCTAAGGTCCACATGATTTCACACTCCAGGATGCCGGGCTCCAGTAAGGAAGCACACCATCATGGTTCTATGGGTCATTACAAGCTTTTTGTACAGTTATTCTGTGTATTCTTGCCACATCTTCTTAATCTCTTCTACTTCTGTCACGTCTTTGCCAATTTTGTCATTTATTGTGCCTATCTTTACATGAGATATTCCCTTGGTATCTCTAATTTTCTTAAAGAGAGCTCTAGCCTTTCCCATTCTATTGTCTTCCTCTATTTCTTTGAGTTGTTCAGTCAAGAAGGCTTTCTGATCTCTCCTAGCTATTCTCTGGAATTCTGCATTAGGTTGGGTATATCTTTCACTTGTCTTCTTATATTTCTTTTTTTAGTGATGGTTTTGGTCAACACCTACTATACAGTGTTATGAACCTCTGTCTATACTTCTTCAAGCACTCAGTCTATCAGATGTAATCACTTGAATCTATTCATCATCTTCACTGTAAAATCGCAAGGGATTTGATTTAAGCCATACATGAATGACCTAGTGGTTTTCCTTACTTTCTTAAATTTGAGCTTGAATTTCACAATAAGAAGCTTATGATCTGAACCACCATCAGCTCCCAGTCTTTCTTTTTGCTGAGTATATAGCATTTCTCCCTTTGTTCATTTCCAAGAAAACTATTCAGAATCACAGTAATCCAAATCTATGCTCCAAGCACCAATTCTGAAGTTGAATGGTTCTATAAAGACCTCAAGACCTTCTAGAACGATCACCAAAAAGAGATGGCCTTTTAATTATAAAGGATTGTAATGAAAAAGTAGAAAGTCAAGAGATACCTGGATTAACAGGTAAATTTGACCTTGGAGTGCAAAATGTAGCACAGCAGAGGCTAACAGTGTTTCTCCAAGAAAATGCACTGGTCATAGCAGACACACCTTTCCAACAACACAAGTGACAGCCTTCACATGATCATCACCAGATGGTCGATACCAAAATCAGATTGATTATATTATTTGAAGATGAAAATGGATAAGCTCTATACAGACAGCAAAAATAAGACTGTCAACTGACTGTGGCTCAGATCATCAGCTTCTTATTGCAAAATTCAGGCTCAAATTGAAGAGAGTAGGCAAAATCACTAGGTCATTCAGGTATGGCCTAAATCAAATCCCTTGAGATTATCTGCAGGAAGTGACAAATAGAATCAAAGGATTAAATTTGAAAGACAGAGTGCCTGAAGAACTATGGACATAGGTTTGTGACATTGTGCATGAAGCAGTGATCAAGATCATCCTCAAGAAAAGAAATGCAAAAACGCAAAATGGCTGTCTGAGAAGGCCTTACAAATAGCTGGAAAAAGAGAAGCTAAAGGCAAAGGAGAAAAGGAAAGATATACCCATCTGAATGCAGAGTCCCAAAGAATATCAAGGAGAGGTAAAGCCTTCCTCAGCGAGCAATGCAAATACATAGAGGAAAACAACAGAATGGAAAAGACTAGAGATATCTTCAAGAAAATTAGACATTACAAGGGAAGTTTTAAGTAAAGATGGGCACAATAAAGGGAAGAAATGGTACGGAGCTATATTGAGAACATATTGAGAAAAGGTAGCAAGAATACACAGAAGAACTATACAAAATAGATCTTCATGACCCAGATAATCACAATTTCATGATCACTCACCTAGAGCCAGACATCCCGGAATACAAAATCAAGTGGACATGAGGAAATGTCATTATGAACAAACCTAGAGAAGGTGATGAAGTTCCAGTCGAGCTATTTTAAATCCTCAAAGAAAATGCTGTGAAAGTGCTACAATCAATATGCCAGCAAATTAAAAAAATGCAGCAGTGGCCACAGGACTGGAAAAGTTCAGTTTTCCTTCCAATTCCAAAGAAAGGCAATGTCAAAGAATGTTCAAACTACCACATAATTGCACTCATCTCTGACGCTAGCAAAGTAATGCTCAAAATTTTTCAAGCCAGTGTTCAATAGGACATGAACCAAGAACTTCAATATGTTCAAGTTTGATTTCTAAAAAGGCAGAGGAACCATAGATCAAATTGCTACCATTGGCTGGATCATCAAAAAAGCAAGAGAGTTCTAGAAAAATATCTACTTCTGCTTTATAGATTATGCCAAAGCCTTTGACTATGTGGATCACAACAACTGTCCAAAATGCATTAAGAGATGGGAATACCAGACCACCTGACCAGCCTCCTAAGAAATCTATATGCAGGTCGAGAAGCAACAGTTAGAACCAGACATGGAACAATGGACTGGTTTCAAATTGGTAAAGGAGTACATTAAGGATGTATATTGTCACACTGCTATTTTAACTTACATACAGAGTACATCATGAGAAACACTGGGCTGGATGAAGCACAGCTGGAATGAAAATTGCCAGGAAAAATAGCAATAACCTCAGGTATGCAGGTGACATTACCTTTATGGCAAAAAGTGAAGAAGAACTAAAGAATCTTTTGATGAAAGTGAAAGAGGAGAGTGAAAAAGTTGGTTTAAAATTCAACATTCAAAAAACTAAGATCATAGCATTTGGTCCCATTACTTCATGTCAAATAGATGGGGAAACAATGGAAAAAGTGACAGACTTTATTTTCTTGGTCTCCAAAATCACTGCAGATAGTGACTGCAGCCATGAAATTAAAAGACATTTACTCCTTGGAAGAATAGTTATGACCAACCTAGATAGTATATTTAAAAGCAGAGACGTTACTTTGCCGACTAAGGTCCGTCTAGTCAAGGCTATGGTTTTTCCAGTAGTCATGTATGGATGTGAGAGTTGGACTGTGAAGAAGTCTGAGTACCGAAGAATTGATGCTTTTGAACTGTGGTGTTGGAGAAGACTCTTGAGAGTCCCTTGGACTGCAGAGAGATCCAACCAGTCCATTCTGGAGATCAACCCTGGGATTTCTTTGGAAGGAATGATGTTGAAGCTGAAGCTCCAGTACTTTGGCCACCTCATGCGAAGAGCTGACTCATTGGAAAAGACTTTGATACTGGGAGGGATTGGGGGCAGGAGGAGAAGGGGACGACCGAGGATGAGATGGTTGGATGGCATCACTGACTTGATGGACATGAGTCTGAGTGAACTCCGGGAGTTGGTGATGGACAGGGAGGCTTGGCATGCTGCGATTCATGGGGTCGCAAAGAGTCAGAGACGACTGAGCGACTGAACTGAACTAAAGTAGCAGGAACATACCTTTCAGCTGCTCAGTGTAGCTGGATGGCATGCCCGATGTCCCAGTTGTTCCACTGCTGGTCCTTGTTGAGCATATAAACCTTCACTAGCCATCAGGTGTCAGTCAACATGTACTGGGTGTCGAGGCAAAGGCCCTGCTGGCATGGCTGGGGAGTGGATCCAGGGAAGGTTTTAGCCAATTTTAGAGGATGCCCAGGAGCTGAGTGCAGCCTCACTGCTGCCATTTGCTGCCTGAAACTGCCACTGCCCAGGAGTCACAGGCTGCTCTGGATGTAATCAGCCACTCTGGGAGTAACTATGGTGCTATTTTATTTCATCTTCACTATCAAAGTCATCAAGAGTCACCAAAAGAAACTAAAAATATTCTTTGAAATAAAGTCCCTCTTACAGTCTCAAAGGAGATCTTAAAAAGCTTGTCTGGCAAATTTTTGAATTTGGGATCAACAACAGAATAAACCTTGAGAGCTGGTATATATCCTGGGCTCCCTGGTGGCTTAGACTATGAATAATCTGCCTTCAATGCGGGAGACCTGAGTTTGATCCCTGGATTGGGAAGATACCCTGGAGGAGAGCATGGCAACCCACTCTGGTATTCTTGCCTGGAGAATCTCCATGGACCAAGTAACCTTGAATGCTACAGTCCATGGAGTTGCAAAGATTTAGACACAACTGAGTGACCAAGCACAGAAAAGCACATATCCTATAAGATATCAAGCTAACTCTCTATGTCCTTGAAAGTCTGTTACATTGCGCTGGATGGGCAATTCAGTGGTCTTGTCATTAAAGTAAATGCAGCAGCATGGGTGATCGGTGGTAATAGAAAGAATGTCCTTGCAGATAGGTTGATCGATTCTATTAAATGGGAAAGACAGTGCAATTGAAGAAGATAACTTATTTCCAGTAGATATGATGCATACTCTGGCAAAGAAAAGTGACCAAAAAAATCAAGTGGAGTGGAGAATAGAAAGCAGCAAATACCAGATAATAGTACTAACAGCCTTTGATATAATGGAATTAGAGTAAATTACTGCAATGTCATAAGAGCTAAAAACTGAGTGGAAAATATTCCAGAGAAATCTCACAGATTTGTGAAAAATGTTTAAAATCACGAATTTGAATTAATGTTATAGGCTGCCTGTCCTTTACCTTGGGATTTTTTTTTTTTAAACGTAGCCATAACTATGCAATTACTCTAACAATTAGAAATGAATTTCTATAGTATCTATGTATTTCAAAACTCCAGAGACTGAGATAGCTTAATGTAGGTAGAATCAAGACAAAATCTACACACAGAGAGATAAATCAAGCCAGTTTTAATGAGTGTCATTCAATGCTCCCCAAATTGGGAACCATATCTAGAACATTCTGAAGAAAATAAAATATGAATTAAATTAAGCTGTTCTCTTTACAAAAGCAAAAGATAGACATGTCAAAGATTCAGAGACATTTCAAATACCATTTTGGCAAACTCAAACGACCCCTTAAAGTCACAGTAGGAAGATATTATTGATGAACAAGGCATTAATGACTGCAGTACCAAGACAGGAAAAGAAATGCACCATTTTGATGCTAGATTCTTTAGTTTCAGAAGATTATCATGACAGGGCAGATAGGTTCAAGTGAGATGTTGATATAGCACACTATACTGACATCATACCATTTGAGTTTGTTCTTATCTTTGCAAAACATGAAGCTTTTGGCTCTGGGAGAGAAGGTTCTTCTCATTCCTCCATTCATGATCACTCTTCTATAGACAAGTCTTTGTTTTATTTCTAGTGTTCATATATTTAGATATCTCCAGGTAGCTTACAGCATTTTGCCTGTCTTATCTACTCTTTCAGTGACTGTCTGGCTAAAAATATCTTGCTCAAATAATTTTTAAGGTAGGTGGAGTTTGATCTCTATTGTCCCCTTAAAATGTAATTTTCTTGAGACAGAGCATTTGCATGTGATTTTATTGTCCAGCATGTAGCAGATGGATAAGAACAATTTAGAAATTATGAGTATCCTGCCTTCCCCAGCACATGCTATGTGTTTGTGTGTTTGCCTTATATGTTCTACACTGAAATATTTTAACTATATCACAATTTGCTGGTTCTTTAAAAAAGTTTGTTAATACTTCAATAGGGTCCTAATAGAAAATATAGAAGAAATCATTCTGTGATGGGAGGTCACACTTGACTAGATTATGACACCCAATTATTTAGTCAAACACTAGTCTAGTTGCTGCTGTGAAAGTATCTTGTACATGCAAATCACATTTATAATCGATAAAGGAGATTAATTCCCTCTCAACTTGGGTAATTCAGCTGCTGGGATTCAAGTTAGAAGTGGTGTGTGTGTGTGTGTGTGTGTGTGTGTGTGTGTGTGTGTGTGTGCATGCACGCACACTCAAGTTCACACGTGTTGACAGAGGTGTTTAATACCTAAAACTATTCAGAAAACCACTTCACCAAACAGAGCATATTAGAAAGTGAGTCATGGATCTGCTCATTTTGAAGAGGGCATGCGTGGCAAGTCTGTGTGGTCATGGTCCTAATAGACTCATATCCTTCACATATCTGGCATGTTTATGAAAATCCCATGATGAGTATTGACCATCATCATTGAAAACCTTCCAGACTGCCTTCTGCTTTGTCTCTTCTATTTCTCTATCCCTATATATTAAGTAATTTGCCTTTATATTCACTTCAACATTTACCTAAAGCACTTCTACTTATAATTAACTATTTTGAGTTCTTATTCTGATATGACTTCAGCATCCATGCTCCACTCCCTTCATGAATTGGAGACCTTAAATTGTTCAAGAGTTATTTGTTCCAGTCCTTCACAATCAACTGCCTAAAGCTATCTCCTCACACCTTAAACATCTTAGTTTTAAACGTTAAATAACAATGCATTTTAAAAAATGAACATTTTTCTAATTTTTAGAAGAACCTGCATAGCATTGGACACATTCAACTGCCTGAACCACTTGAATTTATTTTTAATTGTATATTTCCCTTAAGATAAATTCCTTAAGATGCTACTTAACAAACTGATGTTTTACCTAATTCATACATTTTTTTAAATACTGAAACATGGGACCATTTTTCTTCATTCATTGCAAATCATGTTATTTGAAGTGACTTGATTATTTGAAGTTGCTATCAGAAAAAAATAGCTATTTTTTTTTCTGTGCCTGTGATCACAAGTACATTTCATAACCAATTATTCATTTTTTTCTGTTTCCTAGGGTTATAACTAATTTACTCAATTATCCTCATGGACATTTTTCTTCTCTCATTTTTGTGTCTGTATACATTTTAATAATGCAAATTATTTTGGTTTTATATATATAGGAGAAAGAAAAGGCAACCCACTCCAATATTTTTGCTTTTGAAATCCTATGGACAGAGAAGGCTGGCAGGCTACAGTCCATAGCGTCTCAAATAGTCAGACGTGATTGGGCAACTAAACAGACAGTATCTATGTGTGTGTGTGTGTGTGTGTGTGTGTGTGTGTGTGTGCGCGCGTGCGTGTGTGTGTGTGTGTGCGTGCGCGCACATGCATATAGAACATAAAGAATCCACCTGCCAATGCAGGAGACACAGAAGGAGCAAGTTTGATCCCTGGACTGGGAATATCCTCTGGAGAAAGAATGGCAACCCACTCCAGTATTCTTGCCTGGAAAAATCCCATGAACAGAGGAGCCTGGCAGGCTACCATTCATGAGGTTGCAAAGAGTTGGACACAACTGAGTGATTAAGAGTGCACACATGTATGTATATATATGTGTGTGTGTGTATATATATATATATATATATATATGCATAGTGTGTGTATTTATAGGTATGCCTGACTTATAAAGTATAAATCTATGTATAATTTTTAACAAATGTTTTTAGAAGTTAAAAGAAATTTAATTCCTAAATGTATCTTAATCTGTAAAATTGTCTTTTCTCTATGTGTGTATATATGTGTTAATATCTATATCGTCTTCATTTTTGTAAAAATCTCCCCAGTCTTTGTTGATTGGTTCAAATATTTTTCTATGTATACCTTTCTTAGAAATATAAAGCATCCTACTTTGCCCCCTCGCTAGTGATTTTTTTTTTCCTTTCTTTTGATTATGTCATTAAATGTTAATCCCAGGGACAGGGGAGCCTGGTGGCTGCCGTCTATGGGATAACACAGAGTCAGACACAACTGAAGCGACTTAGCAGCAAGTGTTAATTTCCCCCAATTCTTAAGTATCTTAAGTCCATCCATTGGTCTTTACTGTTTATTTCTCTGTTTGCATTTCCTATCACTTAAGTTATATCATTCTATGCAGGCATAGAAGGGTCTGAATATGAATTTATTGCTTTACTTTTTACAAATTGTAGTGTAATATTTGACTTGCCAACAAATCCTAGAATTAGTTGGAAAAAAAAAGAGAAAAGAAAAGAAACAATCTCATATCTAAATTCTAACTTTCCAATGGAATAAGTACATGCTGTTCCCACTTGGGCACTGTAATGTCCCAACAATATTAATTGGGGAGCTTGCCAATGATAGAATTACTCTAGCTCTTTCTTTGGTTTCTGGCTGCCAGAATTCTGTCTACCCCACACTGTACTTCAATTATGTGCACTGATCATTATTGCCATTTTACCATCTGATTATGTGAAGCATTTCATTCTCTCTGCTGTTATAACTAATCCACCCATGTTTTGTAACACCAGATGGTAGGCATCCACAGCCAGTCCTAGTTAATCTGCAAGCATTCTCTATGCATACTCTATTTTTATTAGCATTTGGAAGGTTTTAGATCAAGAAATCAACATCGTAGAGCCTCACACATAGCAATCTTCAATGTAAAAATCATAGTGCCGGTCAAGTGTTTGTCTTATCAGAATTTTATTTTGATTTGCTATTATAAAGTTCAGACATTTAAAATCTAATCTGCAGGATTCCAGTGGATACATTCTGGACATCTTCATAATGTGCTACATATAAATAAAGAAATCATGCACTGTTGAGCAGAATTTTTGTCTTCAGATGTGTCATTATGGGCACTCTGAAATACCAGAAAGTGTCTTGCATATTCACTATCAATGCTTGCTATAGATGTCACTTGCTTCCGTTTGCCTCTTCTGCTGTTCCAGCTTTTGGTTAATCTTATCTGGATGTAGACTATATTGAAAACTAAAAATCCTATTTAAGTTTTTCCAAAGTGTTTGCTAGCAATCTTTACTGCTGATGCAAAAGATATATTTATTATAATAACTTTTAGTAGCCTTATGCAGGTATAAATTCATGATCTCTGTTGTCCATTTACAGGACTTACAAGTTCATTTACAAGATGATCTTTAGCCTCCTTTGTCCCTAAAAGTTGCAGTAAGACATGAACTATTTGCATGTCAAATATCCAAAGCATTTAACAAGGATGCAGCAAGATCTTCTTTTGTTTCTGTTCCACGGAGCCCTGGCAGGAGAGCTGTTAGGGAAATTTAAAACAAACAAACAAACAAACAAGAATGAAAGCAGTGAATATGAAGCAAACTAGGAGCACATGATGCCTTGCAATATGAAAAAAATTTTAAAGAATGAGAGATAATTATTTGATTTAGGAAAGAAGTGATTATTAAGATCCAACAAAAGTATTTTTGATAAAAAATAGGATAAAAGATTTATTTTATTGGCTCCAAAGAGAACAAACCATAAGATATCTAAAATAATTACTATAGTCAACATTTTATAAAATTTTATGGTAAAGAACAGAGGTGAAAACTGGAGAGGAATGTAAAATTAGAAAACGGGTTTCTTAAAATAAGACTATATCATTGGAAGGACTGATGCTGAAGCTGAAACTCCAATACTTTGGCCACCCGATGCAAAGAACTGACTCATTGGAAAAGACCATGATGCTGGGAAAGACTGAAGGCAGAAGGAGAAGGGGATGAAAGAGGATGAGATGGCTAGATGACATCACTGACTCAATGGACATGAATTTGAGTAAGCTCTGGGAGTTGGTGATGGACAGGGAGGCCTGGCATGCTGCAGTATATGGGGTTGTAAAGAGTCGGATATGACTAAGCAACTGAACTGAAGAGAATATTTGTATTTCTGATAAGGGTGATACAACAAAAGAAAAATTGATACAGAAGTGGAACAGATAGGTTACTGAACTCAGTGACTCTAAGTAGGGGAAAGGAGCTGGAATCTAGTCCACAAGTGGATGGTTGGCCATAGACTGGTGTCAGAGACCAAAGCAGTAGAAAAGAAGTCAGAGTGTATGGTCACAGAAGGAGACAGGTGAGTCCATTTGGTGAAAGACAGTCATTTTTTTGAAATTTCTTTTAAATAGAAATTGAAAGCTTTCATGAAATAAACATGTATATGAGGGGAGAGAGTGAGTGGACTAGAAAGATATAGAGTAAAAGCTGGCTATTAAAGCATATGTTCTTCTCAATCTCAATTTTTGTCTTTAAATATTGTAGTCTTGGCATGTTTGGAGGATCACTGAAGTCAGGAGAAAATACAAAGAATAAGTGAAATGGAAAAATGACTGGTGATATCAACAGAATGACATTCTTGATAGCTAGAATTTGAAGTTTTAATTTTTGGCCACAGCAAATTTATGGCTATGACCAAAGGAGACAGAATACAAGTCAGTGTTTCTAGAGAAGTGATTGAAAAAATAAAGATCAAGTTTGAGTGGATCATTAACATGGAGTTTGAAATCAGGAAGGAGTCTATTTTGTTCCTGTTGTTGTTCAGTCACTAAGTCATGTCTGACTCTTTGGGATCCCATAGACTGTGGTAAACTAAGCTCCTCTGATCTCCACTATCTCCCAGAGTTTGCTCAAATTCATGTCCATTGAGTTGGTGATGCCATCCAACCATCTCATCCTCTGTCATTCTCTTCTTTTGCCTTCAGTCTCTCCCAGCATTGAGTCTTTTCCATGAGTTGGCTCTCCCCATCAGGTGGTCAAAGTATTAGAGCTTTCTGTGAGATTGATATTATTCTAGGTGATAAATCATTCATGGTCTGCATCAGCTATTTGAATTTTTTTCTAAATTATTTTCTTGGATACCTTTTTCTCCTCTTAAGCTATTTCCTATAATACATCTGGTGATTATTAAAATGCATTCTTCCCTTTCCATGTGAGATGCAGAGGCAAGCCACATTTATTCATGCAGGTGCATTCTTCTGTACCTAGTGCCCTAATAGTCCATGTTGGAAATCCTGGTAGTGGAGCTGGATGCCCAAACATCCCTTCCCCCAAACTGGGAAGGGACTTTGAGGCATAAGTGGCAGAGGGCTAAGGAGCTTAGACTTCTTAGGCGTCTCTCTGATGTTGAATGATGGAATCTAGCTTCACCTCCACACCCCAGCGGAGACCACCTGAACAGAGCTGAGCTACTCTCCTGTGAAATCTAAAAATGTAAATTACTACAGGTGTGATGCATAAGAAGAAATGAAGTGAGGCCAAAGTTTTTTTTTCTGAGTCTCTATCAGTCTTGACAAATTTCTTATTTTTTTCTCCCTGATCTTATTTTCTAAACTGTGTAAAGACAACATCTTTTGGATAAAGATTCACGCTGGTCCTGCCCTAGCTTCTCAGGAGCTCCAAAAGGCCAAGTTGGTTCTAGCACAGTTCCTGAAATGGAGTTTGTGAATTATGCTTAATAAGAGCTCAATCCCCTGATCTCAAGATGTATGTGTGTGTGTCTGTGTGTGTATGAGTGTGTGTGTCCACACATGTGCTTGTGCTCGGTCATGTCTGACTCTTTGCTGCCCCATGAACTGTAGTTCACCTCTACCCATTGGATTTTCAAGGCAAGAATACTGGAATGGGTTGCCATTTCCTCCTCCCTGGAATGTCAAGGTGAGTAAAATCCAGTTTCCACAGAAAGCTTTAGCAGATTAAGGTTGAGCTGTCCTGATGTTATTTGTATGATGGCTGTGAGCTGAAGTCTTATCTTTGATTCCTACTGAGACTTTTAAAGGTAGGAAACGTGAGGACACATTGTTCCCCTTTCTTTTCTTCCTAGCTGGAGTTTCCTTCACTGACTCAGAAATAAACTCAGCAAAAATTTTTCCATTTTTCTTCAGCAAGGAAGAAGAGACTTTAATATAGAGGGAGTGTATTAGCTTTGTTGCATTTAACATAACCTTAACCAGAGCCTGAAACTTTTAGCCCCAGCTTGAGGATGTTGGGTTTCCTGGGTGACTCAGACCTTTAAAGAATCTGCCTGCAAGGTGGGAAACCTGGGTTCAGTCCCTTGGTTAGGAAGATAGTCTGGAGAAAGAAATGGAAACTCCAGTATTCCTGCCTGGGAAATTCCATGCATAGAGGAGACTGGTGGGCTATAGTCCATGGGCTTGCAAAGAGTCAGACACCTCTGAGTGAATGCTGAGGATGCTAGCTCAAGAATCCAGGATCTTCCCAATTCCTTATAATTATTTATGAAAGCTTTTCAAGGTTTTACAGACACACAGAAGATTATTTTTCTTTAATACTTAAAACCCTTTCGTGATTCCCTTTCTTATAAGGGAATGCAGGCTCTCATTTCTGGAAATTTCCATAGATTCCCTTCTGGATATTCTCTCTTCATTCTCTAGAATCCATCTTTATGGGATTTGTGTGAGTGTTTTGCTCTCCATATGTGAGTCATGCTTGATCAGCATTGACTTTTTCATTATCTGGCAAAATGCAAATCCTAATGAAGATGTCAGTTGATGTTTAGCTACTACAGAAAACTTTCTAAGCCAGGTGGGTTTTCCTTCCTTCCTTTCTACTTACCTACACTGTCATACTTCTCATCATCCTTGTAATTTACTATAAAATGTTATTCCTTCCACTGTGCTTTAAGTGATCATGACAACATGAGTCTCTGTCTTCCTGACCATGGTATATTCTACGCTTAGCACACCATTCCTGATGCTTAGTTCTCACAATAATACTTTGAATAAAAGAATTTACAATAGTAAGTAAATGCATGATCTTGCTTGTTCATTACAATTTCTCTACCTGAATTGCTGAATATGGTGCCAAACTTTTACTGAAACTACTGTCTTGATTGTGCTAAAGATGTGCACTCCCTATGGGGACATTTCTGGAATTCCCTTGCTTTTTTATGATCCAATGGATGTTGGCAATCTGATCTCTGGTGCCTCTGCCTTATCTAAAGCCAGCTTGAAAATCTGGAAGTTCTTGACTCACTTACTATTAAAGCCTATCCTGGAAATTTTAAACATTACTTTGCTAGTGTGTGAGATGAGTACAATTGTGTGGTAGTTTGAACATTATTTGGCATTGCCTTTCTTTGGGATGGAATGAAAATTGACCTTTTCCCGTCCTGTGGACACTGCTGAGTTTTCCAAATCTGCTGTCATATAGAGTGCAACACTGTAACAACACTTTTACCTGCCTTTTGTAAAACCTGTATGCAAGTCAAAAACAACAGTTATAACCAAACATGGAACAACAGACTGGTTCAAAATTGGGACTGGAGTACATCAAGGCTATATATTGTCACCCTGCTTATTTAACTTGTATTCAGAGTACATAATGCAAAATGCTAGGCTGGATGAAGCACAAGCTGGAATCAAGATTCTCAGGACAAGTATCAGAAACCTCAGATATGCAGATGACATCACCCTAATGGCAGAAAGTGAAGTGAACTAGAGAGCCTCTTGATGGAAATGAAAGAGGAGAGTGAAAAACCTGGCTTAAAACTCAGCATTCAAAAAATGAAGATCATGGCATCCAGTTCCATCACTTCATGGCAAATAGATGGGGAAATAATGGAAACTGTGACAGACATCATTTTCATGGGCTCCAAAATCACTGCAGATGGGTGCCTGAAGTCATGAAATTAGACGCTGACTCCTTGGAAGAAAATCTATGACAAATCTAAACAGCTTATTAAGAAACAGAGACATCACTTTGCCGACAAAGGTCCATCTAGTCAAAGATATTGTTTTCCAGTATCATGTGTGGATATGAGTTTTGGTCCATAAAGAAAGCTGAACATTGAAGAATGGATGCTTTTGAAATGTGTTGTTGGAGAATTCTCTTGAGAGTCCCTTGGACTGCAGGGAGATCAAACAGTCAATCCTAAAGGAAATCAGTCCTGAATATTCATTGGAGGGACTGATGCTGAAGCTGAAACTTTAATACTTTGGCCATCTGATACAAAGAGCTGACTCATTGGAAAAGACCCTATGTTGGGAAAGATTGAAGGCAGGAGGAGAAGGGGGGAAGCAGAGGATGACATGGTTGGATGGCATCACTGACTCAATGGATATGTGTTTGAGTAAACTTCAGGAGTTGGTGATGGACAGGGAGGCCTGGCATGCTGCAGTCCATGGGGTCAGAAGAGTCAGACACAACTGAGCCACTGAACTGAACTTACCTGAACTGACTCAAAGCCATGGTTTTCCCACTAGTCATGTATGGATGTGAGAGTTGGATCATAAAGAAAGCTGAGCTCTGAAGAACTGATGTTTTGAACTGCTGTGTTGGAGAAGACTCTTGTGAACCCCTTGGCCTTCAAGGTGATCCAACCACTTAATCCTGAATATTCATTGGAAGGACTGATGCTGAAGCTGAAACTCTGATACTTTGGCCACCTGATGTGAAGAACTGACTCACTGGAAAAGAGATGGACATGACTGAGTGATGGGATTGAACTGAATGGGGTCATTTAATGAGTTAATTCTTTTACTTTTTGTAGCATTCTATTTCAATCACTTCAACCTATGTCTCAAACATAAGCTCTAGGAAGATAAGTAAGTTTTTCCTTAATTTTACTTAATTCCTTAGTTCTTGTTACTTTCATATCTAATTGCCAAGTGCTCTATAATTTATTATATAATTATGATCTTTCTAATAGTTGTAAATAATATTTCAAACTCTAATATTTAGCTATGTTCATATATAGGGAATATAACAGACTGACTCAGGGGTAGATATTCCACCTGCAATACAGGAGATGGAGGTTTGATCCTTGGGTTAGGAATAGCCCCTGGAGTAGGAAATGGCAATCCAATCCAATATTCTTGCCTGAGTAATCCCATGGACAGAGGAGACTGGCAGGCTATAGTCCATTGCATCACAAAAGAGTTGGACATGATTGAACGACAAAACAACAGCAAAATATATGTCTCTCTGTGTGTGTATGGGTACTAAGTGTTTAATTTTTTAAACAGCTCAGCCAGAATTTTTAATACCTTTTTCTCTAGTGACAAAACTGATCTTTTCTTTGGCATCACTCTCCTCTTTCTGAGACATTTTCTGATCCCCATACCAGATTACCTTCAGTGGTCTGCCCACTCTGGATCTGTGGCCAAATTTACTGATTATATCCGTGCTTCAGTGACCGATACCCTTTACTGTATCATAAACTCTAGGAGAGCAGCAAGCACATGGTTTTCATCTTTGAGTCCTATGGAATGCACAGCATAATGCTTTTTTAAAAGTTAATTTAATTCAATTTTTTAAATTTTATTTTTACTTTATTCTGCTTTACAATATTGTATTGGTTTTGCCATACATTAACATGAATCAGCCACGGGTGTACAACATCGTTCATTTATGACAATATTGTGCTATGCAGCTCAATTGTCTTGTCTATTATGAGCTTGGATAGTACTCAATTATTGAATAATGTATAGAAACTTTAATTTTGTGGATTTAATAAGGAAAATAAAAGAAGTTTCACTTTAAGTTTTTTGTAGTATTCAAGATTTGAAATACCACACTGATTCATGTAAGAAACAATGGACCAGCATGGAGTACGTTATATCTGAAACAATGTAATGTAGTTACAGGCATGTCATTTCAATAATGAGGTTTCAAATTATCTGTATATAAACTTTCCATCTAAAATGTATTTCATGTAAAACTGTAATTCATGTAAAGGCTTATGTAAAAGTCTCTTCATGTAAGTTAATATATTTTTTAAATGTTGTAATGGAAAAGTAACACTCAGTAAAGTGTTGTCAAGAAAAAAATATATATCATTTTACTCCCTGAAATTACTGAAGTAGTTAGAACAGCAATAAGAACAATAAGTAAAGCACACAGTCTGAAACACTGGGAATCCAGTTGCAGGGATACATCTTTTGGAGAGTGACCAGGTGGGGAGCAATAAATGATAGATGGTTCTTTTGAGTGTAGTGATTGTCAAGCACCTGGCCATTTAGGCTATTTTAGTATCTAATTAAATTTCCAACCAGTCCATCCTAAAGGAAATCAGTCCTGAATATTCATTGGAAGGACTGATGTTGAAGCTGAAGCTCCAGTGCTTTGGTCACCTGATGCAAAGAACTGACTCACTGGAAAAGACCCTGATGCTGAGAAAGATTGAAAGTGGGAGGAGAGGGGGACGAAAGAGGATGAGATGGTTGAATGGCATCACTGACTCAATGGTTATGAGTTTGAGTAGACTCCTGGAGTTGGTGATTGACAGGGAGGCCTGGTGTGCTGCAATCCATGGGATCGCAAAGAGTTAGACATGACTGAGTGACTGAATTGAACTGAATTAAATTTTATCACAGTAGGCATACTTTTATTATATAGTATTTGAAATCATATGTATTATATTCTAAATTTAAGATTATTTCTTTTCTAAAATAATTATATATCCAGGTATTATGTTTATTAATTTATTATATTAGTATATGTTACTACAAATAATAAAACATTTTATTTTAACAGTTAAGAAAAACTCTCACAGGAACTGGTTATTAGTCATTAATATTTCTAGCTATTGGAGTCCCCAATCTTATTGTTTTCAGGAATTTGTCACAAAACCAAAAATGCAACAAAATCTTGAAGCATTTGTAACTGCTCTTTCCCTAAAATGTATTACCAGTGGTAGAACACTAAAATTTGAAATTCTTAGCATTTCCAGAAGTATAATTATCATTGAAAATAATTCAAAGAAAGATGCACTCTTAACTTTACTCATTTTTCCTAAAAACTTTTCAAAAATGATCATTTTGTAATGATTTTAGTGATAAGCAAAGCACCTTGCATATCACTGTACCAAACACAATATTGAGTGTGCTAACAAGTTAAAGAAACAAATATGTAAGCAGGTTTAATAGGCATGCCATAAAAAGCACTGTGGAAATGTGTGACAAATCATATAGAATATTCTATTGTCTTTCTAATAATCTGTGCATTTATTTTAACCATTATCCCATTATTATAAACATTTTGAACACTTTGTTTGAAACCTACTCCAAACTAATGTAGAAAGACCCTAAGAATCTCTCCTAATACTCTTTACAACCATTTCTTTTGAGATTAATTCCCATATGTCTTAACCTAGAACAAAATATAATTTAGAATGCATTCTAAATTATAAAATATAAAAACCCAAGTTTGAAACTTTTAAAATAATACAAATATTTATTTGCATTCATATTACATAAATCAAATTAGCAATGAAATATGAAATAGTCTGAAATCAAGAAATGAGTTAAGGGAAAATGCTTAAGATAAAATGTACATCATCAAATATAAATGTGGAAGTAAGGCCTGATTGTAAATGTCCTACATTCTATATTTAGTTAAAATAAATTTAGTAAAGTTTCTCCCATTTTCAATGCAGTAGCCTCTGCATCTGCTTTTAAATAAATAATTTTTGTATAGATAACAGTTATTCCTTATGAATACATGTATTTTATGTATTAAATATGTATTGAGTGTCCATGTATGAGCAAGCAGATAGGATATATTTTAAATATTTGCACTTATTTTTGCTATTGGAGTAGATCAACAGAATTAACAACAGAAGACAGATTATCTAAATGTTATTAATATAAGGAATAAATACAAGAAAGTTGTCACAATCAGAAGAAAAAATGTGAATTTTGACAAGACGTAAAAAATTGGAGGCATGTACACAGATGTGGCATTTGAGTTGACCTTTGAATGATGAGTAGTTTGAAAGGAAAAGGCAGGAGAAGAGCACTGGAGCACAAAGAATGACAGAAGTCAAAAGTGAGAGGGTGATATGGCAAAGTAAAACAGTGAGATGGTGGAAAATGAGATAATATATTAACTCCTCACTGCAGTAGCTTTTGGAATCAAGTTAAAAATTGTCCTACAGAATATATACATTTAATGTGGAGTTCTCAAATATTTTTGAGCAAAAGGTACTCTTTGCAAAAGAAAGATCTGCTTCAATTAGGGCTTCTACTAATAGGGAAAGGTTTTGGTGAAATGTTAGAGCAGAAATAGCCATCTTTGGGTTTATTTATCAGTTTCCTTTATTAATTGATTTTTAGAAAGCATAGTCAGGATCTCTTTGATATGCTGATGGTTCTGCTTTAGAAGACAACACGTACACATGCATACAGTCATATGTTTAGATGGAAATAGCCCTTCAATATGTACACGTGTATATTCTTGGAGTGATTTAGTCAAATAAGAATATACTACTCTAATTTTGTTTTACTAATTTTATGAATCCTACTTGAATTGTGGAAGTCGGTCATTCTCAATGACATCTGTTTTAGTTTTTTTTTAATCCCTCTATCATTTCTCTGGCGAAATAAAGATGCAAATCAGGATGAAGAGTACTTAAATTGGCAGCAGCTGTATTTCCTCACATTGTTCACAGATGGGATGCAAACAGCAACCAAAAAAACTAATCTGTAGTTTGGTAAGAAAGTCATATAATTTAAATTCCTTCAGTGCTTTCTTAGATTCACATCAAAATTTCTTTTTGGATGTTTATGGCTTCTTGATTTTTGAAAACTCTAATGATCTAATTTATTTTTTAGTTCAAAATTAGCAGTTTTAATGGATATGCTATATAATTTCAAGGTCTTTCACTTTAAAGGAAGAAGGTTCCTTGATTTTATTTTAACAGACATAAAATATTGAGTTTACTTAACTGTCACCAAACCATTTTACAAATTTCAAGATGGAATGATGGTAATACCAGACTGTTCATCCTACCTTTCTTATGAAGTTGTATCTCATTAGGTCACCTAACTTGGTTGCAGTTTGGTCAAGCACCCCAGTCCCTTCCCACATGTTAATTTCCAGATAGTAACAGCATTGCTGTGGCTTGTGAGTTTCCTTTCACTCTTCTCTTCCTCACTTCTTTTAATATTTCTCTTGATAATTTTGGCCAGTTGCACTTGCCATTTAGTATTACTCTCTTTCCAGTATTTTCAGATGTTCTGGCCACATCTCTCTCTTTACATCCACAATTGCTTCTTTCACCAACTTACACATGTGTGTACATGAGTACACACACACACACACACACACACACACACACACACACACACACACACACACACACCACTGTGGAAGTTAAAGGAGCTCTAAAAAGGATGAGGTTGTACGGCAGATGAAGTATATACAGTTTCAGCTCAATTTTCATATCTTGTTTTAGTTTTGAACTATTTCAAAAATGAATGCTAATTTGGAAAAGAGAATGTTTGCTAAAAGATACAATGAATTAATACATATTAATACATATCAAATATAATTTATCCATTATTTCAATTTAAACATAAATATCAATAATGTATTAATTTCATCAACAGCAAATGGGTGGACTTTCTTTTCCTCTGTATAAGGTCCTAGTAGTTGAAAACAGTATGCATTATTGGCCATGTTTTTCTCTAACAAGTGAACTCTGATTTCCCTTCCCTTGAACCTGATTGGACACAGGGAATTTCTTAGCTGATAGATTCTAAGCAGAATGAAATTCTGTGCCCTTTTGGGTAGGTCATAAAATTCTTTGTAGCTTCTGCAGAGACTCTGTTGGCCCTATTCTTTTGAGGTCTTTGAGAAACATGTAAGAGCTTTGATTCTACATGGAACTTTGGTCAATAGTCATGACTAAACTTAACCTCTTAGCCCACTCTGCCAAAACACCAAATATGAGGCAAAGCCCTTTTACTCTCACAAATCTTCCTCTCTGCTAGATAAATATTATCAACGGATCTGGTCAATATCTCTGAACTTTAGAGAAACACCCAACCCAGGCCTGCTCCAGTGTCTGATTCACAAACCTGAGATATAATGCAATTTCAAGTATAATACTCTTTTCAGCCAGTAAGTTTGCAGTGGTGGATGACAAGAACAAAAACTAGCTGCTCCTCTGGAGCACTTGATCTCACTCACCTTATTATTTTCAAGGTTTTTCTCTCATCACATTTTTACCTTTCTGCTTTATCTTATTTTTTTTTTTTTCTATTGCTATTAGCTGCCATTTCTCATCACTATGCTAACACTCTGTGGAGTTTTTCTTCTCTAAAACAAATCCTTTTACACAATGTCCCTTTTGATTCTTCCATCTATCTTCCCTTTTCTCTGTTCTTTATTCTTTCTTTCTCACCTTTATTATATTTTATATGAAAAGTTTATAAAAAGTTCATATAAATTGTCTATTTCATCACTGCCGCTGCTGCTGCTAAGTCGCTTCTGTCGTGTCTGACTCTGTGCGACCCCACAGATGGCCGCCCACCAGACTCCCCCATCCCTGGGATTCTCCAGGCAAGAACACTGGGGTGGGTTGCCATTTCCTTCTCCAATGCATGAAAGTGAAAAGTGAAAGTGAAGTCGCTTAGTCGTGTCCGACATTTCGCGACCCCATGGACTGCAGTCCATGAGGCTCCTCTGTCCATGGGACTTTCCAGGCAAGAGTACTGGAGTGGGGTGCCACTGCCTTCTCCAATTTCATAACTATCTACCTTTTTTTTTTTTAATCTACTCTTAACATTCATTATGCTGTCTTATCAGAGATACCTACTTTTGTCAAATTGAATGTCTCTTCAGTTATTACTTCAACATCTCAAGGGTTCTTGGTACTCAATACTTTTTCTTATATAAATATTTCTATACTTAAAGGAATTCTTTCTTTACTGTGTTTCTTAGGGTACACATTATCATGTTTCTTCTTCCCACTGCATTAGACACTCCCTCTCTACTTTCTTTTCTGATTTTTTTCTCCTCTCTTTCTTACTACAGAATGCTGGAAGTGTCCACAGACACTCTTGTGCACACTGACTGGAGACTGGACAGTTTTTGTAACAACCAGCATGGCAATGTATATGAATTGAGATAGACAGGGAAGACTCATTTCAAGCTCTTTTCTTGAAGTAGCGTGTAAATTCATCAGCTGAGAATAACAATGGAAGCAGAGATGGTGAGTGGTAAAAGAGATGATAAAAAAGCAAAATCATTTTCTAGGAAAGCAGAGAGACTGAATGGAAATAGGAATGAAAGTATTATTGTTGGGGAGAATTGAGGCCCAAATTTAAAGTCCAGGAACAAATCTATTTGAGTGATAGGGTAATAGAGAACCAAGAGGAAAACCACACAAAATTATGCATGTTTGCTGGCATGTGGTTGAATGCCAGTAAACAATAATGCTTCAAGAAAGACTGACAGTGAGAAAAGGTCATTATCAAGGTCATAAACATTTCTTTTATCAGGACATATGTCAAGGAAAAATTAAGCAGTGTTTCAATGCAGTCTATTTCTAAATTTTAGATAGCAAGGTAGAAAGCAATTGCCATTCATTTGTGTATAGTCATAAAAAGCATAAAGTCACTTACCCATGATAAGGTAAAATATGTAGAAAAAAAAGCAACGTTTATAGCATCAGTATACATTTTTAACCATCTTTTTTTTTATTGGGCACTTTTAATTTTATTTTGTAAATTTATTTATTTTAATTGGATGCTGATTACTTTACAGTATTGTGGTGGTTTTTGCCAGAGATTGACATGAATCAGCAATGGGTGTACATGTGTTCCCCATCCTGAGCCTGCCTCCCACCTCCTTCCCCATCCCATTCATCAGGGTCATCCCAGTGCACCAACCCTGAGCAACCATCTTTTTAAATAGAGAAGCATTAAGCATAAACAGACTAACACCACAAACAATTATAATTCTTTGAATAATAAGATTTAGAATGAATTATTTCTTTGTGATCATTCTCAAATATTAATTTTAGTTTCTGAGTTATAAAGAACATGGAGCTTGCAGAGCAGCCTCGACCTGTTGCAGAACTTTCTCTCAGTCTCGAACATTGTCAAACTAGTAGCTTTATTTTAATTTTAGGAAGGACCTGGTGCAAAAACTTATTCTTCACATTGGAAGGGATACCCAATAAGCTTCAGACCACTGTGCTCTAAGAAATGGTGAGATGGAAAGGTCCTTGAATTTTGAAGTGGTTTATTTTCCACACTTTGATGCAAAAACATCTTACCAGTACATCTAAATTAATTGTTACCTGGGAAGAAAAAGGTAAAAAAGTGAAACTGTTAGTAGTTCAGTGGTATCCATCTCTTTGAGACACCATGGATTGTAGCCCACCAGGCTCCTCTTTCCATGGACTCGTCAGGTAAGTATACCGGAGTGGGTTGCCATTTCCTTCCCTAGGGGATCTTCCCAATCCAGGGATCAAACCCAGGTCTTCTGCATCGCAGGCAGATTCTTTACCATCCAAGCCACCAGGGATGTCTAGAAAGTGTAAGTCACTCAGTTAAGTCATACTCTTTGTGATCCCGTGGACTATAGCCCTCCAGGCTCTTCTGTCCATGGAATTCTCCAGGCAAGAATACTGGAGTGGGTTGCCATTCTCTTCTCCAAGGGATCTTCCAAACCCAGGAGCATTCTTTACCATCTGAGCTACTAGGGAAAGCCAATTGCTTCTTAGTACTCACCAATCCAATCAGCCTAATAGCATCACTGTAATGGATCATCACAATATCTTGTTGAAAGGAAAAGCAACCAGGCTCCCTCTATGGGCTAAATTACAGCACAGGGCTAGATAGTTGCTATACCTTTGAGATACAATAGAGAAATTGTATTACTGAATGTCAGCTGAAAACAAACTATTTCTGTTAAAGGTTATTATAAAAATTAATTTCAAAGAATGACCAATTGCTGCACACCAGGTAACAAGGGTGTTTTTATTTGTTCAAGTCATAGAACCATCTAAACTGGCAAATGAGATTTGAAACATCACATTATTAAGTTAACTATACTCTTTAATTTTTGAAGATCCACATTTTCTGTGCAAGCCAAATAAGCAAGTTGAGTAGAGATGTGGTAGAAATCACCATCCTTTTATCTTTTAGTCCCTGATAGTAGCAATAACCTCTGCAATCCCTCCAGAAATATGACATTAATTTTGATTAATATTTGGTAGTAAAGGTGTTTTTTTTTAAATCTTTCATTTTATTATTCATTTATTTTTTGCTTTACAATGTTGTATCGGTTTTGCTATACATCAACATGAATACACCATAGATGTACATGTGTTCCCAATCCTGAACCCCCCCTCCCACCTCCCTCCCCATATCTTCCCTCTGGGTCATCCCAGTGCACCAGCCCCAAGCATCCTGTATCCTGCATCAAACCTAGACTGGCAATTCATTTTTTATATGATATTATACATGTTTCAATGCCATTCCCTCATAGCTCAGACTGTAAAGAATCTGCCTGCAATGCAAGAGCAGGGTTTGATACCTGGGTCAGGAAGATCCCCTGGAGAAGAGAATGGCAACCCACTTCAGTATTCTTGCTTGGAGAATCCCATGGACAGAGAAGCATGTCCATGGAGCGAACGGTCATGATGGGCTATAGTCAAAGAGGTGGACATGACTGAGTGACTAACAGACACAAAAAGGTGATTTTAGTTGCTTCTGCTTGCTCTTTCATACCAAAGGGAGCTAATCACATGTTCAGAAGGGCTAGTGTGAGGCTTCTGCCAGTCACTATTTTTATTCCATTTATAGATGAAAGAAATGTAGAAATAATCAGTGGATGTATTTGGAGAGCCACTGGGACCACTGTGAGATGTCCATTACTTAAAACCTCATCAATCACTTGATCTCTTTAAGCACATATTATGACTGGACAACCACAATGATGTTTTGAGGTTTTAAGAATGTGTGTTAGTACAGAGCCAGGGTCCAACAGCTCCCCCAAAGTCTGATTACTTCTCTCTAACAAATGTATATGGAGAAGAAAATGGCAACCCTCTCCAGTATTCTTGCCTGGAACATTCCATGGAAAGAGGAACATGGAGGGCTACAGTCCAGGGGGTCACAAAGGGTCAGACAGGACTGAGCACATCAGCACAACAAATGTATAGTTAGCCTGGTACTTGGCTCTAGGTTATTTTAGGAAAGGCTGGAGGAAAGACAATATAAATTTGTACCAGTAGTAATAGTGTCTTTCCTTATGGGGATCCAGCTCCCCCCATATTCAAGGTGATTTGAGTCTATAGACTGGCTCAAGTCTCGGGAAATCACTGAAGAGTTGCTACTCTTCTTTGGCTATTCAAATTAAACTTATGTCCAGTATACCTATAACTTCTTCACCTGTATAAGTCAAGTAAAAATTTAGTAAATTACCCACCTATTTATATGGGTTTCCCAGGTGGCTCAGACAATAAAGATTCTGCTTGACACACAGGAGAATTGGGTTTGATTCCTGAGTTGGGATGATCACTGGTAGGAGGAAATGGCAACCCACTCCAGTTTTCTTGCCTGAAAAATCCTATGGACAGAGGAGCCTGACTGTCTACAGTCAGTGGGGTCTCAAAGAGTCAGATATGACTTAGTGATGAAAAACACATCTCTGCCAAACACACATCTAATTATAATCAATAGACATCATGAGCATCTCGTCTATTCCTTAGGTCTCTGTGAGTCAGACTATCCTGACAAGAGCTTTGTCTCTGCTGTGAATCAAGCAAATGCATTCGCATTGTCTTTGCAATTAGGTGATGCCACTCGGCCTGGTAACCTGGGATCTCATTATCCACATCACGTTAGGGATTCAAGGTTGATGGTAATAGTTCTCACTCTAATTTCTCAGACAGAGACAAACGATCACAGAACACTTGATCGATTGTAGTATGGAAAATTTATTTCTCAGAGTCATGTTGAAAAGTGTATCCTTCTGCACCTTGCAGGGTGAGTGAACAGGACTTATAAGATACATTTGCTGTAACACTCCAGAAACACTATGGATGGTGACTGAAGTCATTAAATTAAAATATGCTTGCTCCTTGGAAGGAAAGCTATGACAAACCTAGACAGCATATTAAAAAGCAGAGCCATCACTTTGATGACCCATCTAATCAAAGAGCTTCCCAGGTGGCTCAGCTGGTAAAGAATCTGCCTGCAATGTGGGAGACCTCAGTTCCATCCCTGGGTTGAGAAGATCCCTGAAGAATTGAATAGCCACTCACTTCAGTATTCTGGCCTGGAGAATTCTATGGATGCTATAGTCCATGGGGTTGCAAAGACTTTCACTTAGTCAAAGCTATGGTTTTTCCGGTAGTCATGTACAGATGTAAGAGTTGTACGATAAAGAAAGCTGAGTGCCAAAAAATGTTTGCTTTCAAATTGTGATGCTGGAAAAGATTCTTGGGAGCCCCTTGGACTGCAAGAAGATCCAACAATCAATTGTAAAGAAATGAACCCTAAATATTCATTGGAAGGACCAATGATGAAGCTGAAACTCCAACACTTTAGTCACCTGATGCAAAGAGCTGACTCAATAGAAAAATGCTGGGAAAGATTGAAGGTAGGAGAAGAAAGGGATGTCAGAGGACGAGATGGTTATATATCATAAGTGATTCAGTGTACATGGATTTGAGCAAACTCCTGTATATAGTGAAGGATAGGGGAGCCTAATGTGTTGCAGCCTACGGGGTCAAAAAGATTCAGACATGACTTAGCAACAAAACAACAACACTCTAGCACTCCAATACTCTTGTTTATGGAAGCCTTCTTCTTTAATATAATAAGGGAGTACTACAACTTCAACTTCATTTACTATAGGCCAATCTTGTCCCCATGTTGCCAGAAGTTCAGTTCAGCTCGGTCACTTAGTAGTGTCCAATTCTTTGCCACCCCATGGACTGCAGCACTCCAGGCTTCCCTGTCCTTTAAAAACTCTTGAAGCCTACTCAAACTCATTCCATCAAGTAGTGATGCCATCCAACTATCTCCCCCTGTATCCACTTCTCCTCCTGCCTTCAATCTTTCCAAAATTCAGGGTCTTTTCCAATGAGTCAGTTCTTCACAACAGGTGGCCAAAGTTATGGAGCTTCAGCTTCATCATCAGTCCTTCAAATGAATATTCGGGACTGATTTCCTTTAGGATGGACTGGCTGGATCTCCTTGATGTCCATGGGAACCTCAAGGGTCTTCTCCAACACCACAGTTAAAAAAAAAATTAATGCTTCTGCACTCAGTTTTCTTTTTAGTCCAACTCTCACATCCACACATGACTATTAGAAAAATCATAGATTTGACTAGATGAACTTTTGTCAGCAAAGTAATGTCGGTGCTTTTTAATATGCTGTCTAGGTTGGCCAGGGCTTTTTCTTCCAAGGAGCAAGGGTCTTAATTTCATGGCTGTAGTCACTATCTGCAGGGATTTTGGAGCCCAGGAAAATAATGTCTGTGACTATTATCACTGTTTCCCCATCTATTTGCCATGAAAGGATGGGACCAGATGCCATTATCTTAGCTTTTTGAATGTTGGGTTTTAAGCCAGCTTTTTCACTCTTCTCTTTCACCCTCACCAAAAAGTTATTTAGTTCATCTTCACTTTCTTCCATAAAGTTTGTGTCTTTTGCATATCTGAGGTTATTGATATTTCTCCTGGCAATCTTAATTCCAGCTTGTGCTTCATCCAGCCCAGCATTTAACATTATGTACTTTGCATATAAGTTAAATAAGCAGGGTGACAATATACAGCCTTGACCTACTCCTTTCCCAATTTGGAATCAATCCCTCATTCCATGTCTTGTTCTACTTGTTGCTTCTTGACCTGCATACAGATTTCTCAGGAGGCAGGTAAGGTGGTGTGGTATTCCCATCTCTAAAAATTTTAAACAGTTTGTGGTGATCCACACAGTCAAAGGATTTGGCATAGTCAATAAAGCAGAAGTGAATGTTTTTTCTGGAATTTTCTTGCTTTTTAATGATCCAATGAATGTTGGTAGTTTGAACTCTGGTTCTTCTGCCTTTTCTAAATCCAACTTGAACATATTGAAGTTCTTGGTTCATACACTGTTGAATCCTGGCTTGGAAAACTTAGAGCATTACTTTGCTAGCATGTGAGATGAGTACAATTATGCGATAGTTTTGAACATTGTTTGGCATTGTCTTTCTTTGGGATTGGAATGAAAACTGACCTTTTCAGTCCTGTGGCCACTGCTGAGTTTTCCAAATTTGCTAGCATATTGAGTGCAGCACTTGGACAGCACCATCTTTGAGGGTTTGAAATAGCTCAACCTGAATTCCATCATCTCCACTAATTTTGCTTGTAGTGATGCTTCCTCAGACACACTTGACTCTAGGTGAGTGATAACACCATTGTGGTTATCTGGATCATTAAAATATTCTTTTTCTTTGTTTTGTTCTTCTGTGCATTCTTTCCACATCTTCTTGATATCTTCCGCTTTTGTTAGCCCCATACCACTTCTGTCCTGTATTGTGCCCATCTTTACATGAAGTCTTCCTTTGGTATCTATAATTTTCTTGAAGAGATCTCTAGTCTTTCCCATTCTTTCATTTTCCTCTATTTACATTGATCACTGAGCAAGCCTTTCTTATCTCTCCTTGGTATTCTTTGGAACTCTTCACTCAGATGGGCATCTTTCCTTTTCTCCTTTGCCTTTAGCTTCTCTTTTTTCTCAGCTATTTGTAAGGCCTCCTTAGACAACCATTTTGCCTTTCTGCATTTCTTTTTCTTAAGGATGATCTTGATCACTGTACAATATCATGAACATCTGTCCGTAGTTTTTCAGGCGCACTATGTGTCAAATCTAATCCTTGAATCTATTTGTCACTTCCACTGTATAAACGTAGGGGATTTGAGCTAGGTCATACCTAAATGGTCTAGTGGTTTTCCCTACTTTCTACAATTTAAATCTGAATTTAGCAATATGGAGTTCATGATCTGAGCCAGAGTCAGCTCCCAGTCTTCTGTTTGCTGACTGTATAGAGCTTCTCCATCTTCAACTGAAAGAATATAATCAATCTGATTTCTATATTGACCATGTGGTGATGTCCATGTGTAGAGTTGTCTCTTGTGCTGTTGGAAGAGGGTGTTTGCTATCATCAGTGTATTCTTTTGACAAAACTCTGTTTAACTTTTCCCTGCTTCATTTTGTACTCCAAGGCCAAACTTGCCTGTTACTCCAGGTATCTCTTGACTTCCTACTTTTTCATTCCAGTCCACTATGATGAAAAGTACATTTTTTTTTTTTTTGGTGGTGTTTGTTAATTCTATAAGGTCTTATAGGTATTTATAGAACTTTAAACTCCAGGAGGTTGCCATTATCTTCATTACCCCTACCATAGTTTGGTTTCAAGTCAAACAAGATGGAAGGAATACATCCCCATCCATCAGTAGAAAATTTGATTAAAGAATTAATCAGTTTGGTCCTGCTTATCAGAACAAGACCCAGTCTCCTCCACAGTCAGTTTCTCCCATCAGGAAGCTTCCATAAACCTATTATCCTTCTCCATCAGAGGGCAGACAGAATGAAAACCACAATCACAGAAAACTAATCAAACTAATCACATAGACCACAACCTTGTGTAAATCAATGAAACTATGAGCCATACCATGTAGAGGCATCCATGAGGGATGGGTTATTGGAGAGTTCTTACAAAATGTGGTCCACTGGAGAAGGGAATGGCAAACAGCTTCAGTATTTCTTTGAGAACCCCATAAACAGTATGAAAAGGCAAAAAGACAAATCATTGAAATATAAACTCCCCAGGTGGGTAGGTACCCAACATGCTACTGGAGAATAGTGGAGAAATGACTCCAAAAGAATGAAGAGACAGAGAAAACTGAAAACAACGTCTAGTTGTGGATGTGACTAGTGAGGGAAGTAAGGTACAGTGTTTTAAAGAACAATATTGCAAAGGAACCTGGATTGTTAAGTCCATGAATCAAGGCAAATTGGAAGTGGTCAAACAGGAGATGGCAAGAGTGAACGTCGACATTTTAGGAATCACTGAACTAAAATGGACAAGATCAGGAGAATTTAATCTAGATGACCATTATATCTACTACTTTGGAAAGAATCCCTTAGAAGAAATGGAGTAGCTCTCATAGTCAACAAAGGAGTCTGAAATGCTGTACTTGGGGGCAATCTCAAAAACGTTACCAGAAACCAACCAACAAATATTTTGAAGCTCTTTTTAAGCCTTCAAGCTAAAGCACTGAATGCAGAATGTCTGACTGTCTAATTCCAATTATGGGATCAGTTTTAAGGCAGAAGTTCTCCAGGCTTTCCTTAGGCAATCATCTATGCAATCCTTATTTTAAGATTATTTCAAGATTTGAACAAACAACTGTGTATCTTATAATATTTTACAACTGCTGTTTTCCTATATTTAATTTACCTCATTTTCCTATGGGGGCTTCCCTGGTGGCTCAGCGGTTAAAGTGTCTGCCTCCAATGTGGGAGACCAGAGTTCGATCCCTGGGTCAGGAAGATCCCCTGAGAAGGAAATGGCAATCTACTCTAGTATTCTTGCCTGGAGAATCCCATGGACGGAGAAGCCTAGTAGATTACAGTCCATGGGGTCGCAAAGAGCCGGACACAACTGAGCGACTTCACCTCACCTCACCTCACCTCATTTTCCTACATTGCATAAAGAAGTAGGACATATTCACACTTAATTAGCAAATAATTAGGAAGCTTGAGTTAGATTTCATCAGCCTTCTAATCAAGAAGAGCTGTTTCTCCTCCCAAGATTCTGAAAATGCTCCAAGAATTCAGGACTGGTTGAATTCAAATTAGTAGAGAAAATATGTTAGCTAACCACTTTGAATAAGAAAAAGGATTTGTATTGAAAGGCACTCTTTACCTGAGCCAGCTTGGTTTAAGTATCTAGATTCCAGAGCACAAATTATCTATCTTTTATTTTAAACAGGAATTTATGCAGAATCATATTTTTCCAAAATTGTGGCTCAGCTGGTAAAGAATCCGCTTGAAATGTGGGAGACCTGGGTTCAGTCTCTGGGTTGGGAAGATTCCCTGGAGAAGGGAAAGGCTACCCACTCCAGTATTATGGGCTGGAAAATTCCATGGATGATTTAGTCCATGGGGTTGCAAAGAGTCGGACACGACTGAGCTTCTTTCACTTCACTTTCACTTTCACCTTTATCATACTTATGACTACTGCTCTTCTTTTTTACTGACTTATCAAGTAAATTTGTTGTGTGTGTGTGTTTGTATGTATGCCAGTGTTATTCTCTGTACTGTGGTAATTAAATGAGTTTTTCTCATCATCTGAAAATATGAGTGAACTTGACTTTCACTAATTATAATGCATAGAATAACATTTTAGATTTTACCTCATTGCTATCTCTATTATGCATCAGTTGAGACAATTATCAGTCAGGAAGACAATTTCTGATTCATTTCTGAAGCGTTAACTAAGAATAGATGAAAAATGATTGAATTAGTACAAAGTGTGAGGCTACAATAATTCAGCTCTTTGTGTTGTTACTTCTAATGTCATTACTCTTTGTGTGTGGGTGTGTTAGTCACTCAGTCCTGTCCAGCTCTTTATGACCCTGTGGACTATAGCTTGCTACCAGGCTCCTCTGTCCATGGAACTCTCCAGGCAAGAATATGAGAGTGGGTTACCATTCCCTTCTTCAAGGGATCCACCCAATCCAGAGATCAAACCTAGGTCTCCAGGATTGAAGGCAGATTTTTACAATCTGAGACACCAGGGAAGTGTCTGTTATTCTTTACTACTCTGCATTTTGTTACTCTTTCTAGTCCTGTCTTTCTTTCTCTCAAGTTTTTGTTCGCTTGCCCAGTTATGTCCAACATTTTGCAACTCCATGAACTGCACATCAGGCTTCTCTGTCCTTCACCATCTCCCAGAGTTTTCTCAAAATCATGTCCATTGAGTCAATGATGCCATCCAATCATCTTATCCTCTGTCGTCCCCTTCTCCTCCTGCCTTCAGTCTTTCCCAGCATCAGGTTTGTTGTTTTTTTTTTTCCAATGAATTGGCTCTTCACATCAGGTGGTCAAAGTATTGGAGCTTCAGCATCAGTCCTTCCAATGAATATGCTGGGTTGATTTCCTTTAGGATAAACTGGTTTGATCTCCTTCCTGTCTCAAGAGCCCTCTCCAGCACTACAGTTTAAAGACATTAATTCTTTGGTGCTCAGCCATTTTTATTTTCCAGCTCTCACATGTGTACATGTCTACTGGTAAATTTACCAAAATATCTCTCAAGTAAATTTACCAAAATATTTTTTTAGATAAACATCATGAGAATTTTAGAAGTTCTTTATTCCATTGCTTTTCAGTTCAGTTCAGTCACTTGGTCATGTCCGACTCTCTGCAGCCTCATGGACTATAGCACATCATGCCTCCCTGTCCATCAGTAACTCCCAGAGTTTTCCCAAACTCATGTCCATTGAGTCAGTTATGTTATCCAACCATCTCATCCTCTGTCATTCCCTTCTCCTCCTGCCTTCAAACTTTCCCAGCATCAGGGTCTTTTCAATGAGCCCTTTGCCTTTAGTGGGCCGATATCTTTGTAATAACACATACTTCTATTTGTATTGAGATATAGCTGACATAATGTTAGTTATATATATTAGTTTTATGTGTACAACATATTGACTCCATATTTTTATAGACTACATGCTATACTATAATATAGTATAAGTTGCTATAATATTAGTAACTATATTCCTTATCCCATGCATAACTGGTAGTTTATATGACAGACAATCTCCTTGACCTATTTTGCACCCTCTCCCCATTGACTTTATTTTGGCAACCACTAGTTTGTTCTCTGCTTCTGTTAGTCTGTTTCTGTCTTATTCTATTTGTTTATCTGTTTTATTTTTTAGATTCCAAACATAAATGGAAACAGATAGTATCAGTCTTTCTCTGTCTGAATTATTCTACTTTGCATAGTTATTTTCTCCAGAGCCATCCATGATGGTGAGAATGGAAAAATTTCCTTCTTTTTAACAGCTGCATAATGTTCCATCATATATATATGCATTATAATTCATCTGTTGAGGGACACTAGATTGCTTCCATATTTCAGCTATTGTACATAATGCTGCAATGAACAATGAACACTGGAGTGTATATATCCCTTTGAAATAGTGTTTTCATATTCTTCACAGGACTATCTAGGAGTGGAATTACTGTATAGTATGACATAAAATAAAATTTTAAATTAGAAGTTTTGATAGAGGTACCAAGAAACAAAAGGCAAAATTTCAGAGACTATATTGGAAATTCAACAAAGGACTTTTATCCAACATCTATATTTAAGATATAAAAATTTTGAGTGTGTGGTGATAACAAAAATTAAGATCTACGGATTTCTATGATAATGCTGGGCTGGATGAAGCACAAACTGGAATCAAGATTGCCAGGAGAAATATTAGTAAATTCAGATATGCAGATGACATCACCCTTATGGCAGAAAGTGAAGAAGAACTAAAAGGCTCTTGAAGAAAGTGAAAGAAGAGAGTGAAAAAGCTGCCTTAAAATTCAACATTCAGAAAACAAGGATCATGGCATATTGTCCCATCACTTCATGGCAAGTAGATGAAGAAACAATAGAAACAGTGACAGAAAGAATTTTCTTGGCCTCCAAAACTGCTGTAGACGGTGACTGCAGCCATGAAATTAAAAGATGCTTGCTTCTTAGAAGAAAAGCTCTGACCAACCTAGAAGTGAAGTGAAGTGAAGAGAAGTCGCTCAATCGTGTCCGACTCTTTGCGACCCCCGTGGACTGTAGCCTGCCAGGCTCCTCTGCTATAGGATTCTCCAGGCAAGAATACTGGAGTGGGTTACCATTTTCTTCTCCAGGGGATCTTCCCGACCCAGGGATTGAACCTGGGTCTCCCACATTGGAGGCAGATGCTTTAACCTCTGAGCCACCAGGGAAGCCCAACCTAGACATCATATTAAAAAGCAGAGACATTACTTTGCTGACGAAGGTCCATCTAGTCAAAACTATGGTTTTCCCAGTAGTCATGTATGGATGTGAATGAAAGTAAAAGCCATTCAGTTGTGTCTGATTGTTTGTGACCCCATGGACTGTATAGTCCATGGAATTCTCCATGCCAGAATACTGGAGTGGGTAACTTTTTCCCACCTAGGGATTGAACACAGGTCTCCCACATTGCAGCCAGATTCTTAATCAGCTAAGCCACAGGAGAAGCCCAAGAATACCAAAGTGGGTAGTCTCTCCTTTCTCCACTGATCTTCCCAACCCAGTAATCAAATCAGGGTCTCCTGCATTGCAGGCGGATTCTTTACCAACTGAGCTATCAGGGAAGATATGAGAGTTGGGCCATAAAGAAATCTGAGTGGCAAATAATTGATACTTTTGAACTGTGGTGTTTGAGAAGCCTTTTTAGAGTTCCTTAGACTTCAACGAGATCAAACCAATCAATCCTAAAGGAAATTAACCCTGAATATTCGTTGGAAGGACTGATGATGAAGCTTCTTTGGCCACCTGATGTGAACCGACTCATTGGAAAAGACCCTGCTGCTAGGAAAGATTGAAGACAGGAGGAGAAGGGGATGACAGAAGATGAGATGGTTGGATGTCATCACTGACTCCATGGACATGAGTTTGAGCAAGCTCCAAGAGTTGGTGAAAGATAGGGAATCCTGGCATGCTGCAGTCCATGGGTCATAAAGAGAGGGACGCAACTGAGTGACTGAACTGAACTGATGAAGATGCTCAATAGCTATGTCAGCTTTATAGATATGTGCCCACCAAATACATGAACATAGCAGACCACTCAAGTAACAGTGAGTGTTTAGTATAAATACCCATTTAATATTAACTAAAGCGCATGGGGCTCAGATGATAAAGAATCTGCCTGCAGTGCAGGAGACCCAGATTTGATCCCTGGGTTGAGAAGATCCCCTGGGGAAAGGAATGACAGTCTACTCTAGTACTCTTGCCTGGAGGATTCCATGGACAGAGGAGCCTGGTAGGCTACAGTCCACGGGGTCACAAAGAGTCAGACAGGACTGAGTGGCTAATAATTTGGATCTTCCCTGGCAGCTCAGACAGTAAAGCACCTGCTACAAGGCAGGAGATCCAGGTTCTATACCTGGCTCAGGAAAACCTCCTGAAGAAGGAAATGGTTACTCACTCCAGGACTCTTCCTGGAAAATCCCATGGATAGAGGAGCCTGGCAGTCTACGGTCCATAGGGTCACAAAGAGTTGGACATAACAGAACAACTTCACTTTCATTTTCTTTCTTTCCTTCTTTTTAGAGCACATGTATACAGAATAAAATGTTTTTAATATAAAATAATTTATTTTAATTGGAGGTTAGTTACTTTACAATATTGTATTGGTTTTGCCATACATCAACGTGAATCCGCCACAGGTATACACGTGTTCCCCATCTTGAACTCCCCTCCCACCTCCCTCCCCGTACCATCCTTCTGGGTCATCTCAGTGCACCAGCCTCAAGCATCCAGTAATCTGGAAAGATGATCTATTGTGATTAAACTTATTAAAAACTTTATGAATTATATTTCATTTTCTTTTCCTTTTGACATTCAGCTAGAAATAGCTAAAGATTATGTTTAGAGATGGGCTTCCCAGTTGGTTATAGAGGTAAAGAACTCACCTGCCAATGCAGGAGATATAAGAGATGAAGATTCAATTCCTGAGTTGGGAAGAACCCCTGGAGGAGGGCATGGCAACCCACTCCAGTATTCTTGCCTGGAAGATCCCATGGAAACAGGATCTTGGCAGGCTACCATCCATGGGGTGACAAAGAGTCATAACTAAAGCATCTGAGCACACACATACATGTTTAGAAATAACTGATGAAATTTCAACTTTAAGTTATCTGAAACTAAAAAGAGCTCCTCTTTATATGCACTTTATCTCATGTTTTATTTTAAAAATGGTCATTGCCTAATTAATATGTTAAAAATCTTTCCATTTTGATAAAATAAAATATTGGGTCACTGGTTCAGTGTTACAGTCTTTTAAATTTACAAGAGTATACTTTTGAAGACCAATGTGTTAATATTTATAAATCATTTAAAAGATGAATATCACTGAGCTAATTATACATCATTTAAAAAGAACCTTTTAAAAGCTCAATGATATTAAATGCCAAAAAATAAATTTAATATATGATTTTTGAGCATCTTTCCAAATCACTGCCTGCTTTATTAAAAAAAAAAAAAAACAATGCTGCCTTAATAAATAATTCCTTGACTTTATTCTTCCATTAAATTGATGCTATTAATGTGGTTGTTGTTCAGTCGCCCAGTCATATCCAACTCTTTGCAACCCCATGGATTGCAGCATGCCAGGCTTCCCTGTTCTTCATCATCTTCTGGAGCATGCTCAGACTCATGTCCATTGAGTCAGTAATGCCATCCAACCATCTTGTTCTCTGTCATCCTCTTCTCCTCCTGTCATTAATCTTTTTCAGCCTCAGGGTCTTTTCTAATGAGCCACCTCTTTTCATAAGGGGGCCAAGTATTGGACCTTCAGCTTTAGCATCAGCCCTTCTAAGGAATATTCAGGGTTGATTTCCTTTTGGATTTACCGGTTTGATCTCCTTGCAGCCCAAGGGACTCTCAAGAGTCTTCTCCAACACCACAGTTCAAAAACATCAATTCCTTGGCAATATCTAGTAGTCATAAACAGTCAAAAGAAATAACCAAAATACTACTCATATCTCATATAAAATATGGCCTTTCTGAAAGCCATGTCATTTTAATAAACATAGCAAAAACTGAAAAGATTCAATTAAATAAAACCTGCAAGCAGGAGAAAATATATGTGGCCCAATGAAAAACCTTAATTAAAAATAAATAAATAAAAGCATTTTCCAAGAATGTATACTTTCTAGTATTCAATTCAAATAAAAGCTATTATTTTCTTATGATTTATTGTGATATTCTGTATATCTAATTGGGAAAATGGTGCTGTGGATTAAATTTGCCATATTATGCTAGGGAGTAATATCAGGGCCCACACATTTTCTTGGAAATACTAACTTGCTGCTATGAAAGTTAAAGAGTTAGTCACTCTGTCATGTTTGACTGTTTGTAACTCCATGCCAGCTGTCCAGGCCCCTCTGTTCATGTAATTTTCCAGGTAAGAATACTGCAATGGGTTGCCATTCTCTTCTCCAAGGGTTCTTCCCGACCCAAGGATCAAACCAAGGTCTCCTGAATTGCAGGCAAATTCTCTACCTTTTGAACCATCAGGAAGCCCTTAACTTGCTGCTATATTAACTTAATGTATCCCAGTTACAGAAATCTCTTGATAAATTTTCAATTAACCCATGTCACTAAGTGAAATGTCAAAAAAGCATCAGTGGCTTAAAATAAAATGGAAATAGCTGGTTACTTACATATGGAGAATTGGAATGTGGTTAATCATAGTTTTGTGGGGAAAATAGAATTATTTAAAAACTTGCTTATAAATTGAAATGCAGTAATGTGCCTCTATTCAACCTGATGATGGCCAACTGCAATAACTGTTAATCCATGCACAACATGAATATTATTTCACCCAAAACCTCTTGAACCCTCTCTTAAAATGCTATGTTTCTTTAAGATGAGTCTGACAGAATTTGACACTCACACAAAAGCCCTGTATGGTAGGCTTGCGCTGAGCATCACCGTGACATTCAGAGATATTCTGGTTTTGGCAACTGTTTGAGATTTGTGGGTCTCCTTTGACATTTACAAAGACTCTGAGACTATTTCTGAAAAGGGTTGGAGCATTTCACTAGATATGTGGTTTTCTTCAAAGGCCACTTTCAGATTAAAGTGTCTATTGAAACTCTGGATGGAAGTAACATGGGATTGAATGAGAACATTATTTATTTTGTTTGTAATAAGAAAAGTAAAAGTAAACAGATGGCTGGTTCTACAAAAATCCAAATGTAGGCAAAAAATAAAAAAGACAGCATTTCTTTAGTTGTTGTGTCTTTCTGATCACTGAAGTTCCAAGATGTTCCTGTTTGTCTTTGTACAATAGCAGTCGTCACAGAGGACAATTCATGTGTCTCTTTGAGCATACTTAGACTAATTAAGACACCTATTCAGCAGCATTTTTTTGTTTGTTGGTTTGTTTTGTTTTGGTTTTGATTGCAACTAGTTTAAATGACTGCCAAAATTTGTTCTCTTTTAAGCGATGTCAAGTTTACATTAGAAATGTTTGAACCTCTTTCATGGGTGAATCAACTTGAATCAACTTTAGGAAGTTTATATGAGTAATGCAACTTGGAAATACAGACAAAAGTCCTGTGCTTTTGTGCTCATGCTCAATTGTGCCAGTTCTTTGAGACCCGACCCTTTGGACTGGAGCCCACCAGTCTCCTCTGTCCATCAGATTCTTCAGGCAAGAATCCTGGAGCAGGTTACCATTTCCTCCTCCAGGTATCTTCCCAATCCACGGATCAAACCCATGTCTCTTATGTCCCCTAAATTGTAGGCAGATTCTTTACCCACTGAGCCATCGAGGAAAAGTCCTGAGAGGATGTGAAATTCACATAGGACAACAGGTTAGACTTTGGGCCACACTTTTACTTCCTTCAGCCTTGATTCCTTGATCTGATAGTGTGATTTTGACACCTAATGAGCACTGTAGAATATCTGCAAAAACAAGTCTTTTGTGTCAGAATTTGATAGGCTAGAGGAGGCTACTTTTAACAGTGTTGAGAATTATTATGTATATTTTTACTGTGGAGTTGACTTACAAAATGTAAACTATATTCTATAAATATATATATATATATAGATAAATATAGAAATGTTCTTTTCTATTATGATTTATCACATATATTGAATATGGCTTATTGCACTATATGATAGGACCTGGTTGCTTATCTTTCTGTACAAAATAGTTTGCATCTGCTAATCCTGAATTCCTACTCCATCGCTCCTTGACACCCCACCACCTTGGCAAGCAGAAGGCTCTTCTCTATGTTTGAGTTTGTTTCTGTTTTGTAGATAAGTTCATTAGTATCATACTTCTCTCTCTCTCTCTCTCTCTCTCTCTCTCTCTCTCTCTCTCTCTCTTTGCTTTTAGTAATGCTTTTCTTACTTTGATTTTTTTAATTCATTTTTTTAATTGTGAGAAATTTATTTTACAATGTTGTATTCATTCTTGCTATACAATGAAACAAATCAGCTGTAATTATACGAGTACCCCCTCACTTTGGAGCCTCCCTCCTCCCCCATCCTACCCCTCTTGCTCATCACAGAGCAGCACGTGTGCCCCCTGGGTTGTACAGCAACTGCTCATTAACTCTCTTATGGTGACAGTGGACGTGTGACAATGCTACTCTCTCAGTTTGTCCCGCAATCTCCTTTCCCCACTCTGTCCACTGTATTTTTAGAATTGTGGTTTTCTCAGTGTAAATGCCCATATTTTAGATTTGACATATAAATGATTTCATATGGCATTTGTCTCTCAAAATAAGTTTTGACAAATACACATATGGGAGAGTATGTTTGTATGATCAACATGAAGGATCAATTAAGTTTTTGCAGATTATATATTATCTACATGTGTGCCATGCACACATATATATGTGTATGTGTGTGTCGAGAGAGAGAGAGAATGTGCACTGCAATAAAACCTTAATAAGTATATATTTCTAAAGCTGCCAGTTTGGAGCTCTGTTGCTCTCTATATAATGCTTACTGACCATTTTATAGCAGACATGGAGACTATGAATACATGGTATTTAGCAACGATGCAGAGCCAGATTAGATATTAGTCCTGGCTCCCTTCATACCAAAGACACCCTCAAGCAGATGTTATAGATATAAGATTAGAGTTATACCAGGTCCATCTCACATGCTAGTAAAGCAACGCTCAATATTCTCCAAGACAGGCTTCAGCAATGTGTGAACCGTGAACTCCCTGACGTTCAAGCTGGTTTTAGAAAAGGCAGAGGAACCAGAGACCTAATTGCCAACATCCGCTCGATCATGGAAAAAGCAAGAGAGCTCCAGAAAAGCATCTACTTCTGCTTTATTGACTATGCCAAAGCCTTTGACTGTGTGGATCACAATAAACTGTGGAAAATTCTCAAAGAGATGGGAATACCAGACCACCACACTGGCCTCTTGAGAAATCTGTATGCACGTCAGGAAGCAACAGTTAGAACTGGACATGGAAGAACAGACTGGTTCCAAATAGGAAAAGGAGTACATCAAGGCTGTATATTGTCACCCTGCTTATTTAACTTATATGCAGAGTACATCATGAGAAACGCTGGACTGGAAGAAACACAAGCTGGAATCAAGATTGCTGGGAGAAATATCAATAAACTCAGATATGCAGATGATACCACCCTTACGGCAGAAAGTGAAGAAGAGCTAAAGAGCCTCTTAATGAAAGTGAAAGAGGAAAGTGAAAAAGTTGGCTTAAAGCTCAACATTCAGAAAACAAAGATCATGGCATCCGGTCCCATCGCTTCATGGGAAATAGATGGGGAAACAGGGGAAATGGTGTCAGACTTTAGTTTTGGGCTCCAAAATCACTGCAGATGGTGACTGCAGCCATGAAATTAGAAGACACTTATTCCTTGAAAGAAAAGTTATGACCAACTTAGATAGTATATTCAAAAGCAGAGACATTACTTTTCTGACTAAGGTCCGTCTAGTCAAGGCTATGATTTTTCCTGTGGTCATGTATGGCTATGAGAGTTGGACTGTAAAGAAGACTGAGCACCAAAGAATTGATGCTTGTGAACTGTGGTTTTGGAGAAGACTCTTGAGAGTCTCTTGGACTGCAAGGAGTTCCAACCAGTCCATTCTGAAGGAGATCAGCCCTGGGATATTTTTTGGAAGGAATGATGCTAAAGTTGAAACTCCAGTACTTTGGCCACATCATGAGAAGAGTTGACTCATTGGAAAAGACTGTGATGCTGGGAGGGATTTGGGACAGGAGGAGAAGGGGACGACAGAGGATGAGATGGCTGGATGGCATCACGGACTCAGTGAACGTGGGTCTGAGTGAACTCCGGGAGATGGTGATGGACAGAGAGGCCTGGTGTGCTGTGATTCATGGGGCATAAAGAGTCGGACATGACTGTGCGACTGAACTGAACTGAACCTGATAACAAAATTAATTCAAACCAGGGCTACAAGATGGTAATGGATTCAAATAAGCCTCTACTGGGTAGAGTTGGACTACATCTGAGAAGTGATTGTTTCTCACAATTTGATGCTATGAATTTTTGCTGTTTTTGTATTATCTACTTGATGGAATCACAGTGACAAGTAGACTATACCTTCACAGAAAAGATATATTATGTGTGCCTGTGACTTATGCATCTGAATAAAATTTATATTCTTCTTCTTTAGAATTTTCCATCAGTTTAGTTCAGTTGCTTAATAATGTCTGACTCTTTGCCACCCAGTGGATTGCAGCACACCAGGCTTCCCTATTCATCACCAACACCTGGAGCTTGCTCAAACTCAAGTCCATCGAGTTGGTGATGCCATTCAACCATCTCATCCTCTCTCATTCCCTTCTCCTCCTGCCTTCAGTCTTTTTGAGCATTGGGGTCTTTTCCAATGAGTCAGTTCATCGCCTCAGGTGGCCAAAGTATTGGAGTTTCAGCTTCATCATCAGTCCATAAAATGAATATTCAGTACTGATTTTCTTTAGGATGGACTGGTTGGATCTCCTTGAAGTCCAAGGGACTCTAAAGAGTCTTCTCCAACACCACAGTTCGAAAGTGTCAGTTCTTTGATCCTCAGCCACTTTATAGCCCAACTTACACATCCATACGTGACTACTGGAAAAACCATAGCGTTGACTAAATGGACCTTTGTTGGCAAAGTAATGTCTCTGTTTTTTAATATGCTGTCTATGTTGATCATAACTTTTCTTCCAAAGAGTAAGCATCTTTTAATTTCATGGCTGCAGTCACCATCTTCAGTGATTTTGGACACCCCCAAATTAAAGTCTGTCACTATTTCCACTGTTTCCCCATCTATTTGCCATGAAGTGATGGGACCGGATGCCATGATCTTAGTTTTCTGAATGTTGATCTTTAAGTCAACTTTTTCACTTTCCTCTTTCACTTTCATCCAGAGGCTCTTTAGTTCTCCTTCACTTTCTGCCATAAGGGTGGTCTCATGTGAGTATCCAAGGTTATTGATATTTCTCCCAACAAACCTGATTCCAGCTTGTTTCATCCAGCCCAGCATTTAGCATCATATACTCTGCACATAAGTTAAATAAGCAGTGTGACAATACACAGCATTTGATGCATTCCTTTCCAATTTGGAACCAGTCTGTTATTACATGTCTGGATGGAACAGCTACTCCTTGCCCCGCATACAGATGCCTTAGAAGGCAGGTCAGGTGGTCTGATATTCCCACCTTTTGAAGAATTTTCCATAGTTTGTTGTAATCCGTACGGTCAAGGCTTTGGAATAATCAATAAAGCAGAAATAGATGATTTTCTGGAGCTCTCTTGCTTTTTTGATGATCCAACAGATGCTGGCAGTTTGATCTCTGGTTCTTCTGTCTTTTCTAAATCTTGCTTAAACATCTGGAAGTGCATCGTTCATGTACTGTTGAAGACTGGCTTGAAGAATTTTGAGCATTACTTTGCTAGCATGTGAGATGAATGCAATTGTGTGGTAGTTTGAACATTCTTTGACATTATCATTCTTTGGGATTGGAATGGAAACTGATCTTTTTCCATTCCTGGGCCCACTGCTGCATTTTCCAAATTTGTTGGCATATTGAGTGCAGCACTTGGACAGCATCATCTTTGAGGATTTGAAATAGCTCAACTGGAATTCCATCACCTCCATTAGCTTTGTTCGTAGTGATGCTTCCTAAGGCTCACTTGACTTCACATTCCAGAATGTCTGGCTCTAGGCGAATAATCATGCCATCATGGTAATCTGGGTTATGAATATCTTTTTGTGTAGTTCTTCTGTGTATCCTTGCCATCTCTTCTTAATATCTTCTGCTTCTCTTTGGTCTGCACCATTACATACTGCAGTCTCTCCCATCAGCAAGCTTCCATAAGCCCCTTAACCTTATCCATCAGAGGGAAGACAGAATGAAAAACACAATGACAGAAACTAGTCAAACTGATCACATGTAACACAGCCTTGTCTAACTCAATGAAACTATGAGCCATGCTGTGTAGGGCTGCCCAAGATGAACAGATCATGGTGGAGAGTTCTGCCAAAGTGTGGTCCACTGGAGAAGGGAATGGCAAACCACTTCAGTATTCTTGCCTTGAGAACTTCATGAACTGTATGAAAAGGCAAACCTATATGACACTAAAGATGAACTCCCCAGGTTGGTAGGTACCCAATATACTATTGGAGAAAAGTGGAGAAATAACTCCAGAAAGAATGAAGAGATGGAACCAAATAAAAAACAATGCCCAGTTGTTGATGTAACTAGTGATGGGAGTAAAGTGTGGTGCTATAAAGAGCAATACTGCATAGGAACCTGGAATGTTAGGTCCATGAATCAAGGTAAATTGGAAGTGGTCAAACAGGAGATGGCAAGAGTGAATATTGACATTTTAGGGATCAGTGAACTAAAATGGAATAGAATGGCTGAATTGAATTCAGAAGACCATTATATTTACTACAGTGGGCAAGAATCCCTTAGAAGAAACGGAGTAGCCATCAATAGTCAACAAAAGAATCTGAAATGCAGTACTTGGGTGCAATCTCAAAATAACAGAATGAACTCTGTTCATTTCCAAGGCAAACCATTCAATATCACAGTAATCCAAACCTATATGCCAATCAGTAATGCTGAAGAAGCTGAATTTGAACAATTCTATGAGGACCTACAAGACCTTCTAGAACTAACACTGAAAAAAAAGATATTTTTTTCATTAAGGGGCCTGGAATGCAAAAGTAGGAAGTGAAGAGATACCTGGAGTAACAGGCAAATTTGGCCTGGAGTACCAAATGAAGCAGGGCAAAGGTGAACAAAGTTTTGCCAAGAGACTGCACTATTCATAACAAACAACCTCTTTCAATATCACAAAAGATGACTCTACACATGGCCATCACCAGATGGTCAATACTGAAATCAGATTGGTTGTATTCTTTGCAGCCAAAGATGGAGACACTCTATACAGTCAGCAAAAACAAGACTGGGAGATGACTGTGGCTCAGATCATGAACTACTTATTGCCAAATTCAGACTTAAACTGACGAAACTAGGAAAACCACTAGACCATTCAGGTATGACCTAAATCAAATTCCTTATGATTATACAGTGGAAGTGATAAATAGATTCAAGGAATTAGATCTGATAGGTAGAGTGTCTGCAGAACTGTTGACAGCATTTCTTGACATTGTACAGGAGAAAGTGATCAAGACCATCCCCGAGAAAAAGAAATGTCAAAAGTCAAATGGTCATCTGAAGAGGCCTTACAAATAGCTGACAGAAGAGAAGCTAAAGGTAAAGGAGAGAAGGAAACATATACCCATCTGAATGCAAAATTTCAAAGAATAGCAAGGAAAGATAAGAAAGCCTTCCTCTGTGACCAATGTAAATAGTTTTGCATATGTCACTGCAAATGCTCCTGCCTATAGGAGCATTGCTGTCTTCACTGGTCAGCTTTAGGAGTTTAATAACTTCACGATGCTTTAAATTGGAGACATTTCTATGATGGGACCCATGAGAATAAAGTACCTAGTGCTCTTAAATGAGTACCACATAAACAGAAATTTGAAAATGGCAACAGTCGTACTTTTCAATCCTTCAGATACAGACCTTAAAACAAGAATGTATGAATGCAAGCAGTATATTTAGGAGGAGATTAAGGGTACACAGATTGAAGAGTGTAAGAATAAAATAGGAAACATCAACCAATTAAAGATGCTTTAGCAAGCTTGTTGCCACTGTGGGTAACTGGAAATTAACCTTACTAGTTGGCAGAGCAGAACATAGCACAGGAACAGAACTGTGGCCACAACTAAAAACCATTATTTGTATTTTTAATATTTAACCAGGCAGGGATGAACTAGAATGGGAAATATGTATATATGCTGTGTGTGTGTCATTATTTGTTGCTTAAGTTCCAGGATTAAAGACAGTGTCCTCTCCTCTTCAGGAGGTAAATTTCAAAACATATGTCAGAAAAGCTAGAGAAAAACTCCCTGCAAAACATAAGAAAATCCCCTGATATATTATTTAATCAAAGGTAAGAAGACAGAGCTCTAGCTTTCAAACACTATTTCATCTGTCATTACTGGATTAAGTTACAGAAGTGTAATATAAGTAATATATTACTTATTACTTATATGTAATATAAGTAATAAGTGTAATATAATAGTAAGTGAGCAGAAAACAAACATGAAATAAGGGAAAGAAAACAAAGAATCCATTCTTTCATGTTACTTTACAAATATGTTAAGTAGCTGTGTCCAACTCTTTGGGACTCCATGGACCTGTCAGGCTCCTCTGTTCATGGAATTTTCCAGACAAGAATACTGGATCGGGTTTCCGTTTCCTTCTCCAATAAATCTTCTTGACCCTGGGATCAAACCCATCTTGTGTCTCCTGAATTGCCAGGCAGACTTGTTACCAGCTGAGGCACCAAGGAAGTCTTTAAAACATTAAAGAAGACTATGAAGAAGTGCCTCTACTCAATATCTTCCCAGAAGTAGAAGTCCTATAATTATTTTTGCATTACCAATGTACCAAAGTTCATATTTCTCTTGCATTCTTGACTGCCAACAGAATATCACTTTACTGATAACTGATGCTAACTGGGCTGATATCATTTCCAAAAGGTATAATGAGTTTAAGATGTCTAATTATTGGAATGAGCACACCAGAAACCTATGACACATCTCCTTTAAGTACTTTATATTATAATAATCTGAAAAGTATGGGTCACACAGCTACCCTATCTAATTAGGAGACATCATAAGTAGTAATAATTATATTTAAAATTTTGGATAAAAAGACAAGAACTGTCACAAAATGCATTTAGCCAGATCTTGCACAATGGAATTCTCTGAATAAACACGCTTTTACAGTAAAACTTCTCAGTAAAACAACAGAAACTAAAAGAAATACTAGCACTATAAAATATTACTTTTACAAACTACCCCTACAATATTTATGGAGTGAAGACAACAATTGCAAGAAAATCATCAGATTTCAAATGTTTGGGGAAATGACTACTTTTTAATAGAATAAGCACTTTATTGCAAATGTTTGCTATTTAATTTAAATATATATTTAATCTTATTGGCTACCAAGACATTCAAATATAAAACACAATAAAACATGCAATTTCTTAATCACATAAGAAAACATGAACATTTTATTTGTGATTGGTTTTCCAGAATTCAAGTGTTAAAACCACATGAATGTTCATCAGTTAAAATATACAAGGATCAGGAATATTGAATGGATTGTTACACTTGGTTTCTTCACAAAGAAATATTTGAATAAATTATTTTAAATGAAATTTTAATATAAATACACAATTGTCTTGCTAGGGAAAAAACTATGAAAATTAGAGGAAAGACAAGATGTGTTTTGGATGCTATGGGAAGTTTACTACAGTAAATTAATAGGAAAACATTTTCTGCAATGAAACATAAGTGAAAATATATTTGAGTAGAAAATTGGAAAGCATCAGATTTCTCTCAGATAACAGTGGCTTTTCTGTCACACTGACATTTCATGTTTAAAGCTTCATCAGTCAATAAGAAAACAATATGCATGACTTTGACTTGTATGAGGTTTTGGAGATAGATTATGTTCATGACAAGTACAGACACACTAGCACACACACACACCCTGCTCCTAGAAAAGAAAATGGCTGAATTATCTAACTCTTATGAAGATTTTGAGTGCAAGTAGTAAAGTAACATTGACTCTTTTGTATCCACTTTGCATATCCAGGCTTTTCTATCAGTATATGTTCCTATGTTGCATTACTTATAGTTGAGTTTGCTTTTAAGGCTTCTGGCAGAGTAGTAAATCTTTGAATATGTCTTTTTAGAACTATTTTTCTGAAAGCAATGTTTGAAAAAAATATCTGGTGTGCATAATAGACATGCAAAATCATCAATATTAGTCATGTCGGATTCCCTGGTGGGTCAGATGGTAGTGTCTGCCTGTAATGCGGGCAGTAGTCATATACAGATGTGAGAGTTGGACCTTAAAGAAAGCTGAGAGCCAAAGAACTGATGCTTTTGAACTGTGCGTGGGAGCAGACTCTTGAGAGTCCTTTGGACTACAAGGAGATCCAACCAGTCCATCCTAAAGGAAATCAGTCCTGAATATTCATTGGAAGGACTGATGCTGAAGCTGAAGTTCCAATACTTTGGCCACCTGATGGGAAGAACTGACTCATTGGAAAATACCTTGCTGCAAATGACTGAGGGCAGGAGAAGTGGACCACAGAGGATGAGATGGTTGGATGACATCACTGACTTGATGGACATGAGTTTGAGCATGCTCCGGGAGTTGATGATAGGCTGGGAAGCCTGGAGTGCTACAATACACGGGGTCACAAAAAGTCAGACACATATGAGTGACTGAACTGAACTGATAGCTTGTTTCATGAGCAAATTCTTTGTTATATTTATAACATCTAATTAAGAACCAGTTTAGCTATCACCATACAAAAATATGTGGTTATTTTTGTCAATTATAGTTCTCAGATGTATAAAAATATACAGGTGTATTATCCTTATTATGCTTTGGTTAGGTTTGCTCTGTCTACAAATTAATCATGTTATGTATTCATTCTTGAAATATTGACTATAAAACAAACACAACAGATAAATAATAAGAGATGTAGCATAGGTTAGCATTTAAGGAGTGCTGGAATGAAAACCACATTTTTGAAAAATAGTTCACTTTAACCCCAGTCAATTTGGCCAAGATAAGTACCTGATAGTTAGAAAGATCAAATAACCATAGAAGAATCAACTCTTAAATTTGAGAGTTATGCAGGCAGTTATGCATTCGTTTGATTTATCTTCCTATATTAATAACATACATTGTTCTTATCACTGAATACATCCATACATACTAATGATAGTCCTGAATTCTTTCTTTTGACTTTCCAGAATTCAAGCACTTGTTCTCATTAATTTTAAAATAATAAACCATATTTTTCCTGATTACAGAAGAGAACCCATTAGATATATACAGACTTTTGTAACAACAGCTGCATTTTTGAAAAATAGGGCATTGCTAATATTTTGTTTTGTAAAATGATCCTACAATACACTGTATGTACATATCTCTTTTGTTTCAACTTTACTTCAGTTCAGTTCAGTTTCTCATACCATGTCTGACTCTTTACTAACCCATGGGCTGCAGCACACCAGGCTTCCCCAGTCCACCACCAACTTCTGGAGCTTATTCAAACTCATATCCATCGAGTCAGAAGATGACATCCAGCCATCTCATCCTCTTTTGTCCCATTCTCCTCCTGCCTTCAATCGTTCCCAACAGCAGGGGGTTTTACAATGATTCAGTTCTTCGCATCAGTTGGCCAAAGTACTGGAGTTCCAGAATCAGCAGCAGTCCTTTGAATGTATATTCAGGACTGATTTCCTTTATGATGGACTGGTTTAATCTCCTTGCAGTCCAAGGGACTCTCAAGAGTCTTCTCCAACAGCACAGTTCAAAAACTTCAGTTCTTTGGCACTCAGCTTTCTTTATAGTCTCACACTCATATATGACTACTGGAAAAACCATAGCTTTGACTAAATAGACCTTTGTTGGCAAAGTAATGTCTCTCCTTTTAATATGCTGCCTAGGTTGGTCATAGCTTTTCTTCCAAGGAGCAAATGTGTTTTTTTTTTTTTTTTAATTTCATGGCTCCAGTCACCATCTGCAGTGATTTTGGAGCCCCCCAAATAAAGTAGATTACTCTTTCCATTGTTTCTCCATCTACTTACCATGAAGTAACGAAATCAGATTTTTTCACTCTCCTCTTTCATCTTCATTAAGAGGCTCTTTAGTTCCTCTTTACTTCCTGTCATAAGGGTGGTGACATCTACATATCCGAGGTTATTGATATTTCTCCTGACAATCTTGATTCCAGCTTGTGCTTCATCCAGTCCAGCATTTCTCATGATGTACTATGCATATAGGTTAAGTAAGCAAGGTGAAATCATGCAGCCTTTATGTAGTCCTTTCCCAATTTAGACTAGTCCATTGTCCCATGTCTGTTTCTAACTGCTGCTTCTTGACCTGCACACAGATTTTTCAGGAGCCTGTAAAGGCAGTCTGGTTTTCCTATCTGTTAAAGAATTTTCCACAGTAAGTTGTGATCAACACAGTCAAAGGCTTTGGCCTAGTCAATAAAGCAGAAGTAGATATTTTTCTGGAACTCTCTTGCTTTCTTCATGATCCAACAGATGTTGGCAATTCGATCTCTGGTTCCTCTGCCTTTTCTAAAACCAACTTGAAGATCTGGAAGGTCACAGTTCACATACTGCTGAAGCCTGGCTTGGAGAATTTTGAGCATCCCTTTGCTAGTGTGTGAGATGATCATATGTGTGCATATTTTGAGCATTCTTTGGCATTGTCCTTCTTTGGGATTGGGATGAAAACTGACCTTTTCCAGTCCTGCAGCCATTGCTGAGTTTTCCAAATCTACTAGAATTTGAAATAGCTCAACTGGAATTCCATCACCTCCACTAGCTTTGCTTGCAGTGATGCTTCCTAAGGCCCATATGACTTTGCATTCCAGGATACCTGGCTGTAGACAAATTATACGTATCTTTTACAAATCATAAAATATAATACATTTTATTACTTTGAAAAACTGCAAATATGTGAATATATTGAGGGACTTTAAAATTCATATCATTTGCCACATAGCGTCTAGTTTGGGCATTACATATACATACGTGTGTGTATGTATATGTGTGCATGTGTGTAGTTATGACTGATTCCTATTGTTGTAGAGTAGAATACACATTGTAAAGCAATTATCCTTCAATTAAACAAAAACAGAATGAAATGATAAAGAGAATATAAAGAAAACCTCATCAGCCATAAATCACATAAAACAATATATTAAAATTTAACAAGAGCAAAACATCATATGTCTGATTGACATCTGTGCTAAACATCAATCTGTGTGTTCCTTTAACAGGTATAATACTAAAGCAGATCAAAACTGATGCATTTAAGCTAGTTTTAAAGATGATCTGAAATCTCATTAGCAGCTAGTGACAAGAAGGGCACTGAACCACACTAATTGTAGATGTAACTAATGAGATGAAAGGTCAAACATACAGAGTGAAGTCCACAGTCTGGTTGAAAGAAGAAACAGTAGCAAGCTGCTAACTTTGGCTTATTCCTTGCCTTCAGAACTTGCACTCTAAGATAAGCAGATCTAAATACAATATTTGATTAACCTTAGTCTCTGAAATCACTAAATATCTAGAATACTGAGTTGAATTTACATTTACAAAAAAATGGCGGTAGCAGTCATTTTGGTGATAATTTGTATGTACACAGAGTATAAATGTGTGTTTACATGTGTATGTATATGCTGTGACCTCTGTGCATAAAATCTGGCTTTATAGCTATCATATTGCATAAATTTTATCTAGTCTGTAAGACTAAATTATTTTTAAAAACTTATGTTTCATAAATAAAGTTAAATGTTAGATATTTAATGAACTATGTGAGAATAGGAAATTTCCCTTTTCTAACTCTAATGGTTTTCAATTGCCTGTCTGAAAAAAATAAGGGAAGTAAAAAGAAAAGGTTAGAGCTTTTGATTCAGATGGTCTTGAGAGTAAGTACTTCTAAATTTAACTGAGTGACAAAATAACAAAAAGATATATGTGAGCAATAGAAAACATAACAGAGTTTAAAATGACGACTGCTTTATCTAAAGTTTGGAAGCTTAGAAATGCAAATACACCCAGTTTAAAACTCCTCTGAATACAAACCAAATGAAGCAAGTGAAATATCATTAAATGGTTTAGTACTTTTAAAAGGAAAAGAGAAAATATTTGTTTTACTACTGAATTATATTTATTGCAATGATTATTTTTTTCAGTTGAAGAAAAATTGATTTTTAGAGATAAATGTTAAGAACTATAAGTTCACAGGAACATATAACTCAAGGTCGTTGTTCTTTAAACTAATGTATGTCACAATTTGTTTTCAATTTAGGGATTCTCAAATATATTTGACTGGAAACCAGTCAAACTTAAAGGAAATTAACTCTGAATATTCATTGGAAGGATTGGTTCTGAAGCCTCAATAACTTGGTCAGAAGAATTATTGAAAATCTAAATAAGTAGAGGAGCATACCGTATTTAACAAATTAGAGAGTCAATGTAGTTAAAATATCAATTTCCCCCAAATTGATCAATAAGTTTCTGTTAATCAGAATAAAAATTCTGGAAGATTTTTTTTTAATATGAGGATTGATTAACTAATTATAATTCTTATAAAAATGTTTATAGATTAGACAATGAAATTATAAATAAAAGCAAATTGGAAAAGGTTTATACAATTTGATTTTCAAGCATTATTACAAGGCTATATTAATCAAAACAGCATGGTACTGATAAAAGGACAAAGACAGGCAAAAGAAACAATGCTGCTGCTGCTAAGTCACTTCAGTGGTGTCCGACTCTGTGCGACCCCATAGACGGCAGCCCACCAGGCTGCCCTGTCCCTGGGATTCTCCAGGCAAGAATACTGAAGTGGGTTGCCATTTCCTTCTCCAATGCATGAAAGTGAAAAGTGAAAGTGAAGTCGCTCAGTGGTGTCTGACTCTTAGCAACCCCACGGACTGCAGCCCACCAGGCTCTTCCATCCACGGTACTCTCCAGGCGAGAGTACTAGAGTGGGATGCCATTGCCTTCTCCAAGGAACAGAATAGAGCCTAGAAAAAGACTAATTATATATTTTCAGATGATTTTCAAGAAAAGTGGGAAACAAATTCACCTGGAAAAGAAATATTTTCAAGAAATGGAACACCGAGATATTTTCACAAAGGAAGAGTGAAATATTAGCTCATCCTTATGCAAATAACTCTAAATCTTTAAGTGCATCCAAGACATAAACTGAAAGGCTAAAACTGTATAATTTCTAGAATGAATCATAGGTGAAAATCTCTGCAAATTTGGAGTAGCACCAAATCATCTCCAACTCTCTCGTTAACAACAACCAAGTTACTGCAAAGTAAGATTCAGTGCTTTGAAACTATGGTCCAAGAATGATAATTTATATAAAATTCATTACTAACCATACCACAATAAAATAGAACAGCTCAACAGTGGGAGAACAGGTGGCCAAAGATGATTGATACTATATTCATTTTTCCTTTTGTTAAATTTGTGTTCAATTAGTACATCTTATTTGTTTTTAATGCCTGATATTAAAAGTACTCTATTTATTTGAGTTGTACTCTTGGTTACTCATTGTAAAATATATGTAAAGTATTCTCTAGTTAGCTAACCCAGACAGTCATTCTTTAGGTTTCTTTGATTCACTTTATGTTTCTATTCTAACAAGTCTTGATTGGATTTTCTTCTCTCTTTCCTACCATGACAAATCAGATAGGAATAAATATCTCTCCCCTGAGTCCAGTAGCATTCTGAGTATTCCTATTAGAAATTTGAGTTCACTATATAAATTGTTATTTCAAGTGACCACTTCCTGTATCTTGAAGTGGGAGACCAAATTTTATACATATAAAACCCAGTGCCTGGCACAGTGATTAATAGATTATATATGGTAAAAAATATTTTATTAGAAAAATGCTGTATTTCTAGAAAATTATTTATTTCTTTGTTATTTACACTTTTTCTACCCTCAGATTGAAATGTGTTTATGGAAGTATAATTATTCTCAAATCCCTAATAATTATATTTGTCTTCTTAAATAATTTCCCTTGATTTACCTCTACCACTCATGTATTTTTATTTTTTCAGTAGCAAAGATTTCAGAGAGAACAGCATTTTATTGTCTCATATTAGGTTAAAGACTATGAGATTTTAAAGGTTAATATCAGAGAACAACAAATGTACAGCATATTATTTCAGTCCCTAACTTTGTATTGTGAATTGTAGTCTAAACGGCTAATAAATAAAAAAGATAATGACGTGGTTCTTAGATTCTGGTCTACAAAAAACAAACAGACAATTAATGATAGGCTATGAATAAGATATTAGAATCTTCTACAATTTAGTAAAGAATCAGAGTTGATCAGGGAGATAGAACTTACATATTTTTCCTTGAAACCTATAATATATCTCTATATGCACAAAAGGAAGGATTTAGCATGCATGTAAAGAAAAGTACAGGGACAGACTTTATTTGCTTGGACTCCAAAATCACTGTGGATGGTGACTGCAACCAAGAAATTAAAAGAGTCTTGCTCCTTGGAAGAAAAGCAATGACAAACCTAGATAGCATACTAAAAGCAGATATCACTTTGCCAACAAATGTCAGTATAGTCAAAGCTATGGTTATTTCAGTAGTCTTGTATGGATGTGAGAGCTGGACAATAAAAAGGCTGAGTGCCAAAGAATCAATGCCTTTGAACTGTGGTGCTAAAGAAGACTCTTGAGAGTCCTTTGAACTACAAGGAGACCAATCCAGTCAACCCTAAAAGAAATCAATGCTGAATATTCACTAGAGGGACTGATGCTGAAACTGAAGCTCCAATACTTTGACAACCCTATGCAAAGAGATGACTCACTTTAAAAGACCCTGCTGATGGGAATGAATGAAGACAGGAGGAGAGGGAGTAACAGAGGGTAAGATGGTTGGATGGCATCACTGACTCAATGGACTTGAATTTGAGTAAACTCTGGGAAATGATGAAGGAAAGGGAATCCTGGCATGCTGCAATCCATGGGGTTGCAGAATCAGACATGACTTAGTGACAGAACCACAACAATGAAAAATCTATAAAACTTGTAAAAATCTATCCACAAAAGTCTAGAAAAATCTAGTAAATTTATTAACTTTTGAAATCTGATAGACACCAAAGAAGATATTTGAACACCATAAATATAAAACAATTTATCTTTTTCAGTGATATAGATGTTAGCTAATTATAGTGAAGAAAGTTCAGTTCAGTCACTCAGTTGTGTCCGACTCTTTGCAACCCTATGAATCGCAGCAAGCCAGGCCTCCCTGTCCATCACCAACTTCCGGAGTTCACTCAGATTCATGTCCATCGAATCAGTGATGCCATCCAGCCATCTCATCCTCTGTCTCCCCTTCCTCCTCCTGCCCCCAATCCCTCCGAGCATCAGAGTCTTTTCCAATGAGTCAACTCTTCGAATGAGGTGGCCAAAGTACTGAAGTTTCAGCTTTAGCATCATTCCTTCCAAAGAAATCCCAGGGTTGATCCCCTTCAGAATGGACTGGTTGGATCTCCTTGCAGTCCAAGGGACTCTCAAGAGTCTTCTCAAACACCACAGTTCAAAAACATCAGTTCTTCGGTGCTCAGCCTTCTTCACAGTCCAACTCTCACATCCATGCATGACCACAGGAAAAACCATAGCCTTGACTAGATGGACTTTAGTCGGCAAAGTAATGTCTCTGCTTTTGAATATGCTATCTAGGTTAGTCATAACTTTTCTGCCAAAGAGTAAGTGTCTTTTAATTTCATGGCTGCAGTCAACCATCTGTAGTGATTTGGGAGCACAAAAAGATAAAGTCTGACACTGGTTCCACTATTTCCCCATCTATTTCCCATGAAGTGATGAAACCGGATGCCATGATCTTTGTTTTCTGAATGTTGAGCTTTAAGCCAACTTTTTCACTCTCCACTTTCACTTTCATCAAGAGGCTTTAAGTTCCTCTTCACTTTCTGCCATAAAGGTGGTGTCATCTGCATATCTGAGGTTATTGATATTTCTTGATTCCAGCTTGTCTTTCTTCCAGTCCAGCATTTCCAATCCATGATGTACTCTACATAGAAGTTAAATAAGCAGAGTGACAATATACAGCCTTGACCTACTCCTTTTCCTATTTGAAACCAGTGAAGAAAATAATGTTTCAAATCAGATAAGATAGACTTTGATGATTTTAGCATTTAATAAAAATGACTATAGGATAAAGCCAAGCCTCAGTAAAGAAACAGATAAAGCAAAGGCCCTTAATCAGATATTTTGAAAAGTCAGTGTTTTTTTTATTCTCCTTTGTGAATTCTAGTATAAAATTATTTAGATTTGAGCTATATGTATTATTTAAGGTCCAATTAAGGAAAATATTAAGCGGAAAACACTTTTCGCTTGAAATTTCAGAGTAAGAATGTATATCAACGTTGGATCTTTGGCTTTATTTTTACACTTCACTTCTCCCCATCCAAAGTGGAGGAAGTCATCTAATTGCTGAGTATAAGAAAGTGAATTTCCAGTCATTTAAGATTTTACCCCTTATTTCATTTTTTTCCCCTTAGAAACTGACTTTTGGGAAGAAAAAATATGTTTTGCACTGTTGCTCAGTCACATAAATAATATAGGAACAGATTATGCTTCTGAAAATGGGGAAGGCTGGTTCAATTCACTGTGCCTACCAGTGGATAATCTATCTTATCTTGGAGTGTTTACTTATGTCTGTGTTCATGCTAACTCGCTTCAATCGTGTATGACTCTGCAACCCTATGGACTGTAGCTCACCAATACATAGGATTTTCCAGGCAAGAATACTCTAGTGGGTTGCCACACCCTCCTGCAGAGGATCTTTCTGACCCAGGAGTTGAACCCACAACTCTTATATTTTCTGCATTGGCAGGAAGATTCCTTACCACTAGTGCTGTCTTTTATTCCCTCGACTGTGTCTATTTTCCCATAAATATATATTGCATTCTCCAATATAAGCTTCACAAATTATAAAGAGGACATTTTGTTCTTCAATTACCTTACTTGGTTAAGTTGGTCTGAAACTTAAGTAGGGAAATGTGCTGATGTACTGAATGCCTTCACACCCACAGTGGTTCATGAAGATGGTAGGGTTCCAGCCAAATGGAATCATTTTAGAAATGGCAGGATGTTCTAATCAGTATTATTATTTTACAAATGAAGGATCTGATATTTAAAGAGATTAGTTAATTCATGGAAGAACTATAAACTAAACTGGTTTATTGACCATCGAGGTCATGCATACTAAGGATCTCTTCCAACTTGCTATATTTGAAAATTCATGATCTCTAAATTTAGAAGATCTCACTTCTAGTTCCTTTTCTTATTACTTATTAGAGCATTTGCCAGGAGCCAGTGTGAGGAATCCCACCCATGACGAGGTCATGCGGAGAGGCCTGATGGGCAAGGTGAGTCAGGCCTCAGGGATTCCCCCTGGTATTTCCTGAACATATATCCCCAAAACCAGGATCTGTCTGCCTTATTGTACTCTACTTTTCCACTCTTCTGACATTCTCTGGAAAAAGTTATCTCAGGGCTTCAGTCTTCTGCATTTAAAAGGAATATTTCAGCTTAAACCCCCTCTGATAACTTTCTAACTTCCCTAACAGGTTCCCCCAGCCTTTTTATAGCTTGTGAATTGCTTATAGCTCCCCAACCGCAAAGCTTAAAACATCTTAAAGATACAGAGCCTTTTCTAAAGACTTAAAAATCATATTGGTGATGGGTTTTCACTGTTGACTCAATGATTGCTGCCAGGCCTCCATATTCTTTATCTTTTAGGCACCTGGGAAGATATTAATCAATGCAATTAGGATATGGAAAAAAGTATATAGTAGTTTTGATGTTAGCAACACTAGACTTTTGAGTTAATTACTTTTCTTTTGTTATAAATCACTGCACTCCTTTTACTTGTTATAAATTACTGTATCTTTTGCTATGTAAGAATGTAACTTTATTTAGTGCTTTCCGAGAGTGGCACCAGACTTTAAGAAGAACAACACAAATAAGTCTTCTGGTTGACAAACTCTTATCAGAAATGGGCTGTAAAATGTTAATTGGCCCTCTAGCCGGAAGATGACGTAAATCACCTAAGACTTGTGTATACAATTAGGTATGCAGATAAAAAGCCTGGTTTTGATAAAAGTCTGGGCTGCTAATGCTGCATAATTTTGTATTACCCATTGACCTCTATGTACAATCAAAAGGTATAAAATGCCTGTCTAGACAATAGAGGTTGGGCCAGTCATTGGAAGGACTGGTTTCCCCTGTGTCTCCTCTTTAATTTCAGGCTGAATTCCCATCTGGATTGTGGAGGCTCACCATGTCTACTTACTTGCCCTGGTTTTCAAATAGGCACCAGTGGCCCAACGTAGATGGTGCAAATCTCTTGTTCTGAGATTTTAATGGTTTTCCATGTAAACCAAGTTATTCAGCATCTTTTCTCCACTTAATTTTCCTACTACACTATTTCTTCCTAATCTAATCTTATATTTCTAAATAAATAAGTTTTTCCTTGCCTATCTGTCTCCCGTTCAAATCACAGTGGATCCACTGGGGCTGGACCCCGGCAAGCATTCAGTTTTCTTTTTGCAAAGCAATGCCTAAGTTCCCAAGTTTGTTCCAAAATAATAATGAGTACCCTATATTATTTTTGTTAGTTAAGCTCAGTTATGTCCAACTCTTTGTGACTCCATGGATTATAGTCTGTCTGGCTCCTCTATTAATGGAATTTTCCAGGCAAGAATACAAGAGTGGGTTGCCATTTCCTTGTTCAGGGGATCTTTCAGACCCAGGGATTAAACCTGGGTCTCCCACATTCCAGGCAGATTCTTTACTATCTGACCCACTAGGGATGCCCACACTATTGAGTAAATATCCACTTACCACATTATTCTCTAAAATTATTTTTCTAATCTGAATCACAACAATAAGTAAAATATGAACTCTTAATGAATCAATATTATTTTAAAATATTAACAGCATTTAGCAATGCTGATTAGGATGATAAATTATAATCACACAGTTAATTTTAACGGCATGAGATTTTAAGACATATTTATTAAAAACATGTAAATGTTAGGATATATTTTTATAGTAATTGAGAAATAATAGTTTTCTGTGTAAGGTGAACCTAAACATATTTTAATATATCATAAAATCTGAATTCATACTGTCATTATCAAATCATGTGCTCTTTTAAATCTTTCACAGGTACCCTGTTTATCTTTTCTATTTTTTCTTACCTTTACAAACCAGTTTCATATGTATTTACCCACCAGTACTATTTTTGTTACTATGTTTGAATCATTTTTGTAATGAATACAAATCATAGAAAATATTCCCTTTTAAATAGAAATGTCTTATTTTTTTTTTAATCTTACTCTCAGTGAAATAGCTTGAAGAAAGTAGACAGGTTCAATGAAAAACTGTCATTTATTCATCCTTTTTTTCAGCTGTCAATCTTACCTGTGTGATGACTTTTCTGTTGGTGTCTCTGCATACCTGATGTATCCTTAATTCCAACTCTCATTGAAAACTTCACACTAAACTAAAAGATGTAATATCAAGGAAAGATCATGGAAGAAACCTAAGCTGAACAGAAATAGTTTAAATAGCTCTGCAACTTCAAGACAATAGTCTAATAAGGGTGTTAAAAATATACAAAAACTAAAGGCAAATTACTTTTCTTAATAAATTATTTTGAAAAGTACCTCATCTAATTTAGATAATTTGTGTTTTTTTAAAATTGTCTCATCAGCATTCTTTACTTAATGGTTAATCCAAAACAACCCTTAATAATTCTTTACAAGATTTAAACAAAAAATGATAAAGAGCACCTAAAATTGGGTCTTGAACAGTGCAATACATTTAAGTAAAATTTAAATTACCTGAACTAACTCCACTTTTGTGAGCACCCAAATTAACTAAGGGCTTTCTATGTGGTTCAAATGGTAAAGAATGTGCCTGCAATGTGGGAGAACTGAGTTTGTTTCCTGGGTCGGGAAGATCACCAGAGAAAAGAATGGTAACATACTCCAATATTCTTTCCTGGATAATTCCATGGACAGAGGAGCCTGGCAGGCTACAGTTCATGGAGTCACAAAGAGTCAGACATGACTGAGTGACTAACACGCTCAGTCATGTCCAACTCTTTGCAACCCCATGAATTGCAGCACGCCAGGCCTCCTGTCCATCACCAATTCCTGGAGTCCACCCAAACCCATGCCTATTGAGTCAGTGATGCCATCCAACCATCTCATCCTCTACTGCCCCCTTCTCCTCCTGCCCTCAATCTTTCCCAGCATCAGGGTCTTTTCCAGTGAGTCAGCTCTTCACATCAGGTGGCCAAAGTATTGGAGTTTCAGCTTCAACATCTATCCTTCCAATGAACACTCAAGACTGATCTCCTCTAGGATGGTTGGATCTCCTTGCAGCCCAAGGGGCTCTCAAGAGTCTTCTCCAATACCACAGTTCAAAAGTATCAATTTCTCAATTAATTTTTATTAATTAATTTGCTTATTCATCTTCAAAAAATGTTTCTTTAATGTTTGCTATGTTAGAAATTGAACCAATATTGTGAAAATGCCTATATTACACAAAGCAATCTATACATTCAATGCATTCCTATCAAATTACAAAGGGCATTTTCCACAGAATTAGAGCAAAATTTTTACAATTTGTATGGAAATACAAAAGACTTCAAATAGTGAAAATGATCTTGTGAAAGAATAGAGGTGCAAGAATCAGGCTTCATGACTTCAGAGTTTACTACAAAGCTACAGTCATTGAAACAGTGTGAAGTGGCACCAAAAAAGGAAAGAAAGAAAGAAAGAAGCATAGATCAATGGGACAGCATATAAAGCCCAGAAATAAATGCATGTATTTATAGCCACCTAGTCTATGACAGAGGAGGCAAGAATATACAATGGAGAAAAGATGGTCTGTTCAATAAGTGGGGCTCTGAAAACTGACCAGCTATATGTAAAAGAATGAAATTAGAAGACTCTCTGGTGGCTCAAATGGTAAAGAATCCACCTGCAATGCAGGAGACCTGGGTTCAACCCTTGGGTCAGGAAGATCCCCTGGGGCAGGAAATAGTTAACCACTCCAGTATTCTTTCCTGGAGAATTCCATGGACAGGCAGGCTACAGTCTATGGGGTCACAAAGAGTAGGACATGACTGAGCAACTCAAGCTTTCACTTTCACTAATATCATACACAAAACTCAAAGTGAATTAAAGACATAAATGTAAGGCCAGATACTACACAACTCTCAGAAGAAAATATAAGCAGAACACTCTTTGACATAAATCACATTTTTATTTTTGTTCCACTTCCTAGAGTAATGAAAATAAAAAGAAAAATAAACAAATATGTTAGAAATCACCTTCCCCTCAGAGAGCATTAGGTGCAGACACAGTGTTGGCCTCCCTGTCCTTGAATCATAGTCAGTGAATCTGGAAAGCTTCTATAACAACTTTATCAACATATCAAAATGGAATATCACCCTGCGGAGTTACACAAAATCCTTTGAATTCTAATATCTGAGTCAATTCCTCTTTTTTCACCACTTGTGTGAACTTCTTAGGTGGCTCTTTGTGTGATCACAGAGGCTAAGAAATCACTTCCACATGGAGTCAATTCAGGCCCTATATAACTTGAAATTCACCTTTAAAAAAAACAAAAACTTTATTTTACTTTACAATACTGTATTGGTTTTGCCATACATCAACATGAATCTGCCACAGGTGTACACATGTTCCCGATCTTGAATCCCCTTCCCACCTCCCTCCCCATACCATCTCCCTGGGTCATCCAGGTACACTAGCCCCAAGCATCCTGTATCCTGCATTGAAACTAACTGGCGATTTGTTCCTTATATGATATTATACATACTTCAATGCCATTCTCCCAAATCATCCAACTCTCTCCCTCTCACACAGAGTCAAAAAGACTGTTCTATACATCTGTGTCTCTTTGGCTGTCTCGCATACAGGGTTATTGTTACCATCTTTCTAAATTTCATATATATGCGTTAGTAAAGATATAAGCATCTGAATGCAGAGTTCCAAAAAATAGCAAGAATAGATAAGATAGCCTTCTTCAGCGATCAACACAAAGAAATAGAGAAAAACAACAGAATGGGAAAGACTAGAGATCTCTTCAAGAAAATTAGAGATACCAAGGGAACATTTCATGCAAAGATGGGCTCGAGAAAGGACAGAAATGGTATGGACCTAACAGAAGCAGAAGATATTAAGAAGAGGTGGCAAGAATACACGGAAGAACTGTACAAAAAAGATCTTCACGACTCAGATAATCATGATGAGTTCAGTTCAGTTCAGTCGCTCAGTTGTGTCCAACTATTTGCAACCCCATGAATCGCAGCACACCAGGCCTCCCTGTTCATCACCATCTCTCGGAGTTCACTCAGACTCACGTCCATCAAGTCACTGATGCCACCCAACCATCTCATCCTTGGTCGCCCCCGTCTCCTCCTGCCCCCCAATCCCTCCCAGCATCAGAGTCTTTTCCAATGAGTCAACTCTTTGCATGAGGTGGCTAAAGTACTGAAGTTTCAGCTTTAGCATCATTCCTTCCAAAGAAATCTCCTTCAGAATGGACTGGTTGGATCTCCTTGCCATCCAAGGGACTCTCAAGAGTCTTCACTAACACCACAGTTCAAAAGCATCAGTTCTTTGGCGCTCAGCCTTCTTCACAGTCCAACTCTCACATCCATACATGACTACTGGAAAAACCATAGCCTTGACTAGACAGACCTTAGTCGGCAAAGTAATGTCTCTGTTTTTGAATATGCTATCTAGATTGGTCATAACTTTTCTTCCAAGGAGTAAGTGTCTTTTAATTTAATGGCTGCAGTCACCATCTGCAGTGATTTTGGACCCCCAAAAATATAAAGTCTGACACTGTTTCCACTGTTACCCCATCTATTTCCCCATGAAGTGATGGGACCAGATGCCATGATCTTCGTTTTCTGAATGTTGAGCTTTAAGCCAACTTTTTCACTCTCCTCTTTCACCTTCATCAAGAGGCCCTTTAGCTCCTCTTCACTTTCTGCCATAAGGGTGGTGTCATCTGCATATCTGAGGTTCTTGATATTTCTCCCAGCAATCTTGATTCCAGCTTGTGTTTCTTCCAGTCCAGTGTTTCTCATGATGTACTCTGCATATAAGTTAAATAAGCAGGGTGACAATATACAGCCTTGACATACTCCTTTTCCTGTTTGGAATGATGATGTGATCACTAATCTATAGCCAGACATTTTGGAATGTGAAGTCAAGTGGACCTTAGAAAGCATCACTACAAACAAAGGCAGTGGAGGTGATAGAATTCCAGTTGAGCTATTTCAAGTCCTGAAAGATGATGCTGTGAAAGTGCTGCACTCAATATGCCAGCCAATTTGGAAAACTCAGCAGTGGCCACAGGACTGGAAAAGGTCAGTTTTTATTCCAATCCCAAAGAAAGGCAATGCCAAAGAATGCTCAAACTACTGCACAGTTTCACTCACCTCACATGGTAGTAAAGTAATGCTCAAAATTCTCCAAGCCAGGCTTCAGCAATACGTGGACCGTGAACTCCTGATGTTAAAGCTGGTATTAGAAAAGGCAGAGGAAACAGAGATCAAATTTCCAACATCCACTGGATCATGGAGAAAGCAAGAGAGTTCCAGGAAAACATCTACTTCTGCTTTATTGACTATGCCAAAGCCTTTGACTGTGTGGATCACAATAAACTGTGGAAAATTCTCAAAGAGATGGGACTACCAGACCATCTAACATGCCTCTTGAGAAATCTGTATGCAGGTCAGGAAGCAACAGTTAGAGCTGGACATGGAATAACAGACTGGTTTCAAATAGGAAAAGGAGCACGTCAAGGCTGTATACTGTCACCCAGTTTATTTAACTTATATGCAGAGTGCATCATGAGAAACACTGGACTAGAAGAAACACAAGCTGGAATCAAGATTGCTGGGAGAAATATCAATGACTTCAGATATGCAGATGATACCACCCCTATGGCAGAAAGTGAAGAGGAGGTAACGGGCCTCCAGATGAAGGTGAGAGAGGAGAGTGAAAAAGTTGGCTTAAAGCTCAACATTCAGAAAACAAAAATCATGGTATCTGGTCCCATCACTTCACGGGAAATAGATGGGAAAACAAACAGTATCAGACTTTGGTTTTTGAGCTCCAAAATCACTGCAGATGGTGACTGCAGCCATGAAATTAAAAGACACTTAGTCCTTGGAAGAAAACTTATGACCAACCTAGATAGTATATTCAAAAGCAGAGACATTACTTTCCTGTCTGAGGTCCATCTAGTCAAGCCTATGATTTTTCCTGTGGTCATGTATGGATGTGAGAGTTGGACTGTGAAGAAGACTAAGCGCCAAAGAATTGATGCTTTTGAACTGTGGTGTTGGAGAAGACTCTTGAGAGTCCTTTGGACTGCAAGGAGATCCAACCAGTCCATTCTGAAGGAGATCAGCCCTGGGATTTCTTTGAAAGGAATGATACTAAAGCTGAAACTTCAGTACTTTGGGCACCTAATGCAAGAGTTGACTCATTGGAAAAGACTCTGATGCTGGGAGGAATTGGGGGCAGGAGGAGAAGGGGATGACAGAGAATGAGATGGCTGGATGGCATCACTGACTTGATGGACATGAGTCTGAGTGAACTCCGGGAGATGGTGATGGACAGGGAGGCCTGGTGTGCTGTAATTCATGGGATCACAAAGAGTCGGACACGACTGAGCGACTGAACTGAACTAAACTGAACTGATACTGTATTGGTGTTTTTCTTTCTGGTTTACTGCACTCCGTATAATTGGCTCCAGTTTCATCCACCTCATTAGAACTGATTCAAATGTATTCTTTTTAATGGCAGAGTAATACTCTATTGTGTATATGTACCATAAGTTTCTTATCCATTCATCTGCTGATGGACATCTAGGTTGCTTCCATGTCCTGGCTATTATAAACACTACTGCGATGAACATTGTGGTACACGTGTCTCTTTCAATTTTGGTTTCCTCTGTGTGTATGTCCAGCAGTGGGATCTCTGGCTCATAAGGCAGTTCTATTTGCAGTTTTTAAGGAATCTCCACACTGTTTTCCATAGTGGCTGTACTAGTTTGCATTCCCAACAGTGTAAGAGGGTTCCCTTTTCTCTACATCCTCTCCAGCATTTATTGCTTGCAGACTTTTGGATCACAGCCATTCTAACTGGTGTGAAATGGTACCTCATTGTGGTTTTGATTTGCATTTCTCTGATAATGAGTGATGTTGAGCATCTTTTCATGTCTTTGTTAGCCATCTGTATGTCTCTTTGGAGAAATGTCTATTTAGTTCTTTGGCTCATTTTTTGATTGGGTTATTTTTCTGGAATTGAGTTGCAGGAATTGCTTGTATATTTTTGAGATTAGTTGTTTGTCAGTTGCTTCATTTGCTATTATTTTCTCCCATTCCAAAGGCTGTCTTTTCACTTTGCTTATAGTTTCCTTTGTTGTGCAGAAGCTTTTAATTTTAATTAGATCCCATTTGTTTATTTTTGCTTTTATTTCCAGTATTGACCCATCTCCCAGAATACTGAAATTCACCTTGTTTTCCTTCTGTTCTTTTGCTCTGAGAAGAGACAGAGAGCAAGCAGAGCCACAAAAATCCCCTATGTCACTGAGGACTTCCCAGGTGGAACTAGTGATAAAGAACCCATCTTCCAATGCAGGAAATGTAAGAGGTGCAGGTTTGACCCCTGGGTTGGGAAGGTCCCCTGGAGGAGGGCATGGCAACCCACTTCACTATTCTTGTCTGGAGAATCCCATGGACAGAGGAGTCTTGTGAACCACTTTCCATAGGGTCACACAGAGTCAGATATGACTAAGTCTACTTAGCATGCACACGCTCTATGTCACAGAAAGACATGTGGACCTGAATTTAAAGGTGATATAAGGTAATTGACAGCTCTATACAGAGTTACTAAGATGATTCTTACTGACATGTTTTAAATTATCAATGTTGTTAAATTTAAAAAACATATGAAATTTTCTACATGCATGTTTTTGTATGTTAGTGAGAAAAGAACAAAGAGCTAGTGTTGAAAACATATTTTTATTTAATTAGCTGTAATAGATTGATGTTAAATATAATTTTTATTAAATACATAAATTAATTTCTGAAGTACTTTAGAATTCAGAGATCCCACACTTACTTCTACTATTGATTTAACTTTGTATAAATTGCTTATCTTTCCACAGCTCTTTTTTCATTTCATTTTCATGTTGTGTTCATTTGTTTGTTTGCTTTGCTTTTTGAAAGCTTCACCTTCTTAAAATACCAGGCACCAAAACCATAGGGAGGAGTTTGAGGAGTGAATGAGTGATGTGGAAAATTAGAGAAAGTATAGAAAATGATAATAAGAAGTGGGCATAAAAGGAGAGAGGTACCAAAGTAGCTGAGCATGAAGTTGAGTTTACATTATTTGTGTATGTGTATAAGTTTTAGGGAGAGAGAGACTTAACCATGTTTTAGTGCTGATGTGAGAGAATTGCTGTCTAGACAACATTTAAAGTCATGAGAGAAAAAGAGGATAATATGGAGAAAAGTCCCTGAATAACCCTTGGAGATTTTTTGTCATATTAAGGTCACATAAAATAAACACTACTCTCCAGAAATACTGTATGAGTTCTCTCTTGACCTATGCTCTCACGACACTGGTGTGTGTTTTCAGTTGCTAAGTCATGTCCAACTCTTTATGACCCCGTGGACTGTAGCACGCCAGGCTCCTCTGTCCTCCACTACCTCCTAAAGTTTGCTCACCGCACTATCGTGAGATTTACCAAGTTGTGTTATGTTTGTATATTTACATATATATCTCCCAGGATAGGGAAAAATTGAGCACAGGCAGAGAAGGGGTGATAGAGGATGAGAAGTTTGGATAGCATCATAGACACAGTGGACAGGAATTTGAGCAAACTCTAGGAGACAGTGAAGGACAGTGAAGCCTGGCAGGCTGCAGTTTGTGGGGTTGCAAAAAGTTGGACATGACTGATCAAGTGAACAGCAATAACTCCCAGGTTAAGTTGTTAACTCTTTGAAATTTGGGGTTTACTTTACTAATTCATTTTTCCCTAAACCTAGTATCTTTTTATCACATTGAATATTTCAGTGAAAATGCTACATGAAATGTTGTACGTATAACTAGTATAGTTATTACTGTTCAAATCATTAAGAAAATGCATATAAAGTGCTTAACGACATATAATATGAATGAAAACCCCATTTGAAAGAGATGGATTCAACACTTGTAGCATTCAAAAGTTTCCTCTTAAGGTTGTTTTCACATACCCTTTAGAGTAAATTTTAAAATGAAATATCCTGGCTTCTTATTGAGACTGTACAGTGGCAACATTTCCAGTCTGTTCTACCAGCTCTGTGTTCTGAACTCACTAAAGATCTTACAGTTCCTAGATCGTATCAAACTGAAGGAAAGAATTGGAAGCATTATGCAGTTTTTTGTTTGCTTGTTTGTTTTACCTGTGTTCTCAACTGATGGTGAAGATTAAGTGTCTGATGCTAATCAGTCTGGCTTAAAATTTGTAAGTTTGTAGGCATTTAGCCTTAAGCATAATCACTATTCTTTCAAATAATACTTTGATGATGACTGTATCATCAAATAAACACTAATCATTCCATTGGTGACAACAGATTATAACACCTCATTTTTAAACTCCAAAATTATCAAGTAATTAGTTCCCTCTTGACCTGGTAACATGAGCACAATGAATTAGCTATTTAGTTCTGAAAGTTTTCAGTTACAAATTTTCACTTAAATGGAATTGGAAATAATCTTCACACAGAAACAAATGGAAATGTCTTTCCAATTAAAAATTCACTTACCCATACACATACATTTTTGTTTCAGAGTACAGAAAATTATTAGTTGTCATAATTAAAGCTTTCCAAGGGGCCTCTAAGGCAAACTACAAATAAGATATTTCAAATTCTGCTGACACTTTTCAAAAACATTTGTGATTATTACACCAGAGTCAAGAATTTAGTGAGAGAGTGAGTGTGAAGAGTTAAAACTCTTGTAAGACAAAAAGACCATGTACAACAAAAGAAAAAAAAATCCGTATAGAGAGTTCTGACTTAATATAAATCTCACTAAAGATTATAAAGAGCTTTATTCATATTCAAAAGTGGATCAAATCGTATGAATTTCTCTGAACTGACAAGGAGTTAAAAGGAAGTGGTTTGTAGGAGAGAACAAGGTACCCGAGCCTTCTCATCAGCAGTCTAGTCAGGAAAGGGACCTGGTGACTGCTCTAAGCTGCCCACACAATTACTTCTGAAATTTGCTGCCAGTAAAATCTCTTTCCATCTCGAATTCAAGTCCTGTGATTGTCACCTAAATCGAGTGTCCAAAGTAGAATACCAACTGCAAAACATTCCATTAAATGTTTTTTTTTTTTTCATTTATGGTTTGGTGTCACCTGCCCACTCTGTTTATGTTTTTATACTAACCATCTTATATACACCCTCAGGCAAATGTGCATATATCCCAGAAATCCCAGAATAGTAATACACAAAGTGATACAGTTTATATTTTTAGAGTGTATAAAAGCATGTGAAAAATTCCTCTCCCACAGATGAAATGCTCTTTGATATTCAGTTTTGAAAAGGTTATTAGCTCCAATAAAAAAAAAAAAAACTTTAAAACTAGGAAAAGTTGTTTAAAATATTCCATCTATATATTTGGCAGCCACATATTGGAACAGGTTCTAGACATCTCAGGAAAAGAGGAACAACACTCACAACCTGAAAATGTGCTACATGGCTGAAATGCTATTGATGCTCAATCTGAAGGTCATATCCAAACATGTACCATTACCACAGTTATTGGCAGAATTTTGTGTTCGTATGGAGGATAGGATAGGCAACATGCCTTGAGTAATAGGGAAGAACGAATCTGATTCCATGCTTGATCTGTTTCTTTTACTTTAAATTTTGTGTTCTGTTTATTGTTTTTACTACAGGTTAATCACAAATGGATGTTGCCTTTAGCTCATGTGCATGTGTGCATCCTAAATTGCTTCAATTGTGTCTGACTCTATGGAACCCTATGGACTGTAGCCCACCAGACTCCTCTGCCCATGGGATTTTCCAGGCTAGAATACTAAAGTGTGTTGCCATGCCCTCCTCCAGGGGATCTTCCCAATCCAGGGTTCAAATGAACATCTCCTGTCTCCTGCATTGGCAGGTGAGTTCTTTACCACTATCACCACTTGAGAAGCATGTTGCCTATAGCTTGGAATATACAAAACAGCCCATTTTAGGGAACTCTGCCTCCCATGCCTGAGTATTAAGCTAAAATATTTCTGCTAAAGTTTACAGGAAACATTCTGACCAGGTCCACCTGTGAATGGTAAAGGAAAGAAGAATGAATACATTCCCTCTGGAGTCTGGCTAGAACCAGGAAATATTTGAAATAATGTATTCCCTTTTTACATTACATCCTCACCTTCCCTGACCTTTGTTTTTATAAATGAAGCTAGCATCCAAATCTGCGGAAGATGCTTCTTTGAGACAGTAGTCCACCATCTCCTTGGTCTTCTGGTTTTCTGAATAAAATCAGTATTCCTTGCCTCAACAGCTCATCTCTCAATTTATTGGCCAGTCATGGGGCAAGCAGTACAAGGTCAGAGTAGGTAACATTAGCAAAGGAGTGTGAAATTCAAATTTGATTCACATCCCCTAAATAGAGAGAGAGATGATTAGACATATCATATTATGCCTATCTTCTTTCTTTCCAAACTCCCTCTCAAGAGGTAAGAATACAGATTAAATGAGCAAATGACAATCTGAAAATAATAAAAGTTAACAATTTTTGATTAAGCTGAGATTCTTTTAACAATGAACACATATTTACTGAGTCCCTCTTTGATGTCAAGGCAAGTGTCTAGGCACTAAGGATATAAGACAAAAAAAAAAAAAAAGACAGAAACAGTACCTGCTGTTGTTAAACAGGAAATTAGCCATGAGCAATGAGAGGCAGCTTCACTGACTAAATGTCCAGTAGCTGCTTAATCCCATCAAGCTATTTGCCAGTCCTGTCCCAAACACAGTCCCATCAGTACTCAAAGTGTTCAAAGGATCAGAAAAATCCCCCTGTGGGCAACAGTCCCCTCTCTGGCACATGCACACACCTCATACTATCATGTCCTTAGATAACCTTGGTGGCCACTGGGCTCATTAAATGCTCATAAATATTCCATGACTACATGCATCTAATTATAACAGACTGAATTATGGGAAAGACATATACAGCAGAGCCTCTTGTTATATAACCTGCAGCTCTCAGTTAAGACTGTCAGCCAATGACCTCCTGGATTATGCAAAAAAACTTTGCCTTAAAAACTCTATATCACAGCCCTCCAGAGCCATTGCTTTCCTTGGCCTGGTCTACTTATCTCTTGAAATAGGCTCTCTGATCTCTCTTTAGCTTCAGTAAACTCTCTTGCAACAAGACCTCAAATTCTTCTTTATATCTTACCAAGAACCAAGGCCAATGGGAAGAGGGGTTTCTAGACTCCCTTCTGCTAACACTATGATGGCTTTTATTAGAATGCAGATATATAAAAGCTACCTTTGAATTTCATGGTGCTATAGGAGATGAAAGTGAAAGAGGAGAGTGAAAAAGTTGGCTTAAAGCTCAACATTCAGAAAACAAAGATCATGGCATCCATTCCCATCACTTCATGGGAAATAGATGGGGAAACAGTGGGAACAGTGTCAGACTTTAGTTTTGGGGGCTCCAAAATCACTGCAGATGGTGACTGCAGCCATGAAATTAAAAGATGCTTACTTCTTGGAAGAATGACCAACCTAGATAGTATATTCAAAAGCAGAGACATTACTTTGCCAACTAAGGTATGTCTAGTCAAGGCTATGGTTTTACCCCTGGTCATGTATGGATGTGAGAGTTGGACTGTGAAGAAGGCTGAGCACTGAAGAATGGATGCTTTTGAACTATGTTGTTAGAGAAGACTCTTGAGAGTCCCTTGGACTGCAAGGAGATCCAACCAGTCCTTTCTTAAGGAGATCAGCCCTGGGATTTCTTTGGAAGGAATGATGCTAAAGCTGAAACTTCAGTACCTTGGCCACCTCATGCAAAGAGTTGACCCATTGGAAAAGACTCTGATGCTGGGAGGGATTGGGGGCAGGAGGAGAAGGGGACGACAGAGGATGAGATGGCCGGATGGCATCACTGACTTGATGGATGCGAGTCTGAGTGAACTCCGGGAGTTGGTGATGGACAGAGAGGCCTGGCATGCTGCGATTCATGGGGTCGCAAAGTCGGGCACGACTTGGCAACTGAACTGAACTGAACTGATAGGAGCACTCAGTCCAAGTTGGATCTTGTAAGAAACTGGAGATAGGGGGATGCCTGGTAAAGCAAAGGGATGAGCAGTCAGCCTCTGCAATTTCACTTGTATTTTTACTCTGGATCTTGTTTATATAAATGTATGAAAAAAAATATGGAGCTACATCTTTCCTTCTGTCAAATTCTCCCTGTCTCTAAAATAACTCTTTTCTCTTTCATAAATAATCCTTATATTACCAGATGCTTCCCTGATTATTAAGTTGTGTATTTTGCTATAAAGTGTGAAGACATACTAACCAAGTGATGAGGAAAAGGAATAGTAGAGGCAACATTCACATCTTGGTAACCACTCCCTTCTCCCTCAGGAAACTTCATCTGTTGGGAATAAAGTCTTAAATTAGTGTCAGGGGACCTATGTTTCTTCACCATTCCAATTTGTTGTGCAAATTGAAAAAGAGAAAAACTATCATTATGGAGAAAGATCATAGATTCCCAATAAATATATAATACTTGAGTTTGTAAATAAGAAATTGGCAAGTTTAAAGAATCTTCTGTATTCTTCCTAATGCCTTAAGTTGAGTAAATCTACTGATGGAGCCACCCTGATCCAAATTGATCTCAGTTCTTGAAGAGTGTTCACATGAAATGGAGGCCTTAAGATGAGTAAATCAGGAGCCACCCTAATCCAAATTGATCTCAGTTCTTGAAAAGTGTTCACATGAAATGGAGGCCCCTAAGAGTTCATCACAGTGGAAACACTTGAGAAATCCCAGTCCTTCTATTATCCACAGTTTGGGTTAAGATTTGTGTCCTGCTGTTGGTCCCCAAACTGGAGTGTTCAAGGTTGAAATCTGAAATTGGCTACTGTATGTGGAAGGCAAGTAAAGACTGGATACAGAATCCGATCACTCCAGATCGACAGGCAACAGGTTTAAGAAGCAAAAGAACTTATACGCAGGACGTGTCATGGGCACCACAAGATGAGTAGGTCTTCACACTGCCTGCCAAAATTTTAAAAGATTTTACAGAGGACTAGATTTTGTCACATATACAATTCAAATGGCTTCAAAAATGCCTTACCCTCTCCAGTCTGTGTCCCTGGAACAGCTCCTGGAGTGGGAAAGGTGGGCAGAGTGCAGGTGCCAAGGATGGGAGAGGGGCCAGGAACATCTAATTGCCTGAGTCCAGTTCTTTGGTCAATCCAAGGTCACAGCTTTTGATGACCTTCTCCAACACCTGCCAGCCAATACTAAGATCAAGATCAAAGACCTCCGAGGTAACTTTTGAGGTCCTGTCTATCCCTGGAGTAACAGAACACCCAAAATGTCAGTGTGATTTGCTCTTGCAGGTTTCTCTCTCTGCCTGATCTCTAGTCCATGGACTGATGGTCAGCTTGCCTCATCTCAGTCTCTATTCATGATTGCAGCTTCTTCTTCTTTTTTTTTTTTTTTAATGGGTTAATTCTTTCATTTTTTTTTTCTATGTTACAATACTGTATTGGTTTTGCTTCTATCCCACACACACACACACACACACACACAAATAGATACTTTAGGACATGATAGCTTTAGTTATAACCTTTAAGAAGGGCTAGATCTGCTGTCCTTATTTTTCTCCCCATTCTACCCTACACATACTACTTGGGATTCTAACATAAAATAACTGCTTTCTCAGAACCCCGTTTCAGATCATTATGTCCCTGCTCTCTTTTCTTGTACTGTATATCTTTATATAGCTATACAGCACCTCTAAGAGAGGCCTTTCTTACATTTTTGTTATTTGCACAATCATATTTAACATGATTTACTGAATGCATTTTATATTCCAGGAATTTCTAAATACTTTATATTCATCATGTTTTTCCTCTAGTATATACATAGAAAATAGGATAATAACTAACACATAGGTCCTATTAATATTTGTTGAATGATTATGACATTATCGTAATATACAGTAGTAAAATTGACTTATAGAAACGGCAATTTGACAAAAATGCAGAATTCTAGTTCTTAGTTTTCTTTTCACAACTAGTTTTAAGCTGTTATTATTACCCTGGCCTTTTGTCAACTACCTTTGGGTTGTTCTTTTGGTGTTTCTTATGTTTAAGTTCCCATCATGACAATAACTTTCCTTCTTCTCATATTTTGCAATTAAAACTAACAAGAATATAGTCATTTAACTTCACAGAGTTCTTCTTTGTTCCTTATAATCCAAGATATTGTTTAAAAATATTATTTGGCATATTTTCCATTTCAGTAATTTGAGTTTCACTTTCATCATTAAAGCTAATCTAATTTATCCACTGTAAACAAGAACTTTTATTGGAAATTCACTGTATAGAAATTATATGTTAACAAAAAAAAAAAAAACAGGCTGAGGGCCATTGCCCTGGATAAGAGAGTATAAAAAGAAGTCACAGCAAACTTTTGGCTTTGAGTTTCTAAAAAGTTTCTAGAAGCTGATTAAAGAATTTTAAAAATTTAAAAAAGATAAATGGAAGTATAACTTTTAAAATAAATGATTATCAATCTCTTTTATATAGTTATTTACTATTTATTATAGATTTTTACTTATCACTACATAGAATCTTATTATTTGAGCTCTTCAAGAATATGTATGTATGTGTGTATACACGTTTCATTACATTTGCAACATTTTGTGTAGACCTTGAGAGAAAACTTATTGACCCAAAATGAATTTTAATTTCAAGATAAAGAGAAGTTAACCAATGAATTCTAAAAAATCAATAGCTTATGTATTAATTGTTTAATTTATATAAATTGAAATTTCAGATAATTCTAATAGCCCAGGCACTTCATTTTCAGTGTGTTAATTATTCAGTAGTTGTATAGATTTCAAGTATACATAAGGACCTGAAAAAGTCTTATCAAAATGTATATTGCTAAGCCTCATTATACAAATTCAAAGTCAGCATATCATTGAGGGCCTAGAAATCTGAAATCAACAAGCACCAAAGGTGTTTTGATGTATAAAATACAAGCATCACATCAGTGAAATAAGGACTAGTCAGGATGGCCTGGACAAGGGAAAAAAAAGCCAGACTTCTAAATCTCACTTTAACTTTATCGATCTTGTGATCATTAGAAAATAATTTACTTATTTAATATTGCTGTATTATCCTTAGCTCTAATATGAGCAAATTGAATTTGCATTTTTAACAAGGAAAATTTTATGTAACCCTTAAAATTTTCACAATTTTAAATCTATATCAATTGTATTAAATCCAAAGTTAAAACGCAAGTTTTTTTCCTCTCTAATAATCTATTTATGGTCAAGAATGAAAATTCAAATTGTATCCAATTTATAAGAAATAAGTTTCTGTATTTGAACCTGAGACTATGAGATCTTTGCATTTATGGTTTTGTGATTTGAGGATATTCAAAGTAATTTAGAACCTTTTGGTATTATTAAATAGAAATATTTATTTTAAAAGTTCTAATTCATATACTACAGAAAATAATTTCTATATAACCCTAATTCCACTTAGCTAAAATGCAATTGTATAACCCTCTCCCTCTCTCTCTCTCTTTTTTTTTTTTTCCCAAGAAGCATAGCAAGCATAAACAAACAAAAAGCGATGCCTAAGCTAAAACACAAAGAAGCTCTTTAATTTCCTTGATTTGCCATAGAGTACAGGGTTCGTTCAAGGACAATCTAATGCCTACATCTACAGAATGACTCTTAAGACAATATGTATAAAGCAATAATTCCAGGAGCTTATTTATCAAAGACAGCTTGTCTTTGGCCACTGTAACTTATAAGGGAAGCACATTGATACTTGTAAAACATATCCAAGACATAAAAGCTAAAACAAAACATGGGCATGTCAACATTTAGTTTACCTGAAAAAAATCTGTGAACAGAATTCTGGTAGCATAAATAATACTAATAATATCAAACCTTTATTGTGTGTTCTACAGTATCAAAATATGTTTTAATATGTCAGTGTTACAATTAGAGAAGATATCAACTGGCATGACAGTTTTTATCTTCTTGCAGAGATATCCCAAAACTAATAAATATCAGATTCATCACTGGAATCCAGGGACTTTTTCACTAAATCATGCTCTCAGATTAAATCTCTCAGAGTAAATAAGGAATTTTTCTTCACTCATGTAATGCAGCCTTCCCTTAACTACATCTGCTCCAATCACCTTCATTTCTACCATATTACATAACATCATGAACAATGTTTTTTGCTGATTTTTCTTTATATATAATAAGAAAGCATACTCCATGAACATGGTACCATATCTATTATGTTCTCTATGGTATTATCTTGAAGAATGGAATAGACGCTTCTTAGTTTTATTTACTGATTAGATAACAAATGAAAAGTATATTTTTATTTTACTTTCATTACTTTTATTTCTTTTCTTCCTTTCATTTAAAAAAATGAACAGCACATTTCTATTTATAGCCTAGTTTTGCTTCTGAAAAAGTCATGGCAAGACTTATTTTTGGTACAGTAAAGGAGATTCTTGAAACATATCCACTTACAGTTGTTGGGAACCGTGAAGGGTCTGAGACTTTACCCTACTCACAAGCTAACAATATAGCTGGCCAGTGTTTTATAGATATTGACAGAAACCACAAGACTCCTGAAGCAAAGACAAAGCAATGTATTACTCAAGGCACAGCAGGAAGCATAAGCTTCAAGTTCACATCAGTTTCCCTCACTACCCAAGACCTGTGGTCTAAGTACAGAGGTCTAAATGATTCTGTACACAAAGTAGTTTGTGTAACAACAGAGGAAGCTTAACCTTAGGAAAGCCCAATCTTATAAGGGAGGCTGTTGACAAACTTTGTAGATATTAGCTTTAGTTTCTTCTTCAAGAAGTAAATTCATTCTTCTCCCTGGAGGGACTCATCATCTTTATCATCCAAAGCTGGTTATAATACAAATATCCTTGGGAACATAGTCTAGAACATGGTTAACAAAACCATTCAGAAACCCAAAAGATACAAGGAAAATTATCTCCCCAAAATAGCCTGAATCGGATAAAATATAACAGATGTATGTGCCTTTTATTTTACTTGTGATTCTTTTCCTTTCAATTATCATGAATTGGTCTGCATGTAAATTACAACAAAATGGTTCAGTTTGATAAAGATGCTCCTATAATGATGGGACTGAAAGGAGATACAACCAGCCCATCCTAAAGGAAATCAGTCCTAAATATTCATTGGAAGGACTGATGCTGAAGCTGAAACTCCAATACTTCGGCCACCTAATGTGAAGAAATGACTCATTGGAAAAGACCCTGATGATGGAAAAATTGAAGGCAGGAGGAGAAGGGGAAAAGAGAGGATGAGATGGTTGGATGGCCTCACTGACTTGATGGACATGAGTTTGAGAAAGCTCCAGAAGTTGGTGATGGATAGGGAAGCCTGGCTTGATGCAGTCCCTGGGATCACAAAGAGTCAGACATGACTGAGCAACTGAACTGAACTGATAATGATATGGTTCAGTTGGTAAATAATCTACATGCAATGTGGGAGACCTAGGTTCCATCCCTGGGTTCGGATGATCCCCTGGAGAAGGGAAAGGCTACCCATTACAGTATTTTGGCCTGGAGAATTCCATGGACTGTACAGTACATGGGATCACAAAGAGTTGGACATGACTGAGTGACTTTCATTTTCATAATGATGTTAGACAATGAAAAATGAAAAATGTAATCATTTATATGTTTCAAAAACACTTATGTTTCCTTATTAGTATTTTTCTACCAGATGTGAAGCATCAACTCTTTAGAAAACACTCTGATGCTGGGAAAGACTGAAGGCAGGAGGGGAAGGGTATGACAGAGGATGGGATGGTTGGATGGCATCACTGACTTAATGGACAGGAGTTTGAGCAAGCTCTGGGAGATGATGAAGGACAGGGAAACCTAGTGTGCTGTCGTCTTTGAGGTTGCAAACGGACATGACTGAGAGATTGAACAGCAACAACAAATTTGCTACTCTGATATTTTTATATTTTCAGACTTAGTGTTTGGTCTGTCAGCAATTTTCCAACATAGATTATGCCATTCTAAGTTTTACATTTGGATATCTATGAATAAATAATCTTGGTAATACACACTTCCTAAGTCAGTGTTGATAAAATGCTTTGTAGATGAAAAGCAATTGATTGTCACTGTGCAAAATGTTTAAAGTGTCCCTGACCCTTGTGGATGAGAAATCAGCTGCAACAAATTTTATTTGATCAAAGTGTGTGAGACTGCAAGTGAAGTTGGGGAATAAACTGACCACTTGTAAGTGAAACGAATTATTTTAAATGGTGGTGATATACATTCAATAGGTAAACAATAAAAAAATTTTCAGTACCATATTTCTCATACAAACTACAATTAGGCTACAGTTAAAGAGGTGGCATTCAAAAGTAAGGGAATTAATACAATTTGAGGTTCAGTAGTTATACACATAAATGGCATCAAAGAGCATGGCATACACTTTGGAGACATTGTATCAGTGTATGTGCAAATACTTGTAAAAAGATTATACAGTTGAAACAGATGGCAGAGTAAGAGGATGTGGGACACACCTCCTCCGAGAGTGCATCAAAAATGCATGTACATGTGGGAAAAAAATCTCACTGGAAACGAACTAGAAACTATCAGAAAAGCTCCTATACAAACAAGGCTGTGGTAAACTGAGAAGGAGAATTAAGTAGGATGGGAAGAGAAGGGGTCACGCTGGACCCTATGACCCTGGGGTGGGGACTCAGGGAGATCACGGTGGAGGTCTCCCCCACAGAGTGTGTGACTCAGGCCTTATAATGAGCTCACCAGTCCTGCGAAGACAAGTCCCTCTGGCCACTCGGAGGGCCACTGGGTCTGACAGGAGGGCTCTGGGAAGCCTGGACTCCACTCGCAGGAGTGCAAATGCACCGGGTGCAAATGCGCCTGAAGAGGTGGCGAGGGCTGCTGGAGTGACTGCCCGGATCCCAGGGCCACCCTGGAATGTGGCCCAGCCTGAGTCAGGTGAGTGCTCCCGCTCTGCTCACTTCACGTCACGCCTTCACACTAGACGAAGGGCAGCCCTGACCAGAGAGAGAGCTCAGCCGGGGACACAGAGATGACTCAGGCCAGGGTGGCGTCTGTGTGGGCTCGGGCGGCCCTCACTTAGGCAGCATGTAGGCAGCAATCCCAGCCTCGGCACGGCTCCCCAGAGGGAGGGCTGGCGGAGGCTGGGCACTGCGGGCAGCTGTGCGGGAGGAGGGAGACCCGGGCCCGAGGCTGCGTCTGAGCAGCGTGCGGGCTGCCGTTGCTGCCACTTACGCGGACGGAATGTTGGAGGCGGCCTGGACCTCTGTCTGTGGTCAGGCTGCCTCAGCCTGCACCATCACAGGATCACAGACCACACCGGCCCCTCCTGTTCACCACTGACCCCCGCGCGTCAAGGGCCACAGAGCTGGGAGAGGGGAGAGCACGTACTCAAGGGGAGCTGACCCAGCTTGGATTCCCACCTCAGACCCAGCTCCAGCTCTAGACCCTCTCTCTCCGTCCCCACATCCTACCCAGGAGATAGCTTGCCAGCATCTGAGGAAAAGACGTTACTGTGTTCACGCCAGTCCAGCTTTCCCACCGAGGCACTGGGCACACACAGCCCATACAGGGACATTCCCTCATAAGGCCACGATTTCAAGACCACAGTGGGTAAAAATAAAACAATCGTCTATGTTCACAGAGACAGAGAAAGTTAAGCAAAGAAGACAGAGAACTAGTCAAATCCTGAAAAATATAATGACAGAAATAATTTACCAGATAAAGAATTCAAAGCACTAGTAATGAGAAGGGTAATTGAATTATGGAAAAGAATAGATTAACACAGTGAGAATGTTAATAAGAAAGTAAAAAATATATTTAAAAAGATCCAGGAAGGACTGGAGAATATCTAAAGTTTAAAAAAAAAATACTAGAAGGACTAAATAGAACACATAAATTATCTGGAAGGTAGAATAATGGAAATCACCCATTCAGATCAGCAAAGAGAAAAACAAAAGAAGAAGTAAGAACAGTTTAAGAGATCTCTGAAATAATAAAGCATTATAGGGGTCCTAGAAGGAGAAGGAAAAGGGTGTAAAGAATGTATTTGATAAAACGATGGCAGAAATTTTTCCAAACCTGATGAAGGAAACAAATATCCAGGTACAGAAAGTGCAGCGAGTCCCAAACAAGATGAACACAAAAAGATCCACACCAAGACACATTGTCATTAAGATGCTAAAAGTTAAGGAGAGAATTCTAGAGGCTGCAAGAAGGAATTCCCTCGTGGTTCAGTGGTTGGAGTCCACCTTTCCATGCAGGGGTTGTGGATTCAACCCCTGGTCTAGTATCTGGAGCCTGAATGCCACAAGGTGGGTAGGCCCATGTATCACAACTCCTTAGCACATGCTCTAGGGCTCACATCTGCAACTACGGAGCCCTCACGCCCTAGAGCCTGTGTCTGCAACAAGAGAAGCCACCACAATGAGAAGCTTGTGTGCCACAGATAAAGAGCAGCCCCTGCTCACCACAAGCAGGGGAGAAGAGCCCACAAGCATCAGTGAAGACCCAGCACAGCCAAAAATAAATATAATTAATACATTAATTTAAAATATCAGTGACTCTGTAAAGGCTGCAAGATAAAAAGAGTGATATGTAAGGGAACTACCATAAGTGTATTGGCTGATTTTTCTGCAGAAACTTTGCAGACCAGAGCAAGTGGCATGATATATTCAAAGTGCTGAAAGGGAAAAAAAAAAAAAAAAAAAAAAAAAAAAATACAAGCTTAGGATACTCTGCTCAACAAGATTAATATTTAGAATTGAAGGAGAAATAAATGCCCTTCCTGAGAAGCAAAACTAAAAGAGCTCACCAATACTAAACCTATACTAAACAATAATAATAATAAAAAGTTAAATTAGTCTTATCTAAGTGGAAAAGAAGAGGCTATGACAAAAGTAATAATCTTGTAGGTCTTTTAAAATGTGTTTGAACCTAAATGATTACAAGATTTAAACTAGTAGATTTAATTGTAGGTCAACATATATGAACCTCAATTTAATAAAAAATCAAAAACCTACAATAGATACACAAATACTAAAAAGAAAGGAATACAAGCATAGTACTGAATAAAATCATCAAAACACTAAGGAAGAGAAAACAAGAAATGTACAGAGAAGAACTACAAAAATGTAAAAAAAAAAAAAAAAAACAAGCAATAAAATGGCAATAAATACCTAACTATCAGTAGCCAATTAAAAGGCTTCCCATGTGGCACTAGAGGTAAAGAGCCCACCTGCCACTGTTTGAGACATAAGAGGTGTGGGTTTGATCTCTGGGTCAGAAAGACCCCTTGGAGAAGGGTATGGTAACCCACTCCATTCTTCTTGCCTGGAGAATCCCAAGAACAGAGGAGCCTGGTGAGCTACTGTCCATGGGGTTGCAAAGAATAAGACATGACTGAGCAACTAAGCACATATACATACATGAGTTTATCTTATATAATAACCTAATATGGGTCATATCATTGGAAATATTTTCCCCCTTTCAGTAAGTTGTCTTTTCATTTTGTGAATGGTTTCCTTTACGGAGCAAGAGCCTTTAAGTTTAACTAGGTCCCATTTATTTTTCATTTTTGTTTTTATTTCTTTTGCTTTAAGTGTTAGATAAAAATATATTTCTACAATTTATGCCAAAGAGTGTTCTCACTGTGTGTGTGTGTGTGTTCAGAGAAGGCAATGGCAATCCACTTTAGTACTCTTGCCTGGAAAATCCCATGGATGGAGGAGCCTGATAGGGTGCAGTCCATGGGGTCTCAAAGAGTCAGACAAGACTGAGCATCTTCACTTTCACTTTTCACTTTCATGTGTTGGAGAAAGAAATGGCAACCCACTCCAGTGTTCTTGCCTGGAGAGAATGCCAGGGACGGTGGAGCCTGGTGGGCTGCCGTCTATGGGGTCACACAGAGTCAGACACAATGACTTAGCAGCAGCAGCAGCAGCAGTGTGTGTGTGTTTCTCACATAAATGAGAAAGTGCCTGTTTTGCTTTATCTCTTATTTTGTTAAGTAAAGTTAGTATGTTGCATTAAAAAATCTATATATAGACAGCTCATGCAACTCAATAACAAAAAATTAATCATCTGGTTTTTAAAATGAGCAGAAGACCAGAAAAGACATTTTTTTTCCCCAAAAGGAGACATACAAATGACAAACAGGCACATGAAGAGATAGTCAGTGCTGCTAATTGTTAGAAAAAAATACAAATCAAAATCATAATGAGATATTACCTTACACCCATCAAAATGACTATCCTCCAAAAGATCACAAATGTTGGAAAGGATATTGGGAAAAGGGAACCCTTGTACACTGTTGGCTGGAATATAAATTGGTGCAACTACTATGGAAAAGTCTATATAGGTCCCTCAAAATACTAAAAATAGAGCTAACATATTATCCATCAATTCTACTGTTGTGTATATGGCTGAGGCAAACAAAACAGTAATTCAAAAGATACATGCACCCTAATATTTGTGACAGCATTATTCACAATAGGTAAAATATACAAGTGACCCAAATGTCCATCAACAGATGAATTCCAAAGGAAGAAATTTACACATTTATAATGGGTTATTACTCAAACATAGAAAGAGTTAAATTTGCCATTCACAGCAACATGGATGGACCTAGAGGTTATTATGCTTAGTCAAGTAAGACAGAGGAAGACAAATACTATATGTTATCACTTACATGTGAAATCTAAAAAAAAAAAAGAAAACAGAAAAACTCCAAACAACACGAATGTTCATAAAAGACAGATAAAGAGTCACAGAAACAGAAAACAAACAAATGGATACCAATGGGGAGAGGGAAGGTGGGAGTGGTAGGATAAGGGCATTGGATTCAGGGATACAGACCACTATTTATAAAATAGATAAACAACAGTGATATATAGCACAGGGAAATATAGACATTATTCCTTATAACTTTAGCGTATAATCTACAAAAACACACTGAACCATTATGCTGTATACTGGAAACTAACATAATATTGTATACCAACTATATTTCAATAAAAAAAGAAAGATATGGCTTCCTACATTGGAGAACATAATTAATGAAAAGAGGAAGTAGCATAACTGACTTAGAAAAGGAACATATAATTATTGATGAATTAAACAAAAAAAAACTTTAAAAATAAGCAATGCAGTGTTAGGCACTTCTAACATAAGTGAAATTAAAATAAGGAATGCATTTAGAGAATGTTTATGTGAAGTTCTTAAAATTAAACTGGAATAGCAAGCAAGAAAGAAACAGAGGGTCTTAACGTATGTTAAGATCCCAATTAGTCACAATATTAGGAAGGAAATCTTTGTTTTAAAAGGAAGAAATATCTTGACAAATGGAAGTGATTTTATTTTGTATATTAACAATAAATAAGTAAAACAGCACAATTTATAATCAGACCAGTAGTGGTAATTGATATCAAGAGATGAACAAGATATGGTAATACTTCAGAGAAAGACCAGCATATATTTTACCGCTAGAAAATTAAACAAAAGTTTTTATATGCAGTACCCTCTAATTCTCCTTTTATAGGAGAATGTCAGGAAAATTGGAAATATCAAGGGAATATTTCACCCAAAGATGGGCACAATAAAGGACAGAAACAGTAGAGACCTAGTAGAAACAGAAGAGATCAAGAGTTGGAAAGAATACATCAAAGAACAGTGCAGAAAAAATCTTGAACTAGATACCACATAATGTGATCAGTCACCCTGAGCCAGACCTTCTGTAGTGTGACGTCAAGTGAGATTTAGGAAGCGTTGCTGTCAGTAAAGCTAGTGGATGAGAAACCCTAAAAGATGATGTATCAAAGTGCCACACTCAGTATGTCAGCAAATTTGGAAAACACAGGAGTGGCCGCAGGACTGAAAAAGGTCAACTTCATTCCAGTTCTGAAGAAGGGCATGAAAGAATATTCAAACCATGGGACAATTGAACTCCTGTCCTGTGCTAGTACATGAAGTGAAGTCACTCAATCTTGTTCAACTCTTTGCAACCCCATGGACTGTAGTCTACCACGCTCCTCCGCCCATGGGATTTTCCAGGCAAGAATACTGGAATGGGTTGCCATTAGTAAGGTCATGCTCAAAATCTTGCATGCTAGGCTTCAGCATTATATGAACCAAGAACTTCCAGATATCCAAATCGGGTTTACAAAAGGCAGAGGAACCAGAGATCAAATTGCCAACATTTGCTGGATAATGCAGAAAGCAAGAAAGTTACAGAAAAACATCTCCTTCTGTTTCATTGCCTACACCAAAGTCTTTGACTGTATGGATCATAATAGACTGTGGAAAACTCTTAAAAAGATGGGAATACCAAACCATCGTTGCCTGTCTCCTGAGAAACCTGCATGAGGGTCAAGAAGCAACATTTAGAACCCCATATGGAACAACTGCCTGGTTCAGGATTGAGAAAGGAGTACAACAAAGCTGTTAACTGTCACCCTGTTTATTTAACATATAGGCTGAGCGCATCATGAGGAATGCCAGGCTGGATGAATTACAAGCTTGTATCAAGATAGGTGGGACAAACATCAACAACCTCAGATACGTGGGTGATACCACCCTAATGGAAGAAAGTGAAGAGGAACTAAAGCATCTTTTGATGAGGGTGAAGAAGAAGAGTGAAAAAGCCAGCTTAAAACTACATATTCAGAGAAGGCAATGGCACCCCACTCCAGTACTCTCGCCTGGAAAATCCCATGAATGGAGGAGCCTGGTGGGCTCCTTAAAAATCTAAAATTATGGCATCCGGTCCCATCATTTCATGGCAAATAGAAGGGGAAAAGGTGGAAACAGTAACCAATTTCCTCTTCTTGGGCTCTAAAATCACTGGTGACATTCATCGTGACTGCAGGCATGAAATCAGAAGATGATTGCTTCTTGACAGGAAAGCTATGACAAACATAGACAGTGTGTTGAAAAGAAAAAACATCACTTTGTATACAAAAGACTGGATTGTCAAGGCTATGGTCTTTCCAGTGGTCACATACAGTTGTGAGATACATATATACACACATACATATATATCATAAAGAAGGCAGAGCACCAAAAAATTGATGCTTTTGAACTGTGGTGCTATAGAAGACTCCTAGAGTCCATTGGACTGCAAGGAGATCCAACCAGTCCATCCTAAAGGAAATCAACCCTGAATATTTATTGGAAGGACTGATGCTGAAGCTGAAGCTCCATTATTTTGACCATTTGGTGAGAAGAGCTGACTCATTGGAAAAGACCCTGATCCTGGGAAGACTGAGGGCAAAAAGAAGAAGAGAGTGTCAGAGGATGAGGTGGCTGGATGTCATCACACATGCAATGGACACGAACTTGGGCAAATTTCGTGAGATGGTGAGGGACAGAGAGGCCTGGTGTGCTGCAATCCATGGGGTAGCGAAGAGTCCGACACCACTGGGCAACTGAAAAACAAGGGAATACAGAACACATATAATAATTATCAACGTGCCATTTGGTCCATGTTTCAGTAACAGGAATGGACACAACTTCAGCACAAAAATAAGAATCAGTTACTGCAATACAGTGAGCTGTTTTCCTGGTTGTTCTTGTATCTTGTTTTCCTCTGATCAACGACTGAAATACGGTTACAGGGTAGTAACTACTAACTTGGAATTGTTGTTCATTATGTAATTAGCAGTTGTTACAACCGGCTGTTGTAGGTGACTTCTTTTCAAGGATAAATTTACATTAAACTATTTCAGTTGTCAAGGAAATGACTGTGGCTATGCTTTCAGAATGCAAATGAAAATAGTCATTATTTCTCCTACTCACATCACAGCATAGAGTGAATGTACCCTAGAACCCCAGCAGAGTCCAGAAACACACTTTTTTTTTTCTAAATTGTAAAATAAAAGGTGAGGTTAGGTAATCTCTAACTTTCATTCCAAGTAAAGAATGATGTACTATCCTGGGTAAGACCCTGGAGCAAAGATATTAAGGATAAAATCTAAGGAGATATAAAATGAGTATGAACTTAATTATAAGCTATTGATATTTGTTCATTTATTTTAACGTTTATCATATTAAGATGTTAATAATGAGAGAAACTAGGTATAGTGTACATGGGAACTCTTTGTTCTATTGTTGCAATTATTCTGTAAAGTTCTCTCTACTGAGTTATGTTTACTTAAAATTAGATATTTCACAGAATATTTAAAATGTTTTTAATCAAGGTAAGGAGCTTATCTATTAACCCTCAAATTTTTGTTGTGTTCATTTTTGATTCCCTGAAGCCCCTTCTCCATTTTCAGGTAATCACTAATATGCTTTCTGCTTAAGTGGAATAAATTTTGAATTTTCTAGAGTTTTATTTAAAAAAATCCTTCAGATGCACTGTTTTTGGTCTTTATTCAACCAGCATGATTAATTTGGATTTCTTTCATCCAGCATAATTACTTAGGTATCCAGTCATTCAGTTATGCATTTCAGTGGTTCAATTCATTCCTTAGTGCTTCTGGATAATGTTATTTGTATGAAAGTTTCAATACCACAATTTTTCTCTCCATGGATCTATGAATGGATCTCTGAAGTTTTGGGGTATTATATATAAAGCTACTAGAAACATCACTGTATATGTTTTTATAAGCATTTAGAATTTCATTTCCCATTGGTAAATACTTAGAACTATCATGGCTATACTGCATGTTAGTTGCAATTTTAAAATTTTAAAGAAAGTTCTAAGCGAAATATTTGTAGTAATATTGTGCACCAGGGTTTCCCTGGTGGCTCAGAGGTTAAAGTGTCTGCCTCCAATGCGGGAGACCCGGGTTCAATCCCTGGGTCAGAAGATCCCCTGGAGAAGGAAATGGCAATCCACTCCAGTACTCTTGCCTGGAGAATCCCATGGACAGAGAAGCTTAGTAGGTTACAGTCCACGGGGTGGCAAAGAGTCGGACACGACTGAGCAACTTCACCTCACCTCACCTCATTGTGCATTCCAACTAACAGTGTATGAGATTTCTAGTCACTCTATAACCACTCCAGTACTTAGACTGGCTGTCTTTTTTTTTGTTTGTTTTAATTATTATTTTAGCAATATGAGGTGAAGTCGCTCAGTCGTGTCCGACTCTTTGCAATCCCGTGGACTGTAACCTACTAGGCTTCTCTGTCCATGGGGCAAGAATACTGGAGTGGATTGCCATTTCCTTCTCCAGGGGATCTTCCTGACCCAAGGATCGAACCCAGGTCTCCTGTATTGGAGGCAGACACTTTAACCTCTGAACCACCGGGGAAGCCCTATTATTTTAGCAATATAATAGATGTATAATACTATCTCATTATTGTGCTAATTTACATTTTGCAAATGACTAATGATATTGGACATTTTATGTGTTATTTGACCTCCATGTATCCTCTTGAGCCAAATATGTCTTCAGATGTTTTGCCTATTTTGTAATTGGGTTGTTTTCTTATTATTCAGTTTTGAATGGTTTTATAATCTAGAAGTATAAATCCATTATCACATGTGCCTCTGCATAATTAATAAGTAGGAGTCTTTATGGTGACTATTCTCAGAAGACAAATATCTTTAAATTTTTGGCCTAAGAAGAGGTCTATCTATTTATTTATACACTCATTTCTTTGCCACAGTTCCTTCCAAATTATTTACCTCCTGGCCATGTCAGCTATAGTCCATGAATCAATGTACGTTTTAACTTTGGGTCATGTTTCCTGAATGAAGCATATATCATGAGAATTTCATCCAGTAAGAGGATTATCTCTATCATTCTTCAGGGCTACTCCTTCTGGCTTGTGCCAGGATATTGTGCAGAACCCTTTGAAAAATAACTTCAGAATTATTAATCTAGAGAAAATGTAATATTAAGAATATAACAGAAGACAAGTGGTTTAGGTGCATCGTGACAGTATAGCTGAAATCAACATACAGAAAGTGCAAAACAACTTCTTGTGTTAATTGTGTATTAGAGATTTCCTAACTAATATAACATATGCCACTATCACTGAATAATACATTGTTATTGGAGTCTCCCAAATTTATAAATAACTAGAAGGCCAAAGCTCAAGTGGTTCTCCATTGTTATTTAATAGCAATCCAAGAAGTGGTTTTCAAAAGGTAACTAATTATTTTGTAAAGAAGGTAGGGATTGTTGTAAACCTCCAATTATCGATATAATCCTCTTAACTCAGCTTGCCACTATTCCACATATTTTAGACATGACTTTTTAGATTCTGGTGAAATATTTAAGTCTGTGTACTAAACTATGACATAAAATACAATAGCTGGCCTAACTTCACTACTTAGGTCTTCTTCATTGAATTGTAAAGTTCAGTAAGGCTAAAACAAAAATTGCCACTCTCGCATTCACAACTTTGATAGCAACAGCTCCCTGTAATTCTCCTGAGGCTGCTTTTGTGGCAGAGAGAGAACATTCTAAAAGTTTCCCCCTTGCTTCTTGCACATGGGCTCTAATTCTCTTCATAGATCATGGACAAATTGCAAGGATCGTGGCAGTTGTGAAGCATAGCTCGTCAAAAAATATGCACAGAAACTAAAGAACTAAGTACATTTTGGATACCCCATTGTATCTTACCTTGGGTAGAACGTATGTTACAAATCCATTTATTATCTGCTGCTCATCAAACACTGCTCTGTTTGGTGAACTGTAGTGGCACTCAAGATGCATAGGAGGTAGTTACAAAAATCTTCATAAGGTCTGACTATTTTTTTCTTTACCTGTATTCAGACTTTCTCAAGAAAAGTAATAGATGATTCAGTGCTTATGATCATAAGCTATGTTTATAGTGCTTAAGATCAATTTAGATGTCTTCCTCAAGGGTACTTGTCCTCCCATTTATTGAAAGGACTCTGAGTCTATGATCTGACGTCTGGAAGCTGGCAAAGGACTGTGACTCTGTTGTAGTGTGTCAACAATAAATTCAGCTTGCCAGACTTAGAATTATTAAATTTATGCAAATTAAACACGCTTTTTGTGAAATATGCAAATATTTCATTCTTTTTATTCCATAAATATTTTCGCTTCTAAGGAAATATTTAAGAATCAAGCTATTTTGCCACTCTTGTTGCAGAAAATTCACCATTCTTCTTTATAGAATATTGATTACAATCATCTTTCTCTTTATCATTAATTCACAAGTAAAAATCCATGATAGGTGTATTTGATTGATGGAGCCATCACTCTACCTGTAAGGATGGTAGAAAAGCAATGTTTTAATAAGAATAGAGAATAGCACTTGAGAACTGGTAATGAAATTCTTTACTACCCATAAGCTCTGTGAGTTGAGGGAGTCAGTTTTGTATTGTACTTCAGTTTCTTCATCTACAAACTAGGAATAATAGCAACTACCTATGAGGGCCACAGATAAGATTCAATTATTTAATTAATATAAAATTCTCTTAACATAAGTTCAGTATGAAAGTGAAAGCGAAGTCGCTCAGTTGTGTCCAACTTTTTGTGACACCATGGTCTGTAGCCTACCAGGCTCCTTCCTCCATGGGATTCTCCAGGCAAGAGTACTGGAGTGAGTTGCCATTTCCTTCTTCAGGGGATCTTCCTGACCCAGGGATCGAACCCAGGTCTCCTGCATCCCAGGCAGATGCTTTAACCCCTGAGCCACCAGGGAATGGACTCAATTAATATTAGCTTCTTTCCAACAATATCATTACTATTATCATTATTTGACATGTTCAACTTATTCATAGGATAAAATCCTCTGCTTTCTCCAATATTCATAAGGTCAGAAAGTTCCCACATTTAGAAGTGCAATTGTGGTATCCTGAGTCAAAAAGAGTAAGTTCAGTTCAGTTCAGTAGCTCAGTTGCTCAGTCATGTCTGACTCTTTGTGACCGCATGAATCGCAGTATGCCAGGCCTCCCTGTCCATCACCAACTCCTGAGTGCTATATAAATTAAGCATTCAATTCACTGTCAATCAAAGTTTTCTTTCATTCATTTCTTTCATTCATTTCATCCTACCTATCTAAAACATTTTGCCCATTTTCCATGTTATAATTTACAGCCATCCAAGTCAAGATTTTTGTATCTGGAGCTGTTGACCATCACCTGGCACTCACTGTGCCAATATAATTAAAAGTTTTGGAGATTGTCACTATATCATGTAAAACAAGCCTCATTAATTATGTTGCTTTATAATACCATCCTTGATTTTGTGAATATCACTACCCACATTGCAGTAGTGGTTTATAAAAGTAGTGTTAAAATCACTGAGGCAGACATTGATTGACTTATCTACATCATTGCTTATAGAATTATGTTTTTGCAGCCTACGAATAGATAAGATAGTAACGGGGAAATGAACCACAGAAAACTAAGGAACTAAAATCTTTTATAAATTAGTCTGCTAATTGTATATAAAGAATTTGTATAACAGTGTTTCAGAGTAGGCATGACTTTAGAGAAGCAAGCTGATGAGAGTCTGGACTTATTACTGGCAGAAAAATATGAATAATAGCTTTGATTTTACAAGGAAAAATAATCAGAAGTACTTTATGATGGGTTGCATTAAATAGGATTGCAGCTTGATTAGGACTGTATCAAAGTGATTATTGATATAAATGATTCAGTTTAGTTCAATTCAATTCAGTCACTCAGTTGTGTCCGACTCCTTGTGATCCCATGAATCGCAGCACGCCAGGCCTCCTTGTCCAACACCAACTCCTGGAGTTCATTCAAACTCACATCCATCAAGTTGGTGATGCCATCCAGCCATCTCATCCTCGGTCGTCTCCTTCTCCTCCTGCCCCCAATCCCTCCCAGCATCAGAGTCTTATCCAACTCTTCACATGAGGTGGCCAAAGTACTGGAGTTTCAGCTTTAGCATTATTCCTTCCAAAGAAATCCCAGGACTGATCTCCTTTATGATGGACTGGTTGGATCTGCTTGCAGCCCAAGGGACTCTCAAGAGCATTCTCTAACACCACAGTTCAAAAGCATCAATTCTTTGGTGCTCAACTTTTTTCACTATCCAACTCTCACATCCATACATGACCACTGGAAAAACCATAGCCCTGACCAGCTGGACATTAGTTGGCAAAGTAATGTCTTTGTTTTTAAATATGTTATCTAGGTTGGTCATAACTTTTCTTCCAAGGAGTAAGCGTCTTTTAATTTCATGGCTGCAATCACCATCTGCAGTGATTTTGGAGTATCGCCCCCCACCCCCCCACCCCCCGCCAAAAAATATAAATAACGTCTGACACTGTTTCCACTGTTTCCCCATCTATTTCCCAAGAAGTGATGGGACCAGATGCCATGATCTTTGTTTTCTGAATGTTGAGCTTTAAACCAACTTTTTCACTCTCCTCTTTCACTTTCATCAAGAGGCTTTTTAGTTCCTCTTCTCTTTCTGAGATAAGCGTGGTGTCATCGGCATATCTGAGGTTACTGACATTTCTCCCAGCGATCTTGATTCCAGCTTGTGCTTCTGCCAGCCCAGCTTTTCTCATGATGTACTCTGCATATAAGTTAAATAAGCAGGGTGACAATATGCAGCCTTGACATACTCCTTTTCCTATTTGGAAGCAGTCTGTTGCTTCATGTCCATAAAAATATCAATTTTGGATTACAGATGATAGGTTCATTATAGGAGTCACTGATTTTGAATTAGCATGAGTATATTCACAGGCTTCCCTGTGGCTCAGAGGATAAAGCATCTGCTTGCAATGCAGGAGACCCAGGTTCTATCCCTGGGTTGGGAAGATCCCCTAGAGAAGGAAATGGCAACCCACTCCAGTATTCTTGCCTGGAGAATCCCATGGACAGAGGAGCCTGAGTGGGCTACAGTCCATGGGGTCACAAAGAGTCGGACACGACTGAGCAACTTGACTTCACTTCACATATTCACAGGCTGCTCTTGCACCTAGGTGTGCAGTTTTGAAAGTTGTCAAAGATACCGGGTGAGGAGTTCATTATAAATGTCTATATCATCAATATTGCAGTGATTGTTAAGGTCATGGAAGTGGTTGAAACTGTTAAGACTGGAAGCAAATAAGAAGAATAAAAATAATTTAGTAAAATGTCTTCAGGAACACCCTCATCTGGATGTGAGTTTAGGCAAAAGAGAAAACATGAGACTTAGAGAGGTGATGAGAAAATGGCCACAGGGTATAATACAGCCCAAGATGGAAGATATTATGAAGCTATTGTACTGTGTGATGCAGAAAAGTCACAGAAGCCAGCGAAAAATGAAAATGTCCCTCCTCAGGAAAAACTGCTATGAAATGCAGAAGTTGAATATAAATGTTTTACAAAGTTAATGTCTATATGATTAAGAGTTTATAAAAAAGAGTTGAGAGAAGAAGGCAGTCATAGAAATAGAATATTCTGTACACAGAAGAAAACCTATACAAGTACAAAATAAAGAAATGAAGCAAGAAAATTTGTTCATTCAAATACCTTTGACATACAAATAAGAATAGTCACCAAAATCAAAAGAAAAATATTCTCCCAGAGACCCTTGGTCAAATTTCCTAGTTAGAATCCTGATATCCTTTAGTATTCACCATTTAATTAGCATTATTTCTCCTCTTTCTAAATAATGAAAGATGAAAATCCAAGTATCTAAGTATCAACTAATTTTCATATAAATTACTAATAAAAATACCTGAACCAAAAGGTAATTTTCTCATTATAATACTGAAAATGATAATAATTACTAATTTATTTTGCTAAATATCCTTTATAATTTATAGTTTTGATTGGAGCTTTCCCAATAAATCTCTTGTATGAAACAATAGATATAATTGGAAGTCGTCAATCAATAATTTTTATTTGAAAATGTCATAAGCAGAGTAAGCATATTTTACTCAATTTGAAATAGGCTCAGTATTGAATAACACATTCTTTAGGTTTACCCTCTAAAAGTTCAGATTTCCAGTTTTGTTTGAACACGAGGGGTGGTGGGGGTAGGAAATGAATATTCTTCATTAGCATAAAACTGAAATAGAAGAAATGAGGGCTAACACCAAAAGCAATATACAAGCATAGTGTTTTTTTTTTTCTTGACATAGAGATACAAGGTTAGTTTCTGCTAATATTGGTTGGTGTCCGGAAGTTTCTACTAAACTGCTATTCTGAAATAATAAAAATTAGACTTTGCCTAGAGTACATAAGTGAAGTGGAGGTCAGTGAGCTATGTCTGACTTTTCACAACCCAATGGACTACACAGTCCATGGAACTCTCCAGGCCAGAATACTGGAGTGGGTAGCCTTTCGCTTCTCCAGGGGATCTTCCCAACCAGGGATCAAGCCCAGGGCTCCCACACTGCAGGCGGATGCTTTAGCAGGTGAGCCAGCAGGGAAGCCCTGAGTGCATAATCTGTGACCACTGGCAAGACCTCATTGTTAACAGACTTTGATAATCAGAAAATATACTTTAAAATGTTTGGAGTATTATATGAAATCATAGATAAATGGGCCAATAAATAAGCATATTTTACTACTATGAAAGAATGAATACAGCATTTGAGGCCATGTGTATCATCCAAATCAGAAACTTCTTTGATGACCCAGCCAAGTCTTTGCTGTAGAGACACCATTCTCAGGAGATAAAGACTGCATTTTATTAAGACAAAGGGTATGGATTTGCATACACTGGACTCCCCTAAACAAAATTTTTTGACTAATCTTCAATGTAATGATTATGCCAAAAATAATAATCAGTTTTATGTTTACCTGTTACACTGGTGTGGAGACTTATGATTATGTATTAATTATATTTTAAATTCAAAGATATCGTGTATTGATTATTAAGTGGGGGCTTCCCTGTGGCTCAGATGGTAAAGAATCTGCCTGCAGTGTAGAAGTCCTGGGCTAGATTTCCGGCTTGGAAAGATCTCCTGGAGAAGGAAATGACCCCCCACTCCAGTATTGCTGCCTGGAGAATCCCACAGACAGAGGAGCCTGGCGGACTACAACCCATGGGGCTGCAAGGAGTTGGACACAACTGAGTGACTAATGCTATTGATTATTAACACAAAGCCATAAAGGCATTGAGAAAAAAAATTACTTTGCTTTTTTGAAATTATTAAAAGCTAACTAGCTCAGAGCACTTTTATAAAAAAATGATCTCAGATCATTCAGAACGTTATTCATTTTTTTATTTCAAATTAGATACATCACCACATGTACTCACACTTGAATGTAGTAACATAGCAAGTAACTTTTGTTTGTAATTAAATATTTGTGCTTTTTTAATGTTAGTAGGAATGTTACATTTTGTCCTCCCTTCAAACTTCTTCCTTCCATTCTTTAGCAGGAGGCAAGGTGTCTGCCTGTCTCTGTAATATGAATGGTTGAACATTTCCTGTAAAGAATGGAATACAGTATGCTGTAGGAATTGCATAAAAATCCTCCCTGAATAGAAAAAAATGGCTCTGGGACCTTGGATGTCACTTCCAGGAGAGACAAATTTATAAGCATAACAATCTGTCTTTTATAACTGACATCTAAGGTCCCAGAGGCCTTTTCCCTATCACTAAAGATATTTCATGCATTTCCTACAATATGAAAAAAACTGTGAGTGCAACATTTAGACATTTTTGCTGCACATAAAAGGAATTTTTTTAATTTTGTTGTAGATCCATACCCAAAATCAATTTTAATATTAAAGTTTCATCTTCAAAAGAAATGAGACTTCTACAGAATTGCAATAAAGAAATGCTAAAAGATTAAGCTTACTTAGCAATTTAATATTTCACCAGGAACTAATAATAAAGAGGCCGTCTACCCTTGTAGTGTAACAGTCACCAAGTGAGGTATATTCTCTTTGGGACTTAAAGAGGTGTGGCCGTCACTCATAGAACAGTGGCAGAAACACAAATGACTGCTTTAGTGGCCTGAAGAGCTAACTGAGCTTTTCAAAGTGGCATTTGCCATGGATATCTAAGGCATTAAGAAAAATAATAACTGTAGCTCAAGGAGGCTAAAAGATACAACACTACAATGCTGTAGAAATTATCCTAAAACTGTTGGAAAGCATGTAAATGTCTTGACCAATCAGTGGGGTCATGCAGACATAAAGGCTTGATTCCACCTTCAGGGCAAAAATTTTTTTTCAAAGATTCATTTCTGCTTATGACCAAAATTGCACTACTTTGTCAGAGTTAAGCAGAGAATATAACAATATGGATTCCACTGATCTATGAGCGTGGAAAAATCACTTCACTTAAGCTTACTTTTGCTTCTCTAAGCAATGTTTTGTAGTTTTCAGGACACAGGTCTTGTACATATTTAATTATATTAGTCAACAAAATAATGCATATTTTGGGTGCTATTATGTATAGTATTTCTACATTTAATCACGTTTTTATTGCTAGTAAATAGAAGTTATAGGTTAACATCTGTATTGGTTGCTCATTCATTCATGCTTTTAATAACATGGAGCTATCCATTTTAAAAGGGTGAGTTTTATGGTATGTAAATTATGTCAATAAAGTTGACTCAAGAAGAAATATGCAGTGCCCTTACTGTGTAAGTGTTAGTCACTCAGTTGTGTCTGACTCTTTGCAACCCCATGGACTGTAGCCCTCCAGGCTCCTCTGTCCATAAGATTCTCCATGCAAGAACACTGGAGTGGGTTGCCATTCCCTTCTCCAGGGGATCTTCCTGACCCAGGGATCATACCGGGGTCTCCTGCATTGCAGGCAGATTCTTTCCCACCTTGAGCCACCAGGGGACCCCCTATTGTATAAGATTTTTATAGACAGAAAAATGAGATATTTCCTGTAACATGTTTACCACAGTCCTAAAAAACAAATGAGGCTTCCCTGATAGCTAAGTTGGAATTTTTGGTTAAGAATCCGCCTGCATTGCAGGAGACGCCAGTTCGATTCCTGGGTCAGGAATATCCGCTGGAGAAGGGATAGGCTACCTGCTCCAGTATTCTTGGACTTCCCTTGTGACTCAGCTGGTAAAGAATCTGCCTAATGCTTGACAAAAATTATTATAGCTCTTATCATTATTTTAATTCTGTATAGATACATATTTTCTTTACTATATACTAAGCATTCATTGTCACATATACACTTAAGAATTCATGTAGAATATTACCTACATATATAAACAGGATATATCACTGGAGATTTTCAAATATTTTAATATTCTTGTCAAAGATCCTTATGAAAACAAAAATTATCATGGGTTTCAATCTCCAAATGGAGTCCTTTAAAGTTATTCTCAGTTGCCTGCTTTTAATACTCCCGCTCATACAATTGCCTTGCTTACCCAGAATTTCACTGTTTCACTTTGTTGACAGTCATGCTCAGAAAACTTTCATGTGAGTGCTTTGCTCACATCTTTCCTCAAAGTTACTTGCTGACACTCTTTGTCTTAATCTTCGAGAAGGATGACTGTTTCTTATTGAACACGTTTGTTGAGCTCCTGTGCTTCACAGTTTATTATTGCAACTACTGTCTCTTCGCCTTCCATCCACAGCATTCTTGGCAATAGAAATTTAAATTCCTCTAGAGATGAATTTATTTATATGCAATATTAAGTAAAAAAATAAGGTAAGAGTAACAGTAATAATTATACATACATGTAGGGCTTCCCAGGTAGCTCAAACAGTAAAGAATCTGCCTGCAATGCATGAGACCTGGGTTCAGTCCCTGAGTTGGGAAGATCCCCTGGAGAAGTGCATAGCAATTCACTCCACTAGTCTTCCCTGGAGAATTCCACGGACAGAGGAGCCTGGCGGGCTACAGTCCGTGAGGTCACAAAGAGTCGACTGAGTGACTTCACTTCACTTCACATACCGTTCTATATACACATGTATATAGTTGAATCCACAAAACAAGTATGAACTGGGTGCTAATTATATTTCTATTTGCAACTAAATTTGTAGAACAGAGTAATTAAATGGCTTCTCTAAATTATGACCATGTTTAAGCAGCCTCATACTGAGGCAGTCTGCATTCTTATAACTAGAATCTCAAACATTATATTCCCTTACCATTCAAAATTCTCTTTTTTGATAAGATGAGTAATATTAAATTAGTTACAATGAATTACAGAACTTAAATGATCCATGGTTAAATCAATTCATTTTATATCCTGGAGCAAAAATATAATGATAGGCATAGATTTCATATTTTTAACATTTAAGTTCAAGGTGACTATATTCAGAACTCACATTCAAACTTATATAATGTAGCTTCACATTCCGCCTTTAAAATGTTAGTCCTTCTTGGACAATTAACTTGGATTCCAAGTAAGATTGCAGGACATTATGTTTCCATAAAACAGATATGTCCCTGTGCTTTAATTAACTTGTATCTTAAAGCTATGCATCAAATGTTGGCTTGTAGATGCCTTAGAGAAGTTTTTGGCTACATACATTTTGAAGGTGTTTCTGAATGAATTGTCTAAATATAATGAAAAGTTAATGACATTATTTTGCTATATTATTCACAGTTCTTTAAAAATCACTCTTGATACTGTTTTTAGCTAGCCTTAAACTCAGTCACAGACTATCTAAACATAAATATATATATATATATATATATATATATATATGTATAAATGTATGCCCAGGTGCTAAGTCACATCAGTTATGTCTGACTCTTTGAGACTTCATGAACTGTAGCCCTTCAGGCTCCTCTGTCCATGGGATTCTCCAGGCAAGAATACCAGTGTGGGTTGCTATGTCCTCATCCAGGGGATCTCCCTTACCCAGGGATAGAACCTGCATCTCTTATGTCTCCTGCATTGGCACGCAGGTTCTTTAACATATATATAAACCTTATATTTACATATGCTATGAACCTTAGTGTGCAAAACTGTAACCTGTCTATGCAGAAGAGGCACACAGATCACAGTCTCTCAGATCAGTCTTCACTTTGAATGAACATTTCAATGTGATCCAAGTAAACTCCTCTTAAGAAGTTCATATGTGATTTCTACTTATGGTGATGAAAGAAATCCAGTTGATTCAACATAACATATTACATTTAAATTATTTAGAAAGACATAGATATAGTTCTCATTTCTGTATTTTATTATTTGACTATTTGTGCTCAGCTTTATGACATTCTTTGTTTCCAAAATGAGTTTTCATACAGCTTTTGCAAATGATTGTCCCCATCATCATGTAATGTATCTTCTATAGTTTCACAATGCTTTATTTCAGGTGTTTATGGAGATAAGGCCACTGAAAACAGCTTCCAGCAAATAGGGTGGTATAATAAACACCTATTTTATATCCCTTTTCCATTTTAATTTGATTGCTGAGGACTACTAAAAATTGGCAAATAAATCAATTTTCTTTTTGCTCAGTATTTTTAAAAATTCAGTAGCTCTTGTTACCTAGCATATAATACAAAGCATATGTAATGCTTGGAGTAAATTTACAAAGAGTAAAATTTAGATAGATGGAGTCTGTTATTTGGAATTCTAGTATTCTCAGGATATTTAAAAGGGTGATAATGATGATGAGCTAACAAAAGTAAAACTCAAGAAAAAAGTGAAAGTGAAAGTGAAGTCGCTCAGTCGTGTCCCACTCTTTGCGACCCTGTGGACTGTAGCCTACCAGGCTTCTCTGTCCATGGGATTCTCTGGGCAAGAATACTGGAGTGGGTTACCATTTCCTTCTCCAAGGGATCTTCCCAACCCAGGGATCGAACCTGTGTCTCCCACATCAGAGGCGGACGCTTTAACCTCTGAGCCACCAGGGAATATATAAAGAGATCTGAGCATACCACTATCAGAAATTAAAGCCAGAAAATATTAACTTGTTAAATATTTCCAAGTAACAAAACAAGGCACAGGAAATAGTTACTTAAAAAAAAAAAAAAACTATGTATGTCATTAATGAACGAGGGGCATATATTAGACTGTCATGTCCCTATTTGAATTATTGGCACATCTGTTCAGATTCTTCATTATTTGTAACCTGAAGGAAGGCCTTCAGGTCTTAGCAGCCACTTTAAGAAGTGGCTTTAAGAAGCCAAACCCCGTCTTCATTTTCAATTCAAAAGTTGGAAACCAGCCAGTCTTAGCCTTAATTGGGACCTTAATTGGGTCTTTGATGCCCTAATTATAAATAAGGTAATTGTAGTAATTATAGATGAATTAGAGTAATAATTTTAAAATCAATTTTAAGTACTTACAAAATAGATGTTTAATATGACAGCACCACCTCAAACACTGTGATGCTTTCTACTACCTACACGCAGGCGTGTTCAGCCACTTCAGTCGTGTCCGAGTCTTTGCAACCTGTGGACAATGGCCCACCAGGCTCCTCTGTCCATGGGATTCTCCAGGCAAGAATACTGAAGTGAGTTGCTAAGCCCTCCTCCAGGTGATCTTCCCAACCCAGGAATCAAACCTGTATCCCCTGCATCTCCTGTATTGCAGGCAGGTACTTTACCCACTGAGCCACATGGGAAGCCCCACTACATACATATCTCTCCTTAAATCTGGCTTAGACTTCAGGAAATTGAAATTACATAATTACACATATATTTTTATGATGAATCGAATTCTTATCCTATCCCCCAAGATTTTTTTAGAAAGTAGTATAATATTTAAATAAAAAGACTAATATCACAAAGTTAAAACAATGTATATGCACACGGTGTGTGTGTGTGTGTGTGTGTGTGTGTGTGTGTGTGTGTTCAGTCGCTCAATCGAGTCCAACTCTTTGTGGCACCATGTAATGTAGACTGCCAGACTCGTAGGCCCATGGAACTTTCCAGGGAAGAATACTGGAGTTGGATACCATTTCCTGCTCCAGGGGATCTTCCTGACTCTGGGATGGAACCCACATCACTTGCATCTCCTGCATTGACAGGCAGATTCTTTACCACTAGCGAAACAATAAATGGCACTGTTCAATTTTGAACATAGATTCAATTCCAAAATCCACAATCTATTTAAAATGCTATTTCATCATTTCTGTAGGTGAATTATTAAACAGATAAATGAATGCCTATTCTTATTAGCTTGAACTTCTAAATATTAAAAATGTTAATGCCTTATTTGAAATAATAAACCATATTTTATTGTACCTTTAAATAAGTATTTCTCTTGTTTGAATCCCATCCTACTTAAGGGGTGGCTTATTTATTTTCTAACTTTGTAACCACCAAATATCTGTTGCACACTTAAAAAAAAATCATCTGTGCTAATCGCCTTTCAGCAATTATATGTCCTTCTCTAATGAAGCAGAATACAATCAGCTCAGATTTTAATTTTAACATCTATGTCTGCTTTTTAAACAAAACCACATAACCAACACACAGCCCTTTCATTTGTTACAATTGTCTTGACTATAACTTTGACCAAAATAACGATTAAATTAACATATACTGTACGTTCATTTTGTTTCTGTCTTGACAGAAATGTTTGGGAAATAGTTGTCAAAGTCTCAGATAACTATCAAATCTTGGCCCAGCTACTTGCACCTGTGCGATATTGTACTACAATCTGCTTCTTCTGAAAACGAAGAAATAAAACCTATTGATTATATTTGTTGAGAGTTAAAATATAATACCTACCCAACTCTGCCAGGGAGGTAGTTGAAGTGGAGAGTAATAAATTGTATCTATAATTATAAAATGACCACAATATCTTGATGATGATACAGCCTAATAATTATTTATACCCATGGAACCCACTACCTGTCAAGTTCAACTGCATATTTCTCTGTATGCTGCCAAACTTGACAACACTGCTGACTGAACTGAGTTCTTTCAAGCCTATTTCCAGCTCATATCCTGGAGGAAATAGTACTCCACTTAAAATAATAAAATATACTAACAAGAAAATACATTTGTACTTTCCTATTAGAATAACTAATGACATTATGATTGAAAATATCAAAAAGATGTGAAAGTGCCAGAGATTTATTTCAACTTCTAATCTCAAAATTGTAAATGTACATCCCAAGGTTTTAATTTTCTGTTGATCTATTTTTATACTCACTGATAATTTCCTCAGTTTTCCATGGTACGAGATGAACATCTCAAAGGCCTTATTTATTTCTCCTGCTTTTCTGATTTCTGTAATTTTTAGGTTTTCTCTTAGTTTCCACCTCCTTGGTGAAATTATCTGATCATACACTTTTTTCATTTTTTCCATTAGAAAAATCTAACATATTACACATATCTACTTCACATTTCTCATCTGATCTTTCTGACATCTGTGTTATATCTCATTCTGCTTCTGAAGTTTTCTTTGTCTTTTCGGACAGTGTTTTTTTTTTTTCTGTGCACCTTGTAATTTTTGGCTGAGTGGCAAAAATGTTTTTGGGACACATGATAAGGGTTGGTTGGCTGACTGGCCATTTTTTTATTTAAATGCTTTTGTGGTTGTAGAATGGACTCAGTAACACTAATTAACTGACTTGAAATCTGTTAAGCTGAAATTTTTTAATTTCCATTTTATAGTGTAACATGTAGATCAACTTTTATAAATATCCTATATGCAGTTGAAAATGTATGTTCCACTGGGCACATGTCCAGAGACCAATGAGTAATGAAATTCTTTAAATATGTTATATATACCTTATATTTTCTGTTGTTTTGTTTTAAACATTTATCAATACCTTAATGAGGTATTTTAAAACCTCTCATCATGTTGGTGTATTTATCAATTTCTCATGTCAAAAAAATGGAAATTTGCTTTATATTTTTGAAATTGTTATTCTTATATATACACTTAACTTTTATATCCCCTTTGTATGTTAAAGAGCTTTTCATATGGTTTAGGTTCATCCTTTGACCCTAAAATATTTTCCTTTAAAATCTATCTGTCAGAAATTGCGCAGTTATATCATTTTATTTGCTAGTATTTGCAGAATAATTTTAATTTGTATTTTATAATTTCAAACTAAATTAATCTTTTGAATTTAGGCATGTGCCTTGGAAACGGAATGTAGCTATTATAAAACAAGCATTTTAACATTGAAAAATTTATATTAGAGTCACTCTTAAATGATTGAGTTTACTAGGACTCATACTAACTTCAAAGTACAAATCAGTCTGGAAATTTATTTGTTAAGTGAGTACAAAATTCAACTGTCACCTTCTTATTTACACCCTATTTTTTAAAACCTCATCATCTGGTGAAAAAACTTGAAAATATGAGTGTTTTCTACTTTTAACAGCTTTAATTGCTGAGGGTAATGACTCTGAAAAGAAATTATATTTTTATTGCCTGGGATGATCTTCCAGTGCAGAATTTTTCAGCATAGCAGTGCAAGTCCTGGGGGATTATGCTAATAGACTGTGTTGTCACCAATAAACACCTTGTTGGATTGGTAGTTATTTCATGGGAAAAAAAAAGGAGTCAATCTTCTTTTAAATACACTGTGAAATGAAGGGCATGTAAGCTTAAGAGCAATTATTCCCATTATGCACACTTTTATGAGTCAAGATATTGAGATAACAAGGAAAATATGTAAAATAGGCATGTACAGAAAGCTCAGCAAAGATGAGATTTTCACTGAGTATAATAGATCAAAATGCGAATAGGTACATAACACATTTGTAAAATTTTTAAATTGATCATTTTATGCAATACAGAAATGTCTTAATTGATACTTAATTTCATCAAGTGACTAAGTTGCGTCTAATGGCAGATTATGCATTATTAGGGAGGGAAGATCATTTCTATTTTCTATCAAGTATGTAGGTAATGTTATTCAGAATACATCAAAAAATCAGAATTTTAACATTAATAATAAATTTCTACTAGGTAAGGAAAAAATAGCAAGTTATCAACAGGACACTCAAGTCTCATGAAAGTCACTTTCTGGATCATCTGATCACCTTCCATTATGTCATCTCTCTAGCACTTTTTAATTAAAAAGTGATAAACATTGCCCCATGTTCTGTTAAATGGAATGTTTAGGAGCACATAAAGTTGAGAATTTTCTTACGCTTCAATCATACACTTATAAAAGGACTGTAAATTGAAATCTGGGTAGGGGAGATTTTTCAATATACAAGTATTTAATATTGGAAAGAAGTGATAGAAACTGTTTTGCTTATTTAAGCAAAGTTCATCAACAACCTAAATATTTCAAAATTATTTAGTCAACTTAAAAATTGTACATTTGAGAATTTATAAAAGGAAATCATTCAGTTTACTGAAGACTGTGAAAATGTCAAAATTTATTTCTTTCTTTATTTACTCTTGAGATAGTACTCATACTAGTCTTTTGTGCAGCAAGTTGCCAGAAATGTAGTGGCTTAAAACACCTATTTATTGTCTAGCAGTTTTCGTAGGTTAGGAGTCCAAGCACAGCTTGTTCAAGTATTCTGTTCAGAAACTCACAAAGATGCAAAATGGTATCATTTGCTTTCTCATGTGGGAGATGGATTCTGGAAGTATTTTCTTCCAAGCTCATTCACATGGTTAGCAGAATGTACTTCCTTATGATTATGGAACCAAGGCCCCAGTTTCCATTGGTTGTGGCTGTCGGTCATCTCCATGTCCAAGAAACTGCCTGCGCTTCCTGGCCAGGAGAGAATTTCCATCAGCATTTTCACAACACCTCTGTTTAGTTCTCTGAGGTCAGCAGGAGAATAACCCTTAGACAACCTGGCAAGATGGACTTTTATATGTGCATTGTAATCTAGTCATGGGAGTGACATCACATTCCCTTTGTTATACTCTCCTTGTTAGAAGCAAGTCAAAATTTCCATCCACACTCAAGGGGATGAGCTTATATAAGAATTTGACACACTGGGGGTTACCCTAGGGTAAGTCCACTCAGAGTTCAGTTTCACTCATAATTTTGCACATATTATTATATATATTAAGAATATATATGATAAATATATTATTTTTGTATAATCTATATTATATACTATATATATATATATACTAATACAAATTATGAATAAAGTTTTATAATAGTACAATTTTTATCTATAATAGGACTATCATCAGCCCTTACCTAACAAGACTCTTCAAAACACTTTTGAGTAAGTTACCAATAACCACTTTGAACCTCAAATCATATGGGCTAAAAGAAGTGCTTAGAATAGTCTTTTGAACATGTTAAATATGCAATAAATGTCATTTATCAATATTATTATTGTTTTAATTATAAATATGATTGGCATCTGGTCCCATCACTTCATGCAAATAGATGGGGAAACAATGGAAACAGGGACAGACTTTATTTTCTTGGGCTTCAAAATCACTGCAGACGGTGTCTGTGGCCATGGAATTAAAAGATGCTTGCTCCTTGGAAGAAAAGTTATGACCAACCTAGACAGCATGTTAAATAGCAGAGACATTACTTTGCCAACAAAGGTCCATTTAGTCAAAGCTATGGTTTTTCCAGGAGTCATGTATGGGTGTGAGACTGAGTAAAAAGATCATAAAAAGACCACATAAAGACTGAGTGCCACAGAATTGATGTTTTCAAACTGTGGAGCTGGAGAAAACTCTTGAGAGTCCTTTGGACTGCAAGGAGATCAATCCAGTGAATCCTCCTATGATAGGAAAAATAATGGTGAGGTTGGGGGACAGAAAAATTAGCAGCCAAAAACAGGACCGTCTGAACTTCTACTTGACTGGGAAAAAGAGTACAGGATAACATACCAGACATGCCTTATATTCTGTGGGTATTCGCACAGGGCTGGTTTTCTTAACAAACACAGAATTGAAAAGCAAAGAAAAAATATTTAGTCAGAATGATTAAAAGATGGAGTTTCACAAAGACATGTAGGTAGTATTGGTTTTTTTCTTTGGGATATGTTCATAGTGAGTGGAACTTATCATCTGTCCTCAAGATGAGATGTGAGAGAAGATAATTTTCCTGGACTCACGAATGTCAGTTTACTATTAATTTACTATTAATGGGGGAAAAAGGGGAAGAATGATAGTCCATTCCTTATGTCCTTGTGAGGGTTAGTTGCTCAGTCATGCCCAAATCATTGTGACCCTGTGGACATTACAGGTCCTCTGTCCATGGGATTCTCCAGACAAGAATATTAGAGTGGGTAGCCATTCCTTTCTCCAGGCAACTTTCCACCCCAGGGACTGAGCCCAGGTCTTCCACACTGCAGGCAGAATCTTACCATCTGAGACACCAGGGAAGCCCCTCATTATTCCTAGGCAGCTGCAATCACCTCCAGTTAAAATCTGCCTTGCAACATTGTTCTTGTCAAAGAAATTGTAAACAGGCAGTGAAAAAAAAGTACCAAAATAAACAAATCAAGCAATAAATTTTGAAACCTTTCTTAATTTCCAGCAATTTTTGTCAGTTTTCAGAGGTTTTCTCCCAGATAGTTTTCAACACTCAAGAAATGTGTGCTGTATTGTGAGTTCTTGTATGCACTACTGAGCTTTCAGTTATGACTATACTTATTTCTTGACTTACTCTATATCACTGGGGTAATGACGGGATGTAATGCAAAGAGAGATCGCTAACAGGTTTTCATGGAGAACCAGGGACATTTATAGATAAGAATGAGCTTAGTCTTTTAAAAAGGAAAGAAACAAAAGAAAAGAATTGGAGAAACACAAGTAAAATTGTGTGGAAGAAAGCATTAAGGGAGGTGGGGTAGGGGAAACAACAAAGCATTAGAATGTGCAAAGTCATGGAGACATAGAAATAAAGGTGATTTTTAAGAAGACAATTTTAGTGGAGTGATATGTCTAGAAATAACCTGATAGTTTGATAATGTTTCAGGAGCATGAGGCTAGAGAGAGAATCTTGGGCCAAAATATTGATGGCTTTAAAGAGATGAATGCTTTGAACACAGAAATAACAAACTAAGATCTACATTGTATAAACATCTTACGTGTCCTTTGGGTCAGATGCAATGACATGGGTTCCCATGAAAAGATGGTGTAGCAAAACAGGTTAAAAAATTGAATTGAAGGAGGAAACCATCAATATAAGAAAGAAATAGCTCAGTTGTAACATATTTGAGAAATTATTTTAACATAGATTGGTGGCTAAATTATATATCTAGGAAAGGAAACAAAACTTGTCTCGAACTGCACAGCCCAATAAGATGTCCTCAGCCACATGTGTCTTTTTACATTTAAATATACACAGAGTTCAGTTCACTTCAGTCACTCAGTCATGTCCGATTCTTTGCAACCCCATGAATCGCAGCACGCAAGGCTTCCCTGTCCATCACCATCTCCCGGGGTTCACACAAACTCACATCCATGAAGTCAGTGATGCCATCCAGCCATCACATCCTCTGTCGTCTCCTTCTCCTCCTGCCCCCAGTCCCTCCCAGCATCAGAGTCTTTTCCAATGAGTCAACTTTTCGCATGAGGTGGCCAAAGTACTGGAGTTTCAGCTTCAGCATCATTCCTTCCAAAGAACACCCAGGGCTGATCTCCTCTAGGATGGACTGGTTGGATCTCCTTGCAGTCCAAGGGACTCTCAAGAGTCTTCTCCAATACCAGAGTACAAAAACATCAGTTCTTCAGTGCTCAGCTTTCTTCACAGTCCAACTCTCACATACATACATGACCACTGGAAAACTCATAGCCTTGACTAGACAGACCTTTGTTAGCAAAGTAATGTCCCTGGTTTTCAATATGCTATCTAGTCTGGTCATAACTTTTCTTCCAAGGAGTAAGTGTCTTTTAATTTCATGGCTGCAGTCACCACCTGCAGTGATTTTGGAGACCAAAAAAATAAAGTCTGACACTGTTTCCACTGTTTCCCCATCTATTTCCCATGAAGTGATGGGACCAGATGCCATAATCTTCGTTTTCTGAATGTTGAGCTTTAAGCCAACTTTTTCACTCTCCTCTTTCACTTTCATCAAGAGGCTTTTAGTTCCTCTTCACTTTCTGATGTAAGGGTGGTGTCATCTGCATATCTGAGATTATTGATATTTCTCCCAGCAATCTTGATTCCAGCTTCTGCTTCTTCCAGTCCAGCGTTTCTCATGATGTACTCTGTATAGAAGTTAAATAAGCAGGGTGACAGTATACAGCCTTGACACACTCCATTTCCTATTTGGAACCAGTCTGTTGTTCCATGTCCAGTTCTAACTGTTGCTTCCTGACCTGCACATAGGTTTCTCAAGAGGCAGTTCAGGTGGTCTGGTATTCCCATCTCTTTCAGAATTTTCCACAGTTTCTTGTGATCCACACAGTCAAAGGCTTTGGCATAGTCTCTAAAGCAGAAATAGATGTTTTCTGGAACTCTCTTGCTTTTTCCATGATCCAGAATATGTTGGCAATTCAATCTCTGGTTCCTCTGCCTTTTCTAAAACCAGCTTGAACATCTGGAAGTTGCTGAAGCCTGGCTTGGAGAATTTTGAGCATTACTTTACTACCATGTGAGATGAGTGCAATTGTGCGGTAGTTTGAGCATTCTTTGGCATTTCCTTTGTTTGGGATTGGAAGGAAAACTGACCTTTTCCAGTCCTGTGGCCACTGCTGAGTTTTCCATATTTGCTGGGTATATTGAGGGCAGCACTTTCACAGCATCATCTTTCAGGATTTGAAACAGCTCAACTGAAATTCCATCACCTCCACTAGCTTTGTTCGTAGTGATGCTTTCTAAGGCAAACTAGACTTCACATTCCAGGATGTCTGGCTCTAGGTGAGTGATCACACCATCGTGATTATCCAGGTCATGAACATCTTTTTGTATAGTTCTTTTGTGTATTCTTGCCACCTCTTCTTACTATCTTCTGCTTCTGTTAGGTCCATACCATTTCTGTCCTTTATCAAGCCCATCTTTGCATGAAATGTTCCCTTGGTATCTGTAATTTTCTTGAAGAGATCTCTAGTCTTTCCCATTCTATTGTTTTCCTCTATTTCTTTTCATTGATTCCTGAGGAAGGCTTTCTTATCTCTTCTTGCTATTCTTTGGAACTCTGCATTCAGATGCTTATATGTTTCCTTTTCTTGTTTGCTTTTCACCTCTCTTCTTTTCACAGCTATTTGTAAGGCCTCCCCAGACAGCCATTTTGCTTTTTTGCATTTCTTTTCCATGGGGATGGTCTTGATCCCTGTCTCCTATACAGTGTCACGAACTTCAGTCCATAGTTCATCAGGCACTAGATCTATCAGATCTTGTCCCTTAAATCTATTTGTCACTTTCACTGTATAATCATAAGAGATTTGATTTAGGTCATACCTGAATGGGCTAGTGGTTTTACCTACTTTCTTCAATTTAAGTCTGAATTTGGCCACGAGGAGCTCATGATCTGAGCCACAGTCAGTGGCTCTTGTTTTTGTTGACTGTATAGAGCTTCTCCATCTTTGGCTGCAGAGAATATAACCAATCTGATTCCAGTGTCAACCATCTGGTGATGTTCATGTGTAGAGTCTTCTCTTGTGTTGTTGGAAGAGGGTGTTTGCTATGACCAGTGAGTTCTCTTGGCAGAACTCCATTAGCCTTTGCCCTGCTTGATTCTGTATTCCAAGACCAAACTTGCCTGTTACTCCAGGTGTTTCTTGACTTCCTACTTTTGCATTCCAGTCCCCTATAATAAAAAGGACGTCTTTTGGGGGTATTAGTTCTAAGAGGTCTTGTAGGTCTTCATAGAACCATTCAACTTCAGCTTTTTCAACGTTACTGGTTGGGGCATAGACTTGGATTACTGTGATATTGAATGCTTTGCCTTGGGAAATGAACAGAGATCATTCTGTAATGTAAATATACATTAATTAATATTAAATCAATTTAAAACTTAAAAGTTCCTCAATAGCAGTAGCCACATGTAGAGTGTTCAATAGGCATATTTTGGCCAGTGGCTATCACATTGGAAAGAATAGATATTATACAACACTGTTATATAAATCCCAGATAACATGTTTGATGGAAGAAGCACATAAAAAATTAAAATGAAAGATAACATAATGAAATGAATGATTATAGACGTGTGTTTGAGATGAAATTTTCTATCTCTTTTATCAATAATATTTCAAGATTTTTATTCATATATCTTCCTATTTAGAAGCAAATTATAAGCTAAATTCCTCAGTGAATATTTGTTGCTGCAAGAGTATTTACATTTATAATTAATAATAGTTGAAAAGCTGTCCTCTAATTTATATTATCTAGTTAAATAAGATAAATCTCATTTTTACAAATCTAAACTATGTAATACAAAAAGTTAGTTTTTTTCTTCAAAGTATAAAGTGTTATCTTATTTTAAACTTATATTTATTTAATTAGTGAATCTAAGTAATTTTCATATATTAACATTTATAATCAATCTGTGTATATTTTTAGGACTGATTTTTTTCATATTTTAAGCTTTTCTTTTCTTAGTGATTTGTAAGATATTTTAATATATTAGTATAGAATATTAGTCGTAGGGTTGTCTTGTGAGTTAAAAGTCTTCTTTTTTTCTGTTTATTTATTCCTTCAAGGATCTTGCCTATGATCAGTTTATATCACCTTTTAAAAGCTGTTAAATGTATCAATATTTCTTTTATGATTTCTAGAATACAATTATGTTTGACTAATAAGAACACTGATCTTGCTTTGATATTTTTATGGTTTTATTTTAAAATGATTGATCCATGTGGAATTTATTTTAAGCAATAATGCTTTTAAAAATTTAGCTATATATTACTCATATGGGAAAAGAATTAAGATGTTTCCTCAGTTTTATTGGATATGTTGTTGTTGATGATTTAATTAACAACAAGAATAACAAGACAGTTTTCATGTATTTATACGAAAAATAAAAAACAATAGAAATTGTATATCTGTAAGCAAAACTTTAGAGCAATTCAAAATAAATATAGGGAAAATCAATAACACCATTTTTCTCAAAACTATACTGATTGAAATAAATGACTCAGGTATCATAATAAGTCAAAAACAATTAATGAAAATTCGTTATGTTCTAAAAAATAACAAATTTGCTGGCATAGTAAGTGCAGCACTTTCTCAGCATCATGTTTCAGGATTTGAAATAGCTCAACCGGAATTCCATCACCTCCACTAGCTTTGTTTGTAATGATGCTTTCTAAGGCCCACTTGACTTCACATTCCAGGAAGTCTGGCTCTAGGTGAATGATCACACCATCGTGATTATCTGGGTCATAAAGATCTTTTTGTACAGTTCTTCTGTGTATTCTTGCCACCTCTTCTTAATATATTCTATTTCTGTTAGGTCCATACCATTTCTGTCCTTTATTGTGCCGATCTTTGCATGAAATGTTCCCTTGGTATCTCTAATTTTCTTGAAGAGATCTCTAGTCTTTCCCATTGTGTTGTTTTCCTCTATTTCTTTGCAATGATCACTGAGTCACAGAATAGGACTAATTAAAAAAAATAATAATAATTGCAAACAGCTATCACATAAGCTGTCACAACACATAAGCTATCACATAAGCTATCACAATTGCCCACATATTTGGGCTTCCCTGATGGCTCAGTGTAAAGAATCTGCCTTCAAGGCAGGAGACAACAGTTTTGATCCTTGAGTCGGTAAGATCCTCTGGAGAAGGAAATTGCAACTTCTGTATTTTTGACTTCCCTAGTGGCTCAGACGGTAAAGCGTCTGCCTACAATGCGGGGGATCTGGCTTCAATCCCTCGGTCAGGAAGATCTCCTGGAGAAGGAAATGGCAATCCACTCCAGTATTCTTGCCTGGAAAATTCCATGGACAGAGAAGCCTGGTAGTCTACAGTCCATGGGGTCGCAAAGAGTCGGACATGACTGAGCGACTTCACTTTCTTTCCTTTTCCTCTGTATTCTTGCCTGGAGAATTCCATGGACAGAGGAGACTGGCAGGCTACAGCCCTTGGAGTCAAAAAAGTCAGACACAACTGAATGACTAACACACATCACATGAGACTGTGCCAGGAAATTAAGTTAGTTATTTGATTCTTTGGCTCAGAAACAGCTGATATTTCACTCTAACCCCATTGCTCATGAAAGGTAATTTATTAATACATTCTCTGTCCTTGAAACCCTATTGGGATACACATATAATCTTTCTCAACAACACACTATATGTACAACTGCAATTTCATGCCTAAAATAAAAATTACATTGTGAGTTGATATAAGAAAATATGTTTTAATATAAATTGATGACATTTAATAAAACAATCATTAACATTAGTACCCATAATAGGATATGAAAAATAATGTTATATTTAACACAATTTACATTATATGGAAATAGAAGAACACAGGAAATTAAGTCGCTGACCCAAAATCACTAAATGATTTGAGAACTAAATTCTCATTTGTTGACTCATTGCTGACCAGAATTTATTACATTTTTATGATAATAGCTATTTTTCAAGGAGGGAATGGCAGCCCACTCCAGTATTCTTGCTCAGAGAATCCCCATGGACAGAGAGCCTGGCAGGCTGCAGTTCATAGGGTCACAAAGAGTCAGACACAACTGAGCGACTAAGCATAGCACAGTTATTTTTCATGCATTAATTTCATTTTTCTCCTGAAGGACAATGGATTATAATGATCATTACTGTTTTATATATAATATCATGATAATCTATGTCTTAAAGTCCATGGGGAAAAAGATATATTCCAGTGTGGAGGAAATACACATGTTTTGCAGATAATTGGGCTTACCAAATGAATAATTTTATCTTGTCAATTGAAAATAAAAGGCAAAATATTTCCACCTCATCCTTTAGTCCATCTGCCTTTTTCATGCTTTATTGCATCAACTGTTCCAGTCTTTCTCAGTTATTTTTTACTTACAAAAAAATTACCCATATTCTTCTGTATTAACCTAAGAATCTCTGACATTTATATTGCTTCAGTGCTTATCTTATTAGGTTAAAAATTGACAGCAAATATTGTCTGAATACTCTCCTTCTGCCTTCCCACTCATGTGTGACACCCATTTGTTATCCTGCTGGATACTGGTGCAGCTCCCTGCTGTGAGTATTCAAAGACCTGTCCACCTTGAGGTTATGATGCAAAGTAACCTAGTCGTTTTGTATCCATCCATGTTCCTTTGGTCTCTGTCACTTCTTATGTATTCTGCTAACATCAGAGCTTGAGTTAAAATATGATTACATTTGTGACCTGTATGCAATTTTTTCCAATATTATTGATTGACTACTTCTAAACCATTGTGACTAGTAATCATAGTCATGACAATAATTTGTGACCAGAATAAAAAAGAAGGAAACAAATAATTTTCTTATCGTTAGAGCATCTTTTACTCTTTGCTGTTAACTGTGATCACATGCTCATCCCAGTAGGTATTTCCCTGAGAGAAATACAGATAAATGAGGGGGACTGTAACCCCTGGTGGGGCTTTAATTGTGCAGTTGTCTTGCTATCTATACAGTTGTCTGTACAAATACAGTTGTCTTTCTTCTTTTAGGATTCATGGTAAGAGAAACATGAGCTAGATTATATGAAGGTTTTTCACTTCAAGGTTTTACTAATGATCTGGCAACAAATAACTTTTTAAATCCAAATTGACTTAAAACATAATTTTTCACATCAACCTAACATTACAAGGCCAATTTTCCAATTTCAATTGAACTTTAACATAAGAAAGCAATCATAGTGACAATAATAATAATAATTGTAAAGAAGCATTGAACCAAGCCCTATGTCAAATGCTTCCCATAGGTTAATTCACGGATGCCCATTAGCCTACTGCTACTTATCAAGAAACTGAGAATAAGTTGTGTTGAATGATTTATTCAAAATGATCATTTATCACTAAAAATATTTTCATTGGCTAAATCCATGAAGAATTCCACAAACAGAGAATGCTCTGATAGTTTCTCAAGACAGGGAAGATGAAACTTGGGAATAGCAGGTGTAATCTATAAAAGTAGTTTAGTCATTTTACACATAAGAAAAGTAGACATTAGGAAAGTAAAGATCCTAACTATGTATCAAGATAACCAAAATGAGTTGTTACGTAAACAGAATACTGCAGACCTTGAATACTGGCTTTATAGAGGGAACAAATCAAACTAGTTCCCTGACTTGCTAAGTTGTGTTATGCAGTTATATATCAGAACACAAATTAACAGAAAAAACTGCTGTCCTCCTCCACTATATTTATATGCTACAACTTTTATGTACAGGCATTTAGTCAACTTGAACTGATACAAGTCTCCTAGAGTGTGGATCATGACTGTCTCAGGATTGATTTGTAATGAGCCCTATGTCTTTCAGTCACTTCTTTAATAATAACCATGTGTCATACATTAGACTAAGAGCTTTACTCATATTTTCATATTCAGTTCTCAGAACAACCAGAAACGGTAAATTTCCTTATCATCACTTGAAAATAAGAAAACTTATGTTCCAGAAGTTAAATAACTCACCCAAGAGCGTCTTGCAGCTGGCAGGTACCAACCCTGGATTTGAGTGGAATTATTTCCGTGCAGTCTTTGATCTTAGTAACCACTGCATAGCACTTCCTCTTTAACTGCTGTGAAGCAAATCATTGTTATTCTGATAAACATATATCTTTGTCAAAACTATATACCATATTATTTATATACAAAGTCACATGCATAAATAAATTTGATAACATATATTATTATAGAAATTAAGTTCTTTTAGAAAGAAGAGTTATAATGATAGTCCATGAAGTTTCTAGATTATCAGACTCTCAATAAATATTGTTGTTTAGTTGCTCAGTTGTGTCCCATCTCTGCAACCCCATGGACTGTAGCCCACCAGGGTCCTCTGTCAATGGGGTTTCCCAGAAAGAATACTGGAATAGGTTGGCATTTCCTTTGCCACAATAAATATTGCATTATAATAACAGATCGTTTAACAATACAATGTTTATCATCAGGTGGTTAAAAACCAAAACAGCAGAATTCACTTTAATGCTGCTTTATGCTAACAAGTTCTCTTTCTCATTTGACTTTGATCCACACATATTGTTGCTGTTCAAACAGAAAGACAGATGTTACAGGATAATTCACATTTATAGTTAAATTTAATTTACACTATGCTGGGGTAAAAATATTTGACAAATTCCTTTAATTTTTGAGTATATGGGAATGTATTAATCAGAAGGAAATTCTATCTAGAGTGTCAAGTCTTTGCAGAGATTAATCTAGAATACCTGCAGGGGGTGGGGGGTAGGATTGGGGATGATCTGACTTGCTTTATAATATTATAGTGATGTGTGACACAATTAAATAAAACTTAAATATGAAGTTCCCCGGTCAGCTAAGGCAGAGGTGTTGGATATAAAAACACTTGGTCTCTGTGTCAAGAGAAAGAGCTCCACATTGCTTTGAAGCACCCCTGGCAGTTGATAATGGAGAGCTGTTGGCAATGATTATGGAGGCAGATGCTTACCTGTACTCCTACAGTGTACAATCTTGGCTTGATGACAAGGTGAGGAGAAGGAGAAGCTGTCACAGAATGGGGGCAACTGGCAGCTGAAACCCTAGCAGGGAAGGGTAAACTGGTCGCCCAGGGCTGCTTGCTTGACTGTGGCGGCTCTCATCAATCACGGCAACATATGCAGCTGCCTGAAAATAAACAGGCTTCGCAGACAGGAGACAAAATGTGGCAAATTAAAAGCCCAATAATTTAAACAAATTCATTTCCAGTTTCACAGCAAAGATGGATGGAGGAATTGTGCTGAGAGACCCAGACTCCTGATGAATTGATAAAAGTCAATGATATATACAAATGTAATCGGTTTAAACATGCCAATTGTGACATAAGATATCTGCATCAATTCTTTTAAATGGTTGCTTTCTAAAAATACAGGCATGGTATATTTTTAAAAATCTATCAAATATTATCATCTAGATTTTTCTATATTTATGACTTAAATAAACTTTGCAATTTTAGGTACCCTACTGAAGCATATGCCTTCTAGTTCTGTCCAAAGCCCCCACTGAAACCAGTGGGAATTTGGCTGTAACAATGACTGTATAATTTTTCTTGTAGTGTTAAGATGACACTTTTATTTTCATTTCCTTTTCCCTATTAATCTATTAGCTAATCTTGAAAATGTTTATTACAATATTGCTCCCATGTATTATTTCATCATCACAAACTCATTTAACTTTTGACTCTCTTTTAAGTTAATATTAGCCGATGCTGACTCCTTCCTATATTTGTATATACATTATTCTTGTTCCAAATATTCTATTCTAATTCCTTAAAGTCCTGCAGCAATCTCCTATTTCGCATCAAGAAAACAAATTACTTGCTGTCTTTCTTTCGTTGGTTTAAAACAGACTTTTCCCTGGAACTCTTGACTAATAATCACAGATTCCCTAAGGTTAAATGATGATGAACTCCACCATTAGAGACTTAGTCACTTTCACTCCTTGTTAGCACCTCTCTTCTTGAGTCTATTCTGTATCCTTCATCTAATTTAAATTTACCTAAAAGTACCAAAGAGCTCATGTCCTTCTCACGGATGTGTTGCTTGGTATTCATATGCTTCTGATTGCTATCCAGTGTCCTCCAGAGCACTGAGGAGTCTGATGAGACAATATCAGAAGGTGGTGATTTTCTTTTTCAAATCTGACAGTGGTGCAGAAATTAGAGAGAGAAGAAACTAGCCCGAGGTCAGTGTAATTCTCTCGACTCTCAGACTCATCTCCTTTCACAGGTGGCATTACAGCTGCTGCTGTGTCTGCAGGGGAATCAGATTTGCTGGCAGTCCCTTTCACAGCTGGCGGCCGGATGCAGGGACATGACAATCAGGTTCGACACAGCTAAACGGGGAGCATCTACCTTGCCTTCCAAATATCTGCTTCTCTGCAACCCGGACTACAAGATGGTTTACTTTCGTTTTTGCTGCTGTTGCTGTTGTCTTTTTAATCATAGCTGAGAGTTCAAATTTCTCCTCACCTAGTAAATTGCTTTACAATCTGTCATCCCATTTCACCAACCCTCTCCACCTCAGGGACAAATAGACATCTTTTAGAAATGAATTTAGCTCAAGATTTTTAACGATTTTGAAGTGAACAGTTCTTTTAAGCTTTCTTTTGAATTTGTAATAGCTTGGTGATAATAATATATCCCCAAGATAAAGAAGCTGGATTTTAGTACAGTGGCATTTCACCGTAGCAGTTACTGTAAGAAGCTATGGAAAAAGCCTATATTTTGGGCAAGGGAAAAAGAGATGAATGCAGTAACTAAGACAATGACAATGGCATTTTTGCAACATCCAAAGGTAATACACATACATATGGGTACTCTAGTTTTATTTATTGTCTTGGACATCTTCCTAGTACATATATATCACAGATTCTTTATTGCTTACATTGGATTTCATCTCACTGTCAGATGGTTGCTATATTCATTTTAGAATCCCTGGGAATAATTGTCATAAGCACATTGACAGACATGTTTTTTTCAGCCTTCTAGTTCAGTACTAGTAGTAATCTGGGTTTCACAAATCTGTCCTTTATCACAATTTTCCTTTGACTTCAAAGAATGTCCACGGTCCATGTACACTCTAAGCTTCATTAACTCTGATGGCCCTGCCATATGCTTACAACCGAAAGGATATTATGCACCTAACTTAGCCCAGGCACAGGTTAACACAGTTACTAAGTGGTGATTTGCACATCACCTTCTATCTCTAGACACTTCAGCATAAGCATTTTTGCCACATTTTGTGTGACATATAATAAAAACTCATGAACTGGCTCTAAGCTACAGTGCATAAAATCCTACTATAATTAATTAGTGTTGTTATAGCAACACCTTTGATAGTATTGCTTAACACTCAAAGGATGCAGTGGTGTGGGGTAAAGCATCTAAAAAATAATTTTGTCAATTTAATCTTCAACCATTCTCATCCTACTGTCTTTTTTTCCTTTTATTTTAATCAATCCCCCTTTATATATTTCTCTCCCTTTTGCAGAAATTGGCCAGTCAAATCTCAACAAGCAGCAGGTCTCAATACCAGTTTGTTTGACTATTGAGAAACTAGCACTAGTTTGTTTGTTTGTTTGTTTTTGTCATAACAAACAAACAATATTTACTGTAGTTAAAATTAGCTTTTTTATTTACCATGATTGCAATATAGCAGGAAACAGCATCCCACCTTTTATTACCAGTAGTCATTTCCCTGTATACATGGTGCATCACTAGAAGAAAAATAGCATTTTTTAGTAACAAAATCTATGGGACTACCTATACTTGTTATTGTATTTATAGAAGGGAAAAAGCCTGAGTTGGAAAGGAACTTATAGGCTATTTAGTGTAGCCCTTCTAATTTATATGTTGAGAGACAAGGAGAAAGAAATATCCAGAAGTCTCATAGGTAGGTAACCCCAAAACTGGGATGTGAACCAAAGTCTCTGTCTTTCCTAATCAGTATATTTACTGTATAATCAGTATACACCAGATTACAAATGGCCTTCTATTACACAGTTCTAACACACACACAATCATTTTTAAAGATATAAATTTAAGGAAAGCTGTATGGTAATGCAGCTTAAGTGCATGATAATCTTGCTTACCTGGTGGCAGAAAAACTATGCTAGTGAATCAATGCATAAGATATCTGTCTATATACTAAAGTGGGTGAATTTCAAGTGAAATTGAGTATGAGAGAGAAAAAAATGTCTGGAACAGGCAGGAACACTTCAGCATTGGGAGAGTTTGAGAATACATGAAAGTAGAACTCTTGCCATATTAGAAAAATCATGGAACTCTAGAGAATGGCCACATGTGGATGCTGGCAGAGCTCCAAGGCTAGGAATCTGGGAAGGTGCAACACATTGTGAGAGTCAACACTCAGGATCCTGGAGCTGACGTCACAGTAGAATTAATAGAGGTGGGAGGGATGGACTTAGAGATTAGCAGGCATATACTAGTAGCTATAGGATGGATAAACCAAGCCATACTGTATCATATTGGGAACTATATTCAGTATCCTATGATGAACCATAAATTCACTATAATCAATATAGTGAAAATGAGTATACTACCCAAAGCAATCTACAGATTCAATGCAATTCCCATCAAGCTACCAGCAGTATTTTTCACAGAACTAGATCAAATAATCTCAAGATTTGTATGGAAATACAAAAACCTTGAATAGCCAAAGCAATCTTGGAGAAAGAAGAATGGAACTGGAGGAATCAACTTGCCTGACTTTAGGCTCTACTACAAAACCACAGTCATTAAGACAGTATGGTACTGGCACAAAGACGGAAATATAGATCAATGGAACAAAATAGAAAGCCCTGAGATTAACCCACACATCTATGGACACCTTATCTTCGACAAAGGAGGCAAGAATATATGAGTGGAGTAAAAAATATATAATATATATATATATATATATATAAACACTTTGTTGTACATGAGAAATTAACACATTGTAAATCAACTATATGTCAGTAAAAATAAAAATTAAACACAACAATAAAATAATAGAATCCTTGGAACTGGGATTGAAAGTGGCAAACAGTGAAAGAAAAGCCCTAACCAATTTCCTTGCAATAGGAGGTCCTGGCAACATATCAAAGCTCTATACAGGGTTGATAGAATCCACGACATAATTTGAGGGGCCCGAAGCAAAATTGTTCAGTCCTTATTAGGAATTTCAAGATGGTAATTCTGCATATGACTTTGTTTTGCCAAATAGACGTATTCATAATTGATTAAAAAGCCAGAGGTAAGGCCAAGACTTTTGCCTATGTTTTCATCACTCTAGTATTCTTGCCTGGAGAATCCCATGGATGGAGAAGCATGGTGGGCTATAGTGCATGGGGTCTCAAAGAGTTGGACATGAAAGAAGTGACTTTTAGCATGCCTGCTTGCACCTTAAATCAAAACCATTGCTTCTGCTCTCCAGTTGCCTTGCTATCTAGAAGCAAGTGTTAGAGTGGCAAATCTTTCACTTTAATCGTAATCCAAAGGTTGCTTCAGAGTATTTGCTCTGCTAGCAGATTACTGTTGAGTTGTATTAGGAGTTAGACAATGAGTTTCAGACTAGAATCTGCTACCTCAACACTCCTAAAAATTTTGTGAGTCTCTAACACCATAGATCTGTTCCTGTAGAAAGTACCTATAATGGTGTTTGCTTTTCACTGAACCCCACATAGGTCAATCTAATTTATTTGATTCTAAAGTTGGGGGTTAAGGTTTCCCAGCAATAACTTTGCAACAGAGATTCTGGTATGCTTTTTTAATGTATAAGCATACAATGTATGCACATACAATGTATAAGTGTACAATGTCAATTTACATTCTCAAAAATGTATTGATGGCCAATGACAGAAGGACAGGGAGGTTTTTAAAAGAAGTACATCTCTCATACTAGGTATATAATTTTCTAGGGCTACTGTCATGGACTGTGACAAATTTGGGAGCTTAAAATAATAGACATACACTCTCTCAGATCTCAAGAGCACAAGACTAAAATCAAGGTGTCAATAGGGTTGCTTCTTCTCAGAGGCTCTGAAGGAGAATCAGTTTTATGTTTCTCTTATATGAGTGAGTGCAGGCAATCCTTGGCCGTCCTGAATTTGGAGATGCATCACTCCAGTCTCTTCCACCATTTTCATATGGTCATCTTCCTTTTGTGTCTGTGTCTTCTATAGAAGCTCCAGGAGTTGGTGGTGGACAGGGAAGCCTGGCATGCTGCAGTCCATGGGGTCGCAAACAGTCAGACATGACTGAGCAACTGAACTGAACTGAACAGAGTCCATATAATTTATGCTGATTTGAGTACTAAAGGGAAACGTTAGGGTATATGAATCATTGGGGCTTCCTGGTGGCTCAGAGGTTAAAGTGTCTTCCTGAATGCAGGAGACCCAGGTTTGATTCCTGGGTCGGGAACATCCCCTAGAGAAGGAAGTGGCAACCCACTCCAGTACTCTTGCCTGGAGAATCCCATGGAGGGAGGAGCCTGGTGGGCTACAGTCCATGGAGTCACAAAGAGTCAGACACGACTGAGCGACTTCACTTCACTTCACTTCACATATGAATCATTATGGTATCTCCATCTCTAATGATAAATTATTTTATTCCTATTTTATCTTCAAAATGTTTTTGTGTGTAATATTTTGTTTTTATTTTTACTACAATCTTATGAAATAAATAGACACTAAAGTCCCCTGCCCTGGTAAAAATTTTAGTGAATTTGAGCAAATTGTGTACGAAAAAAGTATGTGGATGAAGGGAAAATACCATGATACACTAGATAACATGGTGAGAGAATGCATATCGTCTTCTTTCTTATTAGGCCTAATAGCCAGAGAGGACCAGATGATCTTTCCATGCTTCTTTTCTTATTTGACTTAACAAATTGTAATTAATATCTTCAATTAGGTATACTATTACTTGAAACTAAACTGAAGTAATTCATAAATTAATTTTTTGAAACATAAACATATCCACCTAATTGCCTTTGATTATATTATACTTCCAATGCTGACAAACACTGCTTCCAGTACTAAGTAATCAGTAAGCATAACTTATTTATCACACCAAATATAGAAAAATAATCTAAACTAGAGGCAGCAAAGGAACGAAGTGAATAAAGACGGAGATAGGGCCTTACCTGAAATGTACTAGGAATCCCCTTTACAAGCCTTCATTCACTTATAGCTTTCTCTGCTATAAGTTGTCAACGAGTCCCAAAGTATCCTTAAAGCACCTGGTATGTATCCTTCTTGAAATCTGTAAATTTACATTAATTGGCAATTTGTCTCTTCTCCTTGACTATGACTGCATTGAGAGTAGAAATCTAGTTGTTATCTATCCATCTAACCATCTATCTTTCATTCTCTATTCCTTCTCTCCCTTTCTCCCATCTTTCCTTTCTACGTGGGTACACTTGATAACTAATACAATGCTTAGCTTTGGGATGGTAATTCTGAAACTGTAATATTTATTGGAACCATCTAGAGGTGATTTTAATAATCCCACCAGCATTTAGTAAGACTAGAGTGGCACATCTGTGAGTTACCAGTTCTAATAAGTTTATAGGTGATTTCAATGCTGCCTTAATGGGGACTACACATTGAGAACAATGCTCTAGCTTATAGACAGTTGACAATAAATATTTATTTAATGAACAATTAGAATCCTATACTAGTGTGCCCCACACTGAAATTTCTTCCATTGCTGATGGAGGCTTTGGCCAATTTGATGATCAACTCTACTAACTGCTTTTAATGATTTCTGTGAGAAGGCATTGAATTAAATATATCTATCTTTCATGTAGACTTTATGTACATGTCTGTTTTTTATGTAGATTTCACAGTACTTAGTAAGATAATATCAGACTTAAGTTAGTTAAATAGATTTATTTATAAGATCAAGGGCAAATTATAAAAATTATCCTCAAAGGTCTATCAATTTATTTAAAAATAGCCACAAAGGGTAATAAATTTAAACATATAATTTTCACATTCTTGCTTCCATTAATGTGTTTCTGATTTGTTTCCTTATGAAACTTGAATATCAGGCTAGCAACACCTGCTGTAAGTTTGTTGGTTCTTGTTTACTAAGCAAAGCTCTTGATCTTTGCCTTTTAAACAGCTCATTCAGTAAGCAGAGAGAGAAAATTCAAGTTTTATTAGAGCAGGGCTAATATATTCAATGCTAACAAAGCCAAGAAAATCAATCTCATTTCAAAATTTTCATTGAGGAGCCAATTACTAAATATTCATTTCCACAATATTTTAAATTTGTGTATTGACATATGAATAGTAAAACTAGCCATCAATAATTATGCATAACCTGATCCAATGATTGAAGTCATGATATTCAACAAACATAGACTACCATGTGAGGTCCAAAATTCAAATTTTCACCATGAATTACATTACAATTATTGGTTCATAAGGACTAGAGAAAACTAAACATGTTTGGAATTTCTGAAGGACTTTTCATGAAAAATGAGGATAAACTCAACCTTTTCCCCTCTGATTTTATTTATTATTTTTCTTCAAGCTATTTTACATTCTAAATGAAATCTCTGTTGGTTCTTACATACTCTTTGAGAATAGCTTACTTTCTCATTAAGAGATGACTTATTAAGACTTTGGTTCTCAATTTGTGCTGCATAAGAATCACCTGCAGGACTTGTTAAATCAGAGTGTTGGGACCCAATAACAGATCTGAATTCACTAGGTCTGGGGTGGAGGCAAGGTATTTTGCATTTCTAAAAAGTTTGCAGATGATCTTGATGATGCTGGGAGATGAATTCTGAAAAATATTCACAGCTTATTTTATAAATGAGAGCACTTTGCTTCTTAATTATCATGTTTGTACAAATCTTTGCACAAATTTTGCTCTTTTACTGTTTAATTTTAAAATTATTTTCTTGGATACAGCTGATTTTCAATGATGTGTTAGTTTCTGCTCTACAGCAAGGTGAATTAGTTGTCCAGCAAGATGAATCAATTGTCAGGTCAGTTCAGTCAATCAGTCACATCCAACTCTTTGAGACCCCATTACTCTTTGAGATCCCATGGACTGCAGCAAGCCAGGCTTCCCTGTTCAACTCCTAGAGCTTACTCAAACTCATGACCATCGAGTCAGTAATGCCATCCAACTATATATCCTCTGTCATCCACTTCTCTTCCTGCCTTCAATCTTTGCCAGCATCAGGGTCTTTTCCAATGAGTCAGTTCTTCACATCATGTGGCCAAAGTATGGGAGATTCAGTTTCAGAATCAGTCCTTCCGATGAATATTCAGGCAGGACAGATTTGTTTAGGGTGGACTAGTTGGATCTCCTTGCAGTCCAAGGGAATCTCAAGTGTCTTCAACACCACAGTTCACAAGCAGGGTCAGGATGGGGAACACATGTACACCCATGGCTGATTCATGTGACTGTATGGCAAAAACCAACACAATATTGTAAAGTAATAAGCCTCCAATTAACAAAATAAAATAAAAATAAAATCTACATGCAAAAAGAAAAAAAGCATCAATTCTTTGGTACTCAGCTTTCTTTATAGTTCAAGTCTCACATCCATACATGACTACTGGAAAAACCATAGCTTTGACTAGATGAACATTTGTTGGCAAAGTAATGTCTGTGCTTTCAAATATGTCTATATTGGTCATAGCTTTTCTTCCAAGGAGCAAGCATCTTTTAATTTCATGGCTACAGTCACCATCTGCAGTGATTTTGGAGTACAAAAAAATTAAGTCTCTCAATATTTAAATTGTTTCTCCCATCTATTTGCCATGAAGTGATGGGGCTAAATGTCATGATCTTAGTTTTTTGAATGTTGAGTTTTAAGCCAACTTTTTCACTCTCTTTCACTTTCATTAAAAGTCTCTTCAGTTCTTTGCTTTCTGCCATTACAGTGGTGTCATCTGAATATCTGTGGTTATTGATATTTCTTCCAGCAAACTTGATCCCAGCTTGTGCTTCATACAGCCTGGCATTTCTCATAATGTACTCTGCATGTAAGTTAAATAAGCGGGGTGACAACAAATAGCCTTGACATATTCCTTTCCTGATTTGGAACCCATCTGTTGTTATCAGTTATAACTTGAATCAGTTATATGTATACATATATCCACTATTTTTAGATTCAGTTCCCATATAGGTCATTATAAAATGTTAAGTAGCGTTCCCTGGGTTCACTATATAGTGGGTTCTTATTAGTGCTATATAGTGGGTTCTTATTAGTTATTGACTTTATATATAATAGTATGTCTATGTCAGTCTCAGTCTCCCAATTTATCCCTTCCCCCTTCCTTTCCCTACTGGTAACTATAAGTTTGTTTTCTACATTGATGATGTATTTCTGTTTTGTATATAGGACCATTTGTATATAGGATCATTTGTATATATTTTTTCATTCCACATATAAGCAATGTCATAAGACTTTGAAATTAGTCTGACTTATTTCACTTGCATTTCATGACAATTTCTGTGTCCCTCTATGTTAGTGCAAGTTACATTATTTCATTTTCATGGCTAAGTAATATTCCATTGTATATATGTATCACAACTTCTTTATCCATTGTTCTGTCAGTAGACATGTAGGTTGCTTCTATGCCCTATAGCCCCTCAGTGAACACTGAGTACATATATCTCTTCAAATATGGCTATATCTGGATATGTGCCCAGGAATGGGCCTGTTGGATCATGTCATACTTTATTTTTAATTTTTAAGGAACCTTCATACTGTTCTCTATAGTGGCCATGCAAATTTTCATTCCCACCAAAAGTATAGATGTATTCTCTTTTCTCCACAGCCTTTCCAGCAATCATTGTAGATTTTTTGATGATGGTGATTATTGGAAGTATAAGTTGACATCACTTTATAATTTGGATTTGGATTTCTGTAATAATTATTGATATTGGGCATATTTTCATGTGTTTTTTAGCCATTTTATGTCTTTGGAGAAGTGTCTATTCTGCCTATGTTTTTATCTGTTTTATAATGTCTGACCTTACAGTTAGGTCTTCAGTCCATTTTGAGTTTATTTCTGCTTATGGTGTTAGAGAATATTTAAATTTCATTCTTTTATATGTATCTGTCTATTTTTCCCTGCACACTTATTGAAGACACTGTTTATTCTCCACTGTATATTCTTTTCTCTGTGTAATATATTATGTGACCATAGGTGTGTGGATTTATCTCTGGACTTTCTCTCCTATTCCATTTATCTGTACTTCTGTTTTTGTGCCAGTGCCATGCTGTTCTGATGGCTACAGCTTTGTAGTATAGTCTGAAGTCAGGGAGACTGATTCCTCCAGCTCTGTTTTCTTTCTTAAGCTTGCTTTAGCTATTTGGGATCTTTTGTGTTTCGACACAAATTGTAAACTTTTGTCCTAATTCTGTGAAAAATGCTATTGGTAATTTGATAGGGATTGCACTGAAACTATAGATTACTTTGAGTGGTATAGCCATTTTGACAATATTGATTCTTCCAATCCAACAACATTGTATATCTCTCCATCTGCTTGTATCATCTTTAATTTCTTTTATTATTATCTTATAGTTTTCTAAGTGCATGTCTTTTGCTTCCTTAGGTAGGTCTATTCCTAGTTATTTTATTCTCCAGGATGTGGTGGTAAATGGTATTGCTTTCTTAATTTCTCTTTTTAATCTTTCATTGTTAGTGTATAGGAATGCAAGCAATTTCTTCATATAAATTTTGTTTACTTGTAACTTTACCAGATTCATTTATGAGCTCTAGTAGCTTTCTGGTAGCATCTTAAGAATTTTCTATGTATAATATCATGTCATCTGCAAGCAGTGACGGTTTTACTTCTTTTTCTTTTTGCAATTTGCATTCCTTTTATTTCCTTTTCTTCTCTGATTGCCATAACTAGGAATTCAAAAATTATGCTGAACAAATGTGGAGACAGAGAACATCCTTGTCTTATTCCTGATCTTAGAGGAAATGCTTTCCATCTTTCACTGTTGAGAAAAACTTTAGTTATTAATTGTATGCATTTGCTGTATATAGCCTTTATTATGTTATATAGCCTTCTATGTGCACTCTATGGAGACAGTTTATCATAAATGGGTGTTGAATTTTATCAAAAGCTTTTACTACATCTATTTAGGTGACCATATAGCTTTTTTTTTTCATTTTGTTAATATATTCTTCATTTTGTCCATAATTGATTGATTTGCATAAGTTGAAGGATCTTTGTATCCTTGGGATAAATCCCACTTGATCATGGTACATGATGTTTTTAATGTGTTGTTGGATTATGATATTTTCTTAAGGATTTTTACATCTATGATCATCTGTGTTACTGTCCTCTAATTTTCTTTGTGTTTGTGTGTTATCTTTATCTGGTTCTGGTATCAGGGTGATGATCACCTCATAGAATGAGCTTGAGAATGCTCCTTCTTCTGCATTTTTTTTTCTTTCAGAATAGTTGAAGAAGGCTAATTGTTTTTGTTTTTGTTTTTTTCAAGTGTTTGATAGAATTCACCTGTGATGCCTTCAGGTCCTAAACTTCTGTTTGTTGGAAGCTTTTTAAATTGCACTTTCAGTTTCATTATTTCTGACTGGTCTGTTCATATTTTCTCTTTTCTCCTGGTTCAGTCTTGGGAGATTGCACCTTTCTAAGAATTTGTCCATTTTTCTAGGTTCCATTTTATTGGCATATAGTTGCTTATGGTAGTTTCTTGTGATTATTTCTATTTCTATGCTGTCAATTGTAACTCCTTTTTATTTATAACTTTATTGATTTGAGTTCTCTCTTTTTTTCTTGGTGAATCTGGCTAAAAGTTTACAATATGTTTATCTTCTCAAAGAGCTAGCTTTCAATTTCTTTGATTGTTGCTATTTTTTTTCCAGTTCTCTTTTATTTCTGCTCTGACCTTTATGATTTTTTTTTCCTTCTACTAAGTTTAGGTTCTGTTTGTTCCTCTTTCTCTACTTGCTTTGTGTCTAAGGCTAGTTTATTTATTTGGAATTTTTCTTACTTCCTGATATAACACTGTATTACTATAAACTTCCCTTTTAGAACTATTTTTGTTGCATCTCATAGAATTTTGCATTGTTGTGTACTTCTTGTCATTTGTCTCTGGAAATTATTGCAATTTCTGCCTCGATTTCTTCAGTGATCCATTGGTTATTTAGTAATATATTGTTTTGCCTCCAGGTGATTTTAAAAAATTATTTTATTTATTTTAATTGGAGGCTAATTACTTTACAACATTGTGGTGGGTTTTGCCATACATCAATATGAATCAGCTATGGGTATCCATGCATCCCACCATCTTGAACACCCTTCCCAACTCCCTCCCCACCACATCCCTTGGGTTGCCCCAGAGCACCAGTTCTGAGTGCCCTGCTTCATGCATTGAACTTTCACTAGACATTTGTTTTACATATGATAATATACGTGTTTCAGTGCTATCCTCTCATATAACCCCACCCTTGCCTTCTCCCCCATAATCCAAACTCTGCTCTTTACACCTGTGATTCTGCTTTTTACAGGTTTTTGTTTTTTTCTTTCCTGTAATCAATTTCTATTCTCACAGTGTTGTGGTCAGAAAAGATGGTTGATATAATTTCAGTTTTCTTATTTATTTATTTATTTATTTTTACCAGTGCTAGATTTGTGACCCAAAATGTGATCTATCCTGGAGAATGTTCCATGTGTACTTGAGAAGAAAATGTATTCTGTTGCTTTGGAAAGAATGTTTATAGATATCAACCAGCCATGAAAAGATACTCCACATCTAAGGTAAGAGAAATCCAAGTAAGATGGTAGGAACAGAGAGAGGGCAAAAAAAAAAAAAAAAAAAAGGGGCAGACTGACAAATCACAACCACAGACAACTAGCCAATCTGATCACATGGACCACTGCCTTGTCTAACTCAATGAAACTAAGCCATGCTATGTGGGGCTCATGGTGGAGAGGTCTGACAGAATCTGGTCCAGTGGGGAAGGGAAAGGCAAACCACTTCAGTATTCTTGCCTTGAGAACCACACGAACAGTATAAAAAGGCAAAAAGATAGGACACTGAAAGATAAACTCCCCAGGTAGGTAGGTGCCCAATATGCTACTGGAGATCAGTAGAGAAATAACTCCAGAAAGAATAAAAGGATGGAGCCAAAGCAAAAACAACACCCAGTTATGGATGGGACTGGTGATAGAAGGAAGGTCTGATGCTGTAAAGAGCAATATTACATAGGAACCTAGAATGTTAGGTCCATGAATCAAGGAAAATTGGAAGTGGTCAATTAGGAGATGGCAAGAGTAAACATCGACAGTCTAGGAATTAGCGAACTAAGATGGACTGGAATGGGTGACTTTAACTCAGATGAATATTATATCTACTACCATGAGCAGGAATCCCTTAGAAGAAATGGAGTAGCCATCATAGTCAACAAAAGAGTCTGAAATGTAGTACTTGGATGCAATCTCAAAAATGACAGAATAATTTCTGTTGTTTCTAAGGCAAACAATTAAATATCATGGTAATCCAAGTCTATACACCAACCAGTAATGCTGAAGAAACTGAAGTTGAACAATTCTATGAAGACCTACAAGACCTTCCAGAACTAACACCTCAAAAAGATGTCCTTTTCATTATAAGGGACTGGAATGCAAGAGTAGGAAATCAAGAAACACCTCGAGTAACAGGCAAATTTGGCCTTGGAATACAGAATCAAGCAGGGCAAAGGCTAATGGAGTTCTGCCAAAAGAATGCACTGGTCATAGCAAACACCCTCTTCCAACAACACAAGAGAAGACTCTACACATGGGCATCACCAGACGGTTGACACTGGAATCAGATTGATTTTATTCTTTGCAGCCAAAGATAGAGAAACTCTCTACAGTCAGCAAAAACAAGACTGGGAACTGATTGTGGCTCAGATCAAATTCAGACTTAAATTGAAAAAGTGGAGAAAACCAGTAGACCATTCAGGTATGACCTAAATCAAATCCCTTATGACTATACAGTGGAAATGAGAATTAGATTTAAGGGACTAGATCTGATAGACAGAGTGCCTGATGAACTAAGAGTGGACATTTATGATACTGTACAGGAGACAGGAAACAAGACCATCCCCAAGAAAAAGAATAGCAAAAAAGCAAAATGGCTGTCTACGGAGGCATTCCAAATAGCTGTGAAAACAAGGAAAATGAGAAGCAAAGGCAAAGGGAAAGATATACCCATTTGAATGCAGAGTTCCAAAGAATAGCAAAAAGAGATAAGAAAGCCTACCTCAGTGATCAATGCAAAGAAATAGAGGAAAACAACAGAATGGGGAAGACTAGAGATCTCTTCAAGAGAATTAGAGATACCAAGGGAACACTGCATGTAAAGATGGGCTCGATAAAGGACAGAAATGGTATGGACCTAATAGAAGTAGAAGATATTAAGAAGATGTGGCAAGAATACACAGAAGAACTGTACAAAAAAGATCTTCCTGACCAAAATAATCAAAATGGTATGATCACTCACCTAGAGCCAGGCATCAATGTGAAGTCAAGTGGGCCTTAGAAACCATCACTACAAACAAAGCTAGTGGAGGTGATGGAATTCCAGTTGAGCTATTTCAAATCCTAAAAGATGATGCTGTGAAAGTGCAGCACTCAATATGCCAGCAAACTTAGAAAACTCAGCAGTGTCCACAGGACTGCAAAAGGGCAGTTTTCATTCCAATCCCAAAGAAAGGCAATGCCAAAGAATGTTGAAACTATCACACAATTCCACTCATCTCATGCACTACTAAAGGGATGCTTATAATTCTCCAAGCCAGGCTTCAGCAATATGTAAACTGTGAACTTCCAGATGTTCAAGTTGATTTTAGAAAGGCAGAGGAACCAGAGATCAAATTGCCAACATTTTCTGGATCATTGAAAAACAAAGGAGTTTCAGGGAAACATCTATTTCTGCTTTCTTGACTATGCCAAAGCCTTTGACTGTGTGGATCACAATAAACTGTGGGAAATTCTGAAACAGATGGGAATACTACACCACCTGACCTGCCTCTTGAGAAACCTGTATGCAGGTCAGGAAGCAACAGTTAGAACTGGACATAGAACAACAGATTGGTTCCAAATAGGAAAAGGAGTACGTCAAGGCTATGCATTGTCACCCTTCTTATTTAACTTATATGCAGAGTACATCATGAGAAACCCTAGGCTACAGGAAGCACAAGCTGGAATCAAGATAGCTAAGAGAAATATCAATAACCTTAGATATGCAGATGACACCACCCTTGTGGCAGAAAATGAAGAGGAACTAAAGAGCCTCTTGATGAAAATGAAGGAGGAGAGTGAAGGAGGAGAGTCCCTTGGACTGCAAGGAGATCCAACCAGTCCACCCTAAAGGAGAGCAGTCCTAGGTGTTCATTGGAAGTACTGATGTTGAAGCAGAAACTCCTATACTTTGGCCACCTCGTGCATAAAGCTGACTCATTTGAAATGACCCTGATGCTAGGACAGATTGAGGGCAGGAGAAGGGGATGACAGAATGAGATGGATGGATGGCATCACCGACTCGATGGACATGGGCTTGGGTGGACTCCGGGGAGTTGGTGATGGACAGAGAGGCCTGGTGTGCTGCAGTTCATGGGGTTGCAAAGAGTCAGACATGACTGAGTGAATGAATTGAAGTCTCTCTGGTCTAAGGCTTGTGCTTCCTTATTGATTTTTGGTCTGGATAATCTGTACATTGATGAAATTGAGGTTCCAAAATCCCTGCTATTATTATGTTACTGTTGATTTCCCATTTATGGCTGTTTGCATTTGTCTTATGTTTTTAGGTGCTCGTATGTTGGGTGCATATATATTATAAATGCTATATCTTTTTCTTGGATTGAGAAATTTTGTTCTTTTGAAAAGAATGATACAAATTAAGTATAATTTATTCTTTTTCAACTATCTAAAAGTGCATAACTGATACCAAACTTTGGGCTTTAATTGAATTTACAATTATGAATTTCAAATTCAGTAGTCATGATTCTATAACTATTTATTCCTGATGAAGGAAAAAGCCTATATCTACAAAAATAATATTATATTCTAACAATTGTTATTAATATTTGCACGTATAGTTTTGTAAAGATATGCTACTTATAGCAGATTTGACTGAATGGTTCAATCTACATTTTCAAACAGACTGAATATTTAAAATTATATTTTATACATTCAATGCCAGGATGGCTATATAAAAAGAGAATTATCTTCAAAAATAACACTTTCATAAAATACATAATTTAAAATTATGTGGTATATTTTATGACAAATTTGTTATTGCTCAATTCCATTTAAGTTCTAAGAGATGAGAGAAATAAAAAGCACTAATATTTCAAATTTGGAAGGAGTTGCTCCAAAAACATATGCATGTAGGAAGTCTATTCCTGTATAAGACAGTATTTCAGAGCATGGTAACTGTCAACAGCCATGCCACTGTCTTTGTAGAGTTCCACCAGAATGTGTAGATTATAACATTCTTCATGGAGAAAGACTTCAAACTAGAATGCTGTAATGTCGTGGGTAGCTGAAGCAAAAGGATGTGATTTGAAACCTTAACACATTGGCTAGAATGATTTAGAGATTCAGTCCTAGAAACATGGAGAGATAAATAAAAACAAAACAAAATATTGACAAGGAGATACTTATTCATTTTGAGGTACCAATAGGGAATTGCTTGTAGAATAAAAGAAAATTTTCTTTAGTAAAACTAGAACTGAAATCAAAGTTTTAAAGTAGAAAATGTACATATTAAGAAATTTCATTTTTTCCTCTTTAAATAAGTATTGGCCTAAGAAATTTTCAAGTAAAATCTAATTAAATCCAACAAGATGGGAATTTCAGGGTCTGAAAATGACATAGCAGTATTCTAGTGTTTTTAATTGTTTATTCTCTCACTATGAGGAAATTTCTGGAACTCATTTTTCAAATCAAGGAGCTTGAGATTGAGAGGATTCTAAGCAATTCAGGGTATCTCTGAAAATGACTATAAAATAGAACATTAACAGTGACTTTTACAGTTTCCAAAGTCAGGAAAAAGCAAGAAAAAAATAATTTAAATCACCATGTAAAAATATAAGCTTGTGTGTGTGTGTGCACATGTGTGTATGCTCAGTTTTGTCTGACTCTGTGACCTCATGGACTGTATACTACCAGGCTCCTCTGTCCATGGAATTTTACAGGCAAGAATACTGGAGAAGGTTGCCATTTCTTACTCCAGGGGATCTTCCCAACCGAGGGAGCAAACTCATGCCTCTTGTGTCTTCTGCATTGGCAAGTGCATTCTTTACCACTGTGCTACTTGGAAAGCTCATAAATATCAGTAACCTATTATTAATATTGTCTGATATCAAGGTACTATTTGAAAATGAAAGTATAGCTTTCATTGTATCATAAGACTACTATTAGAAGGATAATACCAAAATCTAATTTTTTTTTCTGTTTAAACAAAGACCATATGGATATAAAAGCTGTAAACACTTATAAAACAGTGCTCAGTTTAATTCAGTTCAGTTCAGTTGCTCAGTCATGTCCGACTTTTTGCGACTCCATGAATTGCAGCACGCCAGGCCACCCAGTCCATCAGCAACTCCCGGAGTTCACTCAAACTCACGTCCATCAAGTCGGTGATGCCATCGAGACATCTCATCCTCGGTCGTCTCCTTCTCCGCCTGCCCCCAATCCCTCCCAGAATCAGAGTCTTTTCCAATGAGTTAACTCTTCGAACGAGGTGGCCAAAGTACTGGAGTTTCAGCTTTAGCATCATTCCTTCCAAAGAAATCCCAGGGTTGATTTCCTTCAGAATGGACTAGTTGGATCTCCTTGCAGTCGAAGACACTCTCAAGAGTCTTCTCCAACACCACAGTTCAAAAGCATCAATTCTTCAGCACTCAGCTTTCTTCACAGTCCAACTCTCACATCCATACATGACTACTGGAAAAACCATAGCCTTGACTAGATGGACCTTTGTTGGCAAAATAATGTCTCTGCTTTTGAATATGCTATCTAGCTTGGTCATAACTTTCCTTCCAAGGAGTGTCTTTTAATTTCATGGCCACAATCAATAAATACATGTATTGAAAATTTTTCTAAATCAGGAGTTACAAAATCTGATGTATTTTCTATCTTTTCACAAATTCACTACTCACACTTACTTCAAGTCACTTAACATTTCTGAACATATCCTCATCTTTAAATCATACAGTGCTATATTCAAGACTAGTTGAACACTTAAACTCTATGGTCTCCTTTTGAGTATATTAGTTACTAATAAATAGTCTTCAAATTAATATAGATAATGCTTTCCATACAGTGAAACACAGTTGGAAATGCTGAATTGAAACCTAATATGAATAGTAGCACAGTGATGCAGAGGAATTTTAACTTAATTTCTGATGTGCAGAATAATCAATAATCTGAAGCTCTGAGAGGCCAGCTCCTGAGAGACAGCATGAGAACATGGCAGACTCTGCACAAGTCCTAATAAAAAGTTTAAAGCAAAAGAGAGGTAGTAGCTGAGTGGGTAAACAGAGGTAGTGACTAGCAGAAGAGGGAGTTTAAAAGGAAGGGAAAACAGATCAATGGAAAGTTAGCTTAGCAATCAGAACCAACTATAGAAAAGGAGGTCCTGAAGGAGTTCAAAAGCATTTGTGTAGTTGATGTTGTTGACATTTACAAGATTCTATAAATGAGGCAGCTTACTGAAAAGAAGTTATTGAGAAACTACTGAGTCAGAATAAAAAAGGAGAGAGAGAGAGATGGGTAAAGTTCTCAAAAATCATTCCTGTAGAACAAGAGCATATAAAATGTTCTTTTGTTTTTTTCCTAATAAAATACAATTAAGGGAAAAAAAAATAAAACCATGTCCAAATTCTGAAGAACAAACCTAAAGATGAAATTATTTTAAATATCACTAAATTAAAGAGAAACAGTTGGGGAGAAGAAAGGAAGGGTACTTGTAGCATCTGGAAATGGACTATCCTTTGTGATCAGCCTATGAGTAGCTCCTCCACATGTTAACCCTTTCAAGAGTGCTTCCCTTCCTGGGGAATATAACTCTGGTTAGTTTAAGGGCAATGATTTCATTCTTCAGAGCAATTTGTTTTCATAGATTAGACTTCTTAGTGTGTAATCATGTGTTCAGATGATAGATTAAAATGTCTCCTAAAATCCTGTGCCTTAGAGGAGTTTTTATTTATGGGAGATAAGGAGTTTTTATTTATGGGAAATATTTTGCATACCCCATGTTAAGTATTTCATAGAAGTAGAAATTATTGGGAAACAGGATTGCACTGTGGTTTGGAAATCTGTAGTAAGAGAAAAGTGACTCTTCGAAGCTTCAGACACCTGTGATTTTGATGAGGATAATATTTCTGCTGATGAAGAAAGTGACAGTTATGAGCTCATCACCTGCTCCCCTATTTTAATAATCCCAATTTACTCTTCAAGTATTAACTTATATTTTACTTCTCCCTAAGTGAGGGAATCTGATAACTGGGATTTCAAGTGGATTGATTCATTGCACCTAGCAGTGATAAAAATGTAAGGTAGGCTGGAAGAAATCTCTCCACTGTGTACCAAAATTTGTAAAGACATAGCGCTTCATAGCAGCAGATCTGAACTCCCTGTATCATACAGGAAATCCCCACCTTACAGATGTCCATGTATCTGTTCCCATGCTTCTCTCTCAGCTCGCCCCACCCTCTCCTTCCCTCACTGTGTCCACAAGTCTGTCCTCTAATGTCTGTGTCTGCACTGCTGCCCTGCACACAGGTCCATCAGTACCATCTTCCTAGATTCCACATATATGTGTTCACATATGATATTTGTTTTTCCTCTTTCCAACTTAACTTCAATCTATGTAATAAGCTCTAAGTTCATCCATTCATTAGAATTGACTCAAATATATTTATTTTTATGGCTAAGTATATATACACCACTTATGTAGAGATATGAGGTGGGTCAGGAGGTGGGAGGGTGGTTCAAGAGGGAGGGCACATATGTATACCTATGGCTGATTCATGTTAATATATGGCAAAAACCAACATGATATTGTAAAGCACTTACCTACCAATTAAAAGTAAATAAAAGAAAAAAGAAATGCAAAAAAATAATGCTTCAAATATAATCACTTAAACAGCTATTCTTCTAAAAATAATAAAATTATTTAAAGTAATAATAAAAGACATAAATGTCAAAGGAAAATCCACAATGAAAATTAACTACAAACTTGACAAAGACATAAATATTCTATAAATGTTGTTGGAGTTAATAGATCTCTGATTTATTTTTCATATGATTTAGAAATATAGTTAAAGCAGAGTTCCTTAGATTTCTAAATTTTTTTTTTTTCTCATTTTGCTGTAGTTTTAGATCAAATAACCTTACTGTCTGAAGGTTTGGGGCTTTCCAGATCGCTCAGTGGTAAAGAATCTACCTGCCAATGCAGGAGACACAGGAGACATGGGTTTGATCACTGAGTCAGGAAGATTTACTAGAGGAGGAAATGGCAAGCCACTCAGTATTCATTTTGGGGCAATCTCATGGACATTTTAAAGATAAAGATGTTAGAGAATAGATAAGGTGTGAAGTTTTGTTCATGACAGATATTAAGATATTAAATTGGTGGCAGAACTGATGTGAATTCAGAACTTGGTTCAGCTCTCTTCTAAAACAGTGCTTCTGTTACCACATTCTGGCTGTTACTTACAAATAAAACACTGTAGACAAAAATGTTTCTAAATTAGCAAATAAAAAATAAAATGTAGATTATAATAAAAACAAAGTCACAAATATTTACATAAAGTATTAGGAATAAAATTCATAAATTCCTTCTGAAAAATATATGCAGCATGTACAATAAAATAGCATATAAAATAGTTTTAACAGTATATAGTAGAAATATATTCAGATTTGTCAAATTGTTCAATCAATAAATTCCAAAGTATTTTAATTCCACCGAAGGTCAAAAATTTGCAAGTAGGAAATTTCTAAGTTAAAAATACAGTCAAGAAACAGGGAAAATCAGCTTAGCAGCATCACAAGCAATTTATCAAATATGAGATAATTCAAAAGCATTAAATGTGAGAGTAAAACCAAAAATTATCATCATTATTACAATTATGATCATAGTATACTCCATCTTCTACTTTCAAGAAGTGTAAGATGGAATATAATGTTCACTACTCCTCTTGCTTAGCACAACTAAAAACAATAGGAATTATAATAAAACAAAATAAAAATACTCTTCAAAGTATAAAAATTTTAAAAAGGCAGACCCTCCACTGCTGGGCATACACACCGAGGAAACTAGAATTGAAAGAGACATGTGTACCCCAATGTTAATCACAACACTGTTTATGATAGTCAGGGTATGGAAGCAACCTAGATGTCCATCAGCAGATGAATGGATAAGATATACACAATGGAGTATTATTCAACCATTAAAAAGAATATATTTGAATCAGTTCTAATGAGGTGGATGAAACTGGAGCCGATTATACAGAGTGAAGCAAGCCAGACAGAAAAACACCAATACAGTATACTAACACATATATATGGAATTTAGAAAGTTGGTAACAATAACCCTGTATGCCAGACAACAAAAGAGACACAGATGTATAGATTAGTCTTTTGAACTCTGTGGGAGAGGGCGAGGGTGGGATGATTTGGGAGAATGGCATTGAAACATGTATAATATCATATATGAAACGAATCGCCAGTCCAGGGTTGTTGTGTGATACAGAATGCTTGGGGCTGGTGCACTGGAATGACTCAGAGGGATGGTATGGGGAGGGAGGTGGGAGGGGGGGTTCAGGATTGGGAACACATGTACACCCATGGCAGATTCATGTTGATGTATGGCAAAATCAATACAATATTGTAAAGTAATTAACCTCCAATTAAAATAAATAAATTTATTTTAAAAATAAAAAATAAAAAGGCAGACCATCACGCAAACTGGGACCTGAGGAACTACATGATCACACACGTTGACCAATTTTTTTTTTTTTTTTTTTTGTCTTTTGTCTCTTATATGCAAAATTGGGAACTGAAAAAGCTAGCAATCTAGAAATACCAGTAAGCACACACACTAAAAAGCCAACAAAACTGTACTCTCTCTAGGTAAAAAATAAACAAACAAACAAAAAATCAATGAAAGGGACAGCCTAACAAGGCAGAAAACATGCAAACAACAACCAGTCTAATCAATTGGAGTAAAACAGAAAACACGAGCCCCACACTCACTATACTAGCCACAGATGATCGCAGAGTCCAAACTTCCACCCTGGAGAGCCTGGGCAGCACATACCAATACCTCTGCATAGATGGCATGAGTAAATGCCAAGCAGAGTGTTAGCAGTTTCATTCCTGATGGCTCATCATGAGCTTGCTTACAGCAGTACTGGTAGGGGCCATGGCAGTGACATGGACTTCCAGCCCTCCCTTCTGCATTAACTAGAAACTCCTTCTCCCCATTTCAGATGTCACCAGAGACTGAGTAGGAAACTCAGATTTCTACATTCACCTGGAAGTAATGAGGTGAATTCCCTCTTTCCACTGCCAGAGAATCATTAAAGAAAGCCATCTAAAATAGAAGTTTTATAGAAGATTCAGAGTCTCAGATAAAATATAAAAATGGCCAGGATTCAACGGATAAATCTTTCATCATACTAAAAATCAGGAAAACCTTAATTTAAATGAGGAAAAAAATCAACAGATGTCAACATCAAGATGGCACAGATGTTAAATCTAATTTAAAACCTAAATCCAATTTAAAATTAGATTTTTAACAATCATGATAAAAATGCTTCAATTAGCAATTATGAATACAATGGAAACAAATGAAAAAACGGAAAGTTTCAGCAAGTCTGTTCAAAGACATAGAAGATATAAGTAGAACCAAATAAAAACTTAAAACTCAAGAATACAACAACAAAAATTCAGTAGACAGGGTCAACATCAGAATGGAGCAGACAGAAGGAAGTGAGTGGAAGACTGAATAATAGATATTATCCAAACTGAATGAGAGAGTAAATACATTTAAATTAAAAAAAAAAAATGAACAGAGTTAGCAACATTTGGAACTGCAGCAAAATCAGAATATGTATATCCTCAAGGTCTTAGGTAGAAGAAAACCTATAGGACTGAAAAAGTACCCAAATAATGGCTGAAAACATCTGAAACATAGCAGGATATTCAAACTTAAAATTCTAACAATTGCTGCATGCTCAGTCACTTCAAGCCTGTTAATCTCTTTATGACTCTACAGACTGTAGACTGCCAGGCTCCTCAGTCCACAGGATTCTCCAGGAAAAAAATACTGAAGTGGGTTTCTATGCCCTCCAACAGGGGAATCTTCTGGACCCAGGGATCAAACCAAAATATCTTGTCTTATAAGCAGATTCTTTACCACTGAGCCACAGGGGAAGCCCAACAAGTTATGATGGACCTTAAACTGGGTAAACCCAAAGGAATCCATGCTAATATGCATTATAATTAAACTTCTGAAAACTAAGGACAGAGTAAAAAAAAAAATCTGAAAAAAATGTCACAGAGGAAAACCATTAGAAATACAGCATCATTCTTGAAACAGTGGAGGTCAAAAAGTGGTACAAGAAATTTCAAGTGGTAGAAGAAAAACAAACAAAAAAACCCTGTCAACCTAAAGTCTCTCTCTATTCCCCCCCCCCCCCCCGCAAATTCTATATTCAGTGTAAAAAGTCTTCAGATTGCTCCAGGAACATATTTTCTAGAATATACTTTTAACCTCACCGGTGAATATATATGTATGTATATAAAACTTCATATAATCTATGAGAAAGTGAAAGTGTTAGTCATTCAGTCACGTCAGACTCTCTGTGACCCCACGGACTGTAGCCCACCAGGCTTCTCTGTCCATGGGATTCTCCAGCAAGAATACTGGAGCAGGTTGCCATTTCCTTCTCCAGGGGATCTCCCCGACCCAGGAATCGAACCCAGGTCTCCTGCATTAAAGGCAGATTGTTGACCCTCTGAGCCACCAGCAAAGCCCTATACTGAAGAACCTAAGCCACCTCATTTTGTTAAAAAGACTCCATTTTAGAGTTCTGAGAAAGAGTCTTTGGAAATCCCCTGACCTCACTCCACCACCTGCGAGCCAATCAGATCCCAGATCAGGATCCCCTGACTTTACTTCAGGACTTATGACTTGCTCAGGAAATTGGAATTAAGTCTGGGAAATGGGAACCAATCAGAACCTGTGGCCAGCCCGGGAAATGAAAACCAATCAGAACCCAACACCTAACCCTTCCACAAAAGGTAACATTTTTCGCACTCGAATACCCTATATAAGCAATAAAACCCAGAGGTCGAGGCTCCTCTCCTTAGCCGCTGCTTTGGTAACGGTGGGAGCCCCAGCTCGAGCTTGGTAACAAAAACTCCTGCTTTTGCATCGGATGCCGGCTCCTTGGTGGTCATTGGGAGATTTTGCGACTTGGGTATAACAATACAATCTATATGATCTATCTATAATCTCAAAAGAAACTTGGTTTACTTATGAGGTTAATTTTCCTATGTAAAACACATTCCTTGTGTCACCCCACCTAGGGAACAGATAGAGAAGGTGAAGCCGGGTGGATAGGCGCCTTACCATGGTCCTGGCTGGAAGGCAGGCATGCTTCATGCTCAGGGATGACTTCCAGAACGTGGGTCTGGTCTCCACACCACTGCTCAGATGGAGAAAGAGAAGCCTGAGTTCATTCCCTACTTTGATAGCGGCCAAGGCCCCACGGAGGCACCCGAGCTGATGAAAAGTGGCCTTTCGGTGCAAGGACACCTATGAGAGGGTGAGCATCCACCAGCTCTGGGTCCCGGGCCTGGCCTGCCTGGCACGCGGGCCCATCAGTCAGAACCACTTCCAGTTCCCCACCACCCACCAAAGCCCAAGTAGGGAGGACTGCGGACCTTGGACCTCAGCCTCGAGTCCACTCAGGCCTTGAGCCACCCTATCCTGCCGAGTGTCTGGCCACAGGACTGAGCCCCAGTGGAAGGACGGAGGAGACCTGCTCTTCCATGTGCACTGGACTCCAAGGAATAAACAGCCGTTAGGGGCGATGGGGAGCAACCCTGGCCAACCACACCCCTGCTGGCTGTGGGAAGGTTCCTTGGAACTTGGGGAACAGGGTGAGGACCCGCGTGCCAGTTTCAGGGCTGCTGGGCATTCCTGATCACTATCCAGAGGGGGCCACCGGGCTGTTTAGCGGTCCTCATTGTCCTGGGACCCCTGTTTGTCTGTAGGCCCCACCAGCTTCCTCCACCACCCAAGCTCTGCGTTTCACAGCCAGCCTCACCCTAGCCTACCCTACCCGCGGGTGACCCCTTGGTCTGCAAAAGCAGAAGCTGGAGGTGGGATGCCCCACCTCAGATGCCTAAATTAACAATCGGTTTTAAAAAGAGAAAAGTGAAGTCACAAGGGTTTATTTAGCTAATCTGTGATCCCCATTTGACTTTAAAGTTTACAGTTGATGTGTGTAGGTGTTCTGGGGGAAGGAAATGCCAACCCACTTCAGTACTCTTGCCTGGGAAATCCCACGGACAGAGGAGCCCTGTAGATGAGGGCTTGCACCCGAAAGGCCACTTTTCATCCGCTCGGGTGCCTCCCTGGGGCCTTGGCTGCTGTGAAAGTAGGGAATGAACTCAGGCTCTCTTTTCCATCTGAGCAGAGTGGTAGACCACAGAATGGTCTACAGTCCCTGGGGTCGCAGAGTCGGGCATGACTGAGCGACTGACACTTGCACTTTTTACGTTCAGGTGCTGTGTGTGATTGTTTTGTACACTGTATCCATAGTTTGCCAAGTGCTTGCCACGTGCTTTAGGAACTCAGTGAATATTAGATGATTAGGAACTTGTTTAAGAAACGTGTTTATCTCAACCGAACAGATTCCATACAAAAACCTTAATATAAACCACAGGTACCTTAAGTGTTATTGAGACTTGCACCCTTGGAGTCTCTGTCATCTAACAGCACTGCTCAAAGGAGTTGATCGTTTCAATATAAGCTGCAAAGCATTTCTACTTGGTGCTTTGTACCCTGGGAGGAGCTGTGCTTTATATGCTTAATACTAGAGCTTCAAAAGTATCTGTCTTAATTAGTTAATCCATTTGATAGGTAAACAGTAACAATGCTGACAGGCATTCTTCTAGGAGTTAGAGTTACAGTGGGATTTATAGAGTCACAACAGGGGTTAAAACGACTGGCATTATCCCTCCCCTCCAGGGAGGTGATGACATTCAGTGAGGACAGCATGAATCAGAGTTTCACAAATATTAAAATAGGGGTGTTCCCAGGCTTCTGTCTTTGCCTTGCTGTACCCAATGCACTATACCTCTTCTAGTATTATCCTTTAGAGTAGAAATAATATTTGAACTTATTTTCATTGTATAGAATTTAGGATGTCTTGGATCTCTGCTTTCTCTATCATCCACCCTGCATTACTGCACAACTAACACTTACAGTATTATATGTTTGAAATTATTCAGAATCATTCTGACAAGTGCACAAGAGTTAGGAAAAAATACCACCATCATCTCTAAACTATTTTTTTCAGAATAATAGTACCTATGTGTATTATAAATACTGAAAAATCATAGTATAAGCATTTGTCTTGAAATAATTATTAGTATCTGGTTCTAAATGGTGAATCTTGACTCCTACTCTAATACACCCTGATTAAAGGAGTAAATCTCTTCAAGTCTCTTCATACATGTATATACAGTCAGAATCTACATAATATATAGATATATACATATCTCAAACTTTAAAAATCAGTAATTTTTGCCTTGCCTCATGCACTTTATCTGTAGCATATTAGGGTTGTGAAAGTGAAAGTCACTCAGTCGAGTCTGACTCTTTGTGAACCCATGGGCTATACAGTCCATGGAATTCTCCAGGCCAGAATACTGGAGTGGGTAGCCTTTCCCTTCTTCAGGGGATATTCCCAACCCAGGAATCTAACTGAGGCTTCCTGCATTGCATTGTAGTTATGTCTATTTTGAGTTTATCCAATTCTATTTTGACTTTTTTGTCACACTCAGTATTAATCATGTTTGTATAAAGAGGGGCTTGGAATTAGTTTAACCTGGATTCAGATTCAGGCCATATGATTTCTTAATTTGCAGAAATTGCTTGAAAAAATTTGCTTCTCTTCCTTTACCCTCATTTTCTTTATCTATAAAATGAAAGTAGTGCCACTCTTTACATTTCATGTAATCTAATAAAACCCCATGTGTGGTAAGTGATGCTTTCTTCACTTCTGAGAAATAATATATGCTATCAATTAATTGTGACAGGTCATCTGCAGTAAACTACACTCTAAATTCAGAAATGTGTTTCTTAAAAATTAAAAAATAAAATTACACATCTTTGTTAGTAATGAAATACCCACACACACACACACACACACACACACACATACACACATGTATAACACGATTCCTTTGATCCTTTGAATGTTAGTTTCTTATCTGATTCACCTTCAGCCAGATTCTTATTATAGTGGTTTTGATGATCAGATTAAATGTGGTGTACAAACATGATAAGATACTACAAATCCATTGCCAATTCTCTTGCTTACCATTGGATTATATGATCAGAATCTATGAATATTTACTCGAGCACTACAATTAATTTGCCTTTGATTTTAGAGAAGTAAGTAAATGTTCTTGATTTCATTAATTAGCAAAATGAAAACATAATCTTATAAACATATCATTAAGTATAAAATATGAAATTCATTCTGAAATATTTCCCAAATATGATAAGTTGTCGTAATGGAAAAAAATGCTCAAAGCAAATGAAACCTATCTGGCATTGTTAATTCAAAAAACATTTTTGCCTGTGTGAGTGCCACTGAATGAGGAATCCTCCCAGGAAAAAGACAAAAGCAAAGCTTGAAATAGCCTCTCATCTTCATAGGTAAAATCTCCAGAGTGGTAGTTTGGGCTGATGGGAAATTTTTACTCCCTGTGCTGTATCTGTTCAGTTGATAAAAAGAGGACTTTGATCTCAGAGACTGTCAATCCAGCTCTTTTATGAAAAATTTGCTTAAAGTAAACAGTAAAAGTAGCAAAGCAGTTATTAAAATTCCATCCCAATTGGCTATGCTCCCAGTTCCAAAACCCAAAACATAATGCCCACTGATTATTCAGATTATGTATAAGACTTTTTGTGTGTTCTTAAAAAAAATCACCACTATAAATAACCGATCTAGTTGAGAAAATTACAAATCTTCCTTTTCAAATTCTAATCATATTAGTTGAGTTAAAGTAAGATCCAGCAAAAATTCTTTCAATGACATTTCTATTGATACAGGTTCTAAGTTCTAAATTCTGAGCTATATCCAGCCACTAGACTTTTGTGGATAATTATGAAATATTATACTTGAGTTTATATCCACTGTCAATCTTCTTAAAAGCACACTCACCGGTAAAATCCATATGTATACACACATCATATATATATACATATGTGTATATACTTGAGATATTAATCAATTCACTAAGGCTGTCTTTTCCTTCTGCTAGTTACCTTCTGAACTATTTTCCTTTAAAGAGATGCCCACTGAAATTTTCAAACAAATTAGCCATATACAATGGAATAAAGCCTCCTTGTTTATTTGACAATCTTGTTAGATACAATTGTGTAACAAGTACATTAAGTTTTCTCATTCTGTTTTTGGCCATTTAGAGAAGATGGGAACTATAAAAGCTATGTTTCCTAGTTATCTATTGGAGCTAAGGTTCTGGAAATGAATCTATTAATTCACTTGTTTATTTCACTAGTTTACTGAAGACAGGAAGAGTGGGAGACCACCTTGCTGCTGGATCTTTAAGTTAATACAGCCAGGAGAAATGAGTAGTTAAGGCATCCAGACTCAGCACTGCAGACTCTGAGACCATCCGGAGGCAGAGCTGCTGCAGTGAATGCAGTAGCAGAGGGGCACTCTCACCTGTGAGGCACTGCTCTGTGACTCTGACCTCTTTTGTCTACACTTCTAGTGCTTTTAAGTCCCATATATTGATTTCCTTTCAAGGGAAATATCTAAAATGGTTTCTGTTTCTTCTGTGAAATACTGACGGCAAATTTCTCAAAGGGAGTACATTTAATTCCAAAGCATTTTTCTAGCATTTTCTAACATAAAGGGGAAATTAAAGATTGGTTATACACACACACACACACACACACACACACACACACACACACACACATATATATTTGAATCAGGAATGAAAGAATAAAAATCTAGAAAATTAATTGTATGTTTCAGAGGAATTAAAACTGATGTGTAACTCTAAAAATATGGTTAAATGATGTTGCGCAGTTCTTGACTTCAAAGTGAACATGTAACTTCAGAGGGAAAGAATTACACTATCGAATCATTTATATTCAGTTCACTTCACATGCTCAATCATGTCTGACTCTTTGCAACCCCATGAACTGTAGCATGTCAGGCTTCTGTGTCCACCACCAATTCCTGGTGCTTGCTAAAACTCATCCACTGAGTCAGTGATGCCATCCAACTATCTCATCCTCTATTGTCCCCTTCTCCTTCTGCCTTCAAGCCTTCCCAGCATTAAGGTCTGTTCCAAAGAGTCAGCACTTCCCAACAGGTGGTCAAAGTATTGGACTTTCAGCTTCAGCATCTGTCCTTCCAATGCATATTCAGTGCCAAATTCCTTTAGGATTGACTGGGTGGATCTCCTTGCAGTCCAAGGTACTCGAGAGTCTTCTCCAACACTATATTTCAGAAGCATCAATTCTTTGGCATTCACCCTTTTTATAGTCCAACTCTCACATCCAAACATGACTCCTGGAAAAACTATAGCTTTGACTAGATTGATCTTTGTCAACAAAGTAATGTCTCTGCCCTTTAATATGATGTCTAAGTTGGTCATTGAGTGACTTAACTTTCACTTTTCACTTTCATGCATTATCATGCATTGGAGAAGGAAATGCCTGGAGCATCCCAGGGATGGGGGTGCCTGGTGAGCTTCTGTCTATGGGGTCCCACAAAGTCAGACACGACTGAAGCGACAGCAGCAGCAGCAGCAAGTTGGTCATAACTTTTCTTCCAAGTAACAAGAGTCTTTTAATTTCATGGCTGCAGTCACCATCTGCAGTAATTTTTGAGCCCAAGAAAATAGTCTGTCACTGTTTCCATTGTTTTCCCATCTATTTGAAATAAAGTGATGGGACTGGATGCTATGATCTTAGTTTTTTGAATGTTGAGTTTTAGGCCAACTTTTTCACTCTCCTCTTTCACTTTCATCAAGAAGCTCTTCAGGTCCTCTTCATTTTCTTCCATACGGGTGATGTCATCTGAATATCTCAGGTTATTGATATTTCTCCTGGCAATTTTGATTCCAGCTTCTGCTCCATCTCAGCTAGTAAATAATCTGACTGCAATGCAGGAGACCTGAGTTCGATCCCTAGGTTGGGAAAATCCCTGGAGAAGGGAAAGGCTATCCACTCCAGTATTCTGCCCTAGAGAATTCCATGGACTGTATAGCAAAGTGTCAGACACGACTGAATAACTTTGACACACACTCTGCTTCATTCAGTCCAGAATTTGCATGATATATTCTTCATATAAGTTAAATAAACAATGTTACAATATACAGCCTTGACATACTCCTTTCCCAATGTTAAACTTATCTGTTGTTCCGTAAAGTGAAAGTGAAGTCGCTCAGTCGTATCCGACTCTCTACGACCCCGTGGACATAGTCTACCAGGCTTCTACGTCCATGGGATTCTCCAGGCAAGAATACGGGAGTGGGTTACCATTTCCTTCTCCAGGGGATCTTCCCGACCCAGGGATCGAACCCGGGTCTCCTGCATCGGAGGCAAATACTTTAACCTCTGAGCCATTGTTTTTGCTTCTTGACTCTATATAGATTTCTCAGGAGGTAGGTCAGGTGGTCTGGTATTCCCATCTCTTTAAGAATTTTCCACAGTATGTTGTGATCCACACAAAGGCTTTGGCATAGTCAATAAAGCAGAAGTAAATGTTTTTCTGGAACTCTCTTACTTTTTCTATGATCCAATAGATATGGGCATATTGGTCTCCGCTTCCTCTGCCTTTTCTAAATCCAACATGAATGTTTGGAAGTTCAGAGTTTACGTACTGTTAAAGCCTGGCTTGGAGAATTTTGAGCATTACTTTGCTAGCATGTGAGTGCAACTGTGCGGTAGTTTGAGCATTCTTTGGGATTAGAATGAAGATTGACCTTTTTCAGTCCTTTGGTCACTGCTGAGCTTTCCACATTTGCTAGCATATTGAATGCAGTACTTTCACAGTATCATCTTTGAGTGTTTGAACTAGCTCAGCTGGAATTCCATCACCTGCATCAGCTTTGTTCATAATGACACTTCCTAAGGCCCACTTCACTTCACATTCCAGATGTTTAGATCTAGGTGAGTGATCACACCATTGTGGTTATCTGGGTCATGAAGATCCTTTTTGTATAGCTAAGGTTCTGTGTATTCTTGCCACCTCTTCTTTACATCTTTGTTTCTGTTCTTCCATAGCATTCATGTCCTTTATTGTGTCCCTCTTTGCATGAAATGTTCCCTTGGTATCTCTAATTTTCTTGACGAGATCTCTGCTGCTGCTACTGCTAAGTCGCTTCAGTTGTATCTGACTCTGTGCTACCCCATAGACAGCAGTCCATCAGGCTCCTCCGTCCCTGGGATTGTCCAGGCAAGAACACTGGAGTGGGTTACCATTTCCTTCTCCAATGCATGAAAGTGAAAAGTGAAAGTGAAGTCGCTCAGTCGTTTCCGACTCTTGGTGATCCCACAGACTGCAGCCTACCAGGCTCCTCCACCCATGGGATTTTCCATGCAAGAGTACTGGAGTGGGTGCCATTGCCTTCTCCAAAGAGAGAGAGATCTCTAGTGTTTCCCATTCATTTGTTTTCCTGTATTTTTTTTGCATTGATCACTGAAGAAGGCTTTCGTATCTCTCCTTGCTATTCTTTGGAACTCTATTCAGATGGATATATCTTTCCTTCTCTCCTTTGTCTTTAGCATCTCTTCTTTCCTGCTATTTATAAAATAACCATCTTGCCTTTTGAATTTCTTTTTCTTGGGAATGGTCTTGATCACTGCCTCCTATACATTGTCACAAACCTCCATCCATAATTTTTCAGTCACTTTGTCTATCAAATCTAATTCCTTGAATCCATTTGTCACTTCTACTGTGTAATCATAAAGGATTTGATTTAGGTCATGCCTGAATGTCTAGTGGTTTTCCCACCTTTACTGAATTTAAGTGTGAATATTTGAATAAGGAGTTCATGATCTGAGTCCCAATCAGCTATCAGTCTTCCTTTTGCTGACTGTATAGAGCTTCACCATCTTCAGCTGCAAACAATATAGTCAATCTGATTTTGGTATTGTCCATCTTGTAACTTTCATCTGTGGAATTTCCTCTTATATTGTTGGAAGAGGGTGTTTACTATCACCAGTACAATCTTTTGGAAAAGCTTTGTTAGCTTTTTCCCTGCTTCATTTTTTTACTCAAAGGTCAAATTTATCTGTTACTCCAGGTATCTCTTGACTTCCTACCCCTATAATGAAAATGAAATCATTTTTGGTGTTAGTTATGGAAGGTCTTATAGGTCTTCATATAACCATTCAACTTCAGTTTCTTTAGCATTAATTGTTGGGGCATAGACTTGGATTACCGTGATAGTGATTGATTTGCTTTGAACAGGAACAGAGCTCATTCTGTCATTTTTGAGACTGCATCCAAGTATTGCATTTCAGATTCTTTTGTTGACTATGTTGGCTACTCCATTTCTTCTAAGGGATTCTTGCCCACAGTAGTAGATATAATGGACATCTAAATTAAATTCACCCATTTCAGTCCATTTTAGTTCACTGATTCCTAAAATGTTGATGTTCACTCTTGCCATCTCTCATTTGACCACTCCCAATTTACTTTGATTCATGGACCTAGCATTCCAGGTTCTCATGCAGTATTATTCTTACAGCATCAGACTTTTCTTCCATCATGAATCACATCCACAGCTGGATATTGTTTTCTCGTGGAATCTATCTCATCATTCTTTTTGTAGTTATTTCTTTACTCTTCTCCAGTAGCATATTAGGCACCTGCTAACCTGGGGAGTTCATCTTTCAAGTTTCATATATTTTTGCCATTTCCTACTGTTTATGGAGTACTCAAGGCAAGAATACTGAAGTGGTTTGCCATTCCCTTCTCCAGTGGACCATGTTTCATCAGAATTCTCACCCAGACCTGTCTATCTTGGGTGGCCCTACCTGGTATGGCTCATAGTTTCAGTGAGTTTGACAAGGTTGTGGTCCATGCGATCAGTTTGGTTAGATTTCTGTGATTGTGCTTTTCATTCCATCTTCCCTCTGATGGATAAGGGTAAAAGGCTTATGGAAGCTTCCTGATGGGAGAGAATGATGGCTGGAGAGGCTGGCTCTTGTTTTAATAGGCAGGCCATGCTCAGTAAATCTTTAAACAAGTTTTCCATTGATGTGAGTAAGTCTGTGCTCCCTCCCCTGTTTTTTGACTTGAGACCTGAAACTTCCTTCAAAAGGACTTGTACAGGCACTCTGTATTCAGTGCCTCTGACCTCACAGCTTGCCACTGTCAAACCATGCTTCTGTCAGAGACTACTGGACACTCATAGGCAATTCTAGGTCAGTCTCTTGTGTGGTCACTGCTTCTTTCTCTTTGCTCCTGGTGCACACAAGGTTTTGTTTGTGCCCTCCAAAAGTATGTTTCTCCAGTCCTGTGGAAGTTCCACAATCAAATCCCAATGGCCTCCAAACTCAGATTTCTTGGGGGTTCTCGCGGTCCCTTTGCCAGATCCCCAGGTTGGGAAATCTGTTGGGTGTCTTAGAACCTTCTTAACAGTGAAAGAATTTATTTTGTATAATTTTTGTGCAGTTTTTGGATCATCCGCTCAGCAGCTCTATGGTACGGCTAGTGGCAACTTCCTCCAAGAGGGCTTAAGCCACACTTCATGACCCAGGTGTGCTGCAGCCAGAGTCCCTGTCCCCACAGCAGGCCATTGCTGACCCATGCCTCTGCAGGAGACACTCAAACACTCAAAGGGAGGTCTGGTTCGGTCTCTCTGGGGTCATTGGGTCCTGGTACACACACACAAAACCTTGTGTGCACTGGGACCCAGAAAACTTTGCAAACTTTATAGTTAAATCATCCAGCACAGCTCTTGACTTCAAAGTGAACATGCAACTTCAGAGGAAAAGAAGATACATCAATCATTTAGATTCAGTTCAGTTCAGTTCAGTTGCTCAGTCGTGTCCGATTCTCTGTGACCCCGTGAATTGCAGCACGCCAGGCCTTCTTGTCCATCACCAACTCCCAGATTTCACTCAGACTCATGTCCATCGAGTCAGTGATGCCATCCAGCCATCTCGTCCTTGGTCATCCACTTCTCCTGCCCCCAATTCCTCCCAGCATCAGAGTCTTTTCCAGTGAGTCAACTCTTCGCATGAGGTGGCCAAAGTACTGAAGTTTCAGTTTTAGCATCATTCCTTCCAAAGAAATCCCAGGGTTGATCTCCTTCAGAATGGACTGATTGGATCTTCTAGCAGTCCATGGGACTATCAAGAGTCTTCTCCAACACCACAGTTCAAAAGCATCAGTTCTTCGGCACTCAGCCTTCTTCACAGTCCAACTCTCGCATCTATACATGACTACTGGAAAAACCATAGCCTTGATCAGATAGACCTTAGTCGGCAAAGTAATGTCTCTGCTTTTGAATATGTTATCTAGGTTAGTCATCTTTTCTTCCAAGGAGTAAGTGTCTTTTAATTACATGGCTACAGTTACCATCTGTAGTGATTTTGGAGCCCCCAAAAATAAAATCTGCCACTGTTTCCACTGTTTCTCCACCTATTTCCCATGGAGTGATGGGACCGGATGCCATGATCTTTATTTTCTGAATGTTGAGCTTTAAGCCAACTTTTTCACTCTCCTCTTTTACTTTCATCAAGAGGCTTTAAGTTCCTCTTCACTTTCTGCCATAAGGGTGGTGTCATCTGCATATCTGAGGTTATTTATAGTTCTCCAGGCAATCTTGACTCCAGCTTGTGTTTCTTCCAACCTAGCGTTTCTCATGATGCACTCTGCATATAAGTTAAATAAGCAGGGTGACACTATACAGCCTTGATGTACTCCTTTTCCTATTTGGAACCAGTCTGTTCTTCCATGTCCAGTTCTAAGTGTTGCTTCCTGGCCTGCATACAAATTTCTCAAGAGGCAGGTTAGGCAGTCTGGTATTCCCATCTCTCTCAGAATTTTCCACAGTTTATTGTGATCCACACAGTCAAAAGCTTTGGCATAGTCAATAAGCAGAAATAGATGTTTTTCTGGAACTCTCTTGCTTTTTCCATGATCCAGCAGATGTTGGCAATTTGATCTCTGGTTCCTCTGCCTTTTCTAAAACCAGCTTGAACATCAGGAAGTTCACGGTTCACGTATTGCTGAAGCCTGGCTTGGAGAATTTTGAGCATTAAAAATCCTGAGATCCAAAGCGTGATGTGATTGTTTCAATATTATACAGTTAGTGTCACAATCATAAGTAAACAATAGTAAACAATAGTAAACAATAGTAAACAATTTTTCTTAAGATTCACTGGGATCCTATAAAGATTTCCAAGTTTGAAACTTTTAGCTCAGTTAAAAAACAAATAATAAGAAAAGGAATATACAAAGAGAATGGAAATATTAATTCAGTAACATCTGAAAATATATTTGTTAAATTTCTACTAGGTAAAAGGCACTTTAACTGGTGCTTCATTAGTAAATAAAAACTGAAAACAAATGAATTACACAAGTAATTTTAAAACTTTGTCAAAAGACTATCAGTTCAAATCCAAAGTGGAAGATAAGCAATGAAAAAAAAAAGGAATAATGATAGAAATTGAAAATAAACAATAGAGACTATAAACAAAATCAGTGATTGATTCTTTAAAAATAAACATCTATAGAGCTGAAAATTGCTATCAGAAGAAAACGATGCAAAAATGACATACATAAAAAATAATAAATAGGTATAAACAACAGAGATTTAAAAGCATAAAACTTTGTATTGAATAAATATTTTCAATGCATACTTTGCACAATAGTGCAGGGTCCTAAAAATGACTGCAAGCTGAAAATGGGAAGATGGCGGAGGAACAGGATGGGGAGAACACTTTCTCCCTCTCTACCTCATCAAAAGAACATTTCAGCACTGAGTAAATTCCACAAAATAACTCCTGACTGCTGGCAGAGGACATCAGGCATCCAGCAAAGCAGATCATTGGCTTCAAAACCAGATAGGAATTATTTTAAAGAACGAGGATAGAGACAAAGGAGGTAGGGAGGGAACCCCGGCATGGGAAGGGAATCCCGTCCCAGGAAGAGACGCCTAAAAAGAGAGATTCTCTAAAATTGGGGAACTTTCTCACAGCTGTGTATGGGGCAAGCCCTGGAAGCACAGAGGGCAACATAACAGGAAGGAAGAATAAATAAATAACTAAAACCAACAGATTACGAATTCAACAGTATAACCCCCAGCAGATAAGCAGCGCAAATGCCTGCGTCCGACAGCAGTGGGGGTTGGGCAGGGAGGAGCGCGCCCGCGACAGTGCTTTCTAAGAATTGGGTCATGGGAGACGTAGGCTGCAGGGCTTTTCTCGAGAATCTGGGCGTAACGGGGCCAGAATCGGGTCCGCGCATGGATAGAATGAATTATCCCGGACTAGCAAACCAGACTGAGGGATAACTAACATGCGAAACGCTCGAACGTAAGACACTGACAGGCCCACACACAGAACAAAGGACGGATCGGAAATAGCCGGCTGCAGACCATCCCCCACCGGCGATGGGCAGCCAGAGCCTAAAGCCCTGGAAGAGGGCAGTCGCAGCTCAAGAGAGACATTACCTACCAAATTGCAAGCAGGCTTCTTTACTGAGACTTCTGGAATCTCTGAACAGTCATCATCTGCCTGAGAAAGAGCCCCGGTGGAGCTCCCAGAAAATTAAGTGACCTGGAAAGCCCAGAAGATGCAACAATAGTGCGCGCCAAACTCCCTAGCCACTCGGACTTGGAACCAAACCTGGCACCCGGAGGGGGCTTCCTGAGCACCAAACCTGAGCGGCTTAGACCGGGAGTTGCATGAAGCATAGGGCAGGCCCCACACGGATATTCCACGGAGCGAGAAGGGGCAAGCCCAGTGCAGAGCTCACCACCACCCTCCCTGTGGCAAGACAGAAATCAGACACTGAAGAGACCAGCAAACAGAGGAAGTCAAACAGAGGGAACTGCCTTGGTAGCGACCCCACACAGTCCTCAATGACAGAGAAAGTGCCAGATACACTGTTACTACTTTTATGATCAAAAAAAATTTTTTTGGGGGAGGGGATGATGTGGAAGCGTGATTTTTAAAAAATTTTTTTTTCTTTCTTTAATTTTTTTTTAAATTTGTTTTTTCTTTTCTTTTTCCTCCTTTTTCCCCCTAAACTTGCTTAAATTTTTAAGTCTTCTATATTTCTATTTATTATTTTTATAACCTAATATTACTTTTCAAAAAAAAAAAAAACCCCTATCGTTAAAGCAAATGCCATATATAGTCCTATTGATGGAGGAAGTTGTCTTTTAATAATTCTGGAGTCTTTTATTATATTTTACTTTTTTTCTCTATTTTTTTAAATTTCTCTCTCCTTCTTCTTCTTCTCTTCAATAATCTATCTTTGAAAATCCAATCTATACTCCAGATTTTTAATCTTGGCATTTTGATATTTGTTGCCAATTTTGTACTTTTAAAAACCTAATCTTCAGTACCCAGTTCTACATGAGTGCAAGACTACTGGCTTGACCACTCTCTCCACCTTTGGAATCTCTCTTTTCTCCACCAGGTGGCTTTTGTCTCCCTCCCTCCCCCCTCCTCCTCTCTACCCAACTCTATGACTCTCTGTGTGCTCCAGAAGGAGGAGAATTCTAAAGGAACTGGTCACTGGCTGGATCTGTATCCCTCCTTCACATCTCCCTCTTTTATCCTCCTGTCCACCTCTATCTGCTTTCTCCCTCTCCTCTTCCATGTATAACTCGGTGACCACCTCTGAGTGGTCCAGACTTCGGAGAGCACACAAGAAAGTGGTTACGGGCTAGCTTGCTTTTTCCTCTTTTGATTCCACCTCATCCCATTCCACTCATCTCTAACTACTCCCTCCCTCTTCTCTCCTCCAAGTAACTCAGCGATCCTCTAGGGATGACCCTCAAGGTGGAGAAACCTATCATCATTAACCTAGATGTTTTAACATTAGTGCTGAATAGATGGAGAAATCATGAGGCTATTGTAAAAATAAATCTGAAAACTAGAATCAGGAGGCGTAAGTCCAAATCCTGATATCATCAAAGAATTTCTGAATACAGGGAACATTATCCAATAAGAGCTCATCAAACGCCTTCATACCTATACTGAAACTGAGCACTGCCCAAGGGCCAACAAGCTCCAGAGCAAGACATACCACACAAATTCTCCAGCAACACAAGAACAAGCCCCTGAGCTTCAATACACAGGCAACTCAAAATACTCCAAAACTATTGACGTCTCATAACCCATTACTTCACACATCACAGCACTCCAGAGAGAGGAAATCCAGCTCCACCCACGTGAACTCCAACACAAGCCTCCCTAATCAAGAAACTTTGACAAGCCACTGATATAACCCCAAACACAGACAGCAAGCTCTATAATAAAGAGAATTCCACAAATTCTCAGAATATAGAAAAGCCACCCCAAACGCAGCAATATAACCAGGATGAAGAGACAGAGGAATTCCCAGCAGGTAAAGGAACAGGAGACATGCCCACCAAACCAAACAAAAGAGGAAGAGATAGGGATTCTACCTGAGAAAGAATTCCGAATACTGATAGTCAAAATGATCCAAAATCTTGAAATCAAAATGGAATCACAGATAAATAGCCTGAGGTCAAGGATTGAGAAGATGCAAGAAAGGTTTAACAAGGACCTAGAAGAAATAAAAAGAGTCAACATATAATGAATAATGCAATAAATGAGATCAGAAACACTCTGGAGGCTACAAATAGTAGAATATCAGAGGCAGAAGATAGGAGTAGTGAAATAGAAGATAGAATGGTAGAAATAAATGAATCAGCGAGGGAAAAAGAAAGATGAATTAAAAGAAATGAGGACAACCTCAGAGACCTCCAAGACAATATGAAACGCTCCAACATTCAAATTATAGGAGTCCCAGAAGAAGAAGACAAAAAGAAAGACCATGAGAAAATACTTGAGGAGATAATAGTTGAAAACTTCCCTAAAATGGGGAAGGAAATAATCACCCAAGTCCAAGAAACCCAGAGAGTGCCAAACAGGATAAACCCAAGGTGAAACACCCCAAGACATATTTTAATCAAACTAAGAAAGACCAAACACAAAGAACAATTATTAAAAGCAGCAAGGGAAAAACAACAAATAACACACAAGGGGATCCCCATAAGAATAACTGCAGATCTTTCAATAGAAACTCTTCAGGGCAGGAGGGAATGGCACGACGTAATGGCAAGAAGTACTTAAAGTGATGAAAGATAGCAACCTTCAGCCAAGACTACTGTACCCAGCAAGGATCTCATTCAAATATGAAGGAGAAATCAAAAGCTTTACAGACAAGCAAAAGCTGAGAGAATTCAGTACCACCAAACCAGCTCTCCAACAAATACTAAAGGATAGACTTTAGACAGGAAACACAAAAAGGGTGTATAAACCCGAACCCAAAACAATAAAATAAATGGCAACAGGAGCATACTTATCAATAATTACCTTAAAAGTAAATGGGTTGAATGCCCCAACCAAAAGGCAAAGACTGGCTGAATGGATACAAAAACAAGACCCCTATATATGCTGCCTACAAGAGACCCACCTCAAAACAACGGACACATACAGACTAAAAGTGAAGGGCTGGAAAAAGATATTCCATGCAAATAAAGACCAAAAGAAAGCAGGAGTAGCAATACTCATATCCAAAAAAATAGACTTAAAACAAAGGCTGTGAAAAGGGACAAAGAAGGCCACTACATAATGATTAAAGGATCAATCCAAGAAGAAGATATAACAATTATAAATATATATGCACCCAACATAGGAGCACCACAATATGTAAAACAATTGCTAACAAGCATGAAAGGGGAAATTAATAATAACACAATAATAGTGGGAGACTTTAATACCCCACTCACACCTATGGACAGATCAACTAAACAGAAAATTAACAAAGAAACGCAAACATTAAATGATACAATAGACCAGTTAGACCTAATAATATCCATAGGACATTTCACCCCAAAACAATGAATTTCACCTTTTACTCAAGTGCACACGGAACCTTTTCCAGGATACATCACATTCTGGGTCATAAATCTAACCTTGATAAATTCAAAAATATCGAAATTATTCCAAGCATCTTCTCTGACCATAATGCACTAAGGTTAGATCTCAATTATAGGAGAAAAGCTATTAAAAATTCCAACATTTGGAGGCTGAACAACACTTTTCTGAGTAATCAACAAATCACAGAAGAAATCAAAAAAGAAATCAAAATATGCAGCAAAACGAATGAAAATTAAAACACAACTACACAGAACCTTTGGGACACTATAAAAGCAGTCCTAAGAGGAAAGTTCATAGCAATACAGGCATACCTCAAGAAACAAGAAAAACGTCAAATAAATAACCTAACTCTACACCTAAAGCAACTAGAAAAGGAAGAAATGAAGAACCCCAGAGTTAGTAGAAGGAAAGAAATCCTAAAAATTAGGGCAGAAATAAATGCAAAAGAAACAAAAGAGACCATAGCAAAAATCAACAAAGCAAAAAGCTGGTTCTTTGAAAGGATAAATAAAATTGACAAACCATTAGCCAGACTCATCAAGAAACAAAGAGAAAAAAATCAAATCAACAAAATTAGAAATGAAAATGGAGAGATCACGACAGACAGCACAGAAATGCAAAGAATCATAAGAGACTACTATCAGCAATTATATGCCAATAAAATGGACAACTTGGAAGAAATGGACAAATTCTTAGAAAAGTACGACTTTCCAAAACTGAACCAGGAAGAAATAGAAAATCTTAACAGACCCATCACAAGCATGGAAATTGAAAGTGTAATCAGAAATCTTCCAACAAACAAAAGCCCAGGTCCGGACTGCTTCAGAGCTGAATTCTACCAAAAATTTCGAGAAGAGCTAACACCTATCTTACTGAAACTATTCCAGAAAATTGCAGAGGAAGGTAAACTTCCAAACTCATTCTATGAGGCCACCATCACCCTAATACCCAAACCTGACAAAGACACCACAAAAAAGAAAACTACAGGCCAATATCACTGATGAACATAGATGCAAAAATCCTTAACAAAATCCTAGCAATCAGAATCCAGCAACATATTAAAAAGATCATACACCATGACCAAGTGGGCTTTATCCCAGGGATGCAAGGATTCTTCAATATCCGCAAGTCAATCAATGTAATTCATCACATTAACAAACTGAGAAATAAAAATCATATGATTATCTCAATAGATGAAGAAAAAGCCTTTGACAAAATTCAATATCCATTTATGATAAAAACTCTCCAGAAAGCAAGAATAGAAGGAACATACCTCAACATAATAAAAGCTATATGTGACAAACCCACATCTAACATTATCCTCAATGGTGAAAAATTGAAACCATTTCCCCTAAAGTCAGGAACAAGACAAGGGTGTCCACTTTCACCACTACTCTTCAATATCGTACTGGAAGTTTTGGCCACAGCAATCAGAGCAGAAAAAGAAATACAAGGAATCCAAATTGGAAAAGAAGAAGTAAAACTCTCACTGTTTGCAGATGACATAATCCTCTACATAGAAAATCCTAAAGACTCGACCAGAAAACTACTAGAGCTAATCAATGAATATAGTAAAGTTGCAGGATATAAAGTCAACACTCAGAAGTCCCTTGCATTCCTATACACTAATAATGAGAAAGTAGAAAAGGAAGTTAAGGAAACAATTCCAGTCACCATTGCAACGAAAAGAATAAAATACTTAGGAATATTCCTACCTAAAGAAACTAAAGACCTATATATCGAAAACTATAAAACACTGATGAAGGAAATCAAAGAGGACACTAATAGATGGAGAAATATACCACGCTCATGGGTAGGAAGAGTCAATATAGTGAAAATGAGTATACTACCTAAAGCAATCTACAGATTCAGTGCAATTCCCATCAAGCTACCAGCAGTATTTTTCACAGAACTAGATCAAATAATCTCAAGACTTGTATGGAAATACAAAAACCTCAAATAGCCAAAGCAATCTTGAGAAAGAAGAATGGAACTGGAGGAATCAACTTGCCTGATTTCAGGCTCTACTACAAAGCCACAGTCATTAAGACAGTATGGTACTGGCACAAAGACAGAAATATAGATCAATGGAACAAAATAGAAAGCCCTGAGATTAACCCACACACCTATGGACACCTTATCTTCAACAAAGGTGGCAAGAATATACAATGGAGTAAAGACAGTCTCTTTAACAGGTGGTGCTGGGAAAACTGGTCAACCACTTGTAAAAGAATGAAACTAGACCTCTTCCTAACACCACGCACAAAAATAAACTCAAAATGGATTAAAGATCTAAATGTAAGACCAGAAACTATAAAACTCCTAGAGGAAAACATAGGCAAAACACTCCCCGACATAAATCACAGCAGGATCCTCTATGATCCACCTCCCAGTATACTGGAAATAAAAGCAAAGATAAATAAATGGGATCTAATTAAAATTAAAAGCTTCTGCACAACAAAGGAAACTATAAGCAAGGTGAAAAGACAGCCTTCTGAATGGGAGAAAACAATAGCAAATGAAACAACTGACAAACAACTAATCTCAAAGATATATAAGCAACTTATGCAGCTCAACTCCAGAAAAATAAATGATCCAATAAAAAAATGGGCCAAAGAACTAAATAGGCATTTCTCCAAAGAAGACATACAGATGGCTAACAAACACATGAAAAGATGTTCAACATCACTCATTATCAGAGAAATGCAAATCAAGACCACAATGAGGTACCATGTCACACCAGTCAGAATGGCTGCAATCCAAAAGTCTACAAGCAATAAATGCTGGAGAGGATGTGGAGAAAAGGCAACCCTCTTACACTGCTGGTGGGAATGCAAACTAGTACAGCCATTATGGACAACAGTGTGGAGATTCCTTAAAAATTGCAAATAGAACTGCCTTATGACCCAGCAATCCCACTGCTGGGCATACACACTGAGGAAACCGGAATTGAAAGGGACACATGTACCCCAATGTTCATTGCAGCGCTGTTTATAATAGCCAGGACATGGAAGCAACCTAGATGTCCATCAGCAGATGAATGGATAAGAAAGCAGTGGTACATATACACAATGGAGTACTACTCAGCCCTTAAAAAGAATAAATTTGACTCAGTTCTAATGAGATGGATGAAATTGGAACTGATTATACAGAGTGAAGTAAGCCGGAAAGAAAAACACCAATACAGTATACTGACACATATATATGGAATTTAGAAGATAGTAATGATGACCCTATATGTGAGACAACAAAAGAGACACAGAGGTATAGAATGGACTTTTGGACTCTGAGCGAGAGGGAAAGGGTGGGATGGTTTGGGAGAATTGCATTTAAACATGTATACTTTCTTGTAAGAAATGAAGCGCCAATCTATGTTCAATGTAGGATGCAGGATGCATGGGGCTGATGCACAGGATGATTCAGGTAGAGGATGTGGGGTGGTAAGTGGGAGGGGGCTTTGGCATTGGGAGATTGTGTTCACCTATGGCTGATTCATGTCAATGTATTGCAGAACAAATACAGTATTGTAGTTAAAAATTAAATAAATTTAAAAAGAATGACTGCAAGCTGAAACCATACAAAGGAATTTTAGTAATCAATTGAGAAATTTACAATAGTCCTATGATCTTTCAAAGTACTGTTAAAAGTTTAAAAGTCTCTTATCATCAATTATAAATATACAGAAAAATATAGAAATAGAACAATTAATATATTTTCATACATTGTAATTTTAAATAGTATAAACATTGAGAAAACTCCTTTAGGAAAAGTTATGAAAAGATTTCTGATTATTGTTTACTTGCAAAACCTATGATATGAGGACTTATTTTTTTCTATACTTTGGCAAATTTTCATGCTCATTTGTAAGTTTGGATCAGCTTGCAACATTTTACCCTTTTCATTTTCTATATTGTGAACTACCTCTTGAGTTTCTTTAGTATGAAGCTTTCTGTCTCTTCTAAAACATCATACCCTTTACCATAATCATTTTTCTCCTTTATGGGAGAAATTTATTCCTGATTAACTTCTTTCTTCTGCATATTTAGTTTCTGGAATGGTGGCAGTGTCAATATTTCCATTATCAAACTATTAATTTTATAATAAGTCCATTTACATTCCATTCAGCTTTCAGTTTTAGCATTTATCATTTTCCATGCTTTTGCTGCACTTCTTTTGGGCAACTCCCTCTTTTGATTGTTCATTGTGTAAAATGCCATTTGGGTTTATTTCTGGGAAGCACGGAGTTCACACAACTACCTCCTTTATTGTCTGTTTCAGAAATGAATAAATGTATAATCACCAATCACTGACAGGCTTGAAAGGAAATGAAGCTTGTTCACTAATGATGATAGGCACTATTATTTGTGTAGTGGCATGTGAACTGAAGAGCTAGCAGCAAAGTTCATTCTCTATGTCAGTATTCAGAGTTTATAAACCAGAGTAACTGAAATTTGAACCATGTTGTTGGGGGACCTGGTCTTACTAAGCCCTGGTAAGTGAAATTTGTAAGTGTCAGAAGCATGCAAAATGAGGACTCCCTGTATGTATTAGTCAACTTGAAAGCTGGGGAAACGTAAAAAGACTTCTGGAAAAAAAAAAAAGGCATAAAATTGGCACATGAAATAATAGAAAATTTGTCTAAACAAGTGAGTATTAAAAGAGTAAAACTGCATGTGCCCAGATGTTTCTACAGTTGCATAAGACACCTGCTTTCATATGGCAGCCAAAACAAAAATCATAGTTTTCTGTGGAACTAGCAAAGAAATATTAAATCAGGAATTCTGATTAAATAAATTTGAAAAAGAAGCAAAGCAAAAACACATAGATCTTCAGAGAATGACAGTGCTCTGCTACCCATACCTGGTCTGGATATGGACTGGTCTTGGATACACAGAGAAATATTTCACATTATAAGAGACACAGGATTTCTTTTGCATAAATTAAGAAGCTAATTCTGAAACTGAATAGAATAAAAAGAATTACACTGGCTCAGTCAGTAAAGAGTCTGCTTGCAATGCGGGAGACCCATGTTCAATCTCTGCGTTGGAAAGATCCCCTGGAGAAGAAAATGGCAACCTGCTCCAGTATTCTTGCCTGGAGAATTCCGTGGACAGAGGAGCCTGGAGGGCTACAGTCCATGGGGTCACAAACGCTCAGACACAAATGAGTGACTAACACCATACACACACACACACACACGTTAGCCAAAAATAACTTTGAAAAAGAAGAAAAATAGTGAAGCGATTATATCACCACATTCAAGACTTATTTTCTTTCAACTTATAGTTATCAAAACAGTGGGTTTTTATTTGTTGTTGTTGTTTGTTTTGGTAAACATAGATGTACTTTAACAGTGAACCAAGTGATCTAAAAATGAAGGTTAGCCGCTCTGTCGCGTCTGACTCTTTGCAACTCTATGGACAGTAGCCCTCCAAGCTCCTCTGTCCATGGAATTCTTCAGGCAAGAATACTAGAGTGGGTTGTTATTTCCTCCTACAGGGCATCTTCATGACCCAAGGATCGAATCCGCGTCTCCTGCGTTGCAGGCATATTCTTTAGCATCTGAGTCAAAGTCTGAATAGAAACCCACAGTTATGTGGTCAGTTGATTTTCAAAAATGTTGCCGATGGTGAAAGAATAAAATTAAAACACATTGTGCTGGAAAAATTGAATAGCCATAAGCTAAGCAGTGAATCTTTTCCTAATACCAAATTCAAAATTAAGTTGAAATAAATGAGAAGTAAATAATAAAATAAAATGCTAAAATTTCTATAAGTTAAGCACAAGACTATCAGTGATTTTCAGTCTGGGAAATGTCTCTTAATTACTTCTCAAAAACAAGAGAAGAAAAATTAACAACTTTGACTTCATAAAAATATAACCTTGTTCCTCAAAATACATTGCTAAGATAATGAAATAATGAACGATGTTAAATGATAATGGACAGTCAATATAATATTCTCAGAACATATATCCAACAAAGCCTTGTAAGGAGCTTGTGCAGAAATTTTTCACTCAGTTATAAGATGAACAGATCAATTATTAAACAAGGAGCAGAATTTATAAAAAGCAGAACATTTGAATGGACAATGTTAAAGAAGACACTTGGATGTTTTTTTAAGTTCAAGATGTTAATTAATTAAATTCATAATGCATTCTGACTATCTAAACAAACATAAAAAAAGAGATAGAATTTTTAATCTTTACCAAGTGTAGCATATTAGGACAGGATTTGGAGCATCCAGAGTTTATAGTATTTTAATACAGTATAACCATTTGGAAAAACAGTTTGAAAGAATCTTAAAAATTTAAGCATATATCTGACATACAACCCAGTTGTTTTATTTCAAAGTAATTATTGGACAAAAGCAGACATTTGTACATACAAGTTATTTGTATTAACAAATAACTCAAATGACCACCAATAGTTGAATCGATGAACAAAGGAGGATGTTCATACAACTTTCTATTGGTACCAATGAAAGACATAAACTTCAGACATACGCAACAATATGTGTTTATTTCAAAAGAATTACACTGAATGAAAGTCGTCAAGAAAAAAATGAGTTCATGCTGTGTGGTTCAGTTTAAATAAAATTCTAGAAAGTGCAAACTAATCTACTAGGATAGAAAGCAGATGGATGCCTAGAATGAGGGAATAACAAAGGAAATAATTAATTACAGTGGCACACAAGGAAGCGCTGGGGTTGATAGATATGTTCACTCAGTTGTATACTTTTAACAGATGCAGTTTGTCATATGTCAACAATACTGAAATCAAGTGGAGGCAGCACTTGATTCCACTAATCTATAAATTACTTAATAAAGAACTGTAACCTGCTTTCACTGATCAAGTTTGTAAAAATTTTCATGTCTTCCAAGCTTCATGCAGCGTATACAATAAGATGCTTGCCTCAGACATTTTTCAGGATCTTGAGTCCAGTTCAATCCCAAACGAATTAAGATTGGTTGAGACCACCCATACTCCAACTGGGGAAACATGAGTGTCTGATCAGAGAACTTTTGATGTCAGTGGGCCAAAACTACTCGCTCAGAGCATGCTTCTTCCACCGTTTTCTGACCATGCCCCATAAAGAAGACTGTAGCTTAGTTGCACTTTCGTAAAAAATGATTACCTCACGTTTTTCTTATCTCATATTACCTTTCCCCATGGCTACCATGCCTCAGTTTTATCCCACAAATACCCCAAGCCCTTTAATCTTCAGAGGTCTATTTGAGATTTGTTCCCCCCCACCACCCCCAATTGGCTGTCTTGAGAACAATGCTTTCTCTGCTGCTGATCCCACCAACCCAGTATTTGGATTGCTGGTTTGGTAATATACATCCTCCACACAGCTGTTTAAAATATAGACCTAGTTTGTAAAAGAAGAAGCAGAATGAGTCCTGCAACAGTACTATCCATAAAAATAAAAATCAGTTTCAAAATAGCAATACATAATTTCCAATGATACAAGAAAGACTGATACACAAATGACACATTAAAATGATTGCTCATAAGAGGGAGAAAGGAAGAACTGATGCTGAAGCTGAAACTCCAATACTTTGACACCTGATGCAAAGAGCTGACTGTTTGAAAAAGACCCCAATGCTGGGAAATATTGAAGGTAAGAGGAGAAGGCGACGACAGAGGATGAGATGGTTGAATGGTACCATAAACTCAATGGACATGAGTTTGAGGAAAATCTATAGTAATGGACAGAGAAGCCTGGCACGCTGCAGTCCATGGGGTAGCAAAAAGTCAGACACGACTGAGCAACTTAAATGAACTGAACTAAAGAAGGAGGATCATGTAAAAAATTTAGATTAGTAAGTATTCAGCAATAAATATGCATAGATTAATATAAAGTTATTTTATAGACTAGTATAATACTTCTAATAATGTTGAAAGTATTTTTTCTCAACTCAAGGTCCAAATTGGAAACAATTACAATGGCGTTTATCCCAAGTGCTTGCTAAGTCGCTTCAGTCATGTCTGACCCTTTTTAACTCTATGGACTCTAGCTCGCCAGGCTCCTCTGTCCTCGGGATTCTCCAGGCAAGAATACTGGAGTGGGTTGCCATGCCCTCCTCCGGGGGATCTTCCTGACCTAGGGATCAAACCAGCATCTCTTATGTCTCCTGCATTGGTAGGCGTGTTCTTTACCACTAGCACCACCTGGGAATCATAAGTAAATTTTCCTAAATCTAAAATGTCTATTTTCTTCAAATGTTAAAGGAAGTAATTATGCTGATGAACTTTGAAGCATTACCAATTTTATTTAAATTTCATTCAAAAGATATTTATTAAATGACTCTTCAGTAATGGACACCATGCTGGGTCAGCAGTGAGTGAAATCACTGGTTTCTGTTCATACTGATATTTTATTTGATGGCAAAAAAGCAGATAGTAAATTCATTCTTTCTTGTTTTAGGGCCTCCTCACTCCTTCTTTCTTTCTGCCTAGAGTTGCATTTCTTCTGCTTTTTGCACAGATCTAATAATAGAAACCTTTATTCTTGTCATTTAATTATCATTTCTTCAAAAAAGTGATCCTGAGGACACAACCTAAAGAACACATGCTACACTACCACTTCTCCTTGCTCTTGTCTCTAGTATTGCACCTCATTTGCTTCTTTACCTGCCTGTCTTCCTTATTAATTGCAAATTCCACAAGGGAATTTCTAACTTGCTAATATACAATACCCAGTGCCTTAGACTGGCACATAGCCTGCACACAACACATTTTTAAAATAAGTGCATAAAATATACATACACATAAAATTAAGTATTGATAAATTAATCATAAGAAAAATAATAAATTGTGGTCTTGAACAATGTTAGAAAAGATGTTACTGTAAGCTAGTCAAAGGAAATGTTTGTGGAGGCATAAATTCATTTTCAAAACAGATTAATCTCTGACCAAAATGTACATTATTCTAAATTCAAGGTTAACTTCAGGAGAAAAAAAAAAAATCTATAAAATGTTGAAAAGCATACATTGAGAAAACCCAAAGAGTGCCATCGTAGACATGAAACATTAAATATTATATAATAGACCAAAACCACACTTCTGACAGGTGAGAATAAAACTCTTAAGAGAGAAAATGCTTATACAGAATGCAGAAACTCTCCCACACAAATATTTTTATATTTTTGTTACTTTGAGATTCCTAGAATTTAAATGTGCAACCACATGCCAAGTACTTCCCAGGTTAAATATGTATTAATTTAGAGATATTTATAATTAAACTCTGAAATATCAATCTGTAGACTGAACAAAATGATGCCTCTGTGGATGCATTTCCATTAAGTGTCTCTAAATGCCTATTCTTTTGGTTCCTGCACAAATGTAATAGTGAAAGAATTCCAATTTTCACATACAGTGATTGTGACCACTAAGACTGTGAGTTTTACTTTTATGCATTTTTGTTGCACTGTAGCAGTAACTTAACTGTGAAAGTCATTTCACTTTTGAAAAGAGCATAACCAATTCTTTAGTAAGGTTAATGTTAGAGAAATCTGTTATGCTCACTTTACAAGCAGCTATTAAACATACATGCACATGCTTCCATGTACATATACTAAAAACAATAGATCAATTTGTAAATCAGAAACAGTAAGAACCCTAAAAACTGAAAATGTGTGTGTATACACACACACAAATGCATACATCTGCATTCACACATAAAATCAGCTTTTGATCAGTAGGAATTCTCTTTCTTTAGAAAATAATTAAAAACGAAGATTCAAGACTGGTGGGGAAAAATGATTATTTGAAAACCAAAAATCAAATAACAAAAACAAACGTGCTGTGCATGGTGCGTTTGCTTTCCTCCTTAAAGCAATCAAGCCAAACCGGAACACTATCAGATAAATATAATTTACAATTTCAGTTCAATATGTATGTGGCAATACTGTCATGAGTCTTAATTATCATTTAAATGTATAGAATATTTAATAGAATATTTAATACTTGCTGCTGCTGCTAAGTCATTTCAGTTGTGTCTGACCCTGTGCGAGCACATAGACGGCATTCCACCAGGCTCCTCTGTCCCTGGGATTCTCCAGCCAAGAATACTGGGGTGGGTCAGTATTTCCTTCTCCAATACATGCATGCATGCTAAGTCACTTCAGCTGTGTCCAGCTCTTTGCGACTCTGTGGACAGCAGCTCACCAGGCTCCTCTGTCTGTGGGATTCTTCAGGCAAGAATACTGGAGTGGGTTGTCATTTCCTTCTCTTAACACTTGCTAAGAATAAATAATAAAAATAAACCTCTAACCCAATTAGTCTTGAATTGGCTTTACTTCAGAAAGATAAGTGACATAATCATGAAAATTTTGGAAGAATAAGTACATAGGTGCATATTTTTCATAAAGTCTTTAATTCTAAGTTATTCATTTTGCAGCAAAATCACAGTGTTCTGTATGGCTTAAAGGCATGCACATTTATTTATCCTGTGTAGCTGCCACATTTTAATTGAGACATATGGGAAGTTTCTGATTGGGCACTTAATAGTCCTAACAGCTTGCTATTCTTGAGAAATTCAATTACAGTAAATATAGCAGTGTTAGTAGCCTAGCACTGGTACTACCTAAATGGCTGGCACAGAGATACTGCATTTTAAAAAATGAATACTTAATGATTTTAACTTTATGAAGGTGAAAAGATGTATTTCAACAGTGGCAATTTGCATTATAATAAATGCTGTTCTTAGAGGTGTGTGAGTTGGAGTAGAAACTGGATAGTTTTATATTAATTTCAATGTAAAACACATGACTCTAATGGCTTTTAAAGTAAAATGTTGCCTACATTTTTTCTGATTTCCAAAATGTACTTTGAAAGGTTTGGCCTAATAACAAGGACTGAGAACAAAAATATCCCTATTCAAGCATTCAGGAAAACAACCTATTTATTTTATATCTAGAATTTTAGGCAGAAGTTGCTGGCTTAGTATGCATAGAACAAGAATTTTAATTTGCTCTATGAACCCCGCGTCCATGTCTGAGGTCAGGGGAGGCCGGGGGGAAACACCCGAGTCCGAGGTCAGGGGCTGCGGAAGAAGCCACCTCACGCTCGAGGCCAGGGGCAGTGACGCTGAGGAGACACCTTGAGCCCGAGGCCAGGGCTGGCGGCCGGGAGGATCAACCTGAGGAACGGTGGCTGCGCAGGAGCAGGAAGGCCTAGAGGAGCTATCCTACATTGAAAGTCAGGAAGGCGGCAGTAAGGCAATACCCCTCGTTCAAGGTAAGAAACAGCAGCTATGCTTTGCTGGAGTAACTGTGAAGAGATACCCCACACCCAAGTTAAGAGAAACCCAAGTAAGATGGTAGGTGTTGCAAGAGGGAATCAGAGGGCAGACACACTGAAACCATACTCACAGAAAACTAGTCAATCTAATCACACTAGGACCACAGCCTTGTCTAATTCAAGGAAACCAAGCCATGCCTGCAGGGGAACCCAAGATGGGCAGGTCATGGTAGAGAGGGCTGACAGAACGTGGTCCACTGGAGAAGGGAATGGAAAGCCACTTCAGTATTCTTGCCTTGAGAACCCTATGAACAGCATGAAAAGGCAAAATGATAGGGTACTGAAAGAGGAACTGCCCAGACCATTAGGTGCCCAATATGCTACTGGATATCAGTGGTGAAATAACTCCAGAAAGAATGAAGGGATGGATCCAAAGCAAAAACAATACCCAGTTGTGCACATGACTGGTGATAGAAGCAAGATCCAATACTGTAAAGAGCAATATTGCATAGTAACCTGGAATGTCAGGTCCATGAATCAAGGCAAATTGGAAGTGGTCAAACAAAGGATGGCAAGGGTGAACGTCGACATTCTAGGAACCAGCAAACTAAAATGGACTGGAATGGGTGAACTTAACTCAGATGACTATTATATCTACTACTGTGGGCAGGAATCCCTCAGAAGAAATGGAGTAGCCATCATGGTCAACAAAAGAGTCCAAAATGCAGTACTTGGATGCAATCTCAAAAACGACAGAATGATCTCTGTTCATTTCCAAGGCAAACCATTCAATATCACAGTTATCCAAGTCTATGTCCCAACCAGTAACGCTTGAGAAGCCGAAATTGAATGGTTTTATGAAGACCTACAAGACCTTTTAGAACTAACACCCAAAAAGATGTTCTTTTCATTATAGCAGACTGGAATGCTAAAGTAGGAAGTCAAGAAACATTTGGAGTAACAGGCAAATTTGGCCTTGGAATGTGGAATGAAGCAGGGCAAAGACTAATAGAGTTTTGCCAAGAAAATGCACTGGTCATAGCAAACACCCTCTTCCAACAACACAAGAGAAGGCTCTACACATGGACATCACCAGATGGTCAACCCCGAAATCAGATTGATTATATTCTATGCAGCCAAAGATGGAGAAGCTATATACAATCAACAACAAAAAAAAGACCAGGAGCTGACTGTGGTTCAGATCATGAACTCCTTATTGCCAAATTCAGACTGAAATTGAAGAAAGTAGGGAAAACCGCTAGACCATTCAGGTATGACCTAAATCAAATCCCTTATGATTATACAGAGGAGGTGAGAAATAGATTTAAGGGCCTAGATGTGAGAGACAGAGTGCCTGATGAACTATGGAATGAGGTTCATGACATTGTACAGGAGACGGGGATCAAGACCATCCCCATGGAAAAGAAATGCAAAAAGCAAAATGGCTGTCTGGGAAGGCCTTACAAATAGCTGTGAAAAGAAGAGAGGTGAAAAGCAAAGGAGAAAAGGAAAGATATAAGCATCTGAATGCAGAGTTCCAAAGAATAGCAAGAAGAGATAAGAAAGCCTTCTTCAGCGATCAATGCAAAGAAATAGAGGAAAAGAACAGAATAGGAAAGACTAGAGATCTCTTCAAGAAAACTAGAGATATCAAGGGAACATTTCATGCAAAGATGGCCTCGATAAAGGACAGAAATGGTCTGGACCTAACAGAAGCAGAAGATATTAAGAAGAGGTGGCAAGAATACACAGAAGAACTGTACAAAAAATATCTTCATGACCCAGATAAACATGATGATGTGATAACCCATCTAGAGCCAGACATCTTAAAATGTGAAGTCAAGTGGGCCTTAGAAAGCATCACTATGAACAAAGCTAGTGGAGGTGATGGAATTCCAGTGGAGCTGTTTCAAATCCTGAAAAATGATGCTGTGAAAGTGCTACATTCAATATGTTAGCAAATTTGGAAAACTCAGCAGTGGCCACAGGACTGGAAAAGGTCAGTTTTCATTCCAATTCCAAAGGAAGGCAATGCCAAATAATGCTCAAACTACCGCACAGTTGCACTCATCTCACATGCTAGTAAAGTAATGCTCCAAGTTCTCCAAGCCAGGCTTCAGCAATACGTGAACCGTGAACTTCCTGATGTTCAAGCTGGTTTTAGAAAAGGAAGAGGAACCAGAGATCAAACTGCCAACATCCGCTGGATCATGGAAAAAGCAAGAGAGTTCCAGAAAAACATCTATTTCTGCTTTATTGACTATGCCAAAGCCTTTGACTATGTGGATCACAATAAACTTTGGAAAATTCTGAAAGAGATGGGAATACCAAACCACCTGACCTGCCTCTTGAGAAATCTGTATGCAGGTCAAGAAGCAACAGATAGAACTGGACATGGAACAACAAATAGGAAAAGGAGTACATCAAGGCTGTATATTGTCACCCTGCTTATTTTACTTATATGCAGAGTACACCATGAGAAACACTGGACTGGAAGAAACACAAGCTGGAATCAAGATTGCTGGGAGAAATATCAGTAACCTCCGATATGCAGATGACACCACCCTTATGGCAGAAAGTGAATAGGAACTAAAGGGCCTCTTGATGAAGATGAAACAGGAGAGTGAAAAAGTTGGCTTAAAGCTCAACATTCAGAAAACAAAGATCATGGCATCTGGTCCCATCACTTCATGGGAAATAGATGGAGAAACAGTGGAAACTGTGTCAGACTTTATCTTTTGGGCTCCAAAATCACTGCAGATGGTGACTGCAACCATGAAATTAAAAGGCACTTACTCCTTGGAAGAAAAGTTATGACCAACCTAGATAGCATATTCAAAAGCAGAGACATTACTTCGCCGACTAAGGTCCGTCTAGTCAAGGCTATGGTTTTTCCTGTGGTAATGTATGGATGTGAGTGTCAGACTGTGAAGAAGGTTGAGTGCCAAAGAATTGATGCTTTTGAACTGTGGTGTTGGAGAAGACTCTTGAGAGTCCCTTGGACTGCAAGGAGATCCAACCAGTCCATTCTGAAGGAGATCAACCCTGGGATTTCTTTGGAAGGAATGATGCTAAAGCTGAAACTCCAGTACTTTTGCCACCTCATGTGAAGAGTTGACTCATTGGAAAAGACTTTGATGCTGGGAGGGATTGGGGTCAAGAGAAGAAGGGGACAACCGAGGATGAGATGGATGGAAGGCATCATGGACTCGATGGACGTGAGTCTGAGTGAACTCCGAGAGATGGTGATGAACAGGGAGGCCTGGCGTGCTGCAATTCATGGGGTTGCATAGAGTCGGACTGGAGTGAGCAACTGAACTGAACTGAACTGATGTAAGAAGTTTAGCCCTTGCTGTAGAATTATAATTATATGTAGGTTTCAAAATAAAAGCAAATCAATAAATAGGAAGGATGTCAGTAAATAAACTATACACAAAATGACAGTGTGTTTTTTTCATACTAATCTTGCTGAGAAAATTTGATATGAAATAAATCATACCTCAAAGACAATGCTGTGTGACATAAACTTTTCATAATTCAGAATATATATGCACATATCTCATCTATTTCCCTAGGTTGAGAATTCCTTGAATATAGGAACTGTGCTTTACTTATGGTTATATCCTCAGCATTTTATGATGTTTTGTATCTAGGCATTGGGGCTCCCATTTTGTCTCAGTACTAAAGAATTCACCTACATTTCAGGAGACTCCAGTTCAATCCCTGGGTCGGGAAGATTCTGTAGTGGAGGAATAGCAACCCACTCCAATATTCTTGCTTGGGAAATTCCATGGACAGAGGAGCCTGGCAAGTTACAGTCCATAGACTGGCAAAAGTGTTGGACATGACTTAGTGACTAAATAACAATAATAACTTCTAGGCATTAAGACAGAGAAGGCAATGGCACCCACGCCAGTACTCTTGCCTGGAAAATCCCATAGGTGGAGGAGCCTGGTAGGCTGCAGTCCATGGGGTCGGAAAGAGTCAGACACGACTGATCAACTTCCCTTTCACTTTTCACTTTCATGCATTGGAGAAGAAAATGGCAACCCACTCCAATGTCCTTGCCTGGAGAATCCCAGGGATGGGGAAGCCTAGTGAGCTGCCATTTATGGGGTCACACTGAGTCAGACATGACTGAAGCGACTTAGCAGCAGCAGCAGCAACAGGCATTAGGAGATACTGAACACATTCTTACCTTAAATGGTCTATGCAATTTGGGTACTATGATTTTGAATAAGCTTTCTAGTATTAAATATTCACTATCTATGTAAGTATCTAGAGTATTTGGCTGGGACGCTGGGGGTATTGATGAGCATTGTTGAGCATCCATCATATATTGTTGTTGCATTACTGCTTCGATTCACTCATGTAACCAACATTCATTCATTGGATGGACATTAAATGAGATTCTTGGGAAGCAGAAATTTACAAACTATGAATAAAATTTAGGTGTTATGTTTTGCTGAGACAATCAGACAATAAACTATGCATCTGTAATAATCACTGCTGTGATTATAAGTAAAGTGGGAAAAATGATAATAGATTGGGGATGCTTGTTTAAGAAAAAGTGTTGTAGAAAGCCTTTCTGCTGAAATGTCGTTTGAGCAGAGACTTGAATGAAGTGAAGAAGCAAACTACACGGATATTTTGTTCAAAGTCATTCCAAGTAGAGAAAACATTAGATACAAGTGTTCTTGAGTGAGAATGTGTTTGATTTGTTTTGGGGATACTCAAGAAGACAAACCTGGATGGTGCCAAGTGAACAATGGGAAAAATTTTTGGAAATATGATTACAAAGTTGGTGTGGCCATGTCAATCTATAGTAAAAATATAATTTTAGCCTAATTTTAGTTTCACTTTTGTATTTTTCTCTGAAATTGAACTTATCATACAGTGAAATACTTGAATTCTTGAGTCAAAATTATCTTCTCTCCTATTTCAAAGCATATAGGGAACAAACTACTAAACAAGAGACAATTCTTTAAATATGAATTTTGTAAGACAGACAAGGTTTTTGTACAAGATTCTATTGAAAAGTACAATTATACTTGACCCAGTTACATAAAGAAAGTTATTCATGTAAAACAAATAAATAAAAAGGCAAGAAAAGAAAATTCTAATGATAAAATGTAATCATATAGAGCAGAAGACACAAAGGTAAATGGACAAGTTAGGAAAAAGGGAAATGCTTAAACATATTACTAAATCAGAAACAATATGCTTAAACACATTACTAAATCTCTCTCTCTCTCTCTCTCTCTTATATCTATATATATATATATATATATATGTACACATACATACATACATAATATATGTACGTTTTATAACAGTTTAAGAGGATAAGAAATATGTTTTCTTTTTGGAAATTTTATTCTAGTGTGGAAGATGCACAATTAAAAAATGTTAAATATAGTGATTTTTAGAGCATTAATAAATAAACTTTTAATATGTTGTTGAGCTATACCTTCAGATTCATTTGTTGCAGAGATTTAGTTATCTCAATTGAGTAGAACACAGGATGGTGAAATAGTAAAAATCAAAAGGAAAACATCAAAAAGAAAGAATATAAGAAGAAAGATCAGACCAAAGACTAAACAATGTAATTTTAATAAGTATAAATGGAATAATATATTTATTGCCAGGAAAAAAAAAATACCCATTCTCAGAGTTATATAATAAAATAAATTTAAACATAATAACAAAGAGCAAAATGAAAACAAAAAGAAAGATTGGACAGTGATACTAATATTAGAATGATGAAAGATAAAATTAACTCAACTTATGAATTGAATAAAGTGTATTATGTATTATACAGAGCTAAACACTAAGGAGAAACAATTTATAAAAATTGAAATCCATTCTATTTCAGAAGTGTGAATCAGCCAAGGATTTTGTATTTTTTAGTATAAAATCACTGATACTATTTGATACTTTTAACAAAGTTCAGGTATTTGTTGAAAAATAAAATTGAACTGCTTGTATATTTAGGATATTAACACCTTATCAGTCAAAAAAATTAAAAAATGAGAAAACATAAATGGACATTTTTTCCAAAAAGAAACACAAATTGTCAACAGACACAAGAAAAGATGTTCCATGTCTCTAACGACTAGAGAAATGCAAACTGAAACCCCAATAAGATATCACCTCACACCTGCCCAAAGGTCTATCACCCAAGTGTCTACAAATAAATGCTAGAGAAGGTGTGGAGAAAAGGAAACCCTCATACACTGTTCATTGGAATGTAAATTTGTATAGCCACAATGGAAAATTTTATGCAGGTTTCTTAAAAGAGTAAAAAGCTACCAAATGATCCAGCAATCAGACTTCTGGGAATATATTTGTAAGAAATAAAAATTATAACTTGAAAAATACATGCACCCCAATAACGATAGCAACACTATCTCCAATAGCCATGCCATAGAAGCAATCCAAATGTCATTTAACAGATGATTGGTTTAAGAAGATGTGAAATATTTATATATGATAGAATATTATTAAGACTATATATATATACACATATATATGTATATGTATATATAGAATGGAGCCAGAGAATATTATGCTCAATGATATAAATCAAACAGAGAAAGACAAATGCTACATGACATTATTTATATGTATCATCTAAAAAATAATGCAAGTTAATATATATACAAAGTGTAAGCAGATTCAACAGCCTTACAGTTACCAAAACAGAGATGGAGGGGTGCAGAAATAAATTAGGAGTATGGATTAACTGTTACAAACTATTATATAGAAGATAGATAAACAACAAGGATTTACTGTATATCACATAGAATTATATCCACTATTTTGCAATAGCCTATAATGGACTATAACCTGCAAAATAAATAAGTAAATAAATGAAAAACTATAATTAAAAAATTCATTATGTTGTACATCTGAGATTAACACAATGTTGTAAATCAACCATATTTCAATTAAAACTAGAAATAGGTTTAAAATAAATAAAAAATAAATTTGAAGTTTCACTTCAAACCTCTCACTAAAACACCATCAATACTTCATCACAAATAATAAAACATATTTAAACAAATTTAAGAAATTACTTTATTCAAGTAAAAATTTTATGCAATAAATATTTGAGCATTTTTATATTCTCTTATTGCAATGAAATAAAGTAGGAATGAAATATTTAAATATAGAATTATAATAAGTATCATAGCTAGCAGTCCATCAGAAAGATAAACAGAGAAAACATTTAATGATTTAAAATACTTATGAATAAATAAAGAAATTGACACTCCAATAGAAAATATGCACATGACAGTAATAAGGGATATATACATACTGAAAGTGAAGGGCTTGAGAAAGATCTTGAATACAAATGGAGACCAAAAGATAGCAGAAGTAGCAACACTCATAGAAGATAAAATAAATTTTGAAATAAAGACCATGAAAAGAGACAAAGAAGGACACTACATAATGACCAAAGGATCAATACGAGAAGAATATATGACACATGCACCCAACATAGGAGCATCTCAATATGTAAGACAAATGCTAACAAGTATGAAAAGGGAAATTAACAGCAACACAGTTATAGTGGGAGACTTTAATATCCCACTCACACCTGTGGATATATCAACCAAACAGAAAATTAGCAAGGAAACACAAACTGTAAATGATACAATGGACAGGTTAGACCTAAATGTTATCTATAGGGCATTTCACCTGAAAACAATGAAATTTCACCTTTTTCTCAAGTGCACACAGGACATGCTCCAGGATAGGCCATATCCTGGACCATAAATCTAGCCTTGGTAAATTAAAAAAACTTTTAAAATTGCAATCATATTTTCTGATCACAATGTGGTAAGATTAGATGTCAACTACAGGGGGAAAATAAAACTATTAAAAATACAAACATATGGAGGCTAACCAACATGCTTTTGAACAACCAACAGGTTACAGAAAAAAATAAAAAGGAAATCAAAATATTCATAGAAACAAACAGAAATGAAAACACAGCCACCCAAAACCTATGGGGTTCAGGTGAAAGCAATGCTAAGAAGAAGATTCATAGCAATACAAGCTTACCTCCATAAAGCAAGAGAAACATCGAATAAATAACCTAACTTTACATCTAAAGCAACTAGGAAAAGAAGAAATGAGAACCCCAAAGTTAGTAGAAGGAAATAAATTATAAAAGTCAGAGCAGAAATAAATGAAAAAAATAAAAGGAGACTATGACATAAATTAACAAAATTAAAAGCTTTTTCATTGAGAAGATAAATAATATAGACAAACCATTAACCAGACTCATCAAGAAAGAGAGAAGAATCAAATCAACAAAATTAAAAATTAAAATGGAGAAATCACAACAGGCAACACAAAAATACAGATGACCATAAAACACAACTTGGAAAAAATGAACAAATTCTTAGAAAAGTATAACCTTCCAAAACTGAACTAGGAAGAAAATCTTAACACCCATCACAAGCACAGAAACTGAAACTGTAATAAAAAATCTTCCAACAAACAAAAGTCCAGGACCAGAGGGCTCCATGTGTGAATTCTACCAAAAATTTAAAGAAGAGTTAACAGCTATCCTACTCAAAGTTTTCCAGAAAATTACAGAGAAATGTAAACACCCAAACTCATTCTATGAGGCCACCATCACCCTAATACCAAACCAGACAAAGATGCCACACACACACACACACACAAGAAAACTACAATATCACTGATGAACATAGATGCAAAAATCCTCAAAAAATTCTAGCAAACAGAATCCAACAATATATTAAAAAGATCATACATCATGACCAAATTGGCTTTTATCTTGTGATATACCATATTAACAAAGTGAAAGCAAAGTCGCTCAGTCATGTCTGATTCTTTGGGACCCCATGGAATGTAGCCTACCATGCTCCTCCATCCATGGGATTTTCCAGGCAAGAGTAGTGAGTGGGTTGCCATTTCCTTCTCCAGAGGATCTTCCTGACACGGATCGAACCCGGGTCTCCACATTGTAGGCAGATGCTTTACCATCTGAGGCACCAGGAAAACTGAAAGATAAAAACCATTTGATTATCTCAATAGATGCAGAGAAAGACTTTGACAAAATTCAACATTCATTTATGATTTAAAAAAAAAAAAACCTTTCCTAGAAAGCAGGCATAGAAGGACATCAGTTCAGTTCAGTCACTCAGTCGTGTCTGACTCTCTGTGATCCCATGAATCATAGCTTGTCAGGCCTCCCTGTCCATCAGCAACTCCCAGAGTTCACTCAGACTCATGTCCAACGAGTCAGTGATGCCATCCAGCCATCTTGTCCTCTGTCGTTCCCTTCTTCTCCTGCCCCTCCCAGCATCAAAGTCTTTTCCAATGAGTCAGCACTTTCCATGAGGTGGCCAAAGTACTGGAGTTTCAGCTTTAGCATCATTCCTTCCAAAGAAATCCCAGGGCTGATCTCTTTCAGAATGGACTGGTTGGATCTTCTTGCAGTCCAAGGGACTCTCAAGAGTCTTCTCCAACACCACAGTTCAAAAGCATCAATTCTTTGGCACTCAGCCTTCTTCACAGTCCACCTCTCACATCCATACATGACTACTGGAAAACCATAGCCTTGACTAGACAGACCTTAGTTGGCAAAGTAATGTCTCTGCTTTTGAGTATGATATCTAGGTTGCTCACAACTTTTCTTCCAAGGAGTAAGTGTCTTTTAATTTCATGGCTGTAGCCACCATCTGCAGTGATTCTGGAGCCCCCAAAATAAAGTCTGACACATATTATATTATGGGAATGTAAATTAGTTTGCGATGTCCTTGAGGAAAATTTGAAACTATTTTTCAAAACAAAGTCAATAAAAAAGATGAATAAGATTAAGACATTTTAAAAGATAAATTAATAAGCCTTCATAAGACTAATTAATTTAAAAAGAGAGGGTCTGAATAAAGAAAATTAGAAGTGAAAAAGGAAAGTTACACTGATATAATACAGATGACCATTAGACACACGAAGAGATGTTCAACATCATTAATTGCGGGGGCGCACTCCGCAGAAAGAGTGGAGGCAGTGGAACTTCCCTCAGCAAAGCTGAGGGGTTCCCGAGGAGAGGTGAGCCTGCTGTCTGCCAACCCAGCCCCTCGGCGAGGGAGAGACAATCATACCCGACAGGGCTTCCGTCGAAGCAGTTCCACTTTATTGCTACAAACACCCAGCTTATATAGGCAAGCAGGGGGTGGTTTAGGAGGGACTTTCCATAGTTGCATCAATCACATTAGAGGTCAAGTCATTATGTGCCTTCAGTCGCACCAATCATGTTAAAGGTCAAATCCTCATTTGCATGGAAATCAAGAGAGCCAATCAAAAACTTTGACAAACATAGACCCCGCCCCTATCACTTCTGCCCAGCAACATCTTAGTTTCCAACGGTTTCCAACTGTCAAACCAACAGTTTCCAACTGTCAAACTGGCCCTCCCCCTCTTTTTTTTCTCCAAGGTTTCCCATTTAGGGCCCCACATCTCCCCCTTTTTATTTTATTTAAGCCCTCGAGACATTTGTATTGATGATGTTCTGTAGAGCAAGGCGTAAAGCTGCAGGCGGCCAGCCTCTCCAGCCTCGCCAGCCCCTCTCGCGGCTGTGCCTGTCTTAGGTTGCCCTCCTGTGAGGGTCTTACCCGTCACTGACTACCCAGCCACCTCTTGGGGGCTAGGCGGAATCTCTCTAGATGATGGGCATCTAGAACTCTTCTGTCTCAGTTAATCTCGAAGGGCTAAATTAATCCAGGGGTTTTGTGGGTCCCCAACATGGGGCTCCTCTTCCATGACCTGGGCAAGTATAACCTTTTAACATTTCACTAAGAACCGGAAAAGCCATAAAACAGAAATTATGATATCTAACATCACAATTTAACCTTGTTAAGACAGTCAAAGTCTCTAATGCTCTTGCATAAAAGTCCAACTGTTGTTGAAGTCCCATTATGGTGGATCTCAGGTGTTCAAGCTGGTTTGAGATGGCAAATGAAGGAGCGGGAGGATAGGTAATGAAGGTCAGCAAGGAGAGGATAGGTAATTCGATGATCACCAGGAGCAGTGTCCACCAGGGTCACCACATCAATGATCTGTAAAGAAAGAAAAGATCGCCTCAAGAAATTTTTGTTCTTGGGCTCAATATGTGAATGTCTCTTTAATCTGTGTCAGATTTTGAGATTTGACCTCTCTTGTGGTGTAAATTTAAGATTCCTTGCTGGCACCCAAATAGGGCTGGGGTCCCCAGTGGGGAATATGCATCCGAATCCTCTCCCCATTGTAAGGAGTGGATCGGGCCCCTTCCACTGACCAGTGATGGGGTCTTTCCATCTCACTTGTATTTCAGGTTTTATTTCTTGATTAGACCAATGTTTTTGAAAACATGGTATCAGTTCATTTTTTGAAAAATTTAAGATGTTTAGAGTAAAGAGTGCCATTCCAAGTTGCTGGTAAGGGCTTATTCCCCCTTTTTGTTTTTGTAATTGAGCCTTTAAATTTTGATGGTGGCGCTCAATTATGGCTTGTCCTTGGGGGGTTATGTGGGATTCCAGTGTTATGACGAATGTGCCATTGTTGGAAGAATTTCTGTAAACTCTGGCTGATGAAACAAGGGCCATTATCCATTTTTATTTGATGGGGAAGGCCCAACGTCGCAAAACATTGTAAAAAATGGCTTTGAGCATGTTTTGCTTTTTCTCCTGTGTGGGCAGTAGCCCAGCAGGCATGAGAGTAAGTGTCAATAGACACAAAGACATACTTAAGTTTTCCAAAAGGGGAATAATGGGTTACATCAGTTTGCCACAGCACATTGGGTTTTAGCCCTCGAGGGTTTACTCCTGGGGGCTGTAAAGGTGGTACTTGTAAATAAGGAAGACAGGATTTACATGTATGTAAAATTTTCTTTAATTCTCTAATAGGGATCTGTGGGAACCTTTTATGTAGCCCTCTCCAATTTATATGAGTAAGATCGTGAAGATCATAGGCATCTTGTAAGTTACAAGCTTGGATTATAAGGGAAGCCGCTGTATCAGCTGGGGAATTTCCCAGTGAAAGCAATCCAGGTAAATCTTGATGACCCCTAAGATGGTGTACATAAGTGGGATAGTGGGAGGTCTCTGACCTGTAGGTCTTCCCCCGCCTTGAGGGCACTCTTTTTTAAAGTGTCCCTCTTGTCTGCAGCCAAAACATCGACCCGATTTTGGGGAACTAGGGGTCCCTTAGATGTGGTCCCCCAGACCTTAATGGCCTGAGTGTCCGAAATCTCAAGTCCCCTGCTTATGAGCATATCTGACCGCCTAAGGTGCTCCCCAAACTTCCTCAAATAGGGGAGGCAGGGAGGGGTACAGATCTCTGCCCTGGGCTCCTGGTCCCAAGGCAAAGGGGTTTCTATTCTCTTCTGCCCTTTTATCATCCCCGAAAGGCTCCCATAGTCCACTACTCACTCTACAGTCTCTATTCCCTACAGTCTCTTTCGCTATATTTTGGTCTGACATGACTCGTTCCTTGTCAAACCTTTCCCATTGTTTTTCTGATTTTGAATTGGGGGCATCTGTATCAGTGACATGCTCCTCGCTCCGTGAAAAGCAGAGCTTGAGGGCCGAAACGATCAGACAGAACCCTAAGGGGGCTCCTCACCGTATCGAACCTCTCTCTGCCTAGCAAGGGTTTGCACTTGATCCCAAGTGTCCCAAGAAAACAGATTAGCTGAAGCAACCCAGGGGGCCAACTGTACAATGGTCCCCCAGACCTTAATAGCCTGAGCATCAGAAATCTCAAGTCCCCTGTTTATGAGCATATATCTCAGCGCCTTGAGTGCAGGCTCATCAGACTTGCTAATGTTATTTCCCATGCTACCCAGAGAGAATAGACAGAAAAGTCACTGAGGACAACCACCAAAAATCCTACCAGGAGTGGTGGCGGCCAGAAAGTTGGGCTTATGGTATGCTTTTGGAACTGTTTATGTGCCTGCGTTGTTGCACGGAAATTTTCTTCCTGGGGGGCGGGCACCCTAGAGGTTTCTAGCCCGTTCCGTGACCCCCTTATCCTGTCATGGGAGTCTTCAAGTGGCAGGCGCCCTAATGGCCTTTAAGTGCCTGACCCGTGCCCACAGGGAAGATTCTAGGCCACGTCCTCAGTTAAGAAAGATTAAAGGGGAGTTTCACCCGGTTGGGCTCTAGTTACTGAGGCTTACCTGTTGTGGGGCCTTCAAAGTCCACCAGAGAGTGGCCCTAGCCAGGACTTATCAATTGCCTCCACAACTGTTCTCCTGTTCACTGAAACTCCAGAAAAAGGAATTAAGGACAGATCAGAAAAGAAGAGGAGAAGGAAAATAAGAGAGTTTCTGGCACTTCCCTCATAAAGGAGGGGGGCCCACCTCGAAATCCGGATTACCTCGGGCGATACTCCTCTAAAGGGAGCTCTGTGCTGTGACCCTGCTAGGGTCCTTCGTTGCTCCTCTTTCAGAGCCGCACGGTGACACCACCTCCGTCCGTCCGCTTCATGCCCCATGTTGGGCGCCAGTTTCTGCTGGGGGTACGCTCTGCAGAAAGAGTGGAGGCAGTGGAACTTCCCTTAGCAAAGCCGAGGGGTTCCCGAGGAGAGGTGAGCCTGCTGTCCGCCAACTCAGCCTCTCGGCGAGCAAGAGACAATCAGACGAGACAGGGCTTCCGTCGAAGCAGTTCCACTTTATTGCTACAAACACCCAGCTTATATAGGCAAGCAGGGGGTGGTTTAGGAGGGACTTTCCATAGTTGCATCAATCACATTAGAGGTCAAGTCATTATGTGCCTTCAGTCGCACCAATCATGTTAAAGGTCAAATCCTCATTTGCATGGAAATCAAGAGAGCCAATCAAAAACTTTGACAAACATAGACCCCGCCCCTATCACTTCTGCCCAGCAACATCTTAGTTTCCAACGGTTTCCAACTGTCAAACCAACGGTTTCCAACTGTCAAACTGGCCCTCCCCTTTTTTTTTTTCCTCTGAGGTTTCCCATTTAGGGCGCCACAATTAATCATCAAGGACCTGCAAGTTTAAACAACAATAAGATATCATCCCCAAGTGTCAGAAGTTATCATTCTAACAAGAAATGAAATAACAAGTGTTGGCAAAGATGTAGAGAAACAGGAACTCTGCTACAATGTTGGTGGGCCTATAAATTGCTACAGCCTTTATGGAAAACAGTATGGAGGCTTCTCAAAAAATTAAAAATAGAAACACCATACAACCCAGCAATTCTAGTTCTGAGTATACATCCAAAAAAATAGAAACACTAATTTGGAAAGATATATGCACCCCAATGTTTATAGCAGCATTAATTACAACAGCCAAGATATGGAAACAAGCTAATCATCCATCAAAAGATGAATGGATAAAGAAGATGTGGTAAATATATACTTTTGGGGTATTAGCCATAAAAAAGAATGAAATTTTGCCATTTGTGACAACATGGATTGATCAGAAGAGTATTATATTCAGTAATATAAGTTTGACAGTGAAAGAAAAATACTATATGTTTTCACTTATATGTGGAGTTAAAATAGTGAACAAATAACAGAAACAAAATCACAGATATAGAACTTAAAATTAATTAATAGAAAGGTGAGTGACAAGATAGGTGAAGGGGATTGGGAGGCACAAACTAATATTTATAAAATCAATAAGTTAAAAGATGTAATGCATTCACAGGGAATGGAGCTAGTATTTTCTAAATCTATATGAAATGTAATCCATAAAAATCTTAAATCACTGTGTTATACTCCTAAAACTAACATAAAACAGTAAACCACTATTCGTCAATAAAAATTAAAAACATAAAAATTAATGAATAAAAAGATATCAGCTAAGATCTTCAATTTTTTAAATAGAATCAATCTATGACCAGTTAATATTTATCAAAATCTCAGCTGAGAGTAATAATTTTCAAGGAAGATATATAATTCATTTCACTTTCTTGCCAGTTCAGGAAATAATTGAATATTTAAATCATAATTTATTGACCACTAACAGAATTTATTTTATAAAATGCAAATGGTTTAATTTACAGGCTGATATAAGTGAGATATTCAGTACTTAGTTACAGAAAACTCTGAGAAAAATATAATCATATATTTTTACCAAAAATAATACATTTCTCCTGAGAAACTTTATTTTTTGTTGCTATAATTATTGCTTTTAATCTCATATCATTTTGAATTAAATGAATAAACTTAATTGTTGTTTTTTTTATTTTCCCTTTAAAGGACAAATCTGTGAACCCAAATTTAGTATACATGAAATCATTATGTTTAATAATTTAAGTCTTATATATGTTTTTTCTTTTCACCACTGTTATTTTTATTTTCTCATTGTCTCCACCTTGAATTCATTTTATAATGAGGTAATGAAAGATGACTTTTTGAAACAAATCTGGGTATAAGCAAAATATTTTAATAAAAATATACAAAAATTAAACAACAAATTGCATATGTATACAGAGTTATCTTGGGCTTCCCATGTGGCGCTAATGGTAAAGAACCTGCCTGCTGATGCTAGAAACATAAGAGACATGGGTTTGATCCTTAAGAAGGGAAGATCCCCTGGAGGAGGGCACAGCAACCCATTCCAATATTCTTGCCTGGAGAATCTCATGGACAGAGGAAACTGTCAGGCTAACGTCCATAGGGTCGCACAGAGTTGGAGATGACTGAAGTAACTTAGCATGGATGCAAAAGGTTTTCTCACAAATTAGTAATAATAGTAATGGCATTCACTATTGAGAATTCTCAATATTTAAAACAAGCGTTTCCTTTTAAAACATTTATTCCTCTTAAATATGCATGTTGATGTTTAATGTTCATTATTATCATTCAGTATTTTTATAAAATCCAAATGTTATGTGTTGCTTAATCATATTCCAGTTCTGTGTTAATTTTAATAAATGTATCTATAATAACTAAGTTTACATGAATAATTGTATTAGAAACCAAAATAATATGCTCTCAGTAGTTAAACAGTGCTTTTAGCTATGGGAACATGAAAATCAAAATTATATTTATTTTATGTCTGTCAGTGCTTTACTTATTAAGTAAAGCAAGGAAGCAATTTTGCTAATAAGAACCATCTTATATATTCTAATAGAGATATCATTGATGTATTAAAAATAATTAAGGTGTTTTTTATTCTTATTTATTATACTTTGTATTTACTAGCCTTCACAGTAGCATCTGGATAGTCTCTAAAAGTTATCTCTCCCACTACCTTATTAAGATGCCTAGTTCAGGTCAGTTCAGTCACTCAGTCATGTCCGACCTTTGTGACCCTATGAACCACAGCACGCCAGGCATCCCTGTCCATCACCAACTCCCAGAGTCCACCCAAACCCATGTCCATTGAGTCAGTGATGCCATCCAATCATCTCATCCTCTGTCGTCCCTTTCTCCTCCTGCCCTCAATCTTTCCCAGAATCAGGGTCTTTACAAATGAGTCAGCTCGTCACATCAGGTGGGCAAAGTATTGGTGTTTCAGCTTCAGTGTCAGTCCTTCTAATGAACACCCAAGACTGATCTCTTTAGGATGGACTGGTTGGATCTCCTTGCAGTCTAAGGGACTCTAAAGAGTATTTTCCAACACCACAGTTCAAAGCATCAATTCTTTGGCACACAGCTTTCTTTATAGTCCAACTCTCACATCCATACATGATTATTGCAAAAAACATTGCCTTGACTAGACGGACCTTTGTTAACAAAGTAATGTCTCCACTTTTTAATATTCTGTCTAGGTTGGTCATAACTTTCCTTCTAAGGAGTAAGTGTCTTTTAATTTCATGGAAGCAATCACCATCTGCAGTGATTTGGGAGCCCAGAAAAATAAAGTCAGCCACTGTTTCCCCATCTATTTCCCATGAAGTGATGGGACCAGATGCCATGATCTTCGTTTTCTGAATGTTCATTTTAAGCCAACTTTTTCACTCTTCTCTTTCACTTTCATCAAGAGGCTCTTTATTTCTTCACTTTCTGCCATAAGGGTGGTATCATCTGCATATCTGAGGTTTGATATTTCTGCTGGCAATCTTGATTCCAGCTTGTGCTTCCTCCAGCCCAGAGTTTCTCATAATGTACCCTGCATATAAGTTAAATAAGCAGGGTGGCAGTAAACAGCCTTGGTGTACTCCTTTTCCTATTTGAAACCAGTCTATTGTTCCATGTCCAGTTCTAACTGTTGCTTCCTGACCTGCATACAGGTTTCTCAAGAGGCAGGTCAGGTGGTCTGGTATTTCCATTTCTTCAAGAATTTTCCACAGTTCATTGTGATCTACACAGTCAAAGGCTTTGGCATAGTCAATAAATCAGAATGATGTTTTTCTGGAACTCTCTTGCTTTTTCCATGATCCAGCAGATATTGGCAATTTGATCTCTGGTCCCTCTGCCTTTTCTAAATCCAGCTTGAACATCTGGAAATTCACGGTTCACATATTGCTGAAGCCTGGCTTGGAGAATTTTGAGCATTACTTTACTAGCATGTGAGATGAGTGCAATCGTGCAATAGTTTGAACATTCTTTGGCATTGCCTTTCTTTGGGACTGGAATGAAAACTGACCTTTTCCAGTCCTGTGGCCACTGCTGAGTTTTCCAAATTTGCTGGCATATTGAGTGCAGCATTTTCGCAGCATCATCTTTCAGAATTTGAAATAGCTCAACTGAAATTCCATCACCTCCACTAGCTTTGTTCATGGTGATGCTTCTTAAGGACCATGTGACATCACTTTCCAGGATGCCTGGCTCTAGGTTAGTGATCACATCATCATGACTGTCTTTTTTTAAAGATCTTTTTGTATAGTTCTTCTGTGTATTCTTGCCACCTCTCTTAATATCTTCTACTTCTGTTAGATCCCTACCATTTCTGTCCTTTATTGAGCTCATCTTTTCATGAAATGTTCCTTGGTATCTCTAATTTTCTTGAGGAGATATCTAGTCTTCCCCATTCTATTGGCTTCCTCTATTTCTTTGCATTCACCACTGAGAACAGCTTTCTTATCTCACCTTGCTATTCTTTGGAATTCTGTATTCAAATGAGTATATCTTTCCTTTTCTCCTTTGCTTTTTGCTTCTCTTCTTTTCACAGCTATTTGTGGAAAGAAAGCTACCCCATGTCCAAGGTCAGGGGTGGTGGCCAAGAGGAGCTACTCCATGTCCAAGGTAAGGAGCAGTGGCTGCTCTTTGCTGGAGCAGCTGGGAAGAGATAATCCATGTCCAAGGTAAGAGAAATCCAAGTAATATGGTAGATGCTGAGAGAGGGCACTAGGGGCCAGACAGGCTGAAGACACAATCACAGACAACTAGCAAATCTGATCACAAACCACAGCCTTGTCTAACTCTTGAAACTAAGCCAAGCCATGTGGGGCCCCCAAAACGGATGGATCATGGTGGAGAGGGCTGACAGAATGTGGTCCACTGGAGAAGGGAATGGAAAATCACTTCAGTATTCCTGCCTTGAGAACCCATGAACAGCATGAAAAGGCAAAATGATAGGACATTGAAAGATGAACACCCTAAGTCGGTAGGTGCCCAATATGCTACTGGAGATCAGTGAAGAAATAACTCGAGAAAGAATGAAGGGATGGAGCCAAAGCAAAAATAAAACCCATTTGTAGATGGGACTGGTGATAGAAGCAAGGTTTGATGCTGTAAAGAGCAATATTTCATAGGAATGTTAGGTCCATGAATCAAGGCAAATTGGAAGTGGTCAAATAGGAGATGGCAAGAGTGAACATTGATATTCTAGGAATCAGAGAACTAAGATGGACTGGAATGGGTGAATTTAACTCAGATGACCATTAACATGCCTAACCATAAGCCAAAAACATTAACAAAAGCTTCTTGAGCTTTCCTGAACCTTTTCTTCACTTTTTGTCCGTTCCCTCAGATATTTCTTTTCCCCCAGTTTACTATAGTCCTTCATCTACTAGAAGAAAATTCCACTCACTCTTTGAACTCAAAGTTATAACTCAAGGTCACATTTTTTAAATGTTGAAAGAGAATTTTTCTTCCTTATATCTGTCTACAGAAAATCCCTTAATTTATGCATACATTTAATATTGAGTGGGCTACTGTTACATTTTTATTTGATCAAAATATTTTTATGTATCTAAACACATCTAATATCTCTTATTATATTTGTTTTTTATTTTCCTGACTGCTCTACCATCCTATCCCAAGCACTACTTGAAGACCTGTTTAAACGTTAAAGTTATCAACAATTTCTAGTGTAGTGTGTGATACCAGAAAATATTTAATTTATCTGTTTAGTATTAAGAAATGATAGTTCAGTCTTTCAGTCGTGTCTGACTCTTTGCGACCCCATAAATTACAACACGTCAGACCTCCTCTCCATTACCAACTCCCAGAGTTCACCCAAACTCATGTACATCGAGTTGGTGATGCCATCCAGCCATCTCATCGTCTGTCATTCCCTTCTTCTCCTGTCCCCAGTACCTCCCATCATCAGGGTCTTTTCGCATGAGGTGGCCAGAGTACTGGAGTTTCAACTTTAGCATCAGTCCTGCAAAAGAACACCCAGGACTGATCTTCTTTAGAAAGGACTAGTTGGATCTCCTTGCAGTCCAGGGGACTCTCAAGAGTCTTCTCCAACACCACAGTTCAAAAGCATCAGCTCTTGGCAGCATTCAGCTTTCTTCACAGTCCAACTCTCATATCCATACATGACCACTGGAAAAAACCATGGCCTTGACTAGACGGACCTTTGTTGGCAAAGTAATGGCTCTGCCATTGAATATGTTATCTAGGTTGGTCAAACTTTCCTACCAATGAGTACTGCGACTGCTAAGTCATTTCAGTCGTGTCCGACCCTGTGTGACCCCATAGACGACAGCCCACCAGGCTCCCCCATCCCTGGGATTCTCCAGGCAAGAACACTGGAGTGGGTTGCCATTTCCTTCTCTAATGCATGAAAGTGAAAAGTGAAAGGGAAGTCGCTCAGTCGTGTCAAACTCTTTGCGACCTCATGGACCGCAGCCTACTAGGCTCTTCTGTCCATGGGATTTTCCAGGCAAGAGTACTGGAGTGGGTGCCATCGCCTTCTCCGACCAAGGAGTAAGCATCTTTTAATTTCCTGGCTGCAGTCACCATCTGCAGTGATTTTGGAGCACCCAAAAAGCAAGTCTGACACTGTTTCCACTGTTTCCCTATCTGTTTCCCGTGAAGTGATGGAACCAGATGCCATGATCTTTGTTTTCTGAATGTTGAGCTTTAAGTCAACTTTTTCACTCCATCTTTCACTTTCATCAAGAGGCTTTTTAGTTCCTCTTCACTTTCTGCCATAAGGGTGGTGTAATTTGCATATCTAAGGTAATTAATATTTCTCCTGGTAATCTTGATTCCAGCTTGTGCTTCTTCCAGCCCAGCATTTCTCATGATGTGCTCTACATATAAATTAAATAAGCAGGATGATGATGGGCGCAAGAGGCCTGAGAAGAGCTACTCCACGTTCAAGGTCAGGAGGGGTGGCTGTGAGGAGATATTTATCCTTACTCTTGTAAAATTAATAATTTTGTTTTATAAATTATAGAATTTTGCTGCTTCAAGACAAGCAAGTATGCACTAAAGTCCTTTTTCATAAACTTCTTTCTCACATTTATATAGAAAGAAAATTAATCTCCTGTTGTAGAAGTCATAAATAAATTTTCAGAATTTTCCGAATTACTGATGACTTTGTATATAAGAGCTAGTGTCAACTTAAAAAAAAATGGAAAGTTTAGTTTTTATCTGGGGGCACCAGAATTGAATCAACATGAAAATAATTTAGGAATCAATACAAAATTATTGTTAGAATGTTCAAAAGCACATCTACCACAGAACTAAATAGGACATCTCTAAATTTCCCCGTTCTTTTAGACTTACTGAACTTTTTAAAAAAGAAAACTTTTTTTCTTTCTTAATCATTTTCCTACATTTAATTAAAATTTTCTTACAGTATTACAATTTGAAGCTATATAGATATTTATTTTATATCCCTACTTCTTATTGTTGGACAGTGAGTAATAGCAGTCCTCCAGTTAAGAGATTATAAGATCAGACTCCAGATGTGAATGAAGCTCTGCATTTTAACATGACCCCCAGGTGATTTATATGAATCATATTTGGAAGAAGCACTTATTTAATATAAAGTCTGAAGCTTAGTTTTTAAGTTTCTCCAATGACTCAGTGGGTAAAGAGTCCACCTGTAATGAAAGAGATACTGTAAATGCAAGTTCTATCCCTGGGTTGGGAAGATCTACTGGAGGAGGAAATGGCAACCCACTCCAGTATCCTTGCCTGAAAATTTCCATGGATAGAGATGCCTGGTGGGCTATAATCCAAAGGGTGGCAAAGAGTCAGACATGACTGAGTAACTGAGAATGGAGAGCTGAAGCGTTCCAGTTCAGTTGTGGTCACTCAGTCGTGTCCGACTCTTTGAGACCCCATGAATCACAGCACGCCAGTCCTCCCTGTCCATCACCAACTCCTGGAGTTCACTCAAACTCGTCCATCAAGTCAGTGGTGCCATCCAGCTATCTCATCCTCTGTTGTCCCCTTCTCCTCCTGCCTCCAATCCCTCCCAGCATCAGAGTCTTTTCCAATGAGTCAGCTCTTCCCATGAGGTGGCCAAAGTACTGGAGTTTCAGCTTTAGCATCTGTCCTTCCAATGAACACCCAGGACTGATCTCCTTCAGAATGGACTGGTTGGATCTCCTACAGTCCAAGGGACTCTTAAGAGTCTTCTCAACACCATAGTTCAAAAGCATCAATTCTTCTGCACTCAACTTTCTTCACAGTCCAACTCTCACATCCGTACATGACCACTGGGAGAACCATAGCCTTGACTAGACTGACCTTTGTTGGCAAAGTAATATCTCTTCTTTTCAATATGCTATCTAGGTTGGTCATAATATAGTTTTTACCAAACAAATGTTATTTTAACTTCTTTTCCTTATCATGCCCTTACTCAGCCTTTGTAGCCTTAAGTTTTAGAAAAAGAGAATAATTTTTGTTCCCCACTTTCATAGTCATGTGCTGTGTCTTTGCTTAGTTGCTCAGTCATGTCCAGCTCTTTGTGACCGTGTGAACTAAAGCCCAACAGGCTCCTCTGTTCACAAGGATTCTCCAGGCACTGGAGTGGGTTGTCATGCCCCCCTCCAGGGGAGCTTCCCCAACCCAGCGATCAAACCCAGGTCTCCACATTGTGGGCAGATTCTTTACCATCTGAGCCACCAGAGAAGCCCTAGAATACTCTAACTGAGGTCTCCTGAATAGCAGGCAGATTCTTTATCAGCTGAGCTACCTATGTGACTTGGTTATTTGATACAATAAAAGAAATTTTAAGACCAATTTTTACCACATAAGTAAATTTTATCAGCAATCAAAGAAAAACCTTGCCATTTTTGTTGCATTATTTACTACATTTCTAGTTGCATAAATGTATAGCTCCTTCATCTTAGTTGTGGGATACTGGATTGGATGGAGTTCGTGGCCTCGGGGCCATTGCAATGTGTAAAACTGCAGGGGGTGTCATATTCTTACATAACATTCATACACCTCTACACATGTTACAGTATTGCTAATCAATCTCTGTATGTTAACACCTACTAGGATTGCCAGTGATCAACATTTGTAGCATTCTATAGCTATTTTATGCAGCCTGGGGCCATACATTTCCCAATTAGTCTCTCAAATAGCAAGAAAACCATTTTTGAGATAGGTGATGTTAATTAGAATACCTCAAATTATAACATGAGTGTAGACACTGTGTATTAAAATCAAGGCAAAAAAAAGTACATATATATATATATATATATTACAATGGGCAGGACAAAGCAATTTTAAATAAATTATAATACCCTTTTAAGTCTCTAATATATTTCCTTGAGGATAGCATAGCTTAAAGGGAAAATGCCTTTTCCTCTCTTTACACTGAGTTTACTGTCAAAAACTGAGGTAGGCTCAGTAAGGTTGCTTAAAGAGTTGTTTCACTGAATTAGGTTTGAACCTAGTTTTTTTTTTTTTTTTTTTTTTTTAAACTCTAGACAGAAAACTGCAGATAAGGGATTGCCATGGATGGCTGACAAATGTTTTCTGCTTTACTGGAGCAGTGGGGCTTTCATAGGTTTTTCAAACTAATAAATAATGGGAATCTTTTGAAAAGCCAACATTTTTATATGTTTGAACTAACAATCATCTCCAGAAGAACTTCAGTGCCTTCAGGGATTAAAAGAAGACAACTTGCTGGCAAAGTGGCTTATTCCAGAATTGTTCCAGCAACACAGCACAGTGGGAGGATAGTAGAGAGAGAGGAAGCCACTGTGATTGGGATGTAAGACAATCAATTTTCTGCTGAAATAAATACTGAAATAATACCTCAGGAATTTACGGTAGTTAGGAGGATTCAAATTGACTGTGATATTAGTTTTCAAATGCTTTATTTGTTGTGGCAGTTGGCTGCACCCTGCATTAGTTTCCATGGAGGGATGTCAGAGGTTGTTCTTGACCAGAATATGCATTTCATGTTTTTGGCATAGTGTAGCACAGGCAGATACATACAGAAATTTGAATGGAAATAGAACAGTGGTTACTCCAAGTAGTTGTTTCTGCAAGGTACTTTTACTTTGCTGAATGTGTGATACTACCTAAGGTCACCAAAATATAAGACTCGTCAGTTCACATCGTTGACTGGAAATTTAAAGGATGAATTCCACTGACTGAAACTCACAAAACATAAAGTCTATAACCCAGAGAGGCAATTAATTAATTTACAGCTAGATATATTACAGAAGGTAGATCAGGCTTTTGTGTTTGCCTAAGTACTAATTGGTTTTCCCTATAGACAACTTACATGGGAAGAAACTGAATGGGCATAAAAATAAAACAGTAAAGGAATTTAGCTATTGGAATTAGATATTTAGTAGCATAAAGTCTGGCAGATTTATGAGTTCATCTCAACACATTTCAACACCACACACTCACATGCCTTGACTTAAAACTTTGACTTCTTGATCACCCTTCTGTTTATAGCCCACAGCCTTTGCATTGTCTTTTCATTTTTTCTCTCATATAGTTCATGTTTCTTAATATTTATATTTTATTTTTTAATCATGGTCAAATCCACCCTCATAACTAAAATGAACCACATTACTATGGACTAGTAACGAGCCTCTCATTTGCCTCTCAATCTCCATTCTTACCTAAACATGGTTTATTTTTATAGCAGCATAAATGGTTTGTATAAAAGTAAAACAGATCAAAAGATGACTAGGCATGTGGATTTCAACTGATTCCCATTATTTACATCATAAAGTTAAAAGTTTCTTCTACACAAAACCCTTTAAATTCATCTCTTATCACTCAAGATGTTCAAAAACCTTCGCTTGCTTCTCTCTTGTTGCTCTTTTCCCTTGGACCTGGCTCCCTGGCCAATGCACTGATGACAGAGGTTGATAGCATCCTTAGTGTTTGTGGCGGAAGCAAGTATCACACACACTGTGGTCAGAGTCTTCCAACTCAAGGTGGGTATTTCTACCTTCTTCTCACTGGACTTCTGAACTTTTAACATGAGCAAATCACCAAGGGCAATCAGTTCTAATCTGTAGTTTTCTTCTTTTACTGACTTACCCCTGAGATTCAGTTTTATCAGTCTGTTAAATTAGCACATCAACTAGAACCCAGGTTGCCTGGTGAGGGTCTTTAGTTCAACAGCAGACCACAGAGAAACAAAATAGAGAATTCTATTACTCACAGGTCCCAGAGGAAGTGACTGACACATTTTGAGGGGCCATAGGAGGTATTCAGGCAGAGTGCAGAAAAAGTTTATTAGAGTTCATAAGTGGAGTGTTTTGGGGGTTTCCAGAATAAGGCCAGATTGGGCTATTTAAACCAAAGATTGATGTTTGGTAAGCCCCATGGGGTTCTTATCTTAAAAATGCATTAGTCATGTGATTGCTGGGAGGCAGGAGAGACTGTTGATCACAAGGGCAACTGGGAAGTAATAGCAGAAACTTAACTTTTCTTATGATTCTGTGGGCTGCTATCTCAGCCATTCACCTTCATGGATTAGTGCCAGTTTAAGGTCACTACAAAATGGATGCAATGCCATGGGATAGCTTAGCTTAGCTAAATTCTTAACATTCAGAAAAAGTTCTCTTCCTCATCCTGTCTGGCAGTGCTCACCCAGCTTCTGAGCCACAGACAGGGACCAGGCCGTGCAGCACGAAGTGAAGCATGGGCGATAAATGAAGTGCACTTGAATCAGCCCCAACCATCCCCCACCACACCATTCTCGCAAAAAATCGTCTTCCACAAAACTAATTCTTGGTGCCAAAAAGGTTGGGGACTGCTGCTATATGATTAAAATTTATGCCATAATGTGTAGCAACTTGGTTTTATTGTATTAAATATACAGTTTATAGGAATCTAGACTTGTCTTAAACTGTTAGTGTTCTACTTTGAATATTCAGAGAAAATTCAATTCTCCCTTAGTAAACCCATACTTCTGTAAATTGTGTTTTCTTTCAAAACTAATAAAGGATATTTGACAAAAGTCTATCCAAACACCCAAGTATCATTTATAATCAGCTATATCTTTCCATCTAGTTCTGCTCCATTGACTATGCTAAAACCTTTGACAGTGTGTTTCACAACAAACTGTGGAAAATGCTTAAAGTGATGGGAATACCAGACCACCCTACCTGCATCTTGAGAAACTTGTATGCAAGTCAAGGAGCAACAGTTAGAACCAGACATGAGACAACAGACTGGTTCCAAATTGGGAAAAGAGTACATCAAGATTGTATATTTTCACCCTGCTTATTTGATTTATATGTAGACTACATCACATGAAATGCTAGGGTGATTGAAACACAAGCTGGAATCAAGATTACCAGGAGAAAGATCAATAATCTCAGTTATGCAGATGACACCATCATTATGGTAGAAAGCAAAAAAGAATTAAAGAGCCTCTTCTTGAAGGTGAAAGAGGAGAGTGAAGAAGCTGGCTTAAAACTCAACTTTCAGAAAACTAAGATCATGACATCTGGTCCCATCACGTTGTGGCAAATATGGGGAAACAATGGAAACAACAACAGATTTTTTTTTTTTTGGGCTCCAAAATCACTGTGAATGGCAAGTGCAGCCATGAAATTAAAAGATGCTTGCTCCTTGGAAGAAAAGCAATGACAAAAGTGGATAGCATATTAAAAAGAATTCCATTGTGTATATGTACCACAGCTTTCTTATCCAATCATCTGCTGATGGACATCTAGGTTGCTTCCATGTCCTGGCTATTATAAACAGCGCTGCAATGAACATTGGGGTACATGTGTCTCTTTCAATTCTGGTTTCCTCAGTGTGTATGCCCAGCAGTGGGATTGCTGGGTCATAAGGCAGTTCTATTTGCAATTTTTTAAGGAATCTCCACACTGTTTTCCATAATGGCTGTACTAGTTTGCATTCCCACCAGCAGTGTAAGAGGGTTCCCTTTTCTCCACACCCTCTCCATCATTTATTGCTTGTAGACTTTTGGATCGCAGCCATTCTGACTGGTGTGAAATGGTACCTCATTGTGGTCTTGATTTGCATTTCTCTGATAATGGGTGATGTTGAACATCTTTTCATGTGTTGTTAGCCATCCATATTTGACTCAGTTCTAATGAGATGGATGAAATTGGAACCAATTATACAGAGTGAAGTAAGCCAGAAAGAAAAACACCAATACAGTATACTGACACATATATATGGAATTTAGAAGACAGTAATGATGACCCTATATGTGAGACAACAAAGAGACACAGAGGTATAGAGTGGACTTTTGGACTCTGAGGGAGAGGGAAAGGGTGGGATGGTTTGGGAGAATGGCAATGAAACATGTATATTTTCGTGTAAGAAACGAAGCGCCAATCTATGTTCAATGCAGGATGCAGGATGCATGGGACCGATGCACAGGATGATTCAAGTAGAGGATGTGGGGTGGGAGGTGGGAGGGGGCTTCGGCATTGGGAGATTGTGTTCACCTATGGCTGATTCGTGTCAACGTATGGCAAAACAAATACAGTATTGTAATTTAAAAAATAAACAAATTTAATAATAAAAAATAAAAATAAAAATAAAATAAATTGGTACAGCCACTTTGAAAAAAATAAAAATAAATAAATAAAAATTAAAAAAAAGCAGAGACATTACTTTGCCTACAAATGTCTGTATAGTTAATGCTATTATTTTTCCAGTAGTCATGTATGATGTGAGATCTGGACAATAAAAAGGTTGAGCAGTGAGGAACTGATGCCTTTGAACTGTGGTGCTGAAGAACTTTTGAGAGTCCTTTGGGTAATAAGGAGATCAAACCAGTAAATTTTAAAGAAAACCAATCTTGAATATTCATTGGAAGGACTGATACTGAAGCTGGAACCCCAATACTTTGGCCTCCTCATGCTAAGATCTGACTCATTGGAAAGAACCCTGATTCTGGGGAAGATTGAGGGCAGGAGGAGAAGTAGATGACAGAGGATGAGATGGTTATATGTCATCACCAACTCAAAGGACATGAGTTTCAGCAAACTCTGGGAGATAGTGAAGGACAGGAAAGCCTGGTGTGCTGCAGTCCATGGCATCACAAAGAGTCAGACATGACTGAGTGACTGAGAAACAAATATCTTTCCAACTCCAGAGGTACCAAATGCCATTTATTTATTGAATGAGAAGATATGGGTGTTGTTAAGACTATTTGGTGATGCATGTGTGCTCAGTCACTTCAGCTGTGTTAAACTTTATGAAACCCTGTAAGTTGTAGCCCGCCATGCTCCCCTGTCCATGGGGTTCTCTAGGCAAGAATACTGGAGTGGGTTGCCATGCCCTCTCCAAGGGACCTTCCTAACCCAGGAATGAAACCTGCATCTTCTGCCTTGACAGGCAGATTCTTTACCACTAGAACCTCCTGGGAAGCTATTTAATGGTGGTGGATGGATAAAAATCAGAACTATTATCCCTTTATCATTGCACAACATTCAAGGTGTTAAATATCTGTTAATAGGCAATATGAGCAGGTAAGAGAAAAAGTGTTTATATTGATGAATGAAGCTTCTAAAAATTGTGATATACACTATCTAAGGTATAAAGAACAGGTATTCAAGTTACAGCCAAAGTAGATTATTGATTGTCTGTTTAGATATATGATGAACTGAGTAACGCTGGCATGAGAATTCTGAAAGGAACATGGAAGGCAATAACTTAAGAGTCATCAAACCACACAGAATAATAGTGGATGGTACTTTTGTATTGAAGGAAGCTATTATCCTTTTGCTTTTGAATATAATAGCTTTGGTCAACTTTCTGGGACTGTATGCAACACTATTTGCGTTATATATTGTCTTAACCCACTCCAGTATTCTTGCTTGGAGAATCCCATGGACAGAGGAACCTGGTGTACTACAATCCATGAGCTCGCAGAGTCGTACACAATTGAAGTGATTTAGCACACAAAACTAGAAATGTGTATCTGATAAAACTTCCAAATTGGTACACTGACCTCAATTTTCCTTTTATATTTCTAATTTTACTTAGATGAATTTCCAAGTCAAGATGATACATAATCAAACCTTCTGTCTCCAAACTTTGTTTTCTAATAATTCAATTTCTTTTAATACCATCACTATTTGTCATCCACCTTGAATCCTTAAGACAAATTGATAGACCTTATCCATTTCCCCTGATTTTTGTCACAATATCAGCCATAAAGTTCTATACATATTCAGCCTGAGAATATATTAATATTCTGTGTGTGTGTGTGTCTTTCCCTCTTTTTATCTCTCTTTTTAGTTAAGCACGCTGACTTTGGAGTCACATTGTCTGTGTTTGAGCTCAGATTCAGGCATTTACTAGCCACAGGACTTTATTTTGGAAATACTACTTGGTCTGTTTTTCAAAATTCTCTTCTATAAAATGTGAATGACAATAGCATTATTGTGAAACACAGATGAAATAATTTATACAAAATGCTTAGTATCCAGCAACCTCTTATGATTTTTTGCTGTTATCATTTACATACTTTCTCTAGTATTAACTGCTTTCTGTTCACATCCATAGATAACAGATATACAATAATAATTTTATAGTTCTAGCAAGTAAGCCTATCCTTCACAGTTCCTAGATTAGCAAATACATTATTATTTTAAACATGTTTTTCAAGTTGAGTACTTTCAAACCATCTCTAGACCCCTGTATTCTCTTAAGGAATATTTAATAATCATGCATGGTGCAGAAAATATATAAGGATATTATGTATAAATACATGTATGTGTGTATATTATGTATGTATATGATATTTAAAAATATATGTGTGTATATATGTGTGTTTTATAAAACAAATTTCCTATGCTAACTGAACTACAAAGGAATGTGTTTATAATATGATATTCAGAACAAATGCAGAAAAACTGGAAATCCATAAAACCTATTCTGAGCTTAAATTTTAAATTAAAATTTCTGAGTAACATGTATGAAATTTCCATTTTTATTCGTGAATAGAACTAAAACTGCACAAGCATTCTGGAGCATATGAGACTGGGATAGTCAATGTATGTAAACAGTTATCTTTCACCAGCTGAAAAATTCCTAAACTTTTAGCTATTGCTAAGAGTTTTTTGACATAAACTGCAGAAATTTGGGGAAGAATCTTCTGAATTTATGTATTATTACTCTGTTCTTTATACTCATATAATATTTTGCTTTTACCTTTATTTTAGCATGGATCACTCTACAGGATGTTCATTATATTGGATCCTTCGTTAACTTGGGGGTGGGCTTCCCAGGTGGCTCAGTGGTAAAGAATCTGCCTGCCAATGATCCTTGGGTTGGAAGGTCCCCTGGAGAAAGAAATGGCAAACTGCTTTAATACTGTTGCCTAGGAAATCCCATGAACAGAGGAGCCTGGCAGGCTACAGTCCATGGCGTCACAAAAGAGTCAGACGTGGCTTAGCAACTAAGGAGCAACAACTTGGGAATATCTAAGATTGTCAGGTACATATTTTACCCTAAATGAGGGAACTCATGTCTTGGTACATATTACATGTTCAGCAAATAAGTGTTGAATGAGGTTTGTACTGTCATATATTATAGACATCACATCACATACATACACTTAATCTATATTAGTGTTGTGCCCAACACTAATATATAAACATGACATGAAGTCATGTCTATTGTTATAGTCCTATAAACATATGTATTAGAAAGATAAAATGATTACTCACTGTTTTTCTGTCTATAGTTTATAATTTTTTAATTTACAAAATTAGTTTTAATTTAATGTTAAATAAATTATATATTACTCAAATTATCTGGTGGCTCAACTGGTAAAGAGCCTGTCTGCCAATGCAAGAGATACAGGAGATGAGGGTTTGATCCCTGGCTCAGGAAGATTCCCTGGGGAAGGAAATGGCAACCTGCTCTAGTATTCTTGCTTGGATAACCCCATAGACAGAGGAGCTTGGTGGGCTAGAGTCCATGGGACTGCAGAAAGTTGGACATGACTGAGCACACACAGAACAAATTAAATCACAGAATACAGCAAAACATAACATAGCCATTGTTTTTTACTCAGGCAGTATATTCATTCTTCCCATACAAATATGCATTATTTTAAGAAAAATGTTGACTGAATCTTTATTTTAAAATGTGTCTACTCTAGTGACGAATTACAAAATGCACCTTTTAATGTGCAAAGTAAGCTGCAGTCATCTAAATATTGCTTCAGGAAGTGTAACTAAATATATAGTACTCAGTAAATTTAAACTTATTTTTTATATAAATGACAGGAAGAACCTTGAGGATATATGTACATTATTTCTAGAATAGCAAAGATGTGGAAAGCAGAAGTAAACTATACCAACAAACTAAACATCAGACAAGAGTGAACAAGTTAAGAAACTAATTTAAATTTACCCTAAGGAAGCAAAGCTAAAGGCAAATTTTGAGGTAGGAATAAATATGGAACAAGTTTCCTGTTATTTTAGAATGATCATAAAAATTCTAGAAGACTGTTTCTCCTTTCCATATGAAAAATACGTTCATTAATGTGAACACCTCTCTGAAAAGATGTACCACACTTCATCAAAGTACAGTTTTAAAAAAAAAGCAAGCAGGCGGTGGGAGATATATCTTCACTAGACATCAAGGCATAAAATGTTAGTAGTAAAGGCAACTGGTGTTGGTGCAAGCATAGATCAATGAAACACAATATTCACTGGAGGAAATACATATAAGAAAACTTGATTTATTTCTAACTGAGTATACAGATTGGTAAATAAATTGATGAGCTATTAAAATAATAAAGTATTTAGTTATGTAAATAATACATGTAATGTATTTTATACCATATACAAAAAATAATCATTTAAGGTAACTTAAAGATTGAAATGTAAAAAATAAAACATCAAATATTTTAAAAAGCATTACAGAGGAAAAACTTCACAGTGTAGTTTTAAGGAAATAACGTCAGATTTTGTTTAAAAAATGTCTTAATTTTTGAATAATATGTATTTAGGAAATATAAAATATGGAGAAAAGTTTGACAAATTGTACAAGATTTAGGAACATTTTTATTGAAGTATATTTGGTTTACAACATTGTGTTAGTTTCGGGTGTACAGCAAAATGAGTCAGGTGTATATATGTATATATATATATGCACATATATATGCAATTTTTCAGATTATATTCCATTATAAGTTACTACAAGATTTTGAATATTGTTCCCTGTGTTATACAGCAAATTCTTTTTTCTTATCTCTTTCATACATAGTGGTATGCATCTGTTAATCCCATTCTCTTAATATATCCCTCCTTTTCTTTTCCCTTTGGTAACTATACGTTTGTTTTCTATGCCTGTGAGTCTACTACTTTTTTGTATACAAACTCATTTACATTGTTTTTTAGGTTTCACATATAAGAGGTATTATGTACTATTTATCATTCTATCATTACTAAACTTAGCATGATATTCTCTATGTCCACTCATTTTGCTACAAATGTCAATATCTCATTCTTTTATATGGCAGAGTAGTATTCCATTGTATATTTTTATATTTATATTTATATATATTCCACCTCTCATTCCACCTCTCCCTTAAGCATCTGTTCATGAATAATTAGGTTACTTCAAGGTCTTAGCTATTTAAATAGTGCTGTGGTGAACACTGGGATACACATATCTTTCTGAAATTCAGTTTTCGTCTTTTCCAGAAATGGGATTCGAGTCCCAGGAGTGGCATTGCTAGATCATATGATAGTTCCATTTTTAGTTTTTAAAGAAATCTCCATTCTGTTTTTCCATAATGGCCACACCAATTTATATCTCCTTGAACAGTGGAGGAAATTTTTCTTTTTCCACATGCTTTCCAGTATTTATTTATAGACTTTTTAATGATGGTCATTCTGACCAGTGTAAGGTGATATCTCATGGGCATTTGGATTTGCATGTCTCTATCAGAGACGTTGAGAATCTTTTTCTGTGCTTGTTGGCCATCTGTAGGTCTTCTTTGGAAAAACATCTATTTAAGTCTTCTGCTCATCTTTCGATGAGGTTGTTTGGTTCTTTAATATTGAGTTGTATGAACTCTTTGCATATCTTGGAAATTAACCTCTTATCAATCTTATTGTTTGCAAGCATTTTCTCCCATTCTGTAGGCTGTATTTTTGTTTTGTTGATGGTTTCTGTAGCTTCTCTGATAGTTCAGTTAGTAAAAATCCACCTGTAATATAGGAGAACTTGGTTCGATTCCTGGGTCAGGAAGATCCCCTGGAGAAGGGATAGGCTATCCACTCCAGTATTATTGGCCTTATCTTGTAGCTAGATGCTAGAGTCTGCCTGCAATGCAGAAGACCTTGGTTCAATCCCTTGGTTGGGAAGATCACTTAGAGGAGGGAAAGGCTACCTACTCCAGTACTCTGGCCTGGAAAATTCCATGACCAAGGACCTCAAAGACATGTCCAAGGGACCTCAAAAAGTTGGACATGACTCAGCAACTTTCACTCTATTGTTGTGTAAAAGCTCTTAAGTTCCATTAGATATCATTTGTTTATTTTTGTTCTTTTTTTGCATTTGGAGACTGATCTAAGGAAATAAAGAACTTTTTTTTAACAAATAGACACTGTAGAAAATGAAACAGCAATCCATAAACTAAAAGTTACTTACTATGGATATAACTGGGAAAGACAATATTCAATATTTATTCCAAAAGACCTTCTAAAGTAAAGAAAAAGAAGAATCCTTCAATAGAAAATGGTCAAATGACTTCAATATGTACTTAAAAAGAATGAATATAATAATTCATATCCATCAGTGTGACACACATTTTTAAATTGTGTCAGATGACAATATGGATGTGGAGGAATGTTTGCATTCATCCACACTGAGTAGCAAATTTGTAAAATCAATATGCTAAACAATTTTGTATTGTTTGTATTAGTCTCTCAGTCGTGCTCAGCTCTTTGCAAACCCCATGAACTATAGCTCACCAAGCCCCTCTGTCATGGAATTCTCCAAGCAGGAATACTGGAGTGGGTATCCATTCCCTTCTCCATGGGACCTTTTCCAAACCAGGGATTGAACCCCAAATCTATGCATAATTTATAACTCAAGAATTTCACTCAGGTATGTCCTCTAAAGAAATTTCCTGTGAACATGTACTATTACATGTTCAAAACATTTTAAGACCATTGTTTTCAATAACAGCAACAAAATAACTAGAAAGAAAATAAATGCCCAATGAATGGAAACATTAATTGTGAAATTGTGACATGTTCATAAAATGTATCACTATTGAATGCTTTAAATAAATGAACTGCAGGTACTTGTGGTTCAGTTCAGTTCAGTCGCTCAGTCGTGTCCGACTCTTTGCAACCCCATGAATTGCAGCACGCCAGGCCTCCCTGTCCATCACCATCTCCCAGAGTTCACTCAAACTCACATCCATCGAGTCAGTGATGTGTTAGTTAATAGCAAAAATACAAGCAGATTAAACAAACATACTACAAAAGATTATAGTATAAATATATTACAGTATGATTGTATCTTCAGAAAGTTTTAGACATAAAAAAATGCAATTTATTGCTTAGGTATGTAAATATAATACTACTATAAAGAAAAGTAAGAAGATTCTAAAATTAAAAAAAATAGTAAATAAAATATTCAAGCTAATTATCCCTTTTGGAAATGGGAAGAACTGTGTATCACTAGGGTGGAACAAAGAAAATTCCTGGATCGCCGCTAAGGTTCAATTTATTGTCCACAGCTGGAATAATAATATTAAAAACAAAAGAAATAGTGAGCACATATATAACATTTACTACACACCAAGAACAAAACTATGAGACACATATGATTCCTTTATTTCAGAGAAAAGATTCACTGGTTTGTCTAGCTGCATATTGATAGTAAGCTCAAGAGGCATGATTCCAACTCAAGCACCTGCCAGGATCTCAATCCTGACTTAGCACAGCAATCACCAGTAAGGTTATACATATATAAATTCCTGGGTCTCACTCTCAGAAATACTGGTTGAATTGATCTGGCATGCATCTTGAGTAATTTTTAAAAGCTCCCCAAGTGGCTCTTCATCAACAGAGTCAAAGAACAACAACTTAAGCAATGCTTGTTTACGTTACATACCCAGGCACTTATCTATTCTCAGATCCATCAGAGAACTGAGATAGCAGGACAAACTGCCACCTCAAAATCTTGAGAGACAGATGAATAAAGGAAATTACAGCCAAGAGCACATTAACTGAAACAGATGACACTAGAGCCAGTAGGAATACTTAAAGCAAAGCTTTGAAGAACTGTTGAAGACTGAGTATGGGCGATCTTGAGTTAAAAACTACCAGGGAGGCTTCCAGTTCCACGTTTAAGGTACTTATAAGTTGCCACTCCACTTAATAACAAGTGAAAAAGCTAAGCAGACTTCTTAAATCTGTGAGAGAGGGAAGAATAGAGGTCAAACTGCTGCCTGCAATTCTGGAGAAAAAGACAGGTGGATACAGAACTCAAAACCACCACAGGAACCAATACCAGGAAAGGAAAACTTTAACTGAATTTGACAAGTTGCTGGAAGCTCAGTGTAGACAATACTGAGATTAAAAAACTCCAGAGGGACCTAGTCAAAGAGGGAGATGCCCGGAATATTAGGAAATTTTTCACTAAGACCTTGAACATTTTCTTAAATTCAATATCACAGAAAAATCCATTTTTACTCTATCAGAGAGAGGAGGAAAGACAGCATTTAAATATATATAGATAAAATCAGGAAAAAGCCTGCCCTCTGGGAAAATTAGTTACCAGAGCCTAACCTGCTGTGGTATTATCAGAGTATTTAATGGATAAAACAAACAGCATAGAAGAACAGTGGATTAGTGTAAGCTGAGAGACAGATATCCTAAGAATGAGTAAAAGCAAACAAACAAAAAATGTTAGAGATTAAAAACAGAATTGAAGAATGCCTTTGATGGGCTTACTAGAAAGCTGGACATAGCTAAGGAAAGAATATCTGAGCTAGAGCACATGTCAACAGAATCTTTGAAACCAAAAGCTAAAAGAACAAAGACTGATAGAACAGAATACACAAGGAGCAGCATTGTCGTACTGAAAAAAAAAAATGTAACTTACTCATAACTAGGATTACTACAAAGAGAAGAGTGAACAGAAAAAAAGAAATACATGAATAGCAATGGTTGAGAATATCCTCACATTTCTGCCAGATTCCAAACCACAGATCCAGGAAATAACACCATGCCAAATAAAAGCCTAAAACACCACACCTAGGCATATCTTTTTCAAATTATAGAAAATCAAAAATAAAATAATCCAGTTAGCAACCATGGAGTGGTGGTAGGAGGCTCATTTCAACCAGATGGGAACAATGATAAGAATCACATCAAATTTCTCAGAATCCTTGCAAACAATAAGAGAGTGGAGTGAAATAATTGAAGTGTTGAGGGGAAAAAAAAAAAACAAACAAACCTACTAATCTGGAATTCTGTACTCTGTGAAATTATTAAAAATGGAGAAACACCCAAATTGCCCAAAGATATTATAAGCAAACTACAGGCCAATATATCTCATCAACATAGACGCAAAACTCCTTCAAAAAATGCTAGTAGTTCAAATTTAATAATGTGAAAAGAAAACATCCACAACCAAGTAGATTATTCCAGGAATACAAGGTTATTTCAATATTTGAAGATCAAATCTTGTAATCCAACACATAAAGAAGCCTAAAAAAAAAAAAAAAAACACCATATGCATATTAATGTATATCCCACTCCAGTATTCTTGCCTGGAAAACCCCATGGATACAGGAGCTTGGGGGCTAGAGTCCACGCGGTCCCAAAGAACCAGACATGATTGAGCAAACACATGCACAAATATATAGCAAAAGCAGTTGACAGAAACACATCATTCATTCATGATAAAAACTCTTAATAATATATAAATAGAGGGGAGCTTCCTCAACTTGATAAAGAATAGTTATAAAAAAGAAAAAAAGAAAGTACAGCTAACATCAAACTTACTGGTGAGATGTCAAATCTTTCCCACTAGAACCAGATACAAGAAAATGATGTACTTTCTCATAATTTTTTTCAGCATTTCAATAGAATTTCTAGATAATACAATAAGAAAAGGGAGGGAAATCAAGAGTATACAAATTGGTGAAAAAATAGACGTTTCTTCACAGACAACATAGAATATATAAAAACAAAAATCAAGTCCTATAACTGATAAATGCTTATAAAAGAGTATTGGATAAAAGTGCTTTAAAAAAATGAGCAAATTAATTTTAAAATAAAAAGCACAATGCTATTTGCATTAACACCATCTAAAAATACTCAGGTATAAATATAGGTACACAATAGGTACACAATACATATGAAAAAAATTACTGAATTTCAATAAATAAAAAAACTAAATTAATGAAAATATATTCCAAGTTAATGAATAAAAAATAAATATTCTCAAAGTGGCAATACTTCCCATTTTTTGTATAGATTCAATTGCACTTCACTCTAATCCCAGTAGTCACTGATGCTGTCCAGTTGCTGTTGTATCTGACTATGTGTGACCCCATGGACTGCAGCATGCCAGGCTTTCTTCATCATCTCCTGGAGTTTGTTCAAATTCATGTCCACTGATTCAGTGATGCATATCAATCATTTTATCCTCTGTCATCACCTTCTCCTCCTGCTCTCAATCTTTCCCAGCATTAGAGTCTTTCCCAATGAGTTGTCTCTTCACATCAGGTAGTGAAAATATTGGAGCTTCAGCCTCAGTATCAGTCTTTCAATAAATATTCAGGGTTCATTTCCTTAAGAATTGACTATATGATCTCTTTGCAGTCAAAGGGACTATCAAGAGTCTTCTCGAACACCACAGTTTGAAAACATCAATTTGTCAGTGCTCAGTTTTCTTTATGGTCCAACTCTCACATCTGTACATGACTACTGGGTACACCATAGCTTTGACTAGACGAATCTTTGTTGGCAGGGTAATGTCTCTGCTTTTAATATGCTGTCTATCTTTACCAGAGCTTTTCTTCCAAGGAGTAAGTGTCTTAATTTCATGACTGCTGTCACCTTCCACAGTGATTTGGGAGCCCAGTAAAATAAAGTCTGTCACTGTTTCCATTGTTTCCCCATCTATTTTCCATGATACACTGGGACAGGATGCCATGACCTTCAGTTTTTGCATGTTGAGTTTTAAGCCAGTTTTGTCACTCTCCTCTTTCACCTTCAACAAGAGGCTCGTTAATTCCTCTTCACTTTTTGCCATAAAGGTGTTGTCATCTGTATATCTGAGACTGTTGATGTTCCCCTTACTAATGTTGATTCCAACTTGTGCTTCATCCAGCTCATGTTTTGCCTGATATATTATGCAAAGAAGTTAAATAAGCAGGGTGAAAAACAAGCAGCATGACAAATTAGTTTCCAAAGCTAGAATCAGTCCGTTGTTCCATATCTGGTTCTAACTGTTGCTTCTTGACCTACATACAGGTTTCTCAGGAAGCAGGTAAGATGGTTTGGTATTCCCTTCTCTTTAAGTATTTTCCACAGTTTGTTGTGATCTACACAGTCAAAAGATACCGTAGTCAATGAAGCAGATTTTTTCTTTTTCCTGAATTATCTTGCTTTTTCTATGATCCAACAGATGTTGGCAATTTGATCCTTGGTTCCTCTGCATTTTCTAAATCCAGCTTGCAAATGTGGAAATTCTCAGTAATGTAGCACGTTGTCATGTGAATATTGACAAAGGGACCCTAAATTTACATGTGATAAGGAGAAAGATGCAGAATAACAAAAACAATATTAAAGAAGAAGAAAGTTGAAGGACTGATTCTTCCTGATGTATAGACTTCAGTTCAGTTCAGTCTCTCAGTCATGTCCGAATCTTTGTCACCTATGGACTTCAGCACACCAGGCCTCCCTCTCCATCACCAACTCCCGGAGTTTGCTCAAACTCATGTCCATTGAGTTGGTGATGCCATCTAACCATCTCATTCTATATCATCCACTTTTCCTCCCTCCTTCAATCTTCCCAGCATCAGGATCTTTTCAAATGAGTCAGTTCTTCACATCATGTGGCCAAAGTACTGGAGTTGCAGCTTTAGAATCAGTCCTTCCAATGAACGTTCAGGATTGATTTTATTTAGGATGGACTGGTTGGATCTCCTTGCAGCCCAAGGGACTCTCAAGCAACACAAGGGATTCTCTAACACCACAGTTCTAAAGCACCAATTCTTTCACATTCAGCTTTCATTATAGTCCAACTCTCACATCCATACATGACTCCTGGAAAAAGCATAGCTTTGACCTTTGTTGGAAAAAGTAATGTCTCTGCTTTTTAATATGCTGTCTAGGTTGGTCATAACTTTTCTTCCAAGGAGCAAAGGTCTTTTAATTTCATGGCTGTAGTCACCATCTTCAGTGATTTTGAAGCCCCCCAAAATAAAGTCTCTCACTATTTCCACTGTTTCCCCATCAATTTTCCATGAAGTGATGGGACCAGATTCCATGACCTTAGTTTTCGGAATGTTGATTTTTAAGCCAAGATTTTCACTCGCCTCTTTCACTTTCATAAAGAGGCTGTTTAGTTTTTCTTCTCTTTCCACCATAAATGTGTTTCTATATTCTTATCTGAGGCTATTGATATTTCTCCTGGCAATCTTGATTCCAGCTTGTGTTTCATCCAGTCCAGTATGTCTCATGTTGCACTCTGCATATAAGTTAAATAAGCAGGATGACAATATACAGCCTTGATGTACTCTTTTTCCAAGAGAACCAGTCTGTTGTTCCTTGTCCAGTTCTAACTGTTGCTTCCTGACTTGCATACATATTTCTCAAGAGGTAGGTCAGGTGGTCTGGTATTCTTATCTCTTGACTATTCCATGGTTTTTTCTGATCCATACAGTCAAAGGGTTTGTCATAGTCAATAAAGCAGAAGTAGATTTTTTTTTTTTTTCCTGGAACTCTCTTGCTTTTTTGATGATCCAGCAGATGTTGGCTATGTGATTTCTGATTCCTCTTCCTTTTCTAAATCCAACTTGAACATCTGGAAGTTCACGGTTCATGTACTGTTGAAACCTAGTATGGGGAATTTTGAGCATCACTTTGCTAGTGTGTAAGATAAGTGCAATTGTGTGGTAATCTGAGCTTTCTTTGGCATTGCTTTTCTTTAAGATTGAGATGAAAACTGACATTTTCCATTACTGTGGCCACTGTTGTGTTTTCCAAATTTGCTGGCATATAGAGTGCATCACTTTCACAGCATCATCATTTAGGGTTTGAAATAGTTCAACTGGAATTCCATCACCTCCACTAGCTTTGTTAATAGTGATGTTTCCTAAGGCCCAGCTGACTTCACATTCCAGGATGTCTAGCTCTAGGCAAGTGATCACACCACTGTGATTATCTGGGTCTTGAAGATCTTTTTAAAAGAGTGCTTCTGTGTATTCTAGCCACATCTTAATATCTTCTGTTTCTGTTACTCCATATCATTTCTGTCCCTTATTGTGCCCAACTTTGCATGCAATTTCCCTTGGTATCTCTAATTTTCTTGGCGAGATCTCTAGTCTTTCCCATTCTATTGTTTTCTACACTTTCTTTGCATTGATCACTGAGGAAGACTTTCTTATCTATCCTTGCTATTCTTTGGAACTCTGCATTCAAATGGGCATATCTTTCCTTTTCTCTTTTGCCTTTCACTTCTCTTCTTTTCAGAGCTCTTTTTATGGCCTCCTCAGACAACCATTTTACCTTTTGCTTTCTTTACCTTGAGGATGGACTTGATCACTGATTTCTGTACAATGTTATGAACCTCTGTTCATAGTTCTTCAGGCACTCTGTCCATCAGATCTAATCCCTTGAATCTATTTATCATTTCCACTGTATATTCATACGGGGTTTGATTTAGGTCATACCTGAATGGTCTAGTGGTTTTCCCTCCTTTCCTCAATTTAAGACTGAATTTGGCAATAAGGAGTTCATGGTCTGAGCCAAGACCAGCTCCCTGTCTTGTTTTTGCTGACTGTATACAGCTTCTCCATCTTTAGCTGGGCTTCCTTGATGGCTCCCATGGTAAAGCGTCTGCCTGCAATGTGGGAGACCTGGGTTCAATTCCTGGGTCGGGAAAGTCCCCTGGAGAAGGAAATGGCAATCCACTCCAGCACTTTTGCTTGGAAAATCCCATGGATGGAAGAGCCTGATAGGCTACAGTCCATGGGGTCGCAAAGAGTCGAACATGACTGAGCGACTTCACTTTTCTCCATCTTTGGTTGCAAAGGATATAATCAGTCTGATTTTGATTATTGACCATCTGGTGATGTCTAAGTGTAGAGTCATCTCTTGTGTTGTAGAAGAAGGTGTTTGCTATGGCCAGTGTGTTTTCTTGGCAAAACTCTATTAGCCTTTGCTCTAAATCATTCTGTACCCAAGGCCAAATTTGCCTGTTACTCTAGGTATCTCTTGACTTCCTACTTTTGCATTCTGGTCCCGTATAATGAAAAGAACATCTTTTTTTTTTAATATTAGTTCTAGAAGGTCTTGTAAGTCTTCATAGAACCTACGAGAGTGGTGGCTGCATAGTGCCTGAGTGGTGGTTGCATGGCTCTGGAATGACTGTGAAGAGATACTCCACATCCTAAGGCAAAGTAGAAGCCCTAGCAGGATGGTAGGAGGGATAAAATCACGTTTTGAATCAAATCCCATATCTTTCAGACATGCTCAGTGTGCTCAAACATACCTTGTGTGCTCCAGGACCCAGAGACCCCACAGAGACTGAGATAGATTGTATTTGAATGTCTCCTGAGGAGGTGCGGGTCAGCAGTGGACTACTGAAGGGGCAGGGCCCCTCGATGTAGTAGACCTGGTTATGGCATACGCTCTCTTGAGGGAGGTCACCATTATCCCCACCATAGAGGTGCCAGAACTTACACGGGACTGGGAAACAGACTCTTGGAGGACACAAACAGAACCTTGTGCATACCAGGACCCAGGAAAAGCAGCAGTGACCCTAAAAGAGGCTGACCCAGACTTGCCCATGAGTTTCTAGTAGTCTCTGGTGGAAGTGTGGGTTGGCCGTGCCTGCTGCATGGTTGAGGGCACTGGGTATAGCAGTGTGTGCATGGGACCTTTTGAAGGAGGTCAGCATTATCTTCCTTACCTCCACCATAGTTTTGCCTCAGGTCAGACAACAGGGAGGGAACACAGCCCCGATCATCAACAGAAAATTGGATTAAAGAATTACTGAGCATGGCCCCACCCATCAGAACAGACCCAATTTCCCTGACAATCAGTTTCTCTGATCTGGAATCTTTCATAACCTCTTATCTTTCTCCATCAGAGGGCAGAGAGATTGAAAATACAATCACAGAAAACTAACCAATCTGATCAGATGGACCACAGTCTTGTCTAACACAATGAAACTATGAGCCATGCCAAGTAGGGTCACCCAAGATGGATGGGTCATGGTAGAGAGTTCTGAAAAAACGTGGTCCTCTAGAGAAAGGAATGGCAAACCACTTTAGTATTTTTGCCTTGAGAACTTCATGAACAGTATGAAAAGCAAAAAGATAGGACACTGAAAGATTAACTCCCCGGGTCAATAGGTGCCCAATATGCTACTGGAGATCAGTGGGGAAATAACTCCAGAAAGAATGAAGAGGCAGAGTCAAAACACATACAGCACTCATTTGTGGCTGTGACTAGTGATGGAACTTAAATCTGATACTATAAAGAGCAATATTGCCACAGGAGAAATTCATTCAGTTCTCATGACCAAAACAGAAGTGAAAGACACCAAACAGAAGTGAAATCATAAGATTATAAGCTATTTTACATTTCCTCTTTGTATACATATATGCCTTCATATTACAAATCTAAAAATAAATCTCTCTCTGGACTCCCTAAAAAAAAAAAAAGAAAGAAAAGAAAAAAAGCAATATTGCATAGGAATATGGAATGTTAGGTCCATGAATCAAGTTAAATTGAGGGTGGTCAAACAGGAGATAGCAAGAGTAAAAATCAGCATTTTAGGAATCAGCAAACTAAAATGGACTAGAATGAGTGAATTTAACTCAGATGGCCATAATATCTACTAGTGTGGACAAAAATCCCTTAGAGTAGATGGAATAGCCATCGTAGTCAACAAAAGAATCTGAAATGCAGTACTTGGATGCAATCTCAAAATGACAGAATGATCTCTGTTTGTTTCCAAGGCAAACCATTCAATATAATGGTAATCCATGTCTATGCTCCGACCAATAATGATTTCTAGAGTTACTACTAAGCTACTGTGAGCAAGAAAGTGTGGTGTATAAAAGAAGAGACAAAGAGATCAACATAGTAGAGCAGAGAGCCTTGAAAAAAAGACCACAAAAATATAGTGAAATAATATATGAAAAAGAAACAAAGGCAATACAATAGAATAAAAGTAGTCTTCTCAAAATGGCATCAGAGCAAGTGGACATCCACACTACAAATAATAACAATAATGGTAATCTAAACACAAACCTTATCTTTCACAAAATTTAACTCAAAATAAATAACAGACTTAAAGTAAAATGAAAGTCTATAAATCTATTTCAGGATAATAGAAGACCTTGGATATGGCAATAGCTTTTTAGATGCAAAATAAAATATAATCTATGAAATAAATATTTGTAGATTGTATTTTATTAAAATTGAAAACTTATGCTTAAGAAACTGAGAATAGAGTCACATACTGGGAGAAAATATTTGTAAGACATATCTGATAAAGGACTGTAACCCAAAATATGCAAAAATTCTTAGAATTGAACAATAAAAAAACAAGCAACTTTATTTTTTAAAAGGTTGAAGACATTACAGACATCTCACCAGGGAATAGTTACAGATAGAAAATAAACACACTAAAAATTGTTTAATTTTTATATATCATCAAGAAAATGTAAATTAATACAATAATGAGATAATACTATGTGTCTGTTGAAATGGAAAAATCCAAACACTGATTATATCAAATGCTGGTAAGGATATGAGGCAATAGAAACTCTTATTCATTTATGATGAGAGTGCAAACAGTTCTGGAAGGCAGCTTTGAAACAAGTGGGCTTTTACAAAATGAAACAAATTATTTCCATAACATCCATCAATTATGCTATTTAGTATTTATACAAAATTTAAAGTATTTCCACACAAAAATCTGTATGAGGGTTTTTATAACAACTTAATTTATAATTGCTAAAACTTGGAAATAATCAAAGTGTCTATTAGTAGGTAAATGCATGTATAAACTGTGATATATCTGGACAATTGGATATTATTTGGTATGAAAAAATGAACTAACAAGCCTTGAAAAGACATGGAGGAAACTTAAATGCATATTACTAAGTGAAAGAATTTATCCGAAAAGGCTATTTGCTATATGACCCCAAGGTATGACAACCTGGGAAAGACAAAAGTATGGAGACAGAAAAGAGAGTACTTATGCCAGAGGTTTGGTTGGGGGAGAAATGAAAAGGCAGAGCACAGGTGAATTTTAGGGGTGAAAATATTCTGTATAATGTCACAAAACTGAATGTTTGTTCAAATTCTTAGAATTACAGCAACAGAAGTTAACTGTAATATAGATATGGACACTGGATGATTATATGTCTGTTTAGGCTTTTCAGCTGTAACAGATGTCCCACACTGATAGGATATATTAGTAATGGAGGAGTCTAGGGATACGTGGGGGTGAGGCTGTATGGGAAATCTCCATCCTGCCCTTCAAACTGCTACTAACCTAAAGCTGCTCCAAAAAAATAAAGTCTTAATAACAATATTCATGAGTATGTGCTAAGTCTTTTCAGTCCTGTCTGACTCTTTGCAACCCTATGGACCATAGCCTGCTAGGCTCGTCTGTCCATGGATTCTCCAGGGAAGAAAGCCGGACTGGGTTGCCTTGCCCTCCCTGCAGGGGATCTTCCTGCCCTAGGAATCAAACCTGTATCTCTCGTCTCCTGCACTAATTAGTGGATTATTTAACACTAATGCCACCTGGGATGCCTAATAATAATATAATACAAAACAAAACAAAAAAAAACCCTACCAGAACCAATCTTATAGAAACCCCTAAACCATTTTGGATTCGGTCACCAGATTCTCCTGCAATAGGTTGCAAGAAAATCTTCTATTGTTTAGCAGTGAAAGCAACAAAGTCACTTCGAAATATACTAAAGTTTTTCATTTTTTTTTAAATAACCGGAGCTTGACTTCCAAGGATATCAACATTACCAAAGACTTTTATGACCTGGAGAAGGATAATTAGTAAATTCCAAATTGGACTTTCTAGCTAACTTAAGGAGAGAAGAAAAGATAAGAAACAAGTTTAAAGATTATAGTGAAAGTCCACTAAAAACTGAGATTTAATCAGTATAGAACAGTTTTCTTCTCTTTTTCAAAATTTATCACCACATCAGTAAGCTTAAGCATAATTCCAGTGAATTGCAACTAAGAGAACAAAAGACACAGCCACTAGCAAAGTTTCTTAAAGAAACCTAAAACAAGAATCAAAATAAACAAGTAAACAAATAAACAAGCAAAAGCATACAAACAAGGAAACTAGAGAAAATGAAATTTCTGACATGTACAGATAAGGCCCGATTCCTAGCCAAATTAACATGCAAATCCACATTGAATGTCAAATAATGTCAGTTCCTAATACCTGAAACATCTTGTTGATCATTCAACAGAAAATTACAAAGCATGCTGAAAATTAAGCAAAAAATTTAAAAAAAAGGAAAAATCAGAGTGAAGAAGCAAAGCAAACATTGAAATCAGACTCAGATAAACCACATATTTTTGAATTGGTAAACAGCTTAAAATAACTGATTGATTAAAATTCAGGAAGTTTGGTCAAGATGGTAGAATTAGAAGACCCTGAACTCATCTCCTCCTTCAGTCACATTAAAAGTAAGTTACAGAGCAATTATTATTTTGAAATCTAACACAACAGATTTTCCATAACTGAAGGTATAAAGAAGGAACCACAGCAAAATGGGTAGGAACAGCAGAGATGTAGTAGTATACTCAAAGCCCACATTCAGGGGTAGGCAACTCACAAACAAGCAGGTAACCAGAATTGTAAAATTTGTCCCCAAGAAATGAGAATTTGAGCCCCACATTGACTTGCAGCTCTGGAGTCCTTCCCCAAATGAGTTTTGCATCAAACAAGTCCTCAGAATGCCAGAATGTCCTGACTTTGAGAGCCAACAGGGCTTGCTTTAAAACCCAGAGCACAACAGATATTCCACTCTTAAAAGGGGCAGGGCAGTACTAACAAACTCTGAGGCCCAGCACAGAGACAGCCATTTTAAAGGTCCTGAACCAGACCTGCTTGCTCTCAGAAAGGCAGGAGGTCCCTGGGACAAGCCCTTAAGCTGGTGCTAACCATTTTGGAGGTTGTTCTACCCTGCGGGTGCTGGTAGCTCATGGCAAGGGCCATTTTGACTCCTCCCTCTGACTTCCCTGGGAAGTTCAGATGGTAAAGAATCTGCCTTCAATGTGGGAGCCATGGGTTCGATTCCAAGCTTGAGAAGATCCCCTGGAAACAGAATGGCAACTCTCTCCAGTATTCTTTTCTGGAGAATTCGATGGACAGAAGAGCCTGGTGGGCTACAGTCCATAGGGTGGCAAAGAGTCAGACAGACCAAGTGACTAACACTTTCTCTTTTCCTCTTTACTACTAGCACCAGAACATAATCTTGCACACCAGCTAATTCTAGGACCCCAAGACACAAGTAGTCAGTCTTCTAGAGACCCCATCCTGCCCACCATGAGAATGGCATCAGCCCTTCCTCCAGGTCTCCTAACCAGTTTTTGTTTTTTTGTTTTTTTTCATGATAGGCCCTACTCCCAGCAGGATAACAGTAACAGTCCCAGGACTTTCAAGGCTATGGCTGCATCTACCAATAAGCCAGCATTAGTCCCAGGAACCTAGACCCATAGCCACCCACTGAGACCATTATACCACCCACTGATGGGCTGGCATTAACACCAGAATCACTCAGATCCTGCATCCAGCCATGCCAGGACTCAACACTGTCGACCAACTGGCAGAAACTAACTCCAGAAATTCTTGGCCCTACAGCCAGCCACAGTGGAACTGGTTTTACCCCAAAGCAGGTTACCACTAGCCCCAGGACTCCTCAGACAAGGCAACCAACTTCCGCTTAGTAAGGTCTTGGTTACCAGAGACTGGTAGTCTCTGCACAAGGCAGAATATGAAAGTCAACCAGGCCAAGGACTAGACCCAGCTACCAACACCCCACGGTAGTCAGCCCTACCACAACAGAAGACCCAACCCAGCCCACACAAGGTCAGTTTTAGATTATAAACTCTGGTGACCAGAGGGGAGTATGTTACTAGGCCTTATAGGATATCTTTCATATGCATCTACTTCTACAAACTGGGAAATGTAACCAACTAACTGAATACATAAAAACGAGATAGAAAATCAGGCAAAATTAAGTGGTGAAATAATATGTTCCAAAGGAATAAGATAAAGCCCCAGAAAAAGAAACAAGTGGTGTAAACAATCTATCCCAATAAAGACTTCAAGGTAATGATCATAAAAATGCTCAACAAACTCAGTATAAGAATAGATAAGCACAATAAAAAGATTAACAGAGTTAGAAAATATAAGGAAGAATCAAACAAAACTGAAGAAAGTAATAACTGAAATAAAAATACACAAGAAGGATTCAAAATTAGATTAAACATTATGAAGAATGGATCAGTGACTGGAAGACAGACAAACAGAAATCACTCAAGCTGAACAAGAAAAACAAAAACAGGGATTAAAATAGGAGGACAGTTTGAGTCTTCTGAGGCAACATCAAATGTACAAACTATTGCTTTTAAGGCTCCCAGTACAAAAAGAAAGTGGCAGAGAAAACATGCAAATAAATAAAAGCCAAAAATTTTCCAAACCTGGGAAAGAAAACAGAAAGGCCCAGAATACAAATAGAGTCCCAAATAAAATTAATCCAAAGAGGCCCAAACAAAGACCCTTTGAATTAAACTGGTAAAAATTAAATAAAAGAAAAATAAATCATAATAAAACAAATAACAACAATAATATTAATAATAAAATAAAATTAAAATAAAGAGAGACCACTAAAAGCTGAAAGATAGAAGCAACTAAATATGCACAATGAAACTCTTAAGATTACCAGCTGTGGCTTTGTAGTAGAGCCTGAAGTCAGACAAGTTGATTCCTCCAGTTCCATTCTTCTTTCTCAAGATTGCTTTGGCTATTCGAGGTTTTTTGTATTTCCATACAAATCTTGAGATTATTTGATCTAGTTCTGTGAAAAATACTGCTGGTAGCTTGATGGGAATTGCATTGAATCTGTAGATTGCTTTAGGTAGTATACTCATTTTCACTCTATTGACTCTTCTGACCCATGAGCATGGTATATTTCTCCATCTATTAGTGTCCTCTTTGATTTCCTTCATCAGTGTTTTATAGTTTTCGATATATAGGTCTTTAGTTTCTTTAGGTAGGAATATTCCTAAGTATTTTATTCTTTTCATTGCAATGGTGAATGGAATTGTTTCTTTAACTTCTTTTTCTACTTTCTCATTATTAGTGTATAGGAATGCAAGGGATTTCTGAGTGTTGATTTTATATCCTGCAAATTTACTATATTCATTGATTAGCTCTAGTAGTTTTCTGGTCGAGTCTTTAGGATTTTCTATGTAGAGGATCATGTCATCTGCAAACAGTGAGAGTTTTACTTCTTCTTTTCCAATTTGGATTCCTTGTATTTCTTTTTCTGCTCTGATTGCTGTGGCCAAAACTTCCAGTACAATGTTGAAGAGTAGTGGTGAAAGTGGACACCTTTGTCTTGTTCCTGACTTTAGGGGAAATGGTTTCAATTTTTCGCCATTGAGGATAATGTTAGTTGTGGGTTTGTCATATATAGCTTTTATTATGTTGAGGTATGTTCCTTCTATTCCTGCTTTCTGGAGAGTTTTTATCATAAATGGATGTTGAATTTTGTCAAAGGCTTTTTCTTCATCTATTGAGATAATCATATGATTTTATTTCTCAGTTTGTTAATGTGATGAGTTACATTGATTGACTTGTGGATATTGAAGAATCCTTGCATCCCTGGGATAAAGCCCACTTGGTCATGGTCATTAAGACAGTATGGTAGTAGCACAAAGACAGAAATATAGATCAATGGAACAAAATAGAAAGCCCTGAGATTAACCCACACACCTATGGACACCTTATCTTCGACAAAGGAGGCAAGAATATACAGTGGAGTAAAGACAGTCTCTTTAACAGGTGGTGCTGGGAAAACTGGTCAACCACTTGTAAAAGAATGAAACTAGACCCCTTTCTAACACCATACACAAAAATAAACTCAAAATGGGTTAAAGATCTAAATGTAAGACCAGAAACTATAAAACTCCTAGAGGAGAACATAGGCAAAACACTCTCCGACATAAATCACAGCAGGATCCTCTATGATCCACCTCCCAGTATACTGGAAATAAAAGCAAAGATAAACAAATGGGATCTAATTAATATTAAAAGCTTCTGCACAATAAAGGAAACTATAAGCAAGGTGAAAAGACAGCCTTCTGAATGGGAGAAAACAATAGAAAATGAAACAACTGACAAACAACTAATCTCAAAGATATATAAGCAACTTATGCAGCTCAACTCCAGAAAAATAAACGATCCAATAAAAAAATGGGCCAAAGAACTAAATAGGCATTTCTCCAAAGAAGACATACGGATGGCTAACAAACACATGAAAAGATGTTCAACATCACCCATTATCAGAGAAACGCAAATCAAGACCACAATGAGGTACCATGTCACACCAGTCAGAATGGCTGTGATCCAAAAGTCTACAAGCAATAAATGCTGGAGAGGGTGTGGAGAAAAGGGAATCCTCTTACACTGCTGGTGGGAATGGAAACTAGTACAGCCATTATGGAAAACAGTGTGGAGATTCCTTAAAAATTGCAAATAGAACTGCCTTACGACCCAGCAATCCCACTGCTGGGCATACACACTGAGGAAACCAGAATTAAAAGAGACACATCTACCCCAATGTTCATTGCAGCGCTGTTTATAATAGCCAGGACATGGAAGCAACCTAGATGTCCATTAGCAGATGATTGGATAAGAAAGCTGTGGTACATATACACTATGGAATACTACTCAGCCCTTAAAAAGAATAAATTTGACTCAGTTCTAATGAGATGGATGAAATTGGAACTGATTATACAGAGTGAAGTAAGCCAGAAAGAAAAACACCAATACAGTATACTGACACATATATATGGAATTTAGAAGACAGTAATGATGACCCTATATGTGAGACAACAAAGAGACACAGAGGTATAGAGTGGACTTTTGGACTCTGAGGGAGAGGGAAAGGGTGGGATGGTTTGGGAGAATGGCAATGAAACATGTATATTTTCTTGCAAGAAATGAAGCACCAATCTATGTTCAATGTAGGATGCAGGATGCACGGGGCTGATGCACAGGATGATTCAAGGAGAGGATGTAGGGTGGGAGGTGGGAGGGGGCTTCGGCATTGGGAGATTGTGTTCACCTATGGCTGATTCATGTCAATGTATGGCAAAACAAATACAGTATTGCAATTAAAAAAATAAATAAATTTAATAAAAAAAAAGATTACCAGCTGATTTTGCAGCAGATACTTCACAGATGAGAAGAGAGTTGCAAAGTGTATTTAAAGTGATGAAAGGAAAAAGGCTACAATCAAAACAAACAAGTGAAAAAACAAAAAATACCCAGCGAGGTTATCATTCAGATTTTAAGGAGAAATAAACTCTACAGACAAACAAAACTAAAAGTGTTCAGTACTGCTAAATTGTCTACACAAAAAATATTCAAAGGATTTCTCTGAGCAGAAAAGATGACAATGGGAAACATGAAAATAACAAAAATAAAAATTTTATTGATGAAGAAAATATACAGCAATATACAGCAAACGTAGATCCCTTATAAAACCAATAGGAAGATTAAAAGAGAAAAGGAATATGTATATCCATAATAAGTAGTTATGGACTAAAACAACACAAAATATGTAAAATAAAATGTAAAATAAAACAGTAAAAATAGTAAAGGGGAGTAAAAATACAGGATTGATAGCATATTTTAGAATTTAAGCTTCTATTCTTAGTTGCTCAGTTGTATCTAACGCTTTGTGACACCATGGACTGTAGCCCGCCAAGCTCCTCTGTCCATGGAGTTTCTCCAGGCAACCAAACTCGAGTGGGTTGCCATGCCCTCCTCCAGGGGATCTTCCCAACCCAGGGATCAAACCCAGGTCTCCAGCATTGCAGGGGGATTCTTTACCGTCTGAGCCAAGTAAGCCCAAGAATACTGCAGTGGGTAGCCCATCCTTTCTCCAGAGATCTTCCCAACCCAGGAATCGAACCAGGTCTCTCCTGCATTGCAGGTGGATTCTTTACCAGATGATCTACCAGAATTTAAGAGATCAACAAATTAAAGCAATATATGTATGTATGTGCATATATACATAAGATACTGTGTATAAACCCTTAGATGGCCACAAACTAAAAACCTTGAATAAACACACATGCTAAAAAAAAAGAAGAAAAGAATCCAAACATAACACTAAATAATTTCATCAAATAACAAATGGAGTAAAAGAAACTAAAGGGACAAAAAAAAAAAAAAAAAAAAAAAAACACATTCTAAAACTACCTTAAAATAATTAACAAAATGACAATAAGCATATACCTACAAATAATTGCTTAAAAAGTAAATAGATTTTAAATGTTCCAATCAAAAGACATAAAGTGGTGGAATGGACACAAATAGAGGACCCACATATATACTGCCTGCAAGAAACTCACTTTAGCTAGAAACTAACATAAGCTGCAGGTGAAGGGATGGAAAAAGACATTTCACGAAAATGCAAACAGATAGCTGGAGTATTAGTATTTATATCATACAAAGTAGACTTTGAAACAAAGACTATAACACAAAAGACAAAAGAAACATTACATAATGTAAAATGATTGATTCAAGAAGAAGATATAGCAGTTGTAAATACACACACACACACACACACACACACACACACATCCAACATAGGAGCACCTACATATTAACAAACATGAAGACATACAAGGTATCACAATAATAGTGGGGACTCAAATACCCCACTTACATCAATGGACAGTTCATCCAGATAGAAAATCAGTAAGAAAACCTTGAACTTAAATGACATGTTAGGTTAGATACGTTTAATAGATATACATAGAATATTCCATCCAAAAGCAGCAGAATAGCATAACATTCAAAGGTTTATGGGCCATTCTCCAGGATAGAAAAATATGCAAAGTAAGTTTCAGTAAATTTAAAAAGTTTTAAACAATTTCAAGCATATTTTCTACCACAAAGCTATGAAACTAGAAATCGAGTGTATAATATATATATATATATAATCAAGTATACATTTAACACTGCAAAACAATACACAAAAATGTGGAGGCTAAACAATATGATACTAAAAACCAATACGTCAGTAGTGAAAGAAACAAAGGAAATTTAAAAATGCTTAGAGGTCAAATGAAAATGAAAACACAACGATCCAAAATCTATGAGTCATAGCAAAAGCAGTTCTAATAGGTGGTCACAATAAAGTGAACCTCAATAAAGAAGAAAAAAAAATCTTATAAATAAACCACCTAAATTTACACTGAAAAGAATTAGAAAAACATAAAAAGTCCTAAGCTAGTAAAAGGTAAGATGAGATAAATATCAAAGTAGAAAAAAAATGAAATAGATATGTAAACTACAAAAGATCAATAAGACAAAGAGCTAGTTTTCTAAAAAGAAACAAAATTGACATTCTATTAACTAGACTCATCAAGAAAAAGAGAGGATCAAAATATAAGAAGTTAGAAATCAAAGAGGAGTAGTTACAACTAATCAAAAATAAATCTAGTTATTTAAACCACAACAACAACATTGTTACAGAAATTAAAAATGACTTTGATGGACTCATCTGTCACCTGGGCACAGCCAAGAGAGCTTGAAAATTGGGCAATATAGACTTTCCAAACTGAGATTCAAAGAGACAAAAATAATGGGAGAATTGAACAACAATATCCAAGCACTGTCAGACAGTTCCAAGTGGTATAATATATACGAAGAAGAGAAAGAAAAGCACCAGAAACATTTGCAGTTATAACATCTAAAATCTTTTCAAAGTGAGTAACAGTCACCAAACCATAAATCAAGATAGCTCAGAGAATACTAACCAGGAAAATATGAAGAAACCAGTACTTAGGCATACAATATTCAAACTCCAAAAAGACAAAGGAAAATATCTTGAATGAAACCAGAGTTAAAAACCCCTTACGTGTATTTTAGGTAGAAAATAGGATAATAATCATGCTGTTCATGGGATTATCAAGGCAAGAATACTGAGGTGGCTTCTGTCTAGTCAAAGCTATGTTTTTACCAGTATTTATGTATGGATGTGAGAGTTGGACTATAAAGAAGGCTTAGCGCCAAAGAATTGATGCTTTTGAATTGTGGTGCTGGAGAAGACTCTTGAGAGTCCCTTGGACTGCAAGGAGATCCAACCAGTCCATCTTAAAGGAGATCAGTCCTGAGTGTTCACTGGAAGGATTGATGCCGAAGCTGAAGCTCCAATACTTTGTCCACCTGATGTGAAGAACTGACTTATTTGAAAAGACCCTGATGCTGGGAAAGATTGAGGGCAGGAAGAGAAGGGGATGACAGAGGATGAGATAGTTGGATGCCATCATTGACCCAATGGACATGAGTTTGAGTAAATTCTGGGAGGTGTTGACAGATAGGGAGGCTTGGAGTGCTGCAGTCCATGGGGTTGCAGAGTCAGACACAACTGAGCAACTAAACAACAACAAATCCTTCAAAAGAGGAGAAATACTTTCATAGACAAATATTGAAGGAATTTATGGCCAGTAGACTTACCTTCAAGAAATGTTAAGAGAAATTCTTCAGAGACAAGGAAAATCACATAACATAATTACATAGCATACACATTGGATCTACACAAAGAGAAAGTACCTCAAAGAATAAACAAAGGAGAAATAAAACATGTTTTTTCTCATTTTTATTAACCTAATAGAAAAAAAAATAATTGTTCAAAGTAACAATAGCAACAATGTACTGAGTGATTCAGTTCAGTTCAGTTCAGTCACTCAGTCGTGTCCGACTCTTTGCAACCCCATGAATCGCAGCACGCCAGGCCTCCCTGTTTATCACCATCTCTCGGAGTTCACTCAGACTCACATCCATCGAGTCCGTGATGCCATCAAGCCATCTCATCCTCGGTCGTCCCCTTCTCCTCCTGCCCTCAATCCCTCCCAGCATCAGACTCTTTTCCAATGAGTCAACTCTTTACATGAGGTGGCCAAAGTACTGAAGTTTCAGCTTTAGCATCATTCCTTCCAAAGAAACCCCAGGGCTGATCTCCTTCAAAATGGACTGGTTGGATTTCCTTGCAGTCCAAGGGACTCTAAAGAGTCTTCTCCAACCCTACAGTTCAAAACCATCAATTCTTTGACACTCAGCCCTCTTCACAGTCCAACTCTCACATCCATACATGACCACAGGAAAAACTATACCTTTGACTAAATGGACCTTAGTCAGCAAAGTAATGTCTCTGCTTTTGAATATGCTATCTAGGTTGGTCATAACTTTTTGTCCAAGGAAGAAAAGTCTTCTAAGCGTCTTCTAATTTCATGGCTGCAGTCACCATCTGCAGTGATTTTGGAGCCCCCAAAATAACGTCTGACACTGTTTCCACTGTTTCCCCAACTGAGTGATTAAGAAATAATAAATACTAAATAAAACAAGTTGCAACATTGTTACAAAAAATGTATGTGTGTGCTAAGTAGTTTATTATAAGAGATAGAAGGGAGGAATTGGAAATAATCTGTCATAAATTATTTCTACTCTCTATGCAATGTGTTAGAGTGTTATTTGAAAGTGGATTTAAATTAGTTGTAAAGGTCTATTACAAATCTAGGGTAACTACTAAAGACAATAAAATGGAAATAAAATTAGCATGCTAAGAGGGGATAAAATGGAAACGTATATAATGCCCACTTGAAATAAAAATATTAAGACTTTATTAAAATTAAAAGCTCCTCTGTGAAAGACTAAAATGTTAAGAGCAAATTACTTAATGGGAGAAAATATTCATGAAACAAATATGTGATAAAGGACTAGTATCCAAAATATACAAATAATCCTTAAAAAGAAAAAAAAGAAAAAAAAAGGGAACAATTTAATTAAAAAATGAGCAAGATGTATAAGGAGACTTCATATCAAAGAAAATAAATTAGTGAAAATTAGCATATAAAATGATGCACAACTTCATAGCATTAGGAAGCTGCAAAAATGAAATAACATTGTACACCTATTTGAATATCTTATATAGGAAAAACTGACAATATCAAGTGCTGGAGAGTATATCATGGAATTCCATTAAACCTTCGATGCTGGTAGAAATTCAAAATGATGCAGTCGTTTTCCAAGTATTCAACAGTTTCTAAAAATCTAGACATAGTCTTATCATATGATGTAGCAAATCTCCTCTTAGGTATTTACCCAATTGTGTTGATAACTCATTTCTACACAAAAGTCTCAGGCTTCCTTGGTGGTTCAGTAGTAAAAAGTCCACTTGCCAGTGCAAGAGATACAGGTTCTATTCCTGGATCAGGAAGACCCCTGGAGAAGAAACTGACAACCCCTCACCTGGAAAATCTCACGTATAGGTGGGTCACAATGAGTAGGACATGACTTAGCAACTAAACAACAACAACATACAACATCATACAAAAACTTACACACAGACATTGATGGCAGTTTCATTCATAATTGCCAACTAAGGCTTCCCTGGTGGCTCTGATGGTAAAGCGTCTGCCTGCAGTGCGGGAGACCTGGGTTCGATTCCTGGGTCAGGAAGATCCCCTGGAGAAGGAAATGGCAATCCACTTCAGCACTCTTGCCTGGAAAATCCCATGGACGGAGGAGCATGGAAGGCTGCAATCCATGGGGTCGCTGAGGGTCAGACACAACTTAGTGACTTCACTTCTTCAGAAGCAACCAAGCTGCTCATCAATAGGTAAATAGATAAACTCTGGTATGTTTGTATATATGAAAAATGAAATATTATTCAGCAATAAAAGAAATAAGCCATGAAAAGCAGAATTAAACACTCAAATGCTCAGTCCCACAGTCACGCCTGACTCTTTTCCCGTCCTGTTGCTTTTAGCCTGCCAGGCTCTTCTGTTCATGGAGTTTTCCAGGCAAAAATGCTGGAGCAGGGAGCCATTTCCTTCTCCAGGGGATCTCCCTGACCCAGGGGTTGAACCGATGCCTCTTGTGTCTCCTGCATTGGCAGGCGGGTTCTTTACCACTAGCGCCACCTGGGAAGCCCAAACACTCATGTGTACATTGCTAACTGAAACAACCTAGTCTGACAAGGCCATCAACTCTGTGACTCCAGCTGTGTGTATCACATTCTGGAAAGGACAAAACTGTGAAGACAGTACAAATATTCGTGATTACTAAGGGGTTGGGTTGAAGGAGGAAGGAGAGAGAATAGATAAAGAGGAAATGTTTAGATTATACAGAATTGTAAAACTATTCTGTATCACACTGTAATGATGTATATATAACATTACACACTGATCAAGACCTATACTACTACTACTGCTAAGTTGCTTCAGTCATGTCCAACTCTGTGTGACCCCATAGACAGCAGCCCACCAGGCTCCCCCATCCCTGGGATTCTCCAGGCAAGAACACTAGAGTGGGTTGCCATTTCCTTCTCCAGTGCAGGAAAGTGAAAAGTGAAAGTGAAGTCACTCAGTCGTGTCCAACTGTTAGCGACCCCATGGACTGCAGCCCCCCAGGCCCCTCCATCCATGGGATTTTCCAGGCAAGAGTACTGGAGTGGGGTGCCATTGCCTCCTCTGGATCAAGACCTATAGAGATTTATAAAACAGAGTGAAACAATGTAAATTACATATTTTAGTTACTCTTAATTTCCAATATTCATTAATTCATTGTAACAAATTATATTGAGTGAAGTGAGTGAGTGAAGTCACTCAGTCGTGTCCCCACTCTTTGCGACCCCATGGACTGTAGACTACCAGGCTGCTCCATCCATGGGACTCTTCAGGCAAGGAAACTGGAGTGGGTTGCCATTTCCTTCTCCAGAACAAATTATATTACTTCTAGATATTACTAATTGGGGAAATAAGGTGTGAGAATGGGAGATGAGGTATATGGGAACTTTGTGTACTATTTTCTTAGATTTTCATTAAATTTTAAAAATAAAATGTATAAAAATAAAACAAGTAGCAAATCAAGCTTGTTATCTAGAAATAAATGGTCAATGGGCATAAAATAACTTTTTAAAAAAGCAAATGAAAATACTTATAATATGAGTGACCAATGATTTCATTTTATGAAAAGATAAAATTCAATTTTAAGGTTTATTTCTGCCATGAACCTTTTCCAGATTTTTAACTTTTATTTTCCTTCTGTATGACCCTAGGTCTTGGTGGCTGTAACTTCCTTACAGACTATTACATCAGGGTTGATAATCTGTATACTTGCATGAGTTGAGTACTATTCTTTATGTCTGGATGTGTGTATTCTTCTATGCTTCTAATTTATACTCCACAAAATTGGAAGTTCTTAGTAAGACTGTGTCTTTACAACCTCAGTAATGCCAGTTATTGCTGAAATAATGCCTTTGGTTAATTGATTATCTCCTCATTGATCAGTTATTGTAATGTTTGGGTCCTCTTTTCCTGAGGAAATTATCACTTGTAGATCCCTATCACTTATTTCCATAAAAGGAAGTTTTATACATCAAAGGGAAGTTATCAGTATAGTCGTGAGGAGTACAGGTTTCGGAACCAGACTGTCTGCTTTACTTCTTGTTCCCGCTGGTTTTATATGTGGGACTTTGAACAAGGAATTGCATTCCTCCAAGCATATCTGTGTCATCTAAGGATAAGAATTAGTGATAGACAGGCAATATTATTGCATACTGATGTCCATCATAGTATCATACCCTGCTAACACCTGGGTCTCTCTAGGTGGCATTTCCTTTGATAAAGGAAATATTATATTTCTACATTTAAAATAGAATGAGCACTTCTTAAATTAGGTTCACTCTTAGATGAGATATGCCTTACTATTTTTGAAAGTTCTTGTAAGTTCATACATTCCTTCAAAGTAAAATCTGTTGATATTAATTTCCATGCCCTATTTAAAAAATAATCAATTAGGATTATATTATTATAAATTCATTAAATTTCTTCATTTTATATCTTACAGTTTTAAAGCATCATCATTTAAAACTCTCACAGCAAATACAAATATAAGGTTTAATTATAAAAATAATAATTCTCAATTCCTATTACAATCTAATAGGTAATTAACATTTCAATGCTTATTGTCTCTATAATTTTAAAAAAGGGTTATTAGATAGAAAATTGAACAGTTTATTCTAAAAAATGAAACTCTTAAAAATGCCTTTTTATTATTGATTAATTATTTCATAGTAACAAGAGACATTTTTACATTTTAGTTTATAAAAATAAAGAGAAAGTGGAGAAACCATGAAAATTATTTGTTTTCACTAAATGTCAAATTCTGAAACACTTATCTCAAGTAAAATATGGAAAGCTACAAGAGATAATCAATAGTAAGGGTAATATAAATAATTTATGCCCAAAGTAATATAAAACCTAAAAATATACTGCAATGATTTTGTCTGGAACATCATATTTATATAGTCTTCAGTTTATTTTGTGCATAATATTAAATATTTTCTTCAAAGGTAAAGAAGAATAAAAAGAGTAATCATGATTTTTGTGAGATAAATAATAAAGCATTATTAAAAACTAAAGTTATTGTGAATTATGTCTTAAATTATAAAATTTATTACTTTGCTAATAATGACATCATTTAAGAATAGCAGAGCTGATAATTTTAAGGGATGGAGTGTGAGCATGTTTTCACTAAAAGTAAAGAGATTTTTGATATAAAATACAAATTAAGACGTTTCCTGTTTTCAGTTTTTGAATTTAGACCTATGTAGGTTTTTAGTTCTAGTTATTTTAATCTAGTAAGAGATATTCATACTACATATGAAATGTTAAATCCTTTCCAAGTGACATAAATTCATAAGAGAAATACACACATATATCAATTAAAGGTTTACTATACACCAGAATCTACATTCACTGATTATCCATCCAGAAATATAAAGAAAATGTAACATATTTTTTCCATAGTCAACTGTAGTCTTTTTGAAGTTCTCATCTTATCTATTAGTATTGAACTACAATGCTAAATTGAGATCGATCCAGTTATCACATTTCAATTTTAATAATCTCTTCTCCTTGAGTAATCCAGCTTCATTTATTTAAATTTCCAGGCTTTCCGGCATCCTCCCCTTTCTCTTTCTTCCTAACAATGATATATGTGGAAGGAGGGCTTACACAACTTCCAAGGCAGGGTGGTGGCAAAGAAATGACCTATCATTTTAGATTTATATTGGATGTTAGCATTGTCTTTCAATTCCTGTGGTATCTGTAGCAATAGTTTTTTCACCTGCTACTGCTCATTCTCTTGAAATTGATGGTTTAGAACAGGGGCCAAATGCTGGGCCATGGACAGGTGCTGGTCTATGGCCTGCTCAGAGCCAGGCCACACAGCAGGAGGTGAGAGGCAGGAAAGTGAACAAAGCTTCATCTGTATTTGCAGCTGCTCCCCATTGCTTGCATTACCACTTGAACTTCTCCTTATGAACTGCACATGCGAGGGATCTAGGTTGCCTGGTCCTTATGAGAATCTAATGCCTGTTGATCTGAGATGAAGCTGAGATGGTGATGTTAGCACTAGGAAGCTTCTGCAAATACAGATTATCATTATCAAAGAGGTTTGACTACACAGAAACCATAATAAATCGATTGCTTGCATACTCATCTTAAAACTTTATCAGTGAGTGACACGTGACAATTAAGCTGCATCTGGTGGCAGGTTTTAAATCAGAATCTAGCACTTAATTTAGTCTGTGAGTGGTCCACACATTATTTTATTTACCACTTTCATACATGGCTCATTCCCAAACTATGCGCTTATTGACGTCACAGTTTTGGTAAGCCCTCAAGCTAACCCTAGCCAAAGTGAGTAAAAAATAAATATAATTAGAGAGCTTCTTTAAAAGGGGAAAGGCTCAAGGATAAGACATTGGGGAAAAAAGTTGCATTTAAAAGAAAATACCAAAGTCCTACCTAAATTATGGGTTCGTTGTGATAAGTGAGTCACTTTCTCCAAGCCTGCTTTGTATAATATGTGGCAACTGGGTATCCAACAAAGCCATGTAAGCTTCAAAACTTTTGCCATATGAAGACCAAGCACCCTGCATTAAAAGACAAGCCTTTGGAATTTTCCAGAAGAATAAATTTGAACAAGGAGAACAGAAGCAATTTTGGGTCTCCCAAATCACTGCAGATGGTGACTGCAGCCATGAAATTAAAAGACGCATGCTCCTTGGAAGAAAAGTTATGACCAACCTAGGCAGTATATTATAAAGCAGAGACATTACTTTGCCAACAAAGATCCATCTAGTCAAAGCTATGGTTTTTCTAGTCATCATTTATGGGTGTAAATGTGGACCATATAGAAAGCTGAGCGCCAAAGAATTGATGCTTTTGAATTGTGGTATTAGAGAAGACTCCTGAGAGTCCCTTGGATTGATTGGGCCAGTCAGTCCTAAAGGAAATCAGTCCTGAATAGTTATTGGAAGGACTGATGTTGAAGCTGAAACTCCAATACTTCGGCCACCTGATATGAAGAACTGAGTCACTGGGAGAGACTGAAAGCAGGAGGAGAATGGGACGACAGAGGATGAGATGGCTGGATGGCATCACCGACTAAATGGACACGAGTTTGAGTAAGCTCCTGGAGTTGGTGATGGACAGGAAGCCTGGCATGCTGCAGTCTATGGGGTGGCAAAGAGTCAGACACTACTGAGTGACTGAACTGAACTGAATGGAACCGCTTTTATCAGACGTGTCTGTATTGAGAACATCATTCTTAGTGGCTAACCACAGTGCTAAAGCTAAGCATCCCTTTACTGTTGGTGATGTATAGCTGACTCTGCTAATGACATTCATCATAAACTTTTAGGAGAGGCTGCAGTTGAAAAGGTAGCATGAGTTCCTCTTTTGACTAGCACCATAATTAGACAAATGAATTAAATAGCAAAGGATACTGAACCACAATTGGAGAGGATTAATGAGTTACTCTGGTCTGCATTCCAGGTTGACAAGTCTATGGATACTGACAACAAAGAAACAATGCTTATTTTTGTGAGATATATTTTTCAGGAAGATGTGCTTGAGGATGTGTTATGTGCACTCTTGTTAACAAACACCACAGCTGCAGAACCATCTCAGGCTTTGAATGATGACATACCAGGAAAATGAAACTGGTCATTTTGTGTCAGTATATGTATAGACAGAGCAGCTGCCATGACTGGATGGCTTTCTGGTGTCACTGCTTGGGTAGAAGAGGAAGCTTCTGAATGTGAGTCCATGCATTGTCATCCATAGAGAAATGCTGGCTAGCCTAAAAATGTCACCTGAATTTAACAGTATTTTGAAGGATATGATTGATTAAAATTATTGTGGGGAAGAGTCAATTCTGACTCAATATTGGGTCTGTTTGTTTAACTTTAACCTTTCTTTCCCACTGCTTTTGTTCACTAGAAGAATACTGTTTATACATAAAGGCCTGCCTCAGGGAACTCTGACCCTCTGTCAGAATATTAAACTGAAGTGCCTTTATTCAGAACCCTATCCACCTGTGAATGGCAGGCAGGAAGAAATTAACACATCCCCTCCCCAAGTTTGCTATTTTCTTTATTTTGTTATTATTATTATTATTATATTTTGCTTTACTTCCTTACCTCTCCCCATCTTTGTTCTGTAAAAGAACCTGGCATCCAGACCCAGGTAAGATGATTATTTTGAGACATTTGTCTGCCATCTTCTCGGTCAGCTGGCTTTCTGAATAAAGTCATATTTGTTGCCTCCACCGCTCATTCCTCAGATTTATTGGCCTGTCATGCAGCAAGCAGAGAAAGTTTGGACTTGGTAACAAAATGATCAACCACATTAAAGTACCTACCCTTAACTCATGTCTGTTCATGCAGCTTTGTGAGGAGACAGATGCAGAGCACACATATGTTCTCTTATACACGGATATGAGATGGTTTTCCAAAAGTAGGTCACTGGCCAGAGTTTTTGAGTTACAAGGAACACTCCGGATATTTCTTTATTAAAAAAGTCACCACTGGCAGCATATTTCAGATACATAGAATGAGTTGCAAAACTTTGTTACTTGTTACTTGCAACAAACTCAATCTGTCACTTCAGGAAAGGATAACAACTGTGTTCAAATCAGCAGATGAAGGCCCTGCATTCAAAGTCAAATTGGAATTATGGGGATGATGAGTGAACACTTGGATTTTTGGCATGTTTTAAACATTAGTAGAGGCTTGAAAGAGATTGATTCAGGACATACTCTCTCCTAGCTGGTGCATAATCATCTATCTCAGCTTTCAAAAGAGTTTGAGCATAACTTCCTAACCACAAAAGGCATCCAACCTGGGAAGCAAGGGATCCTTGAGACACTGGTGAATAAGCTAGGTGAATCCACTTTTACCTGGGCTGGCATGGGATCAATTCCTTGAGAGGACAAGTGATGATGGCCTTGAAAGTATATCTGAGACAGCTCCAAATCTCCACACACTCTGGATTAAAATAAAAGCTGAATATCCTGAAACTGTCACAAAAACACTGAAGAGCCCGCTTCCATTTCCAACATCCTATCCTTGTAAAGCAGGGTCTTCTGCAGTGACAGCAAGCAAAACAAGATTACGGAGTAGACTGGACACAAGCAACGGACTCTGTGCGGCAGTGTCTCCCATCACTCCCAGATGGGACTGTCTAGTTGCAAGAAAACAAGTTCAGGGCTCTCACTGATTCCGCATTGTGGTGAGTTGTGTAATTATTTCATTATGTATCAAAATGTAATAATAATTAAAAAAAGCACACAATAAATGTAATACACTTGAGTCATCCCCAAACCAACCTGTCCCCTGGTCTGTGGAAAAAGTATCTTCCACAAACCCAGGCCCTGGTGCCAAAAAGTTTGGGGACTGCTGGTTTAGAAGTTCTGGGTGGCTGGTTTTATGATGGCTCTATTTTCCCTCAACTCAGTTGGGTCAGATGATTTTCCCTGGGACTCCACTTGAGCTATTGTTGGAGTTTAGACAGCTTGGAAATATAAATCACATTTTCCTACTCCTACTCATTTTCCTGGCTTGCCCTGAATTCTGTGACTACTTCGCCACTTTGATACCCACTGGAAAGGTCCTCAGCAACCAACTGTCACATAACCTCCTTGAGAGCAGATGGCAATTCTGGGTTCCAGTTGTTTGCTACATACCCCCACTGGACTGTTACCAACAACAGTTAAATGTGTGCCCTCATTTCATTTGTGAACCAGAACATATTTGGGTATTCTGGGATTTTACAGCATCAGTATTGTCTGTTATATGAATCCAAGCTTTCTTGTTGTCTTCTTATGTTAAGAAATGTAAATATGCTCAGCTCTAAGGAAGCTAAGGAAGCTATGCTCAGCTTCTAAGGAAGAGGGATGAGCCACAAACTTCAATGTTTGGAATGATTAAATGGGTGCCATGATATGGTGGGAAGGTAAATAGACCACTATTCTGAGTTTCCTATCCAGGAAAAGGGGATTGAAATCTATCCTTGAAGGTAATACAGAGCCACTCATAAGTTCTAAGTAACAAGGTGACATAGCCAGATTTCTGATTTCCTTTATAAAATGAACATGGTGAGCTGTTAAGAAGGCAACTTATTATATTGGCACTCCCTGTACCTGTTTCAATGTTAGAAAACAGAAGAATAAAGAAAGATAGCCTCATGCCACAGAATTGTAGAATAAAGTTTCTACTACAATGAAAAGTCCATGCTGTGTATGATACAAAACCAGAAGCCAAGAGTTGCCAGCTAGAGGTAAATTCAGACCATAAATACTCTCTTCTACTGAATTTATTCTCATCCTAAATTTATTTTTGTACATTTCCTAAGATCTTACACTTTTTTGCCTAGAATCACTCTCAACATTTTAACCACTTCTCTCCAGGAAGTATACAGAATGAGAGGATCGCAAACCATATCTGAACATGGTACCATCTGTTTCTGTTTTCCTACAGCATTCCATAATAGGCTGGATCAGAAAGGACAGATACTTGGCAGAGCCTATGATATGAACTTTCACTAGGCGGTTTTGTCTATTTCTGCTGAACTAATGCTAAAGCCAAAGCTTTTCTAGTGATTGGACAAAATGGCATCATAAGCAGTAGAACATTATGCCACAAAGACAGTTACTCTAACAAATCAGGACTTTAAAACTGTACAGTCGCACTGTTTTTAAATGCCGTATCTATTGTTGATTCTTCCGTAGAAAGAAAAAAAAAATTTTCTGTAGAAAAAACATTTTCTATAGAAGAAAAGACATTGTATAAGCTATTTTTAAAATGATATGATCAAGTACACCAGACTTATCTACTATATTTTCACTGACATTCAAGGAAATATAAAATTTAGGAAATAATTATCTCTCTCAGGAAACATAGGTTAAAACTCTGATCTCAGTGTAAAAATTAAAATTAGTCTTTAAAATACAAATTCTTAATTCTACTTCTTCTATACCTATCTTTCCACTTTTCACATTCTCAACATTACAGATGTCTTAAGATGTCCAAAAGGTAACACTTCCTGGGAAAATCTCAGAAAAAAGAGAGAAAAAGAAATAATCACATATTTTTAAAAATATTACCTTATGAAAATTTCAAACTGGTTTGTTATTAAATTCCTTATGTACTGAAATTTGTCTACATTTTAAATGTATAGCTAACGAATGGAATTAGTAATAGAAAATGAAACAATCATGGCTAAAATCATTTAAAGCTTGAATCTAACAATTGTACTTTATTTTATGCATCTGTTGCTTAAGAATAAAGATGAAACTAAAGTATTTATATACTGAGCATTTTTCAAAATTAAGCTGAAATATTACTATTTATAATAGAATTAGTACTCAAAAATAACTAAAATTGCTTATAAATATAACTGTTTATTGTTCTATAAATATCTACTACTGTTCACTTCTTACTGATTGATTGATTCCCTGTAAAATATACAAAATTTTTTTAGATATAAGAAAAAATGTTCAATCTCTAGAGGAAGACAGCAAAAGAGATTGAATTAAAACCCTACAATAAAAATACAGGGTTTTATGTGACATAATAAAGGCAGGCATTATTTCATCAAGAATACAAGATTATTCTTATAATTGAGTTAATCATCTAAACATTTGCTTTCACAAATATGCAATATCACACACATATGCACAAGTACACACAAACACAAAAGTTTATTTCTATGATTATTTGTCTATATAATTGTTAAAACTTAGAACAGTCTTCCCCTTAACTTAGCTGTGTCTATACATTTTCCTTTCCTTCAAATTTCTAATATGTTATAATACATAATCTTTTTACATGTATAATACAAATAACCCCAAAGCACTTTAATTGCTGTCTTATGTGTATATATTCTCAATAAATACTAATAATAAGATTTTTGTAGTCAGTTACTCAGTCATATCCAACTTTTTGTGACCCCATGAACTGCAGCACTCCAGTTTTCCCTGTTTTTCATTATCTCCCAGAGTTTGCTCAAAGGCATATCCATTGAGTCCATGATACCATCCAACCATCTCGTCCTCTGTCACTCCCTCCTGCTTCTGCCCTCAATCTTTCCCAGCATCAGGGTCTTTTCCAATTCGTTGGCTCTTTTCATCAGGTGGCCAAAGTATCGGAGCTTCAATTTCAGCATCAGTTCTTCCAATGAATATTCAGGGTTAATTTTCTTGAAGATTGACTGGTTTGATCTCTTTGCTGTCCAAGGGACTCTCAAGAGACTTCTCCAGCACCACAGGTCAAAGCATCAATTCTTTGTTGCTCAGCCTTCTTTATGGTCAAACTCTCACACCAGTACCTACTGAAAAAGTGCTACTGGATAAACCATGACTTGGACTATATACAGACATTTGTTGATAAGATATTAAAAATAATATACATTAATATAATTTGATGAAAAGCAATATCATATAATACAAAGGTTTATAAAATAAAATTTAAGTCATAAATCAAATCTATTCAGTATGTTTTATTTATTTTACATTTATTCTCATTCTAAATTCATGTTTGCTCAGGCTTAATCTTTATTTTCAAATTCTTGGAGGATATGATATTGGGAGAAGGGGGCAACAAAGGATGAGATGGTTGGATGGCATCACCAACTCAATGAACATGAGTTTTAGCAGACTCTGGGAAATGTTAAAGGACAGGGAAGCCTGGCCTGTTGCAGTCCATGGAGTTGCAAAGAGTCAGACACAACTGAGCAACTGAATAAAAACAATGGTATTGTCCTTGTAGTAATAACACCTTTTACTTATAGCATTAAATTAATAAGATAAATCAATATCATACTTTAAGTTCTTGATATTGTTAAATGGCAGTGGAGGGGGAGAAAAGAGCTCAATAAAAGGAACATACATGGGAAAAATCTTAACTGTTAAGTATACAGGAGAATTATAGATGTTTTTAAAGTAGGAAAAACACAAAAGAGACTACATTCTTAGAAACAGAAGAGTAAACATTTAAAAGAAAAGTGTTAAATTAAAAATATTAAAAATATTAATAGTATACTCAGCAACAGATATTTCATAGCTGTTAAACATATTTGTCTAATCCAGTGTTTCTAAAAGCAAGAATTACATCTGTCACCAAAGAACCTAGACATGAACATTTCTTGTCTTAGAAAACCAATAAACAGAAATATTTTAGTATTAGACTGGATGATATGCCACCTAAACACTAGGTGATCATAACACATATTAAACTTAGAGGTTTCTTGGGATTGTATACTTAGAAGTTATTTCAGAACACTTAAGTATCAGATACCTATTATATCTGTGCCAGGCATTGTTGCTGGGACATAGGAATGGGAAACAGAAGTGTATACATACATACACACACACCTATGTCCTAGTGAAGCTTACATTTTAGAAGAAAAGAATCGTATACATAAAGAAAATAGATAAAGCCATGGTGTGTTTGAGATCATCAAGACATAATTAAATTAGATAGGCAAGATGCTGGACAAGAGAAACAATGGAAACACTGTGTGTAGTGTGGAGTAATAAAAAACACTGAACAAAACAGAAGAGGTAGTCAGAGAGTGGGAGGAAATAAAAAGATGGCCATGCCATAAGATTAAAAGGAGGAAAAGTTCAGACAAAACTGTGATATACTGGTCAATCTTACCAAAAGCTGTAGATAGGTCAAAGTAGACTGAAAAAGATCATTCATAAGAGCAGAATATGAGAGATAGGGAATGATAATGCAGGCTAATGAGGAATTTGTTATTCCTAGAACCTTGTTAGCAAGTCATTCTACACAAGAGAGTAGCAAATTATACTTGAATGATGATAAGCACAGGTATGTTACAAAACTGGATCATCGTATGAGAAAAATAAGTAAATACATGAATCAACTATTATCCCAAAGAATAGATTTTAAAAGCTCAGTCAGTCAGTTCAGTTCCTCAGTACTATCTGAATATTTGTGACCACACTGACTGCAAACATCAGACTTCCTTGTCCATCACCAACTCCTGGAGCTCACATAAACTTATGTTCATCAAGTTGGTGATGCCATCCAACCATCTCATCCTCTTCCCTTCCTTTCTCCTCCTGCCTTCAAATTTCCCAGCATCAAGGTATTTTCCAATGAGTCAGTTGTTCACATCAGGTGGTCAAAGTATTGGAATTTCAGCTTCAGCATCAGTTCTTCCAGTGAATATTGAGGACTGATTTTCTTTAGCGCTGATTGGTTTGATCTCTTGGCAGTCCAAGGAAATTGCAAGAGTTTTTTCCAACACCATAGTTCAAAAGCATCAATTCTTCAGCACTCAGCTTTCTTTATAGTTCAACCCTCACAACCATACATGACTACTGGGAAAATATAGCTTTGATCAGAGGGACCACTGTTGACAAAGTATTGTCTCTGCTTTTAGTATGCCATCTAGGCTGTCATAGCTTTTCTTTCAAGGAGCAAGCATCTTTTACTTTCATGGCTGCAGTCACCATCTACAGTGATTATGGAGACCAAGAAAATAAAATCTGACACTGTTTTCCATTGTTTCCTCATCTATTTGCCATGAAATGATGGAACCAGATGCCATGATTTTACTTTTGTGAATGTTGAGTTTTAAGGCAGCTTTTTCACTCTCCACTTTCATTTTCATCAAGAGGTTCTTTAGTTCTCCTTCACTTTCTACCATAATGGTGGTGTCATTTGCATATCTGAGGTGATTGATATTTCTACAGACAATCTTGATTCCACCTTCTGCTTCATCCAGCATGGCTTTTCGCATGATGCAGTCTTCATATAAGTTACATAAGCAGGGTGACAATATACAGCCTTGGCTACTTCTTTTCCAATTTGGAAACAGTCTGTTGTTTCATGTCCAGCTCTAACTGTTGCTTCTTGACCTGCATACAGATTTCTCAAGAGGTAAGTCAGGTGGTCTGCTATTCCCATCTCTAAGAATTTTCCACAGTTTGTTGTGATCCACAAAGTCACAGGCTTTGGCATAGTCATTAAGGCAGAAGTAAATGTTTATTTGAAACTCTCTTGCTTTTTTGATGATCCAGTGGAATTTGGCAATTTGATCTCTGGTTCCTCTAACTTTTCTAAATATAGTTTGAATATCTGGGAATCCACAGTTCACATACTGTTAAAGACTAGCTCGGAGAACTTTGAGCTGGAGATAAGTGCAATTAAGGGTAGTTTGAACATTCTTTGGCATTGCCTTTCTTTGGGATTGGAATGAAATCTGACCTTTTCCAGTCCTGTGGCCACTACTGAGCTTTCTAAATTTGCTGGCATACTGAGTGCACTTTCACAGCATCTTTCATAGCATCATCTTTGAAGATTTGAAATAGTTCAGCTAGAATTCCATCATCTTCACTAGCTTTGTTGTGCATTCTTGCCCACAGTAGTAGATATAATAGTCATCTGAGTTAAATTTACCCATCCCAATCTCTTTTAGTTCAGTGATTCATAAAATGTTGATGTTCACTCTTGCCATCTCCTGCTTGACCACTTCCAATTTCCCTTGATTCATGAACCTAACATTTCAGGTTCCTATGCAATATTGTTCCTTACAGCAGACTTACTTCCACAACCTGTCACATCAACAACTGGGTGTTGTTTCTGCTTTGACTCTGTTTCTTTATTTTGTCTGGAGTTATTTCTCCACTCTTCTCCAGTAGCATACTGGGCACCCACCAACCTGGAGAGTTCATCTTTCAGTGTCATATCTTTTGCCTTTTCATACTGTTCTCCTGGGTTCTCAAGGCAAGAATACTGGAAGTGGTTTGCCATTCCCTTCTCCAGTGGACCACATTTTGTCAGAAATCTCCATCATGACCCATCCTTCTTAGGTGGCCCCACATGGCATGGCTCATGGTTACATTGAATTAGACACAGCTGTGGTCCATGTGATCAGTTTGATTAGTTTTCTGTGATTTTTATTTTCATTCTGTCTGCTGTCTGAAGGATAAGGATAATAGGCTTATGGAAGCTATCCGATGGGAGAGACTTACTGTGGGAAAAACTGGGTTTTATTCTGATGGGCAGACCCATGCTCAATTCACTTAGGCCACTCAGTCGTGTCCGACTCTACAACCCCATGCACTGCAGCACCCATGGCTTCCCTGTCCATCACCAACTCCCAGAGTTTACTCAAACTCATGTCCACTGAGTCAGTGATGCCATCCAACTATCTCATCCCTCTGCTGTCCCCTTCTCCTCCCACTTTCAATCTTTCCCAGCATCAGGGTCTTTTCCAATGAGTCAGTTCTTCACATCAGTTGGTCACAGTATTGGAGTTTCAGCTTTTGCATCAGTCCTTCCAATGAATATTCAGGACTGATCTCCTTCAAGATGGACTGGTTGGATCTCCTTCTCTCCAAGGGACTTTCAAGAGTCTTCTCCAACACCACAGTTCAAAAGCATCAATTCTTTGACCCTCAGCTTTCATTATAGTTCAACTCTCACATTCTACATGTTTACTGGAAAAACCATAGCTTTGGCTAGATGGAACTTTGTTGGCAAAGTAATGTTTCTGCTTGTTAATAAGCTGTCTAGGTTGATCATAGCTTTTCTTCCAATGAGCAAGCCTCTTTTAATTTTATGGTTGCAGTCACCATGCTCATGTTCAATAAATCTTTAATCCAATTATCTGTTGATTGGCCAGCCTATGTTCCCTCCTGCTGTTTGACCTGAGACCAAATTATGGTGGAGGTAATGAAGATAATAGTGACCTCCTTCAAAAAAATCTGTGCATGCAGTGCTGCACTCAGTGCTCCTGACCTTGTAGCAGGCCACTGCCAATCTGTGGCTCCACTGGAGACTCCTGGGCACTCATGGGCAAGCTTGGGTCAATCTCTTGTGGGGTCACGTCCTTTTCTTCTGGGTCCTGGTGTACACAAGGTTCTGTTTGTGCCCTCCAATAGTCTGTTTCCCCAGTTCTTTGTAAGTTCTGGTGGCTCTATGTTGGGGTTGATGGAGGACTCCTCCAAGTGGGCTTATGCCACAGCCAAGTCTGCTGCACCCAGAGCCCCTGCCCCTGTGGCAGTGCACTGCTGACTCATACCTCCACAAGAGACAAACTCAAAGGCAGGTCTGGCCGAATCTCCCTCTCTCTCTCTCTCTCTTTTTTTTTTTTTTTGGCAGCTTTTTAATGGCAGCTTTACCTAATTCAGAGACTATGCACGGGCAGAGACTCATCTGCACACCAGATTCTTTCTCTCAACACTATCATAACAGCATTAAGCCAAAAATCTACGGCATTGAAACATGTATACTATCTTGTAAGAATGAAGTGCCAGTCTATGTTCAATACAGGATGCAGGACGCATGGGGCGGGTGCACGGGATGATTCAGGGAGAGGATGTGGGGTGGGAGGTGGGAGGGGGCTTTGGCATTGGGAGATCGTGGACACCTGTGGCTGATTCATGTCAATGTATGGCAAAACAAATACAGTATTGTGGGGTGGGAGGTGGGAGGGGGCTTCGGCATTGGGAGATTGTGTTCACCTATGGCTGATTCGTGTCAATGTATGGCAAAACAAATACAGTATTGTAATTAAAAAAATAAATAAATTTAATTAAAAAAAACAAAAACAAAAATAATCTGATAGAAAACTATGATTTGGATTTTGAAAGCACACCTGAAAGTACTGTGAAACAGAGGGGAATAAGTATAATGTTTATTCAAAAATATCAGGTCAAATTGTTATCTTGTTCAATGCTAGTTTTCAAAGAAAGAAGCATTCTATTAGAATTGAAGTTAAATGGTAGATATCTGCTTTGCCTTCTAATATAACTATGAAATAAAATAAGCTATAGTGAGCATGAAAAACAAAATGAGATGAATAAACACTAGATACAGGACTTCTGTCTGTCTCAGTAGATTATTCATCTCATCTCCTCGAAATTATTGCACTTTTCAACACAGTCCCAATATTCTTAGATGCCTGATAGTTTTTTCTCACTCACTCAGGATTCAACTGAAATAGCCCCTTTTATGATGAGATTACTCTCACTAATTTATCTAAATTTTATGTCTCTCCAAGTTTGTTCTAAGTTCACCTTGTTTTATTTTACTCTTCCATATTTTATTATTGTGTTTATTATCCTCCCACCCTCAAGTAGAATGTTGACTTTTGGAAAGCAATTGATTGAGAGCTCCTGTTGCTTCACATTCTTACCACATTCTTTGGTTTTGTCAATGTTCTGGATTTTGGCTTTTCTAATAGTCAGAGGTCACCATTAACCCCACCATTGAGCTGCCAGAGCTTAAACAGGCCTGGGGAAACAGAATCTTGGTAGGCACAAACAAAACCTTGTGTGCACCAGGACCAAGGAGAAAGGGGCAGTGATCCCACAAGAGAATGACCCAGACTTGCCCGCTAATGTCCAGGAAAGTTGTGGGTCAACAGTGGCCTGGTGCAGGGTTGAGGGCCTTGAGTGCAGCAGTGCATGCATAGAACCTTTTGAAGGAGGTTGCCATTATCTTCCTTACCTTTACCAGAGTACTGACTCAGGTCAAATAACAGGGAGAGAACACAGTCCCACCCATCAAAAGAAAATTGGATTAAAGATTTACTGAGGATGGCCCCATCCATCAGAACAAGACCCAATTTCCCCCCACAGCAGGTTCTCTCATCAAGAAGCTTCCATAAACCTCTTATGCTTATCCATCAAAAGGCACAGAGAATGAAAACCACAGTCACAGAAACCTAATCAAACTGATCACATGGACCACAGCCTTGTCTAGTTCAATGAAACCATTAGCTGTGTAGGGCCATCCAACACAGACAAGTAATGGTGGAGAGTTCTGACAAAACGAGGTCCCCTGGAGAAGGGAATGGTAAACCATTTTAGTATTCTTGCCTTGGGAACCACATGAACAGTAAGAAAAGGCAAAAAGATAGGACGCTAGAAGTTAAATTCCCCAGGTCGATAGGTGCCCAATATGTCACTGGAGAAGAATGGAGAAATATCTCCAGAAAGAATGAAGAGATGGATCTAAAGCAAAACCAACACCCAGTTATGGGTATGACTGGTAATGGATGTAAGGCCAATGCTGTAAAGAACAATAATGCTGGTATGTTAGGTTCATGAATCAAGGTATATTGAATGTGGTCAAACAGGAGATGGCAAGAGTGAATATCGACATTTTAGGAATCAATGAAATAAAACCGACTGAATTGGGAAATCTAACTCAGATGATCATTATATCTACTACTGTGGGCAAGAGTCCCTTAGAAGAAATGGAGTAGCCCTCATAGTCAACAAAAAGAGTCTGAAATGCAATACTTGCATGCAATCTCAAAAATGACAGAATGATCTCTGTTTGTTTCCTATCACAGTAATCCAAATCTAGGCTCCAACCAGTAAAGCTGAAGAAGCTGAAGTTGAACTGTTCTATGAAGACCTTCTAGGACTAATACTGAAAAAAACATATCCTTTTCATTATAGGGGACTGGAATTCAAAAGTAGGAAGTCAAAAATACCTGGAGTAACAGGCAAATTTAGAATTAGAGTATAGAAAAAAGTCAAAAACTAACAGAGTTTAGCCAGGAGAATGCAGTGGTCATAGCATACACCCTCTTCCAAAAACACAAAGAGAAGACTACACATGGACATGAGCAGATGGTAACAAGGACATCAGATTTTTTATATCCTTTGCAGCCAAAGATGGAGAAGCACTATACAGCCAGCACAAATAAGACTGAGAGCTGACTTTGGCTCAGATCATGAACTCCAAACTGCCAAATTCAGACTTAAATTGAAGAGAGCAGGGAAAACCACTAGACCATTCATGTATGACCTAAATCAAATCCCTTATGATTATACAGTGGAAGTGACAAATCTGATAGAGTGTGCCTGAGAAACTATGGACAGTGGTTTCTAACACTGTATAGGATGCAGTGATCAAGACCATCCTCAATAAAAAGAAGTGCATAAAGGAAAAATGGTTTCCTGAGGAGGCCTTACAAATAGCTGGAAAAAGAAGAGAAGGGAAAGGCAAATTAGAAAAGACACACCCATCTGAATGCAGAGTTCCAAAGAATAGCAAGGAAAGATAACAAAGCCTTCTTCAATGATCACTGCAAAGAAATAGAGGAAAACAATAGAATGGAAAACACTAGAGGTCTCTTCAAGACAATTAGAGATACCAAGGGAACATTTCATGCAAAGATGGACCTAATAAAGGACAGAAGTGGTATGGGCTTAACAGAAGCAAAAATATTAAGAAAAAAAGACAAGAATAACCAGAAGCACTATACAAAAGATCTTCACAACCTAGATAAGAATGATGGTGTGATCACTCAGCTAGAGCCAGACATCTTTGAATGTGAAGTCATGGGCCTTAGGAAGCATCATTATGAACAAAGCTAGTGGAGGTAATGGAATTCCAGCTGAGCTATTTCAAATCCTCTAAGATGATGCTTTCAAGTGCTTCACTCAATATGTCAGCATATTTGGAAAACTCAGCAGTGGCTACAGAACTGGAAAAGGTCAGTTTTCATGCCCATCCCAAAGAAAGGCAATGCCACAGAATGTTCAAACTACCACACAATTGCACTCATCTCACACACTAGCAAAGAAATACTCAAAATCCTCCAAGACAGGTTTCAACAATAAGTGAACTGTGAACCTCCAAATGTTCAAGCTGGATTTAGAAAAGGCAGAGGAACCAAAGATCAAATTGACAACATCCACTGCAACAACCACTTCTGCTTATTGACTACACATATGCTTTTGACCGTGTGGGTCATATAAAACTGTGGAAAATTTTTAAGGAGATGGGGATACCAGAACACATTGCCTGCCTCATGGGAAATCTGTATTCAGGTCAATAAGCAACAGTTAAAGCTGGACATGAAACAATAGACTGGTCCAAATTGGGAAAGGAGTAGTCAAGGCTATGTATTGTCAACCTGCTTATGTAACTTATATGAAGACTACATCATGTAAAAGGCCAGGCTGGATGAAACACAAGCTGGAATCAAGAATTTTGGGAGAAATATCAATAACCTCCCATGTGCAGGTGACACCACCCTTATGGCAGAAAGCAAAGAAGAACTAAACAGCCTCTTGATGAGTGAAAGAGGAGAGTGAAAAAGTTAGTTTAAAAGTCAACATTCAGAAAACTAAGATCATGGCATCCTTTCCCATCACTCTATGACAAATAGATGGGGAAAGAATGGAAACAGTGACATACTTTATTTTTTTTTGGGGGTCTCCAAAATCACTGAAGATGGTGACTGCTGCCCTGTAATTAAAAGGCACTTGTTCCTTACAAGAAAATCTATGCCCAACCTAGACAGCATATTAAAAAGTGGAGATCTTACTTTACCAACAAACGGCTCTAGCCAAAGCGAAGCTCTGCTTTTTCCAGTATTCAGGTATGGATATGACAGTTGGACTATAAAAAAATCTGAGTACTAAATAATTGACGCTTTTGAATTGTGGTATTGGAGAAGACTCTTGAGAGGCCCTTGGACTGCAAGGAGACCAAACCAGTCAATCCTAAAGGAATTCAGTCATTGAATATTCATTGAAAGGACTGATGCTGAAGCTGAAGCGCCAATACTTTGGCCACCTGATGCAAGGAACTGACTCATTGGAAAAGACCCTGATGCTGGGAAAGACTGAAAGCGGGAGCAGAAAGGGACAGCAGAGGATGAGATGGTTGAAATGTATCACCTACTCGATGGACATGAGTTTGAGCAAGACCTGGAAGTTGCTGATGGACAGGGAAGCCTGGCAAAGTGCAGAACGTGGGGTCACAAAGAGTCAGACACAAATGAGTGACTGAAGTGAACTGAACTGAGAGTTTGACAGTGGTATATCACTGTTATTTTTATTCTATATTCCCCTAACACATAATGTCAAACACTTTTTCATACATAACTATTTTTAAATGTACTTTTTATATAATTGGTTTGAATAAGTCAAGAATTCTCCTTTTGTACCTGAGCTTCTTGATCTTCATGAGCTGACTTGATCTCATTATTATCAATTGATAAAATCTTTAATTCTAAATTTATCTTCCCCATTACCTTCTTATAGATAAGAGAATGCTTTAATACTTTATTGTAATTCAATTAGGAAATGTTTTTAAAACATGGACTTAATCAGATAGATCTTTTTTTTTTTTTTTAAGATTGCCTGTCTAACTCTTAAGAAGAAGTGATGTTTGTAAAAGTTAAGTGAAAGGAAATATTTTAATGCTTAGTGTAGTCTCTGACGTGGAGTGTGTGACCACTGAGTGGGAACTTTTATACTTAGCATACCTGTCACATCCCTCATCATCACGACTGCCAACATTTCCATCACCACAATGGGGTTTTTTACAGTTCCAAATTTTAACTTGCTAAAAAGTTTCCTACCACAGTCTGGCCCCACTTCTTATATCATTGAGCTAAGAGTTTCATCTTTATTAATAAGACATGTCATATGTCTTCGGATTCTGTGCCTTATTCTCACATGAATCAGAATTCTGTCACAGTGTCCAGTGTGATAAGCCTTGACAGCCTTGTGTTGCTCCTGATTCTTCTGATAGAGAAAGATGGCCCGCATACCTATTAGCCATTCCAGCTATCCATCTAAGCCTCACAAAGCTACAGGTTACTTAAAACTGTCACTCATTGTTTGAGTGTTAAAGATTTTCCACTGCTGCCTGGGAATCCTCGTCAGTGTCCATCTGTTTCAGAAATTTCAGATTTATGTTCCACTGATGGAGCCTTGGGCTTCCCTGAAAGCTCAGCTGGTAAAGAATCAGCCTGCAATGCAGGAGATCCAGGTCTGTTTCCTGGGTCAGGAAACTCTGGAGAAAGGATAAGCTACTCACTCCAGTATTCTTGGGCTTCCTCGGTGGCTCAGACAGTAAAGAATCTGACTGAAAAGCAGGAGACCTGGGTTCAATCCCTGGGTTGGAAAGATCTGCTGAAGGGAGGGCATAGCAAGCCACTCTAGCATTCTAGAGTGGCATTCTAGCCTGAAGAATCCCCATGGGCAGAGGAGACTGGTGGTCTGCAGTCTGTGGGGTTGCAAAGAGTTGGACACAACTGAGAGACTAAGCACACACAGAGATTTTCTTTATTTCAGAAAGAGTTACTTAGCTGTTCTTTTTTTTCAACTCTATAACCCAATCCATATTTCAAAGCAAACTTAAAAGGACACAGAATAATGTTCCCCACATTTCTCCTTGATTTGAGCTCAAAGCTCATTTTCATAATTTATTAGCTGTACAATTTTGAGCATTTACTCTCTTCTACTTTTCTCTGATATCTGTAAAAGCAGACATGATGTTGTCTATCTTCAAAGTTTGTGGCCAGGATTAAATGATTTTTAGTGCTAAATTGCCCCAGTTGTGTCTGACTCTTTGCCTCCCCATGGACTGTAGCCCAGCAAGGCTCCTTTGTTCATGCCATTCTCCAGGCAATACTGGAGTGTGTTGCCATGCCCTCCTCCAGTGGATCTTCCTGACACAGGGATCCAACCCACATCTCTTATGTCTCCTGAATTGGTAGGTGAGTTATTTACCACTAGAGCTACCTGTGAAGCCCAATAAATCTGAAAGATCTTGTCAAATAATTAGAACAGGAAAGAAGAAACAAGCATATCTTCTCTGGACTCTGGCTGGAACCAGGAAATACTTGCAACAACTTTTCACCTTTTAACTCTTTTTGCATGAAAGAAATGCCTCCAAACCCAGGAAAGATGGTTCTTTGAGATCTTAGTCCACTGTCTTGTCAATCTGGTGGCTTTCCCACTAAACTATCTATTCCTTGCCCCCAACAACTTGTCTTTCAATTTACTGGCCTATTGTGCAGTGAGTAGAACAAGCTTGAGCTCAGTAACACTTTCTCACTCTTATACAACCAGCCTGTAGCAATTTGTCAGCAGTATTAGTATTCTTAGCAGTTAATGCCTCATTGTCTCCTGTTCCAGGTAATTTGATCTCTGACTGTAATTCTCTGAATTTGCCTGTTTCTCCAAACTTTAGGGTGCAGCTTCCCTGAAATTTCAATTTTATTATTGCTCCAAGAAAGTCACCGATTTTCAGATTATTTTACTATTTATTCTTGAAAAAAAGTGGAGTATTAACATATAAGCTCTTTAAATATTGGAGCTAAAACTGGAAATTCTCTGTCATATTTGTAAAAGGTATTTAAATATTATCTGGAAGTGATTTTTAAAAGACAATTTTTAGAAGCAGTTTTAGATTTACAGCAAAATTCAAAGGAAGTTATGGAAATTTTACCTATATCCTCTCTTCCCTCAAAACAAGTATAGTCGCATCTATTATCAACATCCCCCACCAGGGTGGGACATTTGCTTAAACTGATAAAGCTACATTGACAGATCATAATCACCAGCTTTTGATGGTTCATGTTTACTCTAGTATATTCTGTGGATTTTTGAGAGATATAAAATGAAATGTATGCACTCTTGTGATATCATACAGAATATTTTCACTGCCCTTAAAATCCCCATGCTCTATTTATCGCTCTCCCTATTACTTGCAAGTATTTTATAAATAAATTTTCATACTGTGGTCCTATAATTCAGCTATCATAATAAAAACAGGCACTAAAGTATCCCATTTCTGAAATGCTTCAAATTATGCATCAATTTATTTGCTGATTTATAACTTATTTAAATTCATTCTACTTAAAAAATAATGCTCCAATGATTTAGTTTTCTGATGAATATTTTCATAAAGCATTTGTCCATTTTCATTATACCGTCATCAAAAAGTATATTTGTCATCCTGAGGCAATTTTTTTAACTTAATAAAAGTAAAAAAAAAAAAAAAAAGTCAGTCCCACAAATATCCTTCTAGCAAGGGTTGTACATATTTGTCTTGTTCAGATATTTTTCAAATAAAATGAAACAATTGAGGAAAACATGTTTGGATAACAGCTGCTTTCTTCAACTTGTATAGTTTGAAACAAATTGTATGCTAGAGTATTTCCCATTAATTATTCCCATTGTGTGTAAATTATTCTGAATACCCAGTGCATTTTATTCTACACTGTCTCATTAAAACCAAGCAGCCAAAGTTTGTGGGCCATCATTATCTATACTACATTTAATATGCAAACTAATTTTGAAAGGCATGAGACACCTGCACTACAGTTTTCAAAAGAATTTGCATAATAAATATAGTACAGACTCAAAGCTTGCCTTGTAGAGGACAATGATAGATGTGGAAGCAGTTTTGTGTGAGAGTACTGCATAACAAAATTTGCTTTAGAGTTGAATTTCAGGGTTGAGGTAGGACAAGCAATCTATTATAGGATAAACATTTTATGTAAGCAAACATCTTATATTAAAGCACCCAAGGCTTATTCTCAATGCAAACAGGGAACCACTTTTCTTCTAACAACAAATCTTTAGATTCCTATTTGAATATGTGTCTGGCTCAAGCTTGAAGATAAGCGCATGTAGCCTCTGTTCAACATGGCAAGAGAAAGATCATTAAATTCTGACATAGTACTTTTTTCCTATTTAGTTTGTTGATCGTGTTTGCATTATTAATCTCCCTGAAAATTGTATCAGATGGTTTTGTGTGTATATGATTGTGATGGACATAAATATTAATAAACAAATAGCAAAATGTAACTTTATCAATAGGAAAATAATCCAGTCTATAAATTTAAACAAACCTAACTTTCTGGAATAGTTCAGGATAAAAATGTCTCTCAAAAGAGATTTCTAAAGTGATTGGTTTGTAATTCAGAGATATATTAATTCCATTGCTATAAGTACTGAATACCTGAAATAAATTATAAATAATGTCCTACATCTGAATAATGGTAATCCTAGGTAAATTATAAATTATAAGCCAGAAAAACGTTTGAGAAAACATTTTCTTTTCCAGAATAAACCCCTGCATATAATATAATTTATTGATGTATTACAATTGGAGGTTCATCACAAAACAGAAGTATATTTCCACTAGTTATCTCTTAGAACCTCCAAAAATAAAATGCCCAACAAGAATACCACAATGGTCAAAAGAAGAAAACTGAAAGGATATTATTTTATAGTTCTTACTTGATGGCAGATTGTGATGAGTTAAAGATCCATACTATCAACTCTAAAGAAAAAAGAGCAAAGAGATTGTATGATTTCTTTTAGAATTCACATATAAGCAATATAATACCATATTTCTCTTTCTCAGTCTGATTTACTTCAATCAGTATGACAATATCCAGGTTCATCTATGTTGCTGCAGATGACATTATTTTATTGACTTTCACTCAGCTACTTTAATCAGAGCAGTACTTGCCTTAAAAATTCCACAATAACTGAACTCTTAGATTTAGAGTATGTTGATTAGACTAATTCTTTCATTAATACTTTTCTTTTGGTATTTTCTTTTTCCCATGTAAATGAAAGCACTAATAAGAAATGTAGCAACCAAACAGTAGTAAATAACTTAAAGATCTAAATAATTTTTCTACAGCAAGTTTCAAATATTGAAACGATACAGTGTAAGAGCATTTCATATCTGTTATTAATATTTAATCATCTCAGAATCTTTGTTTTTGTCCACCAGTCATCAAACAAGGAAATGGACACTATCTATGAGATCATGCCACAATACTGGAGCCACTTTGACTACACAGTATAGCAAGAGATTACGTTAAGTAAGATAAAAAATATGGACTGACACCATATATATAATATTCATTTTAAATAAATAAAAATATTATATTGAAATAGTGATAAATATCAAATCATTTCAGATCAGTTCAGTTGTTCAGTCATGCTTGACTATTTGTGACTCCATGGACTTCCATGCACTCCAGGCTTCCTTGTCTATCAACTCACAGAGATCGCTCAAACTCAAGTCCATCAAGTAGGTGATACATTTCATCCACTGTCATCTCCTTCTCCTTCTGCCTTCAGTCTTCCCAGCATCAGGGCCCTTTTCCAATGAGTCCATTATTTGCATCAGGTAACCAAAGTATTGGAGTTTTGGTTTCAGCATCAGTCCTTCCAATGAATATTCAAGGACTGATTTCCTTTAGGATTAACTGGCTTGGTCTCTTTGCAGTCCAAGGGCCTCTTAAGAGTTTTCTCCAAAACCAGAGTTCAAAATCATCAATTTTTCAGCTCTCAGCTTTCTTTATAGTTTAACTCTCACATCCATACATGACTACTGGAAAATCCATAGTTTGACTAGATGGACCATTGTTGGCAAAGCAATGTCTCTGCTTTTTGATATGCTGTCTATGTTGGGCATAGCTTTTCTTCCAAGGAGCAACCATATTTGGATATCATGACTGCACTCACTCTCTGCAGTGATATTGGAGTTCAAGAAAATAAAATCCGTTACTATTTCCAAAGATTCCCCATCTTTTGCCGTGAACTGATGGGACCAGTTGCCATGATCTTAGTTTTCTAAATGCTGAGTTTTAGATCAGCTTTTTCACTCTCCTCTTTCACTTTCATGAAGAGACTCAAGTTTCTCTTCACTTTTTTGTCATAAGGGTTTTGTCATCTGAGTATATGAGACTATTTATCTTTTTCCTGGCAATCTTGATTCCAGCTAATGCTTCATCCAGCCAAGAATTTCACATGATGTACTCTGCATATAAGTTCAATAAGCAGGGTGACAATATATAGCCTTGACTACTCCTTTCCTGATACAGAACCAGTCTGCTGCTATGTATCCAGTTCTAACTGTTGCTTCTTGAGCTGCATACAGATTTTCGACAAGGCAGGTAAGGTGGTATTCCCATATCATTAAGCATTTTCCACAGTTTATTCTGATCCACACAGTCAAAGAAATAGGCATAGTCAATAGGAAAGAAGTAGATTTTTTTCTGGAATTCTCATGCTTTTTGATGATCCAGTGGATGTTGGAAATTTTAACTCTGGCTCCTCTGCCTTTTCTAAATCCAGCTTGAACATCTGGAAGTTCTCAGTTCACCTACTGTTGAAGCCTGGCTTGAATTTTGAACATTGCTTTGCTAGCATGTGAGATGAGTGCAATTGTGCAGTAGTCTGAACATTCTCTGGCATAGCCTTTCTTTGGCATTGGAATAAAAACTGACATTTACCAGGCCTGTGGCCACTGCTGAGTTTTCCAAATTTCCTGGCATATTGAATGCAGCACTTTCATAGCATCATCTTTTAAGATTTGAAGTAGCTCAGCTGGAATTCCATCACCTCCACTAGCTTTGCTTGCAGTGATGCTTCCTAAAGCCTGCTTGACTTCACATTCCAGGATGTCTGGCTCTATGTGAGTGGTCACACCACTGTGATTATCAGGGTCATGAAAATCTTTTTGTATAGTTCTTCTGTTTATTCTTGCCACATTTTCTTAACATCTTCTGCTTCTGTTAGGTCCATAAAATTATGTCCTTTATTGTCCGATTTTGGCATGAAATGTTCCCTTGGAATCTCTAATTTCCTTGAGAAGATCTCGATTCTTTCCTATCCTATTGTTTCCCTCTATTTCTTTACATTGTTCACTAAGGAAGTCTTTCTTATCTCTCCTTGCTCTTGTTTGGAGCTCTGCAATCAGATGAGTATATCCTTCCTTTTCTCCTTTGCCTTTCACTTCTCTTTTTTTCTCAGCTATCTTTACAACCTTCTCAGACAACCATTTTGCCTTTCTGCATTTCTTTTGCTTGGGGATGGTCTTGATCACTGCGTGCTGTACAATGTCACAAACCTCCATCCATAGTTCTTCAGGCACTCTGTCTATTACATCTAATCCCTTGAATCTGTTTGTCACTTCCACCGTATAATCATAATGGATTTGATTTGGGGCATACCTGAAAGGTCTAGTGGTTTCCTTACTTTCTTCAATTTAAGTCTGTATTTGGCAATAAGGAGTTCATGATCTGAGCCACAGTCACCTCCCAGTCTTGTTTTGCTGACTGTATAGTTTCTCCATCTTTGGCTGCAAAGAATATAATCAATCTGATTTCAATATTGACCATCTGGTGATGTCCATGTGTAGAGTTATGTTTTATGTTGTTGTGATAGGGTGTTTGCTATGTTCAGTGCATTCTCTTGGCAAAACTTTTTAGCCTTTTCCCTGCTTTATTTTAACTGAGGATAATATGGGAATATAGTTATTTTCAAACATATTTGTATGTCTGAGCAACTGTATTAGAATATCAAGTTACTCTGCTGTAGTTTGGCACTGAATCTAATAGTTTGTATGTTTGGGTTAGTGAGTGGCAACTCTCATGGTATCTGTTGCATCAAATAATCATTGTCCTGTCACCTAGGATATCCTATTACTATTTGCATAAAATTGAAATATCATGCTCTTTTGCACAAAAAAGAGCTTGCATCAGATTGTCCTATATTTCCCAAAGCATTCAATACTACTACTCTCATGCACCTTGTATATTGGCTTTTTTTTTTTTTTGGTAGTATCTTATTGCATCTTTAACATCTTGAACTTTGTAGAATTTCTATCTAAAAATGGCCAACTCTTCGTGACCCCATAGACTACAATGTGCCAGTCCTTCACCATCTCCTAGAGTTTCCTCAAATTCATATCTATTGTCAGTGATGTTTCTTACATTACCTTATTCTATTTTATCTAAATCACTCATCTCCACTTGAACAGTATTTTTTTGAGAAATATATTTTTACTCACCAGAGAGAAAGCAGCCAAAGAATGAGGTTTCACATATCTTTACCATGCATGTAAAAATTGTGCTTAGTATATAGTAGATAGTCAATAAATGTTTGGTCAAGTAATTCTTAGCTATAATCTCTAACATTTTAATATTTTAGAAGTTTATAATAATTTGTTAAATTTGTAATATTAATTCAATTGTTAAAATTTAGGATTTTTTTCAAATCCTGGAAATATATATAAAAATATGTATTAAAATATATCAAAAGAACTGTTTCACTCATAGATGGATCAATATACTTGAAATATTCTGATATCTTTCTGGAAAAAATAATCATCGTGTAGTCATGCCCACATATTTTGTGGTTTAAAGTAGATCAAAAAAGATTCCCTACATTGAAGCATCTACAAAACAAATTAGGATATATTAATTATGCCTACAATATATTATGTGCAAATAGACTGAAAGCCAGTTGACTTTTAGTCTAATAGAAAAGTAGTCTCAGGTCTATGAAAATTAATTATAAAGATGAATATCACTAAAATTTTTGAAGATAGTGATCAGCTAGGAAAGTTTAGAAGATAGAATAAAAATTCACTTTAAATTTTCAGCTAATGAATATTAGTAATAAAAAATGTGGACAAAATTTATGTGCAAAAATTTTAGTCCAAAATGCCAGGTAAAACTTATGTACATAAAACATAAATATGTTTGCATACATGGCCATTTAAAAAAAAAAATCTCAGTGCAATACACAGTGCTTTGCTATGTTATGTTCATATACTCAACATGTAAAATAATTTTCAATATATTGCAATGAAGTAATTTATTGAACCTGAAAGTATATCTGTATCAGAAATAATAGAATTTTAAACAGAAACTATGAGACCTGAATAACTTGGATGTGTAATATGATAGAAAAAACCCTATTCCATGGTGGATCTATTTCTTTCACTTTAATCTGTGTGCTCTTCTGTTGCCAGTGTTTAGCCATACTACCTCTGCATCTTCTGTAAATGAATGCTCCTATAGCTTGAAACACACAGGATAGCCCATTTTCTAGACTCTTACCTGTATAGATATAACACTCTTCCATTCATATAGAGACAAAAAACTGCAGAATAGAATAGCATTTAACTTGTTGGAAGTTTACAGGAACATCATTCATGACCTGAACTAAGTGGACAGATGCAAGAACAAAGGAATCTGACACCAATAAATTTATAGCAACCAAACACACCTCCTTCCCTTTTAGGATAAAAGAAGCCGAATTTTAAGTTGGTAATGATGGTTCTTTACCATGTATGGATATGAGAGTTGGACTATAAAGAAGGAAAGCACCAAAGAATTGATGCTTTTGTAATGTGGTGTTGGAGAAGTCTCTTGAGAATCTCCTGGACTGCAAGGAGATCCAACCTGTCCACCCTAAAGTAGACCAGTCCTGAGTGTTCATTGAAGGACTGATGCTGAAGCTGAAGCTCCAATACTTTGGCCACCTGATGAGAAGAATCAACTCACTGGAAAAGACCCTGATGCTGGGAAAGATTGAAGGGAAGGGGAGAATGGGATGACAGATGTTGAGATGGTTGGATGGCATCAACGACTCAATGGACTTGGGTTTGGGTGGACTCCGGGAGTTGGTGATGGACAAGGAGGCCTGGTGTGCTGCAGTCCATGGGATCCCAAAGAGTCAGACATGACTGAGAGACTGAACTGAACTGAAAGATTGTTCTCTAAGACATTAGTCTGAATTTCTGGCTGCTGGTTTTCTGAATATAGATGCTATTCCTTGCTCCAACAACGCTTCTCCCAATTTATTGGTCTGTCCTTTAGTAATCAGTATGAGTTTGGACTCAGTAACAGATGGCTGAAGATCAGATGTGTGCATGCTAAGTCGTTTCAGTCATGTCCAACTCTCTATGAAACCATGGACTATAGCCCACAAGGGTCCTCTGTCCTCGGGATTCTCCAGAAAAGAATACTAAAGTGGGCTGCCCTGTCCTCTTCCAAGGGATCTTCCCAACCCAGAGATTGAACCTGTCACTCAGATCAGCATTTGCAGGGGAGTCCTTTTTATTTATTTATTTTAATTGGAGACTAATTGCTTTACAATATTGTAGTCACCTCATTCAAAATGATTCAAATGTATTCTTTTAATGGCTGACTAATATTCCATTGTGTATATGTACCACAGCTTTCTTATCCATTCATCTGCTGATGGACATCTAGGTTGCTTCCATATCCTGGCTATTGTAAACAGTGCTGTGATGAAAATTGGGATACATGTGTCTCTTTCAATTCTGGTTTCCTCGGTGTGTATGCCCAGCAGTGGGATTGCTGGGTCATAAGGCAGTTCTATTCCCAGTTTTTTAAGGAATCTCCACACTGTTCTCCATAGTGGCTGTACTAGTTTGCATTCCCATCAACAGTGTAAGAGGGTTCCCTTTCCTCCACACCCTCTCCAGCATTTATTGTTTGTAGATTTTTGGATAGCAGCCATTATGACTGGCATGAGATGGTACCTCATTGTGGTTTTGATTTGCATTTCTCTGATAATGAGTGATGTTGAGCATCTTTTCATGTGTTTGTTAGCCATCTGTATGTCTCCCTTGGAGAAATGTCTGTTTAGTTCTTTGGTCCATTGTTTGACTGGATCGTTTATTTTTCTGGAATAGAGCTGCAGGAGTTGCTTGTATATTTTTGAGATTACTTCTTGATCAGTTGCTTCATTTGCTATTATTTTCTCCCATTCTTAAGGCTGTCTTTTCACTTTGCTTATAGTTTCCTTCGTTGTGCAAAAGCTTTTAAATTTAATTAGGTCACATTTGCTTATTTTTGCTTTTATTTCCAATATTCTGGGAGGTGGATCATAGAGGATCCTGCTGTGATTTATGTCAAAGAGGGTTTTGCTTATGTTCTCCTCTAGGAGTCTTATAGTTTCTGGTCTTAGGTTTAGATCTTTAATCCACTTTGAGTTTATTTTTGTGTATGGTGTAACAAAGTGTTCTAGTTTCACTCTTTTACAAGTGGTTAACCAGTTTTCCCAGCAGCACTTGTTAAAGAAATTGTCTTTTCTCCATTGTATATTCTTGCCTCTGTTGTCAAAGATAAGGTGTTCAGAAGTGCATGGATTTATCTCTGGGCTTTCTATTTTGTTCCATTGATCTATATTTCAGTCTTTGTGCCAGTACCATACTGTCCTGCTGACTGTAGCTTTGTAGTATAGCCTGAAGTCAGGCAGGTTGATTCCTCCAGTTCTGTTCTTCTTTCTCAAGATTGCTTTTGCTATTTGAGGCTTTTTGTATTTCTATACAAATTGTGAAATTATTTGTTCTAGTTCTGTGAAAAATACTGTTTGTAGCTTGATAGGGATTGCATTGAATCTATAGATTGCTTTGGATAGTATATTCATTTTCATTATATTGATTTTTCCAATCCATGAACATGGTATATTTTTTCCATCAATTAGTTTCCTCTTTGATTTCTTTCACCAGTTTTTTATAGTTTTCTATATATAGCACTTTTATTTCTTTAGGTAGATATATTCCTAAGTGTTTTATTCTTTTGTTGCAATGGTGAATGGAATTGTTTCCTTACTTTCTGTTTCTATTTTCTCATTGTTAGTGTATAGGAATGCAAGGGATTTCTGTGTGTTAATTTTATATCCTGCAACTTTACTATATTCATTGATTAGCTCTAGTAATTTTCTGGTGGTGACTTTAGGGTTTCCTATGTAGAGGATCATGCCATCTGCAAACAGTGAGAGCTTTATGGATTCTTTTTTTATTTTTTTTTCTGCTCTAATTGCTGTGGCCAAAACTTCCAAAACTGGTTGAATAGTAGTGATGAGAGTGGGCGCCCTGTCTTGTTCCTGACTTTAGAGGAAATGCTTTCAGTTTTTCACTATTGAGGATAATGTTTGCTCTGGGTTTGTCATATATAGCTTTCATTATGTTGAGGTATGTTCCTTCCATTCCTCTTGTCTGGAGGGGTTTGTTTTTTTTTTTTAATCATAAATGGATGTTAAATTTTGTTGAAATCTTTCTCTGTATCTATTGAGACAATCATATGGTTTTTATCTTTCAGTTTATTAATGTGGTGTATTACATTGATTGTTTTGCAGATATTGAAGAATCTCTGCATTCCTGGGATAAAGCCCACTTCATCATGATGTATGATGTTTTTAATATGTTGTTGGATTCTATTTGCTAGAATTTTGTTATGGATTTTTGCATCTATGTTCATCAGTGATATTAGCCTGTAGTTTTCTTCCTTTGTGGCATCTTTGTCTGGTTTTGGTATTAGGTGATGGTGGCCTTGTAGAATAAGTTTGGAAGTTTACCTTCCTCTGCATTTTTCTTGAAGAGTCTGAGTAATATAGTTGTTAGTTCTTCTCTAAATTTTTGGTAGAATTCAACTGTGAAGCCACCTGGTTTGGGCTTTTGTTTGCTGGAAGATTTCTGATTATAGTTTTGATTTCTGTGCTTGTGATGGGTCTGTTATGATTTTCTATTTCTTCCTGGTTCAGTTTTGAAAAGTTATACTTTCTAAGAATTTGTACATTTCTCTCCATTTTATTGTCATGAAGTTGCTGATAGTAATCTCTTATGATCTTTGTATTTCTGTGTTGTCGTAATTTCTCCATTTTCATTTCTAATTTTGTTAACTTGATTCTTCTTCCTTTCTTTCTTGATGAGTCTGGCTAATGGTTTGTCAGTTGTATTTATCTTCTCAAAGAACGAGCTTTTAGCTTTGTTGATTTTTGCTATGGTCTGTTTTGTTTCTTTTGCATTTATTTCTTCCCTAATTTTTAAGATTTCTTCCCTTCTACTAACCATTTGGTTCTTCATTTTTTCCTTTTCTGTTTGCTTTAGGTGTAGAGTTAGGCAATTTCTTGTTTCATAAGGTAAGCCTTTACTGCTATGAACCTTCCCCTTAGCATTGCTTTTACAGTGTCCCATAGGCTTTGGGTTGTTGTGTTTTCATTTTCATTAGTTTCTATGCATATTTTTATTTATTTTTTTTATTTCTTCTGTGATTTGTAGGTTATTCAGAAGCATGCTGTTTAGCCTCCATATGTTGGAATTTTTAATAGTTTTTTTCTGCCATGTAATTTACATCTAATCTTACTGCATTGTGGTCAGAAAAGATGCTTGGAATGATTTTAATTTTTTTGAAACTACCAAGGCTGATTTATGGCCCCGGATGTGATTTATTCTGGAGAAGGTTCTGTGTGCACTTGAGAAAAGTTGAAATTTATTGTTTTGAGGTGAAATGCCCTATAGATATTAATTAGGTCTAACTGGTCTATTGTATCATTTAAAGTTTGTGTTTCCTTATTAATTTTCTGTTTAGTTGATCTATCCATAGGTGCGAATGAGATATTAAAGTCTCACAGTATTATCATGTTATTCTTAATTTCCCCTGTCATACTTGTTAGCATTTGCCTTACATATTGTGGTGCTCCTGTGTTGGGTGAATATATATTTATAATTGTTATATCTTCTCGGATTGATCCTTTGATCATTATATAGTGTCCTTCTTTGTCTCTTTTCATAGCCTTTATTTTAAAGTCTATTTTATCTGATATGAGTATTGCTACTTCTGCTTTTTTTTTTTTTTTTGGTCTCCATTTGTGTGAAATATCTTTTTCCAGCCCTTCACTTTCAGTCTGTATGTATCCCTTGTTTTGAGGTGGGTCTCTTGTAGATAGCATATATAGGGGTCTTGCTTTTTATCCATTCAGCCAGTCTTTGTCTTTTGGTTGGGGCATTCAAACCATTTACATTTAAGGTAATTATTAATAAGGATGATCCCTTTGCCATTTACTTTGTTGTTTTGGGCTCAAGTTTATATGCCCCTTCTGTGTTTCCTGTCTAAAGAAGATCCTTTAGCATTTGTTGAAGAGCTGGTTTGGTAGTGCTTAATTCTCTCCGCTTTTGCTTGTTTGTAAAGCCTCTGATTTCTCCTTCATATTTGAATGAGATCCTTGCTGGGTACAGTAATCTTGGTTGTAGGTTTTTCTCTTTCATCACTTTAAGTATGTCCTGCCATTCCCTCCTGGCCTGAAGACTTTCTATTGAAAGATCAGTTGTTATCCTTATGGGAATCCTCTGTGTGTTATTTTTATTTCCTTTGCTGCTTTTAATATTTGTTCTCATGCTTGATCTTTGTTAGCTCAATTAATATGTGTCTTGGGGTGTTTTACCTTTAGTTTATCTTGTTTGGGACTCTCTGGGTTTCTTGGACTTGGGTGACCATTTCCTTTCCCTTTTAGGAATTTTTCAGCTATTATCTCCTCAAGTATTTTTTCATGGCCTTTCTTTTGTCTTCTTCTTCTAGGACATCATGTTGGGGCATTTAACATTGTCCCAGAAGTCCCTGAGGTTGTCCTCATTTCTTTTAATTCTTTTATTTTTTCCTCTCTGCTGAATTTATTTCTACCATTCTATCTTCTACCTCACTTATCCTGTCTTCTGCCTCAGTTATTCTACTGTTGGTTCCCTCCAGAGTGTTTTTGATTTCATTTATTGCATTATTTGTTATTCACTGACTCTTTTTCTATTTCTTCTAAGTCCTTGTTAAACATTTCTAACATCTTCTCAATCCTTGTCTCCAGGCTATTTATCTGTAACTCCATTTTATTTTCAAGATTTTATATATTTTTTACTATCATTATTCTGAATTCTTTTTCAAACAGACTCTCTATCTCCTCGTCTTTTGTTTGGTTTGGAGGGCATTTATCATGTTCCTTTACCTGCTGAGTACTTCCCTGCTTTTTCATCTTCTTTAGATTGCTATGTTTAGGATGGCCTTTCTCTATTGTGGCAGTTTGTGGTTCCTCTTTATTGTGGAGGTTCCTCCCTGTGGGTGGAGTTGGATGAGTGGCTTGTCTAGGTTTCCTGGTTAGGGAAGCTTGTGTCAGTGTTCTGGTGGGTGGAGCTGGATTTCTTCTCTCTGGGGTGCAATAAAGTGTCCAGTAGTGAGTTTTGAGATGTCTCTGGGTTTGATGTGACTTTCAGCAGCCTTTATTTTGAAGCTCAGGGCTATGTTCCTATGTTGCTGGAGAATTTATGTGATATGCCTTGCTCTGGAACTTTTGGCTCTTTGGTGGTGATTGATTGAATGTAGGTATGGAAGCTTTTGGATGATCTCTTATCAGTTAATGTTCTCTGTAGTCAGGAGTTCTCTGGTATCTCACGTTTTGGGGTTAAGCCCCCTGCCTCTGGTTTTCAGTCTTATACTTACAGTAGCCTCAAGACTTCTCCATCCATACAGAACTGATGATAAAACATCTAGGTTAATGGTGAAAAGATTCTCCACAGTGAGGGACACCCAGAGAGCTTCACAGAGTTAAATGGAGAAGAGAAGAGTGAAGAGAGAGATAGAGGTGGCCAGGAGGAGAAGAGGTGGGATCAAAAGGCGAGAGAGCAATCTAGCCAGTAGTCAGTTCCCTATGTGTTCTCCACAATCTGGAACCTTCTGAGAGGTTCATAAAGTTACACAGAGAAGAGAAAAGGGAGGAAGGAGATAGAGGTGGCCAAGAGGAGAAAAGGGGGAATCAAAAGGAGAGAGACAGATCTAGGCAATAATCAGTTCCCTGTGTTCTCCACGGCCCAGAAAACACATACAGATTAACAGGGTTGGGTAGAGAAGAGAAGGGGGAGGGAAGAGATAGAGATGGCCTGGGGAAGAAAAACGAGAGTCAAAAGGGGGAGAGAGCAATCAAGCCAGTAATCACACTCTTAAGTAAAAATGGGTACTGAAGATTGGATTCTTAAAGTACAAATTTGATAACAAATAACAAAAAGCAAAGATTAAAAATCTAAAGTAGATGTTACACTTTCAAAAATACAATATTAAAAAAAGGACAAAATCACAAAAATTATAAAAATATAATGCAGTTTGCTTTTAAAATAGGGTCTTTTTTGCAAGGTAATAGTAGGTTATAAAAATGAAAATTAAAGGAATAATAGAGGATTTAAAATAAATAAATTAAAAAATGATAATAGTAAAAATATATCTAGAAATTTCCCTGGAACTGTTGTGGGCAGTGGAGTCAGTTTAGTTTCGGTTAGTTCCTTGTTCCAGTTTATACTTCTCAAGATCTATAGGCCCCTTCCAACATAGTGTTAACTACAGGGTTTTAATCTGTTGCAACTCTCACTTCCAAGGTGGTTCCCTCTGTTTATTTTGGCTTCTTCTGTTTGCAGATCTCTTCAGTGTTTAATTTCTGCCCTGACACAAGGGGGTGAAGGTGGTCACTTATTTAGGCTCACTTGTTCAGTGGTGCTGTGGGTAGTGAGGAACACAGCAAATAAATATCACAGACATGTATGGAGAGTGCTTGCAGTGTCTCGGCCACAGTGGGTTTATGCCCGCTCAAGGTGTGTATGCTCTTCTAGTCTACATTGCTCAGGCTTCAGGTTGCTCTGCAGGGAGTGGGCCTTGAGTTGTGTGCACTTCCCAGGTCTAAGCCATTCAGGTTCAGGTTCTTGGGTACTCCACAATGTCGCAGACTCAGTTGGGCCTGCATTTTGTGCCCTTCCCAAGTCCAAGCAGCTCAGGCAACTAGGTGCTTGGCGAGCGCACTCTCCCTAGGTGTGATGCATCTTATCACCTCCCTGCCAGCTACTCGAATTCCTGGGTGGTAGCGGGGAATGCCCTGTCAGGTGTGTTGTGTCTCTTCTGGGGAGCTGATCTCTGGCTGCAACCCTCCCTGTGGATGTCAACCGTCCAGAATCCCATGAAGTCTTGGTCAGCTACTGGAAGCCTGCTTACAGTTTGGTAGAAGATGCCATCTCCGGGGCCAGGTTTACCCCTTTCCAGCTCTGGCTACCACCTGTCTCCCTGCCTCTGGGGATGGGCCAGTCTGCAGCCAGCTAGCTCTCCTCTGGGATTCGCTCAGTCCTTTGTTCTGTGAGTGGTTCCAGCAGTGCCTTAGGTTAGTGCTTTTCAGGGGATAATTCTCTCTCTCTCTTTTTTATTCCCTCTCTCTGGCTATCCCACAGTCTGGGTTGCTATCTCATGTTAGTTCCCTCAGATTGCTCTCAGGGTATTCAGGCCCAGTCCTTATCCTAAGCAATGCAGCCCACACCTCCCTGTTCAGCCCCCCTCTTGCTGGAGGCGGATGCTAGTGTCTGGGCAAATTCTCTGCTGGGAGTTGCTATTAGGTACGTAATCTGTGGGTTTTATTTATTTATTTTTCCCCCTGGTTATGTTGCCCTCTGAGATTCCAAAACTCCCCACAAACATGCAGGTGAGAGGATTTCCTGGTGTTTGGAAACTTCTCCTCTTTTAACACTCCCTCCCCAGGATGGATCTCCATCCCTAACTCTTTGTCTCTCTTTTATCTTTTATCTCTCTTTTTATCTTTTATATTTTGTTCTACCTCCTTTCCAAGACAATGGGCTGCCTTTCTGGGTATCTGGTGTCCTCTGCTAGTATTCAAAGGTTGCTTTGTGGAATTTGCTCAGCATTCAAGTGATCTTTCAATGAATTTGTTGGGGAGAAAGTGGTCTCCCCATCCTATTCCTCCATCATCTTAGGACCGCCCCTCCTGCAGGTGGGTTCCTTACCACTAGTGCCATCAGAGAAGCCCTACTGAAGACCTTTATATAATTTCTATTTTGTATATATTGGTGGTTCAAGTTTAAAAATGTAAAGTTTTCATTAAAATTATTTTACATGTATACATGTGTACACATGTCTATAAATTATTCTTTTTTTAATTTAATGTCCTTAAATATTGTTTGAATTTAAAGGCCAAGTAAAATAGTTATGTATTTTTGCCAGGATGTACATATTTAGATATTTTTCATGATCAAAACTATTTGAATGATGCAATTCAAAGCCATAGGGTGATAGTATAATTTGACAACAAATATTTGACTTTTCCTAGAGAAGAAAGCACAGTGATATACCTGGGCAAAATGGTAAAACAAAGTATTTATCAATACAAGTATTTCTTAATTGAAACCAAAACTTAATTAAAAGGATGCTAAAACAGTTACCACATTCTTAATGAAAATCCTGGAGATTTTAAGCATAATCAAATGAAAAGGGGATAATTAAAAGTGACTTTACTTAAATTTAAAAGTTACACCATCAGCATGCAAATTGAGCTTAGTCACTTGGGTTGCCTTTGAATCAAAAATTATTTTTAAAATTAACTGCTTCAAACTTTTGCGTTTCTTTCACTTAAGTAACAGTTCTGGTTGGATTCTAACTCAATACAAAGTAAAGTTTAGCCAGAGTAAACAAATACTACATTAAGGTCTTTGAGGCAAGAGGATATTTGGAAACGGGACCAAAGTTTTCAAGGTACTGAAATAAAAGATAAGATAATTTAGATGAATATCTGACTAAAAACGTTAAGCTTTGGGGGTTGGGTAGAATCCTTGGCTATTAACATTAGGAAAAAACAAGATGCTTAAGCAGCAATAAACAACTATAATTTGTATTGCTAGTTTTTTGAAAACCTAATTTATTATGCAGAGAAGGAACCATCTCTCAAATATTTATCCATATTTATCTTTCTTGTTCAGTGCTAAGCTAATTTTTTTCTGAATAAATACAAATATAATATTTTTATAAAATAGTTATATAGAATGGTGATAAATTAAAGGCAGGAAATAATATAGGCTTGGACAAATAAAAGATGGTTTAAAATACCAGCAAAAGAAGAAGTAAGAGCTACATGTAAGATGGAACGGTATTTATTCTCAGTTCACTTCAGTCACTTAGTCCTGTCGGACTCTTTGAGACCCCACGAATCGCAGCACGCCAGGCCTCCCTGTCCGTCACCAACTCCCAGAGTTCACTCAAATTCACATCCATCAAGTCCGAGATGCCATCCAGCCATTTCATCCTCTGTCGTCCCCTTCTCCTCCTGCCCCCAATCCCTCCCAGCATCAGACTCTTTTCCAATGAGTCAACTCTTCACGTGAGGTGGCCAAAGTAGCAGCTTTAACATCATTCCTTCCAAAGAAATCCCAGGGCTGATCTCCTTCAGAATGTACTGGTTGGATCTCCTTTCAGTCCAAGGAACTCTCAAGAGTCTTCTCCAACACCAAAGATTGTGTTCACCTATGGCTGATTCGTGTCAATGTATGGCAAAACAAATATAGTATTGTAATTAAAAATAAATAAATAAATTTAATAATAATAAAAAGCATCAATTCTTTGGTGCTCAGCCTTCTTCACAGTCCAACTCTCACATCCATACATGACCACAGGAAAAACCATAGCCTTGACTAGAGGAACCTTAGTAGGCAAAGTAATGTCTCTGCTTTTGAATATGCTATCTATATTGGTCATAACTTTTCCTCCAAGAGTCTCAAAGAGTCCGACACGACTAAGTGACTGAAGTGAACTGAGAATAAATACCGTTCCATCTTACATTTAGCTCTTACTTCTTCTTTTGCTGGTATTTTAAACCATCTTTTATTTGTCCAAGCCTATATTATTTCCTGCCTTTAATTTATCACCATTCTATATAACTATTTTATAAAAATATTATATTTGTATTTATTCAGAAAAAAATTAGCTTAGCACTGAACAAGAAAGATAAATATGGATAAATATTTAAGAGAGGGTTCCTTCTCTGCATAAGCCAACTTTTTCACTCTCCTCTTTCACTTTCAAGAGGCTTTTAGTTCCTCTTCACTTTCTGCCATAAGGGTAGTGTCATCTGCATATCTAAGGTTATTAATATTTCTCCCGGCAATCTTGATTCCAGCTGTGTTTCTTCCAGTCCAGCGTTTCTCATGATGTACTCTGCATAGAAGTTAAATAAGCAGGGTGACAATATACAGCCTTGATGTACTCCTTTTCCTATTTGAAACCACTCTGTTGTTCCATGTCCAGTTCTGTTGCTTCCTGACCTGCATACATATTTATTCTATCTCTGTGTAATGTGATATCAAATAATATTCTAGAACTATAAAAGTGCCTCCAAAACTACAGAATTTCCCAGGCATAAATTACTTGAAATTATGTAATCTGTTTTATGGGCAATGTTTATGTAAGAGAGTGGATAATGGAAGAGGGGACTTCCCTCATAGCTTAGTCTGTAAGGAATCTGCCTGCAATGCAGGGGACCTGGGTTCGAATCCTGAGGAAAGTAAGAGAAAACCATGAAAGCATTGTTCACAATAGACATCTTAAAACAGATGAAAATAATAATGGTAAATCATGAGGATTTCATTATGTAATATTCATTAAAGGGAAAAAAGTGGAGTGTAGAAAATACAAAGTTCTTTTGAAAGATTATTGCAGAGGTATTTAAATTCCTTTGGAAATGTTAACTGTGTCTGTCTAATAGGTAAGTGGGGATTATTCTATATTAGATAGGGACATTTGGTGATTTGTAGAAAGAAAATGACTGTGCTTATAAATTACTGGTGGTGGAATGAGTGCTCTGTTGTGTCTGACTCTTTGCGACCCCATGGACTATGAACCATCAGGCTCCTCTGTCCATGGTGGTTCCCAGACAGAACTACTGGAGTGGGTTACCATTTCCTTTTCCAGGGAATCTTCCTGACCCAGGGGTAAAATCAGCATATCTTGTATCTCCTGCAATGGCAGGCGGGGTCTTTAACAGTGCCGCATAGTAAAATTTTTAAGTTATTACCAAGAACCATTTGAATGCAGAGTTCCAAAAAATAGCAAGGAGAGATAAGAAAGCTTTCCTCAGTGGTCAATGCAAAGAAATAGAGGAAAACAAAAGAATGAGAAAGACTAGAACTCTCTTCAAGAAAATTAGAGATATCAAGGGAATTTTCATTCAAAGATGGGCACAATAAAGGACAGAAATAGTATGGACCTAACAGAAATACCAACCTAGATAGTATATTCAAAAGCAGAGACATGACTTTGCTGACTAAAGTCCTTCTAGTCAAGGCTATGGTTTTTCCTGTAGTCATGTATGGATGTGAGAGTTGGACTGTGAAGAAGGCTGAGTGCTGAAGAATTGATGCTTTTGAACTGTGGTGTTGGAGAAGACACTTGAGAGTCTCTTGGACTGCAAGGAGATCTACCCAGTTCTTTCTGAAGAAGATCAACCCAGTCCTTTCTGAAGGAGATCAACCCTGAGATTTCTTTGGAAGGAATGATGCTGAAGCTGAAACTCCAGTACTTTGGCCACCTCATGAGAAGAGTTGACTCACTGGTAACGACTCTGATGCTGGGAAGGAGAAGGGGACGACAGAGGATGAGATGGCTGGATGGTATCACTGACTCGATGGATGTGAATCTGAGTGAACTCCGCGAGTTGGTGATGGACAGGGAGGCCTGGTGTGCTGCAATTCATGGGGTCACAAAGACTTGGACATGACTGAGTGACTGAACTGAACTGCACTGAACTGAAGGGAACATTTCATGCAACGATGGGCTCGATACAGGACAGAAATTGTATGGACCTAACAGAAGCAGAAGATATTAAGAGGTGGCAAGAATACAGAAAAGAACTATACAAAAAGATCTTCACGACCAAGATATCATGACGGTGTGATCACTCACCTAGAGCCAGACATCCTGGAATGTGATGTCAAGTGGGCCTTAGAAAGCACCACTATGAACAAAGCTAGTGGAGATGATGGAATTCCAGTTGAGCTATTTCAAATCCTGAAAGATGATGCTTGAAAGTGCTGCACTCAATATGCCAACAAATTTGGAAAACTCAGCAGTGGCCACAGGACTGGTAAAGGTCAGTTTTTATTCCAATCCCAAAGAAAGGCAATGCCAAAGAATGCTCAAACGACCATACAACTGAACTCATCTCATATGCTAGTAAAGTAATGCTCAAAATTCTCCAAGCCAGGCTTCAGCAATACATGAATAGTGAACTTCCAGATGTTCAAGCTGGTTTCAGAAAAGGCAGAAGAACCAGAGATCAAATTGCCAACATCTGCTGGATCATGGAAAAAGCAAGAGAGTTCCAGAAAAAAACATCTATTTCTGCTTTATTGACTATGCCAAAGCCTTTGACTATGTGGATCACAATAAACTGTGGAAAATTCTGAAAGAGAAGGAAATACCAGACCACCTGACCTGCCTCTTGAGAAACCTGTATGCAGGTCAGAAAGCAACAGTTAGAACTGGACATGGAATAACAGACTGGTTCCCAATAAGAAAAGGAGTATGTTAAGGCTGTATATTGTCACCCTACTTATTTAACTTATATGCAGAGTACATCATGAGAAACTCTGTGCTGGAAGAAGCACAAGCTGGAATCAAGAGGGCTGGGAGAAATATCAATAACCTCAGATATGCAGATGACACCACCCTTATGGCAGAAAGTGAAGAGGAGCTAAAAAGCCTCTTGATGAAAGTGAAAGTGGAGAGTGAAAAAAAGTTGGCTTAAAGCTCAACATTCAACAGTATGTGAACTATGAACTTCCAGACGTTCAAGGTGGATTTAGAAAAGGCAGAGGAACCAGATGAGCCGTTGGATCATCAAAAAAGCCAAGAGTTCCAGAAAACATCTACTTCTGTTTTATCGACTATGCCAAAGCCTTTGACTATGTGGATCACAACAAACTGGAAAATTCTTCAAGAGATGGGAATAACAGACCACCTGACCTGCCTTCTGAGAAATATGTATGCAGGTCAAGAAGCAGCAGTTAGAACTGGACATAGAACAAAAGTATCATTCAAAATCAGGAAAGGAGTAGTCAAGGCTGTGTATTGTTACCCTGCTTATTTAACTTATTATATGCAGAACATCATGAGAAATACTGGACTGGATGAACCACAACCTGAAATCAAGATTGCCAGGAGAAATATCAGTAAACTCAGAGATGTAGATGACACTACCCTTATGGCAGAAACCGAAGAACTAAAGAGCCTCTTGTTGAAAGTGAAAGAAGAGAGTGAAAAAGTTGGCTTAAAACTCAACATTCAGCAAACTAAGATCATGGCATCTGGTCCCACCACTTCATGGCAAATAGGTGGGGAAACAATGGCAATAGTGACAGACTTTATTTCTTTGGGCTCCAAAATCACTGCAGATGGTGACTGCAGCCATGAAATTAAAAGACTCTTGCTCCTTGGAAGAAAAGTTATGACCAACCTAGACAGCATATTAAAAAGTAGAGACATTACTTTGCCAACAAAGGTCCATCTAGTTAAAACTATGGTTTTTCCAGTTGCCATGTATGGATATGAGATTTGAACTATAAAGAAAGCTGAGCACTGAAGAACTGATGCTTTTGAACTGTGGAGGTGGAGAAGACTCTTGAGTCCCTTGGACTTCAAGGAGATCCAACCTGTCAATCCGAAAGGAAATCAGTACTGAATATTCATTGAAAGGACTGATACTGAAACTCCAATAGTTTGGCCACCTGATAAGAAGAGCTGACTCATTTTTAAAGACCCTGATGCTGGGAAAATTTGAAAGTGGGTGGAGAAAGGGACAACAGAGGATGAGATGGTTGGATGGCATCGCTGACTCAATGGACATGAGTTTGAGTAAACTCTGGGAGTTGCTGATGGACAGGGAGGGCTGGCGTGCTGAGGTCCATGGGGTCACAAACAGTCGGTTATGCTGAGTGACTGAGTTGAACTGAACTGATTGAGAACTAAAACTAATCGAGAATTTTATCAAATATAAACGAAGCTGAGTTAAAAGCTTTTGTTTCGAACAACCAGTGTTGTCTCATTGGTGTATTGTGAGAAAAAAATAAAACATTATGGAGAAAAATTATTGTAAAAACCAGTACAACTAATCTTCACCTCTGTGGAAGGTTTCCAGCAATGATACTTGGCCATATCTGTGAATTGAAAAATTGAAAATATTTCTGGTATATTTTTCAACTATTCCATTTCTATTAATAACCTTTATATTTCTATTGAGATGACATGACAAAATATTAAAATAAGTAGAAGAGAAATAAAGAATGAAACATTTTGGATGATGAATTTAATATGTAATGTATAATATTTAAACTGATAGCTATATTTAAATAATATATCATAACACTAGTTTTTCCCAAGGAAGGATTTTATAAATTTCAAGTTTAGGGAAATTTCTAAGACTAGAATCCACTTATGGACATCTACTAACTTATTGATAATTTTCATCAATTTTAGAGTGCCTCATATTTTGTGTTACTTAAAAAGAATAATCTGACTTTTTGTTATAATAATACTAATTCATCTCCTAAAAGTATTGTAATTATTTTTAAATACATTAATTATTTAAACCAAATATCACATAGAAATGAATTTTGTGCAATAAGAAATAAAATGCCCTATTTTCCCCTCATCATGAAATAGATTTTAGAGAAATTTTTGACATGTTATCTACACATGTTTGATTATAATTTTCATACCCAGATAATTCTTATTTTTAAAACACGAGTAAATTATATTCTATTCATACTTTGTTTTCTTAATGTAACAATACATAAAGCATATACTTCTATGGCACTGAAAGAAAAAAACAAGTCATTCTTTCTCATTTTTAGTGATTTGATTGTTTGACAACAGTAACTGAATTAAACTGCCACTTTCTGCTTCTTGGTTTTTGGTCATTTGGTTTTCTTTATGTATCAAATCTATCAAATGTAAGTGAAAAATACATCAGTTTCTTTTTTTTAAATACCATCCTGTAGCAACTACAGAAATCATGAGACAAAATATTGTTAGCATTCATAAAATTCTTTCTTGCTGGTGGGAATTTAGTTCTGTCTCATATCACCTGGCCTGAGGTAACACTGATCTGTTATCTATCATTATTAGTTTGCCTTTCCTAGAATATCTGATAACGTTGTTTTATATGCCATATGGTCTGTGGTTAAGTGACTTCTTTCACTTAGTATAATGCTTTTGAGGTTTACTCATGTTTCTATGTGCCTTATTAGTGTGTTCTCTTAAATTTCTGAGTAATCCATTGCACGGACAGTACACAAATTACTTATAGGTTCAGCAGTTGGTAGACATTGGTTCTTTGCAATTTTAATAATATTTCTATGAGCACTTGAGTAGGTCTGCCTGCAATGAGGGAGACCAGGTTTTGATCCCTGGGTTGGGACGATCCCATGGAGGAGGGCATGATAATACACTCCAGTGCTTTTGCCTGGAGAATCCCCAAGAACAGAGGAGCCTGGAAGGCTTCAGTCCATGGGGTTGCAAAGAGTCAGACAGTACTGGATAACTAAGCACACAGCACACACAAATATTTAGGAGTACAATTATTGGATCATGTGGTAAGTGTGTGATTTTGTTGTTTTTAGCTGTGTCTGACTCTGCAACCCTGACTCTGCAACCCCATGGACTGTAGCCTATCAGGCTCCTTTGTTCATGAGATTTCCCAGGCAAGGATACTCGAGATTTCCTTCTCCAGGGCATCCTCCTGATCCAGGATTGAACCCAGGTCTCCTGCATTGTCAGGTGGATTCTTTACCACTGAGTCACCAGGAAAAGTCAATGTGTGCTTAACTTTATTTAAAAAATGTGAAACCATTTTTACAATTTGCTTATACTCTTTTTTGGATCAGCAATGTTCAAGAATTCCAGGTGCTTCACAACCTTAAACTTACCAGAATTTGATATTGTTAGTGTTTTTAAGTCTAGCCATTCAGGTGAGTGTAATGGTATTTCATTATAGCTTTAATTTTCATTTTCTTAATGACTAACATTTTTGAGCAGCTTTGTAGTGATTATACCTTTTGTATCTCTTCCTTGGTGGATGTCTGGTCAAACCATTCACCCATGTTTATTTATTGAGTTGTTTTTGTTCTTATTATTGATTAGTAGGAGTTCTTCATATAATCTGGATATGATCCTTTATCAGTTATGTGATTTTCAAGTATAATCTCCCAGTATATGGCTGGCTTTTTTGATGCTCAAAACATTGTCTTTTGAAGAGAAAGCAGTGTTTAATTTTGCTGAATTTTCATTTGCTTATTTATTTTTCACTCAGTTATACTGGCTAGGTTTATAAGTATTGTATGTATCTTTCTCCTTTTCCTAGCCTTTGGGAGAAGGCATACATTCTTATACTATTAAAAATTATGTTAATTTAAAACTCTTTATAGATGCCTTTATCTGGTTGAGGAATTTCTTATTTGTACATTGCTATTTTTTTATCATGAAAGACTGAATTTCTTTCAAATGCTCTTCCTGCATGCATTGCAATGATTGTTTTCTCTCTTTCTGTCTTTCATTTTTAGTGTCTTTGGTTTTTATAGCGGGATAGCAGTGATTCTTGACTCATGGGTTAAATTAGGTATTATTCTCTTGTTTTATATTTTGAAAGATTCTGCATAGAATTTTCATGATTTCTTCCAAAATTTTGTAGAATTCACAAGGGAAGCTATCTAGACTGGGGCGGTGGCGGGGCGGGGTGGGGCGGTGGTTGTTTCATTAATATGTAGAGACGATTCACTTCTTGAGTAAACTTTGATCATTTCTGTATTTCAAAGAAGTTTTCTTACACTGAACAAATTAGCAGGTATAATTGTATCATATAAACTGTCATAAATATGAACACTGAAGGAAGGAGGACAAAAACAAAAAGCACCTCTTAGAGGAAGTAGAGAAAAATAGAATTTGCCTTTCTGCCTGAACATTGAGAAGCTGTATGTGTGCAGCCAAGAGAGAACAGAAGACCACCTTCTGTCTAAAGCAGAGGTGAATTACAAACTCAGCTGAAATAAAGCTCATGTCATTCACAATTTTATTAAGGATCAGCGAGACTGCCTGAAAAGTTGAATAGTCATCATTTTTATCCAAGTGCTACTGAAATTGTCAAATCCTCTGAAGCACATATTGTTGTGTCACCTAAAGAATTAAAAATATTATTTTACATTTATTTCAACCTTCTCACAATATAAACCTCCAAATGATTAATAAGTAATTTTCATGTCTTATAGAATCATTAGCAATGGTTCAAATGATCCAAACTGTAAATGATCCAAAACTCAGAAGTATTTTAAAATGTTGAGCATAAATGTCATATATTTTAGCTACAAGTCATAGTGAACATCTTCACGATGAGGTTGCTCCTGTAAGGGATCCGCCATCTCACACCTCCTCTATAATAGTCTGGTTACTTTGGAGCATTGTTTTATTTTATTAGATTTTTATTAATATTATTATTTAGTATTTTGCCTATGAAATAAAAGCAACTTGTAACTTTTAGCACCTTGTAGCAACTGAAAAGTGCCCCAATTTAACTATAGTCTTAAACTTTGTATAGTTTTCTTTAATATCTGAAATTTTTCAACACTATGGGATTGTTTCTGGAGTCTGTGAGTGCAAACCTTTGCATATGAACCAGAAAAATTACAAGTCTAATAATGTGGCACGTTTACTACAGAGGAAGCTTCGAATCCTCTGCTTTCAGCTGGGAAATGCCGCGGCCTTTCAGAGAGTGCTCTTGGTTTTCTGTTAGCAGTGTAGCAGCAGCACTTTACCTCACAAGCCTCGTGTCATTAGATACATAACTCTTAATTACAAAAAATCATCATGGAGCTGAAAACCTATAGGGAAATTAAAAGACCTGCGGCAAAAACCCTGATAGGGAGATCTACTTTACACAAATTAAATTGACTTATGTTACCTGAACCATCCGATGATTTGGAAAGTCTGCCTTTTTAGCATTGCAGACTAGTTGTAACTATACAGTTCATTAGCTTAAAAGATATAGGCATATTCAAATTGAAAAAATGCAAAGAGCACCTGATTAAGAGATTAAAAATAATGGTGGATCGACTTACTTTAATTAGACTTTGAATTCCTTGAGAAAAGCAAAACGTTTATGTACACAGTCTTCCTTTTCTCAAGTTTTTTTTTTTTTTAGATTTGAAATCATTTTTATTTTTATTTATTTTAATTAATTAATTAATTTATTTATTTATTTTAAATTACAGTACTGTATTTGTTTTGCCATACATTGACATGAATCAGCCATAGGTGAACACAATCTCCCAATGCCGAAGCCCCCTCCCACCTCCCACCCCACATCCTCTACTTGAATCATCCTGTGCATCAGCCCCATGCATCCTGCATCCTACATTGAACATAGATTGGCGCTTCGTTTCTTACACAAAAGTATACATGTTTCATTGCCATTCTCCCAAACCATCCCACCCTTTCCCCTCTCCCTCAGAGTCCAAAAGTCCACTCTATACCTCTGTGTCTCTTGGTTGTCTCACCTACAGGGTCATCATTACTGTCTTCTAAATTCCATATATATGTGTCAGTATACTGTATTGGTGTTTTTCTTTCTGGCTTACTTCACTCTGTATAATTGGTCTTCAGAAATAAAACTTTCACCTTCAATTCAGAGAATAAAGTTACCATTAGGCATTAAAAATGTTCTGCAAATAATGTCTCATCTTAAAGTCACCAAAGAGAGTGGAAAGTTAATGGCATTGTAAAATACATTTTGTTTATGCTACCAAGATTAATTTTGTGGGCATGGATACAATTGTAACACAATTCATGACTACTTGGCATACCGTGAATGATCTCTTAATATAAACTGAAGAAGTACATTAATCATAAAGAAAAAAAAATATATATATATATAACATATTTATATACAGTAAGAAGACTGAAATTCAAGGGAAAAAAAGAGAAAAAAATAGCACTAGTTACAGGGCTTAGGACAAAGAAAGATGTAAATAAGTACTAAAAGTGTATCTAGGCAATATGGACAAATAAATATGATTCAAAGTTTATGAAGAAAAGAATTAAATTGGTTTTATGAGACTTCATGAAATTTGTCACCAGGACACTGCTAATTGATTTGTGCATCAGAGGGACCATTAGGAAACTGTGTCCATAATGGAAAAACTCAGCTCTGATGTTAATAGGCATAAAAATATATGAGCAAATGCAAAAATAGTTGAAACATAGGAGTGAGTTAGTTAAAATAAGTGGATTCAAATCATGGGAAGTTTTACATCATAATCTTGAAAGACAGTCAACTACATCAAGCTACTCATAGAACTTGACTTGGTGATGAGATTCGGCACTAAAAAAGAATCCAGGATTGAGGACTAGAGAAATGACTGGAAATCAAATAGTCTTGCCTGTTGTGGGCTACGGTAGGGTTGGGTTGGAAGCAAATTGCCTGAATGCTGTTCTTCACATCAGTTCAGTATCATGATCAGCCTTAACGACACAGCATGGAGCTCAGCCATGTCTGACTGCTCTCAACCCCGTGGACTGTAGCCCGCCAGGCTCCTCTGTCATGAGGTTCTCCAGGCAGGAATACTGCAGTGGGTTGCCATTTCCTACCCCAGGGGATCTTCACAATCCAAGGACTGAACCCACGTCTCCTATGCTGGCAGGCAGATTCTTTACCAGTGAGCCACTTGGAGGCCACTTCTAATATTATCACAGTTGTGACGACCGTGTCTTACCCAGAGGTCACCCCTCTAGTATATGCACTACTGTTTTTCCCTTCAGGCTACTATCTATTCACATGTCTTTTTCTTGCACTGAACTCTGAGCTTTTTGAAGTGGAAATGTCTATCACTGACCACACATAGTCAGTAGCATTAAACCCAGGAAATAGTAAGCCCTCATAGCATAGATATTTTTGAATGAACTTTTAAAATGTTTGAATAAATTAACAAAAATAAGATCAGATTTCAGGTTACTTCTGTTCCGTTTTTGTAGCATGCATAATTGCTAGTTTTGAGGGAGTCTTTTCTTTTTAAATATTTCTGCCCAAATCTTTCAGACTATTATCTGCCAACCAGTATAATAGGGAAATTAGTCTATCCTTATCCATGCTGTAAATTTATGTCACTCACCAAAACTGAAGAATTTAGACAAATACTAAGGTTTGATGATTTCTGAGACTTCACTTGTCTACTCATAAACTTACAGCAGCATTATAAATTACAAGAGATTGCAAAATGTCTCATCTTTTTATACAAGAACTAAAGCAGAGTCACACACAAATACTCCTCCAATTAGAGAAGAACCTTGTAACTATCAGTATGATCTCTAACTCATCCCTCTTAACTTCTTGCACTTTTAATATTATGTTATATAGCTATGCTTTTTTCTCACAATACTACAGTTCTTTAAATGCAGGAGATGTGATTTATATGTGCAATAGCCACCTACATCAGCATTATATACCCTAAAGATGCTCTTTTATTAAAACTGTGACCAGTTCTATGCTCATGATTTCTAGTTGATTTGAAACAAAGTTTATCATGCCAAAGACCTCTTTGGAGCCAAATCACAGCCTTAATTTCTCTACATACATCAAAATAAACATTGAATCATGTTTCTCCTATTTCTATCAAGTGTCTTTACCAATATATCCATTTTGACCATCATCTAGTACCCCTGCTGTTTCCTTTTGAAAGTTTCTCCAATTGATTTTATTTGCATTAAAATTCTATGCATTTTTATTATTTTCCTTATGGAATGTATAACATAAACTTTAAGATATGTTCCATTGGTTATCCTCTTCTTAGACCTTATGAAATTTCATTTCTGCCCACAAAAAGCAGATAACAAAGTCATCATGGTACCCATAGGACCTAGATTGTCTCTGACAGCTGACAAGCTAACTCTGAGGAGGTTTCAGAGAGGAGGTTATATATCATATTAGTATGATGGAATCATTGAGTGAGAAAGTTGATGCTAAAAATTACCTGTGATATGCCTGTCTTCTTTTACTAGATCATAAGCACTTCAAGGACAAGGAGAATAAAGGGTTTATCATTTTCATTTCCTATCATTCATGAGTCAGCACTTGGGATACAAAGGTGTATTAGCAAGTTTGTTACATGAAACGAACTAAGAATAAGCAGGAGGTTGTAACATGAAGAAATTTGTCTGACAAGTAAAGGAGTATAATTGAACATGGACTACAAGCCAGAAAAGAAGAGATTCATAAAAGAATGTGACTGCATTATACAGTGCTGCAAAAAATTAAAAAAATAAAAAGAAACAACTGGAATTTATGATTACAGTTTAGACATCTTTCTGTTTGTTACCTGGTCATATGTGGTTCCTAGACTTTGAACTATCCATTAGTATTATTTTCCTTCCCTAGTATTTTTATGATGTTTTTATTGATTTTTGCAAATTATTTATGTAATCCAGATCCAACCAGTCCATTCTGACAATCAGCCCTGGAATTTCTTTGGAGGGAATGATGCTGAAGCTGAAACTCCAGTACTTTGGCCACCTCATGAGAAGAGTTGACTCACTGGAAAAGACTCTGATGCTGGGAGGGATTGGGGGCAGGAGGAGAAGGGGACGACAGAGAATGGGATGGCTGAATGGCATCACGGACTTGATGGATGTGAGTCTGAGTGAAATCCAGGAGTTGGTGATGGACAGGGAGGCCTGGTGTGCTGAAATTCATAGGGTCACAAAGAGTCGGACACGACTGAGTGACTGAACTGAACTGAACTGATATGTATATTTTTTTGGCTGTGCCTGTTTAAATCTTTTCCAGTTTGTGATCTATCTATCTATCTATCTATATATATATATATATATATATATATACATACAATTGTTAAGTGTGTTTTACTTTAATGCAGTCAAATTATGAAGTTTTTCTTATACATCTTACTTTGAAATCCCTTCCTATACCAGGTCCAAAAATATTCACTTATACTTTCTATTGTTTTGTGTATTAAATTTTAAGGTATTGTTTTTGCCTTAGTTCTATCATAATTTGAATTTATATATTTTCCTATTTTTATTTATGTAGCTATACATCTTGGGAGTAAAATGTTAAAGAAAAAAACTGAAATATATGAATATTCAATACATAGTGTTTTAGAAATAAACTCCATCTGAGGTGAAGGAGGCTTGCACAATAAAATAAGAAGTGTGAAGGTCATATTAATACCAGCTGGTTTTTATAATAGAAAGTAGACATTTGGTTCTTTGTACAATTTTGATCACAGAAACATATTTTCTGGACATTTGGAAGAAAATCAGCTAGCTCTAGGGTCATTACAAAGAAATAAATGCACAGGTTTCAAGGATGCAAGCTCCAAACTTGAGTTTAAATGCCATAAATGACATGTAAATAAAGAGTGGAGAAGCAAGTCTAATTTGGGAATGACTGTAGGCAGTTCTTTGACACAGATAGTTCCAGAAAGACAAGTCAAAAATGCAAACAGAGCCAGAAGATGGACTTGGGTTGTGTATAAATATGTATTTCTAAGCATAAGAGTTTTAATTTATTTACTTATTTTGGTTTCTATAGAGCAATTAGTTTTCCTGTTGACTATAGATAAATCTGTGACATTAATAACTTATATAACTATATATCATATTTGCTTTATCAGTCAGTATGGAAGTGTGAAGGAAACATAATGATAAAAAGCATAGTTCACTGTTGCATTTTGGTATTTGAGGTTCATGCATGTGTGCTAAGTTGCTTCAGTCATATCCGACTCATTGCTACCTTATTCCTATGGATTGTAGCCAGCCAGGCTCCTCTGTCTATAGGATTCTCCAGGCAAGAATACTGTAAAGTGTTTCCATGCCCTCCTCCAGGGGATCTTCCTGACCCAGGGATTGAACCTGCATCTTTTACCTCCTGAATTGATAGGGCCTATATGGAAAGAAACAGCCCACAATGGTAGCCTGTGGCTTAGCTAGTTCTGAAATTCCTTTAGGGTCTTGCCTGGTGAGGCCAGGAATTATTGCAAAGAGACAACTGTCCTATCAACTCTTTCCAAATCCAAACTGTACAGCACAACTGTCAACCTGGGGTAATGCTGATGGCAAAATATAAAAACTGCTAGAAACAAAAGTGCCATACCGATATATTTTTTAATACTCAATTCTTTTTTCTTAATATTTATTTTTATTTGGCTATGTTGGGTCTTACTTGAAATTGGTGGTATCTTCTAGTTTTCAATGCAGCATGCAAAATTTTTAGTTGGAACATATGGACTCCGTTACAGCATGTGATTCTCAGTATTTATATTTCAATATAGGCTCAGATGGTAAAGCATCTGTCAATAATGTGGGATACCCAGGTTCGATCGCTGGGTTGGGAAGATCACCTGGAGATGGAAATGGCAACCCAATCCAGTACTATTGCCTGGAAAATCCCATGGAAGGAGGAGCCTGGTAGGTCCATGGGGTTGCAAAGAGTCAGACACAATTGAGCAACTTCACATAATAGTAAATATAATTTCAAATTTGTTAACTTGAGGGTAGTCACTAGCATAATAAGAATCCTTACAAATTTAGAAGCAATGTAAAACAATGATGGAAAATAACCTTAGTTATTTAGTTTTTTAATAAACATATAGTTGATTTTAAAAGTTGTATTAGTTTCTACTGTACAGAAAAGTGATTCAGTAATACACATATTATGTATTTTTAAAGATGCTTTTCCAATATGGTTTATCACAGGATATTGAATATATTTCCTTGTGCTATAGAGTAAGACCTCATCCCTCATTTATGACATAAGTAATTTGTGCATGTGAATTCAATGCCTTACACCTTCGGTTCCCTGTCTATATAATGGGGATTCATGGGGCTATTGTGAGCATCAGACACGGTAAGCAAAGTGAAGAATTCATAGTGTCCAATATTAATTCCTAAGAGTTTAAAATATATTAAAACTGCAATTTGAATATTCAAATGTATAACATTAAAAAAACAATGAAGATTTAATCAATCCAACTGAAGTCAGGAGAGGGGGAAGAAGAAAGATGGTCAAACTAAGATAAGAAAAACAATGAATATGAATAGAGTACATGGTATTGTTATTTATTCATCTATTCATTTATTAACTCTACAAATACTTTATGTACTTATCATTATATAAATGTAATATGAACACATATTTTATATACATATACCATTATATATGTTATCATTAAGTATGAACATTCTAAGTACTATGTTATAAAAGTAGATGAGCCCTTATCACAGAATAATTTCCTGTTTTCTGGAATTTTGTATTTAATGGAGGAGACAGAATTGTGCTGCCCCAAATAGAATCCACCAAACACATTTGAATACATAATTTTAAATTTGAATGAACTGAAATTTAATAAAATTAATCATTTAGTTCATTCCACAGTCTCAAAGGCTATATTCAAGTGCCCAATAGACACACGTGGCTAGTGGCTATGGTACTGGGCAATGCAGCTGGCACACCTCGATCATTGTGCAACTCTATACGGAAAAGTATTAATACAGAAGTAACATGACAGAGAGGAAATTTCAATGCTGATGTGGCCTGTGAAAGAAATAAGGGATGGTAATGGCAGAGTGACTGGAATTTAAAAAAGAACAAAGAAGCTGGTAGCATAACAGAAAACAAAGTCACAAAATGCTATTGTGAAGAGAAACAATACAACCAAAAATTTAAAGGTTAGACCTGGCCAGTAGCATATTGGGCACCTACTGACTTGGGGAGTTCATTGGGGTGTTCATTTTCTAGTGTTTTTTTACCTTCACTTCCAACTATATAATAACTTTTCTCAATATTCTCCCTCACCGTGCCCATGAAGGACCTCCTTTTCAATCTCAGTTTTTCCAAGTTCTTTGCCTAGAATTTGTGTATAGTGCTTCTTCTTGCTGGAATAAAATTCTACAGCTCTATACAGTCATCAAAAGCAAGATGGGGAGCTGACTGTGGCTCAGATCATGAACTCTTTATTGCCAAATTCAGACTTAAATTGAAGAAAGTAGGGAAAAATCACTAGATCATTCAGGTATGACCTAAATCAAATCCCTTATGATTATACAGTGGAAGTGACAAATAGAGGCAAGGGATTAGGTCTGATAGACTGAGTGCCTGAAGAACTATGGATGGAGGTTCATGACATTGCACAGGAGACAGTGATCAAGACCATCCTCCCTCAAAAAAAAAAAAAAAAAAAAGAAGAAGAAAGAAATTTAAAAACAGCAAAATGGTTGTCTGAGGAGGCCTTATGTGTAACTAGAAAAGAAGATAATCTAAGGCAAAGAGGAAAAGGAAAGATCTACACATCTGAATGAGAGTGCCAAAGAAGATCAAGGAGAGATAAAAGATAATTCCTCAGTGAACAATGCAAATAAATAGAGGAAAAACAATAGGTTGGGAATGACTTGAGATCTCCTTAAGGAAATTAGAGACACCAAGGGAACATTTCATGCAAAGATGGGCTCAATAAAGAACAGAAGTCGTATGGAACTAATAGGAGAAGATATTAAGAAGAGGTGGCAAGAAGAGCTATACAAAAAGATCTTCATGACCCACATAACCATGATGGTGTGATCACTCACCTAGGGCCAGACATCCTGAAATGTAAAATCAAGTGGGCCTTAGGAAGTATCACTATGAATAAAGCTAGTGGAGGTGATGGAATTTAAAATCCTAAAAGATGATGCTGTGAAAATGCTGCAGTCAATATGCCAGTGAACTTGGAAAACTCAGAAGTGGCCATAGGACTGGAAAAGGTCAGTTTTCATTCCAATCTCAAAGAAAGTCAGTGCCAAAGAATGTTCAAACTACCTCACAATTATACTCATCTTACACACTAGCAAAGTAATGTTCAAAAAATTCTCCAAGCCATCCTTCAGCAGTATGTGAACCATGACTTCCAGATGTTCAAGTTGGATTTACAAAAGGCAAAGGAACCAGAGATCAAACTGCCAACATCCATTGGATCATAGAAAAAGCAAGAGAGTTCCAGAAGGACAACTATTTCTGCTTTATTAGCTATGTCAAAGCCTTGACTTTGTGGATCACAACAAACTGTGGAAAATTCTCAAAGAGATGGGAATAACATACAGCCTGACCTGCCTCCTGAGAAATCTGTATGCAAGTCAGGTAGTAACAGAGCTGGACATGGAACACCAGACTGGTTCAAATCAGGACAGGAGTAGTCAAAGCTGTCAAATCCCTGCTTATTTAATTTATATGCAGAATACATCATGAGAAATGCTGGGGTGGATGAAGCACAAGTTGAAATCAAGATTTCCAGGAGAGATATCAACAACCTAGAAATGCAGATGGCACCACCCTTATGGCAGAGAGTGAAGGAGAACCTCTTGATGAAAGTAAAAGAGGTGAGTGAAAATGTTGGCTTAAAACTCAACATTCAGAAAACAAAAATCATGGCATCTGATCCCATAACTCCATGGCAAATTGATGGGGAAATAGTGGAAACAGTGAGAGATTTTATTTTGGGGGAGCTCCAAAATCACTGAAGATGGTGATTGCAGCCATGAAATTAAAAGACGTTTACTCCCTGGAAGAAAAGCTATATCAAACCTAGACAACATATTAAAAAGCAGAGACATTACTCTGCCAATAAAGGTCCATATAGTCAAAGCTATGGTTTTTCCAGTAATCATGTATGGATGTGAGTGTTAGACTATGAAGAAATCTGAGCACCAAGGAATTGGTGCCTTTAAACTGTGGCTTTGGAGAAGACTTTTGAGAGCCCCTTGGGCTGCAAGGAGATCAAACCAGTCAATCCAAAAGGGAAATAGTCCTGGGTATTCAGTGGAAGGACTGATGCTGAAGCTGAAATTCCAATCCTTTGGCCACCTGGTGAGAAGAATTGACTCATTTGAAAAGATCCTGATGCTGGGAAAGATTGAAGGTGAAAGGAGATGGGGACGACAGAGGATGAGATGGTTAGATGGCATCACCACCTTGGTAGACAGGAGCTTGAGTATGCTCTGGGAGTTGATGATGGACAGAGAGGCCTGGTGTACTGCATTTCCTGGGTCGCAAGTAGTCAGACACGACTGAGAGACTGAATTGGACTGAACTGAGTAGAAATTGACTATATCGGGTGTCTCTGGGTCGGGCTAAGTATGGGTCTTTTCTAATGGGTCAGCTCTTCGAATCAGGTGGCCAAAATATTAAAGCTTCAGCTTCAGTATCAAGTCTTCCAATGAATATTCAGGGAAAGACCCTGATGCTGGGAAAGATTGAAGGCGGGAGGAGAAGGGGGAAGCAGAACATGAGATGGATGGATGGCATCATCGACTTAGTAGACATGAATCTGAGCAAACTCTGGGAGATAGTGAAGGATAGGAAAGCCTGGCATGTTGCAGTCTATGGGGTTGTAAAGATTCAGACATGACTGGGCAACTAAACAACAGCAACAAGAAAATGATAATACAGCATCACTGAATGTCATGTAATGTTAAAGTAGCAAGCAAGTGAATATAAACTACAAAAAAAAAAAAAAAAAGCATTGATAGCAATAGTCTTCAGTTTAATTGAAGATCAAGATACTAGAAAAGGATAAAATCAATACTTCATAATGATTAATACACAAAGCTTCAAGTGTATCCTATGCTGTTCCATGTACAGTATTGTTGAATATTGCAAAGACAATTCTTTGTAAGGCAAAAATAGAACAAACTGGGTTTCCCTTGTAACTTAGTGGTAAAGAATCTGCCTGTGACACAGGGGACATTGGGTCAACCCCTAATTCGGGAAGATCCCACGTGCCTAGGGGAAAACTAAGTGCATGCTCCACAGCTACAGAGTCTACGCTCGAGAGCCCATGCACTGCAACAAGGAAACCACTGCAGTGAGAAGCCCACACATCACAACTAGAGAGTATCCCCACCCATGCAGGAATGAAGACCCAATGCAATCAGAAACAAATGAATTTTAAAAAATACAACACATTTATAATCATAGTGAGGCATATGCCATGGGATAAATCATGCCTCCCTCGCCAATTCATAGGCTGAAGCATAGTCCCCCAGTATATCAGAAAGTGACTGTATTTTTGAGCAAGGGTCTTTAAAGAAACAATTACATGATGTCATATGGGAGAACATTAATTCAATCTGACTAGTATTTTTATAAGAAGAGATTGGACACAGACAAGCACAGTGAGACTCAGAGAAGTAGGGAGAAGACTCATGCAGAAGATGGACACATACAAGCCAAAGAGAAAGGCTTTAAAATAAATTAAACCCTGCTTTTACCTTGATCCTGGGATTGCAGGTCTCTAGAATTGTGAGGAGATAGTCTACTATTTAAACCAGTTAGCTTGTGGCATTTCATATGGCAACCCCAGGAAATTAAGGTAGTACTTGCATATATGCGAATTTTAAAGAAAATCAAGTCCTAATTTTCCCCAGTCATCCCTGAAATAACAGAGACTATATATATTACAAATAAATTTTTAAAAAGGTATTTGAAAAATATTTACCTTTGCAAAAAAATGCAACAATGATAAAAATCTATAGGTTGGTTTAATTAATAGTAGAAGTTATTTTTTCAGTGAATAAAATATGAATTTTGAGTTGGTCCTTTCCATTATTTCTTTGAGTATACAAGTGCTCAAAATAATTTGTTATTGTTCAACTATTACACTGGATTTTTTAGTATAATCTTTAGGAATGCTCCCCTATTCCTCTCACATTATTTAGTTCTTGATCTGTCTCAAATCTAGTTTAGAAAAAAGGGTCAAATCTGTATTCATTTTAAGCACCAGATTCACAAAATAACATATGTGATGTCAGATATTTGAACTTGCATTTCATTAATCCTATGTATACATTCATATACTCTCATTTTTTTAAAATCAAACTAGAAATATTTGTATCTTTTAAGTAAACCCTGGTTGTAATTGATAAGGTGCAACTAAAAACAAAGTTCATATTTCCTCACAGTTCTGGTTTTATAGAATTCTAATACCGCCCCCTCACATTTAAACACATTTAACTAATACTCACATGATACTATTGAATTTTCTTAATCAGTGTATCTTTTAGTGTTAGAAGTCTGCATGTAAATGGAATTGATGTCAAAAGGCCATGTAATTCATTCTTCAGCCCTTGGACAGGAATCTATAAAAAACAGTCCTAAAAGAGATTCAGTAGGAGAGACTGGTGTCACCTTGCATAGGTTATACACATGGTCTGCTTTCAACCATTCATCTCTGTAAAGGAAAAGACACACACACAAAGTAGTGTCTTTTCATTACAGTTTCAAGGCATTTCAGACTGCATCTAAACTAATAGAATCTAATTTGATATCTACACTTTAGGCAAAGTACATAAACAGATTAGCAAAAATGAAAGTATCTCTACAATGATTCAGAACAAAAAGAAAAGAAAGTCAGTGAGAGGTCTACCTTTACCAATTAAGACATGTATCCTAACTTGAACAATGCTCATTCATAGCTCAAATGTCAATCACATCATTCTTAATTTACTTGCACTTGTAATTTGTACAATGAAAAGCATTATCACTATAAAGGAAACTAAAAAACAAAAAAGAAAAGCATGCAAAATGAGTTCACCTTTTGGTTTTCATGTGAGTAGAGCAAATTACTAAATCTATGGTTGCCAAAATGTGCACATATTTGTTAAAGAAGCAGCTGGTAATGTTGTATACAAGCTGTTCTCCAGAAATTAATTGTGAATATTAAGAATAATCCTGACCTGGGTCACAGCTGCACTGATTTATTTTTTTCCTCCTAGACATTTATCAGGCCTGTCTTTTCTTCCACCTAACTGAAATCAGGATGCCTCAGAGTTCATGATGAAAAAGCTGCCAACGTATTATGGACCTGTACAAGTTAGACATCTGTTTAAACTCCATGCTTTGGTCTTTTCATGATTGTAGTATGCCAAATTATGAACACCATATGAAGCATAAAATTGTTCTGGCTCACCTTCTCTTGCAGGTAATTAAAAAGAAAAAGACATTTAAATTATCATATTAAGCAAAATCTAGCAGTTTATATTCAAGTGGTAGAAAGAGGATCAGTGATAAAAGCAAATTAGTGTATGGACAAAACAAATTTGTATGAAGTATATTGTCTTATAGTAGCAAGAAAATTAATCTGAGAAAATTATTTCTAAGGATTTTTGCCCCAGTTATTTTATATTTTAATATATTTTAATCATTTTAAATAAAGCAAACCCTAATATTTTTCCAAATAATAGTATATTTGTTAAAGGTACATAATTTTAATTTTGCTACTTGATATAAAATAAAATACGGTAGACTATCTTTCAAAGTGTGCAATGCAGTGATACTTAACATTGTCTTAAAATCTTCCTGTGTAAAAACAACTGTACCAAAGTTAAAGAGTCTTAGTGAAACTCAATAATAATAGATGTAAAACATCTGGTATATAAAAACCTATAGATTACATATATTGGCTTTGGGAGACATTGGAGAATTGTGTTTAAGAGCATAGTCACTGATTTTATTAAACCAAAATCCTGACCCATGATATTTTTCTTTCTTTTGTAATTTTTCTCTTCAAACTCTTGCAGTATTTCTTAATGTTCACTCTCAATTTTAAACTTTTCTTTCATTCTCAGAGCTCAAAACCGTTGCCTCAAGTTCAGCATATATTTGTGTAGCACAATTTTTAAAAATGACATTAAATGATCTCATTCTCAAACTTTCACCATCAGTTTCCAAAATTGCCTATAATACTCATTCCTTTTCCATTTCATTCCAGTAATATTGAAAGATCTGCCCATAACCTCAGTGAAGGCTAAGTATTTCTGTACTAGCTAGAACTTCCTCTTTCTTATTTCTGATGATCCCTGAATGCATGCATTTAAATTTTTAATTTCAGCTAATTTTGAAAATAATTCTCTCTAGGCCATAATGAAATGACTATCTGTGATTATTTTTAAAGGCATCTTTGCAGTTAGGGGTATAAATATAAAGTCACCTTGGAGTTAGGTAGAACCTAAATCCAATGACTGGAATCTTAATAAGAGAAAGGAGAGGTAGATTTAGACAGATGCACAGAGGGAAAAATGCCCTTGGAAGAGGAGGCAGAGATCGGAACTATGCTGATACAAAGGAACGTCTGAGGCCACCAGAAATTGGGAAGATTCTTTCCTAGAGCTTTTAGACACCTGTGAGAGAGCATTTCTCTTGTGATAATCTACTCATTTGTGACAATTTTTTATGGCAACTCCAAGGAAACAATCCACTCCAGTATATTGCCTGGAAAATCCCATAGACAGAGGAGCCTGGAAGGCTACAGTCCATGGGGTCGCAAAGAGTCGGACACGACTGAGCGACTTCACTTCATTTAACTTCAAGGAAACTAATATATCCATGATCTTTCATAAATTCACTATAAAAAATAAAAAGAAAAAATTATCTCAAATTTATTTTTCCTCTGTCCTTCTCCTGCATGGCTGGAAAAAATGACCTACTATGCAGACTGGATCCGTTTGAATTCAGGATCTGCAAGATGAAATAAACCTTTAGCTGGCTCAGCAAAGTACTCCATTTCTTTGATAAATAGCTATAAAATCACTTTCACATCCCCCAAGGGATAGTTAATATCACTTTTTCTCTTTCCAAATCTTTCATTCCCTTTCATCACTTCACTTTCAGCTAATGGCTGAAATAGCCAAAAATGGACAGAAATCATATAAATTCTCTACCCATAAATACAATAGACTGCTAATCTGTGCTCCTTCTGTTTTCTTCTATTTCTATGATGAGATTTATCCTCTTTCTATCAAAAATTAGTCACTACATTGTATCCTGGGTGCCATAGCCTTTTTATTTTTAATTTTTTTAAGTAAGTTTTTATTCTGTTTTAAAAGTTGTTTTCCATTTACTTATTACAAAATATTGGCTAGATAGCCCATGCTGTACAACACACCCTTGTGCCTCTCTCATACCCAATAGTTTGTACCGCCCATGTCCCCCACCTTTATCTTGGCCGCCCTCCCCACTGGCTGTACCCATTTTATTTTTTCAGAGATTTTTCCTCTCTGGTGAACTCATCATTGATTGTAGTGAATCACATTAGGGCTTCTCCACATTTGAGTTTCCCTGGTGGCTGAGATAGTATAGACTGCCTGCAGTGTAGGAGACCCCAGTTTGATCCCTGGGTTGGGAAGATCCCTAGAGAATGGAATGGAAACCCACTCCAGTCTTCTTGCCTGGAGAATCCCATGGACAGAGGAGCCTGGTGGGCTACAGTCCATGGGGTTGCCAAAGGTGGGGGTGTGACTGAGTGACTGGCACTCACTTTGCCACATCTTTTCTTCAAACACAGCCTATTTTCTCTGTTTCTCTTTGTAGGCAGGCTTTTCAAAACCTTTTTCTTCTGACTTATTCTTTCTCCAACCCTTTTTCAGATTCTTCACAGTTTTCATAGATGTTTGTTCTGGTAAATAGTATTGCTAGAAAAATGTTCCTCTTTTGAATGAACAATGAAAGTATATATTCTTGATTTTTGCCCAACTGTCTGATGCTCCTTCACAGACATGTTTGAGTTACTCTTTCTTGCCTAACCAAATGTAAAGGGGATAATTTGCTTGAGAGTACTTTTTTTTCTGTCATTTTTTTGTCATAACCAATGATGTCTAAATGTAAACACCTCACCCAAGTTTCTCATATACTTACAATAGTAATTTGTTATCTCCACTAGCAAACCCCACCATATTAATCCTAAACCTCTCAGGCTCTTTTGTAGAAGAGTTTTTGTCTGATTTTTTCATCATGAAATTCTAGGACTTCAGAGTATAACTAGCACAGAGTATTCAATAAATCCTTTGAGTTAAAAGTGGGCTCTACAATTTTAAAAAGGACAGTAAATTGAGAATGAAACGGTAAAGATTTGTTTAGTTGTGTCTAGCTCTTTTCGACTCCATGGACTGTAGACCGCCAGCCTGTTCTGTCCTTCGTATTCGCAAGACAAGAACACTGGAGTGGGTTGCCATTCCTTCCTCCAGGGGATCTTCCTGACCCAGGGATTGAACCTAGGTCTCCTGTACTGCAGGCAGATCCCTTACCATCTGAGCTACCAGGGAAGTCCAAACTGATAATAAACAATAAGTTCATTGAGCAAACTTTAGTAGTCATTAAAGTGAGATTTTATATAATGATTAAATGTTAGTTTTGAAAATTTTTAAATATTTATAAAATAATATTTAGATTATTTATAAAATAATTATTGAAGAGTTATCTTTATTATCTTTTGAAATTGTTGATGTGGCTCAAAGCTTCTATTTTTAGGCAACAGATCCACTTTTTTTTTTTGCACTATTTCTCCTGGAGACCTCTAACCTGATGACTCTGATGTTACAATCAATACTAGGATTCTCAAAATAGACATTTTGTTCCATATATGTAAATATTTAAATTGTTGATTTGAAGCAGTGTATCTATAAAGTGCTGAAGTTCAACAGATCAAGAAATAGGGTCAGCAAACCATTGCCTGTGTCAGGTTTCAATTTTTTTATATAATTCAAGGCAGTGAATATCTTCATGTTTTGTATTAAAAAAAAGACAAAAATAAAAAGTCAGACTTTCATGGTATTGCCAAAACCTTTTAGAACTTGATATTAAGGACAGAAAGATGAATGTGTATAGTTGCAATGGGATAAATAAAAAGAGCATAGGAGTGTTTATATATAAATTTACATAAATGTAAATGTTTATATATACATTTCATACTTCTGTGTGCATGCTCAGTCATGTCCCCCTTTTGCAACCCCAAAGACTGTAGCCCACCAGGCTCCTCTGTCCATGGAATTTTGCAGGAAAGAATACTGGAGTGGGTTGCCATTTCATGCTCCAGGGGATATTCCCAATCCAGTAATCAAACCTGTGTCTTTTGTACTTCCTGCTTTGGCAAGGGGATTTTTTTCCCACTGCACCACATGGGAAGCCTGTGTGTGTGTGTGTGTGTGTGTGTGTGTGTGTGTGTTTGTATAATGTTTTAAATGCTGCAAACTGAATGAATGATGAAAGTGTGTGTGTATATATACATATATATATATACACACACATATATATACATATACATATATACATATATATGTATACATATACATACATACACATACATATACATATACATGCATATACAGAGTAGCCTACCAGGCTCCTCTGTCCATGAGATTTTCCAGGCAATAGTCCTGGAGTGGATTGCCATTTCCTTCTCCAGGGAATCTTCCCAACCCAGGGATCGAACCCGGGTCTCCCATATTGTAGACAGACGCTCTACCATCTGAACCACCAGAGAAGTCCTATACATATATATATACATATATACAATATATCTTTGTGTGTATATATGTCACATTTTAAATGCTACAAGCTTATTTTTAAGTTTAACATAAAAACCTGGAGACCCTGTGATTATCTGTTTGATCCCTAAACTTGACTATAAGAAACAGTACTTTAAGCCCATACAGTTCCCGTAAAAGGAGCATATGCTTCTCTTTTACTGAGTCCTAAAGGAGTACTGACTAAAGTGGGTGTCCGGGGCAGTGGGAATGCTGATGGAAAGGGAACAGTGTTCTCTAAGACACAGATATCCTGGGAAGACAAAGATAGAGGACGGCGTCAACTGCCTCCTGAGTGAGGGCCATGTAAAATTATCATGACAATCCTTCCCTAGACCTGACATGAACTAAGATTTCCACCTGTTTGGGACACAATGATAAAGAGTAAGATAACATAAAATGATGTCAAGCATGATGTTTTAATCATGTTAATAAAGATATTTAATCTCATTCACCACTTATATATGCCCCTAGCACATATAATTGCTGAGTAGAATCAACTCAAGAACTAACACCAACAAGATACTTCAGCGAATAGGATTAGAAACCAGGTTATTTTACACACCATCTGAGTGCTTTTTTTCATAATGCAAAGTTATTCAGTTCAATTCAGTTGCTCAGTTATGTCCAATTCTTTGTGACCCCAGGGACTGCAGCACGCCAGGCTTCCCTATGCATTGTATATGCTAAATTCTTAGCCCTTAGTTCAATATTTCCTCGTTAATAATTTTATATTAAGATATAGTTTATTGACAAGTTATACAAATGTTATGCTATTCTTGATTTTTTTAAATATGGAGTTCTTTTAGATGATATTGTAAAAATTTTATAATGTTAGAGTAAACTATTTAGTATCTCCATAGTCTCTAAAAAGAATTCCTTAAAAACTGAAACTCAATTTATTGGCATCTGAAAAGTTAGTTTCATTGGGATATTCATAACCTGAAGAATGTGAAAATAAACGTTGAAGCCAAAATAAAAGGCAGGGAGAATGAAGCTTTGCAGTCAGGGTAACCATTAAAATGTTGGCTATTCACAGTCTCCTTAACTATTGATATATTTGTGTTATTCTTATTTTTGACTATTTTTCCTTATTATGCTTATTTTTATGTGTTTGTTTAATTTAGTTATATACATAGGGCTAGCATTTTTACTGCTTTTGTTCCTAGATAGCAACTACAAAGTAATAAAACAGAAATATAATATTATTGAAAACAAAGACAGATTTAAGAATTGGAAGTCCCTGTTGAAGTCATAATTGGTTTATGTTTTATAATGCTTTATTTTCCCTAAAACAAAATACATTTATTTAATAGTGTTTGTTTATGTTTATGTGTTTATTAATATCTCACCTTATTTCATAGAACACATTAGGTAGCTAAATGTACTCAGTTGTAAACCAAAGTAGAGTATGTAGGAAGCACAAAATACCATCATCCAAATGAGCATAAAAGCACCATGCTTAAATTCTTTAATCCATTCTATTACAATAATACTCAGCAACCCCCGAATACTGAACCACAGTCATTAATTATCGATGTCCTTTTTGTAGTTTCAAATGGAAAAATGGTTATCTTCTTAAATATTTGTAGAACTATAAACAAAGTGGCTTAAATACAGAGCATTAAGGCTATTCTTTGACTCCTCAGGGTAAATGGATTAGGAACTCAGAACAGCTATCACACTGTAAGTCACAAATCCTGATTTTTGGCTGTTGTTAAAAATGTCCATTTGTGCTATTCACTTTAATTTCCCATATGAATAATGCAAAGTAGGCTTTAGAAAATGAAAAGGACATTTATTACAGCAGGAGAGGGACTGAATGCTGTCAATCATCAGAATCTTAATTATAAGAGAACAGTACTTTATTAATACTGAAAGATATATCTAATACTTTATCTGTTTAGAGTTTACAATGAATTAGTCTCCATAATTATTATTAAGAAAATTATTCGTTCTACTTCAAATAGAGAACATGAACTGTGAATTTGCACTGGTAAAATTGCTATCAAAATATTAAAACAATTCAATTCATTTAGTCAAATATTTAGAGTTTTTTATATGGTGAAGGAATGTGTTTATGTATGTTTGTGTATGTGTATATGGATTTTGATATCAAACTTATACTAAATAGTTTTTGTGAAATGATGTGATCCATAGCTAGAATTATTTGTTATCCTGGTTTTATCTCATATAAACAGATTGTGGCTCAGCTGAAGAATCCACCTGCAATGCAGGCGACCTGGGTTTGATCCCTAGATTGGGAAGATCTCCTGTAGAAGGGAAAGGCTACCCACTCCAGTATTCTGGCCTGGAGAATTGCAAGGACTGTATAACCCATGGAGTTGCAAAGAGTCAGACAACTAAACAACTTTCACTTTCAAACAGATTACAATTCTTATACTTTTATGGAGGTGGTTCAAAATACTTTTTTGTGTGTATAAGCACAATTCTAATCATATTAACTACTACAAAAAGGTGAAGAAGTGGAAAAATAGACAAGAACCAAATTAAAACCTCTGTTTGATTTAATAAAACCAGTTTATAGTGACAAAATATTTTGATACCGATAGGATAATTCCAAAATACACTTGATAAAATATTTCATTACATTCTTCAGCATATTTCTAAACATATAGATATACTCACTCCAGTTTTCCTACCTGGATAATTCCATGGACAGAGGAGTCAGACAAAGAGTTGGATGGGACTGAAGTGACTGTAACACACACATAACAGTTAAAGAGCTATCACCAATAATTAAATAGTTAAGCACTATTTATTTATATTTGGGCTTCCTGATAGCTCAGTAGGTAAAGAACCTGCCTGAAATGCAGGAGAACTGGGTTTGATCCCTGGGTAGGGAAAATCCACTGGAGAAGGGAAAGGCTACCCACTCCAATATTTTGGCCTAGAGAATTCCATGGACTGTATAGTCCATGGTGTCACAAAAAGTTGAATACAACTAAGTGACTTTCTCTAATCTCTATTTTGAAAGTGATAATGTGATTCACTAAAATATAATGATTGTAACTAAAGTTCATTTCCAAATCCATTTTGTATCTTGCTCTCTGTGGTTCCTTTTTATCTGCACTCTATATTCGGTCTTGGTATTTTCCTCAAGGTCCTTCCTTGAATTTCTCTCTCTCCCTTAACTCTGGGTGTGTGTTTTATGTTCTATCTTATCTCTTGATTATTTCCACAGTTTTTCTATACCTTTCTCTTACTCTTTCTTTCTTAATACCAGTTTTTCTCAAATTGAAAGTGAATAGCTATATATGTTTAATGGAAACAAGTCTGTAGTTATATTGAGAATAATTAATCTCATGGATTTTGAAGAAGAAACAATCTAGCACATCAGTTTGTTGTTGTTCAGTCACTCAGTCGTGTCTGACTCTATGTGACCCCATGGACTATAGCACACCATGCTTCCCTGTCCTTCACTATCTGCTGGGGTTTGTTCAAATTCATGTCCATGGAGCAGTGGCTGCATGGGCACAAGAGGGCCTTCTGCTAAATTGCTTCAGTTGTGTCCGACTCTGTGTGACCCCATAGATGGCAGCCCACCAGGCTACCCTGTCCCTGGGATTTTCAAGGCAAGAACATTGGAGTGGGTTGCCATTTCCTTCTCTAATGCATGAGAGTGAAAAGTGAAAGTGAAGTCACTCAGTCGTGTCCAACTCTTTGCGATCCCATGGACTGTAGCCCACTAGGCTCCTCTGTCCATGGGATTTTCCAGGCAGGAGGGCCTAGACGAGCTTTTCCACCTTCAAGGTCAAGAGGGGTGGTGATGAGGAGATACTCGTCATCCAAGGTAAGGAGCAGTGGTTGCACTTTGCTGGGGCAGCCATGAAGAGATACCCCACCCCCAAGGGAAGAGAAACCCAAGTTAGATGGTAGGTGTTGCAAGAGGGCATCAGAGGGCAGACACACTGAAACCATACTCACAGAAAACTAGTCAATGTAATCACACTAGGACCACAGCCTTGTATAACTCAATGAAACTAAGCCATACCCATGGGGCAACCCAAGACAGGCGGGTCATGGTGGACAGGTCTGACAGAAAGTGGTCCACTGGAGAAGGGAATGGCAAACCACTTCAGTATTCTTGGCTTGAGAACCCCATGAACAGTATGAAAAGGCAAAATGATAGGATACTGAAAGAAGTACTCCCAAGGTCAGTAGGAGCCCAACACGCTACTGGGGATCAGTGGAGAAATAACTCCAGAAAGAATGAAGGGATGGAGCCAAAGCAAAAACAATACCCAGTTGTGCGTGTGACTGGTGATAGAAGCAAGATCCAATGCTGTAAAAAGCAAAATTGCGTAGGAACCAGGAATGTCAGGTCCATGAATCAAGGCAAATTGAAAGTGGTCAAACAAGAGATGGCAAGAATGAATGTCGACATTCTAGGAATCAGCGAACTAAAATGGACTGGAATGGGTGAATTTAACTCAGATGACCATCATATCTACTGCTGCAGGCAGGAATCCCTCAGAAGAAATGGACTAGCCATCATGGTCAACAGAAGAGTCAGAAATTTAGTACTTGGATGCAATCTCAAAAACGACAGAATGATCTCTGTTCATTTCCAAGGCAAACCATTCAATATCACAGTAATCCAAGTCTTTGCTCCAACCAGTAACACTGAAGAAGCTGAAGTTCGATGGTTCAATGAAGGCCTACAAGACTTTTTAGAACTAACACCCAAAATGATGTCCTTTTCATTATAGGGGACTGGATTGCAAAAGTAGAAAGTCAAGAAACACCTTGAGTAACAGGCAAATTTGGCCTTGGAATATGGAATGAAGCAGGGCAAAGGCTAATGGAGATCTACCAAGAGAACACACTGGTCATAGCATACACCCTCTTCCAACCACACAAGAGAAGACTACACATGAACATCACCAGATGGTCAACACTGAAATCAGATTGATTATATTCTTTGCAGCCAAAGATGGAGAAGCTTATACAGTCAACAAAAACAAGACCAGGAGCTGACTGTGGCTCAGATCATCAGCTCCTTATTGCTAAATTCAGACTGCAATAAAAGAAAGTAGGGAAAACCACTAGACCATTCAAGTATGACCTAAATCAAATCCCTTATGACTATACAGTGGAAGTGAGAAGTAGATTTAAGGGCCTAGATCTGATAGATAAAGTGCCTGATGAACTATCGACTGAGGTTCGTGACATTGTACAGGAGACCAAGATCAAGACCATCCCCATGAAAAGAAATGCAAAACAGCAAAAGGGCTGTCTGCCATTTTGGCAATTTAATCTCTGGTTCCTCTGCTTTTTCTAAAACCAGCTTGAACATCTGGAAGTTCACCGTTCACGTATTGCTGAAGCCTCACTTGGAGAATTTTAAGCTATACTTTGCTAGCGTGTGAGATGAGTGCAATTGTGCAGTAGTTTGAACATTTTAGTCCGTCTAGTCAAAGGCTATGGTTTTTCCTGTGGTCATGTATGGATGTGAGAGTTGGACTGTGAAGAAAGCTGAACACTGAAGAATAAATGCTTTTGAACTGTGGTGTTGAAGAAGACTCTTGAGAGTCCCTTGGACTGCAAGGAGATCCAACCAGTCCATTCTGAAGGAGATCAGTCCTGGGATTTCTTTGGAAGGAATGATGCTAAAGCTGAAACTCCAGTACTTTGGCCACCTCATGTGAAGAGTTGACTCATTGGAAAAGACTCCAATGCTGGGAGGGATTGGGGGCAGGAGGAGAGGGGACAACAAAGGATGAGATGGCCTGATGGCATCACTGACTCGATGGACATGAATCTGAGTGAACTCCAGGTGTTGGTGATGGACAGCGAGGTCTGGCGTGCTGCGATTCATGGGTTCGCAGAGTCGGACAGGACTGAGTGGCTGAACTGAACTGAATCTTCAAAATCATCCTACAATGTAGGTGTTGTTATTATCATTTTATATGACAAATCACCTACATAAAAGAACTTTTGAGTTAGGCTAAAAAATATTTCCAGTTTCTCTGTTTTATTGTTTAGATATATTTGACTTATAACTCTGTTGACTTGATAAACTTTTATCTTGCAATATGATTACAGTATAATCTAGCTAATGTCTTATTACATTATTATTTTTATGACAATAACATTTAAGATCTAGTCTCAGAAACTTTCAAGTATGTTTTACAGTACTGTTAACTATAATCACCATGCTGTATGTTAGATCCGAAAAATGTACTCATCTTCTAGAATGACTGTGTACCTTTTGACCAACATCTTCCAAATTTTCCCACGACCTAACCCCATGGTAACCACCATTCTACTCTCTGTTTCTATGAATTTAGCTTTTTAAATTCCACATATATTATATTTATATTTATATAAAATATATCAAACAGCATTTGTCTTCTCTGTCTGACTTATTTCACTTATCCTAATGCCCACAACTTTAATCTACATTGTACACAGTTTAGGATTTCTTTCTTTCTCATAGCTGGCAATATTTCATTAATAATATCCCATATATGTATATGTGGAGACATTTTAACAATATGAGTTTTTCTGATCAGTGAACATGGAATACACTTCCATTTGCATATTCTTCAATTTCTTTCCAAATGTTTGTGGTTTTTATTGCATAGACCTTTCACTTCCTTGATTAAATTTATCCTTAAGAATTTCATTCTTTTTCATGCAACTATAAAAGGGATTTTTCTTGATTTCTCTTTATGACTGTTTGTTTTTAGTGCTTAGAAATGCAATAAAGAGTAAAGAAACTGAATCAGGAATTTAAAACTTACCAACAAAGACACCCCAGGACCACATGGCTTTACTGGTGAATGATTTTTCTCAAATTCTTCCAAAATTTGAAGAGGAAAGAACATTACCAAATTTATTCTATGAGATCAGCAGTAACCTGATGCAAAAGTCTAAAATTATAAGAAAATAAAATTAAGATCAATATTCCTAATATATGTAAATGCAAAAAATCTCAACAAAAGAACAACAACACATATTAATGACATCAATACACCATGATCAAGTAAGATTTATTCCTTGAAATCAAAGATGGTTCAAAATGTATAAATTAATAGATGTGATATGTCATTTTAATAGAGATGAAAATGTTATTACCATCTCTATAGATGCATAAAAGCATTTGACTACATATAAAATTTTCCTTTGCAAATTTCAGCAAACTGGATATAAAGGAACATACCCCAACATAATACAGGCCATATATAACAAACCCACAGTAAACATAATAGGTAATGTTGAAATTGTGAAGGCTTTCCCTCTAAGATCAGGTCTACTCACACCATTCTTAGACTTTAAGTTCTAGCTACAGGAATCAAGCAAGAAAAATAAAAAAAAAAATAAAATCACTCAAACCATAAAGAAAGAAGTAAAATTGTCTTTATGATCTTATATATATAAATAATAAAGACTCAATCAAAAACTTTTGAGACTAGTTAACAAATTCAGTTAAGTGACATGATATAAAATCATTATCCAATTATTCTTAAATGCTCAAATTATTAGACTATAAGCACTTAATAAGCTCATTTGCAGATGATTATCATTTTGAATATATGCTGATAGCAAGCCAGAAGTCTATTATATGGCTTTCTTTCACAATAACTTGTAACTTATTTATATGTACAAAAAAATTTATAGCTCCTGTTCTAGTAAGAAGTTCCCATAGATTCATAAAAAGTCAAATAATATGTGTAACTATTCAATTTTATTACGTGTTGTTGATATTCAGTCACTAAACTGTATCCGACTCTGTGTAACCCCATGGACTGCAATACACCAGCCTCTCCTTTTACCTTCAATCTTTCCCAGCATCAGAGTCTTTGCCAATGAGACAACTCTTCCCATCAGGTGGCCAAAGTATTGGAGCTTCAGCTTTAGCATCAGCCCTTCCAATGAATTTGGGCTCCATTGTTAAGATGTTGACAATGAGGGAAGTTATGCATGCATGAAGGAATCAAGTCTGAGAAATCTTTGTACCTTCCTCTCAATTTTCTTGTTAATCTAACAATGCTCTAAAAGTAAAATATTTTGAAAAAAACAATGGAATTAAGAGAAAATATTTACAATCCTTATATGCAGCAAATAGTTTAAATCAATAATTTATATGCAGAATATTGATTCTGAAATCAATAACCAAAAGAAAAACATTTACATCTCAATTGGCAAATTCTTGAATAAACATGTCTTGACCAGACATGGTCAATAAATAGATGAAAAGTTATCCAATATCATTAGGTATCAGTAAATTTCAGGAAAAAAAACTTGCCATAAGATATAATTTCATTTTACCAGAAAGAAAGAAGGTAAATAACCATATAATAGTGACAAATATGTAGAACAAATGAAATTCTTCTAAATTGCTAATAGAGATTTATCTGGTATAACCACTCTGGACAGATTTTGGCAGATTTTTATAAAATTTAAGAACTATCTATCTTATAAATCAAGGAATTTATTTTCCCAAACAAATGAAATTCCACAAAAACTTACACAATTATATTTATTCCACTTAAATAATAATAATAATAATAATAACTGTAAATAACCCAGTTGTTTATCACCTGGAAGCTGTATTTTTAAAATTGCAAAGAGTGTGTATTATAGTATAATTCATATTGCTCTATTAATTTTTGAAAATGATACAAGTTGACTGTATCTACAACATAACTCAATAGTAACATGACTTTATATAAAGACACCATTTTAAATGAAAGAATCCAGATACAAATAAATATATTCTGTTCAATTACTTTTATATGTGAAAATCAGAAATAAGCAAACTAATTGCCAAGCATAGGAAGGAGAATAGTGGTTACCTGAAAAGAGTTAATACTAGGGACTGAGTAGAATGTGGAATGAAGACACTTTTAGGATAATGAAACTATTTATTAAGTTAATAGAAGTAGTGATATACTTTTATACAAATCCCACAAATGATTGTACTCTTTGATCTGTACATTTCACTCTCTGTATATTTTGCCTCAATAAGAATATTTGAGAGTGTATATATATATAGATATACACATACACATATATATATAAATATTTATTTTATATTTATATAACATAAATGTATATATAATATATGCATATAAGTATATAAATTTTGAACTATACACAGATGTAGATCTAGATAGAAATTTATAAATGTGCTAATTCACTTTAGTCATGTCCGACTCTTAGTGACCCTATGGACTGTAACCCTACAGTCTCCTCTGTCCATGGAATTGTCTAGACAAGAATACTGGAGTAGGTTGCCATGTCCTCCTCCAGGGAATCTTCCCTATTCAGGGACTGAACCAGCATTTCTTATCTCCTGCTTTGCCAGGTGGATTCTTTACCACTAGCACCCCCTGGGAAACACAAATATTTGATATATGTGTATATAAATACTGTCAAAGGGGCCAACATTACCTTTGTTCTTCACATATTTTTGTGTATGTGTATATATGTGGGTGGGTGTGCTAATCAAGTAGACTATAAGAGTATGATGATGACCCAGTGATTTATCTATACTTGATAATAATGATACTCAGACCACAAAGTTCATGTATACACCTAGTGACAAAAACTCTGAACATTTTGGAATTGGAGTTGCAGTGACCAAGACTTTGAGTTCTGTTCTTTGGAGAAGTGTGTGTGTTCTCTCTGCAAGAGGAAGTAAAAAAAAATTACTGATTGCCAGAATATAAGGCTTTGACAGAGACAAAATTCTACTTAATCATTTTTTTTTTTTTACTTTTCCTTCTTGTTGTCCTTAGACAACAGTTTCCAGCTTTTTTGCTGTTGTTAGTTGAGACCAGATGACTGAGATCAGTCTAATGCAATATGGATGCAAGTAAGTAAAGTATCAGATAGCATATTAAAAAGTAGAGACATCACTTTGCAAACAAAGGTCCATACAGTCAAACTACAGTTTATCCAGTAGTCATGTATGCATGTGAGAGTTGAACTATACAGAAAGCTGAAAGCTGAGGAACTGATGCTTTCTAATTGTGGTACTGGAGGAGACTCTTGAGAATCACTTGGACTACAAGGAGATCAAGCCAGTCAATACTAAAGGAAATCAATCCTGAAAATTCATTGGAAGAATTGTTGCTGATACCGAAGCTCCAATGATTTGGTTAACTGATGCAAAGAGCTGACTCACTGAAAATGACCTTTATGCTGGGAAAGATTGAAGGCAGAGGAGAAGGAGGTGACAGATGATGAGATAGTTAGATATCATCACGGACTCAATGGACATGAGTTTGAGAAAATTTCAAGAGATAGTGAAGGACAGAGGAGGCTGGCATGCTGCACTTCCATGGAGTTGAGAAGAGCTGGAGATGACTTATTGGCTAAACAGCAACAAAGCAAGGCATTGCTTTTATACCAGGGTTTAATACCTCTTTGTGATTCTCTATACTTCTTTGCTTTTCTTGTTGGATGCAAATGATCTAGCACTGGTTCTGATGCCCAAGAAATGACAAAGCTATACAAAAGAACAATTGTGAGCCCCTGAATGAGATGCTTAAGAAGTTATTTTAATGATTCCTGTATTCTACAAAGGGCTGTCATATCAGAAAGAAGAAGATATGTGTCATGTATTTTTGAAGTTTATATGTCAATAACTTTGAAATAAGTGAGAAATTTTACATTTTAGTTTAATTTTTCCTTTTATAAATGTTTACTGTTACGGGGTGTGTGTGTGTGTGTGTGTGTGTGTTAGTGGAGAAATAACTCCAGAAAAAATGAAAGGATGGAGCCAAAGCAAAAACAATACACAGCTGTGGATGTGACTGGTGATAGGAGCAAGTTCCGATGCTGTAAAGAGCAACATTGCATAGAAACCTGGAATGCCAGGTCCATTAATCAAGGCAAATTGGAAGTGGTCAAACAGGAGATGGCAAGTGTGAACGTCAACAGTCTAGGAATCAGTGAACTAAAATGGACTGGAATGTGTCAATTTAACTCATACGACCACTATATCTACTACTGCAGGCAGGAATCCCTCAGAAGAAATGGAGTAGCCATCATGGTCAACAAAAGAGTCTGAAATGAAGTACTTGGATGCAATCTCAAAAATGACAGAATGATCTCTGTTTGTTTCTAAGGCAACCCATTTAATAAAACATTAATCCAAATCTATGTCCCAACCAGTAACACTGAAAAGCTGAAGTTGAACGGTTCTATGAAGACCTACAAGACCTTTCAGAACTACACCCAAAAAAGATGTCCTTTTCATTATAGGGGACTGGAATGCTAAAGTAGGAAGTCAAGAAACACCTCGAGTAACAGGCAAACTTGGCCTTGCAGTGTGGAATGAAGCAGATCAAAGACTAAATGAGTTTTGCCAAGAAAATACACTGGTCATAGCAAACACCCTCTTGCAACAACACAAGAGAAGACTCTACACATGGACATCACCAGATGGTCAACACCGAAATCAGATTGACTATATTCTTTGCAGCCAAAGATGGAGAAGCTCTATACAGTCAAAAAAACAATACCAGGGGCTAACTGTGGCTCAATTCGTGAACTCCTTATTACCAAATTCAGACTCAAGTTGAAGAAAGTATGGAAAACCGTTAGACCACTCAGGTATGACCTAAATCAAACCCTTATGATTATACAGTGGAGTGAGAAATAGATTTAAGGGCCTAGATCTGATAGATAGATAGTGCCTGATGAACTATGGTATGAAGTTTGTGACATTGTACAGGAGACATGGATCAAGATCATCCCCATGGAAAAGAAATGCAAAAAAGCAAAATGGCTGTCTGGGAGGCTTTACAAATAGTTGTGAAAAGGAGAGAAGGAAAAAGCCAAGGAGCAGAGGAAAGATATAAGCATCTGAATGCAGAGTTCCAAAGAATAGCAAGAAGAGATAAGAAAGCCTTCCTCAGCAATTAATGCAAAAAATAAAGGAAAAGAACAGAATGGGAAAGACTAGAGATCTCTTCAAGAAAATTAGAGATACCAAGGGAACATTTCATGCAAAGATGGGCTCAATAAAGGACAGAAATGGTATGGACCTAACAGAAGCAAAGATATTAAGAAGAGATGACAAGAATACACAGAAGAACTGTACAAAAAGATCTGCACGACCCAGATAATCACGATGGTGTGATCACTCATCCAGAGCCAGACATCCTGGAATGTGAAGTCAAGTGGGCCTTAGAAAGCATCACTACGAACAAAGCTAATTGATGTGATGGAATTCCTACTGAGCTATTTCAAATCCTGAAAGATGATGCTGTGAAAGTGCTGCATTCAATATGTCAATAAATTTGGAAAACTCAGCACTGGCCACAGGACTGGAAAAAGGTCACTTTTATTCCAATCCCAAAGAAAGGCAATACCAAAGAATGCTCAAACTACTGCACAATTGCACTCATCTCACACGCTAGTAAAGTAATGCTCAAAATTCTCCAAGTCAGCCTTCAACAATACATGAACCGTGAACTTCCTGATGTTCAAGCTGGTTTTAGAAAAGGCAGAGGAACAAGAGATCAAATTGCCAACATCTGCTGGATCATGGAAAAAGCAAGAGAGTTCCAGAAAAAAAACATCTATTTCTGCTTTATTGACTATGCCAAAGCCTTTGACTGTGTGGATCACAATAAACTGTGGAAAATTCTGAAAGAGATGGGAATACCAGACCACCTGACCTGCCTCTTGAGAAATCTGTGTGCAGGTCAGGAAGCAACAGTTAGAACTGGACATGGAACAACAGACTGGTTCCAAATAGGAAAAGGAGTATGTTAAGGCTGTATATTGTCACCCTGCTTATTTAACTTCTATGCAGAGTACGTCATGAGAAACGCCAGACTGGAAGAAGCACAAGCTGGAATCCAGATTGCTGGGAGAAATATCAATAACCTCAGATATGCAGATGACAACACCCTTATGGCAGAAAGTGAAGAGGAACTAAAAATCCTCTTGATGAAAGTGAAAGAGGAGAGTGAAAATGTTGGCTTAAAGCTCAACATTCAGAAAACGAAGATTGTGGCATCCGGTCTCATCACTTTATGAGAAATAGATGGAGAAACAGTGGAACCAGTGGCAGACTTTATTTTGGAGGGTCCAAAATCACTGCAGATGGTGACTGCAGCCATGAAATTAAAAGACACTTACTCCTTGGAAGAAAACTTATGACCAACCTAGAGAGCATATTCAAAAGCAGACACATTACTTTGCCGACTAAGGTCCGTCTAGCCAAGGCTATGGTTTTTCCTGTGGTCATGTATGGATGTGAGAGTTGGACTGTGAAGAAGGCTGAGCACTGAAGAATTGATGCTTCTGAACTGTGGTGCTGGAGAAGACTCTTGAGAGTGCCTTGGACTGCAAGGAGATCCAACCAGTCCATTCTAAAGGAGATCAGCCCTGGGATTTCTTTGGAAGGAATGATGCTAAAGCTGAAACTCCAGTACTTTGGTCACCTCATATGAAGAGTTGCCTCATTGGAAAAGACTTTGATGCTGGGAGGGATTGGGGGCAGGAGGAGAAGGGGACAACAGAGGATGAGATGGCTGGATGGCAGCACTGACTTGATGAACGCGAGTCTAAGTGAACTCCGGGAGATGGTGATGGACAGGGAGTCCTGGCGTGCTGCGATTCATGGGGTTTCAAAGAGTCAGACATGATGGAGCAACTGAACTGAACTGTGTATTTATATATATATATATATATATATATATATACACACACACTCTCTCAAATATTCTTATTTGAGGCAAAATTTACAGAGAGTGAAATGTACAGATCTAACAGTACAATCATTTGTGTTATTTGTATAAAAATATATCACTACATATATATATATATATATGTATATATATATACACACATACACACACATATGTATATATTTGAGTATATGTATGTATCTATAAAGTCTATATAGTTAAACAAAATGCATTGTCATCTGTATAGGTTTGTGATTTTTCTTTAAGCAAATTCAACTATTTTTGTTTCTTATCGATAGGCAATATATAATATTTTTCACAGAAAATGCAGACTTTACATAAAAATCAATACTACTTTAATGGCCAAAGAGACACTTGTTTTAATCTATATAACCAATGGAGAAGTTTTCAAAATGAAATTTCAGTAGAAATTTCAATAGAAAGTCAGTGGCTTTCTATGTACTATTTAGATCTATGCTCTTTTTTTCTGTGATTTAAATGTGTAAACTCTCACCAATTCCCCCATACACCTATTTCTACTATTTAAAAAGTTTATCAGGAGCTAGTTTTATGAGTGTCACACTTTGCCAAATTTATAGAAACACTAATGTCTTCTCTATTGGAGCTCCGAAAAAGAATGTCAAATCCAAAGTAATTACACTAGGATAAGCATGATACCTCATGCCAGACAATTTTTTAAACAGAGAAGACTCCAGAATGTGGCTACTTGCTTTGCCAGTCAAATGGAGATGCACTCCTAGGTAGCTTATGGAGGCTGATTTGCGGAGAAGCATCCACAAACTTGCCTCTATGCCATTTATGACTATGGTCATGTGTTTAGTTAAGGAATTTCACACCATAGAAATATACCTGCACATGTGATACTTTGATCATGAAAAAAGTTATTTTGCAGTATGAGAAATGACTGAGCAAAAATAAATGCTGTATCAGAGGTTTGATAAAGGGGGCAAGGTAGCAACTTTGGCTTGTCTAGTCAATGTCTAAACTCTAGGTCTTTTGAGATGCACATAAATACATTTTCATGAAAATTGCAGAAGGGTCATATACCTATTTTGGTCATCATAGTAAGCAATGAAATATGTTGGCAACCAAAACATCCATGAATCTGAAAATTAAAAAAAAAAATTGGTATTTTAATTACTTTTATATAATTATTATAAACCATGTTGTTCGAAATATAGTGAACTATAGTGACCAAATTGATTGATTTTTGTTTCTAACATTTATTATAAACCAGCATTGAAAATGTCCAAGATTAGAGAAGAAAGCTTTTATGTGCCAATCTATATACAAGAGGTTTCATCTTCTGTTGCTATGACTACAGCCAGTGCAATTCATGCTGTAGTTGATTTTGACTCAGTTTATATCCAAAATGTCTACATTCCATTTCAAGTAAGAATAATATCAGTTAACTTAGACATTGATTTCCAACAAAAGTGCATAAATGAAGCCCTAGATTAAAAAGAAATACAATATTCAAATAAGAAGGGAGTACTTTCCATCAATTTATTTCAAAAGCACTGGATGAATTTTACGAAAATAATGAAGGAAATATAAGCATAGACTTATCTCAAAGTAGTTGTAGCTATGGGGTACACTCAGCGTGGGCAGCTAGACTCAATTATTTTCAGAAGTGACAAGATTTCAAAGAGTCAAAGAAAACAAAAAATAAATGGTATCAAACTGTTTTTATTTCTTGTAAATCCATTATTTCTGTGAGAGCAATGACATTTATTTTCAGCCTCCTCTTCCTTGCTAACTATAAAATTTTTATCTCAGAAGCATTACAAGAAAATCCAAATTAAATTCTGTGCTGAAAAATAAAAGGAAAAGAGCATAAAATTTAAATTTAAAGGGAGGCTTTTTTCCCCGAGTGATCTATGCTTGAAAATATGCTTCACTGTCTAAATAAACCATAAGATATGTTAAAAATCAGGATTTTTTTGTAATACTCTATTCCTCCTAATCTGTCTCCAAGTCAGAAAAAAAAATCATTTTGCAAGTTTTGAACTATAGAAATTACCTCCTGGAGCATGCATTCTGGAGCATGAGGATGTGACTGGTGATGGAGCTTAGTCCGATGGTGTGAAGAACAATATGACATATGAACCTTCAATATCAGGTCCATGAATCAAGGCAAATTGGAAGTGGTCAAACAAGAGGTGGTAAGAGTGAACATCAACATTTTAGGAATCAGTGAAATAAAATGGACTGCAATGGGTGAATTTAAATCAGATAATCATTATATCTACTACTGTGGGCAAGAATCCCTTAGAAGACATGGAATAGCAATCATAGTCAACAAAAGAGTCCAAAAGGCAGTACTTAGATGCAGCCTCAAAAACGACATAAAGATCTCTGTTCATTTCCAAGGCAAACCAATATCACAGTAATTCAAGCCTGTGTCCCAACCAGCAACACTGGAAGAAGCTGAAGTTGAATGGTTCTATGAAGACCTATAAGACCTTCTAGAATGAACACTCAAAAAAGATTTCCTTTTCATTATAGGAGACTGGAATGCAAAAGTAGGAATTCAAGAAATACTTGGAGTAACAGGAAAATTTGGCCTTGGAATATGGAATTAAGCAGGGCAAAGGCTAATAGGGCTTTGCCAAGAGAATACACTGGTCATAGCAAACACCCTCTTCCAAAAACACAAGAGAAGACTCTACACATGGACATCACCAGATGGTCCACACCGAAATTAAATTGATTCTATTCTTTGTGGTCAATGATGGAGAAGCTCTATATAGTCGCAAAAACAAGACTAGGAGTGGACTGTGGCTTAGATGATGAACTCCTTATTGACAGATTTAAATTAAAGAAAGTAGGGAAAACCATTAGACCATTCAGGTACGACCTTAATCAAATCCCTTAAGACTATACACTGGAAGTGACAAATAGATTCAAGGGATTAAATCTGACAGAGTGCCTGAAGGACTATGGATGGAGGTTCATAACATGGCACAAGAGGCAGTGATCAAGACCATCTCAGAGAAAAAGAAATGCAAAAAGGCACAATGGTTGTCTGAGAAGGCCTTACAAATAGTGGTGAAAAGAAGAGAAGTGAAAGGCAAAGGAGAACAGGAAAGATGTACCCATTTGAATGCAGAGTTCCAAAGAATAGCAAGGAGTGATAAGAAGTGCAAAGAAATAGAGGAAAACAATAGAATGGGAAAGACTAGAGATCTCTTCTAGAAAATTAGAGATACCAAGGGAACATTTCATGCAAAGATGGACTCGATGAAGGACAGAAATGTTATGTACCTAACAGAAGCAGAAGAGGTAAAGAAAAGGTGACAAGAATACACAGAAGAGCTACACATGTATCTTCATGACCCAGATAATCACAATGGTGTGGTCACTTACCTAGAGCCAGACATACTGGAATGTTAAGTCAAGTGGGTCTTTGCAAGCATCACTATGAATAAAGTGATCGGAGGTAATGGAATTCCAGTTGAGCTATTTCAAATTCTGAAAGACGATGCTGTGAAAGTGCTGCACTCAATATGCCAGTAAATTTGGAAAACTCAACAGTGGTAACAGGACTGGAAAAATCATTTTTCATTCCAATCCCAAAGAAAGGCAATACCAAAGAATACTCAAACTGCCACACAATTGCACTCATCTCACATACTAGCAAAGTAATTCTCAAAATTCTCCAAGCCAGGCTTCAACAGTATATGAGCCATGAGTTCCAGATGTTCAAGCTGGATTTAGAAAAGACAGAGGAACCAGAGATCAAATTGCCAACATCTGTTGAGTCATCAATAAAAGTGAGAGAGTTCCAGAAAAATATCTACTTCTGCCTTATTGACTATGCCAAAGCCTTTGACTGTGTGGATCACAATAAACTGTGGAAAATTCTTCAAGATATGGGAATACAGATCACCTTACCTGCCTCCTAGGAAATCTGTATGCAGGTCAAGAAGCAACAGTTGTAACTGACCATGGAACAACAAACTGGTTCCAAATTGGGAAAGGAGTACGTCAAGATTGTATATTGTCACCCTGTTTATTTAACTTATATGCAGAGTATATCATGTGAAGCACTGGGCTGTAGGAAGCACAAACTGGAATCAAGATTGCTTGGAGAAATAGGAATAACTGCCCACCATGCTTATGGCAGAAACCAAAGAAGAATTAGAGAGCTTCTTGATGAAATTGAAAGAGAAGAGTGAAAAGCTGGCTTAAAGCTCGACATTCAGAAAACTAAGATCATGGCATCCAATCCCATCATTTCATGGCAAATAGATGAGGAAACAATGGAAACAGTTACAGATTTATTTTCAGTGGGCTCCAAAATCACTGCAGATGGTGACTGCAGCCATAAAACTAAATGATGACTGCTCCTTGGAAGAAAAGTTACGACCAACCTAGACAGAATATCAAAAACCAGAGACAGCACTTTGCCAACGAAAGTCTGTTTAGTCAAAGCTATGGTTTTGCCAGTAGTCATGTATGGATGTGAGAACTGGACTATAAAGAATGCTTAGTGCCAAAGAATTGATGCTTCTGAACTGTGGTGTTGGAGAAGATTCTTGAGAGTCCCTTGGACTGCAAAAGATACAACCAGTCCATCCTAAGGACTTTTGAACTCTGAGGGAGAGGGAAAGGGTGGGATGGTTTGGGAGAATGGCAATGAAACATGTATATTTTCCTGTAAGAAATGAGGCGCCAATCTATGTTCAATGTAGGATGCAGGATGCATGGAGCTGATGCACAGGATGATTCAAGTAGAGGATGTGGGGCGGGAGGTGGGAGGGGGCTTCGGCATTGGGAGATTGTGTTCACCTATGGCTGATTCAGTGTCAATGTATGGCAAAACAAATACAGTATTGTAATTAAAAAATAATAATAAATAAAAAAATAAAAAATAAAAAAAAAGAAATCATTCCTAATCTTTATTGGAAGAACTGATGTTGAAGCTAAAACTCCAATACTTTGGCTACCTGATATGAAGAACTGACTCATTTGTGAAAACCTTGATGCTGGGAAAGATTGAAGGAAGGAGAAGGGGTGGACATAGGATGAGATAGTTGGATGGCATCACCGACTCAATGGACATGAGTCTGAGTAAGCTCCAGGTGTTGGTGATAGATAGGGAAGATTGCATGCTGCAGTCCATGGGGTCACAAAGAGTAGGCCATGACTGAGTGACTGGACTAAACTGAATGCATTCTTAAGAAAAGCTATGTAAGCAAATAAAAATATAAAATGTGGTAAAATAATATTCTGACATTGTGGCTTATATATATGTCTAAGTGAGGGGGAAATTACATTGGGACACGTGTTTTGGCAGGTTTCCTGCGTAGTGCTATTGTTAAAAAGATACAAACAAACAAACATAAAACCTGCTAGTCAATTCAGGAGGTGTAAATGATGTGATTTCGAGCCCCAGGAGAAGGGAGAGGCAACCCACTTCATTAATCTTGCCTGGAAAAGCCCAGGGACAGGGGAGCCTGTTGGACTACAGCCATGAGGTCACAAGGGTCAGACAAAACTTAGTGACTAAACCACCAACCACCATATGATTTGACTGAAACTGGCTGCTCTTTGACTCAGAACTGCTAAAGAATTTGAAATTTTTCACATTATGCCAAATCTTCAATATGAAGTATACAGCATAGCTGTGCAATACATAAAACAGGAATTAAATGACTCACAGACATAGCAAACAACTTGAAATGATCTTCATTTCTATCATTTGATGGTCAAAAGGGCCTAAATTGAATACAGAAATAACAGTGACAATCACATGTAGTGAAGATCTGATGAAATGAGGGACACACAACATTTAACACAACATATCTCTTTCAGTCTTTTTTTCCCTCTTGTTACTCCTCCCCTCCCTCTTTCCAATTTAAATGTAAGTGAAGCTTATACTTAGAAAGCATAGATGCTTTAGATTTAGGAATCATGTTTATAAGATAAACAAATATAAGTTAAAGAAAAACATCATGATTATTTCAATAGATTTTTAAATATGTTTGACAAAATTCCTCATTCTCTCACTAAAAAATAAAGTAAATATGAAGGAGGGGAAAAGGCTTGTTCAATGTAATACAAGATAAGATTTTCATAGCAACATTTAATTTCAGATGAAATAGATAAGTGCTGTTGACATTCCTAGTGTTCACAGTATATTTTATACCATCACAAATTCATAATTTCAGTCAGGTCTTTGACAAGGGAGTGAGTCTTTTATAGGCAACTTTTTTCTTGAGATCACTATTTTCAGTTTCAACTGTTCTTCCTTAGATCCCTTATATTAAATGTTTCCTTCTCACTGGAAGCAGATGGCATTGCTTCTTTCTTTATAAAGGAAAATCCTATAACTACATTGTTTTTTCCTCCTTTAGGTAACCCTATATCTGCATCCTTTCCAGGAATCTTGCTCCATCCATAACCTTCTCTTTTCTCTGTTGTAAACCAGGTGCTCTTCACTTTCTCTTTCTTCAGCCTAAGTGTGCTCTCACTCACTCCCCTTCTCTTGACACTGAGCCACTATAACTGCATCTTATTCTTTTCCTTTGTATCAAACTGCCTAACAGAAAAGCTAATATCATATTTTCCCACCATTTTAAAGCACTTAAAAGTGATTCCTGGGTTTATATCTGAGAAAGCACAGTTAACAATCACTTGGTAATCCAAAATTATTTGATATTTTAAGAAACGGAGCGATCTTTTTCTTAGCCCTGTGCATATAACTTTTTGTTCGGTTTCACTTGCTTCTCTCTGGTGAAGTGCCCAGTATCTAAATGTTCTAAATGTTAGTGTTCTGTTTGTGGGAATGGGGTCAAAGTGTCAGCACAAACAGCTTCCTAAACAGATGTTGAGCTGGTCCAGGTCCTGAGTAACAGTGCTAAAATTATTTCATAGCTACCTGGAAACCCTTCTCAAGCACAGTAATACCAAGACCCACCAATCAGGAACCTATAATTAAAAGTCCTCCCTGCTGAAGCTCATTCATTCTTATAGTTTGAATGACAATCATTAGCTGTGAAATCAGTAATCTCTCTCATTCCAGACACCAGATATACTTACCGAATGCCTTGCTCTCCATCTCTCCACAAATTCCAATGGGTACCTCAAAATAAATCTGAACAATATTTTTGTAGATTTTGAAAACATATTTTTAACCTTTTTCCTGGAATACTTTTGAACAATATCATTTGAGTCTCTTCTCTGTAAAAAAGAAAAACACTGTGTTTATTTTTCTTTCTTGTTTGTTGTGATCATGCATGTTTGGAAGTGGTTTCTATATATATTCAACAAACTAAATCATATGATGATTCTTGTTTACAATTGCATTTTGTTCACAAAATCACACTGTTATTTTTCATTTACCATTGTAAAGGAGATTAGTGAGTTCTGCTTGACATTTTTTTAAACTGTAGCTGGTATTTTATGTCCTTTTATTTTTCTTTCCACCAATTAACTCTTGTATTTTTGCATAGTTGTGTGCTTGATGTCTGAAGGATGTTTACCCAAATAGTTCAATATGTAAATTCTCTAACTGAAAAATCCACTTTTTTGATTTATATGTCTGTTTTTATTTACTTTGCTTAAATGCAGTATACTTTGAATCTGTGTTGTCAAAGTGTTATATATTTATATAAACATATATTAAAGTTTATATTTTAAACCTATTAAAGTATTTTTAATTATGTCCTTACATTTGATACTTTGTAAATTTTGTTACTTCTTTAAATAAGGCTTATTTTAATTCACTCTTTCTTCCATATATATTGTCTTATTATTTTCATCATTTTAGTTTAAGTTTTCTCCATTGTAGACGTTTGTCTTGACCTATTCTTCACATCAGTATTCAATTTCCTTTTTCATTTCTGCTTTATTCTCCCTCAGTGTGAAACATTAACAAACCTGTTCAATTTGGTTCGGTTCAGTCAGTCAGTTGTGTCAAACTATTTGCGAAACCACGAATTGCAGCACGCCAGGCCTGCCTGTCCATCAACAACTGCAGGAGTTCACCCAGGCTCATGTGCATCGAGTCGGTGATGATATCCACCCATCTCATCCTCCGTTGTCCCCTTCTCCTCCTGCCCCCAATCCCTCCTAGCATCAGAGTCTTTTCCAGTGAGCCAATACTTCACATGAGATGGCCAAAGTATTGGAGTTTCAGCCTCAGCATCAGTCCTTCCAATGAACACGCAGGACTGGTCTCCTTTAGAATGGACTGGTTGGATCTCCTTGCAGTCTAAGGGACTCACAAGAGTCGTCTCCAACACCACAGTTCAAAAGCATCAATTCTTCCGCACTCAGCTTTCTTCACAGTACAACTCTAGTATCCATACATGACCACTGGAAAAACCATAGCCTTGACTAGATGAACCTTTGTTGGCAAAGTAATATCTGTGCTTTTAACATGCTATCTAGGTTGTTCATAACTTTCCTTCCAAAGAATAAGCATCTTTTAATTTCATGGCTGCAATCAACATCTGCAGTGATTTTGGAGCCCCAAAAGTAAAGTCTGACACTGTTTCCTTTTTTTTCCCATCTGTTTCCCATGAAGTGATGCGACTAGAGCCATGATTTTAATTTTCTGAATGTTCAGCTTTAAGCAAACTTTTTCACTCTCCTCTTTCACTTTCATCAAGAGGATTTTTAGCTCCTCTTTACTCTCTGCCATAAGGATGGTGTCATCTGCATATCTGAGGTTATTGATATTTCTCCCGACAATCTTGATTCCAGCCTGTGTTTCTTCCAGTCTAGCATTTCTCATGATGTACTCTGCATATAAGTTAAATAAGCAGGGTGACAGTATACAGCCTTGACATACTCCTTTTCCTATTTGGAACCAGTCTGTTGTTCCATGTCCAGTTCTAACTGTTGCTTCCTGACCTGCATACAGATTTCTCAAGAGGCAGGTTAGGTGATCTGCTATTCCCATCTCTTTCAGAATTTTCCACAGTTTATTGTGATCCACACAGTCAAAGGTTTTGGCATAGTCAATAAAGCAGAAATAGATGTTTTTCTGGAACTCTTTTGCTTTTTCAATGATCCAGTGGATGTTGGCAATTTGATCTCTTGTTCCTCTGCCTTTTTAAAGCCAGCTTGAACATCAGGGAGTTCACAGTTCATGTATTGCTGAAGCCTGGCTTAGAGATTTGATTTAGGTCATACCTGAATGGTCTAGTGGTTTTCCCTACTTTCTTCAATTTAAGTCAGAATTTGGCAATAAGGAGTTAATAATCTAAGCCACAGTCAGCTCCTGGTCTTGTTTTTGCTGACTATATAGAGTGTCTCCATCTTTGGCTGCAAAGAATATAATCAGCCTCATTTCAGTGTTGACCATCTGGTGATGTCCATGTGTAGAGTCTTCTCTTGTGTTGTTGGAAGAGAGTGTTGCAGTGCATTCTATGCACCAGTGCATTCTCTATTAGTTTTCTGAATGAAAACTAAGATCATGGCATCTGGTCCCATCACTTCATGGGAAGTAGATGAGGAAACAATGAAAACAGTGTCAGTTTTTTTTTTTTTTTTTGAGAGGCTCCAAAATCACTGCAGATGGTGACTGCAGCCAAGAAATTAGAAGACTCTTACCCCTTGGAAGAAAAGTTATGACCAGCCTACATAGTATATTCAAAAGCAGAGGCATTACTTTGCCTACTAAGGTCCGTCTAGTCAAGGCTATGGTTTTTCTTGTGGTCATGTATGGATGTGAGAGTTGGACTCTGAAGAAGGCTGAGCACCGAAGAATTGATGCTTTTGAACTGTGGTGTTAGAGAAGACTCTTGAGAGTCCTTGGACTTCAAGGAGATCCAATCAGTCCATTCTGAAGGAGATCAGCCCTGGGGTTTCTTTGGAAGGAATGATGCTGAAGCTGAAACTCTAGTACTTTGGTCACCTCATGAGAAGAGTTGACTCATTGGAAAAGACTCTGATGCTGGGAGGGATTGGGGTCAGGAGGAAAAGGGGACGACCGAGGATGAGATGGCTGGATGGCATCACCAACTTGATGGACATGAGTCTGAGTGAATTCTGAGAGATGGTGATGAACAGGGAGGCCTGGCATGCTGCGATTCATGGGGTTGCAAAGAGTTGGACATAACTGAGCAACTGAACTGAACTGAACAGAATGATTATACAGTAGAAATGAGAAATAGATTTAAGGGACTAGATATGCTAGAGTACCTGATGAACTATGGATGGAGGTTCATGCCATTGTACAGGAGACAAGGATCAAGACCATCCCCATGGAAAAGAAATGCAAAAAAGTAAAATGGCTGTCTGAGGAGGCCTTACAAATAGCTGTGAAAAGAAGAGAAGCAAAAAGCAAAGGAGAAACTGAAAGATATAAGCATTTGAACACAGAGTTCCAAAGAATAGCAAGAAGAGATAAGAAAGCCTTCTTCAGCAATCAGTGCAAAGAAATAGAGGAAAATAATAGAATGGGGAAGACTAGAGATCTCTTCAAGAAAATTAGAGATACTAAGGTAACATTTCATGCAAAGGTGGGCTTGATAAAGGACAGAAATGACATGGACTTAACAGAAGCAGAAGATATTAAGAGGTAGCAAGAATACACAGAAGAACTGTACAAAAAAGATCTTTACAACCAAGATAACCACGATGGTGTGATCACTCACCTAGAGCTAGACATCCTGGAAAGTGAAGTCAAGTGGGCCTTAGAAAACATCATTATGAACAAAGCTAGTGAAGTGATGGAATTCCAGTTGAAGTGTTTCAAATCCTGAAAGATGATGCTGTGAAAGTGCTGACTCAATATGCCAGCAAATTTGGAAAACTCAGCAGTGGCCACAGGACTGAAAGTGGTCAGTTTTTATTCCAATCTCAAAGAAAGTCAATGCCAAAGAATGCTCAAACTACCGTACAATTGCACTCATCTCACATGCTAGTAAAGTAATGCTCAAAATTCTCCAGCCCACCACCAGAAAATTACTAGAGTGAATCAATGAATGTAGTAAAGTTGAAGGATATGAAATTAACTAATAATGAGAAAATAGAAAGATAAATTAAGGAAACAATTCCATTTACCATTGCAATGAAAATAATAAAATACTTAGGAATATATCTACCTAAAGAAACTAAAGACTATATATATATATATATATATATAACTTATATATATATATATATAAAACTATAAAACACTGGTGAAAGAAATCAAAGAGGACACTAATAGATTGAGAAATATACCATGTTCATGGATTTGCAGAATCAATATAGTGAAAATGAGTATATTACCCAAAGCAATTTATAGATTCAATGAAATCCTTATCAAACTCCCAATGGTATTTTTCACAGAGCTAGAACAAATAATTTTGCAATTTGTATGAAAATACAAAAAAAAATCTCAAATAGCCAAAGCAATACTGAGAAAGAAGAATGGAACTGGAGGAATTAACCTGCCTGTCTTCAGGCTCTACTACAAAGCCACAGTCATCAAGACAGTATGGTACTGGCACAAAGACAGAAATATAGATAATAGAACAAAATAGAAAGCCCATAGATAAATCCACGCACCTATGGACACTTTATTTTTGACAAAGGAGGCAAGAATATACAGTGGAGAAAAGACAGTCTCTTTAACAAGTGGTGCTGGGAAAATTGGTCAACCATTGTACAAGAATGAAACTAGAACACTTTCTAACACCATACACAAAAATAAACTTGAAATGGATTAAAGATCTAAATGTAAGACCAGAAACTATAAAACTCCTAGAAGAGAACATAGGCAAAACACACTCAGACATAAATCACAGCAGGATCTTCTGTGATCCACCTCCCAGAATACTGGAAACAAAAGCAAATATAAACAAATGGGACCTAATGAAACTTAGAAGCTTCTGCACAACAAAGGAAACTATAAGAAAGGTGAGAAGACAGCCTTCTGAGTGGGAGAAAACAATAGAAAATGAAGCAATTGACAAACAACTAATCTCATAAATATACAAGCAACTCCTGCAGCTCAATTCTAGAAATATAAATGACCCAGTAAAAAAATGGGCCAAAGAACTAAATAGACATTTCTCCAAAGAAGATGTACAGATGGCTCACAAACACATGAAGACATGCTCAACATCACTCATTATCAGAGAAATGCAAATCAAAACCACAATGAGGTACCATTTCACACCAGTCAGAATGGCTGTGATCCAAAAGTCTACAAGCAATAAATGCTGGAGAAGGTGTGGAGAAAAGGGAACCCTCTTACACTGTTGGTGGGAATGCAAACTAGTACAGCCACTATGGAGAATAGTGTGGAGATTCCTTAAAAAACTGCAAATACAACTGCCTTATGACCCAGCAATCCCACTGCTAGGTATACATACTGAGGAAACCAGAATTGAAAGAGACACATGTACCCCAATGTTCATTGCAGCACTGTTTACAATAGCCAGGACATGGAAGCAACCTAGATGTCCATCAGTAGATGAATGGATAAGAAAGCTGTGGTGCATGTACACAATGGAGTATTACTCAGCCATTAAAAAGAATACATTTGAATCAGTTCTAATGAGGTGGCTGAAACTGGAACCTATTATACAGAGTGAAGTAAGACAGAAAGAAAAACACCAATACAGTATACTGACACATGGTAATGATAACCCTATATGCGAGACATCAAAAGAGACACAGATGTATAGAACAGTCTTTTGGACGCTGTGGGGGAGGAAGAGGGTGGAATGATTTGGGAGAATGGCACTGAAACATGTATAATATCATTTACAAAACAAGTCTCCAGCCCAGGTTCAATGCATGATACTGGATGCTTGGGACTGGTGCAGTGGGACGACCCAGAGGGATGATATGGGAGGGAGGCGGGAGGGGGGTTCAGGATGGGGAACACATGTATAAGTGTGGTGGGTACATGTTGATGTATGGCAAAACCAATACAATATTTTAAAGTAATTAACCTCCAATTAAAATAAATTAATTTATTATTAAAAAACCCTCAACATTCAAAATACAAAGATCAGACCATCTAGTCCCATCACTTCGTGGCAAATAAATGGGAAACAATTAAAAAAAAAAAATTCTCAAAGCCAGGCTTCAGCAGTACGTGAACCATGAACTTCCAAATGCTCAAGCTGGTTTTTTTTTTTTTTTTTTTTATTTTTCTAAATACTTTATGCTCCATTATAGTACTGTATTTGTTTTGCCATACATTGACATGAATCAGCCACAGGTGTGCACAATCTCCCAGTGCCAAAGCCCTCTCTCACCTCCCACCCCATATCATCTCCCTGTATCATCCCGTGCACCAGCCCCAAGCATCCTGTATCCTGTATTGAACATAGACTGGTGCTTCGTTTCTTACATGATAGTATACATGTTTCAATGCCATTCTCCCAAATCATACCACCCTCTCCCTCTCCCTCAGAGTCCAAAAGTCCGTTCTATAACTCTGTGTCTCTTTTGTTGTCTCACATAGAGGGTCATCAATACTATCTTTCTAAATTCCATATATATGGGTCAGTATACTGTATTGGTGTTTTTCTTTCTGGCTTAATTCACTCTGTATAATCGGCTGCAGTTTCATCCATCTCATTAGAACTGAGTCAAATTTATTCTTTTTAAGGGCTGAGTAGTACTCCATTGTGTATATGTACCACAGCTTTCTTATCCATTCATCAGCTGATGGACATCAAGGTTGTTTCCATGTCCTGGCTATTATAAACAGTGCTGCAATGAACATTGGGGTACATGTGTCTCTTTCAATTCTGGTTTCCTCGGTGTGTACGCCCAGCAGTGGGATTGCTGGGTTATAAGGCAGTCCTATTTGCAAATTTTTAAGGAATATCCACACTGTTCTCCATAGTTGCTGTACTAGTTTGCATTCCCACCAACAGTGTAAGAGGGTTCCCTTTTCTCCACATCCTCTGCAGCATTTATTGCTTGTAGACTTTTGGATCACAGCCATTCTGATTGGTGTGAAATGGTACCTCATTGTGGTCTTGATTTGCATTTTTCTGATAATGAGTGATGTTGAGCATCTTTTCATGTGTTTGTTAGCCATCTGTATGTCTTTTGAGAAATATCTATTTAGTTCTGTGGCCCATTTTTTGATTGGTTCGTTTATTTTTCTGGAGATGAGCTGCATAAGTTGCTTGTATATCTTTGAGATTAGTTGTTTGTCAGTTGTTTCATTTGCTATTGTTTTCTCCCACTCAGAAGGCTGTCTTTTCATCTTGCTTATAGTTTCCTTTGTTGTGCAGAAGCTTTTAATATTAATTAGATCCCATTTGTTTATTTTTGCTTTTATTTCCAGTATACTGGGAGGTGGATCATAGAGGATCCTGCTGTGATTTATGTCGCAGAGTGTTTTGCCTATGTTCTCCTCTAGGAGTTTTATAGTTTCTGGTCTTACATTTAGATCTTTAATTCATTTTGAGTTTATTTTTGTGTATGGTATTAGAAAGAGGTCTAGTTTCATTCTTTTACAAGTGGTTGACCAGTTTTCCCAGCACCACCTGTTAAAGAGACTGTCTTTACTCCATTGTATATTCTTGCCTCCTTTGTTGAAGATAAGGTGTCCATAGGTGTGTGGATTTATCTCAGGGCTTTCTATTTTGTTCCATTGATCTATATTTCTGTCTTTGTGCCAGTACCATACTATCTTAATGACTGTGGCTTTGTGCTAGAGCCTGAAGTCAGGCAAGTTGATTCCTCCAGTTCCATTCTTCTTTCTCAAGATTGCTTTTGCTATTCGAGGTTTTTTGTATTTCCGTACAAATCTTGAGATTATTTGATCTAGTTCTGTGAAAAATACTGCTGGTAGATTGATAGGGATTGCATTGAATCTGTCGATTGCTTTGGGTAGTATACTCATTTTCACTATATTGACTCTTCCGACCCATGAGCATGGTATATTTCTCCATCTATTAGTGTTCTCTTTGATTTCTTTCATCAGTGTTTTATAGTTTTCGATATATAGGTCTTTAGTTTCTTTAGGTAGGTATATTCCTAAGTATTTTATTCTTTTCATTGCAATGGTGAATGGAATTGTTTCCTTAACTTCTTTTTCTACTTTCTCATTATTAGTGTATAGGAATGCAAAGTATTTCTGAGTGTTGATTTTATATCCTGCAACTTTACTATAGTCATTGATTAGCTCTAGTAGTTTTCTGGTCGAGTCTTTAGGATTTTCTACGTAGAGGATCATGTCATCTGCAAACAATGAGAGTTTTACTTCTTCTTTTCCAATTTGGATTCCTTGTATTTCTTCTTCTGCTCTGATTGCTGTGGCCAAACCTTCCAGTACGATGCTGAAGAGTAGTGGTGAAAGTGGACACCCTTTTCTTGTTCCTGACTTTAGGGGAAATGGTTTCAATTTTTCGCCATTGAGGATAATGTTAGCTGTGGGTTTGTCATATATAGCTTTTATTATGTTGAGGTATGTTCCTTCTATTCCTGCTTTCTGGAGAGTTTTTATCATAAATGGAAGTTGAATTTTGTCAAAGGCTTTTTCTGCATCTATTGAGATAATCATATGATTTTTTATTTTTCAATTTGTTAATGTGATGAATTACATTGATTGACTTGCGGATATTGAAGAATCCTTGCATCCCTGGGATAAAGCCCACTTGGTCATGGTGTATGATCTTTTTAATGTGTTGCTGGATTCTGATTGCTAGGAATTTGTTAAGGATTTTTGCATCTATGTTCATCAGTGATATTGGCCTGTAGTTTTCCTTTTTTGTATGCGTCTTTGTCAGGTTTGGGTATTAGGGTGATGGTGGCCTCATAGAATGAGTTTGGAAGTTTACCTTCCTCTGCAATTTTCTGGAATAGTTTCAGTAAGATAGGTGTTAGCTCTTCTCGAAATTTTTGGTAGAATTCAGCTGTGAAGCCGTCTGGACCTGGGCTTTTGTTTGCTGGAAGATTTCTGATTACAGTTTCAATTTCCATGCTTGTGATGGGTCTGTTAAGATTTTCTATTTCTTCCTGGTTCAGTTTTGGAAAGTTGTACTTTTCTAACAATTTGTCCATTTCTTCCAAGATGTCCATTTTATTGGCATATAATTGCTGATAGTAGTCTCTTATGATTCTTTGTATTTCTGAGTTGTCTGTCGTGATCTCTCCATTTTCATTTCTAATTTTATTGATTTGATTTTTTTCCCTTTGTTTCTTGATGAGTCTGGCTATTGGTTTGTAAATTTTATTTATCCTTTCAAAGAACCAGCTTTTTGCTTTGTTGATCTTTGCTATGGTCTCTTTTGTTTCTTTAGCATTTATTTCTGCCCTAATTTTTAAGATTTCTTTCCTTCTACTAACTCTGGGGTTCTCAATTTCTTCCTTTTCTAGTTGCTTTAGGTGTAGAGTTAGGTTACTTATTTGACTTTTTTCTTGTTTCTTGAGGTATGCCTGTATTGCTATGAACTTTCCTCTTAGCACTGCTTTTATAGTGTCCCACAGGTTTTGTGTAGTTGTGTTTTCATTTTCATTTGTTTCGATGCATATTTTGATTTCTTTTTTTATTTCTTCTGTGATTTGTTGATTATTCAGAAGGGTGTTGTTCAGCCTCCAAATGTTGGAATTTTTAATAGTTTTTCTCCTGTAATTGAGCTCTAACCTTAGTGCATTATGGTCAGAGAAGATGCTTGGAATAATTTCGGGTTTTTGAATTTATCAAGGTTAGATTTATGGCCCAGGATGTGACCTATCCTGGAAAAGGTTCCGTGTGCACTTGAGAAAAAGGTGAAATTCATTGTTTTGGGGTGAAATGTCCTCTAGATATCAATTAGGTCTAACTGGTCTATTGTATCATTTAAAGTTTCCATTTCTTTGTTAATTTTCTGTTTAGGTGTGAGTGGGGTATTAAAGTCTCCCACTATTATTGTGTTATTATTAATTTCCCCTTTCATGCTTGTTAGCATTTTTCTTACATATTGCGGTGCTCCTATGTTGGGTGCATATTTATTTATAATTGTTATATCTTCTTCTTGGATTGATCCTTTAATCATTATGTAGTGGCCTTCTTTGTCCCTTTTCACAGCCTTTGTTTTAAAGTCTATTTTATCGAATATGAGTATTGCTACTCCTGCTTTCTTTTGGTCTTTATTTGCATGGAATATCTTTTTCCAGCCCGTCACTTTCAGTCTGTATGTGTCCGTTGTTTTGAGGAAGGTCTCTTGTAGGCAGTATATATAGGGATCTTATTTTTGCATCCATTCAGCCAGTCTTTGTGTTTTGGTTGGGGCATTCAACCCATTTACATTTAAGGTAATTATTGATAAGTATGCTCCTGTTGCCATTTACTTTATTGTTTTGGGTTTGGGTTTATACGCCCTTTTTTTTTGTTTCCTGTCTAAAGTCTATCCTTTAGTATTTGTTGGAGAGCTGGTTTGGTGGTGCTGAATTCTCTCAGCTTTTGCTTGTCTGTAAAGCTTTTGATTTCTCCTTCATATTTGAATGAGATCCTTGCTGGGTACAGTAGTCTTGGCTGAAGGTTGTTATCTTTCATCACTTTAAGTACGTCTTGCCATTCCCTCCTGGCCTGAAGAGTTTCTATTGAAAGATCTGCAGTTATTCTTATGGGGATCCCCTTGTGTGTTATTTGTTGTTTTTCCCTTGCTGCTTTTAATATTTGTTCTTTGTGTTTGTTCTTTGTTAGCTTGGTTAATAAATGTCTTGGGGGTTTTCGCCTTGGGTTTATCCTGTTTGGCACTCTCTGGGTTTCTTGGACTTGGGTGATTATTTTCTTCCCCATTTTAGGGAAGTTTTCAACTATTATCTCCTCAAGTATTTTCTCATGGTCTTTCTTTTTGTCTTCTTCTTCTGGGACTCCTATAATTCGAATGTTGGAGCGTTTCATATTGTCTTGGAGGTCTCTGAGCTTGTCCTCATTTCTTTTAATTTGTCTTTCTTTTTCCCTCGCTGATTCATTTATTTCTACTATTCTATCTTCTATTTCACTAATCCTATCTTCTCCCTCCGATATTCTACTATCTGTTGCCTCCAGAGTGTTTCTGATCTCATTTATTGTATTATTCATTATATGTTGACTCTTTTTATTCCTTCTAGGTCCTTGTTACACCTTTCTTGCATCTTCTCAATCCTTGACCCCAGGCTATTTATCTGTGATTCCATTTTGATTTCAAGATTTTGGATCATTTTGACTATCAGTATTCGGAATTCTTTCTCAGGTAGATTCCCTATCTCTTCCTCTTTTGTTTGGTTTGGTGGGCATGTCTCCTGTTCCTTTACCTGCTGGGTATTCCTCTGTCTCTTCATCTTGGTTATTTTGCTGCGTTTGGGGTGGCCTTTCTATATTCTGGGAAATTGTGTAGTTCTCTTTAGTATTGAGCTTCCTCTCTGTGTGTGGGGTTATATCAGTGGCTTGTCAAAGTTTCTTGATTAGGGAGGCTTGTGTTGGAGTTCACGTAGGTGTATCTGGATTTCCTCTCTCTGGAGTGCTGTGAAGTGTCTAGTAATGAATGGGTTATGAGACGTCAATGGTTTTGGAGTATTTTGACCTGCCTGTAAATTGAAGCTCAGGGGCTTGTTCTTGTGTTGCTGGAGAATTTGCGTGGTATGTCTTGCTCTGAAACTTGTTGACCCTTGGGTGGTGCTCAATTTCAGTATAGGTATGAAGGCGTTTGATGAGCTCCTATTGGATAATATTCCCTGTTCAGGAATTCTCTGATGATCTCAGGATTTGGACTTAAGCCTCCTGATTCTGGTTTTCAGATTTATTTTTACAATAGCCTCATGATTTCTCCATCTATTCAGCACTAATGTTAAAACATCTAGGTTAATGATGATAGGTTTCTCCATCTTGCGGGTCGCCCCTAGAGGATCGGTGAGTTACTTGGAGGAGAGAAGAGGGAGGGAGTAGTTAGAGGTGAGTGGTATGGGATGAGGTGGAATCAAAAGAGGAAAAAGCAAGCTAGCCCGTAACCCCTTTCTTATGTGCGCTCCAAAGTCTGGACCTCTCAGAGGTGGTCACAGAGTTATACATGGAAGAGGAGAGGGAGGATGTAGATAGAAGTGGTCAGGAGGATAAAAGAGGGAGATGCAAAGGAGGGATACAGATCTGGCCAGTGACCAGTTCCTGAGAGTTCTCCACCTTCTGGAACACACAGAGATTCATAGAGTTGGGTAGAGAAGAGGAGGGGGAGGGAGGAGACAGAAGCCACCTGGTGGAGAAAAGAGAGATTCCAAAGGGGGAGAGAGTGGTCAAGCCAGTAATCTTGCATTCATGTAAAACTGGGTACTGAAGATTAGGTTTTTAAAAGTACAAAATTGGCAACAAATACCAAAATGCCGAGATTAAAAATCTGGAGTAGAGATTTTCAAAGATAAAACATTAAAGTAAAGAATGAGAAGGAGAAAAAATAAAGTAAAATAAAATAAAATAAAAGACTCCAGAATTATTAAAAGACAACAGCTTCCACCACCAAAAGGACTATATACGGCATTTTCTTTAAAGATAGGTTTTTTTTTTTTTTTTGAAAAGTAATATCAGGTTATAAAAATAATAAATCGAAATATAGAGGACTTAAAAATTTAAGCAAGTTTAGAAAAAAAGACTAAAAGGAGAAAGAAGAAAAAACAAAATTTTTTTCCAAGAAAAAACTTAAAGAAAAAAGATTCTTAAAAAAAAATCATGCTTCCACATCAACCCCCCCAAAAAATATTTTTTTGATCATAAAGGTAGTAACGGTATGTCTGGTGCTTTCTCTGTCGTTGTGGGCTGTGTGGGGTCGCTACCAAGGCAGTTCCCTTTGTTTGACTTCCTCTGTTTGCTGGTCTCTTCCGTGTCTGATTTCCGTCTTGACACAGGGATGAGGGTGGTGGACTCTGCACTGGGCTTGCCCCTTCTTGCGGCGCACATTGCTCAGGCTGTCCGTCTGGGGCCTGCCCAAGGCTTCATGCACCTCCCCGGTCCAAGCCACTCAGGTTTGGCACTCAGGAAGCCCTCCGAGTCTCGGATTTGGTTGAGCCTGCGCTTTGTTCCCTTCCCAGGTCCGAGTAGCTAGGGAGTTTGGCGCACGCAATTTCTGCGACTTCTGGCCTTTCTGGGTCGCTCAATTTTCTGGGAGTACCGCTGGGGCTCTTTCTCTGGCAGATGATGACTGGTTTTGAAGCCAATGATCTGCTTTGCTGGATGCCTGGTGTCCTCTGCCAGCAATCAGAAGCTGCCTTGTGGAATTTACTCAGCGTTGAAATGTTCTTTTGAGGAAGTAGTGAGGGAGAAAGTGTTCTCCCCATCCTATTCCTCTGCCATCTTTTTCCCCTCCTCTCAAGCTGGTTTTAACAAAGGCAGAGGAACCAGAGATCAAATTGCCAACGTCTGCTGGATCATTGAAAAAGCAAGAGAGTTCCAGAAAAACGTCTATTTCTTTTTATTGACTATGCCAAGGCCTTTGACTGTGTGGATCACAAGAAACTGTGGAAAATTCTGAAAGAGATGGGGATAGCAGACCACCTGATCTGTCTCTTGAAAAACCTATATGCAGGTCAGAAAGCAACAGTTAGCACTGGATATGGAACAACAGACTGGTTCTAAATAGGAAAAGGAATACATCAAGGCTGTATATTGTCACCCTGCTTATTTAACTTATATGCAGATTACATCATGAGAAACGCTGGGCTGGAAGAAATAAACTTGCTACTGGGTTTTCAATTTGCAGTCTTTAACTTAGTTCATTCAATTGCCTTTCATCTAACACTCTGTCTTTGAAATGCATTCTGTTTTGCATTTGTTTTTCATTTGCTTTCTCTCTCAATAATCTCTTCTCTCCTTTTCTCCTTGCAACCATGCATGTCTTTTTGCTTTTTATAACGTCAGATAGTTTTATAAAAGTGTGTCTTGTAACTTTTATTTTTACAATTACATTTTCCCCTAAATTCTTAGTATAGTAAAAACTGCTTTTCTATTATTTTCTACAGTATTCAATTTCATCTTATTTTTAAATCTTTTTCATCATCCTGAGGTGATGAAAATTTCATTTAGCTTGCTTTTGCCTAAATAGACTTTGTTTTTAAACTAATATCGTTGCTCTCACTTTGAAGTAAGTGTCCTTTATAGGCTACATTGTTATTTAGATACATTTTGCTCTGTGTTTTCCTAAGTATTTCAGTAAATGCTGGGAAATATTGTATCAAAGATGCTAGTCAAACATAATTTTATAAGTATTTCATGAAATGAATAAAGTAATCTCAATGTCATACATGAAATGGTTTATAAAACTTTGGAAAATTTCATTCACTTTATAATGAAAACAAAAAATAGATATTCATTCAATATATGTAATTTCTTATTTTGGGCAAACTATTCATGATTTCTCTTTAATAGCTTATTTATACACTCTGACACTGCTGAGGTTAAAAGTGGCCTTTTAATATAATCAGAGATCACCACCTTTTCTAAATACAATGTAAAATGACTGCTCAGTTTTAAAATACCATTCAATTAAAGGTGTCTAATGGGTAGGCAAATCATGTAAAAATATTTAAAATGTCTAAGCTTCAGTTAAGGATGGCTTCACTATAACTTGTATAATGAAATTATTGCCTTTTAAATATCTCTGTATGAAAGAACCAATAAATTTTAAACTGTTAAGTTTATAGACCATGATAGTTTGGTGTAGTTGTCTGCCCCCTCCTTCCCAAGATCCCTTAAGCTAAAGACATTTCCAGTAAATTAATATTAAAACAAAAGTAGTCTTTAGCATGTCATGCTGTTTTGTGTATTCTTTCCATCGGTTCTATGAAATAGTTATATTCAGTATGAATAATAAATCCATCCTGTGTTTTCAAAGGTTTGCCATGCATTCGGTGTTGATTTTTCAATGCTGCTTTTAGCTGCACCATTATCCAAGCTTGACTAAATATAATTTCTTTTGACACTAAAACTACAGGTAAGGTGTTGCTAATATAATTGTAATGCTAATACTTACACTACATGTATCGCTGTATTATAGTCAGTAATAAAAGCATGTTAAAGTGTTGTGAAAACTCATGCTTGCATTACATTATGATCTTTGATAACCTTTATTTTTAGATGAAAGTAGTTTACAATACTGTATCAACTATAATGAGCACCAATAAACAAGCTGCTTTGCCAAGGGCGAATATAATTCCAAGTAATAAAATTGGATCTATGACACTGTATCTTCTATTCTTCATTTCAGATTCATTAACTATTATGGAGATCAATCTCTTTGACATAGTACATTTCTAACCACATTTATGCCAAAGTATGTACTCATTAGTGTGTTTGAACTCCATAGCTAAAATGACAGGGTTTCCCCCTTGCTTTGTGATATTATACATAATTTGAAAAGCAAGCCCTGAGCATTCCAACAAGCATGTTATTTAGGATAGTTTTTTTTTTTTCTCTCTCTGTATATATGCATACATTTGTGCACATCCTGTACATTTTGTGAAGATGCTGTTTGTATGCTAAAAATAATATTGCTCATAAACCTATTTTAAAATTTAGATAAAAGCAATGCTTTTAACAAACTATCCTAAAATAGTTGTGTTCAATAACATTAATATATTTTTATTTCTGAATGCCTAATTGTAAATTAAAGTATACAGAATGTGTACATCAGTTCAGTTCAAAGAGTCGTGTCCAACTCTTTACGACCCCATGAATCGCAGCACCCCAGGCCTCCCTGTTCATCACCAACTCCTGGAGTTCACTCAGACTCACGTCCATTGAATCAGTGCTGCCATCCAGCACTCTCCCATCTCATCCTCTGTCATCCCCTTCTCCTCCTGCCCCCAATCCCTCCCAGCATCAGAGTCTTTTCCAGTGAGTCAACTCTTCACATGAGGTGGCCAAAGTACTGGAGTTTCAGCTTTAGCATCATTCCTTCCAAAGAAATCCCAGGGCTGATCTCCTTCAGAATGGACTGGTTGGATCTCCTTGCAGTCCAAAGGACTCTCAAGAGTCTTGGCAATAGATAATTGACAGATACATGATGTGAAATGAATAAATTATACAAGTGTGTAGATAGACAAATATATGTTATAAAATGAATTATTGAATAATTATTGAATGTATTTCCTAAAAGTTTTGCTATTGACAACTTCCAGGAAAGTTCATTTATTAAAATTTATAAGGTTTATTATAAATATTATTGCCCAATTGTGATCTTTATAGCTTCAACCTTATTTTCTTGATACAGCATATAATACATTCAATTTTAAAGAACCAATAAAGAATAAAATATCCCCTAAAACAAGTTGATATCAATGAAAAAAATATTTATCAAGGAATTAAAGCCATCAAAACTTTCTTTCCCTCTCCCTATATATTCTATTAGGACTTTCCAGGTGATGCAGTGGTTAAGAACCTTCCTGCCAATGCAGGAGACATATGTTTGATCCCTTGTTCATGAACATCACCTGGAGAAGGAAATGGCAGCCCATTCCACTATTCTTGCCTGGAAAATTCCATGGACAGAGGAGCCCAGCAGGTTGCAGTCCATCAGGTTGCAAAGACTGAGAATGAACACACACATGTCTTCTATTAGAGTTTCAAATGTCTGCTCTTTATAAAAATGTTAACTATATAAATCAAAATTGCCCAAGAGTCTTCCCAGCCCTTCATTACTTGGATACAGCTAATGCTTAACACTTCCTTAGAAAAACAGGAATGAGGATTTTAAGTTAGATGTGGCTTGAATAGTTGTGGGCAGTGGGAGGAAAATAAGATAAAAATGGTCAGATGAGAAGAGCTGTGTGTTGCAAAGCAAAACATGTATTGGCATTTTCACTCTGTTAATAAAGACCCGTGTTTGATTTGATATGGGATATGACCTGAAATGGGATTTGAGGGATGTGACCCTCAAAATCACAATTGTATGGAGGGTTAAAGGATGTTGGTAAAGGGATTATTAAGGCAGCTGTTGTGTGATTTTGCAGACTAATCTTAAAGTGAAGTGAAAGGTGGGGAAGAATGCCTAAGCTTATGTGTTTTCAAGGGTGCTATACCATCAAAGGACTTGTAGTTGAGTTATTTTATTGGAAAAGAAGTTTACACCTAAATTTAGACCTGGATTTGTGACATATAGCTACATTATTTTAAGAAGCTGAACATGCTAAGACTTGAATAGTAACAATTGCATCTCAACAAGATAGTACAGTTTCATTAGTCCCAAAATTTGATGAGTGTAATGCTGGATCTAGAGTAAAGAAATAGAATACATGATTAGAAATTTCAGCAAGAAAAAGAAAGGAAAAGCACTTCGGTGCACAAACATTGGTATGCCATGGATTTGTCTTGTACTTGCAGAATATTTTTTGGAGTGAACCTTTTAGTAGGTTTTTATAATACCAAATCATAAAATATAAGAAATGTGTCATGTCAAACTGCTGTGTCAAGTTAACTTTTCAGTAAATTCTCCTCTGAATTCTACTGTTTTAATCATTTTTCTATTTGCCTTTTTATTATTTTCCCTTTGTAAATGTACACCCATTACACAGGGCTGCACACATGCTGAAGACAGGATCCAATTCTAACTTCTCTTTGTGTTTTTAGACTGATGATGCTTTGCTTACTGTCTTGCTTAGAATCATGAGGAACCATCACATGATGGAATAGAAGTTTCCTGCCACCTTCCTCCCACTGATTCTGACAATCACCCACTGATTAGAATGCATGTGTGGCAGTCCAAGAATTCAACAGAGAAGTTCAATCCTGAACTTGAAGAGACAAAACTTTGAAATTTGACACACTGAAGAGGATAAGAAAAATAGATTCTCTCTACCCCAGCCACATTTCCCCCAAGTTTCACTGCTCAGTTCCAATAGAGATATCAGCCCACTATTACTGCAAATGAAAGTAAGAGAAAGCATATGGTGAGTACTAAGTTTTACCAGCTCTAGAGGATGCTATTAAAGAGGCTTACTTCTTTCTCACCCCATTAGAATACTGAGGTGTTCTATAGACTTGGAGTGGATGGCAAGAAGAAGCTGGGAGAAAAGGAGCTAGGGCTCTCATATGTTACCAGAGAGACTCAGATCCTCCTAACCATTCTTTGGAATCCATCAGAAAGCCTGGCAGCAAGACACTTGAACTATCTTGCTTATGGATTACCAGCAACTGGCAATAAGAATCCCCAAGTGCTCCCTGTGCCTTACATACAGTACTCTATTCCATGGAAAGATGTTCTGTGGTCTTGGATTAGAAGAATTAAAATTGTTAAAATGTCCATATCACCTAAAGCAATCTGCAGATTGAATGCAATATTTCTTAAAATTCCAAGGATAATTTTGTAGAACTAAAAAGAATTCCTAAAATTTCTATAGAAACACATCTGCCGGGGGGTCCAGCCCCAGTGGATCCAGGGTAATTCGAAGCAGGGATGGAGTTGGTGTCTTAGAAAAGAATTATTTAATTAGAAATATAAACAGGTTAGGAAAGAATAATGTAGTAGGAAAATTAGTGAAGAAAAGATGCTGAATAACTTGGTTTACGTGGAAAGCTAATAAAACCTTGAGACAAGAGGTTTGCACCATCTACGTAGGCCACCAGCTCCCGCTTGAATAGCAGAGGGTGCCCTGCCTTGGGCTACCTCTCGCATAGGTCTTAGAAGCCAGGGCAAGTAAGTAGACATGGTGAGCCTCCATGCCCTAGATGGGAATTCAGCTAGAAAAGAAGAGAAGGAGAAAAAGACCACATGGGGGAAACCAGTTTTTCCAGTGACTGGCTCTTCCTTTATTGTTCAGGAAAGTTTTTTTTTTACTTTTGGCTGTACGTAGAGATCAATGGGTAATACAAAATTATGCAGCATCAGCAGCCCTGACTCTTATCAAGACCAGGCTTTCTCTCTGCATACCTAGCTGTATACACAAGTCTTTGGTGATTTACATCATCTTCTGGCCAGAAGGCCTATTAGCATTTTACAGCCCTTTTCTGATAAGGGTCTGTCAACCAGAAAACTTATTTGCCCTTAAAAGTGTTGTTCTTTTCAAAGTCTGGTGCCACTCTCAGAAAGCACTAAATAAAGTTACATTCTTACATAGCAAAGACAAAACAATTTATAACAAATAAAGAGGAGTACAGTGATTTATAACAAAGAGAAAATTCATTAACTCAAAAGTCTAGTATTGCTAACATCAAAACTACTATATTCCTTTTTCTATATCCCAATTACGTTGATTAATATCCTCCAGATGCCTAAAAGATAAAGAATATGGAGGCCTGGCAGCAGTCATTGACTCAACAGTGAAACTCATCACCAATATAATTCTTAGCTCTTTAGAAAAAGCTCTGTATCTTTAAGATGCTTTAAGCTTCTTGTCCCTCGCAGTTGGGGGGTCATAAACAATCACAAGTTGTAAAAGTCGCCAACATTCTTTTCATATGCAGGAGACTAATTGGAGCTCTAAGTTAACTTTTTCCAGAGAAAGGTGGTTGGGGATACCCCCTGTAATGTCAGAAGAATAGGTGGAGAGCATAATGCTGTAAGGCAGGCAGACTCTGGTTTTGGGGTAGATGTTCAAGAAAATTCAGCAAGGTTCCCTTAAGGCCCGACTTGCCTTTGCCTGTCAGACCCCTTAACTTCATGACCTTTGCCATGGGTGGGACTCCTCGTGCTGGCTCCCGACACACATCAAAAAATCCTCAAATGCCAAAAAATTTGAAAAATAAGAACAATGAATAAAGCTGGAGGCATTCACATTTCCTTGATTTCAAACAATATTATGACATCAGAGGAACTGAAAACAGGCTGGCATTGAACATTATAGCAGACATATGTGGGTCCATGTGTTCTATGAAACACAATATGTGACCAATAAAATACAATAGAGAACTCAGATAAAGCATAGTGTATATAGCCAACTAATCTTTGGCAAGAATACCAAAACACAAAGTAGAGAAAAGGTAGTATCTTCAATAAGAAGTGTTAAGAAAACTGGATATCCATCATGCAAATGAATGAAACTGGGCCCCTAACATAATACTCTCAAAAATTAAGAAGAAATTAGAGTTAAATGGAAAACCTGTCACCATAAAACTCCTAGAAGAAAATATATGGAAAGTGCTCCTCAAATTTGATCTTTGGCAAAATTGTTTGTATATGAAATCCAAAACACAGGCAAAAAAGCAAAAATAAATGAGACTACATCTAAGTATAAAGCTCTGCAAAAGAAAGGCAAAGTATCAATAAAGTTAAAAGGTATGGGAGAAAATATTTGCAAGCCATTTATGTAATAAAAAGTTAATATTCAAAATGTATAAGGAATCCATAAACTTAATAGCAAAATAATAACCCGACTAAAAATAACACTTGTCCTGAATAGACATTTTACCAAAGATATACTAATGCCAGTGAGTACATGAAAAGATGTTCAAAGTAATTAATCATCATGGAAACACCAATCAAGACCACAATGAGATATCACTTCACAGCTGTTAGGATGACTTTTATTAAAAAGACAGTGAATAACAAGTGATGATGAGGATAGGAAGCAAAGGAAACCCTTGTACCCTGCTATGAGAAGGTAAGTTGATTCAGTCATTATAGAAACTAGAATGGATGTTACCTTAAAAAAAAAAAAAAAGGAAAAATAAATAGAATTACTGTATGATTAAGAAATCCCACCTCTGAGTATATATCTGAAGGAAATGAAACCAATATCTTGAAGAGATATCTGCATTCTCATGTTCATTGCAGTATTATTCACAATAGCCAGTCATCTAAATAAATGAAAAAGAAATGGTGTATATATACATGGAACATGTCCTTATGGTTGAATCTAAGTGAAATAATTCAGAAAAGACAAATACTATGTGATCTTATATGTGGAATATTCAGAAAAAGACAAAGTCAAACTCATAGAATCAGAAAATAGAATGGTGGTTACCAGTGCTTAGTGGGTATGGAAGATGGGAAGATGCTGATCTAAGAACATAAACCTTGAGATATTAGGCTTCAGAAATCAAATATACAGACTAGGAGCTGTCATTAATAACGCCTGTGTTGGATACTTGTTGTGTTGCATACTTTGGTTGCTAAGAGAGTAACACTTAAGCATCTCACCACATACACAGATGAAAATGAATTATGTGAGATGATGAATTCATTAGTTAACATGATTGTGGTAATCATTTTTCAAAGTATGCATGTGGCAAACCATAATGTTATACTTTTTAACTATGTATAATCATATTGATCTACCACACCTCAGTAATTGTGAAAAAAATAACTGTTAAAAGATATGACATATGAATTAAGGATGAATGTATTTCTTCCAGTTTTATTGAAATATAATTTACATTACCATATGTAACTATGATTGCTAATGTTTAAGATATATGGCATAATGTTTTGACATAGATAAATCATGGAATGATTCACACAATTATTTAGTGAACATTCATCATCTTATATAGATATAGAACAAATGAACAAGAAAAATACAAATTTTTTTCCTTGTAATGAGAACTCAGGATTTAGTTCACAACTTCCACAGGATTTCACAGCTTTCATACAGAACATATAGCAGTGTCAATTATATTAATCACGTTGTCATTCCATCCCTAGTATTTATTTATCTTGTAGCTAGAAGTTGATATCTTTTGACTGGCTTCATTCAGTTTCCTCTCTGCCAGTCCCGTTCTTCTGATAACCAAAAATCTGAACTCGTTTTCTATGAGTTTTAAGTGTAATTGTACTATGCTGTAAATGCTGTATTAGTTTATGGTGCACCACATGGTTATTTGTTACTTCTGTATGTCACAAAATAATCACTGTGAGTCAAGTTGTTATCTGTCATCATACAAAGATATTACATTATTATAGACTCTATTACCCAAACAGTACATTTCATCATTGTGACATTTATTTCATAACTGGAAATTTGTATGTCTTCTTTTCCCTCACCATTTTACTCCTTCCTTTCTGGCAGATACCAGTTTGTTCTCTGTATCTATGCCTCTCATTCTGTTTTGTAGTCTTTGCTCTTTTTTTTTTCTTTTTTGTTCTTTTCAGATTCCACATATAAGTAAAAAAAAAAATGCAATTTGTCTTTTCTATCTGACCTGTTTCACTTAGCTTTATATCCTCTAGGTCTTCACAAATAGTAAGATTTCACTCCTTTTTAATGGCTGAGTTGTATTCCCTTGTACTAGCACTTCCTCTTTACTTATTCTTCTATTGCAAGGCACTAATGCTACTTTCATGTCTTGCTTATTGTGAATAATGTTGCAGTGAACATAGGGTGCATATATCTTTTCAATTTAGTGTTTTTGGTTTTGTCAGTAAAGTAACCAGAAGTGGAATTGCTAAATCATACAATAGTTCTATTTGTGTGTGTGGGTGTGGAATCTCCATACTGTTTTTTCCATTGTAGCTGCACCAGTTTACATTCCCACCAACGACACATGAAGTTTCCCTTTTCTCCACATCCTTGCCGATGCCTGTTGTTGATTGAAATTTTAGTAATAGCCACTTTTACAGGTGTGGGGTGATAGTTCGTTGTGGTTTTGATTTGCATTTCCCTGATGATTAATGATGTTGAGCACCTTTTATATATGCATTGGCCATCTATGTGTCTTTTTGGAAAAAATGTCCATTCACATCCCTATTTTTAAAAATTTGGTTGTTTTCTTGCCATTGAGTTGCATGAGCTCTTTATATATTATGGATACCAACCCCTTATCAGATATATCATTTGCAAATATCTTCTCCCAGGCAATAGGTTGATTTTTCAATGTTAGTAGTTTTCTTCACTGTGCAAAAGTGTTTTAGCTTGATGTAGCCCCATTTGCTTACTTGCACTTGAGTTCAACCTAATGAATATATAGTTGCTCAGTTAACTCAGGAGGAGAATGGATAAACACAGTGAGAGTTAGAAAATAGTAAAAAAGAACTAAATACAGCAATTTGGCTTTCATCTTTATTTCTTTTCTTGAAACATTTCTTTGTATCTATTTTTCTTGATTCTCTGTATTTATCTGTATGTACAAGGTAGATTGTTTTGTCTTCTGATCTTGTAGAAGTGGCTTTATGTTGGAGATGTCTTAGGAAGCCCAGCAGTACACTTCCTTCTGATAACCAGACCTGTATGATCTGGCGTGCCCTACCCCCACCCAGCATGGACTGAGCAGGCCTTCCTGTTGTGATAGTGCTAACTACTGTGGTGTGCTCTTAGGCAGAGCTGGTGTCTGGCCCAGTGGCCTGATAGACCCCAACTTGTGTAAGACTGTCAGACTCTAGGGAGCTGGGCTGAGTCCTGAGGAGACTGGCTGTGAGGTTCCTGAAACCTGATTAGGTGTCATCTCAGTGAGTGTGGCCTGGTACTTGGGAAGCTGCTACAGAATCTGGGGACCCTGGGCTTGCTGCTGGTCTGCTGGTGACTGACGTTGTGTTGGGATGGCTGGCTGCAGGGGAGTAGGGGTCTCAGGGCTGGCACTTTCCTCTTGGTTGGACTGGCCAAGGACTTGGTTGTTCCAGGGCCGGTGCTTACCCTCAATAGTGGTTGGGCTTGAGTGCTCACAGACTAGAGAGAGAACTCCAAAATGGCGCTTGCCCACACCAGCGTCCTCATGGTAAAATGAGCTCCCCAAGATGGGTGCAGCCAGAGTGTGTGTCTCTAAGAGTTCCAGTTGACTCCTGCCTCTCTGTGGGGCTCTCCAGGCTTAGCAAGTGAGTCTCACCCAGTCTCCATTCACACTACTGCTTCTGTACTGCCTCTCACAGAATATAAAGCTTTACACATACCCTATAAGACCACAGTCTCTGTTTTCTACAGCCCTTCAGCTCTCCTATATGCAAGATAGGTATTTGGAGGGCTTATCTTCCTGGTGCAGAAACCCTGAGCAGGGAACATAATGCAGAACTTAGACTCTTTATTCCTTGGAGAGAACTTCTGCAATTTTGAGTCTCTTTCTATTCGTGAGTTTCATAGTCAAGGATGTGGGTCTTGAAGATACCACACCTCCACTCTCCTACTTCTCTTTCTGTTGCTCCTTCTTTATAAGTTTACTAAAGGAAAATCCTTTCTGCTAATGTTCAGGTCATTCTCATTGATAGCATCTCTTTCAGTCCAATTCAGTTCAGTCACTCAGTTGTGTCCAACTCTTTGCAACCCCATGAACCGCAGACACCAGGCCTCCCTGTCCATCACCAACACCCTGAATTCACCCAAACCCATGTCCGTTGAATCAGTGATGCCATCCAACCATCTCATCCTCTGTTGTCCCCTTCTCCTCCTGCCCTCAATCTTTCCTAGCATCAGGATCTTTTCAGATGAGTCAGCTCTTCGCATCAGGTGGCCAAAGTATTGGACTTTCAGCTTCAGCATCAGCATTAGTCCTTCCAATGAATATTCAGGACTGATTTCCTTTAGTATGGACTGGTTGGATCTCCTTGCAGTCCAAGGGACTCTCAAGAGTCTTCTCCAACACCACAATTCAAAAGTATCAATTCTTTGGTGTTCAGGTTTCTTTATAGTCCAACTTTCACATCCATATATGACCACTGAAAAAACCATAGCCTTGACTAGATGGGCCTTTGTTGGCAAAGTAATGTCTCTGCTTTTAATATGCTATCTAGGTTGGTTTTAACTTTCCTTTCAAGGAGTAAGCATCTTTTAATTTCATGGCTGCAATCACCATCTGCAGTGATTTTGGAGCCCAGAAAAATAGTCATCCACTGTTTCCCACTGTTTCTTCATCTATTTACCATGAAGTGATGGGACTGGATGCCATGATCTTCATTTTCTGAATATTGAGCGTTAAGCCAACTTTTCCTCTCCTCTTTCACTTTCATCAAGAGGCTCTTTAGTTCTTCTTCACATTCTGCCATAAGGGTGGTATCATCTGCATATCTGAGGTTGATATTCAAGCCAGCAATCTTGATTCCAGCTTATGCTTCCTCCAATCCAGCGTTTCTCATGATGTATTCTGCATATAAGTTAAATAAGCAGGGTGACAATATGCAGCCTTGACATAATCCTTTTCCTACTTGGAAACAATCTGTTTGTTTTTCCATGTCCAGTTCTAACTGTTCCTTCCTGACCTGCATACAGGTTTATTAAGAGGCAGATCTGGTGTTCTGGTATGCCCATCTCTTTCAGAATTTTCCATAGTTTATAGTAATCCACACAGTTAAAGGCTTTGGCATAGTCAATAAAGCAGAAATAGTTGTTTCTCGGAAAATCTCTTGCTTTTTCAGTGATCCATCAGATGTTGGCAATTTGATCTCTGGTTCCTCTGCCTTTTCTAAAACAAGCTTGAACATCTTGAAGTTCACGGTTCATGTACTGCTGAAGCCTGGCTTGGAGAATTTTGAGCATTACTTTACTACCATGTGAGATGAGTGCAATTGTGCTGTAGTTTGGGGATTCTTTGGCATTTCCTTTCTTTGCGATTGGAATGAAAACTGACCTTTTCCAGTCCTGTGGCCATTGCTGAGTTTTCCAAATTTGCTGGCATATTGAGTGCAGCACTTTCACACCTCAGGATTTGAAATAGCTCCACTGGAATTCCATCACCTCCACTAGCTTTGTTCATAGTGATGCTTCCTAAGGCCCACTTGACTTCACATTCCAGGATTTCTGACTCTAGATGAGTGATCACACCATCATGATTATCTGGGTCATGATGATCTTTTCTGTATAGCTTTTCTGTGTATTCTTGCCACCTCTTCTTTTTTTTTTTTTTTTTTGCCACCTCTTCTTAATATCTTCTGCTTCTGTTAGGCCCAGACCATTTCTGTCCTTTATTGAGTCCATCTTTGCATGAAATGTTCCCTTGGTATCTCTAATTTTCTTGAAGTGATCTCTAATCTTTCCCATTCTGTTCTTTTCCTCTATTTCTTTGCATTGTTCACTGAAGAAGGCTTTCTTATCTATCCTTACTATTCTTTGGAACCTGATAATTATAATTTTGATGTGCACCCCAGGGAAATCTACTCAGGTTTTCCTACTCCATCATCTTGTCTGCTGCTTTGAATGTGCATTATCAATCCATCATTGACATTGAATCAGAAATTTATATTTCCTTTACTCCAGTCATGTTTTCTTAATTGTAAAGAGTGCTGATTCTGATCTCTCAATCTAATAACAGCTTTTCACATAAAAATGCTATATTTCAATCCATAATAAAGTCCTAATACTATGTGTAACAAGAAGTATCTTTGGGCAGTTATATTTTTACTTTATCTTATTTCTTTAATTTCAGAAGATAGTATTTTTATTATAAAAATTAATGTTGACGTCTCTGTTGAGTACAATTATTTTCCATAGAAAGCATGGTTTGATTGACTAAATGAACAACTGAGATGCACTTTTTGGGGACATGCAGATAAGGCATGTATATATTCTTGTGTTATTAATTTCTTTAAAGCATAATTCAAGAGCTTAATATATTCTTTGAATTTTTGAATTCTAAGAAAGGACTGTAAATCTATAGGTAAGTGTACTATATGTCTCTTATAATTGAGTTTGATCATTATAGAAAATTATCTTCAAGAGCAATGTTACTTTTGATGGTGAAAGAATATGAAGAAATCTACATCTCAAGAAAAGAAAACTGAACTTAGTTAAAGATAAAAACAAAAGCTCACAAAATTATTGGCTCTACCCAAAACTGCATGATGAAATAGAGAGATTGCATTCCAGGCTATTAACAAACAAGACTGCTTTTTTTTTTAACTTTATATTTGATATCAGGATATAATTGATTAAAATGTTGTGATGGTTGCAGGTGAACAGCAAAGGGACTTAGCCATATATATGCATGCACCCATTCTCCCCCAAATTCCTCTCCCATCCAGGCTGCCACATAACATTGAGCAGAGTTTCCTGTGCTATACAGCATCTCCTTGTTGGTTATCCATTAAAAACATAGCAGTGTGTACGTGTCCATCCAAAACTCTGTAACTTCCCCTTCCCTGGATCCTTCCTCTCTGGCAATGATAGACTTTCTAAGTCTGTGAGTCTCTTTCTGTTTTGAAGTAAGTTCATTTGTATAATTTTTTTTTTTTAGATTCCATATATAAGGGATAAGACTTAAGTTTAATTTTTGAGAATACAGAGCAGAGATATAGTCAAGAATAAGATGTTATTCAAGAAGGCTGTAGAGATTAAAAAATACTGCAGATAAGGTTCAATGCTATTAAAGTGAAAAGTGTAGCTGCTTAGCCATGTCTGACACTTTGCAACACTATGGACTATAGCCTGCCAGACTCCTCAGTCCGTGGAATTCTCCCTATGGGATACTGGAGTGGGTTGTTATTTCCTCCTCTAGGTAATATTTCCTACCCAGGGACTGCATCCACATCTCCTGCCTTGCAGACAGATTACCATCTGAGCTGCCAAGGAAACCACATGGATAAAAACGGAAAGAGTAGGACTGATATTTGCTAATCAGTGAAAATTTCTGGTATAAACACATTGCTTCTTTCAGACCCCCAAAAGAAACACAAATAATATAAAAGTTGCTTTCTGAGAATACAGACAAGACCCAGAATTCAGTTTTGAAGCACTATCAACTACAATAAGTGACACATTCTGCCCCACCCCTGCCTCCACTGAATACAAGTAACAATTTAGGAAACTTCATCTTGACATCTATGGACAATCCAGGCATAGAATAAATGCCATCCAACAATATATGTATTTTACTTCTGTTTGGAAAATGTTTAGAAATAGATAAACATCTGACTACAAGATTATGAAGGGTAACTAAGCTGGTAATCCACTCCTAATTAGGGACAGGAGACATCTAAGTCATCAAAAGGAAGCATTTCACCATTAGAAGGAATGTGTGAAATAGAATAGAAATTATTGTTTAGTTACATGTCAAAAGAGTAACTTTATTGTTCTATTTATTCATACAAAGTCATGGAATTCTTTAATAAATTTTAAAACCATGGCTCAATGATGATCAGGAGGACAGAGGAACAACCTTGGAGAACAAAGAATATAACATCAGAAATGAAGGAGAGAAAAAATATGCATTTCAAATATATAACACATAATAAATACCATAAATATTTCTGATAGGGTAAAGATTAAGGCTAAAATAAATAAAATGTTGGATATCAAACTTTTGAAGTATGGAAGTTATTTCGTGGAATTAGAGCAGATTTTATAGTTAAGCGTTGTCCTGCAGGTACAAAATGATTTTATGTAATCTTATTTCACTGGATCCTCCCCTTTGATTCTTTGAAAGAGATAGTATCACTGACAATAGTATTTTGAAAATAATAAAACTGAATATCAGAGAGTGTTATTGAATTTGTCCTGAGTATATGACCTTCAAAGAAGATCCATTGCATTAAACCCCCAGAGTTTTGCTCTGCCTATTAACAATAAGTGCATATGGAGTTAGAATTGAAATGGACTGAGAAATCATTACAGTGGGGTGGGTGGGTAATGGAGCCCAGGGAAATTAAGCAATTTGTCTAAATTTATATATCAAGTTATTGTCAGACCTCAGATTAGGACTTAACTGAATTCTACTTCCATAGTAGCTTTAGGGCAAATAAAATAAAAAGTTGCTTTATAAGTTAATAGCAAAGTTAGAATTCATTTAACTAAAAAAGATCTATCTATCTATCTATCTATCTATCTGGTTTATGAATGACCAAGTCAGTAGTGTAATAAAAGATATAAGAAATATCTTATCATAGTACCATTCTAATGATTTAATGCTGATCTTTAAAAGCAAATGTTTCATGAAAGATATGCATTCTGTACATGTTAAAAAGTACTTTGTTGGCTAGTACATGTGACATTTATTATAGTAAATAAATGGGATGAATTCAAATAAAGTTTATTAGTTAGATATAAAGGACAATTTAAAATTAAATTATGTATGCTAAAATTTCAAAAATAAATAATGAAATACTGGTTTGTTAAGAAGTCTTACGATTGACTAATAGGCATATATGAGAGTGATTGAGAGATTCAGGAAACCAACCAATAATTTGTTTATAAAATCTCTGGTGAACATTCTTGTCAGCAGGAACACTTATCATGTACAAGGTTATGATACACCTTCTATTAGGTTAAATGCACCAATTAGTGTTTTCTTTCAAATTGACCTACAGAGAAATATAATCAGAAAGCAGAAATTTTAGCAAGCTAGAGGTTATAAGATTGTGTTAAATGATGAGGTTTTATTTTTTTTTTGTTGTTGTTTTTTAAATTAATTTTTATTGGCATATAAAAGGTTTACAATGTTAGTTTCGGCTGTAGAGCAAAATGAATCAACTAGACATATGCATATATTCCCTCTTTTTTGGATTTCCTTCCCATTTAGTTCATCACAGAGCATGGAGTGGAGCTCCATGTGTGCTATACAGTACGCTTTCATTAGTACAAAATTAGTCTTGACACATTTCTGGTAGGTCTAGAAAAATATGAGATTTAATATCTACCACACACAAAATGTTGCATCAGAGTAGCAAAGAGTATCACTGCTGAGTCTATAAAGGGCCAGGAATATGCTGTACTTGAACAGATTCTGCCTCCCTGTGAGAACAGAATCCTCAGTGACTCTCCAGAGACCTCCAGGACAATATGAAATGCTCCAACATTTGAATTATAGGAGTCCCAGAAGAAGACAAAAAAGAAAGACCATGAGAAAATACTTGAGGAGATAATAGTTGAAAACTTCCCTAAAATGGGGAAGGAAATAATCACCCAAGTCCAAGAAACTCAGAGAGTGCCAAACAGGATAAACCCAAGGCGAGAAATACCAAGACATATATTAATCAAATTAACAAAGACCAAACACAAAGAACAAACGTTAAAAGCAGCAAGGGACAAACAACAAATAACACACAAGGGGATCCCCATAAGAATAACTGCAGATCTCTCAATAGAAACTCTTCAGTCCAGGAGGGAATGGCAAGACGTACTTAAAGTGATGAAAGATAATAACCTATAGCCAAGACTACTGTATCCAGCAAGGATCTCATTCAAATATGAAGGAGAAATCAAAAGCTTTACAGACAAGCAAAAGCTGAGAGAATTCAGCACCACCAAACCAGCTCTCCAACAAATGCTAAAGGATAGGCTTTAGACAGGAAATACAAAAAGGGCGTATAAACCCAAACCCAGAACAATAAAGTAAATGGCAACAGGAGCATACTTATCAATAATTACCTTAAATGTAAATGGGTTGAATGCCCCAACCAAAAGGCAAAGACTGGCTGAATGGATACGAAAACAAGATCCCTATATATGCTGCCTACAAGAGACCTTCCCTCAAAACAACGGACACATACAGGCTGAAAGTGAAGGGCTGGAAAAAGATATTCCATGCAAATAAAGACCAAAAGAAAGCAGGAGTAGCAATACTCATATCCGATAAAATAGACTTTAAAACAAAGGCTGTGAAAAGGGACAAAGAAGGCCACTACATAATGATTAAAGGGTCAATCCAAGAAGAAGATATAACAATTATAAATATATATGCACCCAACATAGGAGCACCGCAATATGTAAGACAAATGCTAACAAGCATGAAAGGGGAAATTAATAATAACACAATAATAGTGGGAGACTTTAATACCCCACTCACACCTATGGACAGATCAACTAAACAGAAAATTAACAAAGAGAAGCAAACTTTAAATGATACAATAGACCAGTTAGACCTAATTGATATCTAGAGGACATTTCACCCCAAAACAATGAATTTCACCTTTTTCTCAAGTGCACACGGAACCTTTTCCAGGATAGGTCACATCCTGGGCCATAAATCTAACCTTGATAAATTCAAAAAACCCGAAATTATTCCAAGCATCTTCTCTGACCATAATGCACTAAGGTTAGAGCTCAATTACAGGAGAAAAACTATTAAAAATTCCAACATTTGGAGGCTGAACAACACCCTTCTGAATAATCAACAAATCACAGAAGAAATAAAAAAAGAAATCAAAATATGCATCGAAACAAATGAAAATGAAAACACAACTACACAAAACCTGTGGGACACTATAAAAGCAATGCTAAGAGGAAAGTTCATAGCAATACAGGCATACCTCAAAAACAAGAAAAAAGTCAAATAAGTAACCTAACTCTACACCTAAAGCAACTAGAAAAGAAGAAATAAAGAACCCCAGAGTTAGTAGAAGGAAAGAAATCTTAAAAATTAGGGCAGAAATAAATGCTAAAGAAACAAAAGAGACCATAGCAAAGATCAACAAAGCAAAAAGCTGGTTCTTTGAAAGGATAAATAAAATTTACAAACCATTAGCCAGACTCATTAAGAAACAAAGAGAAAAAAAATCAAATCAATAAAATTAGAAATGAAAATGGAGCAATCACAACAGACAACACAGAAATACAAAGAATCATAAGAGACTACTATCAGCAATTATATGCCAATAAAGTGGACAACTTGGAAGAAATGGACAAATTCTTAGAAATGTACAACTTTCCAAAACTGAACCAGGAAGAAATAGAAAATCTTAACAGACCTATCACAAGCATGGAAATTGAAACTATAATCGGAAATCTTCCAGCAAACAAAAGCCCAGGTCCAGACGGCTTCACAGCTGAATTCTACCAAAAATTTTGAGAAGAGCTAACACCTATCTTACTGAAACTATTCCAGAAAATCGCAGAGGAAGGTAAACTTCCAAACTCATTCTATGAGGCCACCATCACCCTAATACCCAAACCTGACAAAGACCACACAAAAAAGAAAACTACAGGCCAATATCACTGATGAACATAGATGCAAAAATCCTCAACAAAATTCTAGCAATCAGAATCCAACAGCACATTTAAAAGATCATACATCATGACCAAGTGGGCTTTATCCCAGGGATGCAAGGATTCTTCAATATCTGCAAATCAATCATTGTAATTCACCACATTAACAAATTGAAAAATAAAAGCCATATGATTATCTCAATAGATACAGAGAAGGCCTTCGATAAAATTCAACATCCATTTATGAGGTTTTATTTTATTTTATTTTTTTCTTGCCCTCACCCACCCCTTCCACCAACTAACTGTTCACCTTCTTGCCAAGTATTTTTCCTTTGTATGGTTTGATTTTTAGAAAAATATAACATTTTATAATTTCTTTTGAGGGGTAGCTTGCATCTAAGTTCTGATGTTTTATACCAGGGTACTAGAGAGACCTATATTAAAAGGGAAAAAAAAAAAAAGTCTGCCTTCTGTTTCACACTTTCTCTCTAAAGGTGGAGGTCAGGAGTGTGAGGACAAACTTTCTAAATGGTGATTTCTGAAGGGCAAGCTAACCATGGGTAGCCTGGTCCCTCACTCTGTGAGACTCAGGAATAGATAAGGAAGGTAAAAATATATTGAACAAGATATAAATGGAAAGGCTCATTTTTCTCATGTGACTAAGGTCTTTGACTTTGGTATGTCATACAAGAGCTTTGATCTTGATGGTTTCTGAAGGTTTAAAATGGGTCATGTGACTGAGCTTGCCTCATGTGAGTGCCTCATTTATTATTGGTATTTAGGCAAATAGCTGTAAGTCATAGATCACATGCAATATTGACCTTGTCAGTCACTAAAGCTTATGCCAGCTTTGTTTACTGAAAGTACTGGAATTCACCAAAGAGAGGAATGTACTTGCAGGTCCTGCTGCAAAGTTGCAGGATTCAGCCAAGGTGTGGTGTCATTTGTGTCTCAAGAAAATGAACAGAGGATCCTTTGACCGTTGACAGGGGGTGAAATTTTGTGGCTAAGTAAGGTGCCTCAGCAGATGGTAGCTTAGTTAGCTTTGGAAAGCAAAATGTGTACATCTGCATAGACGGTCATGACCATATTATGGGAGATTTAAGATTCAACTTGCAAGTTTACAAGGTTGATTTTACAGAACCAGGCATAAACATTACTATGTGAGAGAGGGCAGTGTGTTACTGTGGCAGATAGTAGGTTGGGAAGGGGGCTTCCGAAGGTGACACACTGGTAAAGAACCGCCTGTCAAGGCAGGAGATGCAAAAGATGTGGGTTTGGTGCCTGGTCAGGAAGATCTCCTGGTGAAGGAAGTGGCAACCCTCTCCAGTACTCTTGCCTGGAAAAATCCCATGGACAGAGAAGCCAGGAGGACTACAATTTATGGATGTTACGAAAGAGTTGGACATAACTGAGTGACTAAACAACAGCAGATTGGGAAGATCTTGATGTACAGTGGCAGCTGAAGCCAGGGAAAGTGGTTTTCAGTAAACATGTCTTTTAGGCATCGCAGTGTGGCATGATATTTCTATCTTCAAGTGTTTGGGCATATGTGTTCAATGGATTTTACAAGTGGGCTCAAGTTGGCTCTGCATTTGTTTACACAGGGAAATAACTACCTCAGAAGGTGAGGTTTCTTAGATATAATATATGTCATAGCAAAAAGTAATGTTACAGTCTGAATCACCTTTAGATGCAGAAAACAGGTAATTCTACTTATAGCCCACAACCCAGCCCTTCACAAGCTACATGCAAGCATATTCAGGTCCTCCGAATATCCTGACCAAATGGTCCTGTACCTACTTTTAAGGAGTGCATGGTCTTTCCCTAAATCCTTCTTCCAAAAAGTTCAAGGTGACAGATACACATATTCTTACATCTAAGGCATAACCCAGTGGTAAATGCAAACTGGTACTGGAATAAAAGATGGGTTGTTGAGTGGACAGAGGAAAATTTGAAGGATGAGAAACTGGCTTGGAAGGTGAAGGAAGTGGTAACCCATGTTTTGGTTTACATTCCTTAAATTCAGAGAGATTCACATCTGTGACTTACTTTCCACTTTATTATTTTTTTTATGAACCAGTTTTATTTTATTTGCATTTAACATGATTATACACATTTATGTGTCTAACAAGATCTGCACTGTTACATTAAAAATACAGTACAATAACATTCAACATGAGGTACTTCATATTTATATATTTTTCCTTCATAAATAATGCTGTAAGCTCCTGAATTCAAGCACTCTAATGCACAACTGGCTAGCGTCTTGAATTAGCAAGCTTATTTAGACACCTTAAAAGAAAAAGACAGTTCAGTGCAATAATTATGTAGAAATTAATTTCCTTTGAAGAATGTAAAATATGATATTCTTAGGGTACAACCTGAGGTGGCTCATGGAAGTGCACACTATCAGGGAAAATTGCTAAGCTCAAACTTTTGGGATGAGGAGAAGCCTTAGAGAAGTAGTATGAGAAATTATTCTTGTACTCTTCTCCCAGACCCTGTGAATATTAGGAATGGGACTGAAAACAGCCCTCAGACTATAAATGCCTACAAAGAGGGGTTCTTTAATGCTACATGAGTAGATAAAATACATATTCAGTGCTTTGAAGAAATGTCAGAGACCACCTGGAAATTAAGAAGTTTAGAAGGTTGCAATGAACTATTTATATGCTCCCTATATTCTCACTTCAAAGTGATGGTATTAGGAGGTGGGGCATTTCAGAGGTAATTAGGCCACAAGGGTGCATCCTTCATGAATGAGATTAGTGCCCTTATCACAGGGACCCCAGAAAGCTCTTTCACTGTCTTTTTCCATCATTTGAATATACAAGAAGACCTGATAACCAGCAACCCTGAAGGCATTTACCAGAACTGATCATGCTGTCACTCAGATGAACTCCCAGGCTCCAAAACTTTAAGAAATAAATTTCTGTTTACAAGCCACCCAATCAATGGCACTTTTTAAAGCAACCAGACTGACTAAGACAGAAGGATTGAATAAGAAAAAAATAAATTTAAATAGTCACCACAAATAAATTTGTTTTCATAGGGCATCGCCACTGCCACTGTCTCAATGCCACTCTCAAAGAGAAGGCAATGGGTATAGGCGCACGTCTTCTCACATATGGTGAATGCAAAATGGAAACATTGGCATCTTGCTGAGAAAGATTTTCCCAAAGTTTTAGGGGACTTTAGTGTACAGGTTATCAATTCTGAGCCACTGGCATATACTCAGTAGTATCCTGACAAGACTAAAGCCAAGAATATTTTCACTATTTATGCCCTACTCACTTACACACCACTGACATCTTAGGCAACACCAATCTCTGGATTCTAAAGGAATATAATTTTTCTTCAAATTTCTGTGGATTGTTTTCTAAATGTTGAGGGTGTTCAGTCCAGTGCTTTGATAGTTGTCTATGCTTTTAAAACATCTTTTACTCATAAAAAGTGAAGCAAAGTATATTATTGATTGAATAAAATCCCTTATACCCTGAACAAACTAACAAACTACCCCCACCCAGGCATTTAGTACCCCTCCACTGGATATAGCACAAAAACAAATTGGGAAAAATAGATCTTGAAATTTGCTTTGCTGAAACTGGTTTCAGATTTTATGTCCAAATATTGTACATTTTTTTTAACTTTATTTTTTTCTTTAGAAGTTATTGATGAAAAAAACTCAGATATTTGGAGTTATTTTGCTTCATCTATGTGTTTTCATTGTTTTTTCTAAATTTCGTAGCTGTGTACTAGGCATAATTTAGTATGGAGAATAAAATAGGAAATTATTTTCAAATTTGCATACATAATGACTTGGGAATTTATTAATATACTCCTCTTTTCAGCATTTTTGAAATCTAAACACTTATTAACGTCCAGAATTTCAACAAAAAACTAGATGAATAGGGGTTGATATAGAGGACTGATTTATGAAGGTGAAATCAAGTCTGCCTTGATAGAATTTTGAATTCAAAAATGATGAGTAATAGATCTGACTGACCACAAACTCAACATTCAACCTGATTTATTAGAAAATCCATTTTGTTTCATGACATAAACCATTTTGACTAAAAAAAAAAAACACACACACACACACAATGTGAAGTTTCTGAGCTAAGTTTTATTTGGGACAAAATGAGGATTATAACCCAGGAGACAGCATTACAGATAGCTCTGAAAGAAAAACTGCTCCAAAGAGGTAACAGGAAGGTCGATATATATGCAGTTTTGGTGAAGGGGGTACATATAGTCAAGCCCATATTTTTGGAGAAAGCTGTTGTTAGCCCCATGAAGGTTGCTGCTAGTCATGAGAAAGTCTCTGTTAATGATATTAGTGGGCCTTTCTAGAATTGAAGATATGGAAGAATTGGGCTTATAGAATCTTCTCCTGAAAATATCTGTCAGAAAACCTGTTCTGCCAGTGTTTCCTCAAACACATAGTGCCTCCTCAAACACAGAGTGCCTCATTCCTGATTTCCACCTTGAACTCTTTTTAAGGTGTGTTGAGGATTAGTGGTTGCAGGAGTTTCTTGTGACTCAGTCATTGCAGCAGTAGAAGAAAAGTGCCAATTTTTAGTTAGCAGTCATATGTGCCAATATTATCTTTGTTGTTATAAAGGTTATATTTTACCCAAATTTGAGGTATTCCAGTCTCTATTTCTCAACTTGTTGGAAAGGACTCTGATCTAAAAGGCTGAAAAAAGAAGTACTCAAGATACAATGTCATCATTGCTGGTATTCTTTTTTTTTTTTTTTGAGGCAGTTTCTAAGTTTATTTGATTAATTAATTGCATTTTCTGAATAAGCATGCTGATAGGTTAAACTCATAAAACTTTTTATTCCAAACTAAATTTTAGAAAATTATTAATAATAAAGTAACTAACTCCCAGATCCTCTCATTAACTTCACCTAAATTTGGTATTTGCCACATTTGTGTTATTGCATTCTTGGTTTTGTTGACTGAAGAAAAAAAAAGTACAACCTAAATGTTGAGAAGTATGTTTATTTGGCATCCTTTTAAGGACTTCAAGTCAGGGACACGGCCTGTCAGAACAGTTCTGAGGGACTACTTTAAAGCGATAAAGAAATGAGCCAAGATCTACAGGAGTTTTGCAACAAAGACCAAGTAGTCGGAACATCAGAAGGATATTGTTAATTAAAGAAAACCAGACATCATGTTAGTGAATTTAGAGCCTTTCTGTATGGGAAGATATGAGTCTGGGGAACTTAAAAATCATTCCTTTGTTTTGCACGTCAGCTTTATAAAGCCAGTATCCTTTGCTTACCCATCCTGAGTCCCCTCAGGGTGCACCACTGTGGGTGTAGTGGCTGATGGAATGAAGCCCAGAACATCCTTTATTCACTGATATGGCAGAGAGCATTCCTAGTTCACAGTCTCTCTCTCTCTGCTCTCTTTCTCTGTGAACACATCTGTACTGTAAAATATATGACATACAAATAATCCTACTAAAACAGAACAATTTTTCAGTTTTTTGTTAGATTAAATTGTATAGTTCAAGCATTGTGTCAAAAGTTACTTGGCTTAGATTATGTTCCATTTTCAGTATGGTTACATAATTCATTTGAAATGGGTTTGGGTTCATTTGTTTCTCTTTACATTAAATTTTAAGGCTTTTTATCCCTCCTATCTATGTTGAGTAATTTATTTTGTGTGGGACAGTAACACATTCCTTAAAGTCAAAAGGATAAGAAAAGTAATACTTCAGGGGATGGTCCTAAGATGGCAGAGGAATAGGACGGGGAGACCACTTTCTCCCTCACAAATTCATCAAAAGAACATTTTAGCGCTGAGTAAATTCCATCAAAACAACTTCTGAATGCTGGCAGAGGATATCAGGCATCCAGAAAAGCAGATCATTGTCTTCAAAAACAGGTAGGAAAAAATATAAAAGACAAAAAAGAGACAAAAGAGATAGGGAGGAAGCTCTCTCCTGGGAAGAGAAAAGTTTCCAAACACCAGGAAACACTCTCGCTGGCGAGTCTGTGGCGAGCCTTGGAAGCACAGAGGGCAACATAAGGAGGAAAAATAAATAATTAAAAACAACAGATTACGAGCCCAATGGTAACCCCCTCAGTGGAGAAGCAGCACAGACGCCTGCATCTGCCATTAGCAAGCGGGGGCTGGACAGGGAGGCGTGGGCTGCAGGGCTTTAAGAATCGGGCTAGAATGCCCCGAGTGTAACCAGAGCAAACTAACTTGGGCTAGCATACCAAACTGTGGGATAGCTACCACGCGAAAAGCTCTGATGTAAGACACTGCCAGGACCGTGCACAGAACAAAGAATGGAACAGAATTAGCCAGCTGCAGACCATCCACCTCTGGTGACAGGCAGCCAGAGCTGGAAGGGCTGGAAGGGGGCAATTGCAGCCCCAGAGAGACATTAACTATTAAACTGCAAGCAAGCTTCTTTGCTAACTAAGACTTCTTGGGGTTCTGGGCAGTCACCATCGACCAGAGAAGGGGTGCCAGTTGTACTCCCAGAAAACTGAGCAGCATGGACGGGAAAGGTGATAAGTCGCAGTGACCATGCTCACCAAACACCTGAACTACTCGGACCTAGGACAGGCAAAACACAGGCCCAATCGAGTCTGCGCCTCTGAGGACTACCTGAGTGCCTGAGCCTGGGTGGCTTAGACTGGGGAGATGCATGCAGCCTAGGGCAGGCCTCAGACGGTTCCCAGCAGAGCAACCTAGAGCCTGAGCAGTATGCACCGTGAGCAGGGGCAGGCCCAGCATGGCTGGAGACATTGCGAGCACACATCAGTGTTATTTATTTGCAGCATCCCTCCCTCCCCATAGTGCAATTGAACAAGTGCGTCTAAAAACAAAACAAAACAAAACAAAATTATCCACCACTGCCCCCTTTGTGTCAGGGCTGAAATCAGACACTGAAGAGACCAGCAAACAAAAGAAGCTAAAACAGAAGGAACCGTCTTGGAAGTGACAGGTGCAATAGATTAAAACCCTGTCATTAGTACAGACTACATAGGAAGGGGCCTATAGATCTTGAGAAATATAAGCCAGACCAAGGAACTATACGAAAATGAACTGACCTCACACTGCCCACAACACCACCAGAGAAATTCCCAGATATATCTTTACTATTTTTATGATCATTCTTTTGTTGTTGTTGTTATTGTTATTTGGTATTTTCTTCTTTTCTTTAACATTTTTTAAAATTTTTAAGTTCTCTATTTCTCCTTTAATTTTTATTTTTATAACCTACTATTACTTTTTAAAAAAGACCCTATTTTTAAAGCAAAGGCCATATATATATATATATATATATATATATATATAGTGGTTGTTATTTTTAATAATTCTTGTGACTTTTTTTCTTCTTCTTCTCTTTAACATATTATTTTTGAAAATCAACCTCTTCTTTAGATTTTTTAATCTTTGCTTTTTGGTATTTGTTATCAATTTTGTACCTTTAAAAACCCATTCTTCAGTACCCACTTTTACTTGAGAATGAGATTACTGGCTTGACTGCTCTCTCCTCCTTTGGACTCTCCTTTTTCTCCACCAGGTTGCCTCTGTCTCCTCCCTTCTCCTTCTCTTCTCTACCCAACTCTGTGAATCTCTGTGTGTTCCAGACAGTGGAAACACTTAGGGAACTAGTTACTGGCTAGATCTGTCTCTCTCTTTTTCATTTCCCTATTTTATCCTCCTGGCCACTTCTGTCTCCATCCTCCCTCTCCTCTTCTCTGTATAATTCTGGGAACATCTCTGAGCAGTCCAGACTGTGGAGTGCACATAAGGAAGTAATAACTGGCTAGCTTGATCTTTCCTCTTTTGATCCTACCTCATCTCATTCCAGTCACCTCCAATTCCCCCCTCCCTCTTCTTTTCTCCATGTAACTCTGTGAACCTCTCTGGGTGTCCGTCAATGTGGAGAAACTTTTCATCTTTAAACTAGATGGTTTATCATTGATGCTGCATAGATGGAGAAGTGTTGAGGCTACTGTAAAAATAAAACTGAAAACCAGAAGCAGGAAGCTTAAGTCCAAATCCTGAGAACATCAGAGAACTCCTGACTCCAGGGAACATTAATCGATAGGAATTCATCAAACGCCTCCATACCTACACTGAAACCAAGTACCACCTGAGGGCCAACAAGTTCCAGAGCAAGTCATATCACGCAAATTCTCCAGCAACACAGGAACACACCCTTGAGCTTCAATATACCAACTCAAGTTACTCCAAAACCATTGATATCTCATAACTCATTACTGGACACTTCATTGCACTCCAGAGAGAAGAAATCCAGCTCCACCCACAAGAACTCCTAAACAAGCCTCCCTAACCAAGAAATCTTGACAAGTCACTGATACAAGCCCACCCACAGTGAGGAAACTTTATAATAAAGAGAACTCCACAAATTCCCAGAATACAGAAAGGCCACCCCAAACGTAGCAATATAGCCAAGATGAAGAGACAGAGGAATACCCAGCAAGTAAAGAACAGGAGAAATGCTCACCAAACCAAACAAAAGAGGAAGAGATAGGGAATCTACCTGATAAAGAATTCCAAATATTGATAGTGAAAATGATCCAAAATCTTGAAATCAAAATGGAGTCACAGATAAATAGCATGGAGACAAAGATTGAGAAGATGCAAGAAAGGTTTAACAAGGGCCTAGAAGAAATAAAAAGAGTCAATATATAATGAATAATGCAATAAATGAGATCAGAAACACTGGAGGCAACAAATGGTAGAATAATGGAGGCAGAAGATAGGATTAGTGAAATAGAAGATAGAATGGTAGAAATAAATGAATCAGAGAGGGAAAAAAAAAGAATTAAAAGAAATGAGGACAATCTCAGAAACCTTCAGGACAATATGACACACTCCAATGTTCGAATTATAAGAGTACCAGAAGAAGAAGACAAAAAGAAAGACCATGAGACAATAATTGAGGAGATAATAGTTAAAAACATCCCTAAAATGGGGAAGGAAATAATCTCCCAAGTCCAGAAACCCAGAGAGTTCCAAACAGGATAAACCCAAGGCGAAACAACCCAAGACAAATATTAATCAAATTAACAAAGATCAAACACAAAGAACAAATATTAAAAGCAGCAAGGGAAAAACAACAAATAACACACAAGGGGATTCCCATAAGGATAACAACTGATGTTTCAATAGAAACTCTTCAAGCCAGGAGGGAATGGCAAGAGATACTTAAAGTGATGAAAGAAAAAAACCTACAGCCCAGATTACCATATCCAGCAAGGATCTCATTCAAATATGAAGGACAAATCAAAAGCTTTACAGACAAGCAAAAGCTGAGAGAATTCAGCACCACCAAACCAGCTCTCTAACAAATGCTAAAGGATATTCTCTAGACAGAAAACACAAAAAGGGTGTATAAACCCAAACCCCAAACAATAAAGTAAATGGCAATGGGACCATACTTATCAATAATTACCTTAAACGTAAATGTGTTGAATGCCCCAACCAAAAGACAAAGACAGACTGAATGGATACAAAAACAAGACCCCTATATATGTTGTCTACAAGAGACCAATCTCAAAACAAGGGACCCATACAGACTGAAAGTGAAGGGCTGGAAAAAGATATTCCACACAAATAGAGACCAAAAGAAAGCAGTAGTGGCAATACTCATATCAGATAAAATAGACTTTAAGACAAAGGCTGTGAAAGAGACAAAGAAGGCCACTATGTAATGATCAAAGGATCAATCCAAGAAGAAGATATAACAGTTACACATATATATGCATCCAACATAGGAGCAATGCAATATGTAAGACAAACGCTAACAGGTATGAAAGGGAAATTAACAATAACACAATAATAGTGGGAGACTTAATACCCCACTCACACCTATAGACAGATCAACTAAACAGAAAATTAACAAAAAACACAAACTTTAAATGATACAATAGACCAGTTAGACTTAACTGATATCTATAGACATTTCACTCTAAAACAATGAACTTCACCTTTTTCTCAAGTGCTCACAGAACCTTCTTCAGGATACATCACATCCTGGGCCATAAATCTAGCCTTGATAAATTAAAAAAAAAAAAATTGAAATCATTCCAAGCATCTTTTCTGACCTTAATAAGTACAGGAGAAAAGCTATTAAAAATTCCAAAATATGGAGGCTGAACAACACTCTGCTGAATAACCAACAAATCACAGAAGAAATCAAAAAGAAATCGAAATATGCATAGAAACAAATGAAAATGAAAACACAACAATCCAAAATCTGTGGGACACTGTATAAGCAGTGCTAAGGGTAAAGTTCATATCAATACATGCATACCTCAAGAAACAAGAAAAAAATCAAATAAATAAACTAACTTTACACATAAAGCAACTAGAAAAGGGAGAAATGGAGAACCCCAGAGTTAGTAAAAGGAAATAAATCTTTAAGATTAAGGCAGAAATAAATGCAAAAGAAACAAAAGAGACCATAGCAAAAATCAACAAAGCAAAAAGCTGGTTCTTTGAAAAGATAAATAAAACTGACAAACCATTTGCCAGACTCATCAAGAAACAAAGGGAGAAAATCAAATCAATAAAATTAGAAATGAAAATGGAGAGATCACGACAGACAACACAGAAATACAAAGGATCATAAGGGACAACTATCAGCAATTATATGCCAATAAAGTGGACAACTTGGAAGAAATGGACAAATTCTTAGAAATGTACAACTTTCCAAAACTGAACCAGGAAGAAATAGAAAATCTTAACAGACCCATCACAAGCATGGAAATTGAAACTGTAATCAGAAATCTTCCAGCAAACAAAAACCCAGGTCCAGACAGCTTCACAGCTGAATTCTACCAAAAATTTAGAGAAGACCTAACACCTATCCTACTCAAACTCTTCCAGAAAATTGCAGAGGCCTCATTCTATGAGGCCACCATCATCCTAATACCAAAACCTAACAAAGTTGTCACACACACACACAAAAAGTAAATTACAGGCCAATATCACTGATGAACATAGATGCAAAATCCTTAACAAAATTCTAGCAATCAGAATCCAACAACACATTTAAAAGATCATACACCATGACCAAGTGGGCTTTATCCCAGGGATGCAAGGATTCTTCAATATTCACAAATCAATCAATGCAATTCACCACATTAACAAAATGAAAAATAAAAGCCATATGATTATCTCAATAGATACAGAGAAAGACTTTGACAAAGTTCAACATCCATTTATGATAAAAACTCTTCAGAAAGCAGGAATAGAGGAACATATCTCAACATAATAAAAGCTATATATGACAAACCCGCATCAAACATTATCCTCAACAGAGAAAAACTGAAAGCATTTCCCTTAAAGTCAGGAACAAGACAAGGGTGCCCACTTTCACCACTACTATTCAACATAGTTCTGGAAATTTTGGCCACAGCAGCCAGAGCAGAAAAAGAAATAAAAGGAATCCAATTTGGAAAAGAAAAAGTAAAACTCTCAGTGTTTGCAGATGACATGATCTTCTACATAGAAAACCCTAAAGACTCTATTAGAAAATTATTAGAGCTAATCAATGAATATAGGAAAGTTGCAGGATATAAAATCAACACACAGAAATCCCTTGCATTCCTATATACTAATAATAAGAAAGCAGAAAACGAAATTAGGGAAACAATTCCATTCACCATTGCAACGAAAAAAATAAAATACTTGGGAATATATCTACTTAAAGAAACAAAAGACCTATATATAGAAAACTATAAAACACTGGTGAAAGAAATCAAAGAGGACACTAATGGAGAAATATACCATGTTCATGGATCGCAAGAATCAATATAGTGAAAATGAGTACACTACACAAAGCAATCTACAGATTCAATGCAATCCCTATCAACCTACCAGCAGTATTTTTCACAGAGCTATAATAAATAATTTCACAGTTTGTATGGAAATACAAAAACTTCAAATAGTCAAAACAATCTTGAGAAAGAATGCAACTGGAGGAATCAACCTGCCTGACTTCAGGCTCTACTACAAAGCCACAGTCATCACGACAGTATGGTACTGGCATAAAGACAGAAATATAGATCAATGGAACAAAATAGAAAGCCCAGAGGTAAATCCACATACCTATGGACACCTTATCTTTGACAAAGAGAGCAAGAATATACAGTGGAGAAAAGACAGTCTCTTTAACAAGTGGTACTAGGAAAACTGGTTAACCACTTGTAAAAGAATGAAACTAGAACACTTTCTAACACCATACACAAAAATAAACTCAAAATGGATTAAAGATCTAAACATAAGACCAGAAACTATTAATCTCCTAGAGGAGAACATAGGCAAAACACTCTCTGACATAAATTACAGCAGGATCCTCTATGATCCACCTCCCAGAATACTGGAAATAAAAGCAAAAATAAACAAATGGGATCTAATTAAAGTTAAAAGCTTCTGCACAACAAAGGAAACTATAAGTAAGGCGAAAAGACAGCCTGTGGATTGGAAGAAAATAATAGCAAATGAAGCAACTGACAAACAACTAATCTCAAAAATATACAAGCAACTCCTGAAGCTCAATTCCAGAAAAATAAATGACCCAATCAAAAATGGGCCAAAGAACTAAATAGACATTTCTCCAAAGAAGACATACAGATGGCCATCTAACACATGAAAAGATGCTCAACATCACTCATTATCAGAGAAAGGCAAATCAAGTCCACAATGAAGTACCATTTCACGCCAGTCAGAATGGCTGTGATCCAAAAGTCTACAAGCAATAAATGCTGGAGAGGTTGTGGAGAAAAGGAAACCCTCTTACACTGTTGGTGGGAATGCAAACTAGTACAGCCACTATGGAGAAAAGTGTGGCAATTCCTTAAAAAACTGGAAATTGAACTGCCTTATGTCCCAGTAATCCCACTGCTGGGCATACACACCAAGGAAACCAGAATTAAAAGAGACACGTGTACCCCAATGTTCATTGCAGCACTGTTTATAATAGCCAGGACATGGAGGCAACCTAGATGTCCATCAGCAGATGAATGGATAAGAAAGCTCTGGTACATATACACCATGGAGTATTACTCAGCCATTAAAAGAATACATTTGAATCCATTCTAATGAGGTGGATGAAACTGGAGCCGATTATACAGAGTGAAGTAAGCCAGAGAGAAAAATACCAATACAGTATACTGACACATATATATGGAATTTAAAAAGATGGTAATGATAACCCTGTATGCAAGACAGCAAAAGAGATGCAGATATATAGAACAGACTTTTGGACCCTGTGGGAGAGGGTGAAGGTGCAATGATTTGGGAGAATGGCATTGAAACATGTATTCTATCATGTAAGAAACAAATTGCCAGTCTAGGTTTGATACAGGATACAGGATGCTTGGGGCTGGTGCACTGGGATAACCCAGAGAGATGATATGGGGAGAGAGGTGGGAGGGGGTTCAGGATTGGAAACTCATGTACACCTGTAGTGGATTTATGTCAATGTATGGCAAAACCAATACAGTATTGTAAAGTAAAATAAAAATAAATAAATAAAAATGCTGAAGAAAAAGTAAAGAAAAGTAATACTTCAAAAAATTATTTGTTCCCTTTTTGATTCCATTATCTTCTACTACACTGGAAATCAGTTTCATTAATTTTGGTTTATTCCCTCTTTGTATCTTTTTGCAAATATATATAGTTATGCACAAAACATATACATTATTCTATTTATTTCCCTTAATATTTTACACAGAGAGCCACATTGCATTTTTTTAAATTGGCTTTTTTTTTTAAATTTCATTTAACAAAATATACTGGGTAACTTCCTATAGAAGCTCACATAAGTTTTCCTCATTCTTTATTATGGCTTCCCATGTGGTTCAGTGGTTAAAAAAAAAAAAAAATCCATGTGCCAATGCAAGAGACATTGATTCAGTCCCTGGGTCAGGAAGATCCCCTGCAGAAGGAAATGAAACCCACTCCAGTATCCTTGCTTGGGCAATCCCATGAACAGGGAAGCCTAGTGAGCTACAGTCTACTGGCTTGCAAAAGAGTTGGACACAACTAAGTGGTTAAACAGCAACAACAACATTCTTTCTTAAATACACATTGTAAGTATTGCATGTGTTTCCTTAAGCTTTGGTGTCAGCCAGTCTCATTAGTTTGATACTTTAGGTAGCTCCCATTATTTTGTAATGGAAAAATATCAGCAACAATACTACTTTTGTTATATTTTTCCAATGTCATAATTTATTTTAATAAAAGATAAAGAGCACAATCATTTAACCAACACAAAAGTTACTACTTATATTTCATTTTGAAAAGAGAGCATGTGAACTGTACAATCATTCTTCTTTTATGATAAATTTATTTTATAACTAGACATTCATGTAAAAGTTCTTTATGTGAAAGTATACAAAATTGAATGTGATAATTTATCATGAACAATGAGTAGAAAGAATGTGTGTGTGTGTGTGTGTGTGTCAGCATATCACAGAAACATGGAATATGAATGCCTGTTTCATACATTGACATCTGAAATTGCAAATGTTCTCAGATTGTTGAAGAATTTTATTCACTTAATTAATTAGGTAGACATTATTTTGTAAATGATTATGTTGTATATCACTGTCCTGGGCTTTTAAATCCTTAAAATTTGGTGTGTATATTTTATTATTATTTAGTTTATAGTCTTGTGACTTAAAATTGAAAAATTCGATTGAAATCTTTTTTAATATGAGACAATGGCCATGAAGTGATAATACGTACAAAGCCTTTCCTTTTACTTTTCATGCATTTCATGAAGCTTAACATAAGCTGATTTATTCTTACTTTTGCCTTTATTATATAACCAAATAATTCAGGATGAGGATTATTATAAATGTATAGAAACATGTTCATTGCTTAATTTATCTCCACTATCATTATTACATAGTTTCAATTATTTGTCATGAAAAATGCTGTAGGAAAAAATACATCCTTATCTTCAGTTCAGTTCAGTTCAGTTGCTTAATCGTGTCCGACTCTTTGCGACCCCATGAATCGAAGCACGCCAGGGCTCTCTGTCCATCACCAACTCCCGGAGTTCACTCAAACTCATGTCCATTGAGTCACTGATGTCATCCAGCCATCTCATCCTCTGTTGTCCCCTTCTCCTCCTGCCCCCAGTCCCTCCCAGCATCAGACTCTTTTCCAATGAGTCAACTCTTTGCACAAGGTGGCCAAATTATTGGAGTTTCAGCTTCAGCATCATTCCTTCCAAAGAAATCCCAGGGCTGATCTCCTTCAGAATGGACTGGTTGGATCTCCTTGCAGTCCAAGGGACTCTCAAGAGTCTTCTCCAGTGCCACAGTTCAAAAGCATCAATTCTTTGGCGCTCAGCCTTCTTCACAGTCCAACTCTCACAAGCATACATGACCACAGGAAAAACCATAGCCTTGACTAGACAGACCTTAGCCAGCAAAGTAATATCCTTCTACATTTGTGATTACTATAAGTACGTTAGGGGTTAAATTGTTAAGAATTATGTAGTAAAATAGTTGCCTTGAAGTCCATAAATTACAATTATTTTTCTTAAAAGCTTGTTCAAAAAGTGCTCATGAAAAAATAATAAAGATACTTACAACTGAACAGTATTTTAATAATCAAGTTATTTTCCTGTAACAGTCATGTCTTATCATGTTCGTTATGTGGCATTTTCTGTGTTAAAGACTCTATTTATTTAATTCTCATAAGTAAGTATCTGATGAGTTTGCCTCAGACAGTTCTGCAGTTCTGATTTACATATATTATTAAAATGTGTTTGTGAGCCAAAGAGAGACTGAAAGTGTTAAAATAAATTAATCAATTAGAAAATTCAGTAGCATTTTTCTTCCAGTTGAATGAAAAAATGTTTAAGGTAGTCTGCAAAACTAGGAAAACACTCTCAGAGTATGTTCAGTTTAAAATACCCAAGCAACCAGAAAATACTGATAAAAATTTTGATGCAGTGTAAGTTGTATGGAAAATAGATGATGATCCAGGGAGAAAGGCCATCAAATAGATCTTTATATGACAGTGTATGTGATGGAGTCACCTATCATCTAGATATTAATTCAAGTTTATATTAATTCAGTGGTAGATAATGTACAGAAAGAACATTTGAACTTTGATAATATTTGGATAAAAAACAAGAATTCAAGAAAAGTTTATAAATCAATGACCTATGTCTTCAATATGTGTGAAAACAATAAATAAAAACTAAAATAAATCTCATCATGTATATGTTATACTATAGGAATAAGAGTTAAATAGAAACCTAAAGAAAAGTCCAAATTTCATAAACGTTTGTCTCAGAATAAAAATACAATTAACAATAAAAAATATTGTAGTATGTTACATGATGTTCACAATTGTTCTTTAAAATTGTAGTGAAGTAAAATTTAATAATACTCTCTTTGAAAACATCCTTAAATGCTTCTGGAAATATCTGGTTATATGCAAGAATAAAAACCCTCCAACCCTTTCAGTGATACAGTGGCCTTAAAATGAGAAATGATTCATATTACTAGTTGCTTACTGTGTGTCAGAGACTGTGCAAAGAAGATTTTTTTCCTACAGCTTACCATTAAACCCTTTAACATTCTATATGGCAAATACAATTATTCTCCTAATTTTCAAGATGAGGAAACTGAGATACAATATGTTTCAAGTTAGCAATAGAGCAGATATTGAAAATATAAACAATCTGATTCCAGAGATCAGTAAGATTAATCTTGATTTACTTTTTAGTTAGTTTGTTTTGAATTTTTGCTTCCTTTATATATTTTTTGAATCCTTCAGGTATTATGAAGAAATAGTTAAGGGGAATAAAAAGAAAACACTCAATATTCTTGAATCACAAGATGAAAATTTCTAAATTATAAGCAGGGAGAAATGATTGATGAATTTTGGATAAGTAATGTGAAAATTAAATAAAAGATAAATAATCTGTAGGAATGTATTAAAGAGAGATCTAGATTACAAAGATGAGTGAAAAAGAAAAGCATTTTAATAATCTTATACACAACAAAACTTAAATAAAGATGCTGATAACAGAAAAGTTATGGACACAAATTGAGCAAGAATTATGAGAGTAGATTTTCGAAGGGTTAGAAATTGATACTGGGCAGTCATCTAAATGAGAGATCTGCAAAACAGGATGATGAAAATATGCAACTGTAATGGTGAGATAACCAGTAATATTTGAAAATTATTTCATCTAAATAAGGGTAATATGAGGTCATAGAAACTACTAAAGCAACCAACCAAACAAAACTTTTTTGAGTAAAAAGAATAAACCTGAGAACAGACTTTGAGTAAAAAGAATAAACTTGAGAACAGACTTTAGGGGAAAACTATTACTTATAGGATCTATGGACTACTCAGATAAAGTATAAAAGAGTTTTAAAAGGTACAAAGAAAGAACATTGCACATAAGGAAACAATAAAAATATATGAAATTCCTGAAACAAAAAATAATAGTTTATGAAAGAAGAGAAGGTACAACATAAGATTAGAGATAATTCAGTGAGATGGGTCATTTGTTGTTAATGATTTAAGCAGTTATTCAGAGATTTTAGTATAGACATTGCAATAAATGTGTAAATATGGTAGAGTGTCATAAATCAATGAAATAAAATGTATAACTAATCACTTTTTCTTAATGTGGAGTACACTAAAATTTGACTTTTAAGCTGAAACAATAAAAACATTGTATGCAGTTTTAAATGGGAAAATAATCTATTGCGTATATTTGATATCCTTAGGATTTAAACTCAAGGTAGGAAACTGTAGCTTGAGAAGGAATAAGGTGAATAATTCCCTCTTAGATACAGGGGAGGAGAATGCAGAAACAAGGCTGGGAAAGCAAATAGAAATCATTTTAAGATGAAGAGAAGGGAGTTAAGGAAATGATGTCAGCAACTTAGATCTCAGGAAAAATAAGAGGTGAGAGAATCTACAAAGTAGAGGTGGAATGTGTGAGAAGACTAAGGAGACATTGTGAAAACTCTGTAGTGATAAGTTCCCAATAAATCAATACAAGATGAATACAAGAAACATAGGAATGAAGAGATATAAATTACTTTATGATTACTTTTCAAATTGGAAGTTAACTGCTTTACAATGTTGTGGTATTCTCTACCATACAGTAAAGCTAATCAGCCATCAGTTCAGTTCAGTTCAGTTCAAAAACTCAGTCCATCGAGTCAGTGAAGACAGTCACCCTTCTCATCCTCTGTTGTCCCCTTTTGCTCTCATATTCAATCTTTCCCAGCATCAGGGTCTTTACCAATGAGTCAGTTCTTTGCATCAGGTGGCCAAAGTATTGGAGTTTCAGCTTCAGCATCAGGATTGATATTCAGGATTGATTTCCTTTAGGATGGACTGGTTGGATCTCCTTGCAGTCCAAAGGACTCTCAAGAGATTCTCCCACATCAGGGTTCAAAAGCATCAGTTCTTCCATGATCAGTCTTCTTTGTAGTCCAACTCTTATATCCATACATGTCTACTGGAAAAACCATAGCTTTTATTAGACAGACGTTTGTTGACAAAGTAATGTCTTTGCTTTTAATATGCTCTCTTAGGGGCTTCCCTTGTAGCTCAGTCGGTAAAGAATCTGCCTGCCATGCAGGAGACCCGGTTCAATCCCTGGGTTGGGCAGATCCCCTGGGGAAGGAAATGGTAACCCACTCCAGTATCCTTGCCTGGAAAATCTCATGGACAGAGGAGCCTGGTGGGCTGTAGTCCATGGGGTCGCAAAAGAGTTGGGCACAACTGAGCAACTAACACTTACTAGGTTGGTCATAGCTTTTCTTCCAAGAGGCAAGCATCTTTTAATCTCATGGCTTCAGTCTCCAACTGCAGTGATTTTTAAGCCTAAAATAAAGCCTCCCACTGTTTCCCCATCTGTTTGTCATGAAGTGATGGGACCAGATGCCATGATCTTATATTTGTCTGAATGTTGAGTTTTAAGCCAGTCTTTTTCATTCTCCTCTTTCATCTTCATCAAGAAAGTCTAGAGTTCTTCTTCGCTTTCTGCCATAAGGGTGATATCATCTGCATATCTGAGGTTATTGATATCTCTCCCAGTAGTTTTGATTCCATTTTGTGCTTCATACATGCCTGCACTTCATGTGATGTACTCTGAATATGAGTTAAATAAGCAGGGTGACAATATACAGCCTCATAGTACTCCTTTTCTGATTTGGCGCCAGTCTATTGTTTCAATTCCAGTTCTAACTGATCCTTCTTGACTTGCATACAGATGTCTCAGGAGGCAAGTCAGGTGGTCTGGTATTCCCAATTCTTTAAGATTTTTCTGCAGCTGGTCGTGATCTACACAGTCTAAGGCTTTGGAATATTCAATAAAGCAGAAGTAGATTTTTGGGGGAACTTTCTTGCTTTTTCAATGATCCAACGGATGCTGGCAATTTCATCTCTAGTTTTTCCACCTTTTCTAAATCCAGCTTGAACATCTGGAAGTCACAGTTCACGTATTATTGAAGCCTGACTTGGAGAATTTTGAGCATTCCTTTGCTAGCATGTGATATGAGTGCAATTGTGCATAATTTGAATATTCTTTAGCATTGCCTTTCTTTGGGATTGGAATGAACACTGGCATTTTCCAGTCCTGTGGCCATTGTTGAGTTTTCCATTTTGCTGGCATATTGAGTGCAGAACTTTCACAGCATCATCTTTGAAGATTTGAAATAGCTCAACTGGAATTCCATCGCTTCCACTTGCTTTTTTCATAGCAATATTTCCTAAGGTCCACTTGACTTCACATTCCAAGATTTCTGGCTCTAGATGAGTGATCACATGGTGCTGGTTATCTGGGTCATGAAGATCTTTTTGTACAGTTCTGTGCATTTTTGCCACCTCTTCTTAATATCTTCTTCTCTTGGGTCTGTACCATTTCTGTCCTTTATTGTGCCCATCTTTGCATGAAATGTTCCCTTGGTGTCTCTAATTTTCTTGGTGAGATCTGTAGTCTTTCCCATTCGATTATTTTCCTCTATTTGTTTGCATTGCCCACTGAGGAAGGCTTTCTTATCTTTCCTTGATATTTTTGGAACTCTGCATGCAGATGGGTATATCTTTCCTTTTCTCCTTTGCCTTTAGCTTCTCTTTTTCTCAGCTATTTGTAACGCCTCCTCAGACAACCATTTTGCCTTTTTGCATTTCTTTTTCTTGGGGATGGTCTTGATCACTGCCTCTTGTACAGTGTCATGAACCTCCATCCATAGTTCTTCAGGCACTCTGCCTATCAGATCTAGTCCTTTGAAACTATGTGTCACTTCAATTGTATAATCATAAAGGATTTGATTTAGGTCATACCTGGATACTCTAGTGGTTTTCCCTACTTTCTTCAATTTAAGTTTGAATTTGGCAACAAAGAGTTCATAATCTTAACTACAGTCACCTCATAATCTTGTGTTTGCTGACTGTATAGAGTTTCATCTTTGGATGCAAAGAATATAATCAATTATTTCAATATTGACCATCTGGTCATGTCCATGTGTAGAGTCTTCTCTTGTGTTGTTGGAAGAGGGTGTTTTCCTATGACCAGTGTGTTCTCTTGACAAAACTCTGTTAGCCTTAGCCTTGCTTTATTCTGTACTCCAAGGCCAATTTTGCCTGTTAATCCAGGTATCTCTTGATTTCCTACTTTTTCATTCCAGTTCCCTATAATGAAAAGGACATCTTTTAGGGTGTTAGTTCTAGAAAGTCTTATAGGTTTTCATAGAACCATTCAATTTCAGCTTCTTCAGCATTACTGCTTGGGGCATAGACTTGAATTACTGTGATACTGAATGGTTTGCCTTGGAAACCAACAAAGATCATTCAGTCATTTTTGAGATTACATCTAAGTACTGCATTTTGGACTCTTTTTTGACTTTGAGACCTACTCCACTCCATTTCTTCTAAGGCATTCTTGCCCAAAGTGGTAGATATAGTGGTCTTCTCAGTTATTTCTCCATTCCAGTCCATTTTAGTTCACTGATTCCTAAAATGTTGATGTTCACTCTTCCCATTTCCTGTTTGACCACTTCCAATTTAATTTGATTCATGGACCTAATATTCCAGGTTCCTATGCAGTATTGTTCTTTACAGTATCTGACTTCACTTCTATCACCAGTCATATCCACAACTGTGTTTTGTTTTTCTTTGGTTCCATCTCTTCAGTTTTTCTGGAGTTGTTTCTTCACTGATCTCCAGTAGTATGTTGGGCAACTACAGACCTGGGGAGTTCATCTTTTAGTGTCCTTTCTTTTTGTTTTTTCATATTGTTCATGGGATTCTCAAGGCAAGAATGCTGGTGGTTTGCCATTCCCTTCTCCAGTGGGCCAATTTTGTCAGAACCCTCCACTATGACCCATCTATCTTGGGTGGCCCAACATGGCATGACTCATAGTTTCATTGAGTTAGAAAAGGTTGTGGCCCATGTGATAAGTTTGATTAGGTTTCTGTGATTGTGGTTTTCATTCTGTCTTCCCTCTGATGGCTGAGGAAGAATTTCTTATCTCCTCTTGCTACTCTTTGGAACTCTACATTCAGATGCTTGTATCTTTCCTTTTCTCCTTTGCTTTATCCTTCTCTTCTTTTCACAGCTATTTGTAAGACCTCCTCCAACAGCCATTTTGCTTTTTTGAATTTCTTTTCCATGGGGATGATCTTGATCCCTGTCTCCTATACAATGTCACAAACCTTGTCCATAGTTCATCAGGCACTCTATCTATCAAATCTACTTCTCACTTCCACTATATAATCATAAGGGATTTGATTTAGCTCATACTTGAATGGTCTAGTGGTTTTCCCTACTTTCTTTAAGTCTGAATTTGGCAATAAGGAGTTGATGATCTGAGCCACAGTCAGCTCCTGGTCTTGTTTTTGTTGACTGTATAGAGCTTCTCCATCTTTGGCTGCAAAGAATATAATCAATCTGATTTCAGTGTTGACCATCTGGTGATGTCCATGTGTAGTCTTCTCTTGGGTTGTTGGAAGAGGATGTTTGCTATGACCAGTGCATTTTCTTGGCAAAACTCTATTGGTCTTTGTCCTGCCTCATTCCATATTCCAAGGCCAAATTTGCCTGTTATTCCAGGTGTTTCTTGACTTCTTATTTTGCAATCCAGTCCCCTATAAAGAAAAGGACATCTTTGGGGGTATTAGTTCCAAAAAGTCTTGTAGGCCTTCATTGAACTGTTGAACTTCCACTTCTTCAGTGTTACTGTCGGGGTGTAGACTTGTATTACCATGATATTGAATGGTTTGCCTTGGAAACAAACAGAGATCATTCTGTTGTTTTTGAGATTGCATCCAAGTACTGCATTTCTGACCCTTTTGTTAACCATGATGGCTACTGTATTTCTTCTAAGGGATCTCTGCCCTCAGTAGTAGATACAATGGTCATCTGAATTAAATTCACCCATTCCAGTCCATTTTAGTTTGCTGATTCCTAGACTGTCAACATTCACTCTTGCCATTTCTTGCCATTTCCTGTTTGACCACTCCCAATTTGCCTTGATTCATGGACCTGATATTCTAGTTTCCTATGCAGTATTGCTCTTTACAGAATCGGACCTTGCTTCTATCACCAGTCACATCCACAGCTGGGTATTGTTTTTGATTTGGCTCCATCCCTTCATTCTTTCTGGAGTTATTTCTCCACTGATCTCCAGTAGCATATTGGGCACTTACTGACCTGGGGAGTTCCTCTTTCAGTATCCTATCATTTTGCTTTTCATACTATTCATGGGGTTCTCGAGGCAAGAATACTGAAGTGGTTTGCCATTCCCTTCTCCAGAGGACCACATTGTGTCAGAACTCTCCACCATGCCCGCCGGTCTTGGGTGGCCCTACAGGGCATGGCTTAGTTTAATTGAGTTAGACAAGGCTGTGGTCCTAGTGTGATTAGATTGACTAGTTTTCTGTGATTATGGTTTCAGTGTGTCTGCCCTTTTGCAACACCTACCGTCTTACTTGGGTTTCTCTTACCTTGAACATCAATATCTCTTCACGGTTGCTCCAGCAAAGCACAGCTGCTGCTCCTTACCTTGAAAGAGGGGTATCGCCTCACCACTGCCCCTCTTGACTTTGAACATAGAATAGCTCCCCTAGGCCCTCAGGCCCCCACGCAGCCACTGCTCATTGGACGTGCAAAGAAATAGAGGAAAACAACAGAATGGGAAAGACTAGAGATCTCTTCAAGAAAATTAGAGACACCAAGGGAATATTTCATGCAAAGATGGGCTCAATAAAGGACAGAAATGGTATGGATCTAACAGAAGCAGAAGATATTAAGAAGAAGTGGTAAGAATACACAGAAGAACTATACAAAAAAAAAAATCTTCATGACCAAGATAATCACTATGGTGTGATCACTCACCTAGAGCCAAACATCCTGGAATGTGAAGTCAAGTAGGGCTTAGAAAGCATCACAAAGGTAGTGGAGGTGATGCAATTCCAGTTGAGATATTTCAAATCCTGAAAGATGATGCTGTGAAAGTGCTGCACTCAATATGCCAGCATATTTGGAATACTCAGCAGTGGCCACAGGACTGGAAAAAGTCAGTTTTCATTCCAATCCCAAAGAAAGGCAATGCCAAAGGATGCTCAAACTACCACACAATTGCACTCATCTCACACGCTAGTACAGTAATGCTCACAATTCTCCAAGCCAGGCTTCAGCATATGTAAACTGTGAACTTCCTGGTGTTCAAGCTGGTTTTAGAAAAGACAGAGAAGCTAGAGATGAAATTTGCAACATCTGTTGGATCATGGAAAAAGCAAGAGAGTTCCAGAAAAACATCTATTTCTGCCTTATTGACTATGCCAAAGCCTTTGACTGTGTGGATCACAATAAACTGTGGAAAAGTCTGAAAGAGATGGGAATACTACACCACCTGACCTGCCTCTTGAGAAACCTATATGTAGGTCAAGAATCAACAGTTAGAACTGGATATGGAACAACAAACTGTTTCCAAATTGGAAAAGGAATATGTCAAGGCTCTGTATTGTCACACTGATTATCTAAATTTTATGCAGAGTACATCATGAGAAACACTGGGCTGGAAGAAGCACAAGCTAGAATCAAGATTGCTGGGAGAAATAGCAATAACCTCAGATATGAGGATGACACCACCCTTATGGCAGAAAGTGAAGGGGAACTAAAAGCCTCTTGGTGAAAGTAAAAGTGGAGAGTGAAAAAGTTGGCTTAAAGCTCAACATTCAGAAAACAAAGATCATGGCATCCGGTCCCATCACTTCATGGGAAATAGATGGGCAAATTGTGGACACAGTGTCAGACTTTATTTTGGGGGGCTCCAAAATCACTGCAGATGGTGATTGCAGCCAAGAAATTAAAAGACACTTACTCCTTGGAAAGAAAGTTATGACCAACCTAGACAGCATATTCAAAAGCAGAGAGATTACTTTGCCAACAAAGGTCCGTCTAGTCAAGGCTATGGTTTTTTCTGTGGTCATGTGTCAATGTGAGAGTTGGACTGTGAAGAAACCTGAGTGCCGAAGAACTGAACAGTTTGAACTCTGGTGTTGGAGAAGACTCTTGAGAGTCCCTTCAGCTGCAAAGATCCAACCAGTCCATTCTAAAGGAGATCAGCCCTGGGATTTCTTTGGAAGGAATGATGCTGAAGCTGAAACTCTAGTACTTTGGCCACCTCATGCAAAGAGTTGACTCATTCGAAAACATTCTGATGCTTGGAGGGATTGGGGGCAGGAGGAGAAGGGGTCGGCTGAGGATGAGATGGCTGGATGGCATCATGGACACGATGGACATGAGTCTGAATGAACTCCGGGAGTTGGTAATGGACAGGGATGCCTGGTGTGCTGGAATCACAAAGAGTTGGACAGGACTGAGCGACTGAACCAAACTGAACTGTAGGTAAATGGGGCTTCCTCAGTGGCCCTAGTGGTGAAGAACCCTCCTGCCAATGCAGGAAACATTGGAAACCTAGGTCCAATCTTTGGCTCAGGAAGATCCTCTGGAGAAGGTCATACAACCCACACAAGTATTGTTGCTTGGAGAATCCCATGGATAGTTGAGCCTGACAGGTTATAGTCCATAGGTTCGCAAAGAGTTGGACATGATTGAAGTGACTTAGCATGCATTCATGCACTGTCAAGAAATAGTTTTAAAAAACTGCCATATTATGATGGAATATTTATGAGAATAAAATGTAATGCAACATACTTGATGATACTTAAGTGAAAAAACTCAACATTTGGAAAACTAAGATTATGGCATCCAGTCCCATCACTTCATAGCAAATAGATAGGGAAGCAGTGGAAACAGTGGCTGACTTTATTTTTCTGGGATCCAGAATTACTGCAGATGGTGATTGTAGCCATGAAATTAAAAATCCTTACTCCTTGGAAGTAAAGTTATGAGAAACCTAGACAGCATATTAAAAAGTAGAGAATTACTTTGTCAACAAAGTTTCATCTAATCAAAGCTATGGCTTTTCTAGTAATCATGTATAAATGTGACAATTGGACTATAAAGAAAGTTGAGCACTGAAAAATTGTTGCTTTTGAACTGTGATGTTGGAGAAGACTTTTGAGAGTCCCTTGGACTCCAAGGAGATCCAACCAGTCCATCCTAAAGGAAATCAGTACTGAGTGTTCATTAGAAGGACTGATGTTGAAGCTGAAACTCCAATACTGGCCACCTGATGTGAAAAGCTGACTCATTGGAAAAGACTCTGATTCTGGGAAAGATTGAAGGTGGAGGGTGAAAGGGATGACAGAGGATGAGATGGTTGGATGACATCACCGACTCAATGGAAATGAGTTTAAGTAAACTCCGGGAGTTGGTGATGGACAGGGAGGCCTGGCGTGCTTCAGTCCATGGGGTCTCAAAGAACTGCACATGACTGAGCGACTGAACTGAAGTGTAAAAAGCCACACTCAAAAGGATACATATGGAAGAATTCCATGTAAGTAACATTTGTAAAACAAATGTTTATAAAGATTTGTATGGAATTACAAAAAACCTCGAATAGCTAAAGCAATCTTGAGAAAGAAGAATGGAACTGGAGGAATCAACTTGCCTGACTTCAGGCTCTACTACAAAGCCACAGACATTAAGACAGTATGGTACTGGTGCAAAGACAGAAATATAGATCAATGGAACAAGATAGAAATCCCTGAGATAAACCCACACACATATGGACACCTTATCTTCGACAAAGGCAGCAAGAATATACAATGTACAAGAATATACAATATACAATGTCTTTACTCAAGACAGTCTCTTTAACAGGTGGTGCTGGGAAAACTGGTCAACCACTTGTAAAAGAATGAAACTAGACCTCTTTCTAACACCATACACAAAAATAAACTCAAAACGGATTAAAGATCTAAATGTAAGACCAGAAACTATAAAACTCCTAGAGGAAAACATAGGCAAAACACTCTGCGACATAAATCACAGCAGGATCCTCTATGATCCACCTCCCAGTATACTGGAAATAAAAGCAAAAATAAACAAATGGGATCTAATTAAAATTAAAAGCTTCTGCACATAAGCAAGGTGAAAAGACAGCCTTCTGAATGGGAGAAAACAATAGCAAAATGAAACAACTGACAAACAACTAATCTCAAAGATATACAAGCAAGTTATGCAGCTCAACTCCAGAAAAGTAAACGAACCAATCAAAAAATGGGCCAAAGAACTAAATAGGCATTTCTCCAAAGAAGACATACAGATAGCTAACAAACACATGAAAAGATGGTCAACATCACTCATTATCAGAGAAATGCAAATCAAGACCACAATGAGGTACCATTTCACACCAGTCAGAATGGCTGTGATCCAAACTTCTACAAGCAATAAATGCTGGAGAGGATGTGGAGAAAAGGGAACCCTCTTACACTGCTGGTGGGAATGCAAACTAGTACAGCCACTATGGAAAACAGTGTGGAGATTCCTTAAAAAATTGAAAATAGAACTGCCTTATGATCCAGCAATCCCCCTGCTGGGCATACACACCGAGGAAACCAGAATTGAAAGAGACACATGTACCCCAATGTTCTTTGCAGCACTGTTTATAACAGCCAGGACACGGAAGCAACCTAGATGTCCATCAGCAGATGAATGGATAGGAAAGCTGTGGTACATATACACAATGGAGTATTACTCAGCACTTAAAAAGAATAAATTTGACTCAGTTCTAATGAGATGGATGAAACTGGAGCCGATTATACAGAGTGAAGTAAGCCAGAAAGAAAAGCACCAATACAGTATACTGACACATATATATGGAGTTTAGAAAGATAGTAATGATGACCTTCTATGTGAGACAACAAAAGAGACACAGAGGTATAGAACGGACTTTTGGACTCTGAGGGAGAGGGAGAGGGTGGGATGACTTGGGAGAATGGTATTGAAACATGTATACTATCTTGTAAGAAATGAAGCACCAGTCTATGTTCAATACAGGATACAGGATGCATGGGGCTAGTGCACAGGATGATTCAGGGAGATGATATGGGGTGGGAGGTGGGAGGGGGCTTCGGCATTGGGAGATCGTGTACACCTGTGGCTGATTCATGTCAATGTTTGGCAAAACAAATACAGTATTGTAATGTAGAATAAAGTATTAAAAAAAAAAAAAAGATGCATGTCAGCTAATGGACACCAGCATTTGATGGGAAGTTGCAGGAAATGAATGCAGTTATGAAGAGGTGACAGAAGAGTTTTGTGATTGTATGAGTATTTTTACTGTGGTAATCATAAAGTAAGGCTAGATATAAGCCAAATGCATAGAACAACACACACACACACATACACACACACAAGGGAGTACATATATAAATGGTGTAATTTACTAAGATCTATGCAAGCTTCTAGGTGATCAGTCCTTTCAGTTGTGTCCCACTCTATGCAACCATATGGACTGTACCCTGCCAGGCTCCTCTGTCTATGGATTTTTTTTTTTTTTTAATGCAAGAATATCGGGTGGATTGCCATGACCTCTTCTGAAGATCTTCTCTACCCAAGGACTGAACCTGCCTCTGTTTCCATCTCCTTCACTGCAGATGGATTCTTTACTGCTGAGCCACATGGGAAGCTTCTATAGATTGAGCCAAAGTAAGTCTGTTGATTTTTGCATTTTGATGTATTGCATTATAAGGTGTAAGAAGGGAAGGTGTGAAAATGCTGTATTTTCTGTACATTTCTTTGCACCCAGCCAAGTGTCTATACTATTTTTATTCAAAATAAAATGTTAAAAATAGAGTGTGAGAACGAAAAAAAAAAAAAAGGTAAGTAAGACTGAAATTTAGTATTAAACATGTTTTTGCAGGTTCGAGTTTCTTATAAGGGAGGAGATGAGTAGACTTTTTTTTTTTTAAGGAATAGGATTAATTTTGGAAGAGAAAAGAGAATTGTTTAATAAAGGAGTCAACAATAATTTCTGAAATATTTTATTTGGAGCTTGGCTATGTTTATTTTTCATTCCAGTATTGTTGATTAGTCACTAAGTCATGTCCAGCTCTTTGCAACCCCGTAGTTTGCAGCACACCAGGCTTCTCTGTCCTTCATTATGTCCTGGAGTTTGGTCAAATTCACATCCGTTGAGTTGGTGATGCTATCTGATCATCACATCCTTTGCCACCCTCTCCTCCTCTTGCCTTCAATCTTCCCCAGCATCAGGGTCTTTTCCAGTGAGCAGCTCTTCACATCAGGTGGACAAATATTGGAGCTTCAGCTTCAGCATCAGTCCTTCCAATGAATATTCAGGGTTGATTTAGGATTGACTGGTTTGATCTCTTTGCTGTCCAAAAGACTAAAGAGTCTTCTCCAGCACCACAATTTGAAAGCTTCAATTCTTTGGTATTCAGCCCTCTTTATGATCTAACTTTCACATCTGTACAGGTCTACTGGAAAAAACATAGCATTGACTATAATGAGTCTTTAATAGGAATAGAGAAAGATAGCCATCATTCCAGAAGATAGTGATTTCAAGGAAATGAAAATTAAAATATGGACATAGAGTTATGTCTAGGTAAAGATTAAAATATGAAGAATGGAAAATCATCTTGAGAGTAACTTTAGACCTGAATAAGAAATGGCATACTTTACTAAGTAAGTAAACAGATTTGTATTACCTTATATAAATGTTCTTCAGTTCAGTAAACTCTTTTTACTATTCAGTTTGTTAAACTGTCTAACAATCCAAGATAAAAGAATGTTCAAAACTCTAAGTCCAAACAGTAGCCCCTTATGTTTATTGAAACATTATTTACAACAGCCAAGACAAGGAAACAAAGTAACTGGCCATTGATGGATGGAGGAATAAAGAAAATGTGGTATATACATGAAATAAAATACTATTCAGGGATAACAAAGAAAGAAATCCTGCTACTTGTGACAACATTGATTATCCTTAAAGACATGATAAGTGGAAAAGAAAGTCACAGAAAGACAAATACTATGTGATCTAATTTACATGTGGAATATGAACAACAAATAAATTTTTATACTGTATATATATATATATATATATATATATATATATATATACACACATCCAGAAGTGGTTTGACAATGAGTTAAGGTACTCAAAATGTACAGATCTCCAGCTGTAGAATAAATAAATCCTGTAATGTACAAGTATAACCAATACTATGGTATTTATTTTAAAAATGCTAAAAAAGTAAATCCCCAGATTTTTGATCACAAGAAAAAGAAAAATGTGTAATTATGCAATATGTTGAACATTATTTAGACTTTCTGTTTTTATTATTTCACAATATATATATGTATGTCAAATCATTATGCTATATACCTAAAACTAATACTATGATATAAGTGAATTTTATCTCAATAAAATAAAATCTGAAAAAAATCTAGGTTTTCCCTGAAAGGAATCTTCAGTATTATTTAGCTAATTAATTTTAATAAGAAATGAATGTTATTAGAATACATTGGACACTATTAAAAAGCACCATGCCATGTAATAAAAATAAAAATATTGTTGGTAAGATATATAGAATTAAAGAAAACATAGAAAAATGAAAGAGTAATAAGATTATACTTTCAAGCAATTATAACAATATAAACTCATCTATAATAAGTTACTTACAATTAATCTATTCACAATGACTGTTGATTAGCTAATAGTGAAAAATTAAATACTTGTTTGTAGTTTAATATGCTGCTTTTTTAGATTACATTGGTCTTCAAGTATAAATCAGAAGTTATTAGACAATTCAGGTTCATGCAAATTCTAAACATAACTGCTCCTAAAATAAACAATGCACTTTCTTTGTCAATCCTTATTTTTGCTTGAGAAATTTTAATAATCAATTTTCTTTTAATGTATTTTTCTGAAAAGCTTGTGAAAATCATTGAATAGCCACTTTTAGGTATAAGATTACCCACCTATCATAAAGATATTAGAAGTATTTTAGTAGACAAAAAAGCATGATCCATACCATTTATTATAAACAACATTTTATCATATATATATTTTTTTCTGATTTAGCAAACAGTGGGAGTACCACAATTTGATTTGAAACATTTCAGAATTATTTCCTTACAGTCCCTTGGGTGTGGGTGTTTGGGGTTGTAAAATCTTGTTAGGATGAATATATGCTGATGGATGAAGAAATAAGAATTTTATTATTCTTATATAAAGTTTTTTTTTTTGTATTTTAATATAAGAAAACATTTTAAAGCCTTAGACTGTTTTATTCACTGGGCAAAAGGAGTATATGTTAGTATTCAGATATTTTAAAATAATAAAATATATTGAGTATATTTTATCACTTTAATAAAAATATATGTTCAATATCTCTAATTTTCTCAGAAATATTTTTCAATCTACTATATTATAGACAAATTTCTTTCAATATAATGCATTCATTATATTGTTATTACACTATTCAATAGAAGATAGGACAGATTTAATAAAATACACAACTTCTATATTCATAGAAGATAGGACAGATTTAATAAAGTATACAACTATCATTTAACCAAAAAAATGAAAATATCACAGAAATTGTGGATTTCCAGTACAAAATACATTTGTAAACCAAATTAGTTATTCATAATTAGGTCATCCTTTTCTAGGATATAAGAAATTTTGTATATAATATTAAATTCACTATACTCTTTTGAAATTGCACGATGAAAACAGGTTTCTAAGAAAAAATAAGCAATTTTACTCAAATTATTTGATCATGATAAAGGTCTAAGTCATCAAGGACCTAAATAAAGGTTAATTTTCAGTTCATTCCTGATTTTGAATTGTTAGTAAAGGAAAATTTAAATGTAGCTAATTGTAAAAATCACTAGAAATCCTTAAGTATGTGCTACAGCATGTAAACATTTTTTAAGCAGGTAAATGCATACATAAAGATACACATGCACACTTTGAGAAATACATACATATACTTGTAAGATACTAAGTTTATGTGACATTTAAAATTATCTCTTTATTGTGACACATGTACATGTTCTTTCTTAAAATACTTTCTCAAAATAATTATTTCTCAAAATAATTTTAATTTACTTAGTTTTGCTGCTGTGATTTTCCCCACAGAAAAACCTCAGTTTCTTCTTATAATCCAGGTAAAGATTAAAAATAGATTCCAATTTGTCTTTGATATTAAATGCCTTTCTCTTTTACCATAATTCCTTGCACAGTTTCTTGATGATGTGAAGACCACATATAAAATCCAATTTTTAAAACATACTGTCTGAAATTTAAAACAACTATGTCCACACTAAGAGTTATACAGGAAGGTTTTTCTTAGGTGGAAATGAATAGTCCATTCAACCTTATATAACTGCCATTTCATCACAAATTGAAGGCAAGCCTGGACAAACAGGAATAAAAACATTTAAAGCCCCATAAATTCCATGTGTTTGCAATTCCTTCCAAGCTGCTTGTTTTACTACAGTCTAGTAAAGAATCAGCAATTATCTTCACAATTTTCTTTAAATAAATACATACTATGAACCATTTATTTTTAAAGATTTTTATTTTAAAATAAATTCCCCTTTTGATAACTGTTGGCATTTTATAAAGTATAGATATATCTTCAAACAGTCTTTTTCATTCTAGAAATCACTTTGCTATATTTTGTAAGATACCTAATGTCATCAATTACATTCATAATTGCATACTGTTAAAAATATCTCTTATAATAGCATAATTTACTAATTCTTATGTAGCTAAGAAGTAATACGCACATACAATGTGAAGTTATTAGAAATCTTGACATTTTAATAAGCTGATCCTCTGAAACTCATTTTCTGAAAAATACAACTATTTTTCTATTAATAACATTATGCTAAAGTTATTATAATATATAAAAATACAACACTCCTATTAAACCATTCATTTTCCAAATTATTTAAAGCTCCTCATAACTACTGGTTCCCAGGCAAAATGATCAAGTACACCTCCAGAGCAAAGCAAGTAGTTCAATTATGCACTGTTCATAAAAGAGGCAAAATTAAATAGGGATGATTTTTCATAGCTGTGTATTTCAATTTGTAAGAAGTAATCAACTAAATATCACAATACATTTCAGGAAGAGACAAGAAAATGAAGGAGAAGTCAACTGAAGAGCAAATACTGAGTGTAAGCTAAAAAGGTAAGCCAATGTAATTAAAGGCATTAGAAGACAAAATTTAACTTTCTAGCTCCTTTCTTAACTAGTCTCAGAATCTCAGACAAACTACTTTCATTCTCTAGGTTTCAGCTTCTTCATTTATAAAATATGATGGTTGTCTTAACTGATTTCAAACCATCACTTAAAACACTGTGATTCTACAATGAAAATGTAACACAATTTGGTAACACTTATATATCCACATCTCCCTTCAAAAAAAAAGCAGAACATAAAACAAGGGGAAAGCCCGCAGCCGCAGCCACTCTAGAAAGCAAAAGCAGGGCAGTGCAAATAAACTGGAATTTCTTACAGTGATGCTGCAGTGGCTACCAGACAGAAAGTAAGATCTGCTAGTGAACTCATAAAGGATGCTGTGGACTTCTAACAGAACCCGCTTTCCTGGAGGATAAGGGAGAATGACTAAAAGGCCCTTAACTTCCCCTGAATTTGAGTAAACTTCAGACATGCTTCTTTCTTAGACTAAAAGCCTCTGATTCCCTTTTTTAGAGTTTTTACTTTAGAAAAATTTCAATTATGAATTCTTTCTCTAGCACTTTGATATGTCAACCTTCTCCTAATCTCTTTAGCAACCTAAGAATGCCTTTCTCAAATACCTGGGAGCCATCCTTTGAAACATAATCATAGAGGAGACTAACATCATTTTCCACCTCATAGGCGGCAGCCCACCAGGCTCTCCTGTCCCTGGGGTTCTCCAGGCAAGAACACTGGAGTGGGTTGCCATTTCCTTCTCCAGTGCATGAAAGTGAAAAGTGAAAGTGAAGTCACTCAGTCGTGTCCGACCCTTAGCATGGACTGCAGCCTACCAGGCTCCTCCGTCCATGGGATTTTCCAGGCATTTCTACACTGCTTGAAATTAATACTCTCAGTTTATCGACAGAGAAAAGAACCTAATTCTCAATAATTTAGGGCAATACAAGTAAAATATTCTGAGTGGTAGGGGTATAAATCAAATCCTATAGTTATAAAAGGAAAAAAAGATATGCTGTTTGAAAGAAGACTTACTCAAGACTTACCCAAGACTTATCCAATCATGCTATAATAATTTCACTTATGAAGCTTTAGGACAAATGAAACTAATACATGGCAGAGAAAAAAAAAAATAAGCACAGTGATTTCATGCAGTGGATTAGGGGCAGGAACTTAGTAGTTAGAGGGATGAACAGTCCTTCCAAGATAGGAGTAATGATCTAGGTTCTACGTAGCAGTTGGTGTTAGGTAGGTTGCATGCACAATCCAGTTATACTTTGTCAAAACCAGCATATGTTTATAAAATTTCTTCATTTTATTGTATATAAAATAGGAGAGTGAAGTTGTTAACAATATACATAATAAAAGTCTCAGGAAACATTGGACTAACATCTGCAATTTTCTTTAAAATTCACCAGAAAAAGTTGGATGGTGGAGAGATAGAAGAATGGATAAAGGAAATTTCTGGGATATTAATAGAACAAGCATGATGAAATGTTGAAGGCAGAATTTCAGTGTTCAATGTATGGGCATTCATTGTAAAAATTCTCACATTCTTCATTTGTTTGAAATATCCACAGAAAACATTGAGAAAATATGCTTAATTTTTTTTTAAACTCATCTGAAAAAGTTAAAGGGAGTTTTGATCCTGCGTTAATCTCATATTCTAATGTAACATTCAGAAAAAGAAGTGGTAATTTTCCCTTGCTAGATATTTGCTCTCTAACCTCACCTGTGACTGATCTCTTTACTGATTTAGAACATCACTAGAAGAAGAGATGCATATTTAATCCTTAGGCTTTCTAGTAACTTAGACAGCAGAACTTGTGCAATTTAAGAAAGCAACATTATGTTGGATTTGGCAATTGTGAAAGGCAAAAGGGGAAAGATGTTTCATACATTTGATTGTAATGACTGAGCTTCTAAAGTGACTTCCTGACATTTCTACAGGTCTGGAAGTTAGATAGACTCAAATATCAGAAGGCATCATGGTGTAATGGAAAAGTTGGTTTAAATATTTTCATCACTTGAGAGGAAGACTTATTAAACTTTTAACCTGTTACCTAAGCTCATCATTAATTTATTCATCTGTTAAGTGTGATTCTTAGAGTATGTAAACTTCTTGACATACTGTAAGTATTCAATGGTTATTTAATTTCCATTCTTAACATAAAGCAATAAAACACACCAATTTTAAACTATTTAATTAAATTAATGTGTTACCACAATATTAATCATTTCCAAAATTCTATGAACATTTCCATCTAAGGATTTGAGACCTAGGATTTGACAGTGTTGTTTTCTATTATTCCTAACAGTCTGTTTACTTTGAGCAAATGAATTTCACTTTCTGAAAATGTAATTCCTTCTGAAAAATTACCACAATAGTATTTTGGATGAAATGTGTCCAAATGACAATTTCAGCTACTCCAACTTAAAATTATGATCTTAAAAATTATATTATGACTGTTATCAGGATCTATGCGATGTCTCTCTACTAACTTTCGTAAAGGGAAAAATCAAAACGCACACACAGGCACACAGGGACCCATGGACACATATCACCAAATACACAGAAACAAGTAAATGCAGTAAAATATACAGGAAAAATTTCACTTTTGGAAGACATTTTCAATTCAGCTGGTGAAGCTGGTTTTTTTTTTGTTTGTTTTGTTTTTTCTATTTGCCAAAGCCAAATTAAAGCATGTTTTAACAGAGACGTAATTAAAAATTTATCAGCTTCCTTGTTCTTATTTTTGGCAAAAGACACTAAGGTGATAACCCACTCAGTCAAGCAGTAAGAAATTGTTTATTTGTGTAGCGTGGAAGTAATATGATTCAGTCACAGCTAATGTGTCTAAAGTGCCCCCTGCTACGCATCTTTTCCTTTGTCAACACAAGTCAAATCTCTCAGCGACACATTTATCTCTTAGGTAAGTCATGTGCAATATAACCAGTCTAAATTGAAACAGTTATTTTGTAACTTTACTAATTATAGAGAAGAAATAATTGAAAACAGTCAATGAACATAAATATTGGCATTAAAATAATTTTTTCCTAGGTTAAAGCAAATAAAACATAAGTGGAAATTACTTGCCTTAATGGTGAAATATAGTCCTTCCAAACCATGGAATGGGACACTCATGACTTTCAGCAGTGGGTAGACATTTATTTCAGGAAGGTTTTTTATATAACTTCCAGTTTTGTAGTACTTCAACATTCTCCTAAGTCTGTTAACACACATAGTAACTGTAATGCAATAACCTTAAAGAAGAAAAAAATACGCTCATAATTATTCAGAGAATATGAAATGACCTTGACTTAAAAATAAAAATGGTAATAATAAAACAAATGTTTTAAATTTATTTGTCTGTTTACTTCTCATCCATCATTTGCTTCTCCACCACTGTTTTTTGGGGGACATGAAGAACTTTTATATCTGAATCAGTTTTCCTGTTACTTCATTACCCACCATTACCAATTTGACTTGTGGTTCTTTCAGCACAGCACAAGGTTGCTAGCACAGGAAACAAAAATTTTTCTAGTTGGTCACTAGAGCTGCTGTTCCTGCTTTTTGATTCCTGGAACTGTGATTCTTGGGAGAAATAGCACCAAATGGTGAATGTTGATTCAGATCATATCAGATATTTAGATAACATTGCCCAAGCCCTGCAGTGTGTTCTCACTCAGCTGGCAGGTATGAATGATCTATCAAAAGACCATTTCACCATTCTATCAAACTTGCTGCTTTAGTATGGTGTGGAACATTGCAAGACTGGTGAATTCAATGAGCATGAGCATATTAGGTGATGATAGGCATACCTGGGGAAAAAGGCTGAGTGGTATTCACAAAACCAGTCATCCTACCTCCTTAATTGTTAACAAGTGCATTTATGCTAAGTCACATCAGTCATACTCAACTCTTTGCGAGTTGGGTTGTGAGTCATACCCAACTACAGCCATCCACGACCCTGTGTCAGTGAGATTCTCCGGGCAAGAATACCGGAGTGGGTTGCCATTTCCTTCTCCAGGGGATCTTCCCAACCCAGGGACTGGATCCACATCTTTTATGTCTCCCGCACTTGCAGGTAGGTTCTTTACCAGTGCACCACCTTGGAAGCCTTATTTTTTTTTTTTTTCCTTTGCTAATGTCACTAGTTGGTGAACATTCATATGGGACACAAATATCTTTGCATTTTTTGCCTATTCAGAGAGGTCCGTCACACTTCTTCCCCAAATTTTGGAGTCACAAAGTTTCCAGCCATATTTCATCCAAATTGCCAACCATCAGCCAAACCACGGGCCACAGCCCACTCATTGCATAAATCACACATTTGCTCATTTCTCCTTCCAGTCAGTTGCACTGTTGTAAGCTCTGTCCACTTCAAGAATTTTCCTTCATCACTGTCCTTCAGGGTTGTCCCAGAAAGTAGCTATTGGGCAACAGCTATCCACTTTGGAGCGGCAGCCAAATTTCATGCCAAACCATCTATCTACCTGGTTCAAATATTCTCTTTGTCTATCCATTGAGTATGGAGCATTTCCCATGCAGTCGTAGGTGGAAGCTGAAAGAAATAGTACAGTAGAGCAGAAATATGGGTCATGAGCATGTGAGCCCCATCTCTACATAACTTCAGATGCCTTCAAGACTTGCTGGGACCCAATCATGTATATGCCACTTCTATCTGATGATGGAATATAGCTGCCCCTGCCCAGTTTATGGCTTGGAGGGTCAGATAACAATCTGACACAGTGGGCAGCTCAGATTACACAGCAGCTTGTACTCCATGATTGAGTATTCAGTCTTTATTAAAGCCAGGCAATGGCACCCCACTCCAGTACTCTTGCCTGGAAAATCCCACGGACGGAGGAGCCTGCTAGGCTGCAGTCCATGGGGTCGCTAGGATTCAGACACGACTGAGCGACTTCACTTTCACTTTTCACTTTCATGCACTGGAGAAGGAAATGGCAACCCACTCCAGTGTTCTTGCCTGGAGAATCCCAGGGACGGGGGAGCCTGGTGGGCTGCCGTCTCTGGGGTCTCACAGAGTCGGACACGACTGAAACGACTTAGCAGCAGCAGCAGTAGATACACTGGAGCTATATATTAAAAGGAGAATAGGTATCCATAGACAAGGGCAGGACTTTGCTTCAAAATTCAAGAGTTTGCCCTGTGATTTACATATAAGGGCTTTCCAAAGTCTCCACTCAGCATCTCTGCCCGCCACTTCACATGCCTGAGAGCTGCCAGATCATACAGCCAAAGCAGCAGGGTAGGTCACACAGAAACCTGAACCTATTGCAGAACCTTCTCTTATTCTGGGTTCCACCCCAAAATAGCTTTTCAAGTCAGTGAGTAAATTGGTCACAGTAATGCACCAAATGAAAAATATGCTGTCTCTCAAATCCACTGTGCCCCTTATTTTGGTTATAAGAGGACTGAATGTAACGACTTATGCTTTACCTTAGAAGAGACACCTTAGCATGACCCGCTGCAATACTTCCATCTCCAAATATCCCTGAGGTAAAAGAACCCTGATTTATTGTTGAGTTTATTTCCTATCTTCTGGCACATATGTGTCTTTCCAATAAGTTAGAGAAGTTGCTACTTCTTGCTCTTTACAGCCAATCAGCCTGTCATTAATGTAATGAATCAGTGAGATTTCTCATGGAAGGAAAGGCTATTGAGATTCCTGAAAACTAAATTATGACATAGCACTAGAGGGTTGATATCCTTCGAGATGGGACAGTTATTGTGTGTTGCTGGCCACCAAAATGTGTCTGTTGTTCCTTATGGACACAGAGAGAAAAAGATAGTCACTTATATCAATACACTCATACTAAGTATCAGGGGATAAATGAATTTTCTCAAGCCATTAATCCATATCTGGTACAACACCAGCAAATATAGTCACCACTTTGATTCAGTTTTTAATAATCCACCATCATTTTCTGATATTCTTCTGTATTCTGCACAGGTAAAATAAGCAGAGTGATTAAGGATATAGGGAGAATATCAACCCCTAATCCTTAAGGTTCTTGATAATGATGAAAACCTGGCAGCCCCACCAAGAATGCGGTATTCCTTTCAGTTTACTATTTCCCTAGATTAAGAAATCTCTAGTGGTTTCCCGTTAGCTTTTTTCTACCATGATAATCTTTAATCTGTAGGTCAATAAACCGAAGTGCAGGTTCTGTCAGCTACTGAGATTCCAGAATCGTGCATTCTGGAATTTGGGGAATAACTAAAGGGTCGTACAAGACCCACTTTACCCACTGTGAGGTTGTGTTGGATTAGTTGCTCAGTCATGTCCAACTCTTCGCAATCCCATGGACTGTAGCCCACTAGGCTCCTCTGTCCATGGGATTCTGCAGGCAAGAATATTGGAGCAGGTTGCTATTTCTTTCTCCCACTGTGAGGTAACCCTGAGTTACAACTTCACTGACCGTTTATCCTCTATAAATCCTTACTCGGACTGGTGGGCCACAGGAATATTTGGGATCTCCTAGAATTAGTGTCAGTTCATAGTCAGTGTCCAATAACCCCTAAAAGACATGGTTTGTTTATTTATTTTTATTTTACCCAATGAACAGTTATCCTAGGTCCTTTTGGAGAAGCTGGGGAAAAAAAAATTAACAGTATAGACTTTTTGTAGAGTACTCAGGGTCACTCCTCAAGAGGTCCCAGCTTCTCTTTCATTCAGAGAGTTCTAGGTCTATAAACTGGCTCAGGTCTAGGAATTGATTAAGGGACTGTGGCTCTCTGCTTTTTATGATTCAGACTGACTTTTGTTTACTTGACTTAAAACTTTTCTGCTCATATAGATAAAATAAAGATTTAGGTTATTCAGATCAAATAAGAACATAGTATGCTTCCTATTTCACTTCTAGGAATACTGTGATCAGTCAAGTAGCCACCTCCACTAAGTCCATGTAAGTCCAGCTATTCTGATTGCTACGTTTAATCTTCTCTCCAAGAGTAAGCATCTTGTGGTTGAGCACCACCTGACAGCCCAAGATTTTATTACTTCCATTGCATTTAAATTTTCCAATTCAGTGACAGCAGTTCCTTTTGTAAGGTCTTTTATACCTAGAGATAAGGGGGACCAAGGGGTCTTCAAGAATGCCAGTGGTCCCCTATCAAATTTATTTCTCTCAGTATTGGTGAAAAAAGTGTCTTCTGGATCCTCTCAGTGTGACTGAGTACAGGTCTTAAAAGACAAATCTGCTGTAACATTCTAATCTGCTTAAGTCATTGAATCCTTTCCTCTACATTAAACCAGATGGGTCTGGTGTTACTGGAAGACTTACCGAGAGGTGCTTTTTGGTACATGTTCCAACCAACAATGCAAACAATTAGAACCCTCTTAACTCCTGAATTACAATATCAAATGCAGACTCTTTTCCTAGTGATCCAGTCTCAATAACTTAAATAGGATCCAACTTTATATCTCCTCCACCATTTTTTCACACCCTCAATCTTCATCCCTAAACAACTTCTCTAAATTTCTGCTTGTATAACAGAAAGCTCCAGTAGTCTTTTGGGAGTGAAGCACATCTCCTTCTGGGTCAAATTTTCTTGCTTGACTTTATGAGTCTATTTGGAATAAATCCAGTTATGGATCTGGAAGCAAAGAAGGATTTGTGGAGATGGGTTCTGAGGACAGTCATCATTATATTACATGACAACTGCTTCAGTGAAGACATTTGAGTCTCATCAGTTCAGTTCAGTTCAGTTGCTCAGTTGTGTCTGACTCTTTGCAACCCCATGAACTGTAGTAAACCAGGACTCCCTGTCCATCAGCAACTCCCAGAGTTCACTCAGAATCACATCCATTAAGTCAGTGATGCCATTCAGCCATCTCATCCTCTGTCGTCCCCTTCTTCTCCTGCCCCCAATCCCTCCCAGCATCAAAGTCTTTTCCAATGAGTCAACTCTTCACATGAGGTGGCCAAAGTACTGGAGTTTCAGCTTTAGCATCATTCCTTCCAAAGAAATCCCAGCGTTAATCTCCTTCAGAATGGACTGGTTGGATCTCCTTGCAGTCCAAAGGACTCTCAAGAGTCTTTTCCAATGCCACAGTTCAAAAGCATCAGTTCTTCGGTGCTCAGCCTTCTTCACAGTCCACCTCTCACATCTATACATAACTACTGGAAAAACCATAGCCTTGACTAGATGGACCTTAGTCAGCAAAGTAATCTCTCTGCTTTTGAGTATGCTATCAGGTAATGTAAAGCCAGTCCCTTCAGAGGGGGAGCCACTCCCACTTGGCAGGGACAGTCCTTTTCCACTGGAGAAGAAGATTCAGCTTAATTGAAGAGCTTCATCGGAGTGTGAGAACACTTTGCCCATCCCAATTTACAAGACCCCATTCTCTCTTAATTAACCCCTTCACCTTAGAAGTAGACATCCTATAAGACTGGAAGTTCAATTCAAACAGTTTCAGGAATTGAGGCAGGACATAGGTGGGCTCCAGGCTAGACATTTACAACTGGCCTCCTCTTCACATTTCCTGGAGTGAGAAAAAGACAGGTTTCAGTCTGGACATTTACTACCAGTGCCCTGTTTGTATTTCTTGAGACAAAAGACAAATGGATTCTGGGCTATGCCTTTATGAGGAGACTCCTGTCTACATTTTGATATGCCCTTTGATATAAAAAATAACAACAGGAATAGGGTGGATAACTGGACATTGGCAGAAATAGAGAGGGATTAAAACCTGTTAGAAGATCAAGAGGTCATACATTTCTCATCCTTGGGGAAAAGGAGACACTACACATACACAAAGGTCTTCACGGGGTCAAAAATAAAGGTGATTGTAGCAAGTCTTGTTGTTTCCCTCCCAGATACCTTTGCCATGAAATCCGTCTTGACTGAGGAGTGCATGTACACCCAGGGGAAGGTCTTGAGACACATTTGTTTGGGAGGGGGCAATGCAAGATGATGGACCAAGAAGAACACAAAGACCTGGAAGATTGCCCTCTTATAAAGGTTTAAACTTTCCAAAGGCATGACCTGAGACTCACTGTGTTTGCCCAAGCATTTTTCTACATAAACTCTGTTTTTCTAATAAATACTTCCACTTTCCTCTATACCTTCCATCTCTTTGATTTCTCCTTTTAATACAGACAAGGACTGGAGAGTTATATTCTAAGCCCTGGTCCCTGTGATCTAGTAGTTAAGAGTCTTGGTTTTCACCCAGGCAATAGGTTCAATTCTTAGTCAGGAAATTAAGGTCTCACTTCCAGCAAATGCTTACTGCAAGCTACTGCTCTCTGTTGTGTCCATCCAGAATCAGATTCTGTATTTGATTCTTAGCAATCTCAGCCTGAGACTATAGAAGATAAGGGTCTACTTCAGGTCCCATGTAGGAAATTTCAGGACATCTATGCTTGCTTGAGGGTCTTCCCTGGTGGCTCAGTCAGTAAGGAGCCTGCCTGCAATGTAGGTTTGATCCTGGGTTGGGAAGATTGCTGGAGAAGGAAATGGCAACCCACTCATCTTCTCACATGGATAATTCCATGGACAGAGGAGCCTGGTGGGCTACAGTCCATGGGGTTACAAAGAGTAGTATATGACAAAGTGACTAACACTTGTCAGCTGTCACACATGCTTGAAATGCTAATTTAAATCATTAGTTAATCCTTTCTTTTCTCCACTTTGTCCAAGAACACTAGGAACATTTATTATAATCATTTGTTTTAAAAAAATATTTGAAAGTATTGTATAGATTCAGCATCCTGATTCTTACAAGTGATTGATTAAGAGTATTCAATGAAGATGCTTTGGAATTCTTCACAAACAGTTAATGCTACAAGCCCTCAGTATTCTCTTTACTACTAGAAGCAGAGTCATAAGAGTCTATAAATCTGATAACACTGGAGATTTAATGACACAAATTTCAGAACCAATTCAGAAAACTCATGCTTAAAATTCTGTTAGTTTAGAACCATTTTTGGTACCAAAATCATTTGTATTCATCTAACTATGTCTCGCTCAGTCTTTCCTATCTTATGTGACATTATTCCCTCCTATTTTCAGCCTTATTCTCTGGTCACTCTTCTATTTCATCGTTATTTTCCTACTTTTGAATTTTTGAGCTTTCTAAATTTAGAAACTAAATACATCTTACTAAAGTACAGATGACTCTATAAAAACACTACTTGTAACACATAAGCCCACATGCACCATGTTTTCTAGAACTACAAAATGTGACAAGACATATGGTATGATTGATAATACTCTGAGAGGTACATGCAAGAAAATCACATTAGAATTTAACTAGATTTTGTATTGCAAAGGGATGTAATCAATAAGAAAAATAAAAAGAAGAAATTTAAAACATTTAAGCTGTCATTTAAAAGCTGTTAAAGACTTATGTAAAGTGACTCTAACTTTAAAAACAAAGAATGTGAGAGCTGGAACATTAAATAATAAAATGTTGTCACCAAACAGTCTTCTTCCTGCTTGTTTAAACTATCGCATCTCCTTAAATAATTGGGCAACTGGGTACATTTTATACTATTAATTCTGGAAGCTATGTGCACAAGTCACAGATCTAAAATTAAAGACTTCATGTCAACATTATGCAGTGTTATGTTCAGTATAATTAAAGCTGTAAAGAATAATTGCACCATGGTCTGAGATAGGGTTGTGAATAAGATTATAAATGTATAATGAGGAAAAAGTACAACTATTCAGTAACACAAAAAGTATTCAATATGAACTATTCAGCTCGAACCCCAATTAGAAGATTCTTTAGTGATCTTGACTTCTTTTCTCATTAAATTAATTCTAGATACTGAACACTAAATAGAAGGATCTGTGACTCTTTGCCAACAGAACATTCTGGCAAAACCTGCAAAGATTGGTATTGTTTCTGTTCATTTTTTTTATACTGAAATTAGTGTGCTGAGCAATACAGAGATAGCTTGACTAAAGACTAAAACTGATTTGGAATTAAGCCATTGCCTGTAATTTGCATTTTATTTGGTGGCAACTTGCAGAAATTGTTCAGTGACTCATTTCATAAATATGTGGCTCTCTACTGTGCATTACACTTTTTCTTCTATGGTACATTGACACTGTGAATTTGTTAGAACCAATGAATACCCTTACTTCTTTTGACCCCTACCAAGAGTATCTAATTGGATTTTTCCCTTTATTTCATTTTCAGAATGTGTTAGGTATTCACTTCTCACTTGCTCAGCATGAACATCTCCATGTTTTTAATCCCGCCTTTAAGAGACAATGGATCATTAGCTAATGACTGTAGTTGATGGTGGTACTCTTTCTAAAGCAATGGAAGGCAATGAGGCCAGTGATAAAAAACAGAAAATCAAAACCAATATGCCTTATATAATTAGAAAGTGCAAATCACTAAACAGGATGAAGATACATCGGTCCAAGTGGCAAAATGCAGGAAATAGCCTCGTTGATATTAATTGTCTAAGAAAAGGTGAGGTATTAAAATAAATAGGTCTAATCATTTTTAGAATTGAGGATTCCAAGGAAACTTTAAAAAGGCAAATTCATTAAAAAAAAAAAATGTGACCTTCAAGTTATACTCATGTTTCAACGCAGATGAGGAAACAAAAAATGTACATGTTTTGCAATTTTTTAAAGATTAGAGTTCTTGAGCTTACTATTTGAACAATTCTACTTTGAAATAAGTAGAAAGAAAAACAGTTCATTTTAAAATTCCTCCAGAACATATAAACATAGAATTCAACAGTGAGAGTGAATGAAAGAATCATGTCTCTGCTTTATGTGAAAGTGACAAGTGCTATTCAGAGATATGAACCATCTTGTTTTCTAAGCAACAAGGGTGCTTATCTATGTTATTCAATCTTGTGAGATGTCTTTGTCACTTTCCTTTTGTTTATTAAACTTACTTCCTTATTTAAACACTTCAGTCCAATTCAGTTGCTCAGTCGTGTCTCACTCATTGCGACCCCATGAATCACAGCACACCAGGCCTCCCTGTCCACCACCAAATCTCGGTGATCACTCAGACTCATGTCATTCGAGTCTAAGATGCCAGCCAGCCATCTCATCCTCTGTTGTCCCCTTCTTCTCCTGCCCCCAATCCCTCCCAGCATCAGAGTCTTTTCTAATGAGTCAGCTCTTCACATGAGGTGGCCAAGGTACTGGAGTTTCAGCTTCAGCATCATTCCCTCCAAAGAAATCCCAGGGCTGATCTCCTTCAGAATGGACTGGTTGGATCTCCTTGCAGTTGAAGGAACTCTCAGGAGTCTTCTCCAGCATCACAGTTCAAAAGCATCAATTCTTTGGGGCTCAGCCTTCTTCACAGTCCAACTCTCACATCCATACATGACTACTGGAAAAACCATAGCCTGGACTAGACGGACCTTTGTTGACAAAGTAATGCCTCTGCTTTTGAATATGCTATCTAGGTTGGTCATAACTTTTCTTCCAAGGAGTAAGCATCTTTCAGTTTCATGGCTGCAGTCACCATCTGCAGTGATTTTGGAGTACTAGGAAGCAAATATTGTGCATGTGTAATTTCTTGTTGCAGAGTATAATTTTGAGATCTGGTGGGTATAACTCTCCTGCAGTCTTATTTTTTTTTTTTATTTAGTTAACTCTCATTTTGAATCCTCAGCCACTTCTCTTCATTTTAATTCTCAACTGTTTACATTCACACACATATTTCTTTCCATGTAGTAAGGTGTCTGCAACTTGGCACCAGCAGTGAGCTGGTACACACGATATGAAAATTGAAGAAAGCCCAGTGTGGTTTATCCACACTCATTACTGAGACTTATTTGTATTTCTTGTCATACTGTGAAAGATAGAATTTTATACCTAGAACACAATTTATATGCCTACCCACTTGCTCCAAAAAGGACTCACGGTGGAAGCAAGGGGCAAAGGACTTAAAATATCAGATTGGGCAGGAAATCTAAAGAGAATGAATCAAATTTTGGTCATTTTATACATGAAGAAATAGGCATTTCTCTAAATTCTTAAGTATGGACATTGAAAATGAAAATTTGTTTTTGAATGCAAGTGAATTTGTTCTCTACCACCAACATACACTATAATATAAAAGATAAACAGGGGATATATAGGTAAGTAGATAGAAAATAAATGATGATAGATGATAGATGATAGACCAACAGCCAGTATATAAATATTAAGCTTGTTCAGTCTCAGTTTTGGGTGAAGCAGAAGTACAATCAATATTGAATACAAACACAATATTGACTATCTTAGATTTTTTAAAGAGGAAGATAAGCCAAAATTGATGATTGACTCCTTCCCCTTTATCCACTTGACAGATTAAAAAAGGAGGGTGGTTAAAAAAGACCCTCTTCCATGAGGGTCTTTTTTTTTTTTTTTTTTTTTTTTGAGAAGGCAGTACTGTGAGGCCGTATCTTCCAATGGTATAAAGTGGGACAAGTGGAATGTTACTCGATGAAGAGAAAAGAGGAATTTGATATATCTCTGCTTCATTACATAGACTTGTTTGTGCCTCCCACCGGGGAAATCTAGAGACAGGAAAGCAGAGAAGTGGGTGGCTAGTTGACTAGGCAGGTGCCTGGAGAGGACATGCTGCTACTGCAAACACCATGTGCTCCCAGAGCATGTGAAAGTAAAATGAACAACTCTCAGGAATAAGGACATGTAGCAGGGCCTGAAAGGACAAAGCTTGTTTATGGCAACTTAAGGTGACAACTTCCACGTTACTCTAACTCCCCTCCCTCAACTACTTCAACCTAGCCACACCACAAATTTTAGCTCAGTGGATGAGGTGGGAAAGCTTGTGAAGATGGAGAACTCCATCCTGTCCTTCCACAAGAAGCTTGCAATTGACATATCCACCAAAGATCATGTAGATTTCATCTTCAATTAAGTGAGTTTCATCACCATTAAGAACTAGATGCCTCTGAGATTAAAATATGCTGTTTTTTGTTTTGTTTGTTGGTTTGTTTGTTTTTAGTGCAACTATATGACCTTTTATTGTGGGAGTAAGTAAGCCAAAAGAAGGAGAATGCCTGAATTTTCAAACAAAGGGCAAAGGAAGAAATTTATCACTGAACACAGTTTTAATAGACAACCTGAGAGAAAAATAAAGATGCTTTCTGATTGTATCCATGAGTCCTGGTTTCTCAATGCACTATTACAGTGTACAAACCACTTTTGCTTTTAATAGCAAAAATGTAGAAATATGTACTTTCAGGGGACATGAAATTTACGAATCTGTTAGACTCATGTGTAGTGAAACAACTATTGTTTTATTGCTCAAATATTTTCCCTAACCCAGCCTTAACTCTCCAAATAGTGGACAACATATTTTAGTCAATTTAATGTGTTTTCTTACTCCAAATGGGCTTCCCTTGTAGCTCAGTCAGGAAAAAATTTGCCTGCAGTGCAGAAAGACCCAGGTTCGATCCCTGGGTTGGGAGGATCCCCTGAAGAAGGAAATGGCAACCCACTCCAGTATCCTTGACTGGAAAATCTCATAGACAGAGGAGCCTGGTGGGCTGCAGTCCATGGGGTCACAAAGAGTTGGGCACAACTGAGCAACTAACACTTATTTACTTAACACTCTAAATGAGTATTGCTTCAGGGAATTCAGGATATACAATTCAGCCTTTTAAAGGTGAATAGTCATTTCACAATCCTCCTTTTTTCTTCCTTAGTTCTTGAGCGGCTTTCAGTTTCTAGGATGAAGAGGAGAGTTTTGTTTTGTTTTGTTTTCTGGTTGGCTTTTGATGAAGTACAGCGTACCTCCTTTCATCTATGTGTTGTTCATATCCCTGTATCTTCTACTGAAGCATCCACATGAACTGATTTCCCTCCAGTAATCAGCTCTGGACATTTGGTGTTCTTCTCTCTAGCACTGCAAGTCGCTTTCAGGACTGCAAGTCCACTGTTTCACTCCATGCCAAGCTCCACCCCTCACTCTGAGAGACAGAAATCCTTTCAGCTCTTTCCTCTCCATGCCAGGGCCATAAGGAGTGGGAATTTGCAAAGGTAGCTCTCTCCAGCCCCCTACCCAGCTGCCAGTGTTATCCCACAGTGGAAACCAAATGTTGGTTCCAGGATATAGATCAACAGACACCAGGGTGGGTAATTGACATGGGAGTCTTCAGGATGAGAGAGAAAATTGAGATTCTGTGGAAAACATGATCAGCTCTTTAATAAGGGTTCATGTGCCCAGGAGAAAGAAAGAAGAAAGATAAGTACGACAAACCTCCTTGTAAACATGCTAAAGATAGACTTCTTGGCTAACACATTAATTTATTCATCAATGACCCTTTATTTACGTAATGCTGTTAGCAAGATGTGAGTAGTTTGTCTAGCATTGCTTATGGCAACCAAATCTTAAATATGAAGATTTATAGGCATAACTCCCTGGAAAAAGTCATGTAACTATGTAACTATCTTAGTGTAAAATATGTTTCAGGAATAAAATGTCTCCATTTTATGTACATAAACCAGCCATGTATATTACTTAGAATCATAGCATACTAATCTGGATGGAGCACATCCTAATGTGGTGATAAAAGACTTACTGAAAAGTGTTGACGGTCTCAAACCTCCAAACATATCCTGTATACCCACAAAATGATCAGTAAAGGTTGGTCTTGGGTAAGATCTCTTATTACTGTGAATCCAACCTGAAAAGTTGATTTTTTCTGTTATGTATAACTCAGTTTCACATCCCAAATATAGAAGCTATTTGACAGATTGATCTCTGTGCAGGTATCAATGTGTTTAAAAATTATTTTAATGTTAATTTGGCTAAGATTCGATCATGCTGTGCTGTGCCTCACTGGCCCACCAGGCTCCTCTGTCCGTGGCAATTCTCCAGGCAAGAATACTGGAGTGGGTTGCCATGCCCTCTTCCAGGGGATCTTCCCAACCCAGAGATCGAACCCAGGTTAATCAGACATTACAGGCAGATTCTTTACCAGCTAAGCTACCAGGGAACCCCAAGATTAGATTATTTCAAGTGAATGAAGGGATTTATAAAATTTTGCAAAAAAAAAAATTGCAAAGGGATGTGTTTTGCTGAGCATCTACTATAAAGCAATTGTGTACTCTAGAATTATTTATCTGTGTGTTTTCCCCTCAGATTTTATTTCAAGAAGTGACAAGCACTGAAAGTTAATAGAGTAGTCAGTGGACATTGTTGACCTTAAAAATTCAATAAAAAGTCTCTAGCCAAAATGAGTTTACTTGAGAATAGCAGAATTGTAATTTGGAACAAGCAAACTATGGCAAATCATAGGCAAATCTAAAGAGACTAAGGGAAGGTCAGATTTTACTGGGTTTTAAAAGGAAAGTGAGAAAGGCTGTGGCTTATCTGTTTGAGCTGCAAGCAGTGGGCAGCTTGTTGCTGGATCAGAAGAAGGCAATCATCTTACTTCCCACTGAGGTCAGTAAACTGTGGTTAGTAATGCGTGCTTGAGGTCCCTTCCTTCTTGGCTTCCAAACTCCATTTTGACTTAGGTTTCCCTGTTTATTTTCACAACATACATCCATCATTTACCTGCAGTCATTGATTGTTAACATTTCCCCATGTCTGTTTTATCTCTCAGTATAGATATAAATACATATTTTGTTGATCCATTATAAAATAAAAGCTACAGATTTTATGATGCTTTATCTATGAATATTTCAGCATGTATTTACTAAGGCATTGATTTATACATCCACCCTATGATTATTATACTCAAGGACATTGATATTTATACAATTATACTATAATACCTCTTGAGGCTAGATCCCAATGCTTCCAATTTCCCAATAATATCTCTATAGCTGCTCTTAGTTTCTACTAGTGAATTTTTGATAATTTTTCTCATTTGGAGGCAATATATACTTAGTTCAGACTTAAATATAGAAAAGAAATGTATTGCGTCATATAACTGAGATGATCTGGACTGATTTTAGGCAGAGTTTTCATGCTCAATATTAGCATCAAGCCTCTCTCTCTCTCCCTCTCCCCCTCCATCTTTTCATTTTACTCTCTTCTCTATTATGTCATTCTCATGTAGGATTTCTCTATGTTGTGCAAATTGAGCTTACATCATTTACAGTCTTGAGTTCAAAGGAAAAGAATTTTTTTAATTCTAAAAATTCTAGCAACCATCTCCAAGATTTATTTTCACTGACCACATCTAATTTGTGGTCGTGGGCTACTCCTAAAATGAAAATGTTGTTCAAGCATGGGGCACAGGTAAATCCTTAGAGTGTACGGCTGACTCTGCCTAAAACATGGGGCAGAGAAAGGAAGGAGTGGTGATCCAAAAGGGAAAAACACACAGGTTGGTTTAAAAACAGTGGAAGGTATCAATAAAGACTTCAGTTGAGAATGTAATGATGAATATAAATATTCCAAGCCTAGAAAATTCTCACTATGTGGTTGGGGAGATGAACATGTGAACAAATGCACACAACATTGTTACCAAATGCAATAGTAAAGGCATAATTCACAGGAAAATCACAAAACAATAATATTCATTAAGATGCTTTTTAATCCAGAATATCTACCTTCATGTGTAAAATAAATAAAATACTCATTCCTGCTTTTCATTCAAACAAAATATGCTTATGCCATTATTTGCTTATTTTGGTTTGGGAATTGTTTTATAAATTAAGTAGCTGAAAAACTCCAGAGTAAGCTTCTCAGGGTTAAAGGGTAAAAGTCCATTACTTCATTTCTACTTTTGAACACCCATTATTTCCAGTCATTCTACTAAGCATTGGGATAAAAGATGGTCCTTGCTTTCAAGAAGCTTAAAGTTCAGTAAGGCTGCAATAGAAAATCACCTTAGTTGTGATGCCTGTCTTTATTTATGGGTCCCAGAGCTTATTCTTCTCCTTGACTTCACCTATTTCTCATTTCCTGCCAATGCCCTGAATACTCTTGGTACCCATTTTGCTCTGATTTCTGTGTGATATGTATCTTCTTGGTTCCTGGCTGTCTACCTAAGTTCTAGCCCCATCACTTTCCTGACCCCAATTTTTCATGTATGTCCTCTGCTTCACTTCCTCAAACCCAGTAAGTTTTTGACTTAGTAGCATGAACACCATTGTGTGATAATGCCTGCAAAAGCTCAAAGCAGAAGTAGTAAAGTCAATGTCTTATACCTCCATAAGCAATAACAAATCAAAAGTAACACTGTAATGTACTTAAACATTAATTATGACATCTGCTAGCAAGCTAACTAATTCTAAATGTAACTATTTTCCTGCCCAAATCTTGCCTAACAAATGCAATATTTGAAAAGTTCATTTTTAGAATATTTATTATTAGAAGCAATATTATTTTGCACACTTTCACATATATGTCAATGTCCAACTCTATCAATTTCCTTGGAATAAATTATTAGAATAAAATAAAATGGGATAAAAGTGGGATAAAAATCACAAAAATATTAAAGATTCCTGCATGAATATTGACAAATTACTCTCCCCCAATTGGACTAACTTTCACTCCCACCATTATCATGTGAAAATGCTTTTTTTTTTAAATTTCCTAACTATATCATGATTTGTTTCAAATCTTTGCAAAAATAAATGGCAAAAGGTAGTCTAACTAGCTTAAAATTATTTATTTGATTGCTAATGTCAACATTTATAAATATATTGATTATACATTCAGATTTTTCCTGTGTTAAATATGTGTTGTTACTTTTATTTAAAGTAGTTATTAGGATATTAATGATGATCTCAGAAATGTATATCTATACTTACTAACATATATATACTAATCTATTTTTACCATATTCATGGTAAATATTTCTCCACTTTGTTGGCTGTTAAATATAGAATCTTGTTTAATGTTTTGGATTAAACATAAATTATGTGTCTTCTGATGGCTGGATTCACATCCAATTCATCTTTATGTCTCAGTATGCCACTATAAGAAGAATACTGACATTTTTGCATCAAACAAGCATATGTACACATGTATATGTAAACATTTCAGCAAGTTATGTGAACAATTTTGTTATACACTTGCAAAAAGATGGTTTGACCCATCATAAATACAGCTAATGATATCAAGAAACCAATGTCTCAGGGTGATAAAAGTAAATTAACTCCCATTTTAATCTATTGTTAAGTAGCCTTATTTGTGTTTTGGCCAAAGTGAAGGGCAAGATGTCAATTTAATGGAGATACATCATTTCTAAAAGTTTCATCCTTATTATAGTGTGAAAGTGTGAGCGGGCTGATGTTTCTTTCAAAAGCTTTTCCAAATACCTTTATTGTGGCTTTAGTCATTAATACCTCTCTCACAATTATCCATTAATAATACTAAGTTTGACAGTGTTATCTATGTTAGAGACATCTGATACTAACCAGATAGATCATTAACCTGTGGTTGTTTTATTTTTTCCTATCAATTCATCATGAAGTACTATAAAAAGTTGTCCAATAGTAAGAAGCATAAGGACTTGACAACTACCTTGTAACTTCTAAGTGCACAATTGAATGTTTTCCCTTGCATCTTTTAGAACTGTGGGATATCTACTGTATATTTAAGGAGGCTGAGGTCAAAAAGAGTTGGAACAACTGAGTACATAAGCAAGCAAGCAAGGTAAACAAAAGATATTTTCTTTTTCCTAAAATTGAAGAAAATTCTCATTGGATTCCTGAATTACTGTTGCTCCTCAACTTGTTAGCTTCTATTCATTTAATTTCATGGCAGGTAGACATCTTCACGTTTAATTTCCATGTCTAGTACTGCCCCTCACTGCTTGCTCTGAGTACTAAAGGGAAGAGGAGATCAAGTTTGAGGAAAAAAATCCTAGTAGGCTCATACTTTCAGGTTCACAGTTTACTGGATAAGAAGAAAAATGAGATAACAAATTCTTTACTGGAGAAAACTAACAATGACAAGAGACACACTAAATTATGCAACTACCCAGTTTTCTGACATGAAGCTGTAGACTGAGCCGGGAAGACAGGAAGACAGTATTTGTGCTGAATAGCTGAGCCCTGGGAATGTAAGAGAAATGAAGTGAGTAGCTTATCCGAAGTGTAGAGAATCTTCTTTTAAGCACATTAACTGGATGACTGAAAGCATCCGTCATGGCATAATAGATTATACTCTGGGCCAACTTGGCATGTTAGCCTTTCTGCATGTTATAGAAATGGAAGATACCTACAGCCATAATCAACCATTTAAAAGTGAAAAAAGAATCTTTTTCTTTTTTTTAACACATGAACACAGTCTTTGGAGCAATGCCATGGAACAATTTCTCAAGCAGGGTTTGTAGAGTGCCCTTTGAAAATTCCATCCAGTAATAATTAATGTCTTTAGAAAACCAAATTTGCATCAAAGGAGACATTTGTTTGCTATAAACTCTCCTCATGATACACACTTAGTTGCCACCATCTTTGTTGTCATAGATTCTTTGAAGTGCCAATTCTTAACAGCCAGAAGCTTTCAGGCTGCAGAAATTTGCTATAGTTTCTTATCAGCTGTCTTCCTTCTTATAATTCAAAGGACCTAGTCACACAGAGAGTTCACATAGTGTGCACGCAAAAAACTTTATTTAGCATGTTACTGGTTTCAGTTTAGTTCAGTTCAGTCACTCAGTCATGTTGGACTCTTTGTGACCCCATTGACTGAAGCACACCAGGCCTCCCTGTCCATCACCAACTCTCAGAGTTTATTCAAACTCATGTCCATTGAGTCGGTGATGCCATCCAACCATCTCATCCTCTGTCACCCCCTTCTCCTCTCACCTTCAATCTTTCCCAGCATCTTCTCCCATCTTCAATCTTTCCTAGCATCAGCATCTTTTCAAATGAGTCAGCTCTTCGAATCAGATTGCCAAAGTATCGGAGATTCAGCTTCAGCATTAGTCCTTCCAATGAACACTCAGGACTGACCTCCTTTAGGATGGACTGGTAAGATGTCTTCACAGTCCAAGGGACTCTCAAGAGTCTTCTCCAACACCACAGTTCAACAGCATCACTTCTTCGATGCTCAGCTTTCTTTATACTCCAACTCTCACATCCATACATGACTACTGGAATAATTAGAGCCTTGACTTGAAAGACCTTTGTTGGAAAGTAATGTCTCTACTTTTTAATATGCTGCCTAGGTTGGTCATAACTTTTCTTCCAAAGAGTGTCTTTTAATTTCATGGCTTCAGTCACCATCTGTAGTGAATTTGGAGCCCAAAAGTAAAGTCTGTCACTGTTTCCACTGTTTCCCAATCAGTTTGCCATGAAGTGATGGGATAGATGCCATAATCTTAGTTTTCTGACTGTTGAGCTTTAAGCCAACTTTTTCACTGTCCTCTTTCACCTTCATCAAGAGGCTCTTTAGTTCTTCATTTTCTGCCATAAGAGTGATGTCATCTGCATATCTGAGGTTATTGATATTTCTCCCAGCAATCTTGATTCCAGCTTGTGCTTCTTCCAGCCCAGCGTTTCTCATGATGTACTCTGCATATAAGTTAAATAAGCAGGGTGACAATATACAGCCTTGACATAGTCCTTTCACTATGTGGAACCAGTCTGTTGTTCCATGTCCACTTCTAACTGTTGCTTCCTGACCTGCATACAGATCAGGTGGTCTGATATTCATATCTCTTTCAGAATTTTCCACAGTTTATTGTGATCCACACAGACAAAGGCTTTGACATAGTCAATAAAGCAGAAAGAGATATTTTTCTGGAAATTTCTTGCTTTTTTTTCAATGATCCAACAGATGTTGGCAATTTGATCTCTGGTTCCTCTGCCCTTTCTGAATCCAGCTTGAACATCTGAAAGTTCACAGTTCATGTACTATTGAAGCCTGGCTTGGAGAATTTTGAGCATTACTTTGCTAGCGTGTGAGATGAGTGCAATTGTGTGGTAGTTTGAACATTCTTTGGCATTGCCTTTCTTTGGGATTGGAATGAAAACTGACCTTTTCCAGTCCTGTGGCCACTGCTGCATTTTCCATATTGTCTGGCATATAGAATGCAGCACTTTCACAGCATCATCTTTTAGGATTTGAAATATATCAACTGGAATTACATCATCTCCACTAGCTTTATTTGTAGTGATGCTTCCTAAGGCCCACTTGACTTCACATTCCAGGCTCCAGTCTGACTCTAGGTGAGTGATCACACCATCGTGATTATCTGGGTCATGAAGATCTTTTTGCATAGTTCTTCTGTGTATTCTCGCCACCTCTTCTTAATATCTTCTGCTTCTGTTAGGTCCATACCATTTGTGACCTTTAGTGTGTCCATCTTTGCATGAAAGATTCCCTTGGTATCTCTAATTCTTTTGTACATCTCTCTAGTCTTTCACACTCTATTGCATTCCACTATTTCTTTGTATTGATCACTAGGAAGGCTTATTGGTTTATTCTGTAACTAATATTGAATAATGAAAAGGCTGCAAAATTATTTATATAAATACACAGAGTACACACAAAAAAAACTGGAAGCTATATCAAGGAGAGACATTTCAAATGATCTTTTATCTTCTGAAGAAAAGTGAAACACAAAGGGACAGACAACACTGTCTAAAGATAAGAAATTGAGCTTAATTTTGATTTAGAGTGGAATTTAAAAATTGTAAAAATGTATGCTTTTGAAAAACACAAAGTAGAACTCAAAATCATTTTTACTCATTAAAATGCAATAAAGATTTAGGTAGCTTTTGTTGGAATGTCACTCAGGATATGTCACCTCTAAAACTATATAAGATCACTAAATGGGTTTTTTCACAGATTTTAGGTACATGTTAAAGTTAATTTCCAAACAGAGATTTTGGCTTCACAATACTGACAGGAAATGTGGCTTTCATGGTTTCCTGTAGGTTGTTCAAACTACAAACTGTTCCAGGAGTTACCATATGTGTTGGCATCTTTCTCTAATCCAGTTTTGAAGGACAAGCTAAATCTAATGTAGAACTTCTAAATATGTGAATATAGTGTCTTGCAAAAATATAACTCAAAAAATAAAATAAATAAGTTCAACAGACTTTACTGTAGACTTCAAAACCAGAGACAGAAAGGGAGAGAAACAGAGTTTTCAAGTCTTATTTTCCTCAATTAATAACAGTGAAATTGTAGACATAGAAAGAGTTAGAAAAATTAGCAAATACAATTCAGTAATACAGCAGCAGCAACTAATTTCAATTATGCTTTGTTTTCTTAAATAGATGCTGGACTGTTTTACCTGGGTGTTTGAGGGTGATTGATATAAAGCTCACTTGTTCTATATCAATGAGTATATATCCCTGTGTGGAAACCCTGACTCAAGGAATTTGATATATATTATGCTTTAACTGGACATGGAACCACAGACTGGTTCCAAATTGGGAAGTGAGTACATCAAGGCTGTATATTATCACCTGGCCTATTTAACATATATGCAGAGTACATCATGCGAAATGCCAGGCTGGATGAAGCACAAGCTGGAATCAAGATTTTCAGAAAAATATCAATAATCTCAGATATGCAGATGACATCACCGTTGTGGCCATAAGTGAAAAGGAACTAAAGAGCCTCTTGCTGAAAATAAAAAAAGGAAAGTGAAAAAACTAGCTTTAAACTCAATGTTCAAAACATGAAGATCATGACATCCAGTCCCATCACTTCATGGCAAATAGGCGGGGAAACAATGGAAAAAGTGACAGATTTTATTTTCCTGGGCTTTAAAATCATTGCAGTCGATGACTGTGGCCATGAAATCAAGACGCTTGCTCTTTGGAAGAAAGGCTATGACTAACTTAGATAGCATTTTAAAAGCAGACATTACTTTGCCAACAAATGTCTGTCTAGTCAAAGCTATGGCTTTTCCAGTAGTCATGTACTGATGTGAGAGTTGTACTATAAAGAAAGCTGAGTGCCGAAGAATTGATGCTTTTAAACTGTGATGTTGGAGAAGACTCTTGACAGTCCCTTGTACTTCTAGGAGATCAAACCAGTGCATCCTAAAGGAAATCAGTCTGGAATATTCCTTGGAAGGACTGATTCTGAAGCTGAAACTCCATTACTTTGGCCACCTGATGTGAAGAATAAATTCATGGGAAAAGACTCTGATGCTGGGAAAGATTGAAGACAGGAAGAGAAGGGGACAACAGAGGATGACGTGGCTGGATGGCGTCACCGATTCAATGGATATGAGCTTGAACAAGCTCCTGGAGTCGGTGATGGACAGGGAGGCCTGGTGCACCGCAGTCCATGGTGTGCTTAGTCGGGCACGACTGAGGGACTGAACTGATGGAACTTAAAAATGACATTTTTCTAAAACTGTTCTAAATTTCTAAGGAAATTCCAAAATAATAAAGTTTAGCAACCATATTGTATATCAACCATGGTCCATGTTAAATACAGAATGAGATCTCCATGTGAATCGGAGAGACATTACCAGGCATTCAAACATGGGTGAGATACTGACCAATGCTCTTTCGCATCCGCTTCCCTGTATTTCTTCGTTAATAAACAGTGTTGCTGCTGCTCCTAAGTCGCTTCAGTCATGTCTGCTTCTGTGCGACCCCATAGACAGCAGCCCACCAGGTGCCCCCGTCCCTGGGATTCTCCAGGCAAGAACACTGGAGTGGGTTGCCATTTCATTCTCCAACGCATGAAAGTAAAAAGTGAAAGTGAAGTTGCTCAGTTGTGTCCGACTCTTCGTGACCCCATGGACTGCAGCCCACTAGGCTTCTCCGTCAGTGGGATTTTCCAGGCAAGAGTGCTGGAGTGGGGTGCCATTGCTTTCGCCAATAAACAGTACTACTGTGTTAATAATCAAAGAAAGCCAGATTAAAAGGCAGAGTGAGTCATTAATTAAGCAGAGAGGAGTATAAAACACAGGGGAACCACCGAAACACTCTAATAGCTAATCAACTGTTAAATTCTCAATTTCTATGTGAGCGAAAGTGCTATGCTCGCCCCTCCCTTTCTCCTCACTCTGTTTCTTTGACTTTGCATCAGTGCCCCTCCACATCCATAGCTAAGAAAATAATACAGCAAAGTCCAAAGTTTAAAATTGAATCACTATAAAAGTTCTCCTTTAAAAATGCATAAAATTCATATAGGGCACTGACTTTAATGAAACAACAGCTTTACCAACTGAAGGTGACAATCTTCATTGCTAATATTGTGCTTTCTCTATCTTTATCAGCATCACCAATATACAACTCTTTTTCATTTTTCAGTTCAGTTTGGTCTCTCAGTCATGTCCGACTCTGCAACCCCAGAGACTGCAGCAGACCAGGCTTCATTTTTAGGAGATTATTATAAAAGAATATGATCAATGTAAAAATTTGACCAACTGATTACAAGAACATGGGCTTTGAAAACCATTGTTCTATGTCTTCCTTTAAATGCAGGTCTTAAAATTTTAACAGTTTTGCATCTATAAGGTTCTTGTCCCCCTATTTAAAAGAGAAAAATCCCTACTATCTGTAAGGTGAGTGCAGAGCAAAAGAGAGCGAGCCAAGCAGTCAGGCAAGAAAAGGAAATTTATTAGAGGCAAAAAGAGGGTGACTGGCTCTGAAGGAGAATCAGCGTTCTCCCTTTCTGATGGAGTCTTTCTTGTACCCCACCAATGAAAAATTCTCTGAAGGGATGATCACGTAGCCAGAGGTCTGGAATCCGATGGTCTTGCAGCTTTGAGAAGATAGGCACCAGTGAGATAGCAGGATGGCTTTTGGTCAACTTGGTCAGTCTCACAGATCACTATGATTTATTCTTTGTTTGCAAGGTCAACATAACAAGCCATCTTATCAATGAGACCCCTGGTGGGCCCTATCACTACCAGTCCTGAATTCAAGTTTATATAAATGATATATTTAAGCACACTTTGCTGAGCTCCACTATTTTCCACAGATGCTGGATGCTTCAATGATAAGGAAGATTTACTTCCCTTCCTGGATGATACCAGGCAATGATATAGGTTTGCTTTTGCCTGCAGAAGTGATGTGTAGAACATATGGACACGAGTCTTGAGAAGCATCATATGATTTCACATTATATCTCTTTTTTTTTTCTCTTCCACAGAGTGAAAATACTTCAGACAGCAGTGTTCCATCAGCTGGATACCAGAGTGAAGGTGATGCAGAGCAGAATTACAGTCAACATTCGGTGGACATGTGGCGTGAGCAAGAAATAAGTTTCTAATTTTGTAGAACAGTGAGAATTGGGGTTGATATTACACCAGAAGATGGCTATTCTGAAAGATACAAGCACACTTAGCAGAGTGCTGGTGCATGATAATCATGATAACTTTTATTATTAACAATGAGGAGATTCAATAATCAGAATATTTCATCTTCTGATAGTTCATGAGAAAGAGGTATCCTAAAATAAAGAAGTATTGTTCAGATTACAGAGACCTGTTAAGACAAACAGCAAAACACTGAATTCCAAGGTATGACTAAAGACACTTTGTTTGACCAAACTTTAGTCAGATCCCCTGAACCCTCTTGCTAACAAGATTCATATATATATATATATATATAGTTCTTACAGAATCCAGTTTTAGCAACAATCCTACTATATTAGCTTAAAGTCCCCACTCTATACATCTGATCACATGCCCCATATCCACTAAACCTCAGATGATACCTGGTCATTCTTGCCTGCTTTCAGCGAGAGTTCTGTTTGGTAACTTTAAGGGGTTAACTTTAAGGTAACTTTGGTAACTTTAAGGTCTGGAATCCTTCCAGACCTCATGTCTCCTCTTACTAATTTTTCATTCACCAATTACCCACATCTCCATGTTTGCCACTTGACTGTAAAATCCCCAGGTATTCTGTTGAGAATGAGCCTGATATTTTGAATTTTGTTGTTTTGTTAGCCATCCTGCCTTGTCTGCCCTTGATTATCTCCCTGGAATTTGGTCAGATTCATGCTCATTGACTTGGTGATGCTGTCTAACCGGCTCATCCTCTGCCAGCCCCTTCTCCTTTTGCATTCCACCAAATCAATTCAATTAAGAATTTAACCCAGTTTTATTCTGGAGTCTCTCTTCCTCCATGGCAATATTTTTTTCATAATAAAATCTATGTTAGCCTCTTTAACTGTTGCCTGGCTCGGTTTTTTACTTAATAAGTATATGGTGAGATCAGCACAGATGTATCCTAATACTAGATAGTAAATTTTGTAGCTCAACAAGATTTACCATTTAATTTTGAATACATCACTCACTTCATTTTAGCACTGGATAAATTGACACCTTCTGAGCTGAGGAATTTTCCTAATATCACTGAGCTATTAAAGAAAAAAAAATCTAGAATCCAGGTCAAATTATTCATAGATGCACAACTGTTAGCATTGACCCATAACTAAAATATAACACTAAAAGTTAACCCCTTAAAGTTACCAAACAGAACTCTCGCTGAAAGCAGGCAAGAATGACCAGGTATCATCTGAGGTTTAGTGGATATGGGGCATGTGATCAGATGTATAGAGTGGGGACTTTAAGCTAATATAGTAGGATTGTTGCTAAAACTGGATTCTGTAAGAACTATATATATTATATTTTGTTATATTTTGATTCCCCTTTTGAGAAGGGGAATCAAATACTACACACTTGTGAATTATCTGTTGTTGTTGTTTAGTTGCTAAGTCCTGTCAGACTCTGGAACCTGTGGACTATAGCTGGCCAGGCTCCTCTGTCCATGGGATTTCCAGGTAAGAATACTGGAGTAAGTTGCCATTTCCTACACCAGGGGATCTTCCAAACCCAGGGATCAAATCCATGTCTCCCACTTGGCAGGTGGATTCTTTACCACTGAGCCACCTGGGAAGCCCACTTGTGAACTATTAAGAAAAAGGTAAGTTTTTAGGTATCTATATTCTAAGGTAGGCGAAACACATTTTAAAAAGATAGTGTGTGTGTAAGCATTTTGATACAAATGGCAAATTTTTCTCAAAATGGTTCATAAAATGTGACTTAATATGTTGGCAGATAATCACACCTGTGGAGAAAGATTTCACTTTTTCTGAGAGGACAAAATCTCAGTGAAGTCTTATGGCCAGTGATAGATGTTAGGTCTCATCAAAAAGACATGACCAAGGTTAAGGTTTGAGGCACAGATGGAGCAAGCTTCTAAAGAATTATTTCCTCACTAAATAGTAAGAGAGAAATTGTGAAATAAAATTGAATATAGATAAGTCATTTATTTAATGGGGTGGCAAAGATCGGACATGACTGAGCGACTGAATAACTGAACTGAACTGAAAGCTTAGGAAAGAGTAAAGACTTACAAGTTTAAAATTCCATTTCAGGAGAATATTGGAGAGGTGAGAAGATGATACACAATCAAATTTATGGGCTCTATATGTGGATTGCTTGCCTAGTTATAAACTGAGAATTCAGATGGTATGAGAATGAATAACTGCCTGGCAATAAAGAAACCAGATAATTTGCAGTGACAAACTTGAAGACTTGGGAAGCCTCAAGAAGAGTATTGGCTGATTCTACCCTGAGAATACTGTTTTGTCTGCCTGTAATCAATCTTTTATCCAAGGTATTTGTCAAAATGCCTGAGGGCAATTTATAAAGACAGGTGATGTGTCTGCTTATGCACGTCCTTGCTAATGAACTTTGTACATTTCATAGAATTCAGTCTATGATTAACTTTCATCGTAACATATTCCCCGGTAGTGGGTTTATGGATTAGGAAATGGCAAAGGTAATGATAGCTGCTATCAAAGGTAAACCTTCAAATTCCAGTGTATAAACACAGCACAGCTTTATTTGTAACCAAGAGCAAAGGATTTTCTACCCTTTTCAGTATTTGCCTTCTAAGATTTCCATGATCAAAGAAGAGGAGCTAGACTTAGGCGTGATCAACCTGGTCCATATGTCATTGATCAAGCATCATCACAGAGCCCCATAAAGGATCAAGGAGAATAGAATATTGTTCTATGCTGGACAATACTATTAACTATAAAGGAAAGCAAAACCTTGGTGGAAAGATATCTCTCTGCATTGGTCCACTTCTCTGATCATCAGATAGCCTTGAGCCTTGTAGTTTCTTCTTGAAGCATCTATTTCATACTCCCTCTCTCTCAAGAGTAAAAATATACTGCAGTCCACATGTAACCTTGGTCTGCTTTACCAAGTATTTTGCCACTAAATAACATGGGACAGTTTTTGGAAGTAGTAGTATCCCAATTCCCTACAGTTAAGCAACTATGGCTGATGGAACAACTATTCCCTAAAATGTCAATGATTTGCCACAGTAGTTTATATTTGCTTATATAACTATCAATTGGTTGTGGCAGTGGTCAGGGTAAGGAAACGCTCAATAGAGTCATTCAGAAAACATGCCATCTTCAATGTGTAGCTCTCAAAGTCATTCTGTATTTTAATATATTGCTAGGACTAAGAAGAGAGGGAATGAGTAATCATATGTAGGTTCAGGCTTTGAAACAGTATACTTCATTTTTGTTCACAATTTCTTGTCCCAAATGCACTCACGTGGCCTTAGAAGATAATAGGAGACAGGAAATGTAGGCATACTCCACCATGGAAAGGGAACAGAAATCTATGTTCAATAACCAGATATTGAGCTTCCCAGGGGGCTCAGTGGTAAAGAATCTGCCAGCAATACAGAAGATGTAGGTTCCATCGTTGGGTTAGTCTGGAGAAGTAAATGGCAACCTACTCTAATATTTTTGCCTAGGAAATGCCATGGGTAGAAGAACCTGGCAGGCTACAAGTCGATGGCATTGCAGTACTGGATATGACTTAATGACTAAACAACAAGCCAGATATCCCAAACCCCTGCTCATCTCTTACTGCCAGAGGTTACTGATAATCAGGCAAAAATTACTGGATAATTTCTAACTGGTAAGATAAGATGAAACCAACAGTAAATTAAGTGCTTTAGTGAATGCTGTGTGGTCTTGTTCTGTGGGGCTGACAAAGCAAGACACAACTGCCTCAATGCTTCCTATGTCATAGAGGAGAGGGACTATAAAAGAGGTAATGAGTCACACAGTATATAAGTTTTCTAAGTACAAGTCTTTTTAAATCTGAGTTCAGAATAAATTGTTTTTTGTCTCAGTGTTTATTGTTTTAATCATAAGACTCCATGCAGAATGCTCCTACAGTAAATAGGAGCTTTGCTGCAATTATAGTGCCCCTCCGTGCAAGCCGACTATAAAAATCAATTTAAAAAGTTGAAAAATGCAGTAATTGAAACGTCACCTGTTGATATTCTGGCTTTGTTCAGTGGAAAATTTTCAACCACCTAGTGTTGGAATGTAGACCTTTCAGGAGTCCCTCATCCAGTTTAGCTTTTCTATTGAATGTTATTACATTTTAAGGGGTCACCCTGAGAAAGAACCAAATTACAGATAGTCTATCTACTCTTAATATCAGATGCTGCTGCTGCTGCTGCAGTCACTTCAGTCGTGTCCGACTCTGTGCGACCCCATAGACGGCAGCCCACCAGGCTCCCCCATCTCTGGGATTCTCCAGGCAAGAACACTGGAGTGGGCTGCCATTTCCGTCTCCAGCGCATGAAAGTGGAAAGTGAAAGTGAAGTCGCTACATATGGTTTAAAAGCCAGCTCAGTAGAGAGAGAAACACCCTTTACTTTTGAAGTTTGAGATTCTAAAGCAGATTCTATTTGAATAGAAAATCCTTCTACTTCTGCATGAAGTTGAATCAAAGAAATATCACTGTTAACGGTATTATCTTCCAAAATTTGCTATTGTACCCTCCCCACGGAAGAATAGGTAAAGGAGGGTGACCCAACAGTGCCTTAAAAAGTTCCTGACTATAAAATTATTAGGTTGAAAAAAATCTCTAAATATGTTAAGGACCTGTATAACATTATTATCAATATTGATTTCTTACAGCTTTATTCCATTGATTTTTTTACTCCATTGAGTCTTGGAAATGAGAATATTTGAAAACTGCTAGAGTTTTAAAATATCCATGAACTGAGCCATAAGCTCCTTCACAGTTAAATATGTCAGCTTTTAATCTTGGTAAAACAATTAAAGGAATTATTTTGAGAAAACATAGTCCTATGTGACCAAAGGAGCTTGATTTTCCCTAAAGTGCTTTTACTTTGTCAATCAAATATTAGAGAACATATTTCAACATGATGCCATTTTCTATTTGGTGTCTGTCTATAAGTCCATTGAAGAATGAATTGTCAATTAGGTTATTGGTAGATGGTAACAAAACAACACCATATCATTGCTATATAAGATACTGAATATGTGTTGTACCACATTAAATATAAAAATGAGGCAATAAGCAAAATTGTGATAAACAACTGCATAGAAAAAAAGTGTAAATCTCTAGAGACAAGCGGGAATGAATCTCTGATTTGCATTTGATCAGTTGTTGCTTGATTCATCCTGAGACTCTGTCCTGATTCTGACTTTCCTGAGAGTTTAGGTGCAGTACAGTGAGATCATCAACACCTGTATTAAGTTCTTAGAGGTTAGCTTATTAATGATTTTTGTGCATTGAGTTACAAGGCATAAAAGGTAAATAAGAACTGTCAATGGCTTTGAGCTATTCCTAATAGATTTCTCTAATGGGTGATCTGGATCATAAAAATGATCAATAGCTGATAACCACTTTAAAATTCTGTTTAAACTGACGTTAGAATGCTGGCCAAAAATTTCCTTGCAAATTATCAAGAAAGATCCAGGCATACTTTGTATGCTTATTAATTCATTTTGTTCATGTTCATAGAAATGGTATTGAGTCAAATCTGAGGAAGGACATATATAATCATCTCTTACTGAGACAACTAAATTAACCATGTATCTACCCTCTATTTCAACTCTAAATATTTGTGCTATTTTCTACTTTAAACTTAAATTTTAAACTTTAAATTTTTCATGCAATTTTTAAAGATCACACTCCATATGCAGTTGTTACAAAGTACTGACTATATTCCCCTTGTTGAACAATGCATTCTTGTAGTCTCTCTTATAACCAGTAGTTTGTACCTCCCACTCCCCCATCATTATGCTGTCTCCCCTCTCTCCCCACTGGTAACTACTAGTTTGTTATCTCTATCTGTAAGTCTGTTTCTTTTTGTCATATTCACTAGTTTCTTGTACTTTTTAGATTCCCGCATATAAATGATATCATATTGTATTTGTCTTTTTCTGTCTGACTTATTTCACTTTAGCATAATGCCCTCCAAGACCCTCCTGTTGTTGAAAATGACAAAATTATGTTCTTTTTAAGAGCTGAGTTAGTATTTCACTGTTAATACATATACCATGTCATCTTTATCCATTCATCTTTGATGGACACTTAAGGTTATTTCAATATCTTGGTTATTATAAGTAATGCTGCCTTGAACTCTGAGGTGCGTACACTGCTTCAAGTTAGTTTTCATTTTCTTCACATATATACCCAGGAGTGGAACTGCTGAATCATATTACAGTTCTATTTTTACTTATTTGAACTTTTATATTATTTTCCATAGTGAATGTGCCAATATGTATTCCAACCAATGATTTATCTTTAGCTTTATTTATTTATTTTGTCTCAAGATTGTTTCAGCTATTTGGGTCTCTTGTGTCCCATATCAGAGAAGGCAATGGCACCTCACTCCAGTACTCTTGCCTGGAAAATCCCATGGACAGAGGAGCATGGTAGGCTGCGGTCCATGGGGTCATGGAGAGTCGGACACAACTGAGTGACTTCACTTTCACTTTTCACTTTCATGCATTGGAGAAGGAAATGGCAACCCACTCCAGTGTTCTTGCCTGGAGAATCCCAGGGACGCAGGGGCCTGGTGGGCTGCTGTCTAAGGGGGTCGCACAGAAGCAGACACGACTAAAGTGACTTAGCAGCAGCAGTGTTCCATATAGGGCAAATTTTAGGATTATCTGTTCTAGTTCTATGCAAAATGTCAAGAATATTTTGCATTAAATCAGTAGATTGCTTTGGGTAGTATGGATGGCTTAGCAATATTAATTCATCCAACCTACAAATGGAATATCTTTTCATTTATTACCATGCTTATTTAACTTACATGGAGAGTACATCATGAAAAACACTGGCCTGGATGAAACACAAGCTGGAATTAAGATTGCTGGGAATAATATCAAAAACCTCAGACATACAGATGACACCACCCTTATGGCAGAAAGTGAAGAAGAAATAAAGAGCTTCCTGATGAAAGTGAAAGAGGAGAGTGAAAATGTTGGCTTAAAGCTCAACATTCAGAAAACGAAGATCATGACATCTGGTCCAACATTCATGGCAAATAGATGGGGAAACAGTGGAAACAGTGACAGACTTTATTTTGGGGGCTCCAAAATCACTGCAGATGGTGACTGCAGCCATGAAATTAAAAGATGCTTACTCCTTGGAAAGAAAGTTATGACCAACCTACACAACATATTAAAAAGCACAGACATTACTTTGCTGACAAAGATCTGTCTAGTCAAGGCAATGGTTTTTCCAGTGGTCATATATGGATGTGAGAATTGTACTGTAAAGAAAGCTGAGTGCGGAAGAATTGATGCTTTTGAACTGCGGTGTTGGAGAAGACTCTTGAAAGTCCCATAGACTGCAAGGAGATCCAACCAGTCCATCCTAAAGGTAATCAATCCTGGGTGTTCATTGGAAGGACTGATGCTGAAGCTTTGGCCAATACTTTGGCCACCTGATGTGAAGAACTGACTCATTAGAAAAGACTCTGATGCTTGGAAGGATTAGGGGCAGGAGGAGAAGGGGATGACAGAGGATGAGATGGTTGGATGGCATCACTGACTCAACGGACACGAGCTTGAGCAAGCTCCAGGAGTTGGTGAGGGACAGGGAGGCCCTGGTGTGCTGTGGTCCATGGGGTTGCAAAGAGTCTGACACGACTGAGCAACTGAACTGAACTGAAAATTCATTTAGTTTTATTTTCTTCAGTTTCTTTCATCAATGTCTTATAGTTTTCAGAGTATAGTATTTTCACCATCATGGTTAAGTTTATTCCTAGGGATTTTATTCTTTTTGATGCCATTGTAAACAGGATTGCTTTTTTTTTTTTTTGAATTTTTTTTTGATAGCCCACTATTAGTATATAGACAAACAACAGAGTTTTATATATTAATCTTATATCCTGCAAATGTACTGAATTAATTTTTATTAGTTCTGATAGTTGTGTGCATGTGTGTAGACTTCAGAGCTTTTTATATAAAGTGTTTCATTTGCAAATAATGATTTTTATTTTGTGTGTTCCTCCATTTCAATTTGGATATTTCATTTCTTTTTCTTGTCTGATTTGTGTAACTAGGAGTTCCATTAGCATGTTAAATAGAAATGTTGAGAATAAGCATCGTTGTATTGTTTCTAATTTTAGAGGAAAATTTTTAGCCTTCTACTATTGACTATGTTGTTAGCTCTGAGTTTATCATCAGTGGCTTTTGGTATGTTGAAATATGTTCTGTCTGTAACAACTTTGAGAGAGTTTTTATTATGAATGGATGTTGAATTTTTGTGAAATCTTTTTCTTGGGGGGTGTCTACTGAGATGATCATATAACTTTTATCATTTCCTGTATTAATGTGATGTATCACACATTGATTTGTGATACTGAGATGTCTTTGCATCTCTGGAACAAATTCTACTTGATTAAATAATGTTTTTCATATATTTTTAAATTCAGCTTGCCAATATTTTGTTGGGGATTTTTGTATCCATATTCATTAGATTTATTGGCCTGCATTTTTCTTTTGGAAAGTCTTTTTTTTTTGGTTTTGGTATGAGAGTAATGATGGCCACATCAGATATATTTAAGCATATTCTTTTTAAAAAATATTTTGAAATAGTTTGGGATGGATGAGGATAGTTTTTCTTTATATGTTTAGTAGAATTCCCCTGTGAAGTCATCAAGTCTTCGACTTTTCTTTGCAGGGGTTTTATTTTTGCAGTTTCAATTTCACTATTCATAATCAGCCAATTCAGTTTGTCTATTTCTTCCTGAATCAGCATTGGAAAGTTATATGTTCCTAGAAATTTTTCCAATTCTTCTAGGTTGTCCAAATTGTTGGCATATAATGACTTGTAATATTCTCATGATTTTTTTGTATCTCTGCAAGGAGATCCAACCAGTCCATTCTGAAGGAGATCAGCCTTGGGATTTCTTTGGAACGATTGATGCTAAAGCTGAAACTCCAATATTTTGGCCACATCATGCTAAGAGGTGACTCACTGGAAAAAATTTTGATGCTGGGAGGGGTTGAGGGCAAGAGGAGAAGGAGACGACAGAGAATGAGATGGCTGGATAGCATCACGGACTCGATGGACATGAATCTGAGTGAACTCCGGGAGTTGGTGATGGACAGGGAGGCCTGGCGTGCTGCGATTCATGGGGTCGCAAAGAGTTGGACACAACTGAGCGACTGAACTGAACTGAACTGAATAATAATTATTATTTCTTCTCTTTTTTTCTATTATTGGAACTTTTATTATTATTATTATTGAGTCTTTTTATTATTGAGTCTTCTCTCTTTTTTTCTCTTTAGCCTGGACAGAAGTTTATCAGTTTTGTTTATTTAAGAAAAAAAGTTCTTGATTTTATTGATCTTTTCTATTTTTTCCTTGTTTTATTTTTTTCTCTTTGATTTTATTATAATATTTTCTTAATTTTACTGACTTTGGGCTTTATTGTTACTTTTCTACTTCCTTCACATGGTAGGTTTGGTTATTTAAGATTCTTTTCATTTGTTTCTTGAGGTAAACCTGTATTTCTATAAACTTCTCATTTAGAATTGTTTTCATCTTTGGAAAGCTTTTGTTTCTATTTTCATTTGCTTGGGGTATTTTCTGATTTCCATTTTGGTTTCTTCATTGAAACACTGGTGTTTTAGTAACATGCTTTTCATTTTCACATGTTGGGTTTTCTCACTTTTTCTTTCTGTCATCGATTTCTACTTTCATATTATTTCAGTCATAAAAAAAAGTATGATTTTTTTTATCCCCTTAAATTGGTTGAGACTTCTTCTGTGACCTAGCATGTGATCTATCTTGAAAAACATCCTATATGCACTTGAAAGAATGCATGTACTGCTATGTTTGGGTGGAGTATCCTGTAGGTATTCAGTAAATCCAATTGGTCTAGATGCCTATGCAGAAGACTGAGCCTTGGAAAATGCCAATAGATGAAAAATATTTAATAGGCAGATTATTTTGATGTTTAGTAGAAACAAACACAATACTGTAAGCAACTATCCTTCAGTTAAAAATAAATTAAGCTATAAATAAATAGGTTAATAATTTGTGGAAAGATTAGGTTGTCAATAAAAAATGAAATTAAACTGAAACACAGCCAGTCCATCCTAAAGGTGATAAGTCCCAAGTATTCACTGGAAGGACTGATGTTGAAGATGAAACTTCAATTCTTTGGCCATCTGATGCAGAGAGCTGACTCATTTGAAAGGACTCTGATGCTGGGAAAAATTGAAGGCAGGGGAAGCAAGGGACAACAGAGGATGAGATGGTTGGATGGCACCAAAGACTCAATGGACATGAGTCTGGATAAACTCTAGGAGTTGGTGATGGACAGGGAGGCCTGGCATGCTGCAGTTCATGTGGTCACAAAGAGTTGGATATGGCTGAGCAACTGAACTGAACTGAAACACATTAAAATCTCTCTCAAATTAACAAATAACAAGAAATGGAGCTTTTAGTCTATTAAAAAAAGATTCTATTAAAAAAAAAAAGATTCTATTAAAATATAATGGATTCCACATAAATATTTGCTGATGAGTTAAAGGATGTAAATATTATATATACATATATATTTTTGTAAATGTATATATATGTGTGTGTGTAAGATTTACTTATATGTAATTTTAATAGCTAAAGTAATATATACACCTATTATAAAATATTTTGAAAGAGTTAGAAAAATATAAAAAAATTAATATTTCTATAATTCATAGTCATGTTGTAATCACTTAGTGTTGACAGTTTGGTATGTATTATTTCACTCTTTTTGTGTACTTGGCTCTAATACCTATTGATATAATTATATAAACCACTATATATGACAATTAATATATATTAAAAAGTATATAATTTATTTCTTTATTTTGAATCACAGTTTTTAATATATTTAAAAAATATATAACATCTATAATGTCAAATATATGCTCATAAAAAATAAAATTTAGTGACTATGATAATGTGTCACACTGCATAGCACACTATAATTTTAACAACTTTTTCTTAAATATTTACTTATTTCTATTTTCTCCATGTCAAGGAAGGGAAAAATGTGCTCAACAAAATATTTTTAAGAATATTATTTAAATTTGTAACAAATTTTCTGAATATTTGTATGGCTATATGATTAGAATAAATACTCAGAAATGGCACCATTGTATAAAAATATATGAACAGGATAAGAAATTTCAATATGGGCTTTCTCCAATGCAATATATTTCCACAATAGTGTGAATATTAAGTACTATATTACACTATTTTTGTACTCCTATTCAAGAGCATAAATATGGCCTATATATAGCAATCATCATGAATTAATATTACAGAAAAACATTTGCTGCTCCAACAACATATATTATTTATTATACACATGAGATAAGAGTTGTTAGAATTTTAAGAATGGATATTTATTATGTTGCCAGTGATAATACTAGTGATGATAGGAACTCTGGACTTGCTCAGTCAGGTCTCTACTCATAGACAAAAGTGTCCACATATAAAAAGTATACTTACTGTTGCAATTTCTGGAAGAAAACTAACTGTGCTCTATTGTATATAAAAGACCATCAGGGCTTCCCTGGTGGCTCAGATGGTAAGGGATCCACTTGCAATGCGGAGATGTCACTGGGAAGAAAGTGCTTAGGAGCTAAAGTGCTCAAAATTATCTTTTTCTCAACCTCTTTTTATCCATTTGTTCCTTTTACATCAGAGTTTTTGATAATAGGAAATTTCTTAGAAAGGTAAGTTTGTATTGTAAAATAGCATTGTACCTAGTCCATAACTGACTTTCTAATTAAGGATTATCTTCTTACTAACAAAACTGAGATGGACCACTTACCTACATTTTTCTTATTCAAATATCACTTTGGAAATATTAAATAATGAAAATATCTCAATGATCTACATTTTGGAAATATTAGGTAATGAAACTATCTCAGTGATCTAATTAGCATTTCTTTAATTGCTGAAGTCCAAGTATTTTTCATTTTTAGTTTTGATCATTGTTATTATGCTTTTGTAAATCATTTACTCTATTTATAAAAATCATCTATTTTTTCCATTTAGTTCTTGCTTTTTTTTTTAAATAAATCACATTATCTAAACCTGTTACTTAGGAGACAAAATAAGGAAAAGTTGATAACTGTGTGTTACTGGAAAATAAGGACACGCCTAATAAAAGCATTGTAAGCAAAAACACAATTTTACATGATATGCATTTAACTTTTTGTTATTTGTTAGATAATAAATACATACTCTTTTAGCAGTGTTAAGTAACAATCATGTTTTTATGTATATGGATACTTGTTTTATCACATTTTCAAATTATTAAAAATGAATAGCAATTCCAATGGCATTAAATATACAACCAGTCTTTTCCATCAGCTCTGTATTATAGCTTCCATTAAGACCATGTTCCTTTTGCATTTGTGCGTTCTTCATGAGAAAAAAAAAAATATTTTTTTGATGCAGTCACTCCATTCCAATGGCTCCATAACATTGACGATCACAGCTATTGTTTCTCATTAATTACATGTTCATATTAGGACACAGTAACATAAATACAATTACAAACTCATTAGCTGTTAGCTCATGCATACTTTTCCCCCATTTTTCATTACAAGTCCATTTATAATTACTATCACTCTTGGGTCTCCACAATATCTTTTCAATAAATCATAGTTTAAATTGTTTTCATTGAAGAAAGTGTCTCAAGTATAATTGTCAATACATGGAAAAAATATTTCCAGCTAATAGCAAATGCAAAACTGAACTTCAGTATGAAACTTACTAGTTGTAACGTGCTTGGAAAGATAATTCAGAGTATACATGTATATTGTGTGGGTAAAATGAAACAGAAACAATGTTTGACAGAAGATTACTAAAGGTGAAAAATACAAATGCAGATAATTACTGGTTCATAATAAAATAAAGACATATCCTAAGAAACACACATATGTTTCACAGTTATAGAGAGATGTATAATTGTATGCTAGCTAGAAGTATGGTCATATTAAGCTGCGTAATTGCATCCTTATCATTTTGTATTTGTATTTAGATAACAAGAACTTCAATACTGAGGAGAAATTGAGATGAAAATGAGTTCTAAGAGTGTGTGATAGAAGGAGAAAAACCAATCTACTGCTTTCAAGGTGAGATCTTAGGCAGATCAAGGATTATCTCACATAATATGTAGAAATTCAGCAGAACTGTTCTGACCCAGTACTCACCAGTTCCCCAACAGAATCCAATTGAATTCTAAATGTGAAAATGTCACTCAATAGCACTGGGACAATCTGAAGCCAGTATGTTAGTTTAATTAAGGCATAGAAATAATGAAACAGACTAGACAAAATGAAGCTCACAAAAATCACGTTCTGAAAAAGAAAAATATATACATACAAAACTGGGTTTCTTAGGGATACAGTGCAGCTGAAGCCCTCTTTTGTGGCACTGTTCATCTCCAGCCTGAACTCAGTAATTCACTCAGCCTAATCTTCATTTCTATTTGCTCAGCTCTGCACATTTTCCTGCCTTACCAGACAGCCATCACTTTTTGACTCCTGCACATGCTTCTCTTGCTTGACTGGGATTTTTTTGGCACTGCTCATGAGATTATTCTGAGAAGAAATACATTTTATTGAGGGTAACTGATAGACCTCAAACTGCACATATTTAAAAGAATATAGTTTGAAAGAAAAAGCTTTTTTCTGTCTCCTTTATAACTCTCTTCCCTGTGCCACCTAACATTCTCTTCACCTCATCCTAAGGCAACTTAGATGCTTTCTGTCTCTGTGGGTTAGTTGGTATATTCATATATTTACATAAACGGGTTGTATATTACCAATATTTTTGCTTATCTCCCTTCAGTTCAGTTAAGTTCAGTCACTCAGTCAGGTCCGACTCTTTGTGACCCTATGGACTGCAGCATCCCAGGCCTCCCTGTCCATCATAAATTCCCAGAGCTTGCTCAAACTCAAGTCCATCCAGTCGGTGATGCCATCCACCCATCTCATCCTCTGTTATCCCCCTTCTCCTCCTGCCTTCAATCCTTCCCAGCATCAGGGTCTTTTCAAATGAGTCAGTTCTTTGCGTTAGATGGCCAAAGTACTGGAGTTTCAGCTCCAGCATCAATCCTTCCAATGAATATTCAGGACTGATTTCCTTTAGGATGGACTGGTTGAATCTCCTTGCAGTCCAAGGGACTCTCAAGAGTCTTCTCCAAAACCACAGTTCAAAGGTGTCAATTCTTCGGTGCTCAGCTTTCTTTACAGTCCAACTCTCATCTGTTTGCCCATTTCTGTTTCCCTCTAACCTGTGTGCTTGCATGCTAAGTCATTTCAGTCACGTCCATTGAATCTATGTCTCTTACATCTCCAGCACTGGTGCCATCTGGGAAGCCCCCTCTAACCTTAAAAAAGGTATTTATAGGGAGGAGATCACTAAGCAATTGAAACTAATTCTTGACTTATGCTCTCCTGAATGCATACCATGCCTTGTCTAAACTATTTATTCATTTTCCTAGATAAAAAAAAAGAAGAAGAAAGAATTAAGTGACCCCAATAGGACATTAGTAATCCTGCAGGAAGATCTCTTGGTCAAGATAACATCTGAAGAGTCAGCCAGTCTGCACACAATAGAGAAGGATGCAGAACTCAATCTTCTCCCTGGATGATTCATGGAAAATCTTCCCCCAATTTTTCTCTTAAAAAGCTGACATGGCTGAGCAGAATCTTTGGAGTTGGTCTCTGAATATGAGGCCATCTTCTCCACACATTGCTGGTTTTTCTGACTAAAGTGTCATAATTTTCTGCCGACGCTCACCTTTCAAATTATTGGCTTATGAGCTGTGAGCATCCTAACTTGGGTTCAGTAACAGTATCCCATTGTATAGTGCAATACAGTTTGTTTATACCTTTACCTATTAGCAAACATTTTCCATTTCTTCATCTATTTGCCATGAAGTGATGGGACCAGATGCCATGATCTTAGTTTTCTGAATGCTGAGTTTTAAGCCAATTTTTTCACTCTCCTTTTTCACTTTCATCAAGAGGCTCTTTCATTCTTCTTCACTTTCTTCCATAAGGGTGGTGTTATTTGCATATTCCCAACAACCATGATATGGAAATAATATGATTCCATTAACAGATGAATAAAGACAATGTGATAAATATATATATATATATTTAGATATATATATAAAATATATATATATATATATATTTAGATAGGTAGATAGATGACAGATGGAATGCTATTTAACCATGAAGAAAAAGGAAAATCTAAGATTTGTAACAACATGAATAAACCTAAAAGGCATTATGCTAAGTGAAATAAATCAGATAGAGAAAGACAAAATATTGTATGGCACCACTAAAAAGAATAAATAAATAAATAAGTTGAACTCATAGAAACAGAGGAAATGAAGTTTCTATGAACCTTCATCCACATGTCATATGTATGGACCAAGGGAATATAGAAAGATAACATGGAGTGTGTATATATGCAGATATTTTAATAAAGTAAATAAATTTTAATAAAATGTATGTAGACATCTTAAGAAATGGTCAAAGGGTTTTTTAAGCAGTTATATTATGTACTTAGGGCTTCTTGGTTGGTGCTGGTGATAAAAAATCCACCTGCCAATGCAGGAAATGCAGGAGACCTGGGTTCAGTCCCTGGATCGGGAAGATTTCCTGGAAGAGGGCATGGCCACCCACGCTAGTATTCGTTCCTGGAGAATCCCATGGACAGAGGGGCCTGATGGGTTATGGTCCGTACGGTTACAAAGAGTTCGACACGGCTGAAGTGACTTAGCACTCCAAGCACATCATGTACTTAGTCTTCTCTAGTGGCTCAGAGGAAAGAATCCACCTTCTAATGGAGGAGATGAAAGAGACGTGGGTTCAATCTCGGGGTCTGGAAGATTCCCTGGAAGAGGAAATGGCAACCCACTCCAGTACCCTTGCCAGGACAGAGGATCCTGGTCTGCTACAGTCCATGGGGTTGCAAGAGTCAGATACCACTTAGTCAGACACTACCACCGTCATGTACTATGTCAGCAGTTTATAACAGATCTAGTTTCTCCATATCCTTTCCAACATGTTGTATGGTTACTATTTTTAATTTTAGTCATTCTAATAGCTGCTTGTTAGAATTTTAGTGTGCATTATTTAATGTACTCACAGTCACTGTGAGTATGATGTTTTATGTGCTTCCTAGACATCTTTGCATCTTTTTGGTGTAATATCTTTTTAATTTTTTTTACTTGAGTTTTTAATTTTTAACTGAGTTTTGAGAGAATTTAAACACACTGGATGAAATTTTCTATCAAATGTAAGAGTTTCAAATATTTCTTGCCAATCTGTGTTTTGTTTTATCATTCTCTTAATAGTGTCTTTCATGAGCAGAAGTGTTTAATTTTGCTGAGGCTCAATTTATCAATTTGTACTTTTCAGGATCCTATTTTTGGTTTTTATTTAAGAAATCTTCACATGTTTTAAGTCAAAAATTTTGTTTTCCTATATCATATTTTAGAAGATTTAAAATTTATATTTTACATTTTGATCTGTGATATATTTTGGTCTGTGATACATTTGAGTCTTTTTTAACTTGGAAGGCATTTACATTTATTTTTACACTTTCACATCATCAATCATAGAAATAATAACTTGTATCTCCATCCAGGAAACATAACACCATCAAGTGACTACTATATCCAGTGGAGAACTCAATCTTTGGTCACAGTGTTAAGAGCTCTGGGGTTTTGTTCCATCAACCCTCTCTGAAATGACCTAGAGTCTTTTTTTTTTTTAATATAGCATACAGTGTGCTTTAAAGTTTAATTTTCATAGGAAAATATTCAATTGATCCAGAATCATTTGTAGAAAATTGTGTTCATATACCACGCATTGCCTTTGCATCTTTGTGAAAAATTTGTTGTCCTTATATATGTAGGTCTATTTCTGTGGTTGTTTCAATGACCTATTTATTTGACACCAAAGCCAAATTGTCTTTATTACTGCCCCTTTAGAATAATTCATAAAACCAGGTAATTACCTAAATGTGCTATATTACAACATCAACTAAAAGTCAAAATATCATTGAAGCATTATCAGCTTAAAAATTTCAAATGTTTTTGTTAATTTCTCCTTTCATATAGGTTTGATGCAGGATACAGGATGTTTAGGGCTGGTTCACTGGGATGACCCAGAGGGATGGTATGGGCAGGGAGGTGAGAAGGGGGTTCAGGGTAGGGAACATGTGTATGCCTGTGGCAGATTCATGTTGATGTATGGCAAAACCAATACAATATTGTAAAGTTAAAAAAAATCCAAATGTTATTTAAATCATGTGTGGATGAGATTTCAGTTACGATCCTTCCTGTATCAAATTTCCTTTTTAATCTATATACTTGTGAAAAACAAATTGGTTACTTTCAAAATACAGAGATGAAGCAGGCATAACATAGCAGTTGTAGGCTTTCTGTTACAAAAAGAGAAAGTAAAAGAAAGTATGTGATTAGCATCTCTCAGACATTTTAAAATCCAGAAGAGGCCAAAAGTCCGTTCTATACCTCTGTGTCTCTTTTGTTGTCTCACATAGAGGGTCATCATTACTATCTTTCTAAATTCCATATATATGTGTCAGTATACTGCATTGGTGTTTTTCTTTCTGGTTTACTTCACTCTGTATAATCAGCTCCAGTTTCATCCATCTCATTAGAACTGATTCAAATTTATTCTTTTTAAGGGCTGAGTAATACTCCATTGTGTATATGTACCACAGCTTTCTTATCCATTCATCTTCTAATGGACATCTAGGCCTCTGAGGGAGAAGGTGAGATGATTTGGGAGAATGGCATTGAAACATGTATACTATCATGTAAAAAACGAATCGCCAGTCTATGTTCGATACAGGATACAGGATGCTTGGGGCTGGTGCATGGGGATGATCCAGAGAGATGATATGGGGTGAGAAGGTGGGAGGGGGTTTCAGGATTGGGAGCTCATGTACACCTGTGGCTGATTCATGTCAATGCATGCCAAAACCAATACAGTATTGTAAAGTAGAATAAAGTAAAAATAAAATTTAAAATAAATAAATAATAAAATAAAATAAAATACAGGAGAGAATTCCAGTATGTGTCAAGATCTAGAAATAATCTGTAGCTCTGAGTCCGCCTTCTGAACCCACATACACTCTATGTCTGTGATTCTGGTCTCTAAGGAGTTCATTTTTTTCAAAAAGTAGTACACAGACTTCTCTGGTGGCTCAGTGGCAAATAATCTCCTGCCAATGCAGGAGACAGGTTGGATCTCAGTGTCGGAAAGGTCCACTGGAGAAGGAAATGGCAACCCACTCCAGTATTCTTGTGTGTAAAATCTCGTGGACAGAGGAGCCTGGAAGACTATAGCCCATGGGGTTGCAAAAGAGTGAGACATGACTCAACAATTAAACAACAAAGGATATGTTTACAAATGAATAGTTTCATCAGCTTGTTTCCTGTAGAACTTATGAAGTCTAAGTGACCATATTGGTTAATGAACTTCAACTGCAACTGCGTCTGAGTTGAATCTGGCAAGCACTGACTGGAGAAAAATGGAACTGGAGGTGTTAGTTGCTCAGTCGTGTCCTCCTCTTTGTGACCCCACCAACTGTAGCCCGCCAGTTTCCTCCATCCATGAGCCAGTTCTCAATAGTCATCACTTTGGGAAGCTCACTGTTAAATTATTCATAGTTTGTTTATATCTGGAATATTTTGTTACCACAGAAAATGGCAAATAAAGCAAATCAAAATTTTTGCTGTCTTTTAAGAGATCTGGTTTACCAGTGTACCAGCAGATATATTAAAATATGCCTAAGCAATTTATCTAACTGCAGCCATAGCAAACCTAATTAGAGCACATCAGTGAAATAAAAATCTTATAGGACATTTCACAAACTGGTGGGCGATTTATGTGGCCATTATATGCAGAAAAATTCATGAAGCAGGCAGTGGTCTTTGAGGTCACTTTCTTTTGATCATTGACGCAAAAATACAGACTTGTGTGCTGGTATTCTGGTAGCAGGTGGTGCTAGTATTAAAAAAATGTACCTGCCAATGCATGACACTCTAGATATGCAAGTTAGGTCCCTGGGTCCGGAAGATCCCCTGGAGTAGGAAATGGCAATGAGATACAGTATTGTTATCTGGAAAATTTTGTGGACAAAGGATCCTGAAGGGCTACAGTGTATGGGGTTGCAAAGAATCAGACATGACTGAGTACACATACATACACATACACATTTTGGTAGCAAGTCCAAAATTATTTATAACATACCATCTGGCAGGTAATTTAATATGTAAAATATAGTATGTGTTTATTCCTTGGATTTTTGTATCATTATTTCATGTTTCTTTGGATAATGGAAACATGTTTTTCAAACTCCATTGCTCCCATATAAATTAATTAAAATATGCTGTATCATGTCAGAATTGCTTGTTAATTAAATCATTCACTTCTTCAGTTGCTGACAGATTAATAAAGTGTCTTAGGAGCATGAAAGAAAATTTTAGGCATAAATGATAAAAGGACTTCTACAAGGAATCAATATCACTGATGGGAAAACAATGAATAAGCATGAAATAATTCAAGGAACATATAAAACATAAAGTATAATATCTAGAAAGTGAAAGAAATAAAGATCCTGACCCAAATCTAAGAGTTCAGAAAGTGAAGTGTTGAATGCAACTAACCATCACTGATGAAAAAGACTGATCATTTTGAACTGGAAGTTGTTTGGCTACTGTAACTTAGTGACTGCCCTCAAAATTTTTCTAAATTTCCAAAATAATACCAATTTTTGAATAATATGTTATGCATGTGAAACATATTAACTAGAATTCCATATACAAGTCTTTTTGAAAAATGTTATCTTTTTTTCCAATAAGAATAAGTGTTTCAGAAGTTCTTTTTAAAATTTGTTTTACTAACTATAGGTCAGGAAGCAACAGTTAGAACTGGATGTGGAACAACAGACTGGTTCAAAATAGGGAAAGGAATACATTAAGGCTGTATATTGTCATCCTGCTTATTCAATGTATATGCAAAGTACATCGTAAAAAACTGGGTTGGATGAAGCACAAGCAGGAAACAAGATTGCTGGGAGAAATATCACTAACCTCAGATAAACAGATGACACCACCCTTACGGCAGAAAGTGAAGAACTAAAGAGCCTCTTGATGAAAGTGAAAGAGGAGAGTGAAAAAGCTGGCTTAATATTCAACATCCAGAAAAGTAAGATCATGGCATCCAGTCCCATCACTTCATGTTGAATAGATGGGAAACAATGGAAACAGTGTCAGACTTTGCTTTTTGGGGTTCTAAAATCATTGCAAATGGTGACTGCAGCCATGAAATTAAAAGATGCTTACTCTTTGGAAGAAAAGTTATGACCAACCTAGATGGCATATTAAAAGCAGAAACTTTACTTGGCCAACCAAAGTCCACCTAGTCAAGGCCATGGTTTTTCTAGTAGTCATGTATGGATGTGAGAGTTGGACTATAAAGAATTCTGAACGCTGGAGAACTGATACTTCTGAACTGTGGAGTTGGAAAAGACTCTAGCGATTCCCTTGGACTGCAAGGACATCCAACCAGTCCATCCTAAAGGAAATCAGTCCTGAATATTCACTGGAAGGACTGATGTTGAAGCTGAAAGGCCAATACTTTGGCCACCTGATGAGAAGAACTGACTCATTTGAAAAGACCCTGATGCTGGGAAAGACTGAAGGCAGGAGGAGAAGGGGATGGCAGAGGATGCAGGGGTTGGATGGCATCACTGACGATGAACGTGAGTTTGAGTGAGCTCCAGGAGCTGGTGATGGACAGGGAGGCCTGGAGTGCTGCAGTCCATGGGGTCGTAAAGTGTCGAACATGACGGAGCGACTGAACTGAACTGAATAGCTGATTTACAATGTTGTGCAGAAGTCCTTTTATAGTTAAGATATTCATTTTCTATTTTTTCCAGCTGTTATTTTCCCATTCTTCTAATATTTTTCTATTATATGGCTGTTGCAGATTTTCTTAGCATTCAGCACTTTTTTCTTCGCTTATTTTCACAATAAACAAGAAGCTGGAAATGCCACCCATTTGTCTAGGTTTACTTATAATTAGGAATTTTTGTGTGACAAAAATCTCACCAGTATCTCCATGGAAGTATATGTTAGACTTGAGAAGATATTTGCTTCCTTATAAATGATAGAGTGCTGATTTTTCCTTTTCCCTTCTGCCCTGAAAATGAGTATGATTCTAGATCTTTAGAAGTCATATGCTGAGCAGTTGCAAAAAACAAAAGGCCAAAGCATTAAGAATAGTAGAGGAGAAAAATAGGAATAATAGAAATTATTTAGGTCCTTGATGGTGATATTGATCAGCTGAAGAATCATAAGATTACTTATCAAGAATCCTTAAGTCCCTCTATGGCTTAAGGCTGTATTGTCAAAGTTCTCTGTTCTTCAAAGTATTTTTCTTTAATGAAGTACAGTTGATTTACAATGTTTTGGGTGTACTGAAAAGTGATTCGGATATATAGATATAGGTATAGATATAGATACAGGTGGGCTTTCCATATGACGGTAATGGTAAAGAATGCACCTGCCAACACACGGCACACAAGAGATGTGGATTCAATTCCTGGATCAAGAAGATCCCATGGCGGGAGGGCATGGCAACCCACTCCAATATTCTTGCCTAGAGAAGCTCATGGACAGAGGACACTGGTGGGCTATGGTCCATAAGATTGCAGAGAGCTGGATATGACTGAAGCAACTTAGCATGTACAGATATATATTTTTTCAAATTCTTTTCTTTTATAGATTATTACAACTTATTGAATATAGTTCCTTCTGCTACATATTAGGTGTTATTGTTTCTCTGTTTTATATATTGTAGTGCATATGTGTTAATGCCCAATTCCTAATTTGTCCTTGATCCCTTTTCCTCTTTGGTAACCATAAGTTGGTTTTCTATGCCTCTGAGTCTATTGTGTAAATAAGTTCATTTGCATCTGTTATTTTTTTGTCTGTTTGTTTGTTTTTAGATTCCACCTAGAAGTGATATCATATGATATCTCTCTTTCTCTGTCTGACTTTCTTCACTTAACATGGTAATGTTTCTGTTTCTCCTTATTTCTGCAAATGGCCTTCTCTCATTCTTTCATATGGCTGAGTAATATTCTATTGTGCATATATACCACATCTTCTCTATTGATTCATCCATTTGTGGACACTGAGGCTACTCTCATGTCTTGGCTATTGTAAACAGTGCTGCTGTGAGCACCGTAGTGCATGCATCTCCTCAGTCTAGTGATTTTATCTTTCCTAGATATTTGCCTAAGAATGGAATTGCTGGATTGTATTGTAATTCCATTTAGTTCTTTAAGAAAACTTCAAACTGTTCTCTAGAGAGTAATAATTTACATTCCTATCAACAGTCTAATAAGGTATAAGGTATTCTTTTTCACACCCTTTTTAGCATTTATCATTTGTAGATATTTTTAAGATGGCCACTCTGGCTGGTGTGAGGTGGCACTTCATCGTAGTTTTGATTTGGATTGTGCCAATATTTAATGATGTTGAGCGTTTTTCATGTGCTTCCTGGCTATTTCAGTGTCTCCTTTGGAGAAATATTTCTTTAGGTTTTCTGTCCATTTTTGCCCTGGAAAAGAAAATGACAACCCACACCAGTATTCTTGCCTGAAGAATTTCATGGAGCCTGGCAGGTCCCAGTCCAAGAGTTGGACATGACTGAGCTATAGCATTGCTAAGAAAACAGCAGTTATAAATGTTTATTGTTTGAAAAATAAAGGATGTTAATACAAGTCTAAGAAAACAGCCTCACTATCCCAGTTTCTCCTTTCCTCCACCCTCTACATTCTTCACCTTCCTTCAAGGCCAAACTTTGGAAGAGTAGTTTAATGTAACCTCTACTTTCCTACCTTCACTCCTCTACTTGTTTCAGTCTGACTTCTGTGTCTATACTCTCTCAAAATTTGTTATTATCATTCTATATATTTTATTTATTACTTTTGTACATAAGCATAATCTGATATATGTGTATATATATATGTGTGTGTGTGTGTGTATGTGTGTGTGTGTGTGTGTGTGTGTGTATACATATCCTAGAGAAGGAAATGGCAACCCACTCCAGTATTCTTGCCTGGGGAATTCCATGGACAGAGAAGCTTGAAGGGCTATAGTCCATGGGATAGCAAGAGTTGGACACGACTCAGCAACTGAGCAGAAAAGGCAATGGCACCCCACTCCAGTACTCTTGCCTGGAAAATCCCATGAATGGAGGAGCCTGGTAGGCTGCAGTCCATGGGGTTCCTAAGAGTCGGACATGACTGAGCAACTTCACTTTCACTTTTCACGTTCATTCATTAGAGAAGGAAATGTCAACCCACTCCAATGTTCTTGCCTGGACAATCCCAGGGACGGGGGAGCCTGGAGGGCTGCCATCTATGGGTTCGCACAGAGTTGGACATGACTGAAGTGACTTAGCAGCACCAACTGAGCATGAGCATGAGCACACACACACACACACACACACACACACACACACACATATTATTCAACTACAAGCTTTACTTTACTTCTGAATTTTTCACCAATGTATTTTCAGTGCTACCAAGAGCCTGGCGGAAAAATATCCACTTATGTAACAAATAATCATTGATTAACTACAATAAATGTGCGTGTGTGTCTGTGTCTGTGTGTGTGTGTGTTAGTCGCTCATTAGTGTTTGACTATTTGAGCCCATCAGGCTACTCTGTCCATGGGATTTCTCAGGCAAGAATATTGGAGTGGGTTGCCATTTCCTTCGGAGATATTCCTGACCTAGGGATTGAACCTGAGTCTCCTGCATTACAGGAAGATTCATTACCATCTGAGTCATCAGGGAAGCATATATATATATATATATATATATATATATATATGTATGTATGTATGTATGTATATGCCAGGCACAGTCAGAGGCATTGGTTATATGACAGAGAACATGATAAATTACATACTTTCACTATTTTTATGTTCTGATTTTACGAACTTGCCTCCAGTGAACATTAATATAAGGCCTTTGTGTTAATTATATTTCAATAAAGCTGGGGAAAAATAAGGTTTCTGTGAAAAAGTAAAATTTAAATTGAGTTCTAAATTATAAAACATTGTCAACCAAACAAAATTCTGGGGAAACTATTCAAGATAGACAATAAAAAATACAAGACTCTAATTTATTTTTTCAAGATATAAACAGAAGTTCATGTGGCAGTGATTCATAATGTAGTAGAAAGCAGTTTATAGATAATATTGTGGAATTAAACAGAGAACAACTTTCCCAGAGATTACTGCAGAGTTATAAGCAAATATTTGCAGGGACTGGAAGGAAAGAAGAGAGGAAGGAAGGAAGAGGGGAGAAGATGAGGAATTTACTGGCAGTGCTCTGATGAAATTACCTGCTGATTGAGAATATGGCTAAAAGAGAGTGAAGGGTCTCCTGCTGCGGCCTTGTATAGAGTGATTTCAAGGCATTGTGCAAGTTCATTGAACCTGCTACTTCGTGTTAACTGACATCTGACCAACTGGAAATTTCTGAAGTTTGGCAGTCACTTGCAATATCCTCATGTGATCCTGGAGCTTCATTTGAGTAACTTAATACTTCAGCTAAATGAATTCTCCATGAATATTCTTTTGACATGGCGATTATCTCCTCATTTCTCATTGTGAAGAGGTCAATGTCAGACAGGTTTAAAAGGAGGGATGCTGAGGCTCTGCGTGGGAAAGAGGCCATGTAGGAGACCCCATCGTGTCCAGAAGCAAAGCCTGCAGGAATGAATGCGGGCCATGAACACGAGATTAGGTGGACTCACAGAGTCCATTTCTCTGCCAGGAGCTCCACGACCTCCTCCACATCATGCCATTTCAGCCTAAATAAACAAATATATCCTGTGATAGAGATTTTTGATGAACTGCATTCTCCTTTTCCCCAACATGCTGGTTACTACTTACTCTCTTGTTCAAGTTATTATCTCATTAAACACTAGTAATTTGAGACTCAGTTTTCATTTTAGCTACTCACATGCAAGTCATTAATTTGCAAATAGGCAATTTGTTTGCTAATTCTTCAAAATACATATGTGGGTATATATATGTTTTGCCTTCTGGACTATATATGTTTCATTTTAAATACTTTGCTGGTGAAAATGAAGGATTTTTAAAGTAAATTTACGTGTGTGTGTGTGTGTGTGTATATATATATATATATATGAATTTGGATAAGCTTTTGTATAAATATTGACTATTTTAAAAAGATACTGTATATTGTATAATTTCTCTTTTCTAATATTTTTTATCCTCATATTTATGGTTTTTCATTTTTTTGGAATACATTTTTATATACATACATACTTTAGTGTGTTTGTGCTCATAATATAATTATTTTATTATAATAATAGCTTGCATTTATTTGGTATCAACTCTGCATCAAGCAATAGTTCAGCACAGGTTACAAGGCTAATCTCACTTAATCCTCAAAACAGCTCTATGAGCTTGTTTTTATCAAATAAACCATTAAATATGTGCAGAAACTATGATAAAAAGACATTGGATAATTTTCTCAAAACTTAGAGGTAATAGATATTAAGACTAGAATCTTCTTAGACTGGCCTGTGACCCCAAGCTCTCTGATCCCAGGTTCACTCATTGATTTGGGAGAATTTGGCATCTGTGCTAAAGAATCTTATTTCCAACTCTGTTTTTAAAAATATTCTGACATTAGTTAATTGGTAAAGAAAAATTTCATTCAGAACCCTGTTGATAAATGTGAACAATATGATCATACTCAACTCCAAACACAACAATGACAAGTGATGATCTATAGCCAAGGAATAGGTTGGTGGTTGGGGAGGAGGCAAGGGTTGGATGGAAAATTTTTAAGAGAACACATCAGAGATGGTTAGGATTCAGGCTAAATTGATCTAGCAGGATTCAGCTTTGGGCAGACAGGTGTGATCAGATAGCATAAAGGGGATGAATAGTTTGATCAGATATCAAGGGTGTAATATTTCTTTCTAAACAGACCTAGCAGCACTATTGCTATAACTGGGCTATGCAGGTCTGGCAAGGATAGGGACCGAGGTCAAGGGCTCCTAAAGAAAATGGTTTAGCGGAAACTGACTAAGATTTGGTCAAATAGAGTGTCTTGTCAATTTACCACCATATATATATATATATATATATACACACACACACACACACACACACACACACACAAACTTTTAAAAATGGAGAAGATCTGAGAAATGGCCTGAGTCAATCTGTGCTCTTTATAGAGGAAAACACTAAATATTTATGTGCATTTGCTTATTCAATATCACCTGAATGATGGTAGACAAGACCATGACATAGCCCTATGCCCCTGCCTTTCTTAACATTATCATTTCTTCTTGTTGGTTATTTCAATAAAAGCTTTCTTATTATTAATGACGTTATTTTAATAAAACTCCCCTGGTGGCTCAGGTAAAGAATCCTCCTGTAATGTGGGAGACTTGGGTTTGATCCCTGGGTTAGGAAGATCTCCTGGAGGATGGTATGGCAACTCACTCCAGGATTCTTGCCTGGATAGTCCCCATGGACAGAGGAGCCTGGCAAGGTACAATCCATGGGGTTGTAAAGAGTCAGACATGACTGAGAAACTAAGCATAGCACATTGATTATTTTACATATTATTCTAATATATTAGACTTTGGATACTCTTAAAATTTAGAGTGACACAAACTATTATAGGTAATATTGGCTTTAGAATTAGCAATAAAAATCAACATTAATTGCTTTAGATTGCTCTTCTCTCATCCATTTCAGTTCAGTTCAGTTGCTCAGTCCTGTCTGATTCTGTGACCCCCATGGGTTACAGAATGCCAGGCTTCCCTGTCCATCACGAACTCCCAGAGCTTGTTCAAATTCATGTTCACCAAGTTGATGATATCATCCAACCATTTTATCCTCTGTTGTCCCGTTCTCCTGCTTTCAATATTTTCCAGCATCAGGGTCTTTTCAAATGAGTCAGTTCTTCACCTCAGATGGCCAAAGTATTGGCATTTCAGTTTTATCATCAATTCTCACAATGAATATTCAGGACTAATTTCCTTTAGAATTGACTAGTTTGATCTCCGTACAGTCCAAGGGACTTTCAAGAGTCTTCTACAACACCACAGTTCAAAAGCATCAATTCTTCGGCACTCAGCTTTCTTTATAGTCCAACTCTCACATTCATACATGACTACTGGAAAAACTATAGCATTGACTAGACAGGCCGTTGTCAGCAAAGTAACATCTCTGCTTTTTAATAAGCTCTCTAGGTTGGTTATTGCTTTCTTCCAAGGAGCAAGTGTCTTTTAATTTCATGGCTTCAGTCACCATTTGCAGTAACTTTGGAGCCCAGTATCCATTTATCATTGGTTAAAAAATATCTGGAGGTTTACTAACAAATAAGATGCTTATTGTTTTAATTGGTATTGATGGGATAGTTATGTAGGATCTTTAGATGTCAAATGGGAGTGTATGGAAATAGATTGGAATTCCAGACTCTGTGCTAAAGGTCTTCTGCAGAGCTGTAAATGAAAAACAGTGTGTGTGAACATTGTTTTAGCACCTGTTTTATTGCCTGCACTTGAGGTAATTAGTGTATTTAAAGACAGTCCTATTGGTTACACCATATGGTTCGTAATCATTAGTATAATAATAGATGTACCATTTAAAACAGAGCTCAACAACAGACTGCTATTGTTCCATTATGTTAGAATAATAAGAGGTTTTCAGAGAGTTGACTGAATCCCAATTTTGAATCTCTGACACGTTTAGGTTCCCTAGCATAAGAAATTTTATGTAATAAAAAGCTAATTTGCTAGTGTTGTTTGATTTAGATATTAGTAAATATTTTTATGCTTCCTTTGACTTATCTGACCCTAAAATAATGATATTTTAAATAAACTATTATTAATGATGACAATGAATCTCATTAACATTTTCAAATGTGAAGGTGTGCTGTGTTGTGGTTTACTAAAACTAGATTTTCATTGTGAACATTTAATTAGCTTTTATTCAAACTAATTTCAGTTGTTATTAAAATAAGAAACATGTTTTTCTGATATAAAAAGTTTAGCAGGAAATAAAGAAGTGACACAGGTTCTTATAAACTGCAGAAAAATACCTTTAAAAACCTCGAAAACATTCTTTGTGTTTACAGTTGACTCCTAAGTGAAAACACCTAGAAGTTAATCAGTGATTCCATTTTCTCACTTAGTACAAGCTACAAGAGGTGGCAAGCAAAACAAGAATCCCATTGGAGATAAGATTGCAAGCAAAATTAGACAGTGTTTTCCAGGGCTGTTAACCAAAACTTACATATGCCTGTAACACATTTTAGACATATGCATGTAAAGAACCTATATTTATGACTTTTATGATACACATATCTTTAAGTAAAAATTTAAATTTGAATGCCTACTATCTCCATACCAAAAAAAGAAAAACCTAATCTATGTGTTGAATTTCAAATTTCAATGAAGTTAAAAAATATATATCCTCAAAAATGGAAGCTTAAATATTTTTCTCCAACATATAAAATAATGTTTTATTTTTATAATTTCTAAATCAAATATACCAATTCAAGGGTTCTCTGACTTTTTTGCATGAGAAACTGAATTAGTAAACAAAACAAAATACAATATTTTATTGTCTCGTGGGGCAAGAAAGGTTTCTCTAATTCAAAAATACCCCATCAAAAGAGCTCTATGACCTTTGTGCAGCTACTTCTTGCCTGCCACTCCCCACCACCTGTGCTGCTTTTTGTTTTCTTTATCGTTTCGTGTTTCTGGAGGCCCTTTATTGTCACATTATCTTGCCAATCAGTCCAGCTTGCTTTATTACCCATGATTCATCAGTTCCTTGCTCTTAGGAGCATTTGCTGTTGGTGCTGGGATGCTTGTTTTTCTGTGTATCCTTGTCATTTGTCCTTAGTGACACTGAGCTTTATCACTGAGGATGTATGTATATATGTTTATACCATTAACTCATTTATGGAGGCATACAGTGGAAGGCTTAGTCTGTAAGATGTTAATATTAACTTACCTTTGTTGTCTTACATATTCATTATGATTGCAGTTTTAACATCTATATATTTTATTTAGTTGAAATGTCCACATTTGCTTAAATCATTCCTCGATTAGTGGGACATTTACACTGCTTCTCAGACAGAATGTCCTATGGGTTCTTAGAAGCCACTTTATTAAGCCAACAAGTACTCTTGAGTATGACCTTGGCATTTGTTTTAGACAATGCTTTAACCACTAATGGGGTTAGTCACACACGCTAAACAAAGAACTCTGCCACTCAATAATTTATCTGGTTAGGCTGACACTTCTAGTTACTCCAACTGTTCCTTTTCCACTAGTTTCTCATTTCTTACTCTGAACAAGATAAGGTGACACTGAGCGTTACCACTCTTGGTTCATTTATGGAGGCATATAACAGAAGGCTTCTTCAGTCTCACAAATTATACGTATTTACATCAGCGGAAGTACACAGGAAATTCCTGGCAACCAAAGAAGCTTTAAAATGCAGTGCTCCTATATAGATATGCATGGTGAATTGACGTGGAAATTAAGAGGCACAGTTGAAACAAAATTAAAGAAGGGAATTGTAGGTAGTGAAACTGAATTAGGAGCTATCATAAGGCATAAAGGAAACTGGCTGTGCTTTATATAATCAGTTCAGTCCAGTCGCTCAGTCGTGTCCGACTCTTTGCGACCCCATGAATCTCAGCACGCCAGGCCTCGCTGTTCATTACCATATCCCAGAGTTCACTCAGACTCACATCCATCGACCCCTTGAAGCCATCCAGCCATCTCATCCTCTGTCGTCCCCTTCTCCTCCTGCCCCCAATCCCTCCCAGCATCAGAGTCTTTTCCAATGAGTCAGCTCTTCGCATGAGGTGGCCAAAGTACTGATGTTTCAGTTTTAGCACCATTCCTTCCAAAGAAATCCCAGGGCTGATCTCCTTCAGAATGGACTGGTTGGATAACCTTGCAGTCCAAGGGACTCTCAAGAGTCTTCTCCAACACCACAGTTCAAAAGCATCAATTCTTTGGCACTCAGGTTTCTTCACAGTCCAACTCTTACATCCATACATGACCACAGGAAAAACCATAGCCTTGACTAGACGGACCTTAGTCAGCAAAGTAATGTCTCTGCTTTTGAATATACTATCTAGGTTGGTCATAACTTTTCTTTCAGGGAGTATGCGTCTTTTAATTTCATGGCTGCAGTCACCATCTGCAGTGATTTTGGAGCCCAAAAAATAAAGTCTGACACTGTTTCCACTGGCTTCCCATCTATTTCCCATGAAGTGATGGGACCGGATACCATGACCTTCGTTTTCTGAATGTTGAGCTTTCAGCCAGTTTTTCACTTTCCTCTTTCACTTTCCTCAAGAGGCTTTTTAGCTCCTCATCATTTTCTGCCAAAAAGGTGGTGTCATCTACATATCTGAGGTTATTGATATTTCTCCCAGCAATCTTGATTCCAGCTTGTGTTTCTTCCAGTCTGGCGTTTCTCATGACGTACTCTGCATAGAAGTTAAATAATCAGGGTGACAATATACAGTCTTGACGTACTCCTTTTCCTATTTGGAACCAGTCTGTTGTTCCATGTCCAGTTCTAACTGTTGCTTCCTGACCTGCATACAGATTTCTCAAGAGGCAGGTTAGGTGATCTGGCTATTCCCATCTCTTTCAGAATTTTCCACAGTTTATTGTGATCCACACAGTCAAAGGTTTTGGCATAGTCAATAAAGCAGAAATAGATGTTTTTCTGGAACTCTCTTGCTTTTTCCATGATCCAGCAGATGCTGACAATTTGATCTCTGGTTCCTCTGCCTTTTCTACAACCAGCTTGAACATCAGGAAGTTCACAGTTCACGTATTGCTGAAGCCTGGCTTGGAGAATATTGAGTATTACTTTACTAGCATGTGAGATGAGTTCAATTGTGCAGCAGTTTGAGCATTCTTTGGCATTGCCTTTCTTTGGAATTGGAATGAAAACTGACCTTTCCCAGTCCTGTGGCCACTGGTGAGTTTTCCAAATTTGCTGGCATATTGAGTGCAGCACTTTCACAGCATCATCTTCCAGGATTTGAAACAGCTCCACTGGAATTCCATCACCTCCACTAGCTTTGTTCATAGTGATGCTTTCTAAGGCCCACTTGACTTCACATTCCAAGATGTCTGGATAGATGGCTCTTATTTTAGCTCACTCTTTAGAAATTGTGTGAAGCTTATGGAATATTAACATCTATGAACCAAGCCCATTTGCTGAAATGATTATTTTCTCAATAGAAATGTCTTGTACTTTTTTCAAAAATCATTTGATTCTATAGGTGCTTGCATATATCCAGATTCTTCTGCTGTATACTCTTCCTTTGTCCTACATATCTGTTTACTTATTTGTTTATACTTATAAAAATTTCATACTGTATTGATTATTATAGCTGCATAGTATTTTTTTTTCAATCAAGAAGTATGAGTCTTATAATTTTTTGTTCTTGCTCAAAATTATGTTGGCTATTCTACTACCTTTGTTATACTTTATAACTTTTAGAATACACATGTCAAAATTTTATGCTTGGCAAAATTTGTCAGCATATAGTTGGGCCTTGCCTGTTTATCCGATATACTATTACATTGTAATTGGAGTATTTAGTTCATTTGTTTATAATTCTTCATCAAGGTATCCTGTGATCTGTATTGCTGTGGTATCCGTTTTAATATGTCTTTTTCATTTCTAAATTTACTTGAGTATTCTCTTTTTCTTAGCTCAGTTAAAGACTTGTCAATGTTGTTTATTCTTTCAAAAATCAACTCATTTTTACTGACCTTTCTACTGAGTTTTTATTCTCTATTCCATTTATTACTGGTTATCATTTGTCAATCCTACACTTACTCTTTTCCCAAATATTTCTGTTAACCTGAACTAATTAAAAGTCCTGAAATATTTTATCTTTTAAGCCCTTGGTCTTTCCTTTACCATATCTTCATACTGATTGCCTTTTCTTTGTCTCATTAATAAAAGACACAAAGCATTTACACCTTCCTATAAACTAGCTTTCATAAAGCTAAACAAAAACTTCTGTCCATGTCTTATTGGTGGTACTTAAACAAAATTCCAGTCCTGCCCCAAACACGATTAATTTTCTTTTAATAAAAAGGAAACTCAATAATGTAAAATAAGAAACTAGCACTGTTTTCGTAATTTACTCTCTTGGCTACATAAATACTGATAAATATCTATATAAACAGACAATTGTCTTCCATAAGAAAACAAACAAACAAACAAAAAAACATTACTGTATACAGATTAAATTCTACAATCTCTGAGCGTACTAAGGTTCTATCCATTGATCTTTATGTGACTATTTGTGGTACAAAAACCTATAAAATAAATGTTAACCTGCACTTGACATAATGGAAAATAAAGATAATAGCTGTAGTTAAATACTCACATAGAAAGGATAAAACAGTAAACAAAGCCGTCCCTACAAATTAAGTTGCTGGGCAGGGATGTACCAGAGTATTAGAGATGGAAATAATGTGTTATCTCATTCTGTAGTTTCTCCTCCTATTACAGGGAAAGACTTGCTTGGTCTTTATTCTTTGGCCCATAGCTGAGTTGGACATTGGAGAGGATATATTTCATGGGGGCTTCACAGTTATAGCAAGAAACTTCTTATTAAACAGAATTAGAAGATCTTGTGCTCTGTTAAATATCTAATAGGCTTGGTCCATTTCTTTTCAGGCTGGAGTTTCTTTTCATTATAATGGCTTCAAGAACCCAACAAGTTTCTAGTCTGTTTGCTGTTTTTCAACTCCATAGATATATTTGACAGTCAAACATTTTATAAGGTATTGATTTCAAGTTTTAGTATCATTATTAATATTACTAGTGGATGCAAACACAAGGTTTCTGGTGTGAAATAGATTATTATTTACACATTGTAAATAATTGACAAATAATAACTATGTGGTTTCTCTGTGCCCAAATTCTTACTCCAAGGCAATAAAAATCAGTTGTTACTCTCCATATATAAGTTTTGTACCATAGAAAAGAAACCCCAATAAAATTAACCTAAGTGTGGAGAAAGGCAGTTTTCCCCTCTCCCTATCTGCAAGAGTCTCCTTGGAAACATCACAGAAATAATCCTGAGTTGTTATTGCACTTCTTTGGATTGTAAGTAAATGTCTCCAGGAGAAAGAATAGACCAGTATATCCAGCGTTTCAATCCATAGTATCTCATAGTCCCAAGTCTTATCCTCCCTTGAAATTTTCCTCTAAAATTAAATAAATCTCTCTGGAATCCCCATTAGATGCAGTTGTTGTTATTTAGTTAGTAAGTCATGTCCCACTATTTGCCAACCCCATGGGCTGTAACCTGCCAGGTTCCTCTGTCCGTAGACTTTCAGACAAGAATACTGGAGTAGGTTTCCATATCTTTTCCAGGGGATCTTTTCAACTCACAGAATGAACCCCATGTCTCTATAGTCTTTTGCATTAGTAGGTAGATTTTTACGGCCAAGTCACCAAGAAAGCACTTCTTTATTAGTTAATCAGGCATAAATTAACTTCTAGGGAGCCTAGGCCCTAAGCTTCAGTAAAATTTTCTCCAAAAGTCCTAATCCTTACAGAAGCATAAAGTTTATTTTCTCTATAATCTAACAGGTTTTAAGCTTGAACATCATTTAGTTACTTGCCTGTATATTCGGCTTTGAAATCTAGCCTTCAAAAAAACAAAAAAAAGTTTAGCTATCTTTAAATGTTTAAAACAATCAAAGAAAAACACATCTGTCTTTTTCAAACAACTTATGACTTTTATGTTATTGTCACTAATATTTTCCTAAAATTGTGATCTCGATACTATCATTTGTAAAGTATTTAAGAAACAGAAGACTAAGAATTTCTCAGCTTTCAGAATTACAAATTCAATAGTATTCAGTCACTTAATTTGCAGTCTATATGTAGGATTCTCTTAACTTATCCACTTCTGTTCGAAGATCTGACTTCAGTCTGACTTTATCTACCTCACAGGTCTTTACTGTAAGACTACATCAACATACATCAGAATGCCAACATGCATGAAATTTCATTATTTTAATTTTTACTCAGTGATAGATATAAAGCAAGATGTCCAAGATATAGTAAATGAGAGGTAAAATATATTATCAGGTTGGTAAGGCTTTCCAGCTTTTTAATCTATAAAATCTGCCATCACTTTCCTCAATGCCTCAAATCCTTTTTAGCCAAATTCTATTTTCAAGTCATTTCAGTTAAGCGTTTATCTTTCAAAAGGAAGTAAAATATCAATTAAGCTTAGGTTTGGATTAAAATAATGGAGACATAAAGACAGTGACCCAAACGTATCAGTGGTTGGAGGCTGGAACAGTGACTCAGTGAGTTTGCTTGAGGCAAAGTTTCCTTCTTTCTTTCTGGGGAGTCACTCGTAGACTTTATCCTCAAGGCCACCTCCTGGGTTAAAATGGATACAGATCTTCAAGGCATTGTGCCTTTACTCAAGGCAGCAGAAATGAGGAAGAAAGAAGAGAGGATTTAGTCTTCACCTTATATAAGGATTTAACTGTATTTCATTGGCCTACACTTCAGAAGATTGGGAAATGTATTCCTATAACAGTTTGCATTGTAAACCTGAGAAAAAAAATCCAGATTTTCTGTAGAATTCAACTGTCAGCCACAGTTAAATGAATTATGTGAGACATATGGAATCTCAAAACTATCCCTTATTTCTTTTCTTCATGTCAATATGCATGAATATATGCAGGAATTTAGCAAATTATGACTAGACATCTGTTTATGTACTTATTAGTTAGGAATCTGAATTTGTAGCCTTAATGTTAATTATAGTGTTTTAGGTCATACCTCAAGAACTCATTTATTTCAATTCAGTTCAGTTCAGTTCAGACACTCAGTCATGTCCAACTCTTTGTGACCCCATGAACTGCAACACACCAGGCCTCCCTGTTCATCACCAACTCCCAGAGTTTACCCAAACTCATGTCCATTGAGTCAGTGGTGCCATCCAACCATCTCATTCTCTTCCTACCCTCAATCTTTCTCAGCATGAGGGTCTTTTCAAAATACCTCAAGAACTCATTTATTTGGTTATTCATTTATAATCAGTTCAGTTTAGGTTAGATAATTAAATTTCAAAGATTATTTTAAAGCTTTGAAACAGAATGGTATTATTATGAACAAAGATGGTAGGTAATGAAGAAAAGAGATGTGAGGATTGAGGCTTGAGGCACTCCACCATTTAGAGGTCAGTAAAATGAGAGTTTAGGATAATAAGAAGATAGATAAAAAGACGTGGAGAGTGTGATTAAAATAGTTAGTGATGTATTTAAGGTGATATTCAAATTTGTTAAATGGTGTTGAGAGGGCAAGAATTAAGTATCAATAATTTATTAGTAGATTTGACAGTGTGATGCTTATCCTAAAAAAAAAAAAAAAAAGTGTTTTGGTGGAATGGGAGGAAGAAAAAAAGAAAACGCACTTCAGCAACTAAAGGGAATGGGAAGAAGCAAACTGTAGACAGTTGGTATAGACAAAATTTTATATCTATAAGTATTAGCCAGAAGCCATTGTGGAGTCAAAACAAGGGCTTTCTTTTTCTTCTGTTTCTTGAGAGTCCTTTGGACTGCAAGGAAATCAAACCAGTCAATCCTAAAGGAATCAAACCCAACTATTCATTGGAAGGGCTGATGCTACAGCTGAAGCTCTAATATTTTGGCCGCCTGATGCGAAGACTCGACTCATTGGAAAAGACCTGAAGCTGAGAAGGATTGAAGGGAAAAGGAGAAGAAGGTGGCAGAAGACGAGATGGTTAGATAACACCACCAACTCAATGGCCATGGACTTCAGCAAACTCCAGGATATAGTGGAGGACGGGGAAGCAGTCCATGGGGTGGCAAAGAGTCACACGTGACTTACTGATTGAACAACATTTTTCATCTTTGGATGTATTATAATTAAGGAAATTGATCCCATAAATATGAAAACTCAGTGAAAGCAAAAAGAAATTGCTGTAACCATGCTACAGTGGAGATTGGTGGATTTAGGACTCAGTATATTGCTGAAGTTCTGTAGATTGAAATATGTAGTTCACCCAGAAAAGATGATTTACAACAGACACTAGGACATCAAAACCTCCATAGTGCTGAATATTCCTAAAATTATGGCATACCACTCTTAATTTCCAGGTGCTGCCATAACAAGCTACCACAATCTGGTGGTATAAAACAACAGAAATTTATGCACTTCTGGATGGTATAAGTCTGAAATCAAGGTATTGGCAGGGCCATAGCATCTATAAAGTCTCTAGGGAAAAAGAATCCTAGAAAACTACTTCCTTGCACCTTTGTATCTTTTGGTGGCCCCCAGTAATCCTTAAAATACCTTGGTTTGTAGCTGCATCACTTTAATCTCTGTCCCCATCTCCCCATGATCTTCTTCTCTGTGTCTTGGTGTGTCTTTTTCTCTCTGTTATTAAGAGTGCTTACATTGGATTTGGGACTGATACTAACCCTTTCATTAATTACATCCACAAAGTTTTTTTTTCTAAATAAGTTCACATTATGAAGTTCTAGATGGACATGAATTTTAGGGAAATATTATTCAACCTCCTGTAAGCACTGATACCCAACTATCATCTTTACCAATGTTTTGATGAAAAATGTTTTCCCATATCAAGTTTAATACAAAGAATAACCTCATAATTATATATATTATGTCCTAATAGTCAAAATGGAGACATTATATCTTCTGCCAGGGACCAGGTTGGATGTATACATGGAAAGAGTATTCATTCCTTGGAACCAATATCTTACCACTTTTCCTAAGTATAACAATTATATGAGAAAGGTCATCTCTAATTTTCATGAGTTTAAGAGTAAATAGCAACTGCTGACAATAGAAAGGGATAAATGTTTTCTGAAACAGATGACCCTGATACAACTGACTAGATCATTCAGACTTTGCTTACTCTTGGTTCAGGATCTAGTAAAATATTTTCAGTAGTGAGACACGCTGAAAAAAGCATGTTTAAATGGAATTTTTTTCCAGCCAAACTCTACCAGCTAGGATAAATAAAACCCTCAGGATTCTTTGCAGATTATGTTTCTGTATATTAGTTGATCCATAAACACTATACATTATATATTGTATGATGTATATTAAGATATGCTATGTCACTTTAGTCATGTCCGACTCTTTGTGACCCTATGGACTGTAGCCCTCCAGGTTCTTCTGTCTGTGGGAATTTTCCAGGCAAGAATACTGGAGAAGGTTGCTGTGCCCTGCTGTAGGGGATCTTCCCTACCCAGCAATCAAACCCATATTTCTTACTCCTCCTGCATTGGCAGGTGGGTTCTTTACCACTAGTGCCACCTGGAAGCCCATATAAGGTATATTTATATGTAAATTAAATCCACTGATACAAAGATTTGAAGAAAAATCAAATTTCCATTACTTTTATACAACGCTTTAACTAATACTGAACATCTTGAGTCACTTATTTTCCCAAAACAATGGCAAACTAAATATTTACATTACATGTATACTATTTTACTGTAAAATTTATTCAGTGTAATTGCCCATTAACCAAGAAAATTATTCCATATTTTATTTGCTGAGAGTTATATCCTCTCCGTTATACAGAAATGATAACCTATCATGTAATATATATTAAGTATGTCCTTCTTGTTCAGTCACCCAGTCTTTTCCTACTCTTTACTACCCCATGGATTGCAGCATGCCAGGCCTCTCTGTCCCTCACCATTTCCTGAAGTTTGCCCAAGCTCATGTCCATTGCATCAGTGATTCATCTTATCTTCTGAAGCTCCCTTCTTCTGCCCTTAATCTTTCCCAGCATCAGGGATTTTCCAGTGAGTCATCTGTTTGCATCAGATAATCAAGATACTGGAGCTTCAGCGTCAGCATTAATCATTCCAACAAGTGTTCAGGGTTGATTTCCCTTAAGACTGAGTGGGTTGACCTCTTTGTTGTCCAAGAGATGTTCAGGAGTCTTCTCCAGCACCACAGTTTGAAGGCATCAACTCTTTGGTTCTGCCTTCTCTACAGTCCAATTCTCACAACTGCACATGACCACTGGGAAGACCATAGCACTGACTATACGGACCTTCATTTGCAGAGTAATGTCTCTGCTTTTCAACACACTGTCCTGATTTGTCATAGCTTAAACACATTAAACATAGTTGTGTTTATTTCTTGAAAACCTCTACAATATTTTCAGTGAATTGTTATGGGCTATTCAGCTGCAGTAAGTGCAAGATTTAGAGAATAGTGTGCTTTATTTTGTTTACATGCAATTTATTTATATTCCCCAAGTACTACATAGACATAGAAAATACAAAGGAAAAAGGTACTGTAACAGTAAGCTTTTATTCTTAAAGCATAAAAGAGGGAGTAAACCACTTAACAAATGTATATCCAATATCTTTTTATTATTTATTTTTAAATTGAAGGATAAATGCATTACAGAATTTTGTTGTTTCCTGTCAAATCTCAACATGAATCAGTCCCATTGGCTATCTATTTTACATATGGTAATGTAAGTTTCCATGTTACTCTCTCCATACATCTCACCCTCCACCCCTCCCCTCTCCTCGTGTCCATAAGTCTGTTTCTCCATTGTTGCCTTGAAAATAAGTTCTTTGGTATCATCTTTCTAGAGTCCATAAATAAGTGTTAGTATATGATATATATCTCTCTCTTTTTGACTTACTTTGTATAATGGGCTCTAGGTTCATCAGTTAGAATTGACTCAAATGTGTCCCCTTTTATGGCTGAGTAATATTCCACCACAACTTCTTTATCCATTCATCTGTCAGTGGATGTCTAGGTTACTTCCATGTTCTACCAATTGTAAAGAGTGCTGCAATGAACACTGGGGTACATGTGTCTTTTTCAATTTTGTTTTCCTCAGGGTATATGCCTAGGAGTAGCATTGCTGAGTCATATGGTGGTTTTATTCTTAGTTTTTAAGGAAACTCCATAATTTCTTCCACAGTGGCTGTATCAGTTTATATTCCCACCAACAGTGTGAGAGGGTTCCCTTTTCTCTGCAGCCTCTCCAGTATTTATTGTTTGTAGACTTTTTGATGATGGCCATTCTGACTTGTGTAAGGTGATATTTCATTGTAGTTTTGATTTACATTTCTCCAATAATGAATGATGTTGAGTATCTTTTGATATGTTTGTTAGTCATCTGTATGTCTTTGGAGAACATCTGTTTAGGTTTTTTTCTCACTTTTGATTGGGTTGTTTGTTTTTCTGACATTGAGTTGTATGAGTTGCTTGTATATTTTAGAAATTGATCTGTTGTCAGTTGTTTCATTTGCTATTATTTTCTCCCCATTCTGAGGGTTGTCTTTTTACCTTGCTTATAGTTTTCTTTGCTATGCAAATCTTTTGAGTTTAATCAGGTCCCACTTGTTGCAGTTCAGTTCAGTTTAGTTCAGTTCATTTCAGTCGCTCAGTCGTGTCTGACTCTTTATGACCCCATGAATTGCAGCACGCCAGGCCTCCCTGTTCATCATCATCTCCCAGAGTTCACTCAGACTCATGTCCATCGAGTCCGTGATGCCATCCAGCCATCTCATCCTCGGTTGTCCCTTTCTCCTCCTGCCCCCAATCCCTCCCAGCATCAGAGTCTTTTCCAATAAGTCAACTCTTCGCATGAGGTGGCCAAAGTACTGCAGTTTCAGCTTTAGCATCACTCCTTCCAAAGAAATCCCCAGGGTTGATCTCCTTCAGAATGGACTGGTTAGATCTCCTTGTAGTCTAAGGGACTCTCAAGTGTCTTCTCCAACACCACAGTTCAAAAGCATCAATTCTTTGGCACTCAGGTTTCTTCACAGTCCAACTCTTACAATCCATACATGACCACAGGAAAAACCATAACCTTGACTAGACAGACCTTAGTCGGCAAAGTAATATCTCTGCTTTTGAATGTACTATCTAGGTTGGTCATAACTTTTCTTCCAAGGAGCAAGTGTCTTCTAGTTTCATGGCTGCAGTCACCATCTGCAGTGATTTTGGAACCCCCCAAAATAAAGTCTGACACTGTTTCCACTGTCTTCCCATCTATTTCCCATGAAGTGATGGGACCAGGTGCCATGATCTTCATTTTCTGAATGTTGAGCTTTAAGGCAACTTTTTCACCTCTTTTACTTTCATCAGGAGGCTTTTTAGTTCCTTTTCATTTTCTGCCATAAGGGTGGTGTCATCTGCATATCTGAGGTTATTGATATTTCTCCTGGCAATCTTGATTCCAGCTTGTGTTTCTTCCAGTCCAGCGTTTCTCGTGATTGTACTCTGCATATATGTTAAATAATCAGGGTGACAATATACAGCCCACTTGTTTACTTTTGTTTTTATTTCCATAACTCTAGGAGGTGAGTCACAGAGGATCTTGCTTTGATTTATATCACTGAATGTTCTGCTTATGTTTTCCTCTAAGTTTCATAGTTTCTGGTCATACACTTAAGTATTTTATCCATTTTGAGTTTATCTTTGTGTGTGGTGTTAGGAAGTGTTCTAATTTCTTTCTTTTACATGTAGCTGTCCAGTTTCCCAGCAAGACTTATTAAAGAGGCTGTCTTTGCCCCATTTTATATTCTTGCCTGCTTTGTCAAAAATAAGATACCTATAGGTGCATGGGTCTGTTTCTGGGCTTTCTATCTTGGTCCATATTAGTAGCTAGGCTAACTTTTGGGCTCATTTGTAATTTGATAGGAATTGCATTAAATCTGTAGGTTGCATTTGGGAGTGTAGTCATTTTCACAATATTGATTCTTCCTACCCAGGAACATGGAATAGCTCTCCATCTGTTTATGTCATCTTTGATTTCTTTCATCAGTGTTTTATAGTTTTCTTTTGTCTCCTTGAGTGTAAACAGTTTTTGTTTTTTTTTTTCTCCTTGAGTGTATACAGTTTTTGTTTTTGTTTATTTTGTTTGTTTGTTTGTTTTGTTTTTTTGTCTCCTTGAGTGAAATGAAAGTCGTTCAATCGTGTCTGACTCTTTGTGATCCCATGGTCTATACAGTCCATGGAATTCTCCAGGCCAGAATACTGGAGGGGGTATCCATTCCCTTATCCAGGGGATCTTTCTAACTCAGGGATCAAATCCATGTCTCCCACATTGCAGGCAGGTCTTTTATCAACTGAGCCACAAGGGTAGGTGGGTTTATTCCTAGATAGTTTATTACTTTTGTTGCAGTGGTGAGTGGGATTGATTCCTTAATTTCTCTTTCTGATTCTTCATTGTTAGTAGATAGGAATTCAAGTGATTTCTGTGTATTGATTTTGTATCCTGTGTCTTTGCTTGGTTCACTGATTAGCTCTAGTATTTTCTGATAGTATCTTTAGGATTTCTATGTATAGTATTATGCCATCTGCAAACAGTGAGAGCTTTACTTCTTTTCCGATCTGGATTCCTTTTATTTCTTTTTCTTCTCTGATTACTGTAGCTAGGACTTGCAAAATTATGTTGAATAATAGTGTTGAGAGTGGACACACTTGTCTTGTTCCTTATCTTAGGAGGACTGCTTTCAGTTTTTCACCATTAATAATGTTTGCTGTGGGCTTATCATATACGCCTTTACTATGTTGAGGCAGGGTCCTTCTCGATCCATTTTTGAAGAGTTTTAATCATAAATGTGTGCTGAACTTTGTCAAAGGCTTTTTCTTTGTCTATTGAGAGTATCATATGGTTTTTATCTTTCAATTTGTTAATATGGTGTATTACATTGATTGATTTAAATATATTGAAGTATTCTTGGATCCCTGGAATAAACTCAACTTGATGATGGTGAATGAGCTTCTTAATGTGTTGTTGAGTTCTGTTTGCTAGAATTTTGTTGAGGATTTTTGCATCTATGTTCATCAGTGTTATTGACCTGTAGTTTTTATCTCTTAATGCCTTTTAATGTATTCAATTTCAATGAAATCAAAAGTAGTCTAGCTGCTAATATAATCTCAAGATAAAAGTATGTATAAGGCTCAAACTGACATGTTTTCACTTGCTGAGCTATTTTAACAGAAATTAATGACACTAAGATGCTCATGAAATAAAATTATTTTTGAGACTAAATAAAAATTTTAAACATAAAATTCTTTTGAGCCACTACCACCTTCTTCTTCTTCTTTTTTCTTTTTTTTTGCATAGTGCATCTATATTTTTTATTAATCAGTTTCCCTTAGAAGAGAGAAGAATATATACTTACCTGGCCCCAGCAGGATAACATAAGAGATAACATTCCTTTCCCAATTGGATAAGGGGTTACAATAACCCATTACTTGCCTTGTTGAATTTTGTAAACTGTCAGTTTATTTCTTTGATGTATAACCTTTTGTCTCAAAACTTGCATAACTGTACCTTGACCTGTTCCAGGTGGAACAGTCTTCAGAATTTTCTGAAGGATTTTTTCCTGGGTTATAATTCTCAGGTTGGCTCCAACAAAATTTTCAATTTTTTTCTTAGATTGACTATTGATTAATATTTGTGATGACATACCCTTTCAAGCTACTAAATTAAATGGAATCATTAATTCTGGGAGGAAGCTCTTTAAATATGTTGATATATTTCCTTTCAGAAATGTTAAATAATTAAAATATAGGGCTAAATTGAAGATAATGGCAAACATAACCAATATATATGTTTTACAGCTAATAATATTTTTAATTAGTCAGCATAGATATTTCTTTAAGTGCTTGTGAAAATAAATGCATATATTAAAAGACTAAAATGAAACATATTGCAGTTAGTAAACTCAGGCAACAAGCCTAAAAGAGATATAATGTACTTTTCCTCACCATTTGCTTTGCTCTTATTATGCAGTCAGTTTAGTCAGAGATACATCGAGTGTTCATTTGCTGAAGGATATTTAGTTCTTTCCATCAGATAGAAGGGTTTGCTGTTCAAGGGAGGTAGCAAAATAGAACAGTGTTACTGACACTGTGAAAAGAGAGATGCAAATCCTATGGACCAAAAACATGTACAAGAATTCTGGGACATTCTACACTCTTTTAAAGGGCAACTTTTCTTAGTTTTCAGTTTCTATCTCCTTTGAGGCAGGGAATTCTCTCTTACCCAGCCAATGAATTATCTTGACTAAGACCACTTCTGGCATTTTCTCAGGTACCTGCAGTGCTCATTCTGGCTGTACTATTTCCCACAGTGTGGGCAGATGGCTCCAAAAAAATTGACTAATGCAGACAGCAGTGGTCTCTTTTGACACGTGAATGGGTGATACTTCAGACCAAAAATAATCCTTTTACTTTTTCCAATCACAAATGGAAGGAGTTCTTATCAAGTGTTCTTCATGGAGAATAATACTTTGTACTTCTCAGAAATCCTGCTTGTTTTGAGAATTACTGGTGTTATGCTGAGAAATACCCTTCGAGCACTGTATCCTCAGGACAGAAAGAGGCTACAAAGGCAAGATATCAGGAAGCAATAATATGTTAAAAAACTGCATTTGTATTCATATAGTGTAGGGGTTGAAATATCATAGTTTTCAGTGGTTAAAAAGCAAATAAGCTAGAAAAACACTTTGAAGAAAAGCAAGTCTTGAAAACCTAAAATGTGCTGTAGGATTCTCCACTTTAAAAGCATATATCAGCAGCAGTAATTGACACAAAGTAAGTTTGACAGGTAGATCAAAGAATGTTTGGGGAAAAAAACTCTTCAGCTTTAATAGTGTACTAAGGTGTGCATACAGTCAGAATAGAATAATCTCTAAACTGCATCCCATTTATTTCTTTAATCACCAAGATTCACTATGGGACAAAAGAATGTCACATTTATACAGACAAGTTATGGGACAGGTAAAGCCATATGGTTAGGTATATTTATGAGACATGGTAGGAACAGCAAATGAGATTAAAGATTGGATTATCTCAAAATAAAGTCACAGAAAGGACCCTAAGAAATCAGACAAAACAAAAGCAAATATCTGGTCTTCAAAACCTGTTTATTTATTTGATCTTTAAGGAAATAAACCAATATGTTTTATTTGGTAAGAAAACAATTTATCTTGCATTTTCATGTTTTATAGAATTCTTTAAATAATTTCCAGAGACATAGCTTGACATGTTCAGATAACATAAATGATAAATATCTCAAAAGCAGGAGCATATACGTATTAAATATTAATTATTATACTCTGTATTAAATATACTTCAAGGAAAAAATGAACACAGAGTTACAGCTTAATTAGTATAGATAATACACCTGTCACCTGAAACTATCACAATATTATTAATTGGCTATCTTCCAATACAAAATAAAAAGTTTAAAAATGCACTTGAGAAAGAATCTGCAGTAGTGTATGGGAGAGCTGTCTTTGAAAGATTACTCTCAAGATTAAACAAAATATATTGAAGCATATGATTCTGAGTTACTGCATTAGATAAATTTACACTATTTACACTTATATTTTCAAGAATACTGATGTGCTTTTGTTATCACAGTAAATTAATTGAAGTAATAAAGAAAGAGTCTATTATTCTGATGAGTGAAAGTTAGGAATAAATGAATCTTACTGACAGAACATTTAATTCAGTGCTGCTTACTGAATTAACTTTGAGATGAAGAAAGCAGTTAGTAATTGGGACATTCTGAAGACAGTACAGAAAGACAGTGAGTATAAATATACAGAGATCTGGATACAGTCAGGTTTACAGCAATTCCTGATCCAAAAGCATTTGTTGAAATCACCTAAGGTCCATGATAAGAGATTAAAAGGCTAGAAGGTATCAACACAGCAAAGGTTGACAACAGAAGAAGCATTTAGTATAAATCTCACATATCCAGCTACCCACTTCTTGGGAGACACCTAAATTGTGAAAGATGCTCTCTAAGATGCTGTTCTATTGTACCACCACCACCCTCCAAAAATGTTTCTTTTCTTAGGAGTCTGAGCACTATGAGTGCTCAGTTGTGTCTCTCTTCCATGACACCAATTTAAAGAAAGTGAAGAAAGTGAACTCACTCAGTCTTGTCTGACTCTTTGCAACCCCATGGACTATACAGTCCATGGAATTCTCCAGGCCAGAACACTGGAGTGGGTAGTCTTTCCCTTCTCCAGGGGATCTTCCCAACCCAGGTCTCTCACATTGCCAGTGGATTCTGTACTAGTTGAGCTATTGGGGGTTGGAGGAGGGAACCACCAATTGAAGCCCAATATTTAATACTCATATTAAGTAGTTTAATAACATTTTGTTATTATACAAATGTTGCTATAAAAATATCTGCACATGTAAATTTATGATAATTTGAAAAAATTCTTTAGGGTATATACCAAAAATGTACTTGCAAAATCAGAGGAACTGTATAAGTAAGCTTGATGGATAAAGCAAAATTGTTTTTTTCAAATTAGTTGTGCAAAACCATATGCTTACTAATAGAGTTTATGATTCCCCAGTGTTCTACTTAATTATCAATATTTAGTATCATGGAACTTTTTATTGTTTGCCAATCAAGTGAATGGAAAATTAGGAATTTTAATGTAGCTCTGTATATAGTTTCTATATTCAGAAAAGCTCTAAACTATTTTTTACATAAATAAACTGCAGAAGCTTTTTTGAAAATCATGGTGTTTATTTTGTGCTCTTCATATATCTATACCTATGTTTATTTGTGTGTATATAAGTATATGTATAAAGGTATATGCAACCCATTCTAGTATTCATGCCTGGAAAATCCCATGGACTGAGGAGTCTGGTGGGCTACAAATCCATGGGGTCGCAAAGAGTCGGACACAACGGAGCAACTTCTGTGTGTGTGTGTGTGTGTGTGTGTGTGTGTGTGTGTGTGTCTACATATAAAATTTTATATTTGAATTCAGAAAGAATATTTTATGCTTATTTATAGCCCTGAAAGTCCATTTCTTACTTATTATCTAAAACAGAAACTCAATAAATATCCATTAATCAAGATATCCACTTGAAAAGATCTGACACAGCTATTATTTTCAATTTAATGACAAATTCAAATAAACTATATTTAAATTTTCCCAAGAAACATGATGCATGAATACAACTCACCCCATAAGAAAAACAAGCATGCAAGTGAAAATATGACAGTTTGTATTTGGTAGGTTGGTCAAAAATAATAGTATAAAATTTTTCTAGGTCAGTGTCACAACTTGCAAAGGATCTTTGCATAGACCTTTAACTATCATGACAATTCTCTGAGTTAACAGGAGAAATTAAAGCTTACCCTTTATAGCCAAGGAAAATGAATTTTAGATAGGTTGTATTTCAGGATTGCATGGTTGATAAGTGTTCAGTCTATCTATCCTCTCCATCTATGTATCTATCTTGATCTATCATCTCTGTTTATCTGTCCTCTCAATTCAGATCAGTTCAGTTGCTCAGTCGTGTCCGACTCTGTGACCTCATGAATTGCAGAACACCAGGCCTCCATGTCCATCACCATATCCCAGAATTCACACAAACTCATGTCCATCGAGTCTGTGATGCCATCCAGCCATCTCATCCTCTGTCATCCCCTTTTCCTCCTGCCCCCAATCTCTCCCAGCATCAGAGTCTTTTCCAATGAGTCAACTCTTCACATGAGGTGGCTAAAGTACTGGAGTTTCAGCTTTAGCATCATTCCTTACAAAGAAATCCCAGGGTTGATCTCCTTCAGAATGGACTGTGTGGATCTCCTTGCAGTCCAAGGGACTCTCAAGAGTCTTCTCCAACACTACAGTTCAAAAGCATCGATTCTTTGGCACTCAGCTTTCTTCACAGTCCAACTCTCACATCCATACACGACTACTGGAAAAACCATAGCCGTACTAGTCAGACATTTGTTGGCAAAGTAATGTCTCTGCTTTTCAATATGCTATCTAGTTCAGTTCAGTTCAGTCGCTCAGTCGTGTCCGACTCTTTGCGACCCCATGAATCTCAGCACGCCAGGCCTCGCTGTTCATTACCATATCCCAGAGTTCACTCAGACTCACATCCATCGAGTCCGTGATGCCATCCAGTCATCTCATCCTCTGTCATCCCCTTCTCCTCCTGTCCCCAATCCCTCCCAGCATCAGAGTCTTTTCCAATGAGTCAACTTTTCGCATCAGGTGGCCAAAGTACTGGAGTTTCAGTTTTAGCACCATTCCTTCCAAAGAAATCCCAGGGCTGATCTCCTTCAGAATGGACTGGTTGGATCTCCTTGTAGTCCAACGGACTCTCAAGAGTCTTCTCCAACACCACAGTTCAAAAGCATCAATTCTTTGGCACTCAGGTTTCTTCACAGTCCAACTCTCACATCCATACATGACCACAGAAAAAACCATAGCCTTGACTAGACGGACCTTAGTCGGCAAAGTAATGTTTCTGCTTTTGAATATACTATCTAGGTTGGTCATATTTTTTTCTTCCAAGGAGTATGCGTCTTTTAATTTCATGGCTGCAGTCACCATCTGCAGTGATTTTGGAGCCCAAAAAATAAAAAAGTCTGACACGGTTTCCACTCTTTCCCCATCTATTTCCTATGAAGTGATGGGACCAGATGCCATGATCTTCATTTTCTGAATGTTGAGCTTTAAGCCAATTTTTTCACTCTCCTCTTTCACTTTCATCGAGAGGCTTTTGAGTTCCTCTTCACTTTCTGCCATAAGGGTAGTGTCATCTGCATATCTGAGGTTATTGATATTTCTCCCGGCAATCTTGATTCCAGCTTGTGTTTCTTCCAGTCCAGCGTTTCTCATGATGTACTCTGCATATAAGTTAAATAAGTAGGGTGACAATATACAGGCTTGACGTACTCCTTTTCCTATTTGGAACCAGTCTGTTGTTTCATGTCCAGTTCTAACTGTTGCTTCCTGATCTGCGTACAGATTTCTCAAGAGGCAGGTTAGGTGGTCTGGTATTCCCATCTCTCTCGCAGCTATATGCTATCTAGGTTGGTCATAACTTTTCTTCCAAGGAGTAAGCATCTTTTAATTTCATGGCTACAGTCACCATCTGCAGTGATTTTGGAGCCTCCCAAAATAAATTCTGACACTCTCCCCATCTATTCCCCATGAAGTGATGGGACCGGATGCCATGATCTTCATTTTCTGAATGTTGAGCTTTAAGCCAACTTTTTCACTCTCCTCTTTCACTTTCATCAAGAGGCTTTTGAGTTCCTCTTCACTTTCTGTCATAAGGATGGTGTCATCTGCATATCTGAGGTTATTGATATTTCTCCCGACAATCTTGATTCCAGCTCTATATGTTATTGGGGCTTCCCCTGTGGCTCAGCAGTAAGGAGGATGCATGAGAATGCATGAGAATTGCAGGAGATATTCCTTAGATCCCTGGGTCTGTATCCCATGGACAAAGGAGACTAAAGGGTGCAGTCCATCAGGTCATAGAATAAAACACAACTTATCGACTAGACAACAAATGTATGTAATTGATATATAGCTTACATAACATAAACTTTACCTTTTTTATTTGTACAACTCAGTGGTTTTTAGAATATTCAGAGTTGTGCAGTCATCACCACTATCTTATTTTGGAATACATTCATCAACTGAAAAAAACGAATCTCATATATTACCTTATCACACTACCATGACCCCTGGAAAACATTAATTGGTTAAGGGGTGTGTTGTTTTGAAAGAGTCAGTTCCTAGGCAGCTTGATAAGAAGTCTGGGGTCCCTGAGGAGGAGAAAGGGGTCTGGGAGCTCTCAAGGAGGAGATAGGGGTCAGGAATTCTCCAGGAGGAGTAAAGGGCAAACTTTTTTTTTTTTCTACATTCCTTAGTCTCAGTCACATAAAATGCTTTTTTTCTTTAAGCCTGGAGCTGATGAGTACACAACAAAACAACTCAGCTTAAACTCTGTACTAAGGATTATACAACAACAATGTATCCTACTTGAGGACAGTTTTTCCTTCTTGAAAACCTTGTTATCTTAAAATGTATATTATGGGAGTGGGTCTGGTAAGATCTTTCTATTATTAGTTCTAATCCTGTCATCTTAAAATATAAATTGTGGGAGTGGGTCTAGTAAGGTCTTTAAAACCTTGAGACATCCTTTTGATTTATTGTTAATATCAATTGAAAAGTGTATATAGCACCCGTGCTGAGACTAAGGGGGACATTCTCCATCCCCCCTTCTGATGTCTGTGTCAGAAGATTTCTCTGTCCCTTTTTCACTTTAATAAAGCTCTGTTACACAAAAGCTCTTGAGTGATCAAGCCTGGTCCATGGTCCCAAAACTAAATCTTCTGAGAGCACGAATCCAACACCATAAGGGTATCAATGTTATCTCCAAATATGGATGAGTTTCCTGACTTTCTTTCCCTTCAAGATTTCTCATTTAGTTATGCTTTTCCCAGAAAACATACTTCACATAATTTCAATCCTTGCATAATTACTTAAGTTTGTTGGCTTAACATACAGTTTATCCTGAAGACTATTTCATGTATTCTCAAGATAAATCTGTATTCTGTCATTAGTTGATGTATTAAAGATATCTTTTCAAGTTGGCTGATTGTGCCATTAAAGTCTTGTATTTCTTTATTTTGCCTAGTTATTTTCTTCATTATTGGAAGATGTATGTTAAATTATCCAACCATTATTGATGAATTGTCTATTTCTCTTTTCAATTCTATCAGATTTTCAGCAGTTCTGTTAATAGGTGAATATGTAATTATAATCATTACATCTCTGTGAAGGATTGACCCTTCATTATCATAAAATTTCTTCTTTATCTTTAGTAAGAACTTTTGCCTTTGTGTCCATTTTGTCTAATGTCACAGTGACTCAGTCTCTCTTCTCATTTGTTTCATAATCAGTCTTTTCTTTCTTTCCACTGTCAACCTATTGATATTTTTAAATAAGCATTTCCCAGCATAGATAGCGTATGCTTGGTGCATTTATTTTTTATTATTCTACCTATCTCTACTTTTATGTTGTAATTTCAATCCTCTTATTTTTCATATATTTGCTGATAAGGTATGAAGTATCCTATTTTGCTATTCTTTGCTGTTGTTTTATGTCTTTTCATTGGTTTTTATTCACCCATTCTTCACCTATCACTGTCTTATTTTTTGTTAAATAAAAAATTCTCAGCATCGCATTTTAGGGCCTTTGCTCTGTCTTTTAATGTATTCTTTGGAGTTACATTTTAGTGGTTCTGCTCGAAACTACAAGTACCATTATGTCTTAAAATAATCTATTTGGATTAAGTAAATTTTAATAATATACAAAAACTCTGTTGCCATATAGCTCCACTTCTTCCTCACCTTTGTACTGTGATGAACATATAAATTACAATTTGATCCATTATAAACTCGTGAGCGTTTATAATGTATTCTGGAAATCACATTTGATCACTATTGCCATTACTAAACTAGCTCTAAAAAGTGTCTTTTTGTTTGAAAGTGGCCAGTGAAGTTACTGTTCAGTTAGGTTACTTGTTCATGAAGGATTAGATAGATCTTTAGAAAAATCCCTCTAAGCAGTAAGTCTCCCACCATTTTCTAAAGGGTTCTGTGTGTGTTGAGTCATGCCTTCAACACCCAGGCAGGCAGCTTACTTCTCTGTCTCAGCCATGACTTTCTACTTGTACACAGCTTCAAGATCAGTCAGAGGTGAGCAGTTTGAATATTTTTGGTCTTTCCTGATAATGTGTACAGCACCACACATATAAATGAGTTTATGTATCTTTGTTTTTTTTTTTTTTAATTTTATTTTTACCTTATTCTACGTTACAATACTGTATTGGTTTTGCCATACATTGACATGAATCCGCCACAGGTGTGCACGAGCTCCCAATCCTGAAGCCCCCTCCCACCTCCCACCCCATATCATCTCTCTGGATCATCCCCGTGCTCCAGCCCCAAGCATCCTGTATGCTTTATCGAACATAGACTGGCGCTTCGTTTCTTACATGATAGTATACATGTTTCAGTGCCAATCTTTGGATATTGTTGGAGCCTTTCAAAGCCTTTGAGGATATCTCTTTCTCAAAATTTTCCTTTTATGATTTTGACCAGCTTATGTTTGTCCCAGCTGTTAGTGTTGTCTAAGACACACCCTGCAATGGGGAAGGAGTTCAACTGATTGTTTTTTACAAATGCCCCGGAGGTAGGGTTTTCTTCTTTTAGTGATCTCTGAGGTAGAAAAGTCCCATAAGCAGTTCGAAGGAGCTGCTAGACAGATAAAATAGTGACACGTTTCAGGGGATTAGATTTTTGAGGGAAATCCAAAACCATTCTGTTCCATCTGGGAGTTGCTAGGCTGCTGGTTTTTAAGATTGCCACAGAGCCTGGGGGCAAGAGGGATGGGAAGAGAGCAAACACAAATGGCACAAAACTTGATTTCTTACCCAGATTTACCTGATTTTCTTGACTAGATTATGAAAGAATTGCTGCAAAGTTTTGGTTAAATAATAAGGTTCTGAAAAAGGTTTCTTTTGACTTATTTTATCAGTGTTCCATTGCCTTTGTTCAGATACAGACATCCACACACTTTTATTTCACCATTCGTCAAGGGTTTTGTGCCAATATTTTAACTTTTATTTTTTGAAGCCAATTTTAAAGCTTTTTGCTATGCCATATCAATATGAAGAAAATACCAGTAAGACAGGCTGAGAAAACTCAAAATTATATATATATATATATAGGTAGAAAACTGAAGTTGCTTGAAAAAGTCATTGTATTGTGGAAACAATGTCAGCCTTTGAGTTAAACTATATTTGGTTTACATTTCAATTGTTAACTTCAAGACCTTGAAATTTTCTTTCTAATCATTGGTGCACATGGGTTTACCCACGGACACTAGGGCCAGGGGATGCAGTGGTAAAGAATTCACCTGCCAATTCAGGAGGCACAGAGACATGGGTTCAATCCCTAGGTTGGGAAGATAACCTGGAGAAGAAAATGGCAGCTCACTTCAGTATTCTTGCGTGGAAAATCCCATGGATGGAGGAGCCTGGAGGGCTACAGTCCATGGGGTCACAAAGAGTGGGACACGACTGAGTATGAACACACACATATGCAGTGATATCTTCTAAAAGTTAGCAGCAAATCTTAAATAATACATATTGGAATTTTAATAAGTTGAAATTTTATTTTAGGTTTTTCAAATATAAACAAACTGACCAATACAAAAAGTTGTTAGTACAATTTGACATTTGAGTCCTTCAGAAAGGCTGATTTCTGCTTCTAGATTTCATGTTTCCTGGAAGTTGAAGAGCTTGACTCACATCTGCAGGCTTTAGAAAAAATAAAAGAAAGCAAGGATAAAAGGATTTAGTTAATGTGACAATCTGGTTTCTTTCCAACTAAATATCTTGATCTATAAAATATTTATTTAATGATGCTAATAACAAAAATACAATTTGACTATTGTTAATTAAAATACTAAGCACCTTCAGGATTTTGCTAAGTTTTATAAGCTTAGAGACAGAAAACTGACTTATCCCAGTATTTCCAATCTGAGCTTTACTGAATCGGCTTATGGATTCTTTGATATTGATGTGACTTGTCTAGAAGCTGGACTTCAAAGAGAAACCAATGTCATTAGGAAAAAAATAATAATTTTTCCTACTTCCCATCTTATGATCAGGTAAACTTTTAAACTCAACTTTGAATAAAGAAAAAAAAAGTGTTTGAACTTTTTCTCTTTAAAGAAAGATTGAGGGAAGACTTCAAAGCATCTGTCACAAAAGGCATCGTACCTTGGGTTGAAGGTATGATTTCTACAGACCTCAGTTCAGCCCTCAGGGACACATATAGATTCATCTCCAAATGGATACAGGACTGCCTTAGATCTAATCATTTCTTAAAAGTAAAAGTAGACTTGCAAAGACAGGATATAGAAAGTAGAATTTAAAGCACCCAGAGCCACTACACACACTATCAATATTGATTTAAGTTGTCTGTCTTCCATGAAACATAAGCCTCAGTGACTTGTGTGCTTTTTCCTCCTTCAACAGAAAACAAAACAACTTTTAAAAGAGGCCAGTGTTTCTATTGCAATCTGGACAATAGTAAGAAATTTATTTAATTCATTTTGGTTCTGAATTACCAGAGAATCACTTCTCAGTCTTTTGGCTAAGATCAAGTGAATTACTACCGATAAGGAAAGAGATTAAGGGGGAAAAATTAGATTACTCAGCAACCTATAGAAATTTGTCTAAGTATCTTGAGTATTTTTGAAAAAATTTATTCAGATCTTTTATTTGGGAATCTCTCACTGTTAGAACTAGTATTCAAGATGTGGCCTGTTGGACTACAGACAGCATATTAAATTCAGGAGACTATCATTCTTTTCCAAATTTAACGTGGAAGTTTTCATTTCTTTTTAACTGTAGATTTGATTTCATCACAAACCAGCTCTCTAGCATATAGATACCTCATCATATTTTGACCATCTGTTGCCCAATTCACAGGAAAAAAAAAACAACTATCATTCACAAAATACCCAAGAGTTCTAAATATTTTCTCATTTTTTTAAATTTAAAAATGTGTAAAAGAAGGGGAAAAGTACACTTCTGCATTTCTGCCTGTATCTTTCCCTATTAAAACTTTTCCAACTTAGCTGATAACCATCTTTAAGAAACCAGACTTACAGATTTCTACCACCTGTCCTTTATCTCATTATTTTAACTTCTCAGGGGCTTACTCATTCTAACAGATACATTCTAATCCATGAGTATAGGAATACTCATTCCTTATCTTAAGAGCAGACAGCATAGAATCACTAAGTACTCGGCACTTGCAGGCTAAGTTATTTCAGTTGTGTCCAGCTGTTTGCATCCCTATGGACTATAGTCCACCAGGTTCCTCTGTCCATGAAATTCCCCAGGCAAGAGTACTGCAGTGGGTTGCCATGCCCTCCTCCTGGGGATCTTCCCAACTCAGGAACTGAACCCACATCTCTTATATCTCCTGCATTATCTGGTGAGTTCTTTACCATCAGCACAATCTTTGTCAAGAGTTAAAACATACACTTATGGGATGTCATCTTTATCTTCAAAACAATCAACAGCATAATCTGAATTTTCACCACAACTGACAGTGAAAACTTGAGCTTTACAATAGATGTATATTTAGTAATCCAAAGACTCAATACATGTAAAAAAGAACAAATAAATAACACTTCAGTTCAGCTCAGTTGCTTCAGTTCAGTTCAATTCAGTTGCTAAGTCGTGTCCAACTCTTTGCGACCCCATGAATCACAGCACGCCAGGCCTCCCTGTCCATCATCAACTCCTGGAGTTCACTCAGACTCACGTCCATCAAGTCAGTGATGCCATCCAGCCATCTCATCCTCGGTCATCCCCTTCTCCTCCTGCCCCCAATCCCTCCCAGCATCAGAGTCTTTTCCAATGAGTTAACTCTTAGCATGATGTGGCCAAAGTACTGGAGTTTCAGCTTTAGCATCAATCGTTCCAAAGAAATCCCAAGGCTGATCTCCTTCAGAATGGACTGGTTGGATCTCCTTGCAGTCCAAGGAACTCTCAAGAGTCTTCTCCAACACCACAGTTCAAAAGCATCAGTTCTTCAGTACTCAGCCTTCTTCAGTTGCTTAGTCCTGTCTGATTCTTTGGAACTCCATGGACTGCAGCACGCCAGGCTTCCCTGTCCATTACCAACTCCCTGAGCTTGCTCAAATTCATGTCATTGAGTTGGTGATGCCATCCAACCATCTCATTCTCTGTCATCCCTTTCTCCTGCCTTCAATCTTCCCAGCATCAGGGTCTTTTCCAATGAGTCAGTTCTTCACATCAGGTGGCTAAAGTATTGGAGTTTCAGCTTCAGCATCAGTCCTTTCAATGAACATTCAGGAGGGATTTTCTTTAGGATTAACTGGTTTGATCTTGTAGTACAAGGGACATTGAAGGGTCTTCTCCAACACCATAGGTCAAAAGCATCAATTCTGTGATCAGCTTTCTTTATAGTCCAACTCTCACATACATACATGACTACTCGAAAAAACAGCTTTGACAAGATGGACCTTTGTCAGCAAAGTAATGTCTCTGCTTTTTAATATGGTGTCTAGGTTGGTAAAGATTCTATTCTAAGGAGCAAGCATCTTTGAATTTCAAGGCTGCAGTCCTCTCCCCTCAAAAAAATAAAGTCTGGCACTGTTTCCACTGTTTCCCCAGCTATTTGCAATGAAGTGATGGGACCAGAGGCCATGATCTTCAGTTTTTGAATGTTGAGATTTAAGCCAACTTTTTCACTCTCCTCTTTCACTTTCATCAAGAGGCTCTTTAGTTCTTCACTTTCTGCCATAAGGGTGGTGTCAGCTGCATATCTGAGGTTATTGGTATTTCTCCTGGCATGCTTGATTCCCGCTTGTGCTTCATCCAGCTCAGTGTTTCTTATGATGTACTCTGCATATAAGTTAAGTAAGCAGGGTGACAGTATACAGCCTTGACATACTCTTTTCCCAATTTTGAACCAGTCTGTTGTTCCATATTCGTTTCTTGACATGCATGCAGATTTATCAGGAGGCAGATAAGGTGGTCTGGTATTCCCATCTATTTCAGAATTTTCTATGGTTCTTGTGATTTACACAGTCAAAGACTTTGGAGTAATCATTCATGCAGGAGTAAATGTTTGTTCTGGCACTCTCCTGTATTTTCAATGATCCAGCGAATGTTGGTAAGTTGATTTCTGGTTCCTCTGCCTTTTCTAAATCCAGCTTGAGCATCTAGAAGTCCATGGTTCACACACTGTTGAAGCGGCTTGGAGAATTTTAAGCATTACTTTACTAGCATGTGAGATGAGTGCAATTGTGCTGTAGTTTGAGCATTGTTTGGCATTGCCTTTCTTTGGGATTGGAAGGAAAACTGACCTTTCCAGTCCTATAGCCACTGCGGAATTTTCCAGATTTGCTGGCATATTGAGTGCGGCACTTTCACAGCATCATCTTTTAGGATTTGATTAAGCTCAACTGGAATTGAATCACCTCCACTAGCTTTGCTCATAGTGATGCTTCTAAGGCCCACTCAACCTCACATTCCACCATTGCTGGCTGTAGGGGAGTAATCTAGCCATTTTGGCTATCTGGATCATGAAGTTTTTTGTTGTGTGTGTGTGTGTGTGTGTGTGTGTGTGTGTGTGTTTTACAGTTCTGTACATTCTTGCCCATTCTTCTTAATATTTTCTGCTTCTCTTAGGTCCATATCATATCTGTCCTTTATTGTAAACATCTTTGCATGATGTCTCTTTGCTTGGTGTCTCTAATTTCCTTGAAGATGTCTCTAGTCTTTCTAATTCTATTGTTTTCCTCTATTTCTTTGCACTGATCACTAAAGAAGGCTTTCTTATCTCTCCTTGCTATTCTCTGGAACTCTGCATTTAAATAAGTATATATCTCTTTTTCTCATTTTCCTTTCGATTCTTTTCTCAGCTATTTGTAAGGCCTCCTCAGACAACCATTTTGCTTTTTTTTTTTCTTTTGGATATAGTCTTGATCCCTGCCTCCTGTAAAATGTCAGGAATGTTTGTCCATAGTTCTTCAGAAACTCTTTCTATCATATCTAATCTCTTGAATTTATTTGTCACTTCCACTGTGTGATCATAAGGGATTTGATTTAGGTCATACCTGAATGGTCTAGTGGTTTTCCCTACTTTCTTCAATTTAAATCTGAATTTGACTATAAAGAGTTCATGATCTGAGCCAGTCAGCTCCCCATCTTGTTTTTGATGACTGTATAGAGCTTTTCTATCTTTGGCTGCAAAGAATATAATCAATCTGATTTCGGTGTTTACCATCTGATGACGTCCATGTGTAGAGTCTTCTCTTGTGTTGTTGGAAGAGGGTGTTTGCTATGACCAGTGCTTTTTCTTGACAAATCCTGTTAGTGTTTGCCCTGTTTCATTCTGTACTCCAAGACCAAATTTGTCTGTTACTCCAGGTATGTCTGATGTCCTACTTTTGTATTCCAGTCCCCTATGATGAAAATGATACTTTTTGGGGTTTTAGTACTAGAAGGTCTTGTAGGTCTTCATAGAACATTCCAACTTCAGCATCTCTAGCATTAGTGGTTGGGGCATAGATTTTGAGACTTGGATTGTTGCGATATTGAATGCCTTGTCTTGGTAATGAACAAAAATTGTTCTGTTGCTTCTGAGATTGCACCCAAGTACTGCATTTTGGACTCTTTTGTTGACTATGAGGGCTACTCCATTTCTTCTAAGGGATTCTTGCCCACAGATAACACTTACATGACTTTAAATGGAAGCCGTAGTTATGATAAGCGCAGTGAGGACATGGCTGACTGATGTTAAAGAACATATTTAGGCAAAGTGATTTTTTAATCTAAGCATTTAAGGAAAGGGAAAGTTAAACCTGTAAATAATAGCAACTTTCATAACTATATATTCTACTGCAAAAACTTAGAAACTGTGCCTTATGATAGATAAACTTTTTTTTTGGCTAACCAAAGACTAGGTTACATTAAAAACACACCAAAGCTTGATTCCAAATTTTCTCCTTCTACATAATAGGTTTTCTTATATTTCTAAAAATGTGAATCCAAAGAGTCCTCCATTTTCACACTTTCCTCAGCATAATTTCCCAATGTCACTTTTGAATGTTTTCATACTTGTTTTTGTATAATTCCTCTTAAGAAAATTTCTAAGATTTAAAAACATAGCATTATGAACATACTTAAGCAGCCATAAAATTATCAATATTTTATTTCATAATGAATACTCTCAGTAAAATAAGGAGATATGCTACAATATAAAAACATGAATTTAAATTGCAAAAAATTTTATTATGTAACATGCACAAGCTAATTTTACATCATTTTAACTATTGTTTTGAAGTTTTTTTTTGTTTGTTTTTTTACAGCTGTCACAGAGGTTTTAAATACAGGTGGCCAGTTCTTTCCATTCAACTCCAAGTGGTAGGTGGTAAAAATCATTACACTTGAATTAATATTGACCCAAGTCAGTTTTTTTTTTTTCATTTTGATCTTTTACACATGTGTAGTTACCATTTATCATAACTCCTGGCTTAAGAAGGTTAATGTAAAACTAAACTAAAATAAAAACTCAGCAGTTTTGACTTCTCAGAATATCCTATTTAAAGTGTTATCCATCTTTAATTTCTTTCAATCTGAATACAAAATTCATTTCTTTATAACTTTTATGGTTATATGACTTTATTTATTTACTTACATGTGAACCAGAATCTCTTTTGCTTTTTCCACTCATGTCTCCCATATTTAGCCAAGTACGTGGTTTATGAAAGTGTTTTTGTGTTGTTTAAGAATATATCTTGAATTAATTAATAAATAATGAATAAATGACTATATGAAGAATGAGTCAATGAAACATTTAATCAAATTTAAAATGAATGCATGTTACAGGAATTACAGGAATTATGAAGTCAGAGCTAGTTTAACTTTCAATATAATCTCTTACAAATCATTGGCCTGTGGCCTATTAATGTTGCCGTATTACATTTAATTAAGTCCTTCTTCCTCTCCCCTTCCCTGCAGTATTCTGTGGACTTGGTGTCTACTATTGCCTTTTCTTCTAGCTGCATCCTTTATTATGCATTCCACTTTGTTTATATCACCATTGCCCATGAACTTTTTCTCTTCATTTTGTCCATTCACAGCAAGAGAATATAAAACAATAACTGTGTAAGCTCCTTTGTTGTAAAAGTCTATGTGTTGTTGTCCTTATTTTTAGTTTGGGTTTTGCGATGTATGACTTGTTTAATGGCAGTTTCTCTAGAAATATATTTTGTGTCGTCCTCTTAAGGTTAAAAGCTGTGCATAGAAAAAGAGAAAAGCATAGATTCAAAAGGGAGAGGATTGGAGAAAAATATGTGATAAGGATTGCGATACCTTGCTCCTATATCCCATTCCCAATTTCTCTTCTTACCTTCAGATTTTGTCCTCTTTCTCTATATTCTCTTCCACATTAATTTACTTTCCCTGTATTTATATATTATTTTCCCCTTCTATCCAGTTAATAGAATGTTCAACAATGTTATAAACTTGTATCTGGCAGCCTGGAAAAACCAGTTTATCTAAGAACATGTTTTTCTTCCAGGAAGTAACATAAGCTCTTGGAATATGCATGATTAACAACACACAAACAAAGAAAAATTTTGTTTTTTATTAAACCACATTTTCTCCAATATTATAAATTATTATAATTAAAAACCATAACTTTTGAGTCATGAAAAAAATAGTAATATATTTTTTCCATTAAACTTTGTTTAACCTTGGATTCAAGGAACTATAGCTTTTAAACAATGCTAGACCATAAGGTCTTCTACTTCCGTATAGCCAGAGATTTGCTAACTCAGATTTTATCTTCTCTTAATATGCTTCTCCCCAACATACATACAGAAAAGCTAATGAATACAAGATCAAGTTTGCAGATATCTGCCAATTAAAAAGAAATAAAAATGAAAACATCCCAAATTTGCAGTCTCTAGAAATTACAGAGCTTTTTGACCTCTACTTTGAAGAATATCTGGGATGGATTTCTGAATTAGAAGATTTAAAGTTTAGACAAATATTCATCTTTTCAGGATAGATGGACCTGCAAATTAAATCAATGCTTGGTGTTGAAATATTAAACTGCTGAGATATTGAGTCTCAAAGAGAACTATTCTTGCCTATGCAGGGAGACTTTAAGGGTGAGATTATATTAAACTTGATGAAAACTGACTAGACCCTATGAAAATCAACTTGGCCTATTCATCCCAGAATTAAAACAAAATTAATTGAAATTTCAGAATATGCATTAAAATAAGACAGTTATAAACACAAACAGAAATGATCATATGGGGCTAGTGAATAAGCTAATATAAAATTATGGAAGGTCAAGGAACACATTTTTATTGTATGTTTGTGGATAGGCAGACAGAACTAAAGTTAAACCCCTATACTATACACTATTTATTTGTAACAATCATGTAAGATAATAACCATAGCATTGATCAAAGTGCTTGAAACATAGCTAGTGATTAATAGGTAGTAAATTATTCTTTTTTAGTGCCTCAGCCAATTTTTGTGAGTTCCTATATTATGTTACAAAGTCCAGGTATTTTTCTAGATGCTCAGGATACATCAGTAAACAAAAGAATAAAAATAAAACATATCTGATGATATAGTACTTATATTTGGGTAGAATGAAGCCAAAATTATTTTAAAATATGTATGCATGCATGCACATGTGTGTATGGTTGTGTGTTGTATGCTATATTAGAAAGTGTCAAGTGTTATGGTAGGAATGTGTGGAATTTTTAAATTGTGGTCAGAGAACATGTCACTGAGAATCTGACATTTGAGAAAAAAATCTTATGGAAGAAAGCAAGTGAATCATGGGATATAGAGGGGAAGAAATTTCAGGCCCTAAAATGAGAGCACACTTTGAGCAACAAAGAGCTGATTTGATTGGAGCTGAGTCAGTGGAGGAAAGAGTGAAAGCAAGGGGGTTTCCAGACTGAGAGGGTCAAGCCACAGAGAAATTTGTAGGGCAATGTAAAAACAGCTTTGAATGAGCTTCAGAGCCATTTTAAAGATCTCAATAGAACAGTGATGTAACAGAATGTACTATTCTAATGAACACTTTGGTCTTTATTTCTAATTTTTGAGTAGTTTCTGTTTCTATTATGGAGGAAAAGGTAAAAGCGGTTAAACTGAAAAGCACATTGAAGTAATGAATGTAGACTATAATGAGGACTTGGGACAGGAGCGCTGTGATGGCGATGGTGAGGTGCAATCGGTTCTGTATGTAGAGATGCTTAGTAGTCCACAAGTAAAGATGACAGGATTGCTGATGTGGGCGTGAGAGAAGCAGAAGGTAGATGTGGGAAAGAGACAGCAGTGATATCCAAACTCTGAACCAAGGGACTGGAAGAGTCAAAAATATTCTGGTTAGAGCAGGTTTGGAAAAGAAATGTGTAGAGTTTAAAATTGGATGTGTTCAGTTTTAACTATCCAGGGGAAGATACTGAGTTCATAATCGGATACACGCGTTCACACAGGCCTGACGTGTTGCAGTCCACTGGCTTGCAAAGAGTCAGACGTGACTGGGTGACTGAGCAACAACACTCACACATTCTGAGGGAAATTATGACAGGGTATTCAGATTACAGAGGGTATTTCACTCAAGGGTTTGATTAGATCTTAAAGTTAGAATAGCAATGGAAAAGAACTAGCAGGGAACTCCAACACTCCAAAGTCAAAGGTCTGAGCAAGCTCAACAAGAGAGACTAAGAAAGAGTAAGTCATATTCTCATGGGAGGAACACCAGGAGAGAGCGATTTTCCTGAAAAGCACTGTTGAGTGAGAAATGCTGAGTGATTAGTTGCATCAAGTGCTGCAGATATAACATCTATTGTGTCCACCCCACTGGGGGCTGATGCGCCCTCTCCTGCCTGAATGAGAGTCAATTACAGGCACTCCTTCACACTCTGTATTCATCGGCCCTGGGCCGGAAGTTTGTGATTGGCCATGATTGAAGTATGTATCACGAAAATTGGCATATACTTAGAACTAGACTTTTTTTTTTTCGCTTCCTAAAAGGCACTATTAAATGACAATAACATTGACAAAGACATAAGCATTGGAATTAGGAATATGTGGATCATCAGGGGTCTTGGCATGTGTACTTTCCGTAGATTGGTGGTAGGAAAAACTTCAGTGAGTTTTAGATTCCATAGAGAATTGATACCATATGATATTTGTCTTTTGCCTTTGTCTGGCTTACTTCAATTAGTATGATGATCTCTGGGTCCATCCATATTGCTGCAAATGGCGTGATTTAATTCTTTTTATGGCTGAGTAATATTACATTGTATACGTGCATCACATTTTATGTATCCATATGTTGATGGATATTTAGGTTGCTCCCATGTCTTGGCTATTGTAAATAGCATTGCTATAAATGTGAGGGTCCATGTTTCTTTTCAAATTAGAATTTTCTCCCTATATATGTCCAGGAGTGGGACTGTTGGATCATATGGTGACTCTTTCAATATTCACTGGAAGGAATATTCTTTGAAATGACTGAGTCAATATTCATTGGAAAGACTGATACTGAAACTGAAGCTCCAATACTTTGGCCACCTGATGTGAATAACTAAATCACTGGAAAAGACCCTGATACTAAGAAAGACTGAAGGAAGGAGGAGGGCAAGAGAGTATGAGATGGTTGGATGGCATCACTGACTCGATGGACATGAGTTTGAGCAAACTCTGGGAGTTGGTGATGGACAGGGAAGCCTGGTGTGCTGTAGTCATGGGGTTGCAAAGAGTCAGATATAACTGAGAAACTGAACTGAACTGATGGGGACTCTATTTTTAGGACCTACTGTATAGAACAGGAAACTAGATTCAATATTTAATAACTTGAAAGGGTAAAGAATATAAAAAACTATATATATATATATATATATATATATATATATATATATATATACAACACACACACACACTGAAATACTTTGCTACACATCAATGTAAATTTACAACACAGCATTGTAAATCAAGTGTACTTTAAAAAAAAACCTACAATAAAAAGAAAAGAGGAAAGAAAGCACTATAGTCAGTGAGTGTGCATAGCCCATTCAAGGAAAGTTAAGGTAAAAAGACAGTAGCTATAGCAAGATGTATCAAGAAAAAGTTGTTAGTTTTCTCTTTTTTTTATAAAGAAGGAATGTGTGCATCCTAGGTTGCTTCAGTCATGTCCAACTCTGTGCAACCCTATGGGCTGTCCATGGGATTCTCAGGCAAGAATACTGGAATGGGTTGTCATGCCCTCCTCCAGGGGATCTTCCCAACCCAAGGATCAAACGCACATCTTTTTATGTCTCCTATGTTAGCAGGTGGGTTCTTTTCCACTAGTGCCGCCTGGGAAACCAAAGAGAAAATGTATAACATTATCATATGTAAGGGGATTAACTGAAGATAGGGGAAATTTTTCAGGAATATAGGGAAAATGGATGGAATTATCGCCTTGTGAAAGGGATGGGAACATATGCACAAATGGAAAAGTTATTTTTAATAAGACTACAGACTTTTCACTTGTGACAATAGTCAGGAACACAGAACGCGTGGTTCCCAAGCAAGGTGAGGAAATACTATGTGTGATTGCTTCTCTTTCCAGAAGTGAAGTCATCAGCTGGAAGTGAGAATGGGGCAGAAGTCTATTGCAGCTGTGAGGTGAGAGGATGAGATGGAAAACAGCAGGATAATGAATGCCCTAGGGAAACGTGGGCAATGTCCTCTGCAGGGCGAAGGGCTTACTTGAGGCTACTCGTCAAGAAATTTAAATAAAGCCAGTAAACAGGACTGTGATTGTCTTCAGCAACAACTGAATTCAGAAGCAGGTAGATAATTGATGTTAAAAATGGGGAAGTATAAAAGAAAGCATGGCAGTGATAAGGGAATTGATACTTTAAAACACAGGCTAAAATTCCAAACTCTGGAATCAAAACTAGTTAAGAAAGGACAGGAGTACATGAAAGAGACAAGGGGCATTAAAGGGCAAAAGATTTTGACAGGGTCAAAATAGTAGATTTGAAGCCTTTTAACAGGTAAACTGGAATAAAAAAGAGGCACACAGCAGATTCATGAAACTGAGCTTATAAACTTAGAGAACAGAAGATCTAGTTACAGAGAGACCACGTTACTGAAAAAAGCATCTATGTGTATTCATAAACTCTAAAAACTTAATAGGTTTATTGAAAAGATTTTGATGAAATAATAAGAATCTAAAATCTACAAAGAACAAAGGAAAGTAAACTGAATTAAAAAAAGACTCCCAGAAGGAGAGGTAACTAAAACCACAATGAGATAACTTTCTACACACATCAGAATGGCTACCATGAAAAATGAGAGATAATAACACACATTAATGTGATTAAAATGGAACTCTACTGTATCCCTTGTTGGAATGAAAAGTGATACAGATACAGAAAAAGAGTTTGGCTGTTTCTTAAAATATTAAGTATATAGTTACCAAGCAACTCCACTCCTACATTTCTAAATGAGAGAAATGAAAGTATTCAGTCTACATAAAGACTTGAAAGCAAGTATAGATAGTAGAGTGACTCATAATAACCAATATATAGAAATAGTTCATGTCCATAAACTGTTAATTTGATCAAGAAAGTGTGTACATCTATACAATGGAATGCTATTCATCAATGAAGGGAATGAAATACTGACATGCTACCACTTGTATAAACCTGAGAAACATTAGGTAAATTATAAGAATGTAGAACAGATTGTATATTCTATCATTCCATTTATAGGAAATGCCTAGAAAATGTGAATATATACAGACAGAAAACAGATTACTGGTAGACTGAGGCTGGCTTAGGAAAGAACATTAACTAATTTTTGTTTGATTTTTTTAATTATGGTTTTTTAATTGGAGGATAATTTCTTTACAATATTGTGTTGACCTCTGCTATACATCAAGGCTATTAACTATTAACTAGCAATTTATGAGAATAATAAAATGTTCTAAAACTGAATTATGGTAATATTGCATGATAGAAAATCTACTAAGTGATTATTAAAAATCATTGATATGTACACTCAAAATTGGTACATAAGATGAAAATTATATCTTAATTACTTTTTAAAAAAGAGAGGTAAAGCAAGTTTAGAAAAACAGAGGTAGCAGTTGGTTTTATTTGCTGAGATAATATTTGAGGGTGACGTCTTTTTTCTGCATTGGGAAGGGGAGAAAAATAGGAAGTTGCATGGAAACAACAATAGGAATGGAATATCTCCACACTATTTCTAGCTCCATGCTGTGGGAGGGGAAAAAAAAAATCAGCTTCGACTAGAGATAAGCAGCATCCTCAAAATAGAGACAGGAGTCAGAGCAAGAGAGTAAAGAACATTCAGAGAAGGGGTTCAGAACATGACGGATTTTCTATGGACTAGGAGCAATTCTAGGAAGTTCCCCTGCAGAGGGCATGGCAACCCACTCCAGTATTCTTGCCTGGAGAATCCCTTTGTCTGAGGAGACTGGTGAAATACATTCCGTTGAGTTGCAAAGAGACTGAAGCAACTTAGTGCACATGCAGTAGCATTTCTAAGGGCATAGGAGAAGTGTTTTGAAAGCTCAGAAGAAATGAGAGATTAGTAAGGGGCATGTACTTGACTTTAAGGAAACGAGAATCAGGAATAACCTGTGAGACCTAGTTTATCTTGGTAATTGATATAAACCAAGATAAAGGGCATGTGAAGTATGAAGGCTCTTTGATTTGTAAGCTAGCAAGTTACCCTGTCACTGTTCCATAGATGCTGGCAGAACACTTTAGATCCCTGCATCAAAAGCAAAGAGCTTCATGACTCACCGTCCAGCAAGCAGCAAGCCCTTCTTGTTCACGCTGGTGTCTCTCGTCCTACAAGACTCCTGAGAGTGACAAGAGCAACCCATGCGGCACACTTGCTTATACTGTGTTTATGTCATGACTAAGGAACACCCAGGTTAAAGAAAGCAAATCCTTTAGATATGGCAACAAGTTAACCTGCCTGACCTTCGCTGGAAAAATCATTATACTGGTTACTTCTCTACCTGATCAATAAGTAGAGCTACTGTCTGTTGGAGAAAGGAGTGTAGTATCTATCTTCCAAGACAGACAACTTGGTGTATGTAGGGAAAGAGCAGATTAGCCCAGATGGCCTGGTCAGGCTCTCTCACCCCAAGGTCTCTTGCTCTCTCTTGCCCCATGTTTTGTGAATAATGATCATGTAACAGCTGAGATCACCTACAGCACAGTGGTACTGTCTTGGTCACCAAGTACTTTGTGTGCTAAGTGTATATATGCTGCTGCTAAGTCGCATCAGTCGTGTCCAACTCTGTGTGACCCCATAGACGGCAGCCCACCAGGCTCCCTCGTCCCTGGGATTCTCCAGGCAAGGACACTGGAGTGGGTTGCCATTGCCTTCTCCGAGTGTATATATGAGCTCCACCTAAAGTGGTGCCATTATTGCTGCGTCATGCTTGTGTCCATTGGGTCAGCCATGAGAGGCAAGAATAAGCATGTCTGCAGCTCCCACAGCTCCTTGTATCTTCTTCCACTCTCCTAGCTTGTGCCTTGCCTACCCTGGGTTCAGCAAACAGTGGGCACGTTGAGGAACAGCAAGACAACTGGCATCAGAACGGGATCAGTGAGACAACTGGCATAGTCAACAGGATGAAGAGCAATACAGCAATGTGAGTGGGATACCTATACATGATAGTGTATCTGTGAGATCTGTATCCCATACAAACATCAGTTGAAAACAGCCTCTAACAAATGTTATCAGGGCATCTAATTGCAAGATGTTTAGAAATGACTCTTCCGAGAAAGGGTAAAATGATATTCATCTTTGCAGCCTCAATCAGATTGTTATAGTAACACAAATGACCTTTATAGAGGTATAAGAAGTGGTGAGGAGTTCTGGCAAAGATGACAAAACACCCTGGGGCACCTTCCTTTCTCCTCGATATTTGAAAGCCAGGGTAGGGGTCTTACTGGAAATACCTAGAGCTCTGAGGAGGCTCTCTTCATTGATTACATGTTGCAAATTTAATCATGTCTCATATTAACGTAAAGACTCTAAAGAAGTTGGATTAGTACTCACAAAAGTCTACTTTCTTGCCCTCACTCCTTTGATGATGATTTTCAGTAACACAAATGGGATGTTAATAGATCTAACACAAATAGATACTTGAAATGTGTTTGTACAATGGCCTTGCTCTTTTATAGAATCTACCATCAATATAAGGGAGCCAGATGAACACATTCTGGAAGAGCCAATCCCCAGGAACAAGCGGGGTTAGCTAAGATAAACAGGGCAACACAGGTTAACTAAGTTAGATAAATTGATTGTCTGCAAATCTGAAGGTAAGTGAGAATTATATGATTTGGGGTTTTTAAAGCCTTTGAATTTAGAGGGTTTGGGGTTATTTATTTGTGTTTGTTTGTTTTTTGTAATGGCTATCTGAGATATACTGCTTGAATACCCAAAAAAAAGAACGTCTTGACTGAAGAAGTAGAGATAGATATTTCAGGAATATGCGTTACCAAAGAGAATATTAGTTTACTATGGCAACAGCAGAGTATATACATGTTTTCACATGTGACAGGCAGCCTGGTAGTAGACATTCTAGGAAGGGTATAGTGGTCTCAGTATGCATTCAGAGACCAGGCTCTTTCTATTTCACAATTGCTAAAATTCTCCAAGTTGTTTCCAACGGGCAAAGGGCTGCCTTACAACTCATGCTATAGTACATTGTTATTTATATTATAATATTTAGCATTATTTAAAAATCATATTAATAATTAACAGTAATAAGTGAAGTTGTGATTATTAAACTTAATGACATGGTAAATTGATTCATGAACATAACTGAAGTTAATGTAAAGCTTGTTCTTACAAAATCCTTGATTTAGCAGCAATCTGTATAAAAAGAGAGATACCTTAAGAATCAGAATCTGGAATCTTTTTAAATTTTTGAGTGAAATAATTACTAAATTTGAATGCAAAAAATTTGATTGAGTACTTTCTTTCACAAACATATATAATTTATGATTTATTAATATTCATTCATTTATCACATCATATAGACAGTGATCCACACAGAACCCCTGCAAATGAATGATAAACAAAAGTAAAATGTAAACAAACAAACAAATGTAACCTGTGCATCATATAAATGGAAAAATTTTTTCAACAGCAGTAATTTTTATGTAATGGATTAGAGAATTGAAATACTTAACTTTCTGTCACCTTTTGCTGCTGCTGCTGCTGCTAAGTTGCTTCAGTCGTGTCCGACTCTCAGCGACCCCATGAACTGCAGCCCACCAGGCTTTGCCGTCCCTGGGATTCTCCAGGCAAGAACACTGGAGTGAGTTGCCATTGCCTTTCCAATGCATGACAATGAAAAGTGAAAGTGAAGTCGCTCAGTCGTGTCCGGCTCTTAGCAACCCCATGGACTGCAGCCCACCAGGCTCCTCCGTCCATGGGATTTTCCAGGCAAGAGTGCTGGAGTGGGGTGCCAGTGCCCTCTCTGTTGTCACCTTTTACCTATGGGAAAATCTGCAATGAAAAGTGATAATACTTATTCTACATTTTATATAAGCAATGGTACTCTGAGTTCCAAATCATTGAATCAAATATTTGCTTTTAGAAAGGAAAAAGTGAAATGAACAAACTTCATGTTAGACATGCAATATTATCATACAAGCCTTAAGTTTAGCATTATTTCATTTTTAATTTGAGAGACAAGGATAATCATATTGCTTATATCTTAGCTATGTTTATATATCTAACTACATTGTACATTTTTTCCAAAATTTATCTCTGAATCAAAATTCACCGCATATTTTTATTTAAATCTTCTTTTCTACAGATATCAAATATAGACTAGTTATGCTACAACTTTTGCAGTTATCAACTTTCTCTACCATAAAAAGGTAAATTGAGGAAAAGAAACTAGGAAGATATTAAAAATAAAAATAAGCACATTTATTAATAAATCATTATTGCAATTTCAGTCATACAAGTTAAATAATTATTGAACATATGCGAATATAACCATTTATCTTTATTTTAATTTATCATGCACCTAAATTTATAACAGACTTCCCTGTTGGCTCAGACATTAAAGCATCTACCTATAATGCAGGAGACCCAGGTTCAATCCCTGGATCCAGGAAGAACCTATGGAGAAGGAAATGGCAACCCACTCCAGTACTTTTGCCTGGAAAATCCCATGAACAGAGGAGCCTTGCAATCTATAGGCCATAGGGTCACAAAGGGTCAGATATAACTGAGCAACTTCACATTCTTTCACTCAATTTATAATATTTTTCATAATTACACATTTAGGCAATTTCTTTTCCTGCTTTTACATTTTTGTGATTAAAATCAAACTAATGAGAGAGAAGCAAAATTATGGAGCTCTATATAAAATTTCTAGTTAGATATGGAAATAAGCACATTTTAAAGGAATAAAAAATATGTATATGTTTGCTGACACTGCATTTATTGCACTGTATTTGGCAAAGTTAGCAAAGATTTGAATTTCTAGTCTAGCATATCATGTTTTTGTATTTTGCCATAATTTTATAATTTGATATTTTGATTAAATTGTCATAGAAATTAAATGAAGTAAATTAATCAGATTAATTGATGAAAATAATTTATTTAAAAATTAAGAATAGAGTTTTGTGTTTGGTTATTTCACTTAGCATGATGTCCTTAACTTTCACCTGTGTTGTGTTATTTGACACACTTTCCTTCCTTTTTAAAGCTGAATAATATCCCATTGTATGTAGGCTCCGTATTTTCCTTATCTATTTATCCACTGATGGACTTTTAGTTTGTCTCCACATTTTGGCTATTCATTGCAATGAATGAACATGGGTGTTCAAGGAAAAATATACTTTCAAAGTACAAAATATTTCTCATATATCAAATGAATAATCAAAAATATGAAAACTGCTAAAAATTATGACAAACTTCTCTCAACCATCACTTTTGAAATCAAACTATTAAACATTATTTTTTAAATCTTTACATAAACAATGAAATGCTAGAGTTTTTAACAATCTGTGAAGGGAAGTGAAGTTGCTCAGTCATGTCCAGCTCTTTGTGATTCCATGGACTGCAGCCCACCAGGCTTTGCTGTCCCTGGGATTCTCCAGGCAAAAAAACTGGAGTGGGTTGCCATTTTCTTCTCCAATGCATGACAGTGAAAAGTGAAAGTGAAGTCACTCAGTCGTGCCTGACTCTTAGCGACCCCTTGGACCACAGCCTACCAGGTTCCTCCATCCATGGGATTTTCCAGGCAAGAGTACTGGAGTGGGGTGTCATTGCCTTCTCCGTTTAACAATCTGACTGCCAATATAAAAATGCCAATCAAATATCAATGTTTTAATATAATATATTTTAATCTAAAACTATATTTCAACATGAAAGAGAATATTGACTATCATTAAACATGAAATAAATAGGTAATATAAGTAGGAGAGGAAGAGAAACTATAAGGCAGTTAAATAAAATAAATTATTTATCATTATTCATTTTAACTTCATTCACATATATCCAGAAAGCAAGCATACATACTTAATGTCACCATTAGGTTAGAAGTACAAACAAGGCATAGAGAAGAGTAACATCAGTTTAAAAATATTTTTGTCTCTACTGAAATTAGATTGTTAATTCTCTAAATAATAATCTCAAAACTTATTAGCTTTTAGTATGTTAATTATTGGAGAAGGAAATGGCAACCCACTCCAGTACTCTTGCCTGGAAAATCCCATGGATGGAGGAGCTTGGTGCAGTCTACTGTCCATGGGGTCGCAAAGAGTTGGGCACGACTGAGTGACTTCACTTTCACTTTCACTTTCATGTTAATTATATCATGTGCCTTACCCTCTTGGATCTTGAGTTATTCTTTGCCAGCATGGTATCTGAAACTGAAGTTACGTTTGAATCTCTTACCGAAGCCTATTCTCAGCCCATTTTTTAAAGTCTTTTATTTTAATTGGAAGATTCAGTATTATAAAGTTGTAAATTCTTCCCAAATTAGTTTATAAGCTCAATATAGTTCTAAATAAAACCCAAGCATGACTATTTATGGAACTAAACAGACTGATCTTAAAATTTATATAGAAGAGGAAAGGGTAAAGACAACTTTGAAGATGTAGAACAAAATAGAAAAACTGTCCTACAAGATGTCAATGTAAAAATATAGGTTTCAAGATGGCCTCATATTGGTATAAGGATAGACATATTAGTGAGTGGAACAGAAAAGAGACCCCAGAAAGAGATTCATGAATATACACAGACTTGATATATTCCCAGGTGGCATTCCAGTTCAATTCAGTTGCTCAGTCATGTGCAACTCTTTGCAACCCCATGGACTACAGCATGCAGGGCTTCCCTGTCCATCAACAACTCCCAGAGTTTACTCAGACTCATCTCCATTGAGTCGGTGATGCCATCCGTCCATCAAATCCTCTGTCGTCTCCTTCTCCTTCCACCTTCAATCTTTCCCAGCATCAGGGTCTTTTCAAATAAGTTAGTTCTTCACATCAGATGGCCAAAGTTTTGGAATTTCAGCTTTAGCATCAGTTCTTTCAATGAATATTCAGGACTGATTTCCTTTAGGATGGACTAGTTGGATCTCCTTGCTGTCCAAGGGACTCTCAAGAGTCTTCTCCAACACCACAGTTCAAAAGCATCAGTTCTTTGGTGTTCAGCTTTCTTTATAGTCCAAATCTCACATCCATACATTACTACTGGAAAAACTATAGCTTTAACTAAATGACCTTTGTTGGCAAAGTAATGTCTCTGCTTTTTAATATGCTGTCTAGGTTGGGATTCTCCATATTTTTTTTTCCTCCAAGGAGCAAGCATCTTTTAATTTTGTGGCTGCAGTCACCATCTGCAGTGATTTTGGAGCCCCCAAAATAAAGTCTGCCACTGTTTCCACTGGTTCCCCATCTATTTGCCATGAAGTGATGGGACCAGATGCCATGATCTTCGTTTTCTGAATGTTGAGTTTTAAACCAACTTTTTCACTCTCCTCTTTCACTTTTATCAAGAGGCTCTTTAGTTCTTCTTCACTTTTTGCCATTATGGTGGTGTCATCTGCATATCTGAGGTTATTGATATTTCTGTCAGGAACCTTGATTTCAACCTGTGTTTTATTCAGCGCAGCATTTCTCATGATGTACTCTGCATATAAGTCAAATAAGCAGGGTGACAATATACAGCCTTAACATACTCCTTTTCTTATTGGGAACCAGTCTGCTGGTCCACATCCATTTCTAACTGTTGCCTCTTGATCTGCATACAGATGTCTCAGGAGGCAGATCAGGTGGTCTGGTATTCCCATCTCTTTAAGAATTTTCCACAGTTTATTGTGATATACACAGTCAAAGGATGGAGTATATACCTGTGTCAGATTCACGTTGATGTATGGCAAAACCAATACAATATTGTAAAATAATTAACTTCTAATTAAAATAAATAAATTTATATTTAAATTTTTTTAAAAAAGAAAGACTTCCTCAGTGATCAATCAATGCAAAAGAAATGGAAAACAACAGAATGGGAAAGACTAGAGATATCTTCAAGAAAATTAGAGATACCAAGGAAATATTTCATGCAAAGATGGGCACAATAAAGGACAGAAGTTGTATGGACCTAATAGAAGCAGAAGATATTAAGAAGAGGTGGCAAGAATACACAGAAGAACTATACAAAAAAACTTCAGGACCCAGATAATCACAATGGTGTGATCAGTCACATTCATCTAGAGCCAGACATCCTGGAATGTGAAGTCAAGTGATCCTTAGGAAGCATCACTATAAACAAAGTTAGTGAAGGTGATGGAATTCCAGTTGAGCTATCTCAAGTCCTAAAAGATGATGCTGTGAAAGTGCTGCACTCAGTATGCCAGCACATTTGGAAAACTCAGCAGTGACCATGGGACTGGAAAGGTCAGTTTTCATTCCATTCCCAAAGAAAGGCAATGACAAAGAATGTTGAAATTACCTCACAGTTGCATTCATCTCACATGCTAGTAAAATATTGCTCAAAATTCTCCAGGCTAGGCTTTAGCAGTATGTAAACCATGAACTTTCAAATATTCAAGCTGTATTTAGTAAAGGCAGAGGAACTAGAGAAGAAATTGCCAATATCTGTTGGATCATTGAAAAAGCTAGTTCCAGAAAAACATCTACTTCTGTTTAATGGACTATGCTAAAGACTTTTAAAGTCTTACATGTGTGCATGCTATGTCACTTCAGTTGTGTCTGACTCTTTGCACATCCATGGACTGCAGCCACCAGACCTATCTATCCATAGTATTCTCCAGGCAAGAATACTGAAGGGGTTCTCTAGGCGATCTTTCTGACTCAATAATTGAATCCAGATCTCCTGCACTGCAGGTAGGTTCTTTAAATTCTTGGCTTACATCAGAACCTAATCTTTTGCTAAGAGCTTAAAATGAAGTTAGGGTAGGTAAACGTCTTAAGATGGTAGGTAAATGTCTTGATTGCAAATGTGTGGCATTTCAAAGAGTAGACCTTTAACAGTAAGATTTAAGTCCTTGTAGGTCTCTGGAGAGTTTCTCAGATGGCTCAGCATAAAGAATTCACCTGCCAATGCAGGGACATGCAGAGACTCAGGTTTACCCCTGGGTCAGGAAGATTCCCTGGAGGAGTGCATGGCAAGTGGCTCTAGTGCTCTTAACTGAAGAATCCCATGGAAAGAGGAGCCATGTGGGCAATAGTCCATAGGGTGGCAGAGTGGAATGCCCAAGTGACCGATTATATACACATGGGTCTCTTACCATGGATGATTAAGAAGAATAACAGAAAAAGATATTATACAGTGAGCACTGAAAAGAGACATAAAAATGGAGAATTGAGTGGTGAAAAATACATACACTCTTAAAAGAATATAGATTTAATCACTTCTGTGATTACCCTTTAACCCTCCCAAATCAGTTCATAGGAATTCAGTTTTTAATGTTTTGTTTCACTGCTACTCTTTTTCCAGACTGTCTTTTAAGGCATCTGAATTGATAAGAAATTAAGTTGTTATGTGTATGTGTCCAAATTAATAGACAATGCATTATCTAAAATGCAAGAAAAGCTTGCAAGTTTAAAATCAGAGAATACATCGCTGACTGCTGATTGCAAATGTAGACACAGCAAAGGCACAATACTGACCTCTTAGTAACATTTAGCTTGTGATCCTACTTCAGCAAGCCAACAATGACATGGAGTCATTAAAATATTATAGGAAAAGCTGCCCTTTGAAATACTGTATGTTCTATTACTCAAAGAACTCACCTGGAGCATTTTGAAAAAGAAAAAGAAAACTTCCCAGGGCCACTTGACTCTCTGCAGGCTACAAATATCACTCTTTAGTTCATTTACTAAATAACCATAAAATCTATATTATAATATTAAAATTGTTGTAGGATGATAGTAAAAAGAAAAAAAGGGATTTTTTTGGGAAGGAATGATGCTGAAGCTGAAACTCCAGTACTTTTGCCACCTCATGCGAAGAGTTGTCTCATTGGAAAAGACTTTGATGCTGGGAGGAACTGGGGACAGGAGGAGAAGGGGACGACAGAGGATGAGATGGCTGGATGGCATCACCAGTTCAATGGACATGAGTCTGAGTGAACTCCGGGAGATGGTGATGGACAGGGAGGCCTGGCGTGCTGCGATTCATGGGGTCGCAAAGAGTCGGACACGACTGAGCGACTGAACTGAACTGATAGTAAAAAGGAAAAAGTAGTAAGATAGTTAAGTGTATAAACTTGTTACATATCATCTCTGCTAAGCATGTGTAAATCTATAAAATTTGTAAAAGAATCAATGGAAAATTCCACTCATTTCCAATAGCATCAGCAGTGAATTTCAGTAAGGATGACAGAAGACAGAAAACACCCTTTAAGATTTGTATCTCCTGACTTCATTTCTGTTAAATGTGTGTCTTTCTCCTCTACTGTGTACTTGTGAGCCGCTTATGCACTTCACATTGTTTTTACTCTGTTGTCCTTAGACTCCATGCGTGTGTGCTAGATGGCTTCAGGTGTATCCGCTTCTGTGTAACCCCATGAACTGTGGCCTGCCAGGCTCCTCTGTCCACGGGATTCTTCAAGCAAGAACACTAGAGCCAGTGGCCATGCCCTCCTCTGGGAGATCTTCCCAACTCAGGGATCAAACTTGTGCCTCTTTTGTCTGCCTGCAGTGGCAGGCAGCTTCTTTATGGTTAGCACCACCTGGAAGCCACCTTAGACTCCATCCTTGATGAAATAAAGTTCTTTACAGTATTCTTTTCTTGCCCCAGTAGTGATTTCTAGAAATTGGGCTTTTGAAATCCCAAATTAAATTATTAAGATGTGTTTTAGCTACAGTTAACGAGAAAAATTTGCAGTTTTCTTATGCTGAATATTTATCTAGAATTGTATGTTTGATATGTTTCAATGTTAGATTAATGAGGGAAAGGTAGAGAGGGTCAGAAAGGAATTAATAATTTAAATAATCCATAATATAAATTGTTCTTCTTAGTTCTACTTTTGTCACTTTTCATACCTAAGGGAAGATGTATCCTTTCAAATCCAGTTATACTTGGAGAGTGAAGCTGTTGCTGAGTTGAGGAAAAGATCATTAGTATCCCAAGGATGCATGCTTACTTCATTTTTATTTAAACTAACATAGAAGTGTAACATTTATTGTGGAACTACTGAGAATCTGGAAAACTCCACATGAAATAACAGCCATAGAAATTTTTATAACGAACTGTAAAGGGTATCTCAATGTCTATTTCAAAACTGATTTGATGAATACAGAAAAGGTCAAACTAAAAATAACTAGACTGAATCAGTCATAAGTGTAGTAACATATGCCTCATTTAATAATGAACTCTAAATTTGCACCACAGTTTAAGTAGTATCGTGAATGCTAATTCTGACAGCAAAGGGTTATGAACTACCTGTTGACTTGCGCCCGGCACAAGGTCAGGTAGTTAAGCGCTAATGAAACCCTGATATACCAGAAGGTGAATGACTGATGAGAGTGGGCTGCTGGGAAGAAACCGCAATAGCGCTGTGACACATTCAGAATGACACCGTGTCCTGAAACAGAAACGGCTGTGATCCCATCTGTTGATGAAGTCTAACTGCTTCAGTTAAAGCCTCTCTATGTAGGCTACATATTTCCTAGGAGATATTTTTTTATCTCCGTAAACATTCAGATGTTGCAAGTGCTAAACAGTTTCAGGTTCCCCTTGCATATGCATGCGGTTAGCTATTTCTAAAGGTTTCATTAAATATTTTTGGCACGTTGAGCAACAATAAAGACTTGCATGTGGGGATTGGAGGATAGTCAGTTTTACCCAAGAGCGGATTCAAAGTTTCTGAACATCGTGTTGTCCATGAAGGTTTTTTAAATTTTGTGCCCATGGTAGTGATCAAATGGAAATTTAATTTATGCTTGTTAAAATTCAGAAAATCAAAGGGAGCCCTAAGCACTGAAACTCTGATAAAGCTGATGTTGTTAATGAGAATGTACTTTTAAATGATCTGCAAGTGTATATTCTATGAAATCTGTATTTTTATCATATTCCCCAATCACTTGAACCTTATGAAAACAAATCAGTTTTTCGTGTATCTCTGTCTCTTTTGAGGACTTCTCTATAGCCCTAATGCATTTACTCTGCTTACCTCATTGGCCTTTTAATTGTGCCATGGGAGTAAAAAGATAAGCAAAGGCAAATTAAGGGAAAAAAGGAGAGGGTTGATTTTCACAAAAAGCCTTATTCCAAAAGGCAATATTAAGGCAAAGTGAAATTAGATGAAGTAAAACATACAAATATTCTTGCATGCACTAAGAGAAAGGAGCATTTGGAGTATGCATTTCAAATTATTCTTTTCTTGTTCCTTTAGGAAATCTTGATAATGTTGATATGACATAACACTCTAAGTGTTTGGTAAAGTTTTTATCTTAGTCAAGAAATGACTTTATATTAAAACTAACTTTCAACGTAACTCAGTTTGGTTTACTTAGCATTTGGAAAATTGGAGGAAAACCACAAATCAATCCTCATGTCAATTTCTATTTTTCTTCTTCTAATGCCCCCAGCTACAATCACAGCAACAAGTTACAATGACCCCTATGGCCAGAACTGAAAGTATTTCCAATTTTCCAAAAGAAAGCATCTTAAGTAATTAATTTTCATTTGTTTGAGGGACGAAGTTAATACTTTATAACTAATAAAGAGAGACTCAAAAATGCTTCCTATGCCCCTGCTATGTGTTTTTCACTAGGAATCAAAAGCTGAACAAACTACTGATCCTCAAAAGAATTGAATTCAATTAGCTATAAATCAAATAATGTGAATACAAATTACATTTAGACAAACATTTATGCACATAATTTAAGTAGATGTTAATCATATGTTGCATGACTTATTGTAAAATGATGGGGTGAGCAACTTTCTAAAAGGGGAGGGCAACAGGGAACAAGAAACACAATTCTGTTGGAGAGTTTAACCAAGGAAAACAACCTCGTCTGGAGAATTGAGAAGGTATCCAAAACAAATCAGACTTCAATTGCTATCCAAAGCAAAAGAAGGCGTTAAGTAATCACATGAGTGCAGTAGAATAAACTGACTCAAGGAAGGATCTGGCGTGCGCAAAATCTCCACGGTGCTAAAGACAAGGGCAAGTGCCAGAAGCTGCAGGAAAGCCAGTGGGTGAGAGAACAAGCATGCCTAGAAGATAAAGGAGAAGTCAGAGGATCATACCCTGTAGGGTCTTTGCAAATCAGTTTAAGGACTTTGTCCTTTATCTACAATCCAGGGAAAAGCTGAGGAATGTGTAAGAGTGTCAGAGCATGTAAATCGAATTTAAAGAAACATGCCTGGGTGTAAGAGAGACTCCTTGATGACATGAGTAGGAGTGGCCAGTGGAAACGAGTGCCAGACAGAGGCGAAGCTGTGGGAGATATTTGAGAGGAGAGAAAAGTAGAGGTGAGAGTGTGTAAACCAGATTGACATAATACTTTAAATAACAGAAAGTAATTCTCAGTTAAGACTCTACTAAGGCTTTTTGGAGAAGTTTTTGTGAAACTAGAAGTCTTATGATTATTATTAATATTAATATAGTACATTAATTGTGAATGGGAGATAAAACAACTGCAGAAGTTTTATTAATATAGGAGAATCATAGGATATTTAGGAAGAAGGCATTTGTTAAAAGGAAAATCAAATTCAATGCTCCATATTCTGACTCTTTTCTTTTAACTTTCTATTGGATTCAGTGTTCTCCTGTCAAATACCTGCCATGTGACTATCTGTGTGCTTGTGTATTTGAAACATTTTTCTTAGAGTTCCATTAAGATATATTCCAAGGAATTAAAGTAAAATAAAACATTCATGAAAAATGTTTTCCAAACAAAAAAATCAGAACTGGCACTGTATTACTTTAAAAAGAGATGTTTCTAATGTCTCCTTTGATTGTACACAGCTGGGTTCCTATATCAGTTTCTGCATGTAACCTGTTATGAAATTCCATTTCAGGTTTTGTAACTGAAGATAATCAGGGGTCACACAGACATGTAAATCAGAAAAAGGACTTCAGGGACCATATGAAGGGTCTTTAGGGGACGTCCATAAACACTTTGAGAAGCACTGAAATAAAACATTAAATAAACTTCACACATTAAATATGACAGTATGTTGAACTTATAAAAGTTGTAGATATGGATTATGTCCATGATAAGAACAAAACCCCAGTCCAAAGTCCATTTTTTATTCAATCTTCTAGGAGAAAATATTTCCCACATCATTTCCAGTAAAACATGAAATATTAGCTTGGCTTAGCTGTCTGTCTTTCAGAAGTCATGCCTTCCTTTCATTTTTTCCCAATAGCCAACCACAATGCAGTGCACATATTGTAATTTTGGTAGCTTTAAATAAACACTGACTATTGATATCTATTACATTATATTTGACATCGAATTATTATTATCAGACTGTGATTACATACTGCAAGCTATGTTATCATAGTACAATTTTTGTAATTATTTTTTGCTCTTGAAAATAAAAATAAATAAATAAGCATGAAGCATTTTAACAATCAGTTCAGTTCAGTCTCTCAGTCGTGTCCGACTCCTGCAACCCCAGGGACTGCAGCATGCCAGGCTTCCCTGTCTATCACCAACTCCCTGAGTTTACCCAAACTCATGTCCAACACGCTGGTGAAGCCATCAAGCCATCCCATCCTCTGTCGTCTACTTCTTCTCCTGCCTTCAATCTTTCCCAACATCAGGGTCTTTTTCAATGAATTGGATCTTCACATCATGAGACCAAAGTATTGGAGTTTCAGCTTCAGCATCAGTCCTTCCAATGAATATTCAGGATTGATTTACTTTAAGGTGGACTGGTTTGGTCTCCTCGTAGTACAAGGGGATCTCAAGAGTCTTCTCCAATGTCACAGTTCAAAGGCATCAATTCTTCCATGATCTGCTTTCTTTATAGTCCAACTCTTACATCCATACATGACTACTGGAAAAACCATAGCTTTGACTAGATGGACCTTTGTTGGCAAAGTAATGTCTCTGTTTTTTAATATGCTGTCTAGGTTGGTCATAACTTTTCTTCCAAGGAGCAAGGGTCTTTTAATTTCATGGCTGCAGTCATTATCTGCAGTGATTTTGGAGCCCCTCAAAATGATGTCTCTCACTGTTTCCATGACAATTCCCCATCTATTTGTCATGAAGTGATGGGAAAGGATGCCATGATCTTTGTTTTCTGAATGTTAAGCTTTAAGCCAACCATTTCACTCTCCTTTCACTTTCATCAAGAGGCTCTTTAGTTCCTCTTTGTTTTCTGCCATAAGGGTGGTGCCATCTGTTTATCTGAGGTTATTGATATTTCTCCTGGCAATATTAATTCCAGCTTCTGCTTCATTCAGACTAGCATTTCTCATGTACTCTGCATATAAGTTAAATAAGCAGGGTGACAGTACACAGCCTTAACCTACTCCTTTCCCTATTTGGAATCCATCTGTTGTTCCATGTCTGGTTCTAACTGTTGTTTTTCGACCTACATACAGATTTCTTAGGAGGCAGATCAACTGGGCTGGTATTCCCATCTCTTTAAGAATTTTTCACAGTTTGTTGTGATCCACACAGTCACAGGCTTTGGCATAGTCAATAAAGCACAAATAGATGTTTTTCTAGAACTCTCTTGCTTTTCAATGACCCAACTGATGTTGGCAATTTGATCTCTGGTTCCTCTGGCTTTTCTAAATCCACCTTGAACATCTGGAAGCTCATGGTTCACATACTATTGAAGTTTTGCTTGAAGAATTTAAGCATTACTTTGCTAGTGTGTGAAATGAGTGCAATCGTGCAGTAGTTTGAACATTCTGTGGCATTGCCTTTCTTTGGGATTGGAATGAAAGCTGACCTTTTCTAGTCCTGTGGCCACTTCTGAGTTTTCCAGATTTGCTTATATATTGAGTGTAGCACTTTCATAGCATCATCTTTTATGATTTGAAATCACTCAACTGGAATTCCATCACCTCCACTTGCTTTGTTTTGTAGTGATGCTTCCTTAGGCCTATTTGACTTCACATTCCAAGATGTCTGGCTCTAGGTGAGTGATCTCACCATTGTGTTTATCTGGATCATGAATATCTTTTTGTATAGTTCTTATATTTCTTGCCACCTCTTCTTAATATCTTCTGCTTCTGTTAGGTCAGTACCATTTCTGTCCTTTATTATGCCTATCTTTACATGAAATGTAGAGAAGTATCTACACATGGACATCACCAGATGGTCAATACCAAAATCAGATTGATTATATTCTTTGCAGCCAAAAGTGGAGAAGCTGTATACAGTCAGGGAGCACAAGACTGGGAGCTGACTGTGGCTCAGATAATGAACTCTTTATTGCCAAATTCAGATTTAAATTAAAGAATGTAGGGAAAACCACTAGACCACTCTGCTGCTGCTGCTAAATTGCTTCAGTCATGTCTGACTCTGTGTGAGGCCATAGACAACACCCCATTAGGCTTCTCCATGCCCTGGATTTTTCAGGCAAGAGTACTGGACGGGGGGTGACTAGACTATTCAGGTATGACCTAAATCAAATCCCTTATGATCATACAGTGGAAGTGACAAATAGATTCAAGGAATTAGATCTGATAGAATGCCTGAAGAACTATGGATGAAGGTTTGTGACATTGTTCAGGAGGCAGTGATCAAGACCATCTCCAAGGGGGGAAAAATGCAAAAGACAAGATGGTTGTCTGACAAGGCCTTACAAATAGCTGAGAAAAGAAGAGAAACTAAAGGAAAGGAGAGATATACCCATTTGAATGCAGAGTTCCAAAAAATAGCAAGGAGAGATAAGAAAGCCTTCCTCAGTGATCAATACAAAGAAATAGAGGCAAACAATAGAACAGGAAAGACTAGAAATCTCTTCAAAAATTTAGAGATACCAATGGAACAATTCATGCAAAGTTTTTAACAATAACTATAGATAAAATGTGTGTTGCTCCATGATACATTATGCCTCTATTTCTAATAAGGCTTTATGTAAGCAATGATTTCTGAATTTATTGCTTAAATGTGTTGTAATTATCAGCCATTAATAGTAATCTGATTTTCTTTATGTTAATATATGTCACTGCTTTATGTACATGGCATTGTATGAATTGGTTTTATTGTTATTTCCATTTAACTAAATAATTTAACACAAAACAGTGCCCTGAGTTAGTGTCTTTTGAAGACAGTTCTGTCTTGGAAAAGCTGTCCTTCCTTCCAGGGGTTTTATCACAGTTTTCTGGGATAATAAGTATTTATGGAAAGGATGCTAATGCCCTTGTCATTGCTGTCCATTAGAGCTAGAATGTGAATCACATATGTCAGTGTAAATATTTTAGAAGCCACTGTATACAGAAGCCACTATACAGTCCGTGGAATTCTCCAGGCCAGAATACAGGAGGAGGTAACATTTCCCATCTCCGGGGATCTTCCCAACCCAGGGATTGAACCCAGGTCTCCCACATTGCAGGTGGATTCTTTACCAGCTGAGCCACAAGAGAAGCCCATCCTAGGAGCCACATTACACAAATAAAGAAATCAGAGGAAATTAATTTTGATAATTCATTGTATTTAATACTATATATATATATAATTTTACTGTATAAATAATATGAAAATCTATCAAATAACTTTGATCATTGCAGGTGTGTATTTTACATTTGTAATACTCAATTTGGACAGGAACATTTTGTTAAAAATACTAGACCTAGACTTAGATTTAATAAAATTTACAATGGAAAAGGTGGATTCATATGCTGAAGCTTTTATGAGTTATGTAGAAGTTTTCCATCAATCAAACTAAAATGGAAAATCAATTTTAAAGCTTAAGTAAAAATGTTTGGACGCAATGTGAGAAGTTAGTATCCAAATGTATAGTGTACTCTTACAACAAACAAGTAGAAAAAAAGAAAAATTGATAAAAACAGACAAATACTGTATGGTGTCAGTTTACGTGGAATCTATAAATCCAAACTCATAGAAAAGTTACTGAGCAAAAATTTAGTTTCATTAACCCACATTTATTTTCTTAGGCTCCATGATCACTGCATATGGTGAATGTAGCCATAACATTATAAGACACTTGTTCCTTGAAAACAAAGCTATGGCCAACCTAGATTGTATATTAAAAAGAAGAGAAATTACTTTGCCAACAAAGGTCTGTCTAGTCAAAGCTATGGTTTTTCCAGTAGTCAAGTATGGATGTGAGAGTTGGATCATAAAGACGGCTGAGCGCCAAAGAATTGATGCTTTTGAACTGTGGTGTTGGGGAAGACTCTTGAGAGTCCCTTGCACTACAAGGAGATCCAAACAGTCAATCCTAAAAGAAATCAATTCTGAATATTCATTGGAGGGACTCATGTTGAAGCTGAAACTCCAATACTTTGGCCACTTGATGTGAAGAACTTATTCATTGAAGAAAGCCCTGATGCTGGGAAAGATTGAAGGCGGAGGAGAAGGGGACAACAGAGGATGAGATGGTTGGATGTCATCACTGGCACAGTGAACATGCGTTTGAGCAAGCTCCAGTAGATGGTGAAGGATAGGGAAGCCTGACATGCTGCAGTCCATGGGGTTGCAAAGAGTCAGACATGACTGAGCAACCAAACAACTGAACAGCAACCCACACACAGTAAAGCCAGTCTACTGATACCGAGTTGCAGTGAGGGAGAGTGCAGAGCTTAGCGTAGGACCCCATACAAGGAATTTCAGACAGCGAATTCTCAAAATGTTTCATTGAAATCCAATAGGGATTTTTAAAAACATTTTTAAAGGCAACATGTGGGAGGGGAGTCCCCGGTTGTGTGAGCAGTCTGTGTGCAATTTTTGATTAGTTGACAATGAGCTAAAACGGCCCTGTCATACAGTATAGTCCTTAAACTCTTATGTCAGGGAGAAATGTACTCATGGTCATCAAGTAGTTAATTTCTTTCATTTTGTGGAGATTTTAGTATCTGTAATTTAGCTCAGGAAATGGGCATCAGATACTATTATTTACATACTGCAGAGAGGAGGTAAAGCAAAGGATATAGAGGAGGGGTCTGCCCCAAGAAGTCCCAGAGAAACCTCAATTACAGAAAGAAAGAGAGCAGAATGGACATTACCAGAAGTAGAAGAGGCTGGGAAAAATGGACAGGTACTGGTCAAAGGGTATAAGCTTCCAGTTATAAGATAAATAAGTTCTGAGAGTTTAGTGTGCATCATGGTGACCACAGTTAAAAATACTGTATCACATGCTTGAAAGTTGTGCATACTGTAGATCTTATATGTTCTCACCACATACTCCAACACAGGCACACACACACACACAATGGTAATCATGCAATAATTTCCTAATATATACAAGCATGAAATTATCAAATCATACAGCTAAACGGCCAAATACAAATTGATATGTCTAGAGAAAAGTTTCACATTCAAGTTACTTAAGCTAAAATTTAAAAAATCAGTTCTCATTCTCAGTTCAGTTCAGTTCAGTCACTCAGTCGAGTCTGACTCTTTGGGACTCCATGGATGGCAGTCTACTCTGTCCATAATCAACTCCAGATATTGCTCAAACTCATGTCGATCGAGTTGGTGATGCCATCGAACCATCTCATCCACTGTTGTTTACTTCTCCTCCCTCTTTCAATATTTCCCAGCATCAGGGTCTTTTCCAAGGAGTCAGTTCTTTGATTCAAGTGACCAAAGTATTGGAGTTTCAGCTTTAGCATCAATCCTGCCAATGAATATTCACTACTTATTTCCTTTAGGATTGACTGGTTTGATCTCCTTGCTATCCAAGGAACTCTCAAGAATCTTCCCCAACATCACAATTCAAAAGCATCAATTCTTTGGAGCTCAGCTGTCTTTATGGACCAACTCTCACAACATACATGACTACTGGAAAAATCATACCTTTCACTGTATGGACCTTTATTGAAAAAGCAATGTCTCTGCTTTTTAATATTTCCTAAGCACTAATGCCAAAAAAGCTGAGGTTGAACAGTTCTATGAAGACTTACAAGACCTTTTCTAACACCAAAACCAAAAAAGTATTGTAGTAAGGGTCTGCAATTATCAATCTATTATCCTATGACCTTCATTATGTCCTATTATCTTAATATTTAATACATTAATGGGTTGTTATTTGTTATTGTTTGTTAATAACTAAGTTTTGTCTGATTCTTTTGTGACTCCACCATGGACTGTCAGGCTCTTCTGTTCACAGGATTTCCCAGGCAAGAACACTGGAGTGGGTTGCCATTTCCTTCTCCAGGGGATCTTCCTGACCTGGGGATTGGACCTGCATCTCCTATATTGCAGGCAGTTTCTTTACCTCTGAGCCACCAAGGAGACCCTAATAGAAAAAATGCACTTGGAAAATTTAGAATTTGTAGTGTTATTTATAAATCTTCTTTCAGAAAATAGCTTCATAATGTTACTTTTATTGCTTGCATTTTACATACCATAGTATAGATAGATAGTCGGTCAGGAAGATCCTCTGGAGGAGGGCATGGCATCCCACTCCAGTATTCCTATCCAGAGAAGCCCATGGACAGGAGGCTGTAGGGCTGTGGTTTATAGGGCCACTAACAGTCAGAGACAACTGAAGCTACTTAGCACATAGATAGACAGATGATAGGTATTTGGATAAATTGGTTGTTACTGCTACTATATAATTACACACAGTAGTATTCTCTAGGGTTACATAATCCAATATGGTAGCTACTTCTCTCTGCTCTCTGTTCTGCTAAGTGGCTTCAGTCGTGTCTGACGCTGTGGGACCCCATAGATGGCAGCCCACCAGGCTCCCCCATCCCTGGGATTCTCCAGGCAAGAACACTGGAGTGGGTTGCCATTTCTTTCTCCAAAGCATGAAAGTGAAAAGTGAAAGTGAAGCCGCTCAGTCGTGTCTGGCTCTTATTGACCCCATGGACTGCAGCCTACCAGGCTTCTCTCATGGGATTTTCCAGGCAAGAGTACTGGAGTGGGTTGCCATTGGCTTTTCCATGGTAGCTACTAGACACATTAATATCAAGCATTCTAGTGTGGCTTGCCTGAATTATGATGTAGTGTAGGGATAAAGTATACACTGGAGTTCAATGAGTTATTGTATAAAAAAGGAATATATCATATATCATTAATAATTTTAATTGAATGCACATTTCACTGATGTATTATTTCACCTGATTCTTTTGACTTTTGAAAATGATAACAGAAAATTATTTACAGCTGCCATTATATTTCTATTGTATGTTCTTGCTCTAAAGTTTTAAAATATCCCTTAAAATTTATCAAGCACAACTTATTTTGAAAATATTATAATAGTACTTATTACATACATGGGCTTAGCAGATGGCAAGTGATAAAGAATTCATCTGTCAGTGCAGAAGATACAGGAGACTAGACTTGGGTTTGTTCCTTGGGTCAAGAAAATCCCTCGGAGAAGGAAATGGCAACCCAATCATGTATTTTAGTCTGGGAAATTCCATAGACAGAGGAGCCTGGTGGGTTCCTGTCCATGGGGTCACAAAGAGTTGTGCACAGTTGAGCAGGTGAGCACATATTGCATACACAGATAGACGTGTATGTAACATGCTGCTGCTGCTGCTAAGGTGCTTCAGTCGTGTTCGACTCTGTGCGACCCCACAGATGGCAGCCCACCAGGCTCCTCTGTCCCTGGGATTCTCCAGGCAAGAACACTGGAGTGGGTTGCCATTTCCTTCTCCAACGCAAGCATGCATGCTAGGTCACTTCAGTCCAACTCTGTGCTACCCCATGGACGGCAGCCCAGTAGGTTTCTCTGTCCACAGGATTCTTTAGGCAAGAATACCGGAGTGGGTTGCCACTTCCTTCTCCTGTATGTAATATACTTAGATATTTTAAAGTATACATTGTTTAAAAAGCACAGTGATGTTATTTATATAATGCCTTTGAGAGAATACACTTCCTATTTTATTTGGAAGAATTTTCTATACACAATAAAGTTTAAATACTTCATATCAGGTCACAGACATGCCTCTAAGTTAAGATTTGTGCTTTTATGCCAAATGTAACACATGAAACATAAACATATCCAGTAAATAAGAAGCAGCACTACATTTTAGAACAATTAGAGTAATTTTCCTAGTCTGTTTCTGAATACCGCAGGGCATTTTGTGTTTTCCATTGATAATACAGAAAACAATGACATGTATATCATTCATATGTATGGAATTAGCTTCAGATAACAGCAATGTTTAAGTAATAAAATACGTTATTTGAATCTGTGACAGAAAGGAAGTTACAAGTTTTTAATTGTTCCCTTTCTTCTTAAATCTTTTTAGTGAGTTTTTCATATTTTTCATTATAATAAGCCATGTTGTAAGAATATGTATTTTAGATATGATTACATTTAAAAAAAAAGAACTTCGTTAATTCAAGAGATCATTATGACTGTGACTAGCATCTTATTACAATGTTAAAACTAAGGGAATTTGAAGTTCACGAAGTAATTTAATTCTGCTTTTACAGATGAGAAATGGAGCTGTCATTTTTAATACAAATATTGAGAATTAATTATGTGCTAGGTATGCCCTTCTGGTGATGAAATATTATCGTTGACTTCCCTTTATGGGCAATTACATTTTACTGGAGAGAAAACAACAACAACAAAATGTAAGTTCAGCAAGACAGTTCATTTCAGTCGCTCAGGTGTCTCCGAATCTTTGGGAAACCATGGACTGCAGCACGCAAGGCTTCCCTGTCCATTGCCAACTCCCAGAGCTTGCTCAAATTCACATCCATTGAGTCAGTGATGCCATCCGACAATCTCATCCACTGTCATCCCTTCTCCTCTCACCTTCAATCTTTCCCAGCATCAGGGTCTTTTCCAAGGAGTCAGTTCTTCACATCAAGTGGCCAAAGTATTGGAGCTTCAGCTTCAGCATCATTCCTAGCAATGAATATTCAGGACTGATTTCCTTTAGGATTGACTGGTTTGATCTCCTTGTTGTCCAAGGGACTCTCAAGAGTCTTCTCCAACACCACAGTTCAAACGTATCAATTCTCTCATGACCAGCTTTCTTTATAGTTCAACTTTCACATCCATATATGACCATTGGAAAAACCATAGGTTTGACTAGACTGACTTTTGTTGGCAAGATAATGTCTCTGCTTTTAATATGCTGTCTAGGTTGGTCATAGCTTTTCTTCCAAGGAGCAAGTGCCTTTTAATTTCATGGCTGCAGTCATCATCTGCAGTAATTTTAGAGCCCCCCAAAATAAAGTATATCACCATTTCCATTGTTTCCCCAACTATTTGCCATGAAGTGATGGGGCTGATGCCATGATCTCAGTGTTTTGAATGCTGAATGTTAGCAATACAGTGCATGGTAATAAGTGCTATTATATATGGAAGACCAGGTTGCTGCAGTACATAATAAGCAATAAAGGGAGCTAAAAAAATACAGCAAACTCATGAATGTAGCAAATAAAGAAGCAGACTCACAGATATAGAGAACAAACTAGTGGCTACACATGTGGAGGGGGAGGGGTGATATAGGAATGGGGTGTGAGAAGTACAAACAATTGGATGTAACATAGGCTTAAGGATGAACTGTACAACATGGGAGATATAGCCAATATTTTGAATTAATGGTAAATGGAAAGTAACATTTAAAAACGTATTTCAAAAGTTAAAAATAAAAGGAAAAGCAGCTCACTTAAGCTGAGAGGGAGAGAAAAGGACTAGTGAGACTTCCTCCTAAACAGATTTTCTTAAAAAGTAAAGTTAGTACAAGAGAACGCATTGGTCATAGCAGACAGCCTCTTCCAAAAACATAAGAGACGACTCTACACATGGACATCACCAGATGGTCAATAGTGAAATCATACTGATTATATTCTTTGCAGCCAAAAGTGGAGAAGCTCTGTGCAGTCAGAAAAAACAAGAATGGGGCTGACTGTGGCTCAGATCATGAACTCCTTATTTCCAAGTTCAGACTTAAATTGAAGAAATTAGGGAAAACCACTAGGCTATTCAGGTATAGTTTATATCAAATCTCTTATGATTGCACAGTGAAAGTGACAAATAGATTCAAGGAAATAGATCTGACAGAGTGCCTGAAGAACTGTGGACAGAGGTTCATAACATCGTACAGAAGACTGTGACCAAAACCTTTCCCAAGAAAAAGAAATGCAACAAGGCAAAATGGCTGTCTGTGGAGGCCTTGCAAATACTGAGAAAAGAAGAGAAGCAAAAGACAAAGGAGAAAAGGAAAGATATACCCATCTGAATACGGATTTCTAAAGAATAACAAGGAGACATATGAAAGCCTTCTTAAGGGAATGATGAAAAGAAATAGAGGAAAACAATAGAATGAGAAAGAACAGAGATCTCTTCCAGTAGATTAGAGATACCAAGGAAAATTTCATTCAAGTACGGGCACAATCAAGAACAGAAACGGTATGGACCAAACGGAAGCAGAAGGTATTAAGAAGAGGTGGGAAGAATACGTAGAAAACCCGTGCAAAAATGCCTTAGCAACCCAGATAACTACGATGATGTGATTACTCACCTAGAGCTATACTTCCTGGAGTGTGAAGTCAAGTGAGTCTTATTGAAAATTACTACAAACAAAGCTAGTGAAGGTGATGGAATTCCAGCTGAGCTATTTCAAATCCTAAAAGATGATGCTGTTGAAGTTCTGCACACAATATGCCAGCAAATTTGAAAATCTCAGCAGTGGCCACAGGACAGGAAAATGTCAATTTTATTTCCAGTCCCCCAAAAAGGCAATGCTAGCTAGGTAATGTTCAAAATCCTTTAAATGCAGTTTCAAAAGTATGTGAACCAAGAATTCCCAGCTCTATCAACTAGATTTAGAATTGGCAGAAACAAAAGATCAAATTGTCAACATCTGTTGGATCATAGAAAAAGAAAGGCATTCCAGAAAAACATCTACTTCTGCTTCACTGAGTATGTTAAAGCTTTTGACTGTGTGGATCACAACAAACTGTGGGAAATTAACTTGTATGCAGGTCAAGAAGCAAGTTAGAACTAGACATGGAACAACAGACTGGTTCCAATTTGGGAAAGGACTATGTCAAGGGTGTATATTGTCACTTTGCTTATTTAGCTTATATGCAGACTATATCAGATGAAATACCAGGCTGGATGAAGAACAAGCTGGGATCAAGATTGCTGGGAGAAATATCAATAACCTCAGATATGCAGATGACACCACCTTCATGGCAGAAAGTGAAGAGAAACTGAAGAGGTGAAAGAGGAGCATGAAAGCGCTGGCTTAAATCTCAACATTAAAAAAAAATTAAGATTGTGACATCCAGTTCCCTCAGTTCACAGCAAATAGGGAAACAATGAAAATAGTGACAAACTTTATTTTCCTGAGGTCCAAAATCACTGCAGATGGTGACTATAGCAATGAAATTAAAAGATGCTAGCTCCATGAAAGAAAAGTTATAACAAACCTAGAGAGCTTATTATTAACCAGAGACATCACTTTGCCAATAGTCAAAGTCCAATAGTCAAAGCTATGGTTTTTCCAGTAGTCATCTGCTGATGTTAGAGTTGGACCTAAAGAAAGCTGAGAGCCAAAGAATTAAAGCTTTTGAATTGTGGCGCTAGAGAAGATTCCTGAGAATCCCTTGGATAGCAAGAAGATCAAACTAATCAATCCTAAAGAAAATAAACCCTGAATTTTCACTGGAAGGACTGAATCTAAAGCTGAAGCTCCATTACTCTGGCCACCTGATGCAAAAAGCCAACACACCGGGAAAGACCCTCATGTTCAGTAAGACTGAGGGCAGAAAGAGAAGGGGATAACAGAGGATGAGATGGTTGGATGACATCATCAACACAATGGACATGAGTTTCAGCAAACTCTGTGAGATAGTGATGGCCAGTGAAGCCTGGCAAGCTGCAATCCCTGGGATCTCAAAAAGTCAGACGACTTAGTGACTGAATAACCAGGGCCTGTATCATATGACTTAGATATTCATAAGCATAATGGTGTGCATAATTTCTTCTTGAACCTTTCTTATTTTCCTTTTCATTCTTGTCACACACACTGTCTTATTCTCTAGGATTTATGAGTCAAAATCTGAGTATGTAGCCTCCATGAAATTTCCCAGGGCTAATTTAAGTAAACTCGTGTTATCTTTTAACGCTTTTCTCTCTCATCTCAAATTGGTAAATGAGTGTTGTTACTTTCAGACACTATACTAGACGTATCATATCTTATTTTATGTATTCTACCTGATCATTCTATGAAATTGATAGTGACAGAATCCCCATTTTACAGAGGGAAAAATTTAGGAATAGACTGATGGTCACATGTTCATTCAGCCTGAAAGCATTGGAATTAGTACTCTGAAACAGTCTTTACTAATAAAGCACACTTTGGAGATATTGTGGATTTGGTTCCAGACCCCTGTGATAAAGTGAATAGTGCAATAAAGCTAGTCATATGAATTTTTTGCCTTCCCAGTGCATACAAAAGTTACAGAGGCTGAGATGGCTGGATGGCATTACTGACTTGATGGACGTGACTTTGAGTGAACTCCAGGAGTTGGTGATAGACAGGGAGGCCTGGTATGCTGTGATTCATGGGGTCGCAAAGAGTCGGACACAAGTGAGCAACTGAACTGACCGACTGATTATTAAGTGTGAAATAGCATTATGTCTAAAAATATACATACCTTAATTAAAAAATACTTTATAGTTTAAAAATGCTAACCATCATATGAGGCTTCAGGGAGTCATAATCATCTTGGAATAGTTACAATGAAGATCATTGCTCACAGATCACTATAACAACTTTAATCATAATTAAAAAAGTGAAATATTACAATTACCAAAATATGACACAGAGACCTGTAGTGAGCAAATGTTTTTGGAAAAACAGGCCCCAGTAAATTTGCTCAATTCAGGATTACCTTAAAACTTCAATTTGTAAAAATGCTATATCTCTGAAGGGCAATAAAACAATAAAATGAGGTATCCCTGTATACATTTGGCCAGTATATCTATGATATTATTATATCACAGATTGAATGTTATTATATCACAGATTGTACTTTTAGGGAAAGAACTAAAATATATACGCAATTTACTCACAAACAAACATTACTAAAATAGTTGACTTTTACCTATAGAGGTAAAATCCTACACTAAGCCTCAAACCTCAGATGACTTTTGTCACCAAGATCTTACCCACGCCCACCACTTACTTTCAATCTGCTCCCTAAGACTTATGCTTAAGAATATTTATATAATTTCTAGTGTCTGTTCTATGAGTATATTCTTCATGTTCTTAATTGAGATTATGGTTAAAATGTAAAAAAAAAGGCTGTGAATAGATGAGGAGACCTACCGTCCGGGGGTTGGGAAGATCCTCTGGAGAAGGAAATGGCTATCCACTCCAGTATTCTTGCCTGGAGAATTCCATGGACAGAAGAGCCTGGCAGGCTACAGTCCATGGGGTCACAAAGACTTGGTCACCGCTGAGCGACCAACACTTTCACTTTCACCATCCACTTGTGTACTGTTGGAGAAAGAACAAATCTGTAAGTCCCTTTAACTGAATCAAAGAGATTGTTCCTTCATAGAGTCAGGGAAGAAACTGAGGATGTTGACATTCCTGTCATTGAAATATACAATGGATACAAATGATTTTCAGTTGCCTATGGCATTTTGCCTGTATTGTTAGAATTCTACTGGTTAATAACAAGAATAGAGACAAGTAGAAATCATTTGAAGACAAATAGAATGAATGTTAACCACTGTTCCTACTGACAGCTCAAGAAAAACCTGAGGTTGGTGATTTTGGCTTAGCTGTTGCTTATCTATAATGACTGGTACATTTCCATTTTAAATCTGTAGACATTATGCTAGAAACTGTGTTCAAGTACAAGAGAAGCTCTGCCTAGTAATTTCTGATGGCTGGTGTGGAAAACGACTCAGTAATGCCTCGTGACCCGTAGAGTCACTTTGGTTTGTTTTTCAACCTCCTCCTCTCACAAGGTCAAAATGTGTGTCATTTATGAAGCCGGTATCTTCCCAGCTGAGTGCTTAAAATGTGCAGCCTTGAACTATATCATTATATATGATAGTCATTCTAAGCCTATCAAAACGTGTTCCTGGAATGGACATCCCATTCTGGCTGTGTATACAAGATTTGGCCGCTTGTACTGAATAACTTATATTTTCCAGTGTGGACACAGGCAGGAGCTAAATCCTTATCTAAATTCACTCTACCAGAAATGTACTTTTAGAGAGGAAATGGGCCTTAGTTATAATCTAGTGTGACACATTCAGCCTGCAGAAGAGGAAAGCAATGCCTAGAGGTGATAAGTAATCTTAAAGTTCGATCATGAGCTAATGACAGAGAAAGTACTAGAACACTATCTCCCATTTTCCAGCATGAAGTTCTTCTGATTAATCATCATTCTTATATAGAGCACAGCAGTTGTCAAGGCACTCCCATGTTGTCACAAGTTACTGAAGGCTCAGCTGATTTACACACTTTATAGGCCTCCAAGGGTCTTGCCTCTTTGCACTGACCTGTGACTCCTACATCCTGGCCACATGACATATTTGATACTTGCTGTGGGATTGAATAATGTCTCCTTGGCTATATCTGTAGCAACAATCTGTGCTCCAGATACAAGCTCAGCTAGTCAGTTTATTGCATTTGAGACCCTGGGATTCTAGAAAAAGCTCCTGCAAAGCTTGACATCACAGCTACCACTTCCCACTTAGCCTCTGTCACCAAAGAGTTTAGAATAACCTTAACTAGCACCAATGCATAGAATCAGCTTTGAATCTGTGAACACATGGGCTGTCAGGAATACACTGTGGCATCAGACAAGTCTGTGGCCAATAACCGTTCCACTTCCCTTCTGGTGCCTTGATATCTTCTTTTAGCAAATGAGAATGGCTCCCGCCCCCAGCCAGGCCCAGCCTTTGTGTTCCAAGCATATGTTTGAGGAGCTCAAAGTCTTCTTCCCCCTGCTGCTTATCTGAGATCCCTCATCCAGCGCATCATTGCCTGGAAATGCCGTGCAGAGTAATTTCTATATAAATATCTGCGAATCATTACATTAGTGAAGGCAGAGGAAGTCAGCCCAAGGAATGAAAACAGTAGCTGTAATAGTAGTGGCCAAAATCAGCACAATAATCACCAAATGTTTGACAGAAAGTATATGCGGTAAAATAGATTCCTTATAAAAAGCTACGAATTGTCAGAAGGCAAACTGATGTGGCAAACCCAGGGGACCAGTGAGGATTACGTTCAACTACATACTAAGTCAGGTTAGCAGTGGCCTAAACACACAAGATTTTATTATCTCCCTTTATATGGTCAGATGTAAGCAATCCAGGACTTCTGTGAGTTTCACAAAGTTATAAGAAATCCAGTTAATTGCTACTTTCGCCATTCCTGCCATGATTATTTTCCAGAAAGTACAATATAGCTGCTGAGCCTCTAGCCACTGCACCTACATTCTAGATAGGAGGGAGGATGAAGGACAGAGAATGTTACACAGTATTTTTACTGATGATTAGTTTTGTCACTAAATGCTCTGTGAGAGCACAGAGGACAAGAAGTGGGAGAAAGAACAGAAGTCAGAGGAGAGGCAAAGATGTGATTCCCGTTACATAGTCTATTATGCAATTACAGAATAGGAGGCCTAACAGTAACCCTAACCCTAATCTTCAGGATCCAGAGAGGCTGAGTAGGGACAGGGAGTTCTATTCCCAGCTCGACCCAAGAGCTGAGCCCTGAGCAGCCTGGAGGCTGGGCCCCGTCCCTTTACATGTAGATGTCCATGGACCTGCCACCCAGGGAGCTCTCTGCTCTCTGTTTGCGGAGATGCTTTGCTGTTCCTTTGTATTGGTCTTTCTAGTTTTTTTTCTTCCTAATTTCTGTGATTTCCAACCCACAGAAAATGACCATGATGGTTTCCTTTAATTACACACACACAAAATCAGTCTGGTGAGACTTCAAACTGCCATATAGTTTACTAATAGCTGAAAGTTCTAATGAGATTATAGCAGCAGAATCTGCCCTACCATCTAAAACTTCTCTGATAGCAAGCATGGACAGGAAGCATCACAAGGCCAGCCTATGGCAGTTTCAGCAGAGAGAGGCAGGAACTCCTTTCTGAGGGGGGAAAAATCTATAGTAAACACAGAGACCTGCCAACATAGAAGCTGCCCAGTCTATTGTTTTATTGAAAGAGTTTGTCCTGGAATCATGCAGGTTCAATTTCAGTGGGTAACTATTTCAGTGGGTAACTATAGCAATTTCTGTAAGTTTTATTTTCAAGAATAAAATAAATAGCAGATGTATATTCATGACTGAGACACAAAGCTCCTAGAGGGTATAATCTCTAAACATGAAATACATTTCCTCATACACTTATTGTTTCCCACACAGGCAGAAAGTTCTCAGTCGTAAATACTCCATCATTACAGACATTAGCTGGCCTGACAGAGTATGCAAGGCTGGAGACAAAGGTAAGAGGCATGCAGAGGTGAGCAATAGCTTAATTTTGACTTAACAAGGAAACCAAGATCAAACCTCACTTACTTGGTGGGGAAAGTTTCCAGAATTTTGCTGTAGGCCCTTGGTACTACAGTAAGTCCTCTACATATGAGCAAGTTCCACTCTGAGAGTGGATTCCTAAGTCTGATTTGTTTGTAAGTCCAACAAAGTTAACCCAGGAACCCAACTAATACATTTGGCTGTATAGAACTGTACTGTAATATGTTTGTAATACTTTTCACACACATAATGCATACAAAATAAACAAGCACAAAAATAAAGAAAACATTTTTAATTCTACAGTACAGAACTTTGACAAGTACAGTAGTAAAAGCGATATCATTGTTGTTCTTTTGCTTGTTCCCAAGTACTCTGGCCTGGAAAATCCCATGGATGGAGGAGCCTGGTGGGCTGCAGTCCATGGGGTCGCTAAGAGTCAGATACAACTGAGCGACTTCACTTTCACTTTTCACTTTCCTGTATTGGAGAAGGAAATGGCAACCCACTCCAGTGTGCTTGCCTGGAGAATCCCAGGGATCAGGGAGCCTGGTGGGCTGCCATCTATGGGGTTGCACAGAGTCGGACACGACTGAAGTGACTTAGCAGGAACATCCTGGACTTGAAATAAAGACACTGTACTTTATACAGTATAGAATTCCACACTGTATTCCATACAATACTGTACAGTAAAGTATGCAAAAGCACAACCACTTGTAAAAGACACATGATATTGGCATGCGCATGAATGTGATTGGACATCTGAATGCAGGATAGCAACTTTGAGAGTTACCAACTTGAAGGTTTGTATATAGGGGACTCATCATATTTACTCATCAGAGTATGACCTTAGTGAGTGTTTTCAAACACTTATTTCCAGCCGGGCTTCATCAGGCTTGCTGGTGGTGTTTTTGAAAAGATTCCTAAATACCTACTAAATACAAATAGGTAGTAGGGAGATCAAATACCAGGTGATTCTATTTTTAAATCTGTAAATATTAGGAGGAAAATGTAACTTAAAGAACAAAAGAATGTAGACAGCAAATATCTAAGAGAGCCAATATTCACAATACCGCTAAACACAAATGGCCATCTGAGTGATGTGGCATGATTTGCTCGACATTGCAGCAGGGAATAGAGAGACTGGAATAATAAGTCAGGATATTTTCTTACTTTTATTGTCAGTTTCATCGAATATCTATCTTCTCCTTTATTTTGTCACGGTGTGGGTATATCGTGCCCTTAAAGACTATTTTTATTTGTCAACCAACATATTTATACTATTCCTCATTGATTAATAATCTAATATTTTATGGTATAAACTATAATACAACATGATAATGCATTTATATTTGAGCTGGAAACATCTTTAATAAATAAGGTATATATTTTTGATAATTGTATAAATTATGGAAATTTTCTCTATACCAGAAATAGCAACAAAATATGAAAATAGGACAAACATTTTAACAGGAAAATCTCAGTGAGAAATTACAACTTTTGTAGATAAAAGGGAATATTCAACTTTTCTTTACCAATAATGAATATAATAAATTAAAACTTAAAGGAGTCTTTGAAGTACATACCAGTATCCTAGTCTTTTCCCTTTCTAAAGCTAACTCTGTGCTTTTGATTGCAGAGGAGAGACAGTGCTTTGGATGTATTATTCAGTAAACAAGTTTTACTGAATTCCTTTAATGAGTTAGACATTGTACTATATACTGAATGCCCAATTTAGTTGGACACAGTTTATTTCAATAAACGAAAAAAAAAATATATTAGTATATTAGGGTTACAGTGAAGTAGTAAATAAAGTGCTGTATCAATTCAGTTCAGTCACTCATTCAGGTCCAACTCTTTGCGACCCCATGAATTGCAACACACCAGGCCTCCTTGTCCATTACCAACTCCCGGAGTTCACTCAAACTCATGTCCACCGAGTCAGTGATGCCATCCAGCCATCTCATCCTCTGTCATCCCTTCTCTTCCTGCCCCCAATCCCTCCCAGCATCAGATTCTTTTCCAATGAATCAACTCTTGGCATGAGGTGGCCAAAGTACTAGAGTTTCAGCTTTAGCATCATTCCTTTCAAAGAACACCCAGGACTGATCTCCTTTAGTTGGATCTCCTTGCAGTCCAAGGGACTCTCAAGTCTTCTCCAACACCACAGTGCAAAAGCATCAATACTTCGGTGCTCAGCTTTCTTCACAGTCCAACTCTAACATCCATACATGACTACTGGAAAAACTATAGCCTTAACTAAAAAGACCTTTGTTAGCAAAGTAACGTCTCTGCTTTTGAATATGTTATCTAGGTTGGTCATAACTTTCCTTCCAAGGAGTAAGTGTCTTCTAATTGCATGCCTGCAATCACCATCTACAGGGATTTTGGAGCCCCCAAAAATAAAATCTGACACTGTTTCCACTGTTTCCCCATCTATTTCCCATAAAGTGATAGGACCAGATGCCATGATCTTCGTTTTCTGAATGATGAGCTTTAAAGCCAACTTTTTCACTCTCCTCTTTCACTTTCATCAAGAGGCTTTTTAGCTCCTCTTTAATTTCTGCCATAAGAGTGGTGTCATCTGCATATCTGAGGTTGGTATTTTTCCTGGCAATCTTGATTCCAGCTTGTGCTTCTTCCAGCCCAGTGTTTCTCATGATGTACTCTGCATAGAAGTTAAATAAGCTTGGTGACAATATACAGCCTTGACGTACCTCTTTTCCTTTTTGGAACCAGTCTGTTGTTCCATGTCCAGTTCTAACTGTTGCTTCTTTACCTGCATATAGGTTTCTCAAGAGGCAGGTCAGGTGGTCTTGTATTCCCTTCTCTTTCAGAATTTTCCACAGTTTATTGTGATCCATACAGTCAAAGGATTGGCATAGTCAATAAAGCAGAAATAGATGTTTTTCTGGAACTCTCTTGCTTTTTTGATGATCCAGAAGATGTTGGCAAGTTGATCTCTGGTTCCTCTGCCTTTTCTAAAACCAGCTTGAACATCTGGAAGTTCATGGTTCATGTATTGCTGAAGCCTGGCTTGGAGAATTTTGAGCATTACTTTACTAGCGTGTGAGATGAGTACAAAGTGCTGTATAGGCAGCAGAGGAAAAAAAAAAAGGAAAAAGAAAAACAACAACTTTGCCTGAATACAATTAGAAAAAGCAATCAAAGAATTGGAATGTGGTTTGAAAATTCAGTAGATGTTGATCAAATAGAGAAGACAGCAAGAGTATATAAAAAGATATGCATTGATGAAGGTATCAGATACATGTAGGTATATGTGGACATGGGCTACCCTGGTGGCTCAGTTGATAAAAATCTGCCTGCAAGGCAGAAGACCTGGGTTCGATCCCTGGACCAGGAAGATCCCCTGGAGGAAGGCATGACAATCCACTCCAGTATTCTTGCCTAGAGAATCCCTATGGACAGAGGAGCCTGGTGGGCTGCAGTCCATGGGGTCGCAAAAGAACCGTAGGATCTTTGTGACTGAGCGATGAAGCACAGCACAGCATATGTGAACAAATATATACATCCTATGTTTATGATGCAAAAGGACAAGGAAGCCTGGCATGTTGCAGTCCTTGGGTTGCAAAGAGTCTGACATGACTTGGCAACTGAACAACAGCCACAACTTGCATGAACATGGCATACTTAAGAAATGGACTATGAGTTTGTTTTTTGACAGGATTCTAAGCTGCAAGGGATACCTCTACTTTTGGATGAATTTACAAGGATAGAAATGATCCTCCTGACTGAAAAATATATAACCAAAATAAATGAAGAAAAAAATAGTTCTTAAGGCACTAAATATAAAACAAAGAAAGGAACACTGATGCCTGAGAGACATAAAACATGTTTTGAGACCCATGATTGCCCCAGTTTGCAATATGCAACCCCAGATCCCCATGAAGGAAACATCAACCCAAGCAGAGCCTCTTTGGCTCCACGAATAGAAAGATGGGGCTGAGAGTCTGATGAGACCAAAGAGGCTGGTCAGAACAGAACACTATAGAAAAGAGAGCTTCATACATAGAGAAACCTGAGATCTTCAGAGTTCTTTTTGAGGAGACAGCACAGCCCTGATCACCGCATGCATGTGAAGAAACTGAGACTGAGGGAAAAAAACAAACCTTCAATGTCACAATTTCTAGCACTGACACAAAATTGGGGAAGAGCTATTCCTTTAATTGGAGTGAAGAATCTCATAATTCTCAGGGCAGTGTATAATCAAAATGATATTACTTACAGAACAGGAAAAATTAGCCCTAGATGAAAACTAATAAAAATGAAAAGCAAGATGTAGAAAGATCAAACTCTTTCCAAGTAATTTGACTGAATCTCAAGACAAAGGAATATGTATATTCCTGAATATTAGCAATACAAAAATTTCCAGCACACAAGTAAAATCAAAACTAGTAGCATCCAATCAAAAATCAGAAGGCATGCAAAGAAGTAAACTATCATTTATAATGAAGAGAAAGTCAAGTCTATTGATACAGACCAAAATTTATGTAGATGATAGGATTAGTAGACAAACACATTAGCTCTGTTATTGTAACTCTTTCAACTGTTTTAGAAGTTAGAGGAAAGATTAGATATGCTAAGTTGCAACATAAAAGATATAAAATTTTCTACATCTGGAATGAAAAATATATTGTATAAAATTTACAGTCAAATAGACATGACAGCAGGAATGATTAGTGATCTTAAAAACATATCAGTAGGTGAATAATCAAGATGGCGGAGGAATAGGAGGGGAAGAACACTTTCTCCCTCACTACTTCATCAAAAGAACATTTCAAAACTGAGTAAATTCCACAGAACAACTTCTGACTGCTGGCAGAGGACATCAGGCATCCAGCAAAGAGGATCATCGGCTTCAAAACCAGGTAGGAATTAATACATACGACGAAGACAGAGACAAAGGAGGTAGAGGAGGAAGCCCCATCCGGGAAGGGAATCCCGTCCTGGGAAGAGACTCTTAAAAGATAGGTTCCCTAAAATAGGGAGCATTCTCACAGCTGTGTATGGGGCGAGCCCTGGAAGCACAGAGGGCAACATAACAGGAAGCAAGAATAAATAAATAAATAATTAAAACCAACAGATTACGAATTCAACAGTATAACCCCCAGCAGATAAGCAGAGCAAATGCCTGCGTCCAACAGCAGTGGGGGTTGGGCAGGGAGGAGCGCGCCCGCGACAGAGCCTTCTAAGAATTGGGCCGCGGGAGACATAGGCTGCAGGGCTTATCTCGAGAATCGGGGCGTAACCGGGCCAGAATCGGGTCCGCGCGTGGCTAGAAAGAACTATCTTGGTCTAGCAAACCAGACTGTGGGATAGCCAACACGCGGAACGCTCGAACATAAGGACAGATCAGCAATAGCCGGCTGCAGACCATCCCCCTCCGGCGACAGGCTGCCAGAGCCTTAAGTGCTGGAAGGGGGAAATCGCAGCTCAAGAGTGGCATTACCTACTAAATTGCAAACTGATTTCTTTGCTATTGAAACTGCTGGGGGCTCTGAACAGTCATCATCTGCCTGAGAAAGAGCCCCAGCGGAACTCCCAGAAAATTGAGCGACCCGGAAGCCCAGAAGTCGCAATAGCGCACGCCAAACTCCAAGCCACTCGGACCTGGGAAGGGAACAAAGCCCCTGTTCAACCAAATTCAAGTCTCAGAGGGCTTCCTGAGTGCCAATCCTGAGCGCCAAAGACCAGGGAAGTGCATGAAGCATAGGGCAGGCCCCACAAGGTTATCCCAAGGAGCAAGAAGGGGCGAGCTCAGTGCAGAGTCCACCACCACCCTCCCTGTGTCAAGACGGAAATCAGACACGGAAGAGACCAGCAAACAGAGGAAGTCAAACAGAGGGAATTGCCTTGGTAGTGACCCCACACAGTCTACAACGACAGAGAAAGCGCCAGATATACCGATACTACTTTTATGATCAATTTTTTTTGGGGGTGGGGGTGGGGGATGATGTGGAAGCGTGATTTTTTTTTAAGAATTTTTTTTCTTTCTTTAAATTTTTTTTCTTTTTAAAATTTGTTTTCTCTTCTTTTCTTTTTCGTTTTTTTTTCTAGACTTGCTTAAACTTTTAAGTCTTCTATATTTCTATTTATTATCTTTATAACCTATTATTACTTTACAAAAAAAAAAAACTCTATCTTTAAAGCAAACGCTGTATATAGTCCTATTGGTGGTGGAAGTTGTCTTTTAATAAATCTGGAATCTTTTATTTTATTCTATTTTTATTATTTTTTCTCAATTTTTTTAAATTTTTCTCTCCTTCTTTTTCTTATCTTTAATATTTTATCTTTGAAAATCCAATCTCTACTCCAGATTTTTAATCTCAACATTTTGGTATTTGTTGCCAATTTTGTACTTTTAAATACCTAATCTTCAGTACCCAATTTTACATGAGTGCGAGACTACTGGCTTGACCACTCTCTCCCCCTTTGGAATCTCTCTTTTCTCCACCAGGTGGCTTTTGTCTCATCCCTCCCCCCTCCTCTTCTCTACCCAACTCTATGAATCTCTGTGTGCTCCCGAAGGTGGAGAATTCTCAGGGAACTGGTCACTGGCCAGATCTGTATCCCTCCTTTGCATCTCCCTCTTTCATCCTCCTGACCACCTCTATCTAATTCCTCCCTCTCCTCTTCCATGTATAACTCTGTGACCACCTCTGAGAGGTCCAGACTTTGGAGCGCACACAAGAAAGTGGTTACGGGCTAGTTTTCTTTTTCCTCTTTTGATTCCACCTCATCCCATTCCACTCACCTCTAACTACCCCCTCCCTCTTCTCTCCTCCAAGTAACTCAGCGATCCTCTAGGGACGACCCTCACAGTGGAGAAACCTATCATCATTAACCCAGATGTTTTAAAAATAGTGCTCAATAGATGGAGAAATCATGAGGCTATTGTAAAAATAAATCTGAAAACCAGAATCAGGAGGCATAAGTCCAAATCCTGAGATCATCAAAGAATTCCTGAATACAGGGAACATTATCCAATAAGAGCTCATCAAACGCCTTCATACCTATACTGAAACTGAGCACCACCCAAAGGCCAACAAGCTCCACAGCAAGACATACCATGCAAATTCTCCAGCAACACAAGAACAAGCCCCTGAGCTTCAATATACAGGCAGCTCAAAATACTCCAAAATCATTGAGGTCCCATAACCCATTACTTGACACTTCATAGCACTCCAGAGAGAGGAAACCAAACTCCACCCACCAGAGCCTCAACACAAGCCTCTCTAATCAAGAAACTTTGACAAGCCACTGATATAACCCCAAACACAGAGAGGAAGCTCTATAATAAAGAGAATTCCACAAATTCCCAGAATATAGAAAAGCCACCAAAAACGCAGCAACATAACCAGGATGAAGAGACAGAGGAATACCCAGCAGGTAAAGGAACAGGAGACATGCCCACCAAACCAAACAAAAGAGGAAGAGATAGGGAATCTACCTGAGAAAGAATTCTGAATACTGATAGTGAAAATGATCCAAAATCTTGAAATCAAAATGGAATCACAGATAAATAGCCTGGGGTTAAGGATTGAGAAGATGCAAGAAAGGTTTAACAAGGACCTAGAAGAAATAAAAAGAGTCAACGTATAATGAATAATGTAATAAATGAGATCAGAAACACTCTGGAGGCTACAAATAGTAGAATATCGGAGGCAGAAGATAGGATTAGTGAAATAGAAAATAAAATAGTAGAAATAAATAAATCAGCGAGGGAAAAAGAAAGACGAATTAAAAGAAATGAGGACAACCTCAGAGACCTCCAAGACAATATGAAACGCTCCAACATTCTAATTATAGGAGTCCCAGAAGAAGAAGACAAAAAGAAAGACCATGAGAAAATACTTGAGGAGATAATAGTTGAAAACTTCCCTAAAATAGGGAAGGAAATAATCACTCAAGTCCAAGAAACCCAGAGAGTGCCAAACAGGATAAACCCAAAGCGGAACACCCCAAGACATATACTAATCAAACTAACAAAGACCAAACACAAAGAACAAATATTAAAAGCAACAAGGAAAAACAACAAATAACACACAAGGGGATCCCCATAAGAATAACTGCAGATCTTTCAATAGAAACTCTTCAGGCTAGGAGGGAATGGCAAGACATACTTAAAGTGATGAAAGATAATAACATTCAACCAAGACTACTGTACCCAGCAAGAATCTCATTCAAATATGAAGGAGAAATCAAAAGCTTTACAGACAAGCAAAAGCTGAGAGAATTCAGCACCACCAAACCAGCTCTCCAACAAATACTAAAGGATAGACTTTAGAAAGGAAACACAAAAAGGACGTATAAACCTGAACCCAAAACATTAAAGTAAATGGCAACAGGTGCATACTTATCAATAATTACCTTAAATGTAAATGGATTGAATGCACCAACCAAAAGACAAAGACTGGCTGAATGGATACAAAAACAAGATCCCTATATATGCTGCTTACAAGAGACCCACCTCAAAACAACGGACACATACAGACTGAAAGAGAAGGGCTGGAAAAAGATATTCCATGCAAATAAAAACCAAAAGAAAGCAGGAGTAGCAATACTCATATCAGATAAAATAGACTTTAAAACAAAGGCTGTGAAAAGGGACAAAGAAGGCCACTACATAATGATTAAAGGATCAATCCAAGAAGAAGATATAACAATTATAAATATATATGCACCCAACATAGGAGCACCGCAATATGTAAGAAAATTGCTAACAAGCATGAAAGGAGAAATTAATAATAACACAATAATAGTGGGAGACTTTAATACCCCACTCACACCTATGGACAGGTCAACTAAACAGAAAACTAACAAAGAAAAGCAAACTTTAAACAATACAATAGACTAGTTAGACCTAATTGATATCTATAGGACATTTCACCCCAAAACAATGAATTTCACCTTTTTCTCAAGTGCACACGGAACCTTTTCAGGATAGATCACATCCTGGGTCATAAATCTAACCTTGATAAATTCAAAAAAATTGAAATTATTCCAAGCATCTTCTCTGACCATAATGCACTAAGGTTAGATCTCAATTATAGGAGAAAAGCTATTAAAAATTCCAACATTTGGAGGCTGAACAACACCCTTCTGAATAATCAACAAATCACAGAAGAAATGAAAAAGAAATCAAATTATGCATCGAAACAAATGAAAATGAAAACACAACTACACAGAACCTATGGGACACTATAAAAGCAGTGCTAAGAGGAAAGTTCATAGCAATACAGGCATACCTCAAGAAACAAGAAAGAAGCCAAATAAATAACCTAACTCTACACCTAAAGCAACTAGAAAAGGAAGAAATAGAGAACCCCAGAGTTAGTAGAAGGAAAAAAATCCTAAAAATTAGGGCAGAAATAAATGCAAAAGAAACAAAAGAGACCATAGCAAAAATCAACAAAGCAAAAAGCTGGTTCTTGGAAAGGACAAATAAAATTGACAAACCATTACCCAGACTCATCAAGAAACAAAGAGAAAAAAATCAAATCAATAAAATTAGAAATGAAAATGGAGAGATCACGACAGACAACACAGAAATACAAAGAATCATAAGAGACTACTATCAGCAATTATATGCCAATAAAATGGACAACTTGGAAGAAATGGACAAATTCTTAGAAAAGTACAGCTTTCCAAAACTGAACCAGGAAGAAATAGAAAATCTTAACAGACCCATCACAAGCATGGAAATTGAAACTGTAATCAGAAATCTTCCAGCAAACAAAAGCCCAGGTCCAGATGGCTTCACTGCTGAATTCTACCAAAAATTTCGAGAAGAGCTAACACCTATCTTACTGAAACTATTCCAGAAAATTGCAGAGGAAGGTAAACTGCCAAACTCATTCTATGAGGCCACCATCACCCTAATACCAAAACCTGACAAAGACACCAGAAAAAAAAAGAAAACTACAGGCCAATATCACTGATGAACATAGATGCAAAAATCCTTAACAAAATCCTAGCAATCAGAACCCAGCAATACATTAAAAGATCATACACCATGACCAAGTGGGCTTTATCCCAAGGATGCAAGGACTCTTCAGTATCCGCAAGTCAATCAATGTAATTCATCACATTAACAAAATGAAAAATAAAAATCATATGATTATTTCAATAGATGCAGAAAAAGCCTTTGACAAAATTCAACATCCATTTATGATAAAAACGCTCCAGAAAGCAGGAATAGAAGGAACATACCTCAACATAATAAAAGCTATATATGACAAACCCACAGCTAACATTATCCTCAATGGTGAAAAATTGAAACCATTTCCCCTAAAGTCAGGAACTAGACAAGGATGTCCACTCTCACCACTACTTTTCAATATTGTACTGGAAGTTTTGGCCACAGCAATCAGAGCAGAAAAAGAAATAAAAGGAATCCAAATTGGAAAAGAAGTAAAACTCTCACTGTTTGCAGATGACATGATCCTCTATATAGAAAATCCTAAAGACTAGACCAGAAAACTACTAGAGCTAATCAAAGAATATAGTAAAGTTGCAGGATATAAAATCAACACTCAGAAATCCCTTGCATTCCTATACACTAATAATGAGAAAGTAGAAAAAGAAGTCAAGGAAACAATCCCATTCACCATTGCAACAAAAAGAATAAAATACTTAGGAATAAACCTACCTAAAGAAACTAAAGACCTATATATCAAAAACTATAAAACACTGATGAAAGAAATCAAAGAGGACACTAATAGATGGAGAAATATACCATGCTCATGGGTTGGAAGAATCAATATAGTGAAAATGAGTATATTACCCAAAGCAATCTACAGATTCAATGCAATTCCTATCAAGTTACCAGCAGTATTTTTCACAGAACTAGATCAAATAATCTCAAGATTTGTATGGAAATACAAAAAACCTCGAATAGCCAAGGCAATCTTGAGAAAGAAGAATGGAACTGGAGGAATCAACTTGCCTGACTTCAGGCTCTACTACAAAGCCACAGTCATTAAGACTGTATGGTACTGGCACAAAGACAGAAATATAGATCAATGGAACAAAATAGAAAGCCCTGAGATAAACCCACACACCTATGGACACCTTATCTTCAACAAAGGAGGCAAGAATATACAATGGAGTAAAGACAGTCTCTTTAACAGGTGGTGCTGGGAAAACTGGTCAACCACTTGTAAAAGATTGAAACTAGATCTCTTTCTAACACCATACACAAAAATAAACTCAAAATGGATTAAAGATCTAAATGTAAGACCAGAAACTATAAAACTCCTAGAGGAAAACATAGGCAAAACACTCTCTGACATAAATCACAGCAGAATCCTCTATGATCCACCTCCCAATATACTGGAAATAAAAGCAAAAATAAACAAATGGGATCTAATTAAAATTAAAAGCTTCTGCACAACAAAGGAAACTATAAGCAAGGTGAAAAGACAGCCTTCTGAATGGGAGAAAACAATAGCAAATGAAACAACTGACAAACAACTAATCTCAAAGATATACAAGCAACTTATGCAGCTCAACTCCAGAAAAATAAATGAACCAATTAAAAATGGGCCAAAGAACTAAATAGGCATTTCTCCAAAGAAGACATACGGATGGCTAACAAACACATGAAAAGATGCTCAACATCACTTATTATCAGAGAAATGCAAATCAAGACCACAATGAGGTACCATTTCACACCAGTCAGAATGGCTGCGATCCAAAAGTCTACAAGCAATAAATGCTGGAGAGGATGTGGAGAAAAGGGAACCCTCTTACACTGCTGGTGGGAATGCAAACTAGTACAGCCATTATGGAAAACAGTGTGGCGATTCCTTAAAAATTGAAAATAGAACTGCCTTATGACCCAGCGATCCCCTGCTGGGCATACACACTGAGGAAACCAGAATTGAAAGAGACACATGTACCCCAATGTTCATTTGCAGCACTGTTTATAATAGCCAGGACATGGAAGCAACCTAGATGTCCATCAGCAGATGAGTGGATAAGAAAGCTGTGGTACATATACACAATGGAGTACTACTCAGCCCTTAAAAAGAATAAATTCGACTCAGTTTTAATGAGATGGATGAAATTGGAGCTGATTATACAGAGTGAAGTAAGCCAGAAAGAAAAACACCAATACAGTATACTGACACATATATATGGAATTTAGAAGGATAGTAATGAAGACCCTCTATGTGAGACAACAAAAGAGACTCAGAGGTATAGAGTGGACTTTTGGACTCTGAGGGAGAGGGAGAGGGTGGGATGATTTGGGAGAATGGCATTGAAACATGTATACTATCTTGTAAGAATGAAGCACCAGTCTATGTTCAATACAGGATGCAGGACGCATGGGGCTGGTGCACGGGATGATTCAGAGAGAGGATGTGGGGTGGGAGGTGGGAGGGGCTTTGGCATTGGGAGATCGTGTACACCTGTGGCTGATTCATGTCAATGTATGGCAAAACAAATACAGTATTGTAATGTAGAATAAAGTTTAAAAAAAAAACAAAACATATCAGTAGAGCCTTTCCAAAACAAAATGCACAGAGGGTTAAACAAAATAGTAATAAATGGATAGAGCTTTTAGTGATCTGTGAAATGACTTCAACAGCACACATGAAAGGAGGAGGGGGAAATAGAAGATATATTTGAATAAATAATAGCTGAAATTTTTACAGAGTTTAAAAAAATAACACTTTTAAAAGCACTGGTTCAAGAAGCACCATAAATCTAAATCACAAGATATGTGAAGAAAATGATATAGTTTCATAATATTCAGATAGTCTTAAATCAGCAATTTTTTTAACCACTAAAGTAGCCAGAAAAAAAAAAAGACACATTGAATACAAATGGAAAAGATGAGGATGAGGACAATTTTCATATTTATCATTCAAAACAACATGAGCTTGAAAGTGGTACAGCAAGATCTTTTAAGTATAGAAAAGTTAAAAACAAAATAAAATTTTTTAAAAAATTATCAATATAATGGCATTTTTTTCTGCCCAGGAGGAAAAAAAAAAGAATTTTTAAAGATATCCAAAAGCTAAGAGAATTTATCTGCAGCATACTTGCACAACATGAAATGTAAAATGAAAACCTTCAAACAGGAAAAATATCATAGCAAATGTAGTTCTCAGTTCAGTTAAGTTACTCAGTCGTGTCCAACTCTTTGCAACCCCATTTTCTGCAGCATGCCAGGCCTCCCTGTCCATTGCCAACTCCTGGAGCTTGCTCAAACTCATGTCCATTGACTCAGTAATGCCATCCAACCATCTAATCCCCTGTCATCCCCTTCTCCTCCTGCCTTCAGTCTTTCCCAGCATCAGGGTCTTTTCAAATGAGTTAGCTCTTCGCATCAGGTGGCCAAATTATTGGAGTTTCAGCATCAACATCAGTCCTTCCAATGAATATTCAGGACTGATTTCCTTTAGGATGGACTGATTGGATCTCCTTGCAGTCCAAGAGACACTCAGGAGTCTTCTCTAACACCACAGTTCAAAAGCATCAGTTTTCAGCCCCAGCTTTCTTTATAGTCCAACTCTCACATCCATACATGACTACTGGAAAAATCATAGCTTTGACTAGATGAGCCTTTTTGGCAAAGTAATGTCTCTGCTTGTTAATATGCTGTCTAAGTTGGTCATAACTTTTCATCCAAGGAGCAAGCATCTTTTAATTTCGTGGCTGCAGCCACCATCTGCAGTGATTTTGGAGCCCAAAACAATAAAGTTGTCACTGTTTCCACATCTATTTGCCATGAAGTGATGGTACCAGATGCCATGATCTTAGTGTTTGGTTTCTTTTTTTCTTCTGTTTTCCTAATTTATTTATTCTTTAAATTGAATGATAGTTGCTTTATAGAATTTTGTTTTCTGTCAGACATCAACATGAATCAATGTTGAGCTTTACGCCAGCTTTTTCACTCTCCTCTTTCACTTTCATCAAGAGGCTCTCTAGTTCCTCTTCCCTTTCTGCCATAAAGTTGGTATCATCTATATATCTGAGGTTATTAATATTTCTCCCAGCAATCTTGATTCCAGCTTGTGCTTCATCCAGCCTGTCATTTCACATAATGTACTCTGCATCATGTTAAATAAGCAAGGTGACAATATGCAGCCTTTACACACTCCTTTCTCACTTTGGAACCAGTCTGATACTTTATGTCCAGTTCTACGTGTTGCTTGTTGACCTGCATACAGATTTCTCAGGAGTCAGTTAAGGTGGTCTGGTATTCCCATCACTATAAGAACTTTCCACTGCTTGCTGTGTTCCACACAGTCAAAGGCTTTAGAATAGTCAATGAAGCAGAAGTAGATGCTTTTCTGGAATTCTCTTGATTGGTTTTACAGAATTCTACTTAAATAAAAAATTAAGTGGTATTCTTAAAATGTGTATAGTTCATTGCATGTCGTTTATACCTAAATACAGATGCTTTTAAAAAGCAGTATAAAGAAGTGAGTGGAGGTAAACCTAAATGTATAGATTCGAGAATTATTGTGACTAGGCTTTGAATACTGTGGAATTATAACTTTGTTCTTTGTGCCATGTTTTTTCAAACCAAACAGGTGAGTGAGTATGGCTGTAGGCATATTACTTGCTTTACTTGGACCAGGATTGCCTTATATATGTAGTGGCAAGATTGTTTTCAATGAGAACTTCTTCAGTTAAAAAAACAGTTTTGGAAATCATTACCTTGTTAATAGAGGAAAGCATAGCCAGCATTGCCTGAATGTGAGAACGGTGGTGTCTATTCATTTCTCCATTTCTCTTTTTCTTCTTATACTTGCTCTATAACCATTCAGTAACACAGCCAGGAGAAATAAATTCCATGTTCTCTATGCCCCTAAAACACTTTTTACTATTCTTCTAAATGGAATAAATGTTAACTCATGTTTTTGATTATTGTTATTCCTAATATTTGTAAGGGTTCACAAATTCCTGATGTTAAGATGCTAACTCAATTTTGAAATAGTTTTCATTTTATTAACTGTAGAGAGTACATTTGTACTGTAATTGTATCCAATTCTTATCATATAGGGGTTTCCCTGGGAGCTCAGTTGGTAAAGAATCTGCTTGCAGTGCAGGAGACCAAGGTTCGATGCCTGGGTCAGGAAGATGCCCTGGAGAAGGAAATGGCAACCCACTCCAATATTCTTGCCTGGAAAATCCTAGCGATGGGGGAGCCTGGAGGGCTACAGTCCATGGGGGTCACAAGAGTCTATATATCTCATTTGATAAACAAATTCAGCTTGCCCAACTGTATTTTAATATAGTCCTTATTGTCTTTCCTTCAAAGAAACTAACTTGAAATTTTAAACAGTTAATGTATTTTCCAAAGATTATAGAGCCAGAAGAATAAACTAGATTAGAATATGAATCTATGTGTACGTAATTTCTTCTGTCTTCTAAACAGTGTTTGCAAAACTTGGTTGCCTGAGTCATTACTAAGTATATAATTACAACAAGTTTCATGCAATAAGGGTTACATTTTCAAATTAGGGAAAGAAAAAGCTGAATCGTAAGTTGAGTGTTTGTGTATTAAAGACCCAGTTCACTCCCAAAGAAAAAGAAATCTGCTTCTATTTTTTAGCTTGGCATTCCATAAACTTATTTGATGAGTCCTTTATAAAACATCATTTAATACAGCATGGCTTATTAGTTTTCTGCAACACACAGTTTGAGGAACATTGATGCTAGAGCATTTCAGCATATGCTATTTACAAATCACCTATATATAAACAGTAGGAGACAATGTTCCAACTGACAAGATAATTAATATTAATTACTTGTAGATGGCACCCAGAATATTAATTTGAATAAAGACAGTAAAGGACAGGGAGGCCTGGCATGCTGCAGTCCATGGGAACACAAAGATTTGAACGTGACTGAGCGACTGAACAACACCTTTTCAAACATTTGACAAATGCTCCTAATCATTACTTCTTAAACCAGTAGCCGAAAGACTCCGAAGCACAAATAAGGAAATATTTCAAGTAGAAACAAGTGATTAAGAGAGTCAACTTTCACAAAGAAATCAAAACAAGAATGAAGGTATTCTAGAGCATTTAAGATATTTCATGCCCTAGCAATGACTTGAATTGAGATTTTAAAGAAGTGAGGAATTAGAGACAGTAAGTTAAGAAGATACATATTCCATGTTTGAAAAAGGAAAGTTGAATTAGCCGTAACAGGGTTCTGTTTTTAAGATGATAAGATTTAAGGATAGCTATTGACAGAGAAAATGTGTTTAAGAGAGACACAGCAATCAGAGTTGTTAAAGACATATACACACAAAAAAGCAAGTTCTAGCAAGGGTCAAGAATGACTTGAATGTAAACTGCAGGTGAAGTCATATGTGGCTGGGAGATTATACATTAATACACTATTTTTAGAGAACTATTTAGCTATATAAAATAAGAAATTCAATTGTTAGCCAGGCCTTTGGTCCTCAACAAAATTTGATAATTTATCCTAAGTAAATAATTCAAAGGACAGAGATTTTTACATAGACAACTTTGCTACATTGTTATTTATAATAGTGGAACATATATTCTTTGGTTTCCATGTATCTTTTGGATAAGGAGTAGAACACTCAATTCCTCTTTGTACTTTGCTAATGTACAACTTATTAATATTGAGCAATACTAAATAATCAATACTTTAATACTTTAAAAATTTGTGCTCTAGATAAAAATGTAATTATATGCAATTTAAAACTGATTTTTGTTTTTATATCAAAACTAATTTTTGAAGGTGCTAATGCCCTGCATTTAAATGAGATATTTTAACATTTTATTATTATTCTAATTATTATTCTAATGCTGATTCTGACATAAGTCTTTACAGATTTCCTTCTCTGGGGATCTTCCCAATCTGGGGATCAAACCCAGGTCTCCCACATTGCAGACAGACGCTTTGCCCTTTGAGTCACCAGGGAAGCCCATTCTAACAATACAACAGTAATTTTACTAATTTACTCTCATTCTAGGATTCACTTAAAAACACAGCCCTCTGATGTCAGTCAAGATTGTATGATATAGGTATCTGTGTATTCTATATCAGAAAATATGGCATTCCAGCTGCATCTATTCATATACTACTCTGACTGAATTCCTTGGCCTTAAGGTCAGTAATTTTACTTCTTCCATAAGAGCTGTTGCCTTGTATATAAAGTACATTCTCATATTTTGAAATGTGATGTCTTACATCAATATGTTTTGTTTTTACCTGGCCAAAATTACCTATCTTTCCTGACCAAAAATACCTGTCTGTGGTTTTATCAATATGGCATATGGTCCTATTGTTGCTGTGATTGGTGATCTCTCTATGTCTTATCAGTATGTCATAATTAGCAGGGTCATGTGGAGATTTCGTACATAGGGATGAAGGGTGCATTCTGCATTGTTAGTGCTTTTCTTTAGATCACTTGGCTTATTCATCATTTTGAAACATGCAGTTAACCATTCTCACCCACAGGGATTACGGAGTGTCAATATCAATGGTATCTTATCCTCTAGCCCCTTCCCCAACACTAAAAGTCATTACACCTTCACCACGATTTCCAACCTAAGAAGCATTTAGAAATGATCTGTTAAACTTATTTCCATGCCAATATTATTGTGGATCCTAACCAGTTGCTGTTTTATGTTTTTATATAATAAATTTCATTTGAAATAATGTGGTGGCTCAGACAGTAAAGTGTCTGCCTACAATCCAGGAGACCCGGGTTCCATCCCTGGGTCAGGAAGATCCCCTGGAGAAGGCATTGGCAATCCACTGCAGCACTCTTGCCTGGAAAATCCCATGGATGGAGGAGCCTGATAGGCTATAGTCCATGGGGTCGCAAAGAGTCGGACATGAATGAGCGACTTCACTTTAATCTCAAACAATGATATTATGGGCAAAAATTTTAGGTAGAAGAAATCTTTGAGTTATTTTACATCTTAAGTCACACTGTAATAATCACCTACTTTATGTAAATATAATCAAAATAATAATCATTATTTATGGGGAAAAAGTAAAACCGAAAAATATTGTATTGCAATTGTAGACTTACAATCTCTTTCATTTCAAATAAAATGTTATGTCAGGAAATTGATTGATGTGACTTTGTTTCTGTTTTAACTGAGAAATACTGTGATTAGTTTTATAAGACAATGAATTTGTAATTTTGCCAAATGGCAAGCTTATGCAAATTTTCCAGAAATGTTTAATTTTTTTTTCCTAATGATAATTATAGTTTCTGTGTCTTAAGTACATGTCATGTGCCCGGCACTGTGGATATATTGTCTAATTAATTTTTCAGACAACCCCACGAGAAACTTTATTGCCATCCCCACATGTAGATAAGACAATCAAAGAGAAGTTAAGTAATTTTTATAAAGATCATTCAGCTAAGAAGAGTGAAAGTCAATTTTTGAAAGGAAACATGGTTGAGTCCAAAGTTGGTGTGTCCTTCCATCACATTATTCCTCCTCTGTCTGGTGGTTTAAGAGAGAGAGAGAAAGAGGGTATGAAGAAGAGTGTTTTAGCTTTGAGGGATACTTAGAGGCTAGAGTAAAACATACACATATGCACACACTCACACATTATCACAAATATTCTTTAAATGTTGAATTAAAATATATACATATATTTTCTAAGTATATATGTGACTATGTATATGTTTGCATATATATGTATATATTCATTAAATGTTATGTTTTTAAGCATTGTTAAATACTTTGAAACAAAAATTAAATTATTTGTAGCTGACTTATTTACTCAATGATACAGTTTTGCTTGGGAAAAAAAAACAGATTTTTCTCAGTGCTTCTAGAGTGCTTCATGCTTCACTGTTCTCAAAGAAACTTATCCTTTTGAAGACAGTCTTGCAAAATTTGAATACACATTATGATCATAGATCTGTCTGATATTCAGGAAGCTTTTTCAGTTTTCTCACTTCTATGGCATAACAAGATTCCATAAAAGCGCATGGTTACAAAGTGTTGATTAGATCAAGTTGGGTGGAATGGGTAACACCTTGGAAGACAGACCACATTAGAAATCAAAATAACTTCATAAATTTTGGAAAGTAGCCATAAACAAACAGGATAAACTGGTATCTCCTGATAAAGAAGTAAAACTAAGAAAGCAAACTGAAAATTGCATATGATTAGTTACTTGTGTCTTTCAAGCAGAAAAAGGAAAGCCCAAGGTGCTGCTAATATAATCTATCTGCTTTAATGCACAGACTTTTGCATATTCACCAGTCCTTTGGGATGGGGGTGAATGGAGTGTGCTTGCAATCTCAGTGACTTTGGCACTGCTGACCTCCCCTCAGCTCCTGGCAGTGGACCATACTGGCACCAAGACAAAACTGCTCCCTGTGCAAAATCCTGTGCGCATACGATGCAGTGGAATCCCATAGCTTCTTTCCATATTAACAAGTGGAGTTTGAAATTCTTCTTTCATAATTCTAAACTTGGTGGTTGAAAAGCACGGAATCAGAAAGCTCCCTTTGCCATCATGTGAGTGATAGTAACAATTATTAGCATTTATTAACAAGTTTAATGGTAGCTAAATATTACAGAGTGCCTTCTAGGTCTTGTTGTCTTTTCTGCATGAGTACTTCATGGTGTCAGCTCTATTTTACAAAGGTAAAATGACCACCTCAGGGAAACTTACCTGAGGTTTTTAAAGAAATTAAATATTAATGTCACGATGATCTGGTTGGGGTTGGAGTCAGGATTCAACACAGGTGTGCACTGCCTACAGACTACACATTTTAAATGTCTCCTCCTGCCATTGGCTTCTCTGCATCTCCTCAAATACATACTTTCTGTGACAGAGGGATTCAAGTCATCTCCCCTTCGGTTGGTATCTTCTGGATCTTAGGGTTTCTAGGGTGCCCAAGGGATTCCTCTCCAATGCCTTGTACCTGCCAACCCAGTTCTTCCTCCAGTACAATCTGCCTTCCACTGGTGACTTTTTCTGATTAGGACACCTGGGGAAAATTTTGCCTATCCTCCTTTGATTGAACACGTTTACCCCCTACTCAGGTCTGAGGAGAGAAGCTGTTCTTTCCACCTTTGAGTTCTCCCTCCTTCCTTGTTCTCCTGATGCTGTTTCAGCTAATATAAAAATGTGCATGTGTGCTCATGTGGAAAATTGCTTCAGTCGTGTCCCTCTCTTTGTGACCCCGTGGACTGTAACCCACCAGACTCCTCTGCCCATAGAATTCTCCAGGGAAGAATATGGAGTGGGTTGCATGCCCTCCTCCAGGGTATAAAAATGCTGCAAAATATTTTATCTTTCTTCCTAGGGTGATTTGTACTAAATGAGAAAAATTATAGTCCTCAGAAGTAAAATAATCCAAGGATTACATGGAAAAACAAATTCTCAAATTTGGGGGAAGTCAAGCCCTGGATAAAAACCAAATATCCAAAGGGAAAAAAAGATACAAGGGCAAGTGAATATTTTAAGACACATGATAGTAATGGGCTACCAGATTCTGTTTTCATTAATGACACATAATGTAGGGGGAGAGCAAATTAGCCAAGGTGGCCTGTACAGGCTCTCTCGCCCCACATTTTGTGGTGGATGACTATGTAACCCCTGAGCGCCTTTGCAGCACTGCGCATGCGTGTCAGGAACCATCGCTGCGTCATGAGCTGCTTTTGTGCAGAATGCCTCTAGGAGCTTCACCGTGAAGGCCCTGGCTGCTGCTGCACCGGAGCTGCACTGGAGTATGAGGCTATGTTTTGGCTATGTTATGGTTATGTGATGGCTGTTGCTACAGCTGCAGCGTAAGCCAGGAGAGAGGCTGTGTTCCGGCTGCCACGCCAGCCAGGAGAGAATAACCGTGTCTGCAGTTCCTGTGGCTCTGCGTGTCTTCCCGCCTCTTAGCTCACACTTTGCCTGCGCAGGGTTCAACGAACAGTGCAGGCAGTGGGAACAGCAACACAATTGATGCTGTGAACAGGAATACACAGAAGAAATCACAAGCTAAAATTAATCCGTGTAATAAGTGCTTACAGTGTATCAGCCATTTGGCTAGATGCTGGAGGTGGTGGTGGCGGTGGAGGTGGTGAACCAAAGCCCCTGCCCTCGGAGAGCCTAGGAGAATCCAACATCAGTGAGGTGTAATTAGAATAAATGTAACAAATACTATGGAGGTGGTCAGCAGGGAACGATAGCGGTGACTATGGGAAGTGATACCTATTTAATCCCAGGAATTACAGAGGAGAATTTCTTTGGTAAATGATGTTTGAGTCAAATCTTTTGAGGAATAACTTCAATAACCATGCTTCTGATCCACCTAACACACTGATCTCTTAGTTGTTTGATATCTTTATGTCTGATAATAAAAGGCAAAGTGCCCCAAAATACTTGATTTATGATATGTAGAAGTTAGATAAGAAATTATTATAGGGATTGTCAGTAATGATAAACACAAAAGGTTCTGAAAACTTTAGCCCAGTATTATCTTTCTGCATGACTCAATAAATACAATCAACTCTAGAGTTCAATAAGTATAAAATGAAGAAATCACATGTAATCTCTAAGGTGGCTTATTCTTTCACTATCAAAAGAGGGTCTGAAAATCTGGAAGAATTTCTCTTTCCATGTTATGCATGACACTTCTTGCCAAACTCTTGATCTCATTATTACTGGAAACTTCTTTCCCCCATAGAATAAGCCTACAGTTTCCAAATTTATAGCAATAGGTCAGGCATTTTTCAGAGTTATAGGTCTGTAATTCAACTTGTTTTTTCAACATCTAGACTACATCTATCACACAAACTAAGATGTTCAAAAGTGAGATAACTATTTATCTGTCCTCAAATTTACTTCACTGGGTCACCTGATGCAAAGAGCTGACTTATTGGAAAAGACCCTGATGCTGGGAAAGATTGAAGATAGGAGGAGAAGGGGACAACAGAGGATGAGATGATTGGATGGCATCACTATCTCGATGGACATGAGTTAGAGTAAGTTCCGGTGGTTGGTGATGGACAGGGAGGCCTGGCGTGCTGCAGTCCATGGGGTCGCAAAGAGTCAGACATGACTGAGCAACTGAACTTACTTCACTTGTCCCTCCCTTTCAGTCCCAACAAGGAATTACAGACACCTGTTATTTGTTCCTTTTAAATAGCTTTGAAATTTGAAATAAAATGGAGTCATTTTGATCTTACGTGGCCTCTGCCTGCAAGGGCTTGCAGCAGGGCTTGGGTTCCCAGCCAGAGACTGGGCTGGGTCGTGAAAACACCAGTTCCTAGCAACTAGACTAGTGGTCAGTGACAAGGGCCCTGACCCTTCAGCTTTGCAATAAAGAATTCCCATAAAGATGGAAAGTAGCAAACCGAGTAGAATGTTTATTAGGAGGAAAAAGAGCATAGTACACCTGGATAGACCCAGGGCAGACTTCAAAGGAGCATCCTTGAGTCATGCCCTAGTGGCAGATTGAATTGTTTTTATGGGGTATTCCTGGTTTCCTTTGGCCAGTCTTTTGATTTGCCTGGTTCATAGTCCATATTTGGTATATCTCAGGATCCTCTCATGTGTGAGCACACATCTCTTAGCCAAGATGTATTTTAGCAAAAAGGAGTCTGAGTAGAATACCCCTTGACATAACTCCCCTTTGGCCTCCAAGGGACCTTTTTGTGCACATGTGCTAAGGGCGATCTCCTGACATCTAGAACTAGAAATATATGGTCTGGCCAGGGCTCAGCCTCCTCACTTAATTGCTCTGCTATTGGCTTGGAGTTTCAGTCAATAGAAAATGAATTTCCAATTGCTTTACCCTTAAGGGGGGTATTCCTACTGCCTCCTGCCTCAGTTTATGTCAAGGGGTTGTAAAATGGAGCTGGGAAGAGATTAATAAAGTGGACAATCCACACATCCTCCCCGGTGGAACCACAAACGTTTGAAAAGGGCCAGATCACAAATATTCCAAGGATTCTGCAAGAACACCTACAGCTTGTTGCAAAACCGGTCTTCTATCTCCCTTTAGCACTCCAGCTGTGTTTAGCCAAGACTAGCTTCTGGTCCAACACCAGTTAAGATTCTTTGCAATGCAACATTCCTTCCTTTGCCTTTAAAAGACCTAATTTTTACACCCTAGTGGAACACTATTTCAGTTGTTACCCAAAACTGTGTGCCTCAAATTGCAATTCATTACCCTCAAATAAAAGACTTTTGCTTGACGTTCACCTCCTAGGTTTATTTAGGTTGACACGCATGGTGTAGAGGTGGGACCTCAAGCAACCCCACCACCTCAGATGTCTGCTGGAAGTAGTGTGCTGTTTACAGGAGCTGTCGTGCTCACCGTTCCCGGGAACTGTCGTTCCCTTTGAGTGTGAGTCCTCTGAGGCTCCAGTCTCCCTTCTTTCATTTGAGGTTATGGTCACAGCCTTTGGGATCAGGCGGGTGCTTCCCCTGGCAGGTGGTTATTTCACAGGTACCAGGGCTTGAGATTAAGTTACTGAAGTGGATTCCCCATGGAGGAATACCTCGACTTCTGTATATGTGTCTTTAATCATGACTGTACTCTTCTAAGTTCCGCTGACAGGATAATTCTCCCTCAGAGACCTGAACTGGTCTTATGATTAAAAACTGTAGTCCTTCACCCTTCACCTTATAAATTTCTGTCTTGACCAACCAATAGCCCCAAAGATGATTTTCCATTTCAGTGGCCACAATGTGACTCTTTAAAAGTCTCCAAAATTAAGAGCTGTGCACCAGCCCTTTTCCTCTGTGTGTGCAAAAAGAGGGGAATGCCGAGTGCTTATTCCAAATCATGGAGATCAACACTAACGCCTTACCTATTAATATTACAGTGAACAATCAGATCTTTAGCCAGATATATTCTCGATGTAGGAGGACCATTTAAGTAACATCAACCTTTACAAAATCAACTGAGGAAATCGTTATGGGCTCTTCATTCATCATCTTTTTCCCATACAGTAGAATCCTTGCTCAATTCTCATTATACTCAACACCTTTCATTAACCCAACTTGCCTCATGTGAAATAGTGTTTCTAAGTTTCCCTCATATTACTGTTTTCCACTGCAATAACCTCACACTTGCAAGTTTCATCTCTTTCAGTTCACTTCAGTCCCTCAGTCTTGCCTGACTCTTTGTAACCCCATGGACTGCTACATGCCAGACCTCCTTGTCCATTACCAACTCTGGAGTTTACTCAAACTCATGTCCATTGAGTAATGCCATCCAACCATCTCATCCTTTGTCGTCCCCTTCTCCTCCCACCTTCAATCTTTCCCACCATCAGGGTCTTTTCAAATGAGTCAGCTCTTCGCATAAGGTGGCCAGATTATTGGAGTTTCAGCTTCAACATCAGTCCTTCCAATGAACACCCAGGACTAATCTCCTTTAGGATGGACTGGTTGGATCTCCTTGCAGTGCAAGGGACTCTCAAGAGTCTTCTCCAACACTCCAGTTCAAAAGCATCAATTCTTCAGTGCTCAGCTTTCTTTGTAGTCCAAGTCTCACATCCATACATGACTACTGAAAAAACCATAGCCTTGACTAGATAGACCTTTGTTGGCAAAGTAATGTCTCATCACTTTACCTACTGACAAAACTCCTTATGACTGACTGGCTCTGACTGATCAGTTATTAATCACTAGAGCTATTTATAAGAAATTCCTATTGCTAATGCTGTAATTTCATGGCTTATTGATGATGGTTCTTACTTGGAAAACTGTGAAGGATAAGATTGTGCTGGCCATGCCATCACCTCTTCCTTTGTGGTAATAGAAGCAGCTTCACTGCTTACCTCTACTTCAGCACAACAGGCAGAGAACTCCATTCTTTACCTTGAGCATGCACCCTAGCAGGAAGCAAAACTATGAATTTCCATACGGATAATCACAATGCATTGGGAGCAGTTCATAACTTTGGCACACTTTAAAATCAAAGATAATTATTGAACTTGGGAGAAAACCAGATTAGGAATGGAAACTGGGTAAACAAATTGTTGGGGTCAAACCAACTTTCATCCAACCTAGTTATCGTTAAGGTGCCTGGGCATGAAAAATTAAATTTAGATGAAATCAAAGGGAATAATTTGACTGATGAGGCTGCAAGGACAACTGCCTTATAAGCCATCCAATGTAAAACTGAAAAGTTATGGTAAATTTTGAATGCCTTTCTAAAGAGGAGTCATTGAAAATGATGAAAGATGCCAATCTAAGGCATCACATTAAAAATACTTTATTGGACAGGTAATAGTTGTATTTTTGGCCTGCTAATTAATTTATGGGCTCCCCTGGTGGCTCAGATGGTAAAGCCTCTGCCTGCAGTGTGGGATACCTGGGTTCAATTCTTGAGTTGGGAAGATACCCTGGAGAAGGAAATGGCAACCCACTCCAGTACTCTTGCCTGGAAAATTCCATGGATGGAGGAGCTTGGTAGGCTACAGTCCAAGGGATCACAAAGAGTCTGACGTGACTGAGTGACTTCACTTTCACCTTCAATTAATTTATAGTATAGCCCAAATAGAAGATTTGCCTTGTCAGAGTCCTTGAAAAGAGTCTTGATGAAATGACTTGTCAGATGATCCAGTGGGTGGCAGATAAACTTGGAATTTTCATGAAATATACTGGTGGGGAAATATTTCTAAGGCAACCAAGAAGGGACAATTAACTAGTGCTATCTGTCCTATATACATCCCAGGGAAAACTATCCAAACTGCTCTTGGACATTCTGACTTGCCTAAAGGGAATTTTTAGGTGTGTCAAATGGATTTTATCCAGCACTTTCCTTCCCAAAGCTATAAATGTGGTTTTGTTACAGTTTACATATTTTCTCTTTCAATTGGAGAATTCCCTTGCCAAAGGGCTACCAATTGGCTATTGTAAAAATATTCCTAGAAAAGATGATACCCACCTGGATGTGTCCTTGGAACTGCATCATGGCTGGGAAACATGTTGTACTGGCCATGTTATGAGACAGATCTGTGAGATTTGGTACATTCTACAACATTTGTATTGTGCTTTTCATCCTCAGTCTTCTGGAGTAATGGAAAGAAACAAATGGCATTATTATGATTCAACTGGCAAAATTTACAGAGACCTTGAAATTGGCTTGGCATAAGGCATTTCCCTGGTCTTTTTAAATCTGAAAGTTATCCCCTTTGGGAAACACAAGCTATCAGCATTTGAAATTATTCCTGGCTGACATGCATTTGGCTCTCTGTCCTTCAACTAATTAAAAACGACATGCTTTAATATTGCAAAGCACTAATCATAGCTTTATGTAAAAATCCTACCCAGATAGAACTATTTCCACAGGGTGGTCCTGGGAGATGAAGACAAACACCACAGTCTACAACCAGATTTTTTTTTTTTTAAGATTTTTACAAGTTAGATGGAAAGGACCATATCAGGCGCTTACAATTAATCCTTGTGCTGCAAAACCTTAAGGTACTGATTCTTGGATTTATATTTCTCATTTAAAGAAGGCTCCAAAACCTAACTGGGATTCTGAAACAATTGGAGAAAAAACTAACCAGGAAGTGAGACAGATGATATATTGATTTGACAGCTTTCCCAAGATTCAGGACAGACACATTGTTTTAACCTTATTGCTGATCCATTTCATGATAGATATACTCTATGACATTGATAAATTTACTGAGTTTGATAATACTAATTCAACATTCTTGTTAAGAAAGACCCACTCAGTTGGCTGCTGGTTTCAGAATATCACTTAAATGGCATCCTTCATTGCATCCAAGATGGTGACTAGTCAACATTTTGTTGGACTCTGTTTAATATTAGTTGAAGTTTTTACCTTTCATGAAGGTTCTACTTTTGGTAAAATGGGGATAATACTCTAGAGAATGATTCCTAAACTATATTCCTAATAAAATTCTACCACTTGACTTGGCTCAGTGCAAAATACATCTGGATTCCCTAGCAAAGGTTGTATTAGATAGTCAAATAATATCTGGATTATCACTTTGTAGAGTAGAGTGGTAGCTACAGCCGAAACATCCTATTGTACATGGATCCGCACTTTTGACAAAGCTGTTAGAGTTCACAAAAATTAGAATACAATAACCCAAGACCTTTCTGCTCCAGTGTCTTTTATAGATTCTTTCCTTATCAATATTTTCCATTGACTTTCTTCAAGTGTGGGTACTTGGATTAATAATAGCAGGTCTTCAAAGTGACTTCTCATTGCTTTTAGGTTTAAAGTAAATGTATACATATAATGAATCACAGCTTTTGTGAGATCTGATGCATTTCTACATCATCTTTGGTTTTATCTACTTACTCTCACCATCCATTCTGCTCCCTCTCCCCAATCCCACAGATGTCATTGGTCTTCTTTCAAGTTAATTAACACATATTTTTTAAAGCTTTCTTATGACCAACCTAGATAGCATAGTAAAAAGCAGAGATATTACTTTGCCAACAAAGGTCCATCTAGTCAAGGCTCTGGTTTTTCAGGTTGTCAAGGCTCTGGTTTTTCCAGTGGTCATGTATGGATGTGAGAGTTGGACTGTGAAGAAAGCTGAGCACCAAAGAATTGATGCTTTTGAACTGTGGTGTTGGAGAATACTCTTGTGAGTCTCTTAAACTGCAAGAAGATCCAACCAGTCCATCCTAAAGGAGATTGGTCCTAGGTGTTCATTGGAAGGAATGATGCTGAAGCTGAAACTCCAATACATTGGCCACCTGATGTGAAGAGTTGACTCATTGGAAAAGACCCTGATGCTCAGAGGGATTGGGGGCAGGAGGAAAAGGGAACTACAGAGGATGAGATGGCTGGATGGCATTACCAACTAGATGCACATGAGTTTGATAAAATCCAGGAGTTGGTGATGGACACGGAGGCCTGGCGTGTGTGATTCATGGGGTCACCAAGAGTCAAACACAACTGAGCGACTGAACTGAACTGAAACACACTTTTCCTCTGAAACATTTTAATTCCCTCCCATTCCTTTCACTTTTGAATATTCAGGTATCAATTTAAATGTCATTTTCCCCCAGAAATTCTCCACTGATATCCAAAGTTTGTATTGTCATTGTATTTCTATCTCTTCATTTACAAATTTTTATTAACTGTCACATATGTTCTAGGTGTTGTTGATTTTTGTAATAACTGTCAAAAGGGCAGCAACAAAATGAGGAAAGGTCACAGAAACTAGAAGAATACCTTACCCATAACATGTGCCAACAATTATTTGTTGGATGGGTATTTGAGTTACCAAGAATTTAGACAAACTAAGAAGAGAAATGAGAGAGTTGTAGGTAAAGATTACAGTGTTAGTGAATCATAAAAATACACTTAATTAAGGATGAAGAAGTGACTATGTGGTTAAATATGAGAATAGTATGATGTCCTTAGTATAACAGATAAAGAAATACATATAGCAAATATTCAGTTCAGTTCAGTTCAGTTTAATTGCTCAGTTGTGTCTGACTCTTTGCGACCCCATGAATCACAGCACACCAGGCCTCCCTATCGATCACCAGCTTGCAGAGTTTACTCAAACTCATGTCCATTAAGTCAGTGATGCCATCCAACTATCTCATCCTCTGTCATCCCCTTCTCCTGCCTTCAATCTTTCCCAACATCAGGGTCTTTTCCAATGAGTCAACTCTTCACATCAGGTGCCCAAAGTACTGGAGTTTCAGCTTCAACATCAGTCCTTCCAATGAATACCCAGGACTGATCTACTTTAGGATGGACTGGTTAGATCTCCTTGAAGTCCGAGGGACTTTCAAGAGTCTTCTCCAATACCACAGTTTAAAAGCATCAATTCTTTGGTGCTCACCTTTCTTCACAGTCCAGTTCTCACATCCATACATGACCAGTGGAAAACCAGAGCCTTGACTACTGGAAAACCAGAGCCTTGACTAGATGCACCGTTGTTGGCAAAGTAATATCTCTCCTTTTTAATATGCTATCTAGGTTGGTCATAACTTTCCTTCCAAGGATCAAGTGTCTTTTAATTTCATGGCTGCAGTCACCATCTGCAGTGATTTTGGAGCCCCCCAAAATAAAGTCTGACACTGTTTCCACTGTTTCCTCATCTATTTGCCATGAAGTGATGGGACCAGATGCCATGATCTTCATTTTCTGAATGTTGAGCTTTAAGCCAACTTTTTTCACTCTCCTCTTTCACTTTCATCAAGAGGCTTTTGAGTTCCTCTTCACCTTCTGCCATAAGGGTGTTGTCATCCTCATATCTGAGGTTATTGATATTTCTCCAGGCAATCTTGATTCCAGCTTGTGTTCTTCCAATCCCGTGTTTCTCATGATGTACTCTGCTTAGAAGTTAAATAAGCAGGGTGACAATATACAGCCTTAACGGACTCCTTTTCCTATTTGGAACCAGTCTGTTGTTCCATGTCCAGTTCTAACTGTTGCTTCCTGATCTGCATACAGATTTCTCAAGAGGCAGGTTGGGTGGTCTGACATTCCCATCTCTTTCAGAATTTTCCACAGTTTATTATGCTCCACAGAGTCAAAGGCTTTGGTATAGTCAATAAAGCAGAAATAGATGTTTTTCTGGAACTCTCTTGCTTTTTTCATGATCCAGCAGATGTTGGAAATTTGAACTGTGATTCCCCTGCCTTTTCTAAAACCAGCTTGAACATCAGGAAGTTCACAGTTCACATATTGCTGAAGCCTGGCTTGGAGAGTTTTGAGCATTATTTTACTAGCGTGTGAGATGAGTGCAATTGTGTGGTAGTATGAGCATTCTTTGGCATTGCCTTTCTTTGGTATTGGAATGAAAACTGAGCTTTTTGCTGAGTTTTCCAAATTTGCTGGTATATTGAGTGCAACAGTTTCACAGCATCATCTTTTAGGATTTGAAGTAACTCAATGAATTTCATCACCTCCACCTGTTTAGTTTGTAGTGATGCTTCCTAAGGCTCATTTGACTTCACATTCCAGGATGTCTGACTCTAGGTGAGTGATATATATAGCAAATATACACATATTTATCAAGTGCATCAGTTAAAAATAGGAAATTGAGCATTAGATAAAATTTATCTGTAAATGAGTGATACATTTGTTTAGTTTTTCTGTAAAATTGAGATATATTTAATTTGATGGTAAATGTCACGCAGAGGGCTATAAATTAAACACAAGAAGATAAAATTTTACTTCATGAGGAAAAATTCGAGTTGTTGGAGGAAAGAGTGGAACATAGAGCCCAGGTAGCAGGACTCTTGGGTCAGAAACAATAGAAGAAAATCTTTGTGAAACTGGAGGGAAATTAAGAACTTTATTAATTCTATTGATTTGTTGGAAATAAGGAAACATAAAATATGTTTTTGAGAAAATGCAGTATCTCACGAAGAAAACAGTATTGTCTGCTGCAAGTAAAGAGGGAAAGCCAGGAGAATGGTAAAGGTTTGAAACAGCCATGAAAGGGAATAGAAGAGGGAACTAACAAGAAACACAAGGAAAGTAATAGTGGAGCAGTACTGAACACTGGGTTGAGGCTGGCAATTAAATTAAAGTGTTAGAACTAAGAAAAGAGACAATTATGAACAATTCTCCCATTATCATTTTTGTTATCAGCAGGTTTTTACAATCTTCCATGATCTATTTTAGTCATCTGTGCAAATGGAACTACACAAATGCTTTCATAAAGGTGTGAGCTAAATTAAAATTAACAAGTGCATGATTGAAAGGGAGAGATAACATGTTCATCTATTTTCATTTCTACAAATAGCAGAAAGTACTATATGATAATGTATCTATAATCAGAACACTATTAGTCCATTAAATATGAGTCATGGTTTTCTTTCAGGGTATCTTGATTTTCAACCTAAATATTTTCTGAAAGCTGTGTGTGTGTTTTAAAGAAAATGAAGTTTGTCTTATTCATGGTTGGGAGATTTGCATGTATTATATGATTGACAGAGAAAGAAATATTATGGTGAACAATTTTATGGCAGATATGCCCAAGGCAATTCAGATGAGAGAACCACTAACAAAGCAAGCAAAGGAAATTCCATCTTAAAACTTTGTGAAATGGAAGTATAATTCATTAATGATTATATCATTATAAAAATCCATCATGCAAATGGGACTTCTATGGCCTTGCTGAGTAAATTTTACATGACTTTTATGGTCTGAAATTGTGTAAAGTTAAACTTATTTGTGCCCTCAAATGTCAGATATCTTTATGGGGCACCAAATAACTGGGACAAAGTCTATAAACCATATTGAATTCCTCAGGCATTTAAAAAATTTATAGGAAAAAATCATATTCAAGTTCTTTACAAAGCATTTTGTTGATGATAAAACTAATGTATTCACATTAGGAAGTTTGGAAAATAAACACAACACCATGATTTCAATAGCAGTTTCTCCTGTATCTCACCAGGTTTGCTTTCCCATAGTTGGCATCTTGCTACATATAGCAAACATGAATTTTACATTATAAACGGATATAAAATACCTCTGTATGTCTTTATTTCTTTTTAATAGACTTTCATTTCTGACTCTAGCCTCTATTTTGCCTGATGATAGTAAATTTGATATAGCTATTTCAGGTTTATACTTGTTCCTTTTTAAATTTTTGCTTTCTCCAAACTTATTCAGACTTTGGTGGGGATATATGAACATGTCCATAACGTCCCTTGAAAATTGTTAAGACATAACCAATTCTATCTCAAGGCTAGTTTCACAACAGAAGAAAAAGCCTTCTAACTTTGCAATATCTCAGTAACATCCATGCCATTTTAAGCTGAATGGAGAAAACAACTCATTGCTTTTCAATCCTAATTTAAGCAGCTTTCCATGAGATTATCCAAGATACACACAAGATAGTACTCTTGTAAGCCCTGTCTACTATATTTTGTCTACTGTAATATGAGGATGTTGCTAGTAATCCATGTCCCTTCAAAAAATTTTTTTTTCTTATTTTATTCAAATACCACTCTGCTTACACATGGTCCAAAAACACCTGAATCATAACACAAATATAATCACATGTTGGGGTTTCCCAGGTGGTTCAATGGTAAAGAATTTGCCTGCCAATGCAGGAGACACAGGAGATGGAGGTTTGATCCCTGGTTTGGGAAGATTCCTGGAGGAGGAAATGGCAGCTTACTCTGGTATTCTTGCCTGGAGAATCCCATGGACAGAGGAGCCTGGTGAGCCACAGTCCATGGAGTTGCAAAGTGTGGGACATGACGGATGGACTGAGCATGCATGCAGTCACATATTAAAGGCTGGTCTCAAACATCACAGCCAACGATGCTATGCTTGCCTGTGACCTCTTCACTCCAGGTGATTTCCGAGTGAAACCATACAGTATCACAGTTATCCAAGTCTATGTCCCAACCACTAATGCCAAAGAAGCTGAAACTGAACAGTTCTATGAAGACCTACAAGACCTTCTAGAACTAACATCAAAAAGAGAGATGTCCATTTCATCATAGGGGACTGGAATGCAAAAGGAAGAAGTCAAGAGATACCTGGAGTAACAGGCAAGTTTGGCCTTGGAGTACAAAATGAAGCAGGGCAAAGGCTAAAAGAGTTTTGCCAAGAAAATGCACTGGTCATAGCAAACACCCTCTTCCAACAACACAAGAGAAGACTCTACACATGGACATCACCAGATGGTCAATGCTGAAATCAGATTGATTATATTCTTTGCAGCCGAAGATGCAGAAACTTTATACAAGCAACAAAAACAAGACCAGGAGCTGACTGTGACTCAGATCATGAACTCCTTATTGCCAAATTCAGACTTAAACTGAAGAAAGCAGGGAAAACCACTAGACCATTCAGGTATGATCTATATCAAATCCCTTATACAGTGGAAGTGACACATATATTCAAGGTACTAGATCTGATAGAGTGCCTGAAGAACTATGGACACAGGTTCCTGACATTGTACAGGAGGCAGTGATCAAGACCATCCCCAAGAAAAAAGAAATGAAAAAAGGCAAAATGGTTGTCTGAGGAAGCCTTACAAATCACTGAGAAAAGAAGAGAAGTTAAAGGCAAAGAAGAAAAAAATAAGATATACCCATCTGAATGCAGAGTTCCAAAGAATAGCAAGGATAGATAAAGCCTTCCTCAGTGAACAATGAGAAGGACTATAAGAGAACAATAGAATGGGAAAGACTAGAGATCTCTTCAAGAAATTAGATATACCAAGGGAACATTTCATGCAAAGATGGGCACAATAAAGGACAGAAATGGTATGGATCTAATAGAAGCAGAGGATATTAAGAAGAGGTGCAGTCCATGGGGTCGCAGAGTTGGACACAATTGAGCAACTGAACTAAACTGAACTGAAATACTCTGTTGCTCCTTTTTGCAAGCTCAGAAAATGTTGTTCATGTCTGAAATGAAGAACTTGAGATTTTTCAAGTTACTCTCTACTGCATAAAATTTACATTTGGCTTTTTCTGAATTTTGGCTGTTTTCTGTTTCAAAATGTTCATGATAACAGTTAGAAAACTTCAGTTTTCAAAAACTGTGACCCGGATATGTACTTATGGGTCATTTTACATTATCTTTTGAGGTATTGAATGCTTTGAATTCAAATAAGTCTCCAGTGTCTGAGTCAGGGATTTAACAGGAAAAAACAAATCTCTGAGACTAAGGACTGAAGCTTTTGAAAGGTGAGCCTGAAAGTCAGGAACACCTCCAGTTATCTGAGTCCTCCAGACCAGCAGAAACAGCCCTCCTTACCTTGAGAGGAGTAGCCACCCTTCTACAAAGACATGACTGCATGGGAGTTTTTTTGTCCTTAGATTCTGTCTCCATTCCTTAGCCTGTAACCAGAGTAAGGTGTTTACAGAACCAGAGCTCTGAGAGAAATTAGCTTCTGTGTTGGAGCTCCAGGACCTTCCTTAAATTCCAGTGAGTCTCCAGTTATTTCCTTACTCCTTAACTACATAATTAGGCTAGACTGGAAGAATATTCATATTGTTTCCCTGCCTTAAAGAACAAGACTGTGATCATAGGAAGGGCCAAGTGCTTGCCCTTGAAATTGCAAAATATTATCAAAATGTCCACTTACAATAAACAGCAAATGTTTGGAGAAATTATGGGGATTAATGCCATGCTTAATGATTTAAGGTGTGGTGCTAAGTATACTCCTGTCCATTTTCTAATTTTACATCTGTAAAAATAAGTAGGATATTAGTGGAAGGTGATGAACTACAGTGAGCTGAATTAGGTGGAAATACCAACAATAGCTGTCCTATGTTTTAAGTATATTTACTGGTAAATAACATACTGAAATATAACTCTTAATCTGGTAAAATGTTCTCTTCCATCCTTAACAGTGTGAGGATTAAAGAAGAAAAATTTACCTTCCCAAAGCAGAAACAGCAGTATGCCTTAAATATTTGGTCCCAGAGCTATGTCATCAATTTCATCAGATAAAATCTAGTCAACTGAGACCTTGGCTGTCTTGACATTCCTCCAATTATGAAGCTGTTCTATTATACTAATCGCAACATGCTAATTTAACCTAGTAAGCATGAAATGTCAAATACACTAGTTTCCCTGGTAGGACACAAGCCTGCCAGAGGGCTTGAAACAAGCCGCTTGATTTGGTGATCTGCCACTGAGGTGAAGGTTCTCTTCTGAGAAATAGTCTGAAATATACTGGAACAATCCATCTGAAGGAAATGAAAAGCCATTACACCTTGCACCTCCCAACATTAAAGAGGAGTCTCAACATTTGGGAGGATATAAAATACTTGAAGATATTGCCCCAAACCATTGATCAGTGGCTTAAAAGACTAGTTATTTCAAATTACAGCAAATGAGAGTTTTATAAGTTCAGAATGCAACACCAACTCCTATCACAAAGGTCTTCTAGTTCAGCTTATGATCTTCTAACATCCTAAGATGTTTAAGGTATCAGTACTGAATAAATGTACTACATACAGTTTCTTCCTCCAATTCTCAACAAAGGAGATATATTGTAGACCCAAGTAGAGTTCCACAGTAAGTTTGTGCTTTCTTTGGAACACTTTTTTTTTTTCCATTTGAAAAGTTACTCACCTAATTTCAACCTCTGCTCAGCCCATCTACTGAATTTTTCATTTTAGTAACTGTACATTTAAACTACAGAATTTCTGTATTTTTTATGTTTGTTTTACTTTCCCATTTTCTATGGAGAGGAACTGTTTCCTGATTCATCATCTATTCTTTAATTCCTTGGACGTAGTTTACTTTGGAACAGGGTATTTGTAAAGATGATTTGAAACTTTAGTTTGCTAAGTCCAACACCTGGACCTACTTAGAATCAATTCCTATTATCTTTTTTTTTTCTTTAATGAATAGAGATTACATATTTCTGTTTCTTTTGGTATCTTTTGATATCTCATAAAAATATAATATAACAATTATGGATTGTGAATTTCCTCTTTAGAGTTCTGTAGCTGTTATTTCCAGAGAAGGCACCCCACTCCAGTACTCTTGCCTGGAAAATCCCATGGATGGAGGAGCCTGGTAAGCTGCAGTCCATGGGGTCGCTAAGAGTTGGACACAACTGAGCGACTTCACTTTCATTTTTCACTTTCATGCATTGGAGAAGGAAATGGCAACCCACTCCAGTGTTCTTGCCTGGAGAATCCCAGGGACGGGGGAGCCTGGTGGTGTTCTGTCTATGGGGTCACACAGAGTTGGATACGACTGAAGCGACTTAGCAGCAGCAGCAGCAGCTGTTATTTCATCTTTTATATTTGTTTAGATTTTAATTGTAAAATTTTTCTCCCCGATGGTCTACAACTGGTGCTAATTTTGCTTGGAATTTTAAGTCATTTTAAAAATATAATTAAATATTAAAAAAATCTAGGTTGGCATCTTGTGGGTTGTCAGTTTCTGCATGACTTAGTCATCAGCCAATGAACTGGACTTTGAGGGTTTGAATATGCTCAAAACCCTCATCTTCAACACTCTGCTGATTGGGCAAAAGGGCTGTAGGTGCCAGATACTCTTATCTGAATATTTGTTTATGCATAAACATTTCACAGTTTAATGTTTATCAGATGTCGATCTCCAGAACCTCAAAATGGTTGCTTCAGACAATTTTGTCTAGTTTTATTCTTGATTTTGGAGAAGAAGATTTACTAATAACTGGATTCTGCTATAGCTAGAAATCACAGCTCTTCACTGACTTTTACTTTTCACCATATTCAGGAATCAAGAGCTCTTAACCATTAAATGGAAAGGAATGAATTTATTTCTTGATTAAAACATGGAATTGTGAAATTCTTAAGCATAATGTCAATAGAAAAGATAAAAGCAGACAAATATTTCCACTCACTGACAGCTGGATTTCATCTGCTTTACTGGAATTTTACTTGATCCCAATACAAGTCTTTTTATCAAGTTTCTTGAAATGACTAAGTGCTCAGCAATGAGATTGTTAGGACAACAGTACTCTGGAGTACTAATGGCTTTAATTCACAGAAGAAATAGGGTGAAAACAAAAATGTAGAGTGAGGCCTATGGAATGAGATTAATTCTGGTGTTTGCTATAATGGCGAATGAAGCAGCCAACTGAAATGCAAAATGACAGAAGTCATGTATGAAACAGGAAAAGATCAGGAAAGACACAGTGATAAAAATGCCTGGAGAAGTGATTTGTTGAGATCCGTGTTTGTGCAACCTTGCTTCTGTATGCTATTTATTTAGGTGAGGTAAATCAAACCCACACAGTTTATTTGACCTTACAATCAGACTCTCGTAGGAGATTTACAACCATAATAGTGGAGTAGACTAGGCGCAAGTGTGACCCATGGGAAAGCATGCATTTTTAGCAAATCTAACTGAAAGTCCAAAACAAACAAACAAAAACAGCCAAATTTATTTTTCAAAGTTTCCTCGAAAGAAGTGAAAGTGAAAGTTGCTCATTCATGCCCAACTCTTTGTAATTCCATTGACTCTAGCCTGCCAGGCTCCTCTGTCCATGGGATTCTCTGGGCAGGAATACGGGTATGGGCTGCCATTTCCCTCTCCAGGATAACTTCCCAACTCAGGGATCAAACTCAGGTCTCTGGCATTGCAGGCAGGTTCTTAAACTTCTGAACCACCAGGGAAGCCTTGGTACTTGGTAAAATGTTTGCATTTAATTCATATGTACAACTATTATCCTTGCCTGACCACTTCAAAATGTTGGTATTGCATGTAAAATACTAAGATATAGAAGCCATAATTACACATTAATTTAAGGACATAAGAAGTATTTGAAGGTTAATCCACTTGTGTAAAAAATGCTTAATTGAATACAGCAATACGTGTCACATTGAAATGTTATTATTATATTCTACAGTTTCAGAGTTTCAGAAAAAGCACAGACATTAAGCAAATTTTGTTGCAAACAGGGCATAAAACATTTCATAGTCTACTAGGCAAATTTAGGTGTTATCTACTAAGAAAATTTCAAATGTAAAGTGTTATAATAATTATGGGAGATACTCCTTTAATTGTTAATGAAGTTTTAAGATTACCTATATAAAATGTATAGCTATCATTATCTTGGTTTCCAGGGACACAGCATAGAACTTGATAGAGATTCTCTGCTGTTTTTATCAGTCTGAGTGCATTTATGCTTTTATGCCCTCCTACTCTTTTTTTTTTTTTTTTTTGGTTGATTAGCTTCCTGTGAGTCAGACTCAAAGGGGCTAAAGTATAGTTAATCCCCTTTATGTTGTCAATCAGCTACTGATTTGATGTGTTCATAAGTGTTAAATGGTTAAGGAAATCACTTAAAGGTCAAAAGCAATGCCATTCTGAAATGCAATTGAAAGTGTGTCTTTCTGATTCCATTAAAATGGCCTCTCTGTGAGACTTGTTTTCCACTGGGACTACAAAATCACTCAATTTGAAAGATGACCTTAAATTTCTGCAACATCCCTTTTCTTTTGACAGCAACATCTAGAAAGTTTTCTTTTTAAGGAATGAACAAGCACACACTTGGTACAGGTAGCATCAGACTCGCTCACACGGCAATGAGGAGGCAGCGGGGCATAAGCAGTCAATTCACGGTGGGCCTCCATCTTTGCGTTCCTCACTCCTTGCTTGTTTGTTTTTTGTTTTTGTTTTTGTTTTTGTTTTTTTTTATAGAGGCTAAGTAAATAAACAAGTAAAGATAGTAATCGCTCAGAGTCACTTGTGACAAGGGCTCTAGAAACACAGAGAAAAACATAAACATCCAATTGATTTTTTTCCATTTGTGTCCGTTTTTGTGCCAGTGTTTTGATAGTCTTTTCACTTTTTTGACTAAGATGCCTCTACAAAGCAAGAAGGAAAAACAACAAAAAAGTATTATTTCCTCAAATAGCAGGATTTTCCAGTATTTTAAAATGTTAAAGCTTGCAAATACAAAATTCACTCTATATAAATTGCCTATGTAGAAATCACTTGACCTCTGAGATTGTCTCAGTGTGTAGTATTTCCTCAGGGGAAACATTACTCTTTTAAGTATTAGTGGCTACAATGGAGAGTTTCTGGTGTGAAGCAATTATATTTACTGTGAGTACTAGTAACTGCCCAGTGAATAAATAATTGATGGTTTCCCATATGGTTAATAATTCAATTATTATGAATTATTTTTCCTAACAAAATGCCACAAAGTAAATGAAAAATGATTAAAAAAATTTCAAACATTCAAGAATTATAAGAATGAGAAATAACATGATTTAAAAAGAATCTACAAAATACTGAAAGCTAAGGAAAGCAAACGGTTAAGTGATAAGTAGCAGAAGGATAGTTTGAGCCCTACAAGTGGGGTAGGAGGTGGGACAGAAAATTTAAAATGATCAAGCTGTTTCATACCACAGAACACTGGATAAGTGAGATGACAGTGTGGGCCCAACAGGGGAAAAACAATATTTGAATGTTTGTGAAAAAAAAAAAAAAAAACCCAACACACGAATATTTATATGTTTATGATCTTGCTATGATTTAGCCAGTAAGATTTATAAGCAAAGTGTCATTTGTGTTTACTGGGTTATGTCTCTAAAGAGAAGATGAATTCATGAAAAGATGTTCAACACTGCTAATTACTAGAGGAGAAGAGGGTTTTAAATAAAGCTTAGAGGATCTTGAAATTATAGACACTTGAATAGTGATACATTCATTCCACTGGATATTACTGTAAATCAACTATATGCTAGACATTAGTTTTAACACTCCGGGAATTAAACTGACCTTTAGAAGGAAAGTTAACACAGAAGGGATATGATCATTATTGTTTATATATATATATATATATATATACACACACACACACACACACACACACACACACACACACACATACATATATATATTTAAGGTGAACATAAAATTTTAAAATATTCATATAATGTAAAAAGTTGAAAAAATAAAACTGAATTTCAGCTAAGAGCAAAAGCCAGAGATGTTAAAAGTTGTCAATAATTTCATGGCAGCAGCAATTTGACAAAAGTTGATAGGGATTGAGAAAGTGAAAGTCACTCAGTTGTGTCTGACTCTTTGTGACCCCATGGACTATAAAAGTCCATGGCTTCTCCAGGCCAGAATACTGGAGTGGGTAGCCTTTCCCCTTCTTCAGGGGATCTTCCCAACCTAGGGATCAAACCCAGGTCTCCTGCATTGCAGGTGGGTTCTTTACCAGCTGAGCCACAAGGGGAGCCCAGGGATTACAATCAAATCTTTTTTTTTTTTTCCTTCCTGATAGAACAGAGAGGAATGAACTTTTTACAAGTTCCCCTGTCTTTTGATCCTTATCTTTTGAAACTGCATCACAAAAAGAAATTAAAGGCACTAAATGACCTTTCTAAAATCATCCAAATTATATCTTAGCATACCTATGTCTTGAGAATTTTTGCATCTAAAGAAGACAGATGGCAACATTTTGCAGAGTTAACTCTTTATTGGCTCACCATTGCCTCCAAATTCAACAATAGAAATTCTGTCAGCATGGGAAAAATTTTTAAATGTCTCTCTCTGGTAAAAAAACTTCATAGAGAAACGTTTAGATTTGGTGCATTAGGAAAAATAAGATGGATCCAGTGTAGAGCAATGTAGTTTATGGCACAAGTTCCTGTATGACCACTAATCAATCAGTTCAGTTCAGTCGCTCAGTTGTGTCTGACTCTTTGAGACCCCATGAATCGCAGCACGCCAGGCCATCTTGTCCAGCACCAACTCCCTGAGTTCACTCAGACTCACGTCCATCGAGTCAGTGATGCCATCCAGCCATCTCATCCTCTGTCATCCCCTTTTCCTCCTGCCCCCAATCCCTCCCAGCATCAGAATCTTTTCCAATGAGTCAACTCTTCGCATAAGGTGCCCAAAGTACTGGGGTTTCAGCTTTAGCATCATTCTTTCCAAAGAAATCCCAGGACTGATCTCCTTCAGAATGGACTGGTTGGATCTCCTTGCAGTCCAAGGGACTCTCAAGCATCTTCTCCAACACCACAGTTCAAAAGCATCAATTCTTTGGGGCTCAGCCTTCTTCACAGTGCAACTCTCTCATCCATACATGACCACAGGAAAAACCATAGCCTTAACTAGATGGACCTTTGTTGACAAAGTAATGTCTCTGCTTTTGAATATACTATCTAGGTTGGTCATAACTTTTCTTCCAAGGAGTAAATGTCTTTTAATTTCATGGCTGCAGTCACCATCTGCAGTGATTTTGGACCCCCAAAAATAAAGTCTGACGCTGTTTCCACTCTTTCCCCATCTATTTCCTATGAAGTGATGGGACCAGATGCCATGATCTTCGTTTTCTGAATGTTGAGCTTTAAGCCAACTTTTTCGCTCTCCTCTTTCACTTTCATCAAGAGGCTTTTTAGCTCCTCTTCACTTTCTGCCATAAGGGTTGTGTCATCTGCATGTCTGAGGTTATTGATATTTCTCCCAGCAATCTTGATTCCAGCTTGTGTTCTTACAGTCCAGCGTTTCTCATGATGTACTCTGCATATAAGTTAAATAAGCAGGGTGACAATATACAGCCTTGACATACTCCTTTTCCTATTTGGAACCAGTCTGTTGTTCCATGTCCACTTCTAACTGCTGCTTCCTGACCTGCATACAGATTTCTCAACAGGCAGGTTAGGTGGTCTGGTATTCCCATGTCTTTCAGAATTTTCCACAGTTTATTGTGATCCATAGAGTCAAAGGCTTTGGCATAGTCAATAAGCAGAAATAGATGTTTTTCTGGAACTCTCTTGCTTTTTCCATGATCCAGCAGATGTTGACAGTTTGATCTCTGGTTCCTCTACCTTTTCTAAAACCAACTTGAACATCAGGGAGTTCACGGTTCATGTATTGCTAAAGCCTGGCTTGGGCAATTTTGAGCATTACTTTACTAGCATGTGAGATGAGTGCAACTGTGGAGTAGTTTGAGCATTCTTTGGCATTGCCTTTCTTTGGAATTGGAATGAAAACTGACCTTTTCCAGTTCTGCAGCCAGTGCTGAGTTTTCCAAATTTGCTGGCATATTGAGTGCAGCACTTTCACAGCATCATCTTCCAGGATTTGAAACAGCTCAACTGGAATTCCATCACCTCCACTAGGTTTGTTTGTAGTGATGCTTTCTAAAGCCCACTTGACTTCACATTCCAGGATGTCTGGCTCTAGATTAGTGATCACACCATCATGATTATCTGGGCCATAAAGATCTTTTTGTATAGTTCTTTTGTGTATTCTTGCCACTTCTTCTTAATATCTTCTGCTTCTGTTAGGTCCATACCATTTCTGTCCTCTATCAAGCCCATCTTTGCATGAAATGTTCCCTTGGTATCTCTAATTTTCTTGAAGAGATCTCTAGTCTTTCCCATTCTGTTCTTTTCCTCTATTTCTTTGCATTGATCGCTGAGGAAGGCTTTCTTATCTCTTCTTGCTATTCTCTGGAACTCTGCATTCAGATGCTTGTATCTTTCCTTTTCTCCTTTGCTTTTCACCTCTCTTCTTTTCACAGCTATTTGTAAGGCCTCCTTAGACACCCATTTTGCTTTTTTGTGTTTCTTTTCCATGGGAATGGTCTTGATCCCTGTCTCCTGTACAATGTCACGAACCTGATGTACCATAGTTCATCAGGCACTCTATCTATCAGATCTAGGCCCTTAAATCTATTTCTCACTTCCACTGTATAATCATAAGGGATTTTATTTAGGTCCTACCTGAATGGTCTAGCAGTTTTCCCTACTTTCTTCAATTTAAGTCTGAATTTGGCAATAAGGAGATCATGATCTGAGCCAAAGTCAGCTCCTGGTCTTGTTTTTGTTGACTGTATAAATCTTCTCCATCTATGGCTGCAAAAATATAATTAATCTGATTTTGGTGTTGATCATCTGGTGATGTCCATGTGTAGAGTCTTCTCTTGTGATGTTGGAAGAGGGTGTTTGCTATGACCAGTGCATTTTTTTGGCAAAACTCTATTAGTCTTTGCCCTGCTTCATTCCACATTCCAAGGACAAATTTGCCTGTTATTCCAGGTGTTTCTTGACTTCCTACTTTTCCACTCCAGTTCCTTATAATGAAAAGGACATCTTTTTTGGGTGTTAGTTCTAAAAGATCTGGTAGGTCTTCAGAGAACCGTTCAACTTCAGCTTCTTCAGTGTTACTGGTTGGGGCATAGACTTGGATAACTGTTATATTGAATTTTTTGCATTGGAGATGGACAGAGATCATTCTGTCATTTTTGAAATTGCATCCAAGTCTGCATTTCGGACTCTTTTGTTGACCATGATGGCTACTCCATTTCTTCTGAGGGATTCCTGCCTGCAGTAGTAGATATAATGGTCATCTGAGTTAAATTCACCCATTCCAGTCCCTTTTAATTTGCTGTTTCCTAGAATGTCGACGTTCACTCTTGCCATCTCCTGTTTGACTACTTCCAATTTGCCTTGATTCATGGACCTGACCTTCCAGGTTCCTACGCAATTTTGCTCTTTACAGCATCAGACCTTGCTTCTATCACCAGTCACATCCACAACTGGGTATTGTTTTTGCTTTGGCTCCATCCCTTCATTCTTTCTGGAGTTATTTCTCCACTGATCTCCAGTAGCATATTGGACACCTAATGACCTGGGAAGTTCCTCTTTCAACATCCTATCATTTCGCCTTTCCATACTGTTCATGGGGTTCTCAAGGCCAGAATACTGAAGTGGTTTGCCATTCTCTTCTCCAGTGGACCACATTCTGTCAGACCTCTCCACCATGACCTGCCCATCTTGGGTTGCCCCACGGGCATGGCTTGGTTTCATTGAGTTAGACAAGGCTGTCATCCTAGTGTGATTAGACTGACTAGTTTTCTGTGATTATGGTTTCAGTGTGTCTGCCCTCTGATGCCCTCTTGCAACACCTACCATCTTACTTGGGTTTCTCTTACCTTGGTCATGGGGTATCTCTTCACTGCTGCTCCAGCAAAGTGCAGCCACTGCTCCTTACCTTGGACGAGGGGTATCTCCACTAAACAATAATGTTACCTTAAGTACCATTTTTTTTTAAGTGAATGAATATTCACTTCAATTCACTATAAAAAAAAAAGTGGTTTTACTTTCATTGTTCTTTTAAGTAGCAAGAATTTTGCACACATTATTTATCTACAAAAAACCTCAATATGTATAATAGAAATATCATCTATATGGAATGCATATAGATATATACTATTATATGTCTAGTGTTATAAATATGGATTAAATATTCTCAATATTTTGCATATCATCTAAACTAAAAGCCTGAGAATACTAAGATTTGCTTTAGATTCACATAGCAATTTTATGGTAACAATGATAGGTAAAGTAGGGGTGTTTCAAAGACATCTATAGTAAGTTCACTCAACCAATCCTGTCTGACTCTCTGAGACTCCATGGACTACAGCACACTAAGCTTCCCTGTCCACCACCAACTCCCAGAGCTTGCTCAAACTCATATCCATTGAGTCTGTGATGGAATCCAACCTTCTCATCCTCTGTCATTCCCTTCTCCCCTGCCTTCAATCTTCCCCAACATCAGGGTCTTTTCCAATGAGTCCATTCTTCACATCAGGTGGCCAGAGTATTGGAGTTTCAGCTTCAGCATCAGTCTTTCCAATGAATATTCGGGACTGATTTCCTTTAGGATAGACTGGTTGGATTTCCTTGCAGACCAAGGGACTCTCAAGAGTCTTCTCCAAAACCACAATTCAAAAACATCAATTCTGCCATGATCAGCTTTCTTTATAGTCCAACTTTCATGTCCATACATAACTACTGGAAAAAACATAGCTTTTTGATGGAAGTTGGACATAGTAGAATGGAAATCAGAGTCATTAGTTCTCCTTGCATCTTATTAAGTTCTAGATGCATAGTCAGTTATCCAACTGTACCTTGGTTCATTAAGGCTGCTATTACAAACTACTGCAGATTGACTAACTTAACAACAACAAGACATTCATTTCTCACAGTTCTGGACACTGGAAGTCAGAGATCATGAGGCCAGCACAAATTAGGGCTCTCTTCCATGTGATAGACTTTTCCTTCTATTTTCACATAGCAGAAGGGGGCAAGGAACCTATTGTAGGCCTGTGCTATAAGGGCACTACTCTCATTCATGAGAGCTCCATCCTCTTGACCCAATCACGTCCAAGAAGCCTACCTCCCAGTGCCATCACATTAGGTGTTAGGTTTAATGTTTACATTAATATGATGAAGATTAATGCTTAATGTTAATATAAATTTGTGGTGATACAAACATTCAGACCATAGCAAATTAGAAATTTCAAAAAATAATAAGATTAAGCTATGGGGAATAATATAACTGATTAGTAAAAATGGAGAAAATTACTGAAAAAAATAGAAGAAGAAGAAAATGTCAAGATTAATTAGGAGCAAAGAGGCAGAGAGAGTTGTCCCTAAACCAACTGCATTTTTCTCAGAAAATATTATTAGTGAAACTTTGACCTGAAAGTCCCAGAAGATGCACTGAACACTTTACTTAGTTCTAAGTATGGAGAACAAAGAGCTTCAAGGCATTTCAGATTTGTACTCTGCTTGTAAGTGAAAATTATACTCACCTCTAAGTATATCAAATGCCTGACATAGCTTCCCCAAAGACATGGAACATAATATAAATGGAGAAACCAGATTATAAGGTTATAAACCAGGCTCTATACAAACCGAGGCTCCAAGAAAATTGAATAACTCCTGTTGGTCCTAGAGAAATGCTGATAAATTATTAGAGATGTTTGAAGTATATTTAGTATTAGTATAGAAATACTGGGTGAATTTTCAAAGTTAACATCCTAAAATAATTGTAGAATGAAAGACTGATATAAATAATACACAGATTTATATTTAAAATGAAATAGTAAAAGCTGTAATCCACATTTGTAAAATATTGATTACTGCAGTAGCATTTTTTAAATGAAATAATAATCAACCAAAAATATTTTATAATATCCTCCTGAAATATTAATAGAAATTTTTCATAGAAATGTAGAATTCATATGCTTCCATTCTATTAGTAAATATGTAACTAAAATTGATTTCAACATATTCAATTCATACACCAGCATATATAGCAAAGAAACTAAAAAGAGACATGCTACCTTAATTGATAGAATTAAGCTAAAGGATATTTTGAACTCTAAAACTGTAAGTAGTTTCAAGTCAGAGAGCTCTATAGTACGAATATGTTGGTAATGACCACTTGTATATGTGTTTTGTTGGTTTATATGAGGTGTTTTTCTTGAATTTAAAATTACTAATTTATTTATTATTCATAACTTTTCCAAGTGAATCCCAGCCTTTTACAAAATGTGGTATCCTATGAAGTTTGTTGTTTTTAAGCTCAGGTAGATTAAAAATGCTAACTGAGTCTATCACTGACTATAATAGGGAATCAAACTGAGTACACAATGTCGTAAGGTCAAAATTCAGATGATCCCATGAGAAATTTCAGAGAGAAAATAAACTTTTTCTGTTTATGTTAACACTCTGGCTTACCACTGTGGGTTTTCTCGAAGTTTTAATAAAGTCAGTGTGTGAGTTACCTGTGTGAGTTACTGAAGTAAACATTTTTTTTTTTTATGCTATGACATGATGATCTTTCTTGCAGTGTATCTGTGTTTACCATTTTTATGCCATTGTGACTCTATATATCCTTTATTTCATCACTCCCTTGGTGCTGCAGCTTATTGTTCAAGTTAAATAAAAACACAAGCAAAGAAACAAAGAAAGTGCTGTAATCTTCTGACCCTCAGGCTGACAGTTCCATATATTTTGAAGTAAATAAAGATACAGAATCAGGATTATGAAACAAGCATGTACTTCAGAAAGATGTTTCATAAATTTATTGCTTGACTGTGTCACACAGCTGCCATAGTTTTTGATGGACAAGGACATATATCAGGAGAATGAAACAAAGATAGTGGCTCGCTCTAATTCAGAGATAATAACTACCAGAAGATGCAATTGTTCTGAAAATGTGAGATTATTGGTTTCCTAGGGATTTATTAATTTGACATATTCTTAATCCTTGCCTTCTGTCAAAGAAGAATATTGTCACTCAGATGATGGGGTCTCACTCATTTTGTAAAGCGTTCAGATCATCTTTTTCATTTATATCTGAAATTCATCCAACAGTTGAAAAAGGTCCCTGCTGCACAGCAGTCAGTCACCTACAATGAATGTGAGAGCCTATGTCCGGGCTTCAAATGTCACCACATTGCCATCTTACTGTGAATGACTGAAATTTACTTCCCGTTGTTAGTGGTGCTGAAAATTGCCATGGATTTCTACAGTTTATAATGTATTGTCTAAACTGAAAACATTTCCCAGATTGAATTGACCTTTTAGAAAACAGTGCTTTCATCCTCAAAATGCAGGACTGTTGCAATATTTTATTCAAAAAGGTTATTTAGTTATAAAACTTGAGGAAAAGAGTAAGGAATTAGAACTGAGTCTATCTCTCCATATAATGCATTGCTGTCAAAAAGTACAAAACAAAGACCACTGAAGATGATTCAAATGCTACAGAGAATAGTGCACTGTGAAAACCACATCTTTCCTGCCTGGATAGAAAGAAGCAACCCTAGAAGTGAATGCCTGTTTTATCCTGTGCTTTTAATTAGCCTGTCATTTTGTTCAAAGAGGAGGGGAAGATTGTCAAGTCTGTTGAATTCCTCTGAAGAAAATATAAGAATTAGAGAAAATGTATCCGTAGAGCTCTGTATTTCTTCTTCACCGTAATGTTTGTATTTTGGGGGATGGATAAAAGGCATAATACAAAAACAGAGGGAGAAATATTAAAGATGTATCAAATCCAATGTTTCATTAGGTCAATAAATAAGTAAAGGGAAAAAAATGAAAACCGATCAGCCCAAGTAATTCTAATGAATTTGATTTTACATGGTTCTACCACAAATATGGTTCATGAGGCTAGAAGGAAAAAAAAAAAAAATCATCCCAAAACATAGAGAAACAACTTGATAGAATACAACCAAATTGAAAAGCTTCTCCTAGTCTCTGTTGTTCCCTATCTTTTTCCAAACACTTGGATGTTGTCTATGATGAGAGAATAAATAGAATATCTCCTGAGTCAAATATTTTGAATAGCAAACTTTCAAAAAACATTGTAAAGTATTTTAAATGCACTAAATACTAAAATGAAGTTATATTTTCTTAAAAAAGCCTTTTAACATTCAAAAGACACTTGAGAATTTCTTAGTATTTTAGTATCATTCTTATAAACACAACTATCTTTGAATCATCATAATGCTAAAGTCCACTGCATTTTATTAGTTTCCATTTCATTCTTTCTTTCTGAAAGAAAATATTCCTTTTCCTGAGCCTTTGGATTGCTTTTCCTTCAGTGCTGTGCCCTGCAGTTTCATGGATGTATCTGTGTCTATTGGAACTCTGGCTGTTAACCCCATAGAGGCAGGGATATAGCTTCCTGTTAGATTTGGTTTCAAAAGCACAGAGCAAGTGGGACTCAGATAAAAACTGACAATGGTGAAGTTGATGACAATGACTGTGCTTGTAATTTCAATAAAAATTTCATAAAAGAGCATCTTGAAAAAGTGAAAGTTTAGTCACTCAGGCATATCCAACTCTTTGCAACCCCATGGACTATAGACGGCCAGGATCCTCCATCCACGGGATTTTCCAGCAAGAGTATTGGAGTGGGTGGCCATTTCATTTTCCAGAAGATCTTCCCGACCCAGGGATCAAGCCCGAGTCTCCCACGTTGTAGGCAGACGCTTTACTGAATGAGGGAAGTCCTTAAGATTAATATAATATTGATACTTTACTTAAATGAGATAATAGCCTTTGGATTGTAGCCCACCAAGTTCCGCTGTCAAAGATATTTTCCAGGCAAGAATACAGAAGTTGGTTGCCATGCCCTCCTTCCAGAGCTCTTCCTTGACCCAGGGATAGAAGCTGTGTCTCTTATGTCTCCTGCATTGGCAGGCGGGTTCTTAAAACCACCTGAGAAGCCCGATTAATAAATAACTACTATTTTTATAACTGCTGCTCCCTGAGTCCCACTTGACAAGCAGAGTCTATAATGGCAAAGAGTATGCCTGCCAATGTAAGAGATGCAAGAGAGGTAAGGTCAAGAAGATCCTCTGGAGTAGGAAATGGCAACCTGCTCCAGTACTCCTGCCTAGAAAACTCCACAGACAAAAGAGCCTGGGAGGCTACAGTCCATGGGGCCACAGAGAGCAGAGTAATAGAGCAACTAAGCACTACACACACACACACACACACACACACACACACACACACACACACAGTTATAATTGCATATATTATAGAGAACAGTATCAACTAAGGTTAAGCTAATCTAACAAGCAATCATTTAAAGTTTTTTGGAACTACTTTTCAACCACATAAAAACCCAGCAACTTATATGACTGATAATTTTTAGAGAACTCAGAGGCTACAGAGATCAGTTTCTACAGAAATCTCTGTATATTGGTCAGTGCCTTCCATAAAATTACTAGAGATAGGGAAAACAATACAGGATTGAAAATGATTTTTACATGATTAAATATCTCTTACTCATAAATAAATAAATAACATGTTTTTAAATACCCACTTTCTGCCTAAACATTATATTAAGTGTTTTAATACAGACTTTCATTGTATTCACATCAAGCATTTTCAAAACATGATGAAAGTGAAAGTGTAGTCGCTCAGTCGTGTCTGACTCTTTGCAATCCCATGGACTGTAGCCCACCAGGCTCCTCTGTCCATGGGATTCTCCAGGCAAGAATACTGGAGTGGGTTGCCGTTTCCTTCTCCAGGGGATCTTCCCAACCCAGGGATCGAATCCAGGTCTCCTACACAGCAAGCAGACGTTTTATCCTCTGAGCCACCAGGGAAGCCCAAACATGATGAATATAGTAAAAAACAAACAAACAAACAAACAAACAAACATGCATTTTAGTATCTTGCTTGTATACTATATTAATTTTATTTCAAGGGGGTCATATCTTTTAATAGTTCTATGTGTTACTTATTTTTCACTTTGTTTACTCTCTTATGTTAAAATACCTGAAGGTATTAGAACTGTATGCTTAGAAAAACTTGGCAAGAGAGATGTGTTAAAGAATAACACTTTCACTGAAGTAAATTAAGCAAAATATTAAAATTCCTAAATAATATGATTTATAGTAATTTAATGTCAATAAAATAAAGACAATTTTAACAAACTAAAATGTAAATTAATATACCAAGCAATACATGATGCAAAAAAGAGTTAAAATTATGGAAGTTATATTTAAGAAACATAAAACAAAAAACAGAGAATATGAAATTCCGAAAAACTAGTGACAATGAAATTATAGAAGAAATTTTCCTAGGTCTGACATGGTGTATGAGATTTCACTACAGAAAGCTATCCTGATCATTAAGTGTGAATTGCTCAGGCATATCCCATTCTTTGCAACCCCAAGGACTTTAGCCCACCAGGCTCCTCCATCCATGAGATTCTCCAGACAAGAAAACTGGAGTGGGTTGCCATTTTCTTATCCATGGATCTTCCTGGCCCAGGGTTCAGACCCAGGTCTGCTGCATTGTGGGCAGATTTTTATCACTGATCCCCCTAGGCCAGACCAAACTCTAAGTAAAAGAATATAAAAGGCATATTCAGATTGCAGTATGCATCAAGAATGAAACTTTTTTTTTTTTTTTTTGAGAGGAAAAGAAATGAAAAGAATCTGATAAATGAGAAGATTCCCTCATGCAATGCTCAATTCTAGAAAGCAGAGCTGAAGTATCATTGAAGGTATAAAATAAAAAAGATACTAAACATATTTTTCTCTATTCAGCTAAACTGGGGTCAGTCTTTAAATAAAACCAAAATTGATGTAATTAATTTCCTATAAGACTAATTTTCCTTGCAACAACAACAAAAAATTTTTAAGAATTCAAAATAAAAATGTGAACTGTAATAAAGTTGCCAAGAGATATCAATGATACACTGAGTTAATTCTAGATTAATATTGATTCATAATTCAAATAACCAGGTTGTGGTGGTTTAATCACTCAATCCTGTCCAACTCTTTGGACATGGACTGTAGCCCACCAGGCTCCTCTTTCCATGACCTTTCCCAGGCAAGAATACTGGAGTGTGTAACTATACCCTTCTCCAGGGGAATCTTCCCCAGCCAGTGATTGAAACTGCGTCTCCTGCAATACAGGTGCAAAGCAATTGATGACAATCTAAATGTAAAAGTCAAAGTGTTTGCAACAAGGGGAATGATTATTTGAAAACAGAACGTATTTGTCCTTTTGAGGGGAGTGATACTCTCCTTGACTAATAACCAGGAAAAATGAAATTTGCAAATGTGTTTGGAGAGATAAGGTTAAATATCAGTTACACAGTAAGGGAGTATTAACACACAAAGTAAAATAAGAAAAAAGCTTGAAAACAAAAATCTTGAGTATTTCTTCAAATACTCTTAGAGTTTTCAAATTTCTTAGGTTTTTTTATTTTATTTCCATCTAAGAAATAACATTTATTAGATTATCTTTAATAAAAATTTGTTGGTGATAACCTCAGTCAGTGGTGAAGGAATTTTGGTTATCTAAAAGCACCTACGTTTTACTTTTTTCTTTTTTTTTTCAATATGAAGCAGCAGTAATGTTTATTCAAGGCAGAAATGTGAGGGAATTTGCCCTTGTTCCCCTCCTCCCTGGGGGTTCCTACTGATGAGTGATCCAATAGAAATTTTTTAAATGCCAGTAGGTTCATAAAAGGGCTTCCCAGCTGGCTCAGTAGTAAAGAATCCACCAGCCAATGAAGGAAGCACAAGAGATGTGGATTCAATGCTTGGGTAAGAAAGATCCCTTGGAGGAGAAAACGGCAACCTGTCCCAGTTTCTTGCCTGGGAAATTCCATGGACAGAGCAGCCTGGTGGACTAAAGTCCATGGAGTCATAAAGAGCAGGATACAACTGAGGGACTGAGCACACGCACACACAGACTTTCATAAAGATCACTCCCTTCACCTTGTCACGGCCAGGCCTGCAATGTGAGGCCTGCTGGCCTGGAGCAGTCTCTGCTGGCAGCATGGGCAATTAGGCTGAAGCCAGCACAGAGCTTGCAGACCCTGGGGACCTGGGACTGCTCAGACAACTATGGGTAGTTGTCTCTTGGCAGAAAGTCTAACCCTTAGATGGGTCGACCAGTTAATCCTCAGGAATGTTCAGTCCCTGCTCTGCAGATGACCCATTTTTCCAGGTTTCTATGTTCTTCTGCCAGAATCTGAGAGATAGATTTGAAAAAGAGACCTGATGAATAATAGGATGCTTTGTCTCTTGCTGTTTGGTGAAAGGAGTGGCCTCAGATGCAAGAAGTAAAGCAGCGCCTGAATCAGGACGTGATCTACAGAGGCCAGGCGGCCTGTAATAGAGATGGGCTGGCTGGTGTTGGCAGCGAGCTCGCTCTCTTTACTGAGTGCCTGAGTAGTGTGGGGCTGGAGACGATGCAAGATTACACAGGAGCATCTTGTTCACCGTTTCATTTTCTGCCACTGTTTTCAAGGGATCCAGAAGAAAGTCTCCTCTCACTTTGGGAGTGACATTAACAAGTTATTAATGCAGCTCTCCTTTGCAACTGGGATTGAAAGAATGATGCCCTTGGCTCAGTTGGGCTAGAACCTGTTGGTGAAGAGAGGCTCAGGTAGCTCAGTGGAAGTAGAAGTCCAGCAGCTCAGGGATGGCAATGACTTCCATCTCTCATTTCTGCTGACACATCCTAGTTATTGTCATCAAAGACCATCATCAGTGATGGAGGTGGATGAACATTCTGGACATGGAGTCGATGTCCACATTCTTCGTACTCTGCAGCTCAATCTCCACCATGCACTGAATCATGATTTGGGGCACCTGGGCCTCTCCCTCAGTGACCACGGCAGTGTTGACTTTGAACACTCAGTTTTGTTTCGTAAACCATTTTCCTTTGAGCTCAACTCCTTCCTGTTGAACTTGAGTGAGAACTTCAGTCCCACTCATGGTTATGATCAGCTGCCACTCTTTGTCCTAGAAGGTTTGAGGATCCAGCTGGAGCTGACACTGTCCCATGACTCTTGTCTGTGCTCTTAGTGTCCTACTCGGTGATTTTGTTTTGTTGTGACCCTTTTTCAAGCACAATATTGCCAGGGTCTGGGAGCCTTCCAATTCGATCTCAAGCATCTGGATCCAGATTGCTTAATCTATGTCATTGTAGAGAACCCGGGTCTTCCACATTGCAGACACTTTACTGTCTGAACCACCAGGGAATCCCCCTGTAGAGACACATCTATCCTTTATTCACAGCATATCCAAAAGATATATTTGTAGAGATACAGAGACAGAGATACAGATGTGTTTCTCTTCGGCTCAGTGGTGAAAAATCCACCTGCACTACAGAAGCAACAGGAGAGTCTGATCTTAAATTTGAGAAGATCCCCGGGGGAGGGCATAGCAACCCACTCCAGTATTTTTGCTTGGAGAATCCCATGGACAGAAGAACCAGGTGGGCTAAAATCCATGAGGTTGCAAAGAATCAGCCATGACTGAAGCCACTTCACATGCACACATTGATACAGATATGGATATAGATATAGATAAATGATAGATAATTTAAATTGATATTTCTCTCAAAAGTTTTCAGATACTATTCTTTTGTGTTCAATTATTAATACTGTTGTGAAATATTGTTTGTTTTCATTACTATGTGGTAGTTTGTTTTCATTATTCTTTAGGTAGCCAAACTTTTTTTCTCTTACCTTAAGATATATATATATATATGTATATATGTGTGTATGTGTGTTTACACATTTGACCTTTTTATCCACCATAGATTTCACCAGAATATTTTTGCACAAAGATATGTTTGCTTCAGTAGCCCTACTTGAACTAATTTGTTTTTTTATCTGAGACTTGTGTCAAGTCTGAAAAATCCTTAGCCATTATCTCCTCAAATATTACCTACTCCATTTCTTTCTTTAGCTCTCTTTGACCTCAAGAAGACAGACATTTGTCTTTTTATTTTATTGTTTATACTTTTCAATTACTGTTCCGTATCTTCTTTTTTTTATTTTTTGGCCCCTGTTCTGCATTTTGGATAGCTTCTTCAGATCTAGCTTTCATTTTATGAATTTCCTATACAGTTTCCTAAATATTTACTGAGTTTTAAGTTCAATAATTGTATTTTTAAATGCAGACATCCTTTTTGTTCTTATTCAGATGAAAGTGAAAGTGAAAATTGCTCAGTTGTGTCCCACTTTGTGAACCCATGGACTATACAGTCCATGGAATTCTCCAGGCCAGAATACTGGAATGGGCAGCTTTTCCCTTTTCCAGGGGATCTTCCCAACCCAGGGATTGAACCCAGGTCTCCTGCATTGCAGGCAGATTCTTTACCAGCTAAGCCACAAGGGAAGCTTATTCAGATATTTCTGGTTAATTTTATTTTAATTTATAAATTGTTCAATGTGAAATATTTCAAAAATACATGCAACAAATGATTTTAATACCTCACATTGCATACTAAAATAAATTCCAGCAGCATTTCAGATAAAAACTATGAAAAATAAAAAGAATAAACCTTTTAGAAGAAAGCAAGAGAATATCTAGCAGCCTTATAGTGTGTTACGTGAAGTGAAGTTGCTCAGTCGTGTCCAACTCTTTGCGACACCATGGACTGTAGCCTACCAGGCTCCTCCATCCTGGGATTTTCCAGACAAGAGTACTGGAGTGGATTGCCATTTACTTCTCCAGAGCATGTTCCTGACCCAGGGATTGAACCTGGGTCTCCCACATTGTAGGCAGATGCTTTACCCTAAACAGGTCACACATTCTACCACTAAAAGTCAAATTACTGGATGATGTTAAAATTAGAGCATTATTCATAAAATGGTAAGGTGAAAAAAGATCCTGTAACAAACTACTACAAATCAATGAAAACGATGCAGCACAATATAAAAGAGACAAGCATGTGTCTAAAGTACATACCCAAATGATCTACAAACATGTGCTCAACTCTATAAATCCTCAGGAAGATACCTCTGCTTATCTCTCTCTCTCTGTCTGTCATCTCCTATCTCTATTTTTAAAGAAAATTTTATTTCTAAGTGTGATAGAGTAGTTCATTGCAAGCCAATGATCTCACAGAAAATAGCTAGAAATGTCACATAATCACAGAAATCATATTTTTGTAGATATGGCAAACTGGAAAAATAGAAGACAAGAAATTAAAATTCCAATGAGGACAAAATATTTTAGAATTGAACTGAAAATTTCCAGAGGCCTTTTAATAAGGGAATTTACCAGTTCTATGTGTAGCTAGAAATCCCATGAACAGACAAGCCTAGTGGGCTACTGTCCACAGAGTCACAAAAGAATTAGACGTGACTGAGTGACTAAGCAGCGACAATAATGAGGCTCAACATCTGGGTGGGGCTTAGGCAGAATGAAAACCTGGATCAGAAAGAAATCAGCAGTTCTTTTGGTAGCTACACGAATGTATAGCTGGTATTATTTTCAAGACATTTGGCAAATATCATACCTGCTCTGGGAAGAAGGCTGAAGGTAAGCTAACAAACAACTTGCTCGAAGGAGGGTAAACATATTTAGAGGGCATGAATGCCTGCAAAGTAAGCAATTGTAAGCTATGAAAGTCTGAGCTCTAGAAGCAGGATACTTGCAGAAGTCAACTCAGTTCAGTTCAGTTCAGTCGTGTCTGACTCTTTGCGACCCCGTGCATCACAGCACGCCAGGCTACCCTGACCATCACTAACTCCCCGGAGTTCACTCAAACTCATGTTCATCAAGTTGGTGACGCCATCCAGCCATCTCATCCTCTGCTGTCCCCTTCTCCTCCTGCCCCCAATCCCTACCAGCATCACAGTCTTTCCCAATGAGTCAACTCTTCACGTGAGGTGGCCAAAGAATTGGAGTTTCAGCTCCAGCATCAGTCCCTACAATGAACACCCAGGACTGATCTCCTATAGGATGGACTGGTTGGATCTTCTTGCAGTCCAAGGGACTCTCAAGAATCTTCTCCAACACCACAGTTCAAAAGCATCAAGTCTTCAGTGCTCAGCTTTCTTTATAGTCCAACTCTCACATCCATACATGACCACTGGAAAAACCATAGCCTTGGCTAGATGGACCTTTGTTGGCAAAGTAATATCTCTGCTTTTCAATATGCTATCCAGGTTGGTCATAACTTTCCTTCCAAGGAGTAAGTGTCTTTTAATTTCATGGCTGCAATCACCATCTGCAGGGGAAATACTTAATTTTCATAAAAAGTATAATTATATATGTTTATATGTATAACCATGTAAATATAGTATAACAACCCCTCCAAAATATTGCTAGAAGTAAAGAATACATATTTCAAAATTATAGAATAAGGAATTACATTATTTGGAGACTATTCAAATGACCAGAATAAGTCTCCTTGAAGGCTGAGGGGAAATACAAATTTTATGTCGTTAATTCATATTATTGAGAAGTACTTTTTCTAAAATTTCAATAATAGTAACATTTTATTAAGCTTATTACATCTCTGCATCATCATAAATTCTCTTTTGACATATCTTTCTATCTTTCACACACATTCACATACATTAATTTCATATTCATACAAAAATGTGAAATAGATTTTTATTTTTATTGTCTCCATTTATCCTCAAAAAAATGAGTCACAAGTATGTAGGAAAATTACCCAAGTTCACAGAACATAGCATAATGGGAATTTGAATCCAGATAGTCTGGCTCCAAAATATGCCTTCTGAATAAATATTTAAAATGTTAAAGAATTTGAAAGTTAACTATGCTTCTACACATGTAAAAAGGTAGACAATCAGGGTAAGTAAAATTATTTTAGTGTAAAATTAAATGTAACTCTAAAAAGACTGATTTTTTTAAATTCCCTTCTCAGTTCAGCTAAATGCAAAAGAAAATTTCTATTCCTTCCCAGTGTTGTCTATTTTTAGATATAGGGAACACAGAATTAAAGATTTGACTGCAAAGAGAAAATTACAGACAACGGTTATATTGTTGGCATAACACTTGATCTATAACTAATTCTATTGGTGAAGTAAAATTTTAAAACATTTCTCAATGTCCCTCAATATTTTGTTTCTCCAAAGAGAAGCCCTCTCGGTAAATGCTTTTCAAGAGAATTTAGTGTCCACTGAAATAAAGCATTAAAACCAGCCACATCTTCTACAATAAAATGTTATTCTTTTAGCCTTTTCCTATATTGGGGATTCACTTGAAACTGAACAACATAAAATATAATATTAAATGTTGTAGTGCTGAATGCAGAGAGAAAAAGAAATTAAAATGTTCTCTTATAAGATCATTTAAAAGATCTCATATGACCATAAACAGAAGATTATTTTGTCTCTTGTCGTGGAAGAGGCAAGAGATGCATAAAATTGTTCTCCAGTTCTCCCTCATTCTCTTCTCTTCCTGTGCTCATCTTCTGAACTCTGCCCCTATTTCTGGATACAGTAAGGAAATTCAGGACACAGTTTTCAGAGGATCTGATAGGCTTTTCAAAAGGTAGTTTTCTTGATTGTGTTCATTATTTCTTCTCTGCTTAATCATGGCCTTTCTTATATCCCTTTCATACATGCCTGCCTAGATAGATTTTAACTACGAACCCTTTCAAACTATTTCCTAAATGAATAAAATCACATAGTGAGACATAATCGAATCCAAAACAACACTTTGAAAACAGAAAAACACATAAGAGAACACCATTAATTAACTCTTTCATGCCATTCGTTACTCTGTCAGTGCTAAAGTGTTCCAAATATCATAATCATCTCTCATTTTTCCTTTAGGGACTTGAAAACCAGATAAGTGCTAGTAAATTGAAAGGAAAACAAATTGATGATGATGAAGTACAGCACTAAAAAATGATGGAGAGTGTTAAACATCTAAAAGACAGCTTTTATTTTATTCCAAAAAAAAAGAATTTAAAGTGAAAATTCTAGTGTTAGAATTATACTTGACATCCTTTTATTTCAGAAGTTGGTACCACATGCTATATGCTTTCACTGTTTATATTCAAAAATCTTTTTCTATATGTCTTTTAAAAACATCTTTGCTATGCATAATGTTTTGGATTTCAGTGCTTTTTGAGTATCTTTGCTCTGAACAATTTTAAAGCTTTCTAAGAGCAGGGAAAATGGTCTGTGCATTTGTGATTGTCCTCAGAACTCTGGACAATGCTTTGCTATCAAGATGCTCAGTCATTGAGTGTGGATTTGTTAATTTGCTTGTTTGAACAGATACACTGCATCTATTTTACCTTTCATAGCCTCAAAGTCTTGTAATTGACCTAGATCCTTTATGTTTCACTGAATTTAAATTCCTAATGCACTGTTTCATAAACAGAAGATGAAAAAGCTTTCATATATTCTAGAACAATGTGTGAACATGTTAAACCTCCCACTACATATTCTTCTAGAGAAATATTTCTAAACTAATCTTCTTCAGCCAAGGTAAGGACTTGAATCCAACACTAGGGATACACATGAATCTAGGCTGTAACGCTCTGTAGTCACCATGAATTTCATTCCAGGCCAGATTATTGTTACTGCTATAGATAAAACAGACACATCTGACCTGATTAAAACTCTGTCATTGTAAATAACATGTTTATAATACTGGCAAAAGTAATTTGCATTATGTTACCTCATTTTAATATTTAAAAATTATTTTGTTGCAAAATTAAAAATAAGGAAATAACCACTATTGAATAATAATTGTGCCATCATCTTACAACCAGATCCAAATTTCTAAACCACAGTATTAAAAAGAAGGCTATTTTATAAAACCTTCTGTTGCACATATCAAAGTAATACTTGATAAATGTGACAAATTTGCATTTCATAAAAGAGAAAAGAAAATGCAGAACCTTCAGTTGCTTTTCATTCATTCCATGTTATTCTGAGAAAGACTGGCACTCTATTTAGTTAGTATTATAGTTTACTCAGAAAAGAAAGACAGTACAAATAAAAATTAAAAGAAAAAAATAACAATCAATAAATTTTATTATAAAGAAGAATTATTTCTGTTGTCTAGCTCTTTCATAATAAGACAGTCATTTTTTGATATCCACTGAAGATTTATTTTAAGACCCCACCTCCTGCCAGGGATATCAAAATCCATGGATGCTCAAGTCCCTTAAATAAAATGAAGCAATTTCATATAATCTATTGATAGCTTTCCATATATTTATCATCTTTAGATTACTTGTAATACCAAATTCAATGGAAATGCTACATAAATAGTTGCCAGCATACAGCAAATTCAAGTTTTGCCTTTTGGAACTTTATGGAATTTTTTTTTTTATATTTTTGGATCAAGGTCAATTGAATCCATGTATGTAGAATCTGAGGATATGGAGGGTCCATTGTATTTATGAGGCAGTAGTTTAATGAATTAAGGATGACAACATGCTTTCAAACTGAATGAAGAAGACTTTATCAGATCAAGAGGAACAAGTTCAAGATGTAACCTCAGCATAGATCAGATATAAAACACAAAGGTTTACTGACCTTTCTTAATTCCTTAAAAAAAAAAAAATACAGCAATTACTTCCTGGACTGAGTCCCAGCCAATCTCTTCCCTTGTGTAACTCTAACAAAATTAATCCTTGATGATCTTACTTCCATCAAATTAAATACTTTCTATCCTTCTTTCCTGTTTCAAAGATCATTAAGGCCTCTCCATTATACTTAAAGAAAAACTAAGTTAAACTGATCAAAAGTTTGTCAAACTCTTATTTTTCCCTTATTAAAATTGTAAACCCAGTGATTCTAAGGAGAAAAAAAATGCTATTCTTATTTTGACAGACCAACATTAATAGGGCATATTAGTATAATTCATACTAGTATAATTTTACTACTTGGACCAAATAGTTCGTCAATCTCATATCATCTACGTTGCTTTGAATAAGCTTTCCTGTATAATTTGTGTTCTTATATCTGTGGTTAGATTGAAATTTTGAATTTATCATTCTTTGCTAAATTTGTGTCTGTCTTCTCTCCTTTTAACTCCCTCCATGGAGTACGAATTCTGACCATGAATTATTTAGTGTCCATTTTGCTGAATCTCAAAGCTTCAAGTGTCAGGTAGAGGTGTATAGCAGTAGATGGTCAAATAGTAAGATTATAATAATGTACAATTTAAATACTAAGACAATATTTGAGCATGATGTGATTTTCACTACATAAACCATAATTCTACATTTTCCATATCATTTACCTGTGTTTATTTGCAAATTAGCGAAAACTTTTTATTGGATTATTGTTTTTTTCCTTAATTACTCAATATACAGTTTTCTGCAAATATTATTTTAAAATTTATATATAATCTATTTGATGTACTATATTAATTTATATAAGTGAAGTGACATTAATAAAATATCACATTTAAAAATAAATTTATATGTCATAATTAACAGATTTCTCCCACAGTTTGCTTACATCTTTACAATTAAATAATCGAGATATTATACCTTCATATAATATTTTAAAATTGAATAAATGGAGGTTGTATTTCACCTCCCTCTCTTACTTCAACATGCTCTCTACCAGCCTGTTTTCTGACCTGTGGAATAAGCAAGATAAAATGACAGTTCCCTCTGGAGTGTATCAAAACACGCCAGAGCAATAAAAACTATGATAGCAAAGATTAAGGTTTCTGACCCCAATTGTGGCATTTCAGCTTTTAGAGAGCCTGGCCTCACTATCTCTCCTCAGTGCACAGGGCGTTTCACAAACATTTTGAAACTAAGAAATCTCTCTTTCAGAATGGAGCTCTTGGGATGATTTAAATCTCTTAACCCCCTGGCAAATTTCTCCATCCTGGAGGATTAATTGACCATTCAGTCGATAAACTTTTGAAGACTTGAAGGAAAATTTACAGATGTCCACGAAGGACACAAGGAGAGGAGGGGCATGTTAAAAGGACAAACATGAGTTTTTATTTAAAAGAGGTTACAACTGAATCATGGAAATAAATGATTCATGTAATTAGAATCGATGTGACCCTTAAAAGAATAAACTGACTGTTGACATAGACATTTATTTCCTAGTAGGTTTATGTCATTATGTTAGGTTCAAAAGTGGATTAGCCTTCCTTCATGGATCCTTGCATATTAAGGATAAGAAATAATATACAGGACACAATATAGTGTAGGATATAACCATGTATAGGATGGAATATAGTCAATGCTATATAAAAAAGTACAAATCAACATCATGGAAAATTACAAGGGAAAGTGGCTACTTTCAAGAAAAATAATCAAGTAAGACTTCCTAGGGAAAGTAAGACTCAAGTAAACCTTGAAGAACTGACAAAACCTAATTGTGGCAAGTGTGTAAAGAATAGGAGATCCACAGAAAGAAAAGCTGAATTTGATGGTGATATTGATGCTATGAATATCTAAACATTTTAATTCTACAGAACAATGTTTCCAAAATTGTTGGGCAGAACATCAATGTCCTTTGAGATATATAAAGATACTGTGTTAGATCTGGAGGAATTACATTAAAAAAACATAACTCTATAGATCTAGAGATCTACAGTACTGGTGGTTACGGAGTAAAGACTTATGATCACTGCCACCCCTTCCTCTATAAGTAGAAGTGAGACCAATGAGATGTGAGAACGAGTGCTGTGGGTTTATACAGTCAATAAGGAGATTGATTGGTGCTGTATCGTGAAAAGGTAACCAGCAGTGCTTCAGACGAAAAGAGAACAGATAGGTTTTTCTAAAAGAGAACCCTGATCACGTCACTTCTCTAATTATCAATATTTTGCGGGGGAACAAAAAGGATGGTGGAGGAATAGGATGGGGAGAACACTTTCTCCCTCACTACCTCATCAAAAGAACATTTCAATGCTGAGTAAATTCCACAAAACAACTTCTGACTGCTGGCAGAGGACATCAGGCATCCAGCAAAGCAGATCATTGGCTTCAAAACCAGGTAGGAATTAATTTAAAGGACGAAGATAGAGACGAAGGAGGTAGGGAGGGAGCCCCATCATGGGAAGGGAATCCCGTCCCAGGAAGAGACTCTTAAAAAGAGAAGTTTCCTAAAATTGGGGAACATTCTCACAGCTGTGTATGGGATGAGCCCTGGAAGCACAGAGGGCAACATAACAGGAAGGAAGAATAAGTAAATAATTAAAACCAACAGATTATGAATTCAACAGTATAACCCCCAGCGGATAAGCAGTGCAAATGCCTGCGTACGACAGCAGTGGGGGTTGGGCAGGGAGGAGCGTGCCTGCGACAGTGCTTTCTAAGAATTGGGCTGTGGGAGACGTAGGCTGCAGGGCTTTTCTCGAGAATCAGGGCGTAACGGGGCCAGAATCGGGTCCGTACATGGCTAGAATGAACTATCTTGGTCTAGCAAACCAGACTGTGGGATAGCTAACACGCGAAACGCTCGAACATAAGACACCGACAGGCCCGCACACAGAACAAAGGACGGATCGGCAATAGCCAGCTGTAGACCATCCCCCTCCGGAGACAGGCAGCCAGAGCCTTAAGTGCTGGAAGAGGGCAATCACAGCTCAAGAGAGACATTACCTACCAAATTTCAAGCAGGTTTGTTTACTATTGAGACTTCTGGGGGCTCTGAACAGTCATCATCTGCCTGAGAAAGAGCTCTGGTGGAGCTCCCAGAAAATTGAGCAATCCGGAAAGCCCAGAAGTCACAGCAATAGCGTGCGAGCCTCGGAGGGCTTCCTGAGCGCCAAACCTGAGCGGCTTAGACCGGGGAAATGCATGAAGCATAGGGCAGGCCCCACACGGTTATCCCATGGAGCGAGAAGTGGCAAGCCCAGTGCAGAGTCCACCACCACCCTCCCTGTGTCAAGACGGAAATCAGACACGGAAGAGACCAGCAAACAGAGGAAGTCAAACAGGGGGATCTGCCTGGTAGCAACCCTACACAGTCCACAATGACAGAGAAAGCACCAGATATACCATTACTAATTTTATGATCAAATTTCTTTTTTGGGGGAGGAATGATGTGGAAGTGTGATTTATTTTTTAAGAATTTTTTTCTTTCTTTAAAATTTTTTTTCTTTTTTAATTTGTTTTTTCTTCTTTTCTTTTCATCTTTTTTTTCTAAACTTGCTTAAATTTTTACATGAGTGAGAGATTACTGGCTTGACCACTCTCTCCCCTTTGGAATCTCTCTTTCTCCACCAGGTGGCTTTTGTCTCCTCCCTCCCCCTCCTCTTTTCTACTCTCTTTTATCTCCTCCCTCTCCCTCCTCTTCTCTCCAGAAGGTGGAGAATTCTCAGAGAACCGGTCACTGGCTGGATCTGTAGCCCTCCTTTGCATCTCCCTCTTTTATCCTCCTTTCCACCTCTATCTACTTCCTCCCTCTCCTCTTCCATGTATAACTCTGTGACCACCTCTAAGAGGTCCAGACTTTGGAGCACACACAAGAAATGGGTTACGGGCTAGCTTGCTTTTTCCTCTTTTGATTCCACCTCATCCCATTCCACTCACCTCCTAACTACCCCCTCCCTCTTCTCTCCTCCAAGTAACTCAGTGATCCTCTAGGGATGACCCTCAAGGTGGAGAAACCTATCATTATTAACCTAGATGTTTCAACATTAGTGCTGAATAGGTGGAGAAATCATGAGGCTATTATAAAAATAAATCTGAAAACCAGAATCAGGAGGCATAAGTCTAAATCTTGAGATCATCAAAGAATTCATGAATACAGGGAACATTATCCAATAAGAGCTTATCAAACACCTTCATACCTATACTGAAACTGAGCACCACCCAAGGGCCAACAAGTTCCAGATCCAAGACATACCACGCAAATTCTCCAGCAACACAAGAACAAGCCCCTAAGCTTCAATATACAGGCAGCTCAAAATACTCCAAAAGCACTGACGTCTCATAACCCATTACTTGACACTTCACAGCACTCCAGAGAGAGGAAATCCAGATACACCCACCAGAACTCCAACACAAGCTTCCCTAACCAAGAAACTTTGACAAGCCAATGATATAACCCCAAACACAGAGAGGAAGCTCTATAAGAAAGAGAATTCCACAAATACCCAGAATATAGAAAAGCCACCCCAAAGGCAGCAATATAACCAAGATGAAGAGACAGACGAATACCCAGCAGGTAAAGGAACAGGAGACATGCCCACCAAACCAAACAAAAGAGGAAGAGATAGGGAATCTACCTGAGAAAGAATTCTGAATACTGATAGTCAAAATGATCCAAAATCTTGAAATCAAAATGGAATCACAGATAAATAGCCTGGGGTCAAGGATTGAGAAGATGCAAGAAAGGTGTAACAAGGATCTAGAAGAAATAAAAAAGAGTCAACATATAATGAATAATGCAATAAATGAGATCAGAAACACTCTGGAGGCTACAAATAGTAGAATATTGGAGGCAGAAGATAGGATTAGTGAAATAGAAGACAAAATGGTAGAAATAAATGAATCAGCGAGGGAAAAAGAAAGGCGAATTAAAAGAAATGAGGACAAGCTCAGAGACCTCCAAGACAATATGAAACGCTCCAACATTCTAATTATAGGAGTCCCAGAGAAGAAGACAAAAAGAAAGACCATGAGAAAATACTTGAGGAGATAATAGTTGAAAACTTCCCTAAAATGGGGAAGGAAATAATCACCCAAGTCCAAGAAACCCAGAGAGTGCCAAACAGGATAAACCCAAGGCGGAACACCCCAAGACATATACTAATCAAACTAACAAAGACAAAACACAAAGAACAAATATTAAAAGCAGCAAGGGAAAAACAACAAATAACACACAAGGGGATCCCCGTAAGAATAACTGCAGATCTTTCAATAGAAACTCTTGAGGCCAGGAGGAAATGGCAAGACATACTTAAAGTGATGAAAGATAATAACCTTCAGCCAAGACTACTGTACCCAGCAAGGATCTCATTCACATATGAAGTAGAAATCAAAAGCTTTACAGACAAGCAAAAGCTGAGAGAATTCAGCACCACCAAACCAGCTCTCCAACAAATACTAAAGGATAGACTTTAGACAGGAAACACAAAAAGGACATATAAACCCGAACACAAAACAATAAAGTAAATGGCAACAGGAGCATACCTATCAATAATCACTTTAAATTTAAATGGGTTGAATGCCCCAACCAAAAGGCAAAGACTGGCTGAATGGATACAAAAATAAGATCCCTGTATATGCTGCTTACAAGAGACCCACCTCAAAACAATGGACACATACAGACTGAAAGTGAAGGGCTGGAAAAAGATTCCATGCAAATAAAAACCAAAAGAAAGAAGGAGTAGCAATACTCATATCCGATAAAATAGACTTTAAAACAAAGGCAGTGAAAAGGGACAAAGAAGGCCACTACATAATGATTAAAGGATCAATCCAAGAAGAAGATATAACAATTATAAATATATATGCACCCAACATAGGAACACAGCAATATGTAAGACAATTGCTAACAAGCATGAAAGGTTAAATTAATAATAACACAATAATAGTGGGAGACTTTAATACCCCACTCACACCTATGGACAGATCAACTAAACAGAAAATTAACAAAGAAACGCAAACTTTAAATGATACAATAGACCAGTTAGACCTAATTGATATCTATAGGACATTTCACCCCAAAACAATGAATTTCACCTTTTACTCACGTGCACACGGAAACTTTTCAGGATAGATCACATTCTGGGCCATAAATCTAACCTTGATAATTTCAAAAAAATCGAAATTATTCCAAGCATCTTCTCTGACCATAATGCACTAAGGTTAGATCTCAGTTATAGGAGAAAAGCTATTAAAACTGCCAACATTTGGAGGCTGAACAACACCCTTCTGAATAATCAACAAATCACAGAAGAACTCAAAAAGAAATCAAAATATGCATCGAAACGAATGACAATGAAAATACAACTACACAGAACCTGTGGGACACTTTAAAAGCAGTGCTAAGAGGAAAGTTCATAGCAATACAGGCTTACCTCAAGAAACAAGAAAAAAGTCAAATAAATAGCCTAACTCTACACCTAAAGCTACTAGAAAAGGAAGAAATAGAGAACCCCAGAGTTAGTAGAAGGAAAGAAATCCTAAAAATTAGGGCAGAAATAAATGCAAAAGAAACAAAAGAGACCATAGCAAAAATCAACAAAGCAAAAAGTTGGTTATTTGAAAGGATAAATAAAATTGACAAACCATTAGCCAGACTCATCAAGAAACAAAGAAAAAAAATCAAATCAATAAAATTAGAAATGAAAATGGAGAGATCACGACAGACAACACAGAAATACAAAGAATCATAAGAGACTACTATCAGCAATTATATGCCAATAAAATGGACAACTTGGAAGAAATGGACAAATTCTTAGAAAAGTACAACTTTCCAAAACTGAACCAGGAAGAAATAGAAAATCTTAACAGACTGATCACAAGCATGGAAATTGAAACTGTAATCAGAAATCTTCCAGCAAACAAAAGCCCAGGTCCAGACGGCTTCACTGCTGAATTCTACCAAAAATTTCGAGAAGAGCTAACACCTATCTTACTGAAGCTATTCCAGAAAATTGCAGAGGAAGGTAAACTTCCAAACTCATTCTATGAGGCCACCATTACCCTAATACCAAAACCTGACAAAGACACCACAAAAAAGAAAACTACAGGCCAATAAAACTGATGAACTTAGATGCAAAAGTCCTTAACAAAATCCTAGCAATCAGAATCCAGCAATACATTAAAAAGATCATACTCCATGACCAAGTGGGCTTTATCCCAAGGATGCAAGGATTCTTCAATATCCGCAAGTCAATCAATGTAATTCATCACATTAACAAACTGAGAAATAAAAATCATATGATTATCTCAATAGATGCAGAAAAAGCCTTTGACAAAATTCAACATCCATTTATGATAAAAACTCTCCAGAAAGCAGGAATAGAAGGAACATACCTCAACATAATAAAAGCTATATATGACAAACCCACAACTAACATTATCCTCAATGGTGAAAAATTGAAACCATTTCCCCTAAAGTCAGGAACAAGACAAGGGTGCCCAGTTTCACCACTACTATTCAATATCGTACTGGAAGTTTTGGCCACAGCAATCAGAGCAGAAAAAGAAATAAAAGGAATCCAAATTGGAAAATAAGAAGTAAAACTCTCACTGTTTGCAGATGACATGATCCTCTACACAGAAAACCCTAAAGACTCAACCAGAAAACTACTAGAGCTAATCAATGAATATAGTAAAGTTGCAGGATATAAAATCAACATTCAGAAATCCCTTGCATTCCTATACACTAATACTGAGAAAGTAGAAAAAGAAGTTAAGGAAACGATTCCATTCACCATTGCAACGAAAAGAATAAAATACTTAGTAATATTCCTACCTAAAGAAACTAAAGACCTATGTATCGAAAACTATAAAACACTGATGAAAGAAATCAAAGAGGACACTAATAGATGGAGAAATATACCATGCTCATGGGTCGGAAGAGTCAATATAGTGAAAATGAGTATACTACCCAAAGCAATCTACAGATTCAATGCAATCCCTATCAATCTACCAGCAGTATTTTTCACAGAACTAGCTCAAATAATCTCAAGATTTGTATGGAAATACAAAAATCCTCAAATAACCAAAGCAATCTTGAGAAAGAAGAATGGAACTGGAGGAATCAACTTGCCTGACTTCAGGCTCTACTACAAAGCCACAGTTATTAAGACAGTATGGTACTGGCACAAAGACAGAAATATAGATCAATGGAACAAAATAGAAAGCCCTGAGATTAACCCACATACCTATGGACACCTTATCTTCGACAAAGGAGGCAAGAATATACAATGGAGTAAAGACAGTCTCTTTAACAGGTGGTGCTGGGAAAACTGGTCAACCACTTGTAAAAGATTGAAACTAGATCTCTTTCTAACACCATACACAAAATAAACTCAAAATGGATTAAAGATCTAAATGTAAGACCAGAAACTATAAAACTCCTAGAGGAAAACATAGGCAAAACACTCTTCAACATAAATCACAGCAGGATCCTCTATGATCCACCTCCCAGTATACTGGAAGTTAAAGCAAAAATAAACAAATGGGATCTAATTAAAATTAAAAGCTTCTGCACAACAAAGGAAACTATAAGCAAGGTGAAAAGACAGCCTTCTGAATGGGAGAAAACAATAGCAAATGAAACAACTGACAAACAACTAATCTCAAAGATATACAAGCAACTTATGCAGCTCAACTCCAGAAAAATAAACGAACCAATCAAAAACTGGGCCAAAGAACTAAATAGGTATTTCTCCAAAGAAGACATACAGATGGCTAACAAACACAAGAAAAGATGCTCAACATCACTCATTATCAGAGAAATGCAAATCAAGTTCACAATGAGGCACCATTTCACACCAGTCAAAATGGCTGCGATCCAAAAGTCTACAAGCAATAAATGCTGGAGAGGATGTGGAGAAAAGGGAACCCTCTTACACTGCTGGTGGGAATGCAAACTAGTACAGCCACTATGGAAAACAGTGTGGAGATTCCTTCAAAATTGCAAATAGAACTGCCTTATGACCCAGCAATCCCCCTGGGAGGCATACACACCGAGGAAACCAGAATTGAAAGAGACACATGTACCCCAATGTTCATTGCAGCACTGTTTATAATAGCCAGGACATGGAAGCAACCTAGATGTCCATCAGCAGATGAATGGATAAGAAAGCTGTGGTACATATACACAATGGAAAACTACTCAGCCCTTAAAAAGAATAAATTTGACTCAGTTCTAATGAGATGGATGAAACTGGAGCCGATTATACAGAGTGAAGTAAGCCAGAAAGAAAAACACCAATACAGTATACTGACACATATATATGGAATTTAGAAAGATAGTAATGATGACCTCTATGTGAGACAACAAAAGTGACACAGAGGTGTAGAATGGACTTTTGGACTCTGAGGGAGAGGGAGAGGGTGGGATGATTTGGGAGAATGGCATTGAAGCATGTATACTATCTTGTAAGAAACGAAGCGCCAGTCTATGTTCAATACAGGATACAGGATGCATGGGGCTTGTGCACAGGATGATTCAGGGTGATGATATGGGGTGGGAGGTGGGGGGGGGCTTCGGCATTGGGAGATCGTGTTCACCTGTGGCTGACTCATGTCAATGTATGGCAAAACAAATACAGTATTGTAATGTAGAATAAAGTATTTAAAAAATAAATAAATAAAAGTTTACCTTAGAGAAAAAAAATAATAATAATTATCAATATATTGCAATGGCTTCTCAACTCACTTAGAGGAAAACCCAAAACCCTTATTTTGAGCTTTGAGACCCTTGGTCTAATCTCTACTTTCTCTTTATTTTTAATCCCCTCGTCTTCCTCTGTTCCACATACATCGTTCTTTTCCCACACAAGGAATCTTTACCCTCTGCCCTCCTATTCCAGTTTCAGGGGACACTGTTTCCCAGATTTATATAGCTTTCTCCCCTAGCTTCCCTGTTCCTTCATGTATCTGCTCTAATTCACTTTCACTCTCTTGAACAAATACCATTCTTACTTTCTTCTCACTTCCAATCTTCTCACCCTGCTCAATCTGCGTTCATCACTCTTGTCACCCTATCCTAGACTGTACATTCCTTTGTTGTACATTTTCCACACCAGAGACAACTCCAAGAGCTCAGGGAAGAGAAACTTCTGTGTCCTCAATACTTGAAGCCACCCCAGGTGTGTACTAGTAACTCAGGACCTAGGTGCTGAGGAAATGGAGAGAAAACTAAGGATATGGAGACTAACCAGGAAGTGTTTTGTAAAAGTGAATGTGAGATGAAACAAGGGCTTAAATTTAGGCATGGAAAGATTATTACTTAACTACATACAAATAATAATTCACAGCATGTACTATAGTGTAAAGGAATGGACTATGAAGGCCGATGGTCTCCAATTCACATCCTGGACTCCTAACATCATAGTTATGTGGCCAAATGCAGAATACCTTATGTCTCTGAACCCCAATTTTCTCCTCTTACAAAAGGGAAAATATCTTCTTTTCTGATTCCTGTAGAGAGAAAATGAATGTCCATGATATGACCTAGGAGCTACCATTGGCATCTTTAAAGTGTCACATACGTGAGCATATTTTAAAAATGCAATTAAAGGTTTATTTTCACTGAATCTCTACAAGTAAATTTAAAGTTGTACAAAATAATTCATAACCTTTGTGTCTTTTAAAATGTATACAGTTCTTATCATAGTTCTATTTTTATATGATACCAAAGATAAAATAACAAAATACCCATTTCTTGAACATCCATGATTTGATATTAGCATTAATCAAGTAAAATGAAATGCATTTTTATTGAAGTATATTTGACTTAACAATAGTGTGTTTGTAATAATTCAGTTATACATGTAATTCAGTTACACATATACTTTATATATACATATACATATATATTCTTCTTCAGATTCTTTTTCCTTATTGGTAATTATAAAATATTGAGTATATTTTCCTGTGCTATACAGTAGGTCCCCGTTTATAATCTGTTTTATATATAGTAGTATGCATATGTTAATTTCATACGCCTATTTTATCCCTCTCTTCCACCTTTCCCCTTGATAACCACAAGTTCATTCTCTTTGAGTCAGTTTCTATTTTGTAAATAACTTCATTGTATCCCTTCTTTTCCCTTAGGTTCCACATGTAAGTGATATCATGTCTATCTTTGTCTGATTTACTTCACTTAGTATTGTAATCTCCAGATGCATCTATGTTGCTGCAAATGACATTATTTCATTATTTCTTATGGCTGAGTAATACTCTATTATTATACACACCACCATCTTTATTCATTCATTTGTCAATGGACATTTACGTTGCTTCCATGTCATAGCTACTATAAATAGTGCTGCAGTGGACATTGGAGTGCATGCATATTTTTAAAGTATGGTTTCCTTGGCATATATGCCCAGGAGTTGCATTGCAAGATCATATGATAGCTCTATTTTTAGTTTTTTAAGGAATCTCCATGCTATTCTTCACAGCTGCTGCACCAATTTATTATACCATCAACATAGTAGGAGGGATTCTTTCTCTCCACACCCTCTCTAGCATTTATTATTTCTACGTTTTTGATGATGGCCATCCTGACCAGAGTAAGGTGATAGCTCACTGTAGTTTTTATTTGCTTTCCTCTAATAGCTATGTTGAGCATATTTTCACGTGCTTTTGTGCCATCTGTATGTCTTCTTTGGAGAAATGCCCATGTAGATCTTCTCTGCCCATTTTTTGATTGGGTTGATTTTTTTTTTTTTGACATTGAACATTGACATCGACATTGAGTTGTCTGCATACTTTGGAGATTAATCCACTGTTAATCACATCATTTGTATTTTTTTTTCCTCCATTCTATAGATTGCCATTTCATTTTGTGTATGGTTTCCTTTGCTGTGCAAAGGCTTTTAAGGTTAATTAAATCTCACTTGTTTATTTTTATTTTTATTTGCATTACTCTAGAAGATGATTCAAAAAAGCATTACTGCTATTTTTGTGAAAGTGTGTTCAGCCTATGTTTTCCTCTAAGAATTTTCTAGTATCTGGTCTTACATTTAGGTCTTTAATTCATTTTGAGCTAGTTTTGCTTATGGTGTGAGAAAATATTCTACTTCCATCCTTTTACATGAGGCTGTCCAGTTTTCCCAGCCCCACTTATTGAAAAGACTATTTTCCCCATTGTGTATGCTGGCCTCCTTTGTTATAAATTACTTGACCATAGGTGCATGGGGTTACTTCTGAAATGAAGTTCATTTATATCTAATATGTATCACATATTTGAAAGAAGACTCAGAATAGTAAAATGATCACAAAGCATATAAATAAAAATTGACCTTCAAATTAATTTTTTTAGAATTTGAATGTTTCACTCTTTTTCATGTACTTCCTATGATATTTTAGTTTTTGAATCCATCTTTGTCCTTACTTTTTCAAAACTTCAGCATCTCCATTTCTTACTGCATTTTAAACCACACTTAAAATGGCTATTCATGTTATTTCTTTCTTCACAGGTCTCTAACAACTTCCTACTTTGCTTTGATCCAAAAATAAATGTTAGATTATGACCTTTAAGTGTTTACTCCAAATGGTCATTTCTTCCTATTATTTACCATCTAAGTTTATGACCCTTTGAACATAGCTCCACAAAGCTCTGCAGCTCAGAATCAGTGGATCTCAAAGTGTGAAAGGGGTTTAAATAAAAAGTGTAAATTAACATAACCTGGAGAATATTTTTCAAATGCCTGTCCCATTTCCTTAACAGATGTTCCTATTCTTGGAACTCCAAGCATGAGAATCTTTTAAACCTCTTCAGTGATCTGGATACACCCCTCACTTCTTACCTCATAGCTAAAAGCGACCATTCAAGACCATTTTTTTTTTTCATAATTTTCTCCTTTATATTATTAGTTCCTAGCTTGATGCCTATGCATTAAGTACAACTATAAATCATGCCTTTTCCCACTTGACAGGAAATAAACAGAAAGAAAACTAAGTTCTTGTCTGTGAGAGTTTAAAGTTTATTAATGGACGTGTTAGAAGTAGACTTGAGTCTAAGAATGCTATATGTGCAGTTTCTTAGGGAAAGGTTATTTTTCCAGGTAGAATTTGGAAAGACATAGCATGAGCAAAATATGTTTAAGAAACTTTTCCACCATTCTTTTTCTAATAAGATATAGCCTCATGGGATTTGAGGTTCCATGATTTCCCACATTCTAAATGTTTTCATGTTAAAACATAGTTAACAAATGCACCACTTTTTATGCTCCAACGTATTGACTCCCAACTCTGCAAGAGGCACAGCTCTCTGCTAACTACCCAGTTGCACCCATTATCTTTCATAATCTTTCTTGCCTTTAGATCTTTTATGCATTTTTATCTGACTTAATTGACCTCCACTCACCTGGTCTCCTGCAGAATTTAGCAAAGGTTTTGCCTTTTCAGTAACTGTTCTGTGTTCTCTACAACTTTGCCTTGAAAATCTGTGTCTTAACCTCTCAGAGCATCACATTATTTACTCAACTACAGAAAGCATATAATGTGATGCAATCGTCAGTTTGCTTATCTGCCTTATTGCTATCCCCAGTAGCCATTTGGGGATTTCCTACTTGAAGATAAGAGATTATTTTTTATTATATTTGAAACTTCTTTTCACTGTTCAGTGCATAGTAGTTTCAATGGCAGGTATAGGTTTTAAGAAGGAGAGTTAAGTAGCCATGGTTTAAAAATCAAGCTAGAAAACTAAGGATGGTGGGAAACTTGATGAAGGGAATTGGAGGAAATTAGAACTACTAGTAAGTTGAATGAAAATGTAGAAAAGACATATTTTCTCTGATGTAGCCATCTGCTCTGGTAAAGGAATTGGGAATATTCTTAAATAATGTTTTTAGGCATACAAAAATAAAATACTCAAATAACAAAATTTTAGTGTGCATTCTCAATGTCTACTTAGGTATAATTTAATTTTAGCTCTTTGGTGAATAGCTGAATGGTTTTCCTTGGTATAGCATAATACACATATATGGTCATTTAAGTTTAGTCAATATTTGTTGAGAAAATTTTATACAATTAATTTTGAGAGTGCTTGCCTTCTGATGGATATTTTTCTTTTTATGTTATAAGAAGATCTAGATCTTGTCTGTGAGAAACAAGGATATAAAGAAATCCAAATTACCTGAGATAAAATTTATCTCAAAAAGTAAAATACATGTTTTTCATTTAGTTTAGGAAATAAAACAAGATGAATGAAGCATGAGTGTCCATCATCCTGAGTGTCTTTGAAGGATGATGGGCCTATTTTGCCCAGTGTGTGAATGCCATTAGGCCTAGTATTTGTTTCTTAACGTTTCTCTCTGATTAGTTTTGGCTCCCCACTTAATAATATTATTTCAACCTATTACAACATATGAGTGTAATTAGCTTTGCCTTATTATGACATCTAATTTGATATGTAGAATAAATAAACTTTTTTTATTTTATCAGAGTAAAAGAGGTATAATAAAGAGCCTCCTCTGTCAGCAAGCTCTGTCCAAAGAAAACACTGTGGCTTAGCACTCACTTAGTTAAAGTCAGTTACAGAGGCAGCAGCTTTAAATCCTGGCAAGTGTCAAGCTCTAATAAAGGTCCTTCCTAGGTATGATAATTATAAAATTAGATGAAAACATTTACTAAGTTCACAACAAATTCTTCATGAAATGGAAGATGCTGGAGCTGAAACATAGCCAGATTTGGTAACAGCATGCAAACAACCTTCAGAGTAAAAAATCATTCAAAAGTGTCTAATCCCATAACTGTACCAAAGCTGGCAGGCACTCACCACACAGAACATTAATCTGGGAGATTTAGAGGAATTTTAAAGATAACCTTCTGTGCCAAATATGTTAACAGCAATATGTCTCTGGCTAAAAACACTGAATATTTCATAATCCATAGGAAAGATGGAGATACAAAATGTGAACAAGAGGAAATTTTCAACCCCAGAGTAATTATACAGTTTTCATTAAGCTTCTCTGTTTCCATTGGTGGAATAGAATCCATGCAACAGCATGAACATAGAAACACTTGCTTAAGTTCACATTCAATGAATTAGAAATACTCAGAAGGATGGATCACACCCTGAAGATGTTTGATGCACAATGGCAAGAGCACAGTCTCAAGAAACATTATCTTGAAGGTCGGTGTTGGTGAAATTCTCTGCTCCTGCATTCCAAGTTTCTCAGCAGTCCAGTGAGCTGAGTGCTGTCCTAGCACCCTGCAAGCCTATGTAATGATCTTATGTGGAGTTTTCAACACTTACCTGTGTCTTCCAGTGAGCTCTGAATCACATCCTTAACTAAAATTCAGCAATAAAAAGGATTTATAGAAAAGGGAAAATATACACTGAACAAAAATAAATAACCAAGGTACATTCAGTCTTGCAAAGAAATGTTCAAAGTGAAATTGACTTGTGAATCAAAGGGGTAAATGCGTTCCTAAAATTGTATCCTAAAATTGTAAATCCCTTAATATTTATCTATTCTTATATGAACCAGAGATCAAATTGCCAACATCCACTGGATCATGGAAAAAGCAAGAGAGTTCCAGAAAAACATCTACTTCTGCTTTATTGACTATGTCAAGCCTCCGACTGTGTGGATTACAATAAACTGTGGAAAATTCTGAAAAAGATGGGAATACCAGACCACCTAACTTGCCTTTTGAGAAATCGCTATGCAGGTCAGGAAGCAACAGTTAGAACTGGACATGGAACAACAGACTGGTTCCAAATAGGAAAAGGAGTATGTCAAGGCTATATACTGTCACCCTGTTTATTTAACTTATATGCAGAGTACATCATGAGAAATACTGGACTAGAAGAAACTCAAGCTGGAATCAAGATTGCCAGGAGAAATATCAATAACCTCAGATATGCAGATGATACCACCCTTATGGCAGAAAGTGAAGAAGAACTAAAGAGCCTCTTGATGAAAGTGAAAGAGGAAAGCAAAAAGTTGGTTTAAAGCTCAACATTCAGAAAACAAAGATAATGGCATCCAGTCCCATCACTTCATGGGAAATAGATGGAGGAACAGTGGAAACATTGTCAGACTTTAGTTTTTGGGGCTCCAAAATCACTGCAGATGGTGACTGCTGCCATGAAATTAAAAGACGCTTACTCCTTGGAAGAAAAGTTATGACCAACCTAGATAGTATATTCAAAAGAAGAGACATTACTTTGCCGACTAAGGTCTGTGTAGTCAAGGCTATGGTTTTTCCTGTGGTCATGTATGGATGTGAGAGTTGGACTGTGAAGAAGGCTGAGCGCAGAAGAATTGATGCTTTTGAACTGTGTTGAGAAGACTCTTGAGAGTCCCTTGGACTGCAAAGAGATTCAATCAGTCCAGTCTAAAGGAGATCAGTCCTGGGATTTATTTGGAAAGAATGATGCTAAAGCTGAAGCTCCAGTACTTTGGCCACTTCATGCAAAGAGTTGCCTCATTGGAAAAGACTCTGATGTTGGGAGGGACTGGGGGCAGGAGGAGAAGGGGATGACCGAGGATGAGATGGCTGGATGGTGTCACTGACTCGATGAATGTGAGTCTGAGTGAACTCCGGGAGATGGTGATGGACAGGGAGGCCTGGTGTGCGGCAATTCATGGGGTCACAAAGAGTCGGACACGACTGAGCGACTGAACTGAACTGATATTAACTTGAAGCTCCAGATTTAAAATACCACACAAGAAATGTGCAGAACGAAAATCTGACAATATAGCATTGGTCAGTGGTCAAAGAAAAAGGCTGTAATAGTTTTAGACAATATCTTATGGTGTTGTTTTTTTTTCTAAATTTGGACAAAATACTCTCCCATTACAGAAGGTTGTTAGAAAGAACATGCTTAAGCATGTCAAACAGATTGATAGAAGCTATATCTTTATCTTTAGCACTTCTTAATCTTCTAGTGCTTCCTGGAAGTGGATCAATGTGAGTAAGTGTGTGCCAGAAACATATAATAATAATCTGTGTATTTCACTAGGCTAACGTATCCACTGCTGTGGCATACAATCAGTTGTATATAAGGTTTTATTTATGCCTCAGTGCCACTCTCTTTTTTTAAGCCTATAACTCTTGAACCATTGCTTCAGCCACATCTTGGTGAATATTTTCAATTACATTCTCAATTTCTCTTTTGGAACCCACCTAGCAAGCCCAAAGCTGAAGCAATCCAACAGACTGATTTCTTTGTTCCTATACCTGGGCAGTTGAATTCAACTGGAGAAAATCACGAAATCCTCAGAAAATTGCCTCTATAAATTAAGGTTCTCTGAGCTCAATAGGGCCGTTTACCTTGTTCACCAATTCTCTGTTCTAAGGTTTGTCTTCATTTTCCATAATATCTAATCAAACCATTTCTTATCTCCTTAACTGTCATACCCTATTGCCTTCCTACTCATTCTCAGCAGAAAATCTTGTCTGTTACTTCCCAGAAATATAGACACACTCAGTTAAGAACTTTTTCAAATTACTGACACTCTGTTTATAAAAGTGAGAGTATATTGTAACTAACTGATTTCTTTCATTATAATAAAAATGGCTCATCCTGAGTGATGCTATTAAATGTCTCATCCTGAGTGATGTTAACTCTTCCAATTCTTCTTTGGATCCTGTGAAAACTACTTTAGAAATTTCACTTCAATTATTAAAACATCCCTTTTCTTCTGTAATTTCTATCTTTTCCTACTTCAATGTTTGAAAAATCATATCTATTCTGAAAGAGAGTCATTTCCTAGGCAAGTTGATAAGAAGTCTAGGGGCCCCAAGGAGAGAGGAGTCTGGAATTCTCAAGGAGGAAGAAAGTGAAGAAGGAAGTAAAATGTGTCCCAGGGAGTTGAATACTAGGTCAGCTTTACTGGGACGGCAAGCCCCAAAAGTTTAAAGGGAACAATGGATACCAGGTGTGTCACTGCAATGTTTGCTCTGCAACCTAAGAAACAGGATCTAGCTCTAGGAAACAGGGACTCGACACTAACTGCAAATTGTCACCAATGGTTACATAAACCTTACCTGCCTGCCCACCAATCATGCTCTGCCGAGTAGCCTGGTCCCCCTCCTCCCCTGCACAATAGGATAAAAGGCTCCCAAAGTGGGTGTTCAGGGCTCCCCACCTTCGATTGGCTTGGTGGGGGCCCGGATCCGAAATTGCCAATAAACTGTTTTTCTCTGAACTCCGACTGGTGGTCTCTATTGGCAGCTAGTCTCCCACATATTCTATTTGTTCTTCCACATCAAGCCTTCTCCAGCTTTATTTCTGTCTATATTATCTGGCATTTCCAAGTTTCATGGAAAAAAAATTAGAAGTCCTTTCATCTGTTTCCTTGTTTCCCTTTTATTGTTCAGGCCATGGCAATGCCTGATCGTGTCCTTTATTCATTCATTGAACAAGCTCTCAGCAAGATCACTACTGAATTTTTATTGCTATAGCCAATAAATACTTCTCATATATTCTCCAGGGAGCATTTAATATGGTAAACCATACTTTCTCATTGAACCCCAGATTCCCAGACCTTCCTCAATGTTAAGCTCTCTCAGTTCTTCTTATCCTCTCTCCTTGATTACCTCTTTTCAGCTTCCATATAGATTTGTCTTGTCTGGGTGTTTGTGCTCAGTTGTGTCTGACTCAGCAACCCCACGGACTGTAGCCTTCCAGGCCTCTCTGTCCACGGAACTTTCCAGGCAAGAATACTGGAGTGTGTTGCCCTTTCCTACTCCAGGGGATCTTCCTAACCCGGGGATCAAACTTGCATCTCTTGCATATACCACATTAGCAGGCAGATTCTTTGCCGCTAGTGCCACCTGAGACGCCTAGATTTGCCTTGCTAAACTCATTTATTCACAGGATATTCTAACCTGCGTGCCGATGACTCCTATAACAGATGCTCTGAAGTACTTGTTACTCATTCAGATCACTTCACTTGCCCACACTGATACCATGATGGTCTGTACACTAACATATAAAAAAGAGAACAGTAAGAGATTTAGATTCACTAACAATCAGAGATTATCATTTCATCGTGTCTGTCACATGCACACACACAAAATCATTGGAACTCTAAGGTTTTTCTGACAATATGGTTAGAGAGATATTTTGTAGTGTTTATCCTGTCTTTTCAGGGTTTGAGTGATAAGCAAAAGTTTCAGTATTAAAGGCAAAAGTTTAAAATACAATAAAATACAGGAGAATGACTTCACCATCTTATGTTAAGGAAGAAAATAAAATGACTAACTACAAACATCTTTTATAATACATGTAGCTGAAAAAAGATTCTTATCTAGAATTTATTAAGACTCTTTGAATAAATAAGAAAATAGGCATAGCAGGGAAAATAGACTGACACTTTACAGGAAAAAACCCAAGTTGTCTCAACATGCAAGAAGTTATGCACTATCATGACATAAAGATGAAATACAAATTTAAACCCCAGTGAGATGTAAATTAATATCCAGTACATTTTCAGAAGTTAAGATGTCTGACAACACCAAACATTGGCAAGAATATTAAGCAGTGGGATTCTCACACTGGCATTAGACACATTTTGACACCAGACATCTCTAGAAAAACCCTCACTCATGAACCCTAGGACATCTGTATAAGGGTGCTTTAAACCGCACTGTGAATAGCAAGGGAATAAGAAAATCTTAAATGCTTTTAAAATTTAGAAGAGATAAATTACAATGTACTCATACAGAGACTGTAATGCAACCATGATATGAAGGAAATAGAACTCTGTTCATCAATATGGGTAATATTGAAAGTCATGCTATTAAAAAACTAAGTTACCTAAGAAGCTTATAGTTCAGAAACAGAAAGCAAATAAAGCTCTTTTGGGATATGCATGCATGTATGTGGATAGTAAAAAGAAAATCAAAAGAATGTTTACACTACTAAGTTTAGCTCTGTGACCAGTACTAAAGGGCTGTTTCACAAAAAAATTGAATTTGTTAGGACTGCATTGGACTTCAAACATACAAGTATGCTTCTGTTTCATAAGCTGGGTATGAGTATATGAATTTTTTTCACATTTTATAAAATTCTCTAAATTGCATTAAATTGTTAATTGTACTTTAAAAAAAAAAATTACAAAGTTCATTGGTGAAAAAGGAGAAAAGAGATTACTTGCTAATTAGAGAGGGTACAAGGGCCAGATGAAATTTTTGAAAGTTAGGAGAGGTCTTGAAGTAGACAGAATGATCCCTTAAAGATATCCAAGTTATAATCCCTAACACCTATGAAATTTTTACCTCACAGGGCTGAGTGACTGCAGATGTGAGTGAGTGAAAGATGTTGAGATGAGACAATTGTTCTGAATTATCCAGATGGGCTGAAGGTAGTTGCAGCATCATAAAAAGCAGAAGAAGGAAGCAGAACAGAGAGTCAGAGGAATACGTGAGTATGTGAGAAAGGCAGAGAGACACACGCATCTGTTGACTTTAATGATGGGGAAAGGGGTCATGCCCCAAAGAATATATCGGTTCAGTTCAGTTCAGTCCCTCAGCCATGTCCGACTCTGTGACCTCATGGACTGCAAGCACGCCGGGCCTCCTTGTTCATCACCAACTCCTGGAGCTTACTCAAACTCATGGTCTTAGAGTTGGTGATGCCATCCAACCATCTCATCCTCTGTTGTCTTCTCCTCCTGCCTTCAATCTTTCCCAGCATCAAGGTCTTTTCCATTGAGTCAGTCCTTCACATCAGGCGGCCAAAGCATTGGAGTTTCAGCTTCAGCGTCAGTCCTTCCAATGAATATTCAGGACTGATTTCCTTTAGGATGGACTGATTAGATCTCCTTGCAGTCCAAGGGACTCTCAAGAGTCTTCTCCAACACCACAGTTCAAAAGCATCAATTCTTCAGTGCTCAGCTTTCTTTATAGTCCAACTTTCACATCCATACATGACTATTGGAAAAATCATAGCTTACTATATAGACCTTTGTCAGCAAATATCTCTGCTTTTTAATGTGCTGTCTAGATTGGTCATAGCTTTCTTCCAAGGAGTAAGTGTCTTTTAGCTTCATGGCTGCGGTCACCATCTACAATGATTTTGGAATCAGGAATAAAGGCAGCCTCTAAAACCTAGGAAAGAGAAGGAAACAGATTCTCTTCTAAAGCATTCTGAAGGAATAGCATCCTGAAAACACCTTAGTTTTAGTTCAGTAAGACTCAGTTTGGACTTCTAACATCCAGGGCTCAAAGATAAAGCTGAGTGGTATTAAACCATTAAATCTGTAGTAATTGGTTAGGGAAGCGGTGAGAAACATTCATCTCTTTCTTTCTAAGTGACCTTGGGGAACTGCTGGAGAGTCAAAGGAAGAAAATACAGTGAATGCAGCTCTCTGCTGCCTCCACAACTGCTACCAGCACTGCGTAATTTTTTATTAACTTGTACAACGAAGTTTGCAAAAATTGACTACAGATATCCTTACTTAAATTTAACAAGAAATCCATGGGGTCAGAATCATCCTTTCCTATTGATAAATAAGGAAACTAAGGGGTCTTATGAGTTAAGAGAATTATCAGTTGTTAAAAGCACATTGCTTGCTAACTTATATGTGAATAAAAAGTCCCTTCAATCATGCTAATGCTAAGGTGTTTCACACATGTTTAACTCTTTGTGACCCTATGGACTGTAACCCATCAGGATCCTCTGTCAATGGGATTCTCCACGCAAGAGTACTAGCGTGGGTTTCCATGCCCTCCTCCAGTGGATCTTCCCAATACAGGGATCGAATCTGCAACGCTATGTGTCTCCTGCATTGATAGTTGAGTTCTTTACCAATAACTCCATCTGGGAAGACCTGATAAAATAAATTTAATTTGTAAAATCTGAAGAGATAAAAGTATGTGTTTAGTTGGTTAACCAATTAATTGTTTGTATTAAAATCATACATTACTATGCATACTTTTTTACAATTAACAAAGTTATGACTATAATAGTGTATATAAACATGTAATTGCATTAAAGAACATCTATCCAATTAGTCAACATTTAGAAAAACATTAAAAACATTTTTCAGAAAATGGACATCAGTCTTAAGAAAAGTTACCAATTAATTCTACAGGACTAATCTTCAAACTCAAATCATTGTGCAAAAGGGAAAAGAACCAGCTTGGAGTATTTCTTATTCAATTTATTTAATGTAAGTTTGAGTTATATTAATTTAGTAATTTGCTCTAAATTTTACTCAAATAGAACACTGTAGGAGGAGATGGAGTATAATCTAGATATCTGAAATATATTTCTCATTTTCCCATCAGATTCAATCACTGCAACATTTTTAGTTTGATCCTCATACAAGTGAAAATTTACTAAAGTGACAAAGGGGTTATGAAGAAGGCTGAGCAAGTCAGAGAGAGAGAAAGAAAGGGAAATAGAGATGGAGAGAGGTCTCAAGAGGGTGAGCTTGGATTGATGGAAGGACAACATGGCAAAACTGAAGAGAAAAAGTTAAGTTACCAGCAATCACTTCTTTATTGTAGCATTTATTACTTAGCTTTATTAAAACCTGTTAATCAAATACTGAGGAAAATGGTTTATACATGCAGAACTCTAAAAAAATAAGATCAGAAAGAAATCAAAGACAGCATTAAAAAGATTAAGTTTAAAATGGTGGATGGAGATCAACTCTTCATTTCACTCTTATTTAGAGACAATTCAAGGTCCAACTTCAACTATACACAGAAACATGAATTAATTTTAATGGCGTGTGTGGAAAAAATTGCCTCAAATACTCTAATGAAAAGATTCCAAGAAACTAGTTATGCTGTTATGCTTATAATGCTTTTGTTGCTCTCATGCCTCAGAACTGGAATTGTTTAGTAAAAGAGAAAGAATTTGACGCAAGGAAAGTTGAACCGGGACTAGGAGTTCTGGTGCACAAGTTCTGCTATACCATCAAGTCTTAACATTCAGCCAAGCAGTCAATAATCAGTTTTAAAAGCACAATATAATGTCATGTTTCTATAGCTTACACCTCTCAGAAACACAAATGATAAATTTACATGAAAGATACAGGTGGGGTTATTTAATGATAAGTACAGAAAATCGATGTTTGCTTGTATTTGCTTTTAAAGATGCTAGCAAACAGTTATAAACTTTTATTATTACAAAAATAGAATTGATCTAAGTTCAGCATATAAATTTCACATGCTCAGTGTTTACTTACTTATTCTAAGCTTGCTTTTTCCTTGCATATACTTGATTTAATACTTATGAATTTTCAAGTGGTCAGGATCAAATAACATTGAAAAGTAAATAAGATACTGCTAATATTATGATAGATTTGGGACCTAGCAAAGAATCTGTGAAGGAAATGTGTGCTCATCAAGCAAGTGCATGTGTATGGTGTGTGTGTCTGTGTATGTGTGCTCGGTTGTGTCTGACTCTTTGTGACCCCATGGAATGTAGCAGCCAGGCTCCTCTGTCCATGGAATTTTTCAGGCAAGAGCATTAGAGTGGGTTGCCATTTTCTTATCCATCATCAAACTAGATCTTCTCACAATTCTACTTTTCTGGAGAAACTTACATTACATAATTAAAGAATGGAAACTTCCATTTATTGATTGCATAGTATGTATGATAGAAGTTAATTTATCAATTCACATTCCTGGATGTTATTATACTGAGACACTTCTAAGTATAGTATGCTGTTCTTCAGTCACTAAATATGTCATATTGTTTGTGGCCTCACAGACTGCAGTGCACCAGGCTCCTCTGTCCTCCATGATCTCCCAGAGTTTGCTCAAACTCATGTCCATTGTGTCAGTGATGCCATCTAACCACTCTTGCCCCCTTCTCCTCCTGTGCTCAGTCTTTTCCAGGATTAGGGTCTTTTCAATGAATTGGCTTCCCACATCAGGTGGCCAAAATACTGGAGCTTCAGTTTCAGCATCCGTCTTTCTAATGAATATTCAGGGCTGATTTCCTTTAGGGTCAACTGGTTTGACCTCCTTGCAGTCCAAGGGACTCTCAAGAGTCTTCTTCAAGTATAGAATATGACATTTGAAAATTGCTCTTTTGGCACAGGCAAAATTGCCCTTGAGATTATTCTGTTTAGACCTCAAAAATGATTTTTACTTTCTTTTATTTCCTCTTAGCTGTTATACACATAATAGACCCTCTTACACCATTCCTCAGCATCCCCTGAATATAAATTTATCACATCTTGACTCCCAGCACCACTGAGATCAAAGATGTTATGAGAATCTTTTATTACATGTAATAATGTAGAGAGATGCTGGTCAAGGGTTTGAGAGAAAGCTGAATATAGGAAATAGGACAAAGCTTGAAGTTTAGGGATGTGGAGCTGATCTCAGAAATAATTCATAAAAACAATTGCTTTACATTTTTTTAATCAGCCTTTTTATTACAGCTGCATCAAAACAGCTGTTTCTGTTAGAGACAATCAGAAAACAGATGGTACTCTCATAAGGTAATTAAAGAGTTTAAGGAAGGGGCTTTCACACATGTGTCATCAAGGCTAAGGGAAATAACATGGATTGCGGGAATAATCCAGAAGCAAAGCTGTAACGAACACAGCTCAGAACCAAAAGTGTAACTGTAGCTTAGTTAAGAACCCATTCCCTTAAAATACAAGGAGACTCACTTGAATCTTATAGAGACCAATTTCTAGAAGCAAAGAAAGTAATGGCTTCAAGTGAGGAGTGGATTTGTGATGGAAAATGATAATATCAACCACAGTTCTCTTCACAAACCAGATAATCACAGTGGTGTGATCACCCACCAAGAGCCAGACATCCTGGAATATGCGAAATCAAGTGGGTCTTAGGAAGCATCACTACAAACAAAGCAAGTGGAGGTTATCGAATTCCAGTTGAGCTATTTCAAAACCTAAGAGACGATGCTATGAAAGAGCTGCACTCAATATGCCAGCAAATTTGGAAAACTCAGCAGTGGCCAAAGGACTGGAAAAGGTCAGTTTTCATTCCAATCCCCAAAAAGGTCATGCCAAAGAATCTACAGCACAATTGCACTCATCTCACACACTAGCAAAGTAATATTCAAAATTCTCCAAGCCAGGCTTCAGCAGTACATGAACTATAAAATTCCAGATGTTCAAACTGGTTTTAGAAAAGTCAGAGGAACCATAGATCAAATTGCCAACATCTGTTGGAACAACAAAAAAGCAACAGAGTTCCAAAAAGTATCTTTTTTGCTTTATTGATTATGCCAATGCCTTTGACCTTGTGGATCACAAAAACTGTGAAAAATTCTTAGAGAAATGGGAATAACAGATCACCTTACTTGCCTCCTGAGAAATCTGTATGCAGGTGAAAAAGCAACAGTTAGCAATGGACATGGAACAACTGACTGGTTCCAAACTGGAAAAGGAGTATGTCAAGGCTGTATATTGTCACCCTGTTTATTTAACTTATATGCGGAGTACATCATGGGAAATGCCAGGCTGGATGAAGCACAAGCTGGAATCATGATTGCTGGGAGAAATAGCAATAACCTCAAATGTGCATATGACACCACCCTTATGGCAAAAAGTGAAGAACAATGAAACAGCCTCTTGATGAAAGTGAAAGAGGTGAGTGCAAAAGCTGGCTTAAAACTCAAAATTCAGGAAACTAAGATCATGCCATCTGCTCCCATCACTTCATGGCAAATATATGGGGAACCAAAGGAAACAATGAAAGACTTTATTTTGGGGGCTCCAAAGTCACTGCAGATGGTGACTGCACCATGAAATTAAAAGATGCTTGCTCCTAGGAAGAAAAGCCATGATCAATTTAGCCTATTAAAAGGTAGAGACATTACTTGGCAACAAAGGTCGTCTGTCTAGTCAAAGCAATGGTTTTTCCAGTAGTCAGGTATGGATGTGAGAGCTGGACTATAAAGAAAGCTGAGTGCCAAAGAATTGATGCTCTTGAACTGTGGTGTTGGAAAAAACTTTTGAGACTCCCTTAGACTGCAAGGACATCAAGCCAGTCCATCATAAAGGAAATCAGTCCTGAATATTCATTGGAAGAACTGATGCTAAAGCTGAAACTTCAATACTTTGGCCACCTGATGCAAAGAGCTGACTCATTTGAAAAGACCCTGATGCTGGGAAAAATTGAATGCAGGAGGAGAAGGGAACGACAGAGGATAAAATGGTGGATGGCATCACCAACTCGATGGACATGACTTTGAGCAAGTTCTGGGAGTTGGTGATGGATAGGGAAGTCTGGCATGCTGCAGTCCATGGAGTCACAAAGTCAGACATGACTGAGCGACTGAACTGAACTCAGCACAATTCTCTCCTTTTGCCTTCTCAGAATACACTTTTCTTTGTCTATCCATTACTATATTATAACTCCATGGTGCCAATGTAACTACAGACTTAGCCACCATAAAAATGGTCTTTTATATGATAGAAATGGGGGCAATAGATATCGTAAAACAAATAATTAATTAAAAACATAGATTATCCTTTTAGAAAAATACACACATGCACACTCAAGGGTCTTATCTTTGTTTTGTTTATTTATTTATTTGTTTTCAAATTTGTATGATCAGATATTAACAGGATCATGTTGGGCTGTTTGCATCCCATCATCACAAAATGTCTCACGGTCAAGGGTTCAGTCTCTATAGGGACCCAAGATTCATCATGGAGTTGCCTTTCAAACAGGCAACAGTGATCCCTGAGGAAGAAACAGCTTATTCCAAAGTCCAGGAGTCAGCACTGTGATTACCTGATTGAGGCTTCTCAGTGAAAGTGTTAGTCCCTTAGTCATGTTGAACTCTTTGCAGCCCCATGGACTATAGCCCGCTAGGTTCTTCTGTCCATGGAATTCTCCCGGCAAGAATACCAGAGTGGGTAGCCATTTCCTTCTCCAGGGGATCTTCCTGACCGAGGGATCAAACCCATGTCTTCTGCATTGCAGGCAGGTTTTTACTGTCTGAGCCACTAGGGAAGACCAAGGCTTTTCAGAGGCTCCAAGACATCTCCACATCTCCCAGAAAATTCCAGTGCCTGCTACAACTCAGGAAGCAGGTCAGTTTGCCTATAACTTGGACTTGCTGTTGAAAGTGCATATACAGACACTTTTTGTATTCTTGCAAAAATATATAATACATCCATATATTCTTGAAAACTGCAATGGCTTCTATATTCAAGGAATATATTATTTCATTTGAAAAACTATTGAAAGATTCTATTTCATTAGTATTGGATCATTTTAAGATTCTCCTGAATAAACCCTGAAAGAGGACTTTTTCCTTTGCTTCCACCCCTGTTCCTCTCTACCCCAACCCTCTCTTGCTTTTTTCTAATTATTTTCCCAACTCCTTCCTACAAGAAAACATTTTGTTCATCTTTGTGCCAAATATAAGCAAACTGAGGTCACCAATATAGTTTCTGAAGGAGAAGTCTGCTCACTCATATAAGATAACGATCTCTTTTGCTTTGCTCTCTCAAAGAATGATGACTCTTGACCTCTTAATTTTATATTATGAAGATCTGTACCACAGAATCTTAATCAAGGACTTTGAGAAACTTTTGGGAGAGTAAGGCTTCTAACAGTGGTGCAATTTACATTATGTCTTCTATATTAATTAGAGAAATATGGCTGGCAGGCTTAGGATGATATAATGTCAGTCTTACGCACTGCAGCTTGGATAAAACTGGTTGGATGTGCAATGAGGAGACTCAGGGGTTACAATATGAAAATGTACTTCACTGATTTGAATATTTATCTTATTTGCAGGCTTCCTAGGAGGTGTCATACTTAACTCAACATATGGTCTGTAAATTTAAAATTAAATTTATTTGTATAAATTTGACACAATAGGAGTTAAGCTCAAATGAAGGATTTAAGCATATGGTAGATTTTCCGCTAATTGAGAGACTTATGCTATGAGAAGTAAGCAGAAGAGAGGTTTGGTAGCTGTGGTTTCATTTCTATGACTATGTAACAGAATAACTTACTTATATTCTTAGTTCATTGTTATTCTAAAGTGGAGGTGAAAATGATTCTTTTTTTCTTATTAAAACACTTTTAAGGAAATAACTATTTCACTTAAAATATGTCGATTTTCATATAGGTATATATTTTCATATACATAAATACACATTTACACACTCAGATATTTATATATACAATATTTCTCAATTTATATTTATCTTTTTCAGCTTTACTGAGGTGCAATTGACACAAAATTATAAGATATTTAAATTGTAAAATGTGATGATTTGAAATACATATATGCATTGTGAGATACTCTCCTTTAATAACATAGTACATTTTCATCTGGAAGGAATCTCTAGTCTCTGGACATCTTTGGTGGGAAGCATTACTGAGCCTACCACACATCTCTCAAAACCTTCTCTAACCTAACTTCTGGTCCCAGCCCTCCAAGAAAACCACCCTGAATAAATTTACCATGGATCTGAATCTCTAAGATGCAGAAATTGTTTTCAGTTCTAATATTCTTCTCAGCATTTGAATCTATTGACAATTTGTTTTCCAAATTTTTTTCTTCTTGAAATAATCTCTTTCCTTATCTTTATTGATACTACGCTCATAGATTCACTGGTTCCACTTTCCCCTTGCATTTTTCTTATTTACCCACATTTATACAAATAACATACTTTTCAGAACTGATTGCAACTCGCAAACATGTTGAGTGTGCTGTCCTCTTGCTCTTCCCCTTTCTGTTTGGTTGTGCATAGAAATGTAAATGTAGACTTTAATCTGAATGGTTTATTTGTTGTAATTAAAACACTGAGTGGCGTGGCTTAGGGCCATGAGCTTTCCAGATAGTATAACATTTTATATCTGATTGGTGAAGTAACAGAGCCACAAAATAGATATTCTGTCACCCTTGTTCTAGCCTATGCACTTCCAGCTACATCCAGGCTCCTTCCTGGTTTAGCTAAGTGGCCATGTCCGCTACACCAGGGGAGAGCCCTGAACATATTGTGCCAGCTTCCTGAATTAGACTTAGGCTTCAAAAATAGTTATTTCTGAATCCTGGGATTCCGAGAGTCCTATTTCCTTCATGCTTAGACCATTTCTCTGAGCTTTCTTGTAAGTCAAGAGTGTGTATAGAGCTCTACTAAGAAAAGTAGTGATAGTGGACTTCTGCAACATTTTCTTTTCTCTCATTTCCCATAACTCTTCCCTGGAACTTGTGCGAGGAGACATGCATTCTCTCCAGGTGATTTTTTTTTTTTTTAAACCCATTAATGTTTTCATTTCTAGCCTAAAAATTGTGGGCTATGACTTGAAACTTTTGTTCTATTTCTGTGACTGTAATGAAATTTTTCTATTTGCTGGGAAGTTTTCTTTCAGTATTTTGACACCAATCCTGGAACAAGAGTGTTGGATATCTCTGTTCAAGCTGCTGCTATTTTGGAAACATCACTTTTTGTGTGATATATGAATTTTGCCAATTTTTTTCAACATGCATGCCAAAGAAAATTAGAAGGAGCCCTGCAATCATGCTGTGTGATTCTTTATCATCAGTTCTAGAATGCAACTAAAAGATTCTATTTTATACATGAATATAAACCAGGATAAAATGTTCAAATATTTCAGAAAGTGTTTTGAGATCTACAGAGGAAAGAAGCCTTAGCATTCATACATGAATGAATTTATGATATTAATTTGGGCAGCAATTCAACTATGTACTTTGTAAATAAATCAGAAGGAGTAAAGTATTTTTTTGAGAAGAGGTTCAAGCATACTCTTTAAAACAATGAGAGTTAAAAGAAAGTAAGATAAAGCTTCTATGTAAAACATACATATATATGTATATACTTAAAAAAATGAGAGTCATGGTATTTTTATACATACTTTTTATTTTAGAATAAATTAAATTGAATTATTGTATGGGAGTGATGATTTTCCTACATTAGGCCTGATCTAGAAGCTATAGAAAAAAATGTGATTTTATGTGATAAAAATGTGATAGAAATGGAAGGTAGATCTTTCATTCCTATCCCACAAGGTACATAGTGGCTCTGAAATTTATTATACAAAATTTCAAAAATAATGAGAAATAGCACATCCTTGCAACAGGAAAAAAAAATTGTGCTGGAAACTGATATTTTTGTTCTAGGAAACTTTAATCCAACTTGCTCTGTGTGTGAAATAATGAGCCTCAGAGTCAACAGACATTTTTCTCCAGTAGCAAAGGTCACAAGCCTTTGGTTGTCCATGCAGCAGCTGTTTTGCTTTCAGGGTACATGATCCTCATTTGAAAAGCCCTTCTGTGTGATGGCTATTCTATCTTCATTAGTCAGAGCACAGCATATTTCAAGGATGAAGGTAGTGTGTCCCAATGTTGAATTCGGATCAAAATCAAGAAATTGTTATGGACAATTGCAAAATATTCAATTGGCCATTTCAAGCAATATTCTAGTATGGTTCTGTTAGGAGAGGCACACTGACTGAATCTGCTCTCCCTGGCCAGGCACCATAGTAACCATTTGCATGAGTTATTTTACAACAGTAGGTCCTGGTAAGGAACACGGAACTAATAAGCCACCACCAACCGGAAGAGTTCAGGAAAGGTCAAAAGGAGATACCACATGTCTGACCACCTCCCAGAATCCTTCTCTCTGGCATCCATCCTGGCTGAACAAGGCATGCACCACCAGGAAGGACACTGAGTCAGAATGATTGGCTAAGGACAACTCGAAACTAATCCCATCACCATAAAACCCGAGACTGCAAGCCACATGGCAGAGCTATTCTGGGTTCCCTTACCCTACTGTTCTCCTCCCAGGGACCCTTTCCTAATAAAACCTCTTGCTTTGTCAGCACATGAGTCTCCTTAGACAATTCATTTCTGAGTGTTAGACAAGAGCATGGTTTCGGGCCCTGGAAGAGGTCCTCCTTCCTGCAACAGTTCCACTTCAAGGGTGGTATCATTTAAGACACTGGTTTTACAAGAGATCAGGGTTCAGTCTTTGGGTAGGGAAGATCCCCTGGTGAAGAGAATGGCAACCCACTCCAGTATTCTTGCCTGGATAATCCCATGGACAGAGCAGCCTGGCAGGCTACTGTCCATGGGATCACAGAGTAGGACATGACTGGAGTGACCTAACACTTTCACACTTGTGCTTTTTCACACAGCTGCTGCTGCTAAGTCTCTTCAGTTGTGCTCTGTGCGACCCCATAAACGGCAGCCCACCAGGTTCCCCCATCCCTAGGATTCTCCAGGCAAGAACACTGGAGTGGGTTGCCATTTCCTTCTCCAATGCATGAAAGTGAAAAGGGAAAGTGCAGTCGCTCAGTCGTGTCCAACTCTTAGCGACAGTAAGGACTGCAGCCCACCAGGCTCCTCCATCCATGGGATTTTCCAGGCAAGGGTACTTCTACCTTTTTACACTAGGTATCTGTAGATCAGATTACTATTTAAATCGATGAACTCAGTAAACTAGATTGTGCTCCCCCAATGCAGGTAACAGTTATCCAGGGATCCAGGGCAATTAGGGCATGAATTTAAAAAATTAAAAAAAAAAAAAAAAAAACAGTGGTAAGAACAATATACCCACTGCCTGCCTGCTAAGCTATTATCTTAGCCTTCTTCTGTCCCTGGACTGGATTATTGGTTTTGTTTCTCTGGAGAACACTGATTAATACAGATATACAAGAATATTGTACTTTTAATGCTAGTCAAATAATAAAGGAAATGAAAATGTAAGTACTGCTGGTGTAGTTTAAGGAGAACTAAATAGTATCTCATGTTGACAGTTATGCACTTGCCAAAGCTCTGCCTTCAACATCACCAGTACCTTCATGTTCTTTCAAATTTAACTATTCCAGATCTATTTTTTGAAGCTATGGCCTATCTTTAGTATAATTCTTAAAATATAAATGTAGCAATATGTGATATATCATCTTATTAATTGTCATCCTGTGAGTAATTAGAAATGGCAGCAACCTCAGTGCTCCTTAAGAGTTATAGGAACAGAGAGGTATGATGAAAATACAGAGGGTGCAGAGGGCACACTTTGCCTTATGAAATAAAATTAATGTTTTATGGCAAGACAAGAAAAATTTAAGCATAAACCTTCTCCTATGCCCTTTGCCCTCTTCTTCTCCAACACTGGGCATTGTGTTTCTACCTTATGTATTGACCAGACCATTCTCCCCAACGTCAGCAGGAGTATCTATTCAACAACAAAGAGCAACTTTCTCCAAGCATCAACAACTCCTTAAAACATAACATTCCCTCTTAGTCTTGTTAGGGGTCACGTGATATTTAGATTTAGATTATGTAAACCACTGAAAATACATCATTCGATGCACAGCCCTCTGTATCAAAAAATCTTACATAAATGCAACTTGACTTGTAACAGAAGGAACAATTATCATTTTTCAGAACTTTCTGAGATACTCTTCCTGGGTTATAATCCTCAAGTTTGGCTTGAATAAAAGTTTTCATTTCTTTCTTAGATTGATTAATTTTTTTCTCAATAGTTTCTATCACAGCTTTCCTGGGAAATTGACTGTAATTTTTCTAACTGTGTGGAATCAATGTCACAAAATGGTGAAGAGTATCAGTTCTAGAACCAAATTATCAAGGTTTGAATGTAAGCTAAAATAATTTCTAGTTGTGTGAATTTTGGCTATTATTTAACTTCTTTCTGCCACTGTTTCCTCATTTGCAAAATGTGAATGATGATAATGCATGCCTTACAGGGTTATTTTAAATATTAAGTATATTAAATAAAAAGTATAACAGTGCATGACCCATTTTAATTAAGTAAATGTTAATAACTGTCAAAAATGGTGAATATTAATAATATTTACATGGTTATTGAGTTACATATTGCTTAGACTGAAAACTGTCAAGAATGTAACCTTATGTGTGTGTATTATACATTTATACATATATGTCTATAATTATTGGCTTCTTTTGTGGCTCAGCTGGTAAAGAATCCACCTGCAATGTGGGAGACCTGGGTTCAATCCCTAGGTTGAGAAGATCCCCTGGAGAAGGGAAAAGCTACCCACTACAGTATTCTGGCCTAGAGAATTCCATGGACTGTATAGTGCATGGGGTCACAAAGAGTCGGACATGACTGAGCGACTTTCATCTATAGTTATATATTAGTGATACTACTTTCCAAAAACATATTGTCAGTAATATTTCTGTCTAGTTTTACCTGTGTTAATATATGAATTTGAGACTTCTATACACAAAAAAATCAGTGAACACTTACAAACTGTGTTTAAGTGGATTCCATTTTAAGATCTTCAGTTCAGTTCAGTTCAGTCATTCAGTCGTGTCCGACTTTTGTGACCCCATGAACTGCAGCACGCCAGGCCTCCCTGTCAATCACTGTCTCCTGGAGTTCACTCAAACTCATGTCCATCAAATCGATGACACCATCCAGCCAGATGGCTCTGTCGTCCCCTTTTCCTCCTGTGCCCAATCCCTCTCAGCATCAGAGTCTTTTCCAATGAGTCAACTCTTCGCATGAGGTGCCCAAAGTACTGGAGTTTCAGCTTTAGCATCATTCCTTCCAAAGAAATCCCAGGACTGATCTCCTTTAGAATGGACTGGTTGGATCTCCTTGCAGTCCAAGGGACTCTCAAGAGTCTTCTCCAACACCACAGTTCAAAAGCATCGATTCTTCGGCGCTCAGCTGTCTTCACAGTCCAACTCTTGCATCCATACATGACCACTGGAAAAACCATGGCCTTGACTGGATGGACCTTTGTTGGTAAAGTAATGTCTCTGCTTTTCAGTATGCTAAGTTGGTCATAACTTTTCTTCCAAGGAGTAAGTGTCTTTTAATTTCATGGCTGCAATCACCATCTGCAGTGATTTTGGAGCCCCCAAAATAAAATCTGACACTGTTTTCACTGTCTCCCTATCTATTTGCCATGAAGTGATGGGACCAGATGCCATGATCTTCATTTTCTGAATGTTGAGCTTTAAGCCAGGTTTTTCACTCTCCTCTTTTACTTTCATCAAGAAGCTTTTTAGTTCCTCTTCACTTTCTGCCATAATGGTGGTGTCATCTGCATGTCTGAGGTTATTGATATTTCTCCCAGCAATCCTGATTCCAGCTTGTGCTTCTTCCAGTCCAGCATTTCTCATGATGTACTCTACATATAAGTTAAATAAGCAGGGTGACACTATACAGCCTTGATGTACTCCTTTTCCTATTTGGAACCAGTCATTATTTAATGTTCAGTTCTAACTGTTGCTTCCTGACCTGCATATAGGTTTCTCAAAAGTCAGGTCAGGTCTTAATAAGTATCTTAATTCCACAGATTAGTATAAATATGAGCATATGTTCCCATCTCTTTATGACATATTAAACATTTTTAATTTAAACTTAACAGTTTCAATTAATTTAGCTCTTATATTTTCATGAAGCTTTCATCTACTTAGAGATAAAATTGTACTCTACATATGTTTAATTATTTCAAATTCCAAGAAACACATACATTTTATAGTGACATAAAATGTACTTTTCATAGTTTTTGTTATTTAATTATGTTCTGTATAATTGAGAAGAAATAAAGCAAAGATAAAATAATTTTCCATCACTGCCCAAACATTAAATCATGTAGGCTCTTTTTCCTCATTCTTTATCCAAATGTCATAGAATATTACTATTTAGAAAATATATAGTAATAATTTACTTGCATCATGATCTGCAATTACTTTAAAGCATTTCTAAAATTGGTGATAGTAGTTAGAGGATAATTTTGATAATAGTTGATCAAGCTGCCATTCAGTATTGTTTACTGAGGTTCATGGCACCTTGCTGTGTTTGTAACAAATCTTTTATTCCAGTGAAGTATGATAAAAAATTGTAAAGGACACTTTAGCATTTTCATTTATTTTGTATTTTTTTAGGTTAATATGTTATTATGCTTATACTGTTTAATGTTTTATTTATCTTTACTATACCTACTTTACCAAATCAGGTATTGTACATATGGATGTATTCATACTTATCTCAGTTATATATTTCATGATGGAATCATATATGAAATAATCCCAGAATAAAAGTATTTTCCTTGTATCTTCAATACCACTATATCTAATACATAAATATATGGCATCCAAGGTCTCAATCCAAGTTTTTAAACATTTAGGAAATGGGACCTTGTCAAAGTAGAGCCAAATGATTTGAGACCTTATAAACCATTTCATCTTCACAACTAAGAATCGATGAGGAAGACAACCCAGGTGCTAATTTTCCTATTTAGAATGTGAGAAAGTAGACAAAGCATGCTTTAATAATTTTTTTTATTTTATTTTATTTTTTTTTACAATACTGTATTTGTTTTGCCATACTTTGACATGAATCCCATGGAAAAAAAATGGGCATATTCAATTCAACAGTAAGAATCAAAAGAAAATTTTGTATCAGAAAGCATCCAACAAGACGGCAGAAATTAATGCTAATGCAAGAATATTTCCCACAAGTGTGAAGTCGCTTAGCTGTGTCCAACTCTTTGTGACCCATGGACTGTAGCCTACCAGGCTTCTCCATTCATGGGATTTTCAAGGCAAAAGTACTGGAGTGGGTTGCCATTTCCTTCTCCAGGAGATCTTCCCAACCCAGGGATTGAACCTAGGTCTCCGCACTGTAGGCAGACGCTTTACTGTCTGAGCCACCAGGGAAGTCCCCCACAAGTGTCAGTGTGGTATATTAGTTTCCTAGGACTGCCATAACTATTTACTATAATTTAGGCTTAAAACTACAGAAATTTATTCTCTCACAGCTCTGTAGGGCTGAAATATTGTATCAAGATGTCAGCAGGGCTATAATTCCTTCCAAATCTCTCCCCTTTCCCAGCTGCAGGTGAGCCCAGGCATTCCTAGGATTTTGGTTGCATCAGTCCCGGCTCAGTCTCCATGGTGATGCTGTCTTCTCTGTGAGTCTGTCCTAAAACTTCCTCAGGTTTTCCCTTAAGATATATTTGATCAGAATTAGAGTTCACTCATATAATTGAAAGTAAATTTATTTTTTTCGAAGAGCCTTAATTAACCACATTTTTTTGCCATGTACAATAATATCCATAGGCCCTAGTGATTAATTATGATGTAGATATAGTTTTTTGAAGATCATGATTTAGTCCATTACATAAGAATATCCCCATCAATTGGAAGATATATTACATAAGGAAAAACGTCTAATAATATATTGTCTGTAAGAAATTCACAGAACTGAAAACAATACACAATTTTGAAGCTATATTGTTAAAGCCAAACACAACAGGCAAGCATAAACCTCAAAATATTAACTCAGTAGAGAAATTTTAATATATACAAGATATAGAATTTAAACTAAATTGTCATATGTAGTAGTACTTCACTTGAAAATGAGAAATAGATTCAGAAGTTATTTGATATAACAACTTTAAAGATGTCCTATTGATCACTTCCCAGGTGTGAACATGTTTGTAGATCTAGAAAAAGAAGGCCAACTCCTCTCTAGAACAAATTCAGCTTCATTACTAATTCATACTGTTCATTTTTTTCCCCAGCCTTCTTAAAAGGGGCCTATGCTCTTTATTAGATTTACTAACGATTGGGGGAAAAAATATTCAGATTTTTTGAGGATCACTGGATACTGGATCTGAAGTGACACAAATTCCAGGAGATCTACATGTTATTGTGGTCTATTACTCAGAGTAAGGGTTACTTAAGGTCAGGTGCTCAATGATGTTTGGCTCAGGGCCATCTTATTTGGGTCTACTGGATCTAACCATCTTGTAATTTTTCCTGTTCCAGAATGTATGACTGGAAGAATCCACACATTGATTCCCTCACCTGTGGAGTGAGGGGTGCTATGAGGGAAAGGTTATGTGGAAACCACTATCACTGCCTCTAACTAAGAAAATACTCAGCCAAAGGCCATATCACATTTATGAAAGTATTGCTGAGATTCGTGTCACTGAGAGGACTTCAGACATGCAGTGGCGTTGATTCCTACCACATTCTATTCAACTTGCCTTACTTGTCCTGTAGAGAAAAGAAATGGCTCTTGGAAGGTGATTGCAGATTTTCATAAAGTCAACCAAATGGTATCTCCAATTGCAGCTGCTCTTCCAGATGCAATTTCATTGTTTTAGTAAATTAACACATACCCTGGTACCTGGTATGCAGCCAGTACTTCTTTCTTGATATGCAGTGGTAAAAAATTTCAAGAAGCAGTTTGCTCTCAGGTGGCAAGACCAGCAATGCACCTCCACTATTCTACTTCAAGGGCTATCTCCAGCGCAGAGTTATAATGTGGTATGTAGGGACTTTGGTGGTTCAGTGGTAAAGGATCTGCCTGCCAATGAAGGAGATGTGAGTTTGATTCCTGGGTCAGGAAGATCCCCTGGAGGAGGAAATAGCCATCTGTTCCAGTATTCTTTCCTGGAAAATTCCAAATACAAAGAAATTTTGTCTGTCTATGGAGATTTGGAGGACTGCACTCTATGTTATATAAAGAGTTGAATGTGGCTGAGCACACACACAATGGGCACTGGGCAGGGACCTGGTCATCTTTCCATTTTTCAATATATAACATCAGTTCATCATACTGGAGAGATTGCACTAATTAGATCTAGTGAGAAGCTACTCTAGACTTAATGTTAAGACCTTTACATGTCAAAAGTTGAAAAATCAGTTCCACAAAAACTCAGTAGATTTCCACTTTAGTAAAATTTCCAGGGATCCTGTGGTGGAGTCCCTTTCAAGATAACTCTTCTAAAGTGGAGGATAAGTTATCACATCTCTCCCCTTCTATAACCAAAAAAAAAAAAAAAAATGTGGCTCAATGTCTAATGGGCATCTTCGGATTTTGGAGGCAACATTTTCCACGTGAGTGTATTACTCTGGGTCACTTACCCAGTGACCTGAAAGGAGGCTAGTTTTGAATGGGGCCAAGAACAAAAGGAGACTGTACAACAGGTCCGGGCTGCCAAGCCAGGTGTTCTGCCATGTGGGCCATAAAGATCCAGAAGACACAGAAATTCAAACTACTAACACAGTTATAAAGAGGTGCTCATTCTCCCTACTGATTAAAGCAGTGTATATACAAAAGCAGTAAATAAAAGGTAAGAATGAATGAAACCAGGTTAGCAAAATATAGAAGGTCAGACAACATCAAATTTGGATGAAGATGGGGGAATGTATAGTGTGCAGTAAAGACTACAGCATAGATGATTAGCCATCATAGAGAGAACTTTGAAAGCAATTCTTAAAATTTAGTAGATCTAGAAGCTCTAAGTACCCTATTACTAGCATCTGTCTGAAAAAATATATATATTAGCACATTTATTGCATCATTTTTTTCTGGTGGAAGGAGTTAGAGACTGCTCAGGTTTTCATCATTGAAGGGACTATAGCAAATGTGAAATAGGCATGATCTTGATATGCTCACAGAAGTACCAGTAGATCTCACAGAACATGCTGCTAAGAGTAATAGACAAGAAAAATAATGAGCTCTCAAGCAGGACATCATTTCTGTAAATCAAAAGTACAAAGAGAGACAAAGAACATGGTGTGTTTTAGAATAATGTATGTATATAAGGGCACACATCAAACACATTTGAAAGGGTGTTTGTGTGAGGGAGAGAAATACGATTATGATTAGGGAGCATGGAAGAAAAGGAAATAAGAAAATAAAAACTCCTGCAGCTCAATTCCAGAAAATTAAATGACCCAATCAAAAAATGGGCCAAAGAACTAAATAGACATTTCTCCAAAGAAGACATACAGATGGCTAACAAACACAGGAAAAGATGCTCAACATCACTCATTATCAGAGAAAAGCAAATCAAAACCACAATGAGGTACCATTTCATGCCAGTCAGAATGGCTACGATCCAAAAGTCTACAAGCAAGAAATGCTGGCAAGAGTGTGGAGAAAAGGGAACCCTCTTACACTGCTGGTGGGAATGAAAACTAGTAGAGCCACTATGGAGAACAGTGTGGAGATTCCTTAAAAAACTGGAAATAGAACTGCATTATGACCCAGCAATCCCACTGCTGGGCATACACACCGAGGAAACCAGAATTGAAAGAGACACGTGTACCCCAATGTTCATCGCAGCACTGTTTATAATAGTCAGGACATGGAAGCAACCTAGATGTCCATCAGCAGATGAATTTATAAGAAAGCTGTGGTACATATACACAATGGAGTACTACTCAGCCATTAAAAAGAATACATTTGAATCAGTTCTAATGAGGTGGATGAAACTGGAGCCGATTATACAGAGTGAAGTAAGTCAGAAAGAAAAACACCAATACAGTATGCTAACACATATATATGGAATTCTAGAAAGATGTTAATGATAACCCTGTATGCGAGAGAGCAAAAAGACACAGATGTATACAACAGTCTTTTGGACTCTGTGGGAGAGGGAGAGAGTGCGATGCTTTGGGAGAATGGCATGGAAACATATATAATATTATACAATAAACGAAATGCCAGATTGTCTAGATTCTATGCAGGATACAGGATGCTTGGGGCTGGTGCACTGGGATGACCCAGAGGGATGGTATGGGGAGGGAGGTGGAAGGGAGGTCCAGGATTGGGAACACATGTACACCCATGGCGGATTCATGTTGATGTATAGCAAAACCAATACAATATTGTAATTAGCCTCCAAAAAAAAAAAGAAAGAAAAAAAAAAAACTAATGATAATTGATGGCTGTGCAGTAATGTTAAATGTCTAATAGATATTTAAATAGATAGTGACAGAGATAGAAAGCAAAAGATATAAACTACCATTAGGGATTTTTTAAATTAATAGTACATTTATTTAGCAACACATATTAATATTATTAAATGCATAAAATGTACCCAACAATGCATTTACAACTATGGAATTATAAAGAACTATGCTTTGGCCAAAGTTTGTGTTATACAATATTCACCAATGCACTATTCAGTTCAGTTCAATTCAGTTCAGTTCAGTCACTCAGTCATGTCCAGCTCTTTGTGACCCCATGAATCGCAGCATGCCAGGCCTCCCTGTCCATCACCATCTCCCAGAGTTCACTCAAACTCACTTGCATCAGGTTGGTCATGCCATCCAACCATCTCATCCTCGGTCGTCCCCTTCTCCTTCTGCCCCCAATCCCTCCCAGCATCAGAGTCTTTTCCAATGAGTCAACTCTTCTCCTGAGGTGGCCAAAGTACTGGAGTTTCAGCTTTAGCATCATTCCTTCCAAAGAAATCCCAGAGCTGATCTCCTTCAGAATGGACTGGTTGCATCTCCTTGCAGTCCAAAGGACTCTCAAGAGTTTTCTCCAACACCACAGTTCAAAAGCATCAATTCTTCCAATGCTCAGCTTTCTTCACAGTCCAACCCTCACATCCATACATGACCACTGGAAAAACCATAACCTTGACTAGACGGATCTTTGTTGGCAAAGTTTCAATATGCTATCTAGGTTGGTCATAACTTTTCTTCCAAGGAGTAGCGTCTTTTATTTCATGGCTGCAGTCATCATCTGCAGTGATTTTGGAGCCCAAAAGATCAAATCTAACACTGTTTGCCCATCTATTTCCCATGAAGTGATGGGATAGATGCCATGATCTTCATTTTCTTTATGCTGAGCTTTAAGCCAACTTTTTTCACTCTCCAAAAACTGAAAAGAAAAGAAACCTAAAACATACATTAATATAGAATGAGTAAACCTAGGAGTGATTAAATACAGTAGAAAAAAATTATTGAAAAAAACTTTTAGATTGTGGAGACACTGACTGAATGAAATATGGATTTTATTTTTAAGTTAAAAACCTGATTATACAGTTGAATATGCAGAATATGTACAAATGGAGGTAATATACATGGCACTAGTGCTAAAGAATAATCCACCAGCCAATACAAGAGATCTGGGGTCAATCCTTGAGTCTGGAAGATTCCCTGGAGGAGGAAATGGCAACCTACTCCAGTATTCTTGCCTGGAAATATTCATGGACAAAAGAGGCTGTTGGGCTTCAGTCCATGGGGCTGCAAAGAGCAGCAAAGAGCAGAGCACCTCCAAATTATTACAATTACTGTGAATGTCAGACATGTAACCTTTCAGTGGCTTATTAAATACTTACCACATTGTCTGTTATATAATCTGCATACCGGGGCGGGGGGAATGGTATTTTTACCCTAGAGAAATCCACTGTAGAGACATGTATTTGTAAACAGATTAATTACACAATACTACAAGACAAAGACTCAACAAAAAACATGGTCTAAGGGTTTTGAATTCTGGAAATGTATTATGATGTCCTATGTATCCCTCCTTGTGAGGCAAAACAATATGGAAATAGATAATCTGAAAATGATGCTTTAGCACATATACTAAAATTAGAATCATAGAAAGAATATTAGTCTGGGCCCTGGGAAGGACTTAGGGAAAATTCCGTACTAAAAAAATTAATAATAATCTGAGAGTGATTAAGGCTGAATTTGAGACAAAAGAACCTGGGATTTTAGTAAATATGTTTATGTAGATGAGATACCCAACCAGATTCTGAAGTTCTTTGAAAAGTTCCATGTCCTCCTGTGAGAGAGCCTGGAAAGACAAAGCCAGGCGTAAGGGCCCAGCACAACTGAGCTACAGATGTGTTTGTTGTTCAGTGGCTGAGTCATGCCTGATTCTTTTGTGACCCTATCAACTGCAGCCTGCTAGACTCCTCTGTCTATGAGATTTCCCAGGTAAGAATAGTGTACTGGGTTGCCATTTCCTTCTCCACGGGATTTTCCCGACCTGGGATTGAACCTGTATCACCTGCATTGGCAGGCAGATTCTTTACCACTGAGCCCTCAGGGAAACCTGGGGTACAAGTTAGAATTCAAGAAATTCCTCTGCAACAGGGAAGGAACACACACGGTTCTGGGTGCAACAGACTGAGACTACAAGGCCCACTCATTGTAGCCAAGGCTCGTGTTGAGATTTGTTTCACTATGAAGAGTGAAGCTGCCAATTGAGATGTTATAAACACAATGCAAGGGGCATAAACATTTCTGAGAAAGGTGATTACTGAACATGCTAGTATTCCACATTTCAAAATGTTCAAAGCATATCAAAATCAATGACTAATGCAATTGAAGCTAGTATATAGTTTTATTTTTCAACAGATTGACAGTACATAGGAATCATTTCTCAAAGAGACTCCTCCAAAGGAAACATATAGGAGTGATTTTTTTTTTTTGAAATAAAGTAAAATTTGGTTTTTCATTTTCTACAATTAAAAGCCCGGCAGTTGATTTGAGCTATTTTCTTTTGGTGACTACTTGAAAGTGGAGGCAATATTTTACTTTTGTGGACTCTCATTTTTAGATAATGGTCATGTTAATACAGTTTTGTAAAGCTAAGATCCATACATCTGTCTCCAAATACTTTTATAGCAACAGTCCTTCAAAATGTCCCCCAAATTCACTTCCTTCATTGAACCCTAGAAGATTATCAAATTAAAATATATCAATGTGAATATAAATGTTAATCTGTTCTTTAAAAAAATTAATTGAAGGGTAATTGCTTTACAGAATGTTGTTGTTTTCCGTCAAACCTCCACATGAATCAGCCATAGGTGTACATACATCCCCTCCCTTTTGAGCCTTCCTCCCCATCGCCCTCCCCATCCCACCTCTCTAGGTTGATACAGAGCCCCTGTTTGAGTTTCCTGAGCCATTCAGCAAATTCCAGTTGGCTATCTATTCTACATATGGTAATGTAAGTTTCCATGTTACTCTTTCCATACATCTCACCCTCTTGGTCTTCTGTAGGATGTCTAAACTTTCTTTAGGTTAGCATTTTAATTAAATTTTTCTGAGTTTCAAAATTATTTTCAGAGTTAATAATGCATATATCACAACCTCAAATATATATTGATTGAAGTGAAGTCACTCAGTCGTGTCCATCTCTTTGCAACCCCATGGACTGTAGCCTATCAGGCTCCTCCGTCCACCGGAATTTTCCAGGCAGAGTACTGGAGTGGGTTGCCATTTCCTTCTCCAGGGGAAATTCCCGACCCAGGGATTGGAACCCAGATCTCCTGCATTTTAGGCAGACGCTTTACCATCTGAACCACCAGGGAAGCCCCCATATATTGATTGGTGTAACATTAACAATGTAAATATTCAAATATTGTAAGTGTATCAGCTTACAGATCACCCTCAAGTGCTTTGACTTAACAGAGCTTTCCTTGGCACTTTAAGTTACAACACTGGTCTTCCAAATCTTACATTTGTATAATTGGTGAATTGTACTATGATTTTATTGATCTTTATCTTATTTGTTGCTCTCTGGCTAATTAGATACCATGCTGTCGAAAAACCACTAACATCTCCTCTACTTCTCTTTCTATGGTGTATCTTTTGCAAGAGCATTGCTGATCATTCATAAATAGTTATTAGCTTGGCTAAAACCTTTGACTCACCATAACCTTTAAAACTTTCAGGGGCTATTTGTCTTTGCATCTCCTAATCTTATGATTTATATACTAGTAAGCCCAAGGGCTACTTCTCATCCACAAAGTTGCTACACATACTCTCTATTTTGTTACCAGAGCTGGTTTTTCTTTTTTGAAAACAACCATTACTTTTTATATTCTTTGAGGACCTCTTTTTCAAGACCAGCTCAATTTTTATTGCTGATGCTAAAGAAAAACTATTACTAAGCTACTATTAAGTCCAGCTAAAATAAGATCACTATGAAGAAGTAGCCAGAGGATGGCATTTTTATTTTTAAATAAGCTTAAAAATATTATGGACTGCTGAGAATCTCAGCCTTTAGTTTCTACTTGCTAATTTCTACTTCTTTTAAGAAAATGTACATTTAAGAAAATTTAGCTTAGAAATATTACTCTTGCTTTATGTGTTTAAATTTAACAGTGTTTGCATTTTTAAACCCTCATCTTGAACTACATTTTGTTTATCTCCTTTTCACATCCATCACTTTTGTCCATGCATGTCCCTATATGCAACAATTGTGTGATCTCCCCGAAATGAACAAACAAATCATCTCAGAATAGTGAAGATCTTCTAGATTCAAGCGGATAACTTAGATTTATGCACACATACACACCCCTTGCCACAAGAATGTATACTTATGTGTATGTACAGGCATGTATATGAATTCATGTATAATTATATATGTATCTTCATTGATCTCCACATATGTTTATGAATATATGTGAATATAAATATAATTAATGCATACATATATTCAGAAGTGTGTATCATACATGTATGTCCCATTTCCTCTTCCATGTGATCATATACCATCACACAGCATTACTTCTTTTTCACTGATGTTCTGTGGTGAGAGCTTGGTATATTTTTTCAGCTTTATTGAAATATAATTGACTATATTACATACATTTACAAGTGTACAATGTCATGTTTGATGTACATATACATTGTGAAATGACTAACGAAATAAAACTAATTTAACATATGCATCAACTCACATAACTATCGTTTGTATGTGTGTATGTGTGTCATGAAAACACTTAAGATCTACTATCTTAGTAGTTTTCAAATATACAATATGTATTGTTAACTGTAGTCACCATGCTATATACTAAATCTCCAGAGCTTATTCATCTTGAATAGCTGAAATGATATCTTTAAATGACATCTTTTAAACTGAGAACATTGAAGTAATTATCTTCATGTGTTTGTGTCCATACACTTCAACTTCTTCTATTTATGCAGATAAACTGCCCATGATCTTAGCTAAGTGCAGTTTCTCCACTTAACATAAGACCAATCTTTTCTTACCTATTCAAAGATAATATTCCATCAAGTTTACCCTTTCTCAGCTTCATGAAATTGTCTCATTCTCCTAAATCATTTGTATAAATTTGAAAATATTCTGTATTTCAAAAAGCTAAAACAACAAAGCAAACAAAAAATAAACTTTTTAATCAGACTTTCTTCTCAGTTAATGTCCCATTTCTTTTTTTAATTTTATTTATTTATATTTTAATACTTTATTCTACATTGCAGTACTGTATTTGTTTTGCAATACATTGACATGAATCAGCCACAGGTGTACACGATCTCCCAATGCCAGAGCCTCCTCCCACCCTTACCCCATACCATCTCCCTGGATCATCCTGTGCACCAGCCCCAAGCATCCTATATCCTGTATTGAACATAGACTGGTGCTTCATTTCTTACATGATAGTATACATGCTTCAATGCCATTCTCCCAAATCATCACACCCTCTCCCTCTCCCTCAGAGTCCAAAAGTCCGTTCTATACCTCTGTGTCTCTTTTGTTGTCTCACATAGAGGATATTCATCACTATCTTTCTAAATTCCATATATATGTGTCAGTATACTGTATTGGTGTTTTCTTTCTGGCTTACTTCACTCTGTATAATCGGCTCCAGTTTCTTCCATCTCATTAGAACTGATTCAAATGAATTCTTTTTAAGGGCTGAGTAATACTCCATTGTGTATATGTATCACAGCTTTCTTATCCATTCATCTGCTGATGGACATCTAGGTTGCTTCCATGTCCTGGCTATTATAAACAGTGCTGCGATGAACATTGGGGTACATGTGTCTCTTTCAATTCTGGTTTCCTCGGTGTGTATGCCCACCTGGGGGATTGCTGGGTAATAAGGAAGTTCTATTTGCAATATTTTAAGGAATCTCCACACTGTTTTCCATAGTGGCTGTACTAGTTTGCATTCCCACCAGCAGTGTAAGAGGGTTCCCTTTTCTCCACACCCTTGCCAGCATTTATTGCTTGTAGACTTTTGTATCTCAGCCATTTTGACTGGTGTTAAATGTTGCCTCATTGTGGTCTTGATTTGCATTTCTCTGATAATGAGTGATGTTGAGCATCTTTTCTTGTGTTTGTTAGCCATCTGTATGTCTTCTTTGCAGAAATTTCTATTTAGTTCTTTGGCCCAGTTTTTGATTGGTTCATTTATTTTTCTGGAGGTGAGCTGCATAAGTTGCTTGTATATCTTTGAGATTAGTTGTTTGTCAGTTGTTTCATTTGCTATTGTTTTCTCCCCATTCAGAAGGCTGTCTTTTCACCTTGCTTATAGTTTCCTTTGCTGTGCAAAAGCTTTTAGTTTTAATTAGATCCCATTTGTTCCATTTCTCTAATTTTCTTCACAGAAGGCTTTCTGTTCTTTTCATTCCGTCCTGAAGCCCTACTCCAGTAAGATGTTTACTCCCACTGCTCCAGTGAAACTCTTGACTAGGGCAACTGGACTGAAAAATTACTAAATCTAATGGCCATTTCTCAGTCACTTCCCTGCCTTACTATTTTTCTTAGTATTTATGACAATCCAACATTCACTGCATTTTATTTGCATTGTTAGACTTTTCATCTCCCTGGCTAGAATGTAAGATTTGTAAGGGCACAGATTTTTCTTTTTCTTTTTTGTTTGTTTTGTATATATATATATATATATATATATATATATAGGACCCAGAAGATTACTTGGAATCTTTTAGAGACTTGATTAATATTTTTGAATAAACTTTAACAAACCAGCATTTATTCCATTAATTTCACTCAAAATTTCAAGATTTTAATCAATTTCTTTTCCCAAATAGATCTATTAATTCTCTGGTTATAATGCCCATAAATACTATGAGATTACGTCTTACAATTCTGGTATTGGTCAATATATTTCTGATTAAATTTGAGACTTATTTTTACTTCTTCTCATTTTGCCCATGTTTCATAGGACCATCATTGTTATCTTTTAAAGGAAGATGACTGTTATTATCATTTCCTCCCAATATCTCTGTTTATGAACCACTCAAAAATTAAACAAAACATTTATATTTGTAAATCAAGGCCAATGCAGCTTGGACAGCAAAGAGATCAAACCAGTCTATCCTACAGGAAATCAACCCTGAATAGTCATTGGAAGGACTAATGCTAAAAACTGAAGCTTCAATACTTTGGCCACCTGATGTGAAGAGCTGACCTACTGGAAAGACCCTGATGCTGGGAAAGATTGAAGGTGGGAGAACAAGGGGACAATAGGGGATGAGATGGTTGGATGGCATCAATGACTCATTGAACGTGAGTTTGAACAAACCCTGGGAGATGGCGAAGGACAAGGAAGCCTGGCATGCTATAGTCCATAGGGACCCAAAGAGTTGGATACAACTACATGACTGAACAACAAATTTGATCCTATTAAATTTTGAGCTTCATCTCTAATTAGCTTTGTTCTTAACCCACGCATTATTAAAGAAGCTACCATCTGTTTCTTAGATGTACCATTTATTTGAATATTGTCCCTAGTCTTCTCTAAACCAAAATTTAATTGATTTCATTAAATTTACTTCTGCTTCCTTGTTGGGTCAGACAGTAAAGAATCTGCCTGCAATGCAAGAGACCCAGAATCAGTCTCTGGGTGGGGAAGATCCCTGGAGAATGAAATGGCTACCCACTTCAGTATTCTTGCCCTGAGAATCCCCATGGACGAGGAGACTGTCCGTGTGTGTGTACACACATGCACATGCATATAAACACATACAAATATATATACATACAATCCATATATACATTATGTATATATACATGTATATATACATTATGTATATACACATTATGTATAATGTATACATAATGTGTATCTATATATACATTATCTTCAAACAGAAGATTGAGTGAATGTGCCATCTATTTTGTTGGTCAACAGGAAACTTATTAAATAAATTTATCCTATCTAATTTTTTGAAATTTAAATATAAAATAAACTTATTTTATAAAATAAATTTGAATAACATTTATTTTAGCACATTTTTTAATCACAAAAAGAAAAATGAAGTCACAGACATGTTAAATTCTTTAATCACTAACACCCATGAAAACAGAGTATTATTCAAATATAACATTCTAGTTTTCTGAAACAAAAATAGACAAGATATATTCACCTGTCACTAATGTTCCAGTTACTGAAGTGTAAAATTTTAATGAAAGTCTTCTTAGAAAATTTATATAAAAATTATACTGGAAAAATGTGTGAAACATATTTAATGTGTTAAGTAGTTAAAGCCAGTCTACTGTCAATAGCAAGTTTTTTATAAAACTTCAAAATACATTATGTACAATTGAAAAAGTTTCAATTCCTTATATTTGAGGAATTCTTTTAAATTGTTTATCATCCTTATAACATAAAATTACTTTATAAACTCCATTAAATTTAAACATTTACTTATCTTATCTATAAACATTGGCAGAAATATCCTATAAACATTGGCAGAAATATCCATCCTGCAAACAATGCCATTATTTTCATAAAACTTTTAATAAAACTTTTGACTCAATTAAATTATTCATCTCCATTGGTCATGCCACCAGGAGTTTGTAGCATTATATATATATATATATATATATATATATATATATATTTTAATCTTCCATCCTTTCTTTCTTCCTTGCAACCTACTAGCATCAGGGATCTGGGAAAGAATTCAGTTCAGTCACTCAGTCACGTCCAACTGCGTGACCTCATGGACTGCAGTATGCCATGCTTCCCTGTCCATCATCAATCCCACAGTTTACTCAAGCTTCCCTGGTGGTTCAGATGGTAAAGCGTCTGCCTGCAATGTGGGAGACCTGGGTTCGATTCCTGAGTTGAGAAGATCCCCTGGAGAAGTAAATGGCAATCCACTCCAGCACTCTTGCCTGGAAAATCCCATGGACGGAGGAGCCTGATAGGCTACACATGGAGTCACAAAGATTCGGACATGACTAAGCAACTTCACTTTCTTTCACTTTCACGTCTATTGAGTTGGTGATGCCATCCAACCATCTCATCCTCTGTCACCCCCCTTCTCCTCCCATTTTCGATCTTTCCTAGCATCAGGGTCTTTTCAAATAAGTCAGTTCTGTGCATTAGATGGAAAAAGTATTGGAGTTTCAGCCTCAGTGTCAGTCCTTCTTATGAATATTCAGGACTGATTTCCTTTAGGATGGACTGGTTGGATCTCCTTGCAGCCCAAGTGACTCTCAAGAGTCTTCTCCAACACCACAGTTCAAAAGCATCAATTATTCGAGAGTCAGTGTTCTTTGTAGTCCAACTCTCACATCCATACATGACTACTGGAGAAACCATAGCTTTGACTAAACAGACCTCTGCTGGCAAAGCAATGTCTCTGCTTTTTAATAAGCAGACTAGGTTGGTAATAACTTTTCTTCCAAGCGTCTTTTAATTTCATGGCTGCAGTCACCATCTGCAGTGAATTTGGAGCCCAAAAAGATAGTCTGTCACTGTTTCCATTGTTTCTCCATCTATTTGCCATGAAGTGATGGCACCGGATGCCATGATCTTAGTTTTCTGAATGTTGAGCTTTAAGCTAACTCTTTCACTCTCCTCTTTCACTTTCGTCAAGAGGCTCTTTCATTCCTCTTTGCTTTCTGCCATAAGTGTGGTGTCTTCTGCATATCTGAGGTTATTAATATTCCTACTGGCAATCTTGATTCCAGCTTGTGTTTCATCCAGCCTGGCATTTCTCATGATGTACTCTACATATAAGTTAAATAAATAAGGTGACAAAATACAGCCTTGACGTACTCCTTTCCCGATTTGGAACCAGTCTGTTGTTCCACGGGAATGCAATATTTTACAAAAGTGATGTTGCTCTATCCCTTATCAAAGTTTCAGTTTAGTAGAGAATACATACGTGTTGTTTCAAAATCATCTAGGGAGATTCCAAAGTGTAATTTGAAACTGGTTTTCCCAAAAGGTGGACAAGAAGAGACTGAGAAAAGAGGGAGACTATACCTCTTGATTTCTTGGGGCTCCAAAATCACTGCAGATGGTGACTGCAGCCATGAAATTAGAAGACACTTACTCCTTGGAAGAAAAGTTATGACCAACCTAGATAGTATATTCAAAAGAAGAGACATTACTTTGCCGACTAAGGTCTGTCTAGTCAAGGCTATGGTTTTTCCTGTGGTCATGTATGGATGTGAGATTTGGACTGTGAAGAAGGCTGAGTGCAGAAGAATTGATGCTTTTGAACTGTGGTGTTGGAGAAGACTCTTGAGAGTCCCTGGACTGCAAGGTGATCCAACCAGTCCATTCTGAAGGAGATCAGCCCTGGGATTTCTTTGGAAGGAATGATGCTAAAGCTGAAACTCCAGTACTTTGGCCACCTCATGAGAAGAGTTGACTCACTGGAAAAGACTCTGATTCTGGGAGGGACTGGGGGCAGGAGAAGAAGGGGACGACAGAGGATGAGATGGCTGGATGGCATCACGGACTCGATGGATGTGAGTCTGAATGAATCCAGGAGACGGTGATGGACAGGGAGGCCTGGTGTGCTGCGATTCACACAGTTGCAAAGAGTCAGAAACAACTGAGCGAGTGAACTAAACTGATACCTCTTTATATGTGACAGGTTTCATAAGCATGCTTGTCTTGGGCAGCAGCAAAATGTGTAGATTTTTGTACCTTCCTACCAGATCTTTGAATGGAAATGGTCACATATTCAGCCCCGAGGACCTCAACACATTATTGTAAAGGCTATATCCTTGGAGCAGCTCCCACTGTGGGAATAGTGGGCAGAAATTATGTTCCATGGAGAAGGGAGAGGGTTACGCAACCCTGATTACCTAGGGCCAGCTTGTGGGTCAACCACTGTTCATGTCCTCTTTATTATCTTCTCCAACTTATGTTAATCATTGTCACAGAAATGAAATTATGCATGTATGCATGCTAAGTCACTTCAGTTGTGTCCAACTCTTTGTGACCTCATGGAGTGTAGTTCACCAGGCTCTTCTGTCCATAGGATTCTCCAAGCAAGAGTACTGTAGTAGATTGCCATGTCCTCTTCCAGAGGATCTTCCCAACCCAGGGATCAAACCTGCATCTCTTGGGCTTCCTGCATTGATAAGCAGGTTCTTTGCCACTTGTACCACCATAAAATTTTTGAAATTATAACTATGTTAAATATTATGATTAGGAAACTTCGGGTATCAACCAGAGAATATAACAGAAGAATTTTCCCTCAACAGAAGACTTAAGAATATGTTCCTGGGAAATTGAAGGTAGAGCTGAGAATTAAAAACTAAGCGTTAACTGAATAAAGGCAGAAATAAAATGTGAGAAATCTGTATAACAAGAAATCATGTGAATCCGAGGTCTTGCCCCAGTTGGATCCAGGGTATCCAAAGTGTAATGGCATCGGCGAAGAGAATGATTTAGAGAGAGAGATAAAGAAAGAATGTTGCAGATAAGAAAACAGAGGAGAGAAAGAGGCTGATATTACTTGGTTTACATAGAAAGCTAATAAAGCCCCAAGACAAGGGACTTGCTCTGTTCATGGAGGCCGCAGATGCCCTCCCGGTCTCCCAAGGGAGTGAAGATGCAGAGCACCTTCTCGTTCAGGTCTGAACACAGAGAGCCTCTATGTTCCAAGGGATAAGCCTGAAAAAGAGAGTCAGAGAGAGAAAGAAAAAAAAGAAAGACATGGGGTGACCAAGCTTCTTCAGTGAGCAAAGCCCATAACTTTATTTTCAAAAGGAACTTTATACCTTGACTTGTACATAGAGGGAAATGAAAGATGCAAGGTCATGTGGATTCAGCCCAAACACTCCAGCAGTTTTGCCCTTATGGAAACCAGGATTTTTTCTGCATATCTTTCCCACAAACAATGTTGTGTACATTATCTCCTGGCCTTGGAGGCCTGTGGAAATTTTATGACCCTCTTTTGATAAAGGCTGCTCAACCAGAAAACTTATTTTCCTTGAAGTGTTTTTTGTTTATATTTCTAATCTAGGTCAGCCTCAGAAATTATCAAACAGAGTTACATTCTCATGGAGCAAAGGTGCAGCGAGTTACAACAACAACAACAAAAATGAATTAGCTCAAAGGTTTGATGTGGTTAAATTCAAGGCTACTATTTGTTTTTCTCACATTCCAACTATGTTAACTAATGCACTCCCAGGTGTACAATGGATAAGGGATATGGGAACTTGGCAGCAAGCATTGGCTCAACAGTGAAATCCTACACCAGCACTACTCTAATAGTTTTTAACTCTTCGAAAGGCTCTGTATTTTAGGCTTCCCGTGCCTCTCACAGTTGGGAGGCTATGAATAATCATAAGTGTAGCTGCAAGAGTCTGGACAAACCTGTCAGGCAAGCTAGAAAGCCATCAGAGGGGGTTTGAATTGAAACACTCCTATCATGTCCAGGAGACTTATTAACTAAAGCCTTAAGTTAACTTTTTCCAGAGAAAGGTGGTCGGGGTCAGGCCCCTGTTAATGTCAGAAGAGTTGGTGAAAGACATAAAATAGTAAGACAGAAAGATTCTGGTTTTGGGGTGGATGCTTGGGCAGGTCCAGGGGGTCTGTCAAGTCCTAAAGCCTTGCTTATCAGATCTCTTCCGCATGACCTCCTCATGGGTGGGATAGCCCAGGGACTCCCTCAAGTCCTGATGCCTTGCTTATCAGGCCTCCTTCACATGACCTTGTCATGGGTGGGATCTCCTGTGCTGGCTCCCAGCAATGTGATGCTTCATGCAGTTGAAAAAATTCAGGATGACTCGTCAAAAGAGAATAGAGAGTGTGGTATAGAAGTAAAGTAGGAGAGAAAGATAGAACATCTAATGCATATTTAGTATATATAATCCTCAAATAAAGAAAAATGAATATCTTTAATCAAGAGAGTGAATGGTAAGCATATTGTTACCAGCCCATAGAGTGATTTTGTGTAAATTAATAAACTGGGTTCTTTCTTCACAACAATTGACTCTCATCTGTTAGGAGATCGCCAAATCATGTGTCAGATTTCCAAGTTATGTGCAAAATATCTTATAAACTAACAAGACTATGGAGTGAAGAATTATACCTAAAGTTGTTTAAAAGACAACCTGCACTTCTCTATTCATAAGCTGAGAATAACTCAAAAATATTTTGTAAAAACATCATTATATATAAGTGTGAAGCCAGGTGAAACTTGGGCAGAAACAGAAAGAGTGCATAAACAATTCAAGAGCAAAATTAACTGAAATCTGGATTTGATATTAAGGGTATATTATCATATGTGAAACGGATTGCCAGTCCAGATTCCATGCATGATACAGGATGTTCGTGGCTGGTACACTGGGATGACCCAGAGTGATGGTATGGGGAAGGAGATGGGGAGGAGGGTGCAAGATGGGGAACACATGTACACCTGTGGTGGATTCATGCCGATGTATGGCAAAAACCAGTACAATATTGTAAAGTAATTAGCCTCCAATTAAAATAAATAAATTTATATTAAAAAAGATAAAATTAATACAATAATGTCATACATCAGATATGAGGAAGAGAAGGAAAGTTATTGTCAAGATGACACATTGGGTTCTGGCTTATATGAAAGCAAGTACATTCACTGTGACAAGAATCCACAGAAGAGTATTTGTTCTGCGTAGGAAAGAGGGAAAATTATTATTTTAGTTTTTTATTTGTTTGGAGATACGTTGAAACATTCTTGTGGTGACATCAAGAGAAGAGAATGGGAAGTAATCTTAAATGAAGAAAAAATTGCAGTCTTTGAATTGTATGTGGAAACTGTAGTTGTATGCTTGGAAGAGACTGCCTTGCGAAAGGGTTAGCATTGAGGAAGAGTTAAGGGTGTAGCACCTGGAAGTGGTGGAGATGAAAAGTGAAAGGGGAAGTGTGACCAAATTCAAGGGGAAAATATGAGTATAAAAGGAGGAAAGAGTGACCAATTGTATTAAATTATACTAAGACAGCACATAAACTGGAAAATTAGGAAAGATTTCTTTGGTTGACTTTTTCAAGTCTGTTTAATTAATGTGAAAAAATTGAGTTGACCTAGTTTGAAGTAGCCCATGGATTGTGTATGTAAGAAATTGAAGCACCTATTAAGTACTATTCTTGAGAAATATGGTAGAAAATATACGAATAGAAACCAAGAAGACATAAGAAAAATATAACAAAAGCTTGTGCTTTTTCCATTAGCTTATTTTTGCTGTTGTTCCCATTTAATGTGAGATTCTCTAGCATATTTACAAAAATAATTTTCAAAACTGTTTTTAATCTTATTGAATCTTACATTAAATATTTTATATATTGGATTATACTCTACTTATTTCAGGAGAGCAAGTCTCAAAATCAGAGGGAAATATTAAACAAGTAGCATTGCATCTTGACTCAGAAAAAAATTGTTAGAATCATAGGAACACAAGGAGTGAAGGACCAAAATGGCAAAGTTTTCAGTAAGATATTTGGAGAATTGTGAGATAACTGCTCTGGTAGCAGTTTCTTTTTCTGTAGTCATGAGATATAAGATTGGAAAAATAAAGCAAACCTTACTAGTTCAAAGTTTTAAATATCAAGCAAAAGATCTATGGAAGAGTAGGGAGAAGAATGAGCTAGACACAAAAGATGAGGGTGATGAAAAGATTCCTGTAGTTCATGCAAGTGTCAGAATCATCATAATGAAATCTTACTATTTTGGTCTAATTCTCAGTGATGCAAATGTGTTTAGAAGCTATCAGATCTCTGTTCAATCAGATCTCTGTAAATCAGCTGGATCAGAGAGGGAGCCTCAGGAGATCAGAGGGGAATGCAACAACCAGTCTGTGAAAAGCAGGACAGAGTAACATCTACGTGTATTGTTCATGCTGCATCCCTGACACTTCAGCCTGATGTTTCTCTCTCCTGGTGTGGAGGGGGGGCTGGGTGCTGGAAATGGGAGTTTGGATAGCAGACCCAGGAAGGCGACAGCGGTTGGCTGTGAAGAGACAGCCTGGAGGGGCAGAACTATGGAGATTCACAATGGGAAAAGTTTGTGAAAGAAGTCTGGACCATTATAAAACAAGGCACCACTGCTGAGTGGTGTATGAGACAGAGTGTCACCATTCCAGCTCCCTTCTCCACCCTCCAGTCCCTGCCTCTGGAGGCAGGGGCTGGAGGAGGGCAACCAGCCCCAAAACCAGCCTCTTTCATTCAGCCTGAGTGCTTCCCACACCAAAACTTCCTCTGGCCATTTCGGCCCTGGTGGCCATGCTCGTTGATTCCTCTGTCAGCCTGTGTGGTCCAGGGCAACATGAGGGAGGAGGTGCTGGTCAGAGCAGTATACACAGAGGTGTGGCTGAAACCACAGGTGTGCCCCAGGAAGTGGGCAAGTAAAGAAGAAGAGCTGAAATCTTCCCTCATGGTTAACAGTGCATGGAGTTACACCTCCCTGACAACTTTCTAAATTCAGTGCTTCATAACATCTCAACAGAAAACAAGTGCTCCTTCATCTGAGATGAGTCTGGGTATCAGAGATTTGGGTTTGTGGGCACATTCACAGGGCTGGGCCAGGCCAGCATCTGAGTTGTCTCCACAGCTCCCACAGTGGGTCCAAGTGCACAGTACTGCAGTCCTGGGATCTGACCTTAGTGTGTTTCTGTCAGTGACCTGGTGAAAAGAACACCTGAGAAATTATGGGGCCGTTTGCCTGTATACCCACTGTTAAGGTGGGATCAAAAGTAGTGCCAGCAGAAGTGTAGTGTGTGAGTCTGTACAGTGAGCAAAAGGGGATACAACAGAGCACACTCAGGTGTGTAAATGATCAAGGGCTTGTCTCCCAGTGGGAGTTTCTCTGATCCAGCCTATCTCACACCACAGAACAGAAGCACAGATAAGAAACATGTCTAGGGTCCTCTACTTCAACAACTAGGGGGCACACCATGGCCTGACAGGGCAGTAGCAACTGCAGAGCAAAGGGGAGAGCCTGCTCAATATCCACCTCACCCACCGGGAGGCAGACACCAGAAGCCAGAAGAAACACAATCCTGCAGCCCTGAGAAAGGAGACCACAAACACAGTAATTTAGAAAAAATGAGACAACAGAGAAATCTGATGCAAACAACCAAGCAAGATTTTAAAAATCTACAAGAACAACTAAGTGGAGAGGATAGAGGCAATCTGCCTGAAAAAGAATTTAGAGTAATGCTCGTAGCGATGATACAAGATCTCGGAAAAATAGTATAGGCTCATATCAAGATTGTGCAAGAATGGTTAACAAAGACCAAGGAGAACTAAAGGACATAAAAACAGAATTGAACAATATAATAGCTGAAATGAAAAATACACTAAAAAGAATCAATAGCAAAAAAACTACGGCAGAAGAATGGATGCATAACCTGAAACACAGAATAGTAGAAGTCTTTGCTGTGGAACAGAATAAAAATATAAATAAATAAAGTAATAAGGACAGTCTCAGAAGACTTCTGGGAAAACAAGAAACACACCAACATTTGAATTATAGGAGTCCCAGAAGGAGAAACAAAAGAGAAAGGACACAAGAAAATACTTGAAGAGATGATAGTTGAAAACTTCCCTAATGTTTGAAAGGAAATAGTCACCAAGTTCCAGGAAGTGCAGAAAGACTCATACAGGATATAATCAAGGAGGGAAATATCAAGACACATATTAATCAACCGAACAAAAATTAAATACAAGGAAAAATATCAAAAGCAACAAGGAAAAAATCAATAAATAACATAAAGGGAATCCCTATAAGCTTATCTTTTTATTATTCAGCAGAGATTCCTCAGGCCAGAAGGGAGTGACAGGATGTATTTAAAGTGATGAAAGGAAAATAAACCTACAACCAAGAATATTATATCCAGCAATGCTCTCATTCAGATATGACAGAGAAATCAAAAACTTTACAGACAAGCTAAATTTAACAGAATTCAGTACCACCAAACAAGCTTTATAACAAATGCTAAAGGAACATTTCTAGATTGGAAACAGAAGAAAAGAGAAGCACAAGAAAATACAAAAGACCTACAAACCAAAACCAATTCAACAATGGCAGTAGATACATGTATATTGATAATCACTTCAAATGTAAAGGAATTAAATACTCTAACCAATTGACTTAGACTGGCAGAAAATATACAAAAACAAAACCCATATATATACTGTCTAAAAGAAACCCCCTCAGACCTACAGACACATACAGGCTGAAAGTGAGAGGATGAAAAAGACATACATTCCATGCAAATAGAAATAGAAGAAAGCTGGAAAGCCCGTATGAGACAAAATACACTTTGAAGTAAAAATTGTAATCAGAGACCAGGAAAGTCAGGTCTAATGATCAAGAGATCAATACAAAAAGGAAGTATATTAATTGTAAATATGTACACACCTAGCATTTAGAGAAGAGTTAACACCTACCCTTCTAAAACTCTTCCACAATAATTACTCATGAAGGAACTCTCTCAAGTTCATTCTGTGAGGCCATAACCTCCCTGATACCAAAAGCAGCCAAAGATATCACACACAGAAACAAAACTGCAAACCAATATTATTGATGAACATAGATGCAAAAATCCTCAACAAAATACTAGCAAATAGAATCTAACAACATATTAAAAAGATGGTGAGGAAAAAGTGAAAGTGTTAGTTGCTGAGTCTTATTCAACTCTTTGTGACCCCATGGACTGTATCCCACCAGGCTATTCTGTCCATGGAAGTCCCCAGGCAAGAATGCTGGCATGGGTAGTCATACCCTTCATTAGGGAATCTTCCCAACCAGTGATTGAACCCTTATCTCTCTCATTTTGGGCAGATTCTTTACTATCTGAGCCACCAGGGAAGCCCCAAGAATACCAGAGTATTCTTCCCATTCTCCAGTGTATCTTTTCTACTGAAGGATCATACTTTGGTCTCTTGCTTTGCAAGCGGATTCTTTACCATATCATGTAGGTCTTATCCCAGGGGTGCAAGGATTCTTCAATATAGGCAAATCAATCAATGTGATACATCACATTCACAAACTGAAGAATAAAACCCATATGATCACCTCAATAGATGCAGAAAAAGTTTAACACCAGTTTATGATTAAAAAAAAAAAAAACTCTCCAGAAAGTGGACTTAGAGGGAGTATACCTCAGTGAATACTGGAGTGGGTTGCTATTCCCTTCTCCAGATCTTCCTCTCCTGGAGCCCAGGGATTGAACCCGGGTCTCCCACATTGTAGGGAGATGCTTTACCATCTGAGCCACCAGGGAAGTCGGTAATAAAGGGCACAAATGACAAACCTACAGCTAACATCATACTCAGTGGTGAAAAGCTGAAAACATTTCCTCTAAGATCAGATAGAAGACAAAGATGTCTACTCTTGCACTTTTATTCAACAGAGTTTTGAAAGTCCTAGCCACAGCTGTCAGAGGAGAAATACATGCATGCATAAGAAGTAAAAAGTAAAACTTTCACTGTTTGCAGATGACACAATACCATACATAGAAAATCCAAAAATGCCATTAGAAACTATTGCTGTTAAGTTGCTACTGCTGCTGCTAAGTCACTTCAGTCGTGTCCGACTCTGTGCGACCCCACAGACAGCAGCCCACGAGGCTTCCCCATCCCTGGGATTCTCCAGGCAAGAACACTGGAGTGAGTTGCCATTTCCTTCTCCAATGCATGAAAGTGAAGACACGCAATCGTATCCGATTCTTAGCAACCCCATGGACTGCAACATACCAGGCTCTTCCGTCCATGGAATTTTCCAGGCAAGAGTACTGGAGTGAGTTGCCATTGCCTTCTCTGAGAAAACTACTAGAGCTCATCAGTTAATTTGGTAAGTTGCAAGATATAAATATTAATATACAGAAATCTCATGGATTCCTATATACTAACATGGCACCTGGTCCCATCACTTCATGGCAAATAGATGGGGAAACAGTGGAAACAGTGTCAGACTTTATTTTTGGGGGCGGGCTCCAAAATCACTGCAGATGGTGATTGCAGCCATGAAATTAAAAGATGCTTACTCCTTGGAAGAAAAGTTATGACCAACCTAGATAGCATATTTAAAAGCAGAGACATTACTTTGCCAACAAAGGTCCATCTAATCAAAGCTATGGCTTTTGCTGTGGTCACATATGGATGTGAGAGTTGGACTGTGAAGAAAGCTGAGCACCGAAGAATTGATGCTTTTGAACTGTGGTGTTGGAGAAGACTCTTGAGAGTCCCTTGGACTGCAAGGAGATCCAACCAGTTCATTCTGAAGGAGATAAGCCTTGAGTGTTCTTTGGAGGGAATGATGGTAAAGGTGAAACTCCAGTACTTTGGCCACCTCATCTGAAGAGTTGACTCATTGGGAAAGACTGTGATGCTGGGAAGGATTGGGGGCAGGAGGAGAAGGGGACGACAGAGGATGAGATGGCTGGATGACATCAGTGACTTGATGGAGGTGAGTTTGAGTGAACTCTTGGAGTTGGTGACAAACAGGGAGGCTGGTGTGCTGCAATTCATGGAGTCGCAAAGGGTCCATGTTCAGTTCAGTTCAGTGAGTGACTGAACTGAACTGAACAAGAAAAGATCAGAATAGAGATTAAGAAAACAATCCCATTTACAATCACATCAAAAGGAACAAACTACTTTGTAACAAACCTAACTAAGGAGGCCAAAGAACTATACTCAAAAACAATTAGATACTGATGAAAATTATCAAAGTTGACACAAACAGGTGGAGAGAAGAATCCGTATTGTCAAAATATCTGTACTACTTGAAGCAATCTTCAGATTCAAGACAATCCCTATCAAATTACCTAGAGAATTTTTCATAAAATTAGAATGAAAACATTTTACAACTTGTATAGAAACACAAGAGAGCTCAAATAACCCAAGTGATCTTGAGAGTCAAAAACAAAGCTGGAGGAAACAGGTGCCCTGACATCAGACTATACTACAAAGTTACAGTAATCAAAACAGTAGAATTCTAGCACAAAAACAGAAATATATATCAATATATTAGGATTGAAAGTCCAGAGATAAACATACATCTATGGCCACCTCATCTATGACAAAGGAAGTTAGAATATACAATGGAGAAAAGACAGTCTCTTCACTAAATGTACAGGGGAAATTGGATAGTTACATGTCAAAGAATGAAATTAGAACACTTCCTAACGTCATATACAAAAAATAAACTCAAGATGGATAAAATCCCTAAATGTAAGGCCAGATACTATAAAACTCTTAAGGAAAACATAGAACACACTTTGATATAAATCACAGGAAGATCTTTTTGAGCATCCACATAGAGTAATAAAGCTAAAATTAAAAAATAAGCAACTGAGACCTAAATAAACTTAAAAGATTTGATACATCAAAGGAAATCATAAAGAAAATGAAAATATAATCTCAGAATAGAGGAAGCTATTTGCAAATAAATCCGCTGATAGCAACTAATCCTTAGAATATAGAAACAGCTTATGCAGGTCAATATAAAATTAAAAAACAATCAAAAGATGAGTGGAACACCTAAATAGATATTTCTCCATACAGATGACCAAAAAGTATATAAAAACATGCTCTACATCACAAATTAGAGAAATGCAAATCAAAATGACAATGAAGTATCACCTCATACTGATAAGAATGGCCATCATCAAAAAATCTACAATTACATTGATGTACGACAAAACCATCACAATATTATAAAATAATTATCCTCCAGTTAAAATCAATCAATTAATTAAAACTTAAATACTGGAGCAGGTTCAGAGAAAGGGGAACCCTTCTACATTATTGATGGTAATATAAATTGATTGGGCTTCCTGGTGGCTCAGATGGTAAAGCATCTGCCTGCAATGAGGGAGACCTGGGTTTGATCCCTGGGTTGGGAAGATCCCCTGGAGAAGGCAGTGGCAATCCACTCCAGCACTCTTGCCTGGAAAATCCCATGGACAGAGGAGCCTCATAGACCACAGTCCATGGGGTAGCAAAGAGTGGGACACAACTGAGTGAAATCATTTTCACTTTCACTTTCTAAATTGATACCGTTGCTCTGGAGAATAGGATGGAGATTCCTTTAAAAACTAAAAATAAAACTATTATGTGACCCAGTAACTCCACTTCTAGGTATATGCCCTGAGAAAACCATATTTCAAAAGGTACAAGCAGCACAATGCTCACTGCATCACTATTTACAATAGCCAGGACATGGAAGCTACCTAAATGCCCATTGACAGATGGATGGATTAAAAAACATGTGGTACATATTTACAGTGGACTATTATTAAGCCCCCAAAAAAATGAATGGAATAACGCCATTTGCAGAACCATGGATGTATCTAGAGATTGTTTTACAGAGTGAAATAAGTCAGAAAGACAAATATTTGTGATATTGGTTCTATATGGAATCTAGAAAAATGGTGCAGATGAACTTCTTTCCAAAGCAGAAATGGAGTCACAGATGTAGAAAACAAATTTATGGTTACCAAGGAGGGAAGAGGAGTAGGATGAATTGAGAGATTGGGGTATACACTACTATGTAAAAGAGGTAACTAATTGCAACCTATTGAACAGTACAAAGAATGCTATTCAGTGCTCTGTGATGACCTAAATGGGAAGGGAATTTAAAAAGAATGGATATACATACATATATATATATATATAAAATATTTGAATAAATACATAAATATATATATAACTAATTCACTTTGCTGTACAGTAGAAACTAATATAACATTGGAAAACAGCTATACACTAATAATATTATTTTTTTCTGAGAAAATATTAAGTAGTAAAAACATAATGGTTAAGAGCTTGAGTTTTGGTACTAAAAAAATCTTTTGTTTCTATACTTGTTACATTCTTCTTCACTAAATAATCTAAGGAATATGTTCTTAACTCTCAATGACTCACTCAAAATAGTAATAGTTCAGATATGATGACAGCTTGTTTCTGTGTTACTTATTGAAAAGAGTAATCCATTATCATCTTGTAAGTGATATTATGTCATTATCTTTAATTTTTCACAAATTTATATTAAAGAAACAACACATTTTAAAGTATTGATAAATAGCAGTATATATATTTTCAGTCTAGATATTTGATATTTAAATGTAATTTTCTGAATTGGATTCTCATGTCTCTGCTCCATTTTTAGTTTGAGGAGTCTTTCTTCAGATTGTAAAAATCATATCTTTGGAAAATTTGTCTGCGATGCAGGGGACCCAGGTTCAATCTCTGGGTGGGGATCACCTAGAGGAGGGAATGGCTACTCACTCCAATATTCCTGCCTGGAGAATTCCGTGTACAGAGGAGCCTAGCAGACTATAGTCCACAGGGTCACAAAGAGTTGGACACAACTGAGTGACTATACTTTTACTATAGTGTATGTGTGTTTCTAATCTTTCTTTTTTGAATATAGAGAATCATTCCCACTAACAAATAATATTAATAATCTTAATCTCATTCAATTTTTGATTTTTATTATTTTATTTTTTCATAGTTAACTCAGATATATTCAGACAGTCTTTTGATGTTTAATTAAATGAGTGTCCAACTTAATTAGCTTTCATTTGAATGAGCTATTAATCGAGGAAGTTTTCATTGAAAAGTTTCCTGAGACTTAAATGTTTCCTTTGTTCATTAAACACAAGTGTTGTATGGTCTACTTCTTCTTTTATCCTATGTGGATTACACTTTACTTATTAATATCATGTCTTTGTGCTATATTTTTGTCTCTGGTAAGCCTCTTAAAGGGCTTCCTAGGGGGCTCAGGTGTAAAGAATCTACCTATTAAAGCCAAAGATTCAGGAGATACAGGTTCAATCCCAGGAAGACCCCCGGGAGAAGGGAATGGCAACTCATTCCAGTATTCTTGCTAGTATAATCCCAAGACCAGAGGAGCATGATGGGCTACAAGTCATGGCTTGCAAAGAGTTGGAAATGACTGAGCAAGCACACAATCCTTTGAAAATATCTCTTTTTGTTTGTTTGATATATATACTTGTCCACTTATTCTTCCATATTAACCTCAGAATCATTTGTCATGTTTGGGATGAGTATATCACTGATGAGTTTGACTTTATTTTGCCTTAATAATAAATTAGGGAGACTCAATTATATATAAATTAAATATAAATAAATATAATGATATAAATATATTAATACAAATTAAGTAAATAAATTTAGTTGATCAGTCGTGTAGGACTCTTTGCAATCCCATGGACAGTAGCTCACCAGACTCCTCTTTCTGTGGAGTTCTCCAGGTAAGAATACGTAAGTGGGTAGCCATTCACTACTCCAGGGTATCTTCCTGACCCATGGATCAAATGTGGGTCTCCCACATCGCAGGCCAATTCTTTAACATCTGAGGAGAAATATCAACAACCTCATATACATATATATATATATGATACCACTCTAATGGCAGAAAGCAAAGAGGAACGAAAGAACCTCTTGATTAAGGTGAAATAGCAGAGTGCAAAAGCTGGCTTAAAACTCAAACTTCAAAAAAATTAACATTATGGCTTCCAGTTCTATCACTTCATGACAAATAGATGGGAAATAATGGAAACAGTGACAAACTTTATTCTCTTGGGCTTCAAAATCACTGTAGATGGTGGCTCCAGCCATGAAATTCAAAGATGCTTGCTCCTTGGAATAAAAGTTATGACCAACCTAGACATCATATTAAAAAGCAGAGACATTACTTTGCCAACAAATGTCCTCTAGTCAAAGCTGTGATTTTTCCTGTGGTCATGTACTGGATGTTGGACCAAAAGGAAGCTAATTGAAATTGTGGTGCTGGAGAAAACTCTTGAGAGTTCCTCAGACAACAAGGAGATCAAACCAGTCAATCCTAATAAAATCTTCCCTGAATATTCATTGGAAGGACTGATGCAGAAGCTGAAGCTCCAGTTCTTTGGCCACCTGATGTAAAGAGCTGATTCACTAGAAAAGACCTAATGCTGGGGAAAGATTGAGGGTAGGAGAAGGGGGCTGCAGAGGATGAGATGATTAGAGAGCATTGTGAACTCATTCACCATGAGTCTGAGCAAACTTTGGGAGACAGTGAAGGACAGAGGAGCCTGGTCTGGTGCAGTCCATGGGATCACAGAGTTGGACACTACTTAGTGACTGAACAACAACAACACTAATCTCATTGAGTTGTGATATGGATTAGATGAGTTTTTATGATGCAGACAGCTTGGTAAAGTATCTGTCTTCTGTGATACACTCAGTAAAAGTTGGCAAACATATAGGAAATATTCTATATTTTATATGTATTTTCTGACTTAACTGCTTAAAGTTCTCATAAAATCTTTATTCACTTTTAAAAAATAAATATGTCTATTATTTATATGTAATAATTTTCTGTTATATTTTAAACAGTTATGCCTTTTTGCTGATTTCTATGTTGGAATATTTATATCTAGAGGCTACATAATATGCAATATAATAGTTTTAATAGTGGTTTTCAGGTCAGAGTCTTGACAGGGGTAAAACACACACTAAAACTGAGTAATTAAAAGAGAACTAATACCAAGATTATTTAACAGTATGTGAGTTGGGGTAAGAAAGTATCATGTTAGAGTAAAGATCTAGCCCTCTTAAGAAAGAGGTGCTCATATTGCCTTTATGCTAAAGAGACAAGAGAGAAAGCTATGATCAGGACCTGAAGACAGAATTTATTGAGAAATGCAAACAGTGTGTAGAAGCATAATAGAGCAAACCAAAGGAATATACACACCAACCTAACTCTCCTCCTCTGTCTTTAATGTCTGCCTTAGGAGAGAGGAACTCTTCTTGGTGTTCAGTCTCTAAGTCATGTCCAACTTTTGCAACCCCATGGCCTGCAGCATTCCAGGCTCCCTGTCTTGTTTCCAGCTTGTGATTCTTCCACCTCAGCACTTCACCTGAGGTACTCTGCATATAAGTTAAATAAACAGGGTGGCAATATACAGCCTTGATGTGCTCCTTTCGCAATCTTGAATCAAGTTCAATAGGAAATCTGAAAGTTATTTATTTGAATTGACCTTTCACAGCACAGAAGACAGTGCATATGAGGGGGATTAGTGAATGATATCCAGTTGAGGGGCAACATTGTCACATTTTGATATGTCTTGACATGTCTGGGTGTGTTTCTATTTCTTCATAGTTAAACTGAGTTCTAAGATAGTTCTAATGAGGCTAAAATTTCTCTTTCACGAAGCAATGTTTTACCCTATTACTAATTAACTATTTTCAAATAAATCAGGAAGAGATGTTAGTTTTCCTTTTACTGTATTTATCACTTATTTACATGTTTTCTGAGGTTCAGTTATAACCCAGGTTCTCAACAAGTGCCCAAATTGCATTAGAAGTTAGTTCATTCAGAGTTAGTTCCTGCCTTCATGAAAATTTCTACAATTCAGTGAGACAGACAAAATAAGGTAAGAAAACAAACCTATGAATAAAAGATTCCCAAATTTAAAGTATTGTAAATAAAACAGGTAACATGCTGCAATGCAGAATGATTCTGGTGGAAGGCAGAAGGGAGTAAGTGGGGCTTGTACTTTCATAAGATGTTCATTTGGGCTTCCCTGGTGGCTCAGATGGTAAAGAATCCATCTGCAATGCAGGAGACCCAAGTTCGATCTTTGGGTCAGGGAGAACTCCTGGAGAAGGGAATGGCTACCCACTTCAGTATTCTTTCCTGGAGACTCCATGGAGAGAGGAGCCTGGAGGGCTACAGTCCATGGAATCACAAAGAGTCAGACACAACTGAAGTGAGAGCATGCACACATGCATAGCTGATTTACAACGTAGTGTTAATTTCTGCTGTAGTCCGTGGGATCGCAGAGAGTCAAACATGACAGAGAGACTAGCAGTTTCACTTTTTCATTTCATGGAAGTCATTATGAAAGAGCACATTTAAGCTGAGACATACAATATGATTCCATAATGGCAAAAACAGCCAGGACAAGAACTGAGGAAAAGCATTTGAGAAATACTATGCCAAAGATTTAAGGTTGCAATGTGGGACGTGAAAAACAAGTAGAGTTGGGGTCTAATGCTTCAGGTGAAGAGAAGAGGAACTGAGATGGGCCAAGCGGCTGTACAATCTATCTGCTATCTGCTGCTAAGTCACTTCAGTCGTGTCCGACTCTGTGCGGCCCCATAGATGGCAGCCCACCAGGCTCCCCCATCCCTGGGATTCTCCAGGCAAGAACAATGGAGTGGGTTGCCATTTCCTTCTCCAATGCATGAAAGTGAAAAGTGAAAGGGAAGTCACTCAGTCGTGTCCGACTCTTAGCGACCCCATGGACTGTGGCCCACCAGGCTCCTCCGTCCATGGGATTTTAGACTTTATTCTCTAAGCCAAGAAAAGCCATTTGTCCCTTATTTCTCTGACACTTCACTTTCAATCACTTAAGGAATCAAGTTAGGTTTATCTTCAAAATATGTCTAGTATGCATCACTTTTTATGACAGCTACCATCTTGTTTCCAGATCACTTGATCTTACTGTCTTCCTAATCATGCCTTCTTGTTCTCACCATCCTGTACATAGTGGTCAGGGTCATCTTCCTAAGGGTAGAAGTGATTCAGACTGTACCAATACTGTTTTCAGATTAATTTGGAATACTGTTGTTTACTTATTTATGTTAATGTAGAAAAAAGTGTGCCCTTTATATGCAAAACTTTGTATAAATCATTTCATATAATTATCTAGATGTCATTTACATACACATATTAATTTACATATCTATATATAAAACAGTCTAATGAATTATATTATCCTAAGATATATCACTGGGCATTTTAGATTACTTTTCAAAGATAGAGTGATTTATTAGTGTTCCTAAATAGTTTATGTTGATATTTAACTCATTAAACTCATAAAATGGAGATATTGTGGATTTGATCCCAGAACACAGTAATAAAGTGAGTATTGGGGGACAGAGGATGAGATGCTTGGATGGAATCACTGACTCAATGGACATGAGTTTGAGCAAACTATAGGAGATAGTGAAAGACAGGGAAAGCTGGAGGGCTGCAGTCCATGGGCTTGCAAACAGTCGGACACAACAGAGCAACTAAACAACAAGACAATAAATTGAGTCACATAGATTTTTTGATTTCTCAATGTTTAAAATTTATGTTTACATCATTTGTAGCCTGTTAATTGTTCAATAATATTATGTCTAAATAATATGCATACTTTAATTAAAAATAATTAATTGCTAAAAAACACTAGCCATCATCTGAATCTTCAGTGACTCATTAAGTCAAAAATCATTGGCCATAGATTACCATAACAGATGTAATAATGATGAAAATATTTGGAATATTGAAGCAGTTAATAGAAAGTGGCATAGTCATGAAGTGAGCAAATGCTGTTGGAAAACAGTGTCAGCAGACTTGCTCAGAGAAGGGTTGACATTTGCCTTCAATTTGTAAAGAACACAATATCTGAGAAGCACTATAAAGCCAACAGCAAAATAAAAGGATATGCCTGTACATATTTCCCAGATGCACATACTTCTCGGGAGGCAGTGCTGGTGGTAAAGAACCCACTGCCAATGCAAGAGACATAAGAGAGTAGAGTTCGATCCCTGGGTGAGGAAGATCCCCTGGAAGAGGGCATGGCAACCCACTTTCTTGCCTGGGGAATGCCATGGGCAGAGGAGGCTGGCAGGCTACAGTCCATGGAGTCACAAAGAGTTGGGTAGACTGAGGGACTTAGAATGCAGGCACATGCCTGAACGTACTTTGTCTTATTGAATTCCATGATTTTGTATTTGAGGCAAAGAACTTTATAACTGTTATTTAACCACTGGGAATATAAAAGAAGCATTTTGTCTCATGGAATTTTTTAAAAATATTTTCTTAGGTATATTCAAACGTTAGGACAAGTTCTATATGTTCTGAAACTATTTCAGGGATTTTTTTTAACATAGAATATACTTTTAATTGTATAAACTGATTAAATTTGTTGCATGAATATCATTCCTTTCTGGTTTTCATAATTACTATAGGCTTCATCTAATTGTTATATTGAAGTTTACATTTATTGAGAACTTTTGATTATGATGTTGAAAAGGTGATTATGGATGTACTCATCACGTTTTCAACTTTTCTTCTAATCCAGGCAATATCATTTTTATAGACATAATTTTGATTCAATAATATAACAATATCAAGCATTTTTAATGAATCTAAATTATGAACAAGAAAATTAGAGAAGAATAAAGAAGAACCTATCAAAGATAATCAGCCTTCTGTACAGCACCATTCATCTTTGGCCATTGTTCTCTCTCTCTGTTGTCTCTTATTATAAAGCACATCTTATCATGTACAATTAAAAAATGATTTAGAGGCCAGTCAAATCAATTTATTATTCATCTTTAATAAAACATCACTCTATATTCAGAATACTCTAATATTCTGAAAATGTACTTTGGTCTTTTTTTTCCTCACTTTCACCATGGCATTTCAGTTCAGTTCAGTTCAGTTCAGTCGTTCAGTCATATCTGACTCCTTGTGACCCCATGAATCGCAGCACACCTGGCCTCCCTGTCCATCACCAACTCCTGGAGTTTACCCACACTCATGTCCATTGAGTCGGTGATGCCATCCAACCATCTCATTCTCTATCTTCCCCTTCTGTTCCTGCCCTCAATCTTTTCCAGCATAAAGGTCTTTTCCAGTGAGTCAGCTCTTCACATCAGATGGCCAAAGTATTGGAGTTTCAGCTTCAACATCAGTCCTTCCAATGAATATTCAAGACTGATTTCCTTTATGATGGCCTAGTTGGATCTCCTTGCAGTCCAAGGGGCTCTCAAGAATCTTCTCCAACACCACAGTTCAAAAGCATCAATTCTTTGGCACTCAGCTTTCTTTATAGTCCAACCCTCACATCCATACATGACTACTTGGAAAACCATAGCTTTGATTAGACCGACCTGTGTTGGCAAAGTAATGTCTCTGCTTTTTAATATGCTGTCTAGGTTGGTCATAACTTCCCTTCCAAGGAGTAAGCATCTTTTAATTTCATCGCTGCAGTCACCATCTGCAGTGATGGCAATTATATCAACACAACCATAGCAATTATATCAACGTAAACAAAAAGTCAGTGGTTCAAAATGAAGTCGATAAATTGCTAATTTTCATTAAAGTCAGTTTATAATCCTCTTGAGCAAAGCCCCTTCGCTGCATACTATGGTGAGATCCAATGTGAGACAGCAGTTTTTTGGTTTTGTTTCAATTGCAGTGCATATCCCCTTAGGTAATTCTATTTGTGCTACTCACATAAATCAAGGTAATTCTATGGTACAGGTTTTATATTATAGTTTCTTATGTACTTATTACTTGGAGACTGATGCTTCTGAAACTTTTTTTTTAACTGCAGTGTAAACTGACAGATTGCCCTAAGGGGTTCTTTCTTTGAGGAGAAATGACTAGAGGCTGTATTTTATTTTTGTAACTTCAGTTCCGCATTTGTAAACTGATTAAACTGAAATGCATTTATCTTACAATGAAAAAGGAAAAACTGATTCCTAATGGACTTTCCAAAGCAGTCTGGGACTTTTACTCTAGAGTTTCAGTTAATATCTAAATGATAATTGGTGTATCAATTAAGATAGCTTAAAGACAAAATAAATTTTAGTCTAACCCCCAAAGTAGGCAATAGTATTTAGGGAGATTAATCATTATATATGTTTTGGGACTCCTCATTTTTTTCTTTCAAACCTAAAACAGAATATTAATAATTTTGTTAATTAAAGACTTCCTCTGCATTTGAACTGTCATTCTAGAATGAGTTGTATAAACCAAAACCAAATATTTAAGGATTTTTGATGCTTGTCACATGGTTTATACTTCCTATCTGCCACATGGTTTATACTTCTTATCTGCCACATGGTTTATACTTCTTATCTGCAAACAAAACAAAGAAAAATATGTATGTAAGTTTGACCATATTTTCTCCAGGAAATATAAGGTATATATGAGTAATTAAGGAAACATCATTAAAAATAATTATGAAATTGAGAGAATAGAAAAAGAGACAAGCTGGCAGAAATAATTTAAAGTACTTTAAATTGATAAAAGTTGTAGGGCAAAATCTTTATCTCCAACACAAGAGTATATCAGAAGGCACATTGTTAACCACCAATAGAGGCTTGAGCTTTGTTTGTTACCAATGTTGATTTAAGAAGCTGGAAGCATGCCAGAAAGAATAAGAAAAAGGCATAGATATTTGAAACTCAGAAAGAAATACTGTATGAAAAGTTATTATAACCTACAAAGGCACACCTTCAAAATTTTGCATTAACTTGAGTTAATTTGTAATATGAAGAGTGGCATGGAAAGTCAGCCTAGGCACTGGGAAGGCTGAAAGCAAACACTTACCCAAAGTCACTGAGTATCCAGAACTGAATGAGGATCCTAACCTGTGTTTCAGGATAATCATTATGGATCCTTATTTTCAATAATTAAATTTTGACCATACAATTTTGAAAACCTTTTCTTCTGAAGTATTTGCTATTTTTATATGAATTTTTAAAATCTTTTAAAAATTATTTTTTTGGTACAGTAGATTCTTATTGGTTATCTATTTTAAATACAGCAGCGTGTACATGTAAATCCCAAACTCCCAATAGAATTTATTTAATTTAATGAAAACTTTACATATTTTCTCTGACTATTGAACAGTTTGGAACGTTATTAACCAGTGGTAATACAGAAACTGAAAAAAGTGAAAAAGAGAGTGAAAGTTGCTGAGTTGTTTCTTATGCTTTTTGATCCCATTGACTGTGTTTTCCAGGCCAGATCTTCCCAATCCAGGGAACGCATACAACTCACGATTAGCTTTTTCTTGACTAATAAAGAGGTTAAACAGCTTTTAAAATAGTAGAAAACTGAAATGATAGTATTTCCAACTCTGTAAAATCTTGTCATAATCTCAACCAACTTTTTCATTTGGTTTAATTGTCCTTCCTTTTTGAATTGCGAGCTATTGGACATTAAAATATCATTACCTCCTTTTTTTTGTATTTCCAGATGTTTCTACCAGCTCTTTTATGGTCTTATTTTTCTATCTGGGAAATATTAATTTCTTATACTCAAATATACTGCATATGCTTCTTTCCTTGGTATCTTGGTATCTTCCGTCTTGCAAAATGTCTTCCTAGGTCTCCTGCATTGCAGGTGGGATTTAACCACTGATTACCGAGGAACCCCTTATGGGAGCATTGCAGGTGGATTCTTTACCAGCTGAGCCGCCAGAGAAGCCCAATATAGAAGTTATTAACATAAAATCAAAATGTTCAACTTTATACAATTAGTATTTCTTTCTCCTTTAAAAATGTTCTGATTATTTTAATTACTATTAGTGAAACAATACAATAAAATGAATGTTTTAATGAATGGACATGCCTCACACTGTAAGCCTATAAGGACTTATGAAATATTCAGTAAACGCATACAACTCATTTCTAAAGATTTTATAATTTCACAAAAATTCCACATTCTAAACATTGCTGGAAGCAGCTGTGTGTTATGGTCCTAAGGAAAAGTACTTATGAAACCAACAAAGCCACCTTTTTATCAACTGATACAGTGCTAATAAACATTAGAAAATATTTTGGGCCTGGTTGTCAAGTACTGAGAAATGATACTGCACCCTTGAATACGTTCTTAATATTAGTTGGCTGATAACGTTGCTGCAGGTGTCGTCTATCGCCATGAACTATACTGCTTCACTTTATCACTCAGACTAGATCGCAATGTTCCAGCAGCTGCAGTCTGTTACCTCTCAACCAAATAGCTAAAATGCCCTTAAAGGAAACCTTACTTGCCTTTGAAGGTTCCCTAGCAATTCTGAAGATTTCATAAACACTGGTAAAGCTCAATATTTGCTATTGGATCAATACTGAATTAATTGTGAAGTAAAAAGAGAAAAAGAGTTTTTTTCCTCCACGAGAAAACAGTAACACATATTGTTACAAAACAATGTTTGTAAGACCTGTACACATATTTCAGTAAAAATTAAGAACTTTATACTCTATTGGATTGCCCTTGCAAACTACAAAAGCATAACATGCTCATGGCAATGGATGACACGAAAAAGCACAAGATAAAACTAAGTGTGCATGTGTTCTAAGTCGCTTCAGTCGTGTCCTGCATTTGGGACCCCATGGACTGTAGCCCACCAGGCTCCTCTGTGCGTGGGATATTCCAGGCAAGAATACTGGAGTGAGTCACCATGCCATCCTCCAGAGGATCTTCCCAACTCAGGGATCTAACCCATCTTTTCTCCATTCCACTCTCTCACTCCAAAAAGAAAAAAAAAAAAATTAACTGTACAGTGGACATCTTTTCAAGTAAATTTTCTATGCTCATGGAAACATATGACATAAGACACACAAAATCTATTTATACAAAAATGTTGTCTATTATAGACATTACTTTGCAACTAGAATCTTTTACCTAGCAGTATGTTTATACAGAAATGATTTTTTTTAATGATTGTATAATATCAGATATATATAGATTGTGCTATGATTTTTTTTGGTCATTGTCATTCTCCTATTATTGGGCATTTGGGGTCCTTTCATTTATTATCACTTCAGAGAGTTTTGCTGGAACTTGTTAAACAGTGGAACTTTTATGTCCATATCATTATGAAGTGAGAATGTTGAATATAGTGGGGTGCATATTTCAATTTTAGATTCTACCAGTTCAGTTTCCCAGAAGATTGCTGTGACTGGCACTTTCGTCAGAAATGTATGAGAGGGCCATTTTGCTTGTCCTCACCAGCATTGGATATTATTAGTCTTCAGTATATTTGCCAGTATAATCAATGAATTGTTAGTCATTGATTAGCTTTTCTTGACTAATAAAGAGGTTAAACAGCTTTTAAAATAGTAGAAAACTGAAATGATAGTATTTCCTACTCTGTATATTCTTGTCATAATCTCAACCAACTTTTTCATTTGGTTTAATTGTCCTTTACTTTTTAATTTGCTGGAGCTATTGGTACATTAAAATATCATTACACTCCTTTTTTTCTGTATTTCAGATGTTTTCTACCAGCTCTTTTATGTTTGTCTTATTTTTCTATCTGGGAAATATTAATTTCTTATACTCAAATATACTGCATATGCTTCTTTCCTTGGTATCTTGGTATCTTCCGTCTTGCAAAATGTCTTCCTAATTTCTTAAAATTGGATTTTAATCTTTTTAGAATTTACTTTTACATGTGGTACGAAATAGTGGTTTAATTTGCTGTTTTTCAATGCTTTTTGATGATTGAAAATTAATATTGTAATTCTATAAATTTCCAAAGATATTACTTTATATACTTATATGATTCTAACATGTAATTATTCCAGTATGGATTTTATAGCATGGTACTTTTTTTTTTTTCCTCCCCTCCTTTCTGGTTTTGAGTCCTGAAAACATTTATGAGTCTAAACAAAATCCCTGTGAATTACCTGCTATTCTGAATTTTGTTCACATCTGTTGTTATTTGGGCTGGGGGAGGGAGCAGAGTATACGCATGTGTGTGTTTGCATATGTTTGTGTTTGTCTATGTGTGTATCGTGTGGTTGTAACTCTCTCTGCCTTTTCTTTCTTTGTTTTTGAACTGGCATAGATTCTGACAGCCTAAAGGGTTATGCCCTGCTCAGACTTTTATCAGAAGGTTTTGTTTGCTATTTTCTTTTAACATTGTAAATATCTTCTGGCTACAGTAGCACAGGTGATTTTTGATGAACCAGTTCAAGAAATGTCTGTGAAAGCTATGAAGCTCACAGTTAGAAATTAAGTAAATTTTAGAAAGTAGTTAGGAATTTCATTACTTGGCAGGGGTTGAGGCTAACATCTTTTTTTTTTTTTTTTAAAGTGATATTGGATATACAGAAATAGATTAATAAACATTTGCATGGTCATGACTTGCTTCATTCTCATTAATGTCTAAGGGTACAATATCAGTTTCATTCTCTACTACAAAGACAAGGAATTAAAAGGGGGAGACTATTAAGTAGCAAAATAACTAATAATGATAATGACCATTATTTAATACTTATTACTATCCAACACGTTTTGTAATAATAATCATACATGTTGAAATTTAAAATATGTGTTTGAAAAATAAAATTGTACTTTTAAAAATGATGTTCCTGCTGTTGTTTAGTTGCTAAGTCATGTCTGACTCTGCAACCCCATAGACTGAACCCTGCCAGGCTCCTCTGTCCATAAGATCTCCCAGGCAAGAATACTGAAGTGGGTTGCCACTTCCTTCTCCAGGGGATCTTCCTGATCCAATGATTGAACCCATGTCACCTGCATTGACAGGCAGATTCTTTATCAATGAACCAAAAATGATATTTCAATTTAGGTTTGAGTTTTCCTTCTTGATATAAATAATTTCCATTCATGTAAAATTTTGCCTGAAGGATATTTTCCTAGGTAGTTGGTTAGTGGGGATATCACTGATAATGAGAATAATGAAATGAAGACAGTCAAATATGCAACAGATTTATCCAATTCTAATTTCTCTGATGTTTACATAGAAAAAAATATTTTATTTCCCTTGGAAGCATTAAGAAAAGGGATCCAAACTGTTGTAACGTCAAAGTTTAAATTCAAAAAAATGTATTCAGACTGTGACAATCACAAATGCTTGAACAAAATAGATTCTTTATTATATAAAATATTTTATTCCCCTAAAGTTTAATTTTAAAGACTGTTTAAAGCAAAAAGAAATCAGGACTAAGGCTCATAAGTTAATTCATATAGAATACAACATTTAAAAGCAACTCTCCTACAGTTATTTTTGTGTATAATTATTTTACACTTTGTTCATGCTTATTTATCAAGGTATGTATAAATATGATCATCAGTGAAGTTCTATCATATCAGGGTTTTCAAAATATTAAAACAGTGATTAACAAGGGGAAATGAAAGGAAAAAGCATATAATTAATCAGTGAATTCAGAAAAAATAAGCCTTATCAAAATTTATTTGTAATCAAAAGAACATTTTTAGTTACAAAATTTGAAAAATTTTAAACTATTTAAGGTAATGGTCAAACATACAAATAAATCTAAGTCTGTCATCATGTTTATAGCTATTTTAGAAATATTTCACAAAAGAACTAGAATAGAATTACATTCTCTATCATTATTTCATTTTAATTTTATAGGTTATATGTGTGATCTGGAAAAGTAGCAGATCCTGGTTAATTTCAATAAATCTAGAAATTGAAACATAATATAAAATTAGGTTAAAATGTCATTTCTTATGTAGGATGGGGAAATCTTAGAGAATCTAGAAATCATTAGAAATAAAATAGTTAAAACAACATTGTTCAGCATAAAAATAATATTCAGAAATCAGAATACTTTATAATCATAATTAAATAGTATTTTTAAAAACCTCAAAAAGCTAAAATTAGAAGATACACATAAGTTTAGTTACTAAATGATGTATAAGACTTTTCTAAAGAAAGTTATAAAATTATAACAAAGTAATAAAAAGATCTCAAAAACTGGATAAACATACTATGTTCATGGACAACACTATTCAAAATATAAATATTCTAATTATTTAAAAACTCATTAATTTAAAAATTCTCATTTAGAATACTAGTGATATGTTCATAGTATTTGATTAACTAATTTGCATGCAGAGGAACATGTCAAGAATAGCCAAAGACATATGGGTGAAATAAAGGTAGCAAGACTCTTATAAGTAAATATATGTTAAGGATCAGAGGAGAAATTCTCCTCAGAGAAAGAGAGGCATGCTGATATATAATGAGTTCCCATTGAGTGAAAAAAGCAGCAAGTGAAAGTACTTCTTCCTCATATCTCAGAACAAGTGAGGAGTTTTCAAGTCAACAACTTAGAGAGCTGAACACATGTTCTTTCAGATTTGGGGATCGTAGAGCCTGGTGTCTGGTTACCCTCTGGAGAAGGGTAGAAAAGAAAAGCCGCGGTTGAAACAGTCTTCTTTGTTAACTGTATTCAGAGCAAGCTGTGCTTATTAATGGTGGTAAAAGGATGCATGGCCTGTCGCTTGAATTTACAGAGGCAGTGGGATTCCAATAAAAGAGTTCATGGATTCTGTAGGACCCATCAGTAAAGATAGGAGCTTAAAGCGGTCTTCCAGGCAACAGGTAGCATTTGCTAAGGGGCTTCACCCAGAAGTCACCACAAGAGAATCTCTAAAAACACAAAAAAGCACACTAATAGACAGTAATAGCAGCTATGGACTTCCCTAAGGCTCAGCTGGTGAAGAATCTGCCTGCAATGCTGGATACCTGCAATGCTGGGTTCCGAGCCCTGGGTTGGGAAAATTCCCTGGAGGAGGGAAAGGCTACCTGCTCCAGTTTTCTGACCTGGAGAATTCCCTGGACTGTATTGTCCATGGGGTCACAAAGACTTGGACACGACTGAGCAACTTTCACTTGCATCTGAACTGTCTTGAAGGAACAGAGACCATGTTAAATATTATCCATGAAGCAGAATCTTTATTTATTAAAGACTGATTTTTAAGAAGTCTAAGCAAGTGGCTCAAATAAATACAAAATGAAGATGTGTCAAAGAAAAAGTAATTAAAAAGAAACCATTAAGATAGTACTTCCAGTTAAAATAACATTTGAGTACTTGAGGATTGTAGACAATATAATGAATGAATGCTAAATAAGACTGCTTGATTACTTACAAAACTTATTGATTCCATATGTAACAAAGCTCAGTAATTTGTAGGGCTATCTTTTCTAGCAGAAAGAAAGTGTCTGCATCGCTCTTGGACAAAATTATCCAACTTAATATGTACAAAGTCTGGGACTTTGAAATGAATTGGATAAAGTACATTTCTCTGGATAGTCCTCAGGTGGGTCTTTTAAATAGTGAACTCATATGACCTTAAAGTGACATATTGCCCACCTTTTAGACTTATTTCCAAGTTTGGGATAATTTTTCTTAAAGTATGTTCATTTTGAATTCCCTTCACTGTGGTCAGTCCTCAAGGATTAAAAACCCACCTTTAATGACATCTCCTAACCAAATTCCACTCTCCATGACACACTTTGAAGTCTGAAGCCAATCCCCCAGATGGAGGAAAAGGAGTCGATTTAATCTAAGTAATGTTCAAGGCTTTTATGACCACACTGTATTATACATTTTAGTTACTATATGGAGACTGATAAGGTTATATTGCATTTTGAAAATTTTTTAAGGCAATGGAACTTACATGTTACAATCAAAACAGAGCAAAACAAAGCAAAAGATAAATATGTGAGGTGATAGATGTGTTAAATAACTCGATGGGGAGGGTTCTTTCACAACATATATGTATATGTATATCAAATCATCAGTGTGTGTGCACGTGTGCTCAGTCATATCCAACTCTTTGTGACCCTTGAAATGCAGCCCACCAGGTCCTCTGTCCATGGAATTTTCCAGGCAAGAACACTGGTGTGGGTTGCCACTTCCCTACTCCAGAGGATCTTCCTGACCCAGGAATCAAACCTGTATCTCCTGCATCTCCTGCATTGTCAGGCAGATTCTTTACCACTGAAACAGTTTGGAAGCCCTCATCATAATGTCCCAGTGTACTTTAAATGTCTTACAGTTTCCTTTGTCACTTACACATCAGTAAGACTGGAAAAAATAAGACTGTTTCTAAGACTAAGAATGACACAAAATGTTGTGGATGAATCATAGATTTTCTAATAGGACATATTTTGAAGTGACAGTGGGAGAAAGAATGTGATTGCTTCATGAATGCACCTGAGTTCAGCTCATTTTATAGAATAGTTATATTTGTAGGAAGGAAAAATTATAAATGATTGCCATTTACAGGAGAAAGAACAAATAAATTGTGCTATAATCCTATAATAAAATATATTATACAATTAAAATGAATTAACTCTAAATGTGATGCAACATCCTAGACTATATCCTGGAACAATAAAAAAGCATTAATGAAAAAAATGGCTTATTTCAAATAAAGCATGAATTTTAGTTAATGGTAATATTCCTAAATTTGTTTCTTGGTTCTGATAAATATTCTGTGGTGATACAAAATGATAACATTAGGGGAATATGGATAATGGGGTTATGGGAGCTGTGATGATTAATTTTCTGGCTCATCATGACTGAACCACAGGTTACCCAGGCATGTGGTCAAACAGTATGAGATTAACATTTGAATTGGTAGACTAAGTAAAGCAGATTAGGCTCTCTAATCTGGATGGGCCTCCTTCATTCATTTGAATGCCTAAATAGAACAGAAACGGTAACACTCCTATGAATGAGGGGGGATACCTCTGCCTGAACTCTTTTGAGCTATCTTTTTTTTTTTTTTCCATCTTCTAATCTAAACTGAAATATAAGCTCCTCCTGGTTCTAGAGACAATAGACTTTAAAACTAGAATAGTGTCAGAGGCTTTCTTGGGTTTCTGAGATACCCACTGAATATCATAGGACTTGTCAGTCTCCATTACTGTGTGAGACAACCTCTTATTAGAATAAGTCTCATATGTATGGTATAGATACGCATCTTCAAGAAGAGGGATGTGGTCACTGTGCTGACCAGGTGGTCCCTAGTTCCAGCTTCACCAATACCGTGCATGTAGCACCCACACTGTGCTAGGCCCCAGAACCCCTCCTCCAGGATGTTCCATCCCCTTTCCCAGCCCATCCTTGGAGTTAACAAGGCCTGCAATGCTCACTTGGAGCTGTAGTGTGACACTGCTGGGCTGGGACTCAGGGAAGACTCTGGTCCTGACCTTACTTGCTTCTCTAATCCCCTCAACTTGCATTGGAAAGTCAAGAAAAAAATGAAAAGAAAAGAAATGTACATATATATATGTATGTATTGGGTTTCCCCATGTCTCAGAAGTAAAGAATTCTCCTGTAATGCCAGAGACACAGGTTTTATCCCTTGATCAGATCCTCTGGAGGAAGGCATGGCAACCCACTCCAGTTTTTTTCCTGGGAGAATCCCATGGACAGAGGAGCCTAACAGGCTACAGTCCATGGGATTAAAAAGTCAGACATGACTGGGATGACTAAGCACACACAGACACAGACACATACAAACAAACACACATATATATCCACATATTCAGTGAGAATCATTTTTAATATTTAAATCAGTGAGCATTGACTTTTTCTTCCTCTTTTTCAGCCACACACAGGCCTAAAGGCCAACATGTCCAGAGGAAATGACCTCTTGCTGTGTCCACCACAGTCTCTGCTCTGTGGCTGAATCTGCTGCCAGCCCTCCCTTCTTTCCAGCAAAAACAGAAGCTCACAGTCGCTGTACCACACTGAAGCACTAATGTGTTTCATATTTCATATCGCACCCACGTCCCTTCTTAATATCTCCCCTCTTACAGAGAAAACAGAAACAATTGTTAATGGTCAGAGGCGCACGCCTCCCTATGATATGGGTTCCTGTCTCACAATAAGAAAGTGAAGAGATGCTCCTATTAGGAAATATATGCACCAACACATGTGTGCTAGCCAACGTGCTCAAAATCCATGTCCTATCGATCTCACATACTAGAATATGGCATTTTATTTCTCCCTAATACATTTTGATTTTCCTTTCATTAAAAAAATAAAACTCAGTCACAACATGGCTGTACTTTTCCCCTTCCTATACTCTGTAATCCAGGCAGATGTACTCAGTATGCACATTAGAAATGAAGCAGCCCCACATCCCTTTCTCTAAAACAGTCAAATGGCTGTTTCAGATAAATTGTTCGTAAAGTGTAACAAAAACCTGTTTGCAGGTCAGAGTCCTCTGAACGTACATTAGCTTTACTTGATTAAACCAGGGAGTGTTAATGAACATATCAATTGTTTTGGTCTTTATAGTTTTCTCTTACAAGTAGAGAGAACGGTGGATGGCTTTGTGCTAACTGCCATATTCCATAGAAGTCCATATTTAGTGAGAGATGTAGAAAATTTCAAAGCCAATTGCTATTAATAAGAATTCATTTTACTCATATGTCTTTGCCTACTGTGTAAAAGGCTATCTATTGTTTTAGTCACCTTTTTATTTTCTAATTCTCTAGGAAAATTCAAACATTTGAAACCATGGCACCTGGGGATCCTTCAGGGAGGAATACTGGAGTGGGTTGCCATGCCCTCCTCCAGGAGATTTTCCCAACCCAGGGATCAAGCGTAGGCCTCCCACATTGCAGATGGAACCATCTGAGCCACCAGGGAAACCCATGCGAAGCCATATTACCTTTTTACAATTTTTATTCTAGTCTTCTTAAAAGTCCCACATAATAACATATTTTTATTTAATTAATGAAAATTTTATCCTAAATATTTGCAGCTAGTACTGCCAGTATCTTAACTTTGTTATGTCAGATGGTGCAGCAAATTGCAAGTGTTTGTTTTAGTTACTGCATCAGTTCAGTTCAGTTCAGTTCAGTCGCTCAGTCGTGTGCACCTCTTTGCGACCCCATGAATCGCAGCACGCCAGGCCTCCCTGTCCATCACCAACTCCCAGAGTTCACTCAGACTCACGTCCATCGAGTCAGTGATGCCATCCAGCCATCTCATCCTCTGTCGTCCCCTTCTCCTCCTGCCCACAATCCCTCCCAGCATCAGAGTCTTTACCACTGAGTCAGCTCTTCGCATGAGGTGGCCAAAGTACTGGAGTTTCAGCTTTAGCATCATTCCTTCCAAAGAAATCCCAGGGCTGATCTCCTTCAGAATGGACTGGTTGGATCTCCTTGCAGTCCAAGAGACTCTCAAAAGTCTTCTCCAACACCACAGTTCAGATCAATATAAATAAAGAAAATAGTCAATTTAATCATGTCTGACTCTTCACGACCCTATGGACTACAGCCTGCCAGGCTCCTCTGTCCATGGGATTCTCCAAGCAAGAATAGTGGAATGGGTTGCCATGCCCTGCTTCAGCATGTATTTTGGCAATAAGTAATTAAGTCTATGTAAAATCTCGTCCCCTCTTCTGAAGATATACCTATTGAGGACCATTGCTACCATTCCCTCCCCCAAAAAAGCTGTTTTTGTGCTTTTATTTCAAAATCTGCCACCTTGTACATTGTAATAATTTTATTAAATATTACAGTCCTGGAGCTATTTTCACTAATAACCTATAGTATATTCTCTTTGTATCTATTCACATAGACTAAATAAAAAAGAATGACATTTTACTAATCTGCATTTCTTGTCTTTTTTCTGGTCATCACCTATTGAGAAAAAAAATAATACTGTCTGATCTAGTTCATTGTATATGCAGCTAAGTCTATCCAAAGAGACAGTCTTTGGGAGCTCCCTGGTGGTTTTGTGGTTAGGACTCAGTGTTTTCACTACCATGGCCTGGGGTCAATCCCTGATCTGGGAGCTAAGATTCTGCAAACTGCCCAGCAGGGCCAAAAAAAAGACAATCCTTGAGGCAAAATTCAAGCTCCCTTGTATGGCCTTGGAGAGTTTTCTCTCAGAGGTCACTCCATGACTAATAGATTCTTTATTAGAATGCACTGCATCAGTTGTTTCAGATCCTACTTTTGTTTCAAAAAATGATATCATTCCGAGCTCCAGAATATTTCTGGCTGATAATTTTTCTTTCACTTTCTAACCATATTTCTGTGTTCTTTATCCAAACTCAGAAACTGTGAAAATTTTCCTTTCATTTCTTTTTCATCTCATTAATACAAGTAGAATGGAAGAAAACAATTTGCTCTTTGGATTGATTTTACTGAAGTGTTGAGTGCTGAAGAATTGATGCTTTTTAACTGTGGTGTTGGTGAAGACTCTTGAGAGTCCTTTGGATTGCAAGGAAATCCAACCAGTCCCTCCTAAAGGAGATCAATCCTGAATATTCATCGGAAGTTCTGTTGTTGAGGCTGAAATTCCAATACTTTGGCCACCTGATGCGAAGAGCTGACTCATTTGAAAAGACTCTGGCGCAGGGAAAGATTGAGGGCAGGAGGAGAAGGGGACGACAGAGGATGAGATGGTTGGATGGCATCATCAACTCAATGGACATGAGTTTGGGTGGGCTCTAGGAGTTGGGTTGGACAGGGAGGCCTGGCTTGCTGCAGCTCATGGGGTCACAAAGAGTCAGACATGACTGAGTGACTGAACTGAACTGAACTGAACAGTATGAAGGGAAATAACATAAAATAGCATTGCCTATTTGAAGAATGATGCCAGAGGAAGCTTGGGGTAAGGATAAAACTTCAAGACAGAATGCTGCCCTACAAACTGCAAACTCAGCTAATTGAAATCTTTAGGCATCAGGTAACTCTAAGTGAAAATTCGATATAACATTTTTGCCTTCAGTTCTTCCTACCCATTTAACAGACTAAGCAAAATGCACCATGCAATCTTGCATAAAGGAAAAAACATAAAAATCATTGACTGAGTTACCCTGTAGATTTGATAAATTATACATCAGGATTCAACACTAGATGCATTCTCTCCCTATGTCCTTCCCTGGAAAAAAAATCCACGGGGAAAGAAAGAAAAGCAGAAGGGAATCTCAATTCATTTCCTCTATTGATTCCCATCTTTAATTTCTCCACCTCAGCCCCATCCCAAGGTCCTTTCACCTTTTGAATGTTAAGATTTGCTAGATAACTTCCCAATTTCTGAAAATATTTTTTTAAATAGCTTATTTCTGATATGTTATTTCATGTGTCACTTTCTGGCTTTTTCAGGTTCTAGGAACGGTTTTGCTCATGGAAATGTTTTGCTCATGCAAAACTCAGAACTAACATTTAGATGTTTTGGCCATCAGAGAAATAGCATATTCATTTTTATTTTGTATGTATTTATTTCTTGGTGTTTTCCTTTTTAAAAAATATTTATTTATTTATTTATTTATTTATTTATTTATGTGCTTGCTTGTGCTGGGTCTCTGTCACTGAGTGCACTTTTCTCTAGCTGTAGCAAGCAGGGGCTACTCATCATTGTGGTATATGGGCTTCTCATTGCGGTGGCTTCTTTTGTTGCAAGCACAAGCTCTGGACGTGCAAGCTTCAGCAGTTGTGGCAGATGGGCTCAGTAGTTGTGACTCCCAGGCTGCAGAGCACAGGCTCAGTAGTTGTGGAGCACAGGCTTGGTTGTTCCACAATATGTTGAATCTTCCCCATCAGGGATCAAACCCATGTCTTCTGCACCGGCAGGAGAATTCTTTACCTTTGAGTCAGCAGAGAAGCCCTCTGGGTGCTTTTCTTGATTAGCAACTCTACAGGTCCGGTAACAAATTTTGTCACAGCTATGATATTAATAGAACATTGAAGGCATTGTTATAATCTCGGTATTGGGAAACATGTAATTCCAAGCTTCATGCTTATTCCCAGCTGCACAAGTTTTATTCCAAATTCATGGCATCATCAACTCAATGGACATGAGTTTTAGCAAACACCAGTAGATAGTGATGGACAGGGAGCCTGGCATGCTGCAGTCCATGAGGTCGCAAAGAGTCAGACATGACCGAGTGACTGAACAGCAACAGCATTACTCCATCATAATCCATCAAGAATCTGGAAAAATATCTTTATTTCAGAGCTCCTTTGCAAGAATAGATCCCACTTTAAAACCATTTTCACTACATTTTTAAGATATAAAAATCCTGTGAAACACACTTAGCTTGGAAAAAAATGTTTTTTGAATTGTTATGTTAGTCAAAATCCTCTTTCAGAAAAGCAAACACATGTTACTTGATAGATTGAAGCATTCCAATATTTTTAATTACTGGTTTATGATTCTTAGTCAAACTCTTACCAATGAAAAGGCCTTTCTATTTAGCTATTGCAGAGGTCTTCTGTATTAACAAAGTCTATTTTTACTATGGATTGTGGTATCCCCACCAAGGCTAAATGGGCATGTTTCCATCTCACTGGAGTAAGTGAATTATTCCCAAAGGTAATATTTTATTTATTTTTGTTGTTAATTTATTTACTTTTAATTGGAGGATAATTGTTTTACAATATTGTGTTTGTTTCTGCCATATATTAGCATGAATTATCAATAGGTGTACATATGGCCTTCCCTCTTGAAATCCCCTCTCCTCCCACACCATCCCACCTCCAGGTGGTCAAAGAACTCAGATTTGAGCTCCTTGCATCATATAGCAAATTTCCACTGGTATGTACATGCTTCAGTGCTACTCTCCCAATTTGTCCCAGCTTCTCCTTCCCGCTCTGGGTCCACAAGTTGATTCTCTATATATGCATCCCCATTGCTGCCTTGCAGACAGGTTAATCAGTACCATCTTAAAAGGTGAGAGAGAAAGCAAAATCAAAAAGTCAACAAGTAGTAGCTCCTTTCTCTGAGATATTCCTTTAATCCAACAGTATAATTGACAAATTCTTAGATTCAATTCTGTTTCCGGCATTTCCTGTATCTTTCTTTCATTCTTCTGAGGCTATTTCTTTACACTTGAAAATGAGTCCATACCTTCACATACTTAGTAGATTCAATGAAGTGTGTCCAACGGCATACTTGTTTTCTCCAAACTAAATCGCTAACTCTAAAGACAAGTAGATGTCCTTTCTTCATTATGTCATTAAAATTATATATGACTTTGAAGTATTTCTAGGAACATTTTCTCCCCTCCCAAGTTCATTCATTTTTCCAAGTCTGTAATTATACTCTAAAAACCCTATACAAATGAAATATTTGATAAAATATACAAATGCAATAAAATGTGAGAAAAGAACTGATGTAAAGTGTTTGAAACAGTCTTATATACCTTTGTTCTTTTGATAACCCCAGTAATTCTCACCTTCATTTCATTTTCCTACTTCTCAAAAGAATCATTAGCTTAAAGGAATTTCTTCCTGTTTGCAGTTTCACAATTTGAGATTTCATATTTTCTCAATATCTTTGTCACTTTATACTGCCAAAACTTCAAGGAGTAAGGCTGCAGTTTCAACCCATATATGACAATATCTCACTTTTCCCTAACTGTTAGTTCACTTTCAATGAACTTTCCCTTTGAATTTTCTCTTTGCTCAGGATCTGAAACACACTATATCTAAATGCAGGACATTCCTTATATTCTAACTTAAATAACAAGATATATCACTCCACATTTAACATCAGTTTAACACTTTTGGTAAAGATATCTTCTATTATATCCTAGAAAAAAAAAAAAGTCACAAAAGATGTTGTTTATTTGGTTCTTTGCCTCCTACTCAGATAACTTCTATTCTTTCAAAAATGCTCCTACAGATACCGTGGTTTTCTCACTTGGCATTTTTCTCTAAAAGAAGTTTCACTAAAAATATGTGCATGTATCTCATACATGCATGTACCTCATACATCCATGAGGCCTTAAGTATTTTAGAGAAAACTGGAATGAGTGACAATTGTTTACGATCTCTAGATTGTTATTTCGAAGGGTGCTAAATCATTTCTGTGAGAGAAATGTGGCTCCCTAGGTGGCAACAGTGGTAAAGAAGCCACCTGCCAATGCAGGAGACATAAGAGACATGGGTTTGCTACCTGGGGAGGGAAGATCTCCTGAAGGAAGTTCCCACAACCCACTCCAATAGTCTTGCCTGCAGAATTCCATGGACAGAGGAGCCTGGCGGGCTAGAGCCCATAGGGTCGTAAAGAGTCGAATATTACTGAAGCAACTTAGCATGCAAATCAATTACCTGGTGTTTGCATTATGAATGATTTATGACTGGTCTTTGTTATTAATTGATAGCAAAATGATGCTGAGGGTCTGTATCTTTGAGGTTGTTATTATTTTGAAATGATATCATAGTCAAAAGCTTAATTGAAAGGTTTGTGTTATATTGAAATAATTGAAGTATTTTAATGGCTACTGCTTCAATTTCAGATAATTTTCCCGGAAAAATTTCCTGGAAAATCCCAAAGCTACAGACTTTTTTATATTTTATGCTTTGAGTTTAGTTCTCAAATGTCAGATTCTTTGTTTGTCATTGGTTCTCTCTTTAGCAATAAATTCTGTACTGCAGATATGATTTGAGTAGATGACTTTCGATTAAGCACTTTCTCTGTTATTCTCACTGCAGTGCCAATATCCTGAAAGCAATATAAAGGTTTTAGTAGCAACTTTTCCCTTGCATGAGATAAAACAGATAATAAAGATTGGCTTTCCCTAGGTATAGCTGACCAATAGTAGCTTTAAAAGAACACAAAATGTGCTCTTCACATGAGTTATCTACTAAATAAAATAGGAATATAAACAGAGGACTCACTTACAACTATATCAAACACATTCTAATGCAGAAATGAACATTTTAAAAATCAGCAATACAGCTAATTTATGAAAAATCTAACATTAACACTAATAATATTTTTTAGAAGCAGTTGTATTATGGTCAATGTTTATTGAACAATTTCTATGACTGTTGCAGTGGGTTAAATATTGTTTATACATTGTCTTAAGTTCCACCATACTACCTGTGAGGTAGACTTTATTATTACTCTGGTTGTTTTTATATGAAAAGCAGGTTATCTGAATTATCTGGCTAGAAATGGTCACAGTTGTGTTTTACTCCTAGGTGTGCCTGTCATGTTCAAGTTCCTAGTCACTTTCTCACTCTGCTTTAAGAATAATAAGTTCATCTTGGGATACTTTTACTGATATTTATCTGAGTTCTCTAGAATATTCTTTCATTCACACGTTAATAGCCAACTTAATATTTATTAGAACTCTATTGTGTTGTTATATGCATTAGTAGTTTTCTTGTAATCGTGTGCTATATTTAACTACACTAAGTATAATCCAATGGCATTTTCATGGAATTTTTTTCCTATAACCAGTGCTATCAAGGTCACTTAACACATATTGAGTTTTTCTAACAAATTTTAATGCAGTGCTCTAATTTGTTGATAAAATGGCATGTTGTTTTAAAAACACTGTCAAAAAATGTTGTAACAGTTGCAACATTCACTAGAAATCCTTGCCAGACAGCTACCTTTTATGTCTCAAAGGATCCACTCTGGCTCCTCCTCCTTCTCTTTGGCTGGCTGGACTCCATAGTAAATTTCAGCAAAATTCTTGCACCCCTAATGGCTTCCAGTTGTCATAGCCCATAAGTAAGCATGCAGGGGCTTCCTGATGGCTCAGTGGTAAAGAATTTGCCTGCCAATGCAGGAGACACAGGTTTGATCCCCCAGTCAGGAAGATCGCTTGGAGAAGGCAATGTCAATCCACCCCAGTATTCTTGCCTGGAGAATTCCATGGACAGAGAAGCCTGGTGGGTTACAGTTCATGTGTTCACAAAAGAGCTGGATATGACTTAGTGACTAAACAAGAACAACAAGGTAAAAGACTGAGGGAAAGGAAAAGAGTAAGATTACTGGGTCTCGCGCATTGGAGGCAGATGCTTTAACCTCTGAGCCACCAGGGAAGCCCAAGATTACTCTAAGTTTTCTATATTAGACTTCAGTTTTTAGAGCAGTTTTAGGTTCATAACAGATCTGAGCATAAAGTGCAGGGTGTTTCAGCAGATCTCATGGCATCACACAAGTTACCTACTCCCTCATCGTCATCAAAGGAAACTGAAGACCTAAATAAATGAACAAATACTTCATGTTCCTGGAATCAACACCATCACACTGTCAAGATGAAAATGACTGTGTTTTAAATTCCAGGCCCCATGGAGGCAAAATCATGTGCTCTCACATCTCTTCTGCTCCATCCCTCAGCTCCCACCTCCATGTTCAGCTGACTAGTGACCTGCATGTGTGATGTTCCTGAAACTGCTGTCTCTTCCTCCTGTGCTTCCAAAAACTCAAGGCCCTTTCCTTCCTCTTCCCAAGAGATGTTCTCTGTCTACACATTCCTCTGTCAGGAAGCCATCTCTCTCTTGCACTAGATTAGCAAATTAATTTCCCAAAATTAGAGATGGAAAAGAGATTGCTTTAGAAATGTGATATATCTAATGCTGTAGCAGCCTTTGGAGAAGGCAATGGCACCCCCACTCCAATACTTCTGCCTGGAAAATCCCATGGATGGAGGAGCCTGGTGTGCTGCAGTCCATGGCGCCGCTAAGAGTCGGACACGACTGAGCGACTTCACTTTCACTTTTCACCTTCATGCATTGGAGAAGGAAATGGCAACCAACCCACTCCAGTGTTCTTGCCTGGACAGGGGAGCCTGGTGGGTTGCCGTCTATGGGGTCGCACAGAGTCAGACACAACCGAAGCGACTTAGCAGCAGCAGCAGCAGCAGTAGCAACCTTAACCACAAGTGAAGTGGTTTGGCAAGTGTGTAAAGGCACATAAAGTGGCTATCATTCTAAAAGGTAATATTGACAAATCCCACAAAACAAATTTACCAAGGAGTGCTGAAGTTTTAAACAAACATGAGGGCACCATAGGAATGATCGCATCAGAACTATACAAATCAATAAAGAGTATCAGAAAAGCTACTCCTCTTCTGGGCTCTTTCAAATATTACAGTTTCATCTTTTGTGCTGAATATTTGGATTTCTTCACATTTGGTTTCTCACTTAGCCTCCAACCATAAGTGTGACCTACACAGACAGAATTCTGACATTTGGAACACATTTACAAAAGAAACAGAGCTAGAGAAATAATTACTTTACCCAACTGTAACAAAATAGAAGTAGCATATTTGTCATATTTCTTTCATCCTAGGCTCTCTAATGCTTCTAGATTGTGCTTTTAAATACACACATGGAAAACATACCAACCATAATTTTCATGTCCTCTGTTAATACTTATAAGCAAAACACCAAAAAGACACAAGGAGTAAAAGAGAATTAATATTTTTTAAAGCTAGATTATAAGAAACTAACACTAATGAAAAATTTAAGGCTAGAAATCAACAGGTAACATAATTAGCAATCAGTACATGCAATCAAGAAAGAAAATCCTAATGAGTAAACAGAATAAGATAAAGTAACACAAATAAATCAAATAGGAGACTTGCAAATTTGAGATAGTTAAGACTTTACACAGGTTTGGGGCCAAATTGTTGAACCATGGATTTATGTTACCTCATGTAATGAAAAGCTGTAGTCAGTAGACATGCACAAGGAGAAAACAGGCTGTATTCTGAGATCACAGATGAGGCCTTTTTAACATGTCCTGCTTTTTTTTTTTTTTTTTTTCAATGAAGACACTGTCTAATATTAGTTCATTAAAAATAACTTTTTCTGGCTTACCATATCCTTTAAAAATGCTGTACAAAGCATGACAGCTGGCTAGAATATTTTTGTGTACAAAGAGCTAAAAATATATTGCCCTCAACTAAGTCTCCATGTAGATCCTAGTAAAATAATTTATATTGAAAAGATTGTTTAGCTCCCTCTCCAAAACAAGTTTTCACGTCTAGAAGAAAGGGCTTGCACCAGGTCTGTGTGATTAAGCATCACACTATTTCATGCATTAAATTCATCATTCTCTGTACTTGAGGGTCTTGGGTGTACTCCATTTTTTCAGAGAAAAAGACAAAAATGATTTTTATAAAGCATGTCTATATCTCAGGAAAAGGGTGATTTTTCTCCTTATAAAAATGTTTATGTTTTAAGTTAGCCTCAAATCAGGATTTCTGATCACTTTCAAAGTTTATGTTCTACTGGATTGCAGTAAAGGCAAGAAACAATTGGGCAGGTACCTATTGATTCTGCAGTGTATTCTGGAATTGCTTCTAAATCCAATTCTTTAAAATGATACAACCCACACAAACATAACGTCCACGTACCTACTTGCAATGAGTTTAACCCAAGGAATTATGCAAGAGTAGGATTTTTCATTAGACTCTCTAATGATTCTAAATTATGCTTCTGTATGTACTCAAGAAAAACATGCATGTTTTCTATTGATGCTCATAAACGAAACCAATAATGTTAAATCTTGAGTCTTTTGAATGCACTGCATGCCTCACTCACAGGCAACATACCCATTAACTAGTAGCTAACATTGAAAATGGAGTATTTTTAATACAAGTGTTTCTGGATATATTAGAAGCTCTTCTACAGCATTCAACATTGGACAATATAGCTCTCTGGTATAAAAAAATTTAAAAAGGATATTTTGTGGGATACAATTACTATACCAACAGTATTATATTATGAGAATTCCTCAGGAAAAGACACTCCTTCCCTTATACTGTGAGATTTTGTAGAGAAATAAATTACGTTTCACTTACTGAAAATCTTGCTGTCATAACTGGTTGGTTAATTAACTGCTTTTGAAAGGAATAGTGACATTTCAGGAAAGCTCCACTACTTTGGAGCTTTAAAAGTATAATGGAATTTCAGAGGAAAAATGAATAATAAAATGAAAATTCTAGAAGTAAAATAAGTTTAGCTAATTTGAAAAATATCAAGTAGACAAGAAAGATAGGATTTATTTATCCATTTCGATGAATTCAACTGTCCTCCTTATGCCATGTACTGTATTAGCTCCCAGACCTAGACTTCCAGACTGACCAAATGTATGCATTCAGGGAATTTATACATAGTTAGGGTAATAGAATAAGTAAGAACATAAGTGGGGACTTCCCCGTAGCTCAAATAGTGAAGAATCTACCTACGATTTAGGAGACCTGCACTGGGTTCAGTTCTTGGGTTAGGAAGATTCTCTGGAGAAGAGACTGGCAACCGACTCTAGTATTCTTGCCTGGAGAATCCCACGGACAGGGGAGCCCAACAGGCTATAGTCCATGAGGCCATAAAGAGTCAAAACTGAGCAACTAATACTACTACTAAGAATATAAAGTCAAATCTATGGTTTTTCCAGTGGTTATGTATGGATGTGAGAGTTGGACTATAAAGAAAGCTGAGTGCTGAATAATTGATGCTTTTGAACTGTGGTGTCAGAGAAGACACTTAAGAGTCCCTTGGACTGCAAGGATATCCAACCAGTTCATCTTAAAATAAATCAGTCCTGAATATTCATTGGAAGCAGATACTGAAGCTCCAATACTTTGATCACCTGATATGAAGAACTGACTCACTGGAAAAGACCCTGATGCTGAGAAAGATTGAGGGCAGGGAGAGAAGGGGATGACAGAGGATGAGATGGTTGGATGGCATCACCGACTCGATGGACATGAGTTTGAGCAAGCTCCGGGAGCTGGTGATGGACAGGGAAGCCTGGTGTGCTGTGATTCGTGGGCTAGCAAAGAAGTGGACACAACTGAGCGACTGAACTGAACTGAAGAACATAAATAGGTTAAATAATTATAAATTGTGATAAAGACTGAAAAGAGAATCAATTAGGATATCTAACATAGGTAAATCTTAGGACTATGGGTAAAAGAGAAATGAACGTATAAGCAAAGATTCTGAATCTGTTGAAAGCATGATATTGTGGAGGGTATTAGGGCAGCTGGTAAGAACAGCATGAGATGAAGCAGAAGAGGTAAGCAGAACTGAGATCATGCAAGGCTTCTAACATTATCTTAAAGAATTTGAATTTTATTTCAAGGAATAGTTTGGAAGGTACAAGAATTAAAGCATAAAGACTGGTTAAAAAGAAACTAGTTCAAGGAAAGAGAGTTGATGATCTAAAGCAAATTGTTGTATGAAGATAAATCTGCTGATAAACTGGGTTTGGAGACCTGATGGAAGAATGTAATAGATAATAAATGTGGATTTCTCATTTCAATAACTGGGAAAATGGTATTATTTACTATGATGAGAAGCATCTATATAGGGAGTACAGATTTCAGAGATAAGAAAAATGATCTTTTGGACACATGAGTTCTAAGATATAAGAAAATGACATAGAACTGACAAGTAGGTAATTGAATGCATGCTTTCAAGAGGTATTAGGCTAGAGATACACGTCTGAAAACCAGCATATGATAACTTAAATGTCATAAAAATAATGGAGATGATCTGGAGAGCGTATGTAAGGAGAAAACGATGGAGAATGAATACTCATGTAGTAGAATGAATAAGCATATATGACACTACAGGACTCAGAAAAGGAAACTTTCCATTAGCATCATGAAAAAGATGCTTAAATGCTATGAATAACTTCAATTTAATTTTATAGGCAGAAAGAAGTCTTTAAGTGCTTTTCAATATGAAAGTCATGAACTCTTCGTTGTGGTATCATAAGACCATTCTAACAATATTGTCTGGGATGGCCTGAGTGAGAAGCAGTTATCAACAAATTAACAGGCTAAGAGCAGAGTACACAGTAGACCCAATGAATGAGAGACAAGACAATGTTAAATTACTTGATGCTGGTGTTAATGGGAATAGAAAGCAGAGGTTATAGTTAAATACATGTAAGACCAATGTGGGCTTCCCAGGCGCTGCAGTGGTAAAGAATTCATCTGCTGATACAGGAGACTCAGGAGCCACAGGATCAATCTCTGGGTCAGGAAGATCCCCTGGAGTAGGAAATGGCAACCCACCCCAGTATTCTTGCCTGGAAAATTCCATGGATCCAGGAGCTTGGCAGGTTACAATCCAAGGAGTCAGAAAGAGTTGAACATGACTGAGCAACTGAGCATGCATGCAAGGCTAATATCTCTAGCATATTGCAGTGAGATGAAAAATATATTTGGTTATTATCAAAAATTCATTAAATAAATGCTTTCCAAAAGCATCTGGAAGCAAGGAGGAGGCACTGGATATATATATATATAATTTTTTTTGTAAGTTGTTTTGGATGGGTGTAATTTAAAGTCTTAATTTTCATAAATTAAAGAAAGTAGGGAAAGGCACTAGATGATTCAGTTCAGTTCAGTACAGTTGCTCAATCATGTCTGACTCTTTTCAACCCTATGAACCACAGCATGCCAGGCCTCCCTGTCAATCGCCAAATCCTGGAGTTTACCCAAACTCATGTCCATTGAGTCAGTGAAACTATCCAACCATCTCATCCTTTGTCGTCCCCTTCACTTCCTGCCCTCAATCCCTTCCAGCATCAGGGTCTTTTCCAATGAGACATTTCTTCTCATCAAGTGGTCAAAGTATTGGAGTTTCAGATTTAGCCTCAGTCCTTCCAATGAATATTCAGGACTGATTTCCTTTAGGATGGACTGGTTGGATCTCCTTGCAGTCTGAGGGACTCTCAAGAGTCTTCTCCAACACCACAGTTCAAAAGCATCAATTCTTCACACTCAGCTTCTTTATAATCCAACTCTCACATTCATATATAACTACTGGAAAACCATAGCCTTCACTAGACAGACCACTGTTGACCAAGTAATGTCTCTACTTTTAATATGCTGACTAGGTTGATCATAATTTTCCTTCCAAGGAGCAAGCACCATCTGCAATGATTTGGGAGTGCCTCAAAAATAAAGTCAGCCACTGTTTCTACTGTTTCCCCATCTATTTTCCATGAAGTGATGGGACCAGATGCCATGATCTTAGTTTTCTGAATGTTGAGCTTTAAGCCAACTTTTTCACTCTCTACTTTCACTTTCATCAAGAGGCTCTTTAGTTTCTCTTCACTTTCTGCCATAACGGTGGTGTCATCTGCATATCTGAAGTTATTGATATTTCTCCCAGCAATGTTGATTCCACCTTGTGCTTCCTCAAGCCCAGCATTTCTCATGAGGTACTCTGCATAGAAGTTAAATAAGCAGGGTGACAGTATGCAGCCTTGACATACTCCTTTTCCTATTTGGAACCAGTCTGTTGTTCCTGGTCCAGTTCTAACTGTTGCTTCCTGACTTGCATATAAGTTTCTCAAGAGACAGGTTAGGTGGTCTTGTATTCCTATCTCTTTCAGGATTTTCCACAGTTTGTTGTGGTCCACATAGTCAAAGGCCTTGGCATAGTCAATAAAGCAGAAATAGATGTTTTTCTGGAACTCTCTTGCTTTTTTGATGATCCAGCAAATGTTGGCAATTTGATCTCTGGTATCTCTGCCTTTTTAAAACCAGCTTGAACATCTGGAAGTTCATGGTTCACGTATTGCTGAAGCCTGGCTTGGAGAATTTTGAGCATTACTTTGCTGGCATGTGAGATGAGTACAATTGTGTGGTAGTTTGAGCATTCTTTGGCATTGCCTTTCCTTGCGATTGGAATGAAAACTGACCTTTTCCAGTCCTGTGGCCATTGCTGAGTTCCAAATTTGCTGGCATATTGACTGCAGCACTTTCACAGCATCAGCTTTTAGGATTTGAAATAGCTCAACTGGAATTCCATCACCTCCACTAGCTTTGTTCATAGTGATACTTTCTAAGACCCACTTGACTTCACACTCCAGTATGTCTGGCTCTAGGTGAGTGATTACAGCATCATGATTGACCTAAACCAAATCCCTTATGATTATACAGTGGAAATAACAAATAGATTCAAGAGATTAAATCTGGTAGACAGAGTGCCTGAAGACCTATGGACAGAGGTTCATGACATTGTACAGGAGGTAGGTATTAAGACTATCCACAGAAAAACAAATGCAAAAAGACAAAATACTTGTCTAAGGAGGCCTTACAAATAGCTGAGAGAAGAAGAGAAGCTAAAGGCAAAGGAGAAAAGGAAAGTATACCCATTTGAATGCAGAATTCCAAAGAATAGCAAGGAGAGATAAGAAAGCCTTCCTAAGTAATCAATGTATGAAATAAAGGAAAACAATAGAATGGGAAAGACTAGATATCTCTGCCAGAAAATTAGATACACCAAGGGAACATTTCATGCAAAGATGGGAACAATAAAGGACAGAAATATTATGGACCTAACAGAAGCAGAAGATAGTAAGAAGAGGTGGCAAAAATACACAGAAGAACTACACAAAAAGTTCTTCATGACCCAGATAACTACGATGGTGTGATCACCCCCTCAGATCCACACATCCTGGAAGGTGAAATCAACTGGGCCTTGGGAAGCATCATTATGAACAAAGCCAGTGGAGGTGATGGAATTCCAGTACAACTATTTCAAATACTAAAAGATGATGCTGTGAAAATGCTGCTCTCAATACGCCAGCAACTATGTAAAACTCAGGAGTGACCACAGGACTGAAAAGGTCAGTTTTCATTCCAATCCCCAAAAGGCAATGCCAAAGAATGCTCAAACTACCACACAATCCCATGCATATCACACACTAGTAAAGGAGTGATCAAAATTTTTCAAGACAGGCATCAATAGTAGGAGAACCGTGAACTTCCAGATGTTCAAACTGGATTTAGAAAAGTTAGAGGAACCAGAGACCAAACTGCCAACATCTGTTGGATAACAGTAAAAGCAAGAACGTTTCAGAAAAATATCTACTTCTGCTTTCTTGACTATGCCAAAGCTTTTGTGTGGATCACAACTGTGGAACATTCTTCAAGAGAAGAGAATACCATACCACGTTACCTGCCTCCTGAGAAATCTGTATGCAGTTCAAAAAGCAACAGTTAGAACTGGACATAGAACAACAGACTGGTTCCAAATTGGGAAAGGAGTATGTCAAGGACATATATTGTCACCCTGCTTATTTAACTTATCTGCAGAGTACATCTTGTGAAATGCTCAGCTGGAGAAATGCAAGCTGAAATCAAGATTGCCAGGAGAAATATCAATAACTTCAGATATGCAGATAATACCACATTTGCTCCTGAAAGAATAGCCATGAACAACCTAGACAGCATATTAAAAAACAGAGGCATTACTTTGTCAACAAAGGTCTATCTAGTCAAGGCTATGGTTTTTCCAGTAGTCATGTATGGATGTGAGAGTTGGACTATAAAGAAAGCTGAGTGCCAATGGACTGATGCTTTTGAACTATGGTGTTGGAGAAGACACTCAAGAGTCCCTTAGACTGCAAGGAGATCCATACACTCAATCCTAAAGGAAACGAGTCCTGAATATTCATTGGAGGGACTGATGCACCAATATTTTGGCCATCTGATGTGAAGAACTGACCCATTGTTAAAGATTTTGATGCTGGTAAGGATTGAAGGCAGAAGGAGAAGGGGACAGTAGAGGATGAGATGGCTGGATGGCATTACTGACTCAATGGACATGAGTTTGAGTCAGCTCCAGGAGCTGGTGATGGACAGGGAGGTCTGGCCTGCTGCAGTTGGGACTCAAAGAGTCAGACAGGACTGAGAGACTGTTCTGAACTCATATGTCTTTACATTACAAGGGATTTTTCTTTTATGTTAGGAACACTTATTATTCAATAGGAAGATAAATACAATTTTAAAAGTGACAAAAGTTTGAAGGACATTTCATAAATGAAACTATTAAAATGGCAACAAATACATTAAAATGCTCAGATTCATTATTCAATAACAAGAATAGCTTAAAAGAACCCTGAAAATGTTGACAATATCAAGTGCAGGTAAAGATATGGAGAAAATGACGTTTCTTTGTAGCAACTTGTTAAAAAGTAAACATGGGGGTTTTCTGGTGGCTCAGATGGTAAAGAATCTGCTTAGTTCAGGAGACTCAGATTCGATCCCAGGGTTGGGAAGATCCCCTGTTTAAGGAAGGACTATCCACTCCAGTCACCTTGCCTGAAGAATCCATGGACAGAGGAGCCTGGTGGGCTACAGTCCATGGGGAGGCAAAGAGTCAGAGACAACTAAACAACTAACACATTCAACACATTCATATTTACAATATGTCCTAGAAATTTACCCTATTTATTAAAAAGAAATGGAGCAGTTTTCCATACAAAGACTTGCCTACAAGTGATCATAGAAGCATTATTCATAATAGTTCTTACATGGACAAAATCCAGTATCTATCAAGTGGTGAATGAATTAAAAAAAGTGGTAGACTCACAAAAAGCAATCTACTCAACAATAAGAGGGAACACACTATGACAAAACAATGCGGGTAAATCTCAAAAACACCATGTTACATAATATGTAATTATTTTGCTGTTCAGTTGCTGGGTCATGTCCAACTCTTTATGACCCCATGAACTGCAGCTTGCCAGGCTTTCCTGTCTTTCACTATCTCCTGGAGTTTGTTCAAACTCATGTCCATTGAATCAGCGATGTCATCCAATCATCTCATCCTCTGTTGCCCCCTTCTCCTCTTGCCCTCAATATTTCTCAGCATCAGGGTCTTTTCCAACGAGTCGGCTCTTAACAGGTGACCAAAATGCTGGAAATTCAACTTTATCATTAGTCCTTCCAATAAATTTTCAGGGTTAATTTCCTTTAGAATGGACAGGTTTGATCTCCTCTCTGTCTAAGGAACTCTCAAAAGTCTCCTCCAGCACCACAGTTTAAAAATATCAAACCTTTGGTTCTTAGCTTTCTTTCATTTCAGTTCAGTTCAGTCGCTCAGTCGTGTCCGACACTCCGTGACCCCATGAATCGCAGCACGCCAGGCCTCCTTGTTCATCACCATCTCCCAGAGTTCACTCAGACTCACGTCCATCTAGTCAGTGATGCCATCCAGCCATCTCATCCTCAGTCGTCCCCTTCTCCTCCTGCCCCCAATCCCTCCCAGCATCAGAGTCTTTTCCAATAAGTCAACTCTTCACATGAGGTGGCCAAAGTACTGGAGTTTCAGCTTCAGCATCATTCCTTCCAAAGAAATCCCAGGGCTGATCTCCTTCAGAATGGACTGGTTGGATCTCCTTACAGTCCAAGGGACTCTCAAGAGTCTTCTCCAACACCACAGTTCAAAAGCATCAATTCTTCGGTGCTCAGCCTTCTTCACAGTCCCACTCTCACATCCATACATGACCACAGGAAAAACCATAGCCTTGACTAGACAGACCTTAGTCGGCAAAGTAATGTCTCTGCTTTTGAATATGCTATCTAGGTTGGTCATAACTTTTCTTCCAAGGAGTAAGCGTCTTTTAATTTCATTGCTGCAGTCACCATCTGCAGTGATTTTGGAGCCCCAAAAAATAAAGTCTGACACTATTTCCACTGTTTCCCCATCTATTTCCCATGAAGTGATGGAACCGGATGCCATGATCTTCATTTTCTGAATGTTAAAATACTGAAAAGGTCAAACTGTAGTGATAATACAGATCAGTGGTTCCCAGGGGTTGGAAATAAGGGTGAAAAGTGACTGCACAAGAAGCTAAAGGAGCTTTTTGGGTGATAAGGGTGTTCTAAAACTTGATTCTGATGGTGGCTGCACAGCTGTGTGCATTTATCAAAGCTTACCAAACTGTACAAGCAAAAGGATGAATTTCATTTTATATTTATTTCAATGTGTGAGGAAAAAAATAAACAAACTTATGAGCTGTTCTAGGGAGAGGAGCAGCTCCGCTTCTCCAGGTCATCATCAGGTCCATCTCTTCCCACTATGTTGCTGCAACCCATGCTCGTGTGCTGTTCTCCTGTGCCTGGGTAGAGCTGGCTGGCCACCACCGTTCCCACATCTCAGCCAGCAAGACAAGGACGAATACTGAAATGGAGAGCCAGTATCCCGGCTGCCCACCTTTCACTGGCCTGAGCTTGGGCATGTGGTTGTATACAGCTGGAAGAAGACTACAAAACATAGTCTCTTGATGGGTGACATATGTCCTTCTAAATCTCAGGAGATTTTATTATGAAAGTATGAGAAAGAAATGTGATATTGATAGATAATTAGTAGTGTCTACTAGCTGGATATTTATACATTTATATTTACATTTACATCTATCCTGCTACTTATCTAAACTTGAAGGTGTATTGTACATACTCTAATTTGAGTAGTTTCATTAAGATTGTATAATTATCATGGAAAACTGGACAAATATATAGAAGTTCACAAATAAAGTGAAACTACATTTAATGACACATTGGTTTCTATTTGCTGCAATATATCAATATCGACCTGGAGAACCCCTTGGACTGAGGAGCCTGGCGGGTATGGGTTCCCAAAGAGTCAGATACAAACAACTGAGTGACTAACACTTTCCCATTAACATTAATATCTGAGACGCCAAATGGTATTCTTATCTTTTGTTAGCCCAGTGAGAATAAATAAATTAGTAATGATTTCTCTGTATTGTAGGAAAAAAACTATTAAAATGGATGATCCTCTAAAACTTGAATTTGGGGCTTATTTCTGTAGTTAAGATAATGATTCTCCATAATTGTCATAGCCTGTTGAAGCCCAGAAATTATAAAGTAATGTCAGATTTGATATTCCTGAATATTTTTGCTCCAATACCAGATGGAAAATTACTTACAATGACTACTTTATAATAGATAAGAAATATATATTTGTTTGAAGAATAAAGGGAGAAAATGACAAATATATAGATGTCCCTAAGAAACTTGCATGAGTACATCTTTTTAACCTCACAGCAAGAATCTTATTAATATATGGCACTTGGAAAGTAAGATGAATTTAAAGTGTCAGTAGTAATAAAATGCTGTTACCAAAATTAAACCAAAATAAAGGTTTCCTGGGTTCCCCAGGTGGCGCTAATGGTAAAGAATCTGCCTGCCAATGCAGGAGACCCAAGCAATGGGAGTTTGATCCCTGGGTTGGGAAGATCCCCTGGAGGAGGAACTGGCAACCCACACTAGTATTAGTACCTGGAAAACCCATGAACAGAGGAGTCTGGTGGGCTACACCCCATGGGGTTGCAAAGAGTTGGACACGACTGAGCACACACACATAACAGTTTCCTACAGAATTCTCTAGCATCTTCTTACAGTTGACAAAATATTTTCTAGTTAAAAATATTTGTAATTCGCCCATGCCTAATGTTGATTTACATGCATTCCCTAGAGTGATAGCCTCTCTGCTTAGAATACCTTCCAATGTTTTCCACGTGTGAGATGTCTATTGAAGATGTATTATTTATAATATGGAGAAGCCTGGTAGGCTACAGTCCAGGGGGTCACAAAGAGTCGGACTTGACTGAGCGACTTCACTTTCACTTTCTCCATTTTTGTACTGAACTCAGTGTTTCTTCTCGCTCTCCCTCCTTCCTACCTTGTATATTTCTACCAAGCCTCCTCTTAAAGCTTGTGAACCTTATATTCATATTTGTACACCTAGGGAACAGGTATCATGTCTAAAACACTCTTGGGATGCAAGAAATGCCTTTTAAATTAATGAATGAAGAGATTTTCTATTGAAAAAAATCTTTAAAAATGACTGTGCATTTACAAAAGCAAAGTAGACAGTGCTGATAACTTTGGGCAATATCAAATTTTGCAAAGAGCTTCCTGAGAACAAAGTCAATTGGCTACAGGCACTGGATCTGGGTGTTCAATTTCGTTTTTCTTAGAGTGAAGGGCACATTTCTATCTTTCAAACAAATTGGTGCAATTACTGGAACCAGATAGAATTACACTGCCTGCTATTGTGTGTGCTCGGTTTCCCAGAATAAGGAGTATACCTTCAGGGATTTATTAGCAACTTTCTATAGTCAGACTATTTTAATGTTATGCATGCCCTGGACACTGAATCCTCAAGATATAAAAGGAGTTTTATTTCCAGAAGTTTTTGCATAGTACTCCTATAATTGTGATAGGAATAATACAAAATTTAACTCATAAGTGTTCACTGTTTTTGTTTTTCTCCCATTCTTCAAATCCTCTTAATAGTATGCTTACTTTAATTGGACTTCCAATCCTTATTCTGGCACATTGGGATAGTAAATTATGGGTGGGCAATGCTAACGGGGAAGAGTTGAATCAGAGAATTGGAGATACAGAAGGATTTTATATTTTGGGGTGGAACATAACTGGCAGGAAAGAGAACAGTAGAAGGAAAAAGAGAGAGAGAGAAGTAGAGGGTAAATGCAGATAGAATACAGATGAAGTTGTAGAGTTTAAGAGTGCAGCTATTAAGAGACTTTCAGTCATCTGTACATTGTGAGAGGATGTGGGAGAGAGTTAGAAAGTGAAACAATGGAAAAGATGATTTGAAGATATTACTAAGACCAATTCACAAAGTAATATTGTTAAGACTGATGTCAGAGTTTGCAGTCAATTTTTTTCTTCCAGGAGTTTTATGGTTTCAGGTCTAACATTTAAGTCCATAATCCATTTTGAGTTATTTTACATGTGTTTTAAGAAAGTGGTCCAGTTTCATCCTTCTGCATGTAGGTGTCTAGTTTTCCTTATACTATTTATTGAAGAGACCATGTTTTCCTCATTGTATGTTCTTGCCACCTTTTGTCACAGGTTTATTGACTATGTGAGCAAGGTTTATTTCTGGGCTCTCTATTTCTGTTTCATTATCTGTTTTTGTGCCAGCATCATACTCTTTTAATGCCTATAGCTTTATTTGTATAGTTTCAAGTCTGGGAGCATGATTCCTCCCCCTCTGTTCTTCTTTTCAAAACTATTTTGGCTTTTCAGGGTCATCTGTGGTTCCATACAAATTTTAAAATTTGTCTCAAGCAGGGCAAAAAAAAGCAAAAGTAAACAAATGGATTACATCAAACTAAAAAGTGAAGGAGACCACCAGCAAAATGAAAAAGCAACCTATTGAATGAGAGAAGATATTTGTCAGTGATACATCTGGTAAAAAACTAACACACCGTGAATCAACTATATTCTAACAAAAATCTTTTAAAAGGAGTTTTATACATATAAAAGAACTTTATACAACTCAACATAAAAAAAAAAAACCAACCAGTAATCAATTCAGTTAAAAACTGGGCAAAAAAGCTGATGAGACACATTTTCCAGAGAAAACAAATAGCAAACACGACTAATCACGAGGGAAATATAAATCAAAGCCGCACTGAAGGACTTCCCTGGTGGTCCAGTGGTTAAGATTCGGCCTTGCAGTGCAGAGGACTCAGGTTTAATCTCTGGTCAAGGATCTAAGACCTCACATGCTGTGGAGCAACTAAGGTCCACAACAACTGGACACATGCACACCAGCGCCCATGTGCCACCAAGAGAGGTCACACATGATGCAGTGAAGAGCCCATGTGCCACAGCCAAGTAAATAAACTATATTAAATTAGAATTGCTTAAAAAAAAAAAAATTGAGTTCTCTCCTCACACCTGTCAGATGGCTTTTATCAAAAGCTAAGAAACAACAAATGTTGTAAAGGATATGGAAAAAGGGAATGCTTGCCCATTGTTGGTGGAAGTGTAAATTGGTGCAGCTACTGTGGAAGTTCTTCAAAACTCTAAAAATAGATTCACCTTACAAGTCAGCAATTCTACTTCAGGATATTTATCTGAAAAAATGTGAAAATCCTAATTCAAAAAATATATGAACTTCAATGCTCACTGTCACACTGTTTTCTTTCTTTTTGGGGGCGCTGTTTTATTTATTTTTTAATTTTACTTTACAATATGGTACTGGTTTTGCCAAATATCAACATGAATCCGCCACAGGTGTACACGTGTTCCCCATCCTGAACCCCCCTTCCCCTCCTCCCTCCCCGTACCATCCCTCTGGGTCATCCCAGTGCACCAGCCCCAAGCATCCAGTATCATGCATCAAACCTGGACTGCTGATTCGTTTCTTACATGATATTATACATGTTTCAATGCTATTCTCCCAAATCATCACACCCTCTCCCTCTTCCACAGAGTCCAAAGGTCTTTTCTATACATCTGTGTCCCTTTTGCTGTCTCACATACAGGGTTATCATTACCATCTTTCTAAATTCTATATATATGTGTCAGTATACTGTATTGGTGTTTTTCTTTCTGGCTTAATTCACTCTGTATAATCAGCTCCAGTTTCATCCACCTCATTAGAACTGAGTCAAATGTATTCTTTTTAATGGCTGAGTAATACTCCATTGTGTATATGTACCACAGCTTTCTTATCCATTCGTCTGCTGATGGACATCTAGGTTGCTTCCATGTCCTGGCTATTATAAACAGTGCTGCGATGAATATTGGGGGTACACGTGTCTCTTTCAATTCTGGTTTCCTCGGTGTGTATGCCCAGCAGTGCGACTGCTGGGACATAAGGCAGTTCTACTTGCAGTTTTTTAAGGAATCTCCACACTGTTTTCCATAATGGCTGTACTAGTTTGCAATCCCACCAACAATGTAAGAGGGTTCCGTTTTCTCCACACCCTCTCCAGCACTTATTGCTTCTAGACTTTTGGATCGCAGTCATTCTGACTGGTGTGAAATGGTACCTCATTGTGGTCTTAATTTGCATTTTGCTGATAATGAGTGATGTTGAGCATCTTTTCATGTGTTTGTTAGCCATCTGTATGTCTTCTTTGGAGAAATGTCTATTTAGTTCTTTGGCCCATTTTTTGATTGGGTTGTTTATTTTTCTGGAATTGAGCTGTACAAGTTGCTTGTATATTTTTGAGATTAGTTGTTTGTAAGTTGCTTCATTTGCTATTATTTTCTTCCATTCTGAAGGCTGTCTTTTCACCTCGCTTATAGTTTCCTTTGTTGTGCAGAAGCTTTTGATTTTAATTAGATTCTATTTGTTTATTTTTGCTTTTATTTCCAGTATACTGGGAGGTGGATCATAGAGGATCCTGCTGTGATTTATGTCAGAGAGTGTTTTGCCTATGTTCTCCTCTAGGAGTTTTATAGTTTATGGTCTTACATTTAGATCTTTATGGAAGCAACCTGAGTGTCTATCTGCAAAATATCAATAAAGAAGATGTTGTATATTTATGTATATATGTGTGTATATATATATATATATATTCACACAATGCAATACTACTCAGTGATAAGAACAGTGAAATCTTGCATTTTGTGGACAACATGGATGGACCTGGGGAATATTATTCTTAGTGAAAAAAAAATCATATAGAGAAATAAATACCATATGGTTTAACTTAATTGTTGTTGATTAGTCACTGAATCATGTCAAAGTTTTGCCACTCCATGAAGTGAAGCCCACCAGGCTCCTGTGTCCATGGTATTTCCCAGGCAAGAATACAGCAGAGGGCTGCCATTTCCTTCTCCAAGGAATCTTCTCAACCCAGGGATCAAACTCTCATCTCCTCCTTTGGCAGTCAGGTTCTTTACCACTGAGCCAAAAGTGATATTTTATCTTTCTTAATATAACTAATTTCCATTTATTTAAAATATTTAAAATTCTTTACCACTTTGCTACCAAGGAAGCTTCATTTAACTTATATGTAGATTCTAAAATACAAAACAAGCACATAAAACAAAACAGAAACAGACTCGTAGGTACAGAGAACAAACTGGTAGTTGCCAGTCAGGAGGGAAAGATAGACAAAATAGGTGAAGAGGATTAGTTCAGTTCAGTCTCTCAGTCGTGTCCAACTCCTTGTGAACCCATGAACCACAGAAAGCAGGCCTCCCTGTCCATCACCAACTCCTAGAGTCCATCCAAACTCATGTCCATCGAGTCAGTGATGCCATCCAGCCATCTCATCCTCTGTCATCCCCTTCTCTTCCTGCCTCCAATCACCCCAGCATCAGGGTCTTTTCAAATGAGTCAGATCTTCGCATCAGGTGGCCAAAGTGTTGGAGTTTCAGCTTCAACATTAGTCTTTCCAATGAACACCCAGGACTGATCTCCTTTAGGATGGACTGGCTTGGTCTCTTTGCAGTCCAAGGAACTTGCAGAGTCTTCTCCAACACCACAGTTCAAAAGCAACAATTCTTCAGCAGTCAGCTTTCTTTATAGTCCAACTCTCACATCCATACATGACTATTGGAAAAACCATAGCCTTGACTAGATGGACCTTTGTTGACAAAGTAATGTCTCTGCTTTTTAATATGCTGTTTATGGATTAAGCAGTACAAACTTCCAGTTGTAAAATAAATAAGTCATTGTTATGTAATGTACCCATAAGTAATATAGTCAATGATACTTTAACAATTTTGCACTATAAGGATAACAGATCTTACTGCAGTGATAATTTCATAATGTATGAAAATATCAAATCAATATATTAATATATATTATTATATCATGAAATTAATATATCATGCTAATTGTAGCATGGGATTCTTGCCTGAAAAATCCCATGGACAGAGAGCCTGGTAGGCTGTAGTCCATGGGGTCGCTAGGAGTCAGACACAACTGAGTGACTTCACTTCACATTTTACTTTCATGCATTGGAGAGGGAAATGGCAATCCACTCCAGTGTTCTTGCCTGGAGAATCCCAGGGGATGTGGGAGCCTGGTGGACTGCTGTCTATGGGGTCACACAGAGTCAGACACGACTGAAGCGACTTAGCAGCAGCAGTATTTTTTAATTATACAAAAATATTGCTGAACACAATATGTTTCTCTTTTAGAAACACTCTCAGATTACATATTTCAACTAGGTAATTGCATATTTGTCTACAAACAGTGGTCAAAAAAATTTGGTCTTATGAGATAATCTTATGAAATACACCTTTACTGATGTTTCTTCTTTCCACCCTTCATTGCATTTTTCTTTCTTAAATGAATGAATACACATGAAGTTATCATAACAGGATCTGCAACAAAGTAAACTTTCAATAAAAGGTATACATTATTACTGCTTAAAATGCAAGGAATATTTCACGATCATAATTAAATTAGAAAAAAATTGATATTTATAATATTTGGTGATGATTCACACCATAAAAAATACCATGCCAAATCTTAAAATAAATATAAACCTGTCACTTCTGTTATGAAATTTGACATTTTTAACCTATAAAGTTACTAAAACATGTGAATAAGAAAACTTAGAAATGAAATGTGTGTGTGTGTATGTATCAGAACAGCCTTTTCTTTAAGTTTATCGAACTATTCAAAAATAGCTCATGGATCAACAAATGGACAATCTCTATATCAGATTAAATACAGATTTTCAAATCAGGGGTTTCTATGTAGCTAATATTATCCACTAGCAACAGGGCTAGTTTATCTTTTCCATCTGCTTTATTTCCTATCTTAATTAGATTCATCATTTTAGGACTAGCTTAAGTTGAACATTCTTTATGAAGGTCCTCCTATAAAAGTTTTTATGTTGCATAGAAATATGGGCATAGCGAGAGGGAGGGCGGGTGAGATGCATGGAAAGAGTAACATGGAAATTCACATTACCATATGTAAAATAGAGAGCCAAGGGGAATTTGCTGAATGGCTCAGGAAACTCAAACAGGGCTCTGTATCAACCTAGAGGGGTGGGATGGGGAGGAAGATGGGAAGGAGGTTCAGGAGGGAAGGGATGTATGTATGCCTATGGCTGATTCATGTTGAGGTTTGACAGAAGGTAGCAAAATTATATAAAGCAATTATCCTTCAATAAAGCATAATTTTTAAAACATATTCTTTGCTGAAAGCTGAAGACCTTCATGCTTTAGCTAAACACATACTGCCTCAATTTTTTTCATAAGTGTCAGCTTTTTTTTTTTTAAATCTTGTAAACAAAATCATGAATTTTTTTCAGTAAATAATACTTTACAAACAGAAAGTACCCAAGTGCCAGGCATATGACAGGTATTTACTGAAGATTTTTGGTGTCACCTAAAACTTCATTCCTCAACTTCTGCCTTTAATTAGCTGCACATGTCTGCTGACTTTTACTTCTCTAATATCAACCAAAGAAAACTTCGTTGCTATTGTCATTGTGTCGTATCTTTAAGCTATCATTTCTCACAAGGGCTATTGCTAGGCATTTAATTGAAATCTCTATGTCCCCCAGTTCGTCACCCAGTACAAAATCAGAAGTAGCATCTTGAGTTGTAAATCTCATATTCATCCTTTACAGAATTAGAAAAGGATGCTACAGCCTAACATATCTGTGTTCAGAATATCAAACAAAAAGGGAGGTCTCAAGCCTCAATGATTCAAGTAAGATACTCTTTTCTCTAACAAATAATATGATGGGTATGCCTTCCTACTCACAAGATAATCTAGCCGTTTAAGTAGGACCTTTTATCCTTCATTAGGATGTCTCCTCACACCACCATGTCTGTGTTTCTGGAAATCAGGAAAAGAGAAAAAAGAAAGGAGAGTAAGTAGCTTCAAGATATGACCTATAATTTGCACACCTAGCATTTATCGCCCATTGACCGGAAATCATTCACACTTGAATGCAGTCTCTAGATGGGGAACATTCTATTTCAAAAAGGAAAAAAAGTCCACAACACAATCCCTTTCCTACATGAAACATATTCTTCAATACATACACACATACACACACACACACACAGAAACACATTCTGGGAAGACCTCTAAACCTCCTGTCAAGGGTTTCTACCCAGCTCCCCATCTGTCCAAGATCTCTGGATGAGGAATAATCCTTCCAACGGGTCCAAATATGGCTCCTTACATTATGTCGACTCCATTGGACTGCAGGGAAATCCAACCAGTCCATTCTGCAGATCAACCCTGGGATTTCTTTGGAAGGAATGAGGCTAAAGCTGAAATTCCAGTACTTTGGCCACCTCATGCGAAGAGTTGATTCATTAGAAAAGACTCTGATGCTGGGAGGGATCGGGGGCAGGAGAAGAAGGGGATGACCAAGGATGAGATTGCTGGATGGCATCGCTGACTCAATGGACATGAGTCTGACTGAACTCCAGGAGTTGGTGATGGATAGGGAGGCCTGGCGTGTTGTGATTCATGGGGTCGCAAAGAGTCAGACACAACTGAGCGACTGAAATGAACTAAACTGAATACTGTAACACAGAGATTCCTTTGCTCCTTCCTGCTCAGTTTACGGCAGTGGAGTCTGAGTAGAGTTATTACATTAAATTCTTCATTAAGAAAAAAAAAAAACTGAAATAATTAGGATCATGTGACATTCACCATTCTAAGATAGTTATCAAATTCTGTTTGGCAAAAATTATGAAGAATCATTCTTTGGTAGCTAAGACCATCTGCTACTTCAGTTGCTGTTGCTTGTTCATTATTATTCTCTGTGACCTGCTCTATAGTTGGCATCAGAGAGTGTGCCCTACTATGGACTGCTCAGCTTTATGCTGGTAGCAATTTGATGTCCCCAACTGTTTTTTTGGAATTGAAGAGACATAAACTTGTACAGGCTAGGGGTGTGGTTTATTTGGCAACATATTTCAACTGTGAAAGTGAGTCACTCAGTCATGTCCAACTCTTTGGGACCCCATGGACTATATAGTCCATGGAATTCTCTAGGCCAGAATACTGGAGTGGGTAGCCTTTCCCTTTTCCAGGTGATATTCCCAACCTGGGGATCGAACCCAGATCTCTAGTACTGCAGGCGGATTCTTTAACAGCTGAGCCACAAAGGAAACCCAAGAATACTGGAGTGGGTAGCCTATCCCTTCCCCAACAGATCTTCCTGACCCAGGAATCAAACGGGGGTCTCCTGCATTGCAGGAGGATTCTTTACCAACTGAGCTATCAGGAAGTCCCTTTCAACTGTATTACCTTCCAAATATATGATTTCAATTAGTTCCATTTACAAGTGCCTTCAGCCAAACAGTTCATCTAAACATATTTCCTAAGCCTTACATATTTGTGTTCGGAATAGCCTCTTTTCCCTCAGGCTATGTGTGATTGCCTTAATGGCATTTGAAATAAGATGTCTTGTGAAACTGGAACAACATGAATCTAATATTTGCTACTGAACTAATGGCCACTGGGTAGCAAAGAACATTTAAACAGAAGCTCTGAGACGAACTTTAGGTCACAATTATAAATTCTGCTATTTGAGGTTAAGAAGTAGTTGGTCATGATATCATGGCAAAACTTCAAATAACTGAACTCTAAGTCACTTTAGAATGCACGATGTGGTCAGAAAAATATTCCATAGAATTATATTCCTTTACAATTCTGTTTCAAGCAGTCTAATTATAATAAAAGTTCATATTTCTGATGATCTCTTGCTAAGGGCTACATGATAGCAACTATAAAAGGGATATTCTAACATTTATAACCATATTCTAGCATTTTATAACCAGAGTTTCAGATTATGTAGAGATGTCATCAGCTCCAAATTGTCAAAGACAACTATTTTAAAAATGTTTCCGCAGCTGAAGAGGATCAAAAGCTTTCCAGCTTGTTGGGTCTATATCCTTACTGTTCAGCTTGTGGTTATTAAGCCAATGTTACACACTTTACAAATTTTATTACAGACACACCATATTGTCATGTATCATTTTTTTTAGCATTGCTTAGGATGAAACCTTAAATTTCTACAATAGACTCCAAAATATAATGGGTTAAATAAAATAAATCTTAATACATTTCTCAGTATAATAGTTTTGGGGTTGATGAATGGTCTTAAAAAGTTTGGCTGCTCCTCTCTAAATTTTCTGGGGATGCAGATTTTTTCTACCTTTTGGTCTGATTTTTCTTAGGTATAGTGCTCATGCACATGATTATATCTGGCTCATGTGACCAGAATAGCATTCCAGTCCTCAGGAAGGGGAATAAAGGGTGGAGGCCAGCAGCCTTTTTTTTTTTTTTTTTTTCTTTTTTTAGTTTTACATTAAAAAAAAAAAAAATGTTACCAGAGTATAGTTGGTTTACAACACTATGTTATGTTCAGGTGTACAGCAAAGTTTCTCAGTTATACATATGCATACATTCACTCTTTGTTAGATTATTTTTCCATAATTTAAGGCCACTACTTAGAATTTGCATACATTATTTTGCTTGTATCCCACTGTCAAGAACTGAATTTCATAGGTATCTCTGTGTGAAGGGAGACAAAGAAAGAGTTCTAGCTTTTCATACATTAGTCCAGTTAAAATTGGAAGAAGGAGTCTACTAATTATTTTTTTAATTCAAAAAATTCACTTTTATTTACTGTCAAACCATGTTAAACTTTGGGTATTAGTGAAGGGCTCATATTAACAGGTTTACACAAAGAGATGAAAGAAAAGCAGAATGTTGTAGAAACAATTTACATGTTATTAGATCTTTATCAGAAACTAAATTAATTACTAAATATGGACAAAAGGAATATGGAAAAGTAATATTTCTGTTTTATTTTATTTTTTAAAAAAGAATTGGTACATTTAGTTCACTGGAAAGTACTGAGAAGTACTTCGCGCTCTTTGCCCTGGTTCAGGGAACAGAAGAATGATGCAACGTCTTTGCTAAGTTTCGACACATTTGCCCAAGGCATGGCATAACTGGCTTCCAAGAGGTTTGTCTGCCGGCTCCCCAGTAAGGATTCTACTAATTAAGGGGAAAAGGGGGAAACAGACATTTGAGAGACATAATATAAACCTTAGTCCTGGGACTTCCCTAGTGGTCCAATAATAATTCACCTGCCGATACAGGGGACACAGGGTTCGATCCCTGGTCTGAAAAGACCCCACACACCATGGGGCAACTAAGCCTGAGAGCTGCAACTACTGAGCCTGTGCACCCTAGAGCCCCGTGCTCCACACTAACAGCGTAGTCCCCACTAGCTGCAACTGGAGAAAGCTAGCGCACAGTAATGAAGACCCACAGCAGCCAAAAATAAAAAAAAAAAAAAAAAAAAAGCACTTTCCATTTCATTAGCTCCTGACAAGGTACAAGGATAAAATACAAACTATTTTGCATGTTATACAGATATCTCCATGCAAATCTTTTTAAATAAGAAAGTTGAGAGTATATTTATATCAAATCACATTATAGATAATTTGTCTTCTGATATAACAATAAAAACTCAATCATAATATCTTAAGGTTCTCTAAAGTCCTCAATCCTTAAATACAAAGTTTTTGATTAGGAATAATTGCTTATTGAATGGAAATTTCTCGAGTTTGTGGGAGATTTATCATGGAAAAATATAGCAAAACTCATTGCCTTAAGTAGAGTGATTTCTATGAAATTTATTATTCTGAGCCATTGAGTACAGCAATTTCCCATTCAGAATCATATTTTTCCTTGTCACACATATGAGGAAACTAGCTTTATTTTTAGTCAGTACTGTTGAAGCATTAGAAGACACTTTCAATAATAACAATATTGTACCCTATGAACAGTCCTGAATTGCAAGGGTGAAGCAGGAGAAAGAAGGTTGAAACTATTCTTTAAAAGTGCAGTTGGTGCATTGAGCAAAGTCTAAAATTCTTTTTTTTAATTTATTTATTTTTTAAATTACAATACTGTATTTGTTTTGCCATACATTGACACGAATCAGCCATAGGTGAACACAATCTCCCAATGCCGAAGCCCCCTCCCACCTCCCACCCCACACCCTCTACTTGAATCATCCTGTGCATCAGCCCCATGCATCCCGCATCCTACATTGAACATAGATTGGTGCTTCGTTTCTTACAAGAAAATATACATGTTTCATTGCCATTCTCCCAAACCATCCCACCCTTTCCCTCTCCCTCAGAGTCCAAAAGTCCACTCTATACCTCTGTGTCTCTTTGTTGTCTCACATATAGGGTCATCATTACTGTCTTCTAAATTCCATATATATGTGTCAGTATACTGTATTGGTGTTTTTCTTGCTGGCTTACTTCACTCTGTATAATCGGTTCCAATTTCATCCATCTCATTAGAACTGAGTCAAATTTATTCTTTTTAAGGGCTGAGTAGTATTCCATAGTGTATATGTACCACAGCTTTCTTATCCAGTCATCTGCTGATGGACATCTAGGTTGCTTCCATGTCCTGGCTATTATAAACAGTGCTGCAATGAACATTGGGGTACATGTGTCTCTTTCAATTCTGGTTTCCTCGGTGTGTATGCCCAGCAGTGGGATTGCTGGGTCATAAGGCAGTTCTATTTGCAATTTTTAAGGAATCTCCACACTGTTTTCCATAATGGCTGTACTAGTTTGCATTCCCACCAGCAGTGTAAGAGGACAAAGGAGGCAGGAATATACAATGGAGTAAAGACAGTCTCTTTAACAGGTGGTGCTGGGAAAACTGGTCAACCACTTGTAAAAGAATGAAACTAGACCCCTTTCTAACACCATACACAAAAATAAACTCAAAATGGATTAAAGATCTAAATGTAAGACCAGAAACTATAAAACTCCTAGAGGAAAACATAGGCAAAACACTCTCCAACATAAATCACAGCAGGATCCTCTATGATCCAACTCCCAGTATACTGGAAATAAAAGCAAAGATAAACAAATGGGATCTAATTAAAATTAAAAGCTTCTGCACAACAAAGGAAACTAAAAGCAAGGTGAAAAGACAGCCTTCTGAATGGGAGAAAACAATAGCAAATGAAACAACTGACAAACAACTAATCTCAAAGATATATAAACAACTTATGCAGCTCAACTCCAGAAAAATAAATGATCCAATAAAAAAAATGGGCCAAAGAACTAAATAAGCATTTCTCCAAAGAAGACATACGGATGGCTAACAAACACATGAAAAGATATTCAACATCACTCATTATCAGAGAAATGCAAATCAAGACCACAATGAGGTACCATTTCACACCAGTCAGAATGGCTGCAATCTAAAATTCTTTTGGTTTAAGTGAACATGTTTCAAGATATTGGATATGTTACATTCAAATTTCAATCAAAGAATCCCAAAATGGGTGTGACATAGTTCTGTTATAGAAAAGCTCTTTTCTGTGAAAAAAGAGATCATTTGTCTTTTTGTTAAGAATATTGTTAAATGGTTCTCAAGGAGTTGAAGAAAGTGCTGCTCAAAATTTATCTTTGCTCAAGACAGATAATTGGTGTCTCTGATTTATAGCTTTGTTTATATTTTAAGATTCTCTTCATTGTACTTTGGTATATATACCAAGCAAAATACGATGGAGAGAATTGTGTGTATACATATATATATATGTGTGTGTGTGTGTGTGTGTGTGTGTGTGTGTGTGTGTGTGTATATATATATATATAGTGTGTGTATATATATATATATATATATACACACACATACATATATATATATGTATACACCAAAGTTAATTGTTACAAAAAAGTAAGCCCATCTTAAGTCATTGAGATTAGTGTAAAATATTATATAATATTATATAATATTAGTGTAAAATATTATATTTCATGCACAATGTACAGATGACATTTCAAAATTTTGCTATGTTTAAAATCCACTCAAAATGTGATTTTGATCTTGAATCAAATTTAAATCTTTCCTGAATTAAAGGGAATTTGATACTATACTTGTATCAAAAGTATCATATTTGATTCAAAGACTATTTTGTGGATAAGTTCAATTAAAAGTCATAAACTTTATCAGTTAAACACTACATCATAGAAAACACCATTCTGGAAAATTTAACTTCTATGTTATTTGTTAACAAATAACTTCTGTTATTTGTTTTCAAGGTATGGTGTATTTGGACTTAAATTACTGAGATGGGTTTTAGGTTTTCTTTAGAAAGTGTTCTAGCTTTCAGTCATTTCTGACTTATTTGAAAAGAAAATGAAAAAATAACAAGGATAATCTTTGTAATTGACTTTTATATTTTGCATTAACATGTACATATTTCAACACAAACATGTTGAACAATATATTTTCTACATATTCTGTCTTGAATTTACTATTTTCAACATTAAAAAATTTTATTTATATTGGAGCATAATTTATTAACAATGCTGTGTTAGTTTCAGCTGCACATCAAAGTGATTCAGTTATACAGATACATGTATCTACTCTTTTTTAAATTATTTTCTCATTTAGGTTATTACAGAATATTAAGCACAATTCCCTGTGGTATACAGTAGGTCTTTGCTGGATATCTATTTTAAATATAACGGTGTGTACATGTCAATCCTAAACTCCCAATCTATCCCTCCCGTACACTTCCCTTCAAGTAATTCCATTAATAACTTCATTCTCTAAGTCTGTGAGTCTGTTTTTCAGCTAAATGACATACTCAGTGGTGAAAAGCTAAAAGCATTTCCTCTAAGATCAGGAACAAGACAAAATGTCTACTTTTGCTACCTTTATTCAACACGTATTGGGAAGTCCTAGGCACAGCAATCAGAGAAGGAAAAGAAACACAAAACAATCCAATTGGAAAAGAAGTAAAACTGTCACTACTTGCAGATGGCATGATACTATACATAGAAAATTCTAAAGGTGTTATCAGAAAACTACCAGGATGTCAATTCAGTAAAGTTACAGGCTATTGATGTAGAGAAACCTGTTGAATTTCTATACATTAACAACAAAACATTAGAAAGAGAAATTAAAGGAACAGTCCTGCTTAGCATCACAGCAAAAGAATAAAATATCTAGGAATAAACCTACTTAAGGAAACAAAAGATATTTATTTTGAAAAATGTGAGACACTAATGAAAGAATTGAAGATGACACAAACAGATGGAAAGATATAACGTGTCCTTGGATTGGAAGGCTCAAAACTGCCAAAATGACTATACTACCCAAGGAAATCTACAGATTCAATGCAATACCTCTCATGCTACCAATCATATTTTTCATGAGAGTAGAACAAAAATTCTTAAAACTTGTATCAAGACACAAAAGACCACAAATAGCCAAAGCAATCTTGAGAAAGAAAACAGGTGGAGGGATCAAGCTCCTTGACTTCAGACTATAGTTTCAAATTTATAAAAATTATTTGGAGAAAGGTTGGCATTTATTTATTTATTAACATTTTTAAAACTGCTGAAAACTATTCACTTATTCACTTATATTTTTATGTTATCTGTTGACTTATTATTATATTTTTGCATTCTCATGCATTTTGGGGAGACCCCTAGAATCCCTCTATCGGTTTACCTCCATGCTTGATCAAGCACATCTTCTAGTATCTTCTTAAGGGTGAATGGAGAAAAACTTGTAATGTTTCATTTGCTAGAAATTATCTTGATTTTGCTATTTTCCTTAGTTTATGGTTTTTATACTTTGAAGATTTTAAAATAAAAATAATTCATCTCAGACTTCTGAAAGCAATCCATTGCTTTCAGAGTCAGGGTAACAAGAGTCAGACAGGATTGAGAACTACAACTACTACAATGAAAGCAATGCTTCATTAAAACTTGCCTCCCAGAAGGGTGGTACTAAAGAACTCATTTGCAGGGCGACAGTGGAGAAACAGACATAGAGACTAGACCTGTGGACACTGGGAGACGGGAGGAGAGGTGAGATGTGTGGAGAGAGTAGCATGGAAACCCACATTACCATATGTAAAACAGATAGCCAGTGGGAATTTGCTCTATGGCTCAGAGAACTCAAACAGGGGCTCTGTATCAACCTAGAGGAGTGGGATGGGGTGAGAGATGGGAGGCAGGTTCAAGAGGGAGTGGACATGTGTACACCTATGGCTGATCCATGTTGAGGTTTGACAGAAAACAACAAAATTCTGTAAACCAATTATCCTTCAATTAAATGAAAAATAAATAAATTAAAAAATTAACTCCCAATGAGTAATTTAATACAATTCTTGAATATTTTACCACAACCTTATTTACACCCTGCAAAACTTAGACTACTTAATTCTGATGATCTGAAATTTCAAAATTATGTTCAGTGATGCACCTACTTTTCATTCATTGTTTGGACATGGTAAACTTTTTTCCATGTAGATTTTTATGCCTTTGTGTTTTAATGATATTTCATAAGAAAGTTCTTCCCTACTGTGTTCTTTGGAACTCTTAATCAGACATTGCTATTGCTTTTTCAATTTTCTAAATTTTTCCCCTTACCTCTAAACTCTTTTTGCCTTTTTGTTTTAATCTTCTGGGAAGTCAACTTTAACTTCTAATCTATCTACTGAATTTTTATAACATTTCAACTTTCATAATTTTTAATTGTTAGTTCTTGTTTTTTTTTTAATTTGTTTGTTTATATGGCAGCATATACTTGTTTCACAATGAAACACCTTATTTCTGATAGATAATTTATTTTTAAGAAAATCTCTGATTATTTCTTTCACTTCCTCCCTTTCATATTTAGTTCAGTTCAGTCACTCAGTCAGGCGCGACTCTCTGCGACCCCATGGACTGCAGCAGGTCAGGCTTCCTGTACATCATCAACTCCCAAAGCTTGCTCAAAATCATGTCCATTGAGTCAGTGATGCCATCCAAATATCTCATCCTCTATGGTCCCCTTCTCCTTCTGCCTTCAGTCTTTCCCAGCATCAGGTCTTTTCCAGTGATTCAGTTCTTCCATCAGGTGGCCAAAGTATTGGAGTTTCAGCTTCAACATAAATCCTTCTAGTGAATATTCAGGACTGATTTCCTTTAGGATTGACTGGTTTTATCTCCTTGCAGTCCCAGGGGACTGTCAAGAATCTTCTCCAACAATGCGATTCAAAAGCATCAATTCTTCAGCGCTCAGCTTTCTATATACTCCAACTCTCACATCCATACATGACTACTGGAAAAACCATAGCTTTGACTATGACTACCCACAGCAGATTTCCTAACCTGGGGATCTGGCAAAGGAACTAAGAATCCCCAGGGAATTTGACTTTGGAGGCCAGTGGGATTTGATTACAAAACTTACACAGGACTGGGGAAATAGACTCTTGGAGGGTACAGATAAAACCATTTCATATTAGAGGCTTTTAATGTTTAAAAAGTCATACTTAAGGTTAAATATCCAAAAAGCTTACTGAAAGTTTCCTATGGGTGGACCAGTGTGCAAAGTGGTCTATTTTTAGTTGTTGTTGTTGCTGTTGTTGTCATTGATATTTTTCAGTAGAGTCCTTTCTCCACACTCTAGTTCCTGTCAGTCAATTTTCTAAAGACCTTCTGAAAGTGAAAGAAGAGAGTGAAAAAGTTGGCTTAAAACTCAACATTCAAAAAACAGATTATCTGGGCCTATCACTTTATGGCAAATAGATGGGGAAACAGTGGAAACAATGACAGACTTTATTCTTATGGGCTCCAAAATCACTGCAGATGGTGACTGCAGCCAAGAAATTAAGACACTTGCTCCTTGGAAGAAAAGCTATGACCAATTTAGATAACGTATTCAAAAGCGAGAGATATTACTTTGCCAACAAAGGTCTGTCTAGTGAAAGCTATGGTTTTTCCAGTAGTCATGTATGGATGTGAGAGTCTGACTATAAAGAAAGCTGAGCATCGAAGAACTGATGCTTTTGAACTGTGGTGTTGAAGAAGACTCTTGAGAGTCCCTTGGACTGCAAGGAGATCCAACCAGCCCATCCTAAAGGAGATCAGTCCTGAATGTTCATTGGAAAGACTTCTGTTGAAGCTGAAACTCCAATACTTTGGCCACCTGATACAAAGAACTGACTCACAAGAAAAGACCCTGATTCTGGGGAAGACAGAAGACAGGAGGAGAAGGGGAGGACAGATGAGAGATGATTGAATCGCATCACCAACTCAATGGACATAAGTTTGAGTAAACTTTGGGAGTTGGTGATGGACAGGGAGGCCTATCATGCTGCAGTCCATGGGGTCACAAAGAGTTGGACACAACTGAGCGACTGAACTGAACTGAACTGAATTAAGACAAGGTTATAAGAGTGAGTGGAAAAGACAGGGAGGAGTACAGAGCCTCACTGCATTCTGGGTCCTCAGTGAGGGAAGGCCACTGGGGGCATACAGTTTGTTATAGCGACCATCATTTATTATCTCTTTCCTCATCTTTGGGCTTCCCAGGTGGCGCAAGTGGTAAAGAACCTATCTGTGAATACAAGAGATGCAGGAGCCCCTGACTCCATCCCTGGGTTGGGAAGATCCCCTGGAGGAGGAAATAGTAGCCCACTCAAGTATCTTTGCCTGGAGAATCCTCTGGACAGAAGAGACCAGCGGGCTACAGTCCACAGCCTCACAGAGAGTCGGACACGACCAGATCCACTTAGCAAACATGCCTCATCTTTATCTGTGCTTTGAACTGGGACTTCTCATGTTCAAGTTCTCAAACACGTTTTCTAGGACTGGCAGTGAAGGGAAATGTATCCACCTCACAACTGGTGTCCTTGGGGACCTGATGTCATTCCACTATATTAATAGACATCTAAGCAATTTCTTTCAGCACCTTCCTCCACTTCACCCCTGTTTCCTAAGAAGGCATTTTCTTCTATTTTCTGAAATTTTAATAATTTCTATCATAGAAACTATTTGCTTCTTATTTGTGTTATTCTCTGTAATCCTCATTCATCTACCTTTGCTCTTCAGGTAAGTCAAGGTTACAAACATTCTTTAATTTCTTCAAACTTGAGTGTTAGGATACAATTACATTTCCAGTTATATTAGTACTTGTGAATGATTTCTAAGTCTAACAGAAATGTTCCATATAAACAGGGATAGCTGGGTCATTTGTAAGAAATATAGTCAATAAAGTGATAAGTATCTACTCTTACATTTTCTTGTAGAACTTAAAAAAAAAAAATCTCATTCCTATTCAAGAGATTTCCTCTTCATCCAAAACAAAAGCACCAAAAGTGACTATGTGAACTTACTTATCCATTCTCTGACTTTTTTTTTTTTTTTTACTAATATGCCAGGCATTGTGTTGTTGATTAGTGGTTCAAGGATGACCAAGTTATTTTGCATCTGGAAAGGGGTACAGATAATTAAACAGGCAGTCACACACTAGACGATGTAGAACTGTGTTTTTACAGGAGCTCATAACAACAGAATCTGTCTTGGAATTATGAGGTCAGGCAAGGGTTAGTACCTAGCACAGAAAATTATCTCTAAGTTGACATTTGAATGATGAGTACAAGCTAGCCAGGTTAAATTTGGAGGGGAAAAATGCCACAACAGAAGTGTAGAAAGACCTGAAGGAGAGAGGTGACAGCATCCTTTCAAATAAATGAAAAAGAGTTTACGAAGGATTGTGGGAACAGAGATGAGATGGGGAGAGGAGCCTAAAGAGGTCAGGAGGGGTCAGACTCTCAGTGCCTTAAAAATCAATGTGAAGATGTTTGAATAGTTATTAAGGTAAACAGGGCACTCCTCTGAGGTGAAGTAAATGAAGTGGACAGAAGAAAGTCATAATAAGCCTAAGAGATGTTAGAATATTTTGCAATCCAACTTAGATACATCAGAGGCTTCTTACAGAATTATAATAAAGATGATTACCAGAATTGCATAGATCAACACTGTCATTTTAATAATGTACAATTAGAAAATTGGGTGAAAAATAATATTTTTATTAGTTTCTCATTTTTACTCATCTTCATATTTAAAATTAAAACAATATCTGCTTTTTGAGTTTCAGCTTTAGCATCAGTCCCTCGAATATTCAAGACTGATTTCCTATAGGAAAGTGACTCTCAAGAGTCTGCTCCAACACCACAGTTCAAAAGCATCTGTTCTTCAGCACTCAGGTTACTCTATGGTCCAACTCTCACATCCACACATTACTATCAGAAAAACCATAGCTTTGACTAGATGGACTTTTGTTGCTAAAGTAATGTCTTTTACACTGCTGTCTAGATTTGTCATAGCTTGTCTTCCGAGGAGAAGGTGTCTTTTAATTTCATGGCTGCAGTCACCATCTGCAGTGATTTTGAAGCCCCCCCAAATAAAGTCTGTCACTGTTTACACTGTTTCCCATGTTTTAAAAAGTCACTGTTTCCATTGTTTTAACATGAAGTGATGGCACTGGATGCCATGATCCTAGTTTTCTGAATGTTGAGTTTTAAGCCAACTTCTTCACTCTCCTCTTTCACTTTCATCAAGAAACTTTTTAGTTTTTCTTCACTTTCTGCCATACGGGTGGTATCATCTGTGTATCTGAAATTGTTGATGTTTCTCCTAGTAATTTTGATTCCAGCCTGTGCTTCATCTGGCCTGATATTTTGCATGATGTATTCTGCATATAAGTTCAATAAATAGGGTGACAATATACAGCCTTGATATACTCCTTTACCAGTTTGCAACCAGTCTGTTGTTTCATGTCCAGCTATAACTGTTGCTTCTTGACCTGCATTCAGATTTCTAGGAGGCAGGTAAGGTGATGTGGTATTCCCATGTCTTGAAGGCTTTTCCACAGTTTGTTGTGATCCACACAGTCAAAGGCTTAGCGTAGTCAATAAAGTAGAAGTAGATGTTTTTCTGGAACTGTCTCAGCTTTTTCGATAATCCAACAGATGTTGGCAATTTGATCTGGTTCTTCTGCCCTTTCTAAATCCAGCTTGAACATGTGGAAGTTCATGGTTCACATACTGTTGAAGTCTTGCTTGGAGAATTTTGAGCATTACTTTGCAACTGTGTGAGATGAGGGCAATAGTGTGGTAGCTTGAACATTCTTTGGCATTGCCTTTCTTTGCAACTGGAATGAAAACTGACCTTTTCCAGTCCTATGGCCAATGTTGAGTTTTCCAAATTTGCTGGCATATTGAGTGCAGCACTTTAACAACATCATATTTTAGGATTTAAATTGCTCAACTGGAATCCCATCACCTCCACTAACTTTGTAGTGATGCTTCCTAAGGCCCATCTGACTTCACGTTCCAGGTTGTCTGGTTCTAGGTGAGTGATCAAATCACCATGGTTATCTGGGCCATCAAGATCTTTTTTTGTATAGTTCTGTATATTCTTGCCATGTCTTCTTCAGTTCAGTCACTCAGTCCTGTCTTATTCTTTGTGACTCCATGGGCTGCAGCAGGCCAGGCTTCCCCTATCAATCGCTAACTCCCAGAGCTTGCTCAACTTCATGACCATTGAGTCAGTGATGCCATCCAGACATCTCATCCTCGGTTGTCCCCTTCTCCTCCTGACTTCAACTTTTCCCAGCATCAGGGTCTTCTCCAATGAGCCAGTTCTTCACATCATGCGGCCAAAGTATTGAAGTTTGAGCTTCAGCATTAGTCCTTCCAATGAACATACAGGACTGATTTCCTTTTGGATGGACCAGTGTGTTCTTTTGGCAGAACTCTGTTAACTTTTGACCTGCTTCTGTTTTGTACTCCAAGGCCAAATTTCCTTGTTACTGCAGGTATCTGTTGACTTCCTACTTTTGCATTTCAGATCCTTATAATGAAAAGGACATTTTTGGGGGCGTTAGTTCTAGAGGGTCTTGTAGCTCTTCATAGAAGCGTTCAACTTCAGCTTGTTTGGTATTACTGGTTGGGGCACAGACTTGGATAACTGTGATATTGAATGGTTTGCTTTGAAAACAAAAAGAGATTATTCTGTCATTTTTGAGATTGTATCTGAGTACTGCATTTCAGACTCTTTTGTTAACTATGATCACAATTCCATTTCTTCTAAGGGATTCTTGTCCACAATAGTAGATATAGTAGTCATTTGAGTTAAATTCACCCATTCCCGTCCATCTTAGTTCACTGATTCCTAAAATGTCGATGTTCACTCTTGCCATCTCCTGCTTGACTGTTTCCAATTTGTCTTGATTCATGGACCTAACATTCCAGGTTGCTATGAAATATTGCTCTTTACAGCATCAGACGTTACTTCCATCACCAGTTACATCCACACCTGGGTGTTTCTGCTTTGGCTCCATCTCTTTGTTCTTTCTGGAGTTACTTCTCCACTGTTCCTCAGTACCATACTGGGCACATACTGACCTGGGGGAGTTCATGTTTCAGTGTTCTATCTTTTTTTTTTTTTCCCCCAAACTGTTCATGGAGGTTCTCAAGGCAAGAATGCTGAAGTGTTTTGCCATTCCCTTCTCCAGTGGACCACGTTTTGCCAGAACACTCCACCATGACCTGTCCATCTTAAGTGGACCTACATGGCATGGCTCATAGTTTCATTGAGTTAGACAAGGCTATGGTCCATGTGATCAGTTTGGTTAGTTTTCTGTGATTGTGGTTTTCATTTTGTCTGCCCTCTGATGGATATGGATAAGAGGCTTATGGAAGCTTCCTTGTGGGAGAGGGTGACTGGGGGAAAACTGCATCTTGTTCTGATGGGTGGGACCATGCTCAGTAAATCTTCTCAGTTAACCTGTTCTTAATATCTACTTTTTTCTCTTAGGGCTATACCATTTCTGTCCTATACTGTGCCCATTTTTGCATGAAATGTTCCCCTAGTATCTCTGGTTTTCTTGAAGAGCTCTCTAGAGTTTCCCATTCTGTTTTTTTCCCTGTTTCTTTGCATTGATAACTGAGGAAGGCTTTCTTATGTCTCCTGGCTATTCTTTGGAACTCTACATTCATATGGGTATATCATTCCTTTCTCTCTTTGCCTTTAGCATCTCTTCTTTTCTCAGCTGTTTGTAAGCCCTGCTCAGACAACCATTTTGTCTTTTTGCATTTCTTTTTATGAGGATGGTCTTAATCACTGCCTCCTGTAAACTGTCACAAACCTGTGTCCATGTTACTTCAGTCACTCTATCAGATATAATCCCTTGAATCTATCTGTCACTTCCACTGTATAATCACAAAGGATTTGAGTTTACACCATACCAAATAAATAAATAAAGTCAAGTGGGCCTTAGAAAGCCTGACTAAGAACAAAGGTAGTTGAGGTGATGGAATTCCAGTTGAGCTATTTCAAATCCTGAAAGAAGATAATGTGAAAGTGCTGCATTCAATATGCCAGAAAATTTGGAAAACTCAGCAGTGGCCACAGGACTGGAAAAGATCAGTTTTCATTCCAAACCCAAAGAAAGGGAATGCCAAACAATGCTCATTCAGCCACTCAGTCGTGTCGACTCTTTGCAACCTCATGAATCGCAGCAACCAGGCCTCCCTGTTCATTGCCATCATTCGGAGTTCACTCAGACTCACATCCATCAAGTCTGTGATGCCATCCAGCCATCTCATCCTCGGTCGTCCCCTTCTCCTCCTGCACCCAATCCCTCCCAGCATCACAGTCTTTTCCAATGAGTCAACTCTTCTCATGAGGTGGCCAAAAGTTTCAGCTTTAGCATCATTCCTTCCAAAGAAATCCCAGGGTTGATCTCCTTCAGAATGGACTGGTTGGATCTCCTTGCAGTCCAAGGGACTCTCAAGAGTCTTCTCCAACACCACAGTTCAAAAGCATCAATTCTTCGGTGCTCAACCTTCTTCACAGTCCAACTCTCACATCCATACATGACCACAGGAAAAACCATAGCCTTGACTACATGGACTTTAGTTGGTAATGTCTCTGCTTTTGAATATGCTATCCAGGTTGGTCATAACTTTTCTTCCAAGGACTAAACATCTTCTAATTTCATGGCTGAGGACACAATCTACAGTGGTTTTGGAGTCCCAAAAATAAAGTCTGACACTGTTTCCACTGTTTCCCCATCTCTTTTCCATGAAGTGATGGGACCGGATGCCATGATCTTCGTTTTCCGAATGTTGAGCTTTAAGACAACTTTTTCTCGCTCCTCTTTCACTTTCATCAAGAGGCTTTTTAGCTCCTGTTCACTTTCTGCCATAAGGGTGATGTCATCTGCATATCTGAGGTTCTTGATATTTCTCCCGGCAATCTTGATTCCAGCTTGTGTTTCTTCCAGTCCAGCATTTCTCATGATGTACTCTGCATATAAGTTAAATAAGCAGGGTGACAATAGACAGCCTTGACGTCCTTCTTTTCCTATTTGGAACCAGTCTGTTGTTCCACGTCCAGTTCTAACTGTTACTTCCTGACCTGCATACAGATTTCTCAAGAGGCAAGTTAGATGGTCTGGTATTCCCATCTCTTTCAGAATTTCCCACAGTTTATAGTGATCCACACAGTCAAAGGCTTTGGCATAGTCAATAAAGCAGAAATAGATGTTTTTCTGGAACTCTCTTGCTTTTTCCATGATCCAGCGGATGTTGGCAATTTGATCTCTGATTCCTCTGCCTTTTCTAAAACCAGCTTGACCATCAGGGAGTTCATGGTTCACGTATTGCTGAAGCCTGGCTTGGAGAATTTTGAACATTACTTTACTAGCATGTGAGATGAGTGCAATTGTGCAGTAGTTTGAGCATTCTTTGGCATTGCCTTTCTTTGGAATTGGAATGAAAACTGACCTTTTCCAGTCCTGTGGCCAATGCTGAGTTTTAAATAAAGGAAAACAACAGAATGGGAAAGACTAGAGATCTCTTCAAGAAAATTAGAGGTACCAAGGGAACATTTCATGCAAAGATGGGCTTGATAAAGGACAGAAATGGTATGGACCTAACAGAAGCAGAAGATATTAAGAAGAGGTGGCAAGAATACATGGAAGAACTGTACAAAAAGATCTTCATGACACAAATAATTATGATGATGTGATCACTAATCTAGAGCCAGACATCTTGGAATGTGAAGTCAAGTGGGCCTTAGAAAGCATCACAATGAACAAAGCTAGTGGAGGTGATGGAATTCCAGTTGAGCTGTTTCAAATCCTGAAAGATGATGCTGTGAAAGTGCTGCACTCAATATGCCAGCAAACAATGCTCAAACTACCACACAATTGCACTCATCTAAGAGTTGGACATGACTGAGTGACTTCACTTTCACTTTTCACCTTCATGCATTGGAGAAGGAAATGGCAACCCACTCCAAAGTTCTTGCCTGGAGAATCTCAGGGACAGGGGAGCCTGACAGGCTGTTGTCTATGGGGTCGCACAGAGTGGGACATGACTGAAGTGACTTAGCAGCAGCAGCACACTCTAGTAAAGTAATGCTCAAAATTCTCCAAGCCAGGCTTCAGCAATACGTGAACCATGAAGTTCCAGATGTTCAAGCTGGTTTTAGAAAAGGCAGAGGAACCAGAGATCAAATTGCCAACATCCACTGGATCATCAAAAAAGCAAGAGAGTTCTAGAAAAGCACCTACTTCTGTTTTATTGACTACTCCAAAGCCTTTGACTCTGTGGATCACAACAAACTGTGGAAAATTCTGAGAGAGATGGGCATACCAGACCACCTGACCTGCCTCTATAGAAATCTGTATGCAGGTCAGGAAGCAACAGTTAGAACTGGACGTGGAACAACAGACTGGTTCCAAATAGGAAAAGGAGTATGTCAAGGCTGTCTGTTGTCACCCTGCTTATTTAACTTATATGCAGAGTACATCATGAGAAATGCTGGGCTGGAAGAAGCACAAGCTGGCATCCAGATTGCTGGGAGAAATATCAATAAACTCTGATATATAGATGACACCACCCTTATGGCAGAAAGTGAGGAGGAACTAAAAAGCCTCTTGATGAAAGTGAAAGTGTTGAGTGAAAAATTTGTCTTAAAGCTCAACATTCAGAAAACGAAGGTCATGGCATCTGGTCCAATCACTTCATAGGAAATAGATGGAGAAGACTCAAGAGAATCCCTTGTGCTTCAAGGAGATCAAACCAGTCAACCTTAAATGAAATCAGTCCTAAATGTCCTTCAGAAGGAGTAATGCTGAAGTAATGCTGAAGCTGAAACTCTAATACTTTAGCCACCTGATGCAAAGAACTGACTCATTGGAAAACACCCTGATGCTGGGAATGATTGAAGGCAGGAGGAGAAAGGGACAACAGAGGATGAGATGGTTGAATGTAATCAGTGACTCCATGGACATGATTTTGAGCAAGCTCTGGCAGTAAGTGATGGACAGGGAGGCCTGGCGTGCTGCAGTCCATGGGGTTGCAAAGAGTTAGGCAGAACTGAGTGAGCTCATACAGGTTTCCCAGATGTCTCAGTGATAAAGAAGTCACATATCCATGGAAGATATACAGGAGACATGGGTTTGATCCCTGGGTTGGAAAGAGCCCTTGGAGGAGGGCATGGCACCCCACTCCAGTATTCTTGCCTGGAAAATCCCATGGACAGAGGAGCCTGGCACATTACAGTTCATAGTGTCACAAAGAATTGGACATGACTGACTGAGTACACATACATTTATTCAGACAGAAACAACAGGTTTTGAGAGATAAAGTTAATGCGTATTTATGTTATCAAATTCTCAGTGGAGAAAAATTAGATGTATGCTAGTCTATACGTATGTTAGTCTATATTGTGTTCTAACAAAAGAATTGACAATCCCTCAAATCAGTAACTATCTAATTATCACACTATCAACAAGGGGAGAGCCAGGATTTAGTATCAGATTTGACCATCATTATTCGTTCTCATATCATGTTTCCCTACTCATAGTCTTTAAAATTATACCTTAATAAAGCACAAGTCAGGTGATCAGTATTTTGTTTTTACTTATGGCTTGCTTTTCTAATTGTGTGTGCTTTACTTTGGTATTATTTGTATGTACACTAACCTTCATTAGTTAGTCATATACACTATTCAATAGTCATATACAACTATCCCTTCATGAAAAATTTTTTGAATGTACTCAGATACACAGTCATGTCTAACTCTTTGTGACCTCTTGGCTTGCAGCTCACCGGCTCTTCTTTCCATGGAATTCTCCTGGAAATCGTACTGGAATGAGCTGCCACTTCCTCCTCAGGGGATCTTTCCATCCCAGAGATCAACCTGTGTCTCTCATGTCTTCAGCATTGGCAGGCAGGTTCTTTACCACTAGCGCCACCTGGGAGGGCCTATTCATTGAATAAATTCATGTAATATGTTGCCCCTGCCTTAAGGAATTTTTTCAGGCTGTCTTGGAAAGTTAATTAACAATGCAAGAAGAAAATAAAGTGCAATACAAGAGAATATATTAACAACAGCTAATGACATTGTACATATACAGATGCTTTTGGAATTTAGAAAAGAGCAAGATAACTGTGCTTAATTAAGAATAAGAAAATGATTTTGAAAAGCATGACGTTTACAAAAATAAATATTCCCCAACTCCTTCCAAGATCACTATTTCAAAATTAGCCTTCTGTTTGATTCCAAAATACTTTTATCTTTCATCTTTAATCTCCCTTAAATTTAATTCATATTGCTTGTGTTATAAGTTGAATTCTGACACTGCATCAAAAGGATTCAGTAAAATGTTGATACTCCAGTTAGCCCCAATGTGGTGTTCAGTTCCCTTCCACAAATTCTCCAATAAATTCTGTACAACTATACAGAATCATATGAGTCAATAAAGTGCAATTGTCCTCCTGTATTCAGACAGTGGAATACGATAGAACAGAGAATGCACATCCTAAACAGGCACATGATAAAGCAAATACTGTACATGAAAGTCCAATTTTGTCAGCATTTGCCTTTAGTTCCACACAAATTTCATAATACAACATATATTTCCAATCTTTCCCACTTTCTTTACTAACCTCTAACTTACAAGGTTAATTCAATATAAATAATTAAATTGATCAAGTGAAATTTTCACATACCAAAAAAATTTTTTACAACAGCTCAGACTTTCATGAAATTACCAACATCAAGGATAAAAAGATGAATTACCTTTAATGAAATAATAAAAGAAAGGTAAAGATGAGAATTTGGATGAGAATCTGAATCTCTACCCTTCCTCCTTTTTTGGACAGACTTTCTGGCCGGCTTTCCTCATATGAAACACTAGTAACTCAGAAAGAGAAGCACTAAACAGAAAACAGGCTTCCCTGGTGGCTCAGAGGTTAAAGCGTCTGCCTCCAATGCGGGAGACCCGGGTTCGATCCCTGGGTCAGAAGATCCCCTGGAGAAGGAAATGGCAATCCACTCCAGTATTCTTGCCTGGAGAATCCCATGGACAGAGAAGCCCTAGTAGGTTACAGTCCATGGGGTCGCAAATAGTTGGACATGACTGAGCGACTTCACCTCATCTCAAACAGAAAACAAAGGTTAGCTGAGGTATCAAACGAAAGATGAGTAGGTTTTAAAACCTTGAAAAAGAAAAGTTGCAAAAATTGGCCAAGTAAATGAACACTATCTATGCATAGTTTGTCTAAAATTTGGATACAGATTACATGGGTTCATCAGGCAATGGTAGATACCGAGAGACTTTGCTGGCATCTGGGTTCCAGTGGGAGCACTGAGCCTCATGGGAAAAAGTAACTTCTTGTGAGGATACATAAAAAGGAGCTGAGAAAGTTTTGAGGTAAAATTGGAGTGGAGTTGGTATTATGCATTCAGTGGAATTATAATAAAAGTTTTATTTTGCATATTTACCCCATGCAAGGTAGAATGCTAGATTGTTAATGCAGTATCTAATTAATCCAATTCTATAATTAAGCATTTATGAACATGTTAGAAACAGTGTCATGTCTCAAAAGAACTATGTAACTTTCCAAACTGAATCTATAAATAATAGGTTGGCATTTGAATCCATCTGTGTCTTATACCAAATCATATACTTGCCCTTCAATGCTGTGATGATTAAGTATCAATAAAATATTTGCCCAGGCATTTTTCTTAATCAATAGAGATTATTCATGTAATATTAAGACATATAAATACTTGATAAATGCATACATACATGTGTGCATATATGCATATGCTTATATACACACACACACACACACACTTATTTTCCCTTTGATTCTGTTAATTATTGTTAGTAGATAAAATTTTGATTTTTCTTCTTGGAAATACTTGCTGGTTCTTTTTTTTAAACATCAGACAGAAGAGTAGAGAAGACACAATCCTGGGAAATATTGGTGATTCTGTTAAGTTTATATTAATAATTGGATTTCCCAGGCAAGTCTACTGAAGTGGGTTTCCATTTCCTTTTCCAGGGGATCTTTCTGACCCAGGGATTGAAACTGAGTCTCCTGTATTGCAGGCAAATTCTTTACCAGCTGAGCCATCAGGAAAGACCCTTAATATTTCAAAGAGATGTTTGTAAGGAGACACAGATTTCACTGAATCAGTCTGTTGTTTTAATGACAAATGGTTTTCATGGATTATTTCTACCTTGGATTGGACTCACAAGCTTTTTTCTCATGTAAGCAAAAATTAAATGGATTTCTAATGTCAAAATTGTGTTGTTAACAGTACATTTACGTTTTCACTTTGCTTTTGTAGAACATATGCTGACACTTTAAGCATAAACTTGACTACCTCAGGCAGACTATCATCTTTTTCTCCTTAATTGGGATTGATGCCAGAGCCTTGATTGAAGTTGACCATTACTCTGTTAAACATCTTCAGTTATTAATATACTCAGAACACCTTCAGTCAGCCCAAGAATTACTTATAATTCAGTGCAGATTACCATGTATCCTCACTTAGTATACCTTGCCATTTTGCAAAGCTATATCTTCTTTCTTAAATCTATTTGGTGCAGAGGTTAAAGCGTCTGCCTGCAATGTGTGGGAGACCTGGGTTCGATCCCTGGGTTGGGAAGATCCCCTGGAGAAGGAAATGGCAACCCACTCCAGTATTCTTGCCTGGAGAATCCCATGGACAGAGGAGCCTGATGGGCTACAGTCCATGGGTCATAAAGAAGTCGGACAAGACTGATTGACTTCACTTCACCTCACTTCATAATTAACTTACAATGTATTAACTTCTGCTGTACAACAAAGTAATTCAGTTATACATATATAGGCAATATTCATTTCAGCTATACATATAGAATAACATAATTCAGTTATATATATATATAACTATATATATAGTTATTTTCCATTATGATTAATTATGGTAGGTTGACAATAGTTCTCTGTGCTATCCATTGTTGTTTATCCATTCTATATCTAACAGCTCACAAGTGCTAACCCGGCCTCCCAATTCATCCTTCCTCCAATGCCCTCCCTCTTGTCAACCTCGCTTGTCCTCCGCCAGTAAAGTGTCTCTAAAGAACTCCCTCTGATATCAGAAGGTTTACTGTATTGCTAGTCATTTGCCTGCCATACTTTAAGAATTACTGACTGGAATTACTGAGCAACTGGTGAAAATTATTTTCAAAACTACTATAACAAATAAAGCAATATTTTCTCCTAATATGTTCAAGAGCTTAAGATCTTTATTAGCTTACTTTCTAGCATTTAATATAAGTAACTGAGAGTTTATTTTGTCACTTTTCCCTATTTCAGTAGATGCTCTTTTAATCCTATATTAATTTATGGTTTCCTCTATCTATACTGCTTGTCTCCCGTGACATTTTCTTTTACTTTCGTTTTGTATCTTTACCTTTAAATTTATGTCTTCTTTCACAAATTCTCTTTTCTCATGTTTCCTATGACAAATTCATGTTTAACTTGTTACAGAAGCTTCCTCACAATATCGTAAATACTCAAGTTAATATGAATTCCTTTCCTGTTTTATAAATATATGTAGATTATTTAGAGGCCTAAACTCTAGTCATTATTTTTCTGCAAGGACAGATTTCAATTATTTCAGACCTGCTCACAACTTTTACTTCATGATCCTATAAAAAAAAATCCTCCTTCACTCTTATCTTTTGAACTTAGTACATATTTATTTTGAAGTTTCCAACAAAGCAGAAAGATACTTAGTCTGCTTCCCACAAGAATCTTCAAGCCTGTTCAATTTTTCATAGATGTACTAAACTCAGTTCTTTAAAATCCACTAGAGAGTTCGTGGCTTCAAATCAGGGAGAAGGATTTTAGCAGCCCAAATCAAATTTAATTGGGGAAATTTGTTGAAGTCTTTCCCAAGAGTATTCTGAAACAATGTTTTTGTTTTGTTTTTTTTTTCCAAAACTCTTTCATTCAATAAAAGCTTATTAATTTTGAAATCAACTTGATTTTACCACTAAATGCATTTAAGGTTTTATCACAGATCAATGTAAGCAATTATATTCTACAAGACATTAAAATGAACAATGAACATTTTATTGCATGTTTTCTTTATTCGCAGTGGTGATTATTAAAATAAGAATTTAAAATTTGACAGTATACCCTACAGCACTTACATCCAGATGAATACCATCTATTACTTCTTTCTTAGTGCAAAGATTCAAGGTTTCTTTTTGTTTCAAACAAAATAATTATTTTCCATCAATTTCATTTCATTTCCTGTTGTGTCTGTGGAAGAACACCTTCAGACTACTCAGACACGCAGTGGTGTTCTCTGGGCATTCAGAGGGCTAGGCAGTGCCTGTGCAGCTCAGCCCTGGGAGTGGCAGGGGCACCTATACCCACAGACCAGACCTAGACCTTGGGGGTGGAGTAGGGGGAGCAGCAAACGGGAGCTGGAGTATCTCACTGGCCCCGATGTTTCTCCTTGAGCGCAACTTTGCCATCAGCGACCTGCTCTTCCTCTTCACAGTCCTCAGGATATCCAAAGAGGCAGAGATCATGCTAGACCTCTCAGGATGGTCCATGGGAGGAGGTACCACACATGCGCAGCTCATCCGGGGAACAGCATCCACCCACTCAGATGAGCTGAGAGAGCTCCCGCGTTATTGCCTGGAGGGGAGTGTCCCTGCAGCACATAAGAGAGACCTGTGGCACAGAACGGTGGTGGCAAGTCAGCACAGGACACCTCTTGGGGATGCTGGTGGGCAGCCCTGGAGCCAGTAACCAGCAAGAGCCCTGGCTCCTGGAAGGCTGCCTGGATCTGGTTAGCGAGCTTCCAGGTAGGAAGCACCACCCTCGTAACAGGCGTGGTCTGTTGGCAGGAGGAACTTCAGCACGGATCATGAGCCATTACTCCTGGGCAACAGGGCATGACATCAGGTGTGTGTTCAGTAGCAACAGTGCACAACCTGCCAGCAGAAGCTTCCTCCCAAGTGCTCTTCAGATTTATGGTATAGATACGATCACTTATCCTTCTTCAGACAGTACATTTCATTGGGAAGTCAACATTGGTGCCACCCAAGTGCGTTCTTGCTGCAAGGGCATTTGCAGGACATCAGGGGCTCTGGACACTGTGAAAGTTTCCTTTTAAGTGGCGACAGAGACCAAGGGCAACACTGTGTGAATCCCTCTCTGAGTAGTGCAGAAAAAGTCTACATTTCTTAATTAAATCTTAAAAAGACTATTTCAGTTATTATAATTATAAGCTTGAAAATGGAAAGAGTTTTATATGTGTTCTTTTCCAGTTCTTTATACCTTATGAAACAAAAACCCAGAGACAAGTGACACAGAAAGGAAATACTTCTGTTTGATGAAACCTGAAAAATCTAGGTTGCTACTTTCACATTGAACTCATTGCATTGATCTTTCAACTTTTTTATGTTCTTTAGCCTGTTTCAAACCAAAATTAAGGGTTTTTGTTATTGTAAAATATTAAGTGATTCATTAGTGATCACTATATAGAGCATTGCAATAATTTCTTAAGAAAGAATGGCATATAATTAGAATGATTTGGGGCTTTCTTGGTGGTTCAGGCCTTCTCTGGTGGCTCAGAAGGTAAAGAATCTGCATGCAATTCAGGAGATCCAGGTTCAATTCCTGGGTCTGGAAGATCCCGTGTACAAGGGAATGGCAACCCACTACAGTATTCTAGACTGGAGAATTCCATGAACTGTGGAGCCTGGTGGGCTAAGAGTTGGAAATGACTTAGAGACTGACACTTTCACTTTTTCAGGGTGATTTTAAACTATGGATTTCCAGATATAGATTTGTATTTGATTGCCCTAAGTGTTTTAACTTACAAAAAAGTACATATTTTCATGAAGATTTATTTTAAAAAGTAACTTTGTATAATAGTTACTTTCTTTTCTACATGTTTTCCTATTTTCAGTTATTTAATGCATGGTATTTGTTGGCATATAAATACAGCTAATGAATACCTGATCTTTATTTATGATGGTAGTTTGAGAGTCTCTGGAAATATGATGCTAGCAGGAGTGAACTAATGGATGGATGAGGATAGGTAGTTCAGTTCAGTTCAGTTCAGTTCAGGTGCCCAGTCATGTCAAACTCTTTGCGGCCCCATGGACTGCAGCACGGCAAGCTTCTCTGTCCATCACCGACTCCCCAGAGCTTGCTCAAATTCATGTTCTTCTAGTTTGTGATGTCACCCAACCGCCTCATCTTCTGTCTCCCACTTCTCCTGCCCTCAGCCTTTCCCAGCATCAGGGTCTTTTCCAATGAGTCGGATCTTTGCATCAGGTGGCCAAAGTATTGAAGCTTCAGCTTCAGCATTAGTCCTTCCAATGAATATTCAGGACTGATTTCCTTTAGGATGGACTGATTGGATCTCCTTGCTGTCTAAGGGACTCTCAAGAGACTTCTCCAACAGCACAGCTCAAAAGCATCAATTCTTCAGCACTTGACCATCTTTACGGTCCTCACATCCATACATGACTATAAGAAAAAACATAGCTTTGATTATTCGGACCTTTGTTGGCAAAGTGATGTCTCTGCTTTTTAATGTGCTGTCTAGATGTGTCATAACTTTTCTCCCCAAGAGCAAGTTCTTTTAATATCATGGCTGCAGTCATTGTCCACAGTGATTTTGGAGTCCAATAAAATAAAATCTGTAACTATTTCCATTTACTCCTCATCTATTTGCCTTGAGGTGATGGGAAATATTGAGGAATATTTATGATCACACATGTGCATGCAGTTTACATGTATATATATTTATTTGCTGTCTTTACTGGGAGAATTAGAAATGCCTCTTGCCTCATTATGGGATACACGGTCCTGGGCCTTTAAGACACTTTCTAAATATTATATGAATGAGGAAAGAATGGGAAATTCTGATATTTGTTGTTTTTTTCCTTTGCCTTAAATTTATATCTGTTGATATTTAATTACTACCATATTTCCAGAGAAACCCCATTTTAAAATAAGCCTGATAATGTATTTTCCTTTTTCACATTTAAAGTGAAAATAACATCTTTATAAAATAATCACAAAATATTATGTAATCAATTTTGAAAAAGATATTTTAATAATAGTGATATTAGTGTGTTAGGTCTTTATAGTATGTAAAGAAGTGTTTTATTCATAGTAAATTAATAAGCTTACTTCAATCTCAAAATAACATTGTTATTTATCCTTTATTATCAATTCCATCTTATAGATGAGGAAACTGAGGCTAGAACAGTAATTTCACTAAATTTAGACATTCTGAAAAGGCTGGAATTGAGATTAGCATCCAAGATTCTGACTCAGGGTCCATGATACAGCCTTCCTCAAGTGTGAATAATTAAACATTATTTTATTCTTTATACTATATTGAAAGTTGTGGTTTCTTTTATGAGTAAATATTATTTTGAAATTCATGGAAAAAATCAGCAATGATACAATCAAAAGTCTTTCATGGAACGAATAAAAAAGGAATTTTGCTCAGTTGTTCATAGAAATCCAGATATTTTGATTCAGACTGAACATGTGTATTGAACAGATGGCACTAGGAAACAGTCCTTGTTTCTTTTTGCTAAACAGCCTTGAGTTTAAAGAAATAATAGATTTTAAAGAATTATACAGCTAGTGCCAGCAAATGAATTCTAAATTTCAAAAGTGGTTAGGTAATTATGGAATGAACTTTATTTTTTGTGTCTATGTTTTGAAATGCAAATCTCACGAAATGTCTCAATTATGAAGAATCTGTGTAAGGAGCCTAAAATAAACTAGGTGCACTAAAACTCACTGTGAAATAGGAATTTCAGGAATAAGTAGATGTGTTTCTCAGACCATGAGCAATATGCAAAAACTACCATTCATGTTTGGGCCCATGGTTTTGTAACTTCCCCTCTATTAAATCTCCTTTCTTTCATGTAATTTCTGAAGATAAAGCTAAGTGCCACTAGTAACAATGCAAAATAGGTGATATGGCTGAGATTTAGACTTAACTGATTCACTTCTTCACTCTTAAGATTATTTCAGGACATGAGGGTATCTACTGAGCTGATCGAGATGATCAGTGACTAGTATTAATACTTTACCAAGACTCTGCAGTCAGAAAATAAACTTTATGAAGTGCTCATGAAAATACAAGGACATAAAATAATACATGGTATACACAGATACTAGACATATGATATGAAATCCATAATTGAAATATTAAGTATTGGCAATCAGATTGTGTTTTTATGTTACCAAGTATGCACACATACCTTACCTAATAAAACATCTGAAAAATAAAAGGATAAATACTATTTTACTAAATAGCTGTGCTTGAAAATATAATTTAAGCTGATAGAGACACTGTCTGCAAGTCTTGAAGAAATGAACTGTAATATATGTTGATTATTTTAAATATATCAATTAAAATAAAAGACTCTACTAGGGATATTAAGATAAACAGATGTAAATGTTGAACTATATGCTAAAAGGCTTTGGAAGAAAGGAACTAAAATGGAGTCTGGAAGGGAGATAGAAAGAGAAATAAAAAAGCAAAGAGAGAAATAAAAGGCTCAGAAGTAATCGTGTGCATGCATGTTTGGTAAGGTAGGACATATTTCCTGAATTTCTTCACACCAACATATTGTTCATTCCCAAAGCATCTTCCTGCCCAATTTATATTCTCTCTGAAAAATAAATCTTGTTAGCATGATATGAATGTTAACAAGTGCTCCAGGCACCTTACAGAAAATATCACCAAATTAAAATCTCAGGAAGGAAACCCATTTCCTATCCTCCAATAACTCTACCAACTCTGGTCTACATTCCTAGCTGGTAGTTCACATTTTAGTTTTAATATGTATAAAACTTTGCTTGACTCCAACATCCCTGAAGAGCTGTTAAAAGGAAGCAAGTTTTAAATTACATGCATTTGATGGGAACTCAGGCTCAATGGATTTGGAGGCAGAGTGATAAAAAAAACGGAGGGGATATAGAAAAGGCAAGAATACAGAAGAGACAATTATGCAGTTTTTAATGACCTGGAGACAGGTCTTCATTAAATAACATACTCACTTTCAAACAGAGAAGTGCAAAACATGAGTGTGTGCTTATGCTTCGTTCACTTTGTTTAACAGAGATACTTTTACACTAGCTCATATTTCTCAACTCTAATTTTTTTTTCTTGGCTTTTATCCTGGGGAAATGTTAAGGCAACCTAAGCGTAGCAGGTTGTCAAACTATAAAAATATACATATAGATATATTTATGTAAATAAATATATCCATATAAATAATATAAATTTATATAAATATATAAATTATAGCCATAAAGCAGCAAACTGATATTTTATAGATTCTTGCTTTTGCAAAAGAATCATTCCAAACAGTAGGGGAAAACATTCTATTCTCATATTTTAAAACAATAAACCAAGTAGTAAGCATGGAGAGAGAATTCTTTAAATAAAAACTGCATGTTACAGATTAGCAGTATGGTCTAAATCTGAGGGATAAACATAATTCAGCTTTGTGAATCTGGCGGGAGGATGTCATTATAAAAACACTGTAAAACTGTATACAGTCTCCTATTATGTTTTTGGATATGCAATTATTATTGCATTCAATTTACAGCATGAAGGAAAACTGTGAACGAATCTTTAAATACCAGTACTTACCCTAGAACTTGAAGATGGAATGTAGTGGAGATAGAGAAGTCTCACTAGGTAAAGAAGGTTAAATGCATTGAACTGTGTATTTAAGGATCTAGTGTTGTGTCAGTTTTAAGAGGACCATCTGCCACAGCAATCAGACACCTTCTAAGTCTATAGGACAATTTCCTGAGGAGCAGAGATAATGAACAGCTCTGCCTTTACTAAGGAAATCTGCCTAATGGCTCAAAGGGACGTTGTTCAGACTCCTTTAAAGAGGTCACTGAACAAGAACCCTCATATGAAAGGTAACACAAAGATCAAGTTCAGCCACTTTTTACAGTCTTTGCACCCTATATGCCTTTGTGCACGTGTGTTCTAGGTCATTTCAGTCCTGTCTGACTCTTTGCAACCCCATCGACTGTAGCCTGCCAGGTTCCTCTGTCCATGGAATTCTCCAGGCAAGGATACTGGAGAGGGTTGCCATGCCCCCTCCAGGGGATCTTCTTGACCCAGGTATCGAACTCACATCTCTTATTTCTCCTGCACTGGCGGGTGGGTTCTTTACCGCTAGCACCACCTGGGAAGCACTTACATGTCTTTATGGGTTTATATTTCAGACTCACAATCTTCTTGCTTAAAAGAGGGCATTTACTTCCATGTGACGATCTTCAAACCCCAGACCCTTACAACCAAGAACAATTTTTGGAAAAATGTTTACCCAAAATGTACTTACTTTTTCAACTCAGGCCCGAGGACAATAAGGTGGTAAACTATTGTGTTAGTTCTCTAATGTTATACAACAAATTACCACAAATAATGATTTTAAACCACACATTTTTTTATATCATCGTCTCTGTGGGTTTGGAGTGCGTGTTGTGTGCTCCGTCACTCAGTTGTATCCAACTCTTTGCAGCGACATGGACTGTAGTCCCTCAGGCTTCTATGTCCATGGAATTTTCCAGACAAGAATACTGGCCTGGGTTGAATACACAGCTGGACCATTTCCTTAGGGTCACACACGCTGCTATCAAAGTGTCAGCAAGGTTGCAGTCTCATTTAGAAGCTACACAGGGGAAGGCTCTTGTTGCAAGTTCATTCAAGTTGTTGGTAGAATTTATTGTCAGATAGTTATATTACTAAAAAAGTAAAAGTCACTCAGTCATGTCCAACTCTTTGTGACCCCATGGACTGTAGTCCACCAGTCTCCCTGTTCATGGAATTCTTGAGGAAAGAATATTGGAGTAGGTAGCCATTCCCTCTTCCAGGGGATCTTCCCAACCCAAGGGTCGAACCCAGGTCTCCCTCATTGCACGTGGATTCTTTACTGGCCGAGCCACCAGGGAAACCCAGCTATATTCCTAGAACACTGGCTTTTGCTTTTCCTAGAGATTGTCAGCCTTTCTCTGCCACAAAGCTTCTCTATAATAGCCACTTATTTTATGAAGCCACAAGGAGTTCTTGTTCTAATCTGCTAAAAAAAAAAAAAAAAAAAAAAAAACTTTACATATTGTATATAAAGTTATACAATAACCTTCATAACCTTCAGCAGACACGGTTAGAAGTAAGTCACAGATTCTTCCCACACTGAAGGAGACAGGCTTAACCAAAGACATAAATACAAAGATGAAAATCGTTAGTATTTGGATTGGATTGGTCCTCCAAAACTATTTAAATTCACAGAGCAAGTTAAAGGAAAAACTTGAATAAAAGCACATTTCTCTTGCAAGCCACATCACTATTTACTTAAATTTCTGCCTGACCTCAGGATTCTTGCTGCTCCTATTGTTCCATTAGCCATTACAATGGATTTTAATGGAAAAATTGCTCAGATTTTATTTGGAATCAAATATTAGCATGCTATCACAACATATCTTAAATGATTTTCAATGTTATGACTCTAAGTTAAATTTTTGAAATTTTTTTTTCTACTTCTATCCTAAAGTAAATATACAAGATAAAGTATAGGTAGGAGTAAAATAAAACTAACAGAAGAAATTATTTTTATTTTATAATGTATATATAAGTAGATTATATATTTGTATTACATTTCTTAATCTGCTGCAATAAACATCTCATTTTAGGGGCTTTGAAAATTACTGAAATTAAATCAGGAGAGTTTTATCCATGTCTCCATGACATTTTCTCATATTGCTATAGTACTGCAAATGAGACGCTACATTATAATACTGAAATTTGAAATCTACTGCCATCTGGCCTAGAAAACTATGGTGAATCCTTTAAACAGTTTGAATCTTGTATTTTTATTAACTGAATGAGTAAAAATATAATTTTTATAAGGTCAAATAGAAGGCTGAGTGCCAAAGAATTGAAGCTTTTGAACTGTGGTATTGGAGAAGACTCTTGAGAGTCCCTTGGACTGCCAGGAGATCCAACCAGTCCATTCTGAAGGAGATCAGCCACAGGGTTTCTTTGGAAGGAATGATGCTAAAGCTGAAATTCCAGTACTTTGGCGACCTCATGCAAAGAGTTGACTCATTGGAAAAGCCTCTGATGCTGGGAGGGATTGGAGGCAGGAGGAAAAGGGGACGACTGAGGATGAGATGGCTGGATGGCATCATCGACTCAATGGATGTGAACTTGAGTTGGTGATGGACAGGGAGGCCTGGCGTGCTGTGATTCATGGGGTTGCAAAGAGTCGGACACGACTGAGCAACTGAACTGAACTGAAAGGACTTAAGAAGTTCCACTATTGAAATGTTTGTTTTGATGGAAATAACTGAACTATATTTGTACTAAATTTTCCTTCAGGTTTGATTTTATGCAATTCTGTAGGAATAAAGGTTAATACCTAAGATCACTCCTGGGATTGATAGAGGTCTGTTGAAATTCTTTGGCCATGTCTAGTGATCTAAGTCTGTTCTTACAGAGTCTGGACCATGCTGAAATAGAGACTGGGTTTTTGGAAGTATATCTGATTGTTTGTTTTGCAGTTGGAACTCACATGGTTCTGAGACATTGTTAATGTATTTTCCTCTTTTTATTTATTTTTTTCTGTCAAGAAAATTATTCAGCCAGTTATCTCTGGAAGGATTATGATTTGTTGTGTCCAGAAATACACAAAATTACTGTGGTACATAATAGAAATTCCTTAATTTTTATTTGTAATGCTCAGGACATTTCTAGGGCTATATTATTCAAATTCAATGTCTTTTCCCTTAAATGTGTATCAAGCATTTCTCTATATACATCACATTGGTTTTTTTGTTTTGTTTTGTTTTTTACTCATTTTCAATTGCTGTGAGCCTCTGTAGACCATTTCAAATAGCACCAATCTCAAAACTTTTGACTGATTTATCTTCCTTTTAATTTAATCCTTTATAGCCCAATCATACCTTAAGTATTTGGAAAGGTTCGTGAAAAGTCTCAAGAGGTTGTGGTTTAAAGTAATGAAAATTTTCTTTGAATATGATACCTCATCCCTATTAAATCCCTTAAAAACCATTTGCTGTTTTCTGTCAACCATGTTTTGCCTGAAAGGAAGAAAGTAATTACTATGAACAGGATTAGATTAGTTTGGGAAATATTTTCATGGCTCCCTATAAGCATTTTAGTCAATTCTGAAACTATAGCTAAAATAAATTAGCTTTATTTCCCTTCCTGATTTTTTTCGCTTTCTCGCTCCCAGAGAGTTATAACATAGTGACTGGTGTTGCTTACAAGCATATTGGATTTCACTGGGTGCCAGATCATAACATTCTTTTTAACCATGTTACTTTCATAGATGATTTGCCTTACTGTAAAATCATTAAGGATATTCATTAAGCATGCCACTCTTTTGTAGGGGATCAATATTTCTAAAATAAAAGGCAGGGTTGTTTGCATTTAATTTCAGCCATGTTTTCTTTTAGGCTTTCAATATTTTGGTTTTAATATGCCAGGGTAGCTCTTCATGTAATGAGATGACACCTTTTGTAATGAGCTACTGTTTATTGTTATTCCTGGCAGCAGACCATACAAGGGCAAGGCCTGTTAAATACACATGCAACTATAAGCTGCTCCTTCAACCTGCAGGAAATGCCTATTTGAGCAGAGGAAGGACAATATTTTGCCTTCTGTTTAGTCTCTGGGCAGATTATTATGGCTCTAGCCTTTGTCTAGAGGCCTGGATCTGCTATGCTTGACGACTCATTCCCCTGCAAGTTCACTGATATTTTGCAATCCTCACAAACTCAGAAGCACAAAACAGGAGTCATTTGCTTCATATTATGTTAAGTCAACTAGAAAAAAAATGTAAGACCATATTTAAGGCAGCTTAATCCAATCCACCATGAACTCAACTTACACTGGGCTAGAGCAGCATAGGGCTTTAGCCAAGCAACACATGCTTAGTCAACTAACCAATTCTTTATTTTCACTTGAGTTACTTTTTCCAAACATTATAAATACTTTGTCTTTAATCTGGAACATGAGCATTTTTTTAATGTTTATTTTTATTGAGCACAATTTCAATTGTTAAGACCCCCCCAAATGTTGAAAATACTCAAATTATTTTAAGTTACTTAGTAGCTGACCATCAACTAATTATCTAAGCTGAATGAGATGCAATCTTGGTAAGTTAAAATGAACAAGGCAGGGAGAATAAGAGGACATATGAAAACACAACTCAAAATGAATTTAGACAGAAAATAAAATTGCATATACAAAATAGAAATGATTTCAATTGAGAAGGAAGGAAATCCATGGGAAAACCATATATATGACATGAAATTTAAAAAATGCTATACTGTATTTTGACTATTTGACAAAATAGTAAAGAATAAAATCTGATTACTGTTGTTTCTGACCTGGTGAAAATAGAAACAAGACAGAAAACATTTTTTTTTCCTTACAATAAATTTGACATCACATATATATGATATATCTTATTTAGCAAAAAAGTATGATATGATACGACTTACTATGAGAGCACAACTCTGAGTATTCAGTATGGATCCATGAACCTTTAGCCTTCCTACCACTATATCTCTCTCAATGAAGACTTGGAATAGTTTTTAAGATTCATCACAGATACATAATTTTATAACCATAATGTTATTTAGTTCAGTTCAGTTACTCAGCGATGTCTGGCTCTTTGCAACTGCATGTACTGCAGCTTGCCCAGCTTCCAGGTCTATATTTGTAAATATATATCCAAACACAAATAATCCAGTCTAATTCTTAACCTGATGCCTTCAAGGCTGCTTTCTGCATAGTAGAATGATTATATTGTTTGAAAAAACAAAACAAAACAATGAAACCTTAAAACGAATACAACTTTATTTTAGTTATTTTCATAAGCATATGCAACTGATATAATTTTTAGGTATTTTCCCTCTAGACATTTCCAACTAAAGCAAAATAGCTTAGTGGCTTATTTTGAACTATTGACTTTCAACCTACACATTATATTGTAGTTACTGACAAACGAGCCAATGTAAAATTTAAGATCTGTTTAAACATTCAGAAAACAAAGATTATGGCATCTGGTCCCATCACTTCATGGCAAATAGATGGGAAAACAGTGGAAAGAGTGTCAGACTTGATCTTTTGGGCTCCAAAATCACTGCAGATGGTGACTGCAGCCATGAAATTAAAGATGCTTACTCCTTGGAAGGAAAGTTATTACCAACCTAGATAGCATATTCAAAAGCAGAGACATGACTTTGCCAACAAAGTAGTCAAGTCAAGTCTAGTCAAGGCTGTGGTTTTTCCAGTGGTCATGTATGGATGTGAGAGTTGGACTGTGAAGAAAGCTGAGTGCTGAAGAATTGATGCTTTTGAAATGTGGTGTTGGAGAAGACTCTTGAGAGTCCCTTGGACAGCAAGGGGATCCAACCATCCATCCTAAAGGAGATCTGCCCTGGGAATTCTTTGGAGGAATGATTCTAAAGTACAAACTCCAGTGCTTTGGCCATCTGATGCGAAGAGTTGACTCATTGGAAAAGACTCTGATGCTTGGAGGGATTGGGGGCAGGAAGAAAAGAGGATAAGAGAGAGGATGAGATGTCTGGATGGCAGCACCGACTCGATGGCCATGAATCTGAGTGAACTCCAAGAGATGGTGATGGACAGGGAGGCCTGGCGTGCTGCAGTTCATGGGGTTGCAAAGAATCAGACACGACTGTGCGACTGAATTGAACTGATACGTTCTTTTAGGTGGCTCACTGGTAAAGAATCTGCCTGCCAGTGTGGGAGATGCAGGAGTTATGGGTTTGATCCCTGAGTCCAGAGGATCCTCTGGAGGAGGAAATGGCAACCCACTCCAATATTCTTGCCTGGGAAATCTCATAGACAGAGGAGCCTGATGGGCTATAGTCTATGGGGGTCTCAAATAGTTGCATGTACAAATGCATACTTATGAGAACTTCCTATTAGCTTTACTCTATATCTTTCTAGGCTTAAAAAAAAGTCAGAAATATTGCATTGCATAGTATCCATCTTCTAGAAGAAGTGTAATTTTTGTAAATTTATAACAATATACATTTAATTATAAGTTATATACAAAGATAAAACTAGGGTTATTAGACCCTAATTTAGTTAATGTTGAACAGTGTTACTGGTGGACACTGAATATGCAATGGGTAATAAAAGCCGGTGGAATGTGGCAAAAAGACAGCTGGCTCATTGCCAGTAGTTGAAAATGAGCTATATGTTTTTTTCTCCCGTCTTTTAAAAATAACACATATCACAATATGAAATTATTTTTCATGGTTATTTATTGAATGATATATATAATTTATAATTCTATGTTTAAAGTTTTTAGATTTTGAAAGTTGTTCATTAGCTTATTTCTCATATGGAAAAAATGCAGGTAAGAGCTTACTTATGTCTGAGGAATATATTTCTCAGAGAATAACAAGAGGATTTATAGATTGAATGAGTAAAGTGTAGCTAGATAGTATCTTAATGGGAATAGTAGAGGAAACTGGAAGGGAGTTTCTCTATTATTTTTGCAACTTTTTTATAAATCTAAACTTAACTCCAAAATGAAAACACTTATTTTTAAGTAAGTAAACAAACAAGTAAAATGAAGATATAGAGAAGGGAAATTTACCAACACTAGAGATTAAAAAGAAATTGACAGCACTGTGATAACCTTGCATAACAGTAGTCAACAAAAGTCCTTTTTAACAAATTAAACTATCATGACTTAACAAACTGTTGTATACAAAAGCTCTTCCTCCAGAGTCCCTAAAATAGCTGTCATTAATGCTCTCTTGATACATTTACTGTAAGTGGAATCCATAGTTACAGCTGATACTGTGGGACTTGCAGAAATAAAGAGAAGAAACTAGAAATCACCATAATCATATCATTCAGATAATATGTTTTCCTGTTTATCTTTGTCTTTTTGATATGCCTATGTGTATATATAAACAAAATGGGAAATTTAAACTGTGTATTTTTTATGCCCTACTTATATGTGTTTATTTTCTAATTATAGAATGTATACATAAACGTATTTCATAACAGTTTTATGCATTTTTTTCATTTCATTTTGTATAGATTTTTATAATATATGCAACATACAGCACATTTTGACATAAATTTGATCACACAACTGTGTTTTTTAGATTTGTAATTTTTTATTGTTACTACAGTGGTTTATATTAATGTCTCTCTAATCCATGAACTCTAAATTCTCTAAGGGCACATGCCAAGTGTTTTGCTATCTGTGTAAATGCAGGATTTAGTATCCAGTTCTGGCATGGCTATAAAATCAGTACCTCTCCATAAGCCCATACATTAATTACAGTTTTTCCTCAGATATGTCACTAGATTTCCTATAACCTTTTTTTTTGTTTGTTTGTTTTTGTGTTTAATAATAAAAGTTCATTTTTTAAATTCTTTTAAAATATAGAATAGTGTTATCATTTTTAAAAGGTTGAAACATGCTGCATAAGTTAAATCTTAACCTGATCTGTGCACGCAGTGTTCTGTTACAAGTAGAATTACCAAGAGAATAAATTTTAGAAGCTGTGAAAACTAAAGCAAAATGTCGCTTTTTTATTTAATATCCTAAAAGAATATTCAGGAGGTATTCCTCCTGAAGGTGATCGGTTATCTCTGTGACAGTATTCTTCCCATTGTCCTCCTATTGCCAGTTTTCCTGTAGGAAGGCATTTGAAACTGATCGGATTTTCCTGCTGCATATTTTCTTTCGTATAGCTCCTTGTAGCTGCTCATTTATTAGCTATATTTCCCACTAGGTTGTAATTAGAAGAGAACAGATACAATGTCATGCATTCTTGCCTAAAATTTGGTTGACACATAGTTACTTGTAAAGTTGAACTGAGCAGACCAGTGCCAGCCTTGGGTAATATGCTGGGTCTTCTAGATCAGTACTTCCTGGCCAAGAAAAAGTAATCATATAAAATTGAAAAATCAGGAGGTGTAGATAGACAGTATTATCAATGTCAATCATAAATCGTCACATGAACCTGCCGTGACAGTGCCTGTAAACACAGAATTAATGCTTAATAAATATTTATTGAATGATATATGATTTATTGAATAGTGAGTAAAGGAATGATAAATACTTACTGTGTAGGTAGATGAGACGAGATGTCAATTATGAGACACTGTCCCTGCAATGAGTCCATTTGTCACTGGCTGCATTATCACTCAACTCAGATTACTTGAACAGGCTTTCTTTGCATAGGATTATTCTAGAGCTTTAAAAGATTATATCTGTGAAAGCACCTAGCAATATGCTTGGGACATAATGAATATGAAGTACATATCCAGAAATCTGGCCACCATAAGAAATTCCACTACTGATGTGGCTTTGAAAATTCAACACGTTGTTGCTTTTATTGTTTGTTTGTTTTTGCTTTTTTTGTCTTGGAGAGGGAGAAAATTGGACATTTTTTTTTACAGTGCTTAATATCTAACATGAATTATCCCTATGAATTTTATAAACTAATATCCTCATTAAAATATTTAGGACATGCTTTAAATTGCATCTTGTGAGTCATGTTATTTTACCTTATAAACCTTTTTTAAAAATTTTGCTTTGCCAAGATCTCCAATTACATAAGTTTGTAATGGAACATATTATTTCTAAGAAGTTTCCTGATGCCTTTTTACTAGTAACTAAATTTTCTGCTCACTTCTTCTGCTTCAATCATCAATAATTCCTGAAGCCTACTGTTTGATTGACTTATAACAGTGTGACTAACTAAAATATTAAAGATCAAGGTAGGAGGCAGTATGTAGAGGTATTGTTTAAATGAATTGTTTTAAAGTAAAAATGTTTATTGTTTTAGTATGTTTAAATGTATTTCATGTTGTAATCAAAGAAAATTTGAATTATTGATATTTACTATTAAACAGGACATTTTTGTAAGAAATTGGCATTATCTGCCTTCCTTTGTCAGGGCTTCCCAGGTGGCACTAAGGGTAAAGAAGCCTCCTGCCTATGCAGGAGACATAAGAAACACAGGTTAGGTCTCTGTATCTGAAGATCCCCTGGAGGAGGGCATGGCAACTGGCTCCAGTATTCTTGCCTGGAGAATCCCATGGACAGAAAGGCCTGGTGGACTACAGTCCATGGAGTGGCAAAGAGTTGGACACAATGGAAATAGATGGGGAAACAGTGGAAACAGTGTCAGATTTGATCTTTTGGCCTCCGAAATCACTGCAGATGGTGACTGCAGCCATGAAATTAAAAGATGCTTGCTCCTTGGAAGAAAAATTATGACCAACCTAGACAGCATATTCAAAAGCAGAGACATTACTTTGCTGACTAAGGTCCGTCTAGTCAAGGTTATGGTTTTTCCAGTGGTCATGTATGGATTTGAGAAGTTGGACTGTGAAGAAGGCTGAGTGCCGAAGAATTGATGCTTTTGAACTGTGGTGTTGGAGAAGACTCTTGAGAGACCCTTGGACTGCAAGGAGATCCAACCAGTCCATTCTGAAGGAAATAAGCCCTGGGATTTCTTTGGAAGGAGTGATGCTAAAGCTGAAACTCCAGTACTTTGACCACCTCATGCAAAGAGTTGACTCATTGGAAAAGACTCTGATGCTGGGAGGAACTGGAGGCAGGAGGAAAAGGGGACAGCAGAGGATGAGATGGCTGGATGGCATCACTGACTCGATGAACGTGAGTCTGGGTGAACTCTGGGAGATGGTGATGGACAGGGAGGCCTGGTGTGCTGTGATTCATAGGGTCACAGAGTTGGACACGACTGAGCGACTGAACTGAACTGAAGCAAGTTAGCACAGATGCACACCTTCCTTTATAACATCAAACTTTCTGAGGAGGTATAGAAAAAAAAACAGAATGGGAAAGACTAGAGAACTCTTCAAGAAAATTAGAAATACTAAAGGAATATTTCATGCAAAGATGGGCTCAACAAAGAACAGAAATAGTATGGACCTAACAGAAGCAGAAGATATTAAGAAGAGGTGGCAAGAATACACAGAAGAACTGTACAAAAAGGATCTTCACCCAGACAATCATGATGGTATGATCACTCATCTACAGCCAGAAACCCTGGAATGTGAAGTCACGTGGGCCTTAGAAAGCATCACTATGAACAAAGCTAGTGGAGGTGATGGAATTCCAATTGAGCTGTTTCAAATCCTGAAAGATGATGCTGTGAAAGTGCTGCACTCAATATGCCAGCAAATTTAGAAAACTCAGCAGTGGCCACAGGACTGGAAAAGGTCAGTTTTCATTCCAATCCCAAGGAAAGGCAATGCCAAAGAATGCTCAAACTACTGCACAATTGCACTCAATCACACACTAGTAAAATAATGCTCAAAATTCTCCAAGCCAGGCTTCAGCAATACATGAACGCTGAACTGCCAGATGTTCAAGCGCCAAAGCCTTTGACTGCGTGGATCACAATAAACTGTGGAAAATTCTGAAAAAGATGGGAATACCAGACCACCTGACCTGCCTCTTGAGAAAGCTGTATGCAGGTCAGGAAGCAACAGTTAGAACTGGACATGGAACAACAGACTGGTTCCAAATAGGAAAAGGAGTACGTCAAGGCTATATTGTCACTCTGCTTATTTAACTTCTATGCAGAGTACATCATGAGAAACGCTGGGCTGGAAAGAGCACAGGCTGGCATTAAGATTGCCGGGAGAAATATCAATAACCTCAGATATGCAGATGACACCACCCTTATGACAGAAAATGAAGAGGAACTAAAAGCCTCTTAATGAATATGAAGGAGGATCCTGAAAAAGTGAAAGTGGAGAGTGAAAAAGTTGCCTTAAAGCTCAACATTCAGAAAACAAAGATCATAGCACCTTGACCCATCAATTCACGGGAAATAGATGGGGAAACAGTGGAAATAGTGTCAGACTTGATCTTTTTGAGCTCCAAAATTACTACAAATGATGACTACAGCCATGAAAATTAAAAGATGCTTACTCCTTGGAAGAAAAGTTATGACCAACCTAGATAGCATATTCAAAGCAGAGACATTACTTTGCCAACAAAGGTTCATCTAGTCAAGGCTATGGTTTTTCCATTGGTCATGTATGGATGTGAGATTTGGACTGTGTGCCGAAGAATTGATACTTTTGAACTGTGGTTTTGGAGAACCAATCAGTCCTTTCTAAAGGAGATCAGTCCTGGGTGTTCTTTGGATGGACTGATGCTAAAGCAGAAACTCCAGTACTTTGGCCACCTTATGCGAAGAGTTGACTCATTGGAAGATATCCTGATGCTGGGAGGGATTGGGGGCAGGAGGAGAAGGGGATAACAGAGGATGAGATGGCTGGATGGCATTACCGACTCAATGGCCATGAGTCTGAGTGAACTCCAAGAGTTGGTGATGAACAGGGAGGCCTGGCTTGCTACAGTTCATGGGGTCGCAATGAGTCATACACAACTGAGCGACTGAACCAAACTGAACTGCGGTTACTTCTCCACTCTCATTCACAGTGTGTTGCTGCACGTTACATTGCCAGGAGCCAACGTGAGGAATCCCGTCCATGGCAAATGTCATGAGGAGGGAAGCCCGACAAAACGCAAAGGCGTGATCTGGCTTCAGGAGTTCCTCCTGAGTCTTCCTGAACATCTACCCCCCCACCAAAAAAAAAACCAGAGTTGCCCTGATCTTATTGTACTATGCTTTTCCACTCTTCTGACACTCTCTGGAAAAATTAACTTAGAGCTCCAGTTAACAGTCTCCTGCATATAATAAGAGTGTTTCAATCCAAAAACCCCTCTGATGGCTCTCTAACTTGCCTTACCCGGACTTTTACAACTACGCATGTGATTATTTACAGCCCCCAACTGTGAGAGGCACGGGAAGCATAAAACATAAAGCCTTTCAAAGAGTTAAAAGTTATTAGAATATTGCTGGTGTAGGATTTCATTCTTGGGCCAATGCTTTTTGCTAAGTCCCCACATCTCCCATCCACTGTGCACCTGGGAGCACGTTCCTTAACATAGTTATAATGTAAGAAAAAAAAACAAGTGTAGCCTTGAAACTGACCACTTCAGACTTTTGAGCTAATTGGTTCTTTCTTTGTTGTAACTTACTGCACATTTGCTTCGTGAAAATGTAACTTTGTTTGATACTTTCTGAGGCTGACATAGATTAGAAGAAATATGAAGAAAAAACACTTCAAGGGAAAATAAATTTTCTGGTTGAGCAGCCTTTATCAAAAGAGGGTCTTAAAATGTTTCACAGGCCTCCAAGGCCAGAAGATAATGTACACAACATCATTTGTGGGAAAGGTATAAAAGGCCTTTTAAAAAATAAAATTATTGGGGCCTCGCTCACCGAAGCAGCTTGGTCTTCCCATGTGTTCTTTATTTTCTGTCTGAATTCCCATCTGGGGCGTGAAGGCTCACCATGTCTACTTACTTGCCCTGGCTTCTAAGACCCACACAAGAGGGAGTTCAAGGCGGGGCACCCTCCACTCTTCAAACAGGCGCCAGTGGCCTAACGTAGATGGTGCAAACCTCTTGTCTCGAGGTTTTATGAGTTCTCCACGTAAACCAAGTTATTCAGCATCTTTTCTCTATTAATTTTCCTAGTACACTCTTCTTTCCTAATCTAATCTTATATTTCTAATTAAATAAATCTCTCCTCGCCAACTCTGTCCACCCTTCGAATTCCCTGGATCCACCGGGGCTGGACCCCGGCATTACATATTCTGATTCTTTTCCTAAACTTCAGGTTGCTTCCTTTTCTTCTTCATTTGGAGTTCAAATCACAAGCCTCAAGACCCTTGATTACTCTAGACCTCCATGTCCGCAAGCAACAACAGGATTTTAGGATACTTACCAGAGTCAGGAGCTTATGATTCCATTTCTTTAAAGACCTCCTTTCTTATATCATCTTCTAAACATGTGTATTTCCCAAAGCTTATTCCTTGCCTTTTCTCTACTCTCCTACACACTAATAGGTGATCTTATCAATCTCTCCTTCAAAATTCACCAGTACAGAAACTGCCGAGTTAATATCTCCACAGTACTATTTGGCAGTATTCTGTCTTCACTGAAACACTTCAGCCTGTTATTTCTCTGAAACTCTTCAGGAAACAGAGTAGAAGAAGCCCTGTGAGACATCTCTCAGGGTTCTTAACACGCCAAGTCTGTCTTCTCTGTCTATTTCCATTATTCCATCCCCCATATAAAGCAAACCTCTGTGAGCAGAAACCCAATCTAGCCTTCAACACCAGAATAAACCCACCTTCCACCAGAAGCTTTGGTGTGTTCACTATCAACCCAGAATGTTGTCGGGCCCTTTGTAAGGTACTTGGAATTGAATGCAAATTAAAATATAGAAGGTCCCCGTTCTTACAGAACACATGGTTTGGTTCACGCTCTCAAACCCAGTTGGAAGAAGCCCCCTCTCTCTTTTGTTCTTGAACTTTGTGTAGACGTCTCTCTTCTGAGATGCGTCATCTTGGTATTCCTTGTGAGACATTTTGCCTACAAGGCATCCCCATGGCTTTAGTAAATGAAAGAAACATCTACTTTTAGACAGTCTGTAAAATAGAAAGCAATTTAACCTGTCTGATAATGTAACTGCACCAAGGAAATTAAGAAATAAAAATAAAAAGAAAGGTCACCTATGTAGACTAGGATGCTCATGACAGGATGGTAAGGAGTAGGGAAGGAAAAGGATGGCCTGCCCTGCGGCGAGGAGCAACTTGTGTGTGGATTTGGAAGCAGAGAGAGGAGAGCCGGATCTAGGAATTTCTGTTACTCACAGCACACACTCAAAATAATAATAAGATTTGAATCAGATTTGTTAGGTTTTGACATTGGGAAGAGTTCTCAATGGCAGAGAAGAGTCCCAGGGTGAAAAAGACAGTCATAGTTAGTTACCAAACAGCAAGGAACCCTGAGAAAAATGTGTCAAGAGTAAGTCTTCAGGCCCACGCCTGACATTTGATAACGGATTTTAGTTCTTATAAAAGAGATTTTTGAGAACCAAATAGGACACCAAGCCTTACAGCCAGGACCTTGACTATGTGACCAAGACAAGGACTTGGGTATTGTGAACTGAGGCAAGAATTCACTTACCAAACTATAGTTCAAGAGTATAGTGGTTTTAGAACAAGACATATGTCTGGCTATGGGGACACTAGGTGTTTTATGAGTTCTCAAATTTGCAAACATAAGTTTAAGTTTATGAAAGCTGGGCTGCAGCTTCCCTGGTAGCTCAGAAGGTAAAGAATCCACATGCAACGAAAGACTGGGGTTCCATCCCTGGGCTGGGAAGATCCCCTGGAGGGGGGCATGGCAACCCACTCCAGTATTCTTGCCTGGAGAATCCCATGGACAGAGGAACCTGGTGGGCTACAGTCTATGGGATCACAAAGAGTCAGACACCATTAAGTGACTAAGCACAGCACAGATACTAAAGTCCTTCCTCTTAGATGACAGGGTTAGTCTTTCAACCCAGGATTGAGACTGCTGGTTGAGGTCAAGTTCTTTATTTTAAGGATAAAGTGAAAGGGATGCATCTGTTACAAACAAAAGAGTACAGATTAGTGACCTATATGCAACCAGTGCGTCCCTCAGAGCTCAGGTGGTAAAGAATCCACCCCAATTTGATTCCTGGGTTGGGAAGATCTAGAGCCCCTGAAGAAGGACTAGGCTACCCACTCCAGTATTCTTCGGCTTTCCCTGTGGCTCAGCTGGTAAAGAATCTGCCTGCAGTGTGGGAGACGTGGATTCGATCCCTGGGTTTGGAAGATCCCCTGGAGAAGGGAACTGCTACCCATTCCAGTACTCTGGCCTGGAAAATTCCATGGACTATATAGTCCATGGGGTTGCAAAAGTCGGACATGACTGAGCAACTTTCGCTTTCACTTCACTTCACATGTAATCAAAGTGGGCTTCCAAAATTCAGCTGGTAAACAATCCGCCTGCATGCGGGAGACCTGGATTCAATCCCTGGATTGGGAAGATCCCTTGGAGGAGTACATGGCAACCCACTCCAGTGTTCTTGCTTAGAGAATCTCCATTGACAGAGGATCATGGTGGGCTATAGTCCATGGAGTCACAAAGAGTCAGGCACAACTGAGTGACTAAGCACAGCACAATCAAAATATGCAAATATTGTAGCTAGCAATTTTTAGAAAGTGAAGCATTATGTGCATTCAAAGTAAAAGTTATTGTTATATAATGTTATAAAACATGAAACTATTTATATTTATTAAGGTTAAATAATTTAACAAAAACAATTGTTTTATACAATGTAAATTTTCAGTTTGTCATATCTCATGTAAGGTAAGATAAAATATAATTTTTGATGAAATGGAACAAAATAGTCTTATATCAACATGTTTTAATATTTTTCAATTGATATATGTTATGCCACAAAATGAATAATTTAGTTCTCTAATTTCAACTTTCTATTAATATCTACAACTACAGCAGAATCATTTTGAAATATTATTTATAATTTTTGCACTCATTACATGTTAGTCTCTGCTAAGTTTTATCTACACTCTTTCCCTTCAGTTCAGTTCAGTCGCTCAGTCATGTCTGACTCTTTGCAATCCCATGAATTTCAGCACGCCAGACCTCCCTGTCCATCACCATCTTCTAGAGTTCACTCTAACTCATGGCCATCGAGTCGATGATGCCACCCAGCCATTTCATCTGCTGTCATCCCCTTTTCCTCCTGCCTGCAATCCCTCCCAGCATCAGAGTCTTTTCCAATGAGTCAATTCTTCACATGAGGTGGGCAAAGTACTGGAGTTTCAGCTTCAGCATCATTGCCCCCAAAGAACACCCAAGGCTGATCTCCTTCAGAATGGATTGGTTGGATCTCCTTGCAGTCCAAAGGACTCTCAAGAGTCTTCTCCAACACCACAGTTCAAAAGCATCAATTCTTTGGCACTCAGCTTTATTCACAGTCCAACTCTCACATCCCTACATGACCACTAGAAAAATCATAGCCTTGACTGGACGGATCATTGCTGGCAAAGTAATGTCTCTGCTTTTGAATATGCTATCTAGGTTGGTCATAATATTTCTTCCAAGGAGTAAGCGTCTTTTAATATCATGGCTGCAGTCACCATCTGCAGTGACTTTGGAGCCCCAAAAAATAAAGTCTGACACTGTTCCCACTGTTTCCCCATCTATTTCCCATGAAGTGATGGGACTGGATGCCATGATCTTCGTTCTCTGAATGTTGAGCTTTAAGTCAACTTTTTCACTCTCCTCTTTCACTTTCAGCAAGAGGCTTTTTAGTTCCTCTTCACTTTCTGCCATAAGGGTGGTGTCATCTGCATATCTCAGGTTATTAATATTTCTCCTGGAAATCTTGATTCCAGCTTGTGTTTCTTCCAGTCCAGCGTTTCATGATGTCCTCTGCATATAAGTTAAATAAGCAGGGTGACAATACACAGCCTTGACGTATTCTTTTTCCTATTTGAAACCAGTCTGTTGTTCCATGTCCAGTTCTAAATGTTGCTGCCTAAGAGGCAGGTCGGGTGGTCTGGTATTCCCATCTCTCTCAGAATTTTCCACAGTTTATTGTGATCCACACAGTCAAAGGCTTTGGCATAGTCAATAAAGTAGAAATAGTTCTTTTTCTGGAACTCTTGCTTTTTGATGATCCAGCGGATATTGGCAATTTGATCTCTGGTTCCTCTGCCTTTTCTAAACCTAGCTTGAACATCTGGAAGTTCACAGTTCACGTATTGCTGAAGCCTGGCTTGGAGAATTTTGAGCATTACTTTACTAGCATGTGAGATGAGTGCAATTGTGTGGTAGTTGAAGCATTCTTTGGCATTGCCTTTCTTTGGAATTGGAATGAAAACTGACCTTTTCCAGTCCTGTGGCCACTGCTGAGTTTTCCAAATTTACTGGCCTATAGAGAGCCGCACTTTTACAGCATCATCTTCCAGGATTTGCAACAGCTCAATTGGAATTCCATCACCTCCACTAGCTTTGTTTGTGGTGATGTTTTTTAAGGCCTACTTGACTTCAAAGATGTCTGCCTCTAGGTGAGTGATCATACCATCGTGATTTTCTTGGTCATGAACATCTTCTTTGTACAGTCCTTCTGTGTATTCTTGCCACCTCTTTTTAATATCTTCTGTTCTGTTAAGCCCATACCATTTTTGTCCTTTATTGAGCCCATCTTTGCATGAAATATTCTCTTGGTAGCTCTAATTTTCTTGAAGAGATCTCTATTCTTTCCCATTCTGTTGTTTTCCTCTATATCTTTGCATTGATCGCTGAGGAAGGCTTTCTTATCTCTTCTTGCTGTTCTTTGGAACTCTGCATTCAGATGCTTATATCTTTCCTTTTCTCCTTTGCTTTTAGCTTCTCTTCTTTTCACAGCTATTTGTAAGGCCTCCCCAGACAGCCATTTTGCTTTTTGCATTTCTTTTCCATGGGGATGGTCTTGATCGCTGTCTCCTGTACAATGCCACTAATCTTAGTTCATAGATCATCAGGCAGTCTGTCTGTCAGATCTAGTCCCTTAAATCTATTTCTCACTTCCACTGTATAATCATAAGGGATTTGATTTAGGTCATACCTGGATGGTCTACTGTTTTTCCCTACTTTCTCCAATTTAAGTCTAAATTTGGTAATAAGGAGTTCATGATCTGAGCCACAGTCAGCTCCTGGTCTTGTTTTTGTTGACTGTATAGAGCTTCTCCATCTTTGGCTGCAGAGAATATAATCAATCTGATTTCACTGTTGACCATCTGGTGATGTCCACATGTAGTGTCTTCTCTTGTGTTGTTGGAAGAGGGTGTTTGCTATGATCAGTGCGTTCTCTTGACAAAATTCTATTAGCCTTTGCCCTGCTCTTTCCATTAGTCTCTTTTATATTTATATATGGCTAATATTATTTTTCCTTTAAAAATGAGAATTTTGAAGCTTAAAGAGATAAAGTCTGTTCAGAGCCTTGTCATTAGTGAATAGGGTTAGCTATTCACTAAGTATCTGATGGGTTCCAAAGTCCTCTGATTTAAAGAACATACTACTGAAAATAGGTCATTGTGAATACACACAACATCTTAGAATGGCGATGCCATCAAATCCATCAGAAGGAATGAGGTATTTTGAACATATACCAATAAGAGCAGTTTTCATAGTAACACAGGCTGACTCATCAATGAAATGGTGAGGTAGAATTTAAATTCATCTTCTAAGTTGAACAGGTTCCTGGATTTGCCCAGAATTTGAGCTCTTCTACTCTCCTTGCACCAGTAGATGGTGAGGAAGGCATGTGTTTGTGGGAGCTAAGTCTATTTTATTAAACTCCACCATGGACCCCAGTAACACTATTTATTCTTCTGTAACTTCCCTTCAGTGAAATGGCTTAATGAGGATTTACTAACTTATTGTTATAAAATAACTTGATTTTGTTACCTACTATACCCTTTTGAGCAATACCTTGAGATAAAAAGGATAAAACATTAAGTTAAAAGTGGCAAACTGTGAAGACCTTGCAAAAGTATAGCAATTTTCTAATTTGGTGAAGTTCTATAATTAATTTAGTAGGAAACACTACAATATATAAAAAAATTTTGCATAGCTATGTGCAAAATTTTGGAGTTCATACTATATCTTTAAGTAGCAGAAAGAAATAGAAATTTTAAAAGTGAACTTGCTTTATTTTAATTAATTTGTGAACACCAAAAAAGAACAAGGATAATTTTTCTGATAAATGTTAGGCTCTATTCATCAAATAAAAAAATATTCATTCTACCACAATGCTGGGAGCTATATGAAGAAAAGCATTTCATAAATATAAATTATGCTTATTTTAAATAATTATGCAACTTTATAAAATGTAAGTCCTATTCTTATGTCTACTTCTGGTTCCAGGAGAATAGGCAATATGTTATCTAACACACATTTCTAATTTCTTTAGTGATTTTAAACTTCCAAAGCAAAATATTACTTAGACCAGAAGACATACAAGGAAGTGTATATTTTTAAAATTAGAAATGCAGATAATTGTTCTTTTCCTCAGTACTCTAAATAAAAAGAAGTTAAACAGGAAAAACAAAAATCTCTCTTTGCTGTTGGACATTTAATTAGATTGAACAGCAGGCCTTCTTAGCACTGATAAGACTCACAGTCATTTCCAACTCTGAGTAGAAGAATGCTGGAGGTCTGTTAATTGCAGAAACTACTATTGTTTCTCTCTTTTTATCCTCATTTAACTTTATTCTCATATTGTCCAAAACAAGCAAAAGTTTAGCTACATGTATCAGAATATAACTAAGTTTTCACAGTTAGCAACAATGTAGTTTGTTCTGCGTCAGTTACCACAGAAGCCCAAGAAAAGTAAAAGTATTAAATTATGAATATGCATTAATAGGAAAAAGTAATTATGATGAAGTATGCATAGCATAATTTTGACTCTGAAAGGGCAGGTTTGGAGGCCAAGATCTGCATTTAGGAATAGTGTGGCCTCTGATAAGCTTCTTAATTTCTTTAAACCTGTTTCCTTATGTGAAAACTAATCACATCTTTAGGGATATTCTAAGGATTAAAAGATATAACATATGTAAATTACTTCCTACAATATTTGGCTTAGAGTAGGCACTCAAAATGGCTAGATTGCTTTTCTAATGATGAGTTGAGGTAGTTGGGGGTTATACACTGATTGGAAACAGTGTGTCTCATTCTGCTTTTTTAACTTGGTTCATAGATGAGTTACTGATGGGAAAAATCTAGGCAGCTGTAAAAATACTGCCTGTTAGCGACATCTACAGAGACAGAGGAGTTTATCTACTATTTGTCTGCTTATCCTTGTGCTTTTCTTTCTCTCTTGTAGATAGATTAACTCTCAGAATAATTATCTGAAGATAAACCTTCCTCTTGGGTGTCAGATCTCAAGCCCTCTTGTCTAATGAAAAACACCCTCTACATCTGTCTTCTCTCTCTTACAGCATCAGTTTTTCTCCAAATGACACTGGGTCATTTCTTTGGTTTTCACCTTACAATTAAAAAGTCTTCTCTTGACCACCTTGGTGGAAGAATCAGTATGCTCACAGCGTGGGCAATATTAAGAGATGATTATATGATGATAAATATGTTGGTTTTTGTCACTAATTATGGCCAACTCTTTGAGACCCCATGACATGTAGCCTGCCAGGATCCTCTGCCCGTGAGATTTCCCAGACAAGAATACTGGAGCGGACTGTCACTTCCTTCTCCAGGGGATTATTCTGACCCAGTATCAAAATTATGACTCCTGCTTTGGTGGCTGGATTCTTTATCATTAAGTCACCTGGGAATCCCTGATATTGTATATACAATGTTATATAATGTGCATGAATGTGTGGTTAAAATTGCAAATATATTACTTCTCCTTTCACAAATCTTATATTTACATAGAAGTTAATTTCTAAAACTCCAGGTATAGAATTTTACTGACACACGAGAACCCAGGTACATTTGTTCGTTTTGAGGATTAATTAATAAGTGGAATTATTTGAGCTAGCTTCAGATAGAATTCATGTCTTTCACCCCAGTACATGACATTACAAAAAAAAAAAGCGAAAACATAGTAGATTCATGCATCTAAATTAATGCAATTAATTATCTAAGGGAAAGGGGAAAGTAGATGAAGGCATGTTTCAGTAAGGCTTAGAAAATGATTTGTGCCTAGAATGACAGGACTGAAGTAAGTCAAGTTCTGTTTTCCATGTTTACAATCATTGTGTTCTCGTTCCAGTCTTATATTAAGAACAGCCACAAAAATAAACATCTTATTTACTTAAGAAAGCAGTTATTTAGATAGAGCAATTGGCTTATATATTAGATTAAAATATATGGTTAAGCAAGAGGAAACTTTCTCATTTCTTTACAACTCTATGGGTCATCTTTTGTTCTCTCTTTTAGCTAAGCAAAGCGTTTCAAACTTTACAAAGAAAGAACATTGAATCTTGTTAGGCCATCGTTGAGAATTAGACTTGTCAGTGATGTGATTGGTGGAGTATGAGTCTTCTGAAATTGCTTTACAAGATCTTCATGCTGAAAGCATCTCTTGGGAGCATCCCGATGATATCAAACTGCACACTTAAGCTCCTTCAGCTCTCAAAGATTTCATTTACTCTTAGGCTTGTTAATTGATGCATTTTTGCAAGATTGTCAGACCATCTCAACAATTTCCAAAAGAAAAATCTCCTTTTACTTATAAGAGTCTTAAGAATGAATTCAATATCTTATCCACAAGATGACTATTTCATTCTTATCCATATTTATTATCTGGCCTTTGCACATTTTGTCACTCTGAAACATTTTGCTAGCATGATCTCATTTCTCATTTAGTGCCTCTCTTATCTTTTTTGCTACTGGCAGGACATTCTCTGAATTGTGTACCTTTTCAGAGTAACACATGCTCCACGAGGCAAAGTGCCAAGTATCACTCCCAGGTTATCTTGCCTTTCTCAAAATACTGATTTTCTTCTCTGAGGTTGATCCAAGAGTCTCATGATGTTGGTAGCTGTCTACTGATGTCCCCAGTGAGGGGAGGACACCCAGGGTGTCAGTCTTGGCAAACTGTCATAGCTTTAAAAACTGGCACATGCTCTGTCAGGAAAGAGATTAAAGTGTAACCTCACTGTTTCATACTTCACTGCTAACACTAGGGCCGTCTATCAAAAGTACTCTTTCCTTGGAGGTGACTACTGCTGTTTCTGCTGTAATATCACCTGTGTCATTAAAAAAATCGTGTGATATAGATAATTGCAAAAAATAATAGATTTTATAGAGAAAAAAAATCTGTGCAACTTTATAACTAGATTAACAGCTTTAAACAGTAACAAAACAAACCAGAGACAGCAGGACAGTTAAAAACACATTAAATTACTGATGACCTCTCCTTTAAAGCAATAATGATAGACTGGTGGGAAGTACGAAAGGGAAGCATTGTAATAACTGAGTTATTTAGATATGGATAATATATACTAATGTAGTGGAGAACTCCAACAAATGCTTCTAGAGTAGAGTATGTGGAATAAAAAAATAAAGAATAGTTGATGAATGACATCTTATGTAGCAAATATAGTTCCACTCTTTGGGACACTAAACAGTAATGTCTAATATGGGTTCAACTGCACTTTAAGGGGACAAAATATGAATGCATTAGGGAAAAACACAAGGAAGCAACACAGTTTCATTCTTTAAGGAGGAAACTGACAGTTTTCTCTGATGAACCAGAGAAAAGTAAGTAGCCCTACCTTCTTATCCATGATCATCCCTGAAAAGAGTTGTATATTCAGGCATTATCACTACTATGGTATGGAGACCATAATATGTATAAATATCAATTCCCAAAGGCTTCCCTGGTGACTCAGGGGTAAGGAAGCATCTTGACAATGCAGGAGACATGGGTTTGACCCCTGGGTCAGGAAGATCCTCTGGAGAAGGAAGGGAGACTCACAATCTGGGCAACCCACCCAGATTCTCGTCTGGGAAATCCCACAGTCAGAGGAGCAAGGGAGGCTGTTGCCCATGGGGTCTCAAAAGAGTTGGACGTGACTTAGTGACTTAACAGCAACAGTCAATTTTCAAAAAGAGAAAAAGAAACAAAATGTGAGGGTTTTTGTATCCCTACTGTTCATATATTTAAGTATTTTATGTTATTGTATATTTAGGTCATTATTTTCAATTTAAAGGTAGCTGAATATGGTCAGCAAAAGTGAAATGATCAGAATTATAATAATTTCATAACAAAATTAAATATGTATGAGATTTGAAATTATGGATCATTATACTGCTGATGATTTCATTTAGTTTTTCTTTTTGTTTTTGAAATATTTACAACATTCTCTTATAATGAACAACAAAGATTTTGAAAATCAGATTTGAATAATTGATAATTCTAATTAGATTTTGTGGGCCAGTAACATGATAATATGCTGATCTGAGTTGTTTATAAAGGTGATAACCACTTTACATAGTGCATATTATTGGTAGTTATACTTAACAAATAAGAAAACTGAGGCTAAGAAATTTTAACCGATTATACAGAGTGAAGTAAGCCAGCAAGAAAAACACCAATACAGTATACTGACACATATATATGGAATTTAGAAGACAGTAATGATGACCCTATATGTGAGACAACAAAGAGACACAGAGGTATAGAGTGGACTTTTAGACTCTGAGGGAGAGGGAGAGGGTGGGATGGTTTGGGAGAATGGCAATGAAACATGTATATTTTCTTGTAAGAAACGAAGCGCCAATGTGTGTTCAATGTAGGATGCGGGATGCATGGGACTGATGCACAGGATGATTCAAGTAGAGGATGTGGGGTGGGAGGTGGGAGGGGGCTTCGGCATTGGGAGATTGTGTTCACCTATGGCTGATTCGTGTCAATGTATGGCAAAACAAACATAGTATTGTAATTAAAAAAAAATTAATAAAAAAATAAATATTACATAAATTCCTATAACTACTTTAGTTAAGTGCTAGCTTTGTGATTAAAATGCAGGTCCTTTTATTAACACTTTGTGCTTTTAGCAACATATTAAAACATGGCACTAAATACTGATTCTCAGTGTAAATGAAATGATCTAGGAAAGGTCCATAGGAAGAAGTTGATTACAGAAAACGGTTTCAGAAGCAGCAGAACATGCAATACCCTAGGCAAAGAATAAACAGAGAGAAAAAGTTGTATGGAAAGGGAAAAGAAATATGTCCTCTTTCTTGTGATACAAATAGCAAGACCTTTGGGTTCTTATGACGTTGGGATTCAGAACCAGTCTGGTGCAGGCACAGTTAGAGTGCCTGAAGTATGAACAAGGAGGATACAAAAATATCACCAAATTTAACAATTTAAAAATAATATCTTAAGAACTATGACCTACCTAAACTTAACAAAATCAAGTTAGAAGCTTATCTCATATTTCACAGTCACCAGTTAAGGCTTACACATATTCCGAAAAGAAAGTCAAATGCAGACACATTGGGGCTCAGAATGTTTATCAGACACATTTGTGTGCATGCAGTGTGGGATAAGTTGCTTCAGTCATGTCCAACTCTGCACGACCCCATAGACCATAACTCCTCAGGCTCCTCTGTGCACGGGACTCTCCAGGCAAGAATACTGGAGTGGGTTGCCTTTCCCTTCTCCAGGGAACTCTCCTGACCCAGGGATCAAACCCAAGTCTCTTAGGTCTCCTACATCACCAGGTGTGTTCTTTACCACTAGCGCCACCTGGGAAGCCCCATCAGATACGAATATCAATTGCTAATTAACACTTTTATATTATTAACAATATTTTTAGCAAAGAAGCCCTTTATTACTACCATCTTCTTAGAAGAGTTAGGAAAATGGAAAATATTTCAATATGGTGGTATTTCATGAATATATTTAGCTAGAAAATTTCACATAAAGAGGTCTTTGCTAAATGTATTTACTATAGTCAACATTTTTTCCTTCTCCACTTCAACTATTAGTCTAATCTCACTAAAGGAGCTTCTTCATGAAAAGTCATCAGGTAAACTGCAAGAGACAATAATGTATTTAGAATGATGACACAGTGAACTGCACAGAATGTACACACCACCTTTTATAAATTATACTAGTCATTTAATGATATGGATTCCACAAAAAATTAACTTGTGTTTCAAATTCACTTAAATGGATCTCAATTTCAGGAATATTAAAAAAGAAACAGAAAGAAGAAAAGATAAAAGGAGAGAATCTTCAAAAGAAATATATTAATTGCTAAAATGTTGTTATTTAAAACAAGTCTACTCTAGTATTTTATTAACATGAAAATTTATATAAATCTATAAAATGTAATCAGCATATATTTAAATCATCATTAATTCCATCATAAAAGATTAACATTCTTTTGAGCAGCCTTTTAAACACGTTATATAGACAGAAGATAGGTAACTGGGTAGAAGCTAGCCAGCTAGCTATTAAGGTAAACTACTGATAATAAGTCTCTTGTCTGTTACCTCAAATTCTTCCTGTGTAGTCTCTTCTGTGTCATAGAAGGTTGGAAGCTTTAAAATTGCTTTCCTCAGTTCAATTCTGTTGCTCAGTCATGTCTGACTCTTTGCAACCCCATGAACTGCAACACGCCAGGCTTCTCTGTCCAGCACCAACTCCCGGAGTTTACCCAAACTCATGTCCATTGAGTCAGTGATGCCATCCAACCATCTCATCCTGTGTCGTCCCCTTCTCCTCCTGTTTTCAATCTTTCCCAGCATCAGGGTCTTTTCCAATGACTCAGCTCTTCTTTGGTCGGTTGGCCAAAGGATTGGAGTTTCAGCTTTAATATCAGTACTGAAAACATCCATACTGAAAAAAAGTCAGGGAGAGGTGGGCGCTTTTCTCAGATTCCCTTGCTATTTAGGTTCTAGTTAGTATAAGCTAAAAGAAGTCGGGCACAGAAAAAGAGAGGAAGGGAAAAGTCATTCTTCTTCTTGCTCTGGCAGTGGCAGAGGCCACAGCAGAGGCCAGTGACTGTAAGAGATCGTGGCTCCAGCAGAGTCTGCTTCCTCAGTAGGGGCAGCGGGATAAAAGACCTGAAGCAGCAGCAGCTGTGCCTCTAGCAATTTGGGCTAGAGTTGGGTTGGGAAGATCCCCTGGAATAGGAGATGGCAACCCACTCCAGGATTCCTGCCTGGACAGTTCCATGGACAGAGGAGCCTACTCCATGGGGTCGGAAGAAGTCAGACATGACTGAGCAGCTAACACTGCTACTGCCACAATGGGACTCTTGGGGCAGTCCAAGGAGAGTGTCAACTTTCTGCATTCTAACAACTTTTTACTTTTGTTGCTCTTCTAGTCTTTTCAAGAATTTTTAATTTTTTTTAAAATCTCTCTGAAATAAGAAAAGAGGGAAGAAAAAGAAAACATATTAATATTTCATCATCGGAAGCCTTCTTCACTTTCTTCTGTTCTTCTTTATAGACTTCTGGGACTTTATGACATTATCTAGAATTTGGTTGATGAGAAACAGGAAATGCCAAAGCTAAGTTAAATTGATTTATGTTATAAGACACTGAATGCAAAGCATAAAAGAAAGAAAAAATTAACGGGCCACTCAGACAGGCATTGGATGATCAAAAGAAAGACAGGTGAGAATGTCAAAAGGAAAAAGGGCTAGACAGGAATTTGGGAGAGAACGCATATAAGAAATATTGGGTTCAACTCTATCATACTTAATGCTTTTGGGCTTGAATTCTACTTTGATATCAGATTCATATATCTACTTTCTTTTTGCCTCAAGTTGACTTTTTTTTAATCCCTTTTAAAAATATGTATTGCTTGTCGCTGTAATGCTTTTTTCTCTTCACTGGGGTGTAGCATATACTTAGTTGGCTTTCGATTTTGAGTCCAATTGAAATCTTGTTTTCTTTTGGTAGGTAAGTTTGTTGATTTTTGCTAGTTGATAACACAAGACTTATTTGTTCTCACTGCTTTGTTAGAGTCTATTATAATTATTATGCATATCATTTTATATTTGCTGAATTTGTTTAGGCTTCTTTGCTTTAAAAAAGATGTTTTGCTATTTTTAAAAGTTGGCATTTTTGTTCAGGTGGTTACCTTTGTGCCTTGTTAGTTTTTTAATCTACCTTCACACTTTCATAATTTTGTTTTACTAACTGCTTTGGCAGTTTTTAAGCAAATCCTTTAACACTCATCTGTTGCTTAATCAAAGGTTTAATTTTTCTTTTCTCCTTTTTTCTTCTTGTATTTTTGGTTCATATCTTGATTATTAGTCTATATCTCTTTGGTTTTCTATAGTATCCAAATATGCATCTTTAATGTAATGCAACTTCAACCATAGTTTAAATTTATATAATAATAAGATACTTCAAGCAATGTAAGAACTTTTTAGTGCTAAAACATTTTTTATTTTCCCTCTACCAATTTGCTATATCCAACAATATATTTCTGCTATTTTTTCTTAGATAGGTATATTGTACTTTAAGGTTTGTTTTATATAATCAGTTTTTTTTTCTTTTTGATATTCTGTTTGCTTTTAAAGCTACAAGATTTTTTTTTGTTTTAATTACAGCATATCTGACATCTTCTTGCATCACAGGAAATCTTCCTGGCTCTAGAGGACCACCCCCAGTTTTCTGCTGTCAAGAGTTCTACCTTGTGTCTAGGACTCCATCCTTTCTAGAGCAGCTGTAGGGCACTGAATGAAGGGTGGGGGAGCCTTGGAAAGATTTCCTCCGTGTGCCTCCAGTTTACTTGGTGAAAATCAAGTGTGTCATATTAAAAACTTCTCTAAGTTCTGTTTCTTAGTCTCCAGCTCAAATATGGCGGCAAGTATACAATAGTTTGTTTGTAAATATGCTCAAAAATTGACTAAGACAACTGCTAGAAAAGAGACTGGTTATATATCAACTGGTAAGATTTAAGTAAACAGACTGGTTGAAGTGAAAAAAAAAAATTGTCCATGGTCACTAAAACCAATGCATTCTTTGATAATGAATTTCAAGTCCTATTCTCTATAGCAAGGTATCAATTGAGTATATGAGAAAATAATCTTAAAAAGTTGATATATATGTAACTGTTTCAATTTGCTATACATCTGAAAGTAACATATCATATCATAAATCAATTATGCTCCAATAGCTTTTTTTTAAGAAAAATAAAATGAATGCATTTTAATAAAAACGAGGTATTCATTTATGGTAGGTCAAGAAAAACGTATTTTCAGAAAAAATAAAGAAGATGCAACAGTGAAGAATGAGGCAATGCAACAGTCAAAGGATGACTTTAAGTGATAGTTCCTATAAAGACATGCCCATTTATCACACTGAAATACTAGAATTCATAAGGATCCCTCACCATGTACACAAACAGTATACTTAGCTCCTAAAGCTATGGCATCAACTAATATAATAAATGCTATGGGAAATAAAGGCAATTGTTTTTCACTGTTGCTCATGGATGATTTTATCTGATCAAAATCTTGGGAATCAGACCTGTTCCAAGCTGTCAACCTCTTGACAAAAAGATGTTTTATAAACATGCAATATTTCCTAGTTTAAAAGTAATTAATAGAATGGTCTGAAACACAAAGTTCAAATGCAGTATTCTTGGACATTCATCCTTAAGTCTATTTAACTGCAGTTATTATCTCATAACAAGGAGAGTCATAAAGAGAAAACCTCTGTTATGGTGGAGATGAATACATAGTTTATAAGATTTTGAATTTGGAATTTCTTTGATGGGCATTTCAGCATGTTATAGAAGAAAGGTCATCATCTACAGAGGGTGTGTTTAATGCAAAATGAGAAGTGGTAATAAATCTGAGAGACATCAAAATCTTATTCTTCTTTCCCCAAGTTCTAATTCACCATTATTTTTGAAATGGCATTTCTCTGTCCAGTCTTATTCCATTGACCATTCTGCTACTGTCACTGCCACCCTGATCAAAGCCGCCATCATCACTCACCTGGATTACTGCAGAATGGCGCCTGCTCCCAGCATCTCTTGCTCCACTTCAGCTAACTACTCTGCTCCAACCACACTGGCATCTGTGTGACACGTCAGGCATGCTCTGCCTCAGTGCTTCTGCCTTTTCTGTCTTCTTTATTTGGCACTTTTTTCTTCCAGATACTTGTACACTTTATTCATTCTTTTTGTTTTGATCTTTAATCAAATACCCGTTTCCCAAAAAACTAGAATTGGCCACTAACCTAAATGGAAAGCTCCATTTTACTTTGTCCTTCCCTTTGCTTTGTTTTAGAGTCAGCAAATTATGTTAGACTAACTTTGCCAATAGTTTCTTTAACAATGCTTTACTGGGGTAATTAAAGTAATTGCACAAGCCAATAGCATACAGGATAATGTCTCTTAATAAGACGATAAAGAAATAACATGTTCCAAATAAGTGATGGATTAATTACACTGTTGCTCCAAGCAAGGGGAGATGACAGAAATAAAATCCAAATTCAGTTGAGAATTTTCAGTTGTAGCATTTTCTAGGAGGTTGGCCCTCTGGAGAGGTGGCTTAACCAACCAGGGAGCTGATGCCAGCTGCCTGCTGACTGGAGGTGAAATGTCTACCTGTGGCTGGAGCACGTTGCTAGGGGAACCAGGGCAACAGAGTTGGCAGGCAAGGTGACCATCTTTCCCGGGGCCACAGCACTGAAGGTTAAGAGCTGCTTTTACCAGGCGGGAGATAATGTTCCAAGGTCTTTGAAGAGCCAGGTCATGAAAACGTAGCTGTGCCCAGTCGGAACTTTCAGAGAATCCCTAGGAACTCTGGATGTGTATAGTCTAAATGTCCCCTCACCAGAGCTGCTTTCTTCATATTTTTTTTTAATTGATAAGCCCTCAGCAGGCACCTCTCTGTAGCTGCTCTCTGAGTGCTTATCAACCACAACAGCTGAGATGACATCTTGACACAACTTGCTTCATTCTTAAAAATAACTTTACTTCTAACACTTTTTTACCTTGGTCATAAACAAGTGGATTAAAATAGTTTCACTAGAGTCATAAACAAGTGGCTTTGAAAAGCATATCAAACTAATATACAACATCACTTATCATCATCTAACGTGATAAAGTCAGTCAATCTTCTCTATCTTGTTGATTTCCAGTCTCCTCACAACACCAGTTCATGTAAGCTTATGGAGGGGTGGAGGGGTCTCCTCTGTTCTCCATGGTGTCCACTATGCCAAGTGAATGATCTTGCATTGAATACACTGAGAAATAAGCATCTGAACAATAGGGATCCAAAACTAGAGATGGAATATCAAAATATAGAATAAAAAAAGGCCAGCATATAAAAATGATCATATTCATATTCAAGCATAATAAAAATCTTTATATTGCAAAAGATCAGTGAAAATATCCTGCACTTGGTGGGTACAGATCTAAAAAGTTCTAAGATTTGGCAAACAATTAGAACCCTTTATCTGCAGAAGCTTCCCTTGGTGGCTCAGAAGGTAAGGAATCTGCCTACAATGCAGGAGACATGGGTTGGATCCCTGGGTTGGGAAGATCTCCTGGAGGAGGTCATGGCAACTCACTCCAGTGGTTTCTTGTCTGGAGAATCCCCATGGACAGAGGAGCCTGGTGGGCTACAGTTCATGGGGTTGCAAAGAGTCAGACAGGATAAAGTGACTTAAGCACACACATTTGCAGAAGCACCTGAAATCTCAAGTTCTTTGTTATGTGTACTTTCTGGCAAGAAGGCTGCAATATATACAAAGGAATTCTTTCAATCTGATATGGTCACCAAATTAAGAAAACCCCAGAAAAATAAAATAGGAGAGTGTTGAATTGAATTATTCACTGGTTTTGTAAAATCCTCAGCATTACAGAAGGCTGCAAGGCATTTACAAGAGAAAAATAAAAATAAGAATTCACAGCTACTTAAAAGTTCAACAAAGCAGCCAACATTTGAAACAGCAGCAGTGTTTTGCATGCTGGTGAAAGTGAGCTCATTAGCAAAGTGATGGCTTAGAGCTGACTCTAGGGGAGGAAACGGTTGAACTTCACACAATCAGTCCTGCAGAGCTGATTGTGAAATATCCTTGGTCTCACTTTGTTGAAAGCTGCTCAGCTTGCTTTCTGGCCTAAGGTAACATAGGAGTCAGTACAAAGGCAGAAGGACAGGGACCAACATTTTGAAATAAGCAAAATGAAAGGCTACCATAAAAGCTGGCATCATATAAAGTAAGAACCCAAATTCCTGTGTGAGTCCTTTGAACACAAAATGTACCAAAGCCATTACTGATGCACAGTAGAAGTCTGAACACATGATCCTAAGTACATATATTGTGTATATAAACACAAACATACTCACACAGTACATACCAGTACAACCATTCAATGCTGCTGATTCTAGGAGAAATTTCCTTTAAAAAAAAAGTCATTAAAATTTTTTGTAACTGAGTAAGAATATGAAAGACATCTAATTTTAATCACTTTAAGTTGATTAGAAATTGGACAAGATATGATCTAAGCTACTCTCAGTTTCAAAGACAACTCTTTAATGAATAAACAAAACAAAAATATGACTGCAGTTAATTAATGTTTTACATATCCATAGTTCAAAGGAAAATTACTAACAGTAACAGAAATCACATGTGCATTGTTAAATAAAATGAACATAAAATATCATATTTATATATGATTTTGTGATATATAAGAGGTTTCTATTTTTATAATTATTTACTACAAATCTCCCAAGGTTATAAACTTTGGGACTTCAGGAAAAAGTTGTAATATGTAATATTTATTGAAAATAATAACATTAAATTTAGTTAGTAAATTTAGTACTGAGAAGTGAGGAACAATGGCAACGGTTATACTGGAAGATTTTGCAACAAATACCAGATAGTCAGAACATTAAACTATGTTAACTATAAATACTAGATGTCTCAAATTAATTCATTTAGAACTTTTCTATGTATGGGAAAATGCAAGAGTCGGAGATTATTGAAAGATTTGGTTATTTGAAGCTCAAAAGCCAATAAATCAAAAAACAATCAGTAGAAAGGAGAGATGATTTAATTGGAAAGCTGACAATCTGAGGAGATGGTGGACTCGTGTCCAGAGATCAGCTTAAAAGTTCTGCATTACTGAATTTTTAAAGGGAAAAATGTGGGTGAAAAATCTCAGTGAATCACTGAGGCAGGATGTCAGCTTTTGCATCTTTCTGTAATAGGGAAGAACAAAATCTGACTCTGTGTTTCTTTATTTTAACCTTTGCTGTCTGTTGCTTTTACTCCTATAACCACTAAAAGGATTCTGTCTATAGTTATAAGCATACGTGATGGCCTGGATCGGGAAACCCTGCCCTTCTGCCTGCATGGTAAAGGGCCTTTCTTCTGCTCTCCTGTGAATGGCTGCAGGAAAGAAACCAACACGTGCCCTCCAGAGGCTAACCAAGTTTACAAGACTTATGGCCTTTTTACTTTGCTTTCTCACCTCCTCCCCAGCTGAGTTAAATTCACCCGTTCCAGTCCATGTTACTTCACTGATGCCTAAAATGTTGATGTTCACTCTTGCCATCTCCTATTTGACCACTTCCAATTTGCCCTGATTCATGGACCTAACGTTCCAGGTTCCTATGCAATATTGCTCTTTACAGCATCAGACCTTGCTTCCTTCACCAGTCACATCCACAACTGGGTGTTGTTTTTGCTTTGGCTCTGTCTCTTCATTCTTTCTGGAATTATTTCTCCACTGACCTTCAGTTCACCTTTCAGTGTCCTATCTCTTTCCCTTTTCATACTGTTCATGGGGTTCTCAAGGCAAGAATACTGAAGTGGTTTGCCATTCCCTTCTCCAGGGGACCACGTTTTGTCAGAACTCGCCACTATGACCCGTCCATTAGACTTGCCCTACCTGCATGACTCACAGTTTCAGTGAGTTAAACAAGCTGTGGTCCACGTGATCAGATTGGTTAGTTTTCTGTGATAGTGGTTTTCAATCTGTCTGCCCTCTGATGGAGAAGAATAAGAGGCTTGAGGGAGAAACTGGGACTTGTTCTAATGGGCAGGGCCATGTTCAGTAAATATTTAATCCAATTTTCTCTTGATGGGTGGGGTTGTGTTCCTTTCCTGTTGTTTAATCTGAGGTCAAACTATGGTGGAGATAATGAAGATAAAGGTGACCTCCTTCAAAAGGTCCCATGCACTCTACTGCACTCACTGCACCTAACCCTGAAGCAGGCCACTGCTGACCCACGCCTCCACCAGAGACTCGTGGACACTCATAGACAAGTCTGGGTCAGTCTCTTGTGGAGTCACTGCTCCTTTCTCCTGGGTCCTGATGCACACAAGATTCCGTTTGGGCCCTCCAAGAGTCTGTTTCCCCAGTCCTGTGTAAGTTCTGGCAACTCTATGTGGGGTTAATGGAGATCTCTTCCAAGAGGGATTATGCCACACCCAGGTCTGCTATCCCCAGAGCCTCTACCCGTGTGGCAGGCCACTCCTGACTCATCCCTGTGCATGAGACACTCAAACACTCAAAGGCAAGCCTGGGTCAGTCTCTAAGGGGCTTCCGGGGGCAAGGTTTTGTTTGGGCCCGCTGAGAATCACTGGTGCATGTGGTATTTGACTCTAAATCCGATTTCACCCCTCTTACCATCTTGCTGGGGCTCCTCCTTTTCTCTTGGACATGAGGTATCCTTTTCATGGGGCCCAGCATTCTCCTGTTGATGGTTGTTCAGGAGCAAGTTATAATTTTGGAGTTCTCACAGGAGAAGATGAGCACATGTTCTTCTACTCCACCATCTTGGGGAGATGAAAATTATATTTACTACTATGGGCAAGAATCTTTTAGAAGACATGGAATAGCCATCTTAGTCAACAAAAGAGCCTGAAATGCAGTACTTGGATGCAATCTCAAAAAGGTAGAATGATCTCTGTTCATTTCCAAGGCAAACCATTCATATCATGGTAATCCAAGTCTATGCCCCGAGCAGTAATGCTGAAGAAGCTGAAGTTCAAAGGTTCTATGAAGACCTACAAGACATTCTAGATCTAACACCCCCAAATATGTCCTTTACATTATAGGGGACTGGAATACAAAAGTAGGAAGTAAAAAGACACCTAGGGTAGATGGCAAATTTGGCCTTGGTGTACAGAATGAAGCAGGGCAAAGACTAATAGAGTTCTGCCAAGAGAACACACTGGTCATAGCAAACACCTTCTTCCAACAACACAAGAAAATACTCTACAAATGGACATCACTATACGGTCAATAACAAAATCAGATTGATTATGTTCTTTGCAGCCAGAGATAGAGAAGCTCTTTACAGTCAGCAAAAGCAAGACCAAGAGCTGACTCTGGCTCATATCATGAACTCCTTATTGCCAAATTCAGGCTGATATTGAAGAAAGTAGGGAAAACCACTAGACCATTCAGGTATGACCTACATCAAATCCCTTGTGATTATACAGTGGAAGTGACAAACAGATTCAAGGGATTAGATCTGATAGACATAGTGCATGAAGAACTATGGATGGAGATTCATGATGATGTATAGGAGGCAGGGAACAAGACCATCCCCAAGAAAAAGAAATACAAAAAGGAAAAATGGTTGTCTGAGGAGGCCTTACAAATAGCACAGAAAAGAAGAGAAGCTAAAGGCAAAGGAGAAAAGGAAAGACATAACTCTTTTAATGCAGAGTTTAAAAGAATAGCAAGGAGAGATAAGAAATTCATCCTCAGTGATCAATGCAAAGAAATAGAGGGAAACAAAAGAATGGGAAAGACTAGAGATCCCTTCAAGAAAATTAGAGGTACAAAGGGAATATTTCATGCAAAGCTGGGCACAATAAATGACAAGAATGATATCCTAAGTGAAACAGAAGATATTAAGAAGAGGTGGCAAGAATACGTAGAATTATACAAAAAGATCTTCATGACCCAGATAACCACAATGGTGTGATCACTCACCTAAAGCTAGACATCCTGGAATGTGAAGTTAAGTGGGCCTTAGGAAGCATCACCACAAACAAAGCTAGTAGAGTTGATGTATTCCAGTTGAGCTATTCCAAATTCTAAAAGATGATGCTGTGAAAGTGCTACACTCAATCTGCCAGCAAATTTGGACAACTCAGCAATGACTACAGGACTGGAAAAGATCAGTTTTCATCCCAATCCCAAAGAAAGGCAATGCCAAAGAATGTTCAAGTTCAATTCAGTTCAGTCACTCAGTTGTGTCTGACTCTTTGTGAACCCATGAATTGCAGCACACCAGGCCGCCCTGTTCATCACCATCTCCCAGAGTTCACTCAGACTCACATCCATCGAGTCTGGGATGCCATCCAGCCATCTCATCCTCAGTCGTCCCCTTCTCCTCCTGCCCCCAATCCCTCCCAGCATCAGAGTCTTTTCCAATGAGTCAACTCTTCACATCAGGTGGCCAAAGTACTGGAGTTTCAGCTTTAACATCATTCCTTCCAAAGAAATCCCAGGGTTGATCTTCAGAATGGACTGGTTGGATCTCCTTGCAGTCCAAGGGACTCTCAAGAGTCTTCTCCAACACCACAATTCAAAAGCATCAATTCTTCAGCACTCTTCCTTCTTCACATCCAACTCTCACATCCATACATGACCACTGGAAAAACCATAGCCTTGACTAGACAGACCTTAGTTGGAAAAGTAATGTCTCTGCTTTTGAATATGCTATCTAGGTTGCTCATAACCTTTTTCCAAGGACTAAGCATCTTCTAATTTCATGGCTGCAGTCACCATCTGCAGTGATTTTGGAGCCCCAAAAAATAAAGTCTGACACTGTTTCCACCGTTTCCCCATCTATTTGAAATGAAGTGATGTGACTGGATGCCATGATCTTTGTTTTCTGAATGTCGAGCTTTAAGCCAACTTTTTCACTCTCCACTTTCACGTTCATCGAGAGGCTTTTTAGTTCCTCTTCATTTTCTGCCATAAGGATGGTGTCATCTACATATTTGAGGTTATTGATATTTCTCCTGGCAATCTTGATTCCAGTTCATGTTTCTTCCAGTCCAGCGTTTTCCATGATGTACTCTGCATAGAAGTTAAATAAGCAGGGTGACAATATACAGCCTTGACGTACTCCTTTTCCTATTTGGAACCAGTCTGTTGTTCCATGTCCTGTTCTAACTGTTGCTCCATGACCTGCATACAGATTTCTCAAGAGGCAGATTAGGTGGTCTGGTATTCCCATCTCTTTCAGAATTTTCCACAGTTTATTGTGATCCACACATTCAAAGGCTTTGGCATAGTCAATAAAGCAGAAATAGATGTTTCTCTGGAACTCTCTTGCTTTTTCCATGATCCAGCAGATCATGGCAATTTGATCTCTGGTTCCTCTGCCTTTTCTAAAACCAGCTTGAACATCAGGAGTTCATGGTTCACGGATTGCTGAAGCCTAGCTTGGAGAATTTTGAGCATTACTTTACTAGTGTGTGACTGAGTGCAATTGTCTGGTAGTTTGAGCATTCTTTCGCATTGCCTTTCTTTGGGATTGGAATGAAAACTGACCTTTTCCAGTCCTGTGGCCACTGCTGAGTTTTCCAAATTTGCTGGCATATTGAGTGCAGCACTTTCACAGCATCATCTTTCAGGATTTGAAAGAGCTCCACTGGAATTCCATCACCTCCACTAGCTTTGTTCATAGTGATGCTTTCTAAGGCCCACTTGACTTCACATTCCAAGATGTCTGGCTCTAGATTAGTGATCACATCATCATGATTATCTGGGTCATAAGATCTTTTGTGTAGTTCTTCCGTATATTCTGGCCACCTCTTCTTAATATCTTCTGCTTCTGTTAGGCCCATACCATTTATCGAGCCCATCTTTGCATCAAACTACCACACAATTGTTCTCATCTCATACACTAGCAAAGGAGTGCTTAAAATTCTCCAAGTCAGGCTTCAACAGTATGTGAATTTTGAAAGACTAGATGTTCAAGTTGGATATAGAAATGTCAGAGGAAGCAGAGATCAAATTCCCAACATCCATTGCTGCTGCTGCTGCTAAGTCACTTCAGTCATGTTCAACTCTGTGTGACCCCATAGACAGCAGCCCACCAGGCTCCGCCCTCCCTGGGATTCTCCAGGCAAGAACACTGGAGTGGATTGCCATTCCCTTCTCCAATGCATGAAAGTGAAAAGTAAAAGTGAAGTTACTCAGTCGTGTGCAACTCTTTGCGACCCCATGCATTGCATCCTATCAAGCTCTTCCATCCATGAGATTTTCCAGGCAAGAGTACTGGAGTGGGTTGCCAAGCAAGAGAGTTCCAGAAAACCATCTACTTCTGCTTTATTGACTATGCCAAAGCCTTTGACTGTGTGTTTCACAAAAAAAAAAAACTGTGGAAAATTCTACAAGAGATGAGAATACCAGACCATCTTATCTGCCTGCTAAGAAATCTGTATGCAGGTCAAGAAGCAACAGATAGAAATGGACTTGGAAAAACAGACTGGTTCCAAATTGGGAAAAGAGTACTTTAAGCCTGTATATTGTCACCTTGCTCATTTAACTTATATGCAAAGTACATTATGTGAAATGCAGGGCCTGATGAAGCAGACACTATAATCAAGATTGCCAGGAGAAATATCAATAACCTCAGATACACAGATGACACCACTCTTATGGCAGAAAGCAAAAACTAAAGAGCCTCTTGATGAAAGTTAAGGAGGAGAATGAGAAACTTGAGTTAAAACTCAACATTCAGAAAACTAAGATCATGACATCCGGTCCTATCACTTCATGTCATATAGATGGGGAAACAATGGAAACAGACTTTACTTTCTTGGGCTCCGAAGTCACTGCAGATGGTGACTGCAGCCATGAAAGTAAAATACACTTGCTCGTTGGAAGAAAAGCCATGACCAACTTAGACAGCATACTAAAAAACAGAGACATTACTTTGCCAACTATAGTCAAAGCTATAGTTTTTCCATTATGTATGGATGTGAGACTTGGACTATAAAGAAAGCTGAGATCTGAAGAATCGATGCTTTAGAACTGTGGTATTGGAGAAGACTCTTGAGAGTCCCTTGGACTGCAAGGAAATCCAACCAGTCCATCCTAAATGAAATCAGTAAGGAATATTCTTTGGAAGGACTGATGCTGAAGCGGAAACTCCAATATTTTGGCCACCTGATGTGAAGAACTGAATCATTTGAAAAGACCCTGATGGTGGGAAAGATTGAGGGCAGGAGGAGAAGGGAACAACAAAGGATCAGATGGCTGGATGGCATCACTGACTCTATGGACATGAGTTTGAGTGAGCTCCAGGAGTTGGTAATGGACAGGGAGGCCTGGCGTGCTGCAGTCCATGAGATCGCAAAGCGTCGGACACAACTCAGTGACTGAAGTTACTGAACTGAACTCATCCCCATCTCTGTTCTATGAAAGAAACTGGCACTACACCCCATAGAAGGGTACTGACGCACACTAGTCCACCATCTCCTCATACTCCCAGCTTTCTGAATAGAGTCACTGTTCCTTGCCTCAGCATCTCTTCTCCATTATTGTCCTGCCATAATGGTGAGCAGACAGAGCTTATATTCAATAACAATAATCCACTGAGTGTGTAGTTGCTCACTCTCTTCAGATCTTGTCCTGGTGGAGTAATCTGCCTTTAAGATTGCTTGGTGGGAGGGGTGCTGAGAGGGTGGAGAGCTAGTCATTTTTTTAACTGCTTAACTTTTCATTCTTCATTTTATCTATGAAAAGAATGAACAGGTTAGACAGACATGTGTGCATTTAGGAGAGCATAAATCAAGATTTAGGTTAAGCAGGCAAGTTATCTCATTCCCACTTGTGTGCTCAGTCACTTAGTCGGGTCCAGCTCTTTGCAATCCCATGGACTGTAGTCTGCCATTCTTCTCTGTCCATGGGGTTTCCCAGGCAAGAATACTGGAGTGGCTTGCCATTTCGTCCTCCAAGGGATCTTCCTGTCTCAGGGATCAAACCTGTGTCTCCTGCATCTCCTGAATTGGCAGGTGTACTCTTTACCTCCCATAACTAGGTTATTCCAGGGTTAGAGGGGAACAGGAAAAGAGCTTTTACTTTGATATGCTCTTTAGCTTTGTAGAGTGATCTCTTTCTCTCCCATCTGGAACCCCCTCGGGGTGCGCTGTTGGGGGTGGCTGCAGTGGCTGAGGACTTGCAGGGTCAGCCCCTTTGTTTTCATCCTGAGTTCTCCCAGGAACTCCAGATGGTGGTGATGGGATGGTCCATAATGGCCTAATGGCTGTCATGTATTTACTGACAGGGAAGCAGAATTTTCTGTTCACAGAAGTCATAACCAGCCAGAATTCCAGTAGCACATGGAACTACAGGACGGTTGGAATATCTACACGATGCTGAGCAAAGTAGCATACTTGAGAAAGAGCTGTGTGTGTGCAAATTGTTTTCTAATCAGCTTGTGAAAGAAATAGGGTCAGTTTCACAACAGGGTCCAAAGAAATGAAACCGAGTTGGCAGCAATCTAGGCAGTAATAGGAGCCTGAGGCTGGAAAGATGGGCCTGTGTTCTGGAGCCCTGAGGCAGGAGGAGAGGTAAATGTCATTGTATGCAGGAGAGTAGGGTCAAACCCTGAGCAGCAGGAACAAGAGCTGAACTGGGAAGTCCACCCAAGCAGAAATGAAGCAGACCTTCAGCAAGTTAGGCAGATGGCAGGAATCAGAGTTTGAAAGGCAAAAGATATCTGGATCAGTGTGTAATACAGTAGAAATCTCCCTTCCCAGACCTAGGCAACCATTAATTCAGGCAGAACAAGAACCCTTCTTTTAGAGCTCCCTTTATCTCCCCATCGCTCAGAAAGCCTCTCCAAAGTTCTGCATGTAGGGACACAGGGAATTAAATGCATTGGTTCTGATGAACTATTCCTTTCTGTTTGAACCACTTTCTCACACCAAAATCACAGAGGAACAGTGCTGGGTACTAGTAAATGCTTAAAGCATATATATTAAATTGCATTCATAGCCCATGAGGGCTGGTCCTTGCTGATCATGATTAGTTCCACCAGTGCTTTCGATATTAAAATGTAGCACCTTCTCATTATATCCTCTAAGAACATCAATATTGTGACACAGCAGCTACCTTAGAGAATAGTTTTAAAACTCAATTTGACCATGACAAATTGTGGAAGCAAGCACAAATAAATCAGATAAAGTCTGAAAACACAGACACATGCTTCAGTTTTCTTATTGAAATCCATTGACTTAAAAAGAGTTTATTATTATCATATTATTTCTTTGATTTATTAATTAATGCAGTGTGGAGATTAAATACCAGGCTTTCCCAATGGTTTCTAGTAAACTAATGTCAGGATAGAATTTTATTTTTTTCTTTCAAAATGGCTCATCTAGAATTGCTTGCTAATTTAAAGGAAAAATGTTTCTTTCAAGCATAATTTTCAGTTTAGCCAAGATGAGAAACACTTCACGTGTTTCTTCAGATTGCTCTGAATGCATGCTTTTTAAGTATGTTCTTTCATTTTTTTTAATTCAGAGAAATTACATGAATTATAAATTCAAACCGTGGAAATGAAATTTTTTCCTATTCTTTATGGACGTTAGTTAAAAATTAAAAATGCACTGCCTGATAAGTGAACCATTGGCAATTCTTCCATAAAGGACAAAACAGTCACATGAGAAGTGTTACTATTGGAATATTAGGAAGGTGAACATCGTTGATCAAAATTTGGAGCTGATCTTGAATTGCAGTGGTCCCAGTCATTCTAGTCAAGAATGCTTTCAACGTATCATTATCCAAAGATATTTGAAGTGGTTCATATTTATTGCATTGTCTTGCCAAATAAAATTCAGACTTAGTAAGAGGAGACTTTATATGTATATACATGTATTGAAGTATAGTTCACTTACAATTCACTGCAGTTTCAGGTGATTCCACAACATCGTGATCCAAGGACAGATTTATTCAAAAGTTTAATGGAATGGGGAGAAGAAGAGACCTTTGCAGTGGTGGGGGCAAGGGGACAATTGCACTGTGGGGAGTGTTCTGACAATGAGGCCTGCAGATATCTCGAGGGGCAGGCAAAAAGATTCTCTTTCACATAAAGTGGAGTAAACAGAGGCTGAGAGAGCCAGGTATAAGGAAGTGACAGTGGTCTGTTTAAGGGGACATTTTTTGCTGCTCAGGTTATGAGTGGGAAGAAATTCAGGAATCTGGTAGAAGGAGATAATTTTAACCAAGTTTATTTAACAAGTATTTTGTTCCAATTGACGACTGAGGAGGAATAACAGGAAAACATTTATGAGTCAAAGAATGGGAATATGGGAGAAGGGTTGTCTGTGTATATGCTCTGGTTAGAGGTAAATAAGCAAGTAAGTAAATGTCAGACTTTGGTTCTGTCTAAGTCATATGGAAAAGGTGGTTCTTTCAGTAAGACCATAATAGAGAAGAACAAACCTGACTCCGTATTAGACCTATTCCTTTAGCTCTAACCTTTGTGCTTTATTGCCTGTACTTAGTCATGCTGGCTCTGCACCCTTTGCAAAAGAGCATTGCCTATAGCCTGAAATACACAGGATACTCCACGCTCAAAGCTCTGACCTTTAAAGATACAGCATTTTCCCATTCCCATAGAGAGAGAAGTTACAGAACGGAGAATAACACTTGTCTTAGAGGTTTTATAAGAACATCCTGACCAGACCTACATGGACAACTGCAAGAACAAAAGACACCAGTACCAAGAGGTTTGCAACAACCAGCCACAACCCCTCCCCATTTAGTATAAAATAAAGTTTGAATTCTAACAAGTAAGATGGTTCTTTCAGACATTCAGCCACTATCTTCTTGGTCTGCCAGCTTTCTGAATAAAGTTGTTATCCCTGGTCCCACCAACTCATCTCTTGGCTAATTGGCCTATTGTATGGTGAGCAGTATGAGCTAGACCTCAGCAGTTAGATGTTTTTCAGATCAGAAAAGAATGAGGAAATTGCTTAACCTTTGACATTTTCCAGGAGCACAGGGCTAAGTTAAAATTCAGTACCATCAATGTATCAAGGTTCCATTTTGGTAATATCACTATTCTTGCTCTCTTGCTACTATTATTTTAAATATGAAATGTATTCTTAAAACAAATAAACCTTTATTATATTTTAGCTCTATGAATAACCTCAAACTTTTGTATTATTTTGAAATAGGAAAAAGACTATGTATTTGTTTTTCATGATATCTGCATGCAAACAAGTGAAGATACTATTTATTGAAAGATTTATGTGTCTTCTAAATTGTCAATATGCTGAGGTGAAAATATTTTGTTCTCTGGCTTTTCTCAAATTTAACATGCATGAGATGGAGAGGTACTCATGATTTACTGCTCAGTATTCCCCCTATCTTTATCAGAAAATCTGCAAGAGACACAATTTAAAGTGAATGCATAACCTGGTCACTTTTCTTTCCCCTAATGAGGCTCATATTGCTTTCTACAAACATACAGCTTGGTAGAGTATAATAAAAAAGTTGCAATGTTGAATACACTTCCAGGCAAAACTATTAAAATTTAACTTAAATGGCTTTTATTTAGTAGACTGATTGACAGCTTCTTTCAAGTAGCAACTTATCATGTATAAATACTTGTAATTTATTTCTAGACATTTATCTAGTTCACTGAGAAAGTTTACCAGTAACCGTGGATATCTGTTGGCACATGTAAGGAAACTAAAGGCTGAATTTGGAGAATTGGTTTGACTGTAGCAAAATGTTCCTGGGTAGCTTGCTTTCTCTTCTGGAAGAGTTCACTAACAGATGGCAACTTGTCATTGTTAATGGAGTGTTATCCTGAAAAACTTCAAGGATCCATGCAGAGTGTGACACTCATCCCCCTCCTCTTTTCAAGCCACCTCACAGAAATAGCCAATAATGACCTCTTTCTTTTCACAGATGATTCCACCTTATGTCGGCTGATTCCTTCCAAGCCACATCGTGGCTGCTCTTATCCAAATATGACAAAAGACTTTTTGCTGTTTGACAGCTAATCTGTGTACTAAGCAGGAAAGGCATCCTGATGCATTAGGAAGGGTGTTATGACACACAGGTAGGAGTCTTGAGTTCTAGTCCCATCTCTCTGAGTCATTGGTCAAATCACTTCTGCACTCTGGATCTCACTGTTCTCACTAAAACAGGAGCAGATTGCTTTACACAAACCAGAGGGTCATGGCAGGTGCATTTGTGATATTCTAAATTCCTTTAATATAAACAAAGAAAGCATTGGTTGCTAGCTAAGTATGTCTGACCATTTAACATTCAGTTTACTTTAGTCTCCTAAGATTGCATTTTCATAGAAAAATTGTCAATTTGGTTTCTAAAGTATTCAATTGCCATGAAACAACAGAAACATTTTGATTTCCTATATTTATTTAGCAGTATTACATGGATTTAAGAGTTCATTCACAGCATATTGTTTCTGTAAATCCATTAGCAATTTACCACTTCAGATCTGACAATTTAAAATGATAAGATCTTGCCCTAGATCATACAGTGTGAAGAGCTTTGTGCAGACTGTAACCGAGATGACTATAGACTGGCATTTGTGCAGCTGTAACATGGTACTAAAAGCTTTGTTCACTTAAGCCATTACTGTCTATTTTACTTTATTAGTGATAATTAATATTCACACTTCACCTGCTAGTTGCATCTATTTTGCACTTTAAATGCTTTTTTGATATAATTTTACTTAACTATGGACAAAAATATTCAGAAGAAGATAAAGGAAGAAAATACATCCGAGGTAACAGAGTCATCAATGATAAATTAGGGAAAATCATCAGTTAAGAGGCAAATAGAGGAAAATATCCTGGTGGAGGATTCCTCCATTCCCCCAATATTCTAAACCCCACTTTACTGATTAAATCAACCATTTCTCCAGAAAATAATTAAGCTGAACACCAAATGCCTAATATAAAAGTGAAAGTGTTAGTCTCTCAAAAGTGCCCAGCTCTTTGCAACACCGTGAACTGTAGCCCACCAGGCTTCTATGTCCACGGAATTCTCCAGGCAAGTATACTGGAGTGGGTTGTCATTTCCTTCTCCAGGGGGTCTTTCTGACCCAGGGATCGAACTCAAGTATCCTGCACTGAAGACACATTCTTTACCATCTGAGCCACAGGGAAGCCCCACTGAATAGTTAGAAATCAATGATTTTAAGGAGACATTTTCCCTGAAGCTTGCTCTAATGTTTTATAACCACTCCTGCCCCTTCCTTTTTTCTTCATTCCTTCTTTCCTTGCTCCCTTCCTCCCTCCCTCCCTCCTTTTCTTCTTCCCTTCTTTCCTTCCTTTTCTTTTCTTAACATTAGCTTCTATTCCTTTTACTTCATTCTGCCCATTACTGTTCACATTGTTATCTCATGCTGTTCCCATACATAGTTAAATCAGTTGTTTCTTTAAGAATTATTATTCAGTGAATCTAACAAATACACAGTATTCAACTTCCTTTGGAATCAGGTGCTAGGACTTTCACAGGTTTTGCTTTTGTGATTAAAAAATACCAGTAGTGTTTTCCTGCAAATGTATATTAGTAGCACTGAGAAAATTAACATTCTTATTGCATAGGATTTGTTACTTCCTGAATGAATAGGAGAATAGCTAATGCTAATGCAGTTTAAAACTGAAATGAAATGTAAATAGAATTGGGATTTTATTTCCTGAAAGTATTTTTCTTGAATAAATAGAATCTTTAAAGACAATGGCTCTAGTTTTAGGCAAGATGCTCTACTCAAATATTAGCAGTCACTTTACAATACCTTTATGTCTTAATATACAGTGATAATTATATTTTTGATTCATATCATATTTTATGTCTTCCAAGACAAAAAAAAAAAAAGGAATTAAGGTTATGAAATCAAGTTTACTCTAAAGTGGAGATGGTGTTTGACAGCTAACCTATGGACTCTAGAATGATTCCGTGTGTATAAAGCAAGTAATGTGCTCATGCATGCAACCTGTTTTAAGGCAGAGATTTCACAAAAAATAAAATGTATTTATTTTATACTGTAGCAGACTTCATTTTACTGATTGACTGAATATTAATCCTTAATAAATCATAGTCACAGGATGGTAAGACAAGTACCCTAAAAGTTAATTTTAACCATTCTATACAGGCGACATTTATATCATTAAAATGGATATTAAAAAGAAAACAGATAAAATAATTTAAGTAGTGTATATCAGTATGAATTTCTGTTATACTGGGATAGTACATAACAAAACAAAAACAAAATTCCAATATAAAAATTAATGGCAACTTTTATTTTAAAATATAAACTTCATTAAAATGCATAGCTTTTCAAAAAGATCTCAAATGTGTTCCATACTGTTATGCAAAATTTTGAAAAGTAACTTATCTTCCCTGCTACATTGTGTTATATAATACATATAATATAGCTATATATAATAAATATAGCTACATTGTATATATACAATATATATAATACAGCTACTTTATGTTATACAATATATTTAACCTATTTAGGTGAAAAGACAATTTTCTTAAAGATAGTTGAGTTGTACAGATGAATTTATTATAAAGAGATCATTAAAATGAACATCTTAAAAAGAATTCTGTTCTTGCAAAACTCCTTAGTCACCGATAGTGTATATTGCAATTGAATGTGTTTAACTGCTGAGGCTAGTAGCAGCCTGATCAGTGTCAGGAAGTACTGGCTGGTACTCAGGCAGTGGTGAATCGCTGAGCTCCAAGGGCACACCAGTCTCTAAGGTTCTGTCCAAACTCTTGCTATCAGTCCCTCCCCCAGTTATATCATGGCAGAGACAATGAAACCTTAAATCACATAATTTGATGTCTCCAGAATTCCATGATTGAAACTCTTTCTTCCAAAGTGTGATATCTAACAAGTTGTATGCCTGTAAATATTAACCACTTCTGAGGAAGGGTGTTGCAGTGTAATTGATAATCAGTTTAGTTCAGTTCAGTGGTTCAGTCATGTCCGACTCTTTGTGAACCCATGAATTGCAGCACGCCAGGCCTCCCTGTCCATCAGCATCTCCCAGAGTTCATTCAGATTCACATCCATCGAGTCCGTGATGCCATCCAGCCAGCTCATCCTCGGTCATCCTCTTCTCCTCCTGCCCCCAATCCCTCCCAGCATCAGAGTCTTTTCCAATGAGGCAACTTTTCACATGAGGTGGCCAAAGTACTGGAGTTTCAGCTTTAACATCATTCCTTCCAAAGAAATCCCAGGGTTGATCTCCTTCAGAATGGACTGGTTGGATCTCCTTGGAGTCCAAGGGGCTCTCAAGAGTCTTATCCAACACCACAGTTCAAAAGCATCAATTCTTCGGCGCTCTGCCTTCTTCACAGTCCAACTCTCACATCCATACATGACCACAGGAAAAACCATAGCCTTGACTAGACAGACCTTAGTCGGCAAAGTAATGTCTCTGCTTTTGAATATGCTGTCTAGGTTGGTCATAACTTTTCTTCCAAGGAGTAAGCGTCTTTTAATTTCATGGCTGCAGTCACATTCTGCAGTGATTTTGGAGCCCCCCAAAATAAAGTCTGACACTGTTTCCACTGTTTCCCCATCTATTTCCCATGAACTGATGGGGCCGGATGTCATGATCTTCGTTTTCTGAATGGTGAGCTTTAAGCCAACTTTTTCACACTCCTCTTTCACTTTCATCAAGAGGCTTTTAGGTCCTCTTTGTTATACTCCAAGCCCAAGTCTCCAAATAGACTGAGAGAACAAGTCCACCACGGCAATGCAAGGGCAAGAGGGGAGTTTATTGCTAGCTCGAAGTTAGGGCACTCTGCCACATCCAATGCAGTGGAGTGAGGCAAGAGGGCACCGAGCCCAGAATTACAGGGGTATTTATAGGTTTAAGACAAAGACAGATATTTGGCATGAGCTGATTGGTTATACAATGCACGTGCACAGATTTAGGGTTTTGTGTCTCGTGCAGATTGGCTCATATCGTGAATAGCAGTAGTTATTTTCCTGATTGGGTCTCCATCACGTCATCCCGGAAGATCCCACAGAATGACACAGGGGATTTTCTTTGGCCTAGTACATCTCATATAGGCCTGTCATGGCGTTAATGAGGCTGTGTGGTTCTAACACTCTTCACTTTCTGCCATAAGGGTTTCATCTGCATATCTGAGGTTATTGATATTTCTCTCGGCAATCTTGATTCCAGCTTGTGTTTCTTCCAGTCCAGCATTTCTCATGATGTACTCTGCATATAAGCTAAATAAGCAGGGTGACAATAGACAGCCTTGACATAATCTTTTTCCTATTTGGAACCAGTCTGCTGTTCCATGTCCAGTTCTAACTGTTGCTTCCTGACCTGTATATAGATTTCTCAAGAGGCAGGTTAGGTGGTCTGGTATTCCTATCTCTTTCAGAATTTTCCAGTTTATTGTGATCCACACAGTCAAAGTAATATGTGGTTCTAATTTCCATGGTGTAAATATTCTTATCAAAGGTGAGTTCAAGGTGTATAGTGAGTTCAAGATGTATGACATTGGGAAGACATATTCAGCAACAATCACATAATATTTTCACTGTACAGATACAAGGGCCATAAATAATCTCAAAGGGCATAAATCTATGCTCAAAAGCATATATACTAATAAAATACAGTAAAATTATTAGAAAGGGATGAATTTTGTGTACTTATCACCTTTTATTTTAATAAAGTTTTTAAATTCCGCTTATGTAGTTTAATTCATAATAATGACAATGCTCAACCACTGACCAAGTGTTGGTGACCAAGTGCTAGTGTCCAACTCTTGGTGACCCCGTGGATTGTAGCCTGCCAGGCTCCTTTATTAATGGAATTGTTTAGGCAAGAATACTGGAGTGATTCGGTAAAGCAACTGACCTTCAATTAAAAAAAAAAGCATCCCATAGTGGGTTGCCATTCCCTTCTCCAGGGGATCTTCCCAACCCAGGAGCTGAACCCCAGTCTCCTGCATTGCAGGCAGATTTTTACAGTCTGTGCCATTAGGGAAGCTCATGTTTAACCACTAGGGAGCAAAATTCCTGAAAATGTATCTGGCATGGGAATGCTATAGGCACTGGCGCTTCCCTGATGACGCAGTTGGTAAAGAATCCACCTGCAATGCAAGAGACCCCAGTTTGATTCCTGGATCAGGAAGATCCCTTCTCCTGGGTCAGGAGAAGGGAATGGCTACCCTCTCCAGTATTCTGGCCTGGAGAATTCCACAGACTCTATAGACTTCCAAGGACTGAGTGACTTTCACTTTCATTTTCAGGCACTGGCGATCTGGAAATCCATTATGCTTCTTTCTCAGCAAGTTCTTTTCTGCAGCTGCTAAAGTTGAATGCTGCCTGATTTTCTGTTTTTCTTTTCAAGAACAACTGTAAGAAAATCTAATAAGAGTATATTATTAACTCCTTTCTTTGTTAAGTTACCCAGAGCTCAAAAATTCAAAAACATTTTTTACAGAACTAAAACTTAAACTCTCTCGGTCATTTCCAACTCTTTGCAACCCCATGTGCAGTAAGGAAGCCCTATATTTGTAAAGGGCTTCCCCTGTAGCTCAGTTGGTAAAGAATCTGCCTGCAGTGCAGGAGACCCAGGTTTGATCCCTGGGTTGGGAAGATCCTCTGGAGAAGGAAATAGCAACCCACTCCAGTATTCTTGCCTGAAAAATCTCATGGACAGAGAAGTCTGGTGGGCTGCAGTCCATGGGGTCCCAAAGAGTCGGGCATGACTGAGCGACTAACACTTATATCTGTATAAGCTTTAGTTGTTAATAATTTTATACCATGTTCAGTTCAGTTCAGTCACTCAATCTTGTCCGAGTCTTTGTGAGCCCATGGACTGCAGCATGCCAGGCCTTCCTGTCCATCACCAACTCCCGGAGTTTACTGAAACCCATGTCCACTGAGTCGGTGATGCCTTCCAACCATCTCATCCTCTTTCCTCCCTTTCTCCTCCTGCCCTCAATCTTTCCCAGCATCAGGATCTTTTCAAATGAGTCAGTTCTTCATATCAGATGACCAAAATATTGGAGTTTCAGCTTCAACGTCTGTCCTTCCAATGAACACTCAGGACTGATCTCCTTTAAGATGGACTGGTTGGATCTCCTTAGTCTGTAAAGTGCTTTCCTGACACCACCTCCACATCAGGAACTACTATGCTGCTTTGCCTGCTTCATTAAGGAGCATATAATTGTTGAAGAAAGTAAGTGAATTGGTCAAAGGAAGTCAGGAAATAACTGAAGTAAGAAGGATTCATTTGAGACTGTGATTTTTCAATGTGAAGCTTGGTATTCTAGCATTGCTTTGCAATTTCACCCATTCTGTCAGAAGGATGCAGCAGATGAGACTTCATCATTGACATTAAACAAATGATAGCAATTTTCAGCCATGCTCTTCTTTGTCATCCTTTCTCTCAAGGCAGCAAAAGGCAACTGAGACCACATCACCTGAAGAATCCTGGCAGTCTGTGAGGAGTCTTCCAAAACAAGTGGGAAGAATGATTCCAAACAGGGTCCTTCAAAGTCTATTGAGATTGGTCTCCAAAATCACTGAAGATGGTGACTGCAGCCATGAAATTAAAAGATACTTGCTTCTTGGAAGGAAAGCTAGACAAACATAGATGATATATGAAAAAACAGAGACTTGCAGAAAAGGTCAGTATAGTCAAAACTATGGTTTTTCCAGTAGTCATGTATGGATAAGAGAGTTGGACCATAAAGAAGGTTGAGCACCGAAGAACTGATGCTTTTGAATTGTGGTGTTGGAGAAGACTCTTGAGAGTCCCTTGGGCTTCAAGGAGATCAAATTATTCAATCCTAAAGGAAATCAACACTGGATATTCATTGGAAGGGCTGAAGTTGATCTGAAACTCTTATCCTTTGACCACCTGATCGAGAGAGCTGACTCACGAATAAAGACTGATGGCAAAAGGAGACAGGGACAGCATGAGATGGTTAGATAGCACCACTGACTCAGTTCACATGATTTTGAACAAACTCTGGGAGACAGTGGAGGACAAGGAACCCTGTTGTGCTGTAGTCCGTGGAATTGCAAAGAGTTGGACAGGATTTAGCAATTGATCAACAACAACAATATTATTACTTTGTATATATGTTAAATCTATTTACAGAGCAAGAATAGAGAAGCAGATATAGAGAACAGATTTGTAGACACAGAGGAGGAACGTGAGGGGGAACAATCGAGAAAGTAGCATTGACTTGAATACACTAGCATTGTAAAATGGATGGCTGATGGGAAGCTATTATGTAACATAGAGAACCCAGTTCAGTCTCTGCAAGACCTAGAGGGTGGGATGGGGGATGGTGGAGATAGGAAGAAGGCTCAAAAGGGAGGGTATATGTGTACTTATGGCTGGTTCTCATTGCTGTATGGCAGAAATCAACACAATATTGTAAAGTAACCATCCTCCAATTATTATTATTTTTATTTTTATAAATAAAACTGACTTAAGCTGGAGGCAATCACCCCCGTCTGGATGTGTGTCGGTTTCCTCATCTGTATCACATGACTGAGAATATTCCAGCGTTATTTCTGTCATCTGTTAGTAGTATGGAAGAAGGAAGAAAGTACTGCAGTAATCAAAAATCATAAAATGTTACAACACATCAGATAATGTGTAACATTTATATAATTTATAATGTGTTGTCCTGTAACAATGAAACATTGACTTTTCCGGTATTCAGTCCTCAGATAATTTCTCTTTGTTTTCATTCACTCCCAAGGTGATCTCCTGTCTAAAGCTTTTCTATATGTTGCTAATTTCCAAAGTTGTATTTTTGATATCCCATCTCACTGGAGTGAGATCCTAATTTATTACCATGTTATATCCCCACATATACCTATCCCTTGTTATTGCCCACTTTCTCATATTTTCTTTCTATCTTGTATTTTAAACAACTTGGTGGTCTCCAGACTCAGAGCCTTTGCTCTCTGCTCTGATTTAAATGCTACTCAGGTAGCAACAAAACTGTTCTCTGATTTCCTTTGACTAGCTTCTTGAATATCGCTTTATCAGAGATAAAAATATCACTTTCTTCCTCCATCCCTCTCCATATCCATTAGTCCATTTTATTTTCTTTATAGCACAAATACCCAACTAACTAGCCCATTAAATAGTGATTATTTTCTTATTCCATTAGCATAAGAATCACAGAAGTAGAGATTTGGTCATTGTCCCAGCCCCATGACTTAATACATAGTAGACACTTAAGAATTAGTCATTAAATGAATTATTGAGTAGCACAACATCACTTGCTGGCAACAGTGGCTACTTAATTATTAAGAGTTGCTTCATTTACTGTTCTGGCAGGAATCTGAACATCTAGATACCTGTAGATTCTCTCTCTTGAATTCTAGTATTTATGTATCTGTCAGGTATATTTACTGATAGTGGTGGGTGAAATTGTTATCAGTTGTCTCACCAACTTAGGTCTACTCACTTATAAATATTGATTGAAACATGTGCTATGGAAGATATCTATATTCACAATCAAATGAATATGATAATATCACTAAAACTGTATCTCATAGTATCTTCCTATTATGTTTCAGAAGTACAGTGGAGGTTTTCATATGTTAATATTATTTCTACTCCTGTCAAGCAGTTTTTAGGGTTCACATATTTTTCTTCACCTACAGTGACAAAACTAAATATAAAAAATTGTAAGTAACTTGACCAAATTAATAAAGCCTTTTTAGTGTTGGAATTCAGGTTTGTCTCAACTCACATGCTATAGCCACCATCACATTGCTTGTTATCCCATTTTCAAGCACAAAATATTATGAGAATAAGATAATTTAGTCATGCATAAGAATTTTCTCACTTACAAAGCCTATTGTGTGGGTTTGTATTGATTCATAAACTCATACATTTTAGTACTCCCTCATATATTTCTGAACTCTGTTAGAGTTAAAGAATCTAAGTTCTTTCATCTGACTTTTTCCTTTTATAGATCTGGGGGGCTGCCTAAGGAATATTGTTTCACCCAAAATCATATAGGTTCCCTGTTACGCAAACCCTTCTAATCTCTGTGGTCACTGTTCACTATTTCGGGCCTTCTCCAACCCTGATCTATACCAAGTAAGATTAGAAACTATATAAACTGTTGTGATTCAGCTGAAAATGTGACTTAGTGTGGACGAACGCAAACAAGCCTTTCTTTAAGGGCAAGAGAATTGATGCATACACAATAGGAACTGCTTTTAGCCACTCAATAATACGTTCCTGAAGGAGTGTTTCTAAGATGGGTGGGAAAACCAGGCAGAAGAGAGTGAATTATATGTGCTGGTAATTGGAAGTCATTGTGCAACTAAAGTGATGGACTGATACCTAGGACCCCAGAGGCTGTTTGTGGCTAAAGTGGCTGCCACAGAGCTCTGAGTTGTAAGCTACAGTGATCACCAATTAGTTCATGGGTATGCATTACTTTAAAATACCAACAGCATAAACATGACAAGACAGTGAGTACTGCAAATTAAAAGTATATGTGTCTATTACAAACACACATAGATATAGAAACAACCTAAATATATATAATGCAAAAAGATAAAAATATGAGGCATGTTATGACAGTGTGTTAGTCATTCAGCTGTGTCTGATTCTTTGTGACCCCATACACTGTAGCCCTCCAGGCTTCTCTGTCCATGGAATTCTGCAGGCAAAAGAATAATGGAGTGGGTTGTCATCTGATTCTCCAGGGGATCTTCCCAACCCAGAGATGGAAGCTGGGTCTCCTGCATTGCAGACAGCTTCTTGATCATCTAAAGCTATCAGTGAAATCCAAGATATGACATATATATATACCTACAGACATGACTCTTTTTTAAACTTTAGAGTCAAAGCTTCAGTCAGTATTATCTGGAAAAAGTCTCATATATAAATTATGATTTTTCTGTGTATTTAGTTATAGATTGATTGTAACCACCTCTCATTTGATCAGAGAACACATTTCTGTACTGTAAGTACCTTGAAGCTTGTTATTTTCATATGTGCAATCAGTATTTCAACAAGATACTCTATTGAAACAAGACTTGAGTGACTGTAAAAAATCTATATTGTGGTCAATTTATGTCTTGGCTTTATTCACACATTATTCTTAAAGCAAATAGTTCAGAAACAGCCAAATTGTTTCCATTCCATAATTTACTATTTTAAATGTCTGAAAAATAAAGAGAATAAGGGTAGAAAACTTTCCAAATTATACAGCTGAAAGAGTCATAAACAAGTCATTCTGGACAAAAACAAAACAAAACAAAACAAAACAAAACTCCTTAGCCCCTGTAAACCTGAGTTGTTGAAAATGTTTGAATGTATATGGTTTATGTTATATATACAAATGCTCAAAACTATTTTGCTGATTTAATCTTTGCTTTATATTATGCAATTGGAATTTGGAATACTAGATACAGAATTTTGTGGATAATAAGAAACTTGAACCCTAAATGACTAATTTAACTCTATGTTAAAGGAAAACAATGATAGAAAACAAATTTGGCTTTTAAGGAAACAAACACAATTGTAGATCACAATGTCTTACTAGAATCATATTGTATAACAATATTATACCTCTTTTGTTGTTATTATTAGGATACACTTTGCTTTGAATATTAGGCAATCACTCTCAACCGTATTTGGAAAAAAAAAGAAAACAAGATCAGTGCAATAAAGCTTTAAATAGCAAGAGTTCAGTTCAGTTCAGTCGCTCAGTTGTGTCCATCTCTTTGTGACCCCATGAATCGCAGCACACCAGGCCTCCCTGTTCATCACCAACTCCCAGAGTTCCCTCAAACTCATGTCCATGAGTTGGTGATGCCATACAGCCATCTCATCCTCTGTCGTCCCCTTCTCCTCCTGCCCCCAATCTCTTCCAGCATCAGAGTCTTTTCCAGTGAATCAACTCTTCGCATGAGGTGGCCAAAATACTGGAGTTTCAATTTTAACATCATTCTTTCCAAAGAACACCCAGGACTGATCTCTTTTAGAATGGACTGGTTGCATCTCCTTGCAGTTCAAGGGTCTCTCAAGAGTCTTCTCCAACACCACAGTTCAAAAGCATCAATTCTTCAGCACTCAGCTTTCTTCACAGTCCAACTCTCACATTCATACATGACCACTGGAAAAACCATAGCCTTGACTAGAAGGACCTTTGTTGGCAAAGTAATGTCTCTGCCTTTGAATATGCTATCTAGGTTGGTCATAACTTTCCTTCCAAGGAAGAGTTACAATTTATTAAATAATAAGAGGTGTGAAAAAATCACCTTAGTCAACATTGGAATTGCTTGAAATTGTGTCCTAAAGACCAATACATATAATCTTATTTTCTAGGCACGTTGTTTGAAAAAGGTTGCTGTGAGCTAGTCAAGGAATCAAATGCCTCTATTAAGCATTAGTTCTATGGTGGGAAAAAGAATTCTGAATTTAAAAATTAATTTGAAAATGACAAGTCATAGTATTTTTATGCTGCCAGTTCATCAACAGAATACACATTCTGCCTAAAGGATGATTTTCCCCCAAAATTTTTATTACAGAGTAAAAATTTTAAATATATATTATCCATTAAATCATGCTACATATTTTCCCTGGATATATCATATATATTCCTCATTGTCTTTGTTTATCCTCCATTTACACATAAAATGCAGTTTTTTGACCTGACCTGAAATTCTACCACAATCATTGCCCATTAAAAATTTTATTTATATTCTTTAAAATGACCCCTTATTTCCCCTCTCATTAGTCATTTTCAGGCTTAAGATTATTAGTTGTCTTCAATAAGCAATAAAATTAAATGCCACATGCTTAAAATATATATATTTTTTACCTTCAAATCAGTGAGAGAATGGAACATATGGATAGATTCAGGAATGACTGTAAATGTCAAATCAACAACCATATGCTTATTTGATAAATAGCATCTTTAGAAAAGATGTCAATGATTACAGTTTATAAGGATGGACAGCTGAGACGGTAGGGTGAAATATACCTAAATTAGAAGATTAAGGGGTGAGGTTTCCTCAGAATTGGGAAAAAGTAAGACTGGACTTTGACATGTGGAGTTTGTCTTGTTATTGTGAAAATTGGAAAATATTTGGAAATGTGGTTTACAATCTCATGGAAGAGGCCAAATGTCAAGATATATAGATTGCATTCAATTCAATACATTCTTACAGAGTACTTATTCTGTGTAGTATAATTTTCTAAGGAATGAGGTCCAGATATAGAACTAAATGGAGCACTTTCTTAGGAATTCTTCTGTTTCAATAAGAAGAAATCAATATACATAATGGTGTATAGTTATACATATGGAAGTACCTATAATATACTACAGAAATCTATAAGACGAAATTCGGTTTACCTTGGTGGCTTGGGTGAAATCACATGAAGCCATGGTGTTGTAGAATATACTGTTGGCCACCCAGTATCAGTTGCTCTAACCCTAACCATTGTTTCTTCTATTTTGTAACACTTTGTGCAAAGACAGTGCAATGACAAGATGGGGCTCTTCCATATATTCTGTTTTCTGCAGCTCTATCTTTTCTGACTAATTCCTTCTATACTCTCTGGTTTGGCCCCATAAGTGCTTTTTCATTAAGGTCTTTCTTATTCTCTTGGACTATATTTTCATTATAAGTTCTCCTCATGGGGGTCTGTAATCACTGCTATTTAAATATTATTAAACAGTGTTCAGATTAACTGTTTGCTACATCTCTCATTAGGCTCTGAACTACTTAAAGAGGAGACTAATTTCATTTCCGGATCCCTAAAGGTTAGTATATACTTGACAATACTTTATCTAGATGTTTGATAAATCTTGTGGAAAAAGGGGGAAAGAACAGTTGAGAAAAGTATAGTAGCAAGAATGTAATACATAGTTTAGGAAATTCTCAGGACAGAATCTGAAATTATTCAGCTCAGTTCAGTTGCTCAGTCATGTCTGACTCTTTGTGACCCCATGGACTGCAGCACACTAGGCTTCCCTGAAAATGCTAAAATTGTTACGTCATATAAACAGATGCAGTAGAAGGAAAAAAATGGATAGGACTGTAAAAGAAAATTAAACAGAAATTTACACTACATTGACTTGAGGGAAAGGAGGGAAATATTTCAAAATTGTGGGAGCTAGTGGACTGAAGAAGGACTATGGTTAATAAGTAAAATATTCCTCAAATTTCTATAGAGATGAGACTGGTTTAGTTATTAAGAAGTCACATGTGGGATGCCAGGGAAAAGGACAGCCTACAGAATTCTAAGAGCCCAATCAATCTTCAATAGATGCCAAAGAAATGATTAGAATATGTTAAAATTAACTTTGTCAAAACTCCAGAAAATAATAGATATTTTACAGCAGCCAAGCAAATCCTGAATCAGGAAGTTGTTGTTGTTCAGTCACACAGTCATGTCCAACTCTTTGCAACCCCATGGACTACAGCACATCAGGTTCCCTGTCCATCACCATGGTCCTGGAGCTTGCTCAATCTCATGTTCATTGAGCCATCCAACCATCTCATCCTCTGTCATCCCCTTCTCCTCCTGCCTTCAATCTTTCCCAGCATCAGGGTCTTTTCCAAGGAGTCAGTTCTTCACATCAGATTGCCAAGGTATTGGAGTTTCAGCTTCATCATCAGTTCTTCCAATGAACACTCAGGCCTGATCTCCTTTAGGACAGACTGGCTCAATCTCCTTGATAGGGAAGAAAACAGGTTAAACCTGAGGACTCTGTTATTTTGGCATAGTCTTTCCCTGTGCATCCCTGTCCTTATCATGTCCGATCTTAAACACAGAAGCCTGTGGTCCTAGTGTGAGTGCCTAGATCTGGAGTAATCATAGCAGGCCTACCAAAGCTTTCCAAAATACTTGTTCAAAACTTTTGGGGCTGCAATTTTCTTTCTTTTGATATGCTTGTCTCATCTTGGTATCAGGGTGTTGGTGGCATCATAAAATAAATTTGGGAGCAGTCCTCCCTTTGAATTTTTGGAAGAGTTAGGTTAGGTTAGATGTGAGCGTTTCTCTAATCTTTGATAGAATTCACCTGTGAAGCCATCTGGTCTTGGAATTTTGTATAGTGGAAGTTTTTAAGTTACAGTTTCAATTTCATTATTTATCATTGGTCTATTTTCTAATGCATCCTAGCTCCATCTTGGAAAGTTGTACCTTTCTAAGAATTTGCTCATTTCTTCCAGGTTGTACATTTTATTGGCATATATACTGTTTATAGTAATATCCTATGATCCAAATGCTCAGCTGGAATAAGCACAAGCTGGAATCAAGATTGCTGGGAGAAATATCAATAACCTCAGATATGCAGATGACATCACCCTTATGGCAGAAAGTGGAGAATAATGAAAAAGCCTCTTGATGAGGAGAGTGAAGAAGTTGGCTTAAAGCTCAACATTCAGAAAACGAAGATCATGGCATCTGGTCCCATCACTTCATTGCAAATAGATGGGGAAACAGTGGAAACCGTGTCAGATTTTAATTTGGGGGCTCCAAAACAATACAGATGGTGATTGCAGCCATGAAATTAAAAGACATTCACTCCTTGGAAGGAAAGTTATGACCAAACTAGACAGCATATTCAAAAGCAGAGACATTACTTTGCCAACAAAGGTCCATCTAGTCAAGGCTATGGTTTTTCCAGTGGTCATGTATGGATGTCAGAGTTGGACTGTGAAGAAAGCTGAGTGCCAAAGAATTGATGCTTTTGAACTGTGGTGTTGGAGAAGACTCTTGAGAGCCCCTTGGACTGCAGGAGATACAACCACTCCATTCTAAAGGAGATCAGTCCTGGATGTTCTTTGGAAGGAATGATGCTAAAGCTGATACTCCAGTATTTTGGCCACCTCATGTGATGACTTGACTCATTGGAAAAGACTCTGATGATGGGAGGGATTGGGGGCCGGAGGAGAAGGGGACGACAGAGGATGAGATGGCTGGATGGCATCACCGACTCAATGGACATGAGTTTGGGTAAATTCCAAGAGCTGGTGATGGACAGGAGGCCTGGTGTTCTGCGATTCATGGGGTCACAAAGAATCAAACCAGACTGAGCGACTGAACTGACTGAATTGATGATCCTTTTTACTTCAGCAGTGCCAGTTGTAATAGAAGAAAATGTTTACAAACAAAGTGACTGACAAAGAATTAATCTGTAAAAATACAAGCAACTCATGCAGCTCAATTAAAAAAAAAATGGATGGAGGACCCAATCAGACATTTCTCCAAAGATGTATAAATGTCCAATAAGCACATGCTCAATATTGCTCATTGCTAGAGAAATACAAATCAAAACTACAATGAGATATCACCTCATACCAATCAAAAGGGCCATCATCAAAAATCTACAAATTCTAGAGAGGGTATGGAGAAAAGGGAGCACTCTTGAACTGTTGATTAAAATGTAAATGTAAAATGTAAACCGATTGATATAATCACTATGGAAAACAATATGAATTTCTTAAAGAGAAAAACAAACCAAAAAAAAAAAAAAAGCTAAAAATAAACCTACTATGTTCTGTGTTAGTTTCTCAATTGTGTCCAACACTTTGTAACTATGGACCACAGCCTTCCAGGCTCCTCTGTCCATGAAATTTGCCAGGCAAGAAGACTGGAGTGGGTTGCCAGACTCTTCTCCATGGGATCATCCTCACCAGTGGAATGATTTTCTGTATTGCAGGTGGATTCTTTACCATCTGAGCCATCAGGGAAGTCCCAAAATAACATCTCACCTAACAATACCACAGCTGGGTATATACATTGAGAAAAACATAATTCAAAATTACTCATGTATTCCAAAGTTCAGTGCAGCACTGTTTACAATAGCCAGGAAATGGAAACTACCTAGATGTACATCAACAAATGAATGGATAAAGATGTAGTAACATATATACAGTGTAATATTTAGTTCAGTTCAGTTCAGTTGCTCAGTGCTGTCTGACTCTTTTCTATGCCATGGACTGCAGCATGCCAGGCTTTCCTGTCCATCACCAACTTCTAGAGCTTGCTCAATCTCATATTCACCGAGTTGGTAATGCCATCCAACCATCTCATCCTCTATTTTCCCCTTTTCCTAACTTCAGTCTCTCCCAGCATCAGAGTCTTTTCCATTGAGTCAGTTCTTCACATCAGGTGGCCAAATTATAGGACCTTCAGCTTCAGTGTAACTCCTTCCAATGAATATTCTGGACTGATTTCTTTTAGTTGGATCTCTTTTGTAGTCCAGGGGCATCACAACAGTCTTCTTCAACACCACAGTCCAAACCATCAATTCTTCAGTGCTCAGCTTTCTTTATGGTCCAATTCTCCCATCCATACATGACTACTGGAAAAAGCCATATCATTGATTAGATGGACCTTTGTTGGCAAGTAATGTTCCTGCTTTTTAATATGCTGTATAGGTTTCTCACAGCTTTTCTTCCAAGGAGCAAGCATCTCTTAATGTCAAGGCTGCAATCACATTCTGTAATGATTTTGGAGCCCAGGTAAAGTCTGTCACTGTTTCCATTGTTTCCCATCCATTTTCTGTGAAGTGATGGGACCAGATGCCATGATCTTAGCTTTATGAAAGCTGAGTTTTAAGTCAACCTTTTCACTCTCCTCTTTTACTTTCATCAAGAGGCTTTTTAGTTCCTCTTTACTTTCTGCCATAAGGGTGGTGTCATCTGCATATCTGAGGTTATTGATATTTCTCTCGGCAATCTTGATGCCAGCTTGTGCTTCTTCCAGTCCAGCGTTTCTCATGATGTACTCTGCATATAAGTTAAATAAGCAGAGTGACAATAGACAGCCTTGACATACTCCTTTTCCTATTTGGAACCAGTCTGTAGTTCCATGTCCTGTTCTAACTGTTCTTTCCTGACCTGCATATAAGTTTTTCAAGAGGCAGGTCAGATGGTCTGGTATGCCCATCTCTTGAAAAATTTTCCAGTTTATTGTGATCCACACAGTCAAAGGCTTTGGCATAGTCAGTAAAGCAGAAATAGTTTTTCTGGAACTCTCTTGCTTTTTCTGTGATCCAACGGATGTTGGCAATTTGATCTCTGGTTCCTCTGCCTTTTCTAAAACCAGCTTAAATATCTGGAAGTTCACAGTTCACGTACTGTTGAAGTCTGGCTTGAAGAATTTTGAGCATTATTTTATTAGTGTGTGAGATGGGTGAAATTGTGTGGTGGTTTGAGCATTCTTTGGCATTGCCTTTCTTTGGAATTGGAATGAAAACTGACCTTTTCCAGTCCTGTGGCCACTGCTGAGTTTTCCAAATTTGCTGGCATATTGAGTATAGCAGCACTTCCACAACTCATCTTTGAGGATTTTAAATAGCTCAACTGGAATTCCATCACCTCCACTAGCATTTTTCATAGTGATGCTTCTAAGGCCCACTTGACTTTGGACTAAAAGATATCTGGCTCTAGGTGAGTGATCACACCATCATGGTTATCTGAGTCCTGAAGATCTTTTTTGTGTAGTTTTTTTTTTTTTTTTCTGTGTATTCTTGCCACCTCTTCTTAATATCTTTTGCTTCTGTTAGGTCCATACAATTTCTGTCCTTTATTGTGTCCATCTTTGCATGAAATGTTCCCTTGGTATCTCTAATTTTCTTGATGTCGCTAGCCTTTCCCATTCTATTGTTTTTCTCTATTTCTTTGTATCAATCACTGAGGAATGCTTCCTTATCTCTCCTTGCTATTCTCTGGAACTCTGCACTCAAAGCGTATATCTTTCCTTTACTCCTTTGCCTTTAGTTTCTCTTCTTTTCCCAACTATTTGCAAGGACTCCTCAGACAACTGTTTTGCCATTTTGCATTTCTTTTTCTTGAGGATGATCTTAATCACTGTGTCCTACACAATGTCCGGAACCTCTGTTCATAGTCCTTCAGGCTCTCTTGTCTATCAGACTAGTACCTTGAATCTATTTGTCACTTACACTGTATAATCATAAAGGATTTGATTTAGGTCATACCTGAATGATCTAGTGATTTTCCCCACTTTCTTCAGTTTAATTCTGAATTTTTCAGTAAGCAGTTCATGATCTGAGCCACAGTAAGCTCCCAGTCTTTTTACTTTTTTTTTTTTTTTTTTTTGCTTACTGTATATAGCGTCTCCATCTTTGGGTGAAAAGATTATAATCAATCTGATTTTGGTATTGACCATCTGGTGATGTCCATGTGTAGAATCTTCTGTTGTGTTGTTGGAAGATGGTGTTTGCTATAACCAGTGTGCTCTCTTAACAAATCTGCTAGCCTTTGCCCTGCTTCATTCTATATTCCAAAGCCAAACCTGCCTGTTAGTACAGGGATCTCTTGACTCCCTACCTGTGCATTCCACTTCACTTTGATGAAAAGGGCATTTTTTGATGTTTGTTCTAGAAGTTATTGTAGGTTATCATAGAACCATTTAATTTCAGCTTCTTTGGCAGTGTGGTTGGGGCATAGACTTGGAGTACTGTGATACTGAATGGTTTGCCTTGGAAATGAACGAGATCATCCTGTCATTTTTAAAATTGCACCCAAGTAATGCTATTTGGACTCATGTTTACTCTGGAGGGCTACTACATTTCTTCTAAGGGATTCTTGCCTACAGTAGTAGGTATAATGGTCACCTGAATTAAATTGCCCATTCCAGTCCATTTGAGTTCACTGATTCCTAATCCATGATTCAGTTCAGTTCAGTCACTCAGTCGTGTCTGACTCTTTGTGACCTCTTGAATCGTAGCACGCCAGGCCTCCCTGTCCATCACCAACTCCCAGAGTTCACTTAGACTCATGCCCATTGAGTCAGTGATGCCATCCAGTCATCTCATCCACTGCCGTCCCCTTCTCCTACTGCTCCCAATCCCTCCCAGCATCAGAGTCTTTTCCAATGAGTCAGCTCTTTGTATGAGGTGGCCAAAATACTGGAGTTTTAGCTTAGCATCATTCCTTCCAAAGAAATCCCAGGGCTGATCTCCTTCAGAATGGACTGGTTGGATCTTGCAGTCCAAGGGACTCTCAAGAGTCTTTTCCAACACCACAGTTCAAAAGCATCAATTCTTTGGCACTCAGCTTTCTTCACAGTCCAACTCTCACATCTATACATGACAACTGGAAAAACCATAGCTTTGGCTAGACGGACCTTTGTAAGCAAAGTCTGCTTTTCAATATGCTATCTAGGTTGGTCATAACTTACTTTCCAAGGAGTAAGTGTCTTTTAATTTCATGGCTACAGTCACCATCTGAAGTGATTTTGGAGCACCCCCCAAAAATAAAGTCTGACACTGTTTCCCCATCTATTTGCCATGAAGTGATGGGACCAGATGCCATGATCTTCGTTTTCTGAATGTTGAGCTTTAAGCCAACTTCTTCACTCTCCTCTTTCACTTTCATCAAGAGGCTTTTTCATTATTCTCCACTTTCTGCCATAAGGGTGATGTCATCTGCATATCTAAGGTTATTGATATTTCTCCCAGCAATCTTGATTCCAACTTGTGCTTCCTCCATCCCAGCATTTCTCATGATGTACTCTGCATATAAGCTAAATAAGCAAGGTGACAATATACAGCCTTGATGTACTCCTTTTCCTATTTGGAACCAGTCTACCCATCCATAATAAGGAATGAAGCTGGATAATTTATAATGATGTGGATGAACCCAGAGTCTGTTATACAGAATGAAAAGAAAAAATCATACATTAACACCTATATATGGAATCTAGGCAAATGGTACTGATGAATATATTTGCAAGACAGGAGTAGAGATGCATACATTAAGAATGGAATGTGGGCATTCAGGGGAAGTAGAGGGTGGGACAAATTGAGAAGATAGCATTACATATAACTCTACGTAAAATAAATAACTAGTGTGGAAGGTGCTGTATAGCACAGAGGACTCAGCTCAGTGCTCTGTGATGACCTAGAGGGGTGATATAAGGGTGGGTGGGAGGGAAGTTTGACATATAGGGCATACGTATATGTATGTATATCATGTTGTGGTATAGCACAAAGTAATAAAATATTGTAAAGCAATTATACTCTAATTAAAAAAAAAAGAAAGAAAGAAAAGAAAGCTTTTAGGACATTTCCTGAAGGACTGATGCAATGCACTTGTCTTTGTTTCTTCTAACTTGGGACTTTTTCAGAGTGGAAAACCTACTGAGTAAAATATATCATTCAAAAATATTAAAAGACTCATGCATAAGCCTCAACCACCTGAGGCAAAAGACGTTACAAATGGGGACAAAAGTAAACATACTGAAAACCTAAGAGGAAAACCTGGGAAGACAACTGCTTTGAGTATAGGACTCAAAAATCTCCTGCATATAACAGGGGATCTCAACAGGTAGATATGTAACTGTGGAAAGAAACATAATCAGTCAAGACCTGAGAAGACCATAGGATTTCAAGTCCAGCTAAGCTTCACACTCAGCACAAAGAGAAAGCAAATGTTAAAACAGAGTTATGAATATCTTGACTAAGCATTGAAGGAGCACCTCAAAACAGAGCCAGGCTGAAAAAGAGGAGAGTATTGCTTTTTGTTTGTTGTTTGTTCCAAGCATTTAAGGAAATCTCTGACTAGCTGACTGCAAGCTAAAGAAAAAAAGACATCAAGGGTCACCTGTGACAAAGAATAAATTCTTTAAAAGAATTTGGAAAAGTTGCTAAACAAATAACTACAAATGATAATAAGCAACAAAAGTAAACCCTAAAGAAGGAGAAGAATCAGACAAAAAAGACATTATATAATGATGAAGATGCTAATTAAGGAGATATATCTATTTAAAACATATATACACCTAACAGCAATGTCTCACATTATATGAAGCAAAAATTGACAGAACTGAAAGGAGACATAGACAGTTCTACAATAATAGTTGGAGACATCAATGCCCTCTTTTCAATAATGGATACAACAGCCACAGAAGGTTAATAGATACATTGAGGGCTTGAATAGCTATATAAACCAACCAGATATAACATAAAAGCAACACTCCACACAAAAACATCAAAATACACAATGCTTCCAAGGCACATGGAACATTTTAAAGGATAAACCACATGTTAGAACACAAAACCAGTCTCAATAGATTTAGCGAAATATATATCAAGCAAAGTATACTTTGGAATCACAATGGAGTGATATGAGAAATTATTAACAGAAAGAAAACTAGAAAATCAACAAATATGTAGAAATTTAATATCATATCTTTAAACATCCAGTGGGTCAAAAGAGAAATCATAACAGAATTTAGAAAATATCTTCAGGTAAATGAAAATAAAAACACAATACACCAATATGTATAAGATGCAACATAAACAAAGATATAAGATCATGAATCAAACACTTATTTTACATTTTAAGGATCTAGATAAAGAAGGCAAGACCAGATTCATGCTGGTAGAAATCAAAGAGGGGATGTTATATAACATAAAGAGACTATAATAGAGTAATACAAATAGTTGTATACCAACAATTTGGATAAACTGGATGGAATGGATAAATTCATAGAAACACATTATCAAAAATGAATAAAGAAAAAATAGAAATCTGAATGAGTATATGAGAGCTAAAGAAATAGAATCAGTAACAACCTCGCAACAAAGAAAGCTCAAGACTGGATACCTTTCTAGTGGAATTATACCAAATATTTAAAGTTAAATTAATACAATTTCTTTTCAAACTCTTCCAACAAATAGTGAGGCAGAAAAAAATCTTACTAAATCGTTCTATGGGGTCACATTACGCAGATTCAAAGCAAGGCAAAGACATCACAGGTAAAGAAAAGTGCAGTTAAAATTCTTTATGAATGTGTTCAGTACAGTTCAGTCTCTCAGTTGGGTCTGATTTTTGCAACCCCATGGACTGCAACACACCAGGCTTCCCTGTCTTTCACTGTCTACTGGAGCTTGCTCAAACTTCTGTTCACTTAGCTGTAGATGCCATCCAAATATTTCTTCCTCTGTTGCCGCCTTCTCCTCCTTCCCTCAAACTTTCCCAGCATTAGAGTCTTTTCCAATGTCTCAGCTCTTCGCATCAGGTGGCCAATGCATTGGAGCTTCAGCTTCAGCATCAGTCCTTCCAATGAATATTCAGGATTTATTTCTTTAGGATTCACTGGCTTGATCTCCTTGCAGTCCAAGGGACCCTCAAGAGTCTTCTTTAGCACTATAGTTTGAAAGCATCAGTGCTTTGGTGCTCAGCCTTCTTCATGACCTAACTCTCACATCCATACATGACTACTGAAAATGCTAAAATCCTCAACACAATACTAGCAAACTGAACCCAGCAACATGTTATAAAGGATTTTTCATCATGACCAAGCAGAATTTATCCCAGGAGGCAAGAATGGTTAAACATAAAAATCAACTAAATGTACCATATTATGAATAAAAAGCTACATGATTACCTCAGTTGATGCAGGGATTCCTAGGTGGCTCTATTGGTTAAAAAAGAAGAAGAAGAAGAAGAAAAAAAAAAAATCTGCCTGCCAATGCAGGAGACATAAGAGATGCTGGCTTGATCCCTAGGTTGGGAAAATCCCTGAAGAGGGGAATGAAACCCTCTCCAGTATTTTTACCTGGGAAATCCCATGGACAGAGGAACCTGGTGGGCTATAGTCCATAGGATTGCAAAGAGTTGGATACAACTGAATAACAGCACCACAAACATTTTATGGCGGGCTTCTCAAGTGGCATCAGTGGTAAAGAACCTGCCTGCCAGGGCAGCAGATGCAAGAGACTGGTGTTTGATCCCTGTGTTGGGAAGACATCCCCTGGAGGGGAAACGTCAATCCACTCTAGCGTTCTTGCTGAGTAATCCCATGGACAGAGGAGCCTGACAGGCTACAGTCCACCAGGTTACAAAGAGTGGGGCACAACTGAGTATGCATGTAAGTGTTTTACAAAATTCTACATATTTCATGATAAAAACACTCAGGAAATAAGGATTACTCTTTTCTGAGTGTTTTTTCTTCAACCTGATTAAGGGCATCCATGAAAGGCCCAACTATTAATATCACACCCAAAGGTAAAAAATACTGAGAGTTTTCCCATTTAGATCAAGAACAAGAGTAGGGTACCTTCTTCCACCACTTCTAGTTAGCATTTTACAGGAAGTAAAGTCCTAGCCAGGGAAATTAGAAAAGGTAGTGAAATAAAATGCATCCAAAATCGGAAAAAAAAAAAAAGATGTAAAACTATCTTCATTCACAGATTATCTTTTTATAAACAATCTTAAAGAATCCATGAGAAAACTATTAGAGCTACTAAAAATTCAAAAAAGTTGCAGAAAACAAGATCAATATGTGAAAACTGGTTGCAGTTCTACAAACTAGAAATGAAAAATCTGAAAATGAAATAGAAGCAATTATATTTTCAATCACATCAAAATGAAAAAAATATTTAGGAATTAATTAAATAAAGCATGTGCAAGAACTATAAAACTTTGCTGCAAGAAAATTAAGGAACTCATAAGTAAATGGAAAGACATGTAAAGTTCATGGACTAGAAGACTTAATGCTGTTTAGAATAAAATATGATCAAAGCAATCTACATATTCATGCAATTCTTCCTTTTTAGCAGAAAAGTGTTTATTTTAAAATTCATATGAAATTGCAAGTGACTCTGAAAAATCAAAACAGCCTTGAAAAGGAGAGCAAAGTTGGAAAACTCAGACTTCCCCTTTGAAAATTTAATACAAACCGCATATTCAATAATTTTCAGTTGAATAACTTAAAATGTCGTTCAAATGATTACTGACATGGGTAACAGGGCCATTCAGTGGAGGAAAAATAATGCTTCCAAAAATAATGCTGGGACAACTAGATTTCTATGTCAAAAAAAAAAAATGGATGTTAGCTTATATATCACATTAAAAAAATAACTCAAATGGTAAAAAAAAAGAAAAAGAAAAAGAAAGAAAACACACACACAATGAAATAGCCCTTCACTCTGACTAAGATGGATGCAGTTAAAAATAAATTAGTCTGGGCAAGGATATAGAAAAATTATAACACTTACACATTGCTGGTGGGAATAGAATTGTGCATCCACTGTGGAAAGCAGTATGGAAATTTCTCAATAACTTAAACAAACGTCACCTTATCACCCAGAAAATTCACTCTTAGGTATATACCAAAAAGAATTGAAAAAAATTTTCAAATAAAACTTGTACATGAGTATTCATAGTAATACAATTCATAAATAGCCCAAAAGTTCATCAGTAGTTGAATGCATAAACAAAATGTGTTATAACCATACGATGGGATATTTTTGAGCACAGAAAGTAAATGCTTCTTACATAAGTTACAATGTAGATAAATACTGAAAATATGCTAAGTATAGCCAGGCATGAGAAGGCACATATTGGATGATTCCATTTCTTTGAAATACTCAGAATAGGTAAATTCATCAGTCAGAAAGTGTATCAGTGGTTGCCAGGGACTGGGAGAAGGATATAAGGGAGAATCATATCTTAATGAGTACAGGGGATCCTTTGGGGATGATCAGAATACTTTGGAAGTAGAGCTGATGATCACACAACATTGAGAAGATATTTGATGCCCAGACTGAATTTTCACGTGGGTAATTTATGTTCTTTTCAATTTCATCTCAGGGAATTCCCTAGTGGTCTAGTGGTTAGGGCTCTACATACACTTCTGAGGGCCTGGGTTTGATTGCTGGTTGGAAAACATCAATCTTGCAACCTGTATGGCAGAAAGAAAAAAAAAATCACTACAATAAGAAAGTCACCAATGACACTTCAGAGAATATTTTAGAGGTAATTGGATGCAGCAGTCATATAACTGTAAGTAATCTGTCAAGTTACTTCATCTTTGAAGCTCAGTTTCATGCTTTGTAGAAAGGGGAGGAAATGAGAGCAATTTGTAGGAATCTCTTAAAGATTTATATAAGGTAATAAATATGAAACATCACCTTGTCCCCAAATATGAGCTTTCAGTTATATTTGTAGGTTTAGGAACTATATTGTTACTGTTGCAAGAATAAAAAAGAATGGCTAGTCAGGAAAAACAGGTAGCCTTATAGAACATTTTATAGACTTGACTTTTAGCAACTTGGTCTTAGAGAAAGGGGAAAAATTGCATATCATGATACAGAAAAAAACATTTTGAAGTATAACTAAGATAAAGAAAATGAGTCATAAGGAAGTCATAGGAATATTTAGAAGAGAAATAGAAAATGCAAATAAGAAATGACAAAATTAATGGAGGATATTTCAAGAGGAGGTAGAAATAGATGGAATGATGAGATTTGAAAATAAGAAATATCAGTTTTTGTTCAAAAGGAAAGGAGGAGAATGGCAAAGTTCCCCATGAGTCTGAGTTACCAAGAATTTATATTGGCCCCAGCTGGAGTGCTTTTGTTACTTCCAGCTGACAGGACTTGGAGGGATGCTAAAAACACAGAGCAGAAGGGATCCCAGAGCTGGACACTGGACATTGTCAGGATGGGCAAGGGGAAAGAAAGGAAATGTTACCAAATATATATATATATATATATATATATATATATATATACATATATATTTATATATGTGTGTGTGTGTGTGTGTGTGTGTGTGTGTGTGTGTGTGTGTATGTGTGTATGATTTTAAGTGGATTAGAGAAGCTAGTGGAATTCAGAAATAGGTTAATGGATAAAAAGATAAAAAGGAATTAGGAATGTGACTATAATCATGAAGGGGAAATGTTATTGAAACTTTCATTGAAAGGAGAAAGAGATGAGGTTATTGTATTCAAAGAGGACAATTCAGAGTTTAAACCTGCATTTAGAAAATTTTCAAGTGATGAGAAAAATTCAAGTTAGGTATTCTTGTTGGGTAATAGAATAAACATCAAGAAATGAACAGAAATTAGCCAATACTTACTCACTGTAAACTATGTGCCAAAAACTGTGGAAGGTGCAGACAACAGGTCCTATAAGAAACAAAATTTCCCTCTAACAACCAAAGTCTAGTTAGAGAGATACACAAATAGATGCAAAATGTCAGTTTGCCTCTGTAGACTGTGCTATGATGAAAGACATGAAAAAGTATTGTAGGAACATACAAGGAGGACTTACTAGGGCAAGTCAATCTAAGCTGAGTTTTATGGGATGGTTAGTAATTATTAAGTCAGAAAGGATGAGGTTTTCAGGCTGAATGAGTAAATACAGAGATGCAAGCATGAAGGCTGAGAGAGTGGAGCTAGATGAGGAAACCACTAGAGCTGCAAAGAGAAGCACCTTTCAGCAACTTTTTGACCAGACTGTTCAATCCGATTTCTTTGTAATATATACCAATCTGTGCCCATAACACGGTAAATACTCACAATTGTTAACTTTCCTTCACAGTGGGCTTATTCAGAATTTTGTTGTTTTCACCAGTTATGGGTTTGCGAATACACACTTGCATTATCTTTCAAACCTTACTTACAATCATCAATGCATGAATATAACTGTCTAAATTTGAGCAAATAAAAATATTCATTCATACAAAAAAGTCACTACAATACAAGGAATCAGTAAAGAACTTTGCTACTAAAAGATGGAAAAAACAAGCAGAAATCATTGGGAAAACAGTAAAGAATTGAAAATATAATTTTCTTCTCAAATATCTTCAACTTGTTTTAACTTAAAAAGTGAAACTAAAAATCATATGCTTTTAGACATCATGAAATAAAATTAATCAGAATTCAAAGCAGCTGACTCACATTTAAAGATAAAATGGTAGTTCTACATCAAAAGGTAAAAAAAAATGAATGTATATTCATTAGTTTTAAGTATGACACCACCCTTATGGCAGAAAGTGAAGAGGAACTAAAAAGCCTCTTAATGAAAGTGAAAGAGGAGAGTGAAAAAGTTGGCGTAAAGCTCAACATTCAGAAAACGAAGATCATGGCATCTGGTCCCATCACTTCATGGGAAATAGATGGGGAAAAGGTGGAAACAGTGTCAGACTTATTTTGGGGGCTCCAGTATCACTGCAGATGGTGACTGCCATCATGAAATTAAAAGACGCTTACTCCTTGGAAGAAAAGTTATGACCAACCTAGATAGCATATTCAAAAGCAGAGATATTACTTTGCCGACTAAGGTCCGTCTAGTAAAGGCTATGGTTTTTCCAGTAGTCATGTATGAATGTGAGAGTGTGAAGAAGGCTGAGCACTGAAGAACTGATGCTTTTGAACTGTGGTGTTGGAGAAGACTCTTGAGAGTCCCTTGGATCGCAAGGAGATCAACCAGTCCATTCTGAAGGAGATCAGCCCTGGGATTTCTTTGGAAGGAATGATGCTAAAGCTGAAACTCCAGTACTTTGGCCACCTCATGGGAAAAGTTGACTCATTGGAAAAGAGTTGATGCTGGGAGGAATTGGGGACAGGAGGAGAAGGGGACGACTGAGGACGAGATGGCTGGATGGCATCACTGAGTCGATGGAAGTGAATCTGAGTGAACTCCGGGAGTTGGTGATGGACAGGGAGGCCTGGCATGCTGAGATTCATGGGATTGCAAAGAGTCAGATACGACCTAGCGACTGAAGTGAACTGAAGTGAACTGAAGATACTTAGAATCAATTTTAATGCATACATCTTTAACTGATTTTCATAGCTAAGGAACTGTGTCCTCATTTTGGTGGATAAGCAGTGCTTCTAGTCTATGGGTCTTCTATATGGTCTTCTATGTGGGACTCATATATATGTGTGAGTGTGGAAAACTAGTCAATCACACTAGTCTAATCACACTAGGTCCACAGCCTTGTCTAACTCAATGAAACCAAGCCATGCCTGCGGGGTAATCTAAGACGGGCAGGTCATGGTGGAGAGGTCTGGCAGAACATGGTCCACTGGAGAAGGGAATGGCAAGCCACTTCAGTATTCTTGCCTTGAGAACTCCATGAACAGTACGAAAAGGCAATATGATAGGAAAATAAAAGAGAAACTCCTCAGGTCAGTAGGTGCCCAATATGCTACTGGAGATCAGAGGAGAAATAACTACAGACAGAACGAAAGGATGGAGTCAAAGCAAAAACAATACCCAGTTGTGGATGTGACTGGTGATAGAAGCAAGGCCTGATGCTGTAAAGAGCAATATTGCATAGGAACCTGGAATGTCAGGTCCATGAATCAAGGCAAATTGAAAGTGGTCAAACAAGAGATGGCAAGTGTGAATGTTAACATTCTAGGAATCAGTGAACTAAAATGGACTGGAAAGGGTGAATTTAACTCAGATGACCATTATATCTACTACTGCAGGCAGGAATCCCTCAGAAGAAATGGAGTAGCCATCATGGTCAACAAAAGAGTCTGAAATGCAGTACTTGGATGCAAACTCAAATACGACAGAATGATCTCTGTTCATCTCCAAGGCAAACCATTCAATATCACAGTTATCCAAGTCTATGCCCCAACCAGTAATGCTGAAGAAGCCAAAGTTGAACAGTTTTATGAAGATCAACAAGACCTTTTCGAACTAACACCCCAAAAGATGTCCTTTTCATTATAGGGGACTGGAATGCAAAAGTAGAAAGTCAAGAAACACCTGGAGTAACAGGCAAATTTGGCCTTGGAGTGTGGAATGAAGCAGGGCAAAGACTAGTAGAGTTTTGCCAAGAAAATGCATTGGTCATAGCAAACACCCTCTTCCAACAACACAAGCGAAGACTCTACAGATGGACATCACCAGATGGTCAACACCGAAATCAGATTGATTATATTCTTTGCAGTCAAAGAGAGAGAAGCTCTATACAGTCAACAAAAACAAGACGAGGAGGTGACTGTGGCTCAGATCGTGAAATCCTTATTGCCAAATTCAGACTCAAATTGAAGAAAGTAGAGAAAACCGCTAGACCATTCAGGTATGACCTAAATCACATCCCTTATGATTAATACAGTGGAAGTGAAAAATAGATTTAAGGGCCTAGATCTGATAGATAAGAGTGCCTGAAAACTATGGAATGAAGTTCGTGACATTGTGCAGGAGACAGGGAGCAAGACCATCCCCATGGAAAAGAAATGCAAAAAAGCAAAATGGCTGTCTGGGGAGGCCTTACAAATAGCTGTGAAGAGAAGAGAGGCAAAAAGCAAAGGACAAAAGGAAAGATATAGGTATCTGAATGCAGAGTTCCAAAGAATAGCAAGAAGAGATAAGAAAGCCTTCCTCAGTGATCAATGCAAAGAAATAGAGGAAAACAATAGATTGGGAAAGACTAGAGAGCTCTTCAAGAAAATTAGAGATACCAAGGGAACATTTCATGCAAAGATGGACTCGATAGAGGACAGAAATGGTATGGACCTAACAGAAGCAGAAGATATTAAGAAGAGGTGGCAAGAATACACGGAAGAACTGTACAAGAAAGATTTTCACTACCCAGATAGTCATGATGATGTGATCACTAATCTAGAGCCAGACATCTTGGAATGTGAAGTCAAGTGGGCCTTAGAAAGCATCACTACAAACAAAGCTAGTGGAGGTGATGGAATTCCAGTGGAGCTGTTTCAAATCCTGGAAGATGATGCTGTGAAAGTGCTGCACTCAATATGCCAGCAAATTTGAAAAACTCAGCAGTGGCCACAGGACTTGGAAAAGGTCAGTTTTCATTCCAATCCCAAAGAGAGGCAATGCCAAAGAATGTTCAAACTACTGCACAATTGCACTCATCTCACATGCTAGTAAAGTAATGCTCAAAATTCTCCAAGCTAGGCTTCAGCAATCCGTGAACCATGAACTCCCTGATGTTCAAGCTCATTTTAGAAAAGGCAGAGGAACCAGAGATCAAATTGCCAACATCCATTGGATCATGGAAAAAGCAAGAATTCCAGAAAAAAAACATCTATTTCTGCTTTATTGACTATGCCAAAGCCTTGACTGTGTGGATCACAATAAATTGTGGAAAATTCTGAAAGAGATGGGAATACCAGACCACCTGACCTGCCTCTTGAGAAATCTGTATGCAGGTCAGGAAGCTACAGTTAGAACTGGACATGGCACAATAGACTGGTTCCAAATAGGAAAAGGAGTACATCAAGACTATATATTGTCACCCTGCTTATTTAACCTATATGCAGAGTACATCATGAGAAATGCTGGACTGGAAGAAACACAAGCTGGAATCAAGATTGCAGGGAGAAATATCAATAACCTCAGATATGGGCTTCCCTGGTGGCTCAGAGGTTAAAGCGTCTGCCTCCAATGCGGGAGACCGGGGTTCGATACCTGGGTTGGGAAGATCCCTGGAGAAGGAAATAGCAATCCACTCCAGTATTCTTACCTGGAGAATCCCATGGACGGAGAAGCCTAATAGGTTACAGTCCACGGGGTCGCAAAGAGTCAGACACGACTGAGCGACTTCACCTCACCTCACCTCACCTCAAATATGCAGATGACACCACTCTTATGGCAGAAAAAGAAGAGGACTTAAAAGCCTCTTGATGAAAGTAAAAGAGGAGAGCGAAAAAGTTGGCTTAAAGCTCAACATTCAGAAAATGAAGATCATGGCATCTGGTCCCATCACTTCATGGGAAATAGATGGGGAAACAGTGGAAAGTGTCAGACTTTATTTTTCTGGGCTCCCAAATCACTGCAGATGGTCATTGCACCCATGAAATTAAAAGACACTTACTCCTTGGAAGGAAAGTTATGACCAACCTAGATAGCATATTCAAAAGCAGAGATATTACTTTGCCAACAAAGGTCCATCTAGTCAAGGCTATGGTTTTTCCAGTGGTCATGTATGGATGTGAGAGTTGGATGTGAAGAAGGCTGAGTGCCAAGGAATTGATGCTTTTGAACTGCAGTGTTGGAGAAAACTCTTTAGAGTTGCTTGGACTGCAAGGACATCCAACCAGTCCATCCTAAAGGAGATCAGTCCTGAGTGTTCATTGGAAGGACTGATGTTGAAACTGAAACTCCAATATTTTGGCCACCTGATGTGAAGAGCTGACTCATTGGAAAAGACCCTGATGCTGGGAAAAATTGAGGGCAGGAGGAGAAGGGGACGACAGAGGATGAGATGGTTGGATGGCATCATCAACTCGAAGGACATGGGTTTGGATAAACCCTGGGAGTTGGTGGTGGACTTGCAGGCCTGGCGTGCTGCAGTTCAGTCGCAAAGAGTCAGATTCGACTGAGCAACTGAACTGAACTGAACTGAGGCAAGTTAGATTGTGTGTGGATGGTTTATTTTTTCCTGCTGAGAGGATAACATTAAAGCTTGACAAAAGTGGGTGGCAGAAAATGAAGCATCCATATAAGAACCCCTAAGGACCTAAAAGTGAGTTAAATTCCATAGGGGTTCATTTCTTATATCATATATCTAACTAATCTTTGTTGGACAGCTACAGTTGACCAGATTTTGCATTACATGCTGAGAACTTATTTATGAATCAGAAGGGATAGGAGGGAAATCATAGAAGACATCGAAGAAGCTTTGGTAGAAATCCAAATAAAAGATGATCATGATCCAGACCAGAATGGTAACAATAGAGGGAATGAGAAGTGATTTAGTTAGGAAATATTTAGAATGGAAAACAAACAGGGTATGAAGAGAAGCATATAAAAGAAACAGTTTAGTTCATGATAACTAATATTTTGAGCCTAAGCAAGTGGAAAACTGGAATTTGACATTTGTTGAGATGGGGAAACTGAAGAAGCAAATTTGGATGGGGAGAAAGTTTAGGAGTTCACTTTTAAATGTTAAGTTTGAGATGTCTTTTAAACATCTAAGTGGAGATGTCAAGTAGGCAGAAGTATGTCTGAAGTTCAGTGTGAGTTCAATTGCAGAAAATAAACTTGTAAGACAGCCATCATCTATAATTTTTTTTCTAAATTTAATTGTATAAAAAAACACTTCAGTGACTTTTGGTCTGCACATTTTTTCTGATTACTGAGCTTTTTATTTTTTAATTAATTAATTTTTAAATTGGAGGATAATTACTTTATGATATTGTGATGGTTTTTCCCTACTTCAACGTGAATTGGCCACAGGTCTACAACACCTCATCCTGAATCCCTCCTCCACCTCCCTCTCCACCCTATCCCTCTGGGTGGTCCCAGAGCACCTGCTTTGGGTGCCCTGCTCCATACATTGAACTTGCACTGCTCATCTATTATATATACGGTAATGCATATTAAGAAAGCTACCCTTTCTTTGTTTTACCATCAAGCTGTGATTGCAATAATAATTTACTCTTCTGACAGTAAAAACAGCATAATATAAGAAACACAGAGAGCTACAAATAAATGAGTAAGAAATCTCCATGTTAAAATGCCCAGAATTTAGAACTCATTACCAGACTTATTGCTCAGAACCATATACAAATTATGAAAATGTGAAACGAGTCAAATTCAGGAAAGGAATAAAAAGAGTTAACAAGCCTCTTGGGGCAGAAGAAGTAAAGGATGGTGGTAGATTGCATGTTTTAAAATCTTTCACAAAGACTCAGCCAGAAGACAAAAAGAAAAAAAAAAAAGCTAGAATCTAACAATACATTGCAAAGAAAAGTCAAGCAAAACCACATTGATTTTATGCACATTGTCATGCAACTGTAACATTTACTAAAGGAGAGAAGAGCTTACCAGCTCTTATGATAGATTAAAAGATTATTCTAGGTCTTAATATTCTCTCTTCTGTGCTCAACATGCAAAAATAATAAAGATTAATTTCTGGTGGATCGTATGATAAGTTCATAGGTCACCCTGTTGCATTTTGTGCTCTGTTGCTTTGGTTCCTTTGCTGTCTCCTTTCCTTGCAGCATTATTTATTCAATCTGTTTAGTTTGCTTTACAGGCTGTGGCAGCATTCATAGGTGGACCTATTGAACCAAGCTGTAATAGATGTAATACATCAATACATTTGAGCTGAACAGCTTTAATTAGGCCTTCCTGGTCATTTCATCAATTCAGTTGAGTACCATCGGGATTTGGATAACACCAGGCTTCCTGTCGAGCAAGAGAATTACAGCGCACCAGCAGGGCTCCCCCAGTCACAACACAAGGTTAGGCAATCAACGATAATTCACACAGGGAAGAGCCCCACGCCCAGCCTATAAACTTACCCTCACAGTAATGTCTTTGAAATCCTAAAACCTTTAAACCCCAGTGTCAATTTGGAAGGCAGGCTGCCTGAATATCCCAAGAAAAGACATATAAAACTCTTTTCCTGCTCAATAAAAGAGCAGGAGCTTACTTTGTTGCTATGCAAAGGTCTGGACAGGACTTAGAGCCTGAACAACAACTGATATATATTTATATATATATATATATAATCAATATACCATTTCTGCAGCAGTTAGGTTGATGGGCAGGGTCTAACAAGATGCAAAAACTGTGCTAAGTATAAAATTTTAAGTATACCATATGAAGTTTCAACAACACAGTTGGTTTATATCTCGGACTGTACTTGTCACATACAGCCCAGAATAAATATGCTGAAAGCAATCTGATGCAGGAAACCTATACAAATGAATGTTAGAGAAAGGCAAAACCGCTTCTATCTTGAAAAGGCAGACTAATTTACTCTCAATTTTGGAGAACCTTATGACAAATTTTTTCCATACAAAATATCTTCAAAGTGAAACATTGGGAAACAAGAACAAGAAAACAAACAAGAACAAGAAAACAAAATAGTGAAACATTGGCGTGTATGGTTGGCCAAAACCCAGGTAGCAGAGACATTTACATTTATGTAGAAAGACATCCAAGGGTCAATCTGGATTTTCTACAGTGCATCTATGATGTGGAGACCAGACTCCTTGGGGCGTCCAGTGAAGATGTGACTGAGAAGAGCCAGCCAGCACCAGAAGGGCAATGCTCCACGCAGCCAGCAAGAAACTGAGCCGAGGTGCTCCCACAGCAAAGCAGCCATCTGATTTCAAAAGAGAAGGGAGGGAGCCAAGTGGGTTAGACTGAGGTCTCCAAGTACTCAGATGCAGAGGATCAAATCAGCAGGTTCATGGGGAACATCGTGTCCGGGAAAAATAGGAAGGCGTTCTTACTGGGTAGTATAGAAAGTCTCTCCTTATTCTTTGTCATCCAAGTGGACTCCTGTCCCTGGGGTAAGTATTCTGGAAGCCTGGCTTCTTTGGCAGCCACATCTGGTCAAACAGAGCCTGCACATTTCCCAGGACTATGAATCAAGGGACAACCAGGCCAGTTTATCATGCCTATGAAAGTTTTAAACTGTCTCTATATTTACTGAAATGACAAGTCAGGTTCCTTTAAAAATTTGACCTTGTCTAAAAACTGTTTTAGCAAAAATGGAAAAAAATTTGATGTACCAAGATAGAACGTAAGAACTGGCAAAAGAATAAGTGGGTTTGTTACTTTAAAAAATAACCATATTGCTATGAGCTGAAAGGGTTATGACATTTACATTTTAAAATAATACTAGACATAATATAGGTTAATTTGAAATCCTCTTTCTCTCAGCTGCAGACAAGAAAACCAAATTAGTGTTAATTGTATCTTGTTTAACTTGACCATTTAAATTAGAGATTCTTCACTAATCTAGGTGCTTTTATAGTTACCACATCTTTTTACATAAGATTCTTTTTATTCAACTTCTTTGACCCATGGAATGTTTTCAAGTGGATATTTTTATCTTTGGGAATGCTAAGAGTGATGTTATTTATAATTATACATAAAGGGCTCTATGAGTATATAGATGAATATATATATATACACACACACACGTATATATCATATGTATATATGAATACAGGGATCTCTGTAATGTTCAACTGCACAATATTGATATTTTAAGTTCATGTATAAACATTTCATTTGATAACAAACATTGTTAGTTCATTTCTTTTAATATAAGAGAAAACATTAGTCCAATAGATATGAATATTACAAGCTGATAGAAATGAGGTAAATTGTTATAGGATTTAATTTCTCATATTCTAAAATGTTTTATGAGTTTTGATAATGAATTGTCCAGTCAATCAATTCAATGCTGATTGTTATACTTGAGATAATATGTCAAGAAATCTCATTGCAAAGTATATTAATCCCAATAATGAAAATGTATCATATAAAATAGTACAAGATAGGCTTTCTAATGTACATTAATGACTTGGATAAGAACAGTTAGAATATATAAACTATAAATACTGTGCAATTGAATTAAAATATTAATTTAATGTTTTCTTCTCCCATCTTTTCCTAATGTCCTTCCCACTCTACCACAGTCCCCTGGCACATTCATTATTGTGGCTGCAAATTGGACTTTAAAAGAATGTTTAGATATGATCTCAATATCTACAATATGTTCTTTTTAAAACTCCTTTTTGTGTGTGGAGATATATATCACTATAGCCTTTCAAAAAGCTATGTGACTCAAGAAGAAACACTGGAGTGAAAGAGAAAAGCTGAACTTTTAGTTGTTTCATAACCTTAAGACAATGAATTTATATAGAAAAATTCTCATAATAATTTTAATAATGAATTTAATATTGGCTGTAGCAAAAATAAAAATTATAGTAAAATACTTAAAGTAAAAGTTTCCCCTCTTCAATTCATACTTGGTAGGAACAGGCACTTCTATTATTTTAGTGTATATCCCTTTAGAAATTTGAAATGCATAATTTAACATTTTGATAAACAAAGTGTTTCTTTGGCACAACTTAGAGATTTGTGTCTAAGAAACTGATGTTAATAGGAAATTGAACAGGTCTTATGATATATGTTTATTTAAATATCTGAAAAAGAATAATAAGAAAGCTGTGGTACATATACACAATGGCGTATTACTCAGCCATTAAAAAGAATACATTTGAATCAGTTCTAATGAGGTGGATGAAACTGGAGCCGATTTTACAGAGTGAAGTAAGCCAGAAAGAAAACGCCAATACAGTATACTGACACATACACATGGATTTTAGAAAGATGGTAATGATGGCCCTGTATGTGAGACAACAAAAGAGACACAGAGGTATAGAATGGACTTTTGGACTCTGAGGGAGAGACAGAGGGTGGGATGATTTGGGAGAATGGCATTGAAACATGTATACTATCATATAAGAAACGAAGCATCAGCCTATGTTCGATACAGGATACAGGATGCTTGGGGCTGGTGCACGGGGATGATCCAGAGAGATGATATGGGGTGGTGGTGGGAGGGGATTCAGGATTGGGAGCTCATATACACCCATGGTGGATTCATGTCAATGTATGGCAAAACCAATACGGTATTGTAAAGTAAAATAAAGTAAAAATAAAATTTTTAAAAAAGAATAAAAAGAATGGATCTCCATAAAGAAGACTAGTAATATTAATATATGAAATAGAAAGATAGATTTAAAAGAGAATAAGATATAAATCATAGTTACTAAAATTTTAACCCCTGAAAATTTTTTTAAACTGCTAGTTAAATATTGACAAGGTAGAGAGAAGAAAGAAAAGCAATAGAATGTATCATAATCAGGTTTTTCCAGAAGAAACATGAGCAATGCTCATAATCAGGTTTTTCCAGAAGAAACATGAGCAATGCAGTGTAAAACTTAAGTATTCTATTTGTATTTGTTCCATAAGGACTGCAGAAAGACATTGGATGAAAGTCAATATTAAAAGAGTTAATGGCTAATACATTTCCAGAAACAAGAAAAGGAATGAATTCTCAGATTTAAAAGTTCCACCTAGTGCTAGGAATGATAATATCTGTAATTTTATACCTTGTCAAGTCATAAGGAAAATAAAGGCATCAAGGATAAGGGAAAGCTATAAACGATAACAGAAATACCTGAATTCATCTATCAAAGATGAATTATCAGGAGATATAGCCTCAGCTACTATAGTTGACAGAAGACAACAGAAAAGTACCTTGTACCACTAAGAAGAAATATTTTTAACATATATCATCAAGTTATAAAGATAAAATAAAGATTATACTTGGAATACAGTAATTCATAAATTTTATTGCCCCTAGAATATCAAAAAGAAAATATGATATGTCTTCAGCTAAAGAAATATAAATTCAAGAAGGAATGGAAAGTAGAAAATAAGAAAAATAAAAAGAGCATACAAAGAAATCAATAAAAGATTGTGATAAATTTAACTAAGCTTTTATTATTGAGTTAGATCATATTAACAGTAATTTGGGAATGTGTTTAATAAATTACACTTTCAAGTGACCTTAACATTATTTGAGTGTTTGAAAAGAAAACAAAAATAGACTAAAATATAATGAGGAATTTTGTGGGACATTTACTGACAAGTATGATATAGTACTTACCTACTTTGAGGAGGCCAGAGATAATATTCAAATTAGGTTATTTTAAAATACATGAATTATCTGTGTTAACATGTTAAAAGGTGCTGCTAAAAGAAATTACTATTATTCCCATCCATTAGAAGACAAAGAGAAAGAAGCAAACAAAAATTGACCAATGCAACAAAGAATTTTGGAAGCAAATAATCCCAGAAGCAAAGAGAAAGCATAGTCTAGAAAAGCCACACAATATGATGACATACATTCATCAAACAAGTCAAAGTCAAAATAAAACAAAAGAGCTCAAACATATATATTGAAAACCACTCAAAAAACTCACAGGTGGGTGTGTGGGGAGGTGGGTGTGTGCGGAGGTTGGTGTGGCCCCACCTATTCCTCTCTCCTGTTCTTCTCTTTGAAGGGACAACCATTGGAGTTATGCTTCTGTGTTCACACCACACTTTGCTTTCAGTTTGGAGCTTTTTGAGTGTGTGGCCTGGAGGCTTCCAGCTCTATCCTCTCTTCCATTCTTTGACTTTGTGATCCTGCTTCCCCTCGGGTATGTGTTTACTGGTTTTTGCCCACATGATGCCAAGTTATATGGAAGCATGAACTATTAATGTTAAAAGGTAAATGGAGGCATAGTAAGCATTTTAAGAGTTTATCTGAGCAAAAAGCAGATGGAATCAGGCAGCACCGAAAAGGAAGTGATTTGCAGCCCTCCATTAACAGGAATGAGGAGGAGAAAGACATGCTTAGAGGAAAGGCAGAAGAGACAATGAAATTATCTGACTGGCTGTGACGTAAGCATTTGCCTTATTTGGAAATGGCTGATTGACCATGTTTGACTGGTTGTCCTTTAGTTTTCTTTTTCTTAACCCAGAGCCATTTAGAAACTTAGGTTTTGATTTGCTTCTAAAGGCCAATGAGATATAACGCTACCTCAGACTAATTTGGGGTTGCCCAGTGGCCCAGTGGTAAAAATTTGCCTGCTAATGCAGGGAGTACAGGAGGTGGTTAGTTCTGTCCCTGGGTTGGGAAGATCAAATGGCAACCCACTCCAGCATTCTTGCCTGGAAAATCCCATGGACCGAGAAGCCCGTCAGATTATAGTCTATGGGGGTTGCAAAGAAATGGGACTGAGCAACTGAGCACAGACTAACTCACCTCCTTGTTTAATTAACTGAAGGGAACTAACACAGGAAGGCCTGTAGTTGCGTGGTTCTGTCTGTGACTGGGTAGCTCTAAGGTTCCACTGTAATTGTTCAATATTATGCAGCGCACTGTTAGTGAACACCAGGGCAATATTATTAATATTGGGCTCAGTGCTATAGATTAAATCTTTTTATATATTTGTTTACCTTTTACTATCTTTGTTTCCAATCTCACTGATGTTCCTTTGTTTCAATTAACACATTTTAAGCCCTGTATGAAAAATAGGAATTTAAATTTTTAATAAAGTGAAGTATTTAATAGCATTCAACTTATTATTGTATATACATTTCTGCTATTAGAAAAAGCTTCTTCAATTTAAGCAAACTTCATTAATTTTACCTTTCTTTTAAGTATATTTTCCCCACTCTCATGCTGAGCATTTTTTTTTTTTGACTAGGAATATCAGGACACACTTAATATAAACTGTTATGCAAATGAAAGAAGTCACATGATATACATTTATAGGATGAGATGGGTATCCTGTGGTGCTGATGACTTTTTCAAAAGCTATTTACTTTCTAATACACAAAGAAGCTATTTTGCCTTTTAAATACCACATTACCTTTCAAGAATGGGGCACAGTTCATTCTTAAAAAAATGTCATCAACTTTAAGTAATGGCAGCAGTTTACAAAAAGAAAAGCAAAAGCACCCCTGCCCCCCATAATTTAGCTTTTCAGCAAAAGGAACATATGGTCAAATTTATTGGAAATTAAAGGGAAACACTTGAATTTGGCTGCAAATTATGAGAAGTTTTACACTATACTTATTGGTTGGCTGAATTCACTACTTGTCAACTCTAATTTATTCTAAAAATGTTACCTTGCCAAATGCCCAGGTTTTCATTGTCCCTACATTTAGTAGTATAATTCTGACAACAAGCACTGCAATTCTCCCACCTCCTGTATGTATTATTTATAAAAGATGCATTTGTATATTTTTCTTCTGTTTTGCTTGTACTATATTCTCTCTGATTTTGTGTAAGTAGCATATATACAGATTGATTCTGCAGAAATGTTGGGTTAATCATGTTATCAAAAAGCAAATGCATATACCAGAGATATGGCATTCTGTTTAGTAGTGGAAAAATCTTTAGCAAGACATTGATAGTAGATTTGGCAGCTGAATGATGTATTTCTGGAAATAGGAGATGTCCTAGAAGTAACTTGTGTCTGTTCCTAAAGATTTATTAAAACTAAGCTGACACTTGCATCATTGATAGAGGTAATTTTAAAGCTCTTGAAATTCTACTGACCCTAAGATAATGAAACCACCACCTTCCACACATTTGTATTCTGTGGCATTGAGTGTGGATAGTGGTACGGAATGTGAAATGCTATCATTATCCTCCAGAAGAATTCACAAAAGTAACTGAGGGCAAATGCACGGACCAAGAGACACAGCAAAGAAAGCCAGATATAGTGCTCAGTACCTGATGAGTGGTTTTGTATGAAAACAAACAATAATGATAAGGGATTATTTAGGCAGTTAATAAATCATGAGGCTTGGCAATGCACACAGCCTCATAACCAACACAGATTTCTTAAAAAGTATTTCCATTATCGTGTATCACAGCAGAGAATTTATATTATGCCCTGAAACAAATCAAAGCCAGTGCATATGAAAAGTACCATGAAATGTACTTAGGAAGAATCTTAGTAAGGCAAAGATATGTGCATATTTATGACACAGCCTGCCATGGGCTCCACAAATGAAAGCTCTGCTTATAATCCAAATAACATTTCTAACAGTATTTTCAGATAAGGAAAACGCATGTTAAACTGCTCAGAAGCCTCAAATCTTTAGGCTCATTCAAAATACAGATTGTCCATATGAAGTAGGATGATTATAACTGAAATTCAGCAGAAATATTAATGATAATCTATGAAGATGGCCTACACTCAACTGCTCTCAGAGATTTAGCACTAAATTATGATTTATTAATCACATATTCATGGAAATACTTTATCACACTGTTCTAGACATTCCCTTCCAAAACTGATATTCACCAGTGCCGGGTAACAATATCAGCTTTCAGAAAAAAAAACAAAACAAATAAACAAAAAAATGTGTAAGATAGGTGGAGTATGAGGGGGTGAGAGATTATATAAAGATAAAAGATATAATGCATGGATGATTTTCTCAGAGGTTGCAAGTTAAGGATGTGAAACAACCTCTTTTCTAAAAATTTCACTTTGCTTTGGCAACTTCATTACCGTAGTTATCAGGCATAATTCTTTTCTGTTTCCTTGGTCAGAGTCCTCCGCCTTTGCCCAAGATGGATATTGCAAGTCTATCCCCCTATAATTGAATCTCTTATTTCACTACCCTCCCCATTTTCAGTAGATCATTTCATCTACAAGTTCACAAAGACAAGAACTGCCTTAATGAAATACCACAATGTTATACAACAACTGAATCTATAATTATTCTTTCAACCTTTTTTTCCTCAGTGGAAATTGTATTTCTCTTGACTCAAGTTTGATTCTACTGCTTGCTATTGCTTCATCCATTTTTTATCCATTTTTTATTCATTTCTTTCTCCCTCCTGACTCTTTTCCTCTGTGCCTTTGACTATCCATTCTGCTTTTACTTCTTTCCTATCATGCAGTTTATTTCCATTAATATTGGTTTCTTTCGATCAGTGTAGATCCATGTGTGCTCAGTTGTGTCTGACTCTATGCAACCCCATGGCTGTATCTGTCTGTGGAATTTACCAGGTAAAAACACTGGATTGAGTTGCCACATCCTCCTCCAGGGGATCTTCCTGACCCAGGGACTGAACCTGCAATCTCCTGCATTGGCAGGCAGATTCTTTACCTCTGTGACACTTGAGAAGCCCATATCTTTCTTGTACAATCTGAATTATTTCCAGTTTTATACAATGTATCATTTCAACCTATTTATACATACTTGCATACACTATTTTTTTTTTCTCTTTGGAGCACTTGTATCTTTTGACTTGCAGTAGATTTAACTGCACTCATTAATCAGTCCTTAGCTGATGCGTATTTAGAAAACTTCCTTAATCTTCATCCTTTTTGAGACACCTATTTTCAGTGTTTTCCTGAAACACTGTATACAAACATATTGTCACACTTCTCGGAGATTTATCTGTGTTCTCAGTGAGACATAAAGTGGCCTGAAGCTAAAGGCATTGATTTAGTTACTCCTCTATCCATAGTGAGTACTGCAATGCTTGGTAAAGTGTCCATTACATATCGGTTGTATGGACAATAAATTTGTGACTGAACTAAACTGTCCCATTCATAACCATTTGCTTGTTTTACTAAATCTTGCTACCAGTTCCAGTAGTTGATCAATTTATTTCTTTTCCTGATTTTTTAGGTTAATTTTATTGTTCATTTGGTGAGCATTTGTTTATCACCACAGTGATGTGTGCCTTGCTAATCTCTGGCAGTACAATGAAACTTCCACTGGTGGGGAAGAAGGAAAAACAAGTGATGCTAAAATGGAACAAGGCTTTGTGGTCCTTCCCACCGCTCCCTCCCTGCACCAGAACCTCTACCTGCCTTTTGTTTGTGGAAAACTTTAGACAAAGAACGAGTTTAATCAGAGAAATGAGAAATGCAGAAACAAAGGAAAACAAAGGAGACGGAATAGTAATAATGTCATTAAGCATAGTCAAGGACCTGTAGTTCTTTCTCAAGGGTTATTGATAATATTCTGAGCCATATCCTGTGAGATAGCTTATAGAGTCTAGAACACCAGGTGGAGAAGTTAACTACATGATGGCTGGACTGCAACCAAGACATGAGCTGCCACAGTTCCGAGAACTGGCCTCGGAAAAATGGAAACATATGACCCATGGAACTGCAGATGAACCATGCATAAAACAATCACGATGACGCTGGTCAAACCACTGATGACCAGTTTGAAGACGACTGTCACACCCAACTCTGCTGTTTCTGCATGTAGTCCACCCCCCCCCCTCCAGTTCTGTCTATAAAAGCTTTTGCCCACTGGCTGCCAGCGGTGGAGGGAGTTGGCCTTTGGACTAATGTCCACCACCATCACCCCCAAGTGCCAGCTGCTGAAATAAAGAAGCTTTCCTTTTCACAACCTGGCCTGTTTATTAGCTTTTTGAATGGTGAGCAGCCAGACCTCACGTCTTTCAGTAACAATAACAATGCCATTAGAATGTCAACGTGCCACAAGATGACAAATATAAGAACCACAAAATCTCTAACAGCAGCTGGTGAGATATTTGCAGAGTGAGGTGAGGGAGGAGAGAGGACAAATTGGAAGAGAACACTTGGGATGAAACAGAACAAAAGATTGAGACATGATGGCTGAGTAGGGGTTATCCAGGAAGAAAGAGAGGGAGGAGGAAGAACCCTGCGGACAATCTTAAAACACAGTCTCAATCATTATTTCTCCAATCTTCCAGGCATTTTGTCTTCACCACTGTGAGCATGGGTCCATGAGAAAGCACCACATGGTTCTGTGACTGTGATGGGGCTTAACTGAAGCTAGAGTAAGTCAAGACCTGTCTGGTGTCACACCTGCAGGGGCAAACCCTATCAGTTGATGTTACCCAAGCTCTGATTTAAGAAAGAGGGAGGTAGTAGAAAATGGTTCAATACAGCTAGTGAAACTTTAGAAACTTGATATCTTAACAGATATTTGATTAAGTTCTGTCTAGGTATAAATCAAAAAAGGAGAAACAGAAATAAAACAGAAAATGGAGCATATTCAGGAGCAAAAAAGTTAAATAACATCACAAGCATGTAGGCTAAGAAGCAAGAGCTGAATTTTTAATTTAATAGGAACAACCAAATATATCATATAGAAAAGAGGTACATTTCTAAAGGAATTTCAGATATGGAGAGGATATGGTGAAAACAGTAAGGAGTAACTACAGAAAGATTTTGACGGAAGGGCAGTGAAAACTTCTAAATGGTAACTATTTGTCTCTCTTGATGATGGAGTTAGGCATTTGATAGGTAACTTAGCATCAGTCTCCTTCAGCATTTTATACAGCATGGCACAATATGCAATCTTGGGCAAGTTAATTAACCTGCTTAAGTTTCTTCATCTATAAAATGTGGATAAGGATATATCATTGAGATGATGCCTGTATTAAGCACAGTTATTCAGTTTGGGATATTGCTATTCAATTACATGAATTATCTGATCTCTATCAATATTAAATGTTATATGGAAAAAATGATCCATATTAAGTTCTAAAATTGTAATGACTTTTTCCAAGTTTAAATATATCCTGAATTTCTTTCCTGGAACTTAATCCTTACATTATCTTTTCAGTTCAGTTCAGTTCAGTCATCAGTTATGTCCAACTCTTTTCAGCCCCATGGACTACAGCACCCCAGGTTTCCCTGTCCATCACCAACTTTCAGAGCTTGTTCAAACTCATATCGCTCTCATTGGTGATACCATCCAACCATCTCATCCTCTGTCATCCCCTTCTCCTCCCACCTTCAATCTTTCCCAGCATCAGGATCTTTTCCAAAGAATCAGTTCTTCACATCAGGTGGCCGGAGTATTGGAGTTTCAGCTTCAACATCAGTCCTTCCAATGAATATTCAGGACTGATTTCCTTCAGGGTTGACTGGTTTATCTCTTTGAACTCCAAGGGGCTCTCAAGAGTCTTCTCCAACACCACAGTTCAAAAGCATCAATTCTTTGGCGCTCAGCTCTCTTTAGAGTCCAATACTCATATCCATACATGACTACTTGAAAAACCATAGCTTTGTCAGTGAAGTAATGTCTCTGCTTTTTATTATGCTGTCTAGGTTGGTCATAGCTTTTCTTCCAAGTAGAAAATATCTTTTAATTTCATGGCTGCAGTCACCATCTACAGTGATCTCAGAGCCCCCCAAAATAAGATCTGTCACTGTTCCCATTATTTCCCCATCTATTTGCCATGAAGTGGTGGAATCAGAAGCCATGATCTTAGTTTTATGAATGTTTATTTTAAAGCCAATCTTTTCACTCTCCTTTTTCACTTTCTATCAAGAGGCTCTTTCGTTTTTCTTTTCTTTCTGCCATAAGGGAGGTGTCATCTGAATATCTGCAGTTATTGACAGTTCTCCTAACAATCTTGATTCCAGCTTGTGCTTCATCCAGTCTGGTATTTCACATGATATGTTCTGCATATAAGTTAAACAAGCAGGATGACAATATACAGCCTTGACGTACTCCTTTCCCAATTTGGAACCAGTCCAATGTTCCATGTCCAGTTCTTACCGTTGCTTCTTGACCTGCATACAGATTTCTCAGGAGGCAAGTCAGGTGGTCTGGTATTCCCATCTCTTTCAGAATTTTCCACAGTTTGTTGTGATCTACACAGTCAAAATCTTTGGCATATTCAATAAAACAGGACTAGATGTTTTTCTGGAACTCTCTTGCTTTTTTGATGATCCAGCAGATGTTCACAATTTGATCTCTGGTTCCTCTGCCTTTTCTAAAACCAGTATGAACATCTGGGGGTTCTCTGTTCATGTACTGCTGAAGCCTGGCTTGGAGAATTTTGAGCATTTCTTTGCTAGCATGTGAAATGAGTGCAGTTGTGCGGTAGTTTGAACACTCTTTGCCATTGCCTTTCTTTGGGATTGGAATGAAAATTGACATTTTCCAGCCACTGCTGAGTTTTCCAAATTTGCTGGCATATTGAGTACAGCAGTCTAACAGCATCGCCTTTTAAGATTTGAAGTAGCTTAACAGGAATTGCATCACCTCCACTAGCTTTGTTCATGGTGATTCTGCATAAGGCCCACTTGACTTCACACTCCAGGATTTCTGGTTCTAGATGAGCGATCATACCACTGTTGTTATCTGGGTCATTAAGATCTTTTTTCTATAGTTCTTCTGTGTATTCTTGCCGCCTCTTCTTAATATCTTCTACTTCTGTTAGCTCTATACCATTTCTGTCCTTTACTGAGCCCCTCTTTGCATGGAATTTTCCCTTGGTATCTCTAATTTTCTTGAAGAGATCTCTAAAATAAAAATTGCTACAAATGGGAAATATAGTATCTGGGTATCTAAAATAGTTGAGCAATCTTAGATTATAGAGCGATATGAAGAATACATATATTTCAGGGATTTTATAATAGTCTGTGATGAACACAAATGTCACAAGCTATATACACACACATATTTCCTTTTGGGCTCAGTGGAGATGAATTTGAGCAAACTTTAGAGATGGTGAGAGACTGGGAAGCCTGGCATACTGCAGTCCACAGCGTCATAAAGAGATACGACTAAGCAACTGGACAAAAACAATAACAATACTCTTTTGGAACTATCTTAAGGAAATAAATCATGATCATGAAAAAATAATAACCTGAATGTTAAAGCTTTATTAGCAAAAATTGAAAGTCATTTGTTAAACAGTCTCTTTGGGTTCCCAGGTGGTTCATTGGTAAGGAATCTGCCTGCTGGTGCAGGAGAAACAGGAGATGTGGGTTCAATCCCTGGGTTGGGAAGATCCTTTGGAGGAGAAAATGTCAACCCAGTCCAGTGTTCTTGCCTGGAAAAATCCCATGGACAGAGGGTGCCTGGTGGGCTGCGGTCCACAGGGTCACAGAGAGTCTGCTGTAACACATACACAAACAAAACAAAACAAATTTCTTCGGTTCATCCTATAACTAATACGTTTTTCAAATTTCATAAACACAGGTGAAAGACATATCTGTGATGTAGTAAGTCGACTGAAAACTTGTAGAAGCAGATTGTTTTGTACTCCATTTTTAAAGTGGAATGAAAATGGCTTTAACCTCCCTTCTTTTGATTAAATTTTACACAAGTTTCTTCTTGACTTAGGCCCTGAGCTCCATTTTCCTAGAATATATGCTGCATTTCTTTCTTTCTTTTTTTATTTTTGGCTGTGCTAGGTCTTCGTCGCTTGAGCAGTCTTCCTTTCTCTAGTTGTGGTGAGCAGGACCTATTCTTTGTGGTGCCCGGGCCCCTCACTGTGGGGGCTTTTCTCACTCTGGAGCACAGGCCCAGTAGTTGTGGTGCATGTGCTTAGTTGTCTGATGGCATGTGAAATATTCCCAAACCAGGGATTAAACCCGCGGTCCTTCCTTTGGCAGATGATTCTTATCCACTGTGCTGCTAAAGAAGTCCAAACATTTACATTAGAAAATTATAATTACAGATTCTTTCCCTGCTCCTTTTAGATGTAAATTCTCTCCAAGCTTTTTGCCAGTTTTACAACCCAAGAATGTCTTTCTCAAGGACCTTGGAACCGTTCTTTTGAAATGTTATCACTGAAGGTCTAAGTGCCCCTCTTTTTCAATAAGCCACAAACTCAGATGGCCTAATCATATATATCAACGGCTCCCACTCCAGTCCTTCAATACTTTTCCATTTGCTAAAAATTCCTCTCCCCTTCTCTCATTATCTTTTGTTTTATAGGGATTAAATTTAAACTATTTTCCCAAATTCAACAGCCTTGAAAAACTCTTCCTTGTCTGTGTAACTCTATCTGCTGCAAATTTTCTTTGACAATTAAAAATCATTGACATATTTAAAGATGATTCCACAGAAGTCAAAATTAGGGAAAAAAGATGGGATATGTTATGTAAGCATTTAGCATTTAGGTTATAAATTAAATAGAACCATCTTCAAAATTGTTACATATACCAAAACAAGTATGTATTAAATTTTGGAGTCCTAGAAAATGCTTAAGTTCAAAGAAAACCATAACTTATGGTCTCTTTATCTATCTCTTAAAATATGCTCATTTGTGATATTATTTGAACTATTAGGAAATAAATTCTAAAATCGATTTCTTATCCTGCTTTCAAGCAATTGATGTTCAATTCAGGAAGGTAGGATTATCTGTTTAAAAATGCATTAACTTTTACATAACCTCAATATGTTTACTAAAATTCACTTTAAATTTATATTAGAGCTGTGAAAGCTTTGAAATTGCTGTCTAACAAATTATTCACAGAGATATTCATAATGGCTCTTTCTGTGTTTCAATCCTAAAGGGCTCTTATCAGAAAATTTATATGACGTTGAAACCTTGATTAGATTTTCATCTACCAGGTAAATAAATTTTAAAAATTTGGTTGTAATAAATTAAAATACAATTTTAGCCTACCATCAGAAATTAACATAGCATAAAGATATCTGTATTGGAACATTGTAGAAACTTGTACACAATTCTAGACATAATAGCTTCCAAGCCACAAGAAAATGAGCTAACTAACCATCTATATGTATAGAACAAGGTGTCCAACAAAAGCAAAACAAGTCTTGTTCCTGTTTCTTCACTGTCCCACCAATATTATTCATAATTAATTATCTATCAATTGTAAGTCTTTCTATACGAAAATATTTTCCTGCACCTATACTTTGTGTCCAAGAGTATACATTTTCTTGTAAATTACCAAAAGTAGCTGGTTTGGGGCTCATGAGGAATCTTAGAGCACCATAAAGAAGCATTTTCTCAGTAACTATGTATTGCACAGTGCATTATTCCCTTATATAATAGTTTCCAGAAAATCTAAACTTAAGTTCTAGAAATCTCCTCATTAAAAATGAAAATTAAAAAGAAGTAAAATAAAAGGACTATAATAATAACAACAGAATATTTTATCTTGATTTACTAGCTCATATGGAAGGAACTGGAATATTAAAAGATGAATGTGTTCCTGAGACTGATTTGAAAATGTGAACATTTTTTAAGTAAGCCATATTTGAAAAGCAATAAGGAAGGGCTCTGGATAAAGGCCTAGAGGAGCTATTCCACATTCAAGGTCAGGAGGGGCAGTGGTGAGGAGACCCTCATCCAAGGTAAGGAGCAGTGGCTGCACTTTGCTGGAACAACCATGAAGAGATGCCCCATGCCCAAGGTAAGAGAAACCCAAGTAAAATGGTAGGTGTTGCAAGAGGAGCAGACACACTGAAACCATAATCACAGAAAACTAGTCAATCTATCACAGTAGGACCACAGCCTTGTCTAACTCAGTGAAACTAAGCCATGCCTGTGGGGCCACCCAAGACGGGCGGGCATGGAGGAGAGGTCTGACACAATGTGGTACAATGGAAAAGGGAACAGTAAACCATTTCAGTACTCTTGGCTTGAGAACCCCATGAACACTATGAAAAGGCAAAATGATAGGATACTAAAAGAGGAACTTCCCAGGTTAGTAGCTGCCCAATATGCTACTGGAGATCAGTGGAGAAATAACAGAAATAATGAAGGGATGGAGCCACAGCAAAAATAATACCCAGTTGTGGATGTGATTGGTGATAGAGCAAGGTCTGATGCTGTAAAGAGCAGTATAGCACAGGAACCTGGAAAGTCAGGTCTATGAATCCAGGCAAATTGGAAGTGGTCAAACAGGAGATGGCAAGAGTGAAAGTGAACATTCTAGGAATAAGCAAACTAAAATGGACTGGAATGGGTGAATTTAACTCAAATGACCATTATATCTACTACTGTGGGCAGGAAACCCTCAAGAAATGGAGTAGCCATCATGGTCAACAAAAGAGTCCGAAATGCAGTACTTGGATGCAATCTCAAAATGACAGTATGATCTGTGTTCATCTCCAAAGCAAACCATTCAATTTCACAGTAATCCAAGTCTATGCCCCAACCAGTAATGCTGAAGAAGTTGAAGTTGAATGGTTCTATGAAGACCTACAAGACCTTTTAGAACTAATACACCAAAAAAGATGTCCTTTTCATTATAGGGGATTGGAATGTAAAAGTAGGAAGTCAAGAAACACCTGGAGTAATAGACAAATTTGGCCTTGGAATGCAGAATGAAGCAGGGCAAAGACTAATAGAGTTTTGCCAAGAAAATGCACTGGTCATAGCAAACACCCTCTTCCAACAACAAAAGAGAAGACTCTACACATGGACATCACCAGATGGTCAACACCAAAATCAGACTGATTATATTCTATGTAGCCAAAGATGGAGAAGCTCTATACAGTCAACCAAAAAAAGACCAGGAGCTGACTGTGGTTCAGATCATGAACTCCTTATTCCCAAATTCAGACTCAAATTGAAGGAAGTATGGGAAAAACACTAGCCCAGTCAGGTTTGACCTAAATCAAATCCCTTATGATTATACAATGGAAGTGAGGAATAGATTTAAGGGACTAGATCTGATAGAGAGAGTGCCTGATAAACTATGGACAGAGGTTCATGACATTATACAGGAGACAGGGATCAAGACCATCCTGACAGAAAAGAAATGCAAAAAGCAAAATGGCTGTCTGAGGAGGCCTTACAAATAGCTGTGAAAAGAGAAGTGAAAAGCAAAGGAGAAAAGGAAAGATATAGGTATCTGAATGCAGAGTTCCAAAGAATAGCAAGAAGAGATAACAAAGCCTTCCTCAGCAATCAATGCGAAGAAATAGAGGAAAAGAACAGAATGGGAAAGACTACAGAACTCTTCAAGAAAATTAGAGACACCAAGGGAACATTTCATGCAAAGATAGGCTCAATAAAGGACAGAAATGGTATGGATCTAACAGAAACAGAAGATATTAAGAAGAAGTGGCAAGAATACACAGAACTATGCAAAAATAATCTTCACAACCAAGATAATCACGATGGTGTGATCACTCACCTAGAGCCAGACATCCTGGAATGTAAGGTCAAGTGGGCCTTAGAAAGCATCACTACGAACAAAGCTGGTGGAGGTGATGGAATTCCAATGAAGCTATTTCAAATCCTGAAAGATGATGCTGTAAAAGTGCGGCACTCAATATGCCAGCAAATTTGGAAAACTCAGCAGTGGCCACAAGAGTGGAAAAGGTCAGTTTTCATTCCAATCCCAAAGAAAGGCAATGGCAAAGAATGCTCAAACTACTACACAATTGCACTCATCTCACATGCGAGTAAAGTAATGCTCAAAATTCTCCAAGCTAGGCTTCAGCAATATAGGAACAGTAAAGTTCCAGATGTTCAATCTGGTTTTAGAAAAGGCAAAGGAATCAGAGATCAAACTGGCAACATTGGCTGGATCATGGAAAAAGCAAGAGAGTTCCAGAAAACACCTTTTTCTGTTTTATTGACTATGTCAAAGCCTTTGACTGTGTGGATCACAATAAACTGTGGAAAACTCTGAAAGAGATGGGAATACCAGACCACCTGAACTGCTTCTTGAGAAATCTATAAGCAGGTTAGGAAGCAACAGTTAGAACTGGACATGGAACAACAGACTGGTTCCAAATAGGAAAAGGAGTACGTCAAGGCTGTATATTGTCACCCTGCTTTTTTAACTTATATGCAGAATACATCATGAGAAACACTGGGCTGGAAGAAGCACAAGCTGGAATTAAGATTACCGGGAGAACTATCAATAGCATCAGATATGCAGATGACACCACCCTTATGGCAGAAAGTGAAGAGGAACTAAAAAGCCTCTTGATGAAAGTGAAAGTAGAGAGTGAAAAAGTTGTCTTAAAGCTCAACATTCAGAAAACGAAGATCATTGCATCTGGTCCTATCATTTAATGTAATAGATGGAGATACAGTGGAAACAATGTCAGACTTTATTTTGGGGGCTCCAAAATCACTGCAGATGGTGACTGCAGCCATGAAATTAAAAGATGCTTACTACTTGGAAGAAAAGTTATGACCGATCTAGATAGCATATTGAAAAGCAGAGACATTACTTTGCCAACAAAGGTCCGTCTAGTCAAGCCATGGTTTTTCCAGTGGTCATGTATGGATGTGAGAGTTGGACTGTGAAGAAAGCTGAGTGCCGAAGAATGGATACTTTTGAACTGTGGTGTTGGAGAAGACTCTTGAGAGTCCCTTGGACTGCAAGGAGATCCACCCAGTCCATTCTGAAGGAGATCAGCCCTGGCATTTCTTTGGAAGGAATGATGCTAAAGCTGAAACTCCAGTACTTTGGCCACCTCATGCAAAGGGTTGACTCATTGGAAAAGACTCTGATGCTGGGAGGGATTGGAGGCGGGAAGAGAAGGGGACAACAGAGGATGAGATGGCTGGATAGCTTCACTGACTCAATGGACATGAGTATGAGTGAACTCTGGTGTTGGTGATGGACAGGGGAGGTCTGTCGCACTGAGATTAATGGGGTCACAAACAGTTGAACACAACTGAGCGATTGAACTGAACTGAACTGCTTAAAGGCAGTCATTATGAAATCTTTGAAGAGCAGAGAACACTTTTAGTACAGGAAACTAACACCAACTAAAATTATTTGATTGGAATTAAATGTGAATATTAAGTGCATAGCAATACATTTAAGTTTAAAGTCCATGGCATATGTATAGCATGGTGAAATGATGCTTTGGTTGTATGGGTTGTATTAAGTGTTTCAGTAGACACAGGGATGATGCATATCAGCAACCTCACATTGCAAAATTCAAAGAAGTGAACAACAACAACAAAAAAACACTGAATCTTAAACTACATTGATGGAGAATTAAAGATGGTTAATGGGGTGGGGGTGTAATTTACTCAGTTTTGTCTCATTGCAGCCAAAATTTGAAGCAAAAACGGACCAGTGTTACAGCTCAATTTTTTTTTTTTGGGCAAGTTATGGAAAATACATCCTCAAGGTGTGAAGGCAGGCTGACCCAAAGGACTGAAGAGAAAAAGAGGCCCAATTCTGGCTCCTCTTTTTATATGGTTTTTTCCTCCCCTGAGCCTGCCCTATGTAAATTGAGCTACTAATGAGTGCAGGTGGCTGCGAGCCAGGCGCCACTGAGAGGAGCTACCGCACGTCTGAGGTCAGGGGCAGCGGCCTAGAGTGCCAGCCTGTGATGGCGCAGGAATGGCCTGAGAGGAGCTACCCAGCCTCCGAGGTCAGGGGCGGTGGCCAAGAGGAGACACACCACGTCCGAGGTCAGGGGTGGCAGCTGGGAGGAGCTACCCCACATCCGAGTCCAGTGACGGTCAGGAGGAAACACCACATCAGCGAGGTCAAGGGCGGCCAGGAGAAGCCACCTCATACCTGAGGCCAGGGGCGGTGACTCTGAGGAGCCACCTCGAGCCCAAGGCCAAGGGAGGTGGCTGGAAGGGGCCACCTCTGCCCGAGGCCAGGGCAAGTGGCCGGGAGGAGTAACTCGAGGAGCGATGGCTGCGCAGGCACTGGAGGGCCTAGAGGAGCTATCTCATGTTGAAGGTCAGGAACGTTGGTGGTAAGAGGATATCCCTCATCCGCAGTAAGGAGATACCCCTCGTCCAAGGTAAGGAGCAGGGGCTATGTTTTGCTGGAACATCCATGAAGAGATAGCCCATGCCCAAGGTAAGAGAAACTCAAGTAAGATGGTAGGTGTTGGAAGAGGGCATCAGAGGGGAGACACACTGAAACCATAATCACAGAAAACTAGTCAGTCTAATCACACTAGGACCACAGCCTTGTCTAACTCAATGAAACCAAGCCATGCCTGCGGGGCGACCCAAGACAGGTGGGTAATGGTGGACACGTCTGACAGAATGTGGTCCACTGGAGAAGAAAAGGGCAAGCCACTTCAGTATTCTTGCCTTGAGAACTCCATGAACACTATGAAAAGGCAAAATGATAGGATACCAAAAGAGGAACTCCTCGGGTCATTAGGTGCCCAATATGCTACTGGAGGTCAGTGGAGATATAACTCCAGAAAGAATGAAGGGATGGAATCAAAGCAAAAACAATACCCAGTTGTGTATGTGACTACTGAATGAAGCAAGATCTGATGCGGTAAAGAGCAATATTGTATAGGAAACTGGAAAGTCATGTCCATGCAAATTGGAAGTGGTCAAACAGGAGATGGCAAGAGTGAACGTCAACATTCTAGGAATCAGCGAGCTAAAAGGGACTGGAATGGATGAATTTAACTCAAATGACCATTATATCTACTACTGCAGGCAGGAATCCCTCAGAAGAAATGGAGTAGCCATTATGGTCAACAAAAAGTCTGAAATACAGTACTTGGATGCAATCTCAAAAATGACAGAATGCTCTCTGTTCATCTCCAAGGCAAACCATTCAATAGCACAGTCATCCAAGTCTATGCCCCAACCAGTTATGCTGAAGAAGTTGAAGTTGAACGATTCTATGAAGACCTACAAGACCTTTTAGAACTAACACTCAAAAAAAAGATGTCCTTTTCATCATAGGGGACTGGAATGTAAAAGTAGGAAGTCAAGAAACACCAGGAATAATAGGTAAATTTGGCCTTGGAATGCAGAATGAAGCAAGGCAAAGACTAACAGAGTTTTGCCAAGAAAATGCACTGGTCATAGCAAACACCCTCTTCCAACAACACAAGACAAGACTCTACACATGGACATCACCAGATGGTCAACACCGAAATCAGATTGATTATATTTGTTGAAGCTAAAGATGAAGAAGCTGTATACAGTCAACAAAAACAAGACCAGGAGCTGATTGTGGCTCAGATCATGAACTCCTTATTACCAAATTCAGACTTAAATTGAAGAAATTAAGGGAAACTGCTAGACCATTCAGGTATGACCTAAATCAAATCCCTTATGATTATACAGAGGAGATGAGAAGTAGATTTAAGGACCTAGATCTGATAGATAGAATGCCTGATGAACTATGGAATGAGGTTCATGACATTGTACAGGAGACAGGGATCAAGACCATCCCAACAGAAAAGAAATGCAAAAGCGAAATGGCTGTCTGGGGAGGCCTTACAAACAGCTGTGAAAAGAAGAGAGGCAAAAAGCAGAGTAGAAAAGGAAAGATATAGGCATCTGAATGCAGAGTTCCAAAGAATAGCAAGAAGAGATAAGAAAGCCTTCTTCAGTGACCAATGCAAAGAAATAGAGGGAAACAACAGACTATGAAAGACTAGAGATCGCTTCAAGAAAATTAGAGACACCAAGGGAACATTTCATGCAAACATGGGCTTGATAAAGGACAGAAATGGTATGGACCTAACAGAAGCAGAAGATATTAAGAAGAGGTGGCAAGAATACATGGAAGAACTGTACAAAAAAGATCTTCATGACCCAGATAGTCATGATGATGTGATCACTAATCTAGAGCCAGACATCTCGGAATGTGAAGTCAAGTGGGCCTTAGAAAGCATCACTGTGAACAAAGCTAGTGGAGGTGATGGAATACCAGTTGAGCTATTTCAAATCCTGAAAGATGATGCTGTGAAAGTGCTGCACTCAATATGCTAGCAAATTTGAAAAACTCAGCAGTGGCAGTGGCCACAGGACTGGAAAAGGTCAGTTTTCATTCCAATCCCAAAGAAAGGCAATGCAAAGGAATGCTCAAACTACCACGTAATTGCACTTATCTCACAGGCTAGTAATTAATGCTCAAAATTCTCCAAGTCAGACTTCAGCAATACGTGAACTGTTAACTCCTGATGTTCAAACTGGTTTTAGAAAAGTCAGAGGAATCAGAGATCAAATTGCCAACATGCACTGGATCATGGAAAAAGCAACAGAGTTCCAGAAAAACATCTATTTCTGCTTTATTGACTATACCAAAGCCTTTGACTGTGTAGATCACAGCAAACTGTGGAAAATTCTTCAAGAGATGGGAATACCAGACCACCTAACCTGCCTCTTGAGAAATCTGTATTCAGGTAAGGAAGCAACAGTTAGAATAGGACATGGAACAACAGACTGGTTCCAAATAGGAAAAGGAGTACATCAAGGCTGTATATTGTCACCCTGCTCATTTAACTTATATGCAGAGTACATCATTAGAATCTCTGGGCTGGAAGAAACACAAGCAGGAATCAAGATTGCTAGGAGAAATATCAATAACCTCAGATATGCAGATGATATCACCCTTATGGCAGAAAGTGAAGAGGAACTAAAAAGCCTCTTGATCAAAGTGAAAGTAGAGAGTGAAAAAAAATTGGCTTAAAGCTCAACATTCAGATAATGAAGATCATGGCATCCGTTCCCATCACTTCATGGGAAATAGATGGGGAAACAGTGGAAACAGTGTCAGACCTTTTTTTTTTTTGGGGGTGCTCCAAAATCACTGCAGATGGTGACTGCAGCCATGAAATTAAAAGATGCTTACTCCTTGAAGAAAAGTTATGACCAACCTAGATAGCGTATTCAAAAGCAGAGACATTACTTTGCCAACTAAGGTCCGTCTAGTCAAGGCTATGGTTTTTCCTGTGGTCATGTACGTATGTGAGAGTTTAACTGTGAAGAAGGCTGAGCACCGAAGAATGGATGCTTTTGAACTGTGGTGTTGGAGAAGACTCTTGAGAGTCCCTTGGACTGCATGGAGATCCAACCAGTCCATTCTGAAGGAGATCAGCCCTGGGATTTCTTTGGAAGGAATGATGCTAAAGCTGAAACTCCAGTACTCTGGCCATCTCATGTGAAGAGTTGACTCATTGGAAAAGACTCTGATGCTGGGAAGGATTGGTGGCAGGAGGAGAAGGGAACGACCGAGGATGAGATGGCTGGATAGCTTCACTGACTCAATGGACGTGAGTATGAGTGAACTCCGGTGTTGGTGATGGACAGGGAGGCCTGGCTTGCTGCAATTCATGGGGTTGCAAACAGTCGTGCAAACAGTCGTCCTAAAGTAGGACACGACTGGGCAACTGAACTGAACTGAACTGAGGAGGGCTGTTTGTTTCAGTTGAAGTTCTCACTCTGGTCCCCAGACCTTCATTTTTCTGTTTTCACAGGTTTTTCCCCTTCTTTGTCTTTGAGCCATCATCATTCTGGACTTAATTTTCTTGTTCTAATTGCTTAATAGTTACAATCTCAAAATTATTTTTGCTGGAATTTTCCTTAATGATTTTGGAAATTTAACATGGTCATAAATGTAACATCTCCAGAGGAATTATGAGTCTTGAAAACACAGAATAGTGCTGTTTCCTAATAATTTAATGTACATATTTAGAGAATTGTTTCTTGTCAGGAAAGTGAGGACAACCCTAACCAGTGTGTTAAAAAGGAAAGATACCACTTTGCCAAGAAGTCTGTATAGTCAAGCCTGTAGTCTTTCCTGTAGTCATGTACAGATGTGAGGTTGGACCATAACAAGCACATGGCACCAAAGAATTGATGCTTTCAAGTTTTGGTGCTGGAGAAGTCTCTTGAGAATCCCTTGGACAGCAAAGAGATCAAACGAATGAATCTTAAAGTAAATGAACCCTGGATACTCATTGGAAGGACTGATGCTGAAGCTGAAGTTCCAGCACTTTGGCCACCTGATGCAAAGAGCCAGCTCCTTGGGACAGATCCTGATGCTGGGAAAGATTGAGGGCAGAGGGAGAAGAGGGCAACAGAGGATGGGATGGTTGGATTGCATTACCAGTTCAATGGACATGAACTTGGTCAAACTCTGGGAAATGGTTAGGAAGCCTGGTGTGGTTCAGTCCATGAGTTGCAGAGTCAGGCATGACTTCACAAGTGAACAATAACATCTTTAGCCTAAATCTACAGAAACAAGAAAGAGGTTAGAATAGAATACTGTCTTTTTGAATATGATTGCCAGATGAAGTTAGAATTTCAAGTTCAATTTGAATTTTAGAAAAACAGCAAATAAGTTTAAAGTAGTAGCATGCCTGATCCTGCATGGGGAAAATGCATGGAGCATACTTAAGTTAAAAAGTTACTGCTGTTTGCTTGACATTCACATTTAGTTGGGTGTGTTTTATTTTTATTTGCTAATTTAGTAGGTCTTTAGTTTCATAGGCCTTTATGTGAGAAAACAGGTTTCACTTATTTCATACACTTTCAGTAAATAGAATAATAGGGAGTTATAATTAGACTAAAATAATTAGTAAAGTACACAAGGTTCATCAAAACAGCAACAAAACAAGCAAACAACAAAACAAAGATTTCAACTTTGGAAATAGTCAAGCAGTTCTTGTCAATGACATCATAGAAAAGATGCTCTTTGTCTTAGTTGATTTTATTGTGATGAAAATTTCTCAAACTTTCTTGTGATTAAAAATTCCATAAGTAAAGCTTGGAGTGTATCGGATCTGACAATGAACATTAGTTGTTAGCATTATTTAAGGGCCAGTCACACTTCCTATTCAAAGTATTTTCGATAAATTCTACATGATATCGTATAATTTTAACCATTGTTAATATAAGTAAAACAATTCTGTATAAAAATAGGAATAATATCCACTATGGAATTCAAATGCTATGGTAAATGAAAGTAAACTTTCATTTCTAACAACTGTCCCTGATATTTTTAAAAACAATAATTGAACATTTGCTATTTCATTTGAAAACTATTCTTTGCTATTTCAAATTATTTTCTTCAGAATATTCATAAATTCCATCTTGAGAATTATTTGTTTTTAAATAGTCTTAGATATACTAAGGTAAACAGACTGACAATATATTTCACATAAAATTAAACACCATATGTTTTTAAATCCAGTCATAATCATAAAATTAAGTGATTTGAGTGACATCTTGTTTTCTAGAGGTAAATAAAAATGTTATTTTAAGTATTAAAGAATAAATTTTGGTGTGTTTACAAAAGGAATGTCTAGATTGAAGAGAATCTAACTTAACTTGTAACGAAGTATGCATAAAATGATAACTGTAGGAATGAGTTATTTAGAACTTAGAAAGAATGATTAAATATGTACATCATAAGTGTTAGTCACTCAGTCATGCCTGACTCTTTGTGACCCCATGGACTGCAGCCCACCAGGCTCCTGTGTCCATGAGATTTCCAGGCAAGGATACTGGAGTGGGGGTGCCAGGGTGTCTTCCCGACCCAGAAATTGAACCCAGGGCTTCTGCACTGCAGGCAGATTCTTTACAGACTGAACTACAAGGGAAGACCATATATAGAGTCCATCAAGTGAAATGCCAGGCTGGAGGAAGGAGCGTGAAAAAGCTGGCTTAAAATTCAGCATTCAAAAAACTAAGATCATGGCATCCAGTCCCATCACTTCATGGCAAATAGAAGGGGCAAAAGTGGAAACAGTGACAGACTTTATTTTCTTGGGCTCCAAAATCACTGCAGATGGTGACTGCAGCCATGAAATTAGAAGACACTTGCTTCTTGGAAGAAAATTTATGACAAATCTAGATAGCATATTAAAAGCAGAGATATCACTTTGCCAACAAAGGTCTGTATAGTCAAAGCTATGTTTTTTCCAGGAGTCATGTATGGATGTGACTGTTGGACCATAAAAGAGGCTGAGTGCCAAAGAACTGATGCTATTGAACTGTGGTGTTGGAGAAGACTCTTGAGAGTCCCTTGGACTACAGGGAGATCAAACCAGTCAACCCTAAAGAAAATCAACCTGACTAGTCACTGGAAGGACTGATGCTGAAGCTGAAGTTTTAATACTTTGGCTACATAATGTAAAGAGCCGATTCACTGGAATAGACCCTGATACTGGAAAGACTGAAGGCAAGAAGAGAAGAAGGTGACAAAGGATGAGATGATCGGATGGCATCACTGACTCAATGAACATGAATTTGAGTAAACCCTGGGAGACAGTGAAGGACAGGGAAGGCTCACGTTCATTCCACGAGGTTGCAAAGAGTTGAACATGATTTTGCTACTCAACTACAATGCTATGCTAGTGTACCCTACATGTATTAAGCAAGTAGGGGCTTCTCAAATAAAGAAAGAACAGTCTTGTTTGGTTTTATAAATAGTAAATATGATTTAAAAAGTAAAAATTTGAGCTTAAAAACACAACCCAAACCACCTGTTTTTAAAAGTCACACCAGCCATCTACTTCTAAAAACCCTTATCAAAGCTATTTCTTCAAACCCAACATTTACTAATTCAACAGATGGGTTTTTAAAATGAGGAATTTAATTTTACTTTCAACTCACTGATTATATACTCAACTGGCAGCTTAGAAAAAATAATTTTAGAATACATGAAGACTTGAATTAAACCATTCTCAGCATTTTCCCAAGATTGTTTGCTAACTGGCTTGTTTTTATGCATATCATATGTAGATGAAAAATGTCTGTGGTGATTGAAGGAGGTGGCATCTTAAACCCTAATACCATTTTGCTTTTCATTGCACCAAGTAGGTAATGGTACCCCACTTCAATTTTATTAGTATTATTTCACAACATGTATGATAACACCTTAAACTTGGAAGCACTTTGCAATCATTGCTAATGATAATTATTTATAAAAAGTACTATTTTTTATTCAGTTGTCATATTAAGTGACAACTTAATTTTATGACAAAAGAGACAAACCAAAATAAGAACTTAACAGCAGAGATGCCAAAACTTAAGAAGAAAACTGTACCACCTAATGAAAAATAAGGAGTGAAAATTTTACTGAGTACAATTAGTTCAGAGCCAAAAACATTTATTGAATCTTTGTACATGCTAAAGTGAAAGAATGGTGATAAAGACATAGACACAAAAACATGTTTCTTGATGTCTAGCAACAGATGATATAGATAAGGAGAGAAGAGTAATCCAAAGCACTCTAGGGGGGGAAAAAAAAAAAGATGGATTTGATCAAGTTGAGTTCAGAGCACTAGGAAATATTTCTAGATGAAGTCTCATTTGATGGGTAACTTGGATGAAAAGATATTTTCAACAAATAGAGGTAAAAATAAGTCTTAAAGTAAAAGGTAAAAATATAGGAATGTGGCTGAAACACAGAAACACTGTTGTACAAGGAGAGAAAGTGAGTGTTTTACACATTTTCAGTGAGTAAAGAAATCATTTACAGAAAGGAGGAGAAGCATTGGTGTCTAAATAACTACTGCTACTTGGAATCATGACCTTCTCTAAGAGTTTTCTGCTATGCTATGCCAGAATTATGAAAGTTGGACAATAAAGAAGGCTGATTACCAAAGAATCAATGCTTTTGAATTATAGTGCTAAAGAAGACTCTTGAGAGTCCCTTGGACTATAAGGAGATCAAACCAGTCAATCTTAAAGAAAATCAACCCTGAATATTCATTGGAAAGACTAACACTAAAGCTGAAGCTCCAACACTTTAGCTACTTGATGTGAAGAGCTGATTCCTTAGAAACGATGATGTCGGGAAAATTGAGGGCAAGAGGACAAAAGGGCAACAGAGGATGAAAGAGATCAATAGCATCACTGATTCAATAGACATTAATTTGAGCAAAATCTGGAATATCGCAAGAGGACAGAGGAGCCTGGTGTGCTGCCATCCATGGAGTCACAAAAAGTTGGACCTGACTTAGTGACGGAACAACAAGAACTGGACAGGAACTGACTGTACTTGGAGAAAGTCCCACCTGCCAAAAGCGGAGGCCGCAGTGAATTAGAAGGCAACCGCTGCAAGTCTGGACACGCTGTAGTTCGCCAGCACTTACTCCATCAGGGAAAGGCAGCGTTTACTCCAAAGGGAAAAAATTAAAGTGATTTAGTCCTCAAGCAATGAGAAATATTTGTTAAATGTAACTAAAAATATCAAGAACCTTGATATATATCAAAACTTGAAATAAATGTTTCCTTCAAGAATGGAGTATTTATATTGTTACCTTCATGATCAAAATGAGAGAAAAACATTTGTTATCTCAGATATCAAATATCACTTTGAGGATTTAGTTCATGCTTCTTTTACTCTGAAAACATAAAAAACAAATACTTTTTAGAATCGTTAATGTAAATTTTATTTGACATGTAATTGGGGTACATTCCTCTACTGATATGAATTCTATGAAGCACTAATCTGATGATATGGTTTATGAATAATATTTTATGAGGTCAGACAACTTTGTGAATATTAACTTCAAAATATTTTAGAAAACCACTGTAAACACAATCCAACTTAAGGATGCTCAGAAATTTACAATAAAAGAAAAGCCTCTTTATTTTAATCCAATACTTTCTAAACATATGCAAACAAAAAATTTCATTTTAAAAATAGCTAACATTTGTTAATATTCCATTTAACAACTGGTCCTCTCAACATGATTAATAACACACTACTAAATTAAACTCAGGTACTTCAATCTAATGCTTATGAAACTAGAGATTGTAGCTTTCAGTCACCATATTTACATAGAAAAAATATCCACAATTAAAAATAAACCAAAAATATATCCTCTCACTTGTAGAAAACAAAGTAAACAAATCACCTCCAACTCTTCCTGAGAAAATTATACAGCCCAAAGAGTCTTCCACTACTTTTCAAAAAGTAGAAGATATTTTACCTAGGTCATTTAAACTTCCCAACCTCTGGTTCTGTTTCAAGTTGCATCCTGATTGGAAGGAGAAAAGTTAAAAATCATAAAAGAATGAAAAAAAAAAGAGGGAGAGACAAGAAAAGGAAAGAAGGAAGGAAGAGAAGAGATGGAAGTTTAAAAAAAAAACCCGACCAAACAAAGGAAGGTTAAAAGCTTGAAATATAAGGAAATGGAAAGAGTAATCAGGCACTGATATGATATTTTCTTGAAAGTGGGAGATTGAATCTGTCCATTCATCCTTTACTCTGAGACTTGTGCTGGTCTATTATCACTCAGAGCAAACAGGAAAAAAGAGGTATTGATATGGGAGAGGGGAAAGTAAAGTCAAGGGCAAAAGCAAAACAGGTGCTTTGTGTCCTGAGCAAATTCTTGGGAACTATCTTTCATTCTATTATCAGAGGCTCTAAAGGAATACAATATTTATATGAAGCATTAATTGGTGAAAAACTTTAAAATTTAAAACAAAGTCCTGTTTTTAAAAGCTATTTAAATTTTGCTAATGATTTAAATGTAACTCAGCTACAGCCGTAAAAGGAAAACATTTTAAATGGTGTAATCTTCAACTAATCCCTAACAATTTTCTGAATTCAGTTGAAAGAAATTTGTATACAAGGACAGGGAGAGAGTGTAGCAGAGAGTGGACAGACATCACTAATGACCAGAAGGGATTGACTGTGTTTTATTCATACCAAGCAGAATGAAAAATCAATTCAACATTTCACCAGAAAGCACAGGAGCTTTTTTCATGCAGTAGCAAAGTAATCAGAAATGTGGGTTCCCAGGAGCATTTAGGCATCGCAGGACTATAGAATGTGCAAACAATTGTAAAATGTGGAAGGAGATGGGAACTGAGAGAATTATAAAAGCAAGGGAAATAGTCAAAGGCACATCACAGAAGGAGTCTTATGCTGATTGCTAAGATTTACCCCAAGTAATTGCAGCGCCAGCGCAACACATTTGAAACTTCAAAACTTATCAAATGGCTTTGTTGTCAAAGCAAATAGCAGCTATTTTCTCTTAAATTAATTGGAAGAAGCCAAGAAAAAACGGAGTAGAGGTAACAAGACTACTTGTAGACTGTTGGAATCAGAAGGAATCTTCAAGATGAATACTCACAAGTGGCCAGAAAGTTGAGACTTCTCTAATCATAAACCTGAAATACTTAACATGGGTTAAAATGTCAGTGATTCATTTTTTTTCCCATGCACTTCCGTGTGTGTGTGTATGCGTGTGTGTGTGTGTGTGTGCGTGTGCTCAGTTGTGTCCAATTCTTTTTGACCCCATGGACAGTAGCTCACCAGGCTGCTCTGTCCATAGAATTTTCCAGGTAAAAATACTAGAGTGGGTTGCCATTTCTCTAGTCTTTTTAAAAAAATAATTGTTTATTTTTGAGCATGCTGGGTCTTCATTGCTGAGCAGGCTTATCTCTGGTTGTGGTGGGCAGCTGCTCCTCTCTAGCTGTGGTGCTGGCTTCTCATTGCAGTGGCTTCTCTTGTTTCAGAGTATGGGCCCTAGAGCATTTAGGTTTCAGTACTTGTGGACCCTGGGCTCCAGAGCTCAGGCTTAGTAGTTGTGGCACATGGGCCTAAGTGCCCCGTGGCACGTGTGATCTTCCAGGGATCAGACTCATGTCTCCTGCATTGGCAGGTGGATTCTTTACCACTGAGCCACCAGGGAGGCCATCCCTAGTCTTTTCAGAAAGACACATTCAAGTTAGACAAATTGCAAATTTCTCTTCTGCAAAAACTTTCTGCATTCAAGGTTTAAACCTGTTGCCCACTTGTTTTAGCCTGAATCCCAAGGATTCCTTACTCATTGATTGAATAGCTTTTATGGGTGAGGTATTGTGTTTGATCTGGGGGACAATGAAGAATCTAGAACTTCCCTGGTGGCTCAGACGGTAAAGCGTCTGCCTACAATGCTGGAGACCCGGGTTCGATCCCTGGGTGGGGAAGATCTGCTGGAGAAGAAAATTGCCACCCACTCCAGTATTCATGCCTGGGAAATCCCATGGACCGAGGAGCCTGGTAGGCTACGGTCCATGGGGTCGCAAAGACTCGGACACGACTGAGCGACTTCACTGTCACTTTCAGTGTCCCTTGAAGCTTATATTCTATTTGTTATCGCCATACTAACAGTTGAATATTTGCTCTCTTTCCATTTTTACTTGTCAGTGAAATTGATCCCCCAAACTGTGATAACTTGTATACTGTTTTATTGTGTGTAATCTATTATTTATAGATGGACTTATTTCTCCTGCTCCAGGAAATATTAATAGTAGCATCTAGACAAATAGAGTTGGTTATCTTTATATAGTACCTGAGCACGCTTGAAAATTAACAAATGAGGTATGTTAAGAATACTGAATACCAGCTCTTCCCTGGTAGTCCAGTGGTTGAGAGTTCACCTGCCAACACAAAAGACACGGGTTTGATCCCTGGTCCTGGAAGATCCCACATGCCACTGGGCAACTAAGACCCGGCAACACAGCTACCAAAGCCTGCACACTCTAGAGCCCATACTCGACTACAACAGAAGCAAGGACAATGAGCACCTGTGCACAACAGCTAGAGAATAGTTCCCACTCGCTGCAACTAGAGAAAGCCCTTGTAGCAACAAAGACCCAGCACAGCCAAAAATAAATCTTAAAATGCAGTACTGAGTATCAGAAGTGATATTGTTACAGCATAAAGTGAAAGTGAAGTTGCTCAGTCCTGTCCGACTCTTTGCAACCCCATGGACTTCACCCTGCAGGCCTCTCCATCTATGGAATTTTCCAGGCAAGAGTACTGGAGCAGTTTCCATTTCCTTCTCCAGAGGATCTTTCCGACCCAGGGATCGAACCTGGGTCTCCCACATTGCAAGCAGATGCTTTACCATCTGAGCCACCAGGGAAGCCCTGTTATAGCATAAGTATTAAAAATACGTGCTTTGGATTCAGAGAATATTAAAGAGAACATTGCTTCTACCTTTTAACAATAATTGCTAACATTTATTGAGTGCTGAAAATAAGCAAATTATTTTGATTATCTATTAACACTTAATAAACAATCTTGAAACTTAGTGGGGGACTTCCTGGCCTCCCAGTGGTTAAGACTCTATGCTTCCAATGCAGGGGGCACAGGTTCCATGCCTGGTCAGGAAACTAAGATCTTACATGCCTCTCTGCTGCTGCTGCTGCTAAGTTGCTTCAGTCATGTGTGACTCTGTGCAACCCCATAGATGGCAGCCCACCAGGCTTCCCCGTCCCTGGGATTCTCAAGGCAAGAACACTGGAGTGGGTTGCCATTTCCTTCTCCAATGCGTGAAAGTGAAAAGTGAAAGTGAAATTGCTCCATTGTGTCCGTTCTCATGACCCAGTGGACTGCCACCTACCAGGCTCCTCCATCCATGGGATGTCCCAGGCAAGAGTACTGGAGTGGGTTGCCATTGCCTTCTCTGACATGTCTCTCAGTGCTGCCCAAATAAATAAACATTCCTTAAAAAGAAACTCAATGTCTTGAAGCAACAGTATTCACTTTATCTTACTCACCAGCTGTAATTGAGCAGTACTCAACAAGCCAGCTTGTTCCCTTTTCCTTCAGTATCATCTGGGGGCATTCAAAATCGGGTCTAGAATTGTCTGAACATTTGTTCACTTATATTCCTGAAGGTTGATTGATGCCACTTGTCATCTGGGTCTGCAGCGGAGGACATTGGAAACAATAATTTCACACAGTATGAGCTTTCTCCTTACATAGACGTTGGGTTCCACACATTCTGGGTGAAGGATTCAGGCAGAAACCTTATCAGAATTTTATGACTAGAATCAAAAGACAGACAGCATTACTCTATTAAAGTCTATTGGCCGGTGCACATACAAAGGCTTCTCAATTTCAAGTGAAAGGGAATAGAATTCTCATGTTGATTAAAGAGTGGAAGGTACTGGAAGACTAGTGGAACAGAAAAGTTCATGGTCTTTTTTGAAAAATACAATCTGCCACAATCTTATGTACCATTACTCTAAATTGAAAAGTGAAATTTCCTACTTGCTCAAATCCTCATCATTCTATGGCATCTGGCACAAATTCTATCCCTTTCAATCCAGTTTGGTGGTATTTCTACCAATAACATTATCTTAGAATTTTGTGACTTTCCTCGGAATCGTATTAGAGTTCACGCTATTAGACACAATTCACTCCATATATCTCTTGTTTAAAAAAATTATTAAAGACCCTCTAATGACTTTTATGTATGAATCTGGATATGCACAATCAGATTTTATTTTCAGTTGTAAACCTTTAAAAGTAAACTCTAGGCAATGTAATGTCACCAGGTTTAAGAATAAAACTGTTGAGGAAAAGATATTTTCCAGTTACACTTATGAATTATATGATAATGAAATATTCCTTTCAGTATGATTCACTCTGTTGAAAGGGAATCAATACTCAAAAATGGAGAAAAATGTTTAAAAATTAATTTGTGACTTTATATTTATTTGCTCTATGTTTCCAAATGGTACTTCAAAAATAAGAGTTGGACTCATGAATATTAAGTGTTCTTGTGGTTTCATATAGATATGTGTTCTGCATAGCTTCTGTTACTCCCCTCTGGATTTACCCTCCATATTCATCAACCTTGTTTTGTGTCCAGGGTTGTTGTTGTTCAATCTCTAAATAATGTCCAACTCTTAGTGGCCCCATGGACTGCAGCACACCAAGATTCCCTGTCCTTTACTATCTCCCGGAGTTTGCTCAGATTTATGTCCTTTGAGTCAATGATGCCATCCAACCATGTCATCCTCTGTTGCCCCCTTCTTTTCTTGCCCTCAATTTTTCCTAGCATCGGGGACTTTTCCAGTGAGTCGGCTCTTCAACTCAGGTGGCCAAAGTATTGGAAATTCAGCTTCAGCATCAGTCCTTCCAATGAATATTCAGGGTTGATTTCCTTTAGGATTGACTGGTTTTTATCTCCTTGCTGCCCAAGGGACTCTCAAGAGTCTTCTCCAGCATTACAGTTTGAAAACATCAAATCTTTGGCACTCAGCCTTCTTTATGGTCCAACTCTCTCATCCATACATGACTACTGGAAAAACCATAGCTTTGACTACTCAGGGAAGGTGATTCAAAAGAATTGCATAAACAAGATTCTTGTCCTCCTTCTCTTGATTCTGCTAAAACATGTCAAAGGCACAGTGAGAGATAGGAGCACAGAGAGTGAAGTCATGTATTTGTTTTCTCTGCCCTGTCCCTTCCAAGTCTTTCTAAGTTGACTATACATTTAACAACACTTCTCACCATCTTTCAGGGGCCTTCTCGGTACACTACATTCTCAGAATTTTGGTAATTTCTCCTTCCTCTGTCTTCTTCTAGCCTATGAATGGTTTTGGTTCTTAATATTAATAAAGCACTTTACAAAACTGTTGTTTATGAGGATAACTAAGGGATGTAGTTTCCAATATAATGTGGAAAACAGCAGGTAAATAATTAGCAATAAAAAGAAGCCAAAAAATTCCTTCTAAGAACACACACAGCGTTTGGGTCGAAATTGTTTTTAATTGGGTCTTAAAGGATAGGTCGGAGAAGGCAATGACACCCCATTCCAGTACTCTTGCCTGGAAAATCCCATGGACAAAGGAGTCTGGAAAGCTGCAGCCCATGGGGTCACTGAGGGTTGGACACACTTTTCACTTCATGCCTTGGAGAAGGAAATGGCAACACATTCCAGTGTTCTTGCTTGGAGAATCCCAGGGATGGGGAGCCTGGTGGGCTGCCGTCTATGGGGTTGCACAGTTTGGGACATGACTGAAGTGACTTGGCAGCAAAGAATAGGTAAGATTTTTAGTGTACTTAAATAGTTGGCTATAATATCCTAATTTTTATAAGAACAATACATGGTAAAATATAAAATCAGATGTAGCTGATAGTATAATTTCAATAAATTCTAAAGAATAGTCTAAGTAGGAGAAGTACTAATGTGAAAAAGAAATTATCATGTTTTGAAATGTGATTATGAAACAAGGTGAAATGTATTGTGAAATTTTGTGGAACATAACATGGGAAAGATAAATGAGGACAGCTTCATAATACACTTTCATTCTTTAGCTCATAATTTATTGTTACCTTTTCCATGAAGTCTTTTCTAACCAAATCAGTTAAATTTTGTTTTCCTGTCGTTAAAAGTTTCTATTCCCTTTTCATGTTTCATTATTGTTCTGTAACATTTACTGTAATCTCAGCAAAACTATATTTAATGTATTTATCTTCTTAAAAGATCTTAACCAGGTCCTGTCATAGAAATTTTCACTCTAACAAACATTATTCTCACAAGATTCTCCCCTCTTTTCAAATCAGCACCCTAAACAATAAGTAGAATAAACTTTAGATGAAATAATTAATGTAAAAACAAATATACTCAGTCTTAGCACTAATTTGTATTTTGCTCACTACTTTGATCTTAATTCTCCATTGTCACATCTCATGTGTTATCTGTTTTTCTAATAAGAAACATATTGTCATTAATTGTCATTAAGCCATCTTGGCTTAACTGATAGATCTTCTCTGTCTATTAATATAAAAATTTAATATTACTATTTTAGTTCTCCTTCTTGTCACATCCTGGCATTCCATATCACCCTTCTGTAACAGAGAACAAACCCAACTCCTTATTAAAGGTAACGTCCTTGGGACGCTAGTCCACACCTTCTCAGTTTGCTGACCTCCCACTGTTTCTAACCCCACTAACTTGTCTCTCAGTTTATTGATGTGTTCTGAGGTGAGTGCTATGAACTTTTGCTCGATAACACTTCTCTGCTTCACTGTGTCTTTAACTCATTTATCCATGTCACTGTATTTTACTTGTCCATGCAATTCTATTTCAGTTGCTTATTTCCCCTAGTGCTTTAAAAACATTTCTGTTTTTTTTCCGAACATCTTAATATTGATGTTCATAAGAAACTGGCTGTCAGCTCCTTTGTAGATTAGCCATCTTTTCCTTATGGTAGCTTTATACTGTTGTCCTTGATATGCCTTATTTTGTATTTGTTTTCTAAAATTAACTCTTAATCTTCCTACTTTCATTTTGGCATTAGCTTTTAATATAATTTATGTCTAACTTTAATTCTGAAAAAACTTCAGCTACTGCTTCTATTAATATTTTCCCCTGATAACTTATCAAGTTTTCCCTCCTAAATATCTACTTGATCTATGTTGCCTTCTCAAACTATTTTACAAGCCTCTTTTCATAATTTTGTTCATTTCTTTTTCTATTTATGCCATAATCTAGATGATTTCTCAGTATAATCTTAAAAATTATTGATTGTTTGAACATACCTAGTCTATACTTTAAATGTATCTGTTTACTAATTTTTTCTGTGCTGGGTCTTCCTTGCAGCATGCAGGCCTTTTCTAGTTGTAGCAAGTGGGGCTCCTCTCTCTGCAGGCTTCTCATCGTGGTGGCTTCTCTTGTGAGAGCACAGGCTGTAGGGTGTGAGGCTTCAGTAGGAGTTGCAGGCTGTGCCTCAGTAGTTGCGGAATATGGGCTCAAGGGCTCACACGCAATCGTTGGCCCTTCAGCATGTGGAACCTTTCTGAACCAGGGATTGAACACATGTCCTCTGTGCCTAAGCATATGGAATCTTTCTGAACCAGGGATTAAACCCATGTCCTCTGCACTGGCATGTGGATTCTTAACCACTGGGCCACCAGGGAAATTCTCATTGACTGTTTTTTTCATCTCCAAGGTTTATAGTCTTTTGTTTATATTCACTTAAATATATAACCTATTAAAATAGGTATATACATTCATGGGAATATAAATATGTGTACTTATATATGTATATACACTATATTAGTGATTCCTTGATTATGTCCAGACTGGAGTTTAAATTTCAATAGCTATATTTTTCATTTCCAAGATTTCTATATTTTTTCATATTTGTCTTTATTGCTTAATGTCTTCAGATTGTGTGTACTATTGTCATATTTTTGAATACCAACACTTCTTTTATATCTGTGGTACCTTATATATATACTAATTATTAAAGTCTGCAGTTGTCACCATTATTTTTATTTCATTTAAAGAAATTAATTTTCAGATTATATTTTTGTTATTTAAAATCAGTTACAATAGTTTATATTAATCTTTTTTCACATGTCTGAAATTTTGCTTTGTAGAATCATTTTAAGTATGAGGTTGTGACCTTTAATTTTTGTTTCCCTTTGTGCTCTACCTTTCTTGTTTGCTGGTTTTATGACTATTTCTCAGAGACCCCAGTTCTGCCTTTTGTTATACACTAGTTTCCAGTAGCTCCTAATCCTGAAACATCTGGAATAGAGACATCCAGATATGTCCATCACACTAATGCCTGGTGGGACCTTGCCTCAGGGCTTCAACAGAAGGCATTTTGTATTTTCTTCCCATTAAGCACACAGGGGCAGATAAACTATAGTTCAAAGAAAAAGTGTGTACCATCTTATTTCAAACTTTTTTCATAAGTGGTAAGCCCCACCTCAGCAATAAGCTGAGCTCTAGTTCAGCATCTTATGTAGAAAGCATAGAGTAAACTTTGTAAACTCCCTAGGTCTTTTTCCACTTGGAAATCAGTGAATTGTTTGTGACAACTGTGATCACTACTTTGTTTCTGTTTTGTATCTGGTCGTTAGAAATATTTACTATGTTAAGCATGATGATATTTGAATATTCTCTTTGCAGTCACATCTGAACAAAGGCAAAAGAGTATTGTCCGCAAGCAATTTAAACAGAGCACCATCTTGAACATAATTCATCTTTTACTTCATTTTAGTGTTACATTTATAAAAATCAGCATTATAATAAAAGTAAGTCAATTAGACAGTTATGCATTGTTTGTATTATAATGCAGGCAAATCTCAAGTCAAGTGGAAATATAGACAATAAAATACCTATATCTATTTAGAATAAACTATTTAATTATGCCTCTCTCTTAAAAATAGAAAGTGTTTGGCATGAAGTATTAGTGGCAATGTGCCAGATGAATAGTTAACAACAGTGGAACCAAGGAAAAATAAATGTTATGTGTAGAAGAGCAGACATGTGGGAGACCACCTGCAGCCATGGTGCTCATGCTGAGTCGCTTCAGTCCTGTCTGGTTCTCTACGACTCTATGAACCCATAGCCTGCCAGGCTCCTCCGTCCATGGGATGCTCCAGGCAAGAATACTGGAATGGGTTGCCATGACCTCCTCCAGGGGATCTTCCTGACCCAGGGATCGAGCCGGAGTCTCTTAGTTCTCCTGCACTGGCGGGCAGGGTCTTTATCACCAAGCTCCACCTGGGAAGACTAATAGTCAGAATGCAGCTTAGTCTTATTGAAGATTGCATTTGCTTTTGCTTTGTTTATATGAACATCTATGAATCAGCTACTGGGATTAGTGATTGTTGTTTAGCCTGGGACAAAAGTATATATCTATGGTACAGAGATGGGGACCAATCCCCGCTCAATTCACACAAATGATAAATGAGATTTTTTTTTAATTGAAAAAGAGAACAAATGGAGATGCAGCAAATATTATAAATATTTAAGAGAAGAGAGTTGTTAAATGCGATTGTAAACATATATTGATTACATAAAAATAATACCACTCATTCTCAAAAGGAGAATAAAAGTGAGATTCTATACATATAATCATATACTTATGACATACACATGTTTTTTCCATATGCAGATATATAGAACTGTGTATCCAAATACTATATTTCTAAACCCTCTTTTATGTGGTTTAATATAAGTTGTGCATTTATCTGTTCATAAATTCCTAATTTCCACATTAAACTTCTTGAGGAAATCTACTTTTGTCAGTCTTCTAGTTAATTACAACATATATGCCCCATAAATACTAGATAAATAACTTGTAAATAGTGTTGATATTTACATATATTCCTAAATAAATATCTAAATAAATGTTTGTACATATATATACATAAACACACATACACACACCTATATGCTAACCTATTTCCAGATATTGCAGAAATAGAGTTTCCAAAATAATGAGTATTTTGCATTAGCTATTTCAGTTAAAAATATTTTAAAGGCATTTATTTCAGAAAAAAAAGGCACTGATTATAAGGACATTTAAAGACCTAATTAAGAAAGCATTTTTAGTAGTAATAACATTAAACTTGGAGTGAATAGTCAAATAAGCTTAAGTGCATAATTTTATTTATGATGTATTATTTTAATCTGTACCTTACTCCTACATTTTCTAAATCCAAACACATTAGTTCTGTATTATTGACCTCCCTCCCAAATCTGTTGACCCAAATCTCTGAGATTTCTACTTCAATTAATTTTTCACATTAACTTCTTCAGAGATGGTTCTCTGGATCTTTTTACATTAAGTAACGTTGGGCTGTCTTTTGAGATTACCTTACACAGAGACCACTTAGCTTCTGCTCCCCTTGAAACATAACGTGCTATCCATTGTCTCTTAAAAAATACATTTTTAGCTTCATGTAAAAAGAAATTTTGTCCTTTTGAGGTTAATTACACCTAATAGCATCGCCATTGTCCAGTTGTCATTTTTGACTGTTGCTATTTCCCATCACTTATTCTTTAAATAAATTTAATTATAATTATCTCTGCCTTACCCTTTGTGATCATCACTCCCATCCCCTGTTAAAGCCATTCTTCCTTTTTCCTCACCACAACCCATGGTAGCACTGAAGGAAGGTCCCCAAAGCTTTGTGCATGCCTAGCTCAGAACTGCCCACAGCAAAATAGGACACCTTCTGCACTGATGTAAGGAGTTCTGCATGTTTGTGGAGAGTCTTCCCCTGGCCATAGAAGTGTCCACAGCAGATGGTATGAGGGGTCCAAGAGCTTTGCTTTTGCAACACAAACTAATGATCCCCAACATGATAATCACCTAACATTGGATTTGGGGAAGAGGAAGTTTAAATAATTTTGTATTATTGAGTAGACTGCTCACCTGGCTCATACATACAGAATACCTGCCTCATATAATTGGAATTATCTTCATCCCATGCCAGAATAGTAAAACTCATTCTATCAGGCTATAATGTTTGGCGTATAAATCATTATGAAAAATCCAGAGCTCCCATGTTATCCTTTGCCATGCAGGTTACAATCCCCATATGGTTTAGTTTGAAATCTCTAGCATTTCCTCTTTGCCATCACGCTATGTTCTGATCTTCTTTGTCAGTGTTCTGGAGATAGTGATTCCCAAGTATCAACTGAAATTTCTTCCCCCTCTTTCTCTCCTGCTGGTGGCACAAAATCATAAAAGTAAGGTGAGTTTTCTACCTGTGCATAATACTATTTCCATGCTATTATGTTTCCAATCCTAATTAAAAGATTAAGACAAAAATAACAGAAAATAGCTCTGCAAATAATCTGAAATCTTAATATCCTACAAGTCACTAACTTTCACATTGCAGCAATAAACCATATTTCCAACCATTTTCCTCACTCTCTTTAGTATCTAGCTTTTTAATTTTCTCTCCCATTGTATCTTTTTGCTACTACTCTTGCTATGCACTTATATTTCTCTCAACATTCATACAGATGATCCATCCAACTGCATGATCTCTTAGTTTTGTATTCTGCTTACTTTCAACAGTGTCGCTTTCCTCTATACTCAAACCATTTTATGCCACATATAGAGTTTAGAGCCTGTGTTAACAGCAATGGTATTTTTCCCAGCATAGCTAAAGATTTTATCTCTGTCACAATCTTCTTGCTCTCCAGCACACTCTAGCATTTCTAATCCATTTGTTTGGATCTGTGCTGGCCTCCAATCTCTTGGTCTTCTCTTCTTTTATTCACAGGTTCCTCTGTTCAGTCTGTGGATTTTTCTCTTCCTACATTTACTCCCCTTGTATGTGTGCAACCAACCTCGCTTATGTGACAATAGCTAGAACACTTATGCCTTCAGTTACAACGTTTCCTCTGAATCTAAGACTCCTATATCTTGATATCTTCACTTTAGAGTCTAATAACTATCGCAGACTTAACATGACTAAAACAAACCCTTGTACTCTCCACCATCAAGAAAAATATCTATTTGTTTCCAGTGTTCACTGATTTAACAAACACTAGCACAACACACGAAGAAGGCAATGGCACCCACTCCAGTACTCTTGCCTGGAGAATCCCATGGGTGGAAGAGCCTGGTGGGCTGCAGTTCATGGGGTCATTAAGAGTCGGACATGACTGAGCGACTTCACTTTTACTTTTCACTTTCATGCATTGGAGAAGGAAATGGCAATGCACTCTGGTGTTCTTGCCTGGAGAATCCCAGGGACGGGGGAGCCTGGTGGGCTGCCGTCTCTGGGGTCGCACAGAGTCGGACACGACTGAAGCGACTTAGCAGCAGCAGCAGCAGCACAACACAAGGGGAAGGCGATGGCACCCACTCCAGCACTCTTGCCTGGGAAATTCCATGGACGGAGCAGCCTGATAGGCTGCAGTCCATGGGGTTGTGAAGAGTCAGACATGACTGAGCGACTTCACTTTCACTCTTCACTTTCACGTTTCGCTTTTATGCATTGGAGAAGAAAATGACAACCTACTCCAGTGTTCTTGCCTGGAGAGTCCCAGGGATGGGGGAGCCTGGTGGGCTGCGTCTATGGGGTTGCACAGAGTTGGACACGACTGAACCAAATTAGCAGCAGCACAATACAAGAAATCCTTGAGTTGCCTTTGACTCCTATTTTACACCTTCTACGTCTCATTCATTAGCACATTTTCCTGTTCTTTTACTAAAAACAATTTTAAACACTCTACCCAAAAAATCTTATTCTATCTCACTTATTCCACCACAACTACCCAGGTCAGCATAGCTTCTTACATGGAATTTTGTATTGCTCTCCTACTCAGTGTCTCTGTATCCTGCTTCCTCTTTCCTACACCATCTATCTACACCACAAACTTTACTCCTAGTTCCCTGTTTTCAATACTCCAATTGTTTCTCCTAAATCTTACCATAAAGCTCTTACTATGTACTATAAGTTTTAAGCTAGTATTTCCTTCTAAACTCATTTCAAGACAGTTTTCAACAGTTAATCTGCCACACCAAACTTGGACTAGACCCAGTGATGCAACATGAAGTTAAATAGAAAACTGTATTAAATAAACATACCACACTGGGATTCCACAACACAAATTTTAGAGCTAGAATTCAAGCTGATCCATATGCCCTCTCACCCCACCATTCTCCCTTTGCCTGCTTATTCTAAGCTTATATGAAAAGCAGTGAAGCCAAGGTTAAGGGCTCTTCTTACTTGGTCGATTCCTCCCACTTGTATAGGCCACTGAACACTTAGAACTTCAGGCATGTATCAGTGAAGGAAGGCAGACAGAAGCAGTCATGTCCGCCTGCATTATCAAATATCCTGGAGATATTGTACCTCCTTTTTACTACTGTGGCCTCATTAGGAGTCAAGTGATGCATCCTGAGCTGAGTGCAAGTTGTAACTTTCACCAGTCCTTGCTGCTGGACCAGCCTCTATATTCTGGCCTCATCAGACCCTTGTCTGTTCTAACACATTAAGCATTCTTCTCCCTAGTCTATGATCTCAATCATAAATGTTCTGGATTCAGATATTCACATTTCATCTTTTTAACTTCATTCATGTCTCTTTCTTAACTATTACCTTGCAGAATTGCTTTCCCTCAATATTGAAGAAATCATCCCTATGTTTTGTACATCTGCTATGCCTTTCCTCTGATATATTTACCAACATAAATGTTAATCTGTTTCTTTGTTTTCTGACTGATTACTATGTGCCATGCCCCACTAAGTTCTATGCTTTGCTTTTCTCAATACTTTGTCCCAGCTCTTAAATAATTCCTCCTATATATAAATTCAGAATAAATAGTGAGCTATCTAAATATTTATATATCCAATCAGATGCAGTCTATTAATTCGTTATACTTCTAAGTTCCAGTTATCTTTATGATTCCTTTAATTACCCCAGATACTGTTTTCATCATGAACATTTATAGATTTGAGTTCTTAAACACCAATATCTGACCAAATTTATTTTTCTACTTACCTCATTTTTCACTCTCAACAGTCCCGATGTATTATCTTATCAAGTCTTTAAATCTCTTAATACTCATCCTCACATTTTTCTTGATTATCATAACACCTTACCTTAACCTCTACACTCAGTACTTTTAAAAAATAAAAAAGAACAACTCTTTCTGGAAACTTTCCTGTCAGTCCAGTGGTCGAGATTCGTGCTTCCACTGCGTGAGGGGTGGGGGAGGGGAGACTTGCTCCTGATTATGGAACTAAGATACCACAGGCTGCACAGTGCATCAAAAAAAGAAAAAGAAAAATCTGCACCTGCTGACCATACATATTTACTTGAATTTCTAGTTATTTCTTTCAACTTCTTCAATATGTCAACTTCCATAGTATCTTTTTCTGAAAATTCTAAGCTTGAGGTAAATTCTACAATACGGTGTCTCCTCTTTAGCAGAGAAGTCCGCCAGTTTAATACGAGAATCACTGAGCAGCTGAGTTTCACTCAAATGTACATAGAATTCTAATCTCAATTGAGCCATCAACATGCCTCGGTCAAGTAGTTGTGTCTTGTTCATCTCTTTCCATTATAGTTAACAAATGTGATGGAGTTTAGAGACTAACATCAGGTTATGCACGTAGCCTTCATCCTCATGGATTATTTCACCCGTTCCTTCAAAGGATAAATAAGACACAAGGGTTTGTAATGTGTAAGTGTGTTACCATCGACGTGCCTAATCATCTTGATACATAGCTCTTCCATTTCTTTGACTTCAGTTACAGGGAAGGGATGGTTCCATTTTCTTTACTTTACTTTGCTTTTCATTTAAAGTGAAATTAAAAAAAAGAAAAAGATTACTCACTTTCTCTGTTCTTTTCACTACGGTAGTATCTTTATTAGCTCCTCTCTCTTTCAAATAATAACTTCTCTAGCTGACCAGTTCCTTCTCATCCACTTTCACCAAACCCAAAGTCAAATACCATACTCTGCTAAAATCTTTTCTGACTTTCCCTTGGTAGTTTGCGCCTGATTTTCTGTGTTGCCATGAAGAAGTCAGATACTCCTAAACCAAAGTGCAATGAATAGCCCGTCAGCATGATCATGCAGATGAGTAACTCAATTAAAATTGAGTTCTTGTTGATTGGCAGCACATTTATGCTGCATAAACTAGACTGAAATTAGATTAATTGTGTGTCTTGTATATGAATTATCTCAACACATCATGAAAGACCTCAAGGAATAGCTCTGTTCAGTCTGGGGAGTGCCGTTTTCAACATATGTTGTTGGAGTGACTTTTATAATCTATATATAGGATAAGAAAGAATAAATGAATAAATTTTCTATTTCTCAGGAAAAACTGAAGTTGGCTCCCGACCACACAAATTCCCCATCCATCTTTTATGTTTAGGTTAATGTTTATAAAACTGATTTTTTAATTTTTTTGTAACAAAATATTCTTAACAACATTTTAACCTACAAAATACAGAGGTAGAGATTTGCTCCCAAGACAAAAAAATAACAAAATCATTATTCATGTTGTTCCAGTGCTTAGGTTAATAAATTAAACATATGGCATATATCTTTCTTTATATATGTGTACATACATTTTATACACACACCTATCCCCAACACTGAAATAGGAAGGTTTATTTTCCCTTTATCATCTTGCAGAAAGCATACTAAATGCCCAAACTTTAAAATAAGAAGGATGTAGTAATACTTAACCTAAATATATTTGGTAAGATAAGACTAGTATCACAGATACTAATTTGATTCTCTGGGGATTTAGAAACTTTCTTTTCCATTGCTGTCAGATTGTCATTCCTGGTTTGGCAGACAAACTTTAACTGATGCCAAGAAAGAAAATTATTAGCTAGTGCTCTGCTTGTGAGGCGATGCATATTTCCAAACACTTGCAACTTCACCAGTGTATTTCAACAGAGTTACAGCTGCCCCTCAAAATGATCATCATCCAGCCCCTCACTCTCACCCTTCTCCATTCCCACCCATGGTTCATTTTTGGGTTTTCATACCATTTCTCTTCTATTGTATAGCAGATTGTCAATAGGAATAAAAAGTGTTATTGGTTTGATTGCTGGAAGTGAGGAAGGTCTGGGAAACGTTGCTGCCAACACAATCAATGTGAATAACATACGATACTTGTAATCAAGGTTTTCTAATGTCTTGGTAGAACTGTCAGCCAGAAAAATAAGCATAAATCAAGGCTGAATAAATACCTAAATCATGCAAAAATTAGTTTAACTGTCCAAGTAAAGAAAATATTGTGACTTCGACACCATAGATATTTATTCATTCATAAATAAGGAAAACTGAAGAAACATATTTTAGGGCTGGTAAAATAGATTCTTAGCTACCATTCCTTGAGCTCCCTCTATTTTTGTTTCATGATTTTTATCTTGGATTTACCTTTATAGACCTCTAGCCATCGTATCTGAGTCTCAGACAAGAGCAAAGAACAAGGGTAAATATATTTTCACCAGTTAGAAAATTACATGGACAAGCATCCAGAGTATTTGAGAAAGCTTTTATTTTGTGACTTTATGATTATTTCATTCACTCAATCCAAAGCTGACTTTTCTAAAACAGGATAGTTTAAACGTCATAGTGTCTACTTAGGAATCATTCACAATGATCTGAGTATAAAACAGTAGCTGCCCTTTAAGTTTATATTTTCTTTATTATAGTATAGTTTGCTTTTAACACATGATCTAGTCATGCTATTTCCCTCAGCATTCTAGCAATTTATGTGTAAAATACTAGTGAAAATGTGAAGAACTAGTGAGCTATAGCTATATAATTTCATATTAAATTTAATGACATAAAACTACATACGGTCTCAGCCTTTTCATATTTGGACAAATTAAATGTATTTTGATTCTGACTTAATTAAATGTAATTAACTATTATGAGACATGCTATAGACACATTAGTTTATATCTTAAATGATTTGTCATACATTTAGGAACTGGCTCTAAAGAAACGTAGAAACTAACTTCACAGTAATCCAGGCCCTAGAATTTAAACTTTTAGTTCCACTGAAAATAAACAAATCCAACCCAGACACATAAAAATTTCAGTTTAAAAAAAACAACCACATAATCTGCTTAACTTGAAGCTGTCACTCAAATTCTTAGAATTTTGGACCTTAAAGGATTGGATATAATTCACTCGACTTTTATACACGGTTAAAGTTTTGAAATAAACAGTGCATTGATGCTTTTGAACTGTGGTGTTGGAGAAGGGATTCTTGAGAGTCCCTTGGACTGCAAGGAGATCCAACCAGTCCATTCTGAAGGAGATCAGCCCCGGGATTTCTTTGGAAGGAATGATGCTAAAGCTGAAACTCCAATACTTTAGCCACCTCATGCGAAGAGTTGACTCATTGGAAAAGACTGATGCTGGGAGGGGTTGGGGGCAGGAAGAGAAGGGGATGACAGAGGATGAGATGGCTGGTTGGCATCACTGACTCGATGGACATGAATCTGAGTGAACTCCAGGAGTTGGTGATGGACAGGGAGGCCTGGCATGCTGCGATTCACGGGGTGGCAAAGAATCAGACACGGCTGAGTGACTGAACTGAATTGAATAAATTTATTTGGAAGTAAATTCCAAGTTTGTTTCCCAAATAAATCCCAGTAAAAAAGTATTTCACTATTTCTCTTGGAAATATGATTTGAGACATTCATGAGTTGCATTGATGGTACAATGAACATGCATATTAAGAACAGATATGTTGGGATTTTCTTTGTTTCATGACAGAAATTTATTGCCAGTGATGTAAATTTTACTATTATTTTGTTATACTTTTAATATTTATCAAATGCATTGTGTAAGAAATGGAACTTGAAGTGGTCCGTTGTCAGGACGAAGTAGTTGACCTTGGGTGGAAAATTATTACCAAATGGCTTTCCCATCAAAGCTAGATAGTTTTCTCTTGGAAAATTACTAGCAAGCTAGTCTTGCCTAACAGCTTACTCCTGAAGAGTGCTTAAACTAACAGGATGTTTGGGCAGGAATAAGCTAAGTCCTTGTTGATAAATGTGGGTTTAGGATGGGAAGGGAGAAGAAAGAATACCCTAAGAGACTCTGGGCTTAGACGATGTCCAAGAAGATTGTAACTCCATAGTACTCAGCCAGTGAGGACACGGGGCAGGGTCTGCCTGCCAGGTAGTAAGAGTGCGTGCTGTAACTCTCCTGAGTGTCCTTGCCCAACAGATACCCGATCTTGCAAGACTGTCATTAAAAGCCTCGCTTCCTCTGTGCTTCATGTCTGAGCCCAGTCCTTGGTTTTGGCATGCGAACGTGCTTCTCATAATTGAAAACAAACAAATAATCATTGACAGCCAGCCAAGTTAAAGATTTTAATATGTTTTGCTGTTGAAAGAATCCAGAGGGATGAAAAAATTATAACTAGGCATTCAGAAAACCTTTTGAAGTGCTCTGAAGTATAACAATAAATGATTTTGCTTTAAGTTCAAAGCAGTATTATTTAAATGGTCTGTAATTAATTTAATGCATGACATTAATTGTCAAATGTACTTCATAATGGAATAGCTGTCATGGGTTAATTATTATACTTTAGGTAGTACTATCTTCACATATTAACTTCAGTGGATTTAATAAGAAAAAAAAAAGATACTGCAAAGCATAAATGATCAAATCATCATCACATTTTCTTTGCTTGGTTAGTTGCTCTCAAGAATCAGTGATTCCATAAATTATGGCTCATCAGAGCTCTGAAGGAAAAGAGTCTCCAAAAGCTACCCTCACGAGCTTGTGTATGTGCCTCATCTTTTATTTCCTTTTTATTTTCTCATCCATCCCCTCAGGTCTCAGGTCTCTCCTTACACTGATTTTCCAGGTTCTTCCCTGTTGGCTGCCCACCTGAGCTTCAGACTTTTTCTTATTCCACATCTTACCTTTCCTCCAATTCCTCTACAAACTCACCAGGCATCTTAAAGATAATGGAGCTAATCTAATAAACTAATATAAAGTGTTAATTGCTTATAAGGGCTTGAGATTTTTGCTTTAATGCTGGGATATTTACCATTTAATAGGAAGCATCGGGTAAGACAAATGAGAAAAAAACATTTTAGGGCATTGCAGTCTCTTAAACCACAAATGCAGTGGCCTATCTCATTAAGTGTTAGGCTGATATAATCAAAAATTTAGAAGCTATGTTTTCAAAGTTAGTACTCTAACATAGAGATTTTTTTTTCCCTGAAGTTCTGTGATTTTCTATTTGGTGGATCATAATAAGTAAATTATGCCACATTGTTTAGCTTTAATTAGAAAATAAGGTGAAAAGGTTACACTGTGAACCTTTGTTTTGGGGACAAAAACAATGTACACAACGTCTAACTTTTTAAATGATGCAGTAATAGAAAGTATAACCAAAGCTACTTCTTCAGCAAGGCAGCTCTTTCAAGGTTATCTCTAGGGCCTCTCTATTCAAAATAATCCCATATAATTATTTACTCCTATGGACATGTAGAATAAGGGGTGCCTGTCTGCCTTTCCAGGTGGTTCAGTGATAAAGAATCACCTGCAAGGAGATGCAGGTTCGATCCCAGGGTTGGGAAGGTCACCTGAAGGAGGAAATGGCAACTCACTTCAGTATTCTCTTTTGGAAAATTCCACGGACAAAGGAGCCTGACTGACTGGAGTCCATAAGTATCAGAGTCAAACAATACTGAGCACAGCACAGCATCTACATAAGAGGCATAAAAGTCATGGCTGATTCAACTGTACCTAAGAAGTAATAGAATGATTTTTTTTCTTCTCTGGGGTGATAGTAAATACCCCTTCTAGTAGGCTGTGTTGTATAAAAATGTCTCTGAGAATATATACTTTTATGTATTATGATATAGGAAGCAGCAGGAAAATGTCATAAATAAAAATAATAAAAGCGGAAGACCAAAGGAAAATTTTATGATCCACACTATAATTAAACTTATCTCATTTCTAAATCACTAGCCTAAATCTCAGTTTGGGCACTGTTTATTGACATGGAAAAACCCTGGATTGCCACGGCACTTTAATAGACCTGAAAGTGGCTTTCTAAGTGTTCTTGCTGAGTTCCGGTCAGGAGATGTCAACACTTAACGAGCTCAGGGTTTGAGCAAAAACCATAACCTTAACACATGTCATTGCAGTTAGTTAATTGCTCTGACCTCTATCATAGACTGTGATCATCACTGATATTTTCTGTTTAGGAAAAAATGAAATGAGTAATGAATGGTATTTTTGTGAATGGTCAGGAGAAAACGTGGCTTAAATCCAGAAGACCATCATTTTCTGAAGTTGCGCTGAAAGACAGGCTTGGAAATGATTTTCTCAGGCTCTCTCTGGCCAATTCATGGGACAACTGTAATCAATCACAATTGTTTTTTGGAACTGAGTTACTGGTACCATGTGACAACAAACTGATTAAACTCTCCCAGAAGAAATCATCAACTAATGGTATCTAAGATCTTAAGGTAGAAAGTTATTTTCAATCACCCTTCAAGGAAAAGTCTTGCTTTTGATAACTCAGCAAAGCTGATTTAATATTTTCAGAATAGACTGAAAGGATTTTATGACAGCATTTTTCATAGTTCAGGATACCTAAAACTAGGGAGGCCTGACATACTGAAGTCCATGGGGTCACAAAGAGTCAAGCACAACTTAGCGATTGAACAACAAAGAATATTATTGTCTTCTTAGTATGATAGTAACAATTTCCCTTAAAAGATATTTTGCAAATTAATCCATGTTGCTGCAAAGTATGTTACTATCTCCAATTTCTCACATTTACTTCTTTTTCAATATATTTAATGTGACCGTTTGCCTTGATCTTTGTTCTTTCTTGATTATGTGACTTGAAAATCATGTATGTAGTTTCAACACATGAACACAAGCACAACTGATTTTTGAAGTCTTATAATATTCAGTGTTATTTAATGATTTCTTAATAGACTGATGATCCTAAAGTGGAATTGAATCAAATGTTATCAGCCACTATAAAAAGGGACAATCAGGGATGTACCTCACAAAGTATGTCTAGCATATTTGATATTTTTTCACCATTATGGATATTTATAAATTATCTGGAAGAGCAAATACCTTTTCATATCCTATATACATCCTTGTTTAGGATAAATGTTACAGAAATCACTTGAGTCCTATAATTCAAACTAGTTTGTGAAGACTCTATTATGCATAAAATTGTATGTTATTCCCTTCTTCATACCACACTTTTAATGTTTATAGTTCTTTAAGAAAAACAAAACTCAAGTATAGAGTCTCCATATACCTGATATTCTATGCTGTGCTTAGTCTCTCAGGCATGTCCAACTCTCTGTGATCCCATGTACTGTAGCCCACAAGGCTCCTCTGTCCACGAGGATTCTACAGGCAAGAATACTGGAATGGGTTGGCATGCCCTCCTCCAGGGGATCTTCCCAACCCAGGGATGGAACCCAGGTCTCTCACATTACATTCAGATTCTTTACCATCTGAGCTACCAGGGAAGCTCATCTGATATTCTGAAAATGGCTAATAGTTTTACTTTCAAGTGAAAATGATCATCTTCATATTTAAAACAATAGAAGCTTTTGAACAGGGGGGCAAAATGTTTGTGAAGGTTATTAGTCTTATATGTCAACTTTACTGGGACACCAGGGCAAGCACCCTGATAAAACAATATTTTGGGGGTGTGTATGTGAAAGTGTTTCTGGATGAGGTTAACATTAAAATATTGTGTTTTGAACTGTGGTGTTGGAGAAGACTCTTGAGAGTCCCTTGGACTGCAAGGAGATCCAACCAGTCAATCCTAAAGAAATCAGTACTGAATATTCACTGGAAAGATTGATGCTGAAGCTGAAGCTCCAATACTTTAGCCACTTGATGTGAAGAACTGCCTCACTGGAAAAGACTCTGATGCTGGGAAAGATTAAAGGCAAGAGGAGAAGGGGGTGACAGAGGATGAGATGGTTAGATGGCATCACCAACTCAATGGACATGAATTTGAGCAAGCTCTGGGAGTTTGTGATGGACAGGGAGGCCTGGTGTGCTGCAGACAATGGGGTCACAAAGAGTCAGGCATGACTGACTGAACTGAGCTGAATTATATATATATATATCTTGTTTTGTTTCATGGTTGTACAAAGTTTGTTTCATGGTAGACCCCCTAGACTCCTCTGGCCATGGGATTCTCCAGGAAAAAAAAGAAAAATACTGGAGTGGGTTGCCTTGCCCTCATCCATGGGATAGCCCTAACCCAGGAATTGAACCTGCACCTCTTATGTCTCCCGCATTGGCAGTTAGGATTTTACCACTAGTGCCGCCTGGGAAGCTGGAGAACTCAGACCAATATGTGAAGTGCCTCTGTTTTTTAGGATAATATATCAGTTTTTTAAGGACCCTCTATACTATTCGCAATAGTGACTGTACCAATTTACATTCCTACCAACAGTGTAAGTTCTAAGCTGTGCTCATGACTGTTCTCTTCAATCATGTCTGACTCTTTGCAACCCTGTGGACTGTTGCCCACCAGGATCCTCTGTCCATGGGATTCTCCAGGCACGAATACTGGAGTGGGTTGTCATGCCTTCCTCCAGGGGATCTTCCTGACTCAGGTGTCGAACTTACATCTCCTGCATTGCAGGTATATCCTTTCCCCACTGACCCACATGGGAAGCCCAACAGTGCAGGAGACATCCCTTTTCTCCGTAGCCTGTCCAGTGTTTATTGTTTGTAAGTTTTCTGAGGATGGTAATTCTGACTGGTGTGAGGTGATACCACGTTGTAGTTCTGACTTGCATTTCTCCATTAGTTAGTGATGTTGACCATCTTTTCTTGTGTTTGTTGGCCACCTGTATGTCTTCTGTGGAGAAATATCTATTTAGATATTCCTCCCATTTTTAAATTTTTTTTCTTTTGTTATATTGAGCTGCATGAGCTGTTTGTATATTTTGCAGATTAATTGTCAATTGTTTCGTATGCAAATATTTTCTCTTATTCTAGTTTTGTCTTTTTATTTTGTTTATTGCTGTGTAAAAAAAAAAAGAAGGGCTCTACTATATGACCCAACAGTCCCACTTTTAGGCATATATCTGGAGAAAAGCAGAATTCTGAAGGATGTGTATACATCAGTATTCATCGCAGCAGTCATTACATTAGCCAGGATATGGAAGCCACTTAAATGTCCATTGACAGAGAAATGGATAAAGAAGACATGGTGCCTACATGCAGTGGAATATTAGTCATAAAACAGAACAAAGAAGAGACAATAGTGGAGACATGGGTGGACTTAGGAATTGTCATACAGAATGAAGTAAGTCAGAGAGAAAAGCAAATATGGCATAATATTCCTTATATAGGAAACCTAGAAAAATGGTACAGAGGAACTTATTTGTAAATCAGAAATACAGTCACAGATCTAGAGAACAAATTTATGATTACCAAGGAGCTTGGAGAGGGGTGGAATAAGCTAGGAGATTGGGACTGACATACAGATACTAGTACAGATAACTAATGAGAACCTAAAAAAAATATGACACTTGGATGATTCGCACGCGAAAAAGAATGTATCAGGCAGCTCTTCTATTGGGAGGAGTAGAGACTACACCCAAAAATCAATTAGAAAGTTAGAAGGCCATTACAAAGCCCTGTTTATTATGTAATGACTATGACTAGGACCATAGGTCAGGAAAGGAAATAAGATTATTAAGAGACAAATTAAAGAAGGAAAATTGATTAAAAATAAAAAGCTACCGTAAGAGAGTATTTTCAAGAACGAAACAGTGGTGGGAAGTATAAAAATGAAAGGAGTGATATAAGTCTTAGATCCTGAGGACAGATGTGTTCATCTGGAGATGATCATTGATGGTGATAATTATGAGGTTATGGAAGTTAAAATTGCAGTAAACATTGGCAAGCTTAATAAAAGACTGTGACATATTTGTTACTTTACACATAAGGAGATAAGATTCACAAAAATTTTTTGTTTTTCTGTTTTTTTTTTTTAGGCTTTTCTTGTTTTTTTGTTGTGGAGGATTTGAGGATTTTTATTTGTTTGTTTGCTTTTATTGGCCTAAAATCATACAGCATATAAGAACTGAGATAATATTACTTCCTGATCTTATGACAAAATTTATAGTAATTATACTAATAAGGTATATCAAATATTAAAAGCAAGGCAGGACCATTATAAACATTTAAGATATGAAACTTGCTAAAGCTTAACTGGTATGAGTATTATAAAATGAATATGGGATGACAAAACTTACTTGGGAATCAGCTCATCAGTAGATCTAAAAAAAATTTTGAGAAATGTTATGCATTATATAAAATAACAGTGTCTGTTATTGGGATGTAACTGGAGAAGGTAGAGGAGCTGTGGTGGAAACAGATTCACTTCTGCAGAAACAAGACAGTTTTGTAGCAATATGCATATGTGCAACCATGAAACAAAACAAGATTAATTTTACAAAACAATAGGTCCTAAACATGCAAAAGTACAACCTTCAATTGCATGTACAATAGAAAAAAGTTTAGACCAGGATATTTTATATCATTTTTTAGACAAGGAAAATGATAATATAAAGCTATAGTCACATACAAAATCATAATAATTCTAAGAATACTAAGTAATATGCACATTGTGAGTTAGTATATAGCCTTATTTACATTTAAAAAATATCTTACTAAGTATGACTAACAGACCTTTTTTTTTTACTATTGTGCAAATATTAAAGAAAAAAAAAAAAACCTCAAAGGGATAAAGTCACTTTACTCAGTTTACAAAGCCACTGTAATCTCAGAACTTACGGCTCCAAATGCTTTATGTTTAAGTCTCAAACATATAGAAGTAAATAATCACACTGAGACAAAACTCACAGGACCACAAAGATGTAATGTATCCTTTTGGACAAGTGTTTAGGTAGAAATGAATCACAAATATATATACATATATATATATTATTTGATTACCTTTAGTTATTTTAATAGGGTTTCTAGACAAACTTTACACTTATATTTTGATGTAGCTTTTTCAGAGAGACCATTATTTTCAGTTTTAAAGTTCCTTTATTTCCCCGTTGACATAATACAGTTCTCTAAATTTATTTCAAAATTTCATTCAACAAGTAATAAATAATCCATGTTTCATCAGATATACTGAGGTAATTGTCGTGTGTGTGTGTGCATGTGTGTGCATGTGTGTGTGTTTGTAATTGGTGTACTTAATATACAGCTTACCAGCATCTCTTCATTGAATTACTTCGTGCTTACATTTTATCATACTCATTTGGTATTTATGACATGCTCAAAAGCCTATAATGTATGCTAAATTAAATTTTATAAAGACATTAAATGTTTTCTGAAGTATGATTCCAATGTTCTGTACATAAACATCCACTACTAATTCACCAAGAATGCACATGTATATGCTAATATTTATTCAATTTTTTTCCACTTACCAAGTTGCTGGCTGTCAGCATCTGCCTCACTGAACAGGCTGTTGAGTATGCTTCCACCTCTGTACTCTATATGGCTTGAAGGGCTAATCCCGGTACTTGGGCTCGTGATAATGCAAGATACAAGCTTCAGCTGAGCACACGTCTACATGAAATGGGCATAACCAGTTGTGATTCTGCTGAAACTATCCCTGCTTTCCTGGATGTCTCAGAAGATGTCAGTTGCTGGTCGCAAACTAGGATAAACGAAGGAACATTTCAAGCAAGAATGGGCACAATAAAGGACAGAAAGTGCAAGGACCTAACAGAAGCAGAAGAGATTAAGGAGTGGAAAGAATACAAAGAACTATAAAAAAAGTTCTTAATGATATGGATAGCAGTGATGGTGTGATCACTCATCTAGAGCCACACATCCTGGAATGTGAAGTCAAGTGGGCCTTATGAAGCATCACTGTGAAACAAAGCTAGTGGAGGTGACGGAATTCCAGCTGAGCCATTTTGAATCCTAAAAGATGGTGCCGTTAAAGTGCTGCACTCTGTATGCCAGCAGATTTGGAAAACTCAGCAATGGCCTGCTGCTGCTGCTGCTGCTAAGTCACCTCAGTCGTGTCTGACTCTGTGTGACCCCAGAGACGGCAGCCCACCAGGCTCCCCCATCCCTGGGATTCTCCTGGCAAGAACACTGGAGTGGGTTGCCATTTCCTTCTCCAGTGCATGAAAGTGAAAACTGAATGTGAAGTCACTCAGTTGTGTCCGACCCTCAGTGACCCCATGGACTATGGCCAAAGGACTGGAAAGGTCAATTTTCATTCCATTCCCAAAGAAGGGCAATGTCAAAGCACATTCAAGCTATCACACAATTGAACTTATTTCACATGTTAGTAAGTTAACGTTCAAAATTCTCCAAGGAAGGCTTCAACAGTACATGAAACACAAACTTTTAGGTGATCAAGCTGGATTTCAAAAAGGCAGAGGAACCAGAGATAAATTGCTAACATCTGCTGGGTCATAGAGAAAGAATGGAATTCCAGAAGAACACCTATTTTTGCCTCATTGACTACACTAAAGCCTCTGACTGTGTGGAATCACAAAAACCGTGGAAAATTCTTACAAAGATGGGAATACCAGACCACATTACCTGTCTCTTGAGAACTCTAAATGCAGATCGAGAAGCATTGTTAGAACCAGACTTGCAACAAGAACTGGTTCCAAACTGGGAAAGGAGTACATCAATGTTGCATATTGTCACCCTGCTTATTTAATTTATATACAGAGTACATGATGGAAACTCTGGACTGGATGAAGCACAAGCTGGAATCAAGATTGCCTAGAAAAATATCAACAACCTCAGACATGCAGATGATACCATTCTAATGGCAAAAAGTGAAGAGAAACCAAAGAGTCTCTTGATGAGGGTGAAAGAAGAGAGCCAAAAAGCTGGCTTGAAATTCAACATTCAGGAAAGTAAGACCATGGCATCCAGTCCCATCACTTTGTGGCAAATAGATGGGGAGAAAGTGGAAAAAGAGATTTTATTTTCTTGGGCTCCAGAATCACTGCAGATTGTGACTGTAGTCATAAAATCAAGATACTTAATCCTTGGAAGAAAAGCTATGAGAAACTTAGCATATTAAAAAGCAGAGACATTACATTGCCAACAGAAGTCCATAGAGTCAAAGCTATGGTTTTCCCGGCAGTCATGTACGAATGTGAGAGTTGGACCATGAACTAGACTGAGTCCCAAAGAACTGATACTTTTGAATTGTGTTGCTGGAGAAGACTCTTGAGAGTCCCCTGAACAGCAAGGAGATCAAACCAGTCAATCCTAATGAAAATGAAATCTGAATATTCATTGGAAGGACTGATGCTGAAGCAGAAGCTCTGATACTTTGGCCACTGAATGCAAAGAGCTGACTCTTTGGGAAAAATCACTACTCTTTGGAAAAGACTCGGATGCTAGGAAAGATTGAGGGCAGAAGGAGAAGAGGACAAAGAAGATTTGATGATCACATGGCATCACTGGCTCAATAGCGATAAGTTTGAACAGACTCCGGGAGATAGTGAAGGACAAGGATGTCTGGTGTGACTTCAGTCCATGGGGTCTCAAAGAGTAAGACACAACTTTTGACTGAACAACATCAATGAGTGGCTCATTGTTTTAATCCAAAGTTATTTGCAGTAAATAGTATTTATCCATTGAATACTCAGTGCATGAGGTTATAATCGGTTTGATTTGTTCTCAGAGCAAAGTGATATAAATGACTGAAATGAATGAAAGGAGGATGAGTTACTGTTGACTATTATTATCTACAAAGCTGAGTATGTTTGTTCTAGTATATACATTATGCATTGTTTATATATTTTTATTTTTAATGCTGTTAGTTGTGCTAAGGAAACACAGAGATCTGTATCTCAAGCTTAGCTCTTTTTATTGATTTTATATACTTAATAACCTTAATAGAGAGACAATAGTAGTTTCAGCACATGTATGGCTTGGGATCAGTATTCAAGTTGAAATTTATAATCAATGACTTTTACTAAACTTCACTTATAATATCATCTGTCCTCTTCCATTCTGAAAATATTTCGTTACCCCTTCTTTTTACTTACTTGCTTTATATAAATATATATATTATACATAGAAAGTGATATTGTTTATTAAGAAATTATGAGTAAAATTTCTGTTAAAAGTATCCTCAATTTATGCTATCAAAACTGAATGTTCTCCATTAAAAATATTAAAATTACATGTTCACTGTCATATGTCCATTAAAGTAGGGAAAATAATGGCTCATACATGGTAAATTGAAGAATAAATGTTTTAAATATTAAAAATATTAAATCTTTACACTATTCCAATTTGCATCTTATGTTGTATAATAATTTGAATAATTTACTCATCCTCATCCTCGTGGACTTAAGTTTGCAAAAAGGAATGTGTTTCTCATGGGCAAAGCAACAAGCAGAAAACAGGTATTTGAGCTTCTAAAAACAAAATGGCATCACATTCTTATATCTTAAGATAATTAAGTTCCCATTCCCTTGTAGACTCATCTGATGGCAAATGTTAATAATATGAGTATGATAGCAATTTAAATATAAAACAAAAACAGAGAAGAAACTGAGATTTGTTGTTGTGCCCCTTATGTCAGGCCCTTTGCTAGCTGGGGATTCTATCTAATAACAACAGTAAGAGCACTCATACATAACATTTATATACTTATTTCAAATAGCCAGGGCTCTTACAATTTTTACTTCTTCACATCTCACAATACTCCTCTGATAAATAGGTGTATTTTTACTTTGGTGTTGGATTATGCCATATCAATTTAATCACTAATATCAGATTCCTTATATAAAAAATGTTGACTTCTGTTTTAGGGTCCATTTCCAAAGTAAGCATGAGTCTGGATGTGTGTGGAAAGGGTTGTATTCTATATGGTCAGTCAAAACCAGGGCTGTCATAGCTTCTACCAGCTATTCATTGGCCCCAAAGTGACAAATATTACTTCTGCCCACGTCTTTCGATAAGAGCTAGTCACAGAGAACTAAAAACAAAGGACAGGAAACACACAAAGAATATTTGATAAACACAGTTCTTTGCCAGTGCTTCTTTCTGATGCACAAACTCTTTGATTCCACTCAGTTCTTCATTCCATAATCATACCTTTCTTGAGGGTTGTACACATATAAATGTAATAATACCACTTTTCCTGCTTGAAGTACAGTGACACAGAGTGTTTTAGCCAGGATTATAGTCTCTTTGACAGTAGGGTGCATGCAGATCTCTGAGTGGGGTTAGTTTCTCAAGTAGAAAATTATAATGGGAGACTAATATACAACTGGATTTTTCAATCTGTTTTCCTTTGTCAACAGTTTTTTCCTTTTTTTTTTTTTAAGCAAGAGATGTTAAAGCCATATTCTTTAACTGATCTGTGCTGGGAGAGTTCGTTTTAATTTGTTGTTTTTATTTAAAGGATATTAGATTTTAACTTCAAATATTTAGGTTTTCCAAGAAGTTAGAATCTCTAGCACTGAAAATCTCCACATTTCTGGAATTTACCCGGTTTTGTTTTATCAAGCTGACAAACTAGCCCAACTTTTTCCTACAACTTGCCAAACATAATTAGTACTAACACAAGGCATTATATGTCTTGTTCTTCAAGCTCCTCTCAGGTAATAAGATTCTTAATCACACACACCCACACATAAATTACCTCTCCCACAATTTGGGGGCTTCCCTGGTGGCTGAGAAGGTAATTTGCCTGCAATGCGAGAGACCTGGGTTCGCTCTCTGGATCAGAAGATCTCCTGGAGGAGGAAATGGTAACCCACTCCAGTATTCTTGCCTGGAGAACTCCATGGGCAGAGGATCCTGGTGGGCCATCGTCCATAGGGTTGCAAAGATTCAGACATGACAGAAGTGACTTAGCATATACCCTACAATTTTAAACAAATATTTGAACAAATAGCTTGGAACTGCATAACAAAGATCATTATCTCTCCAGCTTCCAATTTTAATTTATTTTTGTGTGCCCCCAGCTGCTAAGCTAACACATGCATGAGAACTAAGTTGCTTCAGTTGTGTCTGATTTTTTGCAATCACATAGAGTTTTGCCCGCCAAGCTCTTCTGCCCATGGGATTCTCCAGGCAAGAATACTGGAGTGGGTTGCCATGCCCTTCTCCAGGGGGATCTTCTTGACCCAGGGATCAAACTCACATCTCTTTTGTTCTTGCATTGTCAGGAGCTAACACTACAAGCTAATACTGTAGCTTATGTTTTTGTTCAGTAAGTGTGTAGGAGTATATATGGTGCTTCAGCTGTTGCTATTTTTTATCAATTAAACATGATTCTTTCAGTCTCCTGGTCCACCATCTTTCTTTGACCACTCTTGTAATGCTAGTGACTTCCCTGGTTTCATCATCTCCTCCTTTTGTCTGCATCCTTTTTGCACCCACAGATGAAATCTTTGGCAAGAACAAGACTTTGGCCACTATAGCTACTACTCTCATCACATTATACAGATAAGAAAGCTGAGGCACAGTGTTATTAAATCACTAGCCCAATATCACACAACCAATAGGGAATGGCTTCCAGAGCATGTGATCATAAGTTTAACCCTACTGATTCATTTAATTCTCACAGATATGGCCTGAAGAGTTTTTTATTTCTCCATTTACATACATATAACAATTCTCAGTTCCAGCTACATGTCAAAGAACTGAACTCTAAGTGTGTGGACTTTTTTGGACCCTCTAACAGACCCTTCAACCCTACAATTTTCCAAACCAGAATTAGAAAACATATTCTCCTTCCTAAAATCTGCTGCTTCTGCTGTATTCTCTAGTCAAGTTGATGACACCATAATCCATAGAGTTGACAAATCTCTACCAAGCCTGCAGCCTCTATTTTATCTTTCTCTTTCTCACCTGAGACCTTTATCTCCTCTTCCTCTTGGACTGTGACAGTGGCGTTATAACAGTAAACATAGTTATTTACAGTTTCTTCCAGTACCCATCCATTTTGTATATTCTTGGACATTATATCTCTAAGATTTGATACACTATTTCCCTTTCTTTAAAAAAGTACGTGGATAGTGCCTTGCTTCCTTTTGCTATAGAATAAATTATAATCTTTTGCCAAATTAATGGGAATGTATAGTTGCCCTCAAAGGCCATTGCTAGAAGAGGTTTCATGAGGAAAGATCAATTTATGACAATATAATATGTAACTTGGGCTTCCCACGTGACTCAGACAATAAAGAATCTGCTTCCAATGCAGGAGACCCAGGTTCGATCCTTGGGTGGGGAAGAACCCCTGGAGAAGGGAAGGGCTACCCACTCCAGTATTCTGGCCTGGAGAATTCCATGGACAGAGAAGCCTGGTGAGCTATAGTTCATAGGGCTGCAAATAGTTGGACACAACTGAGCAAATTTCATTTTCACCTTTTATTTTTTTTATTTTTTTACTTTACAATGCTGTATTGACTTCCCCATACATTGACATGAATCCACCACAGGTGTACATGAGTTACCAACCCTGAACCCCCATCCCACCACCCTCCCCATATCATCTCTCTGGGTCATCCCTGTGCACCAGCCCCAAGCATCCTGTATCCTGTTTCTAACCTAGACTAGCAATTCGTTTCTTACACGATAGTATACATGTTTCAGTGCCATTCTCCCAAATCATCCCACCCTCACCCTCTCCCACAGAGTCCAAAAGTCTGTTCTTTACATCTGTGTCTCGCACAGAGAGTTATCATTACCATCTTTCTAAATTCCATATATATGTGTTAGTATACTGTATTGGTGTTTTTCTTTCTGGCTTACTTCACTCTGTATAATCTGCTCCAGTTTCACCCACCTCATTAGAACTGATTCAAATTATTCTTTTTAAGGGCTGAGTAGTACTCCATTGTGTATATGTACCACTGCTTTCTTATCCATTCATCTGCTGATGGACATCTAGGTTGCTTCCATGTCCTGGCTATTATAAACAGTGCTGCAATGAACACTGGGGTACATGTGTCTCTTTCAATTCTGGTTTCCTCAGTGTGTATGCCCAGCAGGGGGATTGCTAGGTCATAAGGCAGTTCTATTTGCAGTTTTTTAAGGAGTCTCCACACTGCTCTCCATAGTGGCTGTACTAGTTTGCATTCCCACCAGCAGTGCAAGAGGGTTCCCTTTTCTCCACACCCTCTCCAGCATTTATTGCTTGTAGACTTTTGGATCACAGCCATTCTCACTGGTATGAAATGGTATCTCACTGTGGTCTTGATTTGCATTTCTCTGATAATGAGTGATGTTGAGCATCTTTTCATGTGTTTGTTATCCATCTGTATGTCTTCTTTGGAGAAATGTCTATTTAGTTCTTTGGCCCATTTTTTGATTGGGTCATTTATTTTTCTGGAATTGAGCTGCATAAGTTGCTTGTATATTTTGAGATCAGTTTTTTTCAGTTGCTTCATTTGCTATTATTTTCTCTCATTCCAAAGGCTGTCTTTTCACCTTGCTTATAGTTACCTTTGTTGTGCAGAAGCTTTTAATTTTAATTATATTCTGTTTGTTTATTTTTGCTTTTATTTCCAGTATTTTGGGAGGTGTATCATAGAGGATCCTGCTGGAATTTATGTTGGAGAGTGTGTTGCCTATGTTCTCCTCTAGGAGTTTTATAGTTTCTGGTCTTACATTTAGATCTTTAATCCATTTTGAGTTTATTTTTTTCAATGGTGTTAGAAAGTGTTCTATTTTCATTCTTTTACAAGTGGTTGACCAGTTTTCCCAAAACAGTTTGTTAAAGTGATTGCCTTTACTCCATTGTATATTCTTGCCTCCTTTGTTGAAGATAAGGTGTCCATAGGTGTGTGGATTTATCTCTGGGCTGTCTATTTTGTTCCATTGATCTATATTTCTTTCTTTGTGCCAGTACCATACTGTTTTGATGACTATGGCTTTGTAGTAGAGCCTGAAGTCAGGCAGGTTGATTCTTCCAGTTCCATTCTTCTTTCTCAAGACTGCTTTGGCTATTCGAGGTTTTTTGTATTTCCATACAAATTGTGAAATTATTTGTTCTATATCTGTGAAAAATACTGCTGGTAGCCTGATAGAGATTGCACTGAATCTGTAGATTGCTTTGGGTAATATACTCATTTTCACTATATTGATTCTTCTGATCTGTGAACCTGGTATATTTCTCCATCTATTAGTGTCCTCTTTGATTTCTTTCTTCAGTGTTTTATAGTTTTCTATATATAGGTCTTTAGTTTCTTTAGGTAGATATATTCCCAAGTATTTTATTCTTTTCATTGCAAATGTGAATGGAATTGTTTCCTTAATTTCTTTTTCTACTTTCAACATAATAAAAGCTATATATGACAAACCCACAGTAAACATTATCATTAATGGTAAAAAACTGAAAGCATTTCCCTAAAGTCAGGAACAAGACAAGGGTGCCCACTTTCACCGCTACTGTTCAACATAGATCTGGAAGTTTTGGCTACAGCAATCAGAGCAGAAAAAGAAATAAAAGGAATCCAAATTGGAAAAGAAAAAGTAAAACTCTCAATTGTTTGCAGATGACATGATCCTCTGCATAGAAAACCCTAAAGACTCCACCAGAAAATTATTAGAGCTAATCAATGAATATAATAAAATAGCAAGATATAAAATCAACACATTGTCACCTTTTAATATGTACCTTAGATATCAAAATAGAGCTGTTAAGTCAAGCATTGGACTATATATATTTCAGGCCATTCTAATATATGTTTCATTGAAATCTATGTAAACAAATTAAATCACCAAGGGACAGAAAACCTAGAAAGAATGACTAGCCAGGTAAGAAGAAAACTAAGAGGTGGCATCCTGAAGGACAAATCAAAAAGAAGGCATGACATATCAAAAGGAAGACATGACTAACCTTTTCCAATATTCCTGGTAAGCCAAGTCAGATATTCATTTAGAACTGAAATTTGAATTTACAAAGCATCCAGGATAGAAATTTTTACCAACTGGTAGGCTCTAAAACTTGTTTGAAACAAGTATAAGGGAGAATTGGAGGAGAGAAATTGGAGGAAGTGTGTACAAACAACTATTCTGAGGTGGTATTTCAAGGCAAAAAAAAAAAAAAAGAAGAAGAAGAAAGAAATGACATGGTATCTACTGGGGGAAGGCAGGTCAGAAAGGTGGTGTACCTAAAGGTGGACGCTTGATATTGATGGTAACCAATTCATTTGAGAGGAAATAATTACTGATGGGTGAGAAATCTCTGCTGATAAGAGAGAACTGGTGGGACTGTGTCTTTGAGATAGGGATACATGGAATCCTACGTAGCAAAGAGGAGACTGCCCTTATACAAGCCGGGAAATCTCATCAATGGTGTTAATGAAAGAGCAGGCAGAATACTGTGTGCTGGGAGGAACGTTGGCCAATGTCTGTGGATGTTCCCTTCTGATAATCTTATTTATCAATGAAATAGGAAATAATTTTATTTGTTGAAATTAAGGAAGAATGTTGAATGCTGAAGAACTGAGGCTTTTGAACTTGGACTGCAAGGAGATCCAACCAGCCCATCCTAAAAAGATCAGTCCTGAATATTCATTGGAAGGACTGATGCTAAAGCTGAAGCTCCAATACTTTGGCCACCTGATGCAAAGAGCTAACTCATTAGAAAAGACCCTCCCTGATGCTGGGAAAGACTGAAGGCAATAGGAGAAGAGAATGGTAGAACGAGATGGCTGGATGGCATCAACAACTCAACTGACACAAGTTTGAGCAAGCTCCGGGAGATGGTGAAGGACGGAGAAGCCTGGCATGCTGCAGTCCATGGGGGCACAAAGAGTCAGACAAGACTGAGCGACTGAACAACAACAAGCTAACGACAGAAACTGACAAGTGCATGGAAATCTATAAGTAAAATTACAATATGAAGTGAATTTTTGAATACTAAATTCTTGCCAATATGTTTAGATAATGGATTGTGTGCCAACTAATTTTGAATAGTCAGCCTATCTAAATATCTAAGGCATATAGGCTAAGAATAATAACAGTTGTAATAATGCTAAAATAATAATAATTTACATTTTTTGAGGTATTATTATTTGCCAGGCACTACTCTAAGCATTATATATGGATTAGCTAACATAATCTTAAAAACAATCAGTTAGGCAATATATTATCCCAGTTTCCTAATAAAGATATCAAGATATTAAAAATTATCTTTTACCCAGGGTTACATAGTTAAAGAAAGAAATTGGTGAAATGAAAAAAGAAATAATCTCAAGTGTAAATACATGTCATAAGGATTCTAAGAAAACTTAGAAACTTTTTAAGCCAATGTTAAAGTAATAGTCATTTGATAGATCAGGGTATGATATTTTGGAAGAGGATATAAGGGCTTATCTGATACCCTATAAGTGACCATTTAAGTTCCTCTTAATGATAGTTCTATATCTATAAAGAAAGATAGTTGTCCTGTCTCATAAAAACAAGTCTTCAAATGTTGTTTGAAAACATCCAACAAAGTAGAACTTCAGCATGTTCCTTGAGATTAGGATGTGCTCCTAAGAAAGCTTTATCTCCCCAGCAACTTGCAAATAATAGGAATTTGTTGTTGACATCGATTATAAGGAGGATGATTTCATGGCTTTTTAAATTAACATCTTTATATGCAGATAGCAATCACCTTGAAAGACTGATTGCTAATGTTCAAATTGCCTTTTGTCCAAAGCTGACAAATTTTAGACCAAATTGCTGTTGGCTATGTTTTCACAAAGGTAGATCTTAATAATGACATTTAATTTTTCTTTTTGAACAAATGAATGAGTTTTAAGACTGTTTCTACAAAGACAGAGCACTATATAAATTCCACATGAAAGCAAGCCCTAATTTAAAAAATAATACCCTAATGATGCCTAATTACTTCCTTGAGAATAAGCAGCAACCTAATTAGTCACCTTTATCTTCATATGCACCTGGAATTGCTATTGTGAATAAGCATACAAAGCACAGTCCATTTTAACAACAATTTTCTGCAGTGGAGGAAAGTAAGAAGGTTGGGTTAGGTAGGCAAGGTAATTTATGACAAATCATTAACATTTCTAATGATATTTGATCCATTCTTTTGGAGGGATTGATCAAATAATTAGCAGTTTGGAAAAATTTCCATTGCCAGTTGCATAGAATTATTTTAAAGCTAAATATAAAACATTTCCTATAGAGCTGGATAGAATGCAGTGCAGGAGACAGTGTATCTGTGTATGTCAGATGTTTCTCTGCCATAGCAAATGGCAACTATTAACTCCACACTTTGAGATTTTATCCAGAAAGAACTTGGAAATCTTTTCACAGTTAGATAATGTCTTCTCAGAAATGGGTTGTGGACAGGACAGATTAACCAAACTGACAACCACTCAAATGAGTTCCTGGAGGTGAGCCTTTGCAGACAGAAAAGAAAATAAAAGTCCCATGTCTTCACCACTGCCACAGTGAATGGCTGAAAAATCAGTTTGTAGCATCTTCTATAAAGTCTGAAGTGAGAAAGGCCAGACATATCTCTCCTCAGGCACTGCATAAGACCTAGCCATCACCTTTATTATTAACACTGTAAATCTTTAGAAATAGTCAAAGCGGCCATTCAACCAAAGTGGGAACAATTCCACTTCATAGTAAATTGCAAATAAATGCACATGGAAGGTAAAGACAATCTTCCTGGTAACTACTAGACTTTCCTGAGTGCATGTGTTTAATATCCTTTGGCTTTTCTGAGAAGTTACTTTTAGAGAAACTTTTATTTGTTATCAATTTATTTATTGCAAATTACCACAAATGTAGTAACTTAGGCCGTTATTTGGCCACACAGTTCCGGGATGTCAGGAGTCTGGGAATTTGCTCAGCTGATGCCCATACTTAGGGTCTCAGAGGCTGTCATCAAGAATCTGTCAAGGCTGGTTTCTCATCTGCAGTCACTGTTGTTTAGTCACTCAGTCATGTCACACTCTTTGCGCGACTCCATGGACTGTAGCCCATGAGGCTCCTCTGTCCATGAGTTTTCCCAGGCAAGAATACTGGAGAGGGTTGCCGTTTCCTCTTCCAGGGGATTTTCCCTGGAGAAGGACCCTGCATGACAGGCAGATTCTTCACATTGAGCCACTGAGGAAGCCCTCTCATGTGGAGGCTCCCCTGCAAAATAATGGGCTTCCAAACTTCTAGTTCTTGGACAAACTGTATTTCCTTGCAGTTGCAGGACTGGCAGCATTCTTTTTTTTTTTTTTTTTTTTCTGAAGTTCCTTGCTGTGTGGGATTCCCCAACCTGACCACGAATTTCATCAAGCTGACAAGGAGAGTGGTAGGATAGTAAAACAGCAGCTTCTATTTTAAAAAGCCTAATCTCAGCTGTGGCATTCCATCGCCTTTGCTAGGTTACACAGCTTTAGAGGTGAGTCATGCCCTCCCCTCCCATAACGGGGAGGGGGAGTATACAGACATGAAAACCAGGGTAGGGGTGTTGGGCTGGGTGCCCTAGAAACCGTTCCATCTCATCACCTATTTATCATGAGGCTTTCTCCCTCTGTTCTAGCAAATACATTGTTGAAAATTCTTAAGTACAACTCCTCAATTAAACTTTTGCTTAAAAGTTTTCCTTTCTTTCTTCTTCTTCTTCTTCTTCTTTTTTTTTTTAAACCAAGTCTGCGTTCCTAAATTCTCAACTTTCCATGGTGACTTTTATACTCCATTGTCCTACACTCTCCTGCCTTTTTGACCAGGACCATCAGTTTTTAAATCCTTCACAACTTTGTAGAGCCAACACAATTGAGAGTATGGTTAGCCCAGTTACTAGGCAGAGCTCTTAGGCTTGCATCTCTCTCTTAATGATGATCAAACTGCTTTCACCTTTGCTCTCATTTTAGTGCAACCTCAGTTAATTAAATATCTTTACTGAATTTCCCCTTACCTTTAGTAAGTAGGGTAAGAATAGCTTTTAAATTCCATTCTTGAACTTATTTTGCCCCAAACACCTGGATTCCACCCCCCTACACATACATACACACACACACACACACACACTTCTGAATGGTAAAATTAATTGGCTTTCTAAACAATTTGAAGTTCAAATTTTTGTACCTGCCCTTCATGGGGCATCTAGGAAGTCCTGCTCAAAAAAATTATTTTCTCCATATAAATTACAAATGGCAGGAAATTCATTTTACTCTATCCATGGAATTCTCCAGGCAACACCCCTGGAGTGGGTTACCATTCCCTTCTCCAAGGGATCTTTCTAACCTAGGGATCAAACCCAGAACTATAGCTTCAAAAGTATGCAAAACTATTACTTTCTAATTTTTTCTGATTATTAAAAAGACTATTTGACTTTTAGAAGAAACAGTATATCAGGATTAGTTCAGTTGTTCTGAAGAACATTTTGTAGAAAGAATTGCTTAGCAGTCTATTACAAATATTAATTAATATGTCTTCAGACTTCATTCTATGCTTCCAAGCAGCAACGCACTTTATTCTGAAAAACATATTCATCCTAACTTCTCAGAAAAAAGGCTCCCTGCTATCTTTATTCACAACATGATTCTTTGGGTCTTCAGCAATTTGGTACTGTCTTCACAACTCACTCCTCTTCCTACCTGAGTAGGTTCTCTAAACACCTATTGGGTACATCTAAAGCATTCATTTAACTTTTGAAGTAGATTCTAGTCCTTTCTGTCATTTCTCTGTCTCTGACTTTCTAAGACAAGAACCAGATGAAATTTCTCTAATGATTATAAAGTATTCATCAAAAGTTTCATATATTTGTTGCTTATCAGTCACTAAGTATATCCGACTCTTTGCGACCCCATGGACTGCAGTAAGCCGGGCCTCCCTGCCCTTCTCTGTCTCCTGAAGCTTGCTCAGATTCATGTCAGTTGAGTCAGTGATGTCATCCAAACATCTCATCCTTTGTCACTCCGTCTCCTGTTGCCCTCATATTTACTTAGAAGCTATTCAGTTTAAATATCTTTAAATAATTGTAGTCAGATTCCTCTTTTCGAAGACTATCAAAACAATAATATATTTCATTTTTAAGAAAATATGGTTATGTTATCAATTATTGAAAAAAGGATTGTGGGTTTGTCAACTCCTTTGTTTTTCTCTTGAGCTTTGTTTTATATATTTTGAATCTACATTATTAGTCGTATACACATTTAGAATTGCAACTGTTTGATAAATTGATTTTTTTTATTTCATTGTGATTATCTCTTTGAGTGTATGCATGGTTAGTCATATCCAACTCTTTGCAACCCCATGGAGATGGCCAAGCTCCTCATTCCAAGGGATTATCTCAGCAAAAATACTGGAGTGTGTTGCTATTTCCTTCTCAAGGGGATCTTCTTGACCAGGGGTCAAACTCATTGGCAGACAGATTCTTTACCACTGAGCTGTCTGAGAAGTCCTTATTTCTCTTTAGCATTGCTTTTTTCCCCCTTGAACTCTACTTTTGCTGATACGAATAAAGAGATAAGAGCTTACCTCCACTGAGCCACCAGGGAGTAAGAAAGGCAACCTGTTGCTCTGATATTGATGGAAGAACACCAGTTTACTTTTGGTTAATATTTGCATGGTATGACTTTTTCTGTCTTCTGCCTTCCTTATTTCCGTATTCTTATATTAGACAAGTCTCTTTTGTAAGCAGCATTAAAAAAAAAATCCAATGTGTTAATGTTTGTCTCTTTTTATTAGAGTATTCAATCTACTTATATTGAATATAGTTGCTCATATATTGGGCACGTTATTGCTTGTTTTCTATCATTCTTCTTATTCTGTTACTACTTTCTTTTTCCTTACCTTCTCTTGCCAACCTGAAAGTATACCCAACCAAAAGAAATATTTTGAATATTTTTGAATATTATTATTTTAGCTTGTGGGAACAATAGCTCTAACTCCACTTATTTGTAGAGCACACATAAAAACAAGCTCATCAGCTCCGTTTATTGTATTTTTATTTTGCTATATCATTCTATTACTGATCTCAGTGCTTGGTCTCCTTGATCAACAGAAATGATAAGAAGCCAGGCAAGAAACTCAGGCAAGGTTTACTAGGACTCCTACCACAACAGGATGGGTGTTAGATTTGGACAATAAAGGCCGAGCGCTGAAGAATTGACGCTGCAGTCCATGGGGCTGTGAAGAGTCACGCACGACTTGGTGACTGAACAGCAACAGATGCAAAAAGAGGGAGCCAAAACAAGTAACAAGCTCCAGTGCTTGCTACCTGAGGGGAGGTAAGTTGGTTCCTTGTATGGGGTGAGGGTAGGGGTGGGCCCAGGTATTGGAATAGAGGGGTGTCCAGGTGCAAACACTGCAGCTAAGAGTTCTTGATTCAGTTCCAGGATGACGTCTGAGCCTGCGTGCTCCCATTAGAGTGAAAGGTCAGAACACACCCTTCAGCATCTTGTTCTAAATTTCTCTCTAATAATCACTGACAAATTATAAAAATATAATATCCACAAATTATAAGAAAACTTACCTGATACCTTAATGTGCGTGTGTGTGTGTGTGTGCGTGCAAAAGTCCAGGCTCAACTAACTAACCAACCTTTTCCAGCTGTCTGCTTAGTTATCCTTTTAATTTGACTAGAGAAGTGAACTTTCAGCTAATATCTTTCCCCATAGATTAAGAAAATTCATAAATTTATTAATAGATGATCTAGTTATATATAATTAAATGACATTGAGGATTGAATGTTGATTATTTTCATAATCTGGATGCAAAGTAACAAAAAATTAAAATATATGCCATTACTACTTAAATACTTTCGTATATATCATTTCATATGTTTCTAAGTCTCACAAACACATCAAATGTGAAATATAAAATTGCTGGGCTCCATTAACTTTTTTTTCTGAAATGAATAGCTTTTCAGAAAGAGAAAAAATGTTGGCTACTATGTGATTCTTGTGTAGTATCTGGTACCCATAGTAACAGAGATTTGGATCTTGACATCAGGTTCCAACAGGCCACAGAGCTATAGAGCATTTCAGTTTGTGTTAAGGAAAAAAAAAAAAGAAGAAGACAAGTGCTCAGTCCTGAAAATATACCATAAAAATAGCTGAGGTCTTATGCTTGTAGACAAGAAATACAGTTATAATCTATACTGGTATGATTTCACATTTCACTTACTGTCTTTTCCGTGTGAGCTAATATATTCTTTTAGAGCAAGTGGTCATCTGTATGTCTTCTATTGAACTGCGCTGTTCATAAAACGTATCAGCAGATTCTACCATGCTTTGAGAATAATTATAAAATGTGTGATTTCAAGATTTACTGAGCAATTTATGTAATGGATAATTACTTTTGTTCCAGTTTAGTGAAGGAAAGGCTAGTCAACTCAAGAATGTGGGGGCTGATACCAGGAATCTTGTCTCTCTTTTTAACAGCTATGTTTTGAGTAGAAGCATATTTTCCTCTCATTCTGGTTTCCATGAGGAAAAATTTACCCCTAAACTCATTTTAGGCCAGAATATCCATCCTTTCTCTTAAGTGGTTGATGAAGAGGTGTGTGTGTATGCTCAGTCATGTCCGATATGTCCGGCTTTTTGCACTCATGGACTGCAGTTCGCCAGGCTTCTCTGTCCAAGGGATCTCCCAAGCAAGAATACTGGAACAGGTTGCCATTTCCTCCTCCAGAGGATCTTCGTGACCCGGGCATCAAACTCTTGTTTCTTGCTGCTCCTGCATTGGTGGGAGAATTCTTTACCACAGGCCACCTGGGAAGCCCCAGATGAAGAGGTAGGTTGACTTTAAGCAGCAAGTTTGGAAAAGAATAGCTTTAGGATGCAAAGCTGAACTCTGCCCTGCTCATTCTTATGTGCAGCCTACGTTCTTAGTTTCCCTTGTTGATGTTCAGTCACTCAGCCGGGTCTGACTCTGTGACCCCAGGGACTGCAGCACGCCAGGCTTCCCTGTCCATCACCATCTCCCAGAGCTTGCTCAAACTCATTTCCATTGAGTCGGTGATGCCATCCAACCATCTTATCCTTTATTGTCCCCTTCTCTTCCTGCCTTCAATCTTTCCCAGCATCAGGGTCTTTTCCAATGAGTCAGCTCTTTGCATGAGGTAACCAAAGTAATGGAACTTCAGCGTCAGCATTAGTCCTTCTAATGAATATTCAGGATTGACTGGTTTGACCTCCTTGCTATCCAAGGCACTCTGAAAAGTCTTCTCCAACACCACAGTTCGAAAGAATGTTTCCCTATGCTGCAAATTATGCAAGGGCTTATCTTACCACACTCCCAGGGTGTCCAAAGTAAATGTAGAAGTGATGAAAATAGGCATATTGTCATGTTCTTTACTTTAAAACAGTAGTTTTATCATTTTTAATTGAATATGGTACTTGCTACAGGTCTTTGATAGATATATATATATATATATATATATTTTTTAAGCTCCTTTCTATTTGTAACTTACTAGAAGGTATTTTTAAACAATAAAATCATGCTGAATTTTGTCAAATGATTTTCTCCATCATCTTTTTTTTTCCATTTTTCAAAATAAACTAAACTGTCAAACTACATTTACCGATCTGTTTTACTTAATTTAAAACTTACTCATCATTCTTGAAATAAGCCAAAACTTATCATAATATACTCCTTTTGGGGGAGGATTTGCATTGATAATTTACATAACTTAAGAATTTTTCAATTTATGTTTGTGAGTAAGATTTGTACCTTATCATTTTTCCTCATATGTTTTGGTTCTTCATCAATTCCTTTAAAGTTATGTTACAAATAATCTGCAAAAGTGAATGACTGGACTGAGATTTATCCTTGTGTAAAACTGTAAACTAGTGACTAAAGTGTGGCTTCTATTTCTCTTGAATCAACATGGTAAATATAAATTGTTCTCTTATTTGCTCTCTTTTTATCCAGTTTTCAATTAGGTCCCAAGATATGACCTACATACCCTTTAATTACCATTTTGGTATTTTTTGTATGTATATCTCCTTTCATATTAACATCGTTTCTTTGCACTTGCAGACATTTTTATTGGATTATCTGCCTTATGCCTTGTCAATTTTATTAGTATTTTCAAGAAAGCAACTGTGAGTTTTAAATTTTATACCACTGTATTCTATATTTATAATATTTATTCACATATATTTATTATTCTTATTCTTCCTTTTCTTTTTCCCCTTTTAAAATATGCCTATTTCTTAATTTGGGTACTGAGTTTATTTATATAAAATTTTTTTACTATGAATGAGGCATTTAAATTTGTTTCTATCTTTAACTTTATCCTAATTGGATATGTTTTCTTATTATTCTTTTCTAAGTATTTTCCATTAGAATTTCTCTATACATGTATAGAAAATATATTATTAAAAATATATACATATAATCTGCTTGTCGTAGATTTTACCTACTATGTTTCATTGGTAAATGAATCTTTTTAATTGCTATGTGATCATTTTCTTTTCTCTGTTATTAACTTATATCTTAAAGTTTATTGCTTTTCTTGCTATTACTAAGACCTTTTATTTTTGTTCATATTGCCTAACAATTTTTTTCATAAATTTGCTTTTTTTTTTTTGTATAATTGTGTTTCATTAAAAAGATTTTTAAAAAAACTGGGTTATTTTTAACTGAGTCTAAAAGCTTTGTCTCTGTTTAGAAAAGTTTGTCATTTTCATTGAATGTGACTGCTAATATATCTAAATTAATTTTTATCTTTGCTTTATACTTCTCAAAATTTTATTTTTGTATGTGGTCAGTATCATTCTTGGTTTTGACTAGATTTTAGAAGTTCCATTAGTAAAATTTTAATTGTAGTACATCCTGTGTGCTTTAACTTTAGAAAAAAAAATTGTCCTTTTTAAAGCAGACTTTACCGTAATTTATATATATGTTTTTGGCTGATAATTATGTTATCGTAGTAATTTGAAGATTTATTTTACTGTCTTATAACTTTTGTAATTTCATTAATTTTTCTACATACTTGTACTACGTTTTAGTATTTACATCATTCTACGCTGAGTAAAGAATTTATCTTTATTGTTCCTGTTCTGCAATGTCATAGGTTGGAATTCATTGTGATATCTAAGGATCTATATCCTTCATCCTTCTGTTTTTATATTTAGAAGCTATATTTTTCATATTTGCATGGTCCTTTCATTCTCTTTTACCTTATTATACTTTTGTTACCATTTTTAATAATTTAAACCTATTCATATTTTAGTTTATATCATTTTGTAGTTTAATATTTGCTGATAATGTGAGCTCTTTGCATCTGATTCTCCAGTCTATTGATTCTGCTGATCAATTCAGCAGCCTATTGATTCTGCTGACTCTAGTTCACAGAGTGAAGATTGCTTCTACATGTGTTTCTCATAATGGTTTACTGTGAATTTATATTTACTGGAGTTTTATCTATAGAAATTTTTATGAAGCTTGGTTCTTAAGTGTGTTCCAGCAGAGAGAATTTATGTGTTCCTTCCCTTAGATATTTGAGGACATAATCAATTTGGACCATGTTAAATTTGAATGTGTGAGTGTGGAGATTTGTGGAAAACATGGAATGAATTGTTGACAGCATCAAGTAAATGCATATGGTTAAAAAATGTCTGAGTTGTATTCTCCTGCCTTTTTTTTTTGGCTTTCTGTTCAGTTCAGTTCAGTTCAGTCACTCAGTCGTGTCCTACTCTTTGCGACCCCATGAATCGCAGCACGCCAGGCCTCCCTGTCCATCACCAACTCCTGGAGTCCACTCAGACTCACATCTATTGAGTCAGTGATGGCATCCAGCCATCTCATCCTCGGTCATCCCCTTCTCCTCCTGCCCCAATCCCTCCCAGCATCAGAGTCTTTTCCAATGAGTCAACTCTTGGCATGAGGTGGCCAAAGTACTGGAGTTTCAGCTTTAACATCATTCCTTCCAAAGAAATCCCAGGGTTGATCTCCTTCAGAATGGACTGGTTGGATCTCCTTGCAGTCCAAGGGACTCTCAAGAGTCTTCTCCAACACCACAGTTCAAAAGCATCAATTCTCCGGTGCTCGCCTTTTTCACAGTCCAACTCTCAAATCCATACATGACCACAGGAAAAGCCATAGCCTTGACTAGATAGACCTTAGTTGACAAAGTAATGTAAATGCTTTTGAAAATGCTATCTAGGTTGGTCATAACTTTTCTTCCAAGGAGTAAGTGTCTTCTAATTTCATGGCTGCAATTACCATCTGCAGTGATTTTGGAGCCCCAAAAAATAAAGTCTGACACTGTTTCCACTGTTTCCCCAGCTATTTCCCATGAAGTGATGGGGCCAGATGCCATGATCTTTGTTTTCTGAATGTTGAGCTTTAAGCCAACTTTTTCACTCTCCACTTTTGCTTTCATCAAGAGGCTTTTAGTTCCCCTTCACTTTCTACCATAAGGGTGGTTTCATCTGCATATCTGAGGTTATTGATATTTCTCCTGGCAATCTTGATTCCAGCTTGTTTCTTCCAGTCCAGCATTTCTCATGATGTACTCTGCATATAAGTTAAATAAGCAGGGTGACAATATACAGCCTTGACGTACTCCTTTTCCTGTTTGGAACCCATAGCCAAACCTGAGACAGTTAAGTACCAGCCCTCATCACCCTAAAGGATGTTTTATTCTTTTCCTTTCAACTAGAGAGTTTCAGATCGGACTTTTTATCAGCTTTTACATCATCACATTGCTCCATTGAATTCTGGGGTCTAAGATAGCAGACATCTCCAGAGACCTCTAAGAACATGAAAGCTTCAGTGAGTGACTTGCTTCCAAAATAACTTTCTTTAATTTCTCCCAAAGTCAATTGTATATTTAGTTTTTATTTCATCCTTTCATCTGGAATTTTATGTATCCCATGATAGGAAGTTTCACTTTGAGGATAATCTGAAAAATTTTTAGAAAATATCTAATAAATAATATTTTATTTTCAAATAAATTCATACATTTTTCTTCTGGAAATATTATATGTGGAGTCTCACTAAATCAAAGTTTGTGTGGAATTTGTGGCCTTTGAAAAATCTGCATGAATTATCATAAGTTTGAATACTATGGAACTGGCATTTTTGAGTTTGCAAAGAATTTCATATCAGCATTTTATATGATTTAATTTTAATGCATATTTTTATATATTCTGAATACAATAGTGTTTATTCAGTTGTACTAGACAGTGTTAATAAATCTATTGTTCTGTTATGCATTGTAGTATATTTTAAAAGTCAGACAAAGAGATATGAATATCCTGTGCTGTCACTTATGTGTGAAGTTTAAAAGAATGATACAAATGAACTTATTTGCAAGGCAGAGATAGACTCACAGCATAGAGAACAAACTTGTAGTTGTGAGAAAGGAGGAGAGGGAGGGATAAGCTAGGAATGAACCCATTGAATCACTTTGCTGTACACCTGAAACTAACACAACATTGTAAATCAGCTATACTGTACATCAATTTTTTAAAAGCTGCACACAGTTATTAATGTAATTTTAATTAGACTACAAATTTTCAGCATGTTCTGTTTTTACTACTGTGTCTCCTAAAAACTGTTACTCCATGAAAAATACATTGACTACTTAACATGCATGCTTCCATTTTCTTCTGTGCTCATGGAATCATATATATATTCATACACATATGCATATGCAGATACACATACACACATACATAACATATTTTTGAATAATTCATAGAAAAATTGTATGATTTTCTACATTTTCTTGTTTAATACCACATAGCTATATATGCAATCACCAGTATAATTTCAGCTCTTTACGCTGGACCTTAATTTTCCATAATACTAAAGTAACATATTGTGTTTAATTATTAAATGAATCATGAGTGTTTCTTGCAAAATATTGTGCTTTGACATAATTTTACTGAGGACAACTGACATTATATGGGGACTTACCAGTGATGCTAGTGGTAATGAACCTGCCTGCCAAATGCAGGAAACACAAGAAATGTGGGTTGGATTCCTGGGTGGGGAAGATCTCCTGGAGAAGGAAATGGCAACTCACTCCAATATTCTTGCCTGGAGAATCCTATGGACAGAGGAGCCTGGGCTAAAGCCCATAAGGTCACAAAGAGTCAGACACAACTGGTGTTTGTGTCTGACTGCCACTATACTGGAATTAAGAGAAGTGAAGATATAATAATATTAATATAGCAATATAACCTCAAATATAGTTCCTTAAGATATTTGTCAAAGCCTGAAATTTTGAAAATAAGAAAAAAAAAAAAAAAGAAAGCTTGTCTCAAGATTATATTTTCTGTAGCCTCTGAGGCATGAAGAACCACCTAACTCCAAATTTTCCAATTGAAAATCACATAGATTTATGATTTTGTGACATTGTTACTTAGAGGATTTTCAAAATTAGATAGTTCTAAAATTGTCTGAATACAGAATTTTTCCTTTCTTATTTTCTTGGTTTCTTGTTGTTGTTTATTTATTTTTCAGTTAAATCAGACTATGTTCTTTAAGGTATAATTTTATAAAGATGACATGCATTTATCTCTGTAGCAATCTGATTGGCACACAGTACAAAAATTTGATATTTATTTATGGTTTTAAAAATATGTTAATAACTTTATTGAAGTGCAATTAATATTTAAATGATTACACACGTTTAAAGTATATAACTATAAGAATTTGGATGTGTTTATACACTTGTCAAACTATCATAATCAAAATTGTAAACATGTTTTTTATGCCCCAAAGTTTTCTTTCACCCTTGTGTAATCTCTCTGTTCTGCCCTTTGGACCCACTCTGTCTCCTCTCTCCTCCAGGCAACCAAACCATGCTTTGGATCACTATAGATTAACATACGTATGATGAATTCTTAAAGTGAATTCTAAGATATGTATCCTTTTCTTCCACTTTGCATAAAAATTTTGAGGTTCCTTTCTGCTGTTGAATTCATTGATAATTTATTCTTTTTATAGCTGATTGGTATTCCACTGCATGGATATACCATAATGTCCTTAGCATTTTATCTTCTCATGAACATTTAAGTTGTTCCCAGTTTAGTGATATTATAAATAAGACAGCTAAAAATATTTGCCTTTTGTGTTTCTTGATTTGGATATATGCTCTCATTTTATTACATAAGTATCTAGGGATGAAATTACTGGGCCATATGTTCGTGCTGTTTACCTTTTGGGTGCATGTGTGCTCAGTTGCTCAATTGTGTCCAGTTCCTTGTGACCCCATGGATTGCAGCCACCAGGTCCTCTGTCCATGGGATTCTCTGGGAAAGAGTACTAGAGTAGGTTGCTATGTCTTCCTTCAAAGGATCTTACTAACCCAGGGGTCAAATCCATGTTGCTTGCATTAGGAGGCAGCTCCTTTACTACTAAGCCACCAGGAAGCCCATGTTTACCTTTAAATTATGAAGCTAACTGTTTAAGTGATTTTACCATATTGCATTCCCACTGGCAATTTAGAGTGATCAAATTGTACCATATCTTTATTAACACTTGATATGGTCAACATTTTTATTTTAGCCATTCTAAGTACTATGCTTCATCACACTATGGTTCTCATTTGCATTTCTCTAATGACTTATCATGTTTTGCATTTTTTAAATGTCATTATTTGGAAAAAGCATATTACCTTTGCTAAACTGTCTTCTGAACTTCAGCTCATTTTTATTACGTTGTTTTCTTTCTTAATATTAAATTTTAAAAGTATCTTCATGTATTATTTATATAAATACTTTATCAGATTTGCAAGTATTTTCTCCCTGCTCTCTTAGCTTTGTCTGTCTTAATTTTGATAACATCTAATTAATGGATTTTTTTCTTTATGGAATTTATCTTTGATATATCTAAGAACGTTTTGCATTTCCAAGGTCAAAAAAATGTTTTTCTAAGTATTATTTAGAAGTTTTGTGAAACACATTTAGGTTTAAAGTCCATTTTTAGTTAATTCTTGTATGCAGAACAGGCCTGGGTAAACATTCATTTTGTGCACATAAATATCCAATTGTTCTAGCAAAACTAGTTCTAAAGATTTACAGATTCTCCACTGAATTGCCTTTGATCTTTGCTAAAAGTCAACTGAATATATGCAAGTGGTCCTTGACCTATAGTCTTCAGTCTGTTTCATTGATCCTTGATACAGATATCATGCAGGCGTGATCACTGAAGCTTTATAAAGCAGTCTTAACATTCAGGTGACATGTCTTTCAAGTTTGTTCTTCTTTCTTCAAACTTGCTATTACTATTCTAGGTCCTTTGCATTTATATATCAATTTTAGAATCATCTTGTCAATATCTAATAACAAAAAAACCTGCTGAGATTTTGATAGGAATTACATGGAATGTATAGATAAGTTTAGGGAGAGTTGTCATTGTAGCTGAGACTTGTAAGCCCTAAAAGAAATATAACTCTCCACATATTCAGATCTTCTTCAATGCCTTTCTGTAGTGATTTGAGTGTGCAAGTCTTGCATTTCTTTAGTTGGATTTTTCCTAATATCCCAAACTTTTGATAGTATTTATTTTAATTTCATTATTTTATTGTTTGTGTATATAGTTGATATTTCTATAATGAACAGGCACCATATAAAAATCTGGGCCTAACTTATTTGTGTTTTTTATTTATTTATTTAGAGTCAAGAGCTTTTTCTACTTAGACAATCATCCAAACGCTAGATGTCTTTGCTTCTCTGGACTCTGGTCTCCACTTCCTCGACTCAGAAAGTTCACCAGGCTATGCTTTTCTGTTCCTTCCCTGTGTTGTTCCTGGAACATTGCTCCACTGAGTAGCCTGGAATGGCAGAAAATTCCTTTGTCTGTTTCACATCTCTCAGAAGCGCTGCTTGCTCTGCACAATATTCAAAGTCATCTTGAGAACTGTTTCATATCATTTGTCAAATTTCTTAGTAGTCTGAGGAGGGAAGATAAATCCATTCCCTGTTTTTCCAGTATGACCAGAAGCAAAGGTATATAGTGTCTCAGTCTATACAAATATATACCTTTGCTCATTATGTTATTTTTTAATTAAGAGACGATCAAAGAGTCCCCTGTTACAAAGTGTACAATTGAATGATTTTTAGTATATTTACTTAACTGTGCAATAAAGACTAACAAATTCCAGATCATTTTGTCAGTTCAAAACAGGAAACCCTGCAGGAGAGACTGGCATAACTTTATAAATCAACTAAACTTAAATTACTTTAAAAAGAGACCCATCCAACCCCTAATCTTTATAGAGTTTTCTATACTGGCCATTTCGTGTAGATGAAACTGTGTGCTATGTAGACTTTGCATCTAATTTATTTCAAAGGTAGAATATTTTTAAGTTTTCTCAATGCTATAGAATAAATTGGCAACATTTTTATGGCTAAAGGATGTTGTACTATATGGATATACCACAATTTATTTATTCATTAATCAATCGATGGCTATTTGAGTGGTTTGCACCTTTTTGGTTATTACAAATAATGTTGCTGTTAGCATTCATGGACATATTTTCTAATTGACATAAATTTGCAGGTAGTTTGAAATACACTTGGGACTGTAATTGCTGAAATCATATGTTTAATTTTGTAGGATTTGCCAAACTATTTTCCAAAGTGACCTTGTTTCCCACTACATTGCAACCTAATATCTTTCTCAACTCAGTAAGCTGCAGCTAAATTTTGAAGCGACCATAAGCACAAGTTTCACATGACTGTATACAGATGGCAGTCTACAGTGTGCCGGAAAACAGGATAAAAAAGGAAAAACCAGCACCAAATAAACTTCAGATTTTTGTGAAAAAGGAGTCTTTACCATCACATAGCACATAACACTGCTGTACCTTGGTAATCACATGGAAAATGCAACATGAACACTCAGTTGGTAAGTATATTAGAAATAATATTCTTCTCTAGAGACAAACGCATAAAATGTCTTCTTTGTAAAGTACATAAAAGATTGTTTGGGGTAATATGATTCAATTGGACCTAGAGTTCAGTTCAGTTCAGTCGCTCAGTCGTGTCCTACTCTTTGCGACCCCATGAACTGCAGCACGCCAGGCCTCCCTGTCCACCAGCTCCTGGAATTTACTCAGACTCACGTCCGTCAAGTCAGTGATGCCATCCAGCCATCTCATTCTCGGTCGTCCCCTTCTCCTCCTGCCCCCAATCCCGTCCAGCATCAGAATCTTTTCCAGTGAGTCAACTCTTCACATGAGGTGGCCAAAGAACTGGAGTTTCAGCTTTAGCATCATTCCTTCCAAAGAAATCCCAGGGTGGATCTCCTTTAGAATGGTCTGGTTGGATCTCCTTGCAGTCCAAGGGACTCTCAAGAGTCTTCTCCAATACCACAGTTCAAAAGCATCAATTCTTCAGTGCTCAGCCTTTTTCACAGTCCAACTCTCACATCCATACATGACCACAGGAAAAAACATAGCCTTGACTAGATGGACCTTAGTTGGCAAAGTAATGTCTCTACTTTTGAATATGCTATCTAGGTTAGTCATAACTTTTCTTCCAAGGAGTATGTGTCTTCTAATTTCATGGCTGCAATTACCATCTGCAGTGATTTTAGAGCCCCCAAAAATAAAGTTTGACACTCTTTCCACTGTTTCTCCATCTATTTCTTATTGAGTGATGGGACTGGATGCCAGGATCTTTGTTTTCTGAATGTTGAGCTTTAAGCCAACTTTTTCACTCTAATCTTTTACTTTCATCAAGAGGCTTTTACTTCCCTTTCACTTTCTTCCATAAGGGTGGTTTCATCTGCATATCTGAGGTTATTGATATTTCTCCCAGCAATCTTGATTCCAGCTTGTGTTTCTTCCAGTCCAGTGTTTCTCATGATGTACTCTGCATAGAAGTTAAATAAGCAGGGTGACAATATACAGCCTTGATGTGCTCCTTTTCCTATATGGAACCAGTCTGTTGTTCCATGTCCAGTTCTAACTGTTGCTTCCTTACCTGCATACAGATTTCTCAAGAGGAAGGTTAGATGGTCTGGTATTCCCATCTCTTTCAGAATTTTCCACAGTTTATTGTGATCCACACAGTCAAAGGATTTGGCATAGTCAATAAAGCAGAAATAGATGTTTTTCTGGAACTCTCTTGCTTTTTCAATGATCCAGCAGATGTTGGCAATTTGATCTCTGGTTCCTCTGCCTTTTCTAAACCAGCTTGAACATTAGGAAGTTCACAGTTCATGTACTGCTGAAGCCTGGCTTGGAGAATTTTGAGCGTTACTTTACTAGCGTGTGAGATGAGTGCAATTGTCTGGTAGTTTGAGCATTCTTTGGCATTGCCTTTCTTGGGACTGGAATGAAAACTGACCTTTTCCAGTCTGTGGCCACTGCTGAGTTTTCCAAATTTGCTGGCATATTGAGTGCAGCACTTTCACAGCATCATCTTTCAGGATTTGAAATAGCTCAACTGCAAATCCATTACCTTCACTAGCTTTGTTTGTAGTGATGCTTTCTAAGACCCACTTGACTTCACATTCCAGGATGTCTGGCTCTAGATGAATGATCACACCATCGTGTTTATCTGGGTCATGAAGATTCTTTTTCTACAATTCTTCTGTGTATTCTGTTCTGTGTATTCTTGCCATCTCTTCTAGGATGTAGGTTTTAAGTGTTCTCACAGACAAATTGATCAAGAAATAGGAGCTGCCTGAGGTGGTGGGTTTTTCTGTTCAGTTTATCATGGTAATGATTCCATATCTATGCATCAAAAGGCCATGTTGTACATTTTTAAAAATCTATGTTATTTGTTTATTTGTGGCTGTGTTGAGTCTTAGTTGCCCCACAGAATAACTGGTCTCTCTAATTGCCCCACAGCAGCAGGATCTCAGTGCTCCCATCAGGGATTGAACCTACATCCTCTGCACGGGAAAGCAGACTGTCAGCCACTGGCCCACCAAAGAAGACCCTTTTCATCTTAAGTTAATGATTATTCCTCAACTATGATGTGGTTCAGTTCAGTTCAATTCAGTCGCTCAGTCGTGTCCAACTCTTTGCGAACCCATGAATCGCAGCACACCAGGCCTCCCTGTCCATCACCAAGTCCCGGAGTTCACTCAGACTCACGCCCATCGAACCTGTGATGCCATCCAGCCATCTCATTCTCTTTTGTCCCTTTCTCTTCCTGCCCCCAATCCCTCCCAGCATCAGAGTCTTTTCCAATGAGTCAACTCTTTGCATGAGGTGGCCAAAGTACTGGAGTTTCAGCTTTAGCATCGTTCCTTCCAAAGAAATTCCGGGGCTGATCTCCTTCAGAATGGACTGGTTGGATCTCCTTGCAGTCCAAGGGACTCTCAAGAGTCTTCTCCAACACCACAGTTCAAAGGCATCAATTCTTTGGCACTCTGCCTTTTTCACAGTCCAACTCTCACATCCGTACATGAGTACTGGAAAAAAACCATAGCCTTGTCTAGACAGACCTTAGTCGGCAAAGTAATGTCTCTGCTGCGCAGGCGTAGGAGAGCCTAGAGGAGCTATCCCACGTTGAAGGTCAGGAATGGCGGTGGTGAGGAGATACTCCTCATCCAAGGTAAGGAGCAGCAGCTGTGCTTTGCTGGAGCAGCCGTGAAGAGATACCCCACGCCCAAGGTAAGAGAAACCCAAGTAAGATGGTAAGTGTTGAGAGGGCATCAGTGGGCAGACACACTGAAACCATACTCAAAGAAAACTAGGCAATCTAATCACACTAGGACCACAGCCTTGTCTAACTCAATGATGTGGTTACATCCCAATAAACCCAACACAAATTGAAGATATCATACATAGAAAATATATTTAATATACCTAAACTACCAAATATCATAACTTAGCCTAGTTGACTTTAAGCATGCTGAGAACACTTACAGTAGCCTACAGCTGGGGTAAAAAATCATCTAACACCAGCTTATTTTTAACAAAGTGTTGAAAATCTTATGTAACTTATTGAAGTCTGTACTGGAAGTGAAAACAGGATGGTTGTGCAGATACAGAATGGTTGTAAGTGTAATGGTTGTTCACCCTTGAGGTTTCCTGGTGGACTGGGAGCGGCAACTGTTGCTACTGCTCAGCTCCAGGAAAGAACATCCTTTCTACTCCCCTTTGTTAGTCTTGGGATATTCAAAATTTGAAGTACACTTTGTACTGAATGCATGTTTTCTTGTACCATTGTAAATTTGAAAAAATATGACTGAAACCATTCTAAGTCAGGAACTGTTTGTATACAACTTTTATTCGTCAGTCATACCTCAATAAACCTGGGACAGAAAGAGGGATAGGCCTGGATCTTCTTGATGCAAGAAATCAAGTGTACTTTAAAAAATGCCTAGGTTAAGCTTCTGAAGGGCTTCCCTGTTGGTTCAGACAGTAAAGAATCCACCTGGAATGCAGAAGAACTGAGGTCAGTCTCTGGATTGGGAAAATCCCTTGAAGGAGTGCTTAGCAACCCACTCCACTATTCTTGCCTGGAGAATCCCCATGGACAGAGGAGCCTGGTAGGCTAGGGTCCATGGCCTCACAAAGAGTCAGATATGACTGTACCACTAAGCACAAGCTTTTGAAATGGAAAAGAAATATCATTGGCCCTATTGTGTTTTAAAAAATTTATTATACTATCTTGTTGAAAAAGTTCAGTAAATTAGAAGAATCATGCACGATTGATATAGACAATAAATTATTTTGAGTTGAAAAATACTAAAGTATGGTGGTGAAACACATAATTTTCCTAAGATGTTTAGCCATAATGCTATATATTAATCAGTCTATGTTTGTGAGCCTCATATGTGAACTAATCTAATTGCAAACCATGAGTTAACTTTTCATTATACTTCAATTAAATGTTTGGAAGAACATATATAAATTTTGCAGAATATTAAATTATTGGAAATGTTCAGAAGGAAAATATCTGTCCTTGAAGAAGGAAATGCATTTATGTTATACAGTTGAAATAGAATGTGCAAAGTCAGTGAATTAAGGTAATCCTGGAGAAGTCCTCTGATTTGAAAAGAAATAGAAAAGGATGAAAAAACATTACACAATTAAAAGAATGAGCTAATACAAGAATTTAGTTAGAGTTTATTAAAGCAAAATTAACATTTCACTAAAGGCTGAAAATGCTTGTCTATTCCCTGGGACATCAACAATGTCTCTGTTTATGATAATGGCTTATAATGGAAAAAATTTATGTTCAATGGAAAAAAACATTCTAAGGGTACTTATTTGGCTTGAATAGTGTCATATTAGAGACGTTTTAGAAAGAAAATTGGGAGGAATCTGTACCATAAAAACAAAACAAAATGTCTTAAGGAAAATATATTGAATTCTTATATAAGAGAGTTTAACGTCACCAATACACTAAAATGAACTGGAGAAATGTTGTATAGCCATCAGAATTTATATATGTAAACATTATTTTATCGAGTGCCCTCATTATAACTAGTTGTTTGTATTTCATTATCTCCATTTTGATTTGAAAAAGAAACATACCAATAACATACAGTATCGTCACTGAAAATCTTCTCCGAATCCTACTATTATGGCATGAATTCCTTGAGCGTAGATATCAGTTTTATACAATTGCTTATGATATGCTAGGCAACATAGTGAAACTATTATTTTGTACATAGGAGGTATAAAAAAATTTCTGAAGGATAAAAAACAGATGAAATTTCAGAATATTTAAATTCTACATGCATAAAACTGAATTTCACAGTAAATCAAAAACATTAAAGTACATATTATTGTATTTTATAATCAGAAAAATTATTTAAGAAAATGCAGTATATCTTAAATCAGAAATATATATTTTTCCAAGTTACAAGGCCAAATTAAGCATAGAGATTGTTAATGTCATACTCATACCAGCTTAAAAATCAGGTTTCTTATTCACTGAATGAATAAAAAGACAATTGACAGATAGGGAAAAGAAATGATTGACATTCTTCACACAGCACCTAGATGGGCAGAGAAAAGATGACACTCTTGGATAGGTGATGACATCAAAAGTGATGTATCAAGAGTGTTAAAACAAATGAGATATGAATATGCAATTCAATTTTCTTCTAAATACATGCAATACAATAGTTCAATACATTCCATTGCTTCTATAATTCATTTATCGCTCATTTTCCATCTTTTCTTTCTTTTTCATTTTTAGTATCACTGCCTTGTGCCCTTTATATTAAATCCTAACCCTAGCAGTGCCTTAGAGATACCTCATAGACGAACAGAAAATTGCTAACAATGCAAGTCAACTTAAAACGGAAATAACAGAGATAGGCCATGACCACGACAGTCGTAGCATATGCTGCCCAGGGCTTTATCCTGCCATCTCAAGAACCTTCTGCTAATGGGAGCAGAGCTGTCAGGGAAGGCTCTGGTAACAATCTTCTCATTTTTTCTGTAATGCTACAGTCCCGTAACTTTCGCTTTACCAAATGTATTTCAGAGCTGATTCAGCTCTGTATATAATATTAGCAGAAGTGAAGGCAAATGTTTAGACTAGGAATTTAACCTCACCAATACCTTGAGAAACAGGAAAGAAGTAAAGTTTCAGATGATGGCAGGTTTTTTTTTTTTTTTTAAATAATAAAATTACTAATTGTGATAAAAATGCATTCTAAAGACAAGGAGAAAATAGCTCCGAACATCATTTTACACGTTCACTTTGAATAGGGATTCCACATAATTATAGTAGAATATGTAACTTCCTTTGCGGATAGCTGATTACAAATACTCATGCTGACAGGAAATACTGCGTTAATCATCCTAATGTTTTTCTCACTCACTGATGGCTGCCCATTTATCTATCAGGAATAGTCTTTAAATCTGCTAATCACTTTCTTTTCCTTTTTCATAGAAATATAATTGACTTATACCTTTGAACCAGGTTCAGGTGTGTAACACTGCCCTTGATATTTCTGTATCTTACAAAGTGACCACTTCAATAAGCCTAGTTACCAGTTATCACCCAAGGCAGAAATATTGAAATATTATTGAATATGTTATCTAGGCTGTACCTTAAACTGCTATGACTTATTTACTTCATAACTGAAATAATCACCCTCACCTAATTCACTCATCCCTCAGTTCTCCTCTCCTTGACAACCAGTTGCTTGTCATCTGCATCTATAAACCGGCTTCCATTCTGTTTGTTCATTTGTTTTGGTTCATAGAGTCCATATATAAATTAAATCATATGGTATTTGTTTTCTCTATGAGAATATTTTCACTTAGCACAATACTCTCTAGACCCAGACATGTTTCATGGCTGAATAATATTCCACTGTGTGTATTTGTGTGTGTGTGTGTTTATATATATGTTTATGTCACATATCCCCGAAGAAGGACATGGCAACCCACTCCGTTATTCTTGCCTGTAGAATCCCATGGACACAGGAGCCTGGAAGGCTATAACCCATGGGATTGCAGAGTCAGACATAACTGAGTGACTTTCACTCACTTCACTCACTCATATATATGTGTAGAGGTGTGTGTATATATGTATGTGTGCGCATATATATATATATATATATATATGAACGAATGTTTAGTCACTCAGTCATGTCTGACTCTTTGAGACCCCATGTATTGGGCCCACCAGGCTCCTCTGTCCATGGAATTTTCCAGGCAAGATTGTGGGTGTGGGCTGTCATTCCTTTCCTCAGAGGATCTTTCTGACACACGGATGGAAGCTGGGTCTCCAGCACTGCAGGCAAACTCTCTACTGTCTGAGCCACTAGGGAAGACTGTCTTTATACACATATATACTGGCTCAGACAGTAAAGCATCTGCCTACAATGCGGGAGACCTGGGTTCGACCTTAGAGTTGGGAAGATCCTCTGGAGAAGGAAATGGCAAACCACTCCAGTACTCTTGCCTGGGAAATCCCATGGACAGTGGAGCCTCATAGGCTACAGTCCATGGGGTCGCAAAGAGTCAGACATACTGAATGACTTCACTTTCTTTTTTTTTTTTATTAAATTTATTTATTTTTTTAATTACAGTACTGTATTTGTTTTGCCATACATTGACATGAATCAGCCACAGGTGTCCATGATCTCCCAATGCCAAAGCCCCTAAAGATCTAAATGTAAGACCAGAAACTGTAAAACTCCTAGAGGAAAACATAGGCAAAACACTTTCTTTCTTTATACACACCACATCTTTATCCATTCATTTCTTGACGGGCCAGTATATTGACTATTGTAAATAATACTGCAATGAACATAGATAAGGGTGCACACATATTTGGCAATGTCTAATTTGTTTTTCTTTGGAAAACCACTTAGATGTGGAATTGTTGAATCATATGGTTTTTCCAGTAGTCATGTATGGATGTGAGGGTTGGACTATAAAGAAAGCTGAGTAACAAAGAATTGATTCTTTTGAACTGTGGTGTTGGAGAAGACTCTTGAGAATCCCTTGGACTGCAAGGAAATCCAACCAGTCCATTCTAAAGGAGATCAGTCCTGAGTGTTCACTGGAAGGACTGATGTTGAAGCTGAAACTCCAATACTTTAGCTACCTGATGTGAAGAGCTAACTCATTTGAAAAGACCCTGATGCTGGGAAAGACTGAGGGCAGGAGAAGGGGACAACAGAGGATGAGATGGTTGGATGGCATCACTGACTCAATGTATATGAGTCTGAGTAAATCTGGGAGTTGGTGATGGACAGGGAGGCCTGGCATGCTGCAGTCCATGGAGTCACAAAGAGTTGGACATGACTGAGTGACTGAACTGAACTGAGCTGAACTGAACTGATGGTTGTTGTTTTTACGTTTTTGAAGAACCTCCATACCATTTTCCATTGTGGCTGCCCCAATTTACATGCTCTCCAACTGTGCACAAGTGTCTCCTTTTCTCCACATCCTTCCCAACACTTATTTATTGTCTTTATGATAATACTCTTTTCAACAAATGTTAGATGATATCTCACTACAGTTTTGATGCATTTCCTTGAGTGTTGGTGATATTGAGCATTCTTTCTTGTGTCTATTGGCTCTGTGTATGTATTCTTTGGGAAAAAAAAGTCTATTTACGTCCTCTGGTCATACATTAATTGAGATATTTGATTTTTGTGTTTTTTAATCTGATATTGTCTTCTTTGTTTCAATATTAGCACTTTATCAGATATATCTTTTGCAAATATCTTCTTCCATTCAGTGGGCCATCTTTTCCTTTGACAGTTTCTTTCACTGTGCATAAACTGTTTAGTTTGATGTAGTCCCATTTCTTTTTACAAATGAAGTTTATAGCAATACCTATATTAGTGAAATGTGTAAGCAACCCTAGATAAAATATAAGAATGGAGAAAAGTAGTATTTTTATTATTTAAAAAATATGTATTGAGTTCATTCTATGTTATGACACTGTTCTAGGCACTTGGAATACATTAAATAATGTCTGCCCTTAAAAGATAACGTTCAAGTAAGTCATCATTACCACATGTCTCCCTTTCCTATAAATTTAGATAATAACTGTTCTTCTGATCATGAAGTACAGGATTTTATGAGTTTTCTAACAGCATATCATTTATTAATTTTTAATTTTTTGTTGAAGCATAGTTGATTTACAATTTTGTGTTAATTTCAGGTGTACAAGAAAGAGAATCAATTATACATATACATGCATCCACTTTTTCTTAAAGAATATTTGCCCATATAGGCCATTACAGGTTATGGACTAGAATTCCCTGTGCTATAAAGTAGGTTCTTATTATTTATCTGTTTTATGTGTAGTGGTGTGTATATGTCAATCCCAACTGCCCAATTTATCCCTCCTCTCCTTCCCCCAGTAACTGTAAGTTTGGTTTTTACACCTGTGACTTTACTGTTTGTAAATAAGTTCATTTGTACTGTTTTTAGATTCCACATGTAAGTGGCATCATGTGATATTTGTCTTTGTCTGTTTGACTTACTTCAGTTAGTACGGTAGTCTCTAGTTTTATCTGTGTTATGGCAAATAAATTCATCTCATTCTTTTTTTAACTGTAAATTATTTCTTAATTTTTTTCAATTTTTAAAAATATATTTTAATTGGAGGCTAAACACTTTACAATATTGTGGGGGTTTTGCCATACACTGACATGAATCAGCCATGGATGTACATGTGCTCCCCATCCTGAACCCCCCACCCACCTCCCTCCCCATCCCATCCCTCAGGATCATCCCCGTGCACCAGCCCTGAGCGTCGTGTCTCATGCATCGAACCTGGACTGGTGATCTGTTTCACATATGGTAATATACCTGTTTCAATGCTATTCTCTCAGATCATCCCACCTTCAACTTCTCCCACAGAATCCAAAAGACTGTTCTTTACATCTGTGTCTCTTTTGCTGTCTTGCATGTGGGGTTATCATTACCATCTTTCTAAATTCCATATATATGTGTCAGTATACTGTATTGGTGTTTTTCTTTCTGAGTTACTTCACTCTGTATAATAGGTTCCAGTTTCATCCACTTCATTAGAACTGATTCAAATGTATTTTTTTAATGGCTGAGTAATACTCCATTGTGTATATACACCACAACTTTCTTATCCTTTCATCTGCTGATTGTCATCTAGGTTGCTTCCATGTCCTGGCTATTATAAATAGTGTTGCGATGAACACTGAGGCACACGTGTCTCTTTCAATTCTGGTTTCCTCGATTTCAGAAACCCTTCCCACAGTGTCTGCCTGCAGCTCACCTGCTTAGCGCTGTACAGGCCCTGTCTTCCCCCACAGTCTCCTGGTCGAGCAGGGTCACAGCTGCCACGTGCAGCACTGGGCCTGAACTCGGGGGTTTGGGCCTTGGCCCGAACCCGAGGAGCCGTGTCTGCTGCCACTGTGTCTGTGACAGTGTGCACATCCACCTAGTGTGAGCACGTGCATGGTGGAACGTGCCTGGCTGGGGCTGGTCTGGTAACTTGGCCAGGTTCATTGTCCTGTCCTCCCAGAAGGAAGGAGCTCACTGAAGCCTGTAAATCAAGTGTGTTATTTATTGCAAAAAATCCACTCCTCTTTTATGGCCAAGTAATAGTCCATCATGTATATGTACCACATCTTCTTTAGACCCGAAATGTTTTAATCTCTATCTCCTCTTGGTGAACACATGATCAAGCAGATTTTTAAAAAGTATTTTTCTTTTGTCCTCATTATAAATGCTTTATACAGAAAAAACTCAAAGAAAATACTCATTCTCTTGCCACCTGTTCTATGTATAAACTTATAAACTGAAATTTTATACATATCAATTATATTTAAAATATTCAAAAATGAAAGAAATATTTTGTTTAAGCTATATGTATTGACTGATAACAAATGAGCAATATAATGGCAACAAGCCAAACAATGATATTTATTTTTTATGAAATACTTTTCATTCTTCTTAATTCCAAGAGTAATTAAAAATCTGAAATTAAAGAATTAGTAAACAAACCTAAGTTCATATTTGTATGTAGTTGTGGATAATTTCTAAGTTTTTTTAGCTACTAAAATCAAAGTCAAAATCAAGATTAAGATTTATTTTTCAATATCTACCAGTAGAGGTATTGATATGTTAATTTTGCTTAATTTTAGTTATTTTCAGAAAAATTAATTTAAAGTCTTTGAAAAAGGGAAATTATGCAGGTGGCATCTTCCATTAACTACTTTTAATGCTTCTTCAACATTAACCAAATATTTTATTATTTTCTATATTTTCATTGCCTAGCTCTTTACTTAAAATATGTTATTGGTAGGGGTTGATTTATTTTCATCATATATCATAGTCCTGAAAGGTTCTCTTTTGTTATTTCTGGTTATTGTTTTCATATTCAGTCTCAAGCTTTCTACTTTTCAAGAAAATATTCACTTATTTTACTCTCACTTTCAAATAAAATGAAAAATATAAAAAAAAATTTTGTAATAAAGCACAATTTTAACTCTTTTCTGAGAGTTAATACTCTGACAAAGTATTCCTAGGAAAGTTAAACTTTACTCTAAATAAACAGAAAAGTCTATTCAGGTCCAGCATATGCATATACAGAATGTGTGATAAGTCCTTCCAGTCGTGTCAGACTCTTTGCAACCCCATGAACTGTGAACCAGTGGGCTCCTCTGTCCATGAGGTTTCCAGGCAAGAATACCAGAGGGGGTCGCCATGCCCTCCTCCAGGGGATCTTCTTCACTCAGGGATGGATCCCCCTCTGTTCATGTCTCATAGTACCTTTCCTATATTCTCACCTAGTAAACCTCATCCAGTAGGTATCTAAACTATTTCTTGAATAATGACTGAATCAAAAATTAATAGAATGTTAGATGTGGTACAAAAGCATAAGCTTATGTGATTTCTTTTCAAAAAGTAATGATAGACAATAAAGAAGTTTAGACACTATTTACTTGACCCAGAAATTGCATTACTGGATATTTGTTTTCTTTAGACCCTTGTGCACGTGGGCAAAGACAAATGTAGCCAGATGCACCATAGGATTTCTTGTAATACCAAAAACCAAGCACATTGTATTCAAAAGGGACAATTAAAAGCACATCCAGCTAGGACATGGAAACACCCTAGATGTCCATCGGAAAACGAATGGATAAGAAAGTAGTAGTGCATATACACAGTGGAATATGAATGCATTTTAATCAGTTATAACGAGGCGGATAAAATTAGAGCCTATTATACAGAGTGTAGTAGGTCAGAAAGGAAAACACCAATACAGTATATTAACACATATATACATAGAATTTAGAAAGATGGTAATGATGACCCTATATGCGAGACAGCAAGGCCAACGGCTGGCGGCTGGGAGGATCAACCCGAGGAGCGGTGACAGCACAGGAGGAGGAGGGCCTAGAGGAGCTATCCCACATTGAAGGTCAGGAAGGCGGCGGTAAGGAGATACCCCTCGTTCAAGGTAAGAAACAGCAGCTGTGCTTTGCTGGAGCAGCCGTGAAAAGATACCCCGTGCTCAAGGTAAGAGAAACCCACGTAAGATGGTAGGTGTTGCAAGAGGGCATCAGAGGGCAGACACACTGAAACCATACTCACAGAAAACTAGTCAATCTAATCACACTAGGACTACAGCCATGTCTAACTCAATGAAACCAAGCCATGCCTGTGGGGGAACCCAAGACAGGAGGGTCATGGTGGAGAGGTCTGACAGAACCTCTCCAGTGGTCCACTGGAAAAGGGAAAGGCAAGCCACTTCAGTATTCTTGCCTTGAGAACCCCATGAACAGCATGAAAAGGCAAAATGATAGGATACTGAAAGAGGAACTCCCCAGGTCATTAGGTGCCAAATATGATACTGGAGATCAGTGGAGAAATAACTCCAGAAAGAATGAAGGGATGGAGCCAAAGCAAAAACAATACCCAGTTGTGGATGTGACTGGTGATAGAAGCAAGATCCAATGCTGTGAAGAACAATATTGCATAGGAACCTGGAATGTCAGGTCCATGAATCAAGGCAAATTGGAAGTGGTCAAACACGATATGGCAAGGGTTAACATCAACATTCTAGGAATCAGCAAACTAAAATGGACTGGAATGGGTGAATTTAACTCAGATGACCATTATATCTACTACTGCGGGTAGGAATCCCTCAGAAGAAATGGAGTAGCCATCATGGTCAACAAAAGAATCCGAAATGCAGTACTTGGATGCAATCTCAAAAACGACAGAATGATCTCTTTTCTTCTCCAAGGCAAACCATTCAATATCACAGTTATCCAAGTCTATGCCCCAACAGTAATGCTGAAGAAGTTGAAGTTGAACAGTTTTATGAAGACCTACAAGACCTTTTAGATCTAACTTCCAAAAAAGATGTCATTTTCATTATAGGGGACTGGAATGCTAAAGTAGGAAGTCAAGAAACATCTGGAGTAACAGGCAAATTTGACCTTGGAATGCTAAAGTAGGAAGTCAAGAAACATCTGGAGTAACAGGCAAATTTGACCTTGGAATGCAGAATGAAGCAGGGAAAAGACTAATAGAGTTTTGCCAAGAAAATGCACTGGTCCTAGCAAACACCCTCTTCCAACAACACAAGAGAAGACTCTACACATGGACATCACCAGATGATCAACACCGAAATCAGATAGATTATATTCTATGCAGCCAAACATGGAGAAGCACTATATAATCAACAAAAAGAAGACCAGGAGCTGACTGTGGTTCAGATCATTAACTCCCTTATTGCCAAATTCATACTTAAATTGAAGAAAGTAGGGAAAACTGCTAGACCATTCAGGTATGACCTAAATCAAATCCCTTATGATTATACTGTGGAAGTGAGAAATAGATTTAAGGGCCTACATTTGATAGTTAGAGTGCCTGATGAAGTATGGAATGAGGTTCGCGACATTGTATGGGAGACAGGGATCAAGACCATCCCCATGGAAAAGAAATGCAAAAAAGCAAAATGGCTTTCTGGTGAGGCCTTACAAACAGCTGTGAAAAGAAGAGAGGTGAAAAGCATAGGAGAAAAGGAAAGATATAAGCATCTGAATGCAGAGTTCCAAAGAATAGCAAGAAGAGATAAGAAAGCCTTCCTCAGCGATCAATGCAAAGAAATAGAGGAAAACAACATAATGGGAAAGACTAGAGATCACTTCAAGAAAATTAGAGTTATCAAGGGAACATTTCATGCAAAGATGGGCTCGATAAAGGACAGAAATGGTCTGGACCTAACAGAAGCAGAAGATATTAAGAAGAGGTGGCAAGAATACATGGAAGAATTGTACAAAAAAGATCTTCAAGACCCAGATGATCATGATGATGTGATCACTCATCTAAAGCCAGACATCTTGGAATGTGAAGTCAAGTGGGCCTTAGGAAGCATCACTATGAACAAAGCTAGTGGAGGTGATGGAATTCCAGTGGAGCTGTTTCAAATCCTGAAAGATGATGCTGTGAAAGTGCTGCATTCAATATGCCAGCAAATTTGGAAAACTCAGCACTGGCCACAGGACTGGAAAAGGTCAGTTTTCATTCCAATTCCAAAGAAAGGCAATGCCAAAGAATGCTCAAATTACTGCACAATTGCACTCATCTCACATGCTAGTAAAGTAATGCTCAAAATTCTCCAAGCCAGGCTTCAGCAAAACATGAACCATGAACTTCCTGATGTTAAAGCTGGTTTTAGAAAAGGCAGAGGAACCAGAGATCAAATTGCCAACATCCGCTGGCTCATGGAGAAAACAAGAGAGTTCCAGAAAAACATCTATTTCTGCTTTATTGACTATGCCAAAGCCTTTGACTGTGTGGATCACAATAAACTTTGGAAAATTCTGAAAGAGATGGGAATACCAGACCACCTGACCTACCTCTTGAGAAATCTGTATGCAGGTCAGGAAGCAACAGTTAGAACTGGACATGGAACAACAAACTGGTTCCAAGTAGGAAAAGGGGTACGTCAAGGCTGTATACTGTCACCCTGCTTATTTAACTTCTATGCAGAGTACATCATGAGAAATGCTGGGCTGGAGGAAACACAAGCTGGAATCAAGATTGCCGGGAGAAATATCAATAACCTCACATATGCAGATGACACCACCCTTATCGCAGAAAGTGAAGAGGAGCTAAAGGGCCTCTTGATGAAGGTGAAAGAGGACAGTGAAAACGCTGGCTTAAAGCTCAACATTCAGAAAATGAAAACATTGGCATCCGGTCCCATCACTTCATGGGAAATAGATGGGGAAACAGTGGATACAGTTTCAGACTTTATTTTGGGGGCTCCAAAATCACTGCAAATGGTGACTACAGCCATGAAATTAGAAGACACTTACTCCTTGGAAGAAAAGTTATGACCAACCTAGATAGCATATTCAAAAGCAGAGACATTACTTTGCTGACTAAGGTCCGTCTAGTCAAGGCTATGGTTTTTCCTGTGATCATGGATGGATGTGAGAGTTGGACTGTAAGAAGGCTGAGCACTGAAGAATTGATGCTTTCGAACTGTGGTGTTGGAGAAGACTCTTGAGAGTCCCTTGGACTGCAAGGAGATTCAACCAATCCATTCTGAAGGAGATCAACCCTGGGATTTCTTTGGAAGGAATGATGCTAAAGCTTCAGTACTTTGGCCACCTCATGCAAAGAGTTGACTCATTGGAAAAGACTCTGATGCTGGGAAGGATTGGGGGCAGGAGGAGAAGGGGATGACAGACGATGAGATGGCTGGATGGCATCACAGACTCGATGGATGTGAGTCTGAGTGAACTCTGAGAGATGGTGATGAATAGGGAGGCCTGGCGTGCTGTGATTCGTGGGGTCGCAAATAGTCGGACACGACTGAGCGACTGAACTGAACTGAACTGTAAAGAACAGTCTTTTGGACTCCGTGGGAGAAGGCGAGGGTGGGATGATCTGAGAGAATAGCACTGAAACATGTATATTATCATATGTGAAACAGATCGCCAGCCCAGGTTCAATGCATGATACAAGCGCTCAGGGCTGGTGCACTGGGATGACCCAGAGGGATGGAATGGGGAGGGAGGTGGATGGGGGGTTCAGGATGGGAAACACATGTGTACCCATGGCTGATTCATGTCAGTTATTGGCAAAAACCACTATAATACTGTAAAGTAATTAGCTTCCAATTAAAATAAATAATTTAAAAAATGGAAACCATGCAGCTATTTAAAATAAGCATGTTTATGTTATAATTTGTATAATTTTTGTGTAAACACACACACACATATATATATGTAATTCTATATCATATTTATTTATGTGTGTATAGCAAGTCTATATCATATATATATATGTTTCTCATATATGTGATAACATATATACAACACACACAAATATAAAAATCTACAATATGTAAATTTTATAATGGGACATAAAGATCAGCACTTCTTACTATACATAAGTGTCAATTCTAGAAACCATTCACATTTCTGTTAATCAAAATTGAATAAAGAAACTGTATTCTGTTTATAAAATAAAACACCATTCATCTGTTTATAATATAAAACACCATACATCAAAGAAAATTAATGAGCTATATCTACACGCAATATTTTTGAATCTGAAATGCATACTATTAGACTAAAAATTTAAGACCAAAGAATAAATTTAATAAAATAAAAAAACAGGCAGAACTAAGCTATAGTTTTTAGTTATCATATAATGATGGCTCAGTCAGTAAAGAATCCACCTGCAATGCAGGAGACCAGGGTTCTTTCCTTGAGTTGGGAAGCTCCACTTGAGAAGGAATGACAACCCACTCCAGTATTCTTGCCTGGAGAATCCCATGGACAGAGGAGCCTGGTGGGCTACAGTCCATGGGAATGTAAGAGCTGGACATGACTGAGCGACTAAACCACCACCACCACCATAATTTTTGATGATAAAAGAGAAACAAAAGAAGTGAGTATCAATATTTAGCTTTGTTTTACCAATGGAGAGAGGAGAATTGCCATTTATTTTCAAGAAGTATGTGTGTGTGTTTGTGTCTATGAATATTGGGAATGCTATATTTATTGAATTTGGGGGTGATTACATTGTAGCTCAAGTTGTAATAATTCATTACATCTAAATTAATATTTTATACATATTTTGTTTTGGTATATTTAATAAATAAGAATATTAATATGAAACATAAGATGCTAATCAATATGTACTTTATCTTCATAATTATGGTAAGAGGAGAATATGGCATATCAATAAATCTGTATGCACGTGTGTGTGTGTGTGTGTGTGTGTGTGTGTGTGTGTGTGTGTATATAAAATTTTCTAAAGGACAACCAAAAAGTTAAAAGAGTAACTGCATTGGAGAAAAGATATAATAAAGCAAAATCATGTCCATAATGTCATCAGGTAAAATACTAGCTTGGTGAGTTTATCCTTTTCCTTGAAGAATTGTTTTTCAGTTGTTTGACAGAAGGGCTAAGCTTTTGAAAATATGTTTTTCTTCTTTTTGTTTAATCAGCAAAATGTCAGGTATGCCTTGCTTTTCTCAACTGTTTAAATTCCAACAGTTTTAACTGGTGCAAAAATGTTTGAAGTTTAGTCTAAAGAAATTTTCAATTAGTGCCTTTGAAATATAGTAGTTGTTATTAGTCAAATTCCACTACATAAACTTTTGCAATGTGTTGCCTTACTGAAAATATCAAATTGATCTAAAAGCACAGAACAATGAGTTAATCAAATGAATTGAATTTATTCTTGTCTAATTGTACTCAAGTTACATTTCTTATATTTATTAGGTGGATATGATATTAGAACAAATAGCAAAAATATTAAAAATATAATGTCATTATTCTAATAAATATATACAGTTACATATAACCTAAACATATTTTTTTCACAGCTACAGATATATTTGTAAATACAATGACAGTCTTATAAATATAGTCTGTTGTCAGTAGAGAGAAGAATCCACCTTCTCTCTTACCTGACTATAACCTATGCATTGCTTCAGATACAAGGTGAGAGGTGATCCACCTGAATCTTCATCCTTGCTTTCAGACTTCAGTGAAATCTGAAGATGTCTTCTGAAATCCGAAGTATGGTTAAACTTGTTTTATGAGAGTGACACATAATAAGTAATGCTGAATGAGTTTCTCCTTGTGGTCATGAACTTTTGCAGAAATACTCCATTACATTTAAATCTTTTGAAAATATTGTGCCCCAAAGAGGTGCCAGTGAAGATTGAAAGTAGTCCTGTGTTTATTAAGGTGGTGCTTCAGCATTAGAGTGTATGGTAAGAATTTGAAAACTTTTTTTAGCTTTATTTTGTATAGCTATATCTTCCTGAAGAATGCAATGTGTTAAAGAATCAATATTCCACAATGATTCCACCCAAAATAAGTGCAATAGCAAAGATCAATATAGGTATATTTAACTTTGAAAGGATGAGGACTATTCTACTGCCTCCAGTCTCACAAAAATATTTTAATTTGCAAGATCGGCTGGAAATTAGAGTGCCTTCGTGGTCCACATGGCTGATTAAGATTCAAAAGCAATTGAGATAAAGGAAACAGGAAGAGGGAATAAAATATGGCTTAGAAGCAAAAGTAAAATTGCTGTAAGTGGTAATTTTCATAGGTAAATGTATTTTATAAAGCTCCAGTTGAATAACCAATGATTGCTCCTTTGAAATCTGACTCTTTCCATTTCCTGATCATTTGATTCTCAACTCCACAGGAATGGAACCTGGGAGGAGAAAAATGACAAGGGAGTGTATGCCTCTGTCTTTCTCCTTTTTGTTGTTGCTTTGTGGTGTGTGCATGCTTTCTGTTTTAATTTCTTATTTTGAAAAAAAGGAGCGATAAGATGCCCATTTTGTTTAATACTATTTCAGAATTTGTATATACAGATTATGAACTTAGGAAAAATTCATATGCACATATAAAAGAGACCCTTTTGCACTTTGTGTACTTGGATACTATTTTAAAATTTTATTAACTCATTTTCTATAAATTTAAGATGATATACTTAAAAGTTTATTTTTTAATTAAAACAGACATTTTATGTGCTACAACACATATTCTGTGTTGGTTTTTAAATATTTATCTAAAAGCAAAACATTTGTGAAAAAAGTTTTATAGTAATTGTCAAGTATTAAGATCTATTTTTCAGTAGAGTTTAGCAAAAGAACAGAATATACATTTTTTCTCACCTTAAAACAATCAATATAATTCCCATTCAATAGGCACAAAATTTTCAATATAATTGAATTTTAGAATTTTTTTAATTTAAATTTATTCATTTTAATTGGAGGCTAATTACTTTACAATATTGTATTGGTTCTGCCACACATCAACATGAATCTGCCATGGGTGTACATGTGTTCTCCATCCTGAACCTCCCTCCCACCTCCTTCCCCTGTACCATCCTTCCGAGTCATCCCAGTGCACCAGCCTCAAGGATTCTGTATCGAGCCTAGACTGGCGATTCATTTCTTATATGATATTATACATGTTTCCATGACATTCCCCCAAATCACCCTACCCTCAACCTGTCCCACAGAGTCCAACAGGCTCTTCTATACGTCTGTGTCTCTTTTGCTGTCTTGCATACAGGGTCGTTACCGTCTTTCTATTCCGTATATATGCATTAGTACACTGTATTGGCTATAGCATATTGTATAGTGCAGGCAGCTGCAATGGCACACGTAGTGCCACTGAGAGGAGCTACCCACGTCCAAGGTCAGGGGCAGAAGCCGGGAGGACCTCATGCCTGAGGGGCGGTGGACAGGAGCTACCCACGTCCGAGGTCAGGGGCAGAAGCCGGGAGGACCTCATGCCTGAGGGGGCGGTGGACAGGAGCTACCCACGTCCGAGGTCAGGGGCAGAAGCCGGGAGGACCTCATGCCCAAGGGGGCGGTGGACAAGAGGAGCTACACCACGTCCGAGGTCAGGGGTGGCAGCCGAGAGGAGCTACCCCTAGCCCAAGGTGGTGGCCAGGAGGAGGTACCCCATGTCCAAGCAGCAGTAGCTGAGCAGGCGCTGGAGGGCCTAGAGGAGCTATTCCACATTCAAGGTCAGGAGGGGTGGCAGTGAAGAGGTACCCCTCATCCAAGGTAAGGAGCAGCGGCTGCACTTTGCTGGAGCAGCTATGAAGAGATACCTCACATCGAAGGTAAGAGAAACCGAAGTAAGATGATAGGTGTTGCAAGAGGGCATTAGAGAGCAGACAAACTGAAACCATAATCACAGAAAACTAGTCAAACTAATCACACTAGGACCACAGCCTTGTCTAACTCAATGGAACTAAGGCCATGCCCGTGGGGCCACACAAGATGAGCGGGTCATGGTGGAGAGGTCTGACAGAATGTTGTCCACTGGAGAAGGGAATGGCAAGCCACTGCAGTATTCTTCCATTGAGAACCCCATGAATAGTATGAAAAGGCAAAATGATAGGATACTGAAAGAGGAACTCCTCAGGTCAGTAGGTGCCCAATATGATACTGGAGATCAGTGGAGAAATAACTCCAGGAAGAATGAAGGAATGAAGCCAAAGCAAAAATAATACCGAGTTGTGAATATGACTGGTGATAGAAGCAAGGTCTGATTATGTAAACAGAAATATTGCAAGGAACCTGGAATGTCAGGTCCATGATTCAAGGCAAATTGGAAGTGGTCAAACAGGAGAAGGCAAGAGTGAACGTTGACATTCTAGGAATCAGCGAACTAAAATGGGCTGGAATGGGTGAATTTAACTCAGATGACCATTATATCTACTACTGAGGGCAGGAATCCCTTAGAAGAAATGGAGTAGCCATCATGATCAACAAAAAAGTCGGAAATGCAGTACTTGGATGCAATCTCAAAAATGACAGAATGATTTCTTTTCTTCTCCAAGGCAAACCATTCAATATCACAGTTATCCAAGTCTATGCCCCAACCAGTAATGCTGAAGATGCTGAAGCTGAATGGTTCTATGAAGACCTAAAAGACCTTTTAGAACACCAAAAAAGATGTCCTTTTCACTATAGGGGACTGGACTGAAAAAGTAAAAAGTCAGGAAACACCTGGAGTAACAGGCAAATTTGGCCTTGGAATGAGGAATGAAGCAGGGCAAAGGCTAATAGAGTTTTGCCAAGAAAATGCACTGGTCCTAGCAAACACCCTCTTCCAACAACACAAGAGAAGAGTCTACACATGAGCATCGCCAGATGGTCAACACTGAAATCAGATTGATTATATTCTTTGCAGCCAAGATGGAGAAGCTCTACAGTCAATAAAAACAAGACCAGGAGCTGACTGTGGTTCAGATCATGAACTCGTTATACCAAATTCAGACTAAAATTGAAAAAAGTAGGAAAAATCACTAGATCATTCAAGTATGACCTAAATCAAATCCCTTATGATTATACAGTGTAAGTGGATTTAAGGGCCTAGACCTGATAGATAGAGTGCCTGATGAACAATGGAATTAGGTTTGAGACATTGTACAGGAAACAGGGATCAAGATCATCCACACCAAAAAAAGAAATGCAAAAAAGCAAAATGGCTGTCTGGGGAGGCCTTACAAATAGCTGTGAAAAGAAGAGCGGTGAAAAGCAAAGGAGAAAAGGAAAGATATAAGCATCTGAATGAAAAGTTCCAAAGAATAGCAAGAAGAGATAAGAAAGCCTTCCTCAGCGATCAATGAAAGAAATAGAGGAAAACAACAGAATGGGAAAGACCAGAGATCTCTGTAAGAAAATTAGAGATACCAAGGGAACATTTCATGCAAAGATGGGCTCGATAAAGGACAGAAATGGTCTGGACCTAACAGAAGCAGAAGATACTAAGAAGAGGTGGCAAGAATACACAGAAGAACTGTACAAAAAAATCGTCACAACCAAGATAATACAAGGTGTGAACACTCACCTAGAGCCACATATCCTGGAATGTGAAGCCAAGTGGGCCTTAGGAAGCATCACTATGAACAAAGCTAGTGGAGGTGATGGAATTCCAGTTGAGTTATTTCAAACCCTGGAAGATGATGCTGTGAAAGTGCTGCACTCAATATGCCAGCAAATTTGGAAAACTCAGCAGTGGTCATAGGACTGGAAAAGGTCAGGTTTTTTTTTCAATCCCAAAGAAAGGCAATGCCAAAGAATGCTCAAACTACTGCACAGTTGCACTCATCTCACACGCTAGTAAAGTAATGCTCAAAATTCTCTAAGCCAGGCTTCAGTAATACGTGAACTGTTAACTTCCAGATGTTCAAGCTGGTTTTGGATAAGGCAGAGGAACCAGAGATCAAATTGCCAACATCCGCAGGATCATGGAAAAAGCAAGAGAGTCCCAAAACGACATCTATGTGTGCTTTATTGACTATGTCTTGATTCCAACTTGTGTTTCTTCCAGTCCTGCATTTCTCATGATGTACTATGCATATAAGTTAAATAAGCAGGGTGACAATATACAGCCTTGATGTACTCCTTTTCCTATTTGGAGCCATTCTATTGTTCCATGTCCAGTTCTAACCGTTGCTTCCTGACCTGCATATAGGCTTCTCAAGAGGCAGGTCAGGTGGTCTGGTATTCCCATCTCTTTCAGAATTTTCCACAGTTTATTGTTATCCACACAGTCAAAGGCTTTGACATTGTTAGTTCAGTTCAGTTCATTTCAGTCTCTCAGTCGTGTCCAACTCTTTGTGACCCCATGAATCGCAGCATCCCAGACCTCCCTGTCCATCACCAACTCCAGGAGTTCACTCAGACTCACGTCCATCGAGTCCATGATGCCATCCAGCCATCTCATCCTCTGTTGTCCCCTTCTCCTCCTGCCTCTAATCCTTCCCAGCATCAAAATCTTTTCCAATGAGTCAACTCTTGGCATGAGGTGGCCAAAGTACTGGAGTTTCTGCTTTAGCATCATTCCTTCCAAAGAAATCCCAGGGTTGATCTCCTTCAGAATGGTCTGGTTGGATCTCCTTGCAGTCCAAGGGACTCTCAAGAGTCTTCTCCAACACCACAGTTCAAAAGCATCAATTCTTCAGTGCTCAGCCTTCTTCACAGTCCAACTCTCACATCCATCCATGACCACAGGAAAAACCATAGCCTTGACTAGATGGACCTTAGTCGGCAAAGTAATGTCTCTGCTTTTGAATATGCTATCTAGGTTGGTCATAATTATACATATGGAATTTATTGAGATGTCAATGTTAACCCTGTATGTGAGACAGCAAAAGAGACAGATGTATAGAATAGTCTTTTGGACTCTGGGAGAGGGCAAGAGTGGGATGACTTGGGAGAATGGCATTGAATCATGTATATTATCATACATGAAACAGATCACTAGTCCAAGTCTGATGCATGATACAGGGTGTTTGGGGCTGGTGCACTGGGATGGCCCAGAGGGATGGGATGGCGAGGGAGGTGGGAGGGCAGTTCAGAATAGGGGACACATGTACACCCACGGCAGATTCATGTCAATGTATGGCAAAACCACAATATTGTAAAGTAATTAGCCTCCAATTAAAACAGGTTACTTAAAAATAAACTAAAAGTATTCAACTGAAAAAATAAATAAATGAAATGTGTACAAAACCAAGCATAAAAATTTGTAACATGAGTAGCATATAATCTATGACATTAGTTTCAAGAATATACAAGCAGATTTTACCCATATCTATTATATTTTAACTTGTATACAGAAAATATACTTGAATTCTTTACTTAAAAGCTAAAAATGATAAAGCAATGTAAATTGGTATAGACAGATCCAGCTAGGCCAGGTGGACAGCGTGAAGTGGTTGAGAACAAGCTATGCCAAATTTTTCCATGTTGTCATGAAGATAATTTAGAGCTAAAGGCAACTGAGACCCTGTGGCCTCAAGAGAGAGTTCTGTTCCTCTCTTAAATACACAGAATTGAAATGGGGAGAATTTCCAGAATGAGAAATGTTACCACAGACAAATTTCACTTGAGTGAACCATCTGTATGGCAGGGCAAATAACTAATCACCAAAAATCTACTCTTTATTATGGTCTTGTGAATTACCCTCTAGTCCTTGGAAGCCCCAGGCCCCTGGCACATTCCTTAGCTCAGAATGGCATGCATTCCTCATTTTTTCCTTTCTTTCTCTGAACTCTCAGGTGTGTGGTGTTCCCAAAAGTAAAAAATTAAATGAATGTATGACTCTTTTCTTCTTTTTTCCTGTTAGTCTGTCTCGTGTCAATTTGATTAGTAGATAGCTGGATAAACCTTTTAAAAGTAAAAGAAAAATCTTTCTTCTCAACAATTGTATGACAGATTTAACTCTAACTATAATGAGAAGTTATGAACAATTTTAAACAAAGAAAACAATCTGATTGACATTTTAAGATAAAAAGTCTTCGGTGTTCCTTGTTTTGTTTTGTACTTGTTTCCTGAGACTATTTTAGAATGTGTAGTGTAGAAACTTGAAGACTACTTAGGAGACAAGTTATTGCCCTCATGCAGGGGAAAGATGATGGTACTTTGATGGTAATAGACTTTAGAGGCAACAAGGGGGAAAAATGACAAGCCTAGGTGAATGACAAATAATGATACCTGAATTTTTTGTCTTGAGCTACTGAATAGATGCCTTTGACACATTAAAATGGAAAATCTGGGCTTCCCTTGTGGGTCAGTGGTAAAGAATCCTCCTGCCAATGCAAGATGCAATTAGGGTTCTATCCCTAATCCAGGAAGGTCCCATATGCCACAAAGCAGCTAAGCCCATGAGCCACAGCTATTGAGCCCAAGAGCCTGGGAGCCATAACCACTGAGCCCACATGCTAGAATCACTGAAGCAGGTGTGCCCGAGAACCCATGCTCTGCAACAAGAGAAGCCACTGCAATGAGAAGTCCATGAACTGCAACTGGAAAGTAGCTTCTGCTCTCTGGAACTAGAGAAAAGTCCACATGGCAAGGAAGACACAGCACAGACAAAAATACATAAATAATATTAAGTTAAAAATGGAAAATCTTGCAAGGGGAGCATGTGGGATACACTGCATTACATGGAAGCTATTCTAACAGAAAGGAACAAACCTGACTCCATACTGAAAGTGTTCCTTTAGCTATAAGGGCTTGTGCTCTGTTACCTGAATTTAGTCCTGCTGGCTCTTTACCTTTGTCTAGTCAACATGTTGAAGAATGTTGCCTTGTTGCCTGCAAACTGAAATATACATAATAGCCCTTTCTCAAGGTTCTGCCTCCCAGGCTTAACCTTCAAAGCTGTAACACTTATCATTCATATAGAGATTAAATAGTTGCAGGAGAGAAAATAGCATTTGTCTTGCTAAGGTTTACAGAAACATTCTGACCAGACTTACCTGGACAGCTAAAAGAGAAAAAGATTACACATCTCATTTGGCATCTGGCCAGTGCCAAGAAGTGTGCAACAATAAACCAGAACCTTCCACTTGTAGCTTAAAAGCAGTCTGCATTCTAACTTCTGTAAGATGGTTCTTTAGTATACTAGTCCACCATCTTCTCCATTTGATGGCTTTTCAAATCAAGCAATTTTTCTTTGTCCCAACACCTCTTCTGATTTTGTTATGTAATGAGAATAAGATTATTATTTCCTAAAGTAGTCTATTTCATCAGTAATTGTATAATTGAAACACTATCACTATTTACTGTTTATAAAAATATATTTTATCTTAGTACCAAGAAATGTAGAAATTTTTATTAAAAGGATGACAGAGTGATTAGATATTATATACACTTGTATATAATACAAGTGTATATATACTTGTATTATATCTGAGATATAATACAGATACTGAGAAATAAAATAAGTTAAAACATATATAATGAACAATATATATAATGAATATATATATATTGAACAATATATAATGAACAATAAGTGTGCTATTTATTCATCTTGTCTCCCATTCTAGATTTAAAATCTTTTGTAAAGGTTAATACTTAGCCTCACACTGTTCTGTAGATCCTCTAATACCTGGCAAAATAGATTTAATGTGCATTTGATAATTGTATACAGGACAAGGAGCCTGATGGGTTGCAGTCCATGGGGTTGCAAAGAGGTGGACATGACTTAGTGACTAAACAACAAAAAATAAATGACTGCATATGATATGTGCTTTGTACATGTATATATTGTACATGAGTGATAGTGTGAAAACAACTCCAAGGAAGAAATAAAGTGGATTTGAAATGGCATTACTAATTACCAAATTATTATATTTATCTTCAGAAACTATTAAAAGATTCCTACACCTGTACTCTACCAGGATCAACATTCAAAACTCAAAATATTTATTTTAGTTTGTACTCATCTGAATGTAGAGTTGCACAGAATAGAAAGGAGAGACAGATAACTTTCCTATGTAAACAGTGCAAGGAAATCTAAGGGAAATAAAAGATTGAGAAAGACTACAGATCTCTTCAAGAAAATTAGAGATACTAAAGGAACGTTTCATGCAAAGATGGGCACAGTAAAAAACAAAAATTGTATGGATCTAACAGAAGCAGAATATATTAAGAAGAGGTGACAGAATACCCAGAAGAAGTATTAAAAAAAAAAAAAAATCCTTAATGACCAGGATAACCATGATGGTGTGATGTCTCACCTAGAGCCAGACATCCTGGAGTGTGAAGTCAAATGGGCCTTAGGAAGCATCACTATGAACAAAGCTAGTAGAGGTAATGAACTCCAGTTTAGCTATTTCAAATCTTAAAAGATGATGTTAAAGTGCTGCACTCAATATGACAGAAAATTTGAAAAACTCAATAGTGGCCACAGGACTGTAAAAGGTCAGCTTTCATTCCATTCCCAAAGATAGGCAATGCCAAAGAATGTTCAAACTACTACACAATTTCACTCATTTCACATACTTCCAGATGTACAAGCTAGATTTAGAAAAGGTGAAGGAATCAGGGATCAAATTGTCAACATCAATTGGATCATAGAAAAAGCAAGAGAATTCCAGAAAAACATCTACTTCTGCTTCATTGACTACACTAAAGCCCTTTACTTTGTATATCACAGCAAATTGTGCAAAATCTTAAAGAGATGGGAATAGCAGACCATCTTACCTGGCTCCTGAGAAACCTGTATGCAGGTCAAGAAGCAACAGTTAGAACTGGACATGGAACAATGGACTTGTTCCAGATTGGGAAAGGAGTAGGTCAAGGCTGTATATTGTCACCCTGCTTATTTAACTTTTATGCAGAGTATGCAATTTGAAATGCCGGACTGGACTGGATGAAGCATGAGCTGGAATCAGAATTGCCTAGAGAAATATCAATCAGCTCAGATATGCAGATAACACCACCCTTATGGCAGAAAGTGAAGAGGAACTAAAGAGCCTCTAGATGACGGTGAAAAAGGAGAGTGAAAAAGCTGGCTTAAAACTCAACATTCAAAAACAAAGCTCATGGCATCCAGTCCCAATACTTCTTGGCAAATAGATGGGAAAACAATGATACAGTGAGATACTTTATTTTCTTGGGCTCCAAAATCATTGCAGATGGTGACTGCTGCCATGAAATTAAAAGAAGCTTGCTCCTTGGAAGAAAAGCTCTAATAAACCTAGGCAGCACATTGAAAAGCAGAGACATCACTTTGCCGACAAAGGTCTGTATAGTCAAAGCTATGGTTTTTCTAGTAGTCATGTTCAGATGTGAGAGCTGGCCAATATAAAAGGCTGAGTGCTGAAGACCTGAGACCTCTGAACTGTGGTGCTGGAGAAGACTTTCAAAAGTCCCTTGGACTGCAAGGAGGTCAAATCAGTCAATCCTAAAGGAAATCAACGCTGAATATCCATTGTTAGGACTGATGCTGATCCTGCAACTGAAATACCTTGGCTACCTGTGGGTTGCCATTTCCTTCTCCAATGCAGGAAAGTGAAAAGTGAAAGTGAAGTCTCTCAGTCGTGTCCGACTCTTAGCGACTCCATGGACTGCAGCCCACCAGCCTCCTCCATCCATGGGATTTTCCAGGCAAGAGCACTGGAGTGGGGTGCCACTGCCTTCTCTGGATTCAAAGAACTGAGTCACTACAAAAACCCTCCTCATTGGAAAAGACCCAAGTGCTGGGAAAGATAGAAGGCAGGAGGAGAAGGGGACGACAAGAGGCCAAGATGGTGTGATGGCATCACTTACTCAACGGACATGAGTTTGAGCAAACTCTGTAAATAACGAAAAAGAAGGAAGTCTGACATGCTGCAATCTTGAATGTATTGGATGTACCAATTTACTGGGAAAAGGAAGAAGCCCTATGGCAGCCATTATTTTTAATAGACAATTTTGTGTGTGTGTGTGGCTCTGATTTGACATTCATCTTGTACAAATTCCATTTAGCCTGCAACCTGTTGGCTTAGAAATTGGCATCTTTTGCACAATTCTTATTTCTTCTCCAAATATTTTTCATGCTTATACTCTACATTTGGCTCTTAGGTATCTCTTCTAATACATTATTCTAATCATCTTGGAATTTATATGATGTGTTAAATTAAGAACTGGCAACTGCTCTTCATTTTTACTCTCTGAGCTTCAGTTTACATATCTCAAATAATTATTATTAAGCAAGGAGAAATTCTCAGAAACAGACATGGTCATACATGTGTACCTAGAGTAGGCATTCAGTAGAGTGGCAATGTATTATAAAGCTTAGATTCTAAAAGAACGGGAATGCTTGATCTTTTTGTATCAATGGATTGCACAGTGAAAATTTGAAAAGAAAGAGATCCTCGTTTCCTCATTACTGTCATTTTCATGCTGCAGAACTAGGTTGCACAGTCTATTCTGTCTTGCGGAAAAAGGTTTTGGTTTTACTCTTAATTTCAATCATTTGCTTCTCAAAATTGGCACCCATATTCATAGCTGCTATATTCATGTTTCACTTTGATACTGGAAGAATTTCAAAGGATATACACTTCTTGTTTTACAAATGAGGTTGTTTGTGACAAAAAGCACTACTCTTTCTTGGAATTTAGTTATGATCTCCTCTTCTAAAAATTTTTAAAATTACTTTGACACCCTTCACACTTTTCTCCCACCCCACCCCACCCCCAGTTCCTGTGTCTGGAAACAACCAGTCTGCTCTACCTATTAATTTGCTTTTTGTTGTGTTGTTTTTGTTCTAATTTAGATTTCATATACAAAATAAATCATATGGTATTTGTCTTTTTCTGACTTATTTCAGTGAGCGTAATGTCTTCAACTTTCATTCATGCTGTTGCAAATGGCAAAAGTTCTTTTTGACTCAATAATACTCCATTGTACATATGCATGCTTAGTTCATTAGACAGTAAGCTTTCATGTCAGACTGAAAGTCATATACTTACTTCCATTAATGACCAATTTTGGCCATTGGGGCAAATTCTTAATAGTTTTCTGAGCTTTATTGTGGGTTTGTTAATAGTTATTTTATCACAGACTTTAAAGAAACCTAAATGATTTAAGAGGTTGTACATACAAATAGTTTTGACCTATTTATCCCATAGTGAACACTTGATAAATATTATTGGCTTTTATTATTAATCTATACTCTATTGGTGTTTTTTTATCAGTGATAAATGTATTCAGCAAAAATAATAGAAAATCTGATAAACATTGATTTAGATAAAATCCCATATATACCCCATCCAAAACAAATCCCAAGACAGATACTCAAGAGATAGCAGAGAACTTCAGTAATGTACTCAGGGACTCAGTTCATTCCCTCCTTTCCCTCAGTCACTTTTATATGAAGCCCTATAGCTGCTCCTAAAGATGGAGACTGTGTCTTCAGTATCATGGTCCCTTCTCAATTAGGGGGAGAATGATGGATGAAAATCTTTATACTAGAGTAAATTTTCCTCTTAATTTGGGAAGTGATATCTCGCCCAGGGATTTTTATCTAGATGATTTAGGACAGTATTTTATCTCATATCTAACATTAGCAGCAGCGGATGTTGGACAACTAAGCTTTCCATCTGTAATATAACAAGTCTAGTGATAAGGGGGAAGTCAGTGGCCTGTGGGCAACTGTTCCATTGCAACTTGCCATGATTTTCATGGCAAATGGACAAGGGGTTATTCTGGCTTTATTTCTTGCTCTCCAATTGCAACTTTTCTTAATCTCACTCTGTCACCACTCATCTCCAGTTCTTCTGAAATTTTATTGCAGCTACTTTGAAAACTAAAGAACTATAAAACCTAGTTCACAAATTAATGCATCATCTTGTATTTAGACAATTGTATCACAAAGGGTAAACTCACTTCCTCTCTCACCACTCTTCATGTGGCCTGATGCTCCAGAAGTTTATCGCTTTTTAGCTCCTCTCCCTGATCAGACATCGAGTTACAAATGACATGAGAAATATTTAGGACACATGTTAGGAAAATAGCATATCTTACCCTAGTGAGCTAAGGTGAAAACAAGAAACAAACCTACACAAAAAATGAGAGTCTTACTTCTTTAAAGAACTAGGCCAAGCTAGTTTTCTGGTTGTTAGTTGATGTTAGCTTTCTGATTTTCATTTATGCTGACTTTCTCTTTTATGTTCTTGTTCCCAGAACATCACTTCTGGGTACTATTAATGATTGAAAATGTGTATCTATTTTGATAATGGAGAAAGCATGATTTGGGGGTCAGAAATTTTAGTTTTGAGCTTTGCATTTACCAAGTTTGAGTGCCATGGCCTTAACTCATTTTCTTGTCTTTGAATGACAGCATCTTCACCTATAAAGTTATAATGACGTTGAGACTATCTATGGAGTTAGTGTAAATAATAAAAGGGGTTGAAGTTCTGCACACAGATGGAACTTAACGAATCTTCCTTGGTGTTACATCAACCAAATAATACATTGCTTCTCTCAATGATTTTAACACGCAGATTTGAAAGCAATATATAATCAATTTGAACTATAACTTAGAATTTTTAATGAAAAATTGAAAACATGAGTAAGTTATCATGATCCTTTTATAAAGTTATAAATGATTTTAACTTATTGGAAAACTATATCTCAAAATTTCAGATTTTTATGTCTTCCATGCTCAACAGAGGGAAGAAGTTTCATATACCTAGCTGGTAATAGAGAGGAAAGTAGAAAAATGATATGTGGCCCCTCAAAGATGAATAAAACATCTATTTCAGTATCATCAACTGTAACTTTTATACTACTCTAGAGTGCTATCACACTTGTTGAGATGTTAACAAATGATATCTGGTATGAAGACAAAAGGAAATTATAGACAATGTGGCAATCTTTAAGATGAATAGGAAGATAACAGCTGTGAATTTGGAGAGAATGGTAGAGAAATAAATATTCTCATTCAAGTTCACCTCCAGAAGTACAAAAAAACATCTTAATTTCTTAAGAAGTTGAGCCTTTGACCGATGGCTTAGCATTTTTATTTTTCAAATAGGTTGCTGTCAAAGTCACACAAATTACTCTGTGATTCTTTTATAATGCGGAAAATGTTAAAAATAAAAAATGTTTCACCCTCTGTTTTTTGGTTAATATTCCTCTTTGAAATTTTTTTAAACATTTCACTTTTAAAACAACACCCTCTGTTTATTTTTTTAACTCAATTTTTTTTTTCCTGGGCTCATAAAAAGCCATGAGTCCTCAACTGAGTGCGACATTCTTCCTTTTGAAAGCAAGTATGCTTAACTCTTCTTTGATATTTGGAGCTTTATTGACCAAATCAGTGCCTAGAATGTGCCAGCTTGGATTTCTCACTGCTGTCTTGAAACTGTTAATCTTGTCTTTTTGCATCTCATGTTCTGTACCGTCTGCTAAACTTATTTCCTTAAATGATCAGTTTTCTCTTACCAACTAGCGTTTGTTTATACGTTCTTCTTCTCTCTGAAATGGTCTTTGCTTCCTGTTGATGTGTCTAACATCTATTCAGTCTTCACATTTCAGTAAAAGATTTTAGGTTGTAGAAGGTATTCTGTGACTTTCTACACCATTGGTTAGTTGCTCAGTCATGTCCAGCTCTTTGCAACCCCATGCACTGTAGCCCACCAGGCTCCTCTGTCCATGGAATTCTGGCAAGAATACTGGAGTGCTTTTATCTGTCATCTGAAAGTTATCTGAAAGAGTTAAAATTTCCCTGAGGGACTTACATACAAAATTGTTTAATTGGATCCATTACAAAAGTAAAAAAATAGTGTTGGCCATATACACTTTAAGAATGAAACCACAAAACTTGACATTTTCTATGTTAATTAAAATTTTGAATGTTTTTCCTAATTTAAAATACTGAACTCTATCATGGAAACATAATGTAATTTCACACATGCCTTTGTTATTTTATTCCAGACAAATCATACAAGCTAAATGCTAAGGAGAAACAAGTCATTTGCTTTTCTTTTATGTCAAAAGTAGCCTATATCTGTTACTGTATTTTTTTCATATTTTCAAACCCACAGTTGTGGTCATAGTAAGAAGTTAACTTACCAGGATACCTCATATTGGGCAGAAATTATATTAGAATATGTTTGTACACATAAATATTACCATAAGTCATATACCAACTTCAAACCTGAAGAAGTTGTAGGCAGCAGGATATGTATTTTTCCATTCAAGAGTAGGGAAATAACTCATTTTCCAAGGTACTGTTTTTGAGTTTGCAAAAACAAAGCAAAATGTGACTTTGCATAGTTAATAACTTCATCAGCAATTACATTTTAGACATGATTAAGACCTAAAAGGCTAGTAAGTTATTTTAATACTGGATAGCTCATAATGATTCAAACAGTCATTGGTGGATATCTGAATTTGATATTTTATATTGATCACACTTCAAAAAGTATATCTAAATGTAACATGACTTTCCAATTGTATGTTTACATATGTGTCTGTCTGTTGTTTATTAAAGGAATAATTGGCCCTATCCTTCCAAATCCTAAATATCTCCATAACAAATGCATTAACTTGGAGGAAGAGAGATTAGATCTGAAGCAGAATAAGAATGGCATATTTTTAAAAATAAATGTGCAGTTTTTGATTCTTCACAGTCACCTAATGAACTTGTGATGGTAAAGTAGGTGTAATTAGAGCTGTCAATATTGAATTCTAAATGTTCACTGCACTCTGAATTTAATTTAAATTTCTCTATCCTTACCTTTCCTTTTCCATCACCACTGGGAGAAATTGAAGCACTTGACTGCTGCTGTGGCAAATTGGATCCTAATAAGTATGATGCTTTACTGCTTCTTGTTTTTGCTAAGATACAACTACACATTTAAGAAGAACTCACCTGGGCATTAATTCAACAAGAAATGTTGATAGGAGCATTATATTTTCCATATTTTGATATCTCAGTGAATGACTTGCATATAAAAAGGTCTGGCAGCTGGTTTATCATTCAATGATGTGCTTGTCATTCAGTCTCCAGGTTCAGCTGACTCATCTCTGGAGGCTTGGAAATTATATTCTTATCAATGTTTTAAATTATTTGAGACTGTCATTTTTCAATCTGAAAGTAAAGGATCAGGTAACGGATTAATATGCTTAAATATAGAGGAGCTGATTTAAGAAGGTATCTGAAAAACCATCAGCAATATCACAGGTCATGTTTAAACTTATGATTATGTCTTGGAAAATCAACATCTGTGCTGTAAACAGCTAAAAACAGATGGCAATCATTTTTTGTCAAGCGAAAGGTAATATGTTTCATGAGACAAAGTCTCATGAAATAGTTTATACAGAGGCTTTCAAGAGTGATATGAAATATATTGAGTGCTGGTGAGAACTGGAGCATCTAGAACTCTCATAATCTGCAGGTAAGCACGCAAATTGGGACAACTTCTTTGGAAGAGTATGGTAGTGGCTCTTAAATCTAAATATGTCTACAAATGCAACAGAAATACAGACAGATGCAGTCCTTATATATAGACATGTATACGAATTTCATAACGGCACTACTTATGCAAGAAGCCAAGCAGGAAATACCAACTTTTCATAAACAGCAGAATGGCAAATAAATTGTAGAATATGTCTAAAATGCAAAACGATTCATCAGTGAGAATGAGCAAATAACTGCTCCATGGATGGATATGAATTAATTTCACCAAGGCGATTCTAAATGCAATATGCCAGGAGAAAGAAGAGTTCATACTAGTCAATCACATCATATTGAGTTCAGAAAGAGTAAAACTTCATCTAAGGTAAGAGAAGTCATCTTCATGTTTACCTCTGTGGGAAAATTTGACATGCTGATGGTGTTCTATTTCTAGAAGTGGGTAGTAGTTCATATAACATTTTTTTTGGTAAAAAAATCCCTGAGCTGCTTACTTATCATTTGCATACTTTAATTTACGTATCCAAATTTCAATCTTAAAAATTGCTCTAAAAAGGTGGATATGAAGCACAATAAGTAATGAGAAATCCCCATGAAAGAATAGGTCTTTAAATTTTTCTTTCTTTGTTCTCCACAGTCTTTTGTTTACATTTTTGTTTCAGCACATAATTCATTTTTATTACATTTTATTTTCATCTAACTATCTTAAGTAATTATCAAGTAAAAGACTGTGCATTACTACTTTGTATACACAGGATCTATCACAATTTCTACCACAGATTAGATTTATTAATGATGATAATTTTAAAAACAGGCATGTGTTGTGTGCTTACCATGTGTCAGACTTGTATTGTAATTTATGTGTACTATTTATTTCTTTTACAATGATTACTTGATTTGGTTAATGTGCTCTTTGTTTTCCAGATGAGGAAACTGAAGTATAGTTGGTTTTGCAGTAATTTGCCCAAGAATATATAGTCTGCAAGGAGTGAATCCAGATTCCAGAGGTTAATTCCTAAACTATGATATTAAGGGCAAAAAAATTTGTGTAATAACACAGGTTTGGTATAAAGCAAGTGATCAACAAATGTGAGGTATGAATGCAACATACAATTTATAGAATCATACAGCACAGTAATTAGTCTTTTTTGAAAGTCTGGTGGCTGGTTATAAGTGGATATATTTGTTTAAATACACACACTATGCTGTGCTGTGCTGTACGTAGTCAGTCGTGGCTGAGTCTTTGCAACCCCATGGACTATGGCCTGCCAGACTCCTTTGTCCATGCGGATTCTCCGGACAAGAATATTGGAGTGGGTTGACATGCCCTTCTCCAGGGGATCTTCCCAACTCAGGAACTGAACCCAGGTCTCCCGCATCGCAGGCAAATTCTTTAACAGCTGAGCTATGGGGGAAGCCCTACCCACACTACGGTAGGTGCTAAATATAAAATGGATTAAAACATCAGATTAAGTCCAAACTTTCAAAGATTGAAATTTAGTAGGAAAGACAGGAGGTAACAAAATCATCGCATTTGTTACAAATGTTATTAAAGAAATCTATCAAATGCATAAACATAATGAAGAAGAACATGCCCGATTCATGGAGGAACTAAAGGAAGGCATGGGATATAACTGCAGAGGGTCAAAGGTGACTTCCTTGAGAGGAAAGTGAGAGGAAGGCAGGGCCAGATAGTGCAGTTATATGAGCAAAGAAACTGAAAGGTTTGTGAGTATAAGATGCAGGGGACTTAACTCAGATGATACGTCCTTATGAAAATGTTAGCAACATTAATTTAATACAAAAGAATAAATTATTGAAGTCATAAAGATAGGATGAAATGAAAAACACAGACCAAGTGCAGACCTCTCATTCTAAATGAGTTTATCCACTATTTTTTAATATTACTCTTTTAATTGAAGTGTAATTGATTTATTATATAGTGTTAGTTTCAGGTGTATAGTATATAATGTGTGTGTGTGTGTGTGTGTGTGTGTGTGTATATATAATAACATGCATGTATATATAGCATGAAGAAGGCAATGACAACATACATGTATATATTATGTATATACATAATACACCTATATATGTATATACATGTACATGCATAATACATATGTGTATACATAATGCATATGCATATACATAATACATATATGTGTGTATACGTATACATACTACATGTATATATATTACTATTATTCACCTTCTCTTCCCTTACAGGTTTCAGTAGGTCCTTTGGTTATCTATTTTACATATAGTACCATGTATATGTTAATCCCAATCTCCCAGTTTATCCCTCCCCCAGCCCCTTTCCCTTTTGGTAACTGTGATTTTATTTTCTATGTCTGTGAGTCTTCTGTCTTGGGAATAAGCTCACTGTTTTTTTATAGATTCCATGAATAAGTGATATTGCATGATGTTTATATCTTTCTGCCTGGCTTACTTCACTTAGCCTGTCTCTTCACTATTTGAATTCTATCACAAATATTTATTTTAATAAATAAAACAGCAGTGGAATAAACAATGATGCAGTATTCTTTTCTATACATAAAGCTCATGATGATTTATCCTGGCTCTTAGTTTATTTTCTTACTGTCTTTTAGCGAATTTTAGAAGCTCAGGTTTCAGAGGACACTGTTATTACAGCTTCCTGATCAAGTGGTGGTGGATGGTGACAGGATAGTGACCGGACTGGTGCTCCTGGCATTCTGAAAGCATCTCTCCCAAGCTGGATGGAGCAATGACATTGCCTTTGGAGCATTTTGACATTCATCACTTTCTGTCATATTTCAGAAATAAAATTCCTGGTGCTTGGGGATCTTGACATGCCAACATCCAATCATCATTGTAGGACTCATCAACCACCTTAGTAAATCCAGGGTGACACTGTGTGGCTAAACACCCCTGCTGAGACACTGAGGTGACAAGCAAAGTTTCTCTATGGTGTTTGACAGTTTTAAACATTTTGTTGGTTTCTATAATATTTGAAAATTCTAAGATACAAAGTTTAAATGTATAATCATAAATTTGTCAAGCAATGCAAATTTATTTCAAATTAACCTCTGTTCCATCTGTTTTTTAGACTGAGAGCAAGAGGTAGAACTATGACAAGCAGTAACTGTGACAAAAACTAAGAAAGAAGTTTTAGAAATTAGAGTTGGAATGAAATGCATAGTCTCGTGAAATAGTGACCATTGTTGTCCTAGAGGTGATCTAGCAGAGACTGGGTGGAGCTCGTGGGAGGCAGATACCAACAGGGAAAATTGGAAGAGAAAGTCTACTTTGGAAAAGAGGCTATGATTACTTTATAATTATACCTTAAAAACCACACTCAAGGTTTTCAAATAATGATAATTATTAATTAGCACTTAATATACTCTGTAACTATTTTAAGCAATTGAAAACATCTCTTTCAATCATTAAGACAAATAAGATGTAATTATTATTGCATCTATTATACAAACAAAGAACCTAGAGTCTAAAGAGGTCTAATGGCTTAATGTGAGCTTATAAGAAGAAATACTGAGCTCAAAGCCAAGTTTGTTTGCCTTCTTCTCTAGTGAGTCAAAGAAAACAAAACAAGAATTTTTCTTTTCCTTATATATAGTTTCTTTCTACAATACTGCATTTTGGTTTTGGTTTTTGCTCAACATTTAAAAAGAAGATCTGGAATATTTCTCTGTTGATTCCATGGTAGGAATACAGAAAAGTAATAACTTCATCAAGGTTCTGGGAGCCATTCTTTAAAATGTAATCATCAAGAAAGAGTGTCTCTGAGTCTCTATGGTGGTGTCTGAGGGTACTTTAAAAAAATAAAAGTAGCTCCTTTCATAGAGCTGTGAGTAGTTTTTTTGTCTGTTTTGTTTCCTTTGGATAAAGCCAATAGGACAAATACAGATGGGTGACCCCTCCCACCCCCGCCCGCCGCCCCGTGTTAACTCTTTGGCCATGTGTTTTAGTGGAGTTGAGTTCAATTTCGCTCCTAAGTTGTAATAATCTTAAAGTCGTTCTTTCCTCTTTAACTTTGTCTGGTTTGACTTTTCCTTTGACAACAACCAGCCGCATGGCTAAGAAGATTAACAGGGTGTCCCTAACTAATCCATATGCTCATTAAACATAATGCAAAGATAATAAAGCAGAGGTAAATGTTGCTCTGTAGTACAAAGTGTGAACAAAAGAGGCACTACAATATAGAAGGCTATAGATTAGCGTATGAGACTTTGGAATTAGAAAATCTAGAATTCTATTTATGCCACCAAATCCCCGTCAATAAATGACATAATATAGGGTTTCAATTTGCAATTCTGACTTACTCCACACCAGTGTTGGCACATTCAGCAGAGGCTGGAAAAGAATGTTAATGACCAAAGTGAAAGTGAAAATCACTCAGTTGTGTCCAACTCTTTGTGATCTCATGGACTGTCCATGGAATTCTCTAGGCTGGAATACTGGAATGGGTAGTCTTTCCCTTCTCCAGGGGATCTTCCCAACCAGGTGATTGAACCCCGGTCTCCTGCATTGCAGGCAGATTCTTTACCAACTGAGCTATCAGGGAAACACTTAATGACTAAGTCATAGTTAGTTCACTTGGTAAATTCTATGTGAATAATAGGAAGGATACCTATAAATAGTCACAGAATATAATTATTTCAGCCATCAATGATATTTGATGAACATATGCTGTAGACTCCACCAAATGACCCTTTAGCAGCCTATAGTTACAGATCCCGTAATAATAGAAGTCACCAAAGAAAGGCAAATTCTTTACTTTTTCTAGACACATTCTCTTCATTCCAGATTGTATGCTTCTTAAAGTCTTTTTTCACTCTAAATTTTTAATATTATTAAACTGAGAAGAATATTCAGTTCAGTTCACTTCAGTCTCTCAGTTATGTCCAACTCTTTGCGACCCCAGGAATCACAGCACCCCAAGGCCTCCCTGTCCATCACCAACTCACGGAATTTACGCAAACTCACGTCCATTGAGTCGGTGATGCCATCCAGCCATTTCATCCTCTGTCGTCCCCTTCTCCTGCCCCCAATCCCTCCCAGCATCAGGGTCTTTTCCAATGAGTCAACTCTTGGCATGAGGTGGCCAAAGTACTGGAGTTTCAGCTTTAGCATCATTCCTTCCAAAGAAATCTCAGGGCTGATCTCCTTCAGAATGGTCTGGCTGGATCTCCTTGCAGTCCAAGGGACTCTCAAGAGTCTTCTCCAACACCACAGTTCAAAAGCATCAATTCTTTGGTGCTCTGATTTCTTCACAGTCCAACTCTCACATCCATACATGACCACTGGAAAAACCATAGCCTTGACGTTTGTTGACAAAGTAATGTCTCTGCTTTTCAATATGCTATCTAGGTTGATCATAACTTTTCTTCCAAGGAGTAAGCGTCTTTTAATTTCATGGCTGCAGTCACCATCTGCAGTGATTCTGGAGCCCCAAAAATAAAGTCTGTCACTGTTTCCACTGTTTCCCCTTCTACTTCCCATGAAGTGATGAGACCAGATGCCATGATCTTATTTTTCTGAATGTTGAGCTTTAAGGCAACTTTTTCACTCACCTCTTGCACTTTCATCAAGAAGCTTTTTAGTTCCTTTCTATTGCCAACTGGGTAGTCTGTTCTAAGTATTACAAGATTGAAATCTATATTCTGACTAAATGAGGCTCTTCTCTGGAATTCTTAGGAAGAGTTTGCTTTAAAGTTTATGCAGGGTGTTGTTAGAACCCATTTCTTTGCAGTTGTAAGCCTGAGGTCCTTGTTTCCTGGCTGTCATCTAGAATCTGCTTTCACCCCTTTATCTCTGTCCATCTTCCTTCTCATATGGTTCTTAGACTAACCCTCTCATGCAAGCCATAGAAAATGACACGATCATAGAAGTGATAACTCATATTTATACATTTAAAAATAATGTCTGTACACTTTTCAAGGACCATTTTGAAATGTTGGCCTATGACACAGACTTAAGCATTTTATTTATTCTGAAAAAGATTTAGTATTTTATAACAAGAAGTTCTATTTTAAAAATGGACACTAAACAATGATTAAAATAATGCCTTACATGATTACAATGTGTTTGTACATTACAAATTGCAAAATGACAGCAATGGGTTCGATACTCTGCATAGTGGTTTATGTAATTATTTTATTTACTTCTCACATAGAAAAAAACACTACAGTGAACAGCTATCAGTCTCGAGTTTACAAGTAAGAAAACCAAGGAAAAGAGACTTTAAGAACTTAAACCTAAAGTCAAGCTGCTGCTGTTGCTGGTTAGTCTCTAACCCTTGTCTGACTCATTGCAACACCATGAACGGCAGCCTCTGCCAGGCTCCTCTGTCTGTGAGATTTCCCAGGCAAGAACACTGGAGTGCATTGCCATTTCCTTCTTCTAAAGACACACAGTTAGGGACAGTTCAAGTTTCAAAAAGAAAAAAAAAAAGATTAAAAATATAAAACTACTGGAATCAACAGATCTGCTGAAAGCCCCTTGATAGTTTCAAATTGCTCCATGCTAGTTTCTGTGTCTGATTTACCACCTTTAACCAAAATCCAAGGCAGCGTTTGCTCAAAATTCTGTCTGGAAGGGTGGGAAGTGAAACTCTAAGTGTCTTTGAATTTTTCAAAAACATTGCCACAGTCAAACAATTCTATATACCATAGTGAAGCCAAACTTTCTATGTGTGCCAGAAATTATATATGGTATCTTTTCCTCTGTGGACTCACTCTTAGTTGAAGTAACTTTCTTTGTGTTACATATCAATTCTTCTTCTACCTAGATATACCCAGTGATCTAACCAACAAAAATAAGGTGATGTTTTAAAAAGCAGAGAGAATAAAATCGATGTTTAAATCTTTCATTTGTGGCTCATTTGCTGTAGGATGTGATAAATTATTGACTCTCCTGTGATGGTTTTCTCATTGGTGAAATAATGACAATGACCCACTTAAAACAATGAAGAAAGAAGAAAGAAAGAAACTAATAAAGAATTGAAAACTACTTCCGAGACATCAAGTGTTCAAATATTTAATAATGATAGTAATAATGATTTCCATCTGCCAGCTTGATAACTATATTTCTCATTACTCTCCCTGCTCATCGTTTAGGTCGTAGACTTTTAGATAACAAGTTTGTGCCATCTTTTGGCATCCAAGGCTGTATTTAATAACACAATTCAAGTGACTCTTACACTATCAATTCTATATCTTACTTAAAATTACTATGTTCCCTTAGAATTTTTAAAGCATCTTACAGAGTGGAAAAAACATGGGTTCGTATGGTGAGAAGGTCTTTTAAAATATAAGATAATATAACACATATAAAAATAAAAGCAGTAACCTAGAGAAAATGTAGATAATTACTTAATTAATTTGTTTACTTTAAGTGTAATTCAGACTGCTACTTTGTTTTCTATAGGCAAAACATTTAGAGTAATTATGGAATCTGTGGAGCAGAAGGGAAAGAAGATAAATCTAGATAATATTTGTTGACTGAAAAACAAATGAATAAATACCATCTTGCTTACATGCAATAATTTATTCCAATTTTCACTCTAACCTAGGAATCTCATTCATCTTGTGTCTGGTTTAACTCTTTGTTTGCAGAGAAACAAATGTTTTGTTATACTCACATTTGTTAGTGGCCTTATGTCAAACAAATTTCTACGCTCTAATTCCCATCTATTTATGTGAAATCTACCTTCTCTTTCACAGATGCAAAATTACCTGTTGAGATTTATTAAGACAACTTTTGAATGTTCCCATTTAAAACACTGAAGTTTCCCAGGTGGTGAGATCAACCCTTGTATCAGGAAGACCCCTGGAAAAGGAAATGGCAACTCATTCCAGTATTCTTGCCTGGGAAACCCCTTGGACAGAGGAGCTTGGAGGACTATAGTCCATGGGGTGGCAAAAGAGTTGCACATGACTTAGTGACTAACCAACAACAGCAAGAGCTTTAGTGTTCTTTTGTTTTCACTCATATTGCAAAACATCATCTTCCCGATCACTCTTTTCTAGACAAACCTCAGACTGTCAATACCTCTCTAAAAGTATTATCCCAATATAGAAGAAAAATAGACAATACAAGTGCACTGTTTTCCCAGAATCTAAAGAAAAGTCCCATGATTACACTTGTATATCTTTTCTATCTTTCCTCTCAGAGTTTCACACTATTTGGCACTACAAAAAATAAGTCACTGAAATCACTAAAATTGTGTGGTTGGGAATGAGAGTTTTCTCACTGAAGCATTTACGCCATGAAGGTGCAAAGGTATCTTTATGTTTTTAAACTGTTTCTTGAAGTTAAACATTTTGTTATGGAATTCTCAGCACTTCCAAATTGAATTTAAAAACATGGAACACATTAGCTGTATTTCACTGTTTATTATAATTTTTTCATTATTGTCAATTTACACAAAATAGTAAAGACAATTCAGTTATCTTGTACTTTAAGCCTATTTTTTTCTGATAATGTGTGTGATTTAGCCCAATAAAATTCCCTTTCAAAATATATAAATTCACAATAAAAAGATTTATTTGGTTTTATTGCATCATATTTTATAATATTCAGATATTAATTTTAATGTTCAACTTATGTCCTAAAACTTAAATATATCCAGGTAATTTCAAAGGATGAAACATTCTTTTATTAGACTTTGGAAAATATCATTGCCTTTCAATAAATTTCTGAGCTTGTCCAAAACAGAACTGAATATTCTGTCATGCATTGGGGATTATGTGTTTTTCTCTGAATTTTTTACCTTCTAAAAATTTTTGATTATTTTTCTGAGCCAAGTTTTTGTTTTTTCTCAAATTTTGTTGTTATGTAACTTTGTTTTACTCTTAAATATTATTCAGTGCTTCATAGAACAAATAAATCCTTAGGGAGCTGTCTGTGAGTAGGAGGCTTGCTAAAGACCTGAAGAAATATTTGATATCTTACCATTTACCTGAGTAACAAAACTGACTTGAAATTGCTTTAGAGCTATGAAACAGTCATCTAAGACAAATAGTTTCTATGAAATTAAAAGCTTGCATTTGGAAAAAATGTTAATTTTAAAACATTAGATTCTGTGTATCATGACAGTTTTGGCAGAAGGATATTAAAACAAATAAGTTACTCATATCAAAGATGTCAAAATTAAGTAAAATAATGTATGACTTGGTTCTTTATACTGCTATTTGTAAAAATAAAATATGAAATTGAAAATTTATTTTAAAAATTCAAAATATGAAATTCAATGGACAAATTAAGGAGAATTTTTGAAAATTTGGACTCTCAGCTTTTTTAAAAAACAGTGCAAAATAGTAACAATTAACTCAAATTGATCATTTTCCAAAGCACATAAAATGAATCATTAGCTCAAATATTGTAATCAAGATACAGACAATACAATAATGATACTGTTGATAATAATAATAGTAACTGTGGGCATTTATAAAGTGATGGCTAAATAAAAGACATTTTTTGAAGATATCTAATATCTCAGATAATAAATAAACATATTTTGTATAGGTTTTTATTTATTCTCATTTAACTATATGATGGTTACCATTAGCATTTCCATTTATCAGATGAGGAAACTGAGATGTAGAGAGATTAGTAAGTTGTCTAGGCATGACTAGGTAATATTATAAAATATATTTCAGTTAAACTTGCAACCTAAAAGAAATAGAAATTTTACAGGAAAAAAAGTCTTTTTATAGAAAGAATTGAAGTCAAAATACAATGAAATTTTCCAATGAATTTTTCTATCAAAATTATCTAGATAAGTAATAGAACAAAAACCACTAGACCATTAAGGTATGAATTGAATCAAATCCCTTGCAATTATACACTTCAGTTCAGTTCAGTTGCTCATTCGTGTCCGACTCTTTGTAATCCCATGAATCACAGGACATCACGCCTCCCTGTCCATCGCCAACTCCCGGAGTCCACCCAAACTCATGTCTTTGGAGTCAGTGATGCCACCCAACCATCTCATCTACTGTTGTCCCCTTCTCCTCCTGCCTTCAATCTTTCCCAGCATCAGGGCTTTTCAAATGAGTCAGCTCTTCTCATCAGGCAGCCAAAGTACTGGAGTTTCAGATTTAACATCAGTCCTTCCAATGAACTCTCAGGACTGATCTCCTTTAGGATGGACTGGTTGGATCTCCTTGCAGTCCAAGGAAATTTCAAGAGTCTTCTCTAACACCACAGTCCAAAAGCATCAATTCTTCTGAACTCAGATTCCTTATAGTCCAACTCTCACATCCACACATGACCACTGGAAAAACCATAACCTTGACTATGCAGACTTTTGTTGGCAAAGCAATGTCTCTACTTTTAAATATCTATCTAGGTTGCTCATAACTTTCCTTCCAAGGAATAAGTGTCTTTTAATTTCATGGCTGCAGCCACCATCTGCAGTGATTTTGGAGCCCAGAAAAATAAAGTCAGCCATGGTTTGCACTGTTTCCCCATCTATTTGCCATGAAGTGATGGGACCAGATGTCATGATCTTAGTTTCCTGAATGTTGAGATTTAAGCCAACTTTTTCACTCTCCTCTTACACTTTCATCAAGAAGATCTTTAGTTCTTCTACACTTTCTGCCCTAAGGGTGATGTCATCTGCATATATAAGGTTATTGATATTTCTCCAGGCAATTTTGATTCCAGCTCATGCTTCATCCAGTCCAGTATTTCAAACTGTGTACTCTGTATAGAAATAAAGCAAGCAAGGAAAAATATACAGCCTTGGTGTACCACTTTTCCTATTTGGAACCAGTCTACAGTTCCATGTCCAGTTTTAACTGTTGCTTCCTGACCTGCATACAGGTTTCTCAAGAGGCAGGTCAGGTGGTCTTGTATTCCCATCTCTTTCAGAATTTTCCACAATTTATTGTGATCCACACAGTCAAAGGCTTTGGCATAGTCAATAAAACAGAAACAGAAATTTTTCTTGAACTCTCTTGCTTTTTCCATGATCCAGTGGATGTTGGCAATTTGATCTCTTTCCTCTGCCTTTTCTAAAACCAGCTTGAACATCTGGAAGTTCATGGTTCATGTATTGCTGAAGCCTGGCTTGGAGAATTTTGAGCATTACTTTAATAGCGTGTGAGATGAGTGCAACTGCCGTAGTTTGAGCATTCTTTGGCATTGCCTTTCTTTGGGATTGAAATGAAAACTGACCTTTTCCAGTACCATGGACACTGTTGAGTTTTCCAAATTGGCTGGTATATTGAGTGGAGCACTTTCACAGCATCATCTTTCAGGATTTGAAATAGCTCAACTGGAATTCCATCACCTCCATTTGCTTTGTTTATAGTGGAAGTGACAAATAAATTCAAGGGATTAGATCTGATAGACAGAGTGCCTGAAGAACTATGGATGGAGATTCATAACAATGTATAGGAGGCAGTGATCAAGAACATCCCCAAGAAAAAAAAATACAAAAAGGCAAAATGGTTGTCTGAGGAGGCCTTACAAATAGCTGTGAAAAGAAGAGAAGTGAAAGGCAAGGAGAAAAGGAAAGAAATACCCATTTGAATGCAGAGTCCAAAGACTAGCAAGGAGAGATAAGAAAGCCTTCCTCAGTGATCTATGCAAAGAAATAGAGGAAAATAATAGAATTGGAAAGACTAGAGATCTCTTCAAGAAAATTAGAGCTACCAAGGGAACTTTTCATGCAAAGAAGGACACAATAAAAGACAGAAGTGATATGGACCTAACAGAAGCAGAAGATACTAAGAAGAGGTTGCAAGAATACACAGAACTATGCAAAAACGATCTTCTTGCCCAGATAATCACAATGGTGCAATAACTCACCTAGAGGCAGACATCCTGGAATGTAAAGTCAAGTGGGCTTTAGGAAGTATCACCATGAACAAAGCTAATAGAGGTGGTGGAATTCCAGTTGAGCTATTCCAAATCCTAAGAGATGATGCTGTTAAAGTGCTGCAGTCATATGCCAGCAAATTTGGAAAACTCAGCAGTGGCCACAGGACAGGAAATGTCAGTTTTCATTCCAAGCTTAAAAAAAAGGTAATGCCAAAGAATGCTCAAACTACTGCACAATTGCACCCATCTCACACGCTAGCATAGTAATGCTCAAAATTATCTGAGCCAGGCTTCAACAGTACGTGAACCATGAACTTCCAGATGCTCAAGCTGTATTTAGAAAAGCTAGAGATCAAAGTGCCAAACATCCCTTGAATCATCAAAAAAAAGAGTTTCAGAGAAAACCTCAACTTCTGCTGTATTGACTATGCCAAAGCCTTTGACTGTGTGGATCACAACAAATTGAAAAGTTCTTAAAGAGATGGGAATACCAAACTACCTTACCTGTCTCTTGAAAATTCTCTGTGAGGGTCAAGAAGCAACAGTTAGAACTGGACATAGAACAACAGACTGGTTCCAAATCAGGAAATGAGTACTTCAAGGCTGTATATTGTCACCCTGCTTATTTAACTTATATGCAGAGTAGATCATGAGAAACACTGGACTGGATGAAGCACAAGGTGGAATCAAGATTGCTGGGAGAAATATCAATAACCTCAGATACGCAGATGACACCACTCTTATGGTAGAAAATAAAGAGGAACTACAAAGCCACTTGATGAAAGTGAAAAAGTTTGGCTTAAAGCTCAATATTTTGAAAACAAAGATCACTGCATCCAGTCCTATCACTTCATGGCAAATAGATGGGGAACCATTGGAAACAGTGCCAGACTTTATTTCGGAGGGGCTCCAAAATCACTGCAGATGATGACTGCAGCCATGAAATTTAAAGACACTTGATCCTTGGGAGGAAAGTTATGACCAACCTAGACAGCATATTAATGAGTAGAGACATTACTTTGCAAACAGTTCAGCTAGTCAAGGCTATTGTTTTTCCAGTAGTCATGTATGGATGTGAGAGCTGGACTATAAAGAAAGCTGAGCACTGAAGAATTGATGCTTTTGAACTGTGATGTTGGAGAAGGCTCTTGAGAGTTCCTTGGACTGCAAGGAAACCCAACCAGTCAATCCTAAAGAAAATTTGTCCTGAATATTCACTGGAAGGACTGATGCTGAAGGTGAAACTCCAATACTTGGCCACCTGATGCAAAGCACTGACTCACTGGCAAATACTCCAATGCTGGGAAAGATTCAAAGCAGAGGGAGAAGGGGATGACAGAGGATGAGATGGTTGAATGGCATCACCAACCCAATGGGCATGAGTCTGAGTAAACTCTGGGAGTTGGTGATAGACAGGGAAGCCTGGTTTGCTGCCATCCGTGGGTCACAAACAGTCAGACAAGACTGAGTAACTGAATAGAATTGAATTGAAAGCAAAAATTAAAACTTTCCTTAGTCCTTTACACAATAACTAAAACCACTGTGTTTTTAAAATAATTACTTAGCAGAATTTTTATCAATGATTATTAAAAATAAACATTACAGACATACACCCACTATTTCATGCCACTTACAGATATTCAGAGAAACATTCATAACTTTAAATTAAAAGTTAATTAAAATATTGCAAATTTCTAGCTCTAAAGGATAGATAAACAATTGTAATTTGAGCCAAAATAAAATAAGAATAAGCTAATAAAAAGAGAATTTACTTAGGAAAAACTTACCAGAACAATTTAAGAAAAATAAAAAACATATTTTATGGTAATTAACATACTTAACACAAGTCAAGACAATAATAATTAAAATTAATATATAAATAAAGATATATAGGAAAATTAGACATTAGAAATATTTTTGTATAATGTAATTCTTTTTTTTTTCTTTAGGAATCAATTTTTTTTTTTTTAATACTTTATTCTACGTTACAATACTGTATTTGTTTTGCCATACATTGACATGAGTCAGCCACAGGTGTACACGATCTGCCAATGTTGAAGCCCCCTCCCACCTCCCACCCCATATCATCTCCCTGGATCATCCCGTGCACTAGCCCCAAGCATCCTGTATCCTGCATTGAACATAGACTGACACTTCATTTCTTATATGATAGTATGCCTATTTCAATGCCATGTATAATGTAATTCTAACAAGGTATGGGCAGCCTACCTTTTTTCTAGTGGAACTTTCAAACCCAAGAATCGAATCAGGGTCTCCTGCATTGCAGATGGATCCTTACCAGCTCAACTACCAGGAAACCCCTCAAATTAAAAGCCAAATGAAATAATGTTTCAAGAAAAACACACTTTTGTCAAAATTATTCCAGTTCCTATGAAATATATTAAAAAGGCACACACCTCAACTACTGCCACAGGCCCAGGAACTTCCTCAAAGTAATTCAGCAACACCATTAACCAGAATAGAAAATTTAATGCTATTGAATTGCTTCAGAGTATATAAAAATGAAGAGTCTCATGAATGATTTTATGAAACTATGTGAAATTTTGGAAAGAAAGGATAATGAAGTACATGCAAATTTTAAAAGTCAAATAGACTGATGTTAAAATGTAACTATCAATGCAATCATTGAAAGCAAAGCATAAGTAAACAACATATCAATAGAAACAGATTCAAGAATACTGTAGCATAGCCATGGATATCTGACAGTTGTATGGGTGCTTTTGTGCTTTGCTTAGTTGCTTAGTCATGTCTCACTCTTGGCGACCCCATGGACTGTAGCCTGCCAGGTTCCTCTGTCCATGGGGATTTTCCAGGCAAGAATACTGTAGTGGGTTGCCATGCCCTCCTCATGGATGCTTTTAATATTAATTAGCAAAATTATTCATATTAGTAAGTTTCAGTTCAGTTCAGTTCAGTTCACTCGCTCAGTCGTATCCAACTCTTTGCGACCCCCATGAATCGCAGCACTCCAGGCCTCCCTGTACATCACCAGCTCCCGGAGTTCACTCAGACTCACGTCCATCGAGTCCGTGATGCCATCCAGCCATCTCATCCTTGGTCATCCCTTTCTCCCCCTGCCCCCAATCCCTCCCAGCATCAGAGTCTTTTCCAGTGAGTCAACTCTTCTCATGAAGTGGCCAAAATACTGGAGTTTCAGCTTTAGCATCATTCTTTCCAAAGAAATCCCAGGGCTGATCTCCTTCAGAATGGACTGGTTGGATCTCCTTGCAGTCCAAGGGACTCTCAAGAGTCTTCTCCAACACCACAGTTCAAAAGTATCAATTCTTTGGCACTCAGCCTTCTTCACAGTCCAACTCTCACATCCATACATGACTACTGGAAAAACCATAGCCTTGACTAGATGGACCTTAGTCGGCAAAGTAATATCTCTGCTTTTGAATATGCTATCTAGGTTGGTCATAACTTTTCTTCCAAGGAGTAAGCATCTTTTAAGGAAAGCAAGATGTAAAGTACAAAGTGGCGTAAAACTCAGAATTCAAAGAACTAAGATCATGGTATCCAGTTCTACTACTTCAAGGCAAATAGATGGGGAAACAATGGAAACAGTGACATACTTTATTTTGGGGGGCTCCAAAATCACTGCAGATGGTGACTTCAGCCATGAAATTAAAAGACACTTACTCCTTGGAAGGAAAGTTATGCCCAACATAGACAGCATATTAAAAAGCAAAGACATTACTTTGCTGACAAAATCCATCTAGTCAAAGCAAAGGTTTTTCCAGTGGTCATGTATGGATGTGAGAGTTGGATGGTGAAGAAAGCTGAGCACCAAAGAACTGATGATAACTGTGGTGTTGGAGAAGACTCTTGAGAGTCCCTTGGACTGCAAGGAGATTCAACCAGTCAATCCTAAAGGAAATCAGTCTTGAATATTCACTGGAAAGACCGATGCTGAAAGTGAAACTCCAGTACTTTGGCCACCTGATGCAAAGAACTGACTCATTGAATGGATCCTGATACTGGGAAAAATTGAAGGTAGGAGAAGAGAGAGACAACTGAGGATGAGATGGTTGGACTGCAATACCAACTCAAAGGACATGAATTTGAGCAAGTTCTGGGAGTTGGTGGTAGACAGGAAAGCCTGGCATGCTGTAGTCCATAGGGTCTCAAAGAGTTGGGCATGACTGAGCGACTGACCTGAACTGAAAGTACAAGGACTCCCATTAGGCTGTCCACTGACTTTCCGGCAGAAGCTCTGCAAGCCAGAACTAGTGGCACAATACATTTGAAGTAATGAAAAGGAAAAACCTATGATTAAAAGTACTCTACTTGGAAAAGCTTTCATTCAGATTTGATGGTGAGATCCAAAGATGTATAGACAGGCAAAAGCTGAAAGAATTCAGTACCATTAAACCAGCTTTAAAAGAAATGTTAAAGGGAATTCTCTAGGCAAAAAAAAAAAAAAAAGAGAGAGAGAGAGAAAGAAAGTAAATGCAATCAGAAATGTGAATATTACAAAAATAATATCACTGGTAAAGGAAAACGTGTAGTAAAATTATAAACCAACAATGAAGGCTAACAGGAAGCTTAGAAGACCAAAGTAGTAAAATCATCTATACCAACAAACAATAGTTAAGGGTTTACAAAAGATAGAAAGTATTTTGTCTAAAACAGAAAATGTGGGAAGGGATATTTAATACAAATATTATTTTTGGTGTAAAAATCACTCTTTAGTCTCAAATGTCTAACATTATTTCTGAGCCCAATTATAGAATGGATGATTCATGTGAGACCTTATATGAAAGGTTAGGACACGCCCAGGCTGGCTGAGGCACGCCCCCGAAAAGTGCCGCAGACAAGCCTCGGAGGCGGGACAACGACCAAACAGGAACCCAAGCGGACCTGGCTTCCGGACACCAATCACCGCTGTAGCCCGCGCTTTCTACCTTATATGGGAGGACCTGGCTTGAGTGCCAGCCCTGGCTATAAAATCCCCTCCCCACCCCTCATACCTCGCAGACTCCCTTTGTTCCCTTGCTTGCTTGCCCCTGGGAGTTCTGCCCGGGAGCAACCGCCCAATAAAGGCCTTTGTACCAACGGTCCCTAGAGGTGGCTTTTTCTTCCCGCGGCGTTTTCTTACATTATACATTACTAAATGAGGACACATTGGGACTTCCCAGGTTGTGCTAATGGTTAAAAACCTGCCTGTTCCTGACCCAGGTTCAATCCCTGGGTCGGGAAGATCCCCTGAAGAAGGACATGGCAACACTCCCCAGTATTACTTGAAAAATCCCACGCCAGAGGGGCCTGGCAGGCTACAGTTCATAGGGTCGCAAAGAGTTGAATATGACTGAATCTGATTAAATGTCAAGCTGACATAATTTCTATTTATTACTAGTGTTAGTATTTCAAGGAAATTTTAAGACTCTGGACCTCAATAAATCACTGTTGCTTTGTGTCAATGGAATGAATGTAAAGTCTTAGCTTCTCAGTCGAGTCTGACTCTGCGGCCCCATGGACTATAGCCCACCAGGCTCCTCTGTCCATGGAAATCTCCAGGCAAGACACCGGAGTGGATTGTCATTCCCTTCTCCAATCAACGGAATATTACAACCTGAATACAAAAATTATCAAGTGGCTTAGTAATATGAGGGATGGATATTTTTAAAGAGTTTTGATCAACAAATCAGTGTCAGCTTAAAGCCTCATGTGGCAATCTGTCATTGGGTTGTGAAGGTTCTGATAGAGACTATACTCCTTCTATGGCATCTCCCTTGTAGGACTATACTTCTCTCCATGATGCTGGGCTTAGTCACAAGAGTTGCTTTGGGATCATGGTGATAGAAATGTATCTCCACACTATAGATGTTAAGTTCAACCTCATGACTTTTATTGAATGAAATGTTAGAGAAGTTAGCAAAATACAGGTACTTTGTGTGAAGCATGTTCTGTGCAATTGGACTTTACTTTTTATGTTTCTGACATTACTCTGAGATTGAAGAGCCATAGACAACGTGGGACCAACTTGACCAAACATAGAGCTTGGAGTCAAGCTCAAAAAAAAAACCAAGCTAAATCAACAGAATTCTAGATGAACCATAGATATATGAGCAGGGGAAATGACACTTGAGAGTGTTTTCTCACATAGCACTGGCTAAACAACACTGTAAGTAACAATCAGTAATTTATGCAAAGCTAAAAAGAGTAAAAGAAAATAAAACAGAAAATATCACAGTGGTTAATTCATAATAGTAAAAACTCAACTATTAAACTTAATTTGAAATGTAAGTATACACATGTGTATGCTGAGCTACAATATAAAGTGTAGTTCTTACTGTGTTTCATGATTTTTAAGAGATTAAAAATTGCTGACTCAAATGGCATTCCAGAAGTGTGCCACAATACTCAGTTATTAATCCTGTGTATTCAGTATTTTAGTTGACTCAGGTAAGACAAAAAACATACTCATCAAATTGGTAAAGCACTGAAACCTGCATGGAAGGAATCATAAATAGTTTAGATAAAAAGATATGATTCCAAAAATCTTCTATGTTCTTCAAGTAAAAAGGATTTAGTTAATAGTAAACTGAGTATACGTTACTAATGCATCAAGATCAATATAACAGTCAATTATGTCACACAGTGAGTCACAAGCAATATAAATCAGAGATGAAGGGCAGGAGAGATTAATTTTACTCTGAGAGTAAACTATACTTGGCATACTATATTCAAGGATGTACTACATTTAAGACACTGAAGATTCTCTACTGCTTTGAGAATCCCTGGATAATACTAAAAGAGTTTGGTTAAATGTATCATTAGCAAAGTGGCTTTGAAGGAGATCATATCAGGGGTGTCATAAATTACCGGGGAAGTTTTGCTGAAAGTAGAAGAAAATTACTGGGTAAGTGTATAAAAGATGGTTTTCACATGGAAGGTGAATGAAACTTCTTTTGTATGGCAATAGGGTAGCGTGATAAAGCTTGCTTAGCACAAAGTTTAATTATGTGGAATGATAAGAGATAAGTTTAATGGGGTGTTAAATCAAAAGAAACATACTAGTGGAGAGTCATCAGCTTTTATTCAGTTTGATGGAGAAGCCTTTTGGGGGAGTGATGTGATTTCAAATGCAATTTTAATTATAGATCTAAGAGGAATACCAAACTGTAGGAAAAGTGGAATAGAGAAAGCACAGGAAGTTAAGAGTGAGGAAAGCAGCATGTTGACTTGAAGGAAAAGAACTATAGATTAATTAGAAGATGAAGGAGTGGAGGCTTTGGGAAATAAAGATAAACAGACCTCACAGAAGGTGAGTTAACAGAACAAAAGTCTTGAATTATAAGAAATGATAAGATCCTCTATGGAGAGGCAGCAAGGATATCCCTGTTGAATAATGGATGAGCTCAAGCAAAGCTGGGAGCATGGCATCTGATAAAAAGTTTGCAACAGTTTGGAACTTCAAAAGCCTTTCAAAAATTCAGAGTATTGTTTATTTTATTTTTCAAATACTAACTGTGAAAATACACAGTCTTCATTGCAAATTCAATATTTAGAAATGTCCTAAGGGTGAACATTGATGATGTTTGCAATTTTGGGACCTTTGCCAGCTACATTCCATGACTTCTTAATAAAGAGATCATAAATTTAAAATGGCATAAGATCAATTTTGCTAGTTACTTATTTATCTGTTTTGTTTATCTTGCACAGAGAGTATTTGTTTTGCTGAAAGCTTTTGAGGCACACACTATAAGATGTATCTATTGTAACAATTTCTCACAATGTTCTCATTTATATTCTTGGGTTTACTAAGAATCTTGGAGCTAGAGTGAGCCTTGAAGGTCAGTTAGTGTAGCTGTTCACCTAAATCAGAACACATACTATTCATGTGTGTTCACTGTTCATCCATCCTCTGCTTTAATTGTGTCATCAATTCAACTGAAATTAGTACTCGCTGTCACATATTTATATCAATGAGATGTATCCCTTCATTTATAAACATTGTTTCAAAGCAACTCACTTTTTATAAACCATTCTACCAATTCATTAAAAATGTAGATCAGGGATGAAAAGTAAAATCAATATACTCTACTAATAACTGAGACTTACAATCTGGAATTTCTTATTTGCAGTCTAGATATATTAATGTTTTACTTAAAAGAATTTCTCCATTTTGTCATCTGATAACAAGACATTCTCCCATAACTGAGGTTCTCAATCTTTGTAATCTTTTGAACCAAGAAAAACATCAATACAGTATACTGACACATATATATGGAATTTAGAAGGATAGCAATGATGACCCTTTATGTGAGACAACAAAAGAGACTCAGAGGTATAGAACGGACTTTTGGACTCTGAGGGAGAGGGAGAGGGTGGGATGATTTGGGAGAACGGCATTGAAACATGTATACTATCTTGTAAGAACGAAGCATCAGTCTATGTTCAATACAGGAGGCAAGATGCTTGGGGCTGGTGCATGGGATGATTCAGGGAGATGATATGGGGTGGGAGGTGGGAGGGGGCTTCGGCACTGGGAGATCGTGGACACCTGTGGCTGATTCATGTCAATGTATGGCAAAACAAATACAGTATTGTAATAAAGAATAAAGTATTAAAAATCCCATAATCTGAAACATGTTGAAAGCTCTGGGCCTTTATCCCAGAAAAAAAATGGCCATAAGATTAAGATTTACATTACTCTCTGTAGGATGACAAATTAACTGAATGCATTTGTGAATGTGGAGTTAAGAATTCCCACTTTGGATATACACGGAGCTGAGTTTTTCCCGCTGGATTAGTTTAGAGAGAAAGATTGATCTCCCTGTTAAATAGACCATTTCTAATTTTTCTCTTTATACCACTGTTTGTTTTCTATGTACTTACATTTTCAAGATAGTGATGATCTTTATCAAAATGAACTTTTGTGAGAGTATAATATTTTTACCCATTCTAGATTACTTTACCATAAAATTATTCATGCAAGAGTATGTTTCTCTTGTTATTAATGTGGAGATTTGAAAATTCAAAGTGGGGCAGAAATGAATTATTATCCAGACATAAATATGTAAATCTACCTTAAATGACACTTTATAAAATAAAGGCCAAAGACAGGGTTATCTCTCTGACAGGATGTACAGAAACATAAGAGTTATTTTGAGGAGTATGATAAGATCAAGAAAGATGCACCATGAAAAGAGGAACTGGAAGCTACAACTAACAGAAATCTTAGAATAGGATTGTGGCATTGGATTACATATAGATAAAAATGTATAAATGATATTAATTAACCCATCATAATTGTCTCATTTTCTTAAATTATTCAGCTTGTTGTTGTTCAGTCTCTCAGTCATGTCTGACTGTGTGACTCAGCACACCAGGCTTCCCTGGCCTTCATTGTCTCACCGAGTTTTCTCAAACTCATGTCTATTAAGTCAATGATGCCATCCAAACATCTCATCCTCTATTGTCCCCTTCTGCTTCTACCCTCAGTATTTCCCAGCATCGGGGTCTTTTCCAATGAGTCGGCTCTTCATATCAGGTGGCCAAAGTATTGGAAACTCAGCTTCAGCATTCATCCTTTCAATGATTATACAGGGTAGATTTCCTTTAGCATTGACTGGCTTGATCTCTGTGCTGTCCAATTCAAAATTCAGTGACCTTATTGAAATATTAAGCTATCATGAAAATTTGTCTGTAACAATAAGGGAATAATTATTTAAAAATAGGTTATTATTTAGACTCAACCAAGAAATAAAGTAGGAACCATTAATCAGAAAAAATGTTTCATTCTTAAAGTCTTCAAAGGTAATAAAAATTATTCTGAATTATACTCAAAAGAAAAACAAATAAATGGAAATTTATATCTATACATCATTTATCTATCTATATTGTAGTATAATCAAACTTTCTACTCATGAATTTCCTGGAAATGTCTTGTATACAGCAAGCTTTATCTAACATACACATATGAAATTATAGCCAATGCCATTAGGCATTAGATAAATAGAAATCAATACAAGATGAGATACCACCCTAGAAACATAACTGAAATAAAAAGCTGACTATAACAACTGTTGGAAAGACTGTGAAGAAACTGGGAACTTCATACACTGCTAACAGTATCTTAAAATAGTGCAGTGTTTTTTGAAAGCTGTTTGATAGTTTCTCAAAATGTTAAATAAACAATTATTTTATGATTTAACGATTTTATTCCTAGGTATATACTCAAAATAAAAAAACATAAGTCCACACAAAAGCATGCACACCAATGTTCATAGCAATATTATTCATAATAGCTAAAAATGTGAATAACACAAATGCTCATCAATAAGAGAATGGATAAATGTAGTATATCTGTACACTGGAATATTATTCAGCATACAAAAGAGTAACATATTGATACATGATTCGATACAGATGAGCTTTGAAAACATTAGTAAAATAATACAGTCACAAAAGATCACCTATTATATGGTTTCTTGTTAAAGAAATATCCAAAATAGGCACATTTAGGGTCTGGAAGCACTCAGGTGTCTGCAGGTCTAGTGGGAAAGCCAGATTGTAGATCACCCACTAATGGACATAAGGTTTCTTTTGGGAATGATGAAAATGTTCTAAAGCTAGATAATAGTGATGGTTGCACAACTCTATAAATCTGCTAAAAAACATGTAATTATATATTTTAAAGGAAGAATTGTATGGCATGTAATTTATATCTCAATAAGGTCGCTATAAAAATTAATGCCAGCAATATCAAAGGAAAGGTGAAATCCTGCAATCCACTAACATCAGACATCTCATGACCACTGATTCCATCAACAAACATTACTGTAACTATGAACGCCATGGGTTCCTTATCAAATAAAACATTTAACATTTAGATTCTAATCTCTAATAAATAGAATAAAGTGAAAACATATTTGTAATGACAGAGAGATGAAAAACCTGAGTGATGAATATTTCTAAATATATTTTTACTCTTCTTCAGAGTTTAGCCTTGATAGCTGTTTAATATATTTTCTTTGAAGTGCAAAGTTAATCCATGTAAACCTCAAAGAGTTCTGCATAAGGCTGGCTTGTACTTCTTAACAAGTTTTTAAATGTGTAGACCTCTAGGGATATGTATGTATGCATGATAATTTAATTGTGCATGTTAGCTATGTACTCTACAGGATAGTTAAAACTTAGACAGTGTGTGCTCAGAATGGCATTTGCAAATGGTTAGAACTTTAATAAAAATATGTATATTTTAACTCAGGCATCTTGTCTTCAACAGGACATCACTTGTATTATAATTGTTGTGCTTCTGTTCTTATTTTTTTGATGATAAGAGTTTTTAAATAGTAGTGCTTATAATTTCTTTTTTACTTCAATCTGTTTATCCATCTGTGTTTAACTGGCCTTCTCTTTAGAGTATGTAGGGAAACATGACAGAGAGAGGAATGGACAACAAAAGTGCTTCTGTATATTAGTTTACCTACCACGATGCCTTAAAGATTCTGAAGGAGTAGCTGGAAGAGGTCACAGACCAGGAAAGCAAGGTGGGTCTTTTATCGCTTTCTAAATAATATACTTTGGACATATTTCCTTTAAGATTATAACAGAACCATCAGTTAAGAGGAGCTGATAGAAGACATGTTCTCATTAGCATTTATAGCCTTTTTAAGTGTTAATTATGTATATACATATGCTTTGTATTCTATTTTATAACATTTATTTGAGACAGTATATGCAGTTTTAGAAGAATATTAGAGATATAGGCACTGTATTTTCCTTATTTGGCCAAGTGATGAAGGCAATATTTGAAATCAGACAAGTCTTCTCTTTGACAGATCATGGGCCCACTTTCTGAAAGAAGCATTCTAAAACCATAATTCATGGAAATACCTTTTATAGTTTTTATATTCAAAATGGGCTTCTCAGGCGGCTCAGTGGTAGAGAATTTGCCTGCCGATGCAAGAAACAGGGATTTTATATCTGACCCAGGGTGATCTCCTGAAGAAGGAAATGGAAAACATATTCCAGTATTCTTGATGGGAAAATACCATGGGTGTCTCAAGAGTCAGACACGACTGAGTGTCTGAGTGTACACAGCACATATTTATAAAGCAGGACATTTCTTTTCAAGATGTGTTAACTGAAGGCTAAGTCCCATACCCACTTGCCAAAATACACAATGATTTTCCACTCACAGTTCCTTGAACCTTAAAAAAATTCATTTATTTATTTATTTTTGTGTGTGTGTCCCACTTTGTTCATTGTGGGATCTTTTTTTTTTAATTAAATTTATTTATTTTTTTAATTACAATACTATATTTGTTTTGCCATACATTGACACGAATCAGCCATAGGTGAACACAATCTCCCAATGCCGAAGCCCCCTCCTACCTCCCACCGTACATCCTCTACTTGAATCATCCTGTGCATCAGCCCCATGCATCCTGCATCCTACATGGAACATAGATTGGCGTTTCATTTCTTACAAGAAAATATACACGTTTCATTGCCATTCTCCCAAACCATCCCACCCTTTCCCTCTCCCTCAGAGTCCAAAATTCCACTCTATACCTCTGTGTCTCTTTGTTGTCTCACATATAGGGTCATCATTACTGTCTTCTAAATTCCATATATATATGTGTCAGTATATTGTATTGGTGTTTTTCTTTCTGGCTTACTTCACTCTGTATAATCGGTTCCAATTCCATCCATCTCATTAGAACTGAGTCAAATTTATTCTTTTTAAGGGCTGAGTAGTGTTCCATTGCGTATATGTACCACAGCTTTCTTATCCAATCATCTGCTGATGGACATCTAGGTTGTTTCCATGTCCTGGCTATTATAAACAGCGCTGCAATGAACATTGGGGTACATGTGTCTCTTTCAATTCTGGTTTCCTTGGTGTGTATGCCCAGCAGTGGGATTGCTGGGTCATAAGGCAGTTCTATTTGCAATTTTTTAAGGAATCTCCACACTGTTATCCATAATGGCTGTACTAGTTTGCATTCCCACCAGTAGTGTAAGAGGGACCACAATGAGGTACCATTTCACGCCAGTCAGAACGGCTGCGATCCAAAAGTCTACAAGCAATAAATGCTGGAGAGGATGTGGAGAAAAAATTCATTTAAAATAAGATAAAATATACAGCAGGGTTACATATATATATATATATAGCAGTCATCCCCAAATGTTTTAATTTTAGCTTTTGGCTTTATAGACATTACATGTCTTGTTTAAAAGTGATGCTATTTTCTTTCATCCTAAAGCCATACATACATGTGCACAGATAGATAATTGTACACATCTTCACATGCACGTGTGCATGAAAACACAGCTAGATGCACTTCACACATGTGCACAGACCCCATGCTTGCACTCTTATCTTGGGCTTTTAATTAAAACTACCTAAAAATAGAGAGAACACCTTAGTCTTTCAGGAACTTGGCCTTTGAGTAGATGTTCTGAGGTTCCTACACTCTCTGTCACTAGTCTCAGTTTCTGCAAATTGAAGCTTTTTCTAGCTTCAACAGTAATGAAATAGATTCTTCTCTTAGGATAGATTTGGGTCAACACCACTTCTCTGTGTCTAGCCAAATCCTATCCTTTCAGGATCAGATCAAGAAAGAAAGAGTTAGCCACTCAGTTGTGTCTGACTCTTTGCCACCTCATGGGCTATAGCCTGCCAAGTTCCTCTGGCCATGGAATTCTCTAGGCAAGAATACTGAAAGGGACTGTCATTCCCTTCTCCAGGGGATCTTCCTGACCTAGAGATCACACCCAGATCTCCTGCATGACAGACGGATTCTTTACCATCTGAGCCACCAGGGAAGCCCGTAAGTTCAGCTCAAGTGTGACTTTTAAGAATTTGTCCCCATGCCCACACCCAAGATGTTGAGAATGGGTCACACAACTTAGTGCATCATAGCTTACTATCGCAAAACTTCCTTTTTTAGATTTCCTTTAAAAGATAATTACTGTATCTGCCAGTTTGTACATTGTTCAGCCACAGATCTACCTACACTGTAGGGACTTTATATTGGATAAAGAGAACTCATGATTTAAAAGAGTCACTCTCCTGATCTAATGATTTTCAAATTAATGCAGCTTGAAAAAATTACTAAACAGAACAGAGTCAGACACAACTGAGCTGACTATAAATTTGAAGGTAAAACATGACTTTTAACATTGTATTTAGAGAGAGAGATTCACAACTTTAAAGTTTTTGGAAAATCGCATTGTTAAACAAGTTCAAAATAATTTTTGGAAAGGGTTATGGTGTTATTTCAATCAGTGTGTGCTCTCTTACTTTAAAAACAAGTAATGAACAGAAAACAATCACCACAACATGTATCTCAAGAAACTTACATATTTAGCTTTAGATGTTAGGTGTGCTTTTGGTTAAGTACCGAGATCACCATTAAGTGAAAGTGAAAATCACTCAGCCTCTGTGATACCATGGACTATAAAGTCCATGGAATTCTCCAGGACAGAATACTGGAGTGGGTGACCTTTCCCTTCTCCAGGGGATCTACCCAACCCAAGGATTGAATCCAGGTCTCCTGGATTGCTGATGGATTCTTTACTGTCTTGGCCATAGGGAGAACCCCCAAATACAGGAATGGGTAGCCTATTCCTTCTCCAATGGATCGTCCTGATACAGGGATTGAACCAGGGTCTCCTGCATCGCAGGCTGATTCTTTACCAGCTGAGTTACTGCTGCTGCTAAGTTGCTTCAGTTGTGTCCAACTCTGTGCGACACCATACATGGCAGCCCACCAGGCTCTGCCATCCTTGGGATTCTCCAGGCAAGAACACTGGAGTGGGTTGCCATTGCCTTCTCCAATGCATGAAAGTGAAAAGTGAAAGTGAAGTTGTTCAGTCGTGTCCGACTCTTCGCGACCCCACGTACTGCAGACTACCAGACTCCTCTGTCCATGGGATTTTCCAGGCAAGAGTACTGGAGTGGGTTGCCATTGCCCTCTCCGAGTTGAGTTACTAGGGAAGCCCAAATCACCATTAAAGATTGACAGTTTTTTAGATATTTCCTTAAACTTGCTGGAATTTTACTGCAAACTTTTCAAAATAATTTATTTCACTAAGTCACTTTCTGGTTTTGGAAATAAAAAAATAGTATTAAGCTAAATTTTTATCTCTTTTTGTTGTTTTTTTTAATTTTTTTTTAAATTACAATACTGTATTTGTTTTGCCATACATTGACATGAATCAGCCATAGGTGAACACAATCTCCCAATGCCAAAGCCCCTTCCCACCTCCCACCCCACATCCTCTACTTGAATCATCCTGTGCATCAGCCCCATGCATCCTGCATCCTACATTGAACATAGATGGGAGTTTCGTTTCTTACAGGAAAATATACGTTTCATTGCCATTCTCCCAAACCATCCCACCCATTTATCTCTTTTGAATTGTATCTTTTTTATCTCTTTTGAAATGTAGATGGCATGATAATACATTCAACTGTTCTAATGTCAATAGATTACCTAGCATTTCAGTTCAGTTCAGTTCAGTTGCTCAGTCGAGTCCGACTCTTTGTGACCCCATGAATCGCAGCACAGCAAGCCTCCCTGTCCATCACCAATTCCTGGAGTTCACTCAGACTCACGTCCATTGAGTCAGTGAAGCTATCCAGCCATCTCATCCTCTGTCGTCCCTTTCTCCTCCTGCCCACAATCCCTCCCAGCATCAGAGTCTTTTCTAGTGAGTCAACTCTTCGCATGAGGTGGCCAAAGTACTGGAGTTTCAGCTTTAGCATCATTCCTTCCAAAGAAATCCCAGGGCTGATCTCCTTCAGAATGGACTAGTTGGATCTCTTTGCAGTCCAAGGGACTCTCAAGAGTGTTCTCCAACACCACACTTCAAAAGCATCCATTCTTCGGCACTCAGCCTTCTTCACAGTCCAACTCTCACATTCATACATGACAACAGGAAAAACCATAGCCTTGACTAGACGGAACTTTTCTTCCAAGGAGTAAGCATCTTTTAATTTCATAGCTGCAGTCACCATCTGCAGTGAATTTGGAGCCCCCAAAATAAAGTCTGCCACTGTTTCCACTTTCCCCATCTATTTCCCATGAAGTGATGGGACCAGATGCCATGATCTTCGTTTTCTGAATGTTGAGCTTTAGGCCAACTTTTTCACTCTCCACTTTCACTTTCATCAAGAGGCTTTTTAGTTCCTCTTCACTGCAACTAACACTCACTTTCTGCCATAAGGGTAGTGTCATCTGCATATCTGAGGTTATTGATATTTCTCCCGGCAATTTTGATTTCAGCTTGTTTTTCTTCCAGTCCAGCGTTTCTCATGATGTACTCTGGATATAAGTTAAATAAACAGGGTGACAGTATACAGCCTTGACGTACACCTTTTCCTATTTGGAACCAGTCTGTTGTTCCATATCCAGTTCCAACTGCTGCTTTCTGACCTGCATACAGATTTCTCAAGAGGCAGATCAGGTGGTCTGGTTTTTCCATCTCTCTCAGAATTTTCCACAGTTTATTATGATGCACACAGTCAAAGGCTTTGGCATAGTCAATAAAGCAGAAATAGATGTTTTTCTGGAACTCTCTTGCTTTTTCCATGATCCAGCGGATGTTGGCAATTTGATCTCTGGTTCCTCTGCCTTTTCTAAAACCAGCTTGAACATCAGGAAGTTCACAGTTCACAGGAAGTTCACCTAGCATTTAGGAAAGAATAAATTAAAAGTAAAATTATTTGTTTAAGTAAGAGCTATTTTCTTTCATAAACTAAAATCCTGATGAATGGTATATTTATTACTAGAGAAAAGATTTCAAAAATATTGCCATAAAATGATGAAGTGTTGCTTTTTTTTTTTCTCCCATTAAAAACAAAATAAAATGTTATATACTCCTTCATTTAAGAGGCTTTTAGTATCCTTGTCCACATATTATAAAAATATTTTTTGAATGTCACTTTTTCCACTTATTTTTATTGTTTGACTCATTTTCAGTTCATATTAAAAGTCAGAAATGTTTATGATCATGTTTTATAAAAATTAGATATGGAAACCCATATATTATATTTAAAATAGAATTAGTCAACAATATCCTAATATAGGCTTAAAAACATATATAGTTATATTATTCAATTATGTTAATATAAAAATGATGTACAAGCATATTTCATTGTAATTCCCTTGTCTGTATGTCTATCTAGCCTATAATTCTCTTTTGTAACTGTAAAAAAGAGAAAAGACCTGCAACATGTGTCATGTAGATAGTATTTTATAATCATTTATGTTCTTACTAGTGGTCTATTCTGAACTTGGCAACTAAAGAAATGTACTGTTAACTTCTTCTGGAGGATCGTAGTATGCTTTATTAAGATTTTGTTTTAATTATTTACCTTATTAGAGAGCATAGAAGAACATAAGCAATATGTTTTGACAATTATGTTCTTGGAGAAAAATACTGATAAAAATATCTCCTCACAAAATACCTTGGCTATTAAATTTTTACTATTTCCTGGTGTCTCAGTGGTAAAGAATCCACTTGCCAAAGCAGGAAACAAAGGTTTGATCCCTGGGTCCAGAAGATCCCCTGAAGAAGGAAATGGGAACCCACTCCAATATTCTTGCCTGGAGAATATGATGGACCGAGGACCCTGGCTGGCTACAGTCCATGGGGTCCCCAAATAGTCACATGACTTAGCAGCTAAACAGCAACAATATAGTCTGAGTCAGGAAATTAAAAGTCATAAGTTATCACAACTTTACCAGTTTGCTTTGGCTTTGTTTTCACTTAAACACTTTTTTCATGAATTTGAATTATAATCTAATAAGAAGCCAGGAGTTTGGAGATTTCTAAGGTATATAAAAGTGCTAGATGTTGGATACAAATTACTCTGCTAATTGTTCTATTGTTCTAAGTCTCTATTGTTCTAGAGACTTCTAGATTTTGGACCTTTTCTTTCTTCTTGATTTGTACTTTATCCTTATTATCCTTGGGGGTTGGTTTTATTCTTCCCCAAATGCTCAAATCCCTTATATAAATTGGCACAGTTTTACATATAGCTGACACACCATCTCTTGTGTACTTGAAGTCATTTCTAGATTACTAATAATACTTTGTACAGTTTTGAAAGTGAAGTCGCTCAGTCATGTCCGACTCTTTGCAACCCTGTAGATTACAGCCTAAGAGGCTCCTCTGTCCATGGGATTTTCCAGGCGAGAATACTGGAGTGGGTTGCCATTTCCTTCTCCAGGAGATCTTCCCAACCCAGGGATCAAACCCGGGTCTCCCGCATTGCAGACAGATGCTTTACCATCTGGGCCATCAGGGAAGTCCCATTATACAGTTTTATTGCTATTTAAATAATTGCAACTACAATGAAAATTTCAAGTGGATTGTTGCTTGTTGTTGCTTAGTTATGTCTGACTCTTTGTGTCCCCATGGACTGCAGCCTGGCCAGGCTCCTCTGTCCATAGGATTTTCCCGGCAAGAATACTGGAGAGGGTTGCCGTTTCTTTCTCCAGGGGATCTTCCTGACCCGGGGATCCAAGACACAGTTCTTGCCTTGTCTCTTGCATTGCAAGCAGATTCTTCACTGTTGAGTCACTGGGGAGGCTAGGTATATCACAAATTCATATTTTACTTTTGGGAAATTCTAGGAATTTTTTTCAGAATAATTTCTGTGGACTCAGAATCTGTGACTATAGAAATCCAGGTATACATTTTTCAGATGTAAGTTCTATGTGTCTATAACCTATTTTCAGCCAGACCTTATTTTGAATGTTGAAATATATACCTTTTAAAAATTGTTCACCTTTCTAAAATGTCTTTCCCCTAATTTCAAGCAAAATTATTTTTCTTTTACATTTTGGAAACCTCCTGAACAGGTAGCATAATAAATTTTACAACTCCATTTGCCACCACAAAGCCAAAAAGGTGATCCAAATCAGGCTATTCATAGTTCTCTTTTCCTATGTGTAATCATCAGTATCCCTAAGGTAGTAGTTTTTTTTTATATATAATAATTCTAATATATATTACCAATTATGCCAGTATTACACCAAGCAATGGTTACAAACAGTGGTCACATTAAAGTAAAATAAATTTTAAAAATCTGTAGAATTGCAGTATAAAGCAAAGGCCAACTTTCAATATATTGTAGATATCAAGGCTCTCAAGGGCATATTTATATGCTTTGTTTCATACTGCAAGATTGCACTGTCTTCACATTGTGTTTTATCTTTATGTAATCCCTATCTTTTCCCCATCAGTAAAATCTTAGTAAGTTAAATAACTTCCTAATGTCAACATACTAAATTATTTATTGGATCTGTTTGTCTTTATCCATGGAACTTTGGCAGTTAGAGAGCACCTGAGCATAATTTCAATTTAGAATCTCCCATAGATTTCATGAGGTGGAACATGGAAAATAATTCTCCAAAATTTTATTCCTTGTGGTTTCCCAAGAGCCAGCACCACTGTCCATAAGCTATATTAGAATCTTCTGAATGATCTTACTCATTAACTTCTTTTGAGTCAATGTATATTCTTTGTTCCATTATTGGTTCTTTTGTTGCTGTTTAACTATTTGTGGTTTGTTTATTTATTAACATGAAAAAAGCAAGAGAGTTTCAGAAAAACATCTATCTCTGCTTTATTGACTATGCCAAAGCCTTTGGCTAAGTGGATCACAATAAACTGTGGAAAATTCTGAAAGAGATGGGAATAACAGACAACCTGACCTGCCTCTTGAGAAATCTGTATGCAGGTCAGGAAGCAACAGTTAGAACTGAACATGGAACAACAGACTGGTTCCAAATAGGAAAAGGTGTACGTCAAGGCTGTATATTGTCACCCTGCTTATTTAACTTATATGCCGAGTACATCATGAGAAACGCTGGGCTGGAAGAATCACAAGCTGGAATCAGGATTGCCAGGAAAAATATCAATAACCTCAGGTATGCAGATGACACCGCCTTTAAGGCAGACAGTGAAGAAGAACTAAAGAGCCTCTTGATGAAGGTGAAAGAGGAGAGTGAAAAAGTTGTCTTAAGGCTCAACATTCAAAAAACTAAGATTATGGCTTCCAGTCCCATCACTTCATGGAAATAGATGGGAAAACAGTGGAAACAGTGGCTGAATTTATTTTTAGGGGCTCCAAAATTACTGCAGATGGTGACTACAGCCACAAAATAAAAAGATGCTTACTCTTGGAAGAAAAATTATGACCAACCTAGATAGCATATTAAAAGCAGAGACATTACTTTGCCAACAAAGGTCCATCTAGTCAAGGCTATGGTTTTTCCAGTGGTCATATATGTATGTGAGAGTTGATCTGTGAAGAAAGCTGAGCACCAAAGAACTGATGCTTTTGAACTGTGGTGTTGGAGAAGACTCTTGAGAGTCCCTTGGACTGCAAAGAGATCCAACCAGTCCATCCTAAAGGAGATCAGTCCCTGAGTGTTCATTGGAAGGACTGATGTTGAAGCTGAAACTCCAATTCTTTGGCCACCTGATGCAAAGAGCTGACTCACTGGAAAACAGCCTGATGCTGGGGAAAGACTGAAGGCAAGAGGAGAAGGCGACAACAGAAGATGAGATGGTTGGATGGCATCACCAACTCAATGGACATGAGTTTGGGTAAACTCCAGGAGTTGGTACTGGACAGGGAGGCCTGGCATGCTGCAGCCCATGGGGTCACAAAGAGTCAGACACAACTGAGCGACTGCATTGAACTGAATGTTAAGCCATAGTATTTGCCCAGGACGCTTGTCATGCTGTCTCTTTTTTTCTTTAAGATCTTTCTCTATGTCCATTTTTAAGCCAGTAAGTCTTTTTTGCCAGTGTCTTCTGTCATTGTAAGTAAATATGGTTGTTACAGAGCATCTAGACCTGTGCCAATTTTGTCCAAAATGCTTCTAAAACATTTTGCCCAATGTTGGTTTATTTAACAAATACATTATTGCCATTGAATATTTGCCGAGTATATCTTGAGTATAAATTTTGGGGCACAAAATTGTCATTTAAAATTTTGGAGCACTCTGTACTAGCTTTCCTAAATTGTTTAGAGAGGTGTAGATTGATAGTTCCTCTTAGTTACACACCTGGTTCAAACTATGTGATCAGAGACTCTTCAGTAAATTCAGCCACAGTGTCTACACATTTAAAACTGAGAAATGTCTCATTAATCTCAGTAACTCACAATCCAAAGACACAAAACATCCTATTGTGTTGAGAAAGGATTCTGGTTGGTGGGGTCTGCAGCTTGTCATCCTCTCTCTGATTGCCTCCTCGTTCTTTCTTCTGTGATGCTCTACCCCTTACATGAATGAAAGCCTTTCATGTGTAGAAAGTGTGTCTTTCCATTATTGTATACTGAGCAAATGGGGTCAAACTCTAGGAGGTGAGTGTTTTTAGGCATGCCCTAAAACAAGAAATAGAACATCTCTCTTGATCTTTTAAGTTTGAAAGCAATTTCAGAAAAGAAAAATATTTTTCTCCACATCTTTACTTTTTTACATATTTTTTTACATATCCTTATCATACATATCTAAACAAGATCAGGATGACACTGAGTTCCCAGGATAGTGATATATGAATAGTATATATCCACAAATATACTTGATTTTGAATATACCAAAGATCTTCCTATAGTTACTCTTACTGATAATTGTGACCTAGTTTAGGTCATCTTTTCTCCTTTGCAATGGCCAATATGATCATTGTATTTACTGTCTCATGTGGATTTAAGATGTGCCCCAAAGTAAAAAATGAAACCTGTTTACTATAAATCAGAGAGAAGACATGAAAAGTGGGCAGAAAAGTAAAATAAAAATAGAAAAATGCATAGCTATTATAACATTCAAATGACAACGTCAAAATTAGAAAGGCTATAAGAGCCTTAGGACTATTAGTGGTAACTATATAAGCTTATCGTGTCATAACTAAACTGACATTGATTAGCATTTGCTGAGGATTATTTTCCTTCATTGTTATCCTGAACCCACAATAACATGGTTTATAGGGATATGATATTATGATAATTATGATGCACCTCAAATATATGGGCATGTTTCAAAACAGACAGATTATCATTCAGATTAATAGTCACACAGTGACCTGTAATTTCATTGATGAACAAAGTCTTTGCAAGTATTTGAGAAGCAACAGTTTCTGCATATCACCTCTTTAAAAAGATTCTCTGTATTGGGTGAATCTGTAAAATGAAGAACAAGGAAAAAAAAACTACATTGGAAGTGCTCCAAGTGTTCATTCACAAGGAAATATTAATAATGTTGAGATACATCACAATTGTAACTCCAGGTTGCTTTTCAGTGACTAAGCCATAGCTGACTCTTTGGGACCCCATACTGCAACACACCAGGCTTCCCTGTCCTTCATCATATTCTGGAGTCTGCTCAAACTCATGTCCATGAGTTGATAACACCATCCAACCATCTCATACTGTTCTCCTGCTCTCAATCTTTCCCAGCATCAGAGGCTTTTCCAATGATACAGCTCTTCACATCAAGTGGCCAAAGTATTGGAGCTTCCGTTTCAGCATCAGGCCTTCAAATTAATATTCAAGGTTGATTTCCTTTAGGGTTGACTGCTTTGATTTCCTTGCAGTCCAAGGGACTCTCAAGAATCTCCTCCAGCACCACAATTCAAAAGCATCACATCATCTGCGGTCAGCCTTCTTTATGGTCTAACTCTCACATCTATAAATGGCTACTAGACAAACCATAGTTCTGACTATACAGACCTGTGTAGGCAAAGTGATGTCTCTGCTTTTTAATATGCTGTCTAGGTTGGTCATAGCTTTTCTTAACTTCAAAGAATGGGTTTGAAGAGAAGCAATGAAATGTATTGAAAATCTGACAATTCTAGATTAATTCTGGTAAATTTATTCATAAGATGGGAAAAAAGATGTGAATAATTTACTACAAAGTATTACAGGGGTGATATAAAAAGAAGGAAATGAGAATATAATTTCACCCTCTTAAAATAATAGTAAAGTCATTGTATTTTAAGGGAGGAGGTAGACCAAAAGTCTTATATCACGGTGGATTTAAAGCCATGATCAATTCAAATAAATACTGATTATTATATGAAATGCATTTGGCCAGTAAGAAGGTTTATGAGGATTGTAAATACAACAATTTAAATTAATATTCTGTATAAATGATTTACACAGGTAAAATTTTTAAATGTATCTCATGGCCACCAGGACCCATCCTGGACATTCAGCCTCAAATAAAGGGAGATTTCTGAAGGACAAGACCCTAACTCCTATCCATGTCTGCAAAATTACCACATCATCTTCAATATACAAAGTATTATTGGCTTTTCTCCTTTTGTCTTATCCATTTATTGGCTATCTTTGTATCAGCAATTACTTCCTTTTATTTTTCTTTGTCATTAATTTTTCACCCAGAGTATCTCTTCAGGATAAGACTGTGAGTTAAGAAGGAGCACTGTCCATCTAACTGGCAGCAACCAAACATGGACAATCCAGAGAATGTTACTACAGAAAGCAAAGGCAGGTAGTGTTATATGGGATTCTGTTACTTACAACTAAATAAGTCTTATCAAATATAAATGTCCACTGAAGGTAAACTGATCAAAAACAAAACTGTGGACTTTCCTATACAATTCTGCCTTCCCTGGTCATCCTTATCTTAATGAAAGGTATTTTCCCTTAATCAGTTCTTCATGCCCCAAACCTATGAATGCCCTTTGATTTCTACGTTTCTTAAGGAACCACACCAAGCATATTAATAAAGCTTTTCAGTGCAGCCTCCTAGTATAATTAGAATCCATATACTCTATGTCCTCATCACTGCCTATATTGTGGTCTCGGCCACTTGTGTGTTTGACAATTTGGTGTCTATCTGATCATACTATTATAATATTTACAATACTTCCACATGTTCTTATTACTCTTGGAATAAAACAAATAATTTCGAGATTTGTATGAAAATACAAAAACCTCGAATAGCAAAAGCAATCTTGAGAAAGAAGAATGAAATTGGAGGAATCAACTTGCCTGCTTCAGGCTCTACTACAAAGCCACAGTCATTAAGACGGTATGGTACTGGCACAAAGACAGAAATATAGATCAATGGAACAAAATAGAAAGCCCAGAGATAAATCCACACACCTATGGACACCTTATCTTTGACAAAGGAGGCAAGAATATACAATGGAGTAAAGGCAATCGCTTTAACAAACTGTGCTGGGAAAACTGGTCAACCACTTGTAAAAGAATGAAACTAGATCACTTTCTAACATCACACACAAAAATAAACTCAAAATGGATTAAAGATCTAAATGTAAGACCAGAAACTATAAAACTCCTAGAGGAGAAACACTCTCGACATAAATCACAGCAGGATCCTCTATGATCCACCTCCCGGTATACTGGAAATAAAAGCAAAAATGAACAAATGGGATCTAATTAAAATTAAAAGCTTCTGCACAACAAAGGAAACTATAAGCAAGGTGAAAAGACAGCCTTCTAAATGGGAGAAAACAATAGCAAATGAAGCAACTGACAAACAACTAATCTCAAAAATATACAAGCAACTCCTGCAGCTCAACTCCAGAAAAATAAACGATCCAATCAAAAAATGGGCCAAAGAACTAAATAGACATTTCTCCAAAGAAGACGTATGGATGGCTAACAAACACATGAAAAGATGCTCAACATCACTCATTATCAGAGAAATGCAAATCAAGACCGCAATGAGGTACCATTTCACACCAGTCAGAATGGCTGCGATCCAAAAGTCTACAAGCAATAAATGCTGGAGAGGATGTGGAGAAAAAGGGAACCCTCTTACACTGCTGGTGGGAATGCAAACTAGTACAGCCATTATGGAAAATAGTGTGGACATTCCTCAAAAATATGCAAATAGAACTGCCTTATGACCCAGCAATCCCACTGCTGGGCATACACACCGAGGAAACCAGAATTGAAAGAGACACATGTACCTCAATGTTCATTGCAGCACTGTTTATAATAGTCAGGACATGGAAGCAACCTAGATGCCTATCAGCAGATGAATGGATAAGAAAGCAGTGGTACATATACACAATGGCGTATTACTCAGCCCTTAAAAAGAATAAATTTGAATCAGTTCTAATGAGATGGATGAAACTGGAACCAATTATACAGAGTGAAGTAAGCCAGAAAGAAAAACACCGAAACAGTATACTGACACATATATATGGAATTTATAAAGATGGTAATGATGACCCTGTATGTGAGACAACAAAAGAGACACAGATGTATAGAATGGACTTTTGGCCTCTGAGGGAGAGGGAGAGGGTGGGATGATTTGGGAGAATGGCATTGAAACATGTATACTATCATGTAAGAAACAAAGCGCCAGTCTATGCTCTATACAGGATACAGGATGCTTGGGGCTGGTGTACGGGGATGATCCAGAAAGATGATATCGGGTGGGAGGTGGGAGGGGGTTTCAGGATTGGGAGCTCGTGTACACCTGTGGCTGATTCATGTCAATGTATGGCAAAACCAATAAAGTATTGTAAAGTAGAATTAAGTAAAAATAAAATTAAAAAAAAAATTAAGAAGTTCCACAAACTCTGCTTGTTCTAATTTTCACCTCCACCCTGTTTATCTCAGACTATTCTCCCTCTTTCTTGGTAAACCCCATCTCACATTTTTGCAATTTAGCACTTATTATTACCTTTTTCTATAGGAGAGTGAATATACTGGCTTAACCTCAACATTCATAAAACTAAGATCGTGGCATCCAGTCCCATCACGTTATGGCAAATAGTTGGGGAAACAAAGGAAACAGTGACAGACTTTATTTTCTTGGGCTCCAAAATCACTGTGGATGGTGACTGCAGCCATGAAATTAAAAGGTGCTTGCTCCTTGGAAGAAAATCTATGACCAACCTAGATAGCATATTAAAAAGCAGAGACATTACTTTGCCAACAAAGGTCTGTCTATTCAAAGCTATGGTCTTTCCAGTAGTCATGTATGGATGTGAGAGTTGGACTACAAAGAAAGCTGAGTGTCACAGAATTGATGCTTTTGAAGTATGGTCTTGGAGAAGACTCTTGAGAGTCCCTTGGACTATAAGGAGATCCAACCAGTCCATCCTAAAGTAGCTCAATCCTGAATATTCATTGGAAGGACTGATGCTGAAGCTGAAGCTCCAATACTTTGGCCACCTGATGTGAAAATCTGATTCATTGGAAAAGACGATAATGCTGAGAAAGTTTGAAGGTGGGAGGAGAAGGGGATGAAAGAGGATGAGATGGTTGGATGGCATCACTGACTCGATGGACATGAGTTTGAGCAAGCTCTGGGAGCTGGTGATGGACAGGGAAGCCTGGAATCCTGCAGTCCATGGGGTCACAAAGAGTTGGCCACGACTGAGCGACTGAACTGAACTAATTACCTTTTTCTAGAAACTCTCTTCACAATTTCTTACCAATTATTACTGGCTGGCACAAATAAAAGCCAGCATACTTTTTTTCCATTTCTATTTTCTTTAGAAAATTGTCATAATCTGAAATTATTTTGTTTTTTCTCCATTGTGTTTGTCTGTTATTTGTGAATTTTTATACTCCAATGTCAGTTCTATGAGATCAACATCCTTTTCTGATGTTTTCACTGTTGTATTTTCATTTCCATCTCAGTATCTGCATGCCTGACCTTATAATATTGATAATATCTCTAGATAGATATGTGTCAGATGGATAACATGGGTAAAAGACAAGTAGATGACAGGTAAATCTAGTGATCTGTGTGTAAAATGTTTGTGAGTGTATGTGTTTGTGTGTGTGTGATCAGTAATGTCTGACTTTTACAACCCCATGGACTGTAGCACAGCAGGCTCTTCTGTCCATGAGATTTTCCAGGCAAGAATACTGAAATGGGTTGACAATTTTTTTTCCAGAGCATCTTCCCAACCAAGAGCCTGGATCTGCTTCTCTTTCATCCCCTGCACTGGGCAGGCAGATTCTTTACCACTCTGCCACCTGAGAAGCCCTGTAAAATGCTATCTAACTTATGCATGCATATTTTCATATTTGAAAGTTATTCTAGCACCCTTAAAACATTCTGTGTTATTCTGTTATTGCTTTCTAGTCTGATGACTTTGGGGGCTTCTTGCTTCAGAAACATTGCTACAACGTAGAATAAGCACCCCCAGTTAAATATCAATCTAATATAGTCAATAAGCAGCCCTTTATAGGGTTAAATCACTGAAATTTATGCTTGGTTTGCTATAACCACATATTCTAGCCTAATCATATTAATACAGAGCCACCAATCTACAGCATGCCTTAATGACCTTATTCATTCTAATCATACTGATCAGAAAGTGGGAAGTGTTTAATATTTTCTATTCTTCCTGCTTAGCGTTCATATTTGCATGCTTAATTCAAACTCCTTTTCCTTTAGAAACCCTCTGAAAATGCTCAAAAACCATCTTTTCATTTTTAATTTTATTTTTGATTTTTTATAATTATGCTAAAGCTGAAACTCCAGTACTTTGGCCACCTTCATGCAAAGAGTTTACTCACTGGAAAAGACTTTGATGCTGGGAGGGACTGGAGGCAGGAGGAGAAGGGGACAACCGAGGATGAGATGGCTAGATGGCATCACTGACTCGATGGACATGAGTCTGAGTGAACTCCGTGAGATGGCGATGAACAGGGAAGCCTGATGTGCTGTGATTCATGGGGTTGCAGGGAGTCGGACATGACTGACCGACTGAACTGAACTGAACTGATGGTAAGAACACTAAATGTGAGATCGACCTTCTTAAAAACATTTTAAGTGGACAATACAGTATGTTAGCTCTATGCATAATGTAGTACAGCAGATCTCCAGAATTTATTTGTTTTGTAGAAATGAAACTTATACCCGTTAAAGAGAAGTTTCTCATTTCTCTTTCCTCCTAGTCCCTAGCAACCATATTCTGCTTTCTGCTTCTAAGTGTTTTATAAGGGATGATATGCTTAGCATCTACCAAAATTTAAAGTATCAATTTATTTGACTATGGCAGCCATCAGCTCCAGGGCAGGATACTGGTCAAAACATTAAAAGCAAATTCAAGGTAAACCCCTATATCTGCATGATTGCTCAGTTGAGGCAAGAGTACTGGAGTGCGTCGCCATTTCCTTCTCAAGGGGATTTTCCTGATCCTGTGATCATACCCGTTTCTCTTGCTAATCTTGAATTTCAGGGGGATTCTTTACCAGCTGAGCCCTAGATGAAACCCTACACCTAACCATGATGGAGTAAATGGGAATGGATTTGCTTATCTTAGTAGAAAGTTGGAAAGATGGATAAAATGCATGAAAAATATTTTCAGATATTAGACAAAACAAGCAAACAAACAAAACCAGTAACAACCCAAGACCATAATTCCTAAGAGAACAGAAACAAACAAACAGAAGTGAGTCCTCCAGTTTCTTACATTTCTGTTAGTGCAGGTCAAAAGTAGATCTCACATATATAGCAAAAAAAAAAAAAAAAAAAATCTAATTCTTATCACTGAAATCAGTAATTATTCATTGAGTACATATTTTGTGCCTAGCACCAAGATTTTCATACAGATTTCATATGTATGGAGATCCAAAAATTGTTTATAAAGGGAGAAAATAGCTATGCATCACAAAATATAAATACCACAATCAGAATCAGTTAAATAAATGTCCCAAAGCAACAAAAACAATGGTGGTGGCGGAGGGGGGGGGGGAGGCATCAAATAGAAAATGTAGAGATATTTCTTCCTTGAAGCATGGGAATAGGCTGAAAATAAACATCTGAGGACTTTTTCAGGCATTATGTGAGGGCTACTTGATTTATTCCAAATCTTTACATTATTATTTCTCCTGATTCAATTTATTCTCAAAAAGAATCCAGATATTGACAAATAAAGAAGGATGAAGAAATCAGAAATGCTTATCTGTGCCAGAGACAGGTGGATGTTTTTTAAGTACCTGGGGGAATCTATTAATATCAAAAAGGACACAAGATAGAACAAGGTATTCCTCCTGAGAGTGCTACAAGTAAAGATAGTCCAAAATCTTTAATGAAAATATGGAGATACACACAAAAACAAACACATAACACACTCATATCTTTTTCTGCATCTACACACTACACATGTACACACACACACCTAGAGTCCCACAAGCCTACACTAATAGGACACATCACACACATATAGACACACTCCACAGCACACACTCACATAGACAGACATAATTCCTAAAGCCTACATTAAATATCACACATCACATGCATGCCCTTGAATTCTAAAGAAGTCAGATAAATAAGCCCAAAATATACATTTCCTCCCAATGATAGCTGAAAAGTCTATAGTTTTGAAAAAGTCAAGGAGGTAATTTTAATGAAAAGTACATTTATCATTTTTCATAGAAGATTTATTTTATTTCACATATATACACACTCACACACACACACACACACACACACACATTAAAGAGACTTGGGGTTGCAAAGAATCAGACATGACTGAATGACCAATATTTTCACTTCTTTTCACAAAGTGATAACTGCTTCTTTTATTATAGTAACTTTTAAAATGGATCGGTCCTAAGTATCTGGATCAATAGAAAGAGGACACTTTAAAATAAATGATATAGGCAAGTATTCAGTCAATCAGAAAAAGAATTTTTATTAAACAGATAAATATATACCACACTTTTATGGTTGAGAGATTTAAAAAGCTGTTAGGTCAGGAGGAAATTCACAAAGCTATAACTCTGATATCATAAGTTATTTTTCACTGTATCTTAAAGGTCAGAAGAGTTAATGGAAGTCCTAGAAAGTTGTTTAGTAAATAAAACAAGTTCAAGTCAAGAATTCCTAGGTGTCAGCCAAAGGGCAATGCTTAGTCTCTTTAACAGCAGTTTCCTAGTTATCTCAGTCAATCCCATGAAACTGAGAACTCAGTCTGGGCAGTTTAGGCTAACTGACTGCAATCTAGGATCTAATGTCAACAAATAAGATTGAATTACCCTGAAATTTCCAAACTAATCTGAGCACAAGAATCTTAGTAAACATCTTAACATGCCAAGGATGAAGAGTATCTAATTAACTTGATCTGAGTTGATCCTAGAAATCTTTACTTATAACAAGTTCCGAAGGTAATTCTCAAAATCAGATAAGTTTGAACACACATAAAAGAGATGTTCTCAAGTCTTCTACAACAGGATTGTATAATTTGTACCTTTACCTAAAATTCCAGCCTCGGATCTTCCCTTTGCTCTTTTCTGCTCTGCTCCACACTACACTCAAGTTTCCCTCCTTTAAATCTTGACTGATTTATTGACCTAATAGATTGTCAACAGCTTATCAGGCTCACAAAGTTATCATCTATTCACCTTAAAGAAAACAGCTGAAATTTGATAATCCTGGCAACAAGCTCCCACTATACAGATTAAAGAAAAGGTGACACAGCCAAGGAGTGCCAGTGGTAAAGAACCACCCCCACTCCCCCGCCAATGCAGGCAGACATGAGACATGAGTTCAGTCCCTGGGTGGGGAAGACCTCCTGGAGGAGGGCATGGCAACCCATCCCAGTATCTTGCCTGGAGAATCCTCATGGACAGAGAAGCCTGGCGAGGTACAGTCCATGGGGTTGCAAAGAGTTAGACATGACTTAAGTGACTAAGCATGCATGCATGCATGCACAAAACAGTCAAGACTAGTGGGGATTGGTAGGTGTAAGAGCACTTATTATTTTGGTTTATTTCCCCAGCATTCTAATCTCCATTATATATTTAGGAAACCGCTCACCTTTTCAGACAGCACTTGTTTTTTTACATAGATGCTAAATGTGCCGAATGGTTACCTTTTGAGTCAATTTATACAATGAGTGTCTAGGTGAATAAGGTTTTCTAGTCAGGATCCGCCACTACAGTGAAATGGTAGTGGCCACAGATTTGATAGCCACATCTTGCTTCCAGAAACATCAGGGACTGCTGATCTAGCAGCAGTATCCATGGAATATGTGTCGCAATAGTGTTTCCCAGTCTCTGGAGCAAATTTAACTATATGCTACTGGAAGAAAATTTACCAGCCAAGCCCCAGAAGTAAAGATAAAGATTAGAACTTTCCTTTCTCTCCTTCTCCTAGAGCCTCAGACGTTTCTGGGACATGGACCCTTTTTCTTCTGTCCTTTGATGGGTCTCAAAACTAGTTGCCCAAATGGAAACTGGCCCTCAGTTATTTGTATGCAGCAAACTCTATGTGAAAACAAGTGCTTAATTAAAAATAATAATTTTCCAGTTGCAAAGTGATGAAAAACTAACCAATAAATGGGACTAATATTGATATTATTTCTCTTAACATTTTAAGTGCTTTCTCCAATTGTTATTAATATATGCTCATTACATTAATTGTCTATTGTATTCAACTTCCTTAAATAATTGACAGGATCACTGTGTCTTTTTTCTTTAAAAAGATGATGGTTTAGTCACCAAGTCATGTCTAACTCTTGAGACCCCATAGACTATAGCCCACCAGACTCCTCTGTCCATGGGATTTTTCCAAGTAAGAATACTGGAGTGTGTCATCATTTCCTTCTCTAGGGGATCTTCCTGACCCAGGAATCAAACCCAGATCTCCTGCATTGCAGGCAGATTCTTTACCGACTGAGCTTTAAAAATGGATCACTAGAATTTTCAGTTTCTTAAAGAATGTGGTGTTAATTTAAAATTCTCAATCAAACATGATTTCAATTTAAATTAAGAAGACATCAAAATTGGCAAAACCTAAAAACATAATCAGGAGAAATATTCAGTAACAACAACATATTGGTTATACTGTTTGAATAAAGTAAATACAGTTCAGTTCAGTTCAGTTGCTCAGTCGTGTCCAACTCTTTGTGAACCCATGAATCGCAGCACACCAGGCCTCCCTGTCCATCACCATCTCCCAGAGTTCACTCAGACTCACGGCCATCGATTCTGTGATGCCATCCAGCCATCTCATCATCAGTCATCCCCTGCTCCTCCTGCCCCCAATCCCTCCCAGCATCAGAGTCTTTTCCAATGAGTCAACTCTTCGCATGAGGTGGCCAAAGTACTGGAGATTCAGCTTTAGCATCATTCCTTCCAAAGAAATCCCAGGGCTGATCTCCTTCAGAATGGACTAGTTGGATCTCCTTGCAGTCCAAGGGACTCTCAAGAGTCTTCTCCAACACCACAGTTCAAAAGCAACAATTCTTCAGCACTCAGCCGTCTTCACAGTCCAACTCTCACATCCATACATGACCACAGGAAAAACCATAGCCTTGACTAGATGGACCTTAGTCGGCAAAGTAATGTCTCTGCTTTTGAATATACTATCTAGGTTGGTCATAACGTTTCTTCCAAGGAGTAAGTGTCTTTTAATATCATGGCTGCAGTCAACATCTGCAGTGATTTTGGAGCCCCAAAAATGAAGTTTGACACTGTTTCCACTGTTTCCCCATCTATTTCCCATGAAGTGATGGGACCGGATGCCATGATCTTCATTTTCTGAATGCTGAGCTTTAGGCCAACTTTTTCGCTCTCCTCTTTCACTTTCATCAAGAGGCTTTTTAGGTCCTCTTCACTTTCTGCCATAAAGGTGGTGTCCTCTGCCTATATGAGGTTTTTGATATTTCTCCTGGCAATCTTGATTCCAGCTTGTGTTTCTTCCAGTTCAGGGTTTCGCATGATGTACTCTGCATATAACTTAAATAAACAGGGTGACAGTATACAGCCTTGACGTACTCTTTTTCCTATTTGGAACCAGTCTGTTGTTCCATGTCCAGTTCTAACTGTTGCTTCTTGACCTGCATACAGATTTCTCAAGAATCAGGTTAGGTGGTCTGGTATTTCCATCTCTCTCAGAATTTTCCACAGTTTATTGTGATCCACACAGTCAAAGGCTTTGGCATAGTCAATAAAGCAGAAATAGATGTGGTGACCCTGAGGAACCACCCTGAGACTGAGGCCAGGGCTGGTGGCTGGGAGGAGCAACCCGAGAAGCAGTAGCTGCTCAGGTGCAGGAGGGCCTAGAGGAGCTATCCCACATTGAAGGTCAGGAACAGTGGCAGTAAGGAGATACCCCTTGTCCAAGGTAAGGAGCAGTGGCTGTGCTTTGCTGGAGCAGCTGTGAAGAGATGCCCCACACCCAAGGTAAGGGAAACCCAAGTAAGATGGTAGGTGTTGCAAGAGGGCATCAGAGGGCAGACACATTAAAATCATACTCACAGAAAACTAGTAAATACAGTAGTCAGATTCAAATATTCCACATTCATTATTGACTTTATGAAGAAATTAAAGAATTGATGAACTGATACTTTTCAACTGTGATGTTGGAGAAGACTTGTGAGAGTCCCTTGGGCTTAAAGGAGATCCAACCAGTCCATCTTAAAGGAAATCATTCCTGGATATCCACTGGAAGGACTGATGCTGAAGCAGAAGCTCCAGTACTTTGGCCACCTGATGCAAAGAACTGACTCACTGGAAAAGACCCTGATACTGGGAAAGATTGAAGGCAGGAGGAGAAGGGGATGACAGAGGATGAGATGGTTGGATGGCATGACCAACTAAATGGACATGAGTTTGACTAAACTCTGGGAGTTGGTGATGGACAGGGAGGCCTGGTGAACTGCAGTTCATGGGGTCACAAAGAGTTGGACATGGCTGAGCAATTGAACTGAATTGACTTTCTGGGATTTTCCCGGTGGCTCAGTGTTAAAGAATCCTCCTTCAATGCAGAAACTGCAGGAGACACGTGTCTGATCCCTGGATCCAGAAGATCCCCTGGAGGGAGGGCATGGCAACTGATTCCAGGATGCTTGCCTGGACAATCCCCATGGACAGAGGAGAGTGGCAGTTTTACAGTCATGGGGCTGCACAGTCAGACACAACTGAAGCGACTTTGCGTGCAGGCACACATTGACTTTCTGAAGGGTAAGGGTAAAAGGGTAAAATTAACAATAAACGTCATTGGTGTGCCAATAGATTTCCCTGTTCTGCCCAGAGATAGCTGTGTGTTGAGGCAGTGCTCAAATCCTTCATACTGAGGTCTCCAGAGTCTATTGTGCAGTCTTGAGAGAATAAACAAATTGGTTTCTGCTTTAAGTATACTGTTGACTACAACCTTCATTCATTTAAATATATCCTGCACCATATTTTAAAATGTCACAGTCTTTTGTAAGTGGTAGTATTGGTTATTAGTGCTATTTTGGATAATCATGGTTTTCTTAAGGGTGACCAAGGGCTTTGCAGGTGGCGCTAGTGGTAAAGAATCCACCTGCAAAGGCAGAAGATGCAGGAGACACAGTTGGGAAGATTCCCTGGAGGAGGAAATGGCAACTCGCTCCAGTATTCTTGTCTGAAAAAGTCTGTGGTCACTCAAAGAGTTGGACATGACTGTGCACACACGTAATGCATGCAATTAGCTGGAAAAGGTAACATGGTCAAATATACACAGGAAACAATTAAATGATATTATGTTCCAATTTAGAAAGACCAGGGAAAATAAAATGATGTATATATAAGAAACATCTCTCACTAAGTAGAGCTCTGTTAAGGTGAAAGTATCCAAAGAAGAGAAAATAATTTAGTGAATTAGATGTATCTTTGCATTCACATATTAATTCACAGGTATCTTCCTTTTGGTTACTTCATAAAAACTCTTTAACTGGCTGCATTTTGTTTTTAATTTTACCAATTACATTTTAATAACATCCTTAAAGGAAAAGAAATACTTTTCTTTGTGAAAAAAATATGGTTTTGTTTGTAGGTCAGATTTATTTCGCTTAATTCCTAGTGTTGCCTTTTGTTCATACTTTGGTGGGCTTATTTGTCTTATAGTCGACCTGATGGTAGTGGATTATATTCCTCTTCAGCAATATTTCTTCTTCCTTTTAAAAGGTTTCTTCTTCATCATTGAACTAATAATGGATCAGATTCTCTGTGTGACAGCAAACCAAGGAACTGAACTCACCTTCTATTTAGTCACTGGCTTGGTATGATTTAGGCACTGTAAGATTTTCTGGATGATAAGGGCTTCCCTGAGGGCTCTCTTGGTAAAGAATCCACCTGCAATGCAGGAAACCCAGGGGCAATTCCTGGGTGGAGAACATCCCCTGGAGAAGGAAATGGCAGCCTACTCCAGTATTCTTGCCTGGAGAATCCCATGGACAGAGGAGCCTGGTGGGCCACAGTCCACGGGGTCATAAAGTCAGATACAACTGAAGCGACTGAGCATGCATATAAATATATGTGTACATATATATATAGTCCATGAGCGTGGCACTTACAGTCTTTCCTCATCCATTTATTTTTATCCCTGTTAAAGAAAAAAGAAAATGTATTATTCTATTTAAAGGGTCTGCTTTGATGTTTTTTAATCTAAGGGGGATAAAAGAAATAGTTACATCAATTTTGTTTATATTAAATAGTACCTAGCCAAATACATTTTGATTCAAGGAACCAAAATAATAGCTTTAAATTATAAATTTTGATGGACTTTCCAAAATGTAAGATCCATTCATTTTTGTTCAGAATAATAAACTGGAAAAGCACACAAACCCTAAAATGTAATTTGGAGTGTAGATTACAAAATCCTTCTTTCACACAAATAGTTCGTAACCTACACTAGATTTAGAAGTAAAAGATATGAGTAATAATTGGTCCAAGTGAGTTCAGTTTAACAAAGATATAATTATATATTTCAGTTGTATCGCATACCACAAGCACTATTTAACTAGACACTTTTTATATGTATAAAATTATTCTTTGTAACCTTTGCTTCTAAAGTTCAGAGAGAGATGACTGTTAAAATACTGAATAATAAAATTAATGCCTTTCCTTTGATTATTCTATTTTGTGGTTATTAAGATAATTATTATTTCATTCTTATTTTAAATGGCTTCTATGATTTATTCATTGACCTTAAACTATGTAAAATATAAGGTAACAGCATTTCCTATCAGAGTCCAGTGAAAAATTGCTCTTCGTTAACATAATATTTACAGAAGAACTTTGAATTCACTTTGTTCTCTGTGAATCACCTAATTTACCAATGTAAGCATCACTACCGTTAATTTATATCCAATTTTATTATTTTTATTGGACTTTTTGAGCAAATAATTTAAAAATATTTGGATCTCATAATATTTGAAAAACTTTTGCATTCTATTTGTCATTTCAATTTTAAACATGGCTCAACACTAATTAGGTGGTATACTGTTTCAAAAGTACCATTTGGATCTTCTTAAACACTTCTATTGAGCTCATTCTAGCAAAGATATGTCTATATAATGTTGCACAGAGACCCAGTTAGCCTCATTCAAGTCACTTAAAATCACTACTTTGAAAATAAAATTCTAAGAGCATGCTCTCTTTGTGTTCGTACTGAACTCTTTTAAAGGCTTTATTTCCTTCTGAAGGATCACTGACCAAGAGAATTTATCTGGCAAGGGTTTGTGAGTATTATGCATACATTGTTCTTTCTTGAGCAGCTCCTTGATTACCAGATAAATATTGGTTCCTGTCTCCTCTGAGCACCTCTCATCCTCCACAGTATAATTTTATATTAAGGTTTAGAGACACCACAATTGAATAGCATAAATCTACTCATTATATCACTTAAGCTTTGACTTTCTATTGTAGCCTGTGGGAAAGAAGGCCTTTCCTTATTCTGCAGTCTAAATTTGAAATCTAAAAATATGACCAGATGTTCTCATTAAGCATTAAATGAATGCCATACATGTATATCATTTCTTTCCTACACATAATATGCCCTGCAATTTTAGTTTTAATTAAATATGGATTTTCTTACTTAGCTCATTCTCCAGATAGCTACACTAACAGTAATAACATTCTTAGTATTCTCCAATGTCCCTGAATTTTTATAGAGTCAATGTCTCACTGTGAAACCTCAGCTAGAAACATACGACATTTATGATGCCTTCACACAAAGTGAGAGCTCCTAAAATAAAACATTCCATTGTAAATTGAACCCTTTAAGTATTACTGGCATGGGAAAAATTCATAAAATTTCTAAAATGTACGTATTAGGATTCAGACCAAAGGAGAATGTTTGTCCATCGCCTTACAGGTATTTTTAAAATATGTTCTGGTCTGAAATAATGACATAAAGCTTGGTCAGACTTCAGTGTAAGCCCGCAAGGTACAATGTGGAGAAAACTCTAGTTCTCTGAGACAGCTCTAGTCGTGAATTTTTTTCATAAAGTGATTACTCAGCAGTACTCATGTGCCTGGCACTGTGCTGAGACCAGGGTTATACAATTAGAGGACACATGTAGTGCCCTCTAGTGTGCAAAGCAGGAAAACAAATTGCAAAGTGCATAATCATTGCTTAAGTGGATGCATGTGCAAAAGTAATGACATTTCTCCAAGGATGTTTTAACTGAGCCGGCATTGAAAAATAAAAAGAAAGAAACACTTCGACTTTTGCCATGTGGACAAATTAATAAAAAGTTTTAAAAATGATGTTTAGCCAGGGAAAAGAAACAATCTTGAAGCCAGTGTTAATGGTTAGAAGCAAAGACTTTAACAATAGATTTTTAGGTCTGAGTGCATCACCACGACTGAAAGCTTAAGAAAAGTTGATGCTCTATGCTTTGGTTTCTTTGCTTGTTAAAAAGAAACTACATCCTGGGGTTATTGTGAGAATAGGATGAGTCAGTATAAAAGAAGTGCTTAGAACAGTAATTGTTTGCTCAAGAAAATTAGACAATTTCACGTTTTCTGAAATGTAAAACTGAATGTGTGCATGGATGAAACAGATAATACCCATCTTAATGCCTTTTAAAAGATATATTTTAAAAAAAGATATTTTGGGCAAAAGAGTGGTAGATTAAAGATGGTTCAAATTGTTTGTTGCCTTTCTCTGTTGAGAAGTGGAGTCCATTAAATTTATTCTGAATTTAGACTGATCTTAGTAATAGAATCGATGAAAAGAATAGATAGAAATATACTAGGTGCTTGGCACGTGAGCTAAGAGACTGTCTGAACCCAATTCAGATTCCTTGGGACACTCTCTGGAAGCTCCAGGCCTCCTCATAAGAAGTCTGACTATGCAGAAGAGTCCCTCTAGGTACTCTGGTTGATTGTCTCAGCTCAACCCAGTCTTTCTACTATCCCCACCCAGGCGTCAGATCCATGAGTGAGGCTGCCGTGGACTGTCTAAACCAGAGCACCTGCCCCTGAACAGCTCACAGTGAACTCTACCAATGTGAAATCCAACAGAGGCATAATTCATCTCACTCTTACCTGGAATTCTAGACCGATTCAATCATGAGACATTATAAAAACAGCGAAGAAGATCAAGCCAGTCCATCCTAAAGGAAATCAACCCTGAATATTCATTGGAAGGACTGATGCTGAAGCTGAAGCTGAATCTCTGATACTTTGGCCACCTGATGGGAAGATCTGACTCACTGGAGAAGACCCTGATGCTGGGAAAGATTGAGGACAGAAGGAGAAGGGGGTGACAGAGGATGAGATGGTTGGATGGCATCACTGACTCAATAGGCATGAATTTGAGCAAGCTCTGGGAGATGGTGAAGGACAGGAAAGTCTGGCGTGCTGCAGTCCATGGGGTTGTCAAGAGTCATACACAACTTAATGACTGAGCAACAGGAAGAACATTATTTTTAAGTCACTAGGTTTTAGAGTAGTTTGTTATTCACCAAGAAATAATTTAACAAGAATAAAGTGATAAAGTTAGATTTTCATATGATAAAGATCCCCTAGCCGGAAACTATAAATGATAAGGAGATCTTCAGATTCATGCCAAACAGAGATTATGAGGGCATAGATTAATGCTATACATAAGAAGAGAAATGGATATTATTACATTAAAAAAATTTTTTTCTGAGTTATTTTGCAGAACTCACCATTGGGTAAGTCATCAAGTAAGTCATTCCTGTTCCCAGAAATGAACATCAAAAGAGACACTAATTGTTTATTTACACATGAAAATGTCAGGTATGTGAAAAGACTGTTTCCCTGTACAAATATTCATAAATCTTACCATAAACCAACACTTCTATAATGTGCTTATGTATATTACACAACTTTTAATGCTCTACGATACTATATTCCTCTCTATGGTCTACTCACAAGCTGACGACTGCAAAGTGATCTCTCATCAATTTGTCCACTTTGATTGCAGAAGCCTCTGTAATCCGGCTTCTGTCCACAGCACTCTACGGAAATGGCTCCCACTGAGCTCAGAAGGAACTTCGTTGTTGCTGAACATGAAGGGCCACACTTTTTTTGCTGTTGTTCTTTCCTCTTTTCATTTGGAGTACTCTGTAGAAAGGGCCACCATTCATTCCTCCCTTCTTCACCGTTGGCTTTCATGAGACCAGTAGTTTTGCTTCTCCTACAGAGTGGGATATCAACCTGTAGTCCACTTTCTTTGCCTGTTTGTAAAATACTAGAAGAACCCTGTAATTCACCCTCAGACCTGATGCAGAATCAACTGTTACCTATATGCTGGCACATTCTCAGGTCCATATAAACAGGTTGCAGCTCTTGCTTGATCTTTAAACCAATCTGCATAACTACTGTGATACGTGTCTACTTGGAATTCAAAGAAGCACTTGAGATACAAAATATCAGAAGTAACCCATTATCGTACTTTAAAGGGCTTTCCAGGTGGCACTAATGGTAAAGAATCTGCCTGTCAATACAGGAGATGTAAGAGATGCAGGTTCGACTCCTGGTCTGGAAGGTCCCCTGGAGGAGGTCATGGCAACCCACTCCAGTACCCTTGCCTGGAGAATCCCGTGGACAGTGGAGCCTGGTGGGCTGCAGTCCCTGGGGCTGCAAAGAGCTGGACCCGTCTGACAGCACGCACGAACTGTAAAAACTGCTTGCCCTGCCTCTAGTCCATATACTTGTCTTAGTGAATAAATACACCACCCAAGCATTTCCACAAGTAAGATGTTTTTGCAAGAGAGCGTAGATTCTTCTTCCTCACAAGCACCCCTCTGTGCCGTTACCATCTGACTGCCCAGTGTCCACACACGGCGATGCCAACGCTGCACCATCTTAACCCTAAAATCCTTAAAGAAGTTTTTCAAAGAAAGATAAAAGTCACTTTCCAAGATACGTGAAAAGTGTTTGTGCTTTCTGACAATTGATGTAAAAAAATAGCTCCTGGTAAAAGTAAATTTGAAAGAGAATCTATATTAAACTAAACGTAGAAGAGCCTAGATGGGTATGTGTGTGTGTGTGTGTGTGTGTGTATGAAAACAGAATACAGATTCTTCTTTGAGACAAAAAAATAGCAGCATACTTTAAAACAATCCTTTATTTGACACTGAAACTGGGTTTTCAAATCCAAAAATAAATTACATATAAAAAAGTGAGCTTTATTAAGGAATATTATATGTATCATTGGACTTATCTTTATTTTTAAAAAGAATGTTAAAATAGTATTTGAGTGCATTGTTTGAAGTTTAATTCTGACTCTGTTTGAAGGCTGTATAGTACTTTGGGCGTAAACTCTCTGCTGCTGCTGCTGCTGCTAAGTCGCTTCAGTCGTGTCCAACTCTGTGCGACCCCATAGATGGCAGCCCACCTGGCTCCTCTGTCCCCAGGATTGTCCAGGCAAGAATACTGGAATGGGTTGCATTTCCTTCTCCAGGGTGTAAAGCTACCTACAGTCTAATATCTAACATCTTGTTACCTATCCACTGCTGTCTGATGTTAGTGTAATCAAATTGCAAAGGCATCGCCTTAGACTAAGAACATTTTACTTCTTAAGAGTTGAAATTGAAAAAATAAATATGCATGAAGACAAGTTTGGCATTAAACATTCCACCATACTCAAAAGTATTATGAGTTTAAGCAAAGATAGACAATTAAATTATTTTCTCGTAGTTTTTCACAATGAGGCACCAGCTCAATGAAGTAACATTTATGCTACCGAAGGTGGTGGCACAGCAAATCCTGCTTCATTGCCAATAAACTGAAGATCAAAACAATCAACCAAGCTCCACTGGTAATAAATTGAAAGTCAGTGGAGCACAAAATGTATTACTGTTAGAATTAATTTTGGCACAAAATGGTTGGTGTGTTTTCCCCTTTTCCTCAGGCAAATCAACCCTAAGCAAATAGTTAATAGACTGTTGAAAGGTAAATTCTATGTGCTCACTGTATTCTAATGAAATTTGAATTTTATATGACTTTTGAGCATAATATAATCCTTTGGACTCCATTTTACATGTGTTTTGGAACATTTCCAAATATTTGTATTTTACAATAGTTTCATGATTAAATTGCACCTTAAAAAGACTGTTGGATTACATATATGATTTTTTTCACACCCTTAGCAAAAAGGTCTTAAGGATCAGCAGTCAGTCTAATCATTGATTGTAATAAGTTGGATTGATATTTTATGGACTTAGGTGATTACAACTTGCTTAAAAATTGGAGTGTTTATTAGGAAGCTGTTTAGATACTAACAGAATTTATAGACATAGAGTATGGTGCTCAATGAAGGAACTGGATGTTTATCGGCCATACTCCGGAAGTGTGGGGATGAGAGAGCTAAGGCCACATGATGTTGAATTGCAGAGATGAGGCAGGTCCATGGATCCCCTGCTGTAGGTTACCATGAGACTAATTGCATCTCTTCTCTTTTTTTTCTGTGTATTTTATACTAGCAATTCAGTTCAGTCACTCAGTCGTGTCCGACTTTTGCAGTCCCATGAATCCCAGCCCGCCAGGCCTCCCTATCCATCACCAACTCCCAGAGTTCACTCAAACTCACCCTCCATCTAGGTGGTGATGCCATCCAGCCATCTCATCCTCTGTTGTCCCCTTCTCCTCCTGTCCCCAATCCCTCCCAGCATCAGAGTCTTTTCCAGTGAGTCAATTCTTCACATGAGGTGGTCAAAGTATTGGAGTTTCAGCTTCAGCATCATTCCTTCCAAAGAACACCCAGGACTGATCTCCTTTATAATGGACTGGTTGGATCTCCTTGCAGTCCAAAGGACTCTCAAGAGTCTTCTCCAACACCACAGTTCAAAAGGATCAATTCTTCAGTGCTCAGGTTTCTTCACAGTCCAACTCTCACCTCCATACCTGACCCTTGAAAAAACCATAGCCTTGACTAGACGGACGTTTGTCGGCAAAGTAATGTCTCTGCTTTTCAATATGCTATCTAGGTTGGTCATAACTTTTCTTCCAAGGAGTAAGCGTCTTTTAATTTCATGACTGCAGTCACCATCTGCAGTGATTTTGGACCCCCAAAAGACTAGCAATTAAGCAGTGCCATTTTAAGGATGTTGTATTATATAGCTTTTACAACAATAACTGTAGCCACTGATGAGGAGGGCTCCATCTGTATTTAAGTTATCATTTCTTCCAATATCTAAAATAATAAACACTTCATTTTGTCTACTGGGCTATAAATCAATTTAAGTTGCATGATGGATACTTATTATTATATATAGTCTATAAAACCTGATGAAATAATCTATAAAGAAGGTGCTTTTCTATAATTTTCTCCTTACACTGCTTGACAACATCACTTTTTCAAAGGTTTTAGGAAGGGGTGGAGATTTCTTAGTGCACAACAGAATTCCTCATTGCCCAGTTCCTTAGGTCTACAAAATTCACGTTAAGCCTATGTTTAAGGTTCATAAATGTATGACAAGCATCATAAATTAACCTTTGTGCACCTCACTAAACTCAATGGAAGAAGAGTATCTCAGGGTTGTTGCATGACAGAGTGCTGTCTGGGATAGACTCCCCAATTTCAGTACCAGTTCAAGATAAAGCCTTTAGTAATCAGTGAGAGTATGTTTAAGTTTTCTTATTGTATCACTTTGGGAAATTAAAGCTGTCCTTCAAAAACTCTTATGTATTATACTGAGAGGATTTACTACGGAAATGCATAGATTTTCAGAGTAAAAAGACATTTGCATTTAATACCTCCATTCAAAATGAGCTAACTAACTTGTTTAGAATCATCTGGTAGCAGGATCAGAATTTTGCCCCAATTCTCCTAACTCACACAAAGATTTCTTTTAACTGCAAAACATTTTTGCTGTAGTAGCCTTCACTGAGGATACCTTAAGCCTCTGGCAGTATTTTTCAAAGTAAAGATTCATAACAGATATGATTTGGCTCAAATTCAATTTTTCTCATCAACTAAACATGAATCTGTTGTCTATGAATCTTTGTAAAGTACAGAAGAGATGGCTATTGCTATACGAATTTTTGAAACATTCATGATTTTATTTCTTCATGTCTACCACGTTAAAGCTGTTCCTTAATCCACGTGGGAGTAATATCAATAGTAATATGAAAAGGTAATTTATTAATGAAAGTATCATCCCTGTTAGACAGAGAAAGAAAGGTTTGTTCACTTCTGAAAATGAGTACCACAACAGGCCTTAAATAATTCTTACCAAGGATATTCTATAAAGAAATAGAATTCCCAGTTTCTTCAGAATCTAAATGTTATAACCCAATAAAGTGTGCAAAATTTATCTGCACCTAAAGGTGGAAATCATTATCCAAGGGTTTTGTTGACTTGATAAAATTTCCTTGTTAGAATGAATCCACACACTATTTTGTGTTGGTAATGATGATGACTATAGTAGTAACTACCAATTTATTCTGCTAATGCATACACGAGTTTCTCTACATTCAGCTTGGAATGATTTTTAAGCAATAACTTTAACCAGTCAATAAAAAATACCCAGAGATCATATAAAAATGATCCTAGTAATTGATGTGAAAGTGTGAGCCACTCAGTCATGTCTGACTCACTGCCACCCCATGGACTGCAGCTGGCCAGTCTCCTCTGTGCATGGAATTCTCCAGGCAAGGATACTGGAAAGTGAAAGTGAAGTCGCTCAGTCGTGTCCGAGTCTTTGTGACCCCACGGACTGTAGGCCATCAGGCGACTCCGTCCATGGGATTTTCCAGGCAAGAGTGCTGGAGTGGATTGCCATTTCCTTCTCTAGGGGATCTTCCCGACCCAGGAATCGAATCCGGGTCTCCCGCATTGCAGGCAGACGCTTTTACTGTCTGAGCCACCAGGGAACCCAAGGATACTGGAGTAGGCTGCTATTCCCTTCTCCAGGGTCCCAACCCAGGGATCAAACTCGGGTCTCCTGTGTTTGAGGCAGATTCTTTATGGTGAGAGCCACCAGGGAGGCCCCTACTGCTGCTGCTGCTAAGTCGCTTCAGTCGTGCCCGACTCTGCAACCACATAGACAGCAGCCCACCAGGCTTCCCCGTCCCTGGGATTCTCCAGGCAAGAACACTGGAGTGGGTTGCCATTTCCTTCTCCAGTGCATGAAAGTGAAAAGTGAAAGTGAAGTCACTCAGCCGTGTCCGACCCTCAACGACCCCATGGACTACAGCCTTCCAGGCTCCTCTATCCATGGGATTTTCCAGGCAAGAGTACTGGAGTGGGGTGCCTTTGTAATTGATAAATACTAAAAGCTTCCCTGATGGCTCAGAGGTTAAAGTGTCTGCCTGCAATGTGGGAGACCTGTGTTCGATCCCTGGATTGGGAAGATCCCCTGGAGAAGGAAATGGCAACCCACTCCAGTATTCTTGCCTGGAGAATCCCATGGATAGAGGAGCCTGGCGGGCTACATACAGTTCATGGGGTCGCAAAGAGTGGGACACGACTGAGCGAACTCACTTTCACTTTGAAAAAATATTGGTAGGTATAATTGTTTATAAGAACCATAGGCATTTCACAGCATCTTTAAAACTTAAATTTTGAACAAAATATATTTTTAAAGTACTAAAATTATATGCTTTCAGTATTTTGCATTGCTGAGCCTTTATTTAATTAGTCAAACTGTGAATATTCTAAAGGTAGTGAAAACAGTTAAAATGAATATAAAAACTTTAAGAAATCAAATAAGCAATGCTAACAGTGCATTAGAGAAAATTGACTAGTATTGAAATGAAAGCCTAAAATGAATGCAATTGAACAAAGAGCAGTGAAAAATGAGGAAGGAGATTAGAAATGAGATAAAGAGCAAAATGTGATAAGGTTAATCTAATGAAATACTTGATTTGAATAACCAAGAAGATGTAATCGATTTAGAAGGGCAAAACATAGAAAAATGATGTTAAAACTGTGAATAGTGCAAAAAATTACATCTGGTCTCATAACACACCTACTTTGCATTTCCATCTGACAGGAAAAAAAATGTGCATCATATGCTACAGGTCATCAACAAATCACTTGGGCAGACTCTACTTGTATATCCCTAAGTCTGTATTTGGTCACTTTGTTCCCTCCAGGGTGTGAACATGGCACTCTTTAAGTATCCTGCTGGAACAGCAAATGCGTTTACAAAAAATAGAAATTAACTAAATTCCTAGAATTGTATAAGTACCCATTCAAATCTGCTGAAATGGCATATGTTACTCTGGGTAAAGTTGATTATGTGCATCTCAGACTAATGATAAGCAGGCTGTGCTGTGCTAAGTTGGTCAGTCTTGCTCAACTCTTTGCAAACCCATGGACTGTAGCCCACCAGGCTCCTCCATCCATGGTGATTCTCCAGGCAAGAATACTGGGCTGTGTTGCCTGCCCTCCTCCCGGGGAACTTCCTGACCCAGGAACTGAACAGAGTCTCCTGCATTGCAAGCAGATTATTTATCAGTTGAGCTACCAAGGAAGGTCACAATGGTGAGCATAAATGTACAGTTATAAATAACCATCTAAGGTGTTCTGAAAGCACATTTCATTTCCTCCTCACCAAGGATTCACTGATAGCATGTAATAGTATACTCTAGGAGAAGGCAATGGCACCCCCACTCCAGTACTCTTGCCTGGAAAATCTCATGGACGGAGGAGCCTGGTGGGCTGCAGTCCATAGAGTCGCTAAGAGTCGGGCATGACTGAGTGACTTCACTTTCACTTTTCACTTTCCTGCATTGGAGAAGGAAATGGCAACCCACTCCAGAGTTCTTGCCTGGAGAATCCCAGGGACGGGGGAGCCTGGTGGGCTGCCACCTATGGGGTCGCAGAGAGTTGGACACGACTGAAGCGACTTAGCAGCAGCAGCAGCAAAAGTTGGGAAAAATTCTCCATTGTTCAAATGCTTTTCTTCCAGGTTTATTTGATCCTCTTCCTTGTACTTTACCACAGAGTAGGTCCAAAAATAAGATATATGTTTTTAAATTTATTACCACTATTCGCAAGCATCACTCAGTCATACCATTTGCTATTGCCGGGTATTGTGCAAATGCTACAAGTTAACTTTAAGCATGGTTTTTAATAAATTGTTCTTTATGAGTTATGTTCTCATTTAGTAGGTGGTGAAAATGTGCACTTCCTTTATTAACAACCAAGGCATTGATTGTGCTTTCTTTCCATAACGTTTTCAGAATTCTCTGTCTATATATCATCAGCATTCCAGTCTGATGAAGAAAGTGAAAGTGAAGTTGATCAGTCGTGTCCGACTCTTTGTGACCCTGTGGACTGTAACCTACCAGGCTCCTCCCTCCCTGGGATTCTCCAGGCAAGAGTACTGGAGTGGGTTGCCATTTTCCTTCTCAAGGGGATCTTCCCAACCCAGGGGTCGAACCTGGGTTTCCCACATTCCAGGCAGATGCTTTAACCTCTGAGCCATCAGGGACTCCTGATGAAGTCCGATGAAGAACATTTACAAACTTTGTTTCCTATCTTGAAATCACAGGATGCAGTTTAATTACTAGATACTCTTAGTAGAAAAAGTCACCATCCTAAAATCTCAGCTAAAAACAGATTCCCGAGTTGTTAACGTATATGAGACTTGTATAATATAACATTTCACTGGTAGCAGTATTTCAAAGTTATCAGTATTACATTACGTGTGTACTGTGCTCAGTCATTATTTTACACATTTTTAATAGTCAATATAATATGCTCTACATGTGGGTAAGCCATTCTCTCTCAATAATTTTTAATAGGGTCACTTTTAGTTTGGTTAAGTATAAACTTTGTATTACAGTAACCTCAAGATTTCTTGGAAGCATACAGGATATACATTTTAAATAAAATTACATTACATTGATCTGCTTTGTCTTTACGTATCATGTCCACTAGACACATACAAATATTCACACAAACACACATTCATATTCTACAGGTGAAGAAGAGATAAATAAATAAAAAACTAGGCAGCGAAGACACTCAAACAAAGTAGATAGTGATTAGACAGAAGGCAATTTAAACTAAATGATAAAGAAAACTTTCAGAGGAAAAGTGTCATTTTGTTAAAACTGGTATCTTACTACAGGCCACTATGAAAAAATCTGACTACAAAGCATTTTGGATTAAACAAAAAAACAAGTTACAGTGAAATGTAAATTAAAATTGAATGTTTAGACAAAAAATTTAATAAATATAACATAAATAATTCAAAATAGGAGTTCCATTCTTTGATACTTAAACTATTTTACAAGATACTTGCTTTTCAACAGCTGGAAATATTCTGTGAATCAATACTAAAAGTCTATGGAAAAGGTAACTTAGATCTCAATGCACAATTTCTGATTTTGTCCTTAAAAGCTGTGATTGCTCCCATCTTTGTGTGTTTTTATCAATGGGACTATCACACACTACTTCTCTACTGTCTCTTCCAAGTTGCAGTAAATCTGACTCATCTGTGGAAGAACACACACCTGAAGAATTCGCCAGCTTCTTACCCTTCAGTTCAGTTCAGTTCAGTTCAGTTCAGTTCAGTTGCTTAGTCGTGTCTGACTCTTTGCTACCCCATGAATCGTAGCATGCCAAACCTCCCTGTCTATCACCAACACCCAGAGTTCACTCAAAACTCATGTCCATTGAGTCGGTGATGCCATCCAGCCATCTCATCCTCTACCGTCCCCTTCTCCTCCTGCCCCCAATCCCTCCCAGCATCAGGGTCTTTTCCAATGAGTCAACTCTTCGCATGAGGTGGCCAAAGTACTGGAGTTTCAGTTTCAGCATCAGTCCTTCCAATGAACACCCAGGACTGGTCTCCTTTAGGATTGACTGGTTGGATCTCCTTGCAGTCCGAGGGACTCTCAACAGTTTTCTCCAACACCACAGTTCAAAAGCATCAGTTCTTCGGCACTCAGCTTTCTTCACAGTCCAACTCTCACATCCATACATGACCACTGGAAGCCATAGCCTCACGCAATTGCCATTATAGTGGACACTCTGCTGAAGTCACATGCATCCATGTCTTGACCAGAAAGGAAAACTAAAGACCAAAATATTTTACATTATGAATAAGATACAAAATCATAAACAAAATATTACCAAATATGCAAATGCAAAATACATCCTAATCAAGTGATAATCATCTAACAAATAGAAGTTTATTTCAATGCTTGAAGATTAATAGACATAATTCACTATTGGAAGCAGGGTTGGGGGTGGGAGATGATTTTACAGAATAAGATACAAAATCCTTAACAGAATATTACCAAATATACAAAAGTAAAATATATCCTGATCAAGTGACAGTCATCTAACAAGTAAAGTTTATTTCAATACTTGAAGATAAATAAAACATAATTCACTATTAGAAGCTGGCAGGGGTGGGGGGAAATGATTATAGCAATGATTACAGAAAAAGTATCTGCTGAATGCTTCAGAACATATCCTGGTGTCTTGTTTACAATGAAAGGACTCCATCTGAGTAAGACTTTCAGATATTACACCAAAGTGTCACATTGCAACTAATGACAAGCCGAAAGAACACCATAATTCCTAATCATATTTCCTTCATATATTGGAGAACAAATGTTTATCTTTTGTTAACAATAACTGAATACTTATATTAGTTTTGCTTGCTTAATCCTTTTTCTGTGAATGTGAAGAAATAATTAAACTACTATTTTCTTCACTTTTGTTCAGTCGTCTGATATTATTGAATGCTACCTTAGCCAACAAATAAATTGAAAAATAAGAAAATTGTCGAAGTAAAATAAAAGAAATGTAAAACTAGGGCTGTACTCAGCAAATCCAAATCTCTATTGAAAGCCCATAATGAAAACCAATTTTAACTGTGAATCCCTTTAACCAGAAACTTCAGTATATGTAATTGCACTGTATTAAACCGCCTTTTAAATTTAACTTTTTCTTTAAATATAATGTGTTTTACTGCAAGCTATACACGTCTAGCAATGGGCTCAAAATGAAAGTACAATTTTACAGTCATATATACTTATAATAATATTCAGTAAGCTATGTGTAAGATATTCAAAGGTATAATTTGTTTGGATGATGGTAAGCACTCTTTTATAGCAATAAAATATAAGTCTATAGTGAACAATTCTGATTATTTGCCTTCTGGATTAACAGATATTTGTTTTGCGAATATTGAAAGAGACAGAGCTGAAGGGCTCTTGCTTCAGAATAGAAAGTGTTTTATGTTCTTATATGAAAATAAATTGTGCAATATATCAAATAGGCACATTATTCAATCCATAAAAGATTTCTAAGTAAATATCACAGTGGACTGGATTATGGAGAATAAATTATTTAAAAAAATCAATTTAATGGCAATATCAAAGTATATATTTCTAAGCCCAAGCTATTTTAATTCTAAACGAGTAACTCATATATAATCTCATTAAAAGCAGAAAAAATAACTGTCAGTGTTTTGTAGCTGTCATTTCCTTAAGGGATTAAATTTAGAGCAAAAAAAAGCTAGCTTGCTAAAATTTCCAATTTAAACATTTGAACAACCATAGAGATGTTAGCTTAACTTTGCTTTTTACCATTTCTATCTGCATGTTAACCACAATTCTGGGGCCCTTAAGGGTTAAACATGGCAAATTCTCTGTGAAGTAATTGAAGATGACAGAAGATCGTTTCAGAAAGCATTTACTGATGAATTGAAATTTTCTAAGATTTTTTTTATCAAACCTAATATGTATCTCTCTCAAGATATTTACAGAGGTACAACAAGCCAATTATGATTTTATATTCTATGATCTAATAGCATAAAAAGCACTGTTTTGATATATTCTTTGAAAACCAAATCAATTGACAGCAACTACAAAATAATATGCTCTCTCTGTAAGAATTATAATAAAAGTAAATCCTCAATTTTAGCTCCTTTGATTTTTAGTACCAAAAAACTTTATATTTTTTTCAAAGAAAGGTAAATCATTTAATTGTGGATTTTACCTATATAGATATATCCTTTAACATATATTAAAACTAGATATATATTTTTACTGAATTTTATGATTTCATCATTGTTTGATAGAATCTTATTACCAATTTATGATAAAAGTCTTGATTCTGATTAAGAGTTCAAAGTCACCATCCACCAACTCTGAAGTCAGTTTGAAAAACTGAGGAAGGAGTGGTAGAACTGTAAATCAGTTAGGGGAATGATGAGTTAGAGAAAAGTTAGAATGGAGAGAAATGTACATGTACTATTGTTTCCACCTAGGTCAAAGTTCACTCAACCTTAGACTCTGAAAAACACCAGTATTAGAATGAATTTTGGAAAACCATTTTTATATTTTCAACAAATCTCAGTTTGGCAAATAAAGGAGAACATAAACTAAAAAATTTATATATAAATGCCCTGAAGTCTTGCTATAACATGACCTACTATAAAATGCATATCTGTCTGCAGTATTTTAATCTCATACTTCCTTCTTCTAAAGAAATTCATCACGGTAAGCAGCAAAAGAATCTAGTTGTAACATTTTTTAACCTATACCAGGATAATGTGGCATTGACCATGTTGTAAACCCCAGTGTCCTCTCTAAAAGAGAGAACATAAAATCAGGAGATTTTTTTTTTTTTACTGTATAATCAAAAGAAGTATTCCTAAGATCACCATGTAAGATCTACTTGCTTATTTATGTGTTCCATATACTGGCCACATTATACATTCTCAGTAGCTACAGTTTGCAGAACATTAAAGATAAATAAATAAAATCTTAATGAAGATCCTTAATGAAGGTATCTTTATTAATAAGGTGAGATAGAAAATGGAGAAAACAAGCCACATTTTAATGTGCTCAATTATGTTCTAATCATCAATGAATAGAATGAGTTCATATAAGGTGGACTGTTATCCTAGCAATAGATAGAGTTAACAAAAATCTTGTCTTAACTGTAAATCTCTATGTCAGATTCTTAATACTTGAGATGTTGGTAGAAATAGATGACAAAAAAAAGCAGCAGCAGCAGCATCACATTGAATCAGGCATATTCTAACACAAATAAGTAAAGAAACCTAAGTAAATACCTATTTATATGGTCAGATAACAGCCAGATAACAGAAAGACAAAGGGCACATGTTTAAATTCTTCAACAAATAAAGTAATTTAGTAGGAAAATGACTTTTTCCCATTGTTCTATTATGTAACCAAAGTCAGATATTGTGAATTCTTTCCTGATGATAATTTCTTAGACTCATCATAAACCTGGCCCAGTAGTGTCCTTCCATCTTTCCCTACATTCCCTTTAGTTGTATAACTAACTTAAGTCCTCCCATGTTAAAGAAATCTGTGATTACTCTTGAATTTCTCACACCATGATGCAAGTCATTCTTCTGCACCTGTTCCCTAGATTTTGTATATTTTTTAAATTCTTCTACAGAAATTGAATATAGCATTTTCTACTTCATTTATTTGCATGAAGCTCCATTACAGAAAAAAAGTCATATCGTCATCTGTATTCTCATGCTTTCAGTATGAAATGCATGAACTGATAGATATTTTTCACATATTTCCTACCTGGGACACGACCAGATGGTACTGTGGAGTCTCAGGCTGATCATTATGTGAGAAACCTGGGCTCACAGCCAGTCCAGTACACCACTGACTGAAAGAAAACAATGTAACGCTGCACCGCACCTAAAAATCACAAATGGCACTTTTGTAATTTAAACAGGCATCTGCTTTTACGTATCATGGTTTTGGGGTTTTTTTTTTTTGGCTATACTTTTTCTGATTTGATCTAGCTAAGAAATTGAACATAATTACAAACATGCATCCTTGAGCCAGACACATCAGCACACATATATAGACACATATGACATATTAATAGATATCTGCTGCTCCTGCGTATGTGTATTTCTCAAGTGCATATACACACGTACATACATACACATGTATATGCATTAGAATAGCGTTAGGAGTGTTAGTTGCTCAGTCATGTCTGACTCTCTGCATCCCCACGGACTGTAGCTCGCCAGGCTCCTCTGTCCACGGAATTCTCCAGACAAGTATACTGGAGTGGCTGGCCATTACCTTCTCCATACATTAGAAGACAAAACTTTTAAGTGGACCTCTGAGTTCTCCCTGTTTGTGTGTGTGTGTGTGTTTCTTAAGTACTTCCTGGATGTTTCCTTAGAGGGAAGTTATTGTATTTACCTAGGAAATCTCCACTTGACAAAAGCGTCAACCAGATACAGTTCAGAGGTGACTACTCTGCTTTTTCAATTTTTATTAGGGTATAATTGATTTACAATATTGTGTTAGTTTCAGGTATACAGTAAAGTGAGTTAGTTATATCAGTTATACATATATATATATATATATATATATATATTCACACACACACACACTCTTTTTAAAGATCCTTTTCTCATTTAGGCCATTAAGAGTAGTGAGTAGAATTTCCTCTTCTATATAGCAGGTTCTTATTAGTTATTGATTTTCTATATAGTAGTGTCTGTATGTCAATCCCTGTCTCTTCTGCTGTCTTATGCTTTGGTTACCATAAGTTTGTTATCTACATCTGTGACTCTTACTTTGTAAGTAATTTCCCTGGAGGCCCAGACAGCAAAGAATCTACTTGCAATGAAGGAGATCTGGGTTCATTCCTAGGGCTGGGAAAATCCCCTGGAGAAGGGAATGGCTACCCACTCCAATACTTTTGACTGGAGAATTCTATAGGAAGAAAAGCCTGGAAGGCTACAGTCCATGGGGTCACAAAGAGTCAGAAATGACTGTGTGACTAACACTAACACACATTTATTTATATCCTTGTGGGTTTCCCTGGTAGCTCAGCTGGTAAAGAATTTGTTTGCAATGCAGGAGACTCCAGTTCAATCCTGGGTCAGGAAGATGCCCTGAAGAAGGAATAGGCTACCCATTCCAGTAGCTTGGGCTTTCCTGGTGGCTCAGCTGGTAAAGAATCAATCTGCAAACAGGAGACTTGAGCTCAATCCTAGGTTGAAAAGATCCCCTAGACAAGGGAACAACTATTCACTCCTGTATTCTAGTATTCTAGCATGAGGTAGCAAAGAGTTAAAGAGGACTGAGTGACTTTTGCAGAGTACATCATGAGAAATGTTGGACTGGAAGAAACACAAGCTGGAATCAAGATTGCCGGGAGAAATATTAATAATCTCAGATACGTAGATGATACCACCCTATGGCAGAAAGTGAAGAGGAACTAAAAAGCCTCTTGATGAAAGTGAAAGTGGAGAGTGAAAAAGTTGGCCTGAAGCTCAACATTCAGAAAACGAAGATCATGGCATCCGGTCCCATCACTTCATGGGAAATAGATGGGGAAACAGTGGAAACAGTGTCAGACTTCATTTTGGGGGGGCTCCAAAATCACTGCAGATGGTGACTGCAGTCATGAAATTAAAAGATGCTTACTCCTTGGAAGAAAAGTTATGACCAACCTAGATAGTATATTCAAAAGCAGAGACATTACTTTGCCGACTAAGCTCTGCCTAGTCAAGGCTATGGTTTTTCCAGCGGTCATGTACGGATGTGAGAGTTGGACTGTGAAGAGGGCTGAGCACTGAAGAATTGATGCTTTTGAACTGTGCTGTTGGAGAAGACTCTTGAGAGTCCCTTGGACTGCAAGGAGATCCAACCAGTCCATTCTGAAGGAGATCAACCCTGGGATTTCTTTGGAAGGAATGATGCTAAAGCTGAAACTCCAGTACTTTGGCCACTTCATGGGAAGAGTTGACTCATTGGAAAAGATTCCGATGCTGGAAAGGATTGGGATTAGGAGGAGAAGGGGACGACAGAGGATGAGATGGCTGGATGGCATCACGGACTTGATGAACGTGAGTCTGAGTGAACTCCGGGAGTTGGTGATGGACAGGGAGGCCTGGTGTGCTGTAATTCATGGATGGGGTCACAAAGAGTTGAACACGACTGAGTGACTGAACTGAACTGAACTGAACTGAGTGACTTTTTGGAGAAGGCAATAGCACCCCCACTCCAGTACTCTTGCCTGGAAAATCCCATGGATGGAGGAGCCTGGTTGGCTGCAGTCCATGGGGTCATAAAGAGTCAGACATGACTGAGCGACTTCCCTTTCACTTTTCACTTTCATGCATTGGAGAAGGAAATGGAAACCCACTCCAGTGTTCTTGCCTGGAGAGTCCCAGGGATGGGGTAGCCTGGCAGGCTGCCATCTATGTGGTCACACATAGGCAGACACAAGTGAAGTGACTTAGCAGCAGCAGCAGAGTGACTTTTACTTTTTTCTGGAGAGAAGATTATTACCCTGCTTTTTGATCCAGACTTTTATTTGTTTGGAAACAAAAGTTTTCAGTTCAGTTCAGTTCAGTCGCTCAGTAGTGTCTGACTCTTTGCGACCCCATGAATCACAGCACGCCAGGCCTCCCTGTCCATCACCATCTCCCAGGGTTCACTCAGACTCACGTTCATCAAGTCAGTGATGCCATCCAGCCGTCTCATCCTCTGTTGTCCCCTTCTCCTCCTGCCTCCAATCCCTCCAAGCATCAGGGTCTTTTCCAATGAGTCAACTCTTCCCATGAGGTACCCAAAGTACTGGAGTTTCAGCTTTAGCATCATTCCTTCCAAAGAAATCCCAGGGCTGATCTCCTTCAGAATGGACTGGTTGATTGGTTCACCTGGCGCGGCAATGTATGGCAAACAAATACAGTATTGTATTTTAAAATAAATAAATTTATTAAAAAAAAAAAAAAAAGAATGGACTGGTTGGATCTCCTTGCAGTCCAAGGGACTCTCAAGAGTCTTCTCCAACACCACAGTTTAAAAGCATCCATTCTTCGGCACTCAGCCTTCTTCACAGTCCAACTCTCACATCCATACATGACCACTGGAAAAACCATAGCCTTGACTAGACAGAGCTTAGTCGGCAAAGCAATGTCTTTGCTTTTGAATATACTATCTAGGTTGGTCATAACTTTTCTTCCAAGGAGTAAGCATCTTTTAATTTCATGGCTGCAGTCACCATCTGCAGTGATTTTGGAGCCCAAAAAAGTCTGACACTGTTTCCACTGTTTCCCCATCTAGTTCCCATGAAGTGATGGGACCGGATGCCATGATCTTCGTTTTCTGAATGTTGAGCTTTAAGCCAACTTTTTCACTTTCCTCTTTCACTTCCATCAAGAGGCTTTTTAGTTCCTCTTCACTAAATGAGTGCAAATGTTTTTGTTGTGAGCAAAAAGAAAACTTCTTTCCTTCTTTTTCTTCCCTGTTTCTTTCTTCCTTCCCTTTTTCTTTTCTTTTTGGTTTGAAAGTACCCTCAATGGTATCTCTGATTCTTTCTATTGTATTGTCATCTATTGTATTGTCATCTGTTCATTTTAATTGCTAGCCAAATCTCAAGACATACAGGACTCAGGGATTTTGTTTTATATCTTTCTATTCTTCCATCCCTTCATCTTCTAGTCTCTCTTGAATTTTTGACTATCAATAATAAGGCTATGAGAACACCATTAGTGTGTCATCTAATAACTGCTGGGCAGATTGTATAGCTCATAAAAGACATTTAACAAGAATGAAAGCATCACAAGAGAATTTTTCTTTTATGTTGACTGGCTTGTTATGTAGCATTTCTTTACTTTTGAAAATACTACATAAATGATTTGGTTAGCCTGATAGAACTTAAATCTTCCAAGTACACATATTTTTAATTAATTTTTAAAACCCATTTTCATAGCAAAGCCAAATCAGAAAAAAAATTGTCTTATTGAATCTTTAGAGAGAGCACAAAAATCATTTGCAATAATAAGGACTTAATATTTACATGATGCTATAAGCACAACTTAACAAATTAAGTAATCTTTAGGCAAGCAATTGCATTCTAAAGATTTAAAGCTTTTAAGAGCTGATTGCAAGCAAATAAGTTAAAATTGTTTTTAGTATCTATTCTGTTACTAGCTTCTGCTCACGTTAAGTTAAATTAATATATGTTCTCTATATAAATGTTTATATCACATTATACTTATTACATATCATACAATATGTGCATTACATTATTTACATGTCTCAACACGTGTCTGTATGGACAGAAATATAAATATTCTCACTTCTTACTTAGCTCCAAACTTCTTGTTATGTGATAGAAAGTATAGTATTATATATTAAAATAGCTTTATATATGCACATAATTTTTATCTAGGTAGGCTTTTTGAAAGAATCTTTTAAAATGCACATTGTCTGAAAAGCTTTCATGTTTTATAATTAAGGTTTGTGCATGCTATGTTGCTTCAGTCATGTCCAATCTTTGCTACCCTATGGACTGTAGCCCACCAGGTTCCTCTGTCCATGCAATTCTCCAGGCAAGCATAGTGGAGTAATAGATAAGGTATAAAGCTATGCAATAAACTGATGGTGTTCTTTCCAGAAAAATGAAAATTTGAATTACCTTCAAGATGTAAAACTGGAATAGTAAGCCCTCAAATACAAACACAAAATGTAAGTACATCCATATTTTTATTCATCGATTGGTAGCCTTATAACTTGCTACTTGAAAAGCCTGAAACACATTTTCTCTAATCATTTCTGTGAATTATTTTAAAAACAGAAAAACAGTTAATCTTGGAAACATTACCTTAGCATATACAAGATAATTAATAGGGAATTCGGAAATTGCTTTTGCCTTTTATTTCTATTTAAAAGCAAAACAAAGAGAGTCATTCAGTAAATATCCCAAGTAAACAAATAAGTAGAAAAACCTAACATTGTCATCTTACATAAAATCATTGATATGTTCATTCTCATTTGTGGTATTTTCGGCAAAACAAAAAAAAATGTGCTATAAAGCACATGGAAGAATCATATAAAAAAATTTTAAAAAGATTTGGGAACTTGTAGGAAATTGGAAGAACACAATGTTAATTTTTAAAATGACAAATTACTTTAATGTTTTCATATAGCTTGGGTAACTAATATATTAATATAACTAATATCTCAAAATAAAGGACTATAATATCTCAGAGTAAAGGACTGTTTTCATATAGCTTGGGTAACTAATATACTAATATAACTAATATCTCAAAACAGAGGACTAACCACACAATAAGAATGCCATTCTTATTATCAGAGTTTAATAGATGAGCAAACCTTAAATTGAAAGTTCATAAAACTCTCAGAATCCTTTAGCTAGCAAGTAAAAGAGCTGTGATGGGAACACTGGCTATTTATTTTTCTGTTATTCCAAATCCAGCATTCTTTTTGTCTTTCCATAATACGTTTCACCTGAATTTATAAATAATCTTCTTAAATATTTATTTTGTTTTTAAAATAGCATGGCATATACATTTTATAAGTGAAGGTCTAAACCACTCAAACATTTGCCTATCTCAAAATGCCTTTTCAGTGGGGAAGACCCCTGAATATTGCATATGAATATTTAATTTCTGCATGACCAGTTCTCTATATAATGTGATGCTATTTGAATAAAATATCCATGAGAGAAATTATTAGGTACAATTTTTATTAGATACCCTTAAGTGCTTAAAAATTACCTTTTTATTATTAGTCAATAAATAGATTTGATTGAATATTAATTGTAAAATCATGATATTTTAATATAACACCTCCTTATCAAGAGGCTGTATACTGTAACAATTCATAATGACACATCTAAACTAATATAAAATACATATCAGAGTTTATTTGGCATCCCAGAAGTACAGGTTCTTTTTATAATGACAAACCAAACAAAAAAAAGATAAACAATGGCAATAAAAAGTCTTACTGTTGATGAAAATGACCAAGACAAAATAAATATCATCATAGCTTTCACAGAAGTAGGAGCTATTTTACTGTGCAGAAATTTAATCTTCGCAGATGGAATTTATGATAGAATTGATTCTCATTCCCAAATATCATTTACTATTCTTTCTATGAAATCTGAAAGAAATATTTCCTGATTCTTCATACTCTACCATGTGTAGAATAGAGAGGTAGTGGGAACCTGCTCTGTGGTGTAGGAAGCTCAGGCAGTGCTCTGTGGTTGCCTCGATGGGAGAGGGAGGTCCAGCAGGAAAGGAGTGTATGCATGCATTCCCCTGACACCTCACTGGATAGGAGAGACGAACACAACCATGCGAAGCAACTGATTAAACCCCAAGTTAAGAAAAAAACAGTGAAAGAATGCGAGCGTGTCGTCGCAGACTAAACATAGCTAATAATGAAAGCATACGTTGTAATCTTTCCTTCTTCAAAAGAACCATAGGGACTCCTTGGTGAGCCAGTGGCTAAGACGAGTTCCCAATGCGGGCAGCCGGGTTCGATCTCCAGGGAACTTGATTCCGAATGGCGCAAGTAAGAGTTCTCACGCTGCAGTTAAAGATTCTTTCTAAACCACTCAATCGTTTAATTCCCTACTTGCTTCAGTTTCCTTATAGTTGAATTTTACCTACGCTTCTCGCGACTACTTTCTTTCCGTTCACTACATTTCTTCTTAAACTGATGTTTAAGGTTACTATGTAACCTTTAAGGTTACATAGTTTAAAGTTGCTAGACTATATGGCCGGAGAAGGCAACAGCACCCCACTCCAGCACTCTTGCCTGGAAAATCCCATGGACGGAGGAGCCTGGTAGGCTGCAGTCCATGGGGTCGCTAAGAGTCGGACACGACTGAGCGACTTCATTTTCACTTTTCACTTTCACGCGTTGGAGAAGGAAATGGCAACCCACTCCAGTGTTCTTGCCTGGAGAATCCCAGGGACGGCGGGCAGCCAGCCGTCTATGGGGTCGCACAGAATCTCACACGACTGAAGCGACTCAGCAGCAGCAGCAGCAGCAGCAGACTATATGGCGCATCATATAGTTGGGCTTATGAGGTTAAAGCGTCTGCCTCCAATGCGAGAGACCTGGGTTCGATCCCTGGGTCGGGAAGATCCCCTGGAGAAGAAAATGGCAATCCACTCCAGTATTCTTGCCTGGAGAATCCCATGGACAGAGAAGCCTAGTAGGTTACAGTCCACGGGGTCGCAAAGAGTCGGACACGACTGAGCGACTTCACCTCCGTGGTTGATATACATATGGTCCTTTCTGTCCTATTAACTCATTCGCTAAAGCTCCACTGAGCTGAATTATGTTTCCAGCATAGTTATTTCTGAGGACACACTTCAAATTTAAAGTCAGTTTAGTTTTGACTGTTGATACAAAAAAATTTAAAAGGTTACCTACCTGTTGATAAGTTTCAATATCAAATGAATGTAAAGCAAAGTGACATATTATCTTCTAGAGTTCTTTCAGCAATAGGATCCATACTTGGAAATTATACATATGATCAAGCAATATATACATATTTTACTCAGTGGGTTTGGAATAGAGAAAAGGTGTGAAAGTCCAGAAGAGATATATTAAAAGAGCAAACCACAGGGAGAAGGAGACGACAACGTGAAGATCATCTGATGAACACGGTTGGAAAAAACTCATCTAGATCCAATTTCTGTGCTCTCATTTTCATTCTTCTTCCAAATGTCATTAAAACAGCAGTGCCACTGTCTTTAGTATTATAGAAACAAGACATTTTTAGATCTTAGAAATAAAAAAAATCTTATTGGCAATTAAAATTCTAGAAGTCTTTGGGATTACAGTTACCATGTTAGTTATTGACAGAACTTGCTGTATTAGGCCCAGAATACAAGTTCAAGGTCCTTTTCAGTATGATACAGAGTCCTTCCATGTAATTCGAGCTGTCATAAAAATATCATTTTGCAATAAATAATTATCTCATTTCCATTCTGTCTGTAAGAGGTAGAGTATCTTCTGGAAAAATATTTTAGTTTTATATATCTTTATTTTGAGATTTATATACAGAAATATTAAACAGGAATTTAAATAAATAACTTTCTTTTCATAATTAAGATCTGGCCCCAAAGTCCTTAAAATGTACATGATATTGGAAGTCAAAGACACTAAAGGGCATTCGATGATAAAGTTACTTACCTTAAAAAGAAGGAACAGAAGAAAGTCCTGATATCTTTCTTCTAATTATTATTTTGTGTTTCTTAATGTTTAAGACCTAGAAGAATGCTGCATAGAATGTTGAATTAACTAATGAAATATTAGTAATTGCACTCCCTTTAAAAAGAACGAACCAGAAAATGAAGACAAATAGGAAGAAATAAGTAGTAAAAGAACACCAGAAGAACTTAGTGCCACCGAGTCCAGAAAAGGAAGGGGAGCCAAGGAGGAATCCAGGAAAACAAGATGCTGGCGACGCCAAACATAGTGAATCTGAATAAATTACAAATATATAGATTATAGATATGGAGATATCTATAATAAATTATATATAGAGAGATATCTATAATAAATTATATATAGAGAGATATCTATAATAAATTATATAGAGAACTCCAGAATCCTTAATAACAATGGGTTTTTAGTAAAATGAAAGGGGTAAAAACAAGATTATAGAAATAAGCTACAAACTTGTTTCCAAGATATTCATAGTCTAATGTGTATAGGGGAAAAGAAAAACAAACAAAAAAAATGAATGATTTGTTACAAAAGATTGAGACAATGTCACAACAGAAAACAAAACAAAAAACACACTACAGAACCTCTTAGATCACAAGAAGGTTTCTTGGAGAAGGTAATACCTGAATTGAGTCTTAAGGAAAGAGTGATAAACTACACAGAGAAGCATAGTTATGAATGAGCAGCAAGGATGGTTATTAGTGCATTTCAGGTAGTAGCGGTGCACATGCAAAAGCAAAGGGAAAAAAAGAGCATAGATTTAGAGAACTCAAGTTGAGTCTTTGAGCTTCTAGTTTACATTATCAACTGTTGTGCCAAGAACTACCTGGCTTCTTTTCTTATCATTCACTTTTTCAGTCTAGTCTAATATATTTAACTTAAAGCAAAAATACAATTTCATTCCTAAAGTTTCTAACTAACTTTGAGCAGGAGTTTTAAGAGCTGTAAATGAATGTTTCCTTTATATAAAAAGGAAGTAACATTAAAAGAGGATCAGTATCTTTCCAATCTATAAAAATAAATGAAAAAGAAAACATACTCTTTTCAACCTTTTAATACATAGATATACAAAATCAAGAAAAAACAGTGATCCTAATGGTAGAAAAGAAATGTGTCCTAAAGTAACTGTTATGTATTCTATGAATAGTTTCACTGAAAAATATAATATTTTTACTCACTTATTAGAATTTGTAGCAAATTGTTTTTCCATCCATTTATGGTAGCTGGATATAAAAAGAAAATTTGAGCAATTTAAGGTTATAAAAAGAAATCTGTTTTAGTAATGGTACTATTAATATGGAATTGTGGGGAAACAACAGTGAAATAACCTCATATTTATTTTGTGGTAAGATAGTGAGAAAATTTATGTAAAATCAAAAGATGTTAATGGGTGTACAGAAATGGATGAATACATTTCTAATGGAAAAATAACAGAAATGTAAATGCTACTTGGGAATCTAACCAACAAATATCATTGAAAAAGAATATTTATAAAAATATGTAGCTAGTCAAAAAAGTGTATTATACAGCTAAATCTCTTGGGCATATGTTAAGTTTTCTTTATATATTGAATTTAATACCAGAATTACTTATAATTGAGACTTTACAGGTGGTATACCTTATATAAATGCAATAAGTATATCTAGCTTTTCTATCAACTGTGAATTGTTTAAGAAAGGTAAACACTTAGTTCCATTTACAAGGAAAAGTCTTATGAGGAATTTTAAAAGAGAAACCAAAAATGCATATCTTTTAGTATCTAAGCACAGAAATGAGAAATTATGCAACCCATGTCCTAAATCGATCACAAATTGCTATATTATTTTCCACTACAATCTGACATTTACCAAAAACCCAATATTCTAGGATCAAACATTTATTTTAGAATACCTAATGTATATAGTATTTTACAAAGCAATATCAAAAAAGTCAAACTCAATGCTCAAAGAAATTTACACGTGGCCAATGAAACAGAACACTTTTCTCAATAGGTAAGATTGTCTGTAGGTAATATGCTTGGTTTTCAATTTTGAACAATGAATGAAAGACTTAAAATAGAAATATTTGATGAAGAATAAAATCAAAAACAGAAATATTTGATGAAGAATAAAATCAAAAACAGTAAAGTCATATTACTATAAATACAAAGGACAAAAATTACAAATTGAGAGACTTAGTTGATGAGAAGACATGGAAAATCATGGATATAAGGTTTCAGAATTTTAATTAAGTATGAATTGTATAATATGAACTTGAAAATGCTAAAAATACTATTATGCATTGTATCCTTATGTCAGTGAACTAAATTATGTACCCGAGATTTTTAAGAATGATAATTATACAGTAGTCTTATGCAGTGGTCAGATCTCAAACAGAGTAACAGGTTGACTTCTTGACAACAACTTTTTAAAATGACTTCAAAAAACATTAAAATTAAATTTAGTAATTGATTTGATTTTTTTTTTTTTTTTTACTGAACTGGATTCATTGACTAGTTACAGAGCATATAAAATGAAACCTTTCTCTTAAAAGAACTGTCATAATATGAGATAGCAAGTTCATAGACCAATACCTTTTAAGCATGTGAGAAATGGGATAAATACCATCCAGCAATCCCTTCCTGGGCATATGTAGAAAATCATATTTAAAAGAAATACCTGCACCCCAACATTCACTGTGGCACTATTTATAACAGCCAGGACAAGGACGTAACCCAAATGCCCATCAATAAAGAAATGGATAAAGGAGATATATGTATGTATACATATGTAAACATATATATATATATATATATATATACACACATATATAAAATGGAATAAAACTCAGCCTTAAAAAGAGAATGAAACAATGCTGTGTGAGGTGACATGAATGAACCTTGAGACTGTCAGCTAAATAAAGATAAATATCATATGACGTTCCTTATATGAGGAATAAAAAAAAGTACAAATGAATCTATTTACAAAACAGAAATAGATTTACAGATGTAGAAAATAAGCTTTTGGTTACCAAAGGGAGAAAAGAAGGGGAAAGGGATAAATTGAGGTATTGAGATTGGCATATACACTCCATTATACTTAAAATTTGGAAATCTGGAAAACTCAGCAGTGGCCACAAGACTGGAAAAGGTCAGTTTTCATTCCAAGCCCAAAGAAAGGCAATGCCAAAGAATGTTCAAACTACCACACAATAGCACTCATCTCACACGCTAGTAAAGTAATGCTCAATATTCTCCAAGCCAGGCTTCAGCAATACGTGAACCGTGAACTTCCAGATGTTCAAGCTGGTTTTAGAAAAGGCAGAGGAACCAGAGATCAAATTGCCAATATCCTCTGGATCATGGGAAAAACAAGAGAGTTCCAGAAAAACATCTATTTCTGCTTTATTGACTATACCAAAGCCTTTGACTGTGTGGATCACAATAAACTGTGGAAAATTCTGAAAGAGATGGGAATACCAGACCACCTGACCTGCCTCTTGAGAAACCTATATGCAGGTCAGGAAGCAACAGTTAGAACTGGACATGGAACAACAGACTGGTTCCAAATAGGAAAAAGGAGTACATCAAGGCTATATATTGTCACCCTGCTTATTTAATTCCTATGTAGAGTACATCATGAGAAACGCTGGGCTGGAAGAAACACAAGCTGGAATCAAGATTGCCAGGGGAAATATTAATAACCTCAGATATGCAGATGACACCACCCTTATGGCAGAAAGTGAAGAGGAGCTAAAAAGCCTCTTGATGAAGGTGAAAGAAGAGAGTGAAAAAGTTGTCTTAAGGCTCAACATTCAGAAAACAAAGATCATGGCATTTGGTCCCATCACTTCATGGGAAATAGATGGGGAAACAGGGAAAACAATGTCAGACTTTATTTTTGGGGGTCCAAAATCACTGTAGATTGTGATTACAGCCATGAAATTAAAAAGATGCTTACTCCTTGGAAGAAAAGTTATGACCAACCTAGACAGCATATTCAAAAGCAGAGACATTACTTTGCCGACTAAGTTCTGTTTAGTCAAGGCTATGGTTTTTCCAGTATTCATGTATGGATGTGAGAGTTGAACTGTGAAGAAAGCTGAAAGCCTAAGAATTGATGCCTTTGAACTGTGATGTTGGAGAAGACTCTTGAGAGTCCTTTGGACTGCAAGGAGATCCAACCAGACCATTCTGAAGGAGATCAGTCCTGGGTGTTCTTTTGAAGAAATGATGCTAAATCTGAAACTCCAGTACATGCCAAGAGTTGACTCATTAGAAAAGACTCTGATGCTGGGAAGGGTTGGGGGAAGGAGAAAAAGGGGATGACAGAGGATGAGATGGCTGGATGACATCACCGACTCGATGGACATGAGTCTGAGTGAACTCTGGGAGTTGGTGATGGACAGGGAGGCCTGGTGTGCTGCAGTTCATGGGGTCGCAAAGAGTAGGACAGGACTGAGCAACTGAACTGAACTGATACTTAGATTAAAAGAAAAAAAAAAAGACCCTACTCTAAACCACAGGAACTCTACTCAATACTCAGTAATGACCTATATGAGAACAGAATCTAAAAGAGTGAATATATGTAGGACACGACTGAGCGACTGAACTGAACTGAACTGATGACTGATCTACTTTGCTGTACAGCGAAAACTAACACTCTATAAACCAACTATACTCTGATGAAAAACTAGTCAAAATTCATGTCAATGTATGGCAAAACAAATACAGTATTGTAATGTAGAATAAAGTATTAAAAAAATAATTAATTAAAAAAAAGACTAGCCAAATTTAAAAAAAAATGGATGTAGTTGACTTTGGAAAAACATACTACACATAGAGTAAATGAGGGTATCATTGAAATTGAACTCATTCCTGATGTCTTTGAGTGATGCGATGAGGACAAAGTTGGTTGGTATTCCAAAGTCTTACTAAAGGGAATGGGCCCCACGTGGCTCAGCAGCAAAAATCCGGCTGCAATGAAGGAGACCCGGGTTTGATATCTGGGTAGGAAAGAGCCCCTGGAGGAGGAAACGTCAACTCACTCAGTATTCTTGCCTGTGAAATCCCATGGACAGAAGAACATGGTGGGCTACAGTCCATGGGGTCACAAGAAAGTCTGACACAATTTAGTTACTAAGTATACACACACACAAAGGGAATGACTCCACAATTCTGGTAATAGTAAGAGAGCAGGCAGTGCAAACACTTCATATCCACTCAAAGGTAAAATTTTCACTGATAATTGCCTAGATTTTATGAGTACACTGAGTTACACTCAGTTCAAAGCTTCTTTCCTTACACCAAAATGAAAATTCTTTTATTAAAAAAGCCATCAGAAGTAATTAGAAATGTGGTCTTACAAATTCAAGCATTATCCCCAGTTTGTACTGTTTATTCAAAATAGTCTTATTGTCAGTGATTTACAATCTTTTGGAAGCTTGGTATCTTGAGGCACACTATCTAAACATGACAATTCTAAAAGTCCTTGTTTTTCATACTTGTTATGAAAAAATATTGCTTTCTTAATGTGCAATATCAAACAAATGCATCTTTACATATATATATACTTAAATGTTTATGACAGTTTTATGTAGCTATAGACAAAGCATAAAGGTATTTAAAACAAAAAAGTAAGCAGAAGCATATAAATTATAAAATAACACTATGAAAAGAATAAAGAGAATTGGCAGAGAAGGAGCGCCAGTGAGGTCCATAACATCGTCTTCTTAGTTCGACACCCAGTTTAGCTCATCCTCATCCCTGCGCATAGATCCTATTTTAGAATCTTTTCCAATTGAGTAAATTGCTTGCAGTAATCCCTCCTTATCCATCATTGCACTTTTTTGATTTCAGTCACTGAATGTCAATCATAGTCTGAAAACATTAAACTGAAAATTCCAGAAATATAAAATGTATGTTTTAAATTGCACATCACTCTAAATAGTGGGATGAAATCTTGTGCTGTCCTTGTGCCACTTAGGGCACGAATCAGCCCTTTGTCCAGCATATCCACACTGTATACTTTACCAGCCCATAAGTCACTTAGGAGTCATCTTGGTTATCAGACTATCTCGCTGTAACAGTGCTTATGTTCAAGTCACCCTTATTTTACTTGATAATGGCCCCAAAGTGCAAGAGTAATGATGTTGGCAATTTGGATATTCTCTTATATGGCCTCCTCTATGAACTAAACATTATCATATATATGTATGTACAGTAAAATATGAGTATAAGTCAGTGGCTTCCCTGGTAGCTCAGCTGGTAAAGAATCTGCCTGCAATGCAGGAGACCTCAGTTCAATTCCTGGGTTGGGAAGATCTCTGGAGAAAGGTTAGACTACTCACTCCAATATTCTTGGGCTTCCCTGGTGGCTCAGCTGGTAAATAATCCACCTGCAATGTGGGAGACCTGGGTTCGATCCCTGGGATGGGAAGATGCCCTGGAGAAGGGAACAGCTACCCACTCCAGGATTCTGGCCTGGAGAATCACATGGACTTTGTAGTCCTTGGGGTCACAGAGAGTCAGACATGACTGAGCAACTTTCACTTCACTTCAGGAGTCAGTCGTTTAAGTTTCAGGCAACCACAGGGAGTCTAGGACCACATTCCCTATGGATAAAAGGGCACTACTGTATATTTAAATTATAAAATGCTTAGTCACAACTTGATGCTTTTCTTCAAATATTTGCAGATGTTAGTCTTTAAAAAAAGATTTGACATATTTCATGACGGCATGTAGATCAAAAAATAGATTAAACATTACTTAGAGACAGATATGCTATACATAAGATAGAATATAATAATACTTGCTATACCAAAGGTTTCTCTTTTTCTCCCCAGAAACAATGATAACTGATCACTGGAAGTACAAATCTACACAGTACGCTTGCATAGGGTGGCTTATTTCCAAATTCAGTCAAAAGTGAGATAGCCTTTAAGATAGCGTCTCATACTGAAAATCTACGATTGCCTAAACAATGAAGAGAAGAAATATAACAATAAACTTCTTCTTCCTTACCATTTTTCACTATTTTGAGAAATATGCTTACAATGTTGCCTATTTTTTATCATATGTTTCTTTTTAAAATGTGATGAAACTAAGTCAGCCTAACTAGAATTTATTTCAGCTCGGTAAAGTGGATCTAAAAATTATGCACAACAAATGAATGAAGAGTTATTAAAATTAATGAAAGCAAAAACTATAAGGGAATAGTCCTGTCATTTGAGAAGCTTATTTCTCTCAAGAGTACTGTTTCAACTGTTGGCACAGTAGTCATGGAAAGAGCCCCTGACTCTACCCATTAACCAGCTAAGAGACCTTGGCCAAGCTTCATAGTCCCTCTTGGGCTCAGTTCTTTCATCTGTGACTAAAAGGATTTAGTCAAGATGATCTCTAAGATGATTCCAATCTCTATGGCTTTATTACTTTAGGTACCACATAGTACCATATCAAGAGGAGAATATCATTTATTGATTTCTGTACTTTATCTTAAAAAATGAATTACATTAAAATTTTCTCAGGTGGAAATCTTTCATATTATCAAATAACTGAAAAATACAACCTTTAAAAATAATGTTTTTCAGTTTTGTTTATAGGCTTTCATGGGGAAAAAAAAAATCACATTTCCTATCAGGAGGTTATAAGCAAAAAAAAAAGCCCCACATTTCCTGTCAAGAGGTTATAAGCAATAGAGCCATTTTTATAGAAACTCAGACAAAGTTATATATTTTTAGACATTTTCCAGCCAATCTCAGGGATAAATGTCTTTATCACCTACAGTTATCTTTGGAATTAAATCTTTTGAGAGATGAATGCTGTAGACTATTTAATGCTTCAGCAGGTTTAGATGCTTATAACTTGTAAAAAGTTAAAATGTTTTTCCTTTTATTTCATATTCATTTTAAGTCTTTACTGTTGCTCTTGAAACAGACCCTTTAGAAACAAACAAAAACATATGTTAACGATTACCTAGCCCAGTTTCTACATTTTTAAACGGGGACTGCACATTCTTCTTCCTCCCAGCAAGAGGTGAAATCTAGAAGGCTTGTCCTTGAAGCGCTAAGGCATCCTCTGAGAAGTTCCACTGTGTTGCAGTGGGTGCCATGCTGGAGAAACCACCCAGAAAAATTCCAGTTGATGATCCAAGCTGAGGTTAGCCTTCCTGCCATTCCCAAAGAAGCATCATATGACTAGAATTGGTTTGGTACCCTCCAAACCAGCCCATCTGCCAGTTGAATACCCCTGAGCGACTTCCATCAAAGTCATCTGAAAAAAAAAGAACACCCATTTAAATGCTGCCAATTTAGGGTTTCCTAAAATTATTAAATATACATAATAAAATTATTGTTTTAGGCAATTAAGTTTGGACAGCTTTCTCTCTCTCTCTCTCTCTTTTTGTTTTTAATGCAGCAATAGGCAAATAGAATTTGGTATCTGGAAGTGAGATACTAACATTACCAAGTCTAAAATGTGTGACTTTGGTTTGGGGGCCAGACAATAGGAAAAAGCCTGACAAGCCTAGAAGTGACTGGCATAGATGACTTAATGAAGATTGGAAAAAAAAAAAAATACTATGTTGAAAGTTGGCAGAAAGTATGGTAATACTGCCACTCAAGGTAACCTGAGAAATATAAAATGTACTTAATGAACTTGATAATGTCTCTAAGATGATTTTCTGGGCAAAGTGGTGAAGGTGCCACCTGGTTTCTTCCAGCTGTCTACTAAAACGAGAGAAAAGCAAGATGAACTAAATAAATCAACTGTTAATAGAATATGGAGTAAATGTAAAAGACTTTGGACAATCTTTCCATGCAGCAAGTTCTCCTGAAAATAAGAGACAGTCTGAGCGTAAAGATTAAATTTGAGACACTTTGAGGAGAAGCCAGTCTCAGTGAATGCAGGCTGTGATTGTAAGGTCCTTTGTTAGGACTTAAGTCTTTATCTTTGTTAGAAAAAAAGAAAAAGAAAGAGAGAGAGAGAGAGAAAAAAAAAAGCATGCCATATAGATGGCCTCAGACACACAATAGTGCTTAGGGCACAAAGGAAAACCAACTGTTTATGAATGAAATTAATAAACAATCTGGGGAAGCCTGGCATGCTGCAGTCCATGGATCACAAAGAGTCACACACAACTGAGTGGCTGAACAGCAATAGTAATACAAGAACATTATTTTGGAGTCCAGCTGAAGACTATAGCCCAGGTAACAGCCTTGTAGAAACTGCTCCAAGGAATTGCTCCAAGAAGCATGGTTTTCAGAACAATTTTGTATCTTGTCAGAACATAGAACATCAAAGAGGTTAGGTATACATTCCTTCAAGGTTTCAAAAAGAAAAAAAGGTCAACCCATACACAGAAAGTTAGTATGAACTTGGTACCTAGGAAGGCAGTCTTACCATTAAGGAATGCCAGCACTGGCATCCTAAGAAGGGAGGCATTTAATCTTTATTCTTACGGTCATTTTTTACTTCTGGTCAATGGTCGCTTTTCTTCAATAATTAAAGTTGATATATAATATATGCTTGATAGGCTACAAGTAGGCTATTCTAGTTAGCATAAAATTTAAGTTAACCCAAGTATAAGCCAGAATGATTTCCCCATATCCAATATGTGAGAATTTCTTTTAATAGCAAGTTAGAGAAAATTTATTTATATCTTAAATAGATCTATGGATATCATTTAAGGATTATATTAGCATAGATTGAAAGGGACAGAAATAATTTTAAATTTTAAGAAGCCCCAAATTCTATAAGAAGGAAAAAAATTAAAGAAAAATGGATTTTAAGAAACCTAGAGTTTATAGGAAAAGTTATGTTATAAGGACAAGGAAGTTTTCAGATGGCATGTCTAAAACCAAAAGTCATGTAGAATTATGCTCAGAGATCAAGACTGAGCTTTAATTAGGGAAATAAAAACTTCTACCTGATTATATTTACTATAGGACAGTGATTGCTACATGTTTCTCATTTTCCCCTTCTGGACCAGAAATGTTTACTCTTCTTATCTTATGCTTTTCTCATCTTCAGACATTAGGTGGAAGGGGGCAGATAATTTGTCTCTCATCTTCGTTAAGTCTTTAGATCAAGAGCAACTTTATCCAAGGAATAAAAGCTAAGGAGATCTGTCTGTAGCTAGATTTGATTTCAATGACAAGATCTAGGACCTTGCACCTGAACTTTATAGAATAATAGGATGAGCCTTTTGGTGGTTATTGGATGAAGAAGGAAGATTAGTAATTTTGTGGGCAGGGCAAGGACTTATGTGGTTTCAAACATGGAAGCATAGTATTTAAAATTTCTCTTGATATTCAGGGTTTGTGGTCCTCCACCTTGAATATGCACTTGATTTGATCTGCTTCAACCAACTAAGCAGGAAAGAAGCGGAGCTAGACTGTAAAACTTCACACAACTTTCACCTTCTTCCCTAGAAGAATTTCTCTTGGTACCTGGACCCACTATCTAGATTTCTTGAGATGGCCATACTTGAAGAGGCCACCATTAGTTATTTTGTTGATAATTCCAGCTGAACTCAGCCTTTCTGATACACTCACCAAGTCATCATATAAGTAACAGATTTCTGCCTTCCCGTCCAGATAGTTTTAACAATTAAATATGATCAAAAGACTTCTATTGGGCCACATAGAAAAACAGAGTTATCCATCCAAGCTCTACTGGATGTCCTAACCCACAAAACTTATAGACTACAGTAGAATGATTGTAGGGTTTTTACCACTAGCTTTTGTGGTCATTTGTCCAGCAATAGATAACTGGATTACCAACCCTTCCTTTTACAAAATATATCTTTAGCAGAATTATTGCAAGGAGGAATGAAGTAATTTGCACAAGTTCATGCAATGATGAGGGGAGACAAGGATGCAAACCCAACATCTATGTCTTATTCTTATTTCCACTATACCTCATTGTCCTGACAAAGTACATTTTTAATATACAGTGCTATCTTAAAATATTTAGAAATTAATCAGTTTTATGAAAGTCAAATATTTATTATTCTTTTTTTCTGTGTTACTTTTAATCTCATTGTCTTCTGCTAGTTAACATTTTTTTTTTTTTACTATTTGATATTTTTAAAGCTCAGCCTACATATGAAGAAAATAAACATAGGTGAATTCTTAATTCTTATAGGGCTTCAAATTAGAAATTCTTTATTTCTGTGATGAAGATTTTTGATCAGATTTATTCCTTTACCTCATGCACTGTCATCCTTTATAACTTTAACTAGAAAAGCTTAATCCAGACCCAGGATCAAGAAAGATTCTCATCAGATAGAATTTAAATGCTCCAGTCCAGTAAATCAGCATTTCAACACTGAGATGATTTCTTGGAAACTTCACTCGTTTCCTTTAACCACATTCTTCTTCCTAGATTTGGTTTTGAGATGAAGTTGTCTTACATTCTGTGTCAAGTAGCTGTATCTCTCTCCTTTGTTTAACCTGTGCCACGATCCTGGTTTGCATTTCCTGCACATTGCCTCTCTATAACTAGGATTTAAGTCCCACCATGTTCTTATAGATTCTTCAGTCTAATCAGTCTTGAAAATTTTAGTCCTGAAGCAAAAATTATGCTTGTTCCCTTCAATTTCCATGGTGTTTCTGTAATTCTGTCTAGAATCTATGTTTTAGTCCTTAGCTGCCTTAACTTAAAGTTACTAACACGGAACTTACACTCTTGCTGGTCTTTCTAGACAGCAGATGGCCTGTGATGGTCTGCCTTTCTGTCCAGCTGCCTTGCTCCATTGTTGCCTTCCCTAGTATCCATTGTTGTAATTTTCAGATGAAATACTTTGTCTCTTTGCTTAGATTTCCTTCACTTGATTCCTATGCAGTTTCCAAGAGCTGATTTTATGTCAGTGTTAGTTTTTAGTCTCCCACTTCTATCCAATCTAAACTCTTTCTAGAGGTATTAAGTCCCAGACTAGTTACAGAACAATTGCTACACAACAGCTAACAGGAAATCATATCACTCTAATAACTAAAACTACATTGTAAATCAACTGTGTTAATAAAATTTTATTAAATATTTCCCTTTATTCATAACATTGAAAAAAATACTTCTGTTTGCTTTCTTCCTCATCTTTGACAGAAATAATAACTGAAGGCTATAAATTTAGAAACTGAATCTCAATGTTTTTAATGTGTACATTTTACAAAAGCTCTGACTTTCACATCACCTACTGTTTCAGGGAAAGGGATAGTTTTTATACTGGCTTCTCAAAACAGTATTCTCACAGTGGAAAAATATGACATACCTATTTATATATAAAGTCATAACTTTTCTCTCTGATGCACTGAAATAAAGCATAGGACTGTAATGTTTATGATGGTTTTTCCCTAGGGGGAAGAAGTTTATTATTTTAAACTGAATTCCTGAGCAAACATGACTAAAAAATAAATATTCATATCACCCATTGTAATCATTTACAAAATAAGGGGAAAAATGCTACAATTTCTTTTTAATGTGCCTCATTACAGTGTTTCCCAAGTGGTGCAGTGTGGTAAAGAATTCACCTGGCAATGCAGGAGACGCAACAGACACGGGTTCAATCCCTGGGTCAGGAAGATGTCCTAGAGAAGGAAACGGCAAGCCAGTCCAGCATTCTTGCCTGGGAAATCCCAGGGACAGAGGAGCCTAGTGGGCTACAGTCCGTGGGGTCTCAAAGAATCGACTGAGCTGCTGGACACACACACACATTATATAGGCCTGGGTCCCATCAGGAGACAGACACATAGTAACTTAAGTAGGAGGAGTTCATATAAAGAATTATTAAGCTATGACAGAATCGTAACTATAAAAAGAAAGAGAACTCTAAAGTGTACTCTGAAGGGTTTATCTGCCTTTACCTAGAGCAAAGGTAGCTAAGTAAGGACAGACTTCCCTTCACAGGCTTCCCACCCCTCCACCCCTCCGGGCAGGACAGGGTTCAGGCCTAGGGAAGAGTCAAGTCTGCTGTGTTGTCAGAGCCAAAGCTCGTTTACGGATATGATGCCAGCACGGAAGAAAACCTCTGCGCTGGGGCTGCGTGGCCACCAAAAGCTGTGGGTTCTGGGTGCACAGACAGGACTGAGTGACACTGCATGTTCCCACACACTGCTCCTTGGCACACAGTGTGGCAGGTACAAAAAACCCCGGAAGTATCCCTTAAAGCAGCCCCTTTCTGCCTTTCTCCAGCGCCCTCTACCGACACAGCCTAAAATCATGCTTACTATAAAAGAGAAAATAGAGCTTATCACTTAGGGCAGGTGTACCAAAGCGTGAATGTGGAGCTGTGAGACGACACATTGATAACAGCCATGCACATCATATGGAGAAGGACAGGGCAACCTATTCCAGTATTCTTGTCTGGGAAATCCCATGGACTGAGGAGCCTGGTGGGCTACAGTCCAGAGGGTCTTAAAGAGTCTAAAACGACTGAGTGTGCACACAACACACGCACTCACACACACACGCATATCATACAAGCTATCTCACCGTGTTGTTACTGTATATTAAAAGCAAATTAAATGACTCTTTTCTGTCATACATTTAGCCTGTAAGTGTTATAACCAATATGCAATAAAAAAAAACAAAAATAATTAAAAATGTTTCAGCATTTTAAAACATTTAGGTGAATACTACTAATGGTCTAGATCTTTTGGTTTCCCTCCAAATTGAAACTGATAGCACCTTTGTTCTATATAATTTTATCTGTGCTGTCAGAAACAGTGTAAATTAAATACCACAAACTTTATATGAATTTTATATTTGGCTTTTATTGATATCACATATAAAAATTGACATCTATGTCTTGATTTGTTTTAGCTTTTATTTTAGTCTTCAAATACATGATGGTGGCAATAGTACACAGCAATGAATGCTAAACTGTGATGCAGCTTACAGCAAATGCCTGTACACAGGCTAGTCTTATGAAAAGGCACCAGCTACGCTTACAGCCTGATGTGATTAGTTACACGTAACCTTTCCGTGCTCATATTAAAATATATTTCACTATTCCAACATTGGCAAGTGGGGATCCCTACAATAGTAGGCATTTTTTGTACTATACAAAAATGAAGATAATTCAAAGAATTTGACCCCTTTTGGGTTATCTAAACTTATTCTGAATAGGAGATTAAAACCACTGGAAGAGGGTTTGTCACCATGCTAAATGTGAACCCCTCTGAACTTCTTGTATTAACAACAATGAATTTACTAACTTAATGTAATCTTTGTTAAGGAATTATTTACACTGGAGATCATTAACATAATGATATTTTTAAACCAAGATTGTGTTTCTGAATGCCTTAATCTCCCGGGAGCAATGGAACTCATTCTAGAATTAGATTTATGCTTCTCGTTTCCATGTAAGCTAAGTGATTTTGTTCTAGAAATTGTCACATGGTAAGCCTAGTTAATTAAAGATGTGTGGTCTCGAGTCAAAATTTTGACTTTTAGATTTATATATGCATTTATTCATCTACAAAGTCTTTTAGCCAATATACTGCTCTGTGCTGCAGAAAGAGGGTTTAGCTGTGAGCCAGAGGGATTCAGTGACTTCTCTGGAAGCTCAGTCAGTAAAGAATTTGCCTGCAATGCAGGAGACACAAGTTCAATTCCTGGGTCAGGAAGATCCCCTGGAGAAGAGAATGACTTCCCACTCCAGCATTCTTTCCTGAGAAGTCCCATGGACAGAGGAACCATGGTCACAGGAGCTGGATATCATTCACAGAGATACAGCTGAAAGAATACTGTTCACACTCAAGTCAGTTGTGACTTGACTTTAACAGGCTAATCTGAAAACTTAATTTTATGTCTTTGAACCTAATTATTTCTTTTAAATAAGGCTGAACAGTAGCATATATCTACATATATATATGTTTTAAGAAAACTAGAATGTATATATTTTGGAACACAGATGTTCAAGTATTTTAATACATAATTTAATCTCTAATTTGAGGAAAGGTGACCTTAGGTATATCCCTGTTAACACATTTTTTTTTCTTGAAAGCATGGAAAACACAATTAGCCATGTGACATCTGTTGTGATTTTCTTTACTAAGCTAGCATAACTGCTTGATTTTTAAGGTACTTTCCAATATTCAGTCAAATAAACTTTGAGGTATATGAAACCACAGTGAGACTTCTTATATCCTTTTTAAGGAACAACTTGCTTAGATGTCAAGATAACTTGACTTTGTTTTTAAGGGGAACAGGAATACCATGGGAAGGTGTTCACAGTTCTTCAGCAAGCATTTTATTATTTCAGTGTTGTCAGGAACGAGTTTGGAATGGACATGTTGTTTTCACTTTTGCTTTTTAAAATAACAGTCATAAAAAACTCTTTAAACCTCAATTCCTGTACTTTTGCATTTATATTTTTCCCTCAGGGAGCATTTAAATAGTTGGTTCTTGTCATTCCCTGTCTCCTATCTAGATCTGTACCTCTAGGGTATTCTTCGTTTGCATTGTGTTTTACACAGAAACTGACAGCTCTGGCCTTGGTAAAAGGATCCCCTGTCTATTTTCCTCTGGTGAAAATAGTGCCCCCACCAAAAAAAAAGAAAGAAAGAAAATAGTGGCCCAATGCTCCCTCAACCTTTTGAATTTTCCCTCTTTGCCTCTGTTGAATCCCGGTTGCAAATGAGCCATCCTTTCCCAGTATCATGTAAAAACATGCATGTATAATAACAGAGTAAAATGTCACAAACATGAAAACCAAGCACTGTGATGTGTGTGTGTGTGTGTGTGTGTGTGTGTGTGAGTCACTCAGCTGTGTCCGACACTTTGCAACCCTATGGACTGTCTGCCAGGCTCCTTTGTCCAAGGGATTTCCCAGGCAAGAATACTGGAGTGGGAAGCTGTACCCTTCTCCAGGGGATCCCCCGCCTAATGCCCCGGGGATGGAACCTGGGTCTCGATCAGGCAGATTCTTTATCACCTGAACCCCTAGGGAAGCCCCGATTTGGGCCTGTACCACTGTAGAAGTCTAACATCTAGTGTCCTTAGAACAACAACAAAAAAAAAAGTATTTTGTGCCTTCCAAGAAAGTTGAAAAGGAAAAAGAAAAATGTATTTATTGAAATATTAGGAATGGTCCTATCAATTTCTTTATGTATACCATAGAAAAGCTGCTGCTGCTAAGTCGCTTCAGTCGTTTCCGACTCTGTGTGACCCCATAGACGGCAGCCCACCAGGCTCCCCCGTCCCTGGGATTCTCCAGGCAAAAACACTGGAGTGAGTTGCCATTTCCTTCTCCAATGCATGAAAGTGAAAAGTGAAAGTGAAGTCGCTCAGTCATATCCAAGTCTTACCGACCCCATGGACTGCAGCCTACCAGGCTCCTCCATCCATGGGATTTTCCAGGCAAGAGTACTGGAGTGGGGTGCCATTGCCTTCTCTGAGAGAAAGGCTAGTGCACACATTTACTTACAGGTCAAAATCTATTTATGGAGTAGACCTAAGAGCCATACATCAAGGTCATGTGGTTAGGCCTGTCATTTACAGCTTTAGAGTGATTTCTACAATGACAAAATCAATGGTAGAACTAAAAAAATGGAAAACCTGTAATATACCACGGAGTAATTTTTCCCTTAGTGTGCCCTGGCTGCCTCATTTAAAAAATAGTCACTCCGTTTACCTTTCAGGTTTTCTTTCTTATTAATTTTGTCTTTATATTTACAGCAGCACCCTCAGTGGTAGTTGCAAAGTATTAATAAGCAAAACTGTCAATTATACAGGGTTGGGAGACCAGAAGGGGGCACTCTCAAGTCCTGAGACTACATGCATGCATGCTAGGTTGCTTCAGTTGTGTCTGACTCTTTGCAGCCAATGGACCGTAGCCAGTCAGGCTCCTCTGTCAATTGGCTTCTCCAGACAAGAATATTGGAATGGGTGTCCATGCCCTCTTCCAGGGGATCTTCTGCCCAGGGATCGAACCACATCTCTTATGTCTCCTGCATTGGCAGATGGGCTCTTTACCACTAGCGGCACCTGGGAAGCAAATAGAACAGAGTCCAAAAGGAAAAAGAAAGAGTCCTCTTGTTTCCTGGCAAGGACTGGGCCAGTGGAAAGCTGTCGGATGACAGCCTCTCAGTTTCATTTCCCCTCTCTAAAAGAGTTCCCCTTCCTCTTCTGTGCAGGGCCTTGCACACGGTGCACCATGCTTACACTTTAAATTGCAATTCTCTGCTGATTCTGAGTAAATCTATCTCTGTTGGAGACATATCTCTCTATTTCTTTCAGATCAACCTAGTTCTTCAGGAAAACTAGTGAGTTTTGAAGGGAACACTGGTATAATTAACCCATGAGTACTATGAGATGCTACAGGAATGATTATAAGGACAAATAAAAATTAAAAATAGGACTAGCCTGGTGGTCCAGTGGTTAAGAATCTGCCTGCCGATGCAGGGGACATGGGTTTGTTCCTTGGTTCTGGAAGATCCCACATACCACAGGGGAACTTAAGCCCGTGCACCCTACCACCAGTGCTCTGCAACAAGGCAAGCTATTGCCACGAGAAACCCATGCATCACCATTAGAGAAACCCACATTCAGCTTAGCCAAAAATAAATGAATCTGTCTACTTAAATATATATATATATATGTATATATATATGTCTTAATTCTCCTCTGTGAAAATAAGGGAAGAAACTACTTCTCCCTTCCCCAATTTTCTTAGAGTATACACATTAGAAAACTTGTCTTTGTAAATATTTCTCATTTAGCTTTTTGTCACCTTTTATGATGTAGGATTGGTTTTTCAAAGACCTAGGAACCATCTCTTTGAAATGTAAATATTAAGAGCGCCTGCCTGCCCGCCCAGACCCTTCAGTTATGTCTGACTTCTTGGGACCCTATAGACTAGCACGCAAGTCTCTTCTGTCCATGGAATGTTGGAGTGGGTTGTGACATCCTCCTCCAGGGGATCTTCCTGACCCAAGGACTGAACCCACATCTCCTACTTTGCAGGCGGATTCTTACCACTGAGCCACCATGGAAGCCCAAACAGTAAGGGAGACTGCATCGCTATTTTCCAGTTTCTGTGAAAAGATAGGAGTTTAACTTCTGTGGGAACCTTGTTCTGAGTTGGAAAACTGTCTGCTGTTATGAAAATGTGAGGTTTGTTTTTTCTCTAGTAGCCAGTTAGCTAACACAGATGGCAACCCCAAATACCATATAGAGTTAGGCTGTACATGTGTAACAAACGGTTTCATCAAGTCTTCTTACTTAACTTGAACTAGTTATTGTTTATCTTGGTGGCTCAGGCTGCCTGCAATGTAAAGGACTTGGGTTCGATCCTTGGGTCAGGAAGATTCCCTGGAGGAGGGAATGGCCAACCACTCTAGTATTCTTGCCTGGAGAATCCCATGGACAAAGAAGACTAGTAGGCTACATACAGTCCATGGGGTTGCAAAGAGCAGGACACAACTGAGTGACTAACGCTTTCTTTTCTTTTTTTCTATTGTTTATCTTAAAAAACATGCATGTAATGAATTGCATCTACTAGCTATGTAAGGGAATGAGCATTCTTTCCATCTTTGCAGTCTCTTCAAAGACACCTGTGATGCACATCACATTGTTTTAATGGTGTTATAAAGAAACAACAACCTCTGAATGGAATCCCCTATGTTAAGCCCCATCAAAACTTAATAGCAAATCTAATTGCAGTTTCAGACTTTCCCACAAGGAGAATTTTAAACCAATCAACTCTGAATTTCCTGATCAAGACTAGTGACTAACCTCCTGGATAAGAGGCTTGCCTTCCCCTAAGGGAAGGGTGATCTTGCCGGAAACTATCCATTATTTAAGCTCCCTTGCTTCACTGTCCTTCTGCCTGTAAAAGCCCCTCGTTTTGTACAGCTCCTTGGGGCCCCTTTCTAGTTGTTAAACGGGATGCATGGTTGAGTGGTCAGTCTCTTTCATGGCCAACTCTTCTGTGACCCCGTGGACTGCAGCCCACGAGGCTGTCCTGTCGACGGGATTCTCCAGACAAGAATACCAGACTGGATTGCCATTTCCTTCTCCAGGGGATCTTCCCGACCCAGGGAGTGAACTTGTGTCTCTTATGTCTCGTGCATTGGCAGGCAGGTTCTTTACCCACTGCACCACTAGGGAAGTGGGTTGGATAGGATCCTGCCCCATTTTTAAATTGTTGAATAAAACCAATTAGCTATTTAAATTTATTCAGTTGAGTCTTATTTTTAGCAATGCTTCTTCAATATAAAAGTGTTGTCTTTCTTCGTTATCTTTGCAGAGAGGATGTCTGGGTTGGGACATTTTGATTTTAAAAATGGTTCCCCAACAAAATGCAGTTTAAAATAAACAGATACCTTGTAAAATGAGTATATGTAGCAATCAACCTAGAAAAATATAACAGACTCAAATGTCTCTTGAAATAAGTTTATTCAGTCTTTTCAAGGTCTTGTCTATGATAATGAACAACTTGTATAGAAAAGGAAAATGAAATCTCTATCATCAAGAAACTGGCTGGGGCAGATAGAAATCCTATTTATCTTCATTATCATAATTTTCTGCACCTGTCATTACAGTTGAGTCTGTTGTGAATAAAAAATACAGTTAGTGATGATATAAAAGGGTTCTAAGAGTATAATTCAATAATACGTTTCAAGAGGATCATTCAATGTTTTCTATTACATATTCCTGATTCATAAAGCTTCTGAGAAATGAGAATTGTATCAATAAGTAGAATCTAACACAGGCTGGAATCAAGATTGCCAGGAGAAATATCAATAACCTCAGATATGGAGATGATACCACCCTTATGACAGAAAGTGAAGAAGAACTAAAGAGCCTCTTGATGAAAGTGAAAGAGAAAAGTGAAAAAGTTGGTTTAAAGCTCAACATTCAGAAAACAAAGATCATGGCTTCCAGTCCCATCACTTCATGGGAAATAGATGGGGAAACAGTGGAAACAGTGTCAGATTGTTTTCTGGGGCTCCAAAATCACTGCAGATGGTGACTGCAGCCATGAAATTAAAAGACACTTACTCCTTGGAAGAAAAGTTATGACCAAACTAGATAGTATATTCACAAGCAGAGACATTACTTTGCCGACTAAGGTCCGTCTAGTCAAGGCTATGGTTTTTCCTGTGGTCATGTGTGGATGTGACAGTTGTACTGTGAAGAAGGCTGAGCGCCAAAGAATTGATGCTTTTGAACTGTGGTGTTGGAGAAGACTCTTGAGAGTCCCTTGGACTGCAAGGAGATCCAACCTGTCCATTCTGAAGGAGATCAGCCCTGGGATTTCTTTGGAAGGAATGATGCTGAAGCTGAAACTCCAGTACTTTGGCCACCTCATGTGAAGAGTTAACTCATTGGAAAACACTCTGATGCTGGGAAGGATTAGGGGCAGGAGGAGAAGGGGACGACAGAGGATGAGATGGCTGGATAACATCACTGACTCGATGAACGTGAGTCTGAGTGAACTCCGGGAGTCAGTGATGGACAGGGAGGCCTGGCGTGCTGCGATTCATGGGGTCTCGAAGAGTCAGACACGACTGAGAGACTGAACTGAACTGAATTGAACAAAAGTTTTATTAAAATTAATCATAGAATGCCATTAACAAATCAGTATTTTAATCACAATATCATGACATGACACTTACATTTTACTACTAAGTAGAAGTTAGTGGTGAGTTTTATCAATACTGTGGTTTGGTGTTTATCTGAATGTTTTTACTGTTGATATAAACAACAGACATTACTTAATTCAATTAAAAAGACACATATGGCATGGCAATTATGAAATACTAAATAGTGATAATCCTTCATTTTAATGCAGCCAGCAGAGTGAGGAATGGAAAACACAAGAGCAGCAAAAGTTTTGTGAGTGTCTTAACACTGGTGAATTTCTAGTCGGAGGTTTACGGGTTGGATTCATCTGAGGAAAGTTTCTTTCTCTCTCCAAAACCATAGTAGAATAATGGTATATAACCCTCTCACTGATATAAAATAGAGTAGAACAGGAGAATACAAATACAGTTCTGCTTCCTTTTTTTTAATTAATTAACTGGTTAATTTGGCTGTGCTGAGTCTTAGTTGTCACCGACATGCTCCTTGATCTTTGCAGCATGTGAGATCTTTAGTTATGGTGTATGGGATCTAGTTGAGTCCATGACCAGGGATCGACCTCGTGTCCTTCACACTTGGGAGCATGGAGTCTTAGCCACTAAGACACTAGGAAGTCCCCTGATTCTTCTTCTTTTTTTTTTTTCTTTTTGTAATCAGGGTATAATTAAGTAACCTCTTTCAGGAAGGTCATTTAAAGCTCATCTACTATTCTTGATCTCATAAAAGATTATGTGAAATAGGAAGTATGAGTAGCATTCTAGTCTAAGTCTTCCATGTACGTATATTGAGTAATTCCTGAACATTGCCCAAGGCTTGCTGACACTGTGGAGCATCTTGGAGGAATCAGACTAAGAATTATCATATTAATACATTCTCTAAAATGAGGGATTTTTTTCATTCATTGTAGATGTAGAGGAGGAAAACTTTTCTCTCCTTCTAAGTTCTTTGGCTGATCTGATCATTAAATTGACATAATCAAGGTTAACAGGAGAAAACAAACTTAATTCCTACATACATGTGTGAGTGCTCAGTTACTCAGACATGTCCACCTCTTCATGACCTCATGGACTGTAGCACACCAGGCTCCTCTGTCCATGGGATTTCCCACACAAGAATACTGCAGTGGGTTGCCATTTCCTTCCTGATACCAGGGCTTTCCTGATAGTTCAGTTGGTAAAGAATCTGCCTGCAATGAAGGAGACCTGGGTTCAATCCCTGGCTTGGGAAGATCCCCTGCAGAAGGTAAAGGCCACCCACTCCAGTATTCTGGCCTGGAGAATTCCGATTTCAAATTTTGATGCTGGAGAAGACTCTTGAGAGTCCCCTGGACAGTAAAGATATCAAACCAGCCAATCCTAAGGGAAATCAATCCTGAATACTTATTGGAAGGACCAGTCCTGCCACAGCAGCAGCACACACTCCGAGTGCTTCTGTGTCTGTTTCTTGTTCTGGCCTAGAGAATTCCATGAGGCCGCAGAGTCAGACAGGACTGAGTACCTTTCACTTGCCGTTTCCTTTTCCAGAGCATCTTCACAAACCAGATAACAAATCTGCATCTCCTGCGTTGGCAGGCAGGTTTCTTACCACTGAGCCACCCCAAATATGAGCCTTCCTGACAGTCAGGAGGTTGAGGCTTATATGATATCCTGAGCACAATACAAATACAGTTCTGCTTCTTTTTTAAAAAATTAGTAAACTGATTAATTTGGCTGTGTTGAGGAGAAGGGACTAGAAGTCTGGGACTCTAAAGGAGAGAAAGACAAATCACAGAAAGATGGAAAGAGCGAATGTTTGGTAAACAAATGTGTGCCCTACTATGCAGATAAGTCTGATGTAAAAATTTGATTGGTATTAGCTCTCTTCCTGGTACAAGCCCCCATCTAAATTATTTCTGGCAGTTTAAAAAGAACTTAAAAGATAGTCTAGAGTCTGGCTTTGTTTTTAGCTCAAAATAATCCACATGGCGAAGTGACACATTCTGGGGCAACCTGCTCTAAACCCCATCATAAAACAGAAACCGACAAAGAGGCTTTTTAAAAGAACTGAGAAAACAAAAGAAAATCTGCTTGTTGCTAACAATTAGACATACTCACTTCAAAGCATACTAAAATTTTCTTGAATAAAATGCCATCAATAGCAGACTGCGTGATCTACCTCATGACTTACCCAGGCCCTGAGATCTGGTCAATCGTCCAGGATTTTAGGCTGGACATCTGTTTCCTAACTCTCCGTGTTAGATACGGAGCTGCCTCTTCTTCCTCATGCAGGAATGTGACCTTTTTTTTTTTTTTTTTTTTTTAGTAATTGGTCAATTCTAAGCATGCCCTGTGCCTAGCCTTGTTGATAGCTCTTGAGGGCACCTGGTTTATGGGCCTTGCATACTTGAATACAGTTGAATACAGCACTAAATACAGTTGACCCATGAGAAACACCAGATCTTTCCACTTTTTAGCAACTCTAGGGCTGTGTCATTTCCACTTGCATTACATCTTCCTCACTCTTCTTTGTATCCGCGATGTGGACTGTATAGTACATCAAATAGGAGATGCTCGTATTGAAAAATAGAGAATCCGAGTCTTGGATACTGATAAGCATTCAAATGCAGATATAAAGTAAATGTTACACATATGGGTTTTGATTTCAGGAAAAATATTGGGGTTGGCAACATGGATTTAAGTAATTAACACAGGTGCAATTTGCAAAAACTCTAGAATTGACCAAGATTCAGGAAGAATAGGGCAAAGGACAAGACCTGAGGATGGACTTTGATACATTACAAGCACTACACTGGTTGCTGTGATGCGCTTAGAGAGGCATTTTAGACACACTCACTGTAAAGCCAAAGAGATACTTTAAATAAATATGTTCAATAAATTGGTGAATGGAACTTCATTGTAACTCTGACTTTCTCTGGCTTTTTCTCGTTTGGCCCATCACTTACAGGAAATGTCAAGTGATTCTGAAGACCACCTGGGGTTGCTTTAACTTCAATCCCCTGAGAAGCCTCAAAGGTCAAGTATCATCTCCTACTGCTTCTCAGATGCCTTTACATCACACTGAGTTCCTAGTTAATCTTCCCTATTCCTGTAAAATTCACCTGTGCCAATGCTCTAGGTAGAAATGACACACATCCTTTCAATTTTGGTAACCGAGCTTTTTCTCATACACTCATGGAGATAATCCCACACTTTAAAAATATTGAAAGCTATAAAGATTAGAATATCTCTTTCAAAATTCCCTAAAAGCACATTGAGTGGTAATAATGTACATGGTCTTAAAAATATATATGAATTTAGATTTCAAAAATAAAGTTAGAAATCATTTTAAGTGAATTTAGAGATACAGGTAAAACATAATAGTATAGTATATAAAAATACATGTACACATACAGAAATCTAAACACACACACATACACAGAAACGCCATTTGTGTTTATTACTGAAAACAGTTCAATAACAGTAATAAAAGCTTCCCTTGTAGCTCAGTCAGTAAAGAATCTGGAGACCCAGGTTTGATTCCTGGATCAGGAAGATCCCCTGGAGAAGGAAATGGCAACTCACTCCAGTATTCTTGCCTGGAGAATCCCATGAACAGAGGAGCCTGGCAGGCTACAGTCCACGGGATCTCAAGAGTCCGACACAACTTAGAGACTAAACCACCAACCACCACCACCACTGATAACAGTTCAACAACAGTGATAAAAGCTTTTACTGAGCTCTTACTGTATGCTAAGGATGAACTAAGTCACTCTAAATATTATTTTCTTTATCCTACCAACAACTCTGTGAGGTAGATAATATTTTACATTTATTTCAATTGCTACTTTGTACAGTCAACACAAAATCTTAAAGGAGTCTCAAAAGTGAAGTCGCTCAGTCGTGTCCAACTCTTTGTGACCCCCACGGACGCTAGCCTACCAGGCTACAAAATCCATGGGATTTTCCAGGCAAGAATATTGGAGTGGGCTGCCATTTCCTTCCCCAGGGGCTCTTCCCAACCCAGGGATCGAACCCGGGTTGCAGACAGAGGCTTTACCATCTGAGCCACTAGGGAAGCCCGAAGGAGTCTCGAAACAAACCAAAAACTTATTGTTCAATTTAATTCAATAAATTGTTTATTTAGCATCTTCTGTCTCGACTCAGTGTGCCTTGTGCTTAGATAAAATGTCTTACTTCTGCATAAGAATGATACTACTAATGCAGTTGTGGGCATCAAAGGAGCTATTTGTCCCCGGGGAAAATACCAGTCTCCATGCTGGAAGACAGAAACTAAACTGTACAAAGTCTTTCCGAAGGAAGATTTTCAACTTCTTAAAAACAAAACACAAAAATTGATAGCCAGTTACCTTTGGAACACTGTTATTTTTCATTTTTCCTTCTTCTTCTCCTTTTCCATCTTCTAGTTTCCATGTAGACATTGACTCTATGTTTACTATTTCAAATAATCCTGGTTCAGATCAAAATGGTATCAAGAAAGGAGCAGACATGCATAAATTTCATGCTTGCTATTCCCCAAGACATGTTCTTAACTCCTCTTTAATTTTAAGAGCCTGGTCGCTAATCAATTTGAGGGAGAAAAGAAAGGTGTGAGTGGGGTGTGAGGCCCCCAGGACCTGGTGAGCTGGTGGCTGCCCCCATGTCTCATGCCTCTGTGATGCTGGGCCTTGAAGCAGCCCGATGCTGCCTGGCGGGGGCCAAATCAGCTGTGAGAGGAAGAAGCCACAGTCCTAGTCTTGAGAGTCACACGTGTATTTCCAGGATCTTCACCCTGGGGACCTGACAGGGAACATGAACGTAAAACCAACAAAACCCAGAACCCTTCACCTGTCCCCCAGGCTGCATCCTTAAGTTTCTCGCTCTCTCTGGCCTATACACAGCTTCCAGCATGAGCTTCTGACTGCAGAAACTTCTGCTCCTAGAAATTCAAAAGGTATTTCAGCTCTGCTAGGTCAATAAGGAGAAATGTCAAAGTGTGATATTTCTGTTGGGCGTCTTTTAATGTTTGTGTCCTGGACAGTTTTGCTTTTTGTTTATTTCATCTTCAGTGAAGTGACTCAGTTGTTTAAGAATGTATCCATCAAGGGGTCTGGGCCCGTGGATCATCCAGTCTCCCTACTCTATCTTATCCCTGTTTCATATTAAGTCAGGTATTAGAATCATAGTTCAATGCAAACAAAATTGCCATGTAATAGTTAATCATATTAAAGATCCAGAAGAAGGAAATGTGAAATTCCCTTCTTGTTTTGATATTATTTTTAATGAGAGTCATCAGGAATTATGATACTTAGGCTATCAGAAACATACCTTTCTATTCGTATCAGTCACTACTTAGGCTACCATCAAGATTTGTCCGACACAGGAGTGTCACATGTATAGAAAAGTCTTAACTCGCAGACTTGGGTTGTCTAGTCAGCGTGACACTGAGCTACCAGTGTTGCCATTTGGCTCTGTGATGAAGCTCTGTCGGCCCTGTACAAGATGAGGAGCAGAGTCGCAGCACACCAGGATGCCATCTGCATGACATCATCCCTGTGGATAACGATAGCGGCTTCAGTGATTTGAAGGGAGAGCTAGATGAGTGTGTCCAAACATACCTCTCTGGAAACATTAAAGTAAAAAGAAATGTAAGTGTTAGGGGTTGGTTGGAGAAAGAATGATTGGAGCAGACAGTGGTCCAGGAGTTCTGGTGTTTCTGGACAGTCATTGTAAGGTGAATGTAACATGGCTGCATCCCTTGCTGGGGATCATCCAGGAGGATCAGCAGAGAATGGCTTGCCCTGCAAGTGATGTCATCAGTGTGGACACGCTTACCTAGAGTTCACTGTCCCCGATAGGACAGGAAGGATCCAGCTAGCGGATGCACTTCAAATGGGATGCCATTCCTCTTTCTGAGCTAGGAGGACCAGAAGACTGACAAAATCATCTACACCGATAAAGTCACTTGCAATGGCTGGAGGGTTGTTTGCCTAGAACAGACACTATTCCATGGACTTGGGCAGGGCGGCAGTAGCATGGCTGTTGGGGGAGGAGAGTATTTGGATACATAATTTAGGATCTGAGTGTGTGGAGGTAAGCTCTTCATCATCCTTTGCTCTGGAGTAGGAGATGTTTTTTGTAAAGGTGATCATATGGATTTCCTAAAGGCCAGGACTTTAGGACACATAGCTCTCATGTTGGTGATTGCTTGGCTAAGTAAATACAAGGAGTATTATTTTTCCTTCGGATCTGATCTGAGGACCAACAGTTAAGGAAGTAATGAGTGTATAGAACTGAGGAAAAACCTGAGTTGTAAATTATTTAATGGACAACTGGATAATATATACCCATAAATACAGATATCAGCACAAGGACAATTTGAACGTGGACGCAATCTGTTAAGAAATTCGTGTGAGAAGAACCAGTTAAGAAACTATTGCTTACCCCAGGGTATTACTGGTGAATTTAAGGTTCTTGCTTCGTTGGAAAGAATTGGAGAACAAAAAATTGGTAAGAAGTGGATTTATTGAGAGAGAAACACACTTCACAGACAGAATGTACACCATTTCAGAAGGTGAGAGCTTTGAAAGATGGTGTGGTTAGGATTTAGGGGCTGAGTAAAATCATAGGCTTATTAGTGGAAGGATTATTCCAATTATTTTGGGGAAAGGGGTGGGTATTTCCAGGAATATGAGCTCCAGTCACTTTTTGGCCTCTTATGGTTAGACTTAGAATGGTCATGGCACTGGTGGGTATATCGTTTAGCATGCTAACATATGACAATGAGCATATAATGAGGCTCGGGGTCTACTGGAAGCTGAATACTCCACCATTTGGACCTGGTTGGTTCTAACCAAGTCTTTGCCGTGTCCTATGGCCATGCTATTCTTTTAAACATTATGCCCTCCTGTTTCAAGAGCAGAACCAAAGGATATCAGAAGAGACCTGGGGAGGGTATGATCTAAAGCAAGATTTGATTACTTCACAGTATGTGCTGTAATTTGTAGTTTGGAAAGTAGGATATAAGTGCAACTGCCTTAAAAACAAATGAACATTGATAGCTTCATACTCATAAGTGATCTACTTATTGTGCAAGAAAGTCTGCCCTATATTAGGAATTCAAAGATGAACAGAAAGCTGTTTTCCTAAAGAATGTGTAATATACCAAGGGAGATAAAAAGATGATCATGCTGCTAATCAGTTCATTCAATAGAAGCCAAAGTGAAGAGGGAGAGGAATTAAAGGGTGACTCCCAAAGATGGGAGTAAATGTTGATTTCACCAAAGGTAGCAAGATTACGTAAAGAGCACAGCTGGCAAGGAAGGTGATAAATTAGAAACATGAAAGACAAAATACACATTTTGTGGCGCAATTAAAACATTTTTGTGAAGAAATGAATATATCACTATCTAGAGTAGTAATGGCTTAGACGGTAAAAAAAATCTGCCTGCAATGCAGGACAGTTGGGTTCAATCCCTAGATGGGGAATATCCACTGGAGAAGGAAATGGCAACCCACAATAGTATTCTTCCCTGGAGAGTTCCATAAACAGAGGAGTCTGGTGGGCTACAGTCCATGGGATTGCAAAGAGTCAGACCCAACTGAGTGACTAACATTTAGACAAGTGTTATCTATAGGCTTACACCTATACACAATATCAAAGGTGAAGATAAAGACCTCTCTGTCATCCTAATCTGGTAGGAAAACTTTATACCACAAGATCAAATGAAATAAGAATGCACACTTTGTATAAATTTGCATTGTAATGAGAAATTGATTTAGAAAGTGTTATGTGTGGCTGTGACCAAGTCACATCATTTTGGTCCCCAATTTGGTTCCTAATTTGCAGTAAAATTAGAAAATAAAATTAAGAACTTTTTCCAGTGCTAACATGTATTTTGAATGAGTTCCATTTCATTTTTTTTTCTTTTCCACCTCTATCCCCACCAAACTTTGAGAATTTTCTTTTTTTTAATTTTAATTTTACTTTATTTTACTTTACAATACCGTATTGGTTTTGCCATACATTGACATGAATCCACCAAGGGTGTATACGAGCTCCCAATCCTGAATCCCCCTCCCACTTCCTACCCCATATTATCTCTCTGGGTCATCCCCGTGCACCAGCCCCAAGCATCCTGTATCCTGTATCAAACATAAGCTGGCACTTCATTTCTTACATAATAGTATACATGTTTCAAAGCCATTCTCCCAAATCATCCCACCCTCTCCCTCTCCCTCAGAGGCCAAAAGTCTGGTCTACACATCTGTGTCTCTTTTGCTGTCTTGCATACAGGGTCTTCATTACCATCTTTCTAAATTCCATATATATGTGTCAGTATACTGTATTGGTGTTTTTCTTTCTGGCTTACTTCACTCTGTATAATCAGCTCCAATTTCATCCATCTCATTAGAACTGATGCAAATTTATTCTTTTTAAGGGCTGAGTAATACTCCATTGTGTATATGTACCACAGCTTTCTTATCCATTCGTCTGCTGATGGACATCTAGGTTGTTTCCATGTCCTGGCTATTATAAACAGTGCTGCAGTGAACATTGGGGTACATGTGTCTCTTTCAATTCTGGTTTCCTTGGTGTGTATGCCCAGCAGGGGATTGCTGGGTCATAAGGCAGTTCTATTTGCAGTTTTTAAGGAATCTCCACACTGTTCTCCATAGTGGCTGTATGGTACTGGCACAAAGACAGAAATATAGATCAATGGAACAAAATAGAAAGCCCAGAGGTAAATCCATACACCTACGGACACCTTATCTTCGACAAAAGAGGAAAGAATATACAATGGAGTAAAGACAATCTCTTTAACAAGTGGTGCTGGGAAAACTGGTCAACCACTTGTAGAAGAGAATATTCTTTTAACAAACAATAGATAAAGCAAGGTTAACATAATGAGGATTGTTTTTAATGTCAATTTGTCGTGAATTGCTCACTGATGGTTAATGCTACACTGGAAAAAAAAGGTAGTCATTAAACAATTTTAAAATTTACTCCTTTTCTAAGCTGGAAAAACCATCTTGTTTCCATTTCTGCTACAACTGGGTGTCATTTGTTCTCTTAGAAATCCAAAAGACAGACCCCTGGAAGCCCCACTGGTCATTGTGTTGGAATCTTCTGTACCTTCCCTTGTCAAGGTTGGTCAAGTTTGGTTTTCTCCATAAAAACTGTAGTCACACCAGTACAGTATACTGACACATATATATGGAATTTAGAAAGAGAGTAATGATGACCCTCTATGTGAGACAACAAAAGAGACTCAGGGGTATAGAACGGACTTTTGGCCTCTGAGGGAGAGGGAGAGGGAGAGGGTGGGATGATTTAGGAGAATGGCATTGAAACATGTATACTATCTTGTAAGAATGAAGCACCAGTCTATGTTCAATACAGGATACAGGATGCATGGGGCTGGTGCACAGGATGATTCAGGGAGATGATGTGGGGTGGGAGGTGGGAGGGGGCTTTGGCATTGGGAGATCGTGGACACCTGTGGCTGATTCATGTCAATGTATGGCAGAACAAGTACAGTATTGTAATGTAGAATAAAGTATTAAAAAAATAAAAAACAAATAATAAATAAAATATAATATTAACATATGCAAAAAAAAACCTGTAGTCAATTTCTACCATGTGCAATAGTATTAAGTGATGATAATGGAATACTTAGTCTTACACAGAGTGCATGCTAATTGTTTCGGTCACGTCTGACTCTTTGTGACCTTGTAGTCTGACAGGCTCCTCTGTCCATGGGATTCTCCAGGCAAAAATACTGAGTGAGTTGCCATGCCCTTCTCTAGGGAATCTTCCCAACCTAGTAATCAAACCAGCATCTCTTGTGTCTCCTGTACTGGCTGGCAGGTTCTTTACCACTAGTGCCACCTAGGAAACTCCACACACAGAGTAGGTGATAATAATTATGTTTAATTTAAAGCATTTGTTTATGCCAAAAGTTAAGATTTATTTTAGCAGTCTTCAGCATGTGGTTCTGTGTTAAATAATGCCAAAGAACCTCTGAATGTTGATCACATAACTTTGGATTTGAACAACAAATATGCTAAAATTGAATAAGAACATTAGGTAAACATAAAGCAGAAATACAGCATGTTCTTTAACATCATTGATCATATTTTAAAAATGCAATAGCATGGGTCACTGACTATAAGTGAGTTTTAAATTAACATGACGGTCATCCTCTAATTACACAACACTATAATACTCTGTTTCCTCACTGCCAGTTCAGAAAAATGTGTGGTAGGGTATGGCAGTAGATTATGCTAAAAAAATATAGACTAAATCAGATTTGAAAACAAGGAAAGTAAAGCTGAATACAGGTGGACATTTTGTGTGTGATGGATGAACATCTCTGAATGTTAAATATTAAGAACTGTGTGGCAAACTGCTTCCCAAGGGAAACAAAAAATTCAGTTTCATGGGCAAATTAAAATTAGAGTCAAAAGTCTCTAAAAGACACACACACTTATATTTGTGTTTAGCAAAGGCAAGTAGACTGCTAGTTAACTTAGCAGATCTTTTATGTCTGTATATGTCTTGCTTCCTTTGTTTCCGTAAATACTTATAATCATTATTTCTGGACCAAAATTGATATTTTGCATTTAAATTCAGATACTCTATTACCTTATCTCCTCTAAACCTAAAGTAAGTACAGACATTGTATATTTCTGAATAATTTATTACATTGAGAAGCTGCACAAGTATAAATAACAGATTTAAAACCACAATTGACAGAGAGGTCATTCTGCAATAACAGGATTCAGAGTCTAGAATTTTAAAGAGTTTTATTCAATTTTTAAAAGCTTGTTTTTCTTATTTTTTCCAAGTTAAGTAAAATTATTTAAACAAATCTCTTTATTTTTGTTTTGAATATTGCCAACATTAATTAAGCACTGAGGCACTAGCCCACTAAAATCTTTACATATTTTATACCATCTTCGGCATTCTTATAAGATAGATATATGATTTCCATATTAAATATTAAGGAATTGAGGAATATATGATATGTAAGTAATGTGTCCAAGTTTATATAGTTAACAAATAATAGAATAACTTAACAAACAATAGAACCAAGATTGGAGTCACTTTGACTCCACTCATGCACTTCTTCAAAAACTTGTAATCAGTTCTTCACTCCTTCAAATATTAAGTGTATACTTTAGATAAAATATAGTTTTCTCCAAAAAATAGTAGATCTTCATAAAAAATAATCATAGGTATCAGAAAGCTCTGCTGCTGCTGCCACTAAGTCACTTCAGTTGTGTCCTACTCTTAGTGACCCCATGGACTGTAGCCCACCAGGCTCCTCCATCCATGGAATTTTCCAGGCAAGAGTACTGAATTGTGGTACCATTGCCTTCTCCATCAGAAAGCTCTGGTGAGTATAAATTAATTTCAGAATAATACTTGATAACACGAAAAATAGCAAAGAAAAGGGTTGCAATTGATGTGCATCATGGACTTCGTGCCAAAGTGGAAATGTTTTTTCTCACTGATGAAGACTCTCCTTGACCAAATGTCAGGCTACCTTCGGCCCTCTTCTGGACTAGACCTTGACTATGTCCCCACATCTCTGGGCCTGCATACACAGTGTTGGCAAGAATGGTGGTGGTGGTTTAGTCGCTAAGTCGTGTCCTATTCTTGCAACCCCATGGACTGTAGCCCCCAGGCTCTTCTGTCCATGGAATTCTCAAGCAAGAATACTGGAATGGGTTGCAATTTCCTTCTCCAGGGGATCTTCCCAACCCAGGAATCAAACCCTGGTCTCCTGCATTGCAGGAAGGTTCTTTACCGACTGAGCTACATTGTTAGTCTAGAGAGAATCCCTTACTTTTGACATCTGCTCAAATTCCTCATCTTCCACCATCCCCCAGGTGATATTTGAATACCTTGACCTGCCGTTAATGCCTCTTTAAAAATCTTCCATGCATAAAGCAACCATTTCCACTCCCTGACTATAAATCCTCACTTGTTATTGTATTGAATTTGATACTGAGGTCTCTATTCCCCTGTCACATAGTTCCTGAATAAAATCTGTTTTACCACTTTAACTACTGTTGGGCTCTGTTTTTAATTTATTGATAATATTTCACATTTAGGACAGAGAAAGGTGAGGAAAGGGATAAGTTTTGAAGAAAATGACATTTTATGCCCATGCTTTTTCTTCCTACCTTTAAAGGACTCTGCATGAAAGATTGTGTTTATTTGCTTTGCAATATTCCTAAACCCATGGGCTGAAGGTGATTGTTTTCTTAACTTCTTCAAAATATCAACTTTTCCAGGTAGTGCTGGACTGCATCTTTTAATCTGCAAGTGGGCACTCTCCTATCAGAAAAATTACAAAATCAACCTGCTGCATGCTTTGGGGCTTCTCCTTTCCACCAGCACTCTGCTACTTTGATTAGGATTTAGGGTGGCTAAAATAATACCCTTATCTTCTTGTTTACTAGTTTTTCTGAGTAGGAAATATCTTTGAAGAAGAAAAAAACATTTTGATCCACAATCCTTTCTCCACAGGGTAAACCACTATCATCGATAGTCTTAGGAGCGAGGTTGTCTTGTCTGAAACTGCATTTCATGAATCAGTCATAAAAGATTTTCAAATATTATCGAGTGAGCCCTTTGAATACTAGAATAACAAAAGCAGAGCTTATCTCTCTGTTGATAACAAGTCTTTTGTAATTTCTCTTTTGTACCAAAAAAATCATTTACATCAACTGCAGTAAAACAACAAAATGTCACTTAGCAATAGGTATTGGTTGCACAAATTTCTAGCACCAAAACTAGCCCTTAGCAAAATGTATATTGTACACCTTAATGTCTTTTCAATTTTTATAATATATGATTAAATTATACATTTTGCAGTCCAAGGTAAACCCCTTCACTCTAACTAAAATGCTTAGAATAACTCTCTCTGTTGTTTCAGTGGCATCGTAATGAAATGTATTCCATTGCCCAGGGTCTTATGACAGAAGTTTTCCCATCATTTCTACAAGATCCAGTAGAGCATTCTTGATTTCGATCAGGTCAGACACCCTGTCAGAGTCCAATCTTGACAAATCAATGACAAGGCATATCAGAGCCATCAAAAGTTCACAGCATGTAATAAAAACTGAACTAAAGTCAAGCATGCTATCCTCTGGTAGGCCCAGGGAGACTCTAGGCAACCAGTGATTTGTGGCTCCATTACATCCCAAATGCTCGATGTATCTAGCCCTTGGCAGGGTGTCAAGGACAAGAAATAATCAGTCTTTAGAGATCACTTCTGAAATACTATGCCCTCTTCTTCCTCAGGTGAATCATTCTTCCACCTTGTCAGGCTCCACTGATGAAAGCTGATGATTTTCAATAGGCTCTGACAAGCGGGGGTTCCCCTCCCCAGCTGTGGAGAGAACCATGTCACGCAGTCAGCTTTCACCAGGCGGGCAATGCGTGATGAGTGATCTCCTAAACTCTTCTGCCAGAGTCAAGAGTAAAACCCAGAATGCTGCATGTAATTCTGTACACAAGAGCACAATGATCACCAGAGGAGTAGACAGGAAGGAATTTTAAAATTTGTTTCCTGATAGTTCATGTCTAGAAACCAAATTTTGTCTTCTACATTGAAAACAGTGGACTCACAGGAAGTATCTAACAGTGATGTGAGAGTAAATGAATCAAATTGGTGGCACTGCTCATGTTATAATAACAGCTGAATTAGCCTTCTTGTCTTTTTTATCAGTTTTTATGGAGTATAGTTGATTTTCAGTGTTGCATTAATTTTTGCTATACAATGATTCAGTTATACATAGATAAGCATAATTTTTAAAAATATTTAAAAATAATATTGTTTAAAATATTTAAAAATAATATTGTTTAAAATATTTAAAATAATATTAAAAATATTTTAAAAATATTTTTTCTGTTATGATTTATCACAGAATATTGAATATAGTTCTCTTCTCTTGATATGACTTTTAGTCTAGCTAATAATATGCTAATATATCTGCAAAGAGTCATTATTGATTTTCAAATAGTAACTTTTTACTCATGATGGGCTTGCATTTTTTTCACTCACTAGAATTACACCTATTTCAACCATGACAACCACAATTTAAGTTTTTCTTACCAATATAGTATAGTTATTGTTTTTATTTTTAAAAAACTTAATCCATCTAACCTGCCTTTTGAGATATCTGTATGCAGGTCAGGAAGCAACAGTTAGAACTGGACATGGAACAACAGACTGGTTCCAAATAGGAAAAGGAGTACATCAAGGCTGTATACTGTCACCCTGTTTATTTAACCTATATGCAGAGTACATCATGAGAAATGCTGACTAGAAGAAATACAAGCTGGAATCAAGATTGCCGGGAGAAATATCAATAACCTCAGATATGCAGATGTTACCACCGTTATGGCAGAAAGTGAAGAAGAACTAAAGAGCCTCTTGATGAAAGTGAAAGAGGAAAGTGAAAAAGTTGGTTTAAAACTCAACATTCAGAAAACAAAGATCATGGCATCCAGTCCCATCACTTCATGGGAAATAGATGGAGAAACAGTGGAAACAGTGCCAGACTTTATTTTTGGGGGTCCAAAATCACTGCAGATGGTGACTGCAGCCATGAAATTGAAAGACGCTTAGTCCTTGGAAGAAAAGTTATGACCAACCTAGATAGTATATTCACAAGCAGAGACATTACTTTGCCGACTAAGGTCCATCTAGTCAAGGCTATGGTTTTTCCTGTGGTCATGTATGGATGTGAGAGCTGGACTGTGAAGAAGGCTGAGTGCCAAAGAATTGATGCTTTTGAACTGTGGTGTTGGAGAAGACTCTTGAGAGTCCCTTGGACTGCAAGGAGATCCAACCAGTCCATTCTAAAGATCAGCCTTGGGATTTCTTTGGAAGGAATGATGCTAAAGCTGAAACTCCAGTACTTTGGCCACCTGATTCAAAGAGTTGACTCATTGGAAGACTCTGATGCTGGGAGGGATTGGGGGCAGGAGGAGAAGGGGACAACAGAGGATGAGATGGCTGGATGGCATCACGGACTCGATAGACGTGAGTCTGAGTGAACTCTGGGAGATGGTGATGGACAGGGAGGCCTGGCGTGCTGCAATTCATGGGGTTGCAAAGAGTCGGACACGACTGAGCGACTGAACTGAACTGAATTTATAAAAACTGATGATCTTTTCTTTACCCTTTTATAAGTAGCCCAGGTTTAGTTAATTCACTATAATTTTCAATTAGAGATAATGTGGTGCCATTAAGGATAATAATAAATGGGACTCCATTCTAAAATGTATTTTATAAAATTTCAGAATTATAGGAGGAAAAAAGACTATGATCTTACAGAGAGAAAAAAGAGTGTGACTATATTAAGAATCCAAAATAAGAATAGCATCCAATTTTTTAGTTCTTGTGTTGCAGCTAGAAGGTACTGGAGCAGTGCCTTTCAAAATATGAGGAAAGATGACTGTCAATCTAAAATTCTTTATCAAAATGGACAGTTACTCAAGTGTAAGAAACATAATATTTCAAAAAGTTTTGAAAATATTTCAAAAGACCAGCCAAGTACCTTCCTAAGGCAACTGACCTAGAAGACCTTAACATTCCCCTCAGCAGCACTAAGACTTAGACAAGCTTCTTCCTAACTCCAGGTCCCCAGCTTCCTTTTCTTGGAGCATTTACTTTAGAAGGCTTAGAATTATAAATTATGTCTCTGCTCCTTTGGGATGTAAATCTTTCTAAAAGACTTGGGCAGATCTACAAATCAAGCATATCTTTCTCTGGGACTTGGGAGCCATCCTTTTGTAACATCATCACCAGGAAAGAGCATGTTCTTATCTTTTATTTCCCTGGCAGAGTCAGAGCCTAACTTGGACAGCCACCATCCGCCAAGTTGCAAAACTACCTCCTGTATTAAAAAGTATGAGAAATTACTTTGTTTTGGAAAAGCCAATAGCAAACACAGATGGCCTGTTTCCTGCATCCCATATCTTAAAAACTTGCCATCCTTTGGTTTCAGCAGCATTGAACTCAGAGTTCTGGTCTCATTCCCCTGTTATAATAGCCATGAATTAAGTCTTCCTTGCCTGTTCAAATTGGTCCAGTGCAATTTTTGCCTCATTACAGCAATAGTTTATATTCCAAAAGAAGGTGTAATTGATAGCATCCAAAATAGAATAGCTAGGGACTCCCCGATGGTCCAGCAGTTAACTCTCCACCTTCCATTGCAGGAGTGTGAGTTCAGTCTCTGGATGGGGAGTGAAGATCATCTATGATTCACAGCCAAAAAAACAAAACAAAACAAAACAAAACAAAACAAAAAAAAACCCCTCATTAAAAAAAATAGCTAACAGAAAAGAGACAGAGTCCTTGAGCTGACTATGAAAGAAATCCCAAATGAGAGCTGTCAGAGATAGAAAGCATAAAATATATCATGAGAGAAAGATGGAAAGTATGAGGAGAATGAAAGTATGCAGATAGAACTGGTAAATTCCTAGATGGGGCTTCCGTGGTGGCTCAAATGGTAAAGAGTCTGCCTGCAACGCAGGAGATCCGGGTTTGATCCTTGGGTTGGGAAGATGCCCTAGAGAAGGAAATGTCAACCCATTCCAGTGTTCTTGCCTGGAAAATCCCATGGACAGAGGAGCCTGGTGGGCTACAGTCCATGGAGGTTACAAAGAGTCGGACAGAACCGAGTGACTTTCCACACACACACACACACACACACACACACACACACAAATTCTTAAATGACTTACCATATTGAGAGGAAATGTATGCTTCTACCAGAAATTTGGTGCTGAGTTAGTGCAAGGGCAGGTAGAAAATTCAGCCATGGAAGTAGGTAGGCAGGTATTAAAGCATTAATGATTTTTTTTTAAAGTTGGACAAGGTAAAAAGGCTTTTTATGATCTGAAAAATAGTTGCCTAGCCAACATATTATAAATTCTAAATAAAACAGGGGCTCTGTATCAACCTAGAGGGGTGGGATGAGGCAGGAGATGGGAAGGAGGTTCAAAGGCTGATTCATGTTGAGCTTTGACAGAAAATAGCAAAATTCTGTAAAGCAACTATCCTTCAATTTAAAAAATAAATTAATTTTAAAAAGTTAATGCAACCAATAATGCCATAGAATTATGTCAGGGGGATGGGGGGTGGGGATGAACTTGTGAATGCTAGGCTCAAGAGAGTTAAATCCTGACCTGCAACATTACAAGTACAGAAGTTAATGTCTCAGCTCTAAGGAGGTTAATACCAGAAGCAATGGTTCAAACAGGTGAAGTATTTGATTGTCAAGGGAGTAAAGGTAGGGATGGTAAGGATAGAAGATAATTGCTTTCCCATACAGGACTGGAAGTATTATTTGATGTTTTAAATGGCAAATACGTCAGTTTTAAATATAATAAGAGTAGAATCTGCAAGGGTAAAAGCATCTGCTTGCTGAAAATTAAAATTGGGGGAAAACATCAAAAAACAAAAGTGAACATTTAATGAAAAAATAAAGAAAATATTTTTAAAGGAGAGATACAAAGGAAAAGAGCCTAAAACAACAGAAAAAGAAAGACTGCATTTTACTTTTTAATGATTTCTTTATTTTTGGTTGTGCCAGGTCTCCATTGCTCTGCACGGGCTTTAGCTGGTCGCCATGGGCAGCGCTGCTCTCCTTTGTGGTCATGGGCTTCTTCCCATGGTGGCATCCCTTGCCATGGGGCACAGGCTCTAGGCGTGTGAGCTTAGGAGCCTGTGGGCTCTGGCCATGGCCACAGTAGTTGTGCATGGACTCAGCTCAGCAGCGTGTGGAAACTTCCCGGATCAGGGGCTGAACCCACTTCCCCTGCACTGGCAGGTGGATTTGTATCCACTGTACCACCAGACAAGCCCTGCCTTTTTCCTAATCATTTCCTGAGCTGTTATCTCTGATTATGTAAATGACCAAAAGCCTGATCTATACTGTATTAGCAAACAGTAACTATGCTTCTTCTAAGAATTTATTATATTTTTCTTTGTGTGTGTGTGTGTGTGTGTGTGTAACAAACTTTTATTAAAGTATAAAGGAGATAGAGAAAGCTTCTGACATAGGCATCAGAAGGGGGTAGAAAGAGTACCCACTTGTTAATTTTAGCAATGAGTTTATATATTCTCCAACTAATCCAAAGAAGGTCTGGAGGTTGTAAAGACCTTGCCAGACCTACTCCCATAATTTACATTTTAAGATAACAGAATTAGCCAGAAGGTTTAATCCAGAGACTGTCCTCAGGCAGAATACAAAATACATTGCTGTTATATAATCCTTGTAAAGAGAAGGTTTAATCCAGAGACTGCCCTCAGGCAGAATACATTGTTGTTATATAATCCTAAGGAACTAGAGAATTCCAGACCTCTCTCTCTTTGGGGACCCCTAGACTTCTTATCAACCTGCCTAGGCAATGACTCTCTCATTCCCCTCTTTTCTTTTAGGAGAATTATGTTGCCTAGGGAAAAGGGGCATCGTTTTCGTTCTGTAACTGCTTCCTGAGCTGAGAAGGGGCGTTGTCCCTAAATTGGGGAGGCAACATATTCTCCTAATCCTCATATTGAGGATATCTGATCCAGGGGCCCCAAGTAGTAGTTGGAGGAAGTTGTAGCAGTAGCAGGAGTTTGAGCAGCCATTTGTAACTTAAAAGCTTTCATGTGGCTAGAAACAAATCCAGTTATACAGTTTTGTTGATTTAAATGTGCAGTTTTAGGTGTACAGCAGAGTGATTCAGTTATAAATACACATTTCTATATTTTTGAATTTTTCCTTTATAGATTATTATAAAATATTGAGAATAGTTTCCTGTGCTACTACTGTTCTGATAAAATACAGTAAGGAATTATTACAAGGTATTCAAAAATTGCTCTGCAGTGTTCACTACATCAACTTCTTTTGACCCTCATGAGCTACTTAAAGAATTCACCAACCTTCTTATTCACTCCCTGCCTCCCTTATTCTCAGCAATTAACCTTGGCTCTTGCCTTACAGAGAAATTAGACACCATCAGATCCCACCCCTCTTTCTCATTCTGAAATCCCACACCTTCAAATGTGTCCTAATTTTCACCTAAATATTTTCCTTCTCTCTCTTGACAGATGTTTGAAACTAGCACGTGTGCCCCACTTCCATGCCCCTGGTGATCTCTGTAAGTTTCCTAAATAAAGTTCTGAGTACCAAGGGCAGCCCAGCTCTACTGCTGGTGTCAAACCCTATAGTTGCCCAGGAATATGTGATAAAACACATCCAGTCTAGCTTTTAGAAAAGCTATTAGAAAGATTTATACTGGTATTTATAGTATTTAAGCATTTTTCCCTGTTTCAATTTTTTTTTTCCAACTCTCACAACATTACCCTTCATCTCTGTCATTAAATGATGCTGATAAAGGTTCCGACTAAACACAGCTAAAGAGAAAAATGGGATGATTTTTAATTTTGCACATGAAGATACAATCTTCTTGAGGGTCCCTGCCATCTTGTATTTATATACTGTTAGCAAGTCCATGCTACATCTTAGTTTAAGAAATCATTTTGGTATCGAGGATGTCTCATTGGTTCATAATTATTCCCTACAACAAGCCTGTTTTCTGGATCTGAGTGGTTTAATTCTCCTGGATTGCACTCAGCTTTGTTTTTAATTTCTTCCTCTTTATTGGCTCTTTTCTCCAAGTGTACACAATATGCTCAAATCTCTTCAAAGATAAGAAGAAATGTTTCTCTCGCCAATAACATCCTGCATATTTCACATCATTAATAGCTCTTAAATGCCTTCTCTCATCTGAATCCTCATCACTACTGTCCTTTCCCTTCATTATTTTTGTTGTTGTTTAGTTGCTCAGTCGTGTCCAGCTCTTTTGTGACCCCATAGTCTGTAGCCTGCTACGCTCCTCTGTCCATGGGATTTCCCAGGCAAGAATACTGGAGTGGGTTGCCATTTCCTTCTCCAGGGGGTCTTTCTGACCCTTCAGATATTTGTGAACTGCACTGGCAGGTATACTGTGTTTGTTTGTTTTTATTTTTAAACTACTGAACCACCAAGGAAGCCCCACTTATTATTTTAGTTACTTGCATTAATCTTTGAATTGTTTCTCTGATCAATTTCCCCCTCCAACTCTATTTCACCAGTACTTCCCTTTGATGCTCAGACCCACATATCCAACTGTTCACAGAACATGTCCACTGGTACGTCCCACGGACACCTCAACTCAGTATGTCCAGACCTAAAATCAGCTTTTCCTCGCATGTCTGCTCACTCTCCCCATGTCACTGCACCTAGTTGATCAAGTAGATATGTGATCATTCTTGATCTCATTCTGTTTTTTATGCTCAATATCCTAATAGTTATCAAATAGTAAGCATTCTGTTTAATAGTCGACTATCAACTCTGGTCTCAGGTCTCTATTCCCACGTACATGTTTAGATAATGATTGTTTTCCATTTGCATTTCCAAAACATTCTGCCGTCCAATTTGTCCTTCACTTGCTTGTTTTTTAAGGAAAACACAATGCACTTGCAGTAATTTTCATAAGTTGCAAGAATAATTTTATATTTCTCAAATTAAGACTACTGGATATCTCCTTCTAGCCCTGAAGATAAAGTCCTGACATCGTTAATTCGACTTCAATTCAGCTCAGTCCAGTCTCTCAGTCATGTCCAACTCTTTGTGACCCCATGGACTGCAGTTCGTCAGGCCTCCCTGTCCATCACCAACTCCCAGAGTTTACTCAAATTCACGTCCATCGAGTCGGTGATGCCATCCAACCATCTCATCCTCTGTCCTCCCCTTCTTCTCCCACCTTCAATCTCTCCCAGCATCAAGGTCTTTTCCAGTGAGTCAGTTCTTCACATCAAGTGGCCGAAGTATTGGAGTTTCAGCTTCAGCATCAGTCCTTCCAATGAATATTCAGGACTGATTGCCTTTAGATTAGACTGCAGTCCAAGGGACTCTCAAGAGTCTTCTCCAACATCACAGTTCAAAAACATCAATTCTTTTGCACTCAGCTTTCTTTAGATTCCAGTTCTCACATCCATACATGAAAAAATACATCCATACAGGAAAAACCAGAGCTTTGACTAAATGTATCTTTGTTGGCAAAGTAATGTCTCTGCTTTTTAATATGCTGTCTTAGTTGGTCATAACTTTTCTTCCAAGGAGCAAGTGTCTTTTAATTTCATGGCTGCAGTCACCATCTGCAGTGATTTTTGGAAAGCCCCCCAACCAAAAAAAACGTCTGTCACTGTTTTCATTGTTTCCTGATCTATTTGCCATGAAGTGATAAGACCAGATATCATGATATTAGTTTTCTGAATGTTGAGTTTTAAGCCAACTTTTTCACTCTCCTCTTTAATTTTATTCAAGAGGCTCTTTAGTTCTTCACTTTCTTCCATAAGGGTGGTGTCATCTGCGTTTCTTCCGGCAAATTTGATTCCAACTTGTGCTTCCTCCAGCCCAGCATTTCACATGATGTACTCTGTATATAAGTTAAATAAACAGGGTGACAATATACAGCCTTGACGTACTCTTTTTCCTATTTGGAACCAGTCTGTTGTTCCATGCCTACTTCTAACTGTTGCTTCTTGGCCTGCATACAAATTTCTCAAGAGGCAGGTCAGGTGGTCTGGGATTCCCATCTTTTGAAGAATTTTCCACAGTTCATGCAGTCCACACAGTCAAAGGTTTTGGCATAGTCAATAAAGCAGTAGATGTTTTTCTGGAACTCTCTTGGTTTTTGATGATCCAATGGATGTTGGCAATGTGATATCTGGTTCTTCCGCCTTTTCTAAATCCATCTTGAACATCTGGATTTTCACGGTTCACCTACTGTTGAAGCCTGGCTTGGAGGACTTTGAGCATTAATTTCCTATTTTTATTATTTGAGTGCAAATTTTTCTCCCTCTCCTCTACATATTTATACATCTTGCTTTATTTTGTTTAAATATTTTCTCCCTTTAACATCCATTCTCTTCAACTTTTCTGAGGTTTGAATTAATACTTTCTTAGATTCCTCGGGCTGTCCTAACAAGAGAAAAGGTGAAAGTGAGCATGCTAATTGCTCAGTCATGCCCAGCTCTTTGTAACCCATGGACTGTAGGTCACCAGGGTCCTCTGCCCATGGAATTATCTAGGCAATAAAACTGGATGGGTAGCCATTCCCTTCTGCCCGGGATCTTTCAGACCCAGTGATCAAACCTGAGTCTCGTGAATTGCAGGTGGATTCTTGACCATCTGAGCCACTAGGGAAACCGTGTCCTAACAAATGAGTGGTTTAAAAAGAGCAGAAATATATCCTTTCACATTTCTAGAGGTGAGAGTTCAAAATCTAGGTGCTGGCCGGGCCGTGGTTCCTCTGCAGGCTCTAGGGAGGAAACATCCCATGCCTCTCTCTCCTAACTTCTGCTGGCTGCCGGCAATTTTAGATATTCCTAGACTAGCAGAGGCACCAATCCAGTCTTTGTTCCCATCCTCACATGGTCTTCTTCCCCTCCACATGGCTGTGCCTTCACATGGCAATCTTACAAGGACACCAATCACTGAACTTTGCGCCCACCAGCCAGTATGACTTCATCTTAACCAATTACACTTATAAAGAGTATATTTGCAAATAAAGTCATAGTCTGAGGTTCCAGGTGGGCATGGATTTTAGAGAACCCTACTAAGCCCGGTATAGATGCTCCTTTTACATTTTTCTATTGCAACTTGAACAGCTTCTAGCACACCAGATATAATGTTACACTGAAAAATCTAATTGATTTTTTCCCCAAATTGCACAAGAATCAGAAGAATGCTAATGTTGTTTACTAATTTATCTTCAGTGCCTAGTACAATGTCTGACAGAAAAGTTTCAGTACGTATTTAAAAGAAGAGTGAATGGAGGGTGCAAACAGAGCTCTTTTAAAAATCACCACAGTCTTCTCATAGTTTTCAGGAAAACTAGCTAAACTAAAACAGAATCTCAAAGAAAGGACTAACTTAAAGTTTAAAATAATCATTCCCTTTTCTCTTTTCCTCATTCATGGCAAACACAAAAGCAGAAAGATACAAACTCTTAAACAAACTAAGATCTGAAGGTGGCATGTAGCATATTATTTACATTTTTTTTTATTGTCTTACTTTATGCTTCATCTTCTTAACTCTTAATTACTTATCCTTCAAAACTTACATCATTTAATTTTCATGTTGCCAGAGGCATAAAATTCTCCCCTGGCCTAATTCTCCTTTCAGGGTAGGTGCGTTTTGGCCCATTCTTACAACAGAAACTGATGCCACCCTGCCCATATCCCTACCCCTCTTGTGGTCCTCATGCATGATTACTATGTCTTATCAAAAGAACTTACAAGTGCTGGCCTGGACAGGATGTCGCAGAGCAAGAGACTTTGAAAAAACCTAACTAAGGACAAATGCTGAGTCCAAATCCCTGAAATGAGCAAACCTAGGCATGTCATGCGGCTTTACCACCCCAGCTGATCAAGTCGGTAACCTGCACTAACATCCTATGTACACTTCCCTCCTTTCTGGCTCCCTTTCCCTGACCTCTCTGTGTTTGTTAGAGCCGTCAAGCAAATGGACTGCTAGCCCTCCAACCTTCTCTCAGATCCACTTGGTTAGACCCAAGCTTAGTCATTTCCTAATGTCTTCTAATCCAAGTTATCATACTCTTTAGTTTACATACTCGTCTTTTGCTGCTATTACTATGTACACTCCCCAGTGGAATAAATAATTTTTTTATTGCCCACTGCTCAGCATAGAGCTTTTAGTATGGTAGGAATCAACAAATGTGTCTGGTTCATGGGACTCTAAACTGGCACAGCCAACATGGAGAATAGTAGAGAGGTTCTCTGAAGTACTAAAAATAATTACCATATGGTCCAAAGATCCCACTCCTGGGTATGCATCTGGAGAAAACTGTAAGTTGAAAAGCGTTCATAGCTGCATTATTTACAACAATCAAGACATGCTGGGAAGCAATCTAAATGCCCATGAACGAATGAATGGATACAAGTGATGGGCTATATATACGTAATGGAATATTATCCAGACATTAAAAGGAATAAAGTAATGCCATTTGCAGCAACATGAATGGGCCTAGAGATTATGATACTGAATGGAGTATGCCAGAGAAAGATGAATATCATATGACATTGCTTATGCAAGGGCTCTAAAAATAACAGAGACAATTGATTTTACTTACAAAAGAGAAATAGACTGACAGACATAGAACACAAATTTAAGGCTACCAAAGGAGAAGGGAGAAGGAAAGTGATAAATTCAGAGTTTGGGATTAAAATGTACACACTCCCATATATAAATAGATACCAAACATGCAACCTACTGTATAGCACAGGCAACTACACTCAGTACTTTGCAATAACCTACAATGCTAAAGAATCTAAAATATATGCATATATATATATATATGTATGTAAGTATATATACATTCATATATATAATGTATATATATACAATCTCTGATTCTATTTTTTAATGTATGAGCAATGTCACAATTTTATTATTATGTGACAAAAACTGAATAGAAAGACAGAGACATTAAGGTAAGTCACATGATATTAATAATATATAATGTGTAACTTTATATTTAGATATATTTACTAATATAGGCAAAATACATTAGGGATATCTTTTAAAATGTAAGGAATTTTAAACATAGTCTGCTTTTCAGTTTTGCAGACACTCGAAACTTGTTCTGAATTTTTTCTGGATCATTTTTAAGCATATTTTAAACTCTTGAACATGCTTTTCAAATGTGTTTCCATGCCTATGGCTAAGTAATTTGTTGCTTTATAAGCTACTCATAATTGACATAACAATCTCATCACGCATTCTAGCTTAAAATCATGTCAGAAGGCGCTCTTCACAGTTATTAGTCTCACGGAAGTGCAGTCGCAGGCACAAGGTGCCCATTTAACAGTGATGGATTTCATGCTGCTGTTTTGACAAGAGAACATATAACTTGTGTTTAGTTCACTTGTTACCTGAACATCCAAAAATGCAGTCTGAACAGATTTTTTCATTTAAACAATAAACCATATTTGTTTTTTATTTCTTTGAGGTTTGGTTCTTTCATGGCTTTCTGTTTTATTACGAATTGCTTTCTCTTACTAGAGTAGCTAGCACTGCGTCTTTGGTATGCATTGTTCTAAGATCAGCTTTACCGGATTTTATTTACAATACGCTATAAAGCTTTGTGTTTTGTAACCAGCCCCACACTCCCCCCCACACACCATTGTCTTCTGTTTTCTTACTATGTCTACTGCTGTGAGGAAGAGTGAATCACAGCCTGATTCAGTCACACTTAGCAACATCAAAAGACATATTCAAGTTAGTGTTGTGGGCATGTTAATGTAAATGTCCTACCTGAAATAGCTTAATGTACCTGCTGCTAAAATAAGAGCGCGATTTGAAAAGCAGCAATGTTTTATAGTAGAAAACATTAACTAGAAAATGGAAAACACTGCTTTAATCTTCAGTTAATAAAACATTGGAAGAAAAATTCCTTTCATAAATTTCTCCTAAATTTGCATCTTGAAACATATTTGAAACTTCTCCCATACTGTATCTTGTAACAAGTGATCCAGAAACACAAAAGATTTAAATTTCAGCAGAGGTTTGATTCTATTCCTCTTATTATCTTAATTGCTTTTCCGGTTACAAGGAAACATAGGTAGAAAAATATATATAAATTGGAGATTATCAGTAACTATCAGAAAATACTATGCATTTTCTTATTGGAAAAGACAGTGATACATTTTTATTTATAGCTAAAATTGATTGATAATTTCTTAGGGTAATTTAATGTTTACCTTACCTCAGAAAGCTTAGGCATTTTATTGGTATTATATGAACTTTGTTTTACTGATTATCTTTGCCTGTTTCCTGTCCATAGAATTTGGTGGTCAAACTTTTAAGTCTAAAAAAACCCAATTATCTTAGGTCCATGGTTTGTTGATTCATATAATTTCTCAAAAAGTTAATCAATTTATTTACTTGATTCTTCTGAGGCTCATGTGTCAATAGACACACCAGTCCTCTGGAACTATGCCTCTTTCCCTAGATTTAATATAGGTAACTTTAAGCCTATCATGCTTCCGTAAGAGAAATGACGTTTTTTTTTTCTTTTTCCTAACCATATTTTTCTAACTGAAAGAATTTTTTGGAGAAATGATACCCATTCAGAGTTTTTAAAACTGGTGTAATAACTACTCTGATACTAGTCTTTAAGCCTGAATTTTAATTGGCCATTTTTATTCAGCTGCTTTGTTAGTTCTGTATATTAAGTGGAGATGAGTACAAATTAAACTTCCAACCCAGACAGTCATTCCACTCTGTATTCTATTTTCCTTAAGTTCTGCTTCCAAAACAGTTCTTTTCTGAGCTCATCTTTGTTGCATTATCCTGGCAAGTGCAACCAACAGGAACAAATTCAGGCTACTAGCGTTGGTTTTTCACCTCTTCATTGCATCACCATCCTTATAGGTTCTGAAGCATTGAAACATGTATACTGTCATGTAAGGAACGAATTGCCAGTCTATGTTCCTTAGAGGATACAGGATGCTTGGGGCTGGTGCACGGAAATGATCCAGAGAGATAATAAGGGGGTGGGAGGTGGGAGGTGGGAGGGGGTTCAGGATTGGGAACTCATGTACACCCGTGGCGGATTCATGTCAATGTATGGCAAAACCAATACAGTATTGTAAAGTAAAATAAAGTAAAAATAAAAATTAAAAATTAAATAAAAAGCAATATCAAAAGAAAAAGAAAGGAACATTGTAAATGACAGACGCCAAGTTCATACTTAAGGAGAGAGGAGGGCTCTCACATGTCTGTGTTGGGGGCACAGTAATAGTTGTAATTTGGTAAAAAAAAAAAAAAAAGGTTAAAAATAGATAAATTTGCATCTGTTTTAGCTTGATTTTCAGAACTTATACTTAATAATACAACAGTATTCCTTGTCTTGATATGAAAAATGTAGGATTTTGGAGCATGATCCTTGTTCTTATGGTTCTCTGTAAGCTTTATAATAAAAAAGACTGTTTTAAAAACAAAACAAAAAGTAATAATAAAATAAAACAAAACAAAAAAAACCTGGCTTCAAAAATACCTAGCCTCAAAGCCAGTGCTGCATATTTTCAGTTGCCTGTTAAGAGACCTCCATTGATCCAGTACTAACTTTTTGTACCACAGTCATGATGGTTGAGTGGGAAAGAAACATTCCACCCTCAGTGTCTTAAAGGAATAATGCCATTGTCTCATTCATGAGATGTGTCACATCATATGTACTTTCCCCAGGCTGATGGGGGTTCCATTTTAATATACAAAGTCCATTATAATATGCATTTTAATTAGCTGTGTCAGGGGAAATGTAAGAGAGGATGGCAAACAAAGTGTTAGCTCTTTTAAAAATTTAATTTTTTTAAATTTGTGGCTCTTTGTTGTTGCGTGGGCTTTCTCTAGTTGCAAAGAGTAGGGGCTTCTCTCTAGCTGCTGTGGGCAGGCTTTTCTTTCTGGTGGCCTCTGTGGAGCGTGGGCCATAGAATGTGGCCTCTATAGTTGCAGCACTCGGGTTTAGATCCCCCTGGCATGTGGGATCTTTCTGGATCAAAGATCAAACCTGTATCCCCTGCATCAGGAGGTGGATTCTTTAGCACTGTGCCACCTGGGAAGCCCTAGGCAATCCAATATCAGATTAGAGCAGGCCCTAAATCCAGTGCCTGAAGTCCTAATATAAAGGTCACATGAAGACTTACAGGGAAGGAGGCTATATGAGGATGGGAGGCAGAGATCAGAGTGATGTAGCTATAAACCAAAGCACAGTAAAGACTTCCAGAAATCTTCCGAAGCTAGGAGAGAAGCGAGGAACAGTTTCTCCCTTAGAGTTTGGATTTCTGGCCCCCGGACTGTGAAAGAATGCATTTCTGTTGTTTTAAGCCACCTAGTTCATGATCATTTGCTATGACACCCAGAGGAAACTATTACTCACAGAAAACTTAAATTCAAAAAATGTTGAGCTATATCAGCCTGTCATAGATGGGACGCTGAATATAACACAGTTCAAAACACAGCTTATTTCCATATAGATTTGAGTATGATGAAAGGATTTTTTAAACAAGTTTTCTTATTTTAGCCATACATTGTGAAGTGATGAGCATAACACTTTTTGGTTCCTTATTTCTTAGGTAAGAGAATTAAGTTAAAGCAATCCAAAGTGCAGAGGATGAGATGGCTGGATGGCGTCACCAACTCAATGCACATGAGTTTGGGTGGACTCCAGGAGTTGGTGATGGGAGTCCTGGCGTGCTGCGATTCATGGGGTCGCAGAGTCAGACGTGACTGAGCAACTGAACTGAATCCAAAGTGATGGTCAACCAGACATAAATAAATCAAGTTCATGAAAGCAGGAAATTATTTAAGAAAAGACACGATATTTCCATTTTGAGAAGTCTTTTGTTTGTTTTGACAGAACTAAAGCAAGCACTCTGAAAGTAAACTCAGTGAGTAAGTTTACTTCTACCCATGTTATTCCATGTTACTATTTTAATTAAGTCATTAAGAAGTAAGGTATGCCACTGTGAACTATCTGTGGTGCAGAGAACTCAGTTCATTTAAGAATTTTAGCAGAATATAAATAACAACAGCAACAAAACCCAATCAAAACTTGAACCTTGCCTGTTAGTAGGTCAAAACTATCATTTTGGGGAAAAATTATAAACATCATTTCTCAAAAAAACCAGACACAATATCATGAGATGTCCAAATTTAAGTTGAGAAAATAGCTTTTTGTAAACCGCTATATTTATTCATTAATTTCTTATTAGTTTAGGTTAATGCTACTTACCACAGTAGTGGTAGCACTTGGAAAATGCAATTGTAGAACAGAATATTAACCATTAATGGAGTACCCAGTATACACACTAACAAATCATCCACATAATTCTAAATGGCCCTTTCCATCAAATAGACATTAAGAACAAGAAATGAGCAAAAAAGAATAGTGATGCAGTGAAGAAAACTCCTTTTATAACTTGTCTATAAATAGGACAGAATAAAAGGATGGTGCACCAAGGCATTGCCTAGACGAAGAGACTGCTTAAAGAGGATAGAAGAGTATCATATATTTGTAAACAGGGCTGTGTTAAGGGAGAAAATTACTTGTACAAAAAGGTTTGACTCTTGGACACTGGAAAATATTTTTTAAGATTTTAAAATAATTATCAACATGGGGGAAGGCAAGTACTTTGTGAGTAAATAAAGGTTCTTCATAGTCCAAGCAGTGGACACATCAAATGTTATATTGGTGAAACGAGGAAATCAGAGAATTTTAGGACATGACAAAGAAGATTCATAAAGTCAAAGATGTGAATCATGTGTAAATGAAACTCAGACTCAAGAAGGGCTTACAGGTAAAGTAGAGAAACTCACTACGGATGGGAAGGAGCACCCTAATGCTCTCCACACCAGCGTCCCCTCTGTAGGCTGGCTGGCATTCCCATTTCAGGAGGAGCTGTTGGCTTTAGTTCTCATCAGCTTCACTTAGCTTTTGTGACTCTCTCTTCAGCTTCTGTTCCAACAGAAGGTGCTCAGCTGTTTGGGCTTGATTAGGCTAAATTTCAGTTAACAGGACAAGATTTAGGGGAAATTTGTATAAGAAATTTTGGGAATTTAAAAAGTCACTTTATATTCAAAGCATTTCTGGAAGTATTGATCCCCATGATTTGCATTATTAAACAGAAAAAAATATTGATAATGACTCTTTTATACCTAAAATTACATTTTCTTTGGTCTACACGTCTTAATTTTAGTGTGACTCAATGTATGTTGATCACGGTTTTTATTTACATAAAATATAAATGTTCTTAAATACATTTAAGATGCATGTATTCTGATGAATTTATATGTATTTATGGTATTTGTACATATATAGATAAGTGTATTAATACTTAAACTATCTGAATATTCATGTAGCAACCTTTTCAAGAGTCAAATGACCTCGAATCAGGATGTAATTAAATAAGGAACTCAGAAAGATTAAAAAGTTGCTTCAAAGTTGATACACTTAAACTTGTACATAAACTTTTTCAAAGTAATTATGGAAGAGTGCTGTCGAAGGGTATTTTGTCAAATTAATAAGAAAGATGTAAGCATCAAATACGTGGCCCAATATTTACAGGGCCGAAATGGCTCAATTACGTTTTTCTTCTATTAATGGTTAAGAAGAACAGATGCTTTGAGGTCTGAAAAACCTAAATTCAAATTTCCAACTGCATAATCCTGGGGAATGTACCTATCCTCATCTGAATATTTCTTTCCCAGTTTGAAATGGTGGATGTTATTTACCCATTGAGTCATTCTGAGTGTTAAAGGAGGTGCTGATCACAGATGTTAGCTTGTAATAGGCACCCAGTAATATTAGTAATTATCAATTTCTTACAAAAATGAACTCACAATTAGGAAGGGTAAAATGAATGCTTAGAAGAAGAAATTGCAGCTTAATGTAAGTAAAAAGATTAAAAAAGAAATCTAGTTGCTCTGAGTTCAAGTGTGTGGCTTGTATAGTTTTCAAGACACTTTGAAATTCAGCAGCTTAAGTTAATAAGCTCTGCTAGAAAACACAGAGGAGTCAACATGAGGCTACACCCAATTCTAGCCTCATTGTTCAAAACGGGGAGTTCAGTTCAGTCGCTCAGTCATGTCCAACTCTTTGCGACCCCATGAATTGCAGCACGCCAGGCCTCCCTGTCCATCACCAAATCCAGGAGTTCACTCAGACTCACGTCCATCGAGTCCGTGATGCCATCCAGCCATCTCATCCTCGGTTGTCCCTTTCTCCTCCTGCCCCCAATCCCTTCTAGCATCAGAATCTTTTCCAATGAGTCAACTCTTGGCATGAGGTGGCCAAAGTACTGGAGTTTCAGCTTCAGCATCATTCCCTCCAAAGAAATCCCAGGGCTGATCTCCTTCAGAATGGACTGGTTGGATCTCCTTGCAGTCCAAGGGACTCTCAACAGTCTTCTCCAGCACCACAGTTCAAAAGCATCAATTCCTTGGTGCTCAGCCTTCTTCACAGTCCAACTCTCACATCCATACATGACCACTGGAAAAATCATAGCCTTGACTAGACGGACCTTTGTTGGCAAAGTAATGTCTCTGCTTGTGAATATGCTATCTAGGTTGGTCATAACTTTTCTTCCAAGGAGTAAGCGTCTTTTAATTTCATGAACTGCAAACTTCCAGATGTTCAAGCTGATTTTAGAAAAGGCAGAGGAACCAGAGGTCAAATTGCCAACATCCGCTGGATCATGGAAAAAGCAAGAGAGTTCCAGAAAAACATCTATTTCTGCTTTATTGACTATGCCAAAGCCTTTGACTGTGTGGCTCACAATAAACTGTGGACAATTCTGAAAGAGATGGGAATACCAGACCACCTGACCTGCCTCTTGAGAAATCTATATGCAGGTCAGGAAGCAACAGTTAGAACTGGACATGGAATCACAGACTGGTTCCAAAGAGGAAAAGGAGTGCATCAAGGCTGTATATTGTCACCTTGCTTATTTAACTTCTATGCAGAGTACATCATGAGAAATGCTGGGCTGGAGGAAGCACAAGCTGGAATCAAGATTGCCAGAAGACATATCAATAACCTCAGATATGCAGATGACACCACCCTTATGGCAGAAAGTGAAAAGGAACTAAAAAGCCTCTTGATGAAAGTGAAAGTGGAGAGAGAAAAAGTTGTCTTAAAGCTCAACATTCAGAAAATGAAGATCATGGCATCTAGTCCCATCACTTCATGGGAAATAGATGAGGAAACAGTGGAAACAGTGTCAGACTTTATTTTTGGGTGCCCAAAAGGGGGATAAGCTCGCTAAAAAAAAATCAGGTTTATTTTTAGATTAGGCTATTAAAAGCACAGAATGCAATAATTAAGGAAGAAACAGTGGTCATCAGAAACCAACAGTGAAACCATTGAATCCACAGTGGGAGAGAGGGACTGAGAACTCTGCAAATGTGTGAAGGAAATTTGTGAATGTAGCAGTATGCACTCTGTGAAGTTAACCTTGAGTCTTTGCACTGGCTATTAAGATACCAGATGGCTGTCCTCTAATCTAAACTAATTTTGAGTCCCTACAGATCATTGAAATGAGAATGTGAGTGGGTTCAGGAAACTATATGGGGTGGTAGGTAAAGTGGAGGTTTACTAACCATCCCAGTCTCCCTGAGACTGAAGAAATGCTCTGGATGCCCAAACTTCTGGTGCCCAAACCAGGAAGATACCAAGAAAAGAGGAACAGCTCGGTCACTCAATAACTGGAAGGCAAGAGCAGGACTACCAGAATGGACTCAGGTGTCCTTCTGAAGTTTCAGGTCTCACACCCTTGCTGTGTGGATAGCATCAAAGTTTCTTTTGTGATCAGCATAAAAATGGGGAAGTTTATGGACTGTTGGAGGTACGCTGAATACATCAGTATCAAGGCACGTATTTTGTGTCATGTAATATTTTAAATATTTTACAACTGTGCCTTTTAATCTTATAGCAACTATGAAAGTAAGCTATTATTCTTATTTTATTGATACTAAAGCTGAAGTAGAAGAGAAATTAAGTAACTTTCCTAAATTTGCATATGGTGAACATTTGCCCTTGACAGTGAATATATAGCTTGAGTTTACTGGATGTCTCACACACTCATATATGAGTTTCTAAAAAGAGAAAAGGCTAAAATTCAGAAGGAGATAGGGAAAAATGCATGTGGTCTATCAATTAATGGAGGCCTCAGTAGCCCCATCCCTTATATTTTGAGAGTAGCAGAAGACTTGGGAGTTGGCACAGGAGAAAGATGGTTGTATACAGGCACCAGGAAGTGCTTGGGTTTGATGTCAGAGTAGAAATACTAATCCATTAGAATGTTCTTGAATTCAGTGCACTCAGGCTATATCTGCAGTCAGAGTCACAGCAAGTGCAAAATATGAAATACCACTTTCTGATCTTAACGGAAGCTAAGTTAATCCCTGCAGACATGAAGAGACTGGAAGGCTTTGGCTTTGCAATACAACTCTGCAGCTATGCACCTGAAGACCCATGATTTGCTATGGTTCCTATTGTGTTCACAGCAATTGATTCCACTTTCTCATGAGCTGTCTGACTCAGTGAAAGTCTGGAAAAATACCCTGGTGAGACAGATTTCAAATTAACATTTTCTCTCCTGGAAGGGAGTGGCAGAGGAGAGACAGCACCCTGTTATTGCCGTAAATGACAACTCAACTTAAATCTTACACTTAAGAAACAGAATGATTTGGTGTGATATGAATGCATGGTTGGAAGGGGAGGAGGACAGAAGAGTAGAAGAGAGAAACTTCTTATAGAAGACTAGGATTTAACTCTTGTTATGCATTCAAAGGATTGTCATTAATAGATACATGTTTAAGAGAGTCAAATATCACTTCATTATAAGTAAAAAGTATATTAAAAAAACTTTTCTTTTCTGAGCATGAAAGAGGAAATTCTCTTTCTTTAGTGGTTTTCAAGTTTAAATCCTACTTCTTTGATATAGAAAAGTTTCTAATATTAGATGAAGATTAAATGGCCTTTTAGTTCCTCAAATGCCCAAGTCACATTACTATGATTAGAAGCCAGGTTTTAGCCACCATTTTCAGTATTCTTTCTGTATTATTTTCTGTACTTCTCTGTGTACTTGAAATGTATCATGAAGAGTCTCTTTTATATTTCATTGGCCAGATAGGTTGAAACTTGATCCTTAAATACCATGATAATTTGATTTTTATATTATTTTGATTTAATAATTTTGATAACTCTCATTATGTTGGAAAAGATGTTTGTTTATTTTTAAATAACTTGTTTTTCTGAATTCTAGTCTCCTGCTTTTAAAATGAAAAAAAAATCAATTTTATAATCTTGTAATGGTTAATAGACCAAGTAAATGAAATACCAAACAAAATTTATAACTTATAATGGGCATAGAATTTATACTACTTGTAATTTTATCATCAATGTACACTTTCAGAAAATATTAATAAAAGGGTCATATAGGAATTATTTGGTGACATAATAAAGGCATTCTAAAAGGTAATAAGTAGTGTGTGGATTCCCTGAAGGCTTTGGGTTTCACCTGCTCCCCTCTTTGGTCTTAATGATGAGGTTTTGTGAATATCAGAGGGGTACTCAAATAAATCAGGAAAAAAGTTACTTTATTGATTCAAAACAATAAATATATACTTTGTTAATTATGTGGCTTTGTAATAATAAATTTGGACATCAGCTAGATTATATTCACTCACAAAATTGTGACCATACCATTTAGTTGGTTATCATTTTGTGATCATCTCATAAAAATAAGAAGCCCATTTTCTTTCCCTCACTGCAGATTCCTTTATGACTTTAGAATTGTCATCTTTCATTTATTCCTGAAAAAAGCAATGTCCACAATTTACCAAGTGTCAAGTAATATAAGGACTGAGGGACAATATTATACAATGTAGACAATGTCCCTCTTCAAAGAGCTGTAGAAAGACAGGTAGGAAGATAGGTACAAATAATAAGGTAGCTCCTACTCACACTGTTACAAACTAAGACTGGTGAAGCAGAAAGGGTAGAGTGCCATGAGGACACAAAGGAAATAGTAGGTGAGAAAGAATTCCTAGAGTACGTGTCTTCACAACTGAAAATTAGCCAGAATAAAAGGACAGAGAGTATCTGATGGGGAGAAAGTGTTGTTCTAAACAGAGTATAATGCTACTGTTTGAGAGTAAAACTAAGTATGAGGCATCCATGATCTAAAAGCATTATGGGATTATAAAATTGATGTAAATATTGCTTTTTGCTTTATAAAAGAGTTTCATAACTGTTAAGCATGGGGAGAGATAACAGAAAATACTGTGGATATAAGTGGAGTATAATTACTAATAAGTATTGAATACCATGCAAAGTTTATTTATTATTTATTATGTCTTGAGGGCATAATGCAAAGGATGGCATGATTCTATTTATGTGTTAGAACAGCACTGACTCTGTAAGATAAGAACAACTTAATGAATAAGAAGATGAGGTCAAACATAGATGAAGACAGCTTAGTAAAGAGATTTTTGCTGAAATCCAGGTAAGAGATAATGTCTTGATATATGCAGATGGATTAGAGAATATGGAGAATCCTATTTCTGAAGTATCAAGGTTGAAGCCAGAGAATTTTTTCATTAACTACAGAAGGAGATACAAGAGCCAAATATTACTTACAGGTTTCTGTTTAGGTAGTTGAATCTATGTGATTTTATTCCAAAAATAAGAGTTGACTCATTGGAAAAGACTCTGATGCTGGGAGGGATTGGGGGCAGGAGGAGAAGGGGACGACAGAGGATGAGATGGCTGGATGGCATCATGGACCCGATGGACATGAGTCTGAGTGAAGTCCGGGAGTTGGTGATGGACAGGGAGGCCTGGCATGCTGCGATCCATGGGATCACAAAGAGTTGGACATCACTGAGTGACTGAACTGAATTGAACTGAACTGAAGGAATAAATTTGGTGAGAGGTTTTGCTTGGGACAAGGATCATGTAGAAAATGAGTTTGTTGATAACTCCATCATCAGTTGATAATGTCTAGGTAAATTATCCAGAAAGAGAAGAGAAAAAACTTGTAATGAACTGAAGTAACATTAGGAATTACAAGTGCTGGAGGAGGTAGTTGAAAATACAAGACTGCAGGTGACCTGAGGGCTGGACTTGGGCGATTTGGACTCCATCCTTGGAATGTTCTTTACACTTGGCTTTTCCCTGCAAAGACACAGGCTTGAGATGGCAATGTGTTGCTGAGAACACCTGTTGAGAACACTTGGATGGTATATGTGACTGAATCTAGTGAAGACCTCCATATAAACTTTTTGAAGATTTGATGGATGGCTGTAGAGACCTACTTGTCTTGCGACTGCTCAAAAACAAGCCTCCTATGTGATTTCCCTTGCTTATTATACCTGCCACCTACCAATTTGGAGTGATATGCCTTTTTCCTCAGTCTCTTTTTGTCCTCTTTTTGGGGGCTCATTTGCAAACAAACAACAAAGTAAGCAAAGATAAGAGATCTGTCACAGAATGTCCCCATATAAAATTATATCCATAGTATCGGGAGATTATCATGTGATGGGAACTAAAGGCAAAAGCACTTCATGAAGTAGAATGGGTCAGCAATATCAAATGCATACAAATGTTTGAGTAAGGTAAGGTCACTTGAATGCTCCATGAGTTTCGTAACCAAGAGATCCATGGTAATCCTGTGCATATAGTTTTGGTGAAATGACTGGGAAGATTGTGAAATGCAGTGGATTGTGAGAGGTGAGGAAATGGAGACATCGATTGAAATGAAAACGTTCACTAACATTTGCCTATGAGAAGGAGTCCACAGGTAGAGAAATATCTCGTAGCCGTATGGGGACTGATGTTCAAGGAAGGAACTTGGAACTTTTCATGAAAATGGGATGCTAGTGGTTGTAACAGGACAAAAGGATTAAAAGAAGCAAGAGAGGGAGCAAGAAGCCTCTAATTGTGGGAGGGAAAGAAAAGCAGGGCTCACTGGAGAATTCACAAAAGAAATTGTACCTCTGCCTGCATTATAACCAGTTTTATTTCTTGCTTTTACTTCAGATCTGCAAAGGCTGGGACACAAAGATGGATAGTTTTATAAAAGTATTAAACACAATCTTGGTATTTATTTCTGATATATTACTCATTTTGACTAAAAAGATAAGTGCTATCTTTTAAACATTTTTGTAACATATGATATGTTATTGTTCTTTCCTCTTTCCTGATACTCTAAAATTCTTTCAATTGCTTTATGATATTCTTTATATGTGAAGACTTTTCCTTAACCTTATATAGGCTTGGTCTGTTACCTGAAAAATTGTTTTTCAGGTATATAATTACTGTTGAGAGTCCTTTCAACACTTGAAAAATATTGTGGTACTTCCTCATGGTCTTCTTGATTTCTGATGAGAAATATGCTGCTATCTGACTAGGAGCTCCCCATATATAAAGTGTTATTTTTCTCTGATTGCTTTCAAAATGTTTTGTGTTGTCTTTTGTTTTCAGAAGTTTAATTAAGATGTGTCTTGGTTTGGATTTCTTTGAGTTTATCCTCTTAAAGTTTGCGCAGCCACTTGACTATGTTGATTTCTGTCTTTCAACACATTTGGGAGATTTTCAGCCGTAATTTCTCCGCATGCTTTTTCAACCCTACATTATTTCTCTTCTCCTTCTATGATCCTGGCTCTGATGCTTTGCTGCTGTTGGTGTTGTTTTCTAGTTTATTTTCTATAGATTGTTCAGATTAGGTAAATTTTACTGATCTGTCCTCAGATTCACAAGTTTGATTCCCTATCATCTCCATTTTAACACTGAGTCAGGATTTGTTGTGCAAGACCCTCCATTCTGGTGCTCTGTGTACCCTGGCTTTGCAATGTCACAAAGTAGGTGGAATGCAGGAGCCTCGGGTCTATTACAGAAGGGAACTCTCCCACTGGTCCTTTATTTTTAGTGTGACATATGGGTCAAAGATCCTCCTTGCTGGTTTAATGGGGATAATCTTGTGTTGTTGAGAGGACTTTCCTTGGGTACTGGCAAGGAATGAGCTTACCTGGCCCAGCTTCAGTTTCTCAGTCAGAGGTCAGGAAGCATGGAGTTGGATTTTCTTCTTCTGTTGGATGAAATTTTGTAAGAGTTATGCCGCTGTATTGTTATCCCACTCCTGAGCTTTCTAATAAACCTCCCTCCTTCTTACTACATTTCAGAGTCATCTATTGTTCATCTATTAAGTTATTAATGCATTTTACAGTTATATTTAGAGCATAGAAGCGAGCAGAGATGATTCTACACCACTTTATATAGAAGACAGAAAGTCTGTTGGTTCTAATCTAAACTAGTGGTTCTTAAATTGATTTTATCCCAGCAGTTAACAATGTCTGGAGACAATCTTTCAGTTCAGTTCGGTTCAGTTCAGTCATTCAGTCATGTCTGACTCTTTGTGACCTCATAGACCGCAGCACACCAGGCTTCCCTGTCCATCATCAACTCAAACTCATGTCCATTGGGTCGGTGATGCCATCCAACCATCTTATCCTCTGTCATCCCTTTCTCCTCTCGCCTTCAATCTTTCCCAGCATCAGGGTCTTTTAAATGAGTCAGTTCTTCGCATCAAGTGACCAAAGTATTGGACTTTCAGCTTCAACATCAGTCCTTTCAATGAATATTCAGGACTGATTTCCCTTAGAATGGACTGGTTGGATCTCCTTGCAGTCCAAGGGACTCTCAAGAGTCTTCTCCAACACCACAGTTCAAAAGCATCAATTCTTCAGCGCTCAGCTTTCTTTATAGTCCAACTTTCGCATCCACCCATGATTACTGATAAATCTTTGTCAAAATAGGATGAATCCTACCTGTATCTAATGAGTAGAGCCCTCAGATGCTGCTAAATATTGTACAATGCAAGAGCACTGTTCCACAACAAATAACTATGTGGTACAAGTATCAGTAGTGCCAAGATTGAGATATCTTGACTTAAATAGTCTCCTTTATTAACATCAAACAGATTAGCTAATTTTAAAATGTTTTAGGATTGGACATTTGTATTATTTCTTTTTCCTTTCTTCACCATAGAACCACTGATCCTGCTGCAGAACTTAAGCTTTGTAACATGCAAAGAAACTTTACCAAAAATATGCTTGAGTATTTATAATTTTCAATTTGGAAAAATACCATGTTCTTTAATTTGACATGGAAAAAATAGTTATTTCATCACATGACCTATCTACATTACACATTACACTTAGTCAAGAACATTTTTAAAAAGCTACTAACATCTGTCCCTCCCATTACATCTCACACAATTATCCACAAAAGTGGTCTGGGGCTCTGGGCTTCATTTGCATGTCTTTCCTTTGTATGCTAAATATAATTTGGCATGCTCTTTAACATTTATTATCCTGCTATCGTTTGATGTTCTAATTTACTCTCTATGTCAGCATTTAATTTACTACTAATCTTTCAAGTGTTGAGTAAAGATCCTAGAAACCTTGCTTCTTTAAACACTGCTAGAGATTTGGGAACTCCCAGAATCAAAGACGGAGTTGGTGTGGCAGCTTATTACAGAACCGTGAGCTCTGGATCTATTGAGTTACTGCCAGAAAATGTTTGCACTCTGTAGTCACAGGCTTTATCCTTTCATCAATGAGATCTAAAGCAGACTGCCTGAATATGGTTAATGCTTCCTGATGATCTTCATCCTCGGAACTGAGGAATCCTTGTCAATCGCACTAAAGCTCTGCCCTTTAAAAGTGGTGTGCTGGGACCAGAAAAGCAGGCAGGTATTGCTCCTGAATAAACAGCTCATCAAAAGTCTGAGAACAGAAGGCTTAGAATGTATCAAAGTGACTGGCACAGTTGTTCACTAGTTAATTAGGAACACAAAGGCACTTGCGTCAAGCTGGCCAGACCAGGGGGCCATCTGTGTGGCAGCAGTGCCTCTCTGATGACATGCACAAACAGAGCTTAGCCAGAGCTCGCGGGGGAAGGCTCACTGACCTTCTTCCTTTAAAATACATATAAAGCATATGGACGAGATGAAAAAATGGAATATAATCATAAAATGAGCCCCATTTTTAGTGTTTAGCCTTTTGAAGAATTTCCTGGGGACTTATGTCCTATTTATGTTAGTTTTGATAATTGTTTTCTTTTACTGCTACATATTTTAGTAATAGTAATTATTCCCAGTCTGTGGAGGTCAGGACACTTCTAATGCAGTAACACAAAATGTATTATAATTTTTTTTTTAAGTTTTCTGCCTCCTCCAGTATGCTTAAGTAGGAACATATCTATTTTGTTTAATTTTATGTCCCTTCTACCTAGAACAATCCCAGAATGTAGTAGTGCAATGGGATAATATTGAAAATTTTTAGTTTTGAAAATAATGTTTCTGGTTCACTCTGACTTCTGAAAACTATGTAAACATACATATTAGTATCTTAAACAGCTTTGTGTAATTATATTTTTGTTTTTTTATCATACTTATACTTGAATTTGGGGCTAAAGTGATTCAAATAACCTTCTATACTATCCTGTTATGGACATTTGAATATTACTTCTCTTTCTTAATTCTATCCTCCTCTTCTATTATCTAAATTGCCATGATCATAAACACCATGTGTTTAAAACAGAAAGATGCCATGAGGTCAAGGAAATTGGTACAATTTCTTTGTTAGCAGGTCAGGAACTGATAATGAACAGGTTTCATTCCTGGGACAACTTATACCTTACCTGTACATTGTCAAGAGACAGAAAGAACTGATAAACATGCACCATCTTCTACTTTTCTAGTAAAGTATGCTTTTGGAAGGAGAAGTAGACTGTGTATGTGTGTCAATAAAATTCCTGATTACAGACTTATGTATTTGCATGTCAAGTATTCATATGCAATTATAGAGTTATCTCTGTATTTGTGTGTCTATGTAACCAAACAGACAGTGAATATTGATGCCCAGGGCCATATCTGATCTCTTATTACAGTCACTGCTCAAGTGCACTAGGTCTAAATGCACATAAAGCATGAAAAGATAACAATATGGGTGACCCTTAGTGAATACTTACGGAATGAAAAATTCTCATTCATCAAAAAGAGACTAAATATGAGATGACAAAGGTACATATGTATATATGGGAATCCCAGATCATCTGACCTGCCTCTTGAGAAATCTGTAGGCAGGTCAGGAAGCAACAGTTAGAACTAGACAAGGAAAAACAGACTGGTTCCAAATAGGAAAAGGAGTACGTCAAGGCTGTGTATTGTCACCCTGCTTATTTAACTTATACGCAGAGTACATCATGAGAAATGCTGGGCTAGAGGAAGCACAAGCTGGAATCAAGATCTCCAGAAGACATATCAATAACTTCAGATATGTAGATGACACCACTTTATGGAGGAAATGAACAGAAACTAAAAGCCTCTTGATGAAAGTGAAAGTGGAGAGTGAAAAATTTGGCTTAAAGCTCAACATACAGAAAAAAAAGATCATGGCATCTGGTCCCATTAATTCATGGGAAACAGATGGGGAAACAGTGGAAACTGTGTCAGACTTTTATTTTGGGGGCTCCAAAATCACTGCAGATGGTGACTGCAGCCATGAAATTAAAAGACGCTTACTCTTTGGAAGGAAAGTTATGACCAACCTAGACAGCATATTCAAAAGCAGAGCTATTACTTTGCCAACAAAGGTCCATGTAGTCAAGGCTATGGTTTTTTTCAGTGAGCATGTATGGATGTAAGAGTTGGACTGTGAAGAAAGCTGAGCACTGAAGAATTGATGCTTTTGAACTGTGGTGTTGGAGAAGACTCTTGAGAGTCCCTTGGACTGCAGGGAGATCCAAACAGTCCATTCTAAAGGAAACCAGTCCTGAGTGTTCATTGGAAGGACTGATGCTAAAGCTGAAACTCCAATACTTTGGCCATGTCATGCGAAGAGTTGACTCACTGGAAAAGACCCTGATGGTGGGAGGGATTAAGGGCAGGAGGAGAAGGGGACGGCAGAGGATGAGATGGCTGGATGGCATCACCAACTTGATGGACATGAGTTTGAGTGAACTCCGGGAGTTGGTGATGGACAGGGAAGCCTGACATGCTGTGATCATGAGGTCACAAAGATTCAGACATGACTGAGTCACTGAACTGAACTGCACTGATTTAGAATTAGACATATTAAGTTCTGTTGTAGTTGTAAACTAATTTTGAGTTGCTTATTATTCACAGACATGCTCTTGATATAGCAGCCTTTTACATTTTCAGTGACTAGGTTGAAAAACCTACTCCTCCATTTGTTCCATTAGGTAGAATCTTCTTTCTTTTTTTTTCCCCAAAAGGTAGACTTTTTAAAACTGGAAATTTTCCCATATTTTCACACTAAAAAGATAATGATAGATTCAAATTACAGAGATTAAGTGTTCTCCTAATCAGTCCTGTGTTTTTGTTTTTGGGTTTTTTTGACACGTAATATTGATGATGTTACCTCCCAAATCTCCTTGACACCCTGTGCAGTGTTGTAGAACTAGCCCGACAGGCCCTTCCCAGATTCCTCAAGTCTGGCCAGTAATTGACTTACATGGCTGAGTAAATATATTAAATTTATGGATAAAAGATGAATAAAGCTTTTATGCCTACCTTATCATCTTTGGCTGCTTTTGGTATCAGAGTAATATTGATGAGTTGAGATACAGTCTCTCTTCTTCTATTTTCTAGAAAAATTGTGGGAAACTGGTACAAATTTATCTTTAAATGATTGGTAGATTTCTCCAGTCTGGAGATATATTATTCAAGAGCTTTTTAATTATGATTGAATTTCTTTAATTATTATCATACCATGCAGATTATGTATTTCATTTCACCTGACTTAGTTTGTAGTTTTCAAGGAACTAGTCATTATTTTTCCAAGTTTATGTGCACCTACTTGGTCATAGTATGGCCTCATTATTTTTTTTTACTGGCTGCCATATAGTAATATCTCTGATTTCTGATGTTTTTGATTTATTTTTGCCATATATTTTGTCAATATTGCTATAGGCTTATCAATTTTACTATATTTAAAGATTCAGCTTTTTGTCTCACTGATTTTCTGTTTCAATTGTAGTTATTGGGGGCAAGAAAAAAGATGGTGGAGGAATAGGATGGGGAGAACATTTTCTCCCTCACTACTTCATCAAAAGAACATTTCAACGCTGAGTAAATTCCACAAAACAACTTCTGACTGCTGGCAGAGGACATCAGGCATCCAGCAAAGCAGATCATTGGCTTCAAAACCAGGTAGGAATTAATATAAAGGATGAAGATAGAGACAAAGGAGGTAGGGAGGGAACCCCGTCATGGGAAGGGAATCCCGTCCCAGGAAGAGACTCTTAAAAGAGAGGTTTCCTAAAATTGGGGAACACTCTCACAGCTGTGTATGGGGCAAGCCCTGGAAGCACAGAGGGCAACATAACAGGAAGGAAGAATAAATAAATGATTAAAACCAACAGATTACGAATTCAACAGTATAACCCCCAGCAGATAAGCAGCGCAAACACCTGCGTCCGACAGCAGTGGGGGTTGGGCAGGGAGGATCGCGCCCGCGACAGTGCTTTCTAAGAACTGGGTCGTGGGAGACGTAGGCTGCAGGGCTTTTCTCGAGAATTGGGGCGTAACAGGGCCAGAATCGGGTCCGCACGTGGCTAGAACAAACTATCTTGGTCTAGCAAACCAGACTGTGGGATAGCTAACACACCAAACGCTCGAACATAAGACACCTACAGGCCCACGCACAGAACAAAGGATGGACCGGCAATAGCCGGCTGCAGACCATCCCTCTCTGGCGACAGGCAGCCAGAGTCTTAAGTGCTGGAAGGGGGCAATCGCAGCTCAAGAGACACACTACCTACCAAATTGCAAGCAGGTTTCTTTGCTATTGAGACCACTGAGGGGCTCTGAACAGTCATCATCTGCCTGAGAAAGAGCCCCGGCGGAGCTCCCAGAAAATTGAGCAACCTGGAAAGCCCAGAAGTCCCAAGAGCGCGCGGCAAACTCCCTAGCCACTTGGACCTGGGAAGGGAACAAAGCCCCGGTTCAACCAAATCCAAGCCTCGGAGGGCTTCCTGAGCACCAAACCTGAGCGGCTTAGACTGGTGAAGTGCAGGAAGCATAGGGCAGGCCCCACATGGTTATCCGCGGAGCGAGAAGGGGCAAGCCCAGTGCAGAGTCCACCACCACCCTCCCTGTGTCAAGATGGAAATCAGACACGGAAGGGACCAGCAAACAGAGGAAGTCAAACAGAGGGAACTGCCTTGGTAGTGACCCCACACAGTCTACAATGACAGAGAAAGCGCCCAATATACCGTTACTACTTTTATGATCAAATTTTTTTTGGTGGGGGGAGGAAGATGTGGAAGTGAGAATTTTTTTTTTAAGATTTTTTTCTTTCTTAAAAAATTTTTCCTTTTTAAATTTGTTTTTTCTTCCTTTCTTTTTCATCTTTTTTCTAAACTTGCTTAAATTTTTAAGTCTTCTATATTTCTATTTATTATTTTTATAACCTAATATTACTTTTCAAAAAAAAATCCCCGTCTTTAAAGCAAACTCAGTATATAGTCCTATTGGTGGTGGAAATTGTCTTTTAATAAGTCTGGAGTCTTTTATTTTATTTTAGTTTTTTTCTCTTTTTTTTAAAGTTTTCTCTCCTTCTTCTTATCTTTAATATTTTATCTTTGAAAATCCAATCTCTACTCCAGATTTTTAATCTCAGCATTTTGGTATTTGTTGCCAATTTTGTACTTTTAAAAACCTAATCTTCAGTACCCAATTTTACATGAGTGTGAGATTACTGGCTTGACCACTCTCTCCCCCTTTGGAATCTCTCTTTTTTCCACCAGGTGGCTTCTGTCTCCTCCCTCCCCCTCCTCTTCTCTACCCAACTCTATGAATCTCTGTGTGCTCCAGAAGGTTGAGAACTCTCAGGGAACTGGTCACTGGCCAGATCTGTATCCCTCCTTTGCATCTCCCTCTTTTATCCTCCTGTCCACCTCTATCTACTTCCTCCCTCTCCTCTTCCATGTATAACTCTGTGACCACCTCTGAGCGGTCCAGACTTTGGAGCGCACATAAGAAAGTGGTTATGGGCTAGTTTGCTTTTTCCTCTTTTGATTCCACCTCATCCCATTCCACTCACCTCTAACTACCCCTTCCCTCTTCTCTCCTCCAAGTAACTTAGCAATCCTCTAGGGACGACTCTCAAAGTGGAGAAACCTATCATCATTAACCTAGATGTTTTAACATTACTGCTGAATAGATGGAAAAATCATGAGGCTATTGTAAAAATAAATCTGAAAACCAGAATCAGGAGGCGAAAGTCCAAATCCTGAGATCATCAAAGAATTCCTAAATACAGGGAACATTATCCAATAAGAGCTCGTCAAATGCCTTCATACCTATACTGAAATTGAGCACCGCCCAAGGGCCAACAAGTTCCAAAGCAAGACATATCACACAGATTCTCCAGCAACACAAGAACAAGCCCCTGAACTTCAATACACAGGCAGCTCAAAATACTCCAAAACCATTGACGTCTCATAACCCATTACTTGACACTTCACAGCACTCCAGAGAGAGGAAATCCAGCTCCACCCACCAGAACTTCAACACAAGCCTTCCTAATCAAGAAACTTTGACAAGCCACTGATATAACCCCAAACACAGAGAGGAAGCTCTATAATAAACAGAATTCCACAAATTCCCAGAATATAGAAAAGCCACCCCAAACGCAGCACTATAACCAAGATGAAGAGACAGAGGAATACCCAGCAGGTAAAGGAACAGGAGATATGCCCACCAAACCAAACAAAAGAGGAAGAGATAGGGAATCTACCTGAGAAAGAATTCCGAATACTGATAGTCAAAATGATCCAAAATCTTGAAATCAAAATGGAATCATAGATAAATAGCCTGGGGTCAAGGTTTAAGAAGATGCAAGAAAGGTTTAACAAGGACCTAGAAGAAATAAAAGAGTCAACATATAATGAATAATGCAATAAATGAGATCAGAAACACTCTGGAGGCTACAAATAGTAGAATATCAGAGGCAGAAGATAGGATTAGTGAAATAGAAGATAGAATGGTAGAAATAAATGAATCAGCGAGGGAAAAAGAAAGACGAATTAAAAGAAATGAAGACAACCTCAGAGACCTCCAAGACAATATGAAACGCTCCAACATTCGAATTATAGGAGTCCCAGAAGAAGAAGACAAAAAGAAAGACCATGAGAAAATACTTGAGGAGAGAATAGTTGAAAACTTCCCTAAAATTGGGAAGGAAATAATCACCCAAGTCCAAGAAACCCAGAGAGTGCCAAACAGGATAAACCCAAGGCGAAACACCCCAAGGCATATGCTAATCAAACTAACAAAGACCAAACACAAAGAACAAATATTAAAAGCAGCAATGGAAAAACAACAAATAACACACAAGGGGATCCCCGTAAGAATAACTGCAGATCTTTCAATAGAAACTCTTCAGGCCAGGAGGGAATGGCAAGACATACTTAAAGTGATGAAGGATAATAACCTTCAGCCAAGACTACTGTACCCAGCAAGGATCTCATTCAAATATGAAGGAGAAATCAAAAGCTTTACAGACAAGCAAAAGCTGAGAAAATTCAGCACCACCAAACCAGCTCTCCAACAAATACTAAAGGATAGACTTTAGACAGGAAACACAAAAGGACCTATAAACCCGAACCCAAAACAATAAAGTAAATGGCAACAGGAGCATACTTATCAATAATTACCTGAAATGTAAATGGGTTGAATGCCCCAACCAAAAGGCAAAGACTGGCTGAATGGATACAAAAACAAGATCCCTATATATGCTGCTTACAAGAGACCCACCTCAAAACAACGGACACATACAGACTGAAAGTGAAGGGCTGGAAAAAGATATTCCATGCAAATAAAGATCAAAAGAAAGCAGGAGTAGCAATACTCATATCTGATAAAATAAACTTTAAAACAAAGGCTGTGAAAAGGGACAAAGAAGGCCACTACATAATGATTAAAGGATCAATCCAAGAAGAAGATATAACAATTATAAATATATATGCACCCAACATAGGAGCACTGCAATATGTAAGACAAATACTAACAAGCATGAAAGGGGAAATTAATAATAACACAATAATAGTGGGAGACTTTAATACCCCACTTACACCTATGGACAGGTCAACTAAACAGAAAATTAACAAAGAAACGCAAACGTAAAATGATACAATAGACCAGTTAGACCTAATTGATATCTATAGGACATTTCACCCCAAAACAATGAATTTCACCTTTTACTCAAGTGCAAATGGAACCTTTTCCAGGATAGATCACATCCTGGGTCATAAATCTAACCTTGATAAGTTCAAAAAAAATTGAAATTATTCCAAGCATCTTTTCTGACCATAATGCACTAAGGTTAGATCTCAATTACAGGAGAAAAACTATAAAAAATGCCAACATTTGGAGGCTGGACAACACCCTTCTGAATAATCAACAAATCACAGAAGAAATCAAAAAAGAAATCAAAATATGCACAGAAACGAATGAAAATGAAAACACAACTACACAGAACCTCTGGGACACTATAAAAGCAGTCCTACGAGGAAAGTATATAGCAATACAGGCATACCTCAAGAAACAAGAAAAAAGTCAAATACATAACCTAACTCTACACCTAAAGCAACTAGAATAGAAGAAATAGAGAACCCCAGAGTTAGTAGAAGGAAAGAAATCTTAAAAATTAGGGCAGAAATAAATGCAAAAGAAACAAAAGAGACCATAGCAAAAATCAACAAAGCAAAAAGCTGGTTCTTTGAAAGGATAAATAAAATTGGCAAACCATTAGCCAGACTCATCAAGAAACAAAAAGAAAAAAAATCAAATCAATAAAATTAGAAATGAAAATGGAGAGATCACGACAAACAACACAGAAATACAAAGAATCATAAGAGACTGCTATCAGCAATTATATGCCAATAAAATGGACAATTTGGAAGAAATGGACAAATTCTTAGAAAAGTACAACTTTCCAAAACTGAACCAGGAAGAAATAGAAAATCTTAACAGACCCATCACAAGCATGGAAATTGAAACTGTAATCAGAAATCTCCCAGCAAACAAAAGCCCAGGTCCACACGGCTTCACAGATGAATTCTACCAAAAATTTCGAGAATAGTTAACATCTATCTTACTGAAACTATTCCAGAAAATTGCAGAGGAAGGTAAACTTCCAAACTCATTCTATGAGACCACCATCACCCTAATACCAAAACCTGAAAAAGACACCACAAAAAAAGAAAACTACAGGCCAATATCACTGATGAACATAGATTCAAAATCCTTAACAAAATCCTAGCAATCAGAATTCAGCAACACATTAAAAAGATCATACACCATGACCAAGTGGGCTTTATCCCAGGGATGCAAGGATTCTTCAATATCCGCAAGTCAATCAATATAATTCATCACATTAACAAACTGAAAAATAAAATCATATGATTATCTCAATAGATGCAGAAAAAGCCTTTGACAAAATTCAACATCCATTTATGATAAAAACTCTCCAGAAAGCAGGAATAGAAGGAACGTACCTCAACATAATAAAAGCTATATATGACAAACCCACAGCTAACATTATCCTCAATGGTGAAAAATTGAAACCATTTCCCCTAAAGTCAGGAACAAGACAAGGGTGTCCACTTTCACCACTACTATTCAATATTGTACTGGAAGTTTTGGCCACAGCAATCAGAGCAGAAAAAGAAACAAAAGGAATCCAAATTGGAAAATAAGTAAAACTCTCACTGTTTGCAGATGACATGATCCTCTACATAGAAAATCCTAAAGACTTGACCAGAAAACTACTAGAGATAATCAATGAATATAGTAAAGTTGCAGGATATAAAATCAACACTCAGAAATCCCTTGCATTCCTATACACTAATAATGAAAATGTAGAAAAAGAAGTCAAGGAAACAATTCCATTCACCATTGCAACGAAAAGAATAAAATACCTAGGAATATACCTACCTGAAGAAACTGAAGACCTATATATTGAAAACTATAAAACACTGATGAAAGAAATCAAAGAGGACACTAATAGATGGAGAAATATACCATGCTCATGGGTTGGAAGAGTCAATATAGTGAAAATGAGTATACTACCCAAAGCAATCTACAGATTCAATGCAATTCCTATCAAGCTACCAGCAGTATTTTTCACAGAACTAGATCAAATAACCTCAAGATTTGAATGGAAATACAAAAAACCTCGAATAGCCAAAGCAATCTTGAGAAAGAAGAATGGAATTGGAGGAATCAACTTGCCTGACTTCAGGCTCTACTACAAAGCCACAGTCATTAAGACAGTATGGTACTGGCACAAAGACAGAAATATAGATCAGTGGAACAAAATAGAAGGCCCTGAGATAAACCCACACACCTATGGACACCTTATCTTCGACAAAGGAGGCAAGAATATACAATGGAGTAAAGACAGTCTCTTTAACAGGTGGTGCTGGGAAAACTGGTCAACCACTTGTAAAAGAATGAAACTAGGCCTCTTTCTAACACCATACACAAAAATAAACTCAAAATGGATTAAAGATCTAAATGTAAGACCAGAAACTATAAAACTCCTAGAGGAAAACATAGGCAAAACACTCTCCGACATAAATCACAGCAGGATCCTCTATGATCCACCTCCCAGTATACTGGAAATAAAAGCAAAAATAAACAAATTAAAATTAAAAGCTTCTGCACAACAAAGGAAACTATAAGCAAGGTGAAAAGACGGCCTTCTGAATGGGAGAAAACAATAGCAAATGAAACAACTGACAAACAACTCATCTCAAAGATATACAAGCAACTTATGCAGCTCAACTCCAGAAAAATAAACGAACCAATAAAAAAATGGGCCAAAGAACTAAATAGACATTTCTCCAAAGAAGACATACGGATGGCTAACAAACACATGCAAAGATGCTCAACATCACTCATTATCAGAGAAATGCAAATCAAGACCACAATGAGGTACCATTTCACACCAGTCAGAATGGCTGCGATCCAAAAGTCTACAAGCAATAAATGTGGAGAGGATGTGGAGAAAAGGGAACCCTCTTACACTGCTGGTGGGAATGCAAACTAGTACAGCCACTATGGAAAACAGTGTGGAGAATCCTTAAAAATTCAAATACAACTGCCTTATGACCCAGCAATCCCACTGCTGGGCATACACACTGAGGAAATCAGAATTGAAAGAGACACATGTTCCCCAATGTTCATTGCAGCGCTGTTTATAATAGCCAGGACATGGAAGCAACCTAGATGTCCATCAGCAGATGAATGGATAAGAAAGCAGTGGTACATATACACAATGGAGTATTACTCAGCCCTTAAAAAGAATAAATTTGACTCAGTTCTAATGAGATGGATGAAACTGGAGCCGATTATAGAGAGTGAAGTAAGCCAGAAAGAAAAACACCAATACAGTATACTGACACATATATATGGAATTTAGAAAGATAGTAATGATGACCCTCTATGTGAGACAACAAAAGAGACACAGAGGTATAGAGTGGACTTTTGGACTCTGAGGGAGAGGGAGAGGGTGGGATGACTTGGGAGAATGGCATTGAAACATGTATACTATCTTGTAAGAAACGAAGTGCCAGTCTATGTTCAATACAGGATACAGGATGCATGGGGCTGGTGCACAGGATGATTCAGGGAGATGATATGGGGTGGGAGTTGTGAGGGGGCTTTGGCATTGGGAGATCGTGTACACCTGTGGCTGATTCATGTCAATGTTTGGCAAAACAAATACAGTACTGTAATGTAGAATAAAGTATTTTAAAAAAAGTAGTTATTTCTCCTCTATTGTCTTCTTTATGTTGCCTTGGGTTTTTGTTCTTTTTTTTTCCCCTTCATTTTCCACTTGTTACCAGAAATTCACAACCATTTACTCATTTATTATTATTCACAACATTTCCCATTTCTAATGAAAGCAGTTAATGTCATAAATTGTCTTCTAGCACTGATTTAGTTGCATCCTATATAATTGGGTACACTATGTCTAGATTTTCTTTTAGTTTGATTTATTTTTTAGTTTCCTTTGAGATTTTCACTCTGGACCATTGGTTATTTGGCCATGTTTTTGATATTTATAAATTTAGAGATTTTTTCATTGTCTTTCTGTTATTGATTTCTAGCTTTAGTCCATGATGTAAGAGAATTAATTCTCTAGTTTCAACTTTAAATTGGAGGTGTATTCTAGGGCACAAAATAGTCTATCTTGGTGGATATTCCCTGTGTGCTTGAAAAATATGCATTCTATTGTGTTTGGGTAACACATTCTATAAACACTAACTAGACCTGTTCATCCTACTATTCAGAATTTTTATGTCCTTGTTGACTTTCTATCTGTTTGTATAAACTGAAAGTGAGGTGCTGAAATCCCTACTAATTATTGTGAATTTATCTAATTTTTTTCACTTCTAACAGTTTTTGTTTTATATATTTGAAGCTGTATTTTTTGGTTGGAAAACATTTAGCATTATACATCATTATGCAAATGGTTTTATCCTTTCATCCATTTAATATTGTGCAGTGTGCATCTTTGTATCCAGTAATCTTCTTCGTCCTGTGGTCCACAATTTAATATAGCCACCCACATCTGCTTGTTTGGTTACATTTACATGGCATGGATTTTTTTCATCCTTATACTTTTAATCTACTTTTGTTCTTAACTTTGAATTGAGTTTCTTATGACACATCTAATTAGGCCACAATTTTTTTTTATCCACTCTGCAAATCCTTGCCTTTCAAGTGATACATTTGGACCACTTACATTTAAGATAACTACTGATATGTTAGCACTTAACTCTAATATTTTAATATGTGTTCTGGTTCCTCTTTTTAAATTTATTTTATACTATCTTCCTGTGGATTGCCACAATATGTTTAAGATTTTATCTTGATTTATAGTGTTTTTAGGATATCTCTCTGTATATTTTTATATCAGTTGTTCTTGGTATTATACCATACAAAAATACACAAAAGTTGGTATAAAGATAGAATACATTAAAATTAATAATAAAAATATTAGGCAAATGCTATTGATTATTACAGGCTTTGATAAACCACCTAGAAGCCAAAGTACTTTTACGTAAACCAAATTTTCACAAGCCCTCTATTTTTCTATTAAAACAGCAACAACAACAGCACAGATTATTTGAAATCTCAGAGTTTCTACTCTACATTAACTTTAAGATAGACAGAGGCTCCTGGTCAAACATCCATGTTCCGTCTTTGTCTCCTAGACCAAATAGCTGGTTGGTCACCAGGGACCCTACTGCCTTTAGATAGAGTGGTAATGCAGTTGACCAATCAATGCCTGGTCAGGGATTGCATAATTGCATTTATACCCTCCACCTTTCCATGTAGGTGAAATAATGGGACTTGTTTTGACTGATAAAATGTGAGCTAAAAGGCTGTGTCACTTCAATGACAGAATGGGTAAGTATACTGAGTGGTTTTGGTAAACATTTCCCTTCTTTTCTTTTTCCCTTCATGGTTGCAAGATGGATGGCAACAAGATAAACTTGAAGATTGGAACAGCCTAAATACCTAAGCACTGTTTGGAAGAGAGCCACTCCAAAAGCTGGAAGACCAGGAACATCTATACTTGATTTTGAGTGAGTGAGAAATAAACTTGCTCTTAAACCACTGAGACTTTGTAGTATATTACAGAAATCAACTTGTTTTTCATGTGTGTGTGTTAAGTTGCTTCAGTCGTGTCTGACTCTTTGCATCTCCATGGACTGCAGCTCACCAGGCTCTTTTGTCCATGAGACACTCCAGGTAAGAATCCTGGAGCTGATTGCCGTGTCCTCCTCCAGGGATTTTTCACATAAGCATTTCTTAATTGAACACTCCCATCTTGGCATTTTTCCTTCTCTACTTTCTTATATGATGCTTTTATTGACAGACACTGGTAGGTTGGGATATTTTTCTCTTCCATCCCTTGACATGTGATATTGCAATGTAAGTAAGAGAGGGAATAAAGTCTATTCACCTACCCATTTGTGCTGGGATCGCCATATACTTGTTTTCCCCTGGTTAGTTATATTTGACCACAAGTGAAGATACACTGTGTTGTGTGCTTAGTCACTCAGTCATGTCCTCCTCTGTGACCACATGGGCTATAGCCCACCAGGCTTCTCTGTTTGTGGGGATTCTCCAGGCAAGAAAACTGATTTGGGTTGGCATTCCCTCCTCCAGCGGATCTTCCCAACCCACAAATCAAACCCTGGTCTCCATCTTTACTGTCTGAGGCGCTAGGGAAGCCCAAGAATACTGGATTGGGTAGTCTATCCCTGCTTCAGAGGATCTTCCTGATCGAACCAGGGTGTCCTGCATTGCAGGTGCATTCTTTACCAGCTGAGCTATCAGGGAAGCCCAGAAGATATGCTAGTCTAGAACAAAAACCTTAAGAAACAGTGTTCATTTCTATCTTGACTCTGTGTGATCTCTCAGTCAGAAGAAGCCCTGGATAGACTGATCTACCTTATTCTTTTGTCTAAGATGAACAAATGAGACACATGAACTAAAACAAAACCCAGCTAACCTTAAGATGAAAGAGAAAAGTAAAGGCTTATTTCAGGCAGGTAAATAATTTTGGAAATTTTATTTAAAGAATCATTGTTTTGACACTAGCAGATAAATACAATGCATACTTAAACTGAATTAAATTTCCCAATATTTAGCAGAAGGAAAGAAAACAAAAGGAACAATTTGACTTGAAGGAAATTGTCTCTTTCTATTGCCAGTTTGCTAAGAACTTTTAGCAATGGAATTTTTATTTCATTCAAAAGTATTTTCTGTGTCTATTCAGATCATCTTTCCTTCATGCTACTGATGTGATGTTATATTAATTGGTTTATGTATGTTGCACAAGACTTGTATTCCTGGGACAAAATCCAGTTGGTCATGGAGTCTCATCCTTCTGAAGTGCTACTGAATTTGTTTTACTAGTGTTTGGTTGAGAATTTTTGTGTTTGTTTACATAAGGAATATTTGTCTGTAGATTACTTGTGGTGTCTTTTTCTGGTTTTGGTGTCAGGGTAATGCTGACTAAATAGAATGTGTTAAGAAGTGTTCCTTTCTCTGCTGTTTTTGGAAGATTTTGAGTGGTGTTGTTGTTACTTCTTAACTAGTTGGTAGAGTTCACCAGTGAAGCCATCTGGACCTTGAATTCTCTTTTCTGATTACTGATTCAATCATTTCACTTGTAGGTATGTTGAGAATTTATTTCTCGACTAGTTTTAGAGATTTGTGCAGAATTTTTTCCATTTTACCTGTTATCGAATTTATTAATGAATATATATTTGTATTATTATCTTATAATCCTATTTATTTCTTTAACTGTAGTAGCCATTTTATTTTCGGTTTTGGTTATGTGTGTCTTCTCCATTTTTTTCTTACTTAATCTAGTGAAAGACTTTTCAATTTTGTTGATCTCAGAGAAACAAGTTTTGCTTTGTTTTGTTTTGCTGTTCATTCTGTTGTTTGCTTGTTTTTTCATTCTCTATTTGTTGTTCTCTATGCTCATCTTAATTATGATCATCTTCTGCTGATTCTGGGTTTAGTTTGTTAGCTTCTTAAAGTGCAAAGTTAGGTTGCTGATTTGAAATCTTCCTTCTTTTCTTGATGCACATGTTTCCAGCTATAAAATTCTAAAATGATGAGCTACTTATATCAATATGTTATATCTTCCAAATGTTAGCTAGGGTGTGGAGAGGTAGGTATTTAATAAAGTGCTGGTGGGAATGTAAAATGGTGCAGCCACAGTGGCTACAGTTTCGATTCCTCAAGCAGTTAAAGATAGAATTATCATTTGACCCATCAGTTTCCTTCCAGGTATAATACCCAAGAGAAATAAAAATATATGTTCAAGAGGAAATTTGTACACAAATATTCATAGCAGCTTTACACAACATAGCCAAATGGTAGAAACATGAGTGCACATCCATGAATGCTTAAAAGAAACTGGTATATGCACACGATGAAAGCCATAAAGAGGGGGAGAAATACTCTGTTAAGTGGAGGAAGTCAGGAAAAAAATCAGACTGTATAATTCTATGAACACATATATAATGAATTAAGTACAAGCAAATTCATAGAGACAGAAAGCAGATTAGGGGCTTACCCAGGAAAGGGGATTTGGGGAGTGATTATTTAGGAGTCCTGGGAATTTTTAGGGGAAGACATCGTTTTGAAACTGCAGAGGGCTATATGCTTCACAACTTGTGAGTATACCAAATATCACTGAAATATGCACTTTAAAATGGTTAATCGTGTTGTATGCGTATTTCACCTCAATAAATACAACAACGTTTTAAAGCTAATTAAGAAACAATGAGGTGATTGCAAACTCCTTGCGGGGATAAACTTCCTATGTCTTGCACAAAGTCTCAGAAAAGTGCTAGAAACTGAGCAGCTGAATGAACATCCATCCTGAACGACTGTAAAATGCCACAATAAGCAATGTCACTGGGACAAGGGCAACTTAAAACTACAACATTCTAAAGCAATAACAAAATCACATGGTAGCCATTGTTCAAGTTGCTTGCATCGGTGAAGTAGAATAGAATATGCAAAAGTCAGTAGGGATTCTCAAAAGCCCACTGGCCACTTCTCCTGTCTGCACCGGAGCTGCCTCCAGATCCCTGTCAGAGGCTCCCGCCCTCCACCTGCAATGACAGGCATTTGAGAGGCACGATAACTAGAAATACTTGCTGCCACCTGGCACTGAATTCCCCCTAGACTTATCACGTTTTGGAAATTTTCTGTAGATCAGCAGATGTAGAAGCACTCTTACTCCCAAGAAAGCAGTACCCCATTTTCAAAAATGTCATTACTATGACAGGAAAATCATCAAATTAGGATACATGCTTATTTATCCTGCTACCTAATGAAAAGCAAAATTGTTCCCTATAGCACATTCTCAAATACTTGGGTGCTGTCTAATTTTTAAATGATCTGGCTTCTACCTATTATTATTATTTTATTTTTTAGCATCTGATATGGCACCTGGTGGTTTAGAGCCTACAGCTTTGCTGTTTCTGATATTTACTAGAGGATGCAGAGTGTTTGAATCTGAAGAAAATGAATGTTCTCATTTTCATAGGACTAGGGACCCAAAGAGATGTGGGCATTCCAGCTCTGCCCAATCTTTTTGAAAAGAGGAACTGTGTATTGTAGTTGGAAAAACAGAGGATAAATATTTCAAAGTGACTCCAACTAGAACAAGGTTTCTGTCCCCATGACAGCACAAGGCTTCAAAACGTCTAGGAACCATGTGGGTATTTGAGTTGCTGCCCTGCACTCCCTATTGCTATTTTAGTTGACAGGCTATCCTAAAACTCCACTGTGTCACTCTCTTCTTTGTTTTTGGACATAGCTTTAAGTTTACCCCATGTCCAAGGTCAAGGGCAGCAGCCAAAGAGAGCTACCCCACGTCCAAGGTAAGGAGCAGCAGCTGCATTTTGCTGAAGCAGCCATGAAGAGATACTGGACGTCCAACATAAGAGAATCCCAAGGAGTTTAGAGAGGGCATCAGAGGGCAGACTGAAACCACAATCACAGACAGCTAGCTAATCTGATCACAAGGACCACAACTTTTTTATCAATGAAACTAAGCCATGCCATGTGGGGCTACCCAAAACAGATGGGTCATGGTGGAGAGGTCTGACAGAATGTGGTCCACTGGAGAAGGGAATGGCAAACCACTTCAGTATTCTTGCCTTGAAAACCCCATGAACTGTATGAAAAGGCAAAAAGATAGGACACTGAAAGATGAATTCCTCATGTTGGTGGGTGGCCAGTATGCTACTGGAGATCAGTAGAGAAATAACCGCAGAAAGAATAAAGGGATGGAGCCAAAGCAAAGACAATACCCAATTGTGGATGTGACTGGTGATAGAAGCGATGTCTGATGCTGTAAAGAGCAAAATTGCATAGGAACCTGCAATGTTAGATCCATGAATCAAGGCAAATTGGAAGTGGTCAAACAGAAGACGGCAAGAGTGAATGGTGACATTCTAGGAATCAGCAAACTACGATGGACTGGAATGGGAAAATTTAACTCAGATGACCATTTTATCTACTACTGTGGGCAGGAACCCCTTAGAAGAAATGGAGTAGCCATCATGCTCAACAAAAGAGTCGGAAATGTAGTGCTTGGATGCAATCTCAAAAACGACAGAATGATCTCAGTTTGTTTCCAAGGCAAACCATTCAATATCATGGTAATCCAAGCCTATGTCCCAACCAGTAACACTGAAGAAGCTGAGGTTGAACGGTTCTATGAAGACCTATAAGATCTTTTATAAATAACACACAAAAAGATGTTCTTTTCATTATAGGGGACTGGAATGCAAAAGTAGGAAGTCAAGAAACACCTGGAGTGACAGGCAAATTTGGCCTTGGAATACAGAATGAAGCAGCGCAAAGGCTAATGGAGTTTTGCCAAGAGACGCTCTGGTCATAGCAAACACTCTCTTTCAACAACACAAGAGCAGACTCTACACATGGACATCACCAGATGGGCAACACCGAAATCACATTGATTATATTCTGTGCAGCCAAAGATGGAGAAGCTCTATACAATCAACAAAAACAAGAGTGGGAGCTGACTGTGGCTCAGATCATGAACTCTTTATTGACAAATTCAGACTTAAATTGAAGAAACTACGGAAAACCACTAAACCATTCAGCTATGACCTGAGTTAAATCCCTTCTGGTTATACAGTGGAAGTGAGAAATAGATTTAAGGGCCTAGATATGATAGACAGAGTGCCTGATGAACTATGGGCAGAGGTTCATGACATTGTAGAGGAGACAGTGATAAAGACCATCCCCAAGAAAAAGAAATGCAAAAAAGCAAAATGGCTGTCTGAGGAGGCCTTACAAATAATTGTGAAAAGAAGAGAAGTGAAAAGCAATGGAGAAAAAGAAAGACATACCCATTTGAATGCAGAGTTCCAAAGAATAGCAAGAAGAGATAAGAAAACCTTCCTCAGCGATCAATGCAAGGAAATAGAGGAAAACAATATAATAGGAAAGACTAAAGATCTTTTCAAGAAAATTAGAGATACAAAAGAAATATTTTTTGCAAATATGGGATCAAAAGGACAGAAATGGTATGGACCTAACAGAAGTAGAAGATATTAAGAAGAAGTGGCAAGAATACACAGAAGAACAATCAAAAAGATCTTCATAACCCAGATAATCACAACGGTGTGATCACTCACCTAGAGTCAGATATCCTGGAATGTGAAGTCAAGTGGCCCTTAGAAAGCATCATTACAAACAAAGCTAGTGGAGGTGATGGAATTCCAGTGGAGCTATTTCAAATCCTGAAGGATGATGCTGTGAAACTGCTGCACTCAATATGCTAGCATATTTGGAAAACTCAACCGTGGCCACAGGACTGAAAAAATCAGTTTTCATTCCAATCCCAAAGAAGGCAATGCCAAAGAATTCTCAAACTACCATATAATATCACTTATCTCACGTGCTAGGAAAGTGATGCTCAAAATCCTCCAAGACAGGCTTTAGCAATACATGAACCATGAACTTCCAGATGTTCAAGCTGGTTTTAGAAAAGGCAGAGGAACCAGAGATCAAATTACCAACATCTGCTGGATCACTGAAAAGGCAAGAGAGTTCCAGAAAAACATCTATTTCTGCTTTATTGACTATGCCAAAGCCTTTGACTGTGTGGATCACTATAAATTTTGAAAAATTCTGAAAGAGATGGGAATACCAGACCACCTGACCTGCCTCTTGAGAAACCTGTATGCAGATCAGAAGCAACAGTTAGAACTGGATATGGAAAAACAACTGGTTCCAAATAGGAAAAGGAGTACATCAAAGTTGTATATTGTCACCCTGTTTATTTCACTTATATGCAGAATACATAATGAGAAACGCTGGGCTGGAGGAAGCACAAGCTGGAATCAAGATTTCTGGGAGAAATATCAATAAATTCAGATAGGCAGATGACACCACCCTTATGGCAGAAAGTGAAGAAGAACTAAAGAACCTGCTGATGAAAGTGAAAGAGGAGAGTGAAAAAGTTGGCTTAAACTTCAACATTCAGAAAACTAAGATCACGGAATCTGGTCCCATCACTTCATGGCAAATAGATGGGGAAACAGTGGAAACAGTGGCTGACTTTATTTTTGGGCTCCAAAATCACTGCTGATGGTGACTGCAGCCATGAAATTAAAAGACGCTTACTCCTTGGAAGGAAAGTTATGATCAATACAGAGAGCATACTGAAAAGCAGAGACATTATTTTGCCAACAAAGATCCATGTAGTCAGTTCAGTTCAGTTCAGTTCAGTCGCTCAGTCGTGTCCAACTCTTTGCGACCCCATGCGACGCCAGGCCTCCCTGTTCATCATCATCTCAGAGTTCGCTCAGACTCACGTCCATCAAGTCCTTAATGCCATCCAGCCATCTCATCCTCTGTCGTCCCCTTCTCCTCCTGCCCCCAATCCCTCCCAGCATCAGAGTCTTTTCCAATGAGTCAACTCTTGCATGAGGTGGCCAAAATACTGAAGTTTCAGCATCAGCATCATTCCTTCCAAAGAAATCTCAGGGTTCATCTCCTTCAGAATGGACTGGTTGGATCTCCTTGCAGTACATGGGCATCTCAAGAGTCTTCTCCAACACCACAGTTCAAAAGCATCAGTTCTTCAGCGCTCAGCCTTCTTCACAGTCCAACTCTCACATCCATACGTGACCACAGTAAAAACCGTAGCCTTGACTAGACAGACCTTAGTCGGCAAAGTAATGTCTCTGCTTTTGAATATGCTATCTAGGTTGGTCATAACTTTTCTTCCAAAGAGTAAGCATCTTTAATTTCATGGCTGTAATCACCATCTGCAGTGATTTTGGAGCCCCCCAAAATAAAGTCTGACACTGTTTCCACTGTTTCCCCATCTATTTCCCATGAAGTGATGGGACCGGATGCCATGATCTTCGTTTTCTGAATGTTGAGCTTTAAGCCAACTTTTTCACTCTCCTCTTTCACCTTCATCAAGAGGCTCTTTAGCTCCTCTTCTCTTTCTCCCATAAGGGTGGTGTCATCTCCATATCTGAGGTTATTGTTATTTCTCCCGGCAATCTTGATTCCAGCTTGTGTTTCTTCCAGCCCAGCGTTTCTCATGATGTACTCTGCATAGAAGTCAAATAAGCAGGGTGGCAATATACAGCCTTGACGTACTCCTTCTCCTATTTGGAACCAGTCTGTTGTTCCATATCCAGTTCTAACTGTTGCTTCCTGACCTGCATACAGATTTCTCAAGAGGCAGGTCAGGTGGTCTGGTATTCTCATCTCTTTCAGAATTTTCCACAGTTTATTGTGATCCACACAAAGGCTTTGGCATAGTCAATAAAGCAGAAATAGATGTTTTTCTGGAACTCTCTTCCTTTTTCCATGATCCAGCAGATGTTGGTAATTTGATCTCTGGTTCCTCTACCTTTTCTAAAACCAGCTTGAACATCAGGGAGTTCATGGTTCACGTATTGCTGAAGCCTGGCTTGGAGAATTTTGAGCTCTACTTTACGAGCATGTGAGATGAGTGCAATTGTGTGGTAGTTTGAGCATTCTTTGGCATTGCCTTTCTTTGGAATGAAAACTGACCTTTTCCAGTCTTGTGGCCACTGCTGAGTTTTCCAAATTTTCTGGCATATTGAGTGCAGCACTTTCACAGCATCATCTTTCAGGATTTGAAATAGCTCCACTGGAATTCCATCACTTCCAGTAGCTTTGTTCGTAGTGATGCTTTCTAAGGCCCACTTGACTTCACATTCCAAGATGTCTGGCTCTAGATGAGTGATGATTATCTGGGTCTTGAAAATCTTTTTGTACAGTTCCGTGTATTCTTGCCACCTCTTCTTAATATCTTCTGCTTCTGTTAGGTCCAGACCATTTCTGTCCTTTATTGAGCCCATCTTTGCCTGAAATGTCCCCTTGGTATCTCTAATTTTCTTGAAGAGATCTCTAGTCTTTCCCATTCTGTTCTTTTCCTCTATTTCTTTGCATTTATCGCTGAAGAAGGCTTTCCTATCTCTCCTTGCTATTCTTTGGAATTCTGCATTCAGATGCTTATATCTTTCCTTTTCTCCTTGGCTTTTCACTTCTCTTCTTTTCACAGCTATTTGTCAGGCCTCCCCAGACAGCCATTTTGCTTTTTGCATTTCTTTTCCATGGGGATGGTCTTGATCCCTGTCTCCTGTACAATGTCACGAACCTCATTCCATAGTTCATCAGGCACTCTATCAGATCTAGGCCCTTAAATCTATTTCTCACTTCCACTGTATAATCATAAGGAATTTGATTTAGGTCATACCTGAATGGTCTAGCGGTTTTCCCTACTTTCTTCAATTTAAGTCTGAATTTGGCAATAAGGAGTTCATGATCTGAACCACAGTCAGCTCTTGGTCTTGTTTTTGTTGATTGTATAGAGCTTCTCCATCTTTGGCTGCATAGAATATAATCAATCTGATTTCAGTGTTGACCATCTGGTGATGTCCATGTGTAGAGTCTATCAAGGCTATGGTTTTTCCAGGGTCATGTATGGATGTGAGAGTTGGACTGTGAAGAAAGCTGAGCGCCGAGGAATTGATGCTTTTGAACTCTGGTGTTGGAGGAGACTCTCAGAGTCCCTTGGACTGCAAGGAGATCCAACCAGTGCATCCTAAAGGAAATCAGACTTGGGTGTTCATTGGAAGGACTATGCTGAAACTGAAACTCCAAAAGTTGACTCATTTGTAAAGACCCTGATACTGGGAAAGACTGAAGGCAGGAGGAAAAGGGGACGAGAGAGGATGAGGTGGTTAGATGGCATCACTGACTCGATGGACATGAGTTTGAGTAAACTCTGGCAGTTTGTGATGGACAGGGATGCCTGGCATGCTGCGGTTCATGGAGATGCAAAGAGTTGGACACGACTGAGTGACTGAACTAACTAATACTAATATTAACATCCAAATCTAGGTTAATTGGCCATAGATTTAAGAAAATGTTAGGAAAATCAATTCACCATCAGTAGATTTGTGGCTATTTGATAGAAGTAATACAAGGACCAGAAAGATTTACATAGATGAAATTCTGTTCAAACTCATTCCAGTGTGACAGTACAACTCTTTCTACTTGCAGCATGAAGTTCTAGGGATACAAAATGCATAACTTACAGTTTTATCCTTATGTTGCTCTTGCAGGACCTCACCAAGAACATGAAAATGTATCACCTTTACAACGGGATTATTAACAACTCAAAAAAGGCTCTGGTGACAAGAACTCTATAGCCATTTGAAGAGCTCAGATCGTGGGGTTCCAAACCAAAGTAGCATCGAGAGGTCAAGTAACTGTGCGAATGCCTTGAAAAGGTTGGGATTTAGTTCCTGTGGCTATTCTCCAGAAAAGGTAACATTGGGTCAATATGCAAATTAGCATTACTCCAGTGAGCTCCACTGTTCATTACTTCTTTAAGAGATGGTGATGTTTTGTTTGTGTTACGAAGTTTTTTTCCTATGTGTTGTACATTACTCTTTTATCCAAAGTACATGTGTATGCTAAGCCGCTTCAGTTGTGTCCAACTCATTGCAACCCTATGGTAGATATAACATCAAGATCCTGGATGATTTTTTTAATTAAAAATCTTTTTAGAGAGAAGAACCATATGTGTTTAGAAAGAATTCTTATCACAAACTTACATTGTTTATTTTTTAATAAAGAAGAACTTTATCAAATTTAGCCAAGCAGACTGCATGTGGATTCTGAAGATACAGCAAAATCACACAATTTTGAAGAGCCTCACCTGTTAAACTCTCAGAGTCAGATGAGGATGCACTGCCTGTTCCCAGGGTCCTTGATCAGCCTTCTCAGCTAGATGCTTATTTATTGTCTCTGCCCAGCACACATCTTCAATATGTTCTCCAGCACCATCCCTTTAGTATCACGATAATACATGACTTTTGTTTAAATCTTTGATCATAGACCATATGTTTCTCATGAAGCATTTGGAAAATCCAAGTTGATGATTACCAAATCCTGGTTGCCATGGAATTTTAAGAAAATAAAAAGTTATTTTAGGTTTTTATACAAATCTACTATAGTTACTCAGAGAAGGCAAAGGCAACCCACTTCAGGACTCTTGCCTGGAAAATCCCATGGACAGAGAAGCCTGGTAGGCCGCAGTCCATGGGGTCATGAAGAGTCGGACACGACTGAGCAACTTCACTTTGACTTTTGACTTTCGACTTTCATGCATTGGAGAAGGAAATGGCAACCCACTCCAGTGTTCTTGCCTAGAGAATCCAGGGATGGGGGAGCCTGGTGGGCTGCTATCTATGGGGTCACACAGAGTCAGACATGAATGAAGCAACTTAGCAGCAGCAGCAGCACTGTAGTTACTCGGAGAAGGCAGTGGCACCCCACTCCAGTACTCTTGCCTGGAAAATCCCATGGACAAAGGAGCCTGGTAGGCTGCAGTCCATGGGGCCACAAAGAGTCGGGCACGACTGAGTGACTTCACTTTGACTTTTCACTTTCATGCATTGGAGAAGGAAATGGCAACTCAGTCCAGTATTCCTGCCTGGAGAATCCCAGGGAAGTAGGAGCCTAGTGGGCTGCTGTCTATGGGGTCACACAGAGTCGGACATGACTGAAGCGACTTAGCAGCAGCAGCAGTTTAGTTACTACATATTATTCAGTGTTATCATTTTTAATTCGCATGTACTCTCCAACATTGTAAATGGCAGAGTAAGTATGATGTCTTATCTGTTACGTACACTTTAAGATCATAGAAATGTGCCTTGTTTTATTTAATTAAGATGCAAGCCTTGAATTAAAATAGTAATAGTCACAAAACAATGTAATGAATCATCCAAACTGAAATTAAGTTGATCACACACATGGCTAAATTGATATATTTAGGGATGCACATTAAACTGCATTGACAGAAGTGCTGGAAAATCAATGAAACAAAAGTACAGCACTGTCATAAGGCCTAGCATGCTGACTGTGACTTTCACTTTCACTAAAAATGTGAATAGAACTTAAGAAAACTGAAATACAAAAGTCAGAGCTAATTATTTCATTGTACTTTTACAATAGTCATGGAAATTTATTCAATCTTTACTCATGTATTATAAAAGAGTTGAAAGCTGGGAAGAGTTCAGATAGGAGACAAATAAAAATTGATATGTCAAAGAAAAAAAACTGATGTGTCAAAGACTCCCAGAAATTGGGTAGGAGGAAGTGAGTCTGTTAACCAACTAGTAAATGTATACCATATAATACAATAAGGAGGATTACTTTCTTGAAACATAATGGGAAATTCAGAATGTGAAAATGGTGGCGGATAATGATTATTTACTAGATAAGTATTTGCAAGCATACATAATTATGAATGTGAGGATACTCCAGAAGAAAACTAGAATAAGAAAGAAAATAAATGGTTGTTGATCATATTATTTACAGAAAATAAGCAACATCAAATTATAGAATAGAGTTGTATAGGGAGTTAGAGAATTGTTTAATTTCATTCTTTCACATGTAGCTGTCCAGTTTTCCTAGCATCAAGACCAAACACTTTGAAACTGTAGAGGAAAAAATAGGCAGAACACTCTCTGGCATAACTCACAGCAACATCTTTTCAATCCATCTCCTAGAATAATGGAAATGAAAGAAAAAAATAAACGTACTTAAACTCACAAGCTTTCACACAGCAAAAGAAACAATAATCAAAATGAAAACACCACCCATAGATTAGAAGAAAATATTTACCAATGATGTGATTGATAAGGGATTAGTCTCTAAAATTTACAAACAGCATCAAAACAAGCAACCCAGTTAACAAAGGGGCAGAAACCTAAACAGACATTTCTCCAAAGAAGATATGCAGATGGCTAGAAAGCACAAGAAAAGATGTTCAACATTGCTAATTATTATAGAAATCAAAATCAAATAAAAGCTACAATCAAATATCACTTCACACTAGCCAGAAAGACTATTACCAAAAATCCACAAACAATAAATGTTGGAGAGTGTGTGGAGAAAAGAGAATCCTCCAACACTGTTGGTGGGAATGTAAGTTGATACAGCCACTATGAAGAACAATATGGAGGTTCCTTAAAAAAAAATTAAAATATAGCTACCGTATGATCCTGCAATCCCGCTCCTGGGCATACATCCAGAGAAAAACACGATTCAAATAGATACATACACCCCAATGTTCACTGTATCATTGTTTATACTAACTAAGACATGAAAACAACCTAATTGTCCATCAATAGAGGAATGTATAAAGAAGATGTGGTACATATAAACAACGGAATATTACTCAGCCATTACAAATAATGAAATAATGCCATTTGCAGCAACATGGATGGACTTAGAGAGAGTCATACCGAGTGAAGTAAGTCAGACAGACAAGGAGAAATATCATATGGCAATCCTTAAATGTGGAATCTGAAAAGAAATGATACCAATGAACTTACAAAACAGGCACACTGATTTAGAGAACAAGCTTATGGTTGTCAGGGCGAAGGATGGGGGAAGGGAGAATTAGGGAATATGGGATGGACATGTACACACTGCTATATTTTAAGTGAATAACCAATAAGGACCTACTGTATAGAACATGAAACTCTGCTCCATGTTGTGTGGCAGCCTGGATGAGTGGGGAGTTTGGGTGGGGAAATGACTGAGTCCCTTTACTGTTCATTTGAAGCTATCACAACATTGTTAATCATCTATACTCCAATACAAAATAAAAATTAAAGAAAAAGAAGTGTGGGAGGAGTAAAATCCTTCTAGCTTAAATCCAAAAAGCCATTTTGACGTTCAGCCCTTATGCTATTACTTAGTGCCGTTTCATGGTTCTGTTGTGGATCTGTGTGAGATGGGGCTCAAGCAGATGATTCTTTGAAGCAGACTCCAGTTACGACTCCCCTTGTAGCCCTTGAGTGAGTTTATAGATATTTAAATTTTAGTTACTAGGCCATTAGAAAATCAGGTTTCATGAGTGAACTCAGACAATGAGACGTACACCCAGATGCAATGATCAAAATGGTTCACAGATGTGTGACTCCCCACAAAATAATTTCATTCTGGTTATAAAATATATAATACAATTAGCTTTCATACCTACTGTAGACTTTCTACACATGTTTTGCAGTTCCTGGTTCTACAGATACCTAGAGTAGCAGCACATAGTAGCTTTTCTTCAGGTACTTAAATAAGTAGGTGAAACACAGCAAATAGGATCATTAGCAATTTTGCCTTCATCTCTGAGTCTCATTTATTTGAGTTCTTGACCTATTCAGTGTTTTGAATCTGTGCAAACCAAGTGATGCTAAGGTGCAAAGATTCTAAAGAGTGAGAATGAAGGGTAATTATCCAAACTGGCCTTATATAGTGAGTATGAAAGAGGAAAGCCTAGCTAGAGAGATCAAGGTCATGGCAAAGACATTAACATCACATTTCACAGCCAACTGTCAAGGAGAAGAGAGGAAAGGGAGAAGGAATAGTGAGTGGAGAGAGAGAGAACAGAAAAAGGAAGAGAAATGGTAGGCATGGTTGGAGGTGAGTAGTCTACAATACCAGAGAAGGCAATGGCACCCCACTCCAGTACTCTTGCCTGGAAAATCCCATGGACGGGTGAGCCTGGTAGGCTGCAGCCCATGGGGTCGCGAAGAATCGGGCACGACTGAGCGACTTCACTTTCACTTTCGTGCACTGGAGAAGGAAATGGCAACCCACTCCAGTGTTCTTGCCTGGAGAATCCCAGGGACGGGGGGAGCCCAGTGGGCTGCTGTCTATGGGGTCGCACAGAGTCGGACACGACTAAAGCGACTTAGCAGCAGCAGCAGCAGCAGCAGCAGCAGCAGCAGCAGCAGCAGCAGCAGTCTACAATACGTAAGGCACTGATAGCTTCTGCTAACATTGCGCACTATGTATCTGGGGATTAGATGTGGCAACTATAACTGAATCCTTTCCTAGAGTGGGCTTTATTATTATTGCTATTGTTTTCCCTTTATTGTAATAGTAAAATCCTCTGTCAAGCCAAATATTACATAGAATACCAACACAGAAGTAAATAAAAAATTGGACTGTTTAGATTGGTTGAAGCAGGATGTTTTATTTACTTTCTTTACACAGTGTATCTTCCTCTGCTTTGGACAAGCCTCAATTTTGTCACATTATTGTTTTACATTTTGAACAGTGAATACATAAATCCACTCAAGGAAAGGATTAGTTATGTCTTTTACCAATGCCATATTTTTGGGCAAACTTCTCCTTGATTGGAAATAATAGCATTCTTCATATTAACTTGTTTCCAAGAATGTATTTTTGCTTCTCTTTTTTCCTAATGCACATTTTTTTCCTAATATCTCCCCAAATTCCCATGCTCACAGTCAACAAACTTGGTTATATTTCGAATAGGAAACATCATCCCAAGACTATTAGTTCCGGCTGAAGAAGCTGCTTCGTTTGAAGTTGCTTGCCTCCTGCCATTTCAAATAATAATCAACTATCAAAAGACGCCCTCCAGGAATGTCACAGAGATGAACAGCTAGATGTAAAGAAAGCTTTCAATACCCTTGGAATAACTGATAGACTCGAATTTCCTTCATAGACCAACGACTCATTACCATTACAGAGGTGAATAAATCATGAATTCTGCTTCTCTAGATGAAGGCTGTTGCTACGCCTGCAGAGTCCATAATCAAGGTGGTTTTCCAGATAATATAGAAAAAAAAAAAGCTACTTTTGCTTCAATTAGCAAGATATATAAAGTTAATGGTTGGAAAATTTTTTTGCTTAAAATATCAATATTACAGCTTTCATCCTCTGTTTTGCTTAGAGTGTAGAAACAGACAGTTTGCAAAAATGGTATTGTTTTTCCATAATGGACTTGCAAAAGAGACATCGGAGTAGCTTCTGGAATCATTGTAGAAATGCACAGGAACTATAAAAATAATTAAAATTTGTAGAGTGATTTTCGGAGTTTTAGTCACTGCTGAATTTTGCAAACTTGGTCTTTGCCCTACTTGAACTTAACAGAACTAAGCAAATTTCCCACAATTCCTCAAGGCCACCCTTGTTTCCAAGGATCATATAAATTGTAGTGTAAGGGAACATGATGACCTCCTAGTAGCTTGATTAGTCCAGGTGGTTCTCAACCTGACTGCAAGAAAAGCACTTGGCCCGGGATGGGGGTGGGGTGGGAGTGCAAATCTTTCAAAATAGTATTGCCTAGGACCTACCTAAAGAGATTCTGATTTTTAAAGACCCAGCAATCATTATTTTTGAAAGATGCCTAGGTAATTCTATGTACAGCTGGGATGAAGATCAGTTGAGCTAATCACTATCTTGGAAGCCTTTTACTCATTTTCTAGTCATGAAATTCAACCTAGTGTACTTGTTATCATATTGGGACTACATTAATATCCAAATATATCTTGATTTAGAAACACAGAAAATAAACCTTGGCTTTGTAGCAATTAACAGGTCTTTATTTTTGTCAGCCCTTGTTTTCCTCAGCCTCCCTCTCTGAAATCTACTTGTGAACTTATACAAAAAGAAAATGTTGTTCTCAGTTCAGTTCAGTCACTCAGGCATGTCCGACTCTTTGCAGTCCCATAAATTGCAGCACGCCAGGCCACCCTATCCGTCACCAAATTCTGGAGTTCACTCAACTCCTGTGCTTTGAGTCAGTGATGCCATCCACCCATCTCATCCTCTGTCATCCCCTTCTCCTCCTGCCACCAATCCCTCCCAGCATCCTGGTTTTTTCCAATGAGTCAACTCTTCTCATGAGGTGGCCAAAGTACTGGAGTTTCAGCTTCAGCATCAGTCCTTCCAATGAACACCCAGGAATGATCTACTTTAGAATGGACTGATTGGATCTCTTTGCAGTACATGGGCATCTCAAGAGTCTTCAACACCACAGTTCAAAAGCATCAATTCTTTGGCACTCAGCTTTCTTCACAGTCCAACTCTTACATCCATACATGACCACTGGAAAAACCATAGCCTCAACTAGACAAACCTTTCTTGGCAAAGTAATATCTCTGCTTTTTAATATGCTTTCTAAGTTGGTCATAACTCTCCTTCCAAGGAGTAAGTGTCTTTTAATTTCATGGCTGCAAGTACCATCTACAGTGATTTTGGAGCCCCCAAACAATAAAGTCTGACACTGTTTCCACTATTTCCCCATCTATTTCCCATGAAGTGATAGGACCAGATGCCATAATCTTCATTTTCTGAATGCTGAGCTTTAAGACAACTTTTCACTCTCCTCTTTCACTTTCATCATGAGGTTTCTTATTTCCTCTTCACTTTCTGCCATAAGAGTAGTGTCATCTGCACATTTGAGGTTATTGATATTTCTCCAAGCAATCTTGATTCCTGCTTGTGCTTCTTCCAGCCCAGCGTTTCTCATGATGTACTCTGCATATAAGTTAAATAAGCAAGGTGACAATCTAGAGACTTGACGTACTCCTTTTCCTATTTGGAACCAGTCTGTTGTTCCATGTCCAGTTCTAACTGTTGCTTCCTGACCTGCATACAGGTTTCTCAAGAGGCAGGTCAGGTGGTCTGGTATTCTCATCTCTTTCAGAATTTTCCACAGTTTATTGTGATCCACACAGTCAAAGGCTTTGACATAGTCAATAAAGCAGAAATAGATTTTTTTTTGAACTCTCTTGCTTTTTTGATGATGCAATGGATGTTGGCAATTTGATCTCTGGTTCCTCTGCCTTTTCTAAAACCAGCTTGAACATCTGGAAGTTCATGGTTCACATATTGCTGAAGCCTGGCTTGGAGAATTTTGAGCATTACTTTACTAGCATGTGAGATGAGTGCAGTTGTGCAGTAGTTTGAGCATTCTTTGTCATTACCTTTCTTTGGGACTGGAATGAAAACTGACCTTTTCCAGTCCTGTGGCCACTGCTGAGTTTTCCAAATTTGCTGGCATATTTAATGTAGCACTTTCTCAGCATCCTCTTACAGGATTTGAAATAGCTTAACTGGAATTTCATCACCTCCACTAGCTTTGCTAGTAGTGATGCTTTCTAAGGCCCACTTGACTATATTCCAGGATGTCTGGCTCTAGATGAGTGATCACACCATCGTGATTATCTAGGTTATGAAGACCTTTTTGTACTCTTGCCACCTCTTCTTAATATCTTCTGCTTCTGTTAAGTCCATACCATTTCTGTCCTTTATTGAGCCCATTTTTGCATGAAATGTTCCCTTGGTATCTCTAATTTTCTTGAAGAGATCTCTAGTCTTTCCCATTCTGTTCTTTTTCTCCGTTTCTTTGCATGGATTGCTGAGGAAGGCTTTCTTATCTCTCTTTGCTATTCTTTGGACCTCTGCATTCAAATGGGAATATCTTTCCTTTTTTCTTTTGTTTTTCACTTCTCTTCTTTTCACAGCTATTTGTAAGACCTGCACAAACAGCCAGTTTGCTTTAGAGGAGCTACCCCAAGTCCAAGGTTGGGGCGGCAGCCAAGAGGAGCAACCTCCCATCCAAGGAGTGGAGGCTGCATGGGCACAGGAGGGCTGAGAGGAGCTACTCCACGTTCAAGGTCTTCAGGGGCAACCTCGTCCAAGGTGAGGAGCAGTGGCTGCACTTTGCCGGAGCAGCCGTGAAGAGACACCCCACGTCCAAGGTAAGAGAAACCCAAGTCAGACGGTAGGTGTTGTGAGAGAGCATCAGAGGGCAGACACACTGAAACCATAATCACAGAAAACTAGCCAATCTGATCGCATAGACCACGGCCTTGTCTAACTCAGTGAAATTAAGCCATGCTGTGAGGGGCCATCCAAGATGGACGGGTCATGGTGGAGAGGTCTGACAGAATGTGGTCCACTGGAGAAGGGAATGGCAAACCACTTCGGTATTCTTGCCTTGAGAATCCCATGAACAGTATGAAAAGGCAAAATGATAGGATACCAAAAGAGGAACTCCTCAAGTTGGTAAGTACCCAGTATGCTACTGGAGATCAGTGGAGAAATAACTCCAGAAAGAATGAAGGGATGAGCCAAAGCAAAAACAATATCCAACTGTGGATGTGACTAGTGATAGAAGCAAGGTCTGATGCTGTAAAGAGCAATATTGCATAGGAACCTGCAATGTTAGATTCATGAATCAAGGCAAATTGGAAGTGGTCAAACAAGAGATGGCAAAAGTGAATGTTGACATTCTAGAAATCAGCAAACTTAAATGGACTGGAATGGGTGAATTTAACTCAGATGACCATTATATCTACTACTGAGGGCAAGAATCCCTTAGAAGACATGGAGTAGCCATCATGGTCAACAAAAGAGTCCAAAATGCAGTATTTGGATGCAATCTCAAAAATGACAGAATGATCTCTGTTCGATTCCAAGGCAAACCATTCAATATCACGGTAATCCAAGCCTATGCCCCAACCGGTAATGCTAAAGAAGCTGAAGCTGAACAATTCTATGAAGACCTAGAAGACCTTTTAGAACTAAAACCCCAAAAGATCTTCTTTACATTACAGGGGACTGGAATGAAAAAGTAGGAAGTCAAGAAACACCTGGAATAAAAGGCAAACTTGGCCTTGGAATATGGAGTGAAGCAGGGCAAAGGCTAATGGAGTTTTGCCTAGACAACACACTGGTCACAGCAAACACCCTCTTCCAACAACACAAGAGAAGACTCTACACATGGACATCACCAGATGGTCAACACCAAAATCAAACTGATTACATTCGTTGCAGCCAAAGAAGGAGAAGCTCTATATAGTCAGCAAAAACAAGACCAGGAGCTGACTGTGGCTCAGATCATGAACTCCTTATTACCAAATTCAGAGTTAAATTGAAGAAAGTAGGGAAAACCACTCAACCAACCAGGTATGACCTAAATCAAATGTTACTCTGGGTAGGTAATATTTTAGTCATCAAGGCTCACTATATAGAGAGTCATGGAACTCATCTCATTGATGGAGACCTAGTATATTATATTATCTCCAAATGTTGACATTCTCTTACCTCTATTTGAATAATACAGTTCACCTACTTAAAGCTCAAATCCTCTTTTTTACATATAAGTCTGATTGCTCAGTTTTTTTGGTCATCATTTTTCTCTTACCAATCATATACAAAAGATAAATTCCTCTTATTGCTACAGTGTTTTATCAGTGCCTATTAATGAATAGACCACCTAAAACTGAGTTTACAAGTGTCCGCGCACCTCTTGGCATTGCCTGATGCACTAATTCTGCTACCATGGTCCTACCATGTCTCCAGGTGCTTGAAGGACACCTGAGCTAACCATTCATCAGAGACATCTAGCTTGAACTTCCTAGATGTCCTTGAGCAACATAATATTTCCCCCAGCATATATTGTTGTCTTGGCTTTTTTGATTTCCCACACTGCTTTGTTTTGCAGAGATCCCACCTTACCTTATATCTCCCTTTATCATGAAACTTAAGTTCTGTAATGTTGATTTTCAAGACTAGTAGTTACTCTTTATTTTATTCTCTTTCTTATTTTTGCTGATATTTATAATTCATGTATTTATTTGCCTACTCTCTATTTACTGTAGATTATAAGATGTACCATATGTGTTGACAACCTATAATTTTAGAATCTTAGGAAAAGGAAAGTTTCCAAACAATAAAATAAAGCTTTCTAAAGGCAACACCCTGGAGATCAGACAGGGTTTAGTCATTATGGCTGAGCCTGGGGCGTTCCAAATGCCTTCCAGTAATTTGTTTTCTCGTGTTTAAAATTAATTGAACTTGCAAAATGGTTTGCTTCTGAATTATATGCTTTGTCCAATTTATTTAGTATTTATTTCACCAGGCTCTAAAAGGAAGTTTAAGAAATCCAAAGAAAATACACAAATCCTAGCATGTGTCCCTTCTTCTAATTTTGAGAAATACATTATTTTCATGCATTATAAAAATAAATTTAATTTCACTTATTTTTACAATGATGTTAAAAAGAATCTCTATGGATTGTTATAATTATTTACTGTATTTTTAATCATAAAAATTGCTTCTAGTATAAAACATGAATCAAATAAAAAAATTAATTATCAAGAAAATTTAATGGGTTTCAACAAAGATGATGGAGATATTTTGATTGTAATCATAGCATATCAAAATCTCTGTACATTTGATTTGCTACCAATAGTTTTGTCTCATAATGACCATTTCTCTCTTTTTCTCTATAGTTTACTATTCCATTCTTTCAAAATATGTCTTACGTATATTCATTTAAATGACAGATCATCAGTGCTTCCAGTTCTGCTTTTAAATATATCTCAACTATAAATTCTTCATGCCATGAAAATATTACAGAATACAAAAGACTCAAAAGGATTCTGTATAAGGCAAATGATGTTGTAAAAGCCAACCAACTACAAATAGGGAGATATAGGGAAGGTGTACGATTTTATTAATTTCTATGCATAGTGACTTCTAGATAAAATGATGTATTGAACATACCCCTTGGCTTGCACTGTCTCCTGTACACTCACTGAAATGTTGACAAATGGTTCAAATATGAGGAAATCCATATGTTCAAAGAGAATAGGAGAAATAAATGACAGTAGATGAGAAATGTCAAGCAAATTTTGGTAGTAGTAAAACACATTTACAGTGTAACTCAGCAGATGTAAAATTTTAAAGCTAAGAGTCAGCAGGATGAATGGTGTCAAGAAGCTGGTGTGGAATGTTCCAGGTTATAGGGCTGAAGAATAGCACAACTGTTTGGAATCCCATGTTCACTTTGCGTGGAGAGCTGACTCTCTACCTCTAACCCTAAACATACCAGCAGGTTTGCTCTCTCTAGAGGTTGAACAAGAGTTTTTGAAACTCTAGTATGCCAGGGACAGGTAAAGTAATTCAGCATCCTAACCAGCTTGACCCCAGTCACTTAACCCCATCTGTCTCCCTGAAAGCTGGCATACAGTCTTATATACAAAAGGAAGGAAAATAAAAGATATGCATTTTTTACTCAAAGAGAACTTCAACACTGATGGGTGGATCTCTCTCCTTGATTCCCTGCTGGGAGGTGGAAAAATAGACCCCAAAGATCAAGGGTCCTAATCCCTTGATAATGTTAATTTGTCACCTTACATGACAGAAGGGACTTTGCAGATGTGATTAAGTTAGGATCATAAGTTAAGGATAAGAAAATTACCCTGTGTTATGCAGGTGTCTCCTAGTTGAGCACATAGCTCCTTAAAAGCAGGCAGCCTTTGCTGGCAGTGATCAGTAGAAGATGTCATTATGAAAGAATGGTTAGGATGATGTGATGTGAAAGACCTAGGTCCACCCGCCATTGCTGGATTTGAAGATGCAGAAAGAGTTCCATGAGCCAGGGAATAGGGGTAGCTTCTTTGTAGAAGGTAGAAAATGAAAGTAAATGGATTATCCCTTGTTGTTGTTGTTCAGTTGCTAAATCCTATCCAACTCTTTGCAACCCCATGGACTGCAGCATGCCAGGGTTCCTTCACTATCACCCAGAGTTTGCTCAGATTCATGTCTATTTAGTCAATGATGCTAATGATCCATCTCATCATCTGCCGCCCTCTTCTCCTTTTTCCTTCAATCTTTCTCAGCATCAGGCTTTTTTTCCCAGTTAATTTTATCTTTGCATCAGGTGGCCAAAGTATTGGAGCTTCAGCTTCAGCATTAGTCTTTTAATGAATATTCAGTGTTGTTTTCCCTTAGGATTGTTTTGATCCTCTTGCAGTCCAAGGGACTCTCAAGAATCTTCTCCAGCACCACAACTTGAAGGCATCAGTTCTTCGACAGTCAGCCTTCTTTATGGCCTAACTCTCGCATCCACACATGACTAATGGAAAAACCAGTCAAAGCTTTGACTATATGGATCTTTTTCTATAAAGTAATGTATTTGCTTTTAATACACTGTCTGAGTGAAGTTACTGTCATGTCCAACTCTTTGTGACCCCATGGACTGTAGCCCACCAGGCTCCTTGGTCCATGGGATTTTCCAGGCATGAATACTGGAGTGGGTTGCCATTTCCTTCTCCAGGGGATCTTCCCAACCCAGGGATCAAACCCAGGTCTCTCATGTTGTAGGCAGATGGTTTACCGTCTGAGCTACCAGTCTAGATTTTTCTAAAAATTCTCCCTTAGAGCCTACAGAAGGCAACGTGGCCCTGTTGAGCAAAACACCTTGAAAAATCAAGCCCAGGGAGACCTGTGCTAGACGTCTAACTTACAGGACCATAGGATAAGAAATTTGTATTGTTTATGTGATTGAGTTGAGATAATTCATTATTATTCAATTGAGAATGAAGACATCCCCCTTCACAAAACATCATTCAACAAACCTTGCCCATGTTCAAGGCTTTTGGTCTGTCTTTAGTTCCTGTCTTGAAAATTTGAATGGGAGTCCTAGAAGGTTCTATGATGGAAGACAAAGAACAAAATGAACAAAGGAAAGCTAAACTGAGGACAGAGAAACAAGACAGGAAATAGAGCAAAACTTAAAGAAAAGGTACTGCAATTACTGTACTCAGGGAAAAAATTTTGCACTCATGATATAAAAACAGAAAGCCTAAACATGAGTAAAATTATATGCAAAAACCAACAAAATTTTACGAGTTATATACCTATCTATGTGTGTACTATGCAGTCTTATGTATATATAAATATAAACATATGTATATACTATACACATACATTTATATATTATATACCTAAAAATATGTACATTTATATTTGCACTTAAAGGAAATCTTTCAGTAGGCAGAAGAAAAATGCCAAGCAATAGAAAATAGAAAACAAAGTTAGGGGACTGATCAAGAAGTTCCACTTTTCTCCTGTCCATTATCTTTCTCTAAGTGAAGCTCTAGAAATAGGATCAGACAAAATAAGAGAAAGAAATTATTATCAAAGAAATATTTTATTTTTTTAAATGACTATCTTGCTTGAAAGAGCTTATCAAGGGCCCAGAATAATGAATGAAAAATGACTCCACTAGAGTTCATCATCAAGAAATTTCCAAAAATTAGTGGGAATAAAAAGGAGAGTTTAAAAGTATCCATGGGGGTGGAGCGGAAATCTTCTAATACAAGCATATGGAATTAGACTTCTTCACAGCAAAAATTTGTATGATAATGGCCCATGACCTTCCAAATTTGGAGGTAATATCATTCCCAAAAAGTATTCAGTACCAAGGCGAACTTTCAGTCATGCATGAGCCTAAAATGTAAAAAAATTCAAGGATGCACATTTAAAAAATTTTCCCATTCACGTTTTCTTCTTTAAAAAAAAAGGATTAAAAAATATATTTGGCTGTGTGGGGTCTTAGTTGCATCAGTGCTGTGAACTTAGTTGCCTCAAGGCATGTGAGTCCCAAACTCCCTGACCAGTAATCAAACCCACAGCTCCTGCACTGGTGAACTCCTAACCACTGGATCATCAGAGAAGACCCTCCACCATCTACTCTTTCAAGGAGAAATTATATGATATAGTCATTAAAATAATAATACTAATAACATGGTAATGTATTATTGCATAACAGCATAGTCATACTATGAGAGGTCCAGATCTTCACAGGAAGTCAGCTGTACTGCATACCTAGAAAGCAACTGGTAAAACAGAAGAGGGATATGAGTCTCTGGAAAGGAGATAGCCAAGAGTATGACAAATCTTGGAAACTGAGTGACAGTTGTTAATGTATGGAACACAGATTTATACATCCCTTGTAGAGTTTTAAGCTGATAGTGACAGAAAATGAAGCAAATGATAAGTAAGGGAATTATTACTTCCAGGGTCAACAGACATGCATTTGAAAAGCAAATATAATCACAGTGAATTGCATGACTTAGCTCTGAATAATATTTACATTGTGCTAATAACACAAACACTAGATATTGCTTTAATCAGAAATTGACTAAATTATATAAGTGAAAGTTTCTCAGTCATGCCCAACTCTTTGCAACCCCATTGACTATACAGTCCATGGAATTCTCCAGGCCAGAAAACTGGAGTGAATAGCCATTCCCTTCTCCAACGAATCTTCCCAATCCAGGAATCAAACCCAGGTCTCCCTGTTGCAAGTAGATTTACCAGCTGAAGCACCTGGAAGGAGCATAAAAGGGGAAGTGTAGAGGTTAAAAAGTGCATAGATAAGGGCTTCCCAGGTGGCACTAGTGGTAAAGAACCTGCCTGTCAATGCAGGAGAGATTTGGGTTCAATCTCTGAGTTGGGAAGTTCACCTGGAGGAGGGCATGGCAACCCACTCCAGTATTCTTGCCTGGAGAATCCCATGGACAGAGGGGCCTGGAGGGCTGTGGTCTATAGGGTCCAAAAGTTGGACAGGACTGAAGCAAATTAGCATGCAGCATGCATGTAGATATGTACAGATGTCCATCCACACCCACGTGCATCTATGTTCAATGAGCGGAAGTAGAGGTTAGGGTCTAGAATTAAACCCTAAATTTTCATAGAAATCAATAGATAAAATATTTTTAAGAATTAAAGCACAGCAGAAGAAGCAGACTATATAGAAATATACAAATAAATTTCAGAAGTGAAAACATTCAAAAAGATTAAAAGTAGTTATTAATTTTCCATGGGACCACAGAAGCAGGGATTAAAAGACTGATTCCTTTCCCCTAAACCTGTTACAATATTTGGATTTTATTATTCCATGAAACAGGCTTAGAATATAAGAAATGTTCTGCATATTAATAAAAAAAAGATGTAGTAAAGATAATTGTAGTTAGTTATGCTATGATTTTTCATTGAAAAGCCACTATGATATAATATAATTCAATATGAGGTAATTATAATCAAAATAAAAATTTAGCAACCAGAGACTGCTTTGTAACCTGTACATTGGCTATGAAATAATCAAATGGGTAATATTAGACCATTTCTTCTCACCTGCCAATATAATTCACTAACAGACTTCAGATAATAAATTAATATTGACTTTCAGATTTAATGAGTTCATTACAATAATCATTAATGCAATATTACTGAATTCATAGTGAAATATGAACTTAATTTAAGTACAATGTCTAAATTGAACAATTAACCAGAAAGCATACTCATGCAGATGGTGTCTGTTGTCGTTTCCTCTGTTACAATAAATAGCTCACATCTTTAACATAACATATTTCACCATCTTTACTGGTACAACAGATATGGGAGGTTAAATGAACACTTAATTACTTTAAGATATTTGCAAGCAGCACTGTGAAGATTTTCCTCACATATTAACTGAATTATCCCCTGATTTTCTATATATGCAACTTAATTTTGAATGAGTAAATAGAAATGATGTGCCTCAAGCCTGTATTTCATTGGAAGCAACATCCACAGGTAACTTTCTAAAGAAGAACTTGCTGATGGAAGTGGTTTGTCAACATAAAGTGTGAGAAATCACTCTAGGCAGAAAGGAGTTTAACATCTTGCATTCTGTCACTGCACCGCTGCCTGTCCATCCACCTGGGAGGCTCCTGAAACCCAAGTTGCAGCTTCTTTACGGAAGCTTGTGAAGTGAAGGGAAAGTTGTTTAGTTGTGTCTGACTCTCTGCAACTCATGGACTAGAGAGTCCATGGAATCCTCCAGGCCGGAATACTGGAAGTGGGTAGCCTTTCCCTTTGCCGGGGGACCTTCCCAACCCAGGGATTGAATCCAGGTCTCCCACACTGTGGGCAGATTCTTTACCAGCTGAGCCACGAGGGAAGCCAGGAAGCCACTATATTCAGGTGAATCAAAACATAAGTATTTCTTGATCAAGCTATAGTCACATCTATCCCAGGGACAGAGGAGCCTGGTGGGCTGCTGCCTATGGGGTCGCACAGAGTCAGACAAAGAGACTTAGCAGTAGCAGCAGCATACAAGCATACAAGTACTGACCCCTGAACATTGATCCATAATCTGAATTTACCTTCCTGGTTCACACATGGCTTATTTCTGTTGGTGGATATCTGCTTCACTACATCTAGGGAGATTTTAGTAAAATGAGTCTTCAGTAAATTGTCCTGTGTATTTCTAGAGTGAGTTTCATTTTAGGAGGGCCAGATCACTCTTACTCAGTGGCCACAAAGATCTCATTGGTGTTTTCCAATTCTTCTCTATATGTTGCCAAAGTTAGCAAAAATTTTGATTTTTCCAAACCAAAGAAAATGTCACTGAGAAGGCTAACCTTTCCTTAGTTGTTGTTTAGTTGCTAAGTCATGTCCACTTCTTTGAAACCCCATGAACTCTAGCCCACCAAGTCCCTCTGTCCATGGGATTTCTCAAGCAATAACACTGGAGTGGGTTGCCAATTCCTTCCCCAGGGGATCTTCCTGACCTAGGGATCAAACCTGGGTCTCCTGCATTGCAGGTGGATTCTTTACCACTGAGCCATCTGGGAAGCCCCTCATCTTTCATAGCTCTATTTAACTTCTGACAATGAGAGAACCCTCTGATTTCCTAAAGGATTCTTTAGTCAATTAAGTTGTAGATTATGCTATACTCAGAGACAGCACTATTTAGTAACTTGCTGTGAGCATTCCAGAATGGCCTGCTCTCTTCTTCAAGATGTCAGAGGCGGGATTTGAATCCAGATCTACATAATGACAAAGGCTTTAAAGTAATTTATGCCTTAAGCAGTTGGAATGCTACTGGTTTCAGTGAGAGTTTTCTGAACATCAGCCAGACCACAATTCCTTTTCTTGGTGGGGTGAGGAGGGGGGGGGGGTGGGTGGAATAAGACAGATAAACTGTTTCTCCTATGAATGTTCCAGCTCAAGAGTTACATCATCCACACTGTTTAAGGGGCAAGAAGTAGTAGAAGCATTTTCTACTTCCTGTCTTCCAACTAAGATTTTATCTTCCAACTACATTAAAATGTCTATTTTAGAGACTACACAAGTTCTTCCTTTCAGTGTTTCAAAAAGAGGGGGACATGAAATAACTGGATGTCATCCTGTCCAATACCTCTGTCTCTGGGAAGATTACAGAGGAGGACAGGAAACATCCCCTTTGAAGCAAGGACCACATAGTGGCCATTTAAGTTGATTTTGGCCAACCTCTTTATCAATCTCTTTTGTTTTAGAAAAAAATCCCAAGAAAGGCACTTGGAAAAAAAAAAAACTTTCAAGTTATTCCTGTTTCCTCATGTTCTGAAATTTCATCTTGAAACTTTGAAAAAGTAAATAATTAATAAGGAGATCTGTAAAAAGCAGTCAGCTCTCCCCGATTTTGGCTAAGTCCCAAAACAACAGACTAGTTGTGTTAAGAATTGCATCAGTGGTCTAAGAAAATTAGGTTAGTTTAAGCCATTACAAGTTGTTGTAGCATAAGTAATGTGGCTCCCCATGAAGGCTGACACACAGGGCTGTGACGATTGCACCCTGCACAAAGACGCCTGGCTGGGAGCCCGTGGGTGGAGGCAGAGGTCTCTCCCTCATTAATCTCATCTGGCTTTGCACTTGGAAATGGTCTGCCTCCTCTGGGAGGATGGATGCCTTTTCCTATTTGGTCCACCAGATAGGATGCATTTTTGCAAGGCCCATAAAGACTCGATAATTGCAAGCAGTGAGTCCAGATTTACATTCACAGGAACATGACAATGAACAAGAAGTGGAAATGGAGGAGGAACAGGCAATCAGACTACCAAGACAGCTATAGAATTTGTCTCCAGCTTACTGGCTTACTTTGCATGAATGTAGCAAGCATAAAAATTAGACGTGGCAGTGGTGGAGAGAAAGAGTCACAGGAAAATGAGTGGTTAGATTGGAACTATTTGTACTGGTTTGACACAGAAAGAGCATTCATGACCGAGCTGAACAACCTGGATGGAAACAGACATGGCCCCATCCACAAGCCCTGGGCTGGTCCCACTGCCTCTGCCTTCTGCATCCGCTCTTCTTCATGCCCATGTTCACAGCTGTTCTGCCTTCCTTGATCTCTGTGCTTGCTTTAAATCACAATGTCCATAATTTACGATTACAGTTTATTTGATAGGTAAATAAAATTTGCATTTTATTCCTTTATGCATAAGGTGAGATTTATGCATGCATATATATCCATGAACATATATCCAATAAACATATGACATATATGTGTACATGTATACATATGCATTCATGTATATATGTTTGTGTGTGTGTGTGTGTGTGTGTGTGTGTGTGTGTATAAATCCTACGCTTAGACTTCTCCTTTTGGCCCAAACAAGAGAGGCTTAAAGGAATCCATGCTATGCTAACGTTCTTTTGGGACATCAGTAAGAGTAGTCTTTAGATCTAAGGTTAACCAAACTGTGGTTATTAGAAAAAAAAAAAAAACTGTACAGCAAGATTCCCATGCATGGGTGAATATGCATGTTCAACCAAAATGTTTCAAACAAAACGTTTTTCTGGACTGGTTTTCCTTGTTAATAGAAAGAAATGTGGTACCTAAAATCAAATAGAAGATGGATCCCCAAAAGATTCTTTCTTTGGAAATTTCAATTACAATAAAAAAAGAAGGAGCTAATCCTTGAGCCAACACTGCAACATCTGTGCAAAACTGTAACATGAAGTCTCATCTAATTTTCAAGGCTAATCCTGTAGAGGGCAAATGATTGAAAGAACAGGCAGTTCAACATATAAATTGTCAGGCTGAAGGATAATCCAATCCTAGCAAAAGACATTTCTTAGTTCTTCTAATTCTAATTTTATGATTGTAGTTTATATACAATTTTTGTGAACTGTCTGTTGCAATGATGTACTAGTTTACTTTAACTAGCAAAAGTGTAGACTTAGGTTTATAACCTGAGAAAAGAGTAGTTTAAATATCATAGACCATCATATTTATTTTGTGAAAATAATGTGCTTATTTTAATATATCAATCTGTGAATATAAAGAATTTGGGAAATCTTATGGATAGACCAAACACTTGTCCAAATATAGAAAATGATATCCAATCATGCATAAGCGAAATCTGCTACCATCATTCATGAATGTTAAATGTCAGCAGTGATGGATATTTATACAGAAAAGGAAGAAAAGGTGGAACGGTGGCATTATGGATCAAAGTTTTTCAAAATGACATGAATATGTTTTGACAGAAGGGAGAAATAGTAAAATACTTTAAGAAAGATTAAAAAGTAGAAAATAGAAGGAATTTGTACCATGTTCTATAGGCCACAGTCTGGAGGTCAGCACAGTTATTTATTCAAGAGTGAGAATTATTTGTCAATTACACAGAGAATTCTTTTCCCACAAAGGGTGCCAGAGGACCCATGGGGGCCCTTGAGGAACCACAGAGTCACCAGTAGGTTATTTTATTTAATCATGTAAAACAGAAGTGACTAATTTTTGACAATTCAATGATGCAATTTCTATTCATAGTTATCCCTTGGGTTGAAACTGATTTGAAGGTGGATGCAATTTCACCCCTTTTCATTAATTAAAATATCAATACATTTATAAAATATGAATTTATAAGTAAAGAGTATAGTCAAATATGAACTAAAGTTTTTAAAGTGCAGTGCAATCATGAAGCTCACAGTTTCAAAGTTCTAAGCACATTTGTTTGATGGTAAAAAATGTTATCCTGAAAAATGCCTGAACCCATATAACCATAAATGAATTTTAAGGAGGGAAGTTATGTATGTAAAATGTACTTGATTTTTTTTTTCCTTTTGTCTCTAGTTCTGGGTAGGATTTTGACAAGGAGGAACATTTAGTGAATCCATGTAAGTTAACCAGTGAGTTCAGGTACCTATAACTATTACATTTTTATCCAAAATTTATATAAACATAGAGTGATTAAGCCAGATACTGTTCAAAAACTCTCTTAAAATCAATCCATCTTCTCAAAAGCCCCATTATGCCGTATAGTGTACTATACTTGCACATTCTGTTTAAAAAAAAAAAGAAATTTTAGTGAATTTCAATTACTTGTTCAAAATTTCTTAGCAAATAAGTGACAGTATATTGAAACTCATATTTCATTTAACCCAAAGACTGTGTGCATGCATGCACGTTAAGTCACTTCAGTCATGTCCAACTCTTTGGACCCCATGAACTGTATCCTACCAGGCTCTTCTGTCCATGAGATTCTCCAGGCAAGAATACTGGAGTGGGCAGCCATTCCCTTCTTCAGGAGATCTTCCCCAACCAGGGATGAAACCCCTGCAATGACAGCAGATTCTTTACTTCTGATGCTGGGAGGGATTGGGGGCAGGAGGAGAAGGGGACGACCGAGGATGAGATGGCTGGATGGCATCACGGACTTGATGGACGTGAGTCTGAGTGAACTCCAGGAGTTGGTGATGGACAGGGAGGACTGGCGCTGCGATTCATGGGGTCGCAAAGAGTCGGACACGATTGAGCGACTGAACTGAACTGAACCAGGGGAGATCTACTCAAAACAGAAATGTATACAATATGCAATATGATAACTAAATTTGGAAATAACCACTTAAAGATAATTACAAACACACTATGCCTCCTAAAAATATCATTAATATATATTTTGGTCTAAAAAGGAGTTGCGAACATTTTGGGAAAATTTGACATTGACAAATGCAGCAGTAGAAAATCCCCTTTTAACAATAAAAAAATGTGGTTGGACAATTTGGCACATTGTCATTCAGTTTATTTGGGTTAGGGGACTTTGCTTCAGTGTTGCCTTATGTGTGCTGTTAGCATCATGTCCGAATAATTTTAGGACTTCTATGAACAGAGCAACTCATGTGTCCTATATGATTCAATAATAAAAGTCATTTCATGAGGCAAAACCACTATGTGGATAGATGCCAGTGCATATGTCCAAGCATAGGACAGTAGTTTAGTTATCACATGAGGCAGCCGTTCTGATTGAGAAGCAGCGATCACAGCCTTGCAGCTCAGATCTCTACCTATCTCTCACAGCTAAGATGCCACCAACAACACAATTAATTTCCAGCGATTCAGATAAGTCTATCAACTCACCCAGTTTCCATTTTGTTCTATGAATAACCCCTTTGAATCACATTTCCAGAGCTACGAAGGAAAAAAGCAAACTCATTTTCCCTGGCTAGGCAAGTCACTGAGAGGATGTTGGTGAGGGTGGCAGACAGGCTGAGAGCATGAGCTGCTTAAAATCATTCCCACCAACAGGGGGTCAGAAGTAAACCAGTGTCTTGTTGCTAAGATAACGAAGATAAAATCTCCTATCTGGATATGAGAATGTAGCAATACTTTAATGAAACAAGTCTGTTCAGTAATGCTTTTCTTTCTTTTTAAACACACATAATGACAGATTTAGATACTGATGAGATCTCTAAGCTGTAAAACCATCAAGGATGCTATCAGTTTTCAAAGACCTCCCAGAAGCTTTAGAGTCTTTTATTACCCCGGCAAAAGAAAGTGTTTTACTATATGCATTCTTTGGACCAGCCAGGGTAAGTGACTACAGCTGCGACAAGGAAGCCTGAAAATGGAGCCGCTTAAAACTCACAGGGCTTGCTGTGTCACTCATCACAATCAAAGCGAAGACCATCCAGCAGCTCCTTCAAGGCAAGTGCTTTATCCCTGTTTACCTAACATGCTGGAGTTTCTGAGATGCACCAGCAAGTTTCATTTCACATGAAACCTAGAATTAAAGCAAGAGTCCATATTCCTGACAGTAAAATCCCCCTGGGCGGGGTGGGGGAGGGATGGGAAAAGAGCATCCGTTTTTTAACATAATGATTCTTATTTGCATGGAATGATTCTTATTTGCACCAATCACATGGAAAACAAATTTCTTTTTGTAAGCTTTGACATATTGCTCTTGTACATACTGTGTAAGTAGTTTATCCCCTCAGCATGTCCTCACTCCTAAGATCACTTTAGAACTGTCGTCTTGTCTACCACCAAGTGGTACACGTGCTGCTCATTGAGGTAGTGTCGATTCTCTTGTGAAAAATCAATTCAGAGGTTTACAATATCCAGAAACATATAGATGGCTAGAAAAGAATGAATTTCATTATATAATGATAGACCTTACACTATACAGAGTCTGAAAGAGATGCATACCCCAGGACCATCATATTGATCTACTGGTAATAAATTCTGACTGTTATGGTTCTAGCTGTGCTGCAGCATTCAAGAGATATAACGCTATTGATCATAACTAGTAAGCATCTTATCTGTAAATAAGTTATGCTGTTCCTGGTTGCTTGTATTAATCAATATTGGAAAGGCAGTAAAATAGGGTCAAACAATAGATAACACTGTGGTAGTCTGTGACTAGGAAAAAATAAGGAGGTATGAGTAGGAAAGTTGAGATTTTAGATGTTTCCCCCAAATCTGGCATATAAATCATGTGGATAAACGTTTGCTATTGATGCGACATTTTGGATACACTAATATAAATTGTAATGATGAGTGCTTTGAGGCCATGAGATGACTCTTGGCAGGGAGTGGGGAATGCATTTTCCCAGTTTGCTGGAATTTATTTCCAAGAAAAGGATCATATGCTGATTGACTGGGTTTCAGAATATAATCACCCATAACTGGATCCTTTGTGCTCTCAATAATATGCTTCTATCCACATTACTATTTGTCATTTATGGCTGACTTTTGCTTCAGCTCCAAGAAACACTCCTTGCTCCCTTATTCACCTCACACCGATTCCCTTTTCCTTATTTCATGACTCTTAATGTCTGCATCACAGAATTTAGCATCTATTAGAATTATGCATCAAATTGCATAATACCTTGGCATCTTCCTTTCTGTCTCCCCAGATAGCTTATCCAACATCTCAATGTCAAGGACCAACACAAGGCTAGGGATACAGTCGATGTCCTATAAATACTTGCTCACAGAATTGATATGGTATTCATTTAGGATGTCGATATCATTATGTTCTTTGTTTTACACAAAAATAACCCTTCTAATGAAACTTTTATGACCTGCTCCTCCTCTAATCTGGAGGGATACTTACCATTAGTCTCAGGGGATGAATCCTTTTGGTTTTCCAAATTTGAAAAGACCTCACTGTGTACTAATCTCCCCAAAAGAAAAAGCAAAGATCCACTGGGCCACAAAAATAGGTGCTCTCCTTCTCTAGTGTGTTTTCCCAGTGTCTACTCCAACCTCCCTGGATCAGCACATGTGCATGCATGCTAAATCACTTCAGTCCTGTCCGACTCTTTGAGACCCTATGGACTGCAGTCCGCCAGGCTCCTCTGTCCGTGGGATTCTCCAAGCAAGAATACTGGACTGGGTTGCTGTGCCCTCTTCCAGGGATCATCCTGACACAGGGATCAAACCTGACTCTCTTAAGTCTCCTGCACTGGCAGACAGGTTCTTTACCACAGGGGCTATCTGGGAAGTCCAGATAAGCACACAGTGATCCCTAATAGGTATGTTTTGTTTTGTTTTGTTTTTTCTCCAAACCTTCTGAAGTATTACAAAGCAGTATAGAACTGGGAGTCTAAGAGTTAGACACAAAAGTAATCCACCACCCATAACACACAAAACAAGGGATGACGATTGGAGAGTTAAAATTATATGAATTCCATATATATATACAGAAGTCAATACTTTATTCTTTCAGACTTTAGATGGTTTTTCACCTAGATCTTCTGTTTAAGCCCTAACTTTCTGTTTCCTAATTCTTTTTCCGTATGTTCTATAGTTTACTCTGTCTTTGAAGGTCTTTTTGTTTGATGGCTCTCAGCTGCGCTGGGTCTTCGTGGCAGCACGAGGGCTTTCTCTAGCTGTGGTGCAGGGGCTTTTTACTGTGTAGCGTGGGCTTCTCTAGCTTGAAGCAAGGGCCCTGAAGTGCATGGGCTCGGTAGTTGGGCACGCAGGCCTCTCTAGCGGTGGCAAGAAAGCTTAGCTGCCCAGGGGCAAGTGGGATCTTAGTTCCCTGACCAGTGATCAGACTGTGTCCCCTGCATTGGAAGGCAGATTCTCAACCACTGTACCTACCGGGAAGTCCTAGTCTTCCCAGCTTTTGCTTTAGGATTCTTATAATCTCCACTAATCTCAAATGCTCACACTCTCAGAATTCTTACAATCTCTTCCTCCCTCTTTTATACCTTCTTCAGAGCCACTCACATAATAATAGAGACCCTGCCATGTCTTTCTCTTTGTGTTGTGAAAACATGTCAGGTTTCAGCCAGATGTTAATGTCATTGATCTTTCTGGCTCTCCCACTGAAGGCTTCTAAAGGGGGTAAGTGAGTGCTGGTGTCAGGGAGCTTGGAAAACCCTGGGAAGTTTGGTGTAAGATTACTTTTTACTGGAAATAACCATGGCTTCTAGATTACATGGGGGAAACATCCATCACCACCATGAGTATTAACTCTCAAAGGCAGTCTACTTCATATGAGGCATGCATCTTCATCCTTTTATGATGTCTCTAACCCTTTTCTTGAGAAATGAAAAGTGTATTCATAGATTCCCAAATCTGTGATGACAGTGGAATCCAGTATTAATTGAGAATATCATTAACTCTATCTGCATGGTCTGATATAAATCTTATTACTGTCATATTAATTTTTCTTGTCTTCCAGTGTTTTTTTCCTGATAGCAATGGAGGGTCCACCTCTATAGCAATGCACAGCATTTATCATGTCATTCTCCAAGGCAAAATCCCTGAGGCTTACTGCTTCTATCAGTATCATCAATCTTTTCAAGATTGTTCACTATCTGACTTCAATGTACATTTTTCCATAGTGTTTCTCTCTAAAAGCCTGGCCACACATCTCTTTACTCTTCCGTGAGTACTTCATACTCATGCCACCCGTTCAATTATTGCTGTTTTAGATCTTCATGCAGTGATAGTTTTACTTGCTTTTACTTGTGTAAAGCTTACTCATTCTGTTAGTTCCATGTTCTCCTATATCCTCTATAAACAATGTGGAGTTTAGGGGAAAGGTCACTATTTCGCAAAATGGCTGTCTGGGGAAGCCTTAGAAATAGCTGTGAAAAGAAGAGAAGTGAAAAGCCAAGGAGAAAAGGAAAGATATAAGCATCTGAATGCAGAGTTTCAAAGAATAGCAAGGAGAGATAGGAAAGCCTTCTTCAGCAATCAATGCAAAGAAATAGAGGAAAACAACAGAATGGGAAAGACTAGAGATATCTTCAAGAAAATTAGAGATATCAAGGGAACATTTCATGCAAAGATGGGCTCGATAAAGGACAGAAATGGTCTGGACCTAACAGAAGCAGAAGATATAAAGAAAAGATGGCAAGATTACAAAGAAGAACTGTACAAAAGGATCTTCACCCCCTGGATAATCATGATGGTGTGATCACTCATCTAGAGCCAGACATCTTGGAATGTGAAGTCAAGAGGGCCTTAGAAAGCATCACTACGAACAAAGCTAGTGGAGGTGATGGAATTCCAGTTAAGCTATTTCAAATCTTGAAGGATGATGTTGTGAAAGTGCTCCACTCAATATGCCAGCAAATTTGGAAAACTCAGCAGTGGCCACATGACTGGAAAAGGTCAGTTTTCATTCCAATCTCAAAGGAAGGCAATGCCAAAGAATGCGCGAACTACCACACAATTGCACTCATCTTACAAGCTAGTAAAGTAAAGCTCAAAGTTCTCCAAGCCAGGCTTCAGCAATACGTGAACCATGAACTCCCTGATGTTCAAGCTGGTTTTAGAAAAGGCAGAGGTACCAGAGATCAAATTGACAACATCCGCTGGATCATGGAAAAGGAAGAGAGTTCCAGAAAAACATCTATTTCTGCTTTATTGACTATGCCAAAGCCTTTGACTGTGTGGCTCACAATAAACTGTGGAAAATTCTGAAAGAGATGGGAATGCCAGACCACCTGACCTGCCTCTTGAGAAATCTGTATGCAGGCCAAGAAGCAACAGTTAAAACTGGACATGGAACAACAGACTGGTTCCAAATAGGAAAAGGAGTATGTCAAGGCTGTATATTGTCACCCTGCTTATTTAACCTATATGCAGAGTACATCATGAGAAACGCTGGGCTGGAAAAAGCACAAGCTGGAATCAAGATTGTGGGGAGAAATATCAATAACCTCAGATATGTAGATGACACCACCCTTTTGGAAGAAAGTGAAGAGGAACTAAAAAGCCTCTTGATGAAAGTGAAAGAGGAGAGTAAAAGTTGGCTTAAAGCTCAACATTCAGAAAACAAAGATCATGGCATCCAGTCCCATCATTCCATGGGAAATAGATGGAGAAACAGTGGAAACAGTGTCAGACTTTATTTTTGGGGGCTCCAAAATCACTGCAGATGGTGATTACAGCCATGAAATTAAAAGATGCTTATTCCTTGGAAGAAAAGTTATGATCAACCTAGATAGCATATTCAAAAGCAGAGACATTACTTTGCCGACTAAAGTCTGTCTAGTCAAGGCTATGGTTTTTCCTGTGGTCATGTATGGATGTGAGAGTTGGACTGTGAAGAAGGCTGAGCACCGAAGAATTGATGCTTTTGAACTGTGGTGTTGGAGAAGACTCTTGAGAGTCCCTTGGACTGCAAGGAGATCCAACCAGTCCATTCTGAAGGAGATCAGCCCTGGGATTTCTTTGGAAGGAATGATGCTAAGGCTGAAACTCCAGTACTTTGGCCACCTGATGCGAAGAGTTGACTCATTGGAAAAGACTCTGATGCTTGGAGGGATTGGGGGCAGGAGAAGAAGGGGACCACAGAGGATGAGATGGCTAGATGGCATCACGGACTTGATGGACGTAAGTCTGAGTGAACTCCAGGAGATGGTGATGGACAGGGAGGCCTGGTGTGCTGCGATTCTTGGGTTTGGAAAGAGTCAGACACGACTGAGTGACTGAATTGAACTGAACTGAACTAATTTCTAATATTTCTAGATAGAAAGTCATGCATCACATATTCCATCTTGCATTCTTGCTTAAGGGAGAAGGCAATGGCACCCCACTCCAGTGTTCTTGCCTGGAGAATCTCAGGGACGGCAGAACCTAGTGGGCTGCCGTCTATAGGGTTGCACAGAGTTGGACACGACTGAAGCAACTTAGCGGCAGCAGCATTCTTGCCTAAATGTTTCCTACCATTCATTCTTCTTTGCAAGCAAGATTAGTTCCTTTCTCCAAGGAAATGCTTTTTTTTTCTTTTCTTTTCCTTACTGATTTTGTAGTACTTATGTGTTCAGCGTAACAAAATATTAACCAGTCAATGCTTAAAGGTTGTTGCTGCTAGCTCTGTGCTACACCGGGATCTGTGACCTCTGGAGGAGAGGATTTCCATCCAGGGTCAGAGACCAGGCTTGACCACTGGAGCTTTTTGTGTAAGAGAATTTTGTTGAAGTTTAACAGAGCGAGAGAAAGCTTCTGACATAGACATCAGAAGGAGGCAGAAAGAATGCCCCCTTTGCTAGTTCTTAGCGAGGTGCTTTATGTCTATTAGAAAGCTATTAATCAGATAAGAGAGACACCTCCAGGCTGAGGGAGTTTTCACCAGGCCCCTCTCCCACAATACGCATTTTTAAGATAGGATGGCAGAAGGTGTGTCATCCCTTTTCATAGAACAACAGACATGAACACTGGTTTGTTGAGCCATTATCAGCCCAAGGTTTGAGAAAACAAAAAATGTTAGTCTTAGGCGGAACCATTTTGAGAAAAGACAGATTCCAAAGCAAATACACAGTTTCATTAACATAGCTTAAGAAAAACATTTCCACACACACAAAAAATAATAATAAGATTGGTTAGCTCAAAGCAGTGCCAGGTGTCCTCAACACAGAATTAAAAGAGCCTCTTTTAATTTTGTGTAGAGAAGAAAAAAAATGTCTGCCACTGGCAGTTTATTTCCTCCTGCGACTTGGGGACCTCTGCCCTTCCTACCTGCTACCCTTTCAATACTAGATAAATTCAAATGCATTTAATACTGCAAAGGTCCACCCTAGTTCAACTACTTTTTCTCTACAACTTCTCTTCATTCACTTAAAAAGAAACATTTACATATCTATTCTCCAGTGTCCTATTAAAATATATTAGAACAGTGCTGCTCAAAGTTTAGATGGTGCACCTTCATATATCCAAGAGCTGCTTCACATGGGTTCAAAGTAACATAAGGACAGAAACTGAGAAAGAAAGCATTTACAGAATTTTTCAACAATTTGACAGAGTAATTTCACATCTGTTTAATTTAGCAATACTAAAAACTAAACCTGGGCCTTGAGTTCTGTATGTTTTGTTTTATTTCACTTTCATAGGAGCTGTGTGTAAGACAGTATATCAGTTCAGTTCAGTTCAGTCGCTCAGTCGTGTCCAACTACTTGCAACCCCATGAATCGCAGCACGCCAGGCCTCCCTGTCCATCACCAACTCCTGGAGTTCACTCAGAATCATGTCCATCAAGTCAGTGATGCCATCCAGCCATCTCATCCTCTGTTGTCCCCTTCTCCTCCTGCCCCCAATCCCTCCCAGCATCAGAGTCTTTTCCAATGAGTCAACTCTTCGCATCAGGTGGCCAAAGTACTGGAGTTTCAGCCTTAGCATCATTCCTTCCAAAGAAATCCCAGGGCTGATCTCCTTCAGAATGGACAAGTTGGATCTCCTTGCAGTCCAAGGGACTCTCAAGAGTCTTCTCCAACACTACAGTTCAAAAGCATCAATTCTTTAGTGCTCAGCCTTCTTCATAGTCCAACTCTCACATCCGTACATGACTACAGGAAAAACCATAGCCTTGACTAGACGGACTTTAGTCGGCAAAGTAATGTCTTTGCTTTGAATATGCTATCTAGTTTGGTCATAACTTTTCTTCCAAGGAATAAGCATTTTTAATTTCATGGCTGCAATCACCATCTGCAGTGATTTTGGAGCCTAAAAAAATAAAGTCTGACACTGTTTCCACTGTTTCTCCATCTATTTCCTGCTGCTGCTGCTGCTAAGTCACTTCAGTCATGTCTGACTCTGTGCGACCCCATAAACGGCAGCCCACCAGGTTCCACCGTCCCTGGGATTCTCCAGGCAATAACACTGGAGTGGGTTACCATTTCCTTCTCCAATGCATGAAAGTGAAAACTGAAACGGAATTCACTCAGTTGTGTCCGACCCTTAGCATGGACTGCAGCCTACCAGGCTCCTCCATCCATGGGATTTTCCAGGCAAGAGTACTGGAATGGGGTGCCATTGCCTTCTCTGATCTATTTCCTAGTAGGGATCATATAGTATATAGTAGGGATTTAGTGTAGTATATAGTAGGGATTCTCCAGAGAAGAAGAAACTATAAAATATATACGTGTATGTGTGTGTGTGTGTGTGTGTGTGTGTGTGTGTGTGTGTGTGTGTATAAAATCTCCAAAATGCATTCCTTATTATAAACAATGGACTCGGGAGATTATGAAGGGGTACAATCCCAAGATCAGCAGAGTAAGTCAGCATGGAGGAACCAGTTGGGAAAACTCTGTTAAGCTCAACTGAAAGCATGAAGATTTGAAAGAAATTCAGAATCCTGAGATATTGGCTGGTACATGAGAAAACAAGGATTGGTAATAAGATCAGAAGACATCTTTTGCTCATCAGGGAAGGCATCCATGCTGCAGTAGCCAGTGTAAGTCAGAATCATTCAACTGCATCATTCTGCCGTCTAAAAGGACAAATGTGTAGAGGGTACATTGTGCAATTGCAATATTGGAATGTTTTAGAATTCTTTTACCTGAACTAATCAAAGAATTAATGGGAAAAATATACAACAATGTTTTCTGTAATAAGATAGTACGAAATATATTTATTTTTCACTTCGGCATCACAGGTACTCAAGGTTCATCTTATATGAACTTCCTACTCTTACTAAGAACGATATCTTCTTTAAAGACATCAGATTCTCATGGTATTTTGAAGCAAAACAAGTTCATCTCTCTTCTTAGATATTCTTGAAAATTGTGGTTAATAATCTTTGAGTTCTGTGAAATATTTTTTGAAAAATTTAACATAGGGATGGAGTTTGAATATACTAACATTTATGGAGAGAAATATTTTCCAGGCACTAGGCAAGTATCTGAGTACTTCATATATAATTTAAATTAGACCTTACAAGCAGCCTAAGAGGTAATCATCCTTAGCTTCATTTTACAGAGGAATACATTAAAGTTCAGGCTTCTCAGGTGGCTCAGTGGTAAAGCATCTGCCTGCAGTGCAGGAGACATGGGTTCAATCCTTGGATTGGGAGGATCCCCTGGAGTAGGAGATGTCAACCCACTCCAGTATCATTGCCTTGAAAATCCCACGGACAGAGGAACCCGTTGAGCTACTGTGCATGGGGTCACAAAAGAATTGGACGTGACTTAGCAACTAAACAACAACAACAAAGTTCAGAAAGTTAAACACCTTGTTGGCAGTCGCTCAGATATTAAGTGCCAAAATCAGGATTTGCATCTAGATCAGCGTAACCCCAGGGCCATGCTCCTTGCAACAATGAAATGGGGGTGGGAGTTGGGGCTGGAATGTCACAGAAGGGGGGAGGGAGGAGAGGAGAGTGGGGAGGAAAGAGGGAGGGGCCAGAGGGCAAAGAAGAGACAGAGAGGCCGCCTTCAGCCACACATTCACAATTTACAGCTCCCAGCTGCCGACCCGATTCTGTGCAAATGAAGATAAGATTCTCAAAGCCAAATCATCTGAATGCATTTCAAATTGGCCTGCGGTTACACAGCGTTCTGACGGGGCTGAGTGAAATGGTTGTCACCTGGTTAGAAGGGACTTGTGATTCCTCCTAGAGGGCTGGTGAGCTCTGAAATGTTTTTGCTAGGTGTATGTAAGAGAATGGAGAGGCGTTTCTTATCCTGAATCCGACATTCTGTTGTCCTGGTGATATAAAATCTTATCATCATGAGTGAGCATGAGAGAAGGGGTCTGTCCTCTACGCCTGGCTGCTTAAATGTGGGACTGAGGTGGTGTTTTATCACCACTCTAAGAAGGCATCATCATTTAGGTATATAAGAATTACTCAGGTAAACTTCAGTCTAGTTAAGGCCAGGAGGCTTGTGCATGCTATAAATCAGTGAGGGAGCCCTTCCCATTTTTTTAGCTTCTGCAGTATGCTCCTTGGTAAGTTTAAAAAATAAATAAATAAAAACAATATACCTAGGTGAAATGAAAGGAGACAGTTGACTGATGATAGGGGTTCCAGTTCTCACCAATAAATTTTATCTTGAGCTATTTCATAATGCTTTTCTCACCATGTGTATTTATTGACAGCTGCATACAGCCCTTGCTCTGGATATCATCAAAGCATTGAATATATTAAGAAACCTATCTCAGACCGACAGAGTTTTTAAAGGTTGAAAGAGGACTATTTAAGCAAAAACATCATTTTTGAACTTAAGCTTCTGCTGTCAAAGCATTGATAACAAGTGGGAATTTGCTTCACTTTAATTTGCATAAGGCTAGGAGTCACTGTTATTCCAAAGAACTATTATTTGGGAAATAGAGAATCAAGGGAAACAAGAAATAGCAATCACTCTTTAACTTACGTTTGGTTAAAGAACAAACAATTTATTTGATAGAGTGGACCTAAGCTTGTTGAAAATTGTTATCTAAGGGGTGTTCACCTAATAGCTGCTTTTATTTGGGTAAAAGTGAATTGGTTTTCTGCTGCATTATTTAGCCAAGACTTCATGATGTATCTTTTACAACAGCATAGCTAAGTAAACAATGAACCATAGTCAATAAAACATGGACGTCAGAGCTAGAAATGAACTAACAGTCCAAACCCCATCTGTTAAACACCAGTTGAAGTACAATATAATTTAGCATTTACCACTTAGTAGCTGCAAATCTTTTCAGAAGATGGTATTGTCATCATTTATCTTGAGTAATCATCTTCTAGTATTTGGCAGTAAGAATGTTTTCTGCAAACTTAAAGTTTCCTTCTGTGTTCATACATGGAAACAGTGGCAGACGTTTATTTTCTTGGGCTCCAAAATCACTGCTGATTTGACTGTGGTCAAAAAAGATGCTTGCTCCTTAGAAGAATGCTATGACAAACAGCATATTAAAAAGCAGAGATTCCACTTGAATGGCAAAGGTCTGTTTAGTAAAAGTTGTAGTTTTTTGAGTAGTCATCTATGGTTGTGTGAAATGGATCATAAAAAGACTGAATGCTGAAGAACTGATGCTTTCAAACTGTGGTGCTGGAGAAGACTTTTGGACAGTATGGCAATCAAACCAATCAATCCTAAAGGAAATTAATCCTGAATATTCACTGAAAGGACTGATGCTAAAGTTGAAGCTCCAATACTTCAGAAACCTGAAGCAAAGAGCCAACTCACTAGAAAAGTCCCTGATACTGGAAAAGATTGAAGACAGGAGGAGAATGGGACAACAGAGGATGAGATGGTTGGATGGCATCATTGACTCAATGGACATGGGTTTGAGCAAAGTCTGGGAGACAGTGAAGGACAGGGAAGTCTGGTGTGCTGCAGTCCATGGGGTTGTGAAGAGCTGGACACAGCAGTCAATTAGTTTGCTTGGGCTGTTGAAACGAAGTATCACAGACTGGGTGACTTAAACAACAGAGTTCCTTTTCTCTTCCTTCTAGGGGCTGGAAGTCCAAGATCAATGTGCCAGTAGGCTGGGTTCTCCCTGGGTCACTCCTTCACTTGCAGGCATCCCCCTTCTCACTGTGGTCTCACCGGGCCTTTCCTCTGTGCAGGCCCACCCCTGGTGTCTCTTTCTTTGTGTCCTAATCACTGCTTATAAGGACACCAGTCAGACTGAATCAGGGTCACCCACATGGCCTCATTTTAACTTGTCTATTTAAAGGTCCAATCTTAATATAGTGGGGATTAGGACTTCATCATGTGAATCAGGTGGGAGTGGGAGGTCACAAGTCAGTCCACAGCTCCCCTATTTATTATCTATTTTGTGATTTAATCCTAGTGGATATGCCCTTCTTTGTATTCATCTCTGTCAAAGAATTCTACATCTTTATTATTTTTATTTAAGGTGAATCTTTATCCTTTCTTCTTATCTTCACATTTCTCCATTTTAAAGACATGTAAATGATTAATTATAATAGATTATCTTGTATAGATAGGGGCTTCAAAGTAGAATATAGAAATAATTTAAATGGATATTTGGTAAATACCAAATGGTAAAGTGTTAAAATTAACTTGAGATCATAGAATGATCTTTGTTATCTTATGGTGGGAAAGAATTTCCAACAAGAAAACATCAAAGTAAACAAAAAAGGTAAAATACTGAAAATTAGATTACAACAAATGCTTAAAATTTTGTGCTCATTTAAAAAGTATTAGGATCAAAAACAGCAGACAATATATTGAAAAGCTATTTTTCCAAGACCTAATTTAACTTCTATGCTGAGTACATCGTATGAAATGCAGGGCTGGATGACTCACAAGCTGGAAGTCAAGATTGCTGGGAGAAATATCAACAGTCTCAGATATGCACAGGATACTACTCTAATGGCAGCAAGTGAAGAGGAACTAAGGAGGCTCTTGATGAGGATGAAAGAGGAGCGTGAAAAAGCTGGCTTAAAACTCAACATTAAAAAAATTAAGATCATGGCATCTGGTCCCATCATTTAATGGCAAATAGATGGGCGAAAAGTAGAAATAGTGACAGATTTTATTTTCTTGGGCTCCAAAATCACTGTGAATGGTGACAGCAGCCATGAAAGACACTTGCTTCTTGGAAGAAAAGCTATGACAAGACTAGACAGTGTATTAGAAAATGGAGAAATCATTTTTCTGACAAAGGTTTGCATTATCAAAGCTATGATTTTTCCACTAGTCATGCACAGCTGTGAGAGTGGGACCATAAAGAAGGCTGAGCACCAAAGTATTAATGCTTTTGAACTATGGTGTTGGAGCAGACTCTTGAGCATCCCGTGGCCTCTAAGGAGATCAAATCAGTCAGTCCTAAAGGAAACAGACCCTGAATATTCACTGGAAGGACCAGTGCTGACACTGAGGTTCCAATACTTTGGTCACCTGGTTTGAAGAGCTGACTGATTAGAAAAGACCCTGATGGAGGGAAAAATTGAAGGCAAGAGGAGAAGGGGTGACAGAGGATGATATGATTGGATCGCATCATCAACCCAGTGGACATGAGCTTGAGCAAATGTCAAGAGACAGTGAAGGACAGGGAACCTGTCATGGGATCGCAAAAAATCAGATGTGACGTAGCGACTGAACAACAGCAACAACAAAAACGATAAGGGGACTTACTTGTATGTGGAATAAGCAATGAACTTCTGCATATTAGCTTGTGTGTATTCGTTTATTAGAAAAAATGGAACCTTCAATTCATAAAAGAGGAAACAAAAGCTACAAGCACATTTCAGACATGCTCAAATTCATTTATTAATTTAATAATTAAACAATTGAGAATGAAAGCATGTCACTTTTAATCTATTAGAAAGTTGGATAATTGCAAGTGTTAGTAAGGATGTGAGGATGGCAAAACGTTGATGTACCCTTAGTTGAGAGACAAGATTGGCATCTCCATTCTGGAGATCAAATTACTTATAATTTGTAGGAATAAGCACAGTCTGTAACCCAACAGTGCCACTCCTAGGAGATTCTTGTAGAGATTTCTAATGGAAACAAACAAAAGTATTTGTGACAGCATGCTTGTGAGTTCAGGGAATTAGAATTAATCATGGTGTCCATCACTGTCAGAATGGATAAGTAAAGTATAATTAATACACTCCGTGGTATTCAAGTAGAAGTCATAAGCAATGGAATATATCTGCACATAAAAACATGAAAGGAATTTCAAAGTTTAATGCTTGGTGGAAAATGGTAAGACAAATGAGATGTATGACATAGTCAATTTAGGTGCATTAAAACGCATGCCCACAAAACAACAGTACACATTTCATGAAAAGGCATAGGAAACTTTCCAATGGATACAGGAAGAGAAGGACCATCAGCTTTAAAGGGAAAAGAAAATATAATGAGCATAGATCAGAAAAGACAAGTGTAATTAACAAAACTCTATGCACTAAAATATAAAAGAAGGGATAGAATTTCTAAGAAATCTTGCAGAGTTGAGTTTATACTTGGGAGAATGCCTTTACAATAACATATAAACATTTTCTGGAATCAGCACATTTTCTCTAAAAGATCTTTAAGTGAAATGGTGACCATCATGACCTTCTGGGAAAGAGACAGTTTTAGTAGATGAGTCTTTTGGCTTCTTCTTATTCAGATTGACGCTCCATCCAATCACACCCACAACCTAGAGCTCTTGATTAACACTCAACCTTTACTTGTTTTGTAACAATAGCCTTTGAGTTTCATTTCTTTACTTAATGATAGAGACTTTTTCATTTCCTCTCATTTTCATTTTGCCTTTATAATTCAGTTTAAGTCACTCAAAATTAATTCAGAATTAATTTATTTTGTGATACTTTTTTTTTTAAGTTAAGTTGAAGATGTGAAAAAGAATTCAGAGTAGAAAACTTGGTATCTCATCCCAGGTTAGTTCTTCAAGCACCCTTTTCTTCTAATAAATTCCGACAAATTAAAGAAACAGATCCCAATTGTACCCAACATAGAAATAAACTTAAAAGCCCATTAGGAAATAAGTTGTGGGTAAAACTGCTTCATCCATGTTTCTAAATTTTTTTTCCCTTTAATGCTATCCAAGGAGTATTTTTCCTTAAATACAAATTTGTTTCTTCATACCTTCATGTACCTTTAAAGTTCTTCTTTGCTTAGGGAGCAAAGACCAGAGCAACTCTTCTGATATTCATTGCTTTAACTAATCCAATCTTCCTTTCTAGTTCTAACCTCAAAGCAGATCTCAATTCGAATTCTCAGAAAAGGAAAATTCTCACATATTCCATCATGATGTATACTCTATTTCATATGTGGCTTTTCTCTATCTGATAAAAACAAGGAGATGTTACCAACTCATTATGTTTCCTCCCCTTCTTAGAGATATTTCTTCAGTGGAAATTCATAGTTTCCTATTTTGTTTGAGCATCTTAATTTGTTTATAATGCTTTTGCCTTGTTTCTGGTGTTACACACGTGAATATATTGTTTCCATCTTCATATAAAAATCCAGCTCTTAAAGGGTAGACTGTGCATGCTCAGTGGCCTCAGGCGTGTCCAGCTCTTTGTGGCTTCATGGACTGTAGCCCACCATCTCCTCTGTTCATGGGACTTCCCATGCAAGAATACTGGACTGGGTTGCCCCGTCCTCCCCCAGGGCATCTTTTCAACCCAAGAATCAAAACCACAGTATCTCCTGCATGGCAGGCAGATTTACTGCTGAGTCACCAGGGAAGTCCGAAAGGTGACTTTGCTTTTGCCGTTTCTGAGTAACCCCTCCTCCCATCTCCAGTTCTCATTCTGCTTTCTGCACACCTTAAATGTTCAGTGAGTACTGGATGCCTTGAAATTACAAAAGTTTAAATAATTTTATAAAGTTTTCTCAGAAATTAGATTCTAAATTCCTATAGCTTCTAATCATACTAATTAGGTTACTTATTACAATTGAGTTAACCAAACTCACAGATGTCTTATGTGTTGACTACGGTGAAGAGAACACAGCTAAGAACTTTTGGTACAGTTAAGAAGATATTGACAAGAATAGCTATGTTTTGGGGTAAGGAACGTACTGTGGTATGGATTGCCCTCACTGGAAGCAATGACAACAGCCCTAAGGATGTAAATACCACACTACCAACCAGCCCTCAGCTGGAAATTTAGTGATAATATTTATCTAGAACTTGCCATTTACTAAGTGCTTGTATACAACAATGGCATCTTTTAAAAACTGTACAAGTAGGTACTATTGTTAAGTTACCCCTCTTCTACACATGATAAAATTAAGATGAAGAAAGTTTAAGTAATTTCCCATTGTCATAGATCTCATGCTCGTTTGCTTTAGTCATATCTGACTCTTTGTGACCCCAGGGACTGCAGCCTGTGAGGCTCCTTTGTCCAGGGGATTTTCCTGGCAAGAATGCTAGTGGGTTGCCATGCCCTCCTCCAGGGGATCTTCCCTACCCAGGGATTGAAACTATGTCTCTTATATCTACCTGCATTGCTGAGTCTCCTGCATCTCTTCACTGCTAAGCAACTGGGGAAACCCAAGCTGGGCCATGAGTCCAGGGAATAGTATCTCCTTGTCTATGCTCTTAAATTCCACATATATTTGTTCCCAAGATATAATCCTGACTCTAAGTTTGATTCCCAATATACAGTATCAGATCCATTGCATTCTAGTGGACACTTTTGAGGTGCCTTCTTCCACTAAGAATATATACTTCCCTGCACCCAAGGGCTTCATGAAAAAGGAAGACAGGGAGGAGAAAAAGGGTCCTTTTGAAACAGGAGAAACATCCTTAGTTTGATGCTTTAACTTTAAAATTATGACTTTGAATTCAAAAGAAACTGAGAATGCAAAATTTGAAAAATGGGAGGACTGAGGTACTATTTGACAAGTTGAAATCATTCAACCCCCTACACTCTATTCTATAAGTAGAAATGAAGGCTAATGAAAAATGGCATAAGTTATAGAAAACAAATAACATCACCCTTCCACACGTCTGGACAGGAGAATATGAATCACATCCCCTTCTCCTCACTGCACATACCTATTATATGAAATAGGTAATGATAACCATCAAGTCACACATTCATTGTATTGGGTATGATTCTTATTTCACAAATTTCACTCTGCAGGAAATATCAGAAATTTTTTTAACTTTAAATTAAATCTATTTGACCCTAAGCCTTAAAGTCCTTTGATTCTAGTGGAAGGAAGACAGGTTGATTTCATGATCTGTTACTCATGCAGACAGTCCTTAATCCTCCTCCAGAAACTTTTTCTTTCATCCCCAACCTCTAGCCAGAAAAAGGTCAGTTTTCCCTCTTCCATCTCATTTTAGGATGTTCAATAGATTACTTTCTGAGATCTGGCAAGTGTGGATAGATTGATAACTTGCTGGCCTGGTAAATCTTTTATTAGTATTTCAAAGTGATGAAAAATTTACTACTAATTTCCTGGATAAAAATCTGGATTCTTCCAAATAATGGACAGATCTGGCAAAACTGGGTTTCAGTCCCCCTTGATGGCACCACTGCCCCATCTAGATGAGCCTTGCAAGCCTCTGTCTCCCACATCAGTACCGAGTGTCTGCCAGGGCACTAATCTGACGGTCACCACTTATCATCATATTGTGCTACTGTTCTTGTATGGGCCTCATTAGAGGCTCAGCAGTCAAGAATCTGCCTGCAGTGCAGGAGACTGGGGTACAATCCCTGGGTTAAGAAGACCCCCTGGAGGAGGAAATGGCTATCCACTCCAGTATTCTTGCCTAGGAAATCCCATGGACAGAGGAGCCAGGGCTACAATCCATGGACTTTCAAGAGTTGGACTTGACTTAGTGACTAAAACTCCCCTCCTTGTATAACAGAAAGACTTTCATTTGGCCAGGTCATTTTTGACCTGAAAGGCCATAATGTTCCCCTCAAGTTGACTAAATCTGAGACCTCTTCCTGACTATTGGTCTCTTACCTCTCATTTTTGGGGTATGATAGAAAGCTTGTAATTGTGGATTCTCTGTCTGTCCCTTTGGAGGTAAAGCTTCTCTCGGGATCTTGGTAGTTTTACAGCCCATAAAGGTTTTTCTGAAGGACTGAGGAGGCCTACTTTTGAAATGTAGTCATCAAAAGAATTAGTGTTCCTAACTCTCATTCTCTGTGGGATGCTAGAGCCTAATTTTGATAACTTACAATCAACAAACACAGATGGTCTAATCACATAGCTCAGCCTCCCCATCACATCCTCTTGTGTATTTTCATTAGTTCGTCCCACTTTTTATTTCAGCAAAATTGAGTTCAGTTTCTCCATCCTATTGCAACAGTTTTGACCCTTTGGTAATAATCTTGAGTAAAGTTTTCTTTTCCTGTTTAACTCTGTTTGGTGTAAGTTTTTCTCTGATAATATCAAAACAGGAAAAGAAAAATGAATTAAATTTTAAATTATAAAGAAAATGGAAGAATGGTCTTTAGTGAAAGTAAAGACTGTTCCTGCAGAAGTGAACATGGAACCAAATCGAGCCTATGTGGAAAAAATTAAAGCCAGTTTGCTTTGTTCACTTAGGTGCTGCCTAGCTCTGTCGGTATTTGAATTTGTGACCCCTGGTTTGTACTTTCACAAAAGCCAGAAAGAGAGGTTATTTTCAAATACCTTCTGCTGGAGGCCCTGAACAGCCCCTGAGGCAAAGAAACACAAAGGCCTACTCAGAGTGGAAGGAAAAATGCAGAGCACAAAATACGATGAACTTTTCTTATTCTTTCCAATTCTTCCAGAGCAGAGAAAACAAAACACAAACGAATTTTCCAATAAATTATCCTGCCACAAAGTATTAGTAAAGCATGGTGTTTTTTCGCTCATCTTCCTTGCATTTTGTGTCTGTAATTACCAAGAGGGATCCATCACTAGCTTGCTTTTCCTATTTTGTAGTTTTTAATAAAGATAGAGCACTTTGATTTTTATTTTGATCTGTAGGATTTAAATGACAATATGATGAAGTAGAAAGCAATTTGAAATACTTTGAAATGTACTAAGATTCCTGGATGAAAGGGACTAGATAAATACTGATTCTTTTCAAGACCAACAGGCACTTGAATTTTTTCTGTGATTCGTAAAAATGCCTCCTGCCCTGCTTGTTAATCTCCCTGGAACTCTGTAAACTATTTTCCACTAATCCTTTTTGTAGTGTCATATTAATTTACATTTGCTATTGCTAAAGGTGTTCTCCAGAAAGGGATATTAATCACACATATTTTGCAATTTATCATACTCATCACTCAAAGTACATTTACTCAGTTTCCAACATATGGAATTTATTCTAATGCTTCCAGTTCAAAACTGCCCCAATAGGTCACAGCATATTAACTTCATCATTTCTATGAGTTGGCATAGCACTTGAGTTATCCCAAGCACATGTCTGCAATTGTTTCTCAAAAGGGAAGATCGTTATACTACTTCAAGTCATCTTTATTTATGGAAAAGCTACTTGGAAGGTCATAACACAACAAATTATCTCATGCTCATCATTAAGATTTTTTTTGTTTGTTTGTTTTTTTCAAATTTAAGTCATCCTTCCACACTCTGGTTCTTCAAGACACATGCTTGAAAGCAATACATCCTAGTTCTGGAAGACTGGACAGTCTTGTCTTATCTAAGGTTATCTTTTCATTATTAACAGATGCTTGAGTACTATCATTCGTTAAGCACATAAACTAAAATTCAGGTACCTTTCAAATCTGTTGTGAAGAACAATTTGACTTTATATTGTATTTCCTTTGCTTACATTGTATAGGATTTCAAATCCAGAAGTAAATTCAGCTCAGTAAAGCCCACATGACCTGAAAACAGAGTATCTGCTCTAATCAACTGAAGACAATTGTATTTGCCAAGGTAAACACTAATATATATTTCTTCTTCTTTTTTCAAATGTTTAGTCTTAAGCAGCAAACTAGTATTGTTCTGTAGGATGTATTATGGAGAGTTTATTACATTAATAACTTCAACATTTACCTTAAACTTTAATTAGAGACAACTAATAAAATGATTTTCAGCACTTTTCATCTTTAAGCTACAGTGGCTAATAGGTATTATTGTTTTCTAATATTTAACTGGAAGTCTTACTGTTTTCCTAAATCAATCCAAAATTTCTATTATAACAAATCATTTTGAGTATTTAATATACACAGCCTTTAGTTATATACTTTTAAAATTATAGGACATTTCAAGAAGGACTATTCAGAGATAAGCCATCTGGAAACACTATAAAATATTGTATTAAACATTATTTAAAAACAGATATAAATGTGAATGTCCTGATAGTTTATCTATTCTGATGCTCTTCAAAACAGATTTGTTTTGTGTTAAAATTCAAATAGTAATGTGTGACAAGGAGATTTTTGGTCCTCAAAATTCAAGGCATCTCAAATAAGAATTATAAATACTGAGAACATAGGAGGAGAGGATTTTTACTAATGGCTTTAATTCAGAAGTCTCCATCTATCAGGAAGGCAAATTCAAAACTTGTATTCAAACCTTTTTTTCTTTACTGTTTGATATAAATATATCAAATATGATCATCTAAAAATAAATTAAATAGCATTACTAATAATGTAAATTTATGTTTTTAAACTAAATAAGTGAATTTTAATTTATAAAGATGCTTAATGTCTATATATTGCTCATCTTACGTATTTCTCTAGTTTTCATCTCTGTTGTCCCAATTTCCCCTAAAAAAGAAGCACTAGGCCTTTAGGCATGGAATGGGATGGGAGATGGGAGGGAGGTTCAAGAGAAAGGGGCATATGTATATTGATGGTTGATTCATGTTGCTGAACAGAAACCAACAATATTGTAAAGCAATTATCTTCCAATTAAAAATGAGTAATTTCTTTAAAGATCAACAACAAAAACCACAATTTATACCTTTATTTTCATGTTGATTTTAAATAATCACAGATTCCAAATTATTAAAAATAAATAAGTTGAAACTAGCAAAGCCTTCAGCCAACCGTGGTCAAAATAACAAATGACTGAAAGATGACGAGAAAAATATGTATTACAAGTTGCAATTATTTTTGCATGTCAAAATGAACAACAACAAAAAGGGACAAGGAGAAGTGAAACCTGGTAGAAAATATGTGATTGGAGGAAAATGACCAATTATTAAAGTATTTATAATTTTGCTGTATATATATATATGTGCACTAATGAAAAAATCATAATTTGCACAGTCACAGAAATAAAGCTGCATCATTGTTTACAATTAATGTAAGTATCATCTATCTGCTCCTCCTACTTCATACACATACCCATATCCAAAGTATTCTCAAAGCCTGGAGATTTTTTATTCTTTCCTTGAATTGATTCTTGGTTTGAGTTTAATAAAAAAGATAATCCTTCATTAAGAGTAAGTCTAAAACATACTGAGATAAAGAAATGCTCATCTTTTGAATATTTATGCCAACTAGCATTTTAATACATAAGTCAAAGCACCAGACACACTGAAAAGAAATATTTGGATGTAAGATGTTAAACTGGAAATGATATGTTTCAACATTTTGAGTTTAGCCCTCTTGTGATGTCAATATGACTTAGTGTAAGGTTTTAGTTATATTTATAATGCTATTTATCTCAAGTCCTCTCAGTTCAGAATCTAATAAGATATACTTGAATGTATAGTATTTATAAATAAATGCATGTAAAATATCTAGTTATATTAGATATCAAGATAGGCAGAAGATACATCAACAACCTCAGATGTGCATATGATACCTCTCTAATGACAGAAAGCAAAGAGCTTGATGAAGGTGAAGAAGGAGAGTGAAAGGACTGGTTTAAGACTAAATATTAAAAATCTAAGATCATGGTATCCAGGCCTATTGGTGCATGGCAAATAGAATGGTAAAATGTGGAAGCAGTGACAGATTTCCTCTTCTTGGGCTCCAAAATCACCGCGGACAGTGACTGCAGCCATGAAATCAGAAGACGATTGTTTCTTGTCAGGAAAGCTATGACAAACTGAGGCAGTGTGTTGAAAAGCAGAGACATTACTCTGCCAACAAGGTCCATATATAGTCAAAGCTATGCTAATCCCAGTGGTCCTGTACGATTGTGGGAACTGGGCTGTGAAGAAGGCAGAAGGACAAAAAATTGATGCCTTCTTTAGCTGGAGAAGACTCCTGAAAGTCCCTTGTACAGCATGGAGATTAAATCAGTCAGTCTTAAAGGAGATCAACCCTGAATAGTCACTGGAAGAACTGATGCTGAAGTTGAAGTTCCAGTATTTTGCTCATCTGATGCAAATAGATGACTCATTGGAAAAGTCCCTGATGCTGGGAAAAATCAAGGGCAGAAGAAGAGACTGTCAAAGGATGAGATGGCGGGACAGCATCACAGTTGCAATAAATATGAACTTGGGCAAATGCTTCCCTGGTGGCTCAGATGGTAAAGCGTCTGTCTGTAATGCAGGAGACCTGGGTTTGATCCCTGGGTTGGGAAGATCCCGTGGAGAGGGAAATGGCAGCCCAATCCAGTACTCTTGCCTGGAAGATACTACGGACGGAGGATCCTGGTAGGCTACAGTCCATGGGGTTGCAAAGAGTCAGATACAACTGAACAGCTTCACTTTCACTTGAGCAAATTCTGGGAGATGGTAAGGGATAGGGAATCCTGGTGTGCTGCAGTCCACGGGGTCACAAAGGGTTGGACATGACTGGGGGACTGAATAACAACAGTATTAGATATATGAATAAAATCTATTGATTCAAAGCTAAGAAGTTTGTTTCAGACTCTGTGAGCAAAGATGGGAAACTGGCACAGTTTTCCACTGGTAAGAGTAAGCAATTATGTTCTCACATTGATTAAGCTAGATCAGTACATCATCAGTCTCAACTAGAAACAAATGAATGGATGAGGTAGAATCTTCTCAAAATTGCATTCCTCACCCTTAGTTAATTTTTCCTGCTCAAGAGTCAGTTTGAGACTTTTTGGTATTCCTCTAACTTTTATCACCATTTAAAATTTACAAAAGCCTCTCTTATGTAATTACTTTGACTATGCATTATTTAAGATATATCAAATAGACATTCAGAAATGGGATTTCCTTGTCACTCAGCTGCTAAAGAATCTGCCTGCAATGTGAGAGACCTGGGTTTGATCCTTGGGTCAGGAAGATCCCTTGGAGAAGGGAATGGCTACCCACTCCAGTATCTTGCCTGGAGAATCCCGTGGACAGAGGAGCCTGGTGGGCTGCAGTCCATGGAGTCACAAAGAGTGGGACACGACTGAGCCTGAGCGACGGCTTTCGTTTTCACTTTTCAAACACACATTTGGGGAATATGAATAAACTTTTAGTCATTTGAGGTAATTATGTCAGCTAGAGTTACAAGAAACACACCATAGGCACAGTTTAAGAGTTATTTCAAAATATAATCTGAGAGAACACATCTGGCTTCATAATAAGGGTGACCCAGAAATTGGGGATCGATTTGTTGTTTTCACTCTTAGTATTTAAATTTATAAGATAGTCATTTGGAAAAAAAAAAAAAAGTCCAAGTCATCAAACAAGGTCCAAATCTGAAAGAAATTCAAGGTTGTTAGATTGATATTTGCAAAAGTTACAGCTGATACTCTAAGTGAAAAACATCACATACTTTCAGAATCTTCTGTAGTCTGTTATGTCACCGATAGACTGTGAAACAATATCTTTTACTCCTAGTGGCTTTTTCACTTAAAGTACTTGTAATTGTTTATATCCATTTTTGTTTGGTTTTATTATTTTAGTGGGCCCTGGAATAAATAACTACCATGCTATCTTGTCCAGGAATTACACCTGACGTGGAGAAACTCATTTGTCCCAGACACTCTGACATTCTGATTCCTGGGGCAAACTTGAATAGAAACCTTAAGCAAGGCTTGATTATAAAACAATCTACAAGCCATTAGCTGTAGCTATATTAAACCTGTAGCAATCAATCCCAATGCCTGGGTCAACCAAATGAAGTAGAAGAAGTGAATTGCCTGAAACCATGGGTTATTGGAAATCTCACTGATAGGAAACATCAGGAAAATGAATGCTCATTTTCTTAACATTTACTTGGAGGAGAAACTCTCATCCTAATTTGTTTTTCTCCTGCTTTGTAAAAATGAATCAGCTGATTTTCTCTGATTTGTATTATACTGCTTCAGAGAAAATGACTGAAAAATATCAGCCAATGTGTAATTTTTAAAAGTCATGCCACTTAAATTAGTTAACTGATGTGATTTATAGCATTTTAAATTAAAAACATATTTTGCTCCTTCTCTTTTTTATCTTTTGCCAAAATATTTTATTCATTAAGTCCAACCCAGAGTATCTTCTATTTTTGTCATTCAGTTGAGTAGATTCTGTTTATCCTGGCCAGTGTGGAATGAGCTCACATGTTGGACATGCCACTGGCCTCACTGGCTTTGGGCAGGTCAGAATGAATTTGCTCAGATCTGTGATCATGCCAGGGCTGAAGGCAGAAGCCTCTTTCTCTGCAATCCCCATTCTACCCACTCCCAGGAAGACATGTATAACATAGTTTTTTACCTTCTCATGAATACAAAAGATAAAACTGATTTTCATTTTATGTTTGTATTTATAATTATTTATAAAAATTGCATATATATATATATATAGTTTGTCCAATGTTTAAAAATAATCTATTAAATTTGCTAATTGTACTTGCTAATTGGGTTTCCCAGGTGGCACTAGTGATAAAGAATCTGCCTGCCAATGAAGGAGATATAAGAGACACGGATTTGATTCCTGGGTTGGGAAGATCCCCGGAAGAGGAAATGGCAACCTGCTGCAGTATTCTTATCTGGAAAATTCCATGGGCAAAGGAGTCTGGCAGGATATATAATCCATGAGGTTGCAAAGACTTGGACATGACTGAGCACATACACACACACCAACGGATGTAAACATTTTAGTCCCTTTAAGAGGGCTGAGATTTTAGATAATTATCCACAATCCTCACAAGATTGATGGCTGTGCATTTTTCATACATCACTTGATAGCTTTCACAGTCTCAATAATATAAAACTTGTTCATAATAACACTTGGCATGGCATTCAATGGAACCGCTCATTATATTTCAGGATACAATGACAATAATGCTTTGATCAGTATTCCAGGTGGAGAACAGATGGTCCATTGAAAATGGACTTTTGAGAGAATTTCATCCCCTTGTATATGAGATTATTTGCAAAGGTGAGAGCAGGCTGAGGAAGACAAGTAATGCTGAAATGCTGTGGAACAGCCAGGACAGGAAAGCTATTACCACCCTCACCCTGAATGCACTAGTGGAAGGAGGGTTCACCAGGACCAAGCAAAAGTGGAAACTGAAGTAGAAGAGAGACATCAGCTAGGACATCAGGTCTTTCCTTTGGTACAGAAAGGTGGTCCCTTAACCCTATAGGAAGGGCCCTAGGGAAAGAAAGACCTACACCAATGTCCACTCTCCTTTCAACTGACCTTCATTTCTGAGTCTGACCTATACTGGAAGAGGAGAGTAAATCATAGTCAACAGAGAGACGGTAGAGACGCAAGTTTAGATCTACAGGGAATAATCTAAGAGTATTCAGTAAAGATTTAGTGAGCCCCTGGATTGCATATTTAAATACTGCAGCACCATCATTTTTACTAGTTGAAAATTTGAATCAGAACTTTCAGAGAACACAGAGCTGCTGATCAGTGGGAGAACTGGGGTTTATACTTGTATTTATTGAATTCTAACACTTATGCTGCGCCCCACATGAGCAACCATGTGCTTTATGAAAATCCCAATCTTTTCCTTGGCAGACAAGTATATGTATATGTACTCAGACCTCACCAGTGATGACTTCACATTAACTGCACACTGACAGAACTGACTCTTCATCTTTGAGGTCTAAGCAAGCAAATCCTTTTCAACTGCTTGTATTTCTGTACTAGGACAGAGGAAGAGAATAGTTTAAAAGATTACAAAAAAAAAAAAAAGGATAAGCCACAAAGCTGGTAAATGGGGAAATTGGTGTACCAATATGATCTACTTTTGGTTTCTAGACACAATATGGAGGTCAAGAAAGCTGTAGCCTATATAAATATATATTCTATACATGTAGAAAAAGCACATTCTCAAACTAATATATTACTAATTGTCACTTCCCATTTGAACCATTGACGATATGACTTCAATGAGCCTTGATTTCGATTGATATTAAACAGTCAAAGCAATATTTTCAGTTCAGTTCAGTCACTCAGTTGTCTCTGACTCTTTGCGACCCCATGAATCGCAGCATGCCAGGCCTCCCTGTCCATCACCAACTCTCGGAATTCACTCAGACTCGCGTCCATCGAGTCCGTGATCCCATCCAGCCATCTCATCCTCGGTTGTCCCCTTCTCCTCCTGCCCCCAATCCCTCCCAGCATCAGAGTCTTTTCCAATGAGTTAACTCTTCGCATGAGGTGGCCAAAGTACTGGAGTTTCAGCTTTAGCATCATTCCTTTCAAAGAAATCCCAGGGCTGATCTCCCTTCAGAATGGACTGGTTGGATCTCCTTGCAGTCCAAGGGACACTCAAGAGTCTTCTCCAACACCACAGTTCAAAAGAATCAATTCTTTGGCGCTCACACTTACTCCTTGGAAGAAAACTTATGACCAACCTGATAGCATATTCAAAAGCAAAGACATTACTTTGCTGACTAAGGTCTGTCTAGTCAAGGCTACGGTTTTTCCAGAAGTCATGTATGGATGTGAGAGCAATATTTTAGATGCTCCCAATATTTTATTAATTGCAAAGAAATAGAAGAAAACAATAGAATGGAAAAAACTGGAGCTCTCTTCAAGAAAATTAGAGATACCAAGGGAATATTTTATGCAAACAAAGGAACAATAAAGGACAGAAAAAGTGTGGACTTAACACTTCAGTTCAGTTCAGTCACTCAGTCATGTCTAATTCTTTGCAACCCCATGAACCACAGCATGCCAGGCCTCCCTGTCAATCACCAACTCCCAGAGTTCACCCAAATCCATGTCCACCAAGTTAGTGATGCCATCCAACCATCTTATCCTTTGTTGTCCCCGTCTCCTCCTGCCCTCAATCTTTCCCAGCAACAGGGTCTTTTCAAATTACTCAGCTCTTTGCATCAGGTGGCCAAAGTATTGGAGTTTCAGCTTCAACATCAGTCCTTCCAATGAATACCCAAGACTGATTTACTTTAGGATGGACTGGTTGGACCTCCTTGCAGCCCAGGGACTCTCAAGAGTCCTCTCCAACGCCACAGTCCAAAAGCGTCAATTCTTTGGCCCTCAGCTTTCTTTATAGTCCAACTTTCACATCCATACATGACCACTGGAAAAACCAGAGCCTTGAATAGAGGGAACTTTGTTGGCAAAGTAATGTCTCTGCTTTTTAATGTGCTGTCTAGGTTGGTCATAACTTTCCTTCCAAGTAGTAAACGTCTTTTAATTTCATGGCTACAATCACCATCTGCAGGGATTTTGGAGCCCAGAAAAATAAAGTCAGCTACCTCTCCCACTGTTTCCCCATCTATTTGCCAGGAAGTGATGGGACGGGATGCCATGATCTTATTTTCTTAATGTTGAGCTTTAAGCCAACTTTTTCACTCTCCTCTTTCACTTTCATCAAGAGACTCTTTAGTTCTTCTTCACTTTCTGCCATAAGGGTGGTGTCATCTGCATATCTGAGACTATTGATATTTCTCCTGGTAATCTGATTCCAGCTTGTGCTTCCTCCAGCCCAGCATTTCTCATGATGTACTCTGCATATAAGTTAAATAAGCAGAGTGACGATATACAGCCTTGACGTACTCCTTTTCCTATTTGGAACCAGTCTGTGGTTCCATGTCCAGTTCTAATTCTTGCTTCTTGACCTGGATATAGGTTTCTCAAGAAGCCAGTCGAGTGGTCTGGTATTCCCATCTCTTTCAGAATTGTCCACAGTTTATTGTGATCCACACAGTCAAAGGCTTTGGCATAGTCAATAAAGCAGAAATAGATGTTTTTCTGGAACTCTCTTGCTTTTTGTATGATCCAGCAGATGTTAGCAATTTGATCTCTGGTTCCTCTGCCTTTTCTAAAACCAACCTGGAACATCTGGAAGTTCACGGTTCAAGTATTGCTGAAGCCTGGCTTGGAGAATTTTAAGCGTTACTTAACTAGCGTGTGAGATGAGTGCTATTGTGCAGTAGTTTGAGCATTCTTTGGCATTGCCTTTCTTTGGGATTGGAATGAAAACTGACCTTTTCCAGTCCTGTGGCCATTGCTGAGTTTTCCAAATTTGCTGGCATATTGAGTGCAGAACTTTCACAGCATCATCTTTCAGGATTTAAAATAGCTCAACTGGAATTCCATCACCTCCACTAGCTTTGTTCATAGTGATACTTCCTAAGGCCCACTTGACTTCACATTCTTAATAGAAGCAGAAAATATTAAGAAGAGATGGCAAGAATACAGAGAAGAACTATATAACAAAGATTTTCATGACCCAGATAACCAGGATGGTGTGATCACTCACCTAGAGTCAGACATCCTGGAGTTTGAAGTCAGGTGGGCCTTTTGTGAATAAAGTTATTGGAGTTGATGGAGTTCCAGTTGAGCAATTTCAAATCCTAAAATATAATGCTGTTAAAGTGTTGCACTCAATACGCCAACAAATTTGGAAAACTCAGCAGTGGCCACAGGACTGGAAAAGGTCTGTTTTCATCCCAATCCCTAAGAAAGGCAATGCCAAAGAATGCTCAAACTACCACACAATTCCACTCATCTCACAGGCTAGGAAAATAATTCTCAGAATTCTCCATTGGGGAAACAAAGAAAACAGCGAGACACTTTATTTTTGGGGGAGTCCCAAAATCACTGCAGATGGTGACTTCAGCCATGAAATTAAAAGATGCTTGCTCCTTGGGGAGTAAAAATATGACCAACCTAGACGACATATTAAAAACCAGAGACATTACTTTGCCAACAAAGATCTGTCTAGTCAAAGCTATGGTTTTCCAGTATTTATGTATGGATGTGAGAGTTGGACCATAGAGAAAGCTGAGCACTGAAGATTTGATGCTTTTGAACTGTGGGGTTGGAGGGAGAAGACTCTTGAGAGTCTCTTGGACTGCGAGGAGATCCAATCAGCCCATCCTAAAGGAAATCAGTCCTGAATATTCATTGGAAGGGCTGATACTGAAGTGGAAACTCCAATACTTTGGCCACTTGATGAGAAGAACTATTTTATTTGAAAAGAGCCTGATGCTGGGAAAGATTGAAGGCAGGAAAAGAAGTGGATGATAGAGGATGAGATGGTTGGATGGCATCACCAACTCGATAGACATTAGTTTGAACAATCTCCAGTCGTTGGTGATGGACAAGGAAGGCTGGCTTGCTACAGTCCATGGGGTCGCAAAGAATTGGACAGGACTGATTGATTGAACTTAACTGAATATTTTATTAGGATAAAGTGAAAGATGCAAAGCCATCTGAAAAGCAAACATAAGTTTATACAATTATCAAATTGTGAATTTATGCATAAGGATTATTGGTTATGTTTATTTTTATGCCGTAGTTTCCTTTGTATCATTTATTTCTCTTGGTGTGATATTTGCTTTATTTTTTTCAAAAGATGTCGTCATCCATGGAGTACTGCACACTGAAGAAAGTGAGAAAAGAGACAGAGAGGTGAGAGAGATGGAGACAGAGAAAGTGGCAGGAAAGGAGCGGGTAGTGAAGGAGACAGAAAAAGAGAGTTATTTCTAGGTTCTAGTACGTAACACAAATTTATTACCTAATTTATTTATTATTGAAAATGTATTATTAAATTGAATGAGCAGAGAACATACATTGCTATTGCTAGAGGCAACCGTAAGTCATGTTCTGACAAGTTACATATATTTAATGCAAGTATTTTTTATACAAGAGAAATGAATAATTTCTTTAGTAATTGCCAAATCATACATTTCTTGAAATGCATGGCATCTTAGGAAAACACATTTACCAAAATGTCATGTGAATTTATGCATATTTCAATGCAAGTTCAGAGAAAATATATATAACAACAGCTTCCCAACATCTTCCCAAAGAGTGGCATTAAAGGATCTCAATTTTGTTGTATTATTTTTGTGCATGTTTTAAAATATTTGGATGTTTTGCACATTTTAATAAGATGTACTCAAATGTAATACTGAGGCTAAATATGTATAGTTATGACTATTATGCAGTAATAAAGTAAGACGTTTTTTTCTTTTCACTTATTTGGGGAGTGAGGCAGGGTAAATATATTCATTTGGTTCACAATTTCCTAAAGATATTTGATAAATATTAAAGATATTTATAGCACTTTGTGCTTTTATGGGGCTCATGAATTGAACACTTGACCAGAAAAATTAGCATAACCCTTTTACCAAAAGTCAGTAATCTGAAACCAGAAGTGAAAAATTAATTTACTTTCTGGAATACCAGTATTTCTAGGAGTGGGAAGTAATTAAGAGCTAAATTTGACTACTTGGCATTTTTCAGAGTCATAACGTGAATTAAGGGGGTAGGGTGATGTAAAATACAGCAGATCCTGAGGAAAAAATTCCACCCCAGTAACTCTGTTTTGTCTCTGATACTCTTTACTCTCATAACACGAGCCTTCAATGTCCACTGCCTCGGGAATAAATGTTTACTTAGTCTTTGGCAATTAAGGCAGAGAGCTGACTCTTCTTTAGGGTAATACATAAGACACGAGAATGAAATAATCTGAGACATGTATTTTCCTCAAATGCGGCTTTCAAAAAACAAAACTATTAAACATTCTGGCCTTTTTTTTTTTTTTTAATTAATCATTGGGAATCCTTAGACCAGTTTCACCAAACCTCAGTCGCTGACTCATGTTAATGCCTGTCAATAGACAGAGTGTATCGTCCATGGCTGCTCTGAGGATGGGTTCAATTTCTTTTAAATACATGGCCCGTCTTCCCCCATCCAACTTCCCATCCGTATCATAAAATCTTAGTCCATTGTTAATGTCTTACAATTTTTATATTGTTTTAGACCTTATAACACCTTAATTATCTCTAAAACTTCTGCTAAGAGCAGTTAAATGCACAAGTGCTTACTGAAGTAAAATGCCAATGAGTCACAAAGAAATAATTGAATTTCTTCCCTACACTTTGTGTTTACTGGATCACCATGGTCCTCTGCATAGATGAAATGTCCAGTGGATAGTGATGCTCCAGGACTGATGGAGTGACTCTGTCTAAGTCAGGGAAAGACTCCCCAGCAAGATCATTTTATAGGTATGATGCGGCAAAAAGGAATTTACCCCTACTCAGTCCTCTCAGAGTTGACTTCTTTGACCATCTATTAACTTGTTAATTTTGCAGGTATAACTGAGCACCTACTGCCTACATGACAGTACTGGGAAAGGAAAAAGCATCTGCCCCTGGAGATATTTGCATATAAATAAAGAGTTGCACTACTATAAATACAAGAAAATATAAGGTATACTTGACTGTCAGAAGAGAGTCATAGTAAACAGGTAATTGTAGGTAGACAATGTTTTATCGAGAAAGGCAAAGTGAGGGAGAGTTAAGACATAGGGAGAATACAGACATATTAGGCAGAAGAAGTAAAGTGAGGAAAGGCGCAAAAGACAAAAAAGCATGTATCAGTGGAAAATGGTAGAGAATGGTTTAAATTTTATGATTTAGCTTGACTATTAGTAGCTCTGAATATGATGTTAAACAAGATATAAACAATTAGAATCTGGCCACCGATGGAAACCATTTTCCTTCATTCACAATGCTGGGTGGCATGTTACTTTGTTTTGCATCACTAGAAGGGAAAATCAAGCATAATTTAATTAAATAAGTTTTTATAAGGGAGTTATAATGGACAGGTTAAATTGGGGTTACAGAACACATAAGCAGAAGGAATAAGATTGACAGAGTGACATAACACTAGCAAGTGAAAGGGAAAGAGGCTGTAGTCAGGAGGAACACCCTGGCTGTGCCTAGCAGAATGTTCACCCTCATCTAGTCTAAGTGTGAAAGTGAAAGTGTTAGTCTCAGTCGTGTCTGACTTTTTCTGACCCCATGGCCTGTAGCCCACAAGGCTCTTCTGTCCATGGGATTCTCCAGGCAAGGATACTGGAGTGGATTACCATTCTCTTCTCCAGGAGATCTTCCCAGCCCAGGGATCAAACCCAGGTCTCCTGTATTGCAGGCAGATTCTTTACCTTCTGAGCCACTAAGGAAACCACATCTAGTCTAAATTACTGCTAATTAACATCAGACACAAATAGTTGTATCAATATATTATTTTAAAATTATACAAATGTATGTATTTGTTTTCCACTTAGCAAGCACACTTTGTTAAATTTTATCTCAGCTAATAGATATCTTCCTAAAGTTCTAAATGCAAAGAAGCTAATTTTCATTAGGGGCTTCCCTGGTGGTTCAGACAGTAAAGAATTTGCCTGCAACTTGGGAAACCCAGGTTGGATCCCTGGATTGGGAAGATACTCTGGAGAAGGGAATAGCTACCCACTCCTTCCAGTATTCTTGCCTGGAGAATTTCATGGACAGAAGAGCCTGGTAGGCTACACTCCATGGGGTTGCAAAGAGTCAGACATGACTGAGAGACTAACACTTTCAACACCTTCCAATATCGTTAAGGAAAAGTAACTTCACCATATCACTCCATCAGCATTTGCTGTTCATGGTTGGTAGGAAGGTTACCCAGATGACTCATGCATATACTCTTGTGTTTCAAACTTTGCTGTGTAACAGATGCAGGCGAGGGGCTTGCTCAAAACACAACTTTTTGTCCCCTACCCTGGATTCTCATTCATGATAGCTTAGTAGAGAAATCTGGAGATTCAGAAGTGCAGCTGATTTTGCTGTAGGTGGTCTGAAGACCATCATTTGAGAAACACAACAATACAAATTGTTTAGGTAGATAATCTCCCAAACTGCTGCCAGTGAACTAGCCATTCAGGAAATAAAAAGCAAAATTGCCTATCACATCTTTGAAAATGAAACTGTTAACATGAGTTACCATGACTCTTGAGTTTTGATGTATTATTTCCAAAATATAAAATAGGTTTCATCCCATGTATCAGTAATGATGGATGAGGGGTTCCTGGAGTACTGTCTCATGAGAAATCTGTTTCTGAACAAGTTTTTCTGGAGAGAAACATGATAATTACCAATGACTACAAGAATGGTGAAATGGACAAAGCAGGGCCAAATCCCCTGTGTCCTCACTTTCCAAAATGTTCTTTGTGTTCTTTTTTTTTTTTTTGGTCCATTTCTTCTCTTGTCTCCTGAGATCTGGCAATTGTTTCTCCTTCTTTTTCTTCTTTTTAAGAGTTGATCCCCATTTTTTCTGGGAACATGACTGTTCTTCATGCAGTAACACATTCACCACTCAGCCTGACTGTCCAGCTTCTCCCCAACACGGCCACGGCATTGTGTCCTGCCGTGCCCCATAGTCCCCATTTCTCACCATAACTTTCACACTGTCCCTGTTCCTTTGACTTTGAAAATGTTTCCCAAATCATAAAGGACTTTTTTTTTCTTTTTCCTCTCCACTTTCTATAATAATGCTAGTTCAGTTCAGCTCAGTTCAGTCGCTCAGTCCTGTCTGACTATTTGCAACCCCATGGACTGCAGTAAGCCAGGCCTTATGATTATATAATGGAAGGGACAAATAAAGTTAAGGGACTAGATCTGATAGACAGAGTGCCTGAAGAATTATGGATGCAGGTTCAAGACATTATATAGGATGCAGTAATAGAGACCATCCCCAAGAAAAAATGCAAAAAGTCAAAAAGGTTGTCTAAGGAGGCCTTACAAATAGCTGAGAAGAGAAGGGAAGGGAAGACAAAGGAGAAAAAGAATGATATACTCATTTGAATGCAGAATTCCAAAGAATAGCAAGGAGAGATAAGAAAACCTTCCTCAGTGATCAATGCAAGGAAAGGGAGGAAAACAACAGAATGGGAAAAACTAGAGATCTCTTCAAGAAAATTAGAGATACCAAGGGAACATTTCATGCAAAGATGGGCTCAATAAAGGTCAGAAATGGTATGGACCTGATAAAAGCAAAGATATACAGAAGAGGTGGCAAGAATACACAGAAGAATGATACAAAAAGATCTTAATGACAAACTTAATCATGATGGTGTGATCATTCACCTAGAGCCAGTCATCCTGGAATGCGAAGTCAAGTGAGCCTTAGGAAGCATCCCTATGAACAAAGCTAGTGGAAGTGACGAATTCCAGTTGAGCTATTTCAAATCTTAAAAGGTGATGCTGTGAAAGTGCTGTCTGTACTCAATATGCCAGCAAATTTGGAGAACTCAGCAGTGGCCACAGGAGGAGGAAAGATCAGTTTCATTCCAAACCCAAAGAAGGGTAATGCCAAAAAATGTTCAAGCTATCATGCAATTGTACTCACCTCACACACTAACAAAGTAATGCTCAAAATTCTCCAAGCCAGGCTTCAACAGTATGTGAACCATGAATGTTCAGATGTTCAAGCTGGAATTAGAAAAGGCAGAGGAATGAGAGATCAAGTCCCAACATCCGTTGGATCATCAAAAAGGCGACAGAGTTCCAGAAAAAAATCTACTTCTGCTTTATTGACTACGCCAAAGCCTTTGGCTGTCTGGGTCACAACAAGCTGTGGAAAATTCTTCAAGAGATGGGACTACCAGACCACTTGAGCTTCCTCTTGAGAAATCTGTATGCAGATCAAGAAGCAGCAGTTAGAACTGCTGCTAGACAGCAGTTAGACATCGAGCAACAGATTGGTTTTAAATAGGGAAAAGAGTACATCAAGGCTGTATATGGTCACCCTTTTTATTTAACTTATATGCAGAGTACATCATGAGAAATACTGGGCTGGCTGAAGCACAAGCTGAAATCAAGAATCCCGAGAGAAATATCAATAACCTCAGATGTGCAGATGACACCACCCTTATGGCAGAAAGTGAAGAAGAACTAAAGAGCCTCTTGATGAAAGTGAAAGTGGAGAGTGAAAAAGGTGGTTTAAAACTCAACATTCAGAAAACTAAGATCATAGCATCCTGTCCCACCACTTCATGGCAAATAGATGGGCAAACAATGGAAACTGTGAGAGGCTTTATTTTCTTGGGCTCCAAAATCATTGTAGATGGTGAATGCAGCCATGAAATTAAAAGACGATTGCTCCATGGAAGAAAATCTATGACCAAACTAGACAGCATATTAAAAAGCAGAGACATTACTTTGCCAAAAAGGTCCATCTAGTCAAAGCTATTGTTTTTCCTGTAGTTATGTATGGATGTGAGATTTGGAGTATAAAGAAAGCTGAGCATCAAAGAAGTGATGCTTTTGAGCTGTGGTGTTGGAGAAGACTCTTGAGATTCCCTTGGACTGCAAGGAGATCCAACCAATCCATCTTAAAGAAATCAGTCCTGAATATTCATTGGAAGATCTGATGCTGAAGCTGAAACTCCAATACCTTGGCCATCTGACATGAAAAACTGACTCATTGGAAAAGACCCTGATGCTGGGAAAGATTGAAGGCAGAAGGAGAAGTGGACAACATAGAATGGTATGGTTGGATGACATGACCAACTCGATAGACATGAGCTTGAGTAAGCTCTGGAAGTTAATGATGGACAGGGATGCCTTGTGTGCTGCAGTCCATGGAGTTGCCAGGAGTCATACATGACTGAGCAACTGAACTGAACTGAACTGAACATACATTGCAATGGGGAATATTGACTAGTACTGTAGATTTGAATAAATGGTAGCAATATCACCCCTAATCTTGCTAAATGCTGTATTTCTTTCAAGGAGGAAAGAGAACAAGAAAGAGAGAGAGATCTGGGGTGGCAGTGGGGGAGAGAGAGAAAGAGAGAGTAAGGAAAAATATGAATGAAGGAAGAAAAAGAAAGAAAGGGAGACAAATGAAAAAAAAATCTACCTTGAACATTAGTTTAGCTTGTGCCTAGTCTTTCAATATTAAATTAGGTACATACTCTACTCAGACATTTGATATCTGTAAAATTTTTATTTTTATTCCTTTGTAGCACTTGTTAACTAATAGCACAAAAGTGTTTATAAACTGTATACTTAAAACATAGGGACAAAAAGTAAGTTCTTTATATTCTGCCTACCTCCAGCTCAGGGATCCTTTGAGTGATGATATGTTCTTATGATGTCCCTATTACATGACTTCCCTATTACAATATGAACACCTTTTCATCCAAGATCTACTTTGGTACCTTTGATTCACTGAGACATTTTTACATAGTTCTTTATTTTAATTGTGTATGTTCACTCTTGGGTTTTGGTATTTTTGAACTTATCACTCAAAGACCGTTGTAATAGTCTTTCAAAATTAATGAATCAAATGCTTGTGAGCACATGGATTTCTGAAGCACATTTTTAAAAGGCCAGGGTTTAAAAGTCAAGGATGATAAGAAAGAGGATCAACTAAGTGCTATAGCCAATAATCTAACTCACTCCTCAATGCTTCTGAATTTAAAATTAGAAGTGTTCCACTACACCTGAATTACTTGAATTACTTTGACTCAGATAAGTCATTCCAATAGATCAACTTTAGAGACAATCTTCTAACTTTAAATTTAGATTCACTGAAATGTCTGCTGTCCTCAAAATATCATTTTACAGGTTGAAGGTGTTGTCTTGTGAAGATCTAGGAGTCTTAAGATGAGAAACAGATGAGGTATGTTGCATCACATGCATAATATGAGCTTGACTCACTTTTTCAAAATTTCACACTGTTATTCATCATACAGTTAGAGTATAACTCAAGGGATGCTTTCCTATACAGTGTCATCCTTAAGAGAAGTGGTAGAAATCACAGTTATTGTGGTGTGCTAGTGGAGAGAGCTAAATAGCTTAGGTCAGAGCATGAAAAGCAGAATGGTAAGCAGTTACTTATGATTAAAAGAAAAAGGGAGATACATATGACAAAGCACAAGATCAGAGGAAGAAAATTCAGGCTGAAGTAAGTTCATTGCTAACACAATTCCTTCTAATGCAATAAAACAAATGAAAAATCAATTAACTAAAGAGGATTTCACTTTACATCCAACGTACTCATTTCCACCCTCCAATGACTTGTCACATTTGCATAAGTAAAAGACATCATTAATGTAAAAATAGAGTACACGACCATAGTTTTCCTTCGGGATCGTGGGATGTCAAAGACTGTTAGAAATGTTAGTGAACATTGCAAGACACCCTGGTAGCACCTAGGGTGAAACACAAGCGGTGCAATGTGCTGTTAACAAATACATGGAAGGACAGATCAGGCAAAAGCAGAAGTAAAAGGACATGCGCAACCTGCCACCACTTATAAAACGCATCATTAACCTACTCAGAAGGCTAGTGCATGTTATATCTGAGAAATAGAGTCCTATTGTCAAGATGGGTAAGGGTAGGAAATTATTACACAATTTTTTATGAACAGGTTTCCCAATAAATGAATCTGGTACAATATGAATGATATGCAAGGCTGATCATTTTAGTTTCTACATCAGTGAAGGAAAAGCAGAGAGTTTCTTTGATGCTCCACCTGTTTTAACTCCTTCATAGGCCCTTGGACATCCATTGTTCTCCAAGAGTTCAGGAGCCATGTCACACCCTGATACCCCACCCCCATCCTTGCAGAGTCAAAAACAGCTTCAGTTTGCCTTCATTAGATAGCCTCCATGTGTTACTTTTTATTTTTTTTTTAATTTTTATTTTTACTTTATTTTACTTTACAATACTGTATTGGTTTTGCCATACATTGTACATGAATCCGCCATGGGTGTATACGAGCTCCTTTTTAGAACAAAATCTTGCTTTCAAAATGGGACTCCAGCATTTGTCCCTTTCCTCAGTTGAAATCCCTCTTCTGAGCTAGTTCAAGTGCATTGATATGAAAAATTCATACCAATGATCAATTGTGGGCTAATTGGCCACCTCATTTGAAAACAGACCTCCATTGTAAGATATGATGGATATAAGCATTTTCTTAATCTTCAGATTATTGGATTAATTTTAAACACAATACTAGCTCACATATGCTAAGGTAAGAAGGGGATTAATATTTCCCAAGGACATGTCAACTCAAAGGTAAAACAGAGGGGATTTAAAACAGAATGGATTAAAACATCCTGCCTCATAGCTCTAAAATATAAAAAGCATTCATAAGTATATCATTTTTGGAATTCTTGGTACAATATAAGGAACTTTGGATTTTTCAGGAAGAATCTGTCTGCCAATGCAAGAGATGTAAGGGATGCAGATTTGATCCCTGGGTTGAAAAGACCCCAGGGACAGAGGAGTCTGGTGGGCTACCATTCACAGAGTTGCACAGAGTTAGACATGACTGAAGTGCTTCAGCACACACAAGGAACTTGGAGGTGATAAGAAAATCTGAACAGATGGTTTCAGAAGATCTTAATTTACAGAAGATAGTTTCCCAAGAAGCCACTTCTGTACCCAACCATTCCATCTCCATAATTCACAAATACTTAATGAAAGTAACTTTAACTTTTAAAAGTCTGTGTTTGTGTATGTGGGATTCATGAGGGTCACCATCCACTAAAGAATGTATTCAGAATCTAGATACGTGAATATAAAGATTGCTACTAACGAAAAATTATCACCAGAAATGATGTTATTGCCATAATAGATCTTTATTTTGATCTAAGAAATGAAAGAAAACTAAACATCACACAGAGATCTGAGATTCAGAATTTGCTCCTACAGAGGTGGATAAAATGTATAAAGGCAAAGAAAAGCAATGATTAGAAAAACAAAGAGAATGCTAATGACATGATATATTTCCACTGATCACTAAAACTTGAACAAAATAAATATGTTATCAACTGGTAAATATTTTACCTAATATATGTTTTAGAATTGATATAATGTATTTATAGACTTCTTTTTATTAGATTTTCTAAAACTATATTGAAAAAAGGTATTAGTAAAAATTTGAAGCAAATGTATATGAAACAATATAATTCTTTCAGGAAAACCAAAGAGATAGAAACATAAAATTACAAAAAGTTTTAGAACTTTAGTGTGAAGGTAAAGGCCATACTTCTATCCCTAAATTAGGCTTTTAAATTTGCTTTTACTACAAGTTTGTTGTGCAAAGCCCTTTTATTCCACTAAATCTGTACATATTTTAGAAACTATATTTAAAAGATAATATAATCAAAGTAATGTGAACTGTACATTCTTACTTAATAACTGAAAATGTAGGGCATTTTTAGGTTGTACTTTGCATGAATAAAAATGCTTCATTGTGACTAAATTTTTCCATTGTTTTTGTATGCGTGTATCGAATAGTATGGGCTTCCCAGGTGGTGCTAGAGGTAAAGAACCCACCTGCCAATGCAGGAGATGTAAGAGACAAGGGTTCCATCCCTGGGTCAGAAAGATCCTCTGGAGGAGGCCACAGAAACCCACTCTACTATTCTTGCCTGCAGAATCCCCATGGACAGAGGAACCTGGCAAGTTACAGTCCATAGTGTCACAAAGGGTCAGAGATGACTGAAACCAAGGGATTTCTTTGGAAGGAATGATGCTAAAGCTGAAACTCCAATACTTTGGCCACCTGGTGTGAAGAGCTGACTCATTGGAAAAGACTCTGACGCTGGGAGCGATTTGGGGAAGAGAAGAAGGGGATGCCAGAGGATGAGATGGCTGGATGGCATCACTGACTCGATGGACATGAGTCTGAGTGAACTCCAGGAGTTAGTGATAGACAGGGAGGCCTGGCGAGCTTCGATTCATGGGGTCGCAAAGAATCGGACACGACTGAGCGACTGAACTGAACTGGGGAAGACTGCATCTTGAAACTCTTCTCGTTGAAATCAGTAGTGGTAATACAAATGTTACTATGACTGAAAAATGTAATTGAAACTGTAACTGCTGCATGATTCATAATGAAACATAAGTAATGAAACAAAAATACAATCTCTTCTAGTTCAACCTAGAAGTATCACATAGTGAAGATTTTTTTTTAATTAAATTTATTTATTTTTTTAAATGTGCCTCAAATTCAAATTAAAATTACAATTATCATTTCAGAGGTAGGCAGGCAGGATGAGACAATATTAGCCATTGCTTTCTTCACCTATCACTAATAAGCATTATGCTTTTATAATTTGAAGAGAGCCAAGGAGAGTATAATACAATATATTTTCTTTCATTTGAAGAGAAAGTAAAACTGTCTCATTAAGAAAATCATGTTATAATGACTTGAGAGTGACTGTGCCTACATAACTTTATTGGGAGCAAAGGCTATCCTTTGCATTACTGAAAGGATAGATTTTTCTGTCATGTATTTTTAATTAAAACCAATGTTGTCACTAATAAATATATTCTTCAAATCATTCACTAACAATGAATACCAGAAGTTCTTGGAATAAAGAATTATAGAAACAAGTAAGGATGGTAATGTTCACATGAGCATCATCATGGAATAATAAGCTTCATTCCAAAGGATATAAGAGCTGTTCTAACATAATAATTTCACTACTGATCATTCCCCCCTACCCCCAGGAAGGGACTCATGTATTTTCAGATAAATAAATTTCTTAAACAAAATTTAAAATTTCATTTTGAAATCTTTCATTGTAAATTGAAAAAAATAGACAAAAATCTCTTGTCTTTTAGAAGGCATCTTGATATTTGCTATAATGTCAATAAAGATAAGATAAGACTCTTAAGAAAGCACCCCATTATCCATCTGCAAAATTAATAAAAGAGAATGATCTTCAACCTGATAAAATTTTTCATAAAGCCACAGGAGAAAAGATGAATCTAATTTAGTTTCAGCATTTAATTTTCACCTACCTCTACACAAATATTTTTCCCTCCCAGGTTTATTCATATATAATTGGCAAACAATGATAAAATATTTAAAGTACACTGTGTGATGAATTTATGTGGTATAAATTGCAAAAAGGACTTCATTCACTGAGTTAATTAGCACATTCATCACCTCAAGTATATATATATTTTTTATTTATTATATTTTTTGGAGGGGTTCAATTTTAAGTTTTACTTTTTAAGAAAATTTCAGATACGAAATATTTTGTATACAAAATTTCAGATACAAAACAGTTATCATGTTTCACATTAGATCTTCAGATTTTACTCATCTTATGACTGAACTGTATCCTTGTACCAGTTCCTCCCTATTTCCCTCAACCCCTCAGCCCTTGACCATCACTTTTCTACTCTTTATTTTTATGTGTCTGCCTTTTTTTTTTTTTTTGATTCTACAGAATAGGTGACATAGTACATATGTTTCTTTGGAGAAGGAAATGACAATCCACTCCAGTCTTCTTACCTGGGAAATCTCATGGAGAAAGAAGCCTGGTGAGTTACAGTCCATGATATTGCAAAAAGTTGGACTCAATTTAAGGACTAAACCACCACCACCATCATTTATCTTCTATATCTGGCTTATGGTTTCTAAACTTGTATATTCAGCTTACATTCATCTTCCTTTTTCTATCAAATTATCTCACATTTAAAATCACCCACTTTTCTATTATCAAGGTCCCTCCACTAGATATACAGACTGCATAGAGCTGCAGGCATGCATACTAAGTCGCTTCAGTTTAGTTCAGTCCCTCAGTCATGTCCAATTCTTTGCGACCCCATGGACTGCAGCACACCAGGCCTCCCTGTCCATCACCAGCTCCCGGAGTTTACTCAAACTCATGTCCACTGAGTCGGTGATACCATCCAACCATCTCATCCTCTGTTGTCCCCTTCTCCTCCCACCTTCAGTCCTTCCCAGCATCAGGGTCTTTTCAAATGAGTCATTTCTTTGCATCAGGTAGCCAAAGTATTTGGAGAAGGAAATGGCAACCCACTCCAGTGGTCTTGCCTGGAGAATCCCAGGGACGGGGGAGCCCAATGGGCTGCCGTCTGTGGGGTCGCCCAGAGTCGAAAACGACTGAAGCGACTTAGCAGCAGCAGCAGCAGCAGCCAAAGTACTGGAGTTTCAGCTTCAGCATCATTCCTTCTAATGATATCCCAGGGCTGATCTCCTTCAGAATGGACTGGTTGGATCTCCTTGCAGTCCAAGGGACTCTCAAGAGTCTCTCTCAACACCACAGCTCAAAAGCATCAATTCTTTGGCGCTCAGCTTTCTTTGTAGTCCAGCTCTCACATCCATATATGAGTTGTGTTCAGTCCTTTGTGACTCTACTGACTGTAACCTGCCAGGTTGCCCTGTTCACGGGATTCTTCAGGCAAGAATACTGGAGAGGACTGCCATTCCTTCCTCCAGGATATCTTCTTTATCCAGGGGTCAAATCTTCATCTTTACATCTCCTGTATTGGAAGGCAGATTCTTTACTACTAGCACTACCTGGGAAACCCAAATTTCCTTATATTTTGCCAAACATTCCCAAATTGTATACCTTCAAACTGTTTCTCTGTTGTCTCCTATGTTGGCAAGCAAGTTCTTTACCACTAGCACCACCTGGAGAGTATGTTACATTCATCAGTTTTCTACCATTTTTCACTTTACAGCTTGGTTTTCCCATTTTTCTTAAGGCAATACCATTTTTTAATTTACTCATGCACAAAAATGCAGAATTATTTTTTATATCTCCTCAGTTTAGTTCAGTTCAATTCAATCACTCAGTTGTGTCAAAATTTGCGACCCCATGGACCGCAGCACGCCAGGCTTCCCTGTCCATCACCAACTCCCAAAGATTACTCAAGCTCATGTCCATTGAGTCACTGATCCCATCCAACCATCTCATCCTCTGTCGTACCTTCTCCTGCCTTCACTCTTCCCCAGCATCAGAGCCTTTTCAAATGAGTCAGTTCTTCAGGTGGCCAAAGTATTGGAGTTTCAGCTTCAACATTAGTACTTCCAGTGAATATTCAGGATTGATTTCCTTTAGGATTGACTGGTTGGATCTCCTTACAGTCCAAGGAAATCTCAAGAGTCTTCTCCAACACGATAGTTCAAAAGCATCCATTCTTCAGCACTCAGCTTTTTTTATAGTCCAACTCTCACATCCTTATATGACTACAGGAAAAACAATAGCTTTGACCAGACAGAACTTTGTTGGCAAAGTAATGTCTCTGCTTTTTAATATACACTCTAGGTTGGTCATAAGTTTTCTTCCATGGAGCAAGCATCTTTTATTTTCATGTCTGCAGTCACCATCTGCAGTGATTTTGGAGCCCCCAAAAATAAAGTCTGACACTGTTTCCACTGTTTCTCTATCTATTTCCCATGAAGTGAAGGGACCAGATGCCATGGTCTTAGTTTTCTTAATGTTGAGTTTTAAGCCAACTTTTTCACTCTCCTCTTTCATATTCATCAAGAGGTTCTTTAGTTCTTCTTTACTGTCTGCCACAAGGGTGGTGTCATCTGCATATCTGAAGTTATTGATATTTCTCCTGGCAATCTTGATTCCAGCTTGTTCTTCATCCAGCCCAGCATTTCTCATGATGTACTCTGCTAAATAAGATCCTGTGTGACAATATCTCTTATAAACAATTAGTTGTCACAATTTTTCATTCTTCCACAGAATTTCCTCTCATTCATTTTCCTCTCTTGGTATTTTCATTGCCAACAACACAATAGTCATTGCATCACTGAACAATCCTGGTAGTTTTTGAGTGGGACCCCACTGCCGTTCTCCTGGGCCTGTCTGACCCTCTCCAGTTCATTTCAGACAACACTGTCAGACAAGCGGTCACAGCACTGCACTGTTACCACATTACCTTCTGGCCAGAATGTCTCCTTGATTTAGTCCTTTAGCCTACAGAATACGGTATTCAATACTTTAAAAGATTCAAGATTTTATAATATGATCCTTCTTTCTTCTGTTTTTAACAAAACCTAATGAATCTACTCAAATCCTCCCAGCTAGGTTTCTCGGTTGTTTGTTTTTGCTGTTCTTTTTGAATTGGAGGATATTTGCTTTTCAATATTGTGTTGACCTCTGCCAAACATCAACATCAATCTGCCCCAGGCATACATATGGCCCCTCCTCCTGAACCCCCTCCTGTCTCCCGCCCCATCTCACCCTTCTAGGTTGGACAGAGCACTAGGTTGAGCTCCCTGTGTCACAGCAAATTCCATCTGCTATCTCTTTGACATATGGAAACGTATGTGTTTCCATGTGATTCTCAATTCGTCCCACCCTTTCCTTCCCCTACTGTGTCTGCAAGTCTCTTCTACTGTTTTATCTTTATGAATGTAAATTGGCCCTTTCCTTATATTTATTATCAAACCATCCACAGCTTTTAAAATTTCTACAAATCTTTCCATATCCACTATGAATAACATTGATTATTTTCATTCTCTGAGTTACAATTTTTCTTCCTCTGTAGTGCCTGGATTATTTTAGTATCCACGTATACTAACTCAGAGTAAAGGGCTTTGAGTTCATATTTGCATGTGTGAAGTTTCTATCACAATGATTAGCTTAAGATGGGCAGAATATATTATTTTTATTGCATTTTCCATAGCATTGAGCAGAATACTTTGGATAGTGTAGACTAGTATTATTATTAGTTTAACTTTCTGCTTCTAGAATTTTTGTAATTAATGATGAATATTCAGTTAAAGCATTTTAATATCATAAGAAGCTGTAATTATTATTAGCTGTGTCTGAAGCTAAAGATAAAAAGTGAGGTTTTCAGTCAGTTCAATTCAGTCGCTCAGTTGTGGTCTGACTCCTTGCGACCCCATGGACTACAGCACACCAGTCTTCTCTGACCATCACCAGCTTCTGGAGCTTGCTCAAACTCATGCCCTTTGAGCTGGTGATGCCATCCCACCACTTAGTGAGGATTTAGGCACTTTTTAATAATATGAAATCAAGACCTATGGATGTCTGAATCCTGTTTCACCAACCATAGCTTCCTTCCTATATACTACTTCATGTTGGAATTAACTTACTGATTTGTTAAGAGCTATAGAAGTGTCTCTGGCAACCCAGTACAGTACTCTTGCCTAGAAAATTCCATGGATGGAAGAGCCTGGTGGACTACAGTCCATGGGGTCACAAAGAGTCGGACACGACTGAGCGACTTCACGACGATAGAAGTGTCTCAAATAGAGGCTGCTTATAAAAAGTTGTTAGACTTAAGGCATGTGTGAAATCTTCTCCTCTCCTTCCCTAGTCCCACATTTCATTATTAGTACCAGTACTTTTAGGCATTTCTGTAAAGAAAAAAGACAAACTAGAGCAAATTTACCCTTCTAATTATATTGCATCAGTGAGAGAGAGAGAGAGAGCCGATAGAACTCAAGAGTCTTCAACTCAGTGTATTTGTCTTATGCTATGATAGTCAAATTATCTGGTAAACTCATGCAGAACAGGCACGTGCTCACTAGGATCACAGTGAAGTAACCGTTCTTGCATCAGCCTCTTCAGATTAGCAACATATCCCTGAGTGGGCGTTGGGACAGAGAGGAGAAAGGATACCCAAATGGCTGAGGTGAAAGGGTGAGGGGAATAGCAGTGAATTCCCTTCTTCCTAATGCATATCCTAAGCATCTTTTATTCAGTAAAAAGTTATTTATGACTTACTACCAGATGGGGTAAATATTATTAATGTGTAAATATTATTTATATTGTCAAAACTAATATGTTCATTTTATTTCAAAATGTTACATTTCTAAGTCAAATTGTGTCTCATTCTTTATGTTTGTTTTTAACAGGGGCGCAATTCTTATTTTTTAAATGCTTGGCTTTTAACTTTATGGTGTACCATAAAACTATCAAAGCCTTAGAATGAAAAATGCCGTGTTATACATAATGATGTTATATACATAATGCATATATGTGTTTGTGTGTGTGTGTGCACAGTATACTTATCATGAGAGTGAAATAGAAAAGTTTCATTTGCTTCCATATATAATCTATGGGAATCTTCATGAAACCTAACAATCAAAAATTATTCTCAGTATTGGATTTCCTTCTCTCTACTCTCAAAATTATAGAATGTCTCAATTTAAAAATTATGTCACAGCTTCAGCTACAAATTATGGGAATTTTTAATTGAAATATATTTGATTTATAATGCTGTATTAGTTTCTGATATAGAGCAAAGCAATTCAGTTATACATATATACTCATCGTATTCTTTTCCATTGTAGTTTATTATAGGAAATTGAATATAGTTCCTCATGCTAAACATTAGGATCTTGTTGTTTATCTGTTTAATATATAGTAGTTTGTATCTCCTAATCCCAAGCTCCTAATTTATCCTTCCCCTTCTCCTTTGATCACCATAAGAGTGTGATGTGTGAGAGACTCATCCACACTGTGTCTGTGAGCCTCTTTCTATTTTGTAAGTTCATTTGTATTATATTTTAGATTTGGTGTAAAAATGGTATCATACAATATTTGTCTTTCTCTGTCTGACTTAGTATGATAATCTCTAGGTCCATCCATATTGTTGCAAATGGTATTATTTCATTCTGTTTTTATGACTGAGTAGAATACTGTTGCATATATACATTGCTGGGCCATGCTAATTCCCTTCAGTGGTGTCCAACTGCATGCAACCCAGGAACTGTAGCCCTCCAGGATCCTCAGTCCCTGGGATTTTCCAGGCAAGAACACTGGAGTGGGTTGCCATTTCTTTCTCCAGTGGATCTTCCCCACCCAGCGATAGAACCTGCATCTCTTAAGTCTCCTGCATTGGCAGAGGGTTCATACCATATTTTTGTTTATTCATCCCTCTGTAGATGAACATTTAGAGATCACTTTCATGTCTCAAGTATTTTAAATAGTTTTTGTTTTCATCCAGCAAGGCTGAATGTGTGAATCATGGGAATATTGTTATGGAATCAAGATTGCCGGGAGAAATATCAATCACCTCAGATATGCAGATGACACCACCCTTATGGCAGAAAGTGGAGAAGAACTAAAAAGCCTCTTGATGAAAGTGAGAGAGGAGAGTGAAAAAGTTGGCTTAAAACTCAACATTCAGAAAACTAAGACAGTGGCATCTGGTCCCATCACTTCATGGGAAATAAATGGGGAAACAGTGTCAGACTATTTTGGGGGCTCCAAAATCACTGCAGATGGTGACTGCAGCCATGAAATTAAAAGATGCTTACTCCTTGGAAGGAAAGTTATGACCAACCTAGGTAGGATATTAAAAAGCAGAGACATTACTTAGCCAACAAAGGTCTGTCTAGTCAAGACTATGGTTTTTCCAGTAGTCATGTATGGATGTGAGAGGTGGACTGTGAAGAAAGCTGAGCACCGAAGAACTGATGCTTTTGAACTGTGGTGTTGGAGAAGACTCTTGAGAGTCCCTTGGACTGCAAGGAGATCCAATCAGTCCATTCTGAAGGAGATCAGCCCTGGGATTTCTTTGGAAGGAATGATGCTAAAGCTGAAACTCCAGGACTCTGGCCACCTCATACGAAGAGTTGACTCATTGGAAAAGACTCTGATGCTGGGAGGGATTGGGGGCAGGAGAAGGGGACGACCAAGGATGAGATGGCTGGATGGCATCACCGACTCGATGGACATGAGTTTGAGTGAACTCTGGGAGTTGGTGATGGACAGGGAGGCCTGGCGTGCTGCAATTCATGGGGTCGCAAAGACTCGGACACGACTGAGTGACTGAACTGAACTGAACTGAAGAACGAATATGGGTTAAAAATTAATTAACTGAAAATTACAATTCTTCACTTTATGCAATATGAGAGTTAAAAAGTTGCCATTATTTGGGAAATTAAACACCTAAGTTTGTAAAAATTTGTGACATACAAGTTACTTAGAATAGTTAATAAACTTTAAAGTAGTTTTAAAAAGTGTTTCTTTAAAATAAAAAATAAAATAATGGCAACTAAGTTCAAACAAAATCATGTTTCAAAACATCAGTGACTTCATAGTCTTCAAATAGGGAATGGCCATCAACAACAAATGAGTTTTCAGATATAGCAAATAAAAATACAGGATGTCAGTTAAAGCTGAATTTCACTTTTGGGATACACTAGAAAACATTATAGTTCAGCTGGATATTCTGTAGTTTTTCTGGCAATATTGTACAAAGATATTTTTTCATTAGAAAACAAAAAGAACACATATATCATTTTCTCAAACATTGCAAATAATTTTAAAAAACACTATGGACCTTGTACATAACCTCTATTGGAGCTCTTTCATTTGCTCTGCATTGAAATTGTTATTAATATGTTAGTCATTCCAATTAGATTCCAAGACCTTCAGAGCAGAATTTGCCTTTTAACTTAATCTATCCTTAGTTCAGTGCTCAGAACATTGCTGTCACTCAGTAACTGCATTTGCAAGGACTAGATGAGTTAATAACCTGTGTTCTAATTCTGGATCAAATAGTAACTGAATAACACCTTAGTGAAAATATTCAACATGTCTGGATCTTTGTTCTTGAACCATAAAATGAGATATAGAGCTGAGCGTGCTCAGTAAAGTCTTTTGTCACCTAGAGTCTACATTTAAGTTTGCTACTCCTATATCTTGAAAAAACACATTGAATTTTTCTGAAACATAAATTTAATCGAGCGAAGTATTTATTGTACATTTGCTACCCCCATGGAAGTTCCAAGAGTACAACAGGAAGACATGAGTGACATAGTACTGCTCAGCTGGTATAATGATCAGAGACAAGGGCCATTCATCATGCTTCAACCAGGCCTTAAATTATGATGAAAATGCACTGAGACTCACTTCTGCTGATTTCATTACAATGTAGTCCCAGACTCATGGGGTAAGCATTTCAGCTCAGACTCCCCACTGGCAACTCTATAATATTAAAGGACAACAAAATGAATCTTGAAGGATGAAAATAGTGTTATAAATAATAGAATAATGTTGGTAAAATATGTCCATTATTCTGTTTGCTTTTAAGTAAAACCAAAACAGTTGCAGAAATTGATTTAATTGATAAATGTTTGATGGGCATCTATATTTATCAAGCATTTGCTATAACTTAAGAATCTTATGTCACAGGATAGATGTAGTCACAAAACAAATTATGTCAAGGCAACATGATTAGGGCTTATATGGCAACCAGAGCATCCTTGACAAGAAACACTGAACAGAAAAAGAACTCATGTCTCTCATCCAAATTGTCTGCATCTATGGAGGCCCAATTATGTGGCACATATTGTGTAAAATACCAGCTATATGGGAACAAACAGGATTCAGTCTCAGACGTCAGCCATTGACAATCCATAGCAATTTGCATGACATTGTGAAGGACTTGTGCAGTGAGTCTCATGAGAGGTAACACTGCCTTTCTTGATATAAGAAAAATATTCTAAAATAATTCCTATTGCTTTCAAGACAACATGTGAGTAGAGTCTTTTCAAGTTTGCCAAAATCGGCAAAAGCAAAAGGAAAGATTTTCAAGTGCTTTTGAGCCTTTACTGGGTCTTGGTCCCTCTGAGAGTCTGATGCAAGATCATGAACTCTTAATAAAAATGCAGTTGCATAAATACACACAGCTTTGCAGGCAATTTACACTCTTCATCAGGGTTGTAAATACATTCAATGACACGTTTAAACAGACTATTACTATAATGGGATTGGTTTCTACAGAGTTAAATTTTCCAAATGAAATGGAATAAAATACAATTATGATTGATGCTGCATCCATAAAGTCAGGAGTCATGAGTGTGTAAATTGACTTTGGGTTAAACTAATTCACAGCAATTAATGAAAGAATACAATAGAGTAGTTGCTTTGAAGGAGATTTTTAAAAATAAAAATTGCATGCATTTTACCAATTTATAGAAGAGGCAATTATTTTCATGAGCAGTATATTGACCACTCCAACTCTATGTCACTTGATAAAAGGACTAAAATAGAGAAATAGCTTCACCTACAATCCCAATTATAAGGGAGTCACATTCCCATAGCAACTGTCACTGCATTCTAGGCATTTACAAATTTTATGTAATATTATGGTGTTCCTTAAATACTTAATGTTTGTTAAGGCTGGCTAATAATTCTGAAAAGTCAGTGAAGGTGTCTACCACTGGCCTTCATTCATTCTATCTTTCACTGAGTGTCCTGAAGACACACTTAACAAATCAGTTTCAGACTCAAGATCTAGATAACATGCAACTTTCCTTGTGAATTCTTCCAGAGCTTCCAGTTCATAACATGGTTCACTTCTCTGTGCTCTTACAGACTCAAGCCACATTATCACACTACAGTTCATTCACTTGAGCTCTATAGTCAATATCCGCTGTTAGATTATAAGTCCTTTAGGGCAGAGACTGAATCTCATTCATCTATGTTCCTTCCAGCCACAGTGCTGTTCAAGGAGGTATGCACTGATGTTGATTTGCTGAATCAAAACATATCACTTAAATCAGTGACTGTCCTCTCCAAATGTAAGCATGTTATCAGTAGCTGTTAAAGATAAGTACCTTTTTATTATTAAATTCTAAAAAGCTTTATCAGCAAAGGAGCCATGTTTGTTTCATTCACCACTGAAATCTCAACATTGGTCATGGTCCCTGGACCACTGCACACAATCAGGAAGTAACTGTTGAAAGAATATTGAATGAATTAGTTCCAAGCAGAATGAAGGGTACCAAAGGAATATCTACTCGAAGGAAACATTTTGTTAAACACTCTCAATAAGAGGAAAGCATTTCTTTCAACCCACAGGACTTTCCCATCATTTGTTTATCCTGTAGGCTGTGTCTGGAGATGCAGGAAGTCTGACACATTGTCCTTTACATCACAGCCCTTTCCAAGTTCTTTGGAAGAAACGAAAATCATTTCAGGGAACTGTGCTGAAAGCAATGAAAGTGAAGGTCCAGGTCTTAATCAAGGTCATAAACTGAGCAAATGTCATAGGCTAAAAGTCTAGAAAGACATTCCGAGGAACTGGTAATCAAAATAAGAACTGAAGTATTGACAAATGAGGCTGAAAAGATGATATGGGGTGAAGATGGAGAGTTATTTGAGAGAGAAGTTTTCCTTAAGGACCAGAAGTGAACAGAGAATTTCCAAGAAGAAGTATCTGTAAGGATTTACTCAGTCCTTTCAAACCCTGCCACTGCCTTATCAACTAAGTTTTTGTAATATTCTAAATCCTTTGCTGTTGTTTCCACAGTCTTCTCAACATCTTCACCATGGGTAGATTTCATCGCAAGAAAATCAGTTTTTTTGCTAATCCATAAGAAGCAGCTCCCCATCTGTGAAAGCTTTATCCTGAAATTGCAGCAGTTTATTCACATCTTTAGGCTCCATTTTAAATTCTAGGTGTCTTGCTATTTCTCCTATGTCCGTAGTTACTTCCTCCAATGATGTTGTGGACCCCTCAAAGTCATCCATAGGGCTTGGAATCCACTTCTTTCAAACTTTTGTTGATGTTGATATTTTGACTTCTTTCTATGAACTACAAATATTGTTATTGACATCTAGAATGGTGAATCATTTCCAGAAGGTTTTCAGCATATTTCAGCTAAATTCATTGGAGGAATCACTATCTATAGCAGCTATAACTTATGAAATGTGTCTCTTAAATAATAATAACTGAAAGTTGAAATTACAGCTCAATCTGTGGACTGCAGAATGAATGTTGTGTAGGAAGTCAGGAAAACAACATTAGTTTCATTGTCCGTGTCCATTCGAGCTCTTGAGGGACCGGAAACATTGTCAGCGAGCAAAACCAGACTAATATTTAGAAAGGAATTTTTTTCTTAGCAGTAATTCTCAACAAACCAGCTTAAAATATGCAGAAAACCATGTTATAACCAGGTGCACTGTCATTCAAGCTTGTTGTTCCACTGATAGAGCCTAAGCAAAGTAGATTTAGCATAACTTTTAAGGGCCTAGGGCTTTTGGACTAATAAGTGAGGCACTGGCTTCAACTGTAAGTCACCAGCTGCATTAGCCTCTAGCAAGGGAGTTAACCTGTCCTTTGAAGCTCTGAAGTCAGGATTCAGTTTCTCCTCTTTAGCTATGAGTTTCCTTCACAGCATCTGTTCCCAATAGAGTGATGTTTCATCTTCATTGAGAAATGTGTTGTTGCGTACAGCCACTTTCATTCATTATCTTAATGATAGCTTCCAGATTACTTGCTGCAATTTCTATATCGGCATTTACTGCTTCTTTTTATACTTTTGGGGCTTCCTGGTAGCTCAGCTGGTAAAGAATCCACCTGCAATGCAGGAGACCCCAGTTCAGTTCCTGGGTGGGGAAGATCTGCTGGAGAAGGAATAGGCTGCCCACTCCAGTATTCTTGGGCTTCCCTGGCAACTTAGCTGGTAAAGAATCTGCCTACAATGTGGGAGACTCGGATTCGATCCCTGGGTTGGAAAGACGCCCTGGAGAAGGGAATACCCACTCCACTATTCTGGGGAAAATAGCCACTCCAGTATTCTGGCCTGGAATATTCCATGGACTTTATCCTTTTATGTTGTGGAGATCATTTATTTTCGTAATCATCATGAATCAACCTCTGCTCATTTCAACCTTTCCCATGCATCTTCCTATCTCTTTCAAGCTTAATAGTCTTGAAGAGAATTAGTTAGGGCCTTGTTCTGTATTCAGCTTTGGCTTAAGGGAATGCTGTGGCCTTCTTGATCTTCTATCCAGACCATTATAATTTTATCCACTTCAGCAGTAAGTCCATTTGCTTTCTTATCATTTATGTGTTCACTTAGATAATGCATTTAATTTCCTTCAATAATTTTTCCTTTGCATTCACAATTTGCCTATTTGGTGCAAGAGATCTAGCTTTGAGACTATTTCACCTTTTGGTCTTCCTTTCTGACTAAACTTAATTATTTCTAGCTTTTCATTTCGAGTGCAAGATGAGACATGACTTTTCCGATCACTGGAATACTTAGAGACCATTGTAAGTATATTGACTAAGAAAAAAATAAAGAGGATATTGACTGTCCTAATTTCAATTTTATCTTTGTAGTGAATAATAACACCTAAGAATAGGGAACGATAGTGGGAGAGAAGTCAGAACACACACAACATTTGTCAGTTAAATTTGCATCTTCAGTTCAGTTCAGTTCAGTTCAGTTCAGTCACTCAGTCGTGTCCGACTCTTTGCGACCACATGAATCGCAACACGCCAGGCCTCCCTGTCCATCACCAACTCCCAGAGTTCACTCAGACTCACATCTATTGAGTCCGTGATGCCATCCAGCCATCTCATCCTCTGTCATCCTCTTCTCCTCCTGCCCCCAATCCCTCCCAGCATCAGGGTCTTTTCCAATGAGTCAACCCTTCGCATCAGGTGGCCAAAGTACTGGAGTTTCAGCTTTAGCATCATTCCTTCCAAAGAAATCCCAGGGCTGATCTCCTTCAGAATGGACTGGTTGGATCTCCTTGCAGTCCAAGGGACTCTCAAGAGTCTTCTCCAACATCACAGTTCAAAAGCATCCATTCTTCAGCTCTCAGCCTTCTTCACAGTCCAACTCTCACATCCATACATGACCACTGGAAAAACCATAGCCTTGACTAGACGGACCTTAGTCGGCAAAGTAATGTCTCTGCTTTTGAATATGCTAACTAGGTTGGTCATAACTTTTCTTCCACAGAGTGTCTTCCAATTTCATGGCTGCAGTCACGATCTGCAGTGATTTTGGAGCCCCCAAAATAAAGTCTGACACTGTTTCCACTGTTTCCTCATCTATTTATATGCTATCAATTTGTGGCACCAGAAAACAATTATAATAATAGTAACATCAAAGATTGCTAATCAAAAACCATAATAAATAACAATGAAAAATTTGGACTATTGCCAGAATAGCAAAATGTGACACAGAGGCATAAAGTGAGCAAATGTAGTTGGAAAAATCATACTGGTAGATGGGATGGAGATAGGATTGCCACAGACTTTCAACTCAAAAAAATGCATATCAGTGAAGAATAGCAAAGTGAAGCATCAGGAAACAAGGTATGCTGGTACTTAATTTTGTTTTATTAATTACTATTGCTCAGTCACTCAGTCGTGTCCAATTGTTTGCAACCATGAAGTGGGGCATACCAGGCTTCCCTGACTTTCACTATCTCCTACAGTATGCTCAAATTCATGCTCATTAAGAGAATGATACCATCCAACCATCTCCTTCTCTGTTGTCTGTCTGCTTCTCCTCCTGCCTCAACCTTTCCCAGCTTCAGAGTTGTTACCAATGAATCGGCTTTTCGCATCAGAGGGCCAAAGTGTTGGAGCTTCAGCTTCAGCATCAGTAATTCCAACGAATATCCAGGGTTGATTTCCTTTAGGACTAACTGGTTTGAGCTCCTTGCTATCCAAGGGAACTTCAAAAGTCTCCTCCATTGTTTTATTAATAGTGAAGTCTAATTTATTAATGGTTTTATTTTTATGCTTTGTAGGATTTTGCTCTGTAATTTTAAATCCAGTGTCACAAAGATGTCCTGATTTGTTTTCTTCCAGAAGTTTATAATTGTATATTTAACATTTAGGTTAAATCCACTTTGTATTAACTTTCAGTGGAGAGTATGATTCAACTTTTTTGCATTCGGTGGTTTAGTCACTATTTGTAAAAAAGATTATTCTTTCTCCACCTTTATCAAAAATAATTTGGCTCTATTTGTGTGTCTCTTTTTAGCTTCTTTATTTTGTTTCATTGATATATTTATTTAGAGGAAAATAGCTCACTTTGCAGACCATATTTCAATAAATACAATTGTCTTACATTTTAGTAGTAGAAAAATGCATAACTCAGTGTACTTATAACATAATCAGAAATACATGTTACTATTCATCATTGATAGTTTAATATCCTAACAGTACAACCTAATGTCTACACAACTCTTTTAATTTTTATGAAGAAACTATTGATATCAATATAGAGTCATTTATTTACTATAGATGGGAAATTTATTTGCTTATAATATTAAAAAATATATATGAAACAGGTTTGAGGAATTAGAATCTTAAAGATATTTTTATTACATTTTCAAGGGATTGAACTCTAAAACCTGTCATTTTACTATGTTTGTTTCAATTCAACTACCATTTACAGAATAATCACTGTGTTACAGTCACTGGATTAAGATTCCAGAGATCACACACACACACACACACACACACACACATATATATAAAAACACTGAATCTATCTTTGAGAAGTTCATAATAGAGACAGGGCATCATATACATGTGATAAATATACCATTAAAATAGATTTATCACATGTTCAAATTTTGTAAAATATGCTAACTTTCTGAATTTGGCATTCATGTGATTAAAATACGTCAACAATTTTCTTCCCTTATATTGTTGTTGCTATTTAGTCGATAAGTCTTGTCCAACCCTTTGCTTCCCCATGCACTGTAGCCCACCAGGCCCCTCTGTACTTGGGATTTTCCAGGTAGGAATACTGGAGAGGATTGACATTTCCTTCTCCAGGATATCTTCCCCACCCAGGCTTTGAACCCACATCTCCTGCTTGGCAGGCAGATTCTTTAGTGCTGAGCCGTCAGGGAAGCCCTTCTCTTATAGGGTAAAAGTATAGCTCCTTAACTATACTTTTATGCGTGTGATTAGTGGCCATGAGAATATTTTCAGATCTGTGTGCCTCCCTCTCATCCTTTCTTTATCCTCTACATCTAGGCATTTTTTATTTTTCTGTTACTTGATATGATTTACTGCAATTGAAAGTATTAGGTGGCATTAAAATTATGAGCATTATATCTAGGATGAACAGATTTTAAATAAACAATCCAGTATGTCTCAGAGAACTGTAACTATAAACTTAACAGGCTTTGAGTTTTTAGTTGAGCTGTTTGAGTCTGGTTACTTTTATGTAGATTGTACTATGTGGTTAGATAAACATTATGTTAAACACTACTGAAGACAGAATTAGTTTGAGTATATTGCAAATAATGCCATATAAAAGAGACACTTGAAATATAAAAGGAGGTTAAAAGAAATAAAGAATGGAACATTGCTCTGCCATAAAAGTAATGAAATTGGGTCATTTGAAGAGATGTGAATGGACTTAGAGTCTGTCATACAAGATGAAGTAATCCAGAAAGAGAAAAACAAGCCATATATTAATGCATTTGTTCAGAATCTAGAAAAATGGTACAGATGAACCTATTTCCAGGGCAAGAATAGAGATGTGACATAAAGGACATGTGGATGGTGAGCGGGGAGGAGAGGTTGGGATGAACGGAGTAGCTTTGACATATATACACTTCCATGTGTAAAACGGATAACTAGTGAGGACCTGTTATAAAGCACAGGAGGCTCCGCTAACTGTGATGACCTTGAGGGGTGGGATGTGATGGGCGGTAAGTCCAAGAGAGAGGGGATATACATGTACATTTAGATGATTCATTGAAGTGTACATCAGAAACTAACACAATATTGTAATTATACTTTTTTTTTAATAAAGGAAAAATTGAGGAAAATTATGTTTGATAATATTTGTATAATGAAAGGTGAGAACATGGGGCATATTTCCAGACCTTTATTTCGTTCTATGGATTTATATATCTTGATGGAAATACCATACCTTGTCAACTTTGTAAAAATAAACATTGGGAGAGATTTAAAGGGAAGTTGATAGAAAAATTTTTCTGAATTGAAAAAGATATACATTCTAAATATCAGGACACAAAGTGAACACTATAAAGGTCAAATAGGCAAGACAATGCACATATTGGTAAATTCCTAAAAGCATAGAAAAGGAAAAGAATTTACCTACAATAATCAATAATCACACTGATACCTAGCTATTCACAAAAACAATAGAATCCAGATGACAGTATAATACAAGAAAATAGCAACCAGTTAAAACTTGAAATTTAATAGTGTATGTTAAATATAGGTATTTTTAGACAAGGATTGAATCTTTGCCTTTAACAGAACTTCGTGTAGGAGATAAAATAATACATGCTTTAGAACAAAGAAAAATAAACCTTGAGGGATGGAGTGGAATGTAAGAAGTAGTGATCAAAAGACTTGGGTAAATTTAAATCAGTTTTGGCTAGAAATACAATAACAATTATGATAGCAAATGTTCGGGGTATAAGACAAGTAAAAAATACCTTATAGAATTAAAATAGCATTGGAGAGAGATTGGATTCTTTCATTCTTCTCTTATTGATTAAATTTTAGCTGCATAAAATTAAGTACAGTCACAGTTTATTTTATTTTGCGTTGCTTTCCTGGGCTCCCCACTGTGTTTGGTGAACTGAAGGTGTGTGCTACCCCCCACCTACCACACGCTTTTCAAGCAGCGCTTGCTCGTTTGTGTCTCTGTGCCACGTGTCAGTGATTTTCTCACAACATTTTGCAGTTTTTCAATATTGTGATATTTGTTATGCTCTGTGATCAATGATCTTTGCTGTTTTGATTTTCATAGCTCACTAATTAAGAGAATGAAAAAATAAGTCACAAAGCTGAGATATATTTACAAATCAATACCTGATGAAGATTTGATGCTTTTCAACTGTGGAGTTGGAGAAGACTCTTGAGAGTCCCCAGGACAGCAAGGTGATACAACCAGTCCATAGTAAAGGAAGTCATTCCTGACTATTCATTGGAAGGATGATGCTGAAGCTGAAACTCCAGTACCTTGGCCACCTCATGTGAAGAACTGACTCATTGGAAAAGACTCTGATGCTGGGAGGGATTGGGGGCAGGAGGAGAAGGGGATGGAAGAGGATGAAATGGTTAGATGGCATCACCTACTCGATGGACATGGATTTGAGCAAGCTCCATGAGTTGGTGATAGACAGAGAAGCCTGGTGAGCTGCAGTCCATGGGGTCACAAAGAGTCAGACATGACTGACTGAACTGAACTGAACAGATCTGATAAATGGCTTGTACCCAAAATATAAAAAGAATTCACAACACTCAATGAAAAGAAAACAAAGAAGACAACTTAAAAATTCAAAAGCTGTATCAAAGACGTGTTCAGCAGAAAAATAAACACAAGATACACAACAGCATTTTTCATTAAGAAAACCCCAATTCAGTCACAGTGAGATAACCCTGCACATGTGTCAGAATGCTGAAAACCAAATAATGACAACATGTGAAGTATTGATGAGGAAGTGGATAAGCTGCAACACTCCCTTACTGTTACTAGAAATGAAAAATGGCACCACTATCCTTTTTTTTTTTTTTTCCTTTTTGGCCATGCCACACAGTTCGTGGGCTTGTTGATTCCCCAACCAGGGGTCAAACCTATGCTCCCTGCAGTGAAAGTATGGAGTCCTAATCACTGGACTGTCAGAGAACTCCCAGGACCAGCACTTTGAAGAATAATTCATTAGTTTCTTAAAAGTTAAACATAGTCCAGTCATATGAAGTAGCCATCCCCATCTTGGATATTAACCCATGAGAAATGTAGAAGAATACACAAACATTTAGAAGAGCTTTCTTTGTAAAAACCAAAATAGGAAAACTGCCCTAATGTCCATGAACAGGTAAATGGTGAAAAAATTTTAATATATATACAAATATATTGTTTTATATATACTTTTATAACATATTTTACAAAAATTAACAGTATATATAAGGGAATCTACTCAACAGTGAAAGGGATTAATTTATACATAAAACACATGGATGAGACTCAAAATAATTATGTCAAGTGAAAGAAGCTATTGAAAAAAATATGCACTAAGCAGTCCAATTTTTAAAAGAAGGTTTAGAGAATTCATCACCATTTCTAGTGACAGGAAGCAGATTGGTATATGTCAAAGGATGAGGAAGGAAAAGGGAGGAAAGGGCAAGAGTGGAGGAGAGACAGCTTTGGTATGTTCACTGTCTTGACTGTGGAGATGTTTTCCCAGCTGTATGCATATTTCACAGCTAAGCAAAGGATAAATTTTAATTATGGACACTTTATATCAATTATATGCAACATCTCTGTGCTTTAAATGTCCAGTCTATAACATGTGGGGACATCAAATGTTAAGTGATGGGGTGTCAACTATACAAAATGTGCCTGAAGCAGCTTGAAGTACTCAGAAAACCCCACCGTGATGACAGGGCGCCAAAGGAACACAGGAGCCAAACGAAGGAGCATAGTGACCTCCTCCCGGAGAGTCGAGTGTGGAGGTGGTGGCTGAGGAGAGGCAACCACAGAGGAGAGACCTGAGGAACACTGCCTCCGCCAGGTGAGCAAGAATGACCTTAGTAACAGATCATCCTGCCGGTATGCACTCCTGATATGCAATGGAAATGGCGTATTCATTCTGTGATCTTTCTCCCCCAAGCCCATAACCCTAGTCTCATCATAAGTAAAACATAAGACACATTACAATAGGGGGATATTTACAAAATACCTGACCAGCTCAGAACTGTCGGTGTCATCAAAACAAGGAAAGTCTTAGAAATTTTCACAGCCAAGAGGATCCTAAACCACATGAAAAGTAAGTGCCACATGGTGTCCTAGGTGGGATCCTGGTCCTGAGAAAGGATATTAGGTAAGGAAATCTGAATAAGGAATGACCTTTAATTAACTGTAGAGCATTAATAGTAGTTCATTAATTGATTAATTAATTGTGATAAATGTAATAGTTTCATTTTTAATAATATTAACTTCTTAATCATGTTGTCATTCAGTTATTAAAGTCATGCACAACTGTTTGTGAGCCCATGTACTGCAGCTTGCCAAACTCCTCTGTCCTCTGCTGTCTCCTGGAATGTGCTGAAATTCATGTCCATTGAGTCGGTGGTACCATCCAACCCACCCATTCTCTCTTGCTCCATTCTCTTCCTGCTTTCAATCTTTCCCAACATCAGGGTCTTTGTCAATGAATCAGCTCTTTGCATCAGGTGGCCCAAGTACTGGAACTTCAATATCAGTTCTTCCAATGAATATTCAGGGCTGATTTTTCTTAGGGTTGACTGGTTTGATCTCCTTGCAGTTTAAGGGGCTCTCAAGAGTCTTCTTCAGCACAGGGAACATTGAATGTGAGGGATGTACCCTCTTCACGACTCTTATGTAAATCTAAAGCTATTCTTTTTTAATGGTTTCAGTGCAGTTTCATTTCATTGGCATTGCCTTTCTTTTTCTTTCTTTTAATAATTGGGGCCATGCCTCACGGCATGCAGGATTTTAGTTCCCTGACCAAGTATCAAACCCATAACCCCTATGTGGGAAGCACAGAGTTTTGATCACTGGATGGCCAGGGAAGTCCCTCTAAAGCTATTCTAAAGTTCAAATTGTAATTTTAAAAGCAATTAATGGAAGCACACCACAGGAAAGACGGCCTTCAACTCTGTTCCCTGTAGCTTCTGTTCCACAGTCAGGTCTGACATCTGGATATCCTCTCATTTTCCCATTTCTTATGGGCTCTACCCAAAGAATGAATAAGGCAGCGTCACAGAAAGTGCTCATTCTGAGTATTTTTGTTCTTATTTTTACAAATATCCTTACTAGTATCTTTTCATTGTTTTAGAGGAGATATGCAGACACCAATCATGAATATTAAAAAATGATCCAGTTGTTAGAATGTGGGTGATGCTTAGCTATGTGCATTACAAGATCTATGTAACAGGGATATTAAATTCAAACTCTATAGATTTCAGTCTGACATGACTTTTACCAGTGGCTTGGCTGTCTGTGGGTAAAAGAGTTTCTCATAGAACATGAGCTTTAAAAGGCTGAATGCACGCAGAATATTTGCAATTCTTTCAGCTTAGCTGCTATTACCACTTCCACCTCTCTACGCTTCTACAGTGTGGGAAGCTCCTTCTAAAGCAGCCACAAGCTCTCTATTTTTTATCCTTAATATTTTTAATGCTAACCTTCTTTATACAGTTACATCCCAATTATTTTTGCTTGGAAACAGAGTGGGAGGCATCTGGAGACTAAACTCAAGCTTCATGTTAATTATCTGAAATCCAATTGTTGTCTACGTCCCTTTAGAAATGTGAGCTATGTAGTATGCAATATTCATATTATGGCTGGATACCTCATCTGAGAGTAATTTAATTGTCAGTGCTGCTCAACCATTGTTTAATGAATTTCTAACAATTTGAAAGGGAAGCTGTTGGAAGGCCATTATTAAATTTCATATTTGCTCTGTAGTTTTCTTCACCATTGCTTCATCTATTTAGGATTGTGATAACATTAACTTTGAGTTCCTTTAAAAAAAGAACTTTTTTGTTTATGTGAAACTTGAACTTCTTAACCACTTGGAAAACAGAGTAAATACATTTTAAGACAGGCTTGGAATTAAGTCAAAGGGTAATGATCACACCAGTCTGTACAATAAAATACAAATTTATAAAATAAAAGGAATCACTCACAAATGATGCAGTGGAAACAGTAAAGAATATTATGGTAGACACAGGAGGAAAAGGCAGGTAATTTTAGCAAAACTTAATCTTATCTTATAAACAGCTTAATAAAGTGTAACCACTAACATTTCAAAGAGCAAATTACATCAAGGCACACTTTATTTAAGTTATTGATCATGCCGCAAAGCATAATAGACTAGTTATTACTGTGTTACTTTGTTGTAATATGTCAAGAGGCACTTGGGAAAATAACATGGTTTTAGAGTTCATACCAAAACCATATAACAAGGTCAAGTGTAGGAGAGAGAAAACTGATTAAATCAATGACTTTAGGGGTCAAAACCCAAAAACAAAAAACAGAAGGAATGAATTGATACTCTCAGACTCTTCATTATTATGGACCTTGGGTCTTATAATCCAATGCATTAAACAGTTTTCTTTTGTGTGTATTTGGATATTTTAAGGATTTCCAAAATAGTTCAAAAGATAATTTGTACTTGTTGTTTAATCATGTTCAAAAATGCTGAAATAGCAGATAATAATGGTTCATCTATGTGTTAATATGTATATATACCCCTGTTTATTGATTACACTAAAACCTTTGTGTGGATCACAATAAACTGTGTAAAATTCTTAAAGAGGTGGGAATACCAGACTGCCTTACCTGCCTCCTGAGAAATCTGTGTGTCAGGGAAGCAACAGTTAGAACTGGACATGGAACAACAGACTTGTTTCAAATTGGGAAAGGAGTACATCAAGGTTGTATATTATCACCCTGCTTATTTAACTTATATGCAGAGTACATCATTAGAAATGCTGGACTGGAGGAAGCACAAGCTGGAATCAAGATTGCCAGGAGAAACATCAATAACCTCAGATGTGCAGATGACACCACCCTAATGGTAGAAAGTGAAGAGGAACTATAAATAGCTTCTTGATGAGGAAGAAAGAAGAGAGTGAAAAAGCTGGCTTAAAACTCAACATTTAGGAAACGAAGTTCGTGATATCTGGTCCCATCACTTCATGGCAAATAGATGGGGAAACGGTGACAAACTTTATTTTCTTAGGCTCCAAAATCACTGTGGATGGTTTTTACAGCTGTGAAATTAAAAAACATTAGGAGAATCCCAGGGACAGGGAGCCTGGTGGGCTGCCGTTTATGGGGTCCCAGAGTCAGAGACGACTGAAGTGACTTAGCAGCAGCAGCAGCAGCAGTTCCTTATAAGAAGAGCCATGACAAACCAAACAGTGTATTGAAAAGCAGAGTCATTACTTTGCTGACAAAGGTCTGTACAGTCAAAGCTATGGTTTTTCCAATAGTCGTGTTCTGATGTGAGAGCTGGACAAGAAAGAAGGCTGAGCACCAAAAACTGATGCCTTCAAACTATGGTGCTGAAGAAGACTCTTGAGAGTCCCTGGGACAGCAAGGATATCAAACCAGTCAGTCTTAGAGGAAATTAACCCTGAATATTCATTGGAAAGACTGAGACTGAGTCCTTCCAATACTTTGCTTAGATGTTGAGACTGAGCTTCCAACACTTTGGCCACCTGATGCAATGAGCTGACCCATTGGAAAAGTCCCTGATTCTGGAAAAGATCAAAGGTAGGAGTGGAAGGGGACAACAGTGGACAAGATGGTTGGATGGCATCACTGACTCAATAGACATGAGCTTGAGCAAACTCTGGGACATGGTGAAGGACAAGGAAGCCTGGTGTGCTGCAGTCCATGGGGACACAAAGAGTTAGACACAACTTAGCGACTGAACAACAACAATACCCCCTGCTCAGGGGCTCCATGAGATCATTTGGAAAATGGAATGAAGATGCAGACATTCTCTAGATTTGGGGAAGGCATTACTAATATCAAAGTCCACTAAGCATGCTGTTGAAAACTGACCAACTGAAAGACAAATAGCAAGTGGGCTGCATGCTTAGTGAATATCATCTAGGATATTTAGGAAAACATGTCAGTTTTGTGTAGATTTAATGAAGCCTAGTAAAACTTTTTGTAGCATTAAATGAAGGTTTTCAATTATCAAGAGAATTGGGAATACTTAGTGCTTACATTGCTTAGCCCCGTATGGATTCCCTGACCTGGTGTTCAATGTCTATTGTTTGAATTCATTATATAAATATTACCTGTGAGAGCAGAATGAGACAGTGGTCAGACTATATGATTTGCAGGGAAAGAAACACAACTTCAAATTCCCACTATCACACTCAAGGTTATTATACTCACTCTCTCAGAACTTTAATTTGCCATCTATAAATGGAGAGCTCTGATTACATGCTGCGGTTGCTGTCTTCCTTGGTGTCTTACAATCTTGATGCCACAGAGCCCATCCTGGACACAGGATGGTCATGACCATAAACTAGGCTAATCAACTCTCAATCCTACATCCAGAATCAACTCCCAACCCTACTTCCAATCTCCAAGAGCAATTATTGCCAAAGGGTGGGAGTGTTACCCAAGCTGAGCCAAGCAGATGTTCTCTGCTCCTGCGACATGAAAGAGACCAGGGCCCTTTTCCCTGTGGTCAGGGTTCTGCAAGACATTGGACCTGAAGTGACTACAGACACTCCTCTGAGGACAGAACTACTACAATAGCATAGAAGCTGGACATGGAATCCAGAGACGTTTGGAGGTCACTTCCATCCCATGGCTTCAAGCATAAGATGAACAACCTCTCTTTTAAGATGAATCCAGTTACAGATGCCTTAGGCATTTATAACTCGCGTTCCGCTAATATTCCTTTCTTAGGGTTTGTTTGGAGTTAAGAGAGTCCATGTGAAGTGTCACTAATGGGCTAAAAAGGCCATTTTTATTATGATTTGCTCTCCTTCCTCACCTCACATGCAAAGACTCTCATGCATAAGTTGGCTCAGCCTGAGGTTCAAGAACAAGAGTAAAATTACAAAATATTTTTGATCATTCAAGACAAGTATGAAAATACCATGGCTATGACTAGCAATCCTACTGTTACTACTGCTATTTTAACATTGTATTTATTTTTATTATACAACTCTCACTTATCACTTGCTGAATGACTGCTGCCTCTGGCACCATTCTCATGACTTTCTAAGCATCATCTCATTTAATCTTTATATAAATTATTATTATTATTATATGAACTTATTACCATATCAATTTTATTATCTCAGTGCATAAAGGAGAATAGAATATTGATGAATTTAAGTGACATAAAGTAAATTCATGTTGAGATATGTTTAACTCCAAACTTGAGAACCGAATCATTGTCATGCTTATAGACATATAATTCAGATGAAAACTGGGCATTTGCATGAATCATCCTAATAATTCTTTCATTTTCCAAGGTTTCTCTGTGTCTATGTGGCATAAACTCAACTTGCAGAATCGCTGAAAATTTCAAAATAAAACTGAGAAAAAAAATCTCCCAAGCTGTAACATGAATGTCAACCCTGTTTGATCACAAGTTTGTGAGGTGCAAAGGAAATCATATTTCATTTTACTATTCACCTTGAATACAATGTTATACAATATACAACAAATATGGTAGGTAACATGCACATATTTAGGGTTTATAAAATAAAGCATGAAAATGGCTCAAACTGGGTTTCAGTGTTGCTATTGTTTTCACTGTCTAAATCTTGAGAGAATTTGTCATAAGCAATACATCTAATAAATGCCTTTGCTAAGAAAAAAATGGTAGTTGTCATAAACCCAGATCATGCTGGAAAAAATAAGATTATGGTTAAACTGAATGGAAAGGTAGAATATTGCTAGAGAGAGATAGAGTTTCCATAGGAGCCAGAAACTACCAAGTGAGTGAGTTGTTCCCTTCATCTATTCTGCGTCCAGTTTTTAAATGTTCTTTATCTGGATTTAGTCCTTTGGTCATATCTGCAACTAAATCTCTTAGTCATTTCTGGGTCAGCTGTGGTGTCCTTTTCTTTATATTATTTTCAAAAAAATGTTTAAACTATCTTTTGGGAAAACTATATCCTTCTTCCTTTTCAGCTGTCAAAATGATTTAAAGTGTGACCTCTCAATCAATGGACAACGACCATTTGTCTTTAAATGATTCTCTCTTTCTGCTTCTCTTTTGTCTTTTGTTCTCTAAATGTGCCATCTAAGGCAGTACTTTAAGTTGTTCAAATTGGTCCATTTCTTGAATTGCTTTCCCCTTTCAATGTTTCATTTAATGTTTCTCTAATGGTTAGTTACTGTCAGAAGCCCTGCAAAAGGTACGTCTTTGAGTGGACGTCCTCCCTAATGCACGTATATTTAATAATATAATCCTTTGAAAAGGATGCAGCTTTATCTAATTGCAGGTTCATTTTCTTGTCCTTCTTGTAGGATGTGTGCTGTGAAATTTCTGTTGGTATTTTTCTCTTAATTTTGCCTTCATAATATAAAAGAACATTAGAGGAAACACCTTTCCTGAATGTCAAGCATAATTTTAATTTCAATAAATACTGAATACGAATGATAAGGGAAAGGATAGAAATGAACATTTTCTGAGGGAATAATTTTTTTTGCCAATTTTTTTGTACTGTGTTAGCTTTCACCTCATTTAGTTCCTGCCACGCCTTTTACAGTTTGAGGAATGTTCAACAAAAGTCAATGAAGAGTGATATTTTTATTTACTGTGTTTTCGCTTCACTTTAAAGCTATAAACAAAGCCTTTGCAAATGTCTACATGGTAAACAAAGTACAGAAAGCACTTCATAAAATGGTAAAGTTAAAAAGAAGAGACATATAAATTAGATTATTTGTCAAATATATTGCTTAAAATGAAATGCATTGCTTTTTCTCAGGCTAATTTGTCTTTTTTTCTTTTTTTCACTCTTTTACTTATGTGAGCACTTCTCTACCCCTCAAATAGGCCACACAGGTGGTGGGCTTTGAATGACAAATTATCTTTTTGGTTCACTAGACATAGGGCTGGCCATTCCCTTGTAGTTTAGTTGGTAAAGAATCCACCTGCAATGCAGGAGACCCTGGTTCAATTCCTGGGTTGGGAAGATCCCCTGGAGAAGGGAAAGGCTATCCACTCCAATATCCTGGCCCAGAGAATTCCATGGACTACAATCCATGGGGTTGCAAAGAGTCAGATATAACTGAGTGACTTTCATTTTCACTTTCACTTTAGACATAGGGCTGATGCACACCCCAAGCTGAAATGCATATTCGTACTTACTACTGTTTTGTACAGGTCCTCTTCAAATCATTCCTGGCTAATATTTCACTTTTTTTGCAACCATATCCATTTCCCACTCTCATTCCTTCTAGCTCTACTTTCTCTTTCCCACTGTGTGAATCGGGTTTTTTTGCATAGGTCAGTATTTATATGCAAAATATTTTAAAATCTTGTTTTTGTTCAATTGCTAAGTCGTGTCCAACTCTTTGGAACCCCGTGGACTGCAGCACTCCAGGCTTCCCTGTCCTTCACCATCTCCTGGAGCTTGCTCAAAATCATGTCTATGAGTGGTTGATGCCATTCAGTCTTCTCCTCCTCTGTTGCTCTCAATCTTGCCCCATCTCAGGGTCTTTTTCAATGAGTCAGCTCTTTGCATCAGGTGGCCCAAGTATTGGAATTTCAGCTTCAGCGTCAGTCCTTCCAATGAATATTCAGGGTTGATTTCCTTTAGGATTGACTGCATTGAACTCCTTGCTATCCAAAGGACTCTTAAGAGTCTTCTCCAGTACCACAACTCAGAAGTATCCATTTTTTTGTGCTCAGCTTTCTTTTGGTCCAACTCTCTCATCTGTACAGGACTACTGGAAAAGTCATAGCTTTGACTATACAAACCTTTGTCAGCAAAGTGATGCCTCTGCTTTAATATGCTGTCTTTTACAATCTAATTCAGCATATTTTTCCAAATATACTCTCAAATGCCACACAAAAGGCCTAAATTCTTCCAATCATTTGCCTCCTGAATGATCAAACATCCCTTTTATAAGCATGCATGACTTTTGAAAATGAAATTAAGAAACACAGTTTCATTTAAAGTAGAACCAAAAAGAATAAAATATTTCAGAGTGAATTTATCAAGAAGTTCAAGACCTTTCTTTAAAACAACAAAACATTGCTGAAAGAAAATTCAGAAGACCTAAAATAAATGGAAAATGTTCCATGTTCATTCACTGGAAAGATCAGTGTTGTCAAGTTGGCAATTCTCCACACTTTCAGGTACAGATTAAACGCAATCCCTATCAAAACACAGCTGATGTGTTTTTGCAAAAATTGATAAGCTTACCCTAACATTTAAATGGGACTGAAAAAGACAAACAACATCCAAAATAATTGTGAAAAAGAACAGTGACAAAACTTACTATAGATCTATACGGATCAAGGCACCGTGGTACTGGTAGAAAGACAGACATATAGATTGATAGATTGCTAGAATAGTGTTCAGAAATAAACCTTTGAATTTATGTTCAGTTCATTTTCCAGAGAGGTGCTAAGACCATTCGGTGGATGAAAGGATATTTTCAACAAATAATACTGGAAAAATTAGATGTTCTTCTGAAAACAAAACAAAACAAAACAAAAACTCAGGTACCTCATATCATGTTTAAACAACTCTCATGACTGAATCTGTGAGTTCAGGGTAACCATGGACACAAAGGGTTAACTATAAGTTATATGCAAATTTGTGACTGCATGGAGGATTGGAGCTTCCAACTCCCCACATTGTTAAAGGGTTAACTCTTTGTATACACATATACATATAGGCAACCTTTGTATTTTGGCATATGATTCATTTAAAATTATTTATCGCTGTATGATATGTCTACAAAAGTTTCATGAGAATATCCAATTTCCCAACACCATTATATCCAGAATATATTTAAAAATCATCATTTAATAATAAAACAGTCACATTAAGAATGGGCAAATAATCTGAATAGACATTACATCAAGAAAATATGAATGGCTTATAAGCACATGAAAAGATGCTTAGTATCAATAGTCATTGTGAAAGTCGCTCAGTAGTGTCTGACTCTTTGAGACCCTATAGACTATACAATCCATAGAATTTTCCAGGCCAGAATACTGGAGTGGGTAGCCTTTCCCTTCTCTAGGAATGTTCCAAACATAGGGATCAAACCCAGGTCTCTCATGTTGCAGGCAGATTCTTTTTCAGCTGAGCCACAAGGGAAGACCAATTAATAGTCATTAGGGGGAATACAAATTTAAAAAACACATGAAACATCATTTCACACCCTCTAGAACAGCTATAATTAAAAAGGCAGACAATCATTAGTGCAGGCAAAGACAACAGAGAAACCAGAACCTCCCTAAATTTTTTTCAGTTCAGTTCAGTCACTCAGTTGTGTCCGAATCTTTGCAACCCCATGAACTGCAGCACACCAGGCTTCTCTATCCATCACCAACTCCCACAGTTCATGCAAACTCATGTCCATCTAGTAGTGCCTGGACGATGAGATGCCATTCAGCCATCTCATCCTCTGTCTTCCCCTTCTCCTCCTGCCCCTAATCCCAGCATCAGAGTCTCTTCCAATGAGTCAACTCTTTGTATGAGGTAGCCAAAGTACTGGAGTTTCAGCTTTAGCATCGTTCCTTCCAAAGAACACCCAGGACCAATCTCCTTTAGAATGGACTGGTTGGATCCCCTATATTGCTTGTGAAGTGGCTCAGTCATGCCTGATTCTTTGAGACCCCATGGACAGTAGCCTGCACCAAGCTCCTCCATCCATGGGATTTTCTAGGCAAGAATACTGGAGTGGGTTGCCATTTCCTTCTCCAGGGAATCTTCCTGACCCAGGGATCAAACCCAGGTCTTCCGCATTGTAGACAGATGCTTTACCATCTGAGATTGCTTATGAGGGTATAAATTACAATCACTTTGAGCTGTTTCTTAAAAAGCTGAATATAAACTTACATATGACCTGGCAATTTTGTTACCAACCAGGGTTCTTGACCTCGTTAATCAATAGAAATTGATCAGAGGCCAGACAAGAAATTTGGACAAAGTTTACTGGGGCTCCTGTTGCAGCAGGAAGGAGTGAACAAACAGCAGATTCCTTTGCTCACGAGATCTCTGCCTGAGGGAGGGGAAACATGTTCCTTACATGGGAGGAGGGTAGGAGTGTGTCCGGGGCTCTGGCTGGAGGGGTGGTTTCAGAGTTTTGTCTACCCCTTTGGTGGTCTTGAGTGCAGTACCCTGCTTTAGCTCCCAACACCCTGGGATTTTGCTCCTGGCTCCTCAGAAGTGGCAGTAGTGGGTTTTGGTCTTTGTGTATCTTTTGTCCAGAATTTGCCCCAATTGTACAAGCATGCAGTTATTTTCAGTCCCATGTAGTTTCTTTGTATTTTATTGCTAGAAGAGGGGAATGTCCAGGTGCAAGCATTGTAGCCCTGCCACAAAGAGTCCCAAGTCCCATAACTATCTCAATTTTACTCTTACATATCCACCTGAAATAAAACATTGGTCCACCCTATGATCATAGCAACTTTATTCATAGTCGTAAAAATTCTGACTACATATTACATGATTCAATTTATATGCAGTATCCAGAAAAACCAAGAATATCTAGATAGACAGCAGATAGTGACTATATGGAGCTGGGATTCAGAGCTGGAGTTGATGGTAAATAGCTACATGGCATCTTTTCAGGGTGAGGAGAATGTTATAAGACTGGACTGTAGCTACGTAACTCTATAAATGTACTAAATGTAAAAAAAAAGTGGGTGAATTTTATAATATACAGATTAATTTCTCTTGCTGCTGCAACAAATGGTAAAAGGACTTAAAATAATGCAAATTCCTTATTTTACAGTTTTGCGAATCTGAAATCTGAAACGTCCTGCCATGCTCATCCAGTACTGAGAGTTGAGTTCTGCCGTGAGACCGAGGTCTCTGTGTCCTTGCTGGCTGTGGGTAGGGCTACGTTTAGCTCTGAGAGGCACACAGCTCCCCCTGTGTCTCCAAACCAATTGGGCATGGAATCCTTCTCATCCTTCCAAGTCTCATACTCTTCCCTCATCAAGGCAATATCTCCTGATCCAGAAGACTCTCAGATTTTAAAGACCCATATGATTAGATTTAGCCCATTAATAATCTTACTGTCTCAATATCCTTGACTTTAACCACATCTTCAAAGTCTTTTTCCATGTAAAACCATATGTTACAATTCAAGGTATTAAGACATCTTAATAAGGGATTCCTTATTCACCTACAAAAAAAAGGCCTCCTTTTATATGGAGGTTTTTAAATTAAAAAAAAATCTATATCATGTGATAAATTTTTGCTATTAGAACTTACCATATGCTGTTATACGGAAACTCTCTAAACAGAAAATTACATCATCTATGTATATTGAGAATTTAGTTGTTGTTGGTTTTTTTTTCCTTTAGATTCTTATGTTTTTGTTTCTTTTTATTTTCTGATGTCATGTAGCACCACGGCCTTAAACACCTAACAGCTTTCCTAGATTCTCAGACTGAAAATGTCAAAGCTGTGCATGATTCCATTTTTTTTCATCTCAAGTCCAATGAAAAATTTCTCAACAAGTCCTGACAATAATACCCAGAACCAAATAATGAAAATGACTACTTCACTATCTCTACCTGTACCACTCTATTACAAATCCCTATAAGATTTTTCTTGGCTTGCTCTGCTATCTGCCTTAATGATATCTCTGCTTCCATCTTGCCCTTTTTCCCTCACTTAGTCTAATTTTCATTTAGTAGTCAGATTGCATGAGCTCATTATTAACCAGAGTCCCTAATAATAGCTAAACTTACTGAGCCCTTATTATTTGCCAGTACTTATGCACATAATTTAAAGGGATTAACCCATTTACTTTACACAATAACTCTATGAAGATAGGTATTATTATTTCCCCCATATCCACAAATTAGAAACTAAAGCCCTGATGAATTTAGCTTACACAAGAGTGAATATCTAGTAAATACAGCAACCAGGATTAGAATATGTGTCAGTTATGACCAAGCCTTTAATACTCCTACCACTCTGCTGGAAACTCACTCCATCATTTCCCAACTGTTGCTGAAAGTTAAAATCATCTCTGTCTGTTGATTCTCAGTTTTGCCAGCCATCAAATGGCAGAAGCTGTTCCCACTTCCTCAACCCTCCCAATGGATGTACTTAGAAGGCTAAGGAGGACAAGATGGTCAATATTGTTGGACTTAAAGCAGAGCCCTCCTGGCTGCGAGAGTCATCCATCTCCTCAAAGAGATGACAAAAGACTGCGAAATGACCTCTGATGCTGTCACTGTAAAGGGAGGCTGGCATTCTGTCTCTCAGCTAGGTATCTGCTTAGGAAGTCAGTTTGGTGACCTGCCTCTCTGCCTCTCTCAGCAGGGAAAATGAGCAGTCAGAGCAGGGCAGGCTGGCGGTCTAGCAATCTGCACTCCCATCTCGAGGCAGCTGGGCTCCCATTGTGGATGGAAAGGGACTGAATGTAAGGCAGAACTGTCAGATCATAACCTGATTGGTGGGATCTCAAAATCCCCAGGTCTGTCTCCCACACTCTGTAGTACCCAGCGGGTCAGTGCCAGCCACCCAGAGGCTGAGAGCCAGCAGTGGCATCTGGAAACGCACTGAAAATTGGTACAGATGGACCAAAACCCAAATGTGACCCCAACGAGCCATTTTTCTTCTATGCCCCACTTCCCCTACTCTGAACTCTGGGGGACTACACCCAGCCTCAGAAGGAGAAGACAGGTAGAACTTTGAAATGGAGGATTCAGATATGGAACTGTTTGAATGAGGACTGGACAGATTTTTATAAACTCTAACCAGACAGATGCTTCTCAAGTGCAAAAAGGAATGAATTTTTTAGAACATGATTCAATACAGTGATAGATTTCAATTAAAGTGTTTATGTTTATTCAGTATCTTTTGAGAGTTTTTATTTAACCAGGTATAATAGCCTCAAGGTCTCAAAGATGAAAAGAGAGGGCTCTTCATTCCTATGTTTTCCTACTATACTCCAAACTTAAAGCTAACTCTGTGCAGCCTCAGGGCCTTTACACAGGCCATCTACAGGGCTCATCCCTACTCATTTTTTATGATTCACCTGTTACAATTTCAAATCTGTTTTTCCAGAGCACTTTCTCTTAAGTTGCTCCTCCCTGATTCCACAACCATGCCTCTTATGTTATCCTGCCTTGTTGTATTTTATTCCTTGCACTTCTAGCTACAGAACGTTCAGAATGGAAGACAAAATGCTTATTTGTTAGCAGCTCCATCTAGGCATCCAAATTGATTCTAGTTGGGAAGATTGGTCTAGAAAGGTAGAAAGACAAAGCTGGAATTGGCAACATATTTTTAGAAAGTCTCCTACATGGAGACTACATTATTGAAGGGATGGTCTCACTGTCAGTATTCTTTCAAGGGGGACTAACTCCTTGATTCTCAGAATTAAGCATCCTTGTGCCTAAGAGCCATGTAATATCTTTCCCACTTTCCTACCCCCCTCCCAGTTCCCACTCTATTCCTCTGCAATTTATGAGACAGGAGTAGACAGAAGACTCACTTCCAGTCAAAGAAGTTACAAATTTTGTTAGCTTTAAAAAGGATTAAATTGTGATTATGTCTGATCTATTCAGTTACGAAAAATCATGATTTCCTGTGAAATTTGGTCTCATCTTTTGAAAATACCGACTTTGCTACCTCCTTTCCAATTGTTCCCAGTCAAAATTAGGAAAGGTAATTGAAAAATGTTTTGCACAAACTAACTATGGCATAAGAAGAGTCTTTCTTTCCATTAGATATGTGTGAATGACCTAGGCAATTACTTCTACCATCCGAGCCCTCTGCTTTCAGAACTGTGCTGTTTTTCTTCTAATCTGAAAACCGTATGTGACTTTTAAAGCACCTTCATTGCTCTGTTTTATTAAATAGGATGGGTGGTGAATGTGGCAGTAAGTCTCTTTAAAGATTCACTGCTGCACTGCAAGCTCCTGCCAACACTCTAAATGTGAGTTAACATTCTGGAGACCAAACTGTCTTTCACAGATAGTGGATATGCGGAGTTAAACAGCATGAATCTGCCAGAGGCATAGCCATATTCGTCTCAAACAAGAGAGAGAACCATTTTTCTGCTGGCCAAGTGAATACCTGGGAAAGGAGCCCTCAGCCACATACCCGATTCCCGGTAACTGTTCTTCATAAACTCATCACTTAACACATTTCTACCTAAAGACCGATCGTTATTAAAAACTAAAGAACCATGATTCTTTCCTTACTCTAGTTTAGTTAGAAAATTATATTACTTTCTACCTTAATTCTTTATTTGGCATTAGAGGTTCAAACTGGAAGTAGAAAATAAATAATAATACAGAAATGTATATCTGCTACAGCATTTTTAGTACCTGATAGAAGCAGTAAAGGTAACAATAAGGGCAAATATGTAATGATTGAAAATAATATTCCATATATTCCAAGGCAGGTCCTGCTCATTAAGACTTAACCATGTTTTACTGGGTGATACATAGGGCAGAATATGAATAGAAATGAAATAAACATGATGGTTTATATTTCATCATTGATTTAGAAACCATTTTTGAAATTACCTTTTTCATGTCTGGCACAACTGTGGAGAATACTATTTTTATTCTGTTAATAGATGTGGAAACTAAAATTCAGAGACTCCTGAAGTACCATAGTTGATGAAGACAGTAATGAACTTCAGTTGTCTTTGTCTGAGATCAGAAACACTACCACTATAGATGGTGTTGTTTGTAACATGAATAAGTCAAAGATGAGATGCATAGGATATTAGCTAGCATGCTAAAGAGAAAAAAAAGCTTTCTTGTACTTCTGGGATATACTCATAAAGATACTCTCACAATACAGTGGGAAATTATCATTCATTTGTCACTCCAAATATGTGACAAGTACCTACTATATACCAAGGAAAAGCAGTGACTACCAAGACCAGAAAGAATGCCTGTGTCTGGGGACTCATAATCTAATGCAGAGACAAACATAAGTGATTAGAAATCAATGTGACATATACCAGGATGGTGCTAAACAGGCAGATATGGCTTGTACCTTCTAACCCCTCCCTAGAAAGGCCAAGGAAAACTCTTTTGAAGAAGGAGATAGAGTGAGTTGAACAGTTCAGTTTTATGTAAATGTGAGGGAAAGTGCCAGGCTGCTGCTGCTGCTGCTGCTAAGTCACCTCAGTCATGTCTGACTCTGTGCAACCCCATAGATGGCAGCCCACCAGGTTCCCCCTTCCCTGGGATTCTCCAGGCAAGAACACTGGAGTGGGTTGCCATTTCCTTCTCCAATGCATGAAAATGAAAAGTGAAAGTGAAGTTGTTCAGTCGTGTCCGAATCTTAACGACCACATGGACTGCAGCCTACCAGGCTCCTCCATCCATGGGATTTGCCAGGCAATAGTACTGGAGTAGGATGCCATTGCCTTCTCCTGAAGGGGGCTAATTTGGAAAATATGGATGCATGCAAAAACATAAAGTGGTAAAGTCTTTGAGAAATATTTTGCCTGAATAGCTCAAGCAATATAAGGGTATATACATTGTATGTGCATTTATTTAAAATGTATTTGGTACTTTAAAAAGAATCATTTGTACTTTGTTACTTGATTAACAACTTTCAGTGAAAAACAAAATTCAGTGGTAAAGTTCTATAATCCTTATACTATAATTGCAAATCCTCAAAGAACTCAAAGAGCAACTTAAATGATTAATGCTTAATTATAGAGCCTATGGAGAGTATTATGGGAAAAGAAAGTATATTCAAATTAGTGACATATTCATAAACTCACCAGTAATATATAGTTACCATGTATTCTCTATAGAGGTGGCATTATCCAACTGTAACATCATCAAATTCTTAATGAAATTGTCTCTACCCATGGGAATGGTGTGTGATAGTAATCTAAATCTTCTGAGGAAAGTTAATGTGCCTCACTGACATTCTTTCAATCTCTGAGAATCTTTCCTAAGGTTTTATTCTTCCCATCACCGTCCATGTTCAACCACTCTTAAGTACATACACCCTATTCTTCATTATTTTTCTTATTTTCGTTCACCATCCCGTACAGAATGTTATGGCTGCCAACCAATATAAAATCCAGTCCTGAGCTTTAAAACAGTCAGTCTGTGTTTGCCTGTTAAGTATTTAAGAGATTTGGAAACCAAGTCTCTTCCAGAGACCAAGCTCAAAACCAAAGGAAAGAATAAAGCCTCAGGTAGAAATAGTTGGGCTAGAAAACATGGAATTAAACTTGATGTGTCTAGCAGAGTTTGCATCCAGATAATTGAATTCACATACTGTCAGTTAGAATATATTGGTGGATTCTTTACCACTGAGCCACAAGAGGAGCTCCAGGAAGATATATGCCTGTGTGTGCTAGGTCACTGCAGTTGTGTCTGACTCTCTGGACCCCCATGGACTGCAGTCTGCCAGGCTCCTCCGTCTATGGGATTTTCCAGGCTAGAAGACTGGAGTGGGTTGACATGCCCTCCTCCAGGGGATCTTCCTGACCCAGGGATAGAACCAATGTCCCCTGCATTGGCAGGAGGGTTCTCTACCACTACGCCACCTCAGAAGCCCAAGAAGATATACAGTACATTCTAATTATTTTGTTGAAATTCTGCAAATAGGGGTGAACCACTTTTTCTTCCAGTGTTTATTGTCTAGTGAACCTCCTTCCTCTCTGACTTCTCTTCTCCTATCCTTATGCAAATTATTTTCTGAGGCAGGTATTGACAAACTATTTACAACTTGTTGACCAAATCCTGCTCACTACCTGTTTGTGTGACTAAGATTTTACTGGAATAAAATCATACCCATTATCTTGTTCATTGTCTGTGGCTCCTTTTGTGCTTTAATGGCAGAGTTGAATAATCCTAAAAGAAACCCTTTGGCCCATAAAGCACAAAATATTTACCATTGGGCCCTTTGTAGAATAAGTTTGTCTGCTCTGAAGAACTCTTTAGGTAATTGTTACACATTGTCTCACAGTATTTCCTTTTTAGGTGGTTCATACTTCTCCAGTGAAATTGCTGACCTTTTATTATAGGGTATCATGTATAATGGTCTTCCCTGGTGACTCAGAAGTAAAGAATTCACCTCTAAATGCAGGAGGCATGGGTTCAATCCCTGGGTCATGAAGATCCCCTGAAGAAGGAAATAGCAACTCACTCCTGTATTCTTGCCTGGAGAATCTTGCTGACACAGGAGCTTGGTGGGCTACAGTCCATGGGGTGATAAAGAGTCTGATACAACCTAGGGACTAAACAGCAATATCAGGTATTGTATGATGTGGTATCACTTAACAGTAACAAGCAGAGTAAGCTTTAAACAATTAACATGAAGTTCCAGGAGCTGAAGAGTTATATTTTTCTTATCCATTATTGTGTTCCTGCTCCCTTGCATTGTGTCAGATACATGGTAGATGAGCAAATAAATGGATTAGGGTAAGAGACTGCAGGGTGTGTTAGCAAGTATTTGAAATATCTTGAATAAAGAATCCTCCAAATAAACAAACTGACTTCAATCTGGTCATATATACAAACTGCACATTAATAAATAAGACAAAATCTTGCAGTCAGCTCTAAACTTGGAGTCAAGGAATGGGTCATGCTCTATGGTATTTGAGATGTGTGTGTGTGTGTGAGCGTGTGAACTCAATCTCTAAGTCATGTCTGCCTCTTTTGCAACCCTGTGAATAGAGACCTCCAGGCTCCCCTTGCATAGGATTTCCCAGGCAAAAATACTGGAGTGGGTTGCCATTCCCTCCTCCAGTATTTGAGTTTATTTTTCTACCAACAAAATGCTTATTCTTTCAGACAACAACTTCAAGCCTTAGCACCAACTTAAGACTAATTTAATCTCCAAAAATACACAAAGCCCTCCAGGAGAGGACTTAATTGTCAGAAAAGTAGCGCAGATTTTTTTGTTAACTTCTTAATTGTTCCTTCATTTTTATTACCTTGCCTTAGCTCATGCCATACTTCTGCTCATGCTGATTTACAGGATTTGAAAAGGAAGCTAAAGAGCACATTCTGAAAGCTGGAACTGTGGAACCTGCTGATTTTATCAAAGAAAAATCAAAACATTTAGATATCTGTCTATTGACTGCTTAAAGGAGTGCATGTCAAAGTAAAAGTCAGTCCAGCATTCTCAGGAAGAACTTTGTCTCTGTGGCTTTGTTTTCCTTTCCTTATTTTAAAAGAAATGCACTCCCCCGACCGCCAGCCCCTGAAATTTATAGGCCGAGATGGATTCTTTGATGTTATTTGTTATGAGTCTACGAGGTGCAGCTCCACGGTGCTGTGGTGTGGTCTGAGCAGCCCTTTAGCAAATGTCCTAACCGCCACACGCCTCCTTCCCAGCACAGTTCCATGTGGTCCACTTGAGCTGATCTCCCCCAGCAGCTGTTTCAGCATCCTGCAGCCCATTCATCCTCCACGTGTATCCAGCCCAGTGGAGCTACATTAAAGGGAGCAGAGCTTCACGGCAGGGGCTTGGCTGCTTGCCAGGGTTTCACTGTTACTTATCCTTCCTTGCTGCTCATGTGTCACAGGCTCTTGGGAGACGCTGAATCAGGTTTGCAGGAAATCCCACGGAGACCTGTGGTGGGCCCAGACTTCACTGCCTCCACTCAGTAAACCTCAGGTTCCACTGGTGACCGACAGCTGCCTGGCCCAGAGCAGCACGGGAAGGTATCTTGCATTTCAAATCCTGTACACTGAAATGACTTGGCAAAGATAACGATGACCGTACCAACTTTTTTTTTTTTTTTTTTTTTGCCACACTGTGTGGCTTGAGGATCTTGGTTTCCTGACCAGTGATTGAATTCCGGGCCTGGCAGTGAAATCTCAGAGGCTTAACCACTTTACTACCAGAAAATTCTTTTTGGGTACCTACTTAGAGAAGAAAAATATCTCTTCACAATCTTAAATAGCATTATGTTAAACTATTATAAGTGTTGAGGTTTACTTTCCCCCAAAAAAGCTAAAAATATTGGGACCTACCCTCTGCTTGTCAACCAAACATATATTTTCCAATATTTTATTTTCACAACTAAAAATCTTAATAGAGCTTCACTTTCTATAAAAATTTAAACTCTTCAATCAAATTAGGAAAAAGCTTGGCAGAATATAAAATTAAGCAGAAATACATTCTGAATTCATTTTCCATACAAATGAAAATGCAGCCCAAATAAGCAGAAAGAGAAGCTTTGAAGTGCTTTATTTCTCTGCATTTTAAAGCTGTAGGGAATAAAAATGCATAAATGGGAGATTATAATCTAGTCTGGTGATTCAGTTTGCCAAGTTGTCTCCTTCTAGGTTGCATTAAATGATAGATTTCAAATAGTGTTAAATGTAAAAAATATCTTGGCACTGTGTACTCTAACATTCTCACTCTTCAAATGAGGAAAATTGTAAGTACTATATTCAGTTCAGTTCAGTCCAGTCACTCAGTCGTGTCCGACTCTTTGTGACCCCATGAATCGCAGCACGCCAGGCCTCCCTGTCCATCACCATCTCTCGGAGTTCTCTCAGACTCACGTCCATCGAGTCCGTGATGCCATCCAGCCATCTCATCCTCGGTCATCCCCTTCTCCTCCTGCCCCCAATCCCTCCCAGCATCAGAGTCTTTTCCAATGAGTCAGCTCTTCGCCTGAGGTGGCCAAAGTACTGGAGTTTCAGCTTTAGCATCATTCTTTCCAAAGAAATCCCAAGGCTGATCTCCTTTAGAATGGACTAGTTGGATCTCCTTGCAGTCCAAGGCACTCTCAAGAGTCTTCTCCAACACCACAGTTCAAAAGCATCAATTCTTCGGCGCTCAGCCTTCTTCACAGTACAACTCTCACAACCATACATGACCACAGGAAAAACCATAGCCTTGACTAGACAGACCTTAGTCGGCAAAGTAATGTCTCTGCTTTTGAATATGCTTTCTAGGTTGGTCATAACTTTTCTTCCAAGGAGTAAGCATAAGTACTATATTAAAGGCACATAATTAATCCTGGACTTGAGGCTACAAGTCTTTTCATTTCACCTTAGTACTGAAGGGACATTTATTATTGAGACACAAAAATTCACATATCCATCCCTCATCATCCAAACTCTCTCCTCAAACAAACAAACAGCATTTTTTTTTTACCACAATGCTGCACTCACCATACCCTGAGAAGCCTAATCTTATGAAAACTAGAGCTAAAGGCTCATGAATTTTACTTTTCCATTGCCCTTAAAGTGAAAGTGAAAGTCACTCAGTTGTGTCCGATTCTTTGCAACCCCATGGACTATACAATCCATGGAATTCTCCATTGTCCTTGGCTAGAAACATAAATAGGATTTATCACCTGAGCCCCAGAAGACTTAACCTGCCTTGGTACTTTCCTTCAAGAGTCACAGATGAAAAATGTAGTGAAAAGCACATGGTATAAGAAAAGAAAAAAAAGCATAGCTTTAGAGTACATTTTAAAACCTGTATTATTATATATATGTGCATATAGATACATAGATATAAGTATAGCTGTATATTGATACAAACAAAACAAAATCAAGTATAACTTTTAATGGAGAATTAGAAGCTTTAGTTGTAAAGGCAAGAAAGGCTTAAGGAAATTCTAATATCCAAAATATGTTTTTGGCTGTTATGGAGTCCCAGTTTGAGCTCTCTGTAATAACTTAGAGGGGCGAGATGGGGAGGGAAGTGGGAGGGAGATTCAAGAGGGAGAGGATATATGTACACTTGTGGCTGATTCATGTCAAGGTTTGGCAGAAACCAAAACAATTCTGTAAAGCAATTATTCTTCAATTAAACATAAATTATATATATATATATATAATTGTCATATATATATATATGACAATGATAGATATATATATGAAAATGAAAGAGGAGAGTGAAAAAGTTGGCTTAAAGCTTAACATTCCAGAAAACGAAGATCATGGCATCTGGTCCCATCTCTTCATGGCAAATAGATGGGGAAACAGTGGAAACAGTGTCAGACTTTATTTTTGGGGGCTCCAAAATCACTGCAGATGGTGACTGCAGCCATGAAATTAGAAGACGCTTACTCCTTGGAAGGAAAGTTATGACCCACCTAGACAGCATATAAAAATGCAGAGACATTACTTTGCCAACAAAGGTCCATCTAGTCAAGGCTATGGTTTTTCCAGTGGTCATATATGGATGTGAGAGTTGGACTGTGAAGAAAACTGAGCGCTGAAGAATTGATGCTTTTGCACTGTTGGAGAAGACTCTTGCAAGTCCCTTGGACTGCAAGGAGATCCAACCAGTCTATCCTAAAGGAGACCAGTCCTGGGTGTTCATTGAAAGGACTGATGCTGAGGCTAAAACTTCAATACTTTGACCACCTCATGCAAAGAGCTGGCTCATTGGAAAAGACCCTGATGCTGGGAGGGATTGGGGGCAGGAGGAGAAGGGGATGACAGAGGATGAGATGGCTGGATGGCATCACTGACTTGATGGATGTGAGTCTGAGTGAACTCCAGGAGTTGGTGATGGACAGGGAGGCCTGGTGTGCTGCAGTTCATGGGCCCACAAAGCATCAGACACGACTGAGTGACTGAACTGAACTGATACATAATTTGGGGAGCTATTATTTGACACAGTTAGACTGGAGAAGAAAATCAGCTGTATAGATACATATTTGAAGTGTTGGAGCTATACCTTGAATAAATTTGTGAATAACCTTAAAAACTATTATGGAATATAAAATAAGTTTAGTTATAATTTTGCATATATATATATATATATATTTCCTATGTAAGAACAACCATCTAGAAAACATAATGGAAGAATCCCCCATTTTTAAAGAGTAATATGAACTTACTTTGGAAAGTCTAAACAGGAAACGTAGATGATAAAATTGAAAAGAGAAACTTAAAAGAATACCTGAATAGAAAGAGATGAACTTCCTGTGACCAGTTTTCCATAAACGAATCATAAATTTAGTGCAGTATCAATGCAAAGCATCAAAGTGATTTCTGTTTGCAACTGAGAAAGCTAATTATAGGGTATATTGGAATAAAAGTCTTGCAAGAATTGCCAGGAAGTTTCTTTTAAAAAGAATAATGTGTAGAAACAAACTCTGTAAAATATTTCAATATGTATATAATTTTAGAAAACAAAACATCAGGTACTTATGCATAAAAATACAGACATATCAATGGAAAAGAAGAAAGGATTCCAAAGTAGATGGAATAGCAGAAAGAACTCAAAAACAGATGCTTAAACAGAATTTTAGTTTTTAGTAAAGGTAACCGCCAATTCCTGAAGAAACAATTCATCCTTGAATAAATAGATTTAGGAAACCTTGCCAAACTCCTGAAAAAAACACAATAATAAATTTGAATTCTATATCAGTCTTTAATACAAAATAAATAACAGGATGATAAAATAGTTAAATGGAAAATTAATTGATAAAAACATTATTAAAAATTAAGTTTTTTCATAATATTAGAGTGGCAATCATTTCAATATAATGCAAAATTAAAATGTCTTACAGTATAGATAAATTTGACTACACACTTTTTAAAAAATTCTTGCATAAAAGTATTATTATCCAATTTAACAATGAATGACACACCAAATAAAGATACTAGGCCATCTGGATAGGCAGATATACAATTCTTATTTATCAATTCAGTTCAGTTCAGTTGCTCAGTCGTGTCCAACTCTTGGCGACCCCATGAACTGCAGCACACCAGGCTTCCCCGTCTATCACCAACACCCAGAGTTCACTCAGACTCATGTCTTTCGAGTCCATGATGCCATCCAGCCATCTTATCCTCTGTTGTCCCCTTCTCCTCCTGCCCCCAATCCCTCCCAGCATCAGAATCTTTTCCAATGAGTCAACTCTTCGCATGAGGTGGCCAAAGTACTAGAGTTTCAGCTTTAGCATCATTCCTTCCAAAGAAATCCCAGGGCTGATCTCCTTCAGAATGGACTGGTTGGATCTCCTTGCAATCCAGTGGACTCTCAAGAGTCTTCTCCAACACCACAGTTCAAAAGCATCAATTCTTCGGCTCTCAGCTTTCTTCACAGTCCAACTCTCACATCCATACATGACCACAGGAAAAACCATAGCCTTGACTAGATGGACCTTTTTTGGCACAGTAATGTCTCTGCTTTTCAACATGCTAACTAGGTTAGTCATAACTTTTCTTCCAAGGAGTAAGTGTCTTTTAATTTCATAGCTACAGTCACCATCTGCAGTGATTTTGGAGCCCCCAAAAATAAAGTCTGACACTGTTTCCACTGTTTCCCCAACTATTTCCCATGAAGTGATGGGACAAGATGCTATGATCTTCGTTTTCTGAATGTTGAGCTTTAAGCTAACTTTTCCACTCTCCACTTTCACTTTCATCAAGAGGCTTTTTAGTTCTTCTTCACTTTCTGCCATAAGGGTGGTGTCATCTGCGCATCTGAGGTGATTGATATTTCTCCTGGCAATCTTGATTCCAGCTTGTGCTTCCTCCAGCCCAGTGTTTCTCATGATGTACTCTGCATATAAGTTAAATAAGCAGGGTGACAATATACAGCCTTGATGTACTCCTTTTCCTGTTTGGAATCAGTCTGTCGTTCCATGTCCAGTTCTAACTGTTGCTTCTTGACCTGCATATAGGTTTCTCAAAAGGCAGGTCAGGTGGTCTGGTATTCTCATCTCTTTCAGAATTTTCCAGTTTATTGTGATCCAGACAGCCAAAGGCTTTGGTGTAGTCAATAAAGCAGAAATAGATGTTTTTCTGGAACTCTCTTCCTTTCCCCATGATCCAGTGAATGTTGGCAATTTGTCTTAATGAGCAATTAAAAAACCAGTGAAAATCTGTGTAAATTCTATCAGAAATTGGGAAAGAATACAGTAAGATAGTTCAAAAAAATGCAAAAGCCTTTTATGTATATGAAAAATGCCATGTAAAATTTCCATCATAATAACACTGATTCAAAGTTGATGAGACTTGATATTTCAACTATCACAGTTGCCGAAGTGTGAGAGGCTGATTATACACTGATGTTGATGTTGAAATAGAGGTAGGTGGGCTCACTTATTAGAAACCGTTTTCAAGGAAACTTGTTTTTAAGTGCCAAATGAAAGTGATATATGACATTTGATACAGTCATTTCATTTTAGGAATGCATCCTGCAACTGTGTTTTCACACTTTAGCACAAGCCATTTGCATAAGCATCTTTATCTCAACACTGTTTGTGGTAGCATAAGATTAAAATCAACAGAAATAGTCACAAGATTATTGGTTTAAAATTATGCATAAGCAATATAATGGATTAATATGTTATTATGGTCACTAAAATTTGTAAAGATCTTTGTAAATTGATATCAATAACAACCAAGATATGTAATTCAGGGAAGAAGCAAGTTGCAAGACAGCACGTGTATTATGACACCATTTGGATATTCTGAGAGATACCTGAAATGATTCACAGATCATTGCTAACTGGATGTTTCTGGAAAAGACTCGAGATACAGAGAGAACTGAAGGATGACACATTTCTTGTGAACCATTCACAATATATGAAAAATTCATATAAAATTCACTATATATACACATCGGAGAAGGCAATGGTATCAAACTCCAGTACTCTTGCCTGGGAAACTCCCATGGACGGAGGAGCCTGGTGGGCTGCAGTCCGTGGGGTCGCTGAGTCAGGTACAACTGAGCGACTTCACTTTCACTTTTAACTTTCATGTATTGGAGAAGGGAATGGCAACCCACTCCAATATTCTTGCCTGGAGGATCCCAGGGATGGTGGAGCCCAATGGGCTGCCGTCTGAGGGGTCGCACAGAGTCAGACATGACTGAAGCGACTTAGCAGCAGCAGCAGCAGCAGCATATATACACATGGGGTTTCGCTGGTGGTTCAGACGCTAAAGAATCTGCCTACAATGTAGGAGACCAGGTTAGATCCCTGGATAGGGAAGATGCCCTGGAGAAGGGAATGACAAGCCATTCCAGTATTTTTTCCTGGAGAATTCCATGAACAAAGGTGATTGGTGGACTATAGTTCACGGGGTCACAAAGAGTTGATCGACTAAACGATCAACACTTTCATTTTTACTTCTCTGTCTATATATATTCCTGTGGTCATGCATGGATTTGAGAGTTGGACTGTGAAGAAGGCTGAGTGCCGAAGAATTGATGCTTTTGAACTGTGGTGTTGGATAAGACTCTTGAGAGTCCCCTGGACTGCAAGGAGATCCAACCAGTCCATTCTGAAGGAGATCAACCCTGGGGTTTCTTTGGAGGGAACGATGCTAAAGCTGAAACTCCAGTACTTTGGCCACCTCAGGCGAAGAGTTGACTCATTGGAAAAGACTGTGATGCTGGGAGGGATTGAGGGCAGGAGCAGAAGGGGACGACAGAGGATGAGATGGCTGGATGGCATCACAGACTCGATGGACGTGAGTCTGAGTGAACTCTGAGGGATGGTGATGGACAGGGAGGCCTGGCGTGCTGCGATTCATGGGGTCACAAAGAGTCGGACACAACTGAGCGACTGAACTGAACTGAACTGATATATATATTTTGGAGAAGGAAATGGCAACCCACTCCAGTATTCTTGCCTGGAGAATCCCGTGGACAAAGAAGCCTGGTGGGCTGCTGTCCATGGGGTCGTACAAAGTCAGACATGACTGAAGCGACTTAGCATGCATAGCCTGCCTATATATATGTATATGCACAAAATGCTTACTAATAAAAATAATATAAGCAAATGTAGGATCTCAATGATCAGAAAAGAGATTGTAAGGAAATGTGATGCTTATTCCCTTGAACTTCACTGATTTTTTTTTTTTTTTGCGGTCTTAAAGTATTTTATTTTTTATTTTTTTTATTTTGCTTTACAATACCGTATTGGTTTTGCCATATCACTGATTGTTTTTTAAACCTTGAGGCATGAATGTGATCTGTATATAAATGAACTTTATGAAACAGCTAAGTCTACAAGCATTTGAACCACTGTTTTGAAAAAAGCCATGGACAGTTGACCACATTTTTCCACTTGTACTAAGATCTTTTCAGTATTTTAGGGGAGAAATTCTTTCATTCACTCAGCAAGTACTTGCTGAAACGCAAATTACTGTTTTCAGTGCTTGAAATTCATCAGTGAGTAAAACAGACCAAATCCTTGCCCCTTCTGGGAGCTGCAATCACATGCTACAAGTGATCACCATTCGTTGAGGCCAGAAGCCTGACTCAACCTTCTAGCCTTGGAGGATGTCATGATGCACTTGGAATCTACACACTGGAAAATGTGAGTGCATAATTTATTGGCAAACTCATGATGATAAGAGTGGATTTGCTAAAAGATACTCAGAAGTGTATTTTGACTGACTGGACACATTCCATGTATGATATGATGTCAATAACAGAAGTCAAGTCATTTTTCAAAGTTCAACTTAATAGATTTCAAACAATTACATTTTATTTCTGCATTGAGCTTTACAACTTTAAATGCTTTCATATATTACTTTCATTTGCTTCTAAAATTCAATCCTAGGAAGCAAGTGGGGGCAAGTATTTCTTGCCCCAATTTATAGATGGAAATGTGAGCACCACTTTATTTTCTTGGGCTCCAAAATCACTGCAGATGTTGACAGCAGCCATGAAATTAAAAGACACTTGCTCCTTGGAAGAAAAGTCATGACAAACCTAGACAGCATATTAAAAAGCAGAGACATTACCGACAAAGGTCCATCTAGTCAAGGCTATGGTTTTTCTAGTCATAGTGTGTGGATGTGAGAGCTGGATCATAAAGAAAGCTGAGCACTGAAGAATTGATGCTTTTGACCTATGGTGTTGGAAAAGACTTGAGAGTCCCTTGGACTGCACGGAGATCCAACCAGTCTATCCTAAAGGAAATCAGTCCTGAATATTCATTGGAAGAACTGATGCTGAAGCTGAAGCTGAAGCTCCAATACTTTGGCCACCTGATGCGAAGATCTGATTCATTTGAAAAGACCCTGATGCTGGGAAAGATTGAGGGCAGGAGGAGAAGGGGATGACAGAGGATGAGATGGTTGGATGGCACGACCACCTCAATAGACATGAGTTTGGGTAAACTCTGCGAGGTGGCAATGCACAGGGAGGCCTGGCGTGCTGCAGTCCATGGGGTCGCAAAGCGTTGGACACGACTGAGCTACTGAACTGACTGAACTGTGAGCATCATAAAAGTTATAAATGTCCAAGGTTTATTGATCTTTATTGATAAGTGGCATATCTTAAATGAGGGCCCAGGTGTTTAAAATCTTAGTTCAATTTTCAGAGCACATTACATCTTAGGAAATACAGAAAAAGTCCTACAGCCATTAAATACAGAGACAAGACATAAAGCCATAAAGTGCACTGTCAGTGAAAAGGTAGTAGATACCGTTTTCGATAAGAATTGGATAACTAATTCTTGCACACACACAGAAGGGCAATTTTTAAAAAAATCTACCCATGTGATGCTATCCAGAATGCCAAAGAGGCAAGTATTTTGCATTACATAACAATAAAAGAGGCTAGTCTCCCACATTTTCATGGTTTCAGTCACTCTGCTGAGGGTGGAAGACTGTATAATGTTAGCTTCCACCTCTTTTAGTGTTTGTTTTTATATGAAACATAACTCCAAGAATCTTAATGAATAATGTAATCTTCACGTAGAACAATATTTTAGAAGCTATACCAAGTGTACTAAATTACTTATCAAGTATGCTAAATTACTTACGCACTTTTAGCAGATAGCATCCAAATTAAATTGATAAATAAAACCCTCTGCCCCTACTGAAGTATTTAGAGATGCTTGGCTAATCAATAACTATAAAGGCCTTTGAAAACACTCTGAGAAGTACAATGGAATGGTACTGTGATTCATAGTCTATGTGACTATCATCACAAGTCTGTTCACGATCAGACTCATTGTTTACCTAACACTCTCCTAAAAGAGTGACAGTGAAAGCATCATCTTATAAAAGGTGATAAAATTATGACATATTAGATGTATTCAATGTGAATCAGAGTCAGTGTCAATAAATCTGAAAATGCATACACATATTCAAATCATAAACATCATACTGACTGATGATCAAGGTAGGATCTAGACTGTGCAAAACCTTTATCAAAAGACCTTCTCTGTATGCACTTGTCCTATTCTCTGTCCTACCATTTCCTATTGTTATTCCTCTATGTCAAAAACATCACTGAGGGACATGCCTGGGTATTACCAAGTCAACCTCTGATTAATCCACACGGTGGACAGCTTACCCCCTGTATGTTGCTACAAAGAGACACCTGACCAAAGCAAGATGGGAAGCCTTAAATCCAACCTGGGTCCAAGTACCAAGTCTTGGCTCCCACATGGCTGGACCTGGAGCTTGTCAACCTAGAAGGAAGAACTATTTTGTTTTTGTGTTTTTTTCAACTTATCAGTGAAAGGATAGATTTATTTTGGGGGAATGTATACAGAAGTATACATTTAGTTGCTATTGTGACTGAAAGAGAAATTCTTACTTAGTTATTTCGACTCTTTGCTACTCCATGGATTATATCCTGCCAGGCTCCTCTGTCTGTGGAGTTCTCCAGGCAAAAAGACTGTAGTGGGTTGCCATTTCCTTCTCTAGGGGATCTTCCCAGCCCAGGGATCGAACCAGGGTCTTGTGTATTTCAGGGAGATTTTTCACTATCTGATGGCTGAGATAAGACTGTTCCTATTGGGAGTTCACTTATTATGACTGGGATGTTAGTAAAACTGAAAGCCAATAAAATAATAGAGATAGTTGTTCTTTTTTTAAAACCACAGTAAAAATTTTCAGAAGCAAAACTATCCCATAACACACACATACACACACACACACAAATTCCTCTGAATTATGTCATGATTGAACACATTCTCAGGCTGTTCTTATAATCAGCCAAAGGGCAACATTGCTAAAAATGGAATTGAAACAATCTAGATTGTGCTAGAAGCATGATCCTACATCACTTTAGCTCTGTAAGGGCTAACTCAAACCTAGTGTAAAAGGGCAAACTGGCCTAATTATACAGAACAGACAGATCTGTTTACCAAAATCATCATGGAGAACCATCCACTAACATAAACAAGGGCTAAAAGGCAGAAGGATATGCTTACACTACTATTATTTCTTTCATAGGGAAAAGTGTAGTCATCTAATGGACTGATGTCATCTCTACTGAAGCCTATATTATTTAAAGAACAAGGAAATGGAAGAGCACAGAGAACACATCCTAGGAAGAATGGCAGGAACTGAGGGAAAGGACATGTTCCCAGGAGCCTAGAGAATATATTCAGTCAGTTTCCGGTTTTGCCAACAGAGGTCTGACTGTGAAGTCTCCTTGGCTAAGCTTGAGTGCCTTAAACTGCACAGGAAGGGGCTTGATTAGATAACTTGTAAGGACCTTCCCATTCCTGAAGATTATGATTTGATGAATTTGGCAGTTCTCAAAGGAAAGGAGGCGTCACTGGCTGCCTCAGAAGGTCAGGAGTGCAGAGGTAAGCAGCCATCCTCATGGAATTTGTCTTCTGCATGGGAGAAGACTGGAAAGAAGTGAAGATGATTTACTGTATATCAAAGCCCTTGGGGACATAGATGTATTGAAAGAACACAAGTTTGAAAGTCAGAACTGAGTTTGAATTTGGTTCTTACACTCAACACTGTTTGCTGTATGCTAAGTTATCTAACATTTCCAAGTCCCGATTTTCTCCTAGGTAACTGGAGTATAAAACCCTGGAGTCTATTATACAGAGTGAAGTAAGTCAGAAAGAAAAACACCAACACAGTATACTAACTCATTTATATGGAATTTAGACAGATGGTAACAATAACCCTGTATGTGAGACAGCAAAAGAGACACAGATGTATAGAACAGTCTTTTGGACTCTGTGGGAGAGGAGGAGTGGGATGATTTGGGAGAATGGCATTGAAACGTGAATAATATCATATATGAAACGAGTTGCCAGTCCAGGTTCCACGCAAGATACTGGATGCTTGGGGCTGGTGCACTGGGACGACCGAGAGGGGTGGTCCCGGGAGGGAGGAGGGCCGGGGGTTCAAGATGGAGAACACGTGTATACCTGTGGCGGATGCATGTTGATATATGGCAAAACCAATACAATATTGTAAAGTAGTTAACCTCCAATTAAAAAAAATAAAATTATATTTTTAAAAAACCCACCTTGCAGCATCGTTAGGCTTGGATGGACAGGGTCGGCTAACAGAAGCTTTTCATTTGGCTCTAAAAGAAAAAAAAAGCTTCTTGATTCCGTGTATATGTGTTAATGTATGATATCTGTTTTTCTCTTTCTGACTTACTTCATTCTGCATGACAGACAAATATGGATGAGCTATTTGCACAGCAGGAATAGAGATGCAGACATAGAGAATGGACGTATGGACATGGGGGACGGGGGAGTGAATCGGGAGAGTAAGATGACATATATGCACTAATATGTGTGAAATAGGCAGCTAGAGGGCCCCGCGGTATATCACAGGGAACTCAGCCTCGGCGCTCTGCGCGGACCTAGATCAGCGGGATGCGCGCGTGGCAGGGAAACCCCAGAGGGGAGGAATGTATGGATACCTGCGGCTCACTCACTCCACTGTACAGCAGAAAGTAACACAATATTGTAGGGCAACTGTACCCACTCCACAAAAATAGCAAGCTTGTTGAAGTCAGAGACCGATATCATATCTCTGAAGCCCTAATACACTGAAAACGCAATGACGTGTTATAGTTCTTTTGTGCTATATTCATTGTGTGGTCAGTTATACAATTAACAGAAAAAAGCCTCAAAAGTAAATGGTCAAAAGTAAATTTTCAAGGACAGTTGATGCAGTCACAATTTCTTTTGGAAGGCGTACAACATCACTAGCATAAGCTTCTACATAGTAATTAGAGCAGTGGCCGAACTTTGAGGATCACTGTCATCCCCTTGAAAATAAAGTGATATTTAAATCATGTTCAGATTTCTGCTTCAGAGCTTAGGGAAAAGTCTCATACTTTAAAAATGTATCCTTTTAATGCACAAGGACACCAATAGTGATTAAAATGCTAACCAGTTTCTTATTTTGAACATTTGACTATCTGAATTTATCTTACAGGAAGTTCTAAATACAGAGGTTTTATGCTTCTATAATATACACAATTGAGCACAATCTCATTGACAAGTAACAACCCTTCCCCCTCAAAAAAAAAAAAAATAGAGAATAGACGTGGCATTCATAAATGTGCTAGTTATGTTTTTACACTTATATAGCCATTAAGTAAAATACTAAGTGGAGAATGCACTTATATAGATTGATCAACTTATATGAGAATGATGAAATGTAGTAAGCTTAGTTCTTTACAGATATTTTGACCAAGTAAAGTGCAAATATAAAATAAAGATTAATTAAGCTATGTAATACAACGATTTCATTAGAAATTACTTATGAGGTCTACATATTTTGAAAATAGTAGGATATTAATTTGGTAATGTATTTAGTTTGTAGGTTTGAATGTTCATGTAGATTTGACTTTTGTATTTATTCTTTTTATTTCAAAACAAAAATAATTTGAACACAATAATATAAATTTTATTTTTGGGGAAATTGAAACCTTATCAGTTTTAATTCCTCAAAATCATTCAACCAATTCATTCAAAATGTGGGAGATTTTCACAGTCATTGCTTGTACAAAAGTAATAATTTTTGTACTTTCTACAATCTTCAAAGATTTTTATTTATATTATTAATATTGAAGTTTAGTTATTTTCTTTATAGAGTTTTACATATTATATGTCAAGTTTCATTCTGTTTCTTAAATTTGGTGAATAATGTTACTTCATTTCCGTGAAGAGGAATAATCTTGTTTTATATGATTTTGAAATTGGTATGGCCCCTAGAATTTAAAAATTATTAGTTCCTTGAGTAGTTGGTCTAAGAAATTTCTTATGAAATCCTTGCAAATTTGCATGTGAGCTAATTGTTCATAATCTAGCTCAACTGTATCATTCTTTAGAGTGAATGAGGTAAAATATAGAATTGAAGGCAAAAGTCATATTTGAAGATGTGACAATTTTCATCAGTACTTAAAATTACTGTACCTTAAAGTACACAAAAAGTGAGCAAGAATGAACACTATCCACCAACTTGATGGAACATATTTATAAAATACTGAACCCCAAAACTATAGAATAAGCATCATTTTCCTGGATACATGGAACACTCTCATAGACTATGTATTTATCCACAAAACAATTCTAAAAATTCTTTAAAAATCAATCATACAAAATGTGTTTTGTAAAAATAGAAGATTTACAATAGCAATGAAAAGCAGTAAGACATCTAAAAAAATGCCCAAATATTTGAAAGTTATACAACATGCCTCCAAATAATACCTTAATCAAATGAATCATAATAGGTATTATAAAATAATTTAAATTAAATTTTAATGAGAACATATAATGTTGAGATGCAATTAAATTCTTACAGAAAATTTAAGGATTATATTTTAAAATATATAAAATTAAAGATCCAAGTTTCCTTTTTAAGAAATTATAAAACAAGAACAAATTGAAATAAATTAAGCAGAAATTAGAAATAAAATCATGAGTGAAAATCAAGGATATAGGAAATAGGTCAAATATAAAAAGATCATATTGTCCAAAATTCACATTTTTAATAAAGTGGATTATTCTCATAAACTTATAACAAGATGTATAAAGGAAAAAAAACAAAAACACCAGAATGGGAAAACAGAAACTATTAAGCAGGGATGAAATAAGGACAATAGTATAAATTCTGCAGACAGATAACAGTTAGTTAGAGAATACTAAGGGAAATTTTATGCTAGTAAGTTAGACAACTTAAATACAATGGAAAAATTTCTTGGGAAAAAAATAAACCAACAACGAATAAGTAGAAGTAAACACTAATATATATCTATTAAAAAATCTTAATTCATATTCAAATACTTTTGCATAAAGACTAATCAAGGTCCAGATATATAACTGAATTTCATCAATCATATTTAAAAGAAATAATACAAATTATAAATAAAACTTTTACAAAGGTAGAAAGGACTAATTTCTAACTCCATTGGTTTGTACAGAATAACTTTGATATTAAAGATATTATACACAAAAATAAGATAAATTAAACTTTATAAGCATAGATTCAAAACTCTTAACAAAAAGTCAGCATATTGAATCCAACAATATGTAAAAAGGTAGTATATCATGACCAAGTAGAGTTAATCTGGAAATATAAGGTAAGGTAAAGTCACTCAGTCGTGTCCGACTCTTTGCAACCCCGTGGACTGTAACCTACTAGGCTTCTCTGTCCATGGGATTCTCCAGGCAAGAATACTGGAGTGGATTGCCTTTTCCTTCTGCAGGGGATCTTCTCGACTCAGGGATCGAACCCGGGTCTCCTGCATCAAAGGCAGGCGCTTTAACCTCTGAGCCACCAGGGAAGCCCTGGAAATATAATGTTGGCTTAATATCTTCAATCATTATAATTTGTCACATTAAAAGGATAACGATAATTAAAATGCACACAGACAAAAGAATTGAAAAAAATCAATGCCTATCCATATTTATGTATAGATAGATGAATAGATGGATAGATAGATATTTAATTCTCAGTAGCTGGACTTAGAAGAGACTTTCTCAATCTAAAAAAAAGGACTCTATACAAATCTACAGCTAGCATCACAATTAATGGCAAACATCAAATATTTCCCTCTTAAACAAAGGGAATAAAAAAACAAGACTATCTGGTAGGTGCTCATCACTTATATTCAACATAGTACTGAAAATTCTAGCAAATAACAATAAGGCAAGAAAACAAATATTTTAGTGTAAAGATTAAACTAAGAAAAAAGCTGAAGTTATATTTTTAAAATTATTTGGAACATGCAAAATAGCTATTAGAAATAAGAAATGATGTTGGAAAATTGCAGAATATGATTAATATAAGATGGATTTTATTTTATATAGAATCAATAAAGAAAATTAACATAATAGCACTTATGATAGCAACAAAATACTTAAAAATCTCAAAATAACTATAATGAAAATATATAATATCTCTATGCTGAAATATATAAAACATTTCTAAATTAAGGAAGATAGGAGTAAATGGCTTCTCAGGTGGTGCTAGTGTTAAAGAATCTGCTTGCAATCCAGGAGACATAAGAAAGCTGGTTCAATTCCTGGGTCAGGAAGATCCCCTGGAGAAAGTCTTGGCAGCCCACTCCAGTCTTCTTGCCTGGAAAATCCCATGAACAGAGGGGCCTGGCGGGCTACAATCCATGGGGTCACAAAGAGTTAGACAGGACTGAAGTGACTTATGATGGTCATGAGTAAATGGTGAGATAAACCATCTCCATGGATTACAATACTTTACATTTTTGAATATACATTCTCTAAGCTGATTCTACAGATTCAATACAATCACAATTAAAATCCCAGTAGACTTTTAAAAGGAAAATTTGTAAGCTCATTCTAATACTGATATGTAAATACAAAGAATCTAAAAGAATCTGTTTGCCATTTAAAAACAAAGCTGGAAGTTTTCTGCTTCCTGATTTCAAGTCATACTGTAAAATTTTATCAGATAGTATTATATTGGTCTAAGGATAAACACACAGATCAATGGAACAAAATAGGAAGCCTCAATCTACACATATATAACAGTTGACTGTTTGCATAAAAGTACTAAATCAATTTAAAGAGAAAAGGAAGGACTTCATGTGTGTGTGTGCTTAATGTTTAACAAATATTAAAACAGCAAGATATTCAAGTTTAAAAAAATAGAAAATAAAGAAAAATAGCCTTAACTTCTTTAATCTAGTAAAAGAAAACTGATTTGAAGTGGTATAGACTGGAACATGAAAATAAGAAAAACACAGGCTAGAAAAATCTAATCATCTTCATGATTGATGAAGATGATTAGATAAAATATTGATAACTTGATAAAATATTTCTTAGAAAATATACGTAGACACACATATATGAACACACACATAGTCAACTGACCTTATCAAAACTAATAATTTCTGCTTTTAAAATACACCATTAAGGAAATAATCTGAAAAGTCACAAATTCAAAGAATGATGAATCCAGTATTTATACAGGGCTTCAACAATGAAAAATAAACAGTTAAAAATGGACAAGTTAATTGAAAATAACTGAAAAAGAAGATATATAAATGTTCAATACATGTATGAAAGTACAATAGCATTAGTCACTAAAGAAATACAGATTAAACAAATACAAATAAAACATCATTTTTTCCCCTGCTAGAGTGTTTAATATCAAGAAAGATCACAACACTGACAAGATTGAGGCAACTGAATCTTATTCACTGCTAAGAGTTTGAGTGCATAAATGCTGCAATAGATTTAGAAAACTGGTATTTTCTTTAAAATTATGCTTGTTTTCACACAATGATGAAACAATTCCACTTTGACATACTAAACATATACCCACAAAAAAAATTTATAGGTAACATTAATCACAATCTTTTGCATAATTGTCTAAATAATCAATAGAAGTATGGGTAAATACTTTGAAATATTCATATAGTGGGATACTTATTGAAAATAAATTAGAATAAAATAATGATATATTGAATAACATGGGTAAATCTCTAAAAATTATATCACAAAAGAAACCAAGTAAAAAAGAATATAATCTCTGTGATTCTATTTATATACAGAACAAGTATAAGGAAAACATGTTACAGTGAGATTAGAGGTGGGAGGGGCATTTATGTATGGGATATGAAGGGATTTGGTTTGCTGATAGGTATGTTCTGTATTTTAATTGGAGCAGTTGCTAAATGTGTGCTCAGTTGCTCAGTGGTGTCCATCTCTGTGACCCATGGACCGTAGCTCAATAGGCTCCTCTGTCCATGGGATTTCCCACGCAAGAATACTGGAGTGGGTTGCCATTTCCCCCTCCAGGGGATCTTCCCAACCCAGGGATCAAACCCTGCATCTCGTGCATCTCCTGCATTGGCACGTGGACCCTTTCCCACTGGACCACCTGGGAAGCTGATATGTGAATAGACAGCTGTAAAGCACATCAAACTGAGCATTAAAGAAGTTGCCTATGTAAATTACATGTGAACAATTTAAAAGCTATATAACCAACAAAATACCTAGGTTAATTCTTTATTGCCAATAGGATACATTTCAAATACCTTTAAACATGTACAAGATTCTATATAATTCAAATTTTGCATTCAATTTTCTTTCTCCCCTGTTTTCTTTCTTTACTTACTCCTCCTAACCTCTCCAATACTGAACTGCTGCACTTAAAAATCCTCTTCAATCTTCACACCATTGCACATACTGTTTCTTTTACCTGGATTTCCCCAAATCTCTAACTTTGGAATAAGATTTACTCATCTTTCAGAACTCAGAATGTATTTCATTTTGTTTGAGAAGTATCTTCAAACTTGCAGGTCAGTGTACGTATCCTTACTGTGAGCTATCAGAACAGCATTCTTTTTATAGCGCTTGTTATCTATTTGGTAGTTTTCTATTTGACAGCCTAAACGGGAGCTCCAGCACAAGGAGTATGGAAAAAGTCCATTTTTTTTTCTGGAGCACTGTGGTTGTGTGGGCAGAGAAGGTGATGGCACCCCACTCCAGTACTCTTGCCTGGAAAATCCCACAGACGGAGGAGCCTGGTGGGCTGCAGTCCATGGGGTGGCTAAGAGTCAGACACGACTGAAGCGACTTAGCAGCAGCATTGCCTTCAAACATTTGATCAATCTCTAATAATAAAGCCTTTCTATAATGACCCTAAGGAACTTATTTTAAATTATATAAATTATTTACAACTAGCTATAATAAAATGATAATGATGATAGTGCTAACAATAGCAAATATTAGCAAATATTGAGTGATTGCTCTATACCATATATTGATGCATTTATTTTGCCTCTAATTTCATATACACAAGAACCTATGCAGTAGTGACTATTGCTAGCCCCATTATACAGATTAGGCAAAATAGATCAAGAGTTTAACTTTTAACCTGCTCAAATACTGGGACTGGGTAATTTAAACGTAACAATTTAAACAGGATTTATGTGAGAAGCCTTTCTCGTGTAAGCTTAAATTTGAAAATAAATTCAAATTGAAACATCTTAAAATCTAATATATGAAACTCCCCTGGTGGCACAGTGGGTAAGAATCTGCCTGCCAATGCAGGAGACATGCGTTCAGTCAATCCCTGGTCTGGGACAACTCCATGTGCCTCGGAGCAACTAAGTCCATGTGTCACAGCTACTGAAGCCAATGCACCCCGGAGCCTGTGCTCCACAGTAGGAGAAGCTGCCGCAAAAGTGTGCTCAGTGCAATGAAGAGCAGACCCCGCTCACTGCAACCAGAGAAAGCCGAGCAGAGCAAGGGACACCCGGGGCAGCCAAAGTCAAATAAATGAGTAAACGTCTGAAAAATCTAACTGATGTAAGCACGCTCAAGTTTCCAAAGAGAATTAATATCTCAAAGCAAGGATTTTCTATTCGAGGTACATGAATAGTCAGTCAGCTGAATTTCTATTTTGAGCAGATTGTTCAAATACTGGAATTGAGTGATTTAGACAAAGTAATGTAAACAAATTTTGTATGAGAAGTTGTTTTTTCATGAAAACTTGAAACGAAATCCAGGCTAAACAACACTAATTTTAAATTAATTAATCTGGTTCTATTTCCAAAAGAGATTTATTAATTCAGAGTAAAGATTCTCTATTCCATCTATATATTATAATATATGTAAACAAATAATCAGTCTGCTTAATTTCAATTTTGAATAGGTTGCTGAATTTAATGGGTCATTAGTTAAGTGAATTCAAAACTCTTTATTAGTGCTTGTGCTATTCAATGAAGTAATGACTCATTACTACAAGGTAAAGCTATGCCAGGTTTGTTAGAAAACGTGTTTGTCAGCAGGAAAGACAGAATGAGCTCATGATAAGAAATCTCCCAAAATTTCCTGCCAGCACTTATCAATGTGAAAACCAAAACAGTAGTTTTCACTGCTAACATATTCCAACAATTTATTTAATCTATGTCCAAGTGTGATCTCCTTCAAGGGTTAGAAACAGAACTCACAATATCCCTTTGGTTTTAAATATACACACAAGCAGGTGTGTGTATACATACACACACATTTATTTGTCTTTTTTTTTTTGTCTAAATCTCCAGTCACAATGTTTGTTTTTTAAATATTCCTTGCAAATCAGTGCTCAAAAACTATTCTTCTTTTTTATTTAATTTATTTATTTTTTTAATTACAATACTGTATTTGTTTTGCCATACATTGACACGAATCAGCCATAGGTGAACACAATCTCCCAATGCCAAAGCCCCCTCCCACCTCCCACCCCACATCCTCTACTTGAATCATTCTGTGCATCAGCCCCATGCATCATTCTTTCCAAATGGAATCTCAGCTGACTTTACTCAAGATTCAAATCATATTTACTAATCTGAGTGCCTCTAGTGACTTCAGGTTTTCCAAATTTGATGGTATATTGAGTCCAGCATTTTAATAGCATCATCTTTTAGGATTTGAAATAGCCCAGCTGGAATTCCATCACCTCCACTAACTTTGTTCATAGTAATACTTCCTAAGGCCACTTGACTTTGCACTGATGCCTGGTTCTAGGTGAGTAACCACACCATTGTGATTATTCAGGTCATTAAGGCCTTTTTTGAACAGTTTTTCTATGTATTCTTGTCACTTCTTCTTAACATCTTCTGCTTCTGTTAAGTCTTTTCATTTCTGTCCTTTACTGTGACCATCTTTCCATGAAATGTTCCCTTGGTATCTCTAATTTTTTTGAAGAGATCTCTAGTCTTTCCCATTCTATTGTTTTCCTCTATTTCTTTGTTTTCTTCTATCTCTTTGCTATTCTTTGGAACTCTGCATTCAGTGGGGTATATCTTTCACTTTCTCCTTTGCCTTTCACGTCTCTTCTTTTCTTAGCTATTTGTAAGACCTCCTAATACAATCATTTAGCCTTCTTGCAATTCTTTTTCTTTGGGATGGTTTTAGTCACTGTATCTTGTACAATGTCACACACCTCCATCCATAGTTCTTCAGGCACTCTGTCTGTCAGATCTAATCCCTTTAATCTATTTGTCACTTCCGCTGTATAATCATAAGGGATTTCATTTAGGTCATATCTGAATGGCTTGGTGGTTTTATTGGCTTTCTTCAATTTAAGTATGAATTTTGCAATAAAGAGCTCATGATCTGAGCCACAATCAGCTCCAGGTCTTGTTTTGTTTTGTTTTGTTTGACATTATAGAGCTTCTCCATCTTTAGTTGCAAAGAATATAATCAATCTGATTTAGGTATTGCCCATCTGGTGACGGTAATGTACGTGCAGAGTCATCACTTTTGTTTTTGGAGGAGGGTGCTTGCCATGACCAGTGTGTTCTCTTGGCAAAAGTCTATTAGCCTTTGCCCTGCTTTGTTTTGTAACAATGAAGTTGTTACAAAGTAACAAGTTTGTTACTTCAGCCATCTCCTGACTTCCTATTTTTGCATTCTTATCTGCTATGATGAAAAGGACATCTCTTTTGTGTATTAGTGCTAGAAAGTCTTGTAGGCCTTCAAAGAACCATTTGACTTCAGCTCTTTGGGGCATAGACTGAGATTACTATAATATTGAATGGTTTGCCTTGGAAAAGAACTTAGATCATTCTGTTGTTGTAGAGACTGCACCCAGGTACAGCATTTTGGACTCCTTTGTTGACTATGAGGACTATTCCATTTCTTCTAAGGGTTCTTACCCACTCCAGTGTTCTTGCCTGGAGAATCCCAGGGACGAGGGAGCCTGGTGGGCCGCCGTCTATGGGGTCGCACAGAGTTGGACACGACTGAAGCAACTTAGCAGCAGCAGCAGCAGCTAAGGGGTTCTTGCTCAGTATAGTAAATATAATGGCCCTTTGAATTAATTTCTCCCATTCTTATCCATTTTATTTTACTGATTCCTAAAATTTTGATGTTCATTCTTGCCATCTCCTGCTTGACAACAACCAATTTACCTTGATTCATGGACCTAACATTTCAGATTCCTACGCAATATTTATACCACCGGACTTTACTTTCAACAGCAGGCACATCCCCAGTTGGAATCAAGATTGCAGCAGAAAATATCAACGACCTCAGATATGTAACGCCACTGTAATGGCAGAAAGCAAAGAGGTAGTAAAGAGCCTCTTGATGAAGGTGAAAGAGGAGAGTGAAAAAGCTGGCATAAAACTCAGCATTCAAAAATCTAAGATCATGGCCTCTAATTCCACGATTTCATGACAAATTGATGGACAAAAAATGGAAACAGTGACAGGCATTATTTTCCTGGGCTCCAAATGACTGAGGATGGTGACTGCAGCCATGAAATTAGAAGGTATTTGCTCCTTGGAAGAAAAGCTATGACAAAGCTAGAGAGTATATTAAAAAGCAGATACATCACTTTGCTGATAAAGGTCTGTATAATCAAAGGCATGTGCTTTTCCCAATAGTCATGTATGGATGTGAGAGTTGGACTATAAAGAAAGCTGAAATTGAAAATGTTAATTGCTCAGTCAAGGTCAACTCTTCGTGACCCCATGGACTGTAGGCCCTCAGGCTCCTCTGTCTATGGGATTCCCCAGGTAAGAATGCTGGAGTGGGTTGCCATACCCTTCTCCAGGGGATCTTCCTGACCCAGGGATGGAACTGTGGTCTCCTGAATTGCAGGCAGATTCTTTACCATCTGAACCACCAGTGAAACCCAAAGAATTGATGCTTTCGAACTGTGCTGCTAGCTAAGACTCTTGAGAGTCCTTTGGACAGCAAGTAGATCAAACCAGTCATTCCTAGAAGAAATTAACCCTGAATATTCATTGGAAAGACTGAAGCTGAAGCAGAAGCTCCAATACTTTGGCCATCTGATTCAAGTGACGTGCAAGTCGCTCAGTCCTGTCTGACTCTTTGGGACCCCATGGACTATACAGTGTATGGAATTCTCCAGGCCAGAATAGTGGAGTGGGTAGCCTTTCCCCTTCTCCAAGGGATCTTCCAAACCCAGGGATAGAACCTGTGTCTCCCACATTGCAGGTAGGTTCTTTACCAACTGAGCCACCAGGGAAGCCCAAAACTACTGGAGTGGGTAGCCTATCCTTTCTCCAGCAGATCTTCCCAAACCAGAAATTGAACTTGGGTCTCCTGCATTGCAGGCGGATTCTTTACCAACTGAGCTATCAGGGACGCTGACTCATTGGAAAAGAGTCTGATGATGGGAAAGTTTGAGGGCAGAAGGAGAAGGGGACAACAGAGATGAGACGGTTGGATGGTATCTCTGGCTCAGTGAACACGAGTTTGAACAAACTCTGGAAGATAGTGAAGGACAGGAAACTTTGTGTGCTGCAGTTCATGGGGTTGCAAAGAACTGGACACAACTTCGTGACTGAACAACAAAAGTAGGTTTGGGCAATAAACATGAACAAGGGATGTTTCATAAAGTACACATATAATTAAGCTGTTATATGAAATAAATTAACATATTGACTCAATAAATGCTAAACATTAGTGTTTAAGAAAGAAAAGAATTCAAAGGAGACTTAAATTTTCTTAGTGGGGAGGATAAATAATCTCATATGGAGACAGCCTCATATTTTAGCAAAATTTTCCTTTGTAATGTCAGCGAACAAGATATTTGTGCTATGAGATTTGGTCTTTCACAGTAATTGATACACTTCCTTGTAAAATTGTATTTTAAAAAGCTTATAATATTGGTTTGCTTAGGGGAACTCAAAGAATTGAGAAAAACATATTAAGTTAAAGGCAATTTCAACAAGGCAAAAATATATAGTAAAGACCTGACATCATCCCAAAAGATCCTTAGCTTTCATCAATGTATAATTTGATGAAACTATTTAGAAGTCAAGTTGAAGTCATAAAAGCCTCAGTTGATTCTCAGTTTTAAGTATAGATTATCTCTAGTGTTCCCTTTCTGTTTCACAAATTTAATTTCTCCTTCCTGATATTTGAACTCAACATCAGAATATACTACCCATCTTTATAAATAATTGTAAAAATTTTAGATATAAAATTCTTCATCTTGTCCTTGAGGTGAGGTGAAGTGACTCAGTTGTGTCCGACTCTTTGCAACCCTGTGGACTGTAACCTACTAGGCTTCTCCATCCATGGGATTCTCCAGGTAAGAATACTGAAGTGGATTGCCATTTCCTTCTCCAGGGGACCTTCCCGACCCAGGGATCGAACCCAGGTCTCCCGCATTAGAGGCAGACTCTTTAACCTCTGAGCCACCAGGGAAGCCCCAACTTCTCCCTAAAAGGACTTTAAAGGATTGTGCCTCATTTATTTTTGATTTCCTAAAAAAGTGAATTATTGCTGGCACCTGGTATACATTTTTAAATGTATTATTTTCTTAATTAAAATAGATATTTAAAAGAAGTCAGAGAAAGTTTTCTCTTTATTTTAATTAAAAGTGGTGTATCTTATTTAATGAATAAAATGTATAAACACACACAAAATGGAATATTAATCAGTCATAAAAAATAATGAAATAGTGTCATTTGAAGCAACATGGATGAACCTAGAGATTATCAAACCAAGTGAACTGAATCAGACAGTGAAAAACACATATCATATGATGTCACTTAATATGTGGACTCTAAAAATTGATACAAATGAACTTTCTTATAAAACGAACTAGAGTCAGATGTAGAAAACAAATTTATGGCTATCAAAGGGGATAGCGAGGGAGAGGAGAGACAAATTAGAAGTTTGGGATTAACATTTGCATGCTATATAAAATAGATTAATAACAAAGACTTGCTGTGTATCACAGGGAAATATACTCAATATCTTGTAATAGACTTATAACTGAAAAGAATCTGAAAAAGAGTATACATAGATGTTTGTGTGTGTGTATGTTTGTGTGGGTATAACTAAATCACTTTGCTATGGATTTGAATCTAACAAAACACTGTAAATTAACTATACTTCAAGAAAAATGTTGCATCTTAAATTTATAAGAAAATTGCAAAAAGGACAAAATATATTGCAGTAAGTATTAATAAAACATCTTTTAAACCAATTTTGCAGTTTCCTTAAAAACTTTTTATTCCATCACTATTTGTTCCTTCTTGCCGTCAGTCACTAAATTGCTTCCATTCTTCCAAGGTAGTCAGATTTTCCTTTGTTGTTTGAGTGTGAATGAAATTAAAAGGAAGATTAAGGAATGTTTTCTGCCTTACTTATGCCAGTTCTCTTCCTTGAAAGATTTGAGGCAGGCTATACGTAAGTACCTGGAGAAGGAAATGACAACCCACTCCAGTATTCTTGCCTGGGAAATCCCATGGACAGAGAAAACTGGTGGGCTACAGTCCCTGGGGTCACGAAAGAGTCAGACGTGACTTAGCAGCTAAACAACAACAATATATAAGTGTCAGCTAGCTTCCTGGTACACGTGCAATGATCCTGCCTCAATGGATGCAAAATCTCAACATGTGATACTATTTCAGTCCCATAGCCTTGATCAATCAGATTTGTAATCCTGAATTTATGGACATCTCTCAGGAAAATTGTGATGGTTAAGAGTTATGTTATCTCATCAGTTTCCTCCATACCAATTTTTATCATAAGAAGCATGTGTTTCACTAATCTCCTCTTAAGAAAATCTTTGCATCTGACTTGCCTTTGGGGGTAATACAGGCTTATTGCTTATAAAGTATGGCAAGATTCAAGCAGTTCTTCATTCTTCCCAATTAAACATAAAAACAACCTTACTTTTAATACAGTGTATATCCTAAGGGAAATGTATATTGTCTTAAGTTGAAGCATCGTTTGAATGCTTGGATAGACATTAATGAAAACGACATGCAGTTCTGTATTATGAGCATTGCATTTTATGATTAATTTCCAGCTGTGTTATTTTTTCTTTTAAATCAGTTAAATATAGCTGTCTTTGTGTTTCTGACTTTTTCAATCTTCAAAGGCTATAATTTGGAGTTTCAGATAAGCTTTTAATGTGCTTAATTTAGTTAGCAATCTAAATTTCTGTTGGATCCTTCAATAACAATGCAATGATGGGGGTCATCAAACAAAGCTGCATTTAGCCTACATCTAAGAGTTTTGAAGAAATTGCTTGGAAATTAATACCTAGGTTAATAACGATGATGTTGCTACATGCACACTATCTATTAATGCAATCTGACAACTTTTTACTGTTTCTGTGATTACTTCTGACATATATCAATACATTCAAAGTACAAAAGATATTTCAAGGATAAAAGTGAAAGTCTGAGAAATGCATATCTGGACTCGCTCATTTATTTTTAGTTGAAGTTAGGGAATACTACCACTGTTTCACCTTCTTTTGTTTATAAAACACATGTATTTTACTTATGTGAAATATTCAGCAGTTTTATATGCATTTATTTTCATACTATTTAAAGTTTACTACTGTAATACTTTCTCCTTTACTATTAGTTTATATTCATAGACAAGTATAGTATTACTGAAAATTCTTGTTAAGACCAGATGTATTGTTATTTCTCTAGAATCGTATAAGTGTGGTCTGTTTTACAAATCTTATTTGGGTCTAACAGATGTAAACTATTATATACAGAATGGATAAACAACAAGGTCTTCCTGTATCAGAGAACTGTATTCAATATCCTGTGGTAAACCATTATAGAAAATAATGTGAAAAAGAATATATATGCATGTGTATATGCAGCTATGAAATTAAAAGACGCTTACTCCTTGGAAGGAAAGTTATGACCAACCTAGACAGCATATTCAAAAGCAGAGACATTACTTTGCCGACTAAGGTCCGTCTAGTCAAGGCTATGGTTTTTCCTGTGGTCATATATGGATGTGAGAGTTGGACTGTGAAGAGGGCTGAGCGCCGAAGAATTGATGCTTTTGAACTGTGTTGTTGGAGAAGACTCTTGAGAGTCCCTTGGACTGCCAGGAGATCCAACCAGTCCATTCTGAAGGAGATCAGCCCTGGGATTTCTTTGGAAGGAATGATGCTGAAGCTGAAACTCCAGTACTTTGGCCACCTCATGCGAAGAGTTGACTCATTGGAAAAGACTGATGCTGGGAGGGATTGGGGGCAGGAGGAGAAGGGGATAACAGAGGATGAGATGGCTGGATGGCATCACTGACTCGATGGATGTGAGTCTGAGTGAACTCCGGGAGTTGGTGATGGACAGGGAGGCCTGGCGTGCTGCGATTCATGGGCTCGAAAAGAGTCGGACACAACTGAGCGACTGAACTGAACTGAACTGATGTATAGCTAACTTTGCTATACAGCAGAAATTTACACAATATTGTAAATCAATTATGAAAATGAAAGTGTTAGTCACCAGTTGTGTCCAACTCTTTGGGACTCCATGGACTGTAGCCCACCAGGCTCCTCTGTCCATGGGATTCTCCAGGCAAGAATACTGGAGTGGGTTGCCATGCCCTCCTCCAAGTGATCTTTCTGACCCTGGAATAGAACCCTGGTCTTCTACATTGCAGGGAGATTCTTTAACATCTGAGCCATATACATCAATAAAAATTTTTTAATTAAAAAAGAAAATCTTTTTATAGATACTGTTTTAGCTTCATAGGGCATTTTAACACAGTGGGAGGAAATGCCATCTTCAGATTCAAGAAGACAGAACATCAGTTTTTGGGTCTGGCTCTTCCTAGCTGAGTGTTACTTAATCTCTCTAACCCTGAGAATGTTTTATCTCATTTCTAATGTTTCATTTCATTTCATCGTCTAAACTTGAAATCTTAGACAATGTATTCATATAATATCAAGTGACTATATTGTGTTTATAGTATACTAATAAATATAAGATAAATGTTATTTACTTATTTTTAATCAGAAAACTACTTCCACCACTTATTAAGTGATCAATTTTGGCCTGAGGCTCTCAGAACCCTGATTTCCTCATATGTAAAATAAGAATGTAAATGTTTACCTTGAAGTGATTTAGAGACCATGAAAGTAAAACAAACAGCTAGAACAGCAGAGCACATTAAATGTTCAGTAAGAGAAGATTGCTTTCATAAAACAATGCTTATATTCTTTTCCACAACAAAATAATCTGTAGACTCCGGGAACTCCTCTAATTCACTCTATGTATGAAATTGTCATAACTCCTTGCATTGCAAATAATTTCGCTGTCATAATTTTATCCCTCAGTTGGCCAATAAACTTTATGAAGGCCGTATTCTAGGATTTCTCCCAATGTTTAGCACTAAATTTGCTTATAGTAGGATTTCAATAAACTGATCCAGTTGACTTCAATAAATGCAATTTAAATTTTAAAATGTTTTCCTTTGATTTTTGGAATATACAGAGTCTCCAAGATCATTCTGAGACACAATGATTTGCTCCAAGTTTTCCTAGGACTCAGAGAAATGGTCTTCTCAGTGAAGGGATGCAGATTAAAACCAGCAAAAGGAAAATTCAGATGAGACAGAGAATAGAAGAAGCCCTCTGCAAGCTCTTGGTGGTGTTTCCTCCCAGTAGAGTCGAAGAAGGACACACCCAGTTATCCCAGCAACATGATATGACAGTGTGTGTGAGGTGACGGCAGGTACAGCCAATCAGCCTGGAGCTTGGTGTTCAGTAATTTATTAAGGCTCAGTCACCAGGGCATGTAGTACCTACGTGGCTGACCTTGACTACTCACATCCTAGTCTTCCCACACCACACTCCTTGAGATAAAGCAGCTGTTCATAATAAATGACAGTGTTAGGAAAAACTGTATTTGATCAGATTGTTATAGAGTGTGACACAGGGCATCTTGTATACAAACACAGGCACTTAGCATAAATACAGTGTCACCTAAGGCATCAGTCACAAAAATCATTCTTCTCAGGAAGAATTTACCCAAAACTGGGATGCTGCCTCCTGGGAGTCCACCACAGGCCAGTCCTGAAGACAGAGCTTTCCTTGAAATGTGCATATTTTGAGAAACTTAGGACAGCTGCACTGAACTTTCCTTGCCCAGTAATACATTCACAAAATGGAAAACAAATTAAAACTATAAGAACATTCATGGAAAATTAGTCCTACTAGTGCTTTCTTGTCTGTCCAGCTAGTTTCCCAAAACATAGAAGAAAATGGTATTTGTTTCTAATGAAATTTTTTCAGCTGTGTGTATATATCTTCCTCTTCTAGGTACTATTCTATACAATGTTTGGTATCTTAATAATTGATATACTTTCATTACTAGTGTATAGTAGACATGTTTCCATATGAGCACATAAATAAGCAACCTTGCTGTTTTCTATGACTGCATAATGGTTAATTTTGTGATTTTACGTTTAACCCATCTTCTCTATGGGTTAGACTTTATTTAGTTTCCAGTATTTTGCCTTAGAAAGAATGATTCAGTGACTGAACTTACACATAAAATATTTTGAAAATATATATCTGCAGGATAACTTCTTAGAAGCAGAAGTTCTTGATCAATTTTGTGAAGAATTCAATTAATAAGCTTTATTAATAAACACACACAGAAGTCTGGACCCCCAAATTAGCCTAAACTGCTGCCAAAGACCTACTGTATCACTGGCTGCTCACAAAGTTGAAACTACCAAAAAGATAGCTGCTGTGCCAACATTAGATGGGTACAGAGCAGAGCAGGTGAACACCAGAGCCTTAGAGAAGATGCTCTGAGCCTGCAGTCAGTGCTTCCAGATGAGCAAAAGGCACTGGGAGACCTTTTCTGGGTAAATTTTGACATATATCTCCAAATGGACTTCCAGTAGAGTTTTGCTAATTTGCACTCAAACCAGGTTGTGATTATGATGACATTAACATAAAGGTTACAAGACAGATAATTACAAGTTTCTAAATATCAGCAACATGTAAAGTGTAAATATAAAATATCATATTTCAACCAGAAGCAAGCAAACATTAGAAGGGACAATTTAACATGGCATTAAGCATAGTATTAATATGGATATAGACAGTCAAGTGACAGTGTCTGGGTGTGTTTTCTTTTGTGTGGATTTGTTAAGCTCTATAAATTTGTATGTATCAAAAAACAAGAGCACTACTATCAGATATATTTTTTGTGACAGTGTTAACCGTTTTGATCTCTCACCATCCCCAGATATGAATAAGTAAATAAAGTAATAGATGTAACCAGGTCAGATGACTAGACAAAACAGAATAAATTACTGTGAACTGTAGATCTGCCCATTAACTTGGTTGCTGAGATTATAGTTTCATGAACTTGTATCACTTCTTGCCAGGAGAATTTTTCTTTAGAAAAATAACTTTAATCTCTAAATGAAGCTTCAAATGAAAAAAAAAAGAACTGTTTTAAATAGAGTAGAATCACATTTCAACTAATTTTAGCTAGAGTGTGAACAAAGCATTTCAGGCAGATAAGCTCATACTGTCTTCATTTTGATGAAATACTTGGCCATTTCTGTGTGGTCCTAGGCCTTTTGTCACAACAATGGATTCTTTTTTCCCTTGTCATCGTCATTTCTGACACAAGAACAAGATATCAGAATTTTAATATCATGTATATATTTCCAGTGATTTTTGGCTATGCTAAATTGCCAGCAGGCTGCATTATTGTAATGCTCTCTTTGCATGTCTAACAGCTGCAAGCTTTCTTGTTCATGACAAGTTCCATGAACACATTTCTTCTTGTTGGAGCGTCTTCTAGACCGATGGCTACCAGTGGCATACTTTGTAAGTTGTAATGGAAATCATTTAAAGGTTTCTATACCTTGAGATTTTTCCACTCTGGTGATTTGAGTGTCAAGTCTTTTGTACTTTGCTTAAACTAAGCTTTTGAATTCTAAATAGCTTATCAATAGCAGGCATTTTCTGTTTAGTATTTAATTATATGAGATAGAAGTAACAAAATGTAATATCTCCAGAGCTAGATATTTAATCAAATTAATTATTGTGATTCTTTGCTTTTTATCTAAAGCATCTGGGAGTATGTTATTGTCTTCACTTGCAGAGAGCCACTTGTTTTTGATTAGTAGTAAAGGTAAGTGACTTCGAATATTTATTTTCCGCCTACATACCAAATTATTTTTTTTTTTCTTTTTTAATTGACATTTCTCTGAATATCTTTTGGAAAAGAAAATTCAGAGTGATGTCTTTTCTTTGATTCAGAGATGAGAAGAACATATTTTAAAACCATTTAAACCCTAGTTGATAAGAGAAGTAAACAAAGGTCTGTATCTTCTCTGAGCATAAGCAAAATGCTTATGCTTAAACCACAGAAGCTTATTCTCACAGTTCTAGAGGCTGAGAAGTTCAAGATCAAGACACTGGTAGATTTGGTGACTAGTGAAGGCTTGCTTCCGAGTTCATGGATGACCATGATCTTGCTTTGTCCTCACACAGCAGAAGGCACAAAGGAGCTCTCTCTGGGGCTTCTTTTACAAGAGAACTAACCCCATTCATTACAGATCCACCATCCTGACCTAATCATCTCCTAAAAGACTCACTTTCCAATATATGAAGGTTCGGATTTTAACCAGTCAATATGATGGGAACGTAAACATCTAGCCTATAGCAAAAGTCAGTCTTTCTCTTCAAGGATATCTTATAGATACATCAAAAAGTACTGAGAACATAGGAAGCATTTAAAAAAGTTATTTTCTTGCCATATTAAATTTTAAGTGAAATTAAGTGAAAACAGAATGAGTCACTGCATCCAGATCATATTTATACTAATGTTCTAGTTAATGTTTGGTTTCCAACAACTGAACACAAACAACAGCCCTGCTTTCTACACTGAAGTTATTTAACGTCTTTCCTGCCAAGGCAATTAGTAGTAGTGATACAGGAAGCTTGGCATTTAAGGAAAGCTGGAAATCCAAAATTTCTCTCCTATTTGAAAAAAAAAAAAAGACCTATAGAGTGGCAAGGCTCTTCTTATAAAGGAAAACCTCTTATGCTAGTGGCCTACAGAAGTTTGGGGATTTTTTTTTTTTTTTTTTTAAGAATGATTCTAACTCTGTTGTAGTGATTTTCCCTTCTAAAGCCTTTCACACTTACATATAGCTTTCTTAAAGATTCAGAATGGTAAGGTAACAAGGATATAAAAAGCTTTGATGAAACCACTATTCAAAGAACATTTTTTAAAGGCTAAAGAAATGATAGCATTCCAAAGAAGTAAAAACTTACTTTCTTGGAATAAGTTCCTTTAAGATCACTTCCACTTGTGATAATCAATTCATAAATTATATGTGAATGAAATGCAGGACTGGAAGAAACACAAGCCGGAATCAAGATTGCCAGGAGAAATATCAATAACCTCAGATATGCAGATGACACCACCCTTATGGCAGAAAGTGAAGAGGAACTAAAAAGCCTCTTGATGAAAGTGAAAGAGGAGAGTGAAAAAGTTGGCCTAAAGCTCAACATTCAGAAAACAAAGATCATGACATCTGGTCCCATCACTTCATGGGAAATAGATGGGGAAATGGTGGAAACACGGTCAGACTTTATTTTTTCGGGCTCCAAAATCACTGAAGATGGTGATTGCAGCCATGAAATTAAAAGACGCTGACTCCTTGGAAGAAAAGTTATGACCAAACTAGACAGTATATTCAAAAGCAGAGACATTACTTTGCCGACTAAGCTCCGTCTAGTCAAGGCTACGGTTTTTCCTGTGATCATGTATGGATGTGAAAGTTGGACTGTGAAGAAGGCTGAGCACCAAAGAATTGATGCTTTTGAACTGTGGTGTTGGAGAAGACTCTTGAGAGTCCCTTGGACTGCAAGGAGATCCAACTTGTCCATTCTGAAGGAGATCAGCCCTGGGATTTCTTTGCAAGGAATGATGCTAAAGCTGAAATTCCAGTACTTTGGCCACCTCATGCAAAGAGTTGACTCATTGGAAAAGACTCTGATGCTGGGAGGGATTGGGGGCAGGAGGAGAAGGGAACAACAGAGGATGAGATGGCTGGATGGCATCACGGACTCAATGGACCTGAGTCTGGGTGAACTCTGGGAGTTGGTGATGGACAGGGAGGCCTGGCGTGCTGCAATTCATGGGGTCGTGAAGAGTCGGACACGACTGAGCGATTGAACTGAACTGAACTGAACTGAAAATATAATTAATAATAGCAATGATAAATATTAATAATTAAATTAACACATGATCAAAGAGATTGCTGCATTTTTTCCCAAGAGCAGAGCTAAATATAAAGTGCTTATTTTGCTGGATTTGAGACATAGAATGAGAATAATATTAGGCAGTAGGCTGATACCTCATTTAGGTATACATGAAGTATATATCCTTTCTTGAGTATTTATCATGTGCCAAGAACTGTATGGAAAATGTCCCTTAGAAACATTTTCATTTAGTTCTTTCAATATACTTATGAGATAGGTATAATTATGTATTCATAGTAGAAACATTAAGTAAAATTTCCAGATTTCACTGCAAATACATTTCAACGACAGAATCTTAATGAAAATCAGCCTGACTCTATAACTAGAATTCTCACCTCCTTCAAAGCTAAAGCTATCTATTTATTTGAATAAATATGCAAGCCTCTGATCCATGAGCCATGAAAAAGACTACTACTTTAGCCCGGCTGTAACAGTAACATGTAGGGACCTCATTAAGCCCTCTTTCACCTTCCTGGAAAGTTGATGACTGCAGGAGTCTCTCCCTCCTTTCAAAATTTAATCGATTTTCTAACTTTCACGATCTCCACAAACAGTGGTGACCAACATAGTCTTAAAATTCCCCTCAACTTGCCTAAGATTATTCAAGTTCCTTCTCAACCACAGGCCCATGATGTCCCTTTTCTTAGAGCGATTGCTTTATTTATTTTTGGCCACTCCGGTGACTTATGGGATATTAGTTCCCCCTTCAGGGATTGAACCCAGGCCATGATAGTAAAAGCACCAAATCGAAAACCACCGGGTCCCCAGGGAATTCCCTTGAAGCATTTAGTTTAGAGAAATCACAACTGTAAATTCTTCCTCTGTTCCTTTGACGTGTATGTAAGTTTTTCCCCAGTCTCTTGCCAGTTTCCAATCCAGGGAATGTCTTTCTTGTCACTTCAGTCATGTCTCACTCTCTGTGACCTACGGACTGTAGCCTGCAGGTTCCTCTATCTGTGAGATTCTCCAGGTCTTTCTTGAGGACCCAGGAACTCTGTCGTTACAATCTAAACTTCAAATGAGATGGTAACCTTATTTCTTTGTCTCTATGGGCAGGTAGGAGCCTAATATATGTAGGATGGGTACCGATTAGCAAATACAGATGGCCTAATCATAGAGTAAAAAATAAAATAAAAAAATTGCAAATACAGAAATAACTCAAGATGCTCTACACATCCCACCAATCAACCGGCAGTCCTTACTTCCAACTACTTTTCCACTAGCTCATGCCACTCCACTAGAGTGATCAAGTGTATGAGACTGCTTAAAACATCAAAAGTACCTGAAAATATGTAAAACCAGATAGAAATAGTAAATGGTCTAACCACCCAGAGAAAATATCAATATGATTTCAACTAGCTGAGATTTTGCTTAGACCCACTACGTCAGTTTTTATCCCCACCATTTACAATGTTCTTTTCACAAAGTGGTAGTTTAATACATCTGTTTTGAATAAAGTATAGCTCAGAAACTAAGAAACCAATGAAATAAATAAAATATCTCCCGGCCGTAACAAGAGGATAACAAAGAGAAGTAATGACCTTGATTAAGTGTTCTATCGGCTTGACAGCACTGAAATAATTGGTTTACTGGGGCTCAGCTATGCCTGAAGCTGTCGTCTGTGCAACTAGTGTGTCCTGGGTAAACAGAAGTAGCTATAAGCCACATGTATTGATATAGAAACAACTACAGGAGACAAATGGACAATTTTCGAAAAGATTAGTATTAGCCTCTTCCTTGGGAGATGCTATGTCTTCAAAAAGGAATCACTGAAAGATAATCTTGCCACAAAAATAGTAACTGATTCATCCAGCCTTCCTTTTAGGAGAAATGCATTCCCAGCTGAATTTGGGGAGGTAGATATGTTTCTGTATGGAAGATATTTTGTAAGCTTTTGAACATACTTTTACTAACCTATGCGTTTGGTGCCCTAAAAGGTAACATATAAAATGTTTTATTGAATCAAGACAAGAAGCACATCTGAATCCTTCATTTTTTAAAAAGCATTTTTATTGGCTCATCCAGTAAAACAATGTACCTTGAAGTCACACCTTTAATTCTGAATGTACCAGTTAAGAATGGCCATACTTCCAAGCACTACTTGAGTTTGTTTTACATCTAGGAAGTAATACAGTAATGTTGTTCTATTGCACCAGGGTGCTGTAAAGAATAGCTAGTAAAAATCCCTGTAGCATACATTTCTAAAAGTAGAAAATGAAAGTCTCTCAGTTGTGTCTGACTCTTTGCAACTCCTTGGACTGTAGAATGCCAGGCTCTTTTATCCACGGAATTCTCCAGGCAAGAATACTGGTGTGGGTTCAGTTCAGTTCAATTCAGTTGTCTGGTCATGTCCGACTCTTTGTGACCCCCATGGACTGCAGCACGCCAGGCTTCCCTGTCCATCACCAACTTCTGGAACTTGCTCAGATTCATGTCCAATGAATCAATGACATGACCCAACCATATCATCCTCTGTCATCCCCTTCTCCTCCCACCCTCATTCTTTCCAAGCATCAGGGTCTTTCCCAGTGAGTCAACTCTTTGCATCAGTTGGCCAAAGTATTGGAGTTTCAGCTTCAGTATCAATCCTTCCAATGAATATTCAGGTCTGATTTCCTTTAGGATTTGACAGTATGATCTCCTTGCTGTCCAAGGGACTCTCAAGAGTCTTCTCCAACACCACAGTTCAAAAGCATCAATTCTTTGGTGCTCAGCTTTATTTAGAGTCCACCTCTCACATCCATATGTGACTACTGGAAAAAAACATATCTTTGATTAGATGGACCTTTGTTGGCAAAGTATTATCTCTGCTTTTGAATATACTGTCTAATTTGGTCATAACTTTTCTTCCAAGGAGCAAGTGACATTAATTTCATGGCTCACTCCCCATTTGCAGTGATTTTGAAGCCCAAGAAAATAAAGTCTCTCACTGTTTCCATTGTTTCCCCATCTATTTGCCATGAAGGGGTGGGACCAGATGCCATGATCTGTTTTTTGAATGCTGGGTTTTAAGCCAACTTTTTCACTCTCCTCTTTCACTTTCATCAAGAGGCTTTTAGTTCTCCACTTTCTGCCAGAGGGGTGGTGTTATCTGCATATCTGAAGTTATTGATATGTCTGCCTGCAATCTTGATTCCAGCTTGTGTTTCATCCAGTCTGGCATTTCACATGATGTAGTCTGCATATAAGTTAAATAAGCCTTGATGTAGTCTTTCCCCAATTTGGAACCAATCTGTTCTATGTCCAGTTCTAATTGCTGCTCCTTGACTTGCAAACAGATTTCTCAGGAGGCAGGTAAGGTGGTCTGGTATTTCCATCTCTTGAAGGATTTTCCAGAGTTTGTTATGATCCACACATGTTGTTCCCTTTCCCAGGGGATCTTCCCAACCCAGGGATCCAACACAGGTCTCCTGAAATGCTGCCAGATTCTTTACCACCTGAGCTACCAGTGAAGCACTATGTAAATGCCGAATAAGGCTTAAACGCAGACCAGGGCTGTGTTCATAACAAAGAACAATGCATTGGAACAAATAAGTGGCACGCATGCCACACAGAAATCAGAGAACCCTCTCTTCTTAGGCAGTGTTTAATAATTTTCGAGAGAAATTCCTCTGAGGCTAAAAGAGTGATGTGAACTCCTTTCAGAAGATTATTCTAATTGAAAAGGATTTCATCTCTTCCTGATTGCTAATCATGTACTAAATGTAGCCAGGATAAACACTCAGAACTATTAAATTTGGTTCTGAACACTAAGTATCCAATAAACTGTCTACCGCGTCTTTACTCTCTCATGAATGATCACAAGATTTTGCTCTGCATCTATCCAGAGAGTAAAATGGAATTGTCCCATTTAATCATAAGCGTCAGTTGCATGGAAAAGATGAGTGTTTTTCCAGGGCCAATGCAGTCTTTGTTGCAATAGCCTACTAAGTTAATCCCCTTAACTTCCTTTTCATTTTTGGATTTAATTTTAGAAAATAGAACTTCTCTATAATAGAGTTATGAGCAGCATTACTCTACTTAAGGGAATTTGTATTCAGAGAAGATATGTACTGTAGAAGAGGAGTCTCTCTATGCAGACTGAGGACACAGTGACCTTTGCAAGTTCACTTGTTAGAGGAAGGAGAACTGGATGGGAGTAACTGTCTACACTGGGGACACTCTCCATAGATTCAGCGTGGTCCTTGGTACTGATACTCTATTACTTATTTCTGACAGACATTTACATGGACTCACATTGTGAGGAGACTTTGAACAAGTGGAGAGTGTGTGTTCTGGAAAGAGAAATTAGGAAGGAATATCCTTAGCAGTTACTCCCTTAGACAGGTTCTCTGAAGAAATCTTACAAGCAAGTGACTTTCATGCTGCTGCCAAATTGAGCTCAGTATTCCTGTATATTCCTGTATTTACCTTGTGTCTTTTGTCTGAGAATCTCAGGATTTTAAATGGCTTCACAAACTTCCACTCTGTATTTCTGCCATGGCTACTAAGATATAAGGAGGTGACTCTTCTACCTTACCTCTAATATTTTTTAAACAAGACAGAAAAGTTTCTTTAAAGAATCTTTACTAGGAAGGGCCAACCTGCTCAGAAATAGCTTCCCTGACAGCTTCATGCCTTTTCAGGACTGAACTTAAGCTATATCTTCTCTTTTTCTCTTTTAAAGCCCTAAAATAATTGGAGGAATATTTTTATTATACCATCCATCTGGAAAAGGAAGGCTGGGATACTCAGAAGGGCTGTTCTTTCTTGTAGTATTTTTGGCATTGTCTCAGGGTCGGGTATTTGATATGATGTGAGGAGGATGGCCCTCATTAGATTTCCAGCCCATTTGCACAGGAACCAGAAGAGCTCAAAGGAGAAAGAGCCGCATTCACCAATAACCTATAAATTTCTATCTTTTGACTTTTAGTTCTAACTAATTCTTATAACAGCTTTTTTTTTAATTTTGTTAAAAATTTTTTTCCTCTCCTTTTTCTTGCTCTCTCTCTCTCTCTCCTTTTTTTTTTTTTTTTGCTGTTTTTTAACACCAAGTTTCATAGTAGGCTAACCACATGCCCAGGACCATTTGTTGCTTTATAATAATAGTAATAACTGATGCTTATGCAGACAGACCGGTTTCCTCAACTCTGAGCACTTCATAGATGCCAACCCACTGAATCCAGTAACTTCCCTAATATAATCTTTCTATCATCCTGAATTTTTAGATGAGGAGTTTTTAGATGAGGGATTGAAAAGTTTAGAGACTTGTTCTTATTCATTCTCATCACTATTGCGTCTGAAAAATATAGTATTATAAACAAACTCAAATTTAAGCAGTGTGACCTTATTATCTCTATTAATTTCTTTGTAAAAAAATATAGGTCATTGATTTAGACAGAATTTCATGATACTTTGCTTGTTAATTAGAAGTACTGGTTTCTGTCCATTAATCATTATCTCAGACTAAAGTGTAAAAATTTTGTCTAAATCAGCCTCTTTTTGAGTTTCCCAATAAACTCAGCTTTGTTTGCAAGACCTACTTACACAGGATGTTAATATACATGAATGAAAATTTAACAGATCATCAGCAAGTTCACATGTAAATATAAACTATGAACCTTTAGCATTTAGAAACAAAGAAATTCATACAACAGTATGTATTTTAGGTTCTAGACCTACCTTGGTAGTGTTTCTGGGCAATTGTTTCTAGGGCTTAGACATGATCATTGATAGAAAATTTGTACCTGAGAACATAAAAAAGGATAAACCAGAAATTGGTTAAAGATCATATAACTCATTCAAGTACAAAAGTGTCAATAAAGATGTTTTGAGAGCCAGAAGTTAACATATGTTAACATTTCTATTTAGCATTAACTTTTCCTTATAAACCATCTTTTGGCCCTGTTAATGGCCACACTTCCTCTTTGGTCCAACACTTCACCACAGGAAACTAGTATAAAGATTAAGAGTGTGGGCCTTGCAGCATCATGGTTTAGCATTAGAATCCACCCCCTCTTTTCTTATTAAGGAGGATGGGCAAGTCATATAACATTTTTGAGTCTTGAGTTTTTCCCTGGTAATAGAGGTTAATAAAAGGCACCACCACACTATGTAGAATTGTAGGATAGATTAAACATATTTGAAAAAATTAACCATATGTCAGGTATCAAGTCTGTGTTCAATAAATAGCAATAATAGTAATGATTGCTTTCTTATTCTCTAGTTACTATGTCTTGAGTCCTGCCTTGTGGTCCATTCCCCAGATCGCATTTCAGTCTCTGTGCCAACACTGAATGCATCTAGCATTTGTTCCTCTGAATTTCAGTGAAATCTACTGTGACTTTGTATTATCCTCATGAGGCAAGATGTTTAGTGCATTTGATGGGACTATTAGCTAGATGGATAATCCTTGTAAAGACAATAGTAAGTAAAAAAACAAGTAAAAGCTCCAGATTTTTTCTTTTACCCAGTTTGGCAGTCAGCATATATTTTAAGAAAGAAACTCTAGAGGCCATACAAGCAATCACAGAACTTGCAGCTAACTGGTTTTTATCCAGCAGAAACCTAGCTTTTTGGTAATGAAATAATAAAGTCTCAGAAATATTTTGAGGTAATAAATGTGGTCTATCAGTTTGAGTTTAGTTAGGAGAGAGAGTTAGAGAGAGAGACTCTCTCTCTCTCTCTCTCTCTCTCTTTATATATATATATATATATATATATATATATATATATATACACAGCTAACTAGGTACTGAAGAACTGAAGAGTACAAAAACTATCCAGAGGTAGTAAGGTAGTAATTGAGGCGGGGATGGGGGGAGGCGGAAGCGGAAGCTTCAACCCCTGAGGCAGATAAGAGGCTGAAAGAGTCTGAAATTATTGAAATTAAAGATACAGAGAAGAATTTTGCAACTCTGAAGCATAAACTGCTACACAGAAGATGCCATTAAGTCTGTACTAATGTCTATAAGTCCAGAAGAGGAACCCCATGGAAACATTAGCTGGGATTGTTGGCTTGTGCTGGTATTAATATCTCCAAGGCAAGGGAGCAAGAACACTGGCTCTGCAAATGTTGGAAAAACTTTAAACTGGACTCAGCTACTGCCAACTAGAATAAACTGTTATTACCAAGTGAAGACACGTTGCTAGAAGAATCATGACAGGAGAAAGGAGCAAGTTGTTTTCTTCCATTCCCTCCAGGGTCCCTCACTGGCTGAGCACAAAAGGAGCCAATTGGGAAAACAAAAATGTGGTTGGCCATTCCAGAGCCAGCATCACAGATTACTGAACAGTGGTGTAGCACCAAATCAGGTAGAATAACTCTGATGGTAGGAGTTGGAAGCAGTGGATGAAATTGTATCTCCACCTTCAACTCATCTCTTTGTCTCACCAAGTGAGGAACGAGAACTCACATGAGAACTCACACCAAATATTCCTTTCCCCACATTCTGCTGCTCACATTCATGAGCTTCTCTTTTTCCATATAGTGTATAACAGTTCACATCTTGACTTCCTCTCATTTATCCTATTTCATGGTATAGCAGATTTTGAAATCAGATTTGTATTCTCTTATCCATTGAATACTGGAAATTTGATAAGAGAATGGATTTCAGGTTCTCATCACACATACACTCAAATGTAACTATGCAAAGCAACGGACACGTTTATTAAATTGACGACAGTCATGTGTATATATATCAAATCATTACGTTATACATCTTCAGTATGTGCTGTGCTTAGTCACTTAGTCATGTCTGACTCTTTATGATCCCATGGACTGTAGCCCAACAGGCTCCTCTGTTGATGGGGATTCTGCAGGCAAGAATACTGAAGTGGGTTGCCAAGCCTTCCTCCAGGGGATCTTCCCAACTCAGGGACTGAACACAGGTCTTCCACATTGCAGGCAAACTCTTTACCATCTGAGCCACCAGGGAAGCCCTATCTTCAATAAAAACAATTCTAACTTTGAAATTATCAAGAAGGAAATTCTGAGAAGCAAGAACTGAAGCTTGCAGTGGGTCCACACCCTAGTTGGAATATATTAAGCTTGACTGCATGCTATCACCCAATATTTATACTCTCCAATATTCTACAGTCAGAAGAATTCATTTTGATATGCTCTGTTTAGCTTTATCAGTACATATCCTTCCCCAAGATTCTCTCAACCTAGTCTTGCTCCATTACCTTTCTTTGTCTCCCAGACTTCTGTGTATTCAGTTCAAGGGACTGGCGTTGACCTCCTTTCCACCTCCTGAAGGAGATTTTAACAGTTCCATTCACCATGGCAATGAAAAGAATAAAATACTTAGGAATATATCTACCTAAAGTAACAAAGACCTATATATAGAAAACTATAAAACACTGGTGAAAGAAATTAAAGAGGACACTAATAGATGGAGAAATATATTGTGTTCATGGATCAGAAGAATCAATATACTGAAAATGAGTATACTACCCAAAGCAATCTATAGATTCAATGCAATCCCTATCAAGCTACCAACAGTATTTTTCACAGAGCTAGAACAAATAACTTCACAATTTGTATGGAAATACAAAAAAAAACATCAAATAGCCAAAGCAATTTTGAGAAAGAAGAATGGAAACAACTTGCCTGACTTCAGGCTCTACTACAAAGCCACAGTCATCAAGACAGTATGGTACTGGCACAAAGACAGAAATATAGATCAATGGAAAAAAATAGAAAGCCAAGAGATAAATCCACGTACCTGCGGACACCTTATCTTTGACAAAGGAGGCAAGAATATACAATGGGGAAAAGACATTCTCTTTAACAAGTGGTGCTGGGAAAACTGTTCAACCACTTGTAAAAGAATGAAACTAGAACACTTTCTAACACCACACACAAAAATAAACTCAAAATGGATTAGAGATCTAAGCATAAGACCAGAAACTTCTAGAGGAGAACATAGGCAAATCACTCTCTGACATAAATCACAGCAGGATCCTCTATGACCCACCGCCCAGAATATTGGAAATAAAAGCAGAAATAAACAAATGGGACCTAATTAAACTTAAAAGCTTCTGCAAAGCAAAGGATACTATAAACAGGGGAAAAGACAGCCTTCAGAATGGGAGAAAATAATAGCAAATGAAGCAACTGACAAAGAACTGATCTAAAAATATACAAGCAACTCCTGCAGCTCAATTCCAGAAAAATAAATGACTAATAAAAAATGGGCCAAAGACCTAAACAGACATTTCTCTAAGGAAGACATACAGATGGCTAACAAACACATGAAAAGATGCTCAACATCACTCATTATCAGAGAAATGTAAATCAAAACCACAGTGAGGTACCATTACATGCCAGTCAGAATGGCTGCTATCCAAAAGTCTACAATCAATAAATGCTGGAGAGTGTGTGGAGGAAAGAGAACCCTCTTACACTGTTGGTGGGAATGCAAACTAGTATAGCCACTATGCAGAAGTGTGGAGATTCCTTAAAAACTGGAAACAGAACTGCCATACGACCCAGCAATCCCACTGCTGGGCAAACACACCGAAGAAACCAGAACTGAAAGAGACACATGTACCCCAATGTTCATCGTAGCACTGTTTACAATAGCCAGGACATGGAAGCAACCTAGATGTCCATCAGCAGATGAATGGATAAGAAAGTGATGGTACATATACACAATGGAGTATTACTCAGCCATCAAAAAGAATATATTTGAATCAGTTCTAATGAGGTGGATGAAACTGGAGCCTATTATACAGAGTGAAGTAAGCCAGAAAGAAAAACACCAATACAGTATACTAATGCATATATATGGTATTTAAAATGATGGTAATAATAACCTTGTATGTGAGACAGTAAAAGAGACACAGATGTATAGAACAGTCTTTTGGACTCTGTGGGAGAGGGTGAGGGTGGGATGATTTGGGAGAATGGCATTGAAGCACGTATATTACCATATGTGAAAAAGACCGTCAATCCAGTTTCGATGCATGAGACAGGGTGTTCAGGGCTGGTGCACTGGGATAACTCAGGGAGACAGTATGGGGAGAGAGGTGGAAGGGAGGTTCAGGATGAGGAACACGAGTACACCTGTGGCAGATTTATGTCAGTGTATGGCATATCGATACAATATTGTAAAGTAATTAACCTCCAATTAAAATAAATAAATTTATATTTAATAAAAGAAAGGAAAAAAAAAGATTTGCACTGTGGTCAAGCACTTGTAATCAGCTGATTCTTACCATAGTTGCCATCATCTAGTGAATTTTTTAGGTTACATTTCAGTAATTATCTCTTACTCTAATCTTATTTTTTTGGTCTCAGAGTACTCTCAGTTCAGTTCAGTTGCTCAGTCGTGTCTGACTCTTTGCGACTCCATGAAGCAAGGCACGCCAGGCCTCCCTGTCCATCACCAACTCCTGGAGTTCACTCAGACTTGCATCCATCGAGTCAGTGATGCCATCCAGTCATCTCATCCTCGGTCGTCCCCTTCTTCTCCTGCCCCCAATCCTTCCCAGCATCAAAGTCTTTTCCAATGAGTCAACTCTTCACATGAGGTGGCCAAAGTACTAGAGTTTCACTAATACAGCTTTAATGAATTAGTGGTTTAAAATATGGCTTTAGAGCCATGATGCCTGAGTTTAAATTTCAGTTCTTCTACTTACTTTCTATGTGACTTTGGAATGAATCTCTGTTTCAATGACCTCATCTATAAAACTCTTGGTTTGTTGTAAGGAATAAACTAGTTAGCTCATCTCAAGTGTCTATAACACTTGCCTAGAGCAAATTAGAATATTAGTTATTATTTCACTGGACCACAATTATCTTCCAAATCCAAGTGGGTGGATTTGGCTTGATCCTTTGGCTTGATCATTGTACTAGCTCTCTTTGCAAAAGTTAATCAATCATCTTGAGATTGCTTCATGAGTTGCTTTTCATGCTCAAAATGTTGCTTGAAATGGAGAAAATATCTTAACTTATAAGGTGGTTGATAGGAAAAATGACAGTTCATAGTTAACAGTTTCATATGTTTGAGTCAGAACTGAGACTTAGATAGACTAGTGAATGTCATCCACAATGACTGTTTCTTAGAAGTCCCCTTAGTGCTCCGTATAGACCAACCACTTGAATGAAATACAAAGTTCTACTATTTCATTAAAATGTCATGGACTGTGTACTTTTACTAAAATATTACCCAGCCACAGTTTTGGTTTTTACAGGGTCTAGGAGCACAGTGTGTAAAAGAAGGTGAACTTGTCCTTTGTTTGTTTAACTTCTTTTTAATAGACTTATCCAATGAACTATTGAAGGAAGTCAGATGAAGTAAAAGAATAAGGAGTGTTACTGAGTGCAAATTCATACTGTTCACTGAAAGGCAAGCCAATAAATTAGGAGCCCAGTTATTCCGTTCAGTTGCTCAGTTGTATCTGACTCTTTGTGACCCCATGGACTGAGGGTGCCAGGCTTCCCTGTCCATCACCAACTCCCAGAGTTTGCTCAAACTCATGACCATTGAGTTGGTGATGCCATCCAGCCATCTCATCCTCTGTCATCTCCTTCTCCTCCTGCCTTCAATTTTCCCCAGCATCAGGTTGGTTTCCAATGAGTCAGTTCTTCACGTCAGGTGGCCAGAGTATTGGAGTTTCAGCTTCAGCATCAGTCCTTCCAATGAATATTCAAGACTGATTTCCTTTAGGCTGGACTGGTTGGATTCCCTTGCAATCCAAGGGATTCTCAAGAGTCTTCTCCAACACCACAGTTCAAAAGCATCAATTCTCTGACGCTCAGCTTTCTTTAGAGTCCAATTCTCACATCCATACATAACAACAGGAAAAACCACAGCTTTGATTACATGGACTTTTTGGCAAAGTATTGTCTCTGCTTTTTAATAAGCCATCTAGGTTGGTCATAACTTTACTTCCAAGGAGTAAGCGTATTTTAATGTCATGGTTGCAGTCACCATCTGCAGTGATTTGGGAGCCCAAGAAAATAAAGTCTCTCACTGCTTCCATTGTTTTTCCATCTATTTGCCATGCAGTGATGGGACCAGAAACCATGATCTTAGTTTTTTTAATGTTGAGCTTTAAGCCAACTTTTTCACTCTCCTCTTTCATTTTAATCAAGAGGCAATCTAGTTCCTCTTCACTTTCTGCCATAAGGGTGGTGTCACCTGTGTATCTGAGGTTACTGACATTTCTCCCAGCAATCTTGATTCTAGCTGGTGCATCAACCAGCTTGGAATTTCACATAATGTACTGTGCATATAAGTTAAATAAGCAGGGTAACAATATACAGCCTTGACATACTCGTTTCCTGATTTGGAACCAATCTGTTGTTCCATGTCCAGTTCTAACTGTTGCTTTTTGACCTGCATACAGATTTATCAGGAGGTAGGTAAGGTGGTCTGATATTCCCATATCTTGAAGAATTTTCCACAGTTGACTATGATCTACATAGTCAAAAATTTTGGCATAATCAATAAAATGAAGTAGAAGTTTTTCTGGAATTATCTTGCTTTTTTGATGCTCCAATGGATGTTGGAAATTTGATCTCTTGTTCCTGTCTTTTCTAAATACAGCTTGAACATCTGGAAGTTCATGGGTCATGTACTGTTGAAACCTGGCTTGGAGAATTTTGAGAATTACTTTGCTAGTGTGTGAGACAAGTGCATTTGTGCAGTAGTTTGAACATTCTTTGGCATTGCCCTTTTGGGATTGGAATGAAAACTTACCTTTTACAATCCTGTGGAAAACTGCTGAGTTTTCCAAATTTGCTGGCATATTGAGTGCAGCACTTTCACAGCATCATCTTTTAGAATTTGAAATAGCTCAACTGGAATTCCATCACCTCCACTAGCTTTGTTTATAGTGATGCTTCCTAAGGCCCACTTGACTTCACATTCTGGGATGTATGGCTCTAGGTGAGTGATCATGGTTATCTGGATCATGAAGATCTTTTTGTATAGTTCTTCTGTGTATTCTTGCCACCTCTTCTTAACATCTTCTGCTTCTGTTAGGTCTATACCATTCCTATCCTTTACTGAGCCCATCTTTTCATGAAATTTTCCCTTGGTATCTCTAATTTTCTTGAAGAGATAAGATCTCTAGTCTTTCCCATTCTATTGCTTTCCTGTATTTCTTGGCATTGATGATCACTGAGGAAGTCTTTCTTAACTCATTCAAATGGGTTATATCTTTCCTTTTGTCCTTTGTCTTTACCTTCTCTTCTTTTCTCGGCTATTTGTAAAGCCTCCTCAGAGAATTATTTTGCCTTTCTTTTTCTTGGGGATGGTCTTGATCACTACCTCCTGTACAATGTCAGGAACCTCCATCCATAGCTCTTCAGGCACTCTGCTTATCAGGTCTAATTCCTTGAATTTATTTGTCACCTCCATTGTATAATCATAAGAGACTTGATTTAGGTCATACTTGAATGATCTAGTGATTTTCCCTACTTTCTTCAATTTCAGTCTGCGTTTGACAATATGGAGTTCATGGTCTGTCTGACAGTCAGCTCCCGGTCTGTTTTTGCTGACTCTATAGAATTTCTTCACCTTTGGCTGCAAAGAATATAATCAATCTGATTTCAGTATTGACCATCTGGTGAGATCCACGTGTAGAGTCTTTGCTTGTGTTGTTGGAAGAAGGTGTTTGCTATGACCAGTGCATTCTCTTGACAAAACTTTGTTAGCCTTTGCCCTGCTTCGTTTTTCACTCCAAGACCAAATTTGCTTGCTACTCCAGGTATCTCTTGTCTTACTTCCCTTTTCATTCCAGTCCCCTATGATGTAAAAGCCATCTTTTTGGGTGTTAGTTATAGAAGGTCTCGTAGGTCTTCATAGAACCATTCAAATTCAGCTTCTTCAGCATTACTGGTCAAGGCATAGTTTTGGATTACTGTGATATTGAATGGTTTGTCTTGGAAATGAACAGAACAGAAATTATTCTGTCATTTTTGAGACCGCATCCACGTACTGCACTTTAGACTCTTTGGTTGACTATGAGGGCTACTCCGTTTCTTTTAAGAGATTCTTGCCCACAGTAGTAGATATAATGGTCATCTGAGTTAAATTCACTCCTTCCAATCCATTGTAGCTCACTGATTTCTAAAATGTCAATGTTCACTCTTGTTATCTCTTATTTGACCATTTCTAATTTACCTTTATTCATGAATTTAACATTCCAGATTCCTATGCAGTATTGCTTTTTACATTATCAGACTTTACTTCCAATGAGTTGTTAGAGAAAGGAGTTCACTAATATTGCCGTTCACAAAAATGACAACTTTATTCACAAAGGCAGCAGATCGAGGAAGTGGTGGACTAGTGTCCCTAAGAGCCATCTCGTCCAAGTGAGAATTCAGGTTTCTTTTGTACGAAAAGGGGAGGGCATGTGCCTGGTTGTCTGAAGCCTCTTGCTGTTGGAATCCTTTGTTCTAGCAGCTGTCCAGGTAGATCTGATCAGTGTCCCTATAAGCTTCCCACAGGAAAGTTGCTATTTTGTGTGCTGCATCTTTTCTCTATATTGAATGGAAAAGTTTTATACTTTTAATGATCAGAACCTTGAACATGGGCTATTCTGTATATTTCAGGCTGCTGGCAACAGTCTTTTACTGATTGACTAGACAAAGTTGCAGGGCCATCGTGACTAAGCACAGGCAACAAAGCACATGGATTAGAGCTAAAGGAATAGATCCAATAAGGAGTCAGGTTTGTTCTCTAGCATAGCTGTCCATAAGTGAGAAAATAATATGGGTATAGCATGTGAGAGATGTCTAGAAGAAAGGCCCAGACAGAGCAGCAGGACCCAGAATGATTACAGTTGGCATATAAGGGATATGGGCTTTCCAGGTTGCACTAGTGGTAAAGAACTCATCTTCCAATGCAGGAGATGCAAGAGAGGTAGGTTCAGTCCCTGAGTCAGGAAGATCCCCTGATGGAGGACATGGCAATCCACTCCAGTGTCCTTGACTGGAGAATCCCATGGACAGAGAGCCTGTGGGCTACAGTCCACTGAGTCACAAAAAGTAGGAGATGACTGAAGTGACTTATCACTCATAAGGGATACACCTGACCATTCAAACTCAAGATCCACCTGCTCCTGTTCTCATCCCCAGGTTCTGTTTACTCTGAGAAATGAAGTTTCACAGAGTGAGAGTCCTAATATCTCTGCTTTGGAATACCTTTTGTTTGATCACAAGAATTAGGGAATACTTGCCTTCCAGACACAAGAAAAGAGGAAAGAGCTTATAGAGCAAAAGAGACAGATGGTGATAATTACATTTTTGATACAACATCACCAAGTGATCTAGTAGTTACATAAGTCTTCAGGGATTCTCAGGTGTACTAGGAAAAAGAACCCTGGAAAAAGATTCAGTTTCCTGAGAAGATAGTGTTTCTGATTTTTTACCTTCAAAAATAAATTTTCACTAATGAGTAGTAAATATTGAAATGTAACCATTATATATAGTAAAATCTTGCACATGACTTGGTACAACACAGGTGACTAACACCCTTCACTTCAAAAAAGCCATCATAATGATCAATTTCCATCCAAAATAGTAAATTTTCTATTGACACTCCTTTGCTTACATGTTTTTCTTATTTCTAGAATATATCCAATCAGTGCAATTTTATGGTCAAGGGAAGGCTTACTTTTTGAGACCCACTTCAGACAGTTATCTTTTATACCTTCACTGTTCAAAGCTTGGTCCCTATAACAGCAAAATTGGCATTACTTTGGAGTTTATTAGGAATGCAGATTCTAGATTCCACAGTAAATCTACTGAAACAGAAGCTGCATTTTATCATAACCTTCCAGAGATAATCATCATTAATCTTTGAGAAACCTGGATTTCTCCTCCAATTTGTGCAAGACTTATATGTCCTGGTAAATTGAGACTTGAGAAAAGTCTGCACACCTTTGAAAAACTTCATTGCCTAGTGTTTTCTAAACAGAAAAAAATGTTGATAATGCTTATTAAATTGAATTTAAACATTGATCTCATTCACATGAAACCTATCCATTTGTAGCATCTTTTAAACTGATCATTTAAATCTAAAATTAGTGATACTTCAAATCAAATGCTATGATATGAAAAAAAAAAGCAGAGTTTGTTATGTTCTCTACTTTCCTTTCTCATAGTGAAATATTACAGGTTTATTTCACAGAAATATCTTCACCATAATTATCTAAAAAAGAGAGATCCCTGACTAATAAACTTTGTCTGTGTTAATCTTCTTGCCCAGACTAGATCCAAAAATGGTATCTAGTGTCATATTTGACATTTTGTTGCAATTTATATGTGAAAATTGTATCTCAAATGGAAATCAGAGTGAACATCTCCCCCCACCCCACCTTAGGACATTATTTTCTTGCTAGCTCAGTTCTTCACACATTATTGTTTAACTTCCATTCCTACTTCACTGGATGACTAAATATTGCTGGAATATGAAGCATAGCACACCTCATACTATTTTTAATATGAAATCTGTTGACATTTCCATAGAAAAGATAGGTCTTACAAATTTTTCATTACTATCATAATTGCTCCAAAATGGAAGAAATTGGATATTTTCTCTCAAAGTCAAAAATTTCCCTCAAGGTGTTGTGCTCCTTCTCCTTCTAACTCAATAACTATTTCCATGAGAGTTTCTCTGAGTGTATTGTTCAGAAAAGAAAACTAAAATTTGTCTGACTGATACAGCACACAGTAGTTCAAATGTCTCATTCCACTGTCTATAAGAGTTCTTGGAATCTCATGTTGATGAAAAATGCTTTACAGGTAGAGGAAAGATTTGTTAGGTTTCCCCTGATACCAGGAGTATTTCATAAGCTTCTTCTCTGGTGAGATTTTAGTAGATTTCCTGCTTATACTATATTCATTTTAATCTCATGGCTGCTAAGTTGCTTTAGTCGTGTCCAACGCTGTGCAACCCCATAGATGGCAGCCTGCCAGGCTCCGCCATCACTGGAACTCTCCAGGCAAGAACACTGGAGTGGGTTGCCATTTCCTTCTCCAATGCATGAACGTGAAAAGTGAAAGTGAAGTCACTCAGTCATGTCTGACTCTTAGCGACCCCATGGGCTGCAGCCTACTAGGCTCCTCCATCCATGGGATTTCCCAGACAAGAGTACTGGAGTCTCATTACTGTTATACAAACCAAAGGAAATAGACATTAACAGTTCAAAATGCTATTCATTGCATATCCTATAAAAGACAAGCTTACATAAATGTTGGTGTGAAATTTTCAAGCACTGAAATGTGAAATTAAAACATAAAGCTAAATTTTAAGGAAAAGAGAATAATAAGCTAGGTTCTTACAAGAAAAGCAATTCAGTGTTCATGTACATAGAAAACATGCATTTATTTTTTCACAAAATATTTGAAAGGCCACAGTGGGCTCTCTCCCACTGGGGATGAATTTGTGAATCAATTTGCCCTCAAGGATCTTACATTCCAGTGAATAAATAACAATAAACAAGTGACAAATACAAAGTATATACTTAAAAACATGTAAGGCATTGAAGCAAGCAACCAAGGGCAAGTAAGTAAAAAGAGATTGCTAGGGAAGAATTTTCTGAGGAGGTAGTACTTAAGGTGAGGGGTTGAGAAGTTGAGGTGGGGCACAGTTTTAAAATTGCTAAGATCCCAAAGAAAGTACAAGTGGCTCGTGAAACAGTATGATATGAGATGGAGTTTTACAGTGGGCCATTGACTGGATCACCCAGAGCCTTGCAAAACAGCAGTTTGGACTTCATGTGAAGCATAATAGTCAGCTATCAAAGAAGTTTAACAACAAAGTGAAATGATTGAATTTAAGTTTCTAAAGTATTTCCTTGGGTGCTAAGAGGATGTTAGACTGGAGTAGAGCAAAAGTGAAGAGCAAATAAAAACAGATGACATCTGGGCCAAAGAGAAAAGACACTGCTGTGGATAAAGCTGCCAGAAGTCACGATGGAAGCAGCTAGAGAAGACTCGTTTGGGGAGCATGAACCATGACTTTGCTGGCTGATTAGACAGGGGAAGTAAATTACCTTTAACATGGAGAGAGGGAAGGAAAGGGTGAGATGTATGGAGAGAGTAACATGGAAACTTACATTACCATATATGAAATAGATAGCCAATGAGAATTTACTGTATGGCTCAGGAAACTCAAACAGGGGCTCTGTATCCTCTGTATCAAACTAAGGGGTGGGATGGGGAGGGAGGGAGGTTCAGAAGGGAGGGGACATATATATACTTACGGCTGGTTCATGTTGAGATATGACAGAAAACAGCAAAATTCTATAAAGCAATTATCCTTCAATAAAAAATAAATTAATTTAAAAAAAGATAATCAAATTAGTCTTTCTTCACCTTAATAGTATGTGATGGTTAGGCATGGAATTGTCTTTAATGAAACATGAATTCAGCTTACCAGTGAAATTAAGCTATTCATATTCAGCCTTTTGAATTTTATCCTTTTACTGTTCTGGATACAAGCAGTAGAAAGTGACCTTATTTAAATAAGCACATAATTAATTGGAAAGATACAAGGGATGTTACTATTACAGAGGTAATCTAAGTTTGGGAGAGTTCTGGAAGTTCCAGAAATTTTTAGAGCAGGATTCCCCCTCCAGTTACTGGGGTACCATAGTTAAAACTCTGTGATTTTTTCCATCTTTGCATTATTCACTCAAGATTCAGTGTCCCGAAAGGGGGTCTGATTATACATTCTTCCACAATAATGGAACTGAAAAAAAAAAAAAAGGACTTGTTAAAGGAACTTTCAAGGACCTTTTCAACTGTATATTGAGACACAATATATGCCTTAGATTATAGTCCAACTATTACTGCATGACATGAGGAGATAATTCTCCCCAAGAAGATGGATGATGGGAAACCACAGAACTAAAAACATCCATGAAAATAACAGAAAAAGTCATCTGCTGACTTCTACTGATAGGTTGTACAGCTTCAATTTTCAATATTGATCTTACAAATATTTATTTTATTTCACCCATAGAACAGGCTCTAGAAGATAATCCATAAAAGGTAATATATAGTGATTTAAAGTACATTGGAGAGGGTGCTTTATTTAGCTGATGAAGCTTACTACAAGTGTTAAGAATACCTTCTTCCAGCTTTCACCTATAACAGTACTTAACTACAGATTTGGTTAGCTATTGATGGTTTTTCAGTAATTTCCTTCTTTACTGAGCAGTTAAGTTCTTTGATTATTTTATTTTGTTCCATTTAACTTATCTAAGTCTGTTCTACCTAATCCAGTTATTCTATTAAAAGCAACAATGATACAACATATATTGACCTTTCCCATACGACTTAAATTGCTTTTTACAAATACTAGGAAAATATTATATTGCTGCTGCTGCTGCTGCTGCTGCTGCTGCTGCTGCTAAGTCGCTTCAGTCATGTCTGACTCTGTGTGACCCCATAGATGGTAGCCCACCAGGCTCCCCCATCCCTGGGATTCTCCAGGCAAGAACTCTGGAGTGGGTTGCCATTTCCTTCTCCAATGAGTGAAAGTGAAAAGTGAAAGTGAAGTTGCTCAGTCGTGTCCGACTCTTTGCGACCCCATGGACTGCAGCCCACCAGGCTCCTCCATCCATGGGATTTTCCAGGCAAGAACACTGGAGTGGGGGGCCATTGCTTTCTCCAATTATATTACCATGTGAGAAAATAACAACAACAACAACAAAAAAGCAAGCTTCATTTCATTGCTATTCTTACCTTTAAATATATGTCCAGAATGACCAGTTGAAAATCAATATCAAGTAAAATTAAGCCACTTGAGTACTTGTCAAAGAATAAACCCAGTGATAGAACCTGGGTTTCCTACAATGCAGACAGCTTCTTTACCATCTGAGCCACCAGGGAAGCCCCTTTGTTCTTATTACTTCATGTGAAATCATGAGATATTTTTCCATAAGCCTGATGTCCAAGAGGTACTTTGTTAAGTAACATATTTGTATCTCAAGGGAACTGTACCCAAGCCTAGCAATTTAACGCTGCTGCTGCTGCTGCTGCTGCTGCTGCTGCTGCTGCTGCTGCTGCTGCTAAGTCACTTCAGTCGTGTCCGACTCTGTGGGGACCCCATAGACGGCAGCCCACCAGGCTCCCCCGTCCCTGGGATTCTCCAGGCAAGAACGCTAGAGTGGGTTGCCATTTCCTTCTTCACTAGCACTTGATATTTGGGTACATTCATGGAAGAAGTATGCTCGAAGAATAATGGTATTGGAACATTAGTTGAGTCTTGTCTTTGGTTTCAGACATGAGTTTGGATCTTATTTCTTCCATCTATGATTTTGTGACTGAGAAGAAGTTAATTACTCTAAGTGACTTTTTTTTCATGTGAAATGAGCATAAACATACACAGAAGCATTTTTGATGATGAAATTATATTGACATATATTTTAAGTACTTAATGACTGGTGATGATGAAGATGAAGAGTGGAGGAGGTTGAGTTGATGAGGATGGTGGTGGGGAGGATATGAAGGAGTACAAAGGGCAAGAAGAAACCCCTCTACTGTGAGGTAGCAGCTGCTCAAAGCACCTACCTGAACAAAAGCAAAGAGAAGCAGCAGAAAGTCAGGGAGAATCACAGCACAGGACCATCCTTTCTCAGAAAACCCTTGGAATTGACAGCGAGTGACTGAACTTTAATATTACTTGACAAAGTTCATTTTATTCCATCATATTAACCTTCTTCCTCCCATCAAAATTACTGAGGCAGGTGGTCGGATTGCTGGCCACGGGACGCTCTTGGTACAGCACAGGACTGTTAGTTCCCAAAGGTATCTGAGGAGAATACACAAGTAGTGATTTTCTCCCCCTGGTGAATTTCACAGCATGAAATCTCTGATAGTCTCTCCTACCACATCCAACTTCTTTAAAAATAAAATAAAATTGCAGACTGCCTTCTTTTTAATGAGAGCGCAAAATGCTGTCCACATCAGAGAGTAATCCTTTTCAGGCAGGAATACTGGATATAATTTTCTACATAAATGGAAAAAAGTAATCTTATCTCCAGTATATTTCTCTCCTGTGTTATGCAGGTTTAGCCAGACTAAAGCTGTTGACAGAAAATTCTCCACTCGGATGAGAAGCAAAGATGAGAAGAGGTATTGGAACGGTGATAGAAAAGCTTTGTATAATGAGACAAATCCCAGCCCCTCTAGGGAACTCATTCCGTATGGAAACTATTTCATGTTTCTTTCATTATGGGAATGATACGCTGTCTATTAAAAGTGCAGAAATGAGATTGTCCCGACAGTTAGTTTAATAGGGTGACTTACTTTGTGTCAGCATTGGGCTCTGCACACCACAGCGTGTAAGTGTATTTGTCTACAGCACTGTGCTTCAAATAAGTCCAATCTATCATAGGATGGTGGCGTTAGCACCTCTTATTATATAAACCTGTCAGGGCATTACAACATAAACAACACATTCTGCCCAGCTGCAAAACAGTTATTCAAGGAGTCCATTTAGTTTCATAAACTTTTTCTAAGTCTCTGACACCTTAAACAAACTATGACAGGCATTTATACTGTATGCCAAACAGGAGGAATAGCTCACTATATAAAATGTATCTAGTGACTACCAACAAAAGAAAGAAGATATGAGATAAAATAAATCTCTAGTGAAAAAATCAGATATATTAATAATTCTGAAGAAAATATTCAATTTCCTTTTCCTGTCTCCAAAGCAGGCCATGACAAAAGGTAAAATCTAGCTCAGATGCAGACATTTTTTTTCAGCTGTGTTTACACGACTCTTTTCCCACTGGTAGAATTAGTCTCCTTTTGGTGGTGGCATATAGACTCCTGCTTTAGTCCGTTCGACCTCATGTTATTTAAATACATATATTATAGGTATGGGGCTTCCCTGGTGGCTCAGATGGTAAAGCGTCTGCCTGCAATGCGGGAGACCCGGGTTCAGTCCCTGGGTTGGGAAGATCCCCTGGAGAAGGAAATGGCAACCCACTCCAGTACTCTTGCCTGGAAAATTCCATGGACTGAGGAGCCTGGTGGACTACAGTCCATGGGGTCACAAAGAGTCGGACACGACTGAGTGACTTCACTTCACTATTATAGGTATAAATATGCATATATATATATATTATATGATATATAGACATCTATTCTGTGACTGTAAGCATGTACATAGAGTTGTCTATTCTCCAGAAACCACACTCCCACGTGTGAGTGTGAATATGTGTGTGTGTGTGTATATATATAGCAGAAAATAAAATCATGAAGTAAGGTAAACTATTCTGGACTTATATATCTATTTTCTATAGAAAAATTACTCTTTAGTGAACTTCCTAACTGAAATGTGTTTTAAGGCAATTCTGCATCACAGGCTTGTGATTTATAAAACTGATCCCAATTTCCTCCAACTATACCACTTAGAAGTCTCCCCAAGTATTGACAAGGTGAGTTACAGCCATTCACAGTGGAGAGCAAGCTTATATGAAGAGCGACAAGTATATTTTCAAGGGACTGATTTGAAATATTGATATAGTCACATTAATTGAATTTTTGCCTTGAGAAGTGATTACAAAAATGTTGCTCCAATATTAATTTGTATCTGCTTTGGATAAGATTAACATTCATTTCTTCTCCAGTCCCCATTACTCTTTTATTATTCATTAGCATCTCTCTTTGCATGTGTAAGAGACCTTGATGAAGCATGTTTATTCATAGACTAACCTTTTTAAATAATTCTAACAGCTCTCTAACAGTAACCTTCCTGGCATGCGGAATATCTTCTCTTTGTTTCATTATTCAAGGCTTGCACTCCATCCTCCACTTGAGATGCTGAACATGAATCATACCCCTCATCCTATTGCTCTCGTCCTCCCACTAAAATGTCCTCTGCAGCCCGATCCCACAAGAGAGCTGTGTTCACAAAATACTGCAGCAGAAGCGTCCCTTGGTTGGATCAGGGACACTAAAATTTTGACAGACCTCAAGTGCAATTATTGATTTATTTTTTTTACAGCTCGTTACATATTTGTTACCATGTTTTAGTTCATTGTTCCTTTACCTTTTGTTAGGATATTTAGTTTGAATCTGCCTTTGATGAAAGCTCTGGAGGTGACATTTTATCTTTTCTTTGTGTATGTAAGCTCTCGGGCTTATTTGTCTGAGCAGATAAAATGGACAAAGCTGTGAGAAGGAGAGGGAGAGAAAACCAGAAGAAAAGCAGACTCAGTAATTATATTTTTCCGCAAGCTGGGACATCGTTGTCGTTAAGTTGCATTGGCTGTATGAATACTTGAAAAGGAGCAAATTTAATTTTTCATTAGAATTGTAGGTTTAATGTTAAACATCTACCTTACAGTAAAACCTGGAACTACTTGTCACCTTAAAGTCACAGATTTTCTGTCTTTAACTTAGAGTCATTTTTTTCTTTCCTTTGGAACAGACCAAAATACATGTTTGGATAGTTCTGGCCTTAAGTATTCTGTTTATGGTACTGAAGGGACAGTATGTGTAAAATTTGTAAGGGAAACTATTCTTATTGTTAGTAAAATAATGATTACTCATTTTAAGAAAGAAAATTATTTAATTTCCCTTAACCATTCAAAAATATATCTTTACTCATAGCTTCTTATACTGTGTCACAAAACAGAAAAAAAAAAATCAGTAAACTGGCAAAACCCCTGAGTTGTCATTTGACAGATTACAGAAACCATGTAATATTATTTATTATTTTTTTGTAAATGCCCTGGATGTAAGTCTAATTTGAAAACACCCCACTTTTAAATTTTTAATATGTTGGGCTTATAGCAGGTAATTTATTATAATTTATAAGATTTTTCTTTTAACTTTGACAGCTTGCACCTGTACTGTCAGGCTCCAGCAGCAAAGGCAATGAACAGCAAGTGTGATTTCTTTTCACCAAACCCATCACAGCACCAAGGGAGCCTCATGACAAAGACCACATAAGGCTACAGTGAAGCAAAGGTCCTGGTTTGATATAATATTCAAAATAGTCTGGACACCTTTTACAGTTTTTTAGAGCAAAATTTAATTCCATTAAATGAATTAGTTAAATTTACTGTTGACTTCATCTCACCCAGTAAAATACTACAGACAGTTTCAGCCTGAGACCAAACCAACATACACAGACCACACAAACCGAGTAAACGAACTTCTGCAAAGTGAACAGCTGTGGATCTAGAAACCTATTGGACCAAGCAGTGTACAAATGATGGAACAGAGCAAAATCAGAGCAGAAAAGATCGCCCCTTCATTAGACAGTAAAGAGAGACTTCTGTCCAGTGACCCCAGGGAGACAGAAGCGTCATTGGGAAGCTGAGGTCTTCCTTGACAGAAACCAGATAATGGACTCTAGACACAGCAAGGACTTCACCTGGGAAAAATAGAGGAAATCCCAGTAAAGTGAAGAGACTTGAAGAAGAGGGGTTAACTTCAAATTCTAAAATCACATGGAACTTAATAACTGAATGGATACATGAATGGCCAAAAATCCATACCAGATTTTCTCATCTCTCTCTCAAGAGACAGAGAAACTGAGACAAAAAGGCAGAGAAAGAAACACACGCACATACAAAGAGACAGTCCTGGCTTTACATGGCCTCGTCGTGAATCTTGGCTCATGCAGCATACCTATACAAGTACGTATTTTATATGTGTGTGCACCTCTGTAAAATGTATATATGTACATTTGTGTACTGTAACAATTTTAATATACGCTGTGAACAGTTTTGCAAGTCAGGTACAGATTTATCCCCTCCATCTTCCCCCCTCCTCAAACTTAATAATAGTGATATTATCTGTCTGAAACACAACTATATTTTAACCAAATCTTTACTGTTGGATATTTAGATTCTTTCCTGTCATTTCTCTTTTTCATTTTTTTAAATATATAGTCTTAACCACACTGAGATGAACAGCTTAAGAGTATATCTTTGTGAAATTTGCAATCATCTTCAAATGAATTATTCGAAATAAAAATTTTATATTGCTTCAAGGAGACTGAAAAGAAAGTCGGAGCCCAAAGGGCATACACAAATTGAACATTTTTGAAACTGACCGATGAACATTTCTCCAGAAAATTTATTCCAACTGACATTCTGCTTTGGCAGCATTATAAGATAAGCTTTCTCCCAAATCCCTAGCTGTCCTCGACTGGCTCCTGTTATCATTCACCACTGGTGGCACAAGACTGACTTTTAAGTGTGTAGTTCAGGCACTAAGAACTGGCCAAATCTTTGTGACCCCATGGGCTGTAACTCACCAGGCTCCTCCATCCATGGGATTTCCCAGGCAAGAACACTGGAGAGGGTTGCCATTTCATTCTCCAGGGGAATGTTCCCAACTCAGGGATCAAACCCACGTCTCTTACATCTCTTGCATTGCAGGCAGATTCTTACCTTGATCCAGTACTTGCTGCTGCTGCTGCTGCTAAGTCGCTTCAGTCGTGTCCGACTTTGTGCGACCACGTGGACGGCAGCCCACCAGGCTCCTCCATCCCTGGGATTCTCCAGGCAAGAATACTGGAGCGGTTGCCATTTCCTTCTCCAGGGGAATCTTCCCAACCCAGGGATGAAACCCACGTCTCCTACATCTCTTGCATTGCAGGCAGATTCTTACCTTGATCCAGTACTTGCACTACAGTCTTATTATACCTGGATGATTTTTCTGCATATTCCATTGTATTTAATTTACATGTATGGCCATTATTTTTATCACTGTGGCATATTTATAATTATTAATCATTAATGAATTTAAGTATCTGCTAGTATGAAAGCTACTTCCTTATCTCTTTTCCATGATTTCTTAGCTATTCTAATTTTTCTGCATAAGTTTAAGAATTACTTTTTCACATTTATTTGGACAATTTATTTGAACATTGGAAAGAAAATGGTATTTTTATTGAGTTAATTGTAAATTTAAAAGTATATTTGAGAAAATTAAGTTATTTACAACATTAAGTTGCCTCATCCAGGAAAATTATTTTACTCTATATACTTTTTATAACAGAGAATATAGTTCAGTGCATTTTTTCGCATAGTACTTCTTGCTCTATTTTAGTACACCTTAAACACTTTTAAAAACACTTTCATAGTTTTAATTATTTTTTACATATAAGCACTATTTAGTTTTGTAAACGTATTTTCAGGTGTATTACTTGTTCTGTTTTTGTTGAAAATGGAAACACTTATGTACTATAATTTTTAAACAATCTTTTCTGGGAATGTAATAGATACTAACTTTTATATATTGACTTTGTAACTGACCATTTTAGTAAATGCTTTGGGTTCAAAAGGTTTTCAATTGATGTATGCTTGTGTGCTTAGTTGCTCAGCCATGTCTGACTCTTTACAACCCATCAGACTGTAGCCTGCCAGGCTACTGATACAACCCATGGACTATAAGTGCCAGGGTCCTCTATCTGTAGATTTTTCAGGCAAGAATACTGGAGTGCCTTGCCATTTCCTTCTCCAAGGGATCATCTTAACCCAGAGATGGAAGCCACGTCTGTGTCTCCTGCACTGCAGGCAGATTCTTCACTGGCTGAGCCATCAGGGAAGCCCAATGACACAATTAGGATTAAACCAATTCTTTAAATTTGAGAACAATAAAAATGTGCTTCTTCTGTACTGATACTTGCTGTTTGGTTGTTTCCCAGCTCACTCTCACTTGTTCCCTTCCTTGCTTTCTTAACTGGATTTCTGTGTAGTAAAAAGACAACTAAACACCTTTTCTCAACATGAGGATTTTGTCTTATGCTTGACTTCAGTGGATATTTCTGAAAATGGTAACACTTACCATGTTCTACAAGATTTTATTACGCATACTTCTCAAAAGGTACATTTTACATCATTTATTTGAGGGATATTTAGAAAAAAAAAAGTCAAACTGATAGAAATCAGTTCAGTTCGGTTCAGTTGCTCAGTCGTGCCTGACTCTTTGTGACCCCATAAATTGCAACATGCCAGGCATCCCTGTCCATCACCAACTCCCGGAGTTCACTGAAACTCACGTCAATCAAGCCAGTGATACCATCCAGCCATCTCATCCTGTTGTCCCCTTCTCCTCCTGCCCCCAATCTCTCCCAGCATCATAGTCTTTTCCAATGAGTCAACTCCTCACATGAGGTAGCCAAAGTACTGGAGTTTCAGCTTTAGCATCATTCCTTCCAAAGAACACCCAGGACAGATCTCCTTTAGAATGGACAGGTTGGATCTCCTTGCAGTCCAAGGGACTCTCAGGAGTCTTCAACACCACAGTTCAAAAGCATCCATTCTTCAGCTCTCAGCCTTCTTCACAGTCCAACTCTCACATCCCTACATGACCACTGGAAAAACCATGACCTTGACTAGACGGACCTTTTTTGGCATAGTAATGTCTCTGCTTTTCAATATGCTATCAAGGTTTGTCATAACTTTCCTTCCAAGGAGTAAGCGTCTTTTAATTTCATGGCTGCAATCACCATCTGCAGTGATTTTAGAGCCCCAAAAATAAAGTCTGACACTGTTTCCACTATTTCCTATCCATTTGCCATGAAGTAATGGGACCAGATGTCATGATCTTAGTTTTCTGAATGTTGAGCTTTAGGCCAACTTTTTCACTCTCCTCTTTCACTTTCATCAAGAGGCTTTTAGTTATTCTCCACTTTCTGCCATAAGGGTGGTGTCATCTGCATATCTGAGGTGACTGATATTTCTCCTGTCAATCTTGATTCCAGCTTGTGCTTCTTCCAGCCCAGTGTTTCTCATGATATACCCTGCATATAAGTTAAATAAGCAGGGTGACAATATACAACCTTGACATACTCCTTTCCCTATTTGGAACCAATCTGTTGTTCCATGTCCAGTTCTAATTGTTGCTTCCTGACCTAAATATAGGTTTCTCAAGAGGCTGGTCATGTGGTCTGCTATTTCCATTTCTTCAGAATTTTCCACAGTTTATTGTGATCCACACAGTCAAAGGCTTTGGCATAGTCAATAAAGCAGAAATAGATGTTTTTTCTGGAACTCTCTTGCTTTTTCCATGATCCAGCAGATGTTGGCAATTTGAACTCTGATTCCTCTGCCTTTTCTAAAACCAGCTTGAATATCTGGAAGTTCGTGGTTCACGTATTGCTGAAGCCTGGCTTGGAGAATTTTGAGCATTACTTTACTAGCATATGAGATGTGTGCAATTGTGCAGTAGTTTGAGCATTCTTTGGCATTGCCTTTCTTTGGGATTGGAATGAAAACTGATCTTTTCCAGTCCTGTGCTGAGTTTTCCAAATTTGTTGGCATATTGAGTGCAGCACTTTCACAGCATCATCTTTCAGTATTTGATACAGCTCAACTGGAATTCCATCACCTCCACTAGCTTTGTTCGTAGTGATGCTTTCTAAGGCCCACTGGACTTCACATTCCAGGATGTCTGGCTCTAGGTGAGCGATCACACCATTGTGATTTTCTTGGTTGCGAAGATCTTTTTGTACAGTTCTTCTGTTTATTCTTGCCACCTCTTCTTAGTATTTTATGCTTCTGTTAGGTCCGTACCATTTCTATCCTTTATTGAGCCCATCTTTGCATGAAATATTCCCTTGGTATCTCTAATTTTCTTGAAGAGATCTCTAGTTTTTCCCATTCTGTTGTTTTCCTCTATTTCTTTGCATTGTTTGCTGAGGAAGGCTTGTTTATCTCTTCTTGTTATTCTTTGGAACTCTGCATTCAGATGCTTATATCTTTCCTTTCATCTTTTGCTTTTGCTTTTCTTCTCTTCACGGCTATTTGTAAGGCCTCCTCAGACAGCCATTGTGCTTTTTGCATTTCTTTTCCATGGGGATGGTCTTGTTCCCTGCCTCCTGTACAATGTGATGAACCTCTGTCCATAGTTCATCAGGCACTCTATCTATCAGGTCTAGTCCCTTAAATCTATTTCTCACTTCCACTGTATAATCATAAGGAATTTGATTTAGGTCATACCTGAATAGTCTAGTGCTTTCCCCTACTTTCTTCAATTTAAGTCTGAATTTGGCAATAAGGAGTTCATGATCTGAGCCACAGTCAGCTCCTGGTCTTGTTTCTGTTGATTGTATAAAGCTTCTCTATCTTTGGCTGCATAGCATATAATTAGTCTGATTTTGGTGTTGACCATCTGGTGATGTCCATGTGTCAAGTCTTCTCCTGTGTTGTTGGAAGAGGGTGTTTGCTATGACCAGTGCATTTTCTTGGCAAAACTCTATTAGTCTTTGCCCTGCTTCATCCTGTATTCCAAGGCCAAATTTGCCTGTTACTCCAGGTGTTTCTTGACTTCCTACTTTAGCATTCCAGTCCCCTATAATGAAAAGGACATCTTTTTTGGGTGTTAGTTCTACAAGGTCTTGTAGGTCTTCATAGGACCGTTCAACTATAGAGGGTAGCAAAGTATGGCCTTGAAGGGTGGAGTAAATATGAAGAGGCCAGTGAAAGGGTACAGCCTTTCAGCTACAGGATGAACTAAGGTCAGAGGAGCTAATGGAAAACAGGACAACAATGGCTGGTAGCACTGCAAAACATTTCTGTGTCAATGTTTAGTCAAAGTTAAAAACGTCATTTTACTGTAAGTTTCTCAGGTCTTTTTACACAGGAACAAAAGTGCATCCTCTAAGGATAAATGTAAGATATTTCTTACATGCATTTGAGTAGAGAAATTTTTTTCCCATATAATATATGTTATATCTTCAAACAGGCAATTTTCCACAGATCTTAGTTGAAAATGCTACATTTTAATTTCATTTTAAATATAGTTTGGTTGATTAGCTTTGAAGTTTTAGTACTGTATTTTAAGGATGCATTCTTTTTCCTTGAGTTCACTAAATATTATCAGTAAGGAACATTGACTTTAATTAAACACCATGGGCTACAGTTCATGGGGTTGCGAAAGAGTAGTCAAACATGACTTAGACACTAAACAACAATAACATCAGTTTTGCTTTGTAAGACTCAATAATTTATGAGTTAAATTGCTAGGCTTCCTAATTGTCAACTAATCTACCATCTATATAATGTGCGTGTGTGTGTGCTAAGTCCTTTCAGTGTGTCCAGCTGTTTGTGACCCTGTGGACTACAGCCTGCCAGGCTTCTCTGCTGTGGGACTCTCCAGTCAAGAATATTGGAGTGGGTTGCCATGCCCTCCTCCAAGGAATCTTCCTGACCTAGGGATTGAACCTAAGTCTCTTATGTCTCCTGCATTAGCAGAAGGATTCTTTACCACTAACTCCGCCAGGAAAGGCCATCTATATGTGAACTCATACAATAAAGTAACATTCAAATCCAAGTCGTTTGTAAATGAGATTTTGTTTGAAGGATTTATTTTTTTGCAAGTCATTTTTAATTTTTTTACAACTGCAATGCTTACCTCTGTTTATTTTTTGTTTGTTTGTTTAGTTGAGAATTTTCAAAAACGTATATGGTTTCTTGGCTTCCCTGGCTCTGTGGTTAAGAATCTGCCTGCAATTCAGGAGACTCAAAAGATGTGAGTTCAATTCCTGGGTTGGGAAAATCCCTTGGAAGAGGGCATGACCACCCATTGCAGTATTCTTGTTTGCAAAATCCATGGACAGAGGAGCCTGGAGGGTTACAGTCCACTGGGTCACACAGAGCTGAACACGACTGAAGAGACTGAGCACACAGGCATGCATATGGTCTTTGCTTTGTGAATGTGCTTCACCTCCTTGTTCACTGAAAAGTGTGTGTTTTTCTCCCATGAAAGGAATAGAGGTGATTCTATTTAGAGGGTTTTGATGATGTTAATTTTCTTTTACTAAGCTTTTTGTGATTAAGTGACTATTTTCATTTTTTACTTTTTAAATTAATTTTGCTAATTTATATTTTTCTAAGGAAATTGCTTATTTCAATGTGTCAGGACAGGTTTTCCTAATGTGATGATTTCACAGTGTTTAAACTATCTGCATCCACAGCTATATGATCAGTTTCATTTTTAATGTTAGAAATTTGCTCTCATATATTTCTCATTATATTGGCTAGAGGAGTTTATTGATCTTTGCAAAGAGGATCTCATTAAGTTACTGATTAATTGTAATTAATTATTGCTTATTTTAGTTGCTTTAACTTACTAATATTTTACTCATACTTTCCTATAATTATGTTATTTTTTAACAAATGATCCTTGTAAGTTTATTTTATTTATATTATTTTATTTCTTATTTCTGGAGAAGGAATTATAATTTATCAATAAAAGTTTTCAAAGAAATGTATTTCTTTGAATAGCAGTTTGGTTGCCTCTTACAAATTTTGATACATTTTATTTTCAAATTAAAAGGTTCTCAATTTTCAAACAAGTATCTAAACCAACCATTTGTTATACATTTTTGTTTTAGTTTTGCTCAGAGAATGAACAATTTATTCATTTAAAATACTTATTGATTTGTCCCTACACAATCAACTTTTGTATATGTTCTTGGCTAGTAGTTAGGTAATAATTCAAATTTTGTTCTAAATAAGTAAAACAGGTATAAATATACTAATATTTGCATGAGTGTGTGTTAGGTTGCTTCAGTCATGTATGATTTTTTGTGACCCCATGGACTATAGCCCTCCAGGCTCCTCTGTCAATTGGGTCCTCTAGGTAAGAATACTGAAGTGGGTTGCCATGCCCTTCTCCAAGAGATCTTCCTGACCCAGGGATGGAACCGGTTTCTCTTATTTCTTCTGCATTGACAGGTGGGTTCTTTACCAGTAGTAACACCTGGGAAGGTCCCTTAATATTTAAATATTTATTAATATAACTCCTAACACCAAACATAGTACTTGGCACAAGGCTATTTCATGGTGTCTACATAAATCTTTCAAGATACTATTCTGCTATACTATATCTCTATCTGGGATTTCCCTCGCAACTCAGTCGGTAAATAATCTGCTTCAATACAGGAGACCGGGGTTCGATTCCTGGGTCAGGAAGATCCCCTGCAGAAGGAAATGGCAAACCACTTCAGTATTCTTGCCTGGAGAATCCCATGGACAGAGGAGCCTGGCCGACTGCAGTCCATGGGGTCTCAAGAGTCGGACACGACTTAGCGACTAAATCACCACCATATCTCTATTTACTTTTTGCCTAGATATCCTTAAGTATATTTATAGTTTATTTTAAATTTTAAACCAGCCTTGCCTCCTTGAAATAACCCATATTAATGATTAATAATATTAAATTTTAGAATATTGCTTTCTGTACCTTTCATTTTGTCTCCTTCTATGTTGCTATGGATTTATATTTTATATAATTTCTGGGTGACATTTATTTCAAATACTCGTGACAACTACATCTTTACTGTGATCTTTCCAATTATTGATATAAATGTCCTTTGGAAATCTAATTAATTTTTATCTAATATAAATATTATAGTTTTATTTGACTTTTTTGCTCTATGTGTCCTTTAACTTTTAATATTTTGGAAATTGAGTGTGCACTTTATTCATTATAAAAGCAGATGATGCAGAAGATGAAAATTACACTGATAACAGAACTAATGCAGATGGACTATCCACAAAACAGCCAAGACCACCATTTTAACAGTGGCTTTAAAATATTTTAAAGACCACTTTTGAAAAATGATGAGACATATAATTGCCAAAAATATTTTTCCAGTCTGCAGAAATACTTACTATCCACATATTTTGATGAAATATCCAATTGGTGAAATTTGAGCCATTTTTTACCTACAAAATAAATGTGATTTTATATAGTTCATTCTTATCAATTTTGTGACTGGTGAAAAGTTTCAAAGTTACCTGGTGTAGAGGGTGATAGAGTGGGTAGAGACCATGGACCAAGAATTAGGATAACTATTTGTATCGAATTTTTTCCAGTCAAAAACTGGACATTTTACACAAGCTACAAAACATATCAAGTAGTACTGTAGGAGTGCAAATGGAATAATCTGAACTTCCAAGGAAGATTAAGAAAACATAAGATACTGTTGAAGACATCAAATATAAGGTATTTTACCTAAAAAGCTACTGCCTTCAACAGCCCTGATTGGAAAGAGCACTAAGCTTTTTTCCAAATTCCACCACTCATATGTGCTGATAAAGAATTAGAGATCGAGAGTAATGAATTTAGAATGTCCTTGAGTATCAGGTAGAATTGTCTCTTCTCTCTCTCTGTTCACCTGTACTTGTTTCTAGATTGCCGGCTGCCTTTACTCAGTGAGCCAGAACTGTGAACTCCAATTTGCTCTATACAAGAGCTTCTGCAATCCATGCTCAAAGAAGTATTTATTCTGAAGATTACAATCCTTCACCTAAACAGCTCCTTTTCTCCCTCTGCTGATAGCTACAGCTTAATCATTTCTGAATTCTCTGTGTAGCATTAGTGCTTGGAAATCATTTTCCTCTGAATTCTATAAGTATGTCTACATTTTTTTCAAGTGTCCAGAGTTGCTCTTGAAATGTCAAATTGCCATTGTATTTCCAATCCTGTAAAGCATGTATGTCTTAGCGGCTCAGTCATGTCCAACTCTGCGACCCCATGGACTGCAGCCCACCAGGCTCCTCTGTCCATGGAGTTCTCCAGGCAAGAATACTGGAGTGGGTTGACATTCCCTTCTCCAGAGAATCTTCCCAACCCACTGATCAAACCCAAGTCTCCTACACTGTAGGCAGATTCTTTACTGTCTGAGTCACCAAATATGGTTTTTATTAGTTTGTTGTCTGTTGGGTTTTCCTTTTTGATTACATTTAAGTGTTTCTGGTGTCTTCTATCCTCTACGACCATGTCCTTCTGAAGTTTCACAATGACATATTTTGGAGCATGTCTTTTTCACTCACACTGGGTGCTCAGTTCAGTTCAGTTCAGTCGCTCAGTCGTGTCTGACTCTTTGCGACCCCATGAATCGCAGCACGCCAGGCCACCCTGCTCATTACCATCTCCCGGAGTTCACTCAGACTCATGTCCACCGAGTCCGTGATGCCATCCAGCCATCTCATCCTCTGTTGTCCCCTTCTCCTCCTGCCCGCAATCTCTCTCAGCATCAGAGTCTTTTCCAATGAGTCAACTCTTCACATGAGGTGGCCAAAGTACTGGAATTTCAGCTTTAGCATCATTCCTTCCAAAGAAATCCCAGGGCTGATCTCCTTCAGAATGGACTGGTTGGATCTCTTGGCAGTCCAAGGGACTCTCAAGAGTCTTCTCCAACACCACAGTTCAAAAGCATCCATTCTTCAGCTCTCAGCCTTCTTCACAGTCCAACACTCACATCCATACATGACCACAGGAAAAACCATAGCCTTGACTAGACGGAGCTTAGTCGGCAAAGTAATGTCTCTGCTTTTGAATATACTATCTAGGTTGGTCAAAATTTTTCTTCCAAAGAGTAAGCGTCTTCTAATTTCATGGCTACAGTCACCATCTGCAGTGATTTTGGAGCCCCAAAAATAAAGTCTGACACTGTTTCCACTGTTTCCCCATCTATTTCCCATGAAGTGATGGGACCAGATGCCATGATCTTTGTTTTCTGAATGTTGATCTTTAAGCCAACTTTTTCACTCTCCTCTTTCACTTTCATCAAGAGGCTTTTTAGCTCCTCTTCACTTTCTGCCATAAGGATGGTGTCATCTGCATATCTGAGGTTATTGATATTTCTCCCTGCAATCTTGATTTCAGCTTGTATTTTTTCCAGTCTAGCGCTTCTCATGATGTACTCTGCATATAAGTTAAATAAGCAGGGTGACAATATACAGCCTTAACATACTCCTTTTCCTATTTGGAACTAGTCTGTTGTTCCATGTCCAATTCTAACTGTTGCTTCCTGACCCGCATACAGATTTCTCAAGAGGCAGGTCAGGTGGTCTGAGATTCCCATCTCTTTCAGAATTTTCCACAGTTTGTTGTGATCCACACAGTCAAAGGCTTTGGCATTGTCAATAAAGCAGAAATAGATGTGTTTCTGGAACTCTCTTGCTTTTTCCATGATCCAGTGGATGTTGGCAATTTGACCTCTGGCTCCTCTGCCTTTTCTAAAACCAGCTTGAACATCAGGAAGTTCACAGTTCACGTATTGCTGAAGCCTGGCTTGGAGAATTTTGAGCATTACTTTACTAGCATGTGAGATGAGTGCAATTGTGCGGTACTTTGAACATGCTTTGGCATTGCCTTTCCTTGGGATTGGAATGGAAACTGACCTTTTCCAGTCCTGTGGCCACTGCTGAGTTTTCCAAATTTGCTGGCATATTGTATGCAGCATTTTCACAACATCATCTTTCAGGATTTGAAATAGCTCAACTGGAATTCCATCACCTCCACTAGCTTTGTTCATAGTGATGCTTTCTAAGGTGCACTGAACTTCACATTCCAAGATGTCTGGATCTAGATTAGTGATCACATCATTATGATTTTCTGGGTCATGAAGATCTTTTTTGTACAGTTCTTCCATGTATTCTTGCCACCTCTTCTTAATATCTTTTGCTTCTGTTAGGTCCGTACCATTTATGTCCTTTATTGAGCCCATCTTTGCATGAAATGTTCCCTTGATATCTCTAATTTTCTTGAAGCGATCTCTAGTCTTCCCCATTCTGTTTTTTTCCTCTATTTCTTTGCACTGATCACTGAAGAAGGCTTTCTTATCTCTTCTTGTTATTCTTTGGAACTCTGCATTCAGATGCTTATATCTTTCCTTTTGTCCTTTGCTTGTCACCTCTCTTCTTTTCACAGCTATTTGTAAGGCCTCCTCAGACAGCCATTGTGCTTTTTTGCATTTCTTTTCCATGGGGATGGTCTTGATCCCTGTCTCCTGTACAAAGTCACGAACCTCATTCCATAGTTCATCAGGCACTCTATCAGACCTAGGCCCTTAAATCTATTTCTCACTTCCACTGTATAATCATAAGGGATTTGATATAGGTCATACCTGAATGGTCTAGCGGTTTTCCCTACTTTCTTCAATTTGAGTCTGAATTTGGTAATAAGGAGTTCATGATCTGAGCTACAGTCAGCTCCTGGTCTTGTTTTTGTTGAGAGTATAAAGCTTCTCCATCTTTGGCTGCATAGCATATAATCAATCTGATTTCGGTGTTGACCATCTGGTGATGTCCATGTGTAGAGTCTTCTCCTGTGTTGTTGGAAGAGGGTGTTTGCTATGACCAGTGCATTTTCTTGGCAAAACTCTATTAGTCTTTGCCCTGCTTCATTCTGTATTCCAAGGCCAAATTTGCCTGTTACTCCAGGTGTTTCTTGACTTCCTACTTTAACATTCCAGTCCCCTATAATGAAAAGGACATCTTTTTTGGGTGTTAGTTCTAGAAGGTCTTCATAAAACCGTTCAACTTCAGCTTCTTCAGCATTACTGGTTGGGGCATAGACTTGGATAACTGTGATTTTGAATGGTTTGCCTTGGAAACGAACAGAGATCATTCTGTCGTTTTTGAGATTGCATCCAAGTACTGCATTTCGGATTCTTTTGTTGACCATGATGGCTACTCCATTTCTTCTGAAGGATTCCTGCCTGCCATAGTAGATATAATGGTCAGTGGATGTCCTTAATCTAGGTGCTCATGGTCTTCAGTTTAAGAAAACTTGATTAAGTTTTTCAGTAATTTTATCTTATAAACTTTAATAGTTATTTCAACCTCTTTTATAAAAAATTTTTAACAGTTTTATTGAAGCCTAAATGATATATAATGAAATGTATAAATTTGAGATACATAATTTAAGAAATTTTGAAATAGATATGCACGTGTGAAGCTACCATCACATTCAAGATAATGAATCACTCTCAAGAGTATTCTTATGACCTTCTGCTGCCTTTCTGATTTTTATTTCATTGATTTCTCCACTGATTCTTATTACTTTTCTTATTATTACTTTAGGTTTTATTTGCTCTTTTATAGTTTCTGAAGTCAAGGTTTTTGCTTGGAGAACTTTTGTCTTTAATACAGGCATTTAGAACATTAAATTTCATCCACAGTATTGCTTTAGATTCAGCCTTCAAAGTATGATATAGTGGGTCTGCATTTTACATAGATTTAATGTTCATAGATGTGCCATTAAAATTATGACTCTCTTATTCTTGATCAGCTAATTTCGTTTTCTTCCACTTTCATGTTGTACATTTTATTGGCCATTTCAGAATAATGTTGCATAATATAACTTCTAGTGTATGTGAGAAAATTATTTTCTTGCCTTCACATGTCGATTACGATACTGGATTTTGATTCTTAATTCACGTCCATTGCTCCATTGTCTTCAGTAATTTAGTTTTGTAGATGTGAAATCTCAGCCAGTTGGAATTGCCATTCTACGTTATAACAGTGCATATTTATTTCGATTTTGTTTTCAACCTTCATAGAGATATTTTTATGTTGGGGGTGGTTTTTTTGTAGTGTGATAGCTTAAAATTTCTGTTGGGACATGTCTACAAATATTTCTGTTTGCAATTAATTTACATGGAAACATTCACACACAGTTTAGTCTTAGTACAATTTTGAGGATCCAATTTTTAGTTGCCATACTGTTAAAAGACATATTTGTAGTAACTCATGAATTTATTTGGCCATAAAATGCACTCAAAATCCAAATAGATTTGTTTCCAGTCATTTCCATGTGCCAATAAAGAAACTAAAACTTCTTCATGAGACACAGTGTTAAAGCCAAATTTATTTGCTTCATGGCTTACTCATCCTCAACTTTACAGTCAACTAACAATTTTGGTACAGCTGGCACTGGAGAAGACTTGAGAGTCCCTTGGACTGCAAGGAGATCCAACCAGTCCATTCTGAAGGAGATCAGCCCTGGGATTTCTTTGGAAGGGATGATGCTAAAGCTGAAACTCCAGTATTTTGGCCACCTCATGTGAAGAGTTAATTCATTGAAAAAGACTCAGATGCTGGGAGGGATTGGGAGCAGGAGCAGACAGGGACAACAGAGGATGAGATGTCTGGATGGCATCACTGACTTGAAGGATGTGAATCTGAGTGAACTCTGGGAGTTGGTGATGGACAGGGAGGCCTGGCGTGCTGCGATTCATGGGGTCACAAAGAGTTGGACATGACTGAGTGACTGAACTAAACTGAAAACAATAGATGAGAAACTTGTACTGTTAATCAACTTTTTGCTGCAGGTTAAGTAATTTTGTACTCTGAGCAACTGTATCTAGTCCTTGTCTCTAAAAGCTTTTTAAAATCTTCTCTCTTACTTTTGAGGAATCTAGAAATAATCAGTTTTCACCACCATTTTGGGCCCTAGATTCTGAATTTTCTCTATGCCTTTTCAATTCTGCTTGGAAAATGGACAATTCTTTCCTGAGTTTATCTCTTTCTTAAAATAGCATCAAAAATCAAATGTGAAAACCAACATGTTGACTCTTTCCAACTCTTTCACACTTGCTCTGCTGGATCAGTAGATCTTGATCTACTTCTCAAGTGCCACATGTAACAACCATTTTACCAAATGCCACATCACATGAGTCTCCACCCTTTAAGCCTCTAACATCAGTTTCCTAATCATCTACTCTTTGACCACTAAACAAATGAGATACAATCTAGTTTTTGTTTTGGCAACACCCCATTTCAACATACAACTCACAAATACTTTAGGCATTGACAGCTGTTTAAAGATATAAACCCCAGATTTCAGAATGTTTATACCATATAATTTTACTTCTCATTAATACGAAGTTTGCTATATGCTTTCTCTATTGGTTTTAAGTTCTTCTCCAAAAGATAACACAGGGATATAGTTTCCTTCCATTTGTTTATTTCTTGTATCTAACTTGGTGGCTTCCAAGATTACCAGTGGTATTTTCCTCAAGACTGTGTTGGCAGGAAATAAGATTTTGTGTAGGAGGATTTTTGTTATTATTTATCTTTTATTGTAGTGAGGACACTTGCATGAGAGCTGCACTCTTAAGTGTATAACACAATATTAACTATAGGCACTATATTGTACAGAAAATATTTACAATCTATTTATTTGATTGAAACTTTATACTTATTACACGTGTCCCTATTTTTCCTCTCCTAGCCCTTGGAAAGCACCATTCAAATCTTTACTTTCACAAGTTTGACTCTTTTATGTATTTCATGTAAGTGAAATCATGTTATTTGTCCTCTGTGATTGTTAACTAACAGCAGTTTCCTCCAGGTCCATCCATGTTGCATATGGAAGAATTCCCTTATTAAGACTGATTAATCTTTTATTATATGTATACACAAAATTTTCTTTTTTAATTTTTTTTTATTTAGAGGATAATTGCTTTATAAATGTTGTGTTGGTTTGCACTACACAATAACATGAATCAGCCATAAGTATACATATATCCCCTTCATCCTCTTTTCCATAGTATTTGCAGCATTTTACATTCCCATCAATAGTGCAGAATTGTTCCAATTTCTGAATATTCTCTCCAACACTTAAAAAAAAATCATACCCATCCCAGCAGGTGTTCATTTCAGTTCAGTTCAGTCGCTCAGTCGTGTCCGACTCTTTGTGACCCCATGAACTGCAGCATGCCAGGGCTCTCCTGTCTATCACCAACTCCCGGAGTTCACTCAAACCCATGTGCATCAAGTCTGTGATGCCATCCAGCCATCTCATCCTCTGTTGTCCCCTTATCCTCCTGCCCCCAATCCCTCCCAGCATCAGTCTTTTCCAATGAGTCAACTCTTCGCATGAAGTGGCCAAAGTACTGGAGTTTCAGCTTTAGCATCATTCCTTCCAAAGAACACCTAGGACTGATCTCCTTCAGAATGGACTGGTTGCATCTCCTTGCCGTCCAAAGGACTCGCAAGAGTCTTCTCCAACACCACAGTTCAAAGGCATCAATTCTTCAGTGCTGAACTTTCTTCACAGTCCAGCTTTCACATCCATACATGACCACTGGAAAAACCATTGCCTTGACTAGATGGAACTTTTTTGGCAAAGTAATGTCTCTGCTTTTCAACATGCTGTCTAGGTTGGTCATAACTTTCCTTCCAAGGAGTAAGCGTCTTTTAATTTCATGGTTGCAGTCACCATCTGCAGTGATTTTGGAGCCCAAAAAATAAAGCGTGACACTGTTTCCCCATCTATTTGCCATGAAGTGATGGGACCAAATGCCATGATCTTCATTTTCTGAATGTTGAGCTTTAAGCCACCTTTTTCACTCTCCTCTTTCACTTTCATCAAGAGGCTTTTTAGTTCCTCTTCACTTTCTGCCATAAGGGTGGTGTCATCTGCATATCTGAGGTTACTGGTATCTCTCCTGTCAGTCTTGATTCCAGCTTGTGCTTCTTCAAGCCCAGCGTTTCCTATGATGTAGGTGATTTCATCACATTGTAGTTTTGATTTGCAATTTCCCAATGATTAGTACCATCAAGCATCTTTATTCATGTACTACTGGTTGGCCATTTGTATGGATCGAAGTCATAAGACTTGAAACTGTAAAACTGCTAGGGGAAAAAAAAAGCATGATGAAAATCTTGATATTGTTCTTAGCAATGATTTGGGGGTTTTTGGATGTGATATCAAAAGCACAGGCAATAAAACCAAAAATAGACAAGTGGGGTTATATCAAACTAAAAATCCTCAGAACAAAAGGCATAACCAATAAATGAAGAGGCGACCTGTGGAATAAGAGAAAATATTTTTGAACCTTACATCTGATAAAAAAGTTAACATCCAAAATATACACGTATTGTCTACAATTCAATTGCAAAAAAAATGTGTATGTATAAATGAGGGAAGGACTTTCACAGACGTTTCTTCAATGATGATATACAAATGATCCACAGGTATATGAGAAGTGAAGTGAAGTCGCTCAGTTGTGTCCAACTCTTTGTGACCCTATCTTGTAGCCTATCAGGCTCTTCCATCCACGGGATTTTTCAGGCAAGAGTACTGGAGTGGGTTGCCATTTCCTCCTCCCAGGTAAATGAAGAGGTGCTTATAAATCACTAATCAGAGGGAATTTCATAGGAAGATTTTATAAGTGGCAATAGTCCACGTTAACGTCAGCTTAGATTTTATTGGGTAGAAGTCAGTTATATGACCTCTTTTTTCTGAAAAGGAGACTTAGAAACATGGACTGATGTGTAACTAGGAAGAAGAGATGGGTGTGGTGTGTCCCTACCTTGTGTGCATGCTCAGTTCTGGACCCCATGGACTGTACCAGAATCCTCTGTCCATGGGATTATCCAAGCGAGAATACTGGAGTGGACACATGTATATGTATGACTGAGTCCCTTCACTGCACATCTGAAATTATCATCAATTGGTTAATTGGCTATACCCCAATACAAAATGTTCTTGGTGTTAAAAAAAAAAACAATAATAATGTTCAAAAATATAAAGAATACTAGAGTGGGTTGCCATTTCCTCTGCCAGGGGATCATCCCAACCCAAGAACCCAACCTGCGTCTTCTGTGTCTCCTACATTGGCAGATGGATTCTTTGCAACTGAGTCACCTATCACTAAAACCTATCCCAGCTACCACTTCAGCTCCTTTACAGGAAGAACAGAATTGGAGTGTGCAGTAAGCAAGATGAATCATTGTCTCCCCCTTGTGGCTCCTGGAGGCCATAATCATCTCTGGGCCGACTATTCCATACCCTTAGGCAGGAATTAGACTTCGAGTTTCTGGCCCCCAGGAGGCAAACTTGTCAGGGGTAACAGTAAGAGACCAGAGCAGAAAGCGATACACATGCTTCCTTGTCCTAAGTTTTGCTTTGCAGTTTGCGTTAAGCAGTGCTCTAAGAGCATTTCAGTCAGAGAAAAAAAATCCAATGAAAGCAACTAAAAAACAGGCTTTCTGCAGTCAAGGCAAAGTCCCAGGGAGAACTTCTTAAGGCACACAAAGCAGCAGAGGGTAGAGACACAGACAAGCCAAATGACGTGAGTCAAGTTGTCTTGACATGAATGTCAGGATCAGAGGCATTTTCATGTTTAATCCAGCAACCAGGGACCTCCTAATCAACCCACTTAACTCTTTGGGAGGTTCATGATCTGCGGGGTTCTGGAAATTATCAAAGATCTGTAAGAGTAAAACGGAAAGTACACAAGAGATAGGTGGCCACTTAAATGATTAGTGCGTGTTTGTGATGTTTAGTTGTATCTGGCTGTTCGTGACACTTTGGCCTGTAGCCCACCAGGCTCTCCTCTATCCATGCAATTTCTCAGGCAAGAACACTGGAGCAGGTTGCCATATCCTCCTCCTGGGAATCTTCCAGACCCAGGGATCAAACTCGTATCTCTTGCATTTTCTGCATTGACAGGCAGATTCTTTACCTGCTGAGCCATCGGAGCATCCTTAAATATTTAGAGTATGTCTTTATTCAGGGGAAAATGGAAATATAAGTTCAAAGCCATGTTTGTGCTACCATGACCGGGGGCATCATCCTATTCTACTAAGGAGCAAGCTTTCCAGTGGCCTTTCAGCCAGAAGGACTTGATCTGCTTTCCTGAGGAAGTGTATCTGCTACAGCAAGACTGATTTCTATGACCACTGTTCCTGTTTGCAAAAAAAAGTTTCTTGTCTCTGAAGTTTGGTTTCATCCCCAGAGTTAAGATGTCACAGAATTAGCATAACCATCAATGCTGCTGAGCACTTACTCATAGAATGGTTTCAGATGTAAGTTACAGTGGATTTCTATGCTTTTGAGCCCCAGCCTTCCTCGTGAGTAAAATCTTCCAATTTTGTAGGTTGAAAAGAACTGTTTGAATTTTTGTACACATTCTCTTTCAGCTACCACTGAATTATAGGCCTTTTGTGGCAATGAAAGCCACTCAGGTTTCTACCTATCACTTAAATATCCTCTGAAGATTTCTAATCAGTTTAAATGATTCTCTCAATCAAACACTAAAAACTCAGCTTTCCCCTGGATGAACTCAGTTGTGGTTTAATTGAGAATTGGTCCTCCCTAGATCTATCCTGATGACATATTTGACAGTATTTCCTCTCTAAAGGATTTAAAAGATCCTAGAGCCTGGATGTGAAGTTAAATTGCAGACAATTTTAAAGGACATGACTAGAGGCAATTTGGTGATTTTTGCTGTTGAGTTTTCAATTGTGCTTACTGCCTAGTCATCCCAATTGATCACTTTATAATTAATCATGAAGCCAGGCTAAAAGATCAAATCAATAGACCTTGACCAAATTGGGTACACTGAGGGGATTTAACTCTGCTTTAACTTTGTTCTTTTTTTTAATGTTTATTTTATATTGGAGTAGTTTCAAGGGTACAGCAAAGTTATATTATATATATTATATTCAGTTATAAATATACACATATCTATTCTTTTTCAAATTCTTTTCTCCTTTAGATTATCACAGAATACTGCTTTAACTTTGTTCCGAGGACAACTTCATGGTACTACCCACCAAGTAGATACTAATAAAGATTTGATGTGGATGATGCTGCTGGAAGTGATTCATTGGAAAAGACCCTGATGCTGGGAAAGATTGAAGGCAAGAGGAGAAAGGGATGGATGACAGAGGGTGAGATGGTTGGATGGCATCATTGACTCGATAGACCTGAGTTTGAGCAAGCTTCGGGAATTGGTGATTGATAGGGAAGCCTGGTGTGCTGCAGTCCAGGGGGTTACAACCAAGTGAATGAACAGAACTGAAATGATGTTCATGGCTATCATTGTAAAAGTAGAAAAATAACGAGCAGCAAATGAATTTTTAGACAGGCTAACATAGTCTGCCTTTCAAAATAAGAGGATAAATTTTCTTGTCTCTGAAGTTTGGATTCACCCCGGAAGTTAAGACGCCACCAAATTAGCATAACCATTAGCTCTGCTGAACACTTTCTCACAGTATGATTTTAGATGTAAGTTACAGTGGATTTCCAACATAGTGAGTCATGTGATCTGTCACATTAATCTAGGAACCAGGTGCCTAAACTTTCTCTGGGAGAAAGTATTTACAGAGCTTTTGCCGAAGAAGTCATAAAGAACATATGTGGGAGACAGTAGTCATTTAAGTTAGTAGATGATAGCTATTATGAGCTTTTTTAAATATTAAAAACACCTACACTTATTGGCTCATATTTTGGATGAAAGAAATTATTTTCAAACCTCATTTTCTCTAATCATATAGTTGTTTGTTATGGAAACATGGCAAGCTGTCATATAGTGGAACATCTTTTTCTAATCCTGACATATTAGTTTAATTTTCCCCATCAAGATATGCTGCAAAAATATCCATGGAAGCTATAATTGGCTAAGAAATGAGACAGTCACCTCTGGCAAAAGAGGTGAAGTAGGTTGACTGTTGAAATGCGAAACTCTGTTTTTCCTTGTTAGCTCATGTCGCTCCTGCTCACCCCTATGCACTGGTGAGATTAAGCAGCAGCCACATAGTAAGAAGCACCCTGGTCCTATGAACTGGTGTTTACTGTGTAAACTTGGGAAAAGGACTTCATTTCTCAAAGTATCAGTTTCCTCATCTGCAGACTGAGAATAATACCACCTTCCTTGTTGAACTTTGTTAAAAAAAAAAATTCAACATAGTATATGAAACTATACTGGCCCCTGGTGGAAAATTGACACTCAATAAATGGTAGTGATTGTTATGAGTTGCTATTTTCTGGGCAATAACAATTTACTTAATTTGAATTGCACAGCAAAAGAGTCCTACTCTCTCTCCCAGAATATGATTACATTTATTTCATGGTCAAAATATTAAATGTCAATTTTAAGCCCAGAGTAAAATTTTATAGCCAGTTATCAGCTCTAGAAAATGGAGGTAGATAATGAAAATGCTGACAGATCTTGTGATGTTTTCAGGAATGTAATGGCTTCTTAAGGAACCGGAGTTGCAAGGTAAGCTGTTTACTCATTTCTGCTAAGGAGGCAATTATGCAGGCTGGTTGGAGAAGTTTATCATATGATTAAACAGTCCAACATTAAATCAAATGGTGATTGAATCCCCAAGAGACTGTTAACCTTCCTAGTGCATTTGAGTTACTTAACTGTATTTTCAGATGTCTTTGCTCTGGACAATGGGAAAGAAAATGCCAATGTTTTTAAGGCAGTGTTAAAATAAAGATAGACTGATGGGAAATGACTTTAAAAAACACATATCCTTATTTTACTATACAATAAATCAGAGAAGTTTCTTCTCTTTTCATTTTTAAAAGTTTTCAAAATAACTAAAATCTAGATAACCGGTCTAGACAATCTATTGAATATTTGCCCCTGTTAATTTGCATCAGATTTATGTTTAATACATTGCAAACCAATTTATGCTAATACGTGTAGCTAACAAAGGTTACACTTTAAGTCTGTGTAATACTTCAATTTGCAATTTATTTCTAATATACTAGTTAGTAGTAATTTTACAGACACTAAATTATATTAAATATATTGCAGAAGAAGATTCTGTATATTATCTTTGAAAGATAAAATGCTGGTAAATATTTACCAATCTGTAAATAGTATGAGTTCATATTTAACAACAGAATGATTTATTTAGTCTCATTGTGTCTGCTCAAAATGAAAATCTACAGTCTTCTATCTACTGATGTGCATTAAAAATAAATAGTAACCTCTCAATCAGTGAATTGACACTGATTTTTTTAAAATAAAATTATAAGGGAAAGCACATTCTACTCAAAAACAGATCAGTTCAAATGACATAAGAATTATTTGGAAATGAATAAATCATGTAGCCTCACTAAGCCTCTGAGTGAGTAGAAACTGGAAGTTAAATAAGTTAAATAAAACAAAGTGGGGTGAGATTTCAATTTTTACAAAAATGTTCACTGGACATTTGATGACACAGTTGTATTTTTAAAAACAAAATAGCTCTAAGAAGAGTAAGAGGGTGTTTATTTAATAGGTAACATAAAGAAGTGGTTAAAAGCATGGAGCACTCTATTACCAGGTACAAATCTCTGCTTTTTCCTAACCGGCTTGTGATAACGGCTAAACTGTTAGACTCCTCTGGGCCTGGCTTACACCCATGTGTAAAATGGGAAATAAATAATACCACTTGTTGTTTTAAGACTTGAAGGGATTAATATATGTTAAGGTTTTCAAACTGTGCCTGGAAAAAGTACTGAATTGCTAGATGGATGTTATATATATATATATATATATATATATATATATATGAACACCTCTTTCTCATGGGGCCATTTTCCATTTTCCAAAAATTTCAGATAGATGTTCATAATGAAAACTCACATTCACTTTATTCTGCAGTAGGTATGATAAGAAGAGTATCATATATTTTTACATCAAATCTCATTGTATTATGAAAAATGAACTCATAATTGGTAGACATTTAATGTTCCCCCAAATTTGACAGCATATAGCAGAATTATGTGGATGACTTGTTAAAACACAGATGCTAGGCTTCACCACCAGAGATTCCTGTTCTAGATCTGGGGTGAGGCCTAAGAGTTTGCATTTTTCACAAGCTCCCTAGTGATGTTGACGTGTTCCTTTGGGGACCACACTTTGAGAATCATTGCTCAAGTGGACAGTTTGGAAAAGGAACCACTTGAACATGGAATGTGTATATATAATAGAATGTATATTTAGAATATGTGTGTGTGTGTGTGTGTGTGTGTGTTATCTACTTACAGAAAAAAAGAAATTCCACTAATGCAGTTTGTGCTAACACTTGACTAGCTAGTTATCTAGGATGGCTGCTCACATATGCTAAAAAAAAAAAAGAAAAGAAAAGTATTCAAATGACTTGGATTCTACTTTTTAAGAAGTCCCTGTTGGTCTGGAAACATCTTTAAGCACATCCAGTTAGGGAAAATGTTCAGTCTTTCTGTAGCAGAAGATAACGAACAGAGAACAGGTGGGAAAATGATGAAGACAGTCGCTGATGTGTGAGCAACATGCACTGACAAGCTAATCATATTGCACTTCAAAGCTAAGCAGGGGCCAGCCAAGTCTTCCCACCTCCAGGGCCTGGGACCCAGGGAGTGTCATCTAAGCCATGTTTTAGGAAGATTACTTTTGTGGTAGAAGAGAAAACAATAGATATTAATGTAGGCTGGCAAGAGGCTATGATCATGGAACTCATGTGAATGCTGGCAGGAATAAAGAGAGGGAAAGAGAGGGAGGCATCTAGAAGAAGCATTTTATTTATTTTATAACAATCTGACTCTAAACCAGCATAGCATGGCTTCAAGGGTCGTCTTTTTTGTCATCTTGCATCAACCTGGAAGCAAAAATCCTCACTGGTCTTCATGTTTCAAATAAAAAGTACTTTACCAGTGATTAGTTCAATCACGATTTCATGTTTCACTCTCTCTGTCAGTTTCTCCCCCTCTCTCTCAACCTTCCAAGACCTTTCTTCTTTTTCTTCACTCCCTCAGCCACACCATCTCCTGTGAAACTTGTGGGTAAAAGGATACAGAGCCAAGGTAAATACTCTGGTACTGTTATATTTCATTGACTAGTTTCATTTGCTCTTATCAGACCAGTAGAGAATAAGGATTTACTATAATACGGAACCGGCTTCCCAGATGGTGCTAGTGGTAAAGAACCTGCCTGCCGATGCAGGGGATATAAGAGATGCAGGTTTGATCCCTGGGTTGGGAAAATTGCCTAGAGGAGGACGTGGCAACCCACTCCAGTATTCTTGCCTGGAGAATCCCATGAACAGAGGAGCCTGGTGGGCTACAGTCCATAGAGTTGCAAAGACTTGGACTGAAGTGACTTGGCATGCACGCATAATGTGGAACAAGAGAGGATAGAAATGAAGAGAAAGAATAGTATTTTAAGAGTGCCCTCTCCAGGCCATATTGCAATTTCTTATCCTTTATCATCTTATTTAGAAAGATGAAGGCAAAGGTCTGTGAGTAGAGATGAAAGGATAAATTCTGGGGCTAGAGATGGAAAAAAGAAAAAAATCTGGAATATAGTAAGGAGAGAGGAAAAGTGCTGACAGGCATACTTAGGGTTACCAATCTCATCACTTGGTCAATCTGGCAGAGAATGTAGTGAAGTTAAGGAGAACCCAAGGTCACTAATCACTTTATCCAGCCATTCCAGCTGTTGCTAAAATGGTACATGCAGTTCCATTATGTAATATCATTATATGCACATTATTTCTGTGGAACACAGCAAGTCAAATGTGAAATGATGCAGTTGCATTGATTCTTTCATTTATAAGAGCTAAGATGTATTGAGTAATGTCTTACACACTTGGCACTGAGCTGCTCTTGTTGCCAAAACGTGAGCAAGAAAACACGCGTTCAAAAGCAGGAAGGGAGGAGGAAGTCACTAGATCACAAAGCTCTACATATTGGATTTCAAGAAATACCAAAGCTAGTGCCTCCATAGGTATTTAGCATCTAATTGGAGGATTCGAGTCCCCCTAAATTTGGGAAATCATTTTATAATGAGCACAGTACCTAGGATCCCTCTATGTACCATGAGACAATGTCTAAATGACAAAGCTGTCTGCAAATGTCTCCTTCATTTTTGTGTGAGGTATTTTTAGGGGTGAATCTCCATGACACAGCAATGACAGCTGATATCTTGGCAGTTGCAGGAGCCTTCGGCATGTTGATACCAAGTCCATTTTAATGCTTCACGAAATGAAGCATTTAAAGAAACACAGTCCAACAAAATGTGTGCATTATTTTTGCCACATGTATTTTCAAAGAGAAAATAAAGAGAAGTTGAAAACTATTCTTACTCATTATTAAGATGATATTCAGTTTTGACAATGTTATAGATACATCTGGGCTGCTCTTTTTTTTTTTTTTTCCTTTTGTCTTAATTATAAACTGACATCCCAGAGATGCTTCGATCCATTGATAAAAGAGTGATGAAATAAATCTTCTATTCAGATGAAACTTTTAAAATGTGGTTTGCTTTTTTTTTTTCTGAGTGGTAGAGAAAGAGATTTAAATAAGAGGGAGGGTAGTCTTCTATCCGGAGAGGGGATTGATATGACAAATGTCACTGGAAGTTACAGAAATAGTAGCTAAAATTTTAACAGCCTTTGGAAGCTTAGACAGCACAAGGAAGGACAGTCATGAAAACACCATCATTGGTCTGGGGGCCTTGTTTCTGCAGCACAACTCACCATACTCCTGGGCAGGACAGATTCCTTACTCAGCCTCTGCCTCTAGATCAGAAGCAGAGACAGTGAGAGAGGAAGAATAAAAAGAAATGTAGTCCCTATATGATTTTGTGGACTAGAAGGAATGTAAACACTATTCCAACTATGAGTTTTTGTTATTCAAATATCCTCTTCTGCAAAAGTGCAGAAATGAGGAGGAAAATTATCTTATGCAGAAATGGGAATTTGACAAATTAGTTATCAGCACCCTAGAACAACCAGGGTGCCTTTCCTGGTGTGGCAAATGAACTGCTATTGCAGACAGGGATATTCACTTCTGGCATATTAAACACAAATAAAATGCATGCTAAAAGTGACAGCCAAATATAGCTTATAGGGTAGCATTCTTCAGTGAAAATCTGAATCCATTAGACTGACGTAAGAACTACCATTCAGAATATCATTCCTGTTGAAAAATATCTTTTGAATTTCAAACAGTTGATTTGCAGATGAGCTTCTGCTACAGTCGCGAACTGGGGCCCAAATTTTCCAGAACTGTACAAAGGAGTGGTAAGATATTGTTACTTGAATACATCAGAGTCTAATGAGACCGTAGCCATGCATCCAGAGATAATCTGAAAGAGTCCAGCACTTGCTCAGTCATTTACCTACATTCCGTATCAGCTCTCTTTAACTTTATCCATATCAAGGCCTCTCTCAAGTGCTTATTGATACTCTTATCTGGTCTGCTTAATTAAGCACACTATTGACAAAACCTGGATCTTTATTTAATCTAGCCTAGTAGAAGTCAGAAGCACTCTTTCAATTACTGATGAAACTCAGCCAAAGCAAAAGATAAACCTTGGGGTGACAAGTCAGCTAAGTTAATATTTTGGCATATATTATATGGCAGATGCTGTCCTAAGCCCAGAACAAATATTGTCTATTTAATCCTTCAAGCAACCTTATGAGATGAGAATTATTTTTTATCCCCAGTTAACAGATGTGGAAACAAAGGCCAAAATTTCCAAAGCTAAAAGCAGAACCAAGATTTAGATCCAGGAATTTTATTTCAAGAGCTTGCTCTTAATTACTATGTTGTGTTGATAGCCACTTACATCTGTCTGAGAGGTGATGCATTCATTCTAATCAAATGGATTTTGCAGCAGAGTTGATTGTCAGTAGGGAAAATCAAAAATTACTGTCTTTTCTCCCTTAAATGATAATAAATTGTTTTTCATGGATTGGTGACTTTAACATGTTTTATTATTTCTCAATCCATTTAAGAGTTTGGCATTAGTTAGTCATTGATTGACTCAAAACTAATATATATATTATGTAGAAATACTTGTGTGTGTGTGTGTGTGTGTGTGTGTGTGTGTATCATATTAGCTTTTAGGAGAGATACTTCCTATCAAGATGATTAATGATAACAAAGTCATCTTTTTTTAGTTTTAATTTTTCTTATTGTATGTGCTTATTTATCAAGAATAATTAATTCCATGTAATTCACTGGATTACTACCTAGAACATTCAACATGCATATGACCCAGGTATTGAACCTGTGTTTCTTGAACCTGCTGTATTACAGGCAGATTCTTTACCACTGAGCTACCAGGGAAGCCCATTAGAAATATCCTGTAAGGTTAATTTCAGAATGACATATACTTTTGAAAACATGCACATTGATAAAAGGCTAAAATATAATTCTAGTTCCATAAGCACTAACTGAAAGAAAACTAACAGCTTTTTGAGTCAAGTCTTGTTCTAAGTTCTTTACATTCATCTTTTCATTTAACTTTTCTACGACAGCAAGAACTAGTAACATTCCATTTGACAGGTGAGGAAACTGAGATTTGGGGAGGTTAATAAAGTAGTCTCTTATCAGATGGCTGGCTGATGGTTGAACTGGGATTTAAAACTAAGTATGTGGACTCTAGAGCCTTAGGTCTTAAACACTGCACAACACTTGTTCTCTGCAGTCATGAATTATACACTATATTTTCTTTGATATCTAATTTCTTTGAAGCTTTTCTTCCTTTGGGCCTGCATACTAACCAGTTGTACTACATATTTTGTGACTACAAATTAGGAGAAATGTTCAGATTTTCATCAATAGTATCTTTTTAAGAAAAAGTCTGATTTTTGTAATGTTTGTTGAGCACATTTTTATCTCGAACATGTTATGCTGAAGAATGTAGGATTTTCAAGGAGGTTCATCATGAATCCTTCCTGGATGATACTATTTTACATGTTGATGTTTCTAAATGAGAATGGAGTGGAAGAGAGGTGGCCCGAGAGAGATATAAACTTATAAGAAGCATTTTTTTAACCTTGTATTCGACACTCTTCCAAACTTCTTCCTGAGAATATGATATTTCTATCTCCAGTTCAAAAGTGATACAAATATTTTTACTGGAAAGAACAGAGTGTTTAAAAGCTACCTCCATCTTCGTTGGATCTTTCCTCCTTAGATGTGAGTGAGCAAACAACATGAGGATTCCTCCCACCTCCTTTAATAAGCTAATTGTGAACAGGGTGATATACAGGGGGAAAGAGGCTGAGAGCAATCTTCTCAGGCCTGTTTGTGGTCTAGATGTAATCTACAGGCACAGCATGTGTCCCTCAGCTCATGGATTGTTGAGTCTACAGCATCAAGGAAATAACTCACATGGGATTTGAAATTACAAATCAAAGCAAAGCAGTCCTCCCGAGTGCACTCTGAATCAATTTCTCCTGTTAACTAGAGAAAGTTTACATGTATTCAGAGGCCTAAAGGAAGTCAGTCCTGAATATTCACTGGAAGGACTGATGCTGAAGCTAAAAACTCCAATACTTTGGCCCCCTGATGTGAAGAACTGACTCACTGGAAAAGACCCTGATGCTGAAAAAATTGAAGGCGGGAGGAAAGGGGGACCACAGAGGATGAGATGGTTGGATAGCATCACCAACTTGATGCCCATGAGTTTGGGTAAACTCCAGGAGTTGGTGGTCAACAGGGATGCCTGGTGTGCTGCAGTCCATGGGTTGCAAAGAGTCAGACACAACTGAGCGACTGAACTGAACTGAACTGATTCAGGGGCCATGGGTAGGTTTCTTTCTGTTTGAGCAGTAACTGAGTTATAGTATCTCAAGTTTTTAAAGCCTTTTTAAAGTGAGTGGAACAAGGTCACTAAAATTTCCTTATCTGATCCTTATAATAATTCCTGCAAATAAAAGATTTTTGTTTTACCAGTGGGAGAAAAAGTGACACTCTCTAGGAAACTGAAGATATTAATATAAAAACATAGTGTGTGCTGAACAGAGATGTATTAAATGAACAATAAAAGATGTGCAGGCTGACCTCTATGATTGTGGCTGCTATGAAGGGAGAGGAGAAATACAGGATAGAGTTTGACTAAGTAAGTAAGCTGGAAAATCACTTGATAGACCAGTCAAGGGGGTGTTATTCCGGTGTGGCAATTCATGCAGTTAATCAAAGATGCAAATCACATATGAAAATATTATGTTACTATTGAATTAATAAAACTATATTGAAAATTAATGAAATATACTTTCATCTATATGTCCCTGTCTATCAGGTTTTAGTTTGTTTCTGATTCAAAAGCAGGGGTTAGAAGTAGTTCTGGATACTCTTCAGAGTATTACAATCTTCATGACTCCCCAATCCTGCAAAATCACCCTGTGAAAGTTGTTCAGAAAATACCTAATTACCACTTGACATGTTCATAAGACCATGATAAAAATCAATACATTTTCTTCACAGAAAGCAGGCTTTCACTGGAGTCTGAATTCCATTTCTTCTCTCATTTTTAATTTAAAAAGTGAACAGAGAACAGATTTTCTATTTGAATGTTGAGAGGAAATGCCTGAAAATTTACTACATCTTCAGGGCTAACTTTTAAAAGTTCTTTATATTTAAAATGGCTTTGAATGAACAATTTTTAGTTGGTGGAATTTAATAACCAAAGCAATTGAGCATTATCTAAAGTACCTGTGATTTTTACAAACAAAAGCCAAAAGGAAAGAAATAGGCTTTAATATAATTATACTTGCATGTGGAATCAACAGTATAATTAAGTATTTCAATTACTAGAGAAGTGATTTCAATTATGTACCCTCAAACATTGGGTGTTTGTATTAAAATACAAATAATTCTTACTTTAAAATATATGATGAGTTCTACTTTCTTATGCTAATAAGAATAAATATCCAGTGTGGCAAATAGTGTAAGATACAAATGTTTTACAGATTCTTTGGTTTCATGTTATGGTCTTAATGCAACGTGATGAAACTTGTGCATTGACCAACACTGTAGTCTTTGAAACATACCATGTCTGGATAAAATATGCTTCATTCTGAAACAGATTGATATAAAAATGCATGCATACTATAAAAGAACAAAGACAAAATGTTTTCTAAAACATTAACTTTCTTATATTCACACATTTGGATATTGATGAAAATAAACATTGAAAGCAATCTAACAAGCTGCCCAAACCTGCACAATCCTTTTGTGTTCTAGGGGAGTGACAGATGTCAGATTGAAGATTGAGTAATCCCCTTTCGAAGACATATTTACAAAGCCAGTGTTGCCAGAATTTTTATGTACTCTCTCATTGATCAAACCAAAACTAAAATAAAGTTTAAAAACAAAATATGTAGCTGTTCTTAATTTTCTAATACATGCCATCTTGTCACACAATATCTGTTTGCTTCTTCAATCTGTTAGTATGATTGAATCAATTCTCCTTAGCCTCAAAACACAAAACACATAATTTGGTTCAAATCTGTAAACTTACTCATTAGCATTTCCACAGTCTACCTATAAAGCCTCAAAGTAATCATGCTCTTAAAATGTTATATTTGGCTTGATTTTAGTAGATACAACTGACTTTCCCAATTAAATTTGCATGTAAATACTTCACCAGTATTTGATGCTCAAATTTAAATTACAATAAGGTTCATTTTCCTATCAACTCTGTGGTTCTTCATCCTCTCCTTCCCACACCACTTCCCCCAAGACCAGAAGAGGCAGCCCTTTGGACTCATGATCAAACTCTTCTCTGAATTAAAAGAATCTTTTACTCCTTCGTGTTTCTTAATACTCTGACTTTTGACCTTATTAATAATAAAAGTCCTATGAAGTTCATAGGATAAGAAATAAATCTAGAATGACTTGAATAGCTGTACTCAAGTACCAATTTTTAATCACTGAGTTCTCAGACAAGATAACTTACCATGAGTAATTTCTGAACCAAACCATCCAGTGTGGTAAGTGTTAGACTGTCATGCCTAATTCAACGAAATGGATCATTTATCCTCCATATCCTTCTCTTATCATTGATTTACTGAGATTTAAATTAAACATAGTAAAATCCACCCTACAAAGGTAAGTAGTTTTGTAAATCTTGAAAACTTATAGTCTGGTGACCACCACCACCATCAAGATACAGAATATTTTCATCACCACAGAAAATTCTGTCATATCACTTCCCCCTTCTCCCTATTCCTGGTCTTTGGCAAGCACTGATCTGCTTCCTGTCCAGATCAGTTCAGTTCAGTTCAGCCGCTCAGTCATGTCCAACTCTTTGTGACCCTATGAACCAGAGCACACCAGGCTTCCCTGTCCATTGCCAGCTCTCGGAGTCCACACAAACCCACGTCCATCAAGTCGGTGATGCCATCCAACCATCTCATCCAATCATCTCATCCTGTTGTCCCCTTCTCCTTCTGCTTTCAATCTTTCCCAGCATCAGGCTGTTTTCCAGTGAGTCAGCTCTTCACATCAGGTGGCCAAAGTATTGGAGTTTCAGCCAGAGCATCAGTCCTTCCAATGAACATTCAGGACTGATCTCCTTTACGATGGACTGGATGGATCTTCTTGCAGTCCAAGGGACTCTCATGAGTCTTCACCAACACCACAGTTCAAAAGCATCAATTCTTTGGCACTCAGATATCTTTACAGTCCAACTATCACATCCAAACATGGCCACTGGAAAAACCATAGCCTTAACCAGGCAGACCTTTGTTGGCAAAGTAATGTCTCTGCTTTTTAATATGCTGGTCATAGCTTTCCTTCCAAGGAGCAAGCATCTTTTAAGTTCATGGCTGCAGTCACCATCTGCAGTGATTTTGGAGCCCAAGAAAATAAAATCTGCCACTGTTTCTATTTTTTCTCCATCTATTTGCGATGAAGTGATGGGACTAGACGCCATGATCTTAGTTTTCTGAATGCTGAGCTTTATACCAACATTTTCAGTCTCCTCTTTCACTTTAGGTTTATCTTTTAGAATGTCAAATGAATGGAATTATAAAGAACGGTGCCTTTTTTCCTGGGTCTTTCACTTAGCAAAATGCTTTTAAATGCAGCCATGCCATTGCACGCATCAGTAGTTTGCTCCTTTCCTCTTGCTGAGCATCATTCCATTGTATGAATGAACTACGTTTCCTTTTTCCACTTCCCTATTGGTGTCCATTGATGTTGTTTACAGCTTTTGATGATTATGAATAAAACTGCCTTACAGATTTACCTATTAGTTTTTATCTGAATTTGTGTTTTCATTTCACTTGGGGAATGACCTAAGAGTGCTGAGTCTGTCATGGTAAGAATATTTTTAACTTTATAAGAAACTGTAAATCTGCTTTCCAAGTCACTATACCAATTTATCGGAGAAGGCACCCCACTCCAGTACTCTTGCCTGGAAAATTCCATGGATGGAGGAGCCTGGAAGGCTGCAATCCATGGGGTCACTGAGGGTCAGACACGACTGAGCGACTTGACTTTCACTTTTCACTTTCATGCATTGGAGAAGGAAATGGCAACCCACTCCAGTGTTCTTGCCTGGAGAACCCCAGGGATGGGGAAGCCTGGTGGGCTGCTGTCTATGGGGTCGCGCAGAGTGGACACGACTAAAGTGACTTAGCAGCATACCAATTTATATTTCCACCAAAAACATGTAAGAATTTCAGTTACTTTGAATTAATGATTGCATTTGATGTTTGGTTTTGTTTGTTGGTTTTTGATGTATTTCCTCACTGTGATTTTAATTTCTGTTTTCCTAACGAGTAATCATGTTGAATATCCTTATGTGCTTATTGACTATTAATATATATTTTTGTTGTTTGATCAAATATTTGGCCCATTTTCAAAACCAGGTTGTATTATTACTGAGTTTAAAAGTGCTTTATGGATTCTGGTTTGTATATAACTCTTTGTATACTCTGATAAGGGAGATTTTTTTTTCAATTTTCTACATCCTAAGTGGAAACGAATATTATTTATGTGGAGACAACAAATATATTATTTTCAGGGGACACCTATATAAAACTCAAGTGGTCATATGATTATTATGACTATTATTACGATTATTATAACTATCTCATTTACTGTACACAGGGTCCATGGTTATACCTTCCATGGTGTAGAAACACACAGCCTTTTCTGCTTTTGAAATTGTCTACAAATATAAGAAATATTTATCCATCAAAAAGTAAATAATTTTTCTTGCTTTTACTCTTTTCTTTTTACACACTCGAATGATCTTCTGCTTTAATTAGAAATTACTATATGATAACTGGAATAAAGCAAAATCAAACCTGACAATGAAGTCATTCTAAGGAGATAGCACGATTTCATAAATGCTTCAACTCAATTACCCCAATACATGTTGTCAAATATCCACCCATGAACCATCTCTAGTTTGATTTTGACTGGATTTTTGCATTAATTTTACTTGCTGAATTTATTTCAATAAAAGGAGACCACTCTACAAAGTTCCTCTAAGAAGCTTCCTTAGTTTTTCCTAAAAGGAGTCTGAGTCAGACTAAATTGTTTGTTAAAAAAAGAGATTCTGGTTCGCAGTTTACATCTTCATATGAAGTTCTAGAAGGAAACAATTAAAGCTACTCTAATATACTGCTCTAATGATGCAACACATAGAGCAACTCGAATGATACACCATTCTTTAGAACACTCATAGCCTAGGATATGAATGCACTTCACTAAGCATTCCTACTTCATCTTTGATTAAATTTCTCTTCTCTGATATATTACCTAAAAAGAGAGACACAGGGAAAAAAAGATGTAAAGACTGGGGAAGAAATGGAAGAATGGAAAGAAACCAATGTTGATATTCATATACTTTCCCCATTACTTAGTCAGAGATTAAAACTAGTCAAGGATATTCTCCACAAATATCTCAGACCTTCTACTTCAAACTTCTGCCAAACATCTGTTGAATAGTCCAATATTTTCTAAATTATGTGTTGTAGGACCAAAAAAAAAAAAAAGAAAGAAAAATGAATCTTGGCAGAAATGGCAAGTCAGGCAATGCAATCAGTCCACTATGGTAACAAGTGTTTGGAACAAGGGGAGTGCCAGCTTTTGAATGTTATGCCTTCAAGTTGGAGGATAAGAGGACTTGGAAGCATAAGATATGACAGGAGTAAATGGTCTCCTGGATCTCATCTGATTATGGGAAAGTTGCCCATGGCATCTGCAGGTGTATCTGAGATGTATGTATTCAGCTCAGTTCAGTTCAGTCACTCAGTCGTGTCGGACTCTTTGTGACCCCATGGACTGCAGCATGCCAGGCCTCCCTATCCATCACCAACTCCCGGAGTTTACCCAAACTCATGTCCACTGAGTTGGTGATGCTGTACAACCATCTTATCCTCTGTTGTCCCTTTCTCCTCCTGCCTTCAATGTTTCTCAGCACCAGGGTCTTTTCCAGTGAGTCAGCTCTTTGCACCAGGTGGCCAAAGCACTGGAGTTTCAGCTTCAGCATCAGTCCTTCCAATGAACACTCAGGACTGATTTCCTTTATGATGGATTGGCTGGATCTCCTTGCTGTCCAAGGGACTCTCAAGAGTCTTCTTCAACACCACAGTTCAAAAGCATCAGTCCTTTGGTGCTCAGCTTTCTTTATAGACGTGTGTATGGGAGGAGGTAGACATTGGACCCACTGTTTTCCTCATGTCGGTCAAAGACTTTTTATTCAAAATGGCCTTAAAGGCGAGAAAGATGAAACAAAAGATCCACAGCCTTCTAACTCCCCTTCTCATACTCTTTTAAAAATTCTACTTCAAGAACTTTTCAAATACTGGATAGTATCAGAATGTTTATCAAATAGTGTTTCAGCATGAAATTCAGTATAGCTATGGAAGGATAATTTTCAGTGAATAGGATTTAGATGCAACTGCAAATTTGGCATTGTATGGGGTCATTTTAAATAATGGACAACTAAAAGGAGGCTAAGAACTTTCCATTTCATGCTGAAATCCCTTCCATGGTCTATCAATATAGGATTTTCAGGCAAACTTGGTACTTAGCGATAAAGGAGAGCTGTTTATCATACATTTTTAAAAATATACTCAACTCTTTCTTTGCTAAACCAAGACAAGTACAACAAATCAAAAATATCTCACAAAATGTTCAGTACATAAGCTCCGACAGTGAAAACACTACCATATGAATCTTGGACATTTGGCTCGCTTTCTGCCTGATTCCCTCCGCCATTTAGAGCTTTTGCATAAGAAGAAGTTTTGCCTAACTGCTGAGAGGACATGCACATAGTTCCAGGGCTCTGTCCTAGTGAGTGCAGGTGGCATAGATGGGTCTTCTTCTCATACAGGTGTCCCTTCCATGTATAACCATACTCATAGTTTGGATCTTCAGGCCCTAAACCCCTAAGACAGGTAAGGGAAGGGTCTGGGAAGGTAGAACAGGGATTATTGTGCACTAATTTCTTTGTCTGGGCAATATTTGAAATATTCACTTTGGTCCCCACCTTATCATTTCTCTTTTCCTCCCTCAGACTGGAAAAAAAAATCAGATGTCATATTCCTTCAATAGGGAAGTATGCAATAGATTGAAAAGCCAAACAAATTCTAGGAATCTAGATTAACATGTCAAAAATACAGATCCTTTGGTAGCCCTGGAAAGTGATAGAATTATTGAGAGGGCTCCAACTCCTGAGAAGCCATGCCAGCAGGAGCTGGGAGCACTTTGAAAGAGAATTATGATTTTTGAGGTAATAGAATATGATGGATAATGATGGCATTAGCCAACGTGATGATTCAAGCAGCTCCCATCTCCAGCAAATCCTTGGCACTGTGTAACCCCCTGGAAATGAGAGAACAACCCCTTGAAGATGGGGAACTCCAACAGAATGAAATTTAACTATTATCCTCACGTTTTAGTGTTTTAAAAGAAAATTGAAGAGTAAAACCATGTTATTTACACATTTTTGTTAATGGGCTGAGAGTCATACCTGATCATTAAGCTATATTTTGGACAACTAACCCAGTGTATTTAATGGGAACTCCCTTTCTTCAAGGATGACTACTAATCGCTTTGCTTACAGAGATAATTATATCTATGAATAGAATAATAATCTTTGAAAAATCATTTAAATTAATGTTAACCTCTATACAAAATCTCTGCAGATGGTAATTGCAGCCATGAAATTAAAACACGCTTACTCCTTGGAAGGAAAGTTATGACCAACATACAGAGCATATTAAAAAGCAGAGATATTACTTTGCCAACAAAGGTCCATCTAGTCAAGGCTATCGTTTTTCCAGTGGTCATGTATGAATGTGAGAGTTGGACTGTGAAGAAAGCTGAGCACTGAAGAATTGATGCTTTTGAACTGTAGCGTTGGAGAAGACTCTTGAGAGTCCCTTGGACTGCAGGAGCTCCAACCAGTCCATTCTAAAGGAGATCAGTCCTGGGTGTTCATTGGAAGGACTGATGCTGAAGCTGAAACTCCAATACTTTGGCCACCTCATGCGAAGAGCTGACTCACTGGAAAAGACCCTGATGCTGGAAGGGATTGGGGGCAGGAGGAGAAGGGGACGACAGAGGATGAGATGGGTCGATGGCATCACCGACTCAAGGGACATGAGTTTGAGTAAACTCCGGGAACTGGTGATGGACAGGGAGGCCTGGCGTGCTGTGATTCATGGGGTCGCAAAGAGTTGGACGAGACTGCGTGACTGAACTGAACTGAAATGGACCTCTATACTCACTTCTCCATTTTCCTGAAATATGATGTTTTAAACTTAAAAACCCTAAACAAAATATATGTTTTATAAACACAAAAATCAAGTATGTGTCTCCTGGCACAATGGGTCATGAGGCATTAGATGGCACCACATATTAGTCAGATACATAAAAAACCCAAGTGCAAATGTGATAGCCAAATTGGATGGGGAAAAATTGATTCTAACATATTTCCCCCAAACTAATTCTTTTTGCTACTGTAATAAAATTAAAATGAGAATTATTATGAAGGGTAATTGTAATGATAGCAATAAGGAACAACAGATAATTTTAATTCAGTATTTACTATGTGCCAGGCACTGTGTTATGTAATTACAGACATTACTTTATTTAAACCTTAGTATCTCCAGATCCCATGAGCCTTATTACTCTTCCATATCACTGTTTCTAACCACCAGCAAGCTTTAAAATAGATTTTCTAAAGAGGAGGAATAAACAACTTCTGATACATGGAATAAAATACAAAGTGAATTCAGTATTCTTTGAAATAGTGCTACCAGAAACAGAGATGTTATTTTCAGTCCACCTTTTTAAAGTTTTTCTTGTTTTCCTTGTTTGTTTGTTTTTTGTTGTCAATGAAACACTTGTATAATTTTTTTAACTTTAATAACTGCACAAACGTATAATGAATTATCCAGAGGACATACTCTCTCTTTCACAAGCTTTCAGGCTAATAAAACATAATATCTACTTTCTGCATTTTACCTAGCACGTTGGTTAGCACTTATCTAAACTGAGTATGTTAAGGATAGAGCATTAAAGGTTTCTACTACAGACTTGGCTGTATCATATCTGGGAAGGGACATCTCATCAAAACTCTTATTTTTATACTTGAAGAGCAGTTCTTCACATTATCAGAGTAAAAATTCCATCTATAACTTTCTATAGATACAACTTGGAACAGAAGCCACAGACCTTTAAAAATGCTTATTTGTTACAGGAAAATACATTTTTAGAATCCACAAATATTGAACAAGGAAAGTTTATAGAATATAAACCCTATGCCAAGAAGATCTAGTAGAGATTACAGACATTCTATAGAGGGGGATAACAAAAGCGTCAGGAATATTCCTATTGAGTAAACTATCTTATTATTTAGTTTTGAAACACAACTTAGACATTTTTTTTTCTCTATTGTCTCAAACTCAGGGAGATAATTGGTGAGTGGGAGGGCAGAAAACACATAGTGTACATGGCAGGGGCAGAGCTGAAGAGACTGAGAGAAGGCAAGAACAAATTTAACTTTAGGTTCTTTATGCCAAATATATATATATATATATGACAATTTGTTAAATGAGAGGCAGTTACATACACCTCCAAAATCTCAAATTCTAAGCAGCTGAAATGGCATTTTAAGATATTGAATATGCATTGTAGGCTGTTTCTTCAGAAAGTCATTTTAAAACTCTTCAATCCATTGTCTGTCAAAATGAATGGTAAGCCATTTCTAAATTTTTTTCAGTAACATTTTGGTCATTACAGATTCTCCCAAACATGTTTATGTATTTGCTTTCTAAATATAGAGTAAAATATGTTTACAGGCCAGTATACACTGTGGTGTCATGGGAAATATATATTGATTGATTTTCCTTTTCAAATGTTCATCATACCTGATGTCAATATGAAGTAGATACATTTATGAAGATATGAGCCTAATTATTATTTATTTGTATTTGTATCTCCAAACTACATTGCTATTATTTTTATATTGATTCTCTTTTATCTGTACCTATGAGGCTTATGAATTGAAGAACCTTCCAGGAGGGAAAAGCTACTTTCATATGTCCTTTTATGTTTTGTTGCTGCTGTTTTCCAAGAAGGTATTTTACTAGCCCCAAAAGTGTATGTTTTTCAAATAATTTAAGACTATCCTAGGGCTAGTCAACTTCAGCTTCTTCAGCATTACTGGTCAAGGAATAAATGAATTACCGTGATATTGAATGGTTTGCCTTGGAAATGGAGAGAGATCATTCTGTTGTTTTTGAGACTGCTACCGAATACTGCGTTTTGGACTCTTTTGTTGACTATGATGGCTACTTCATTTCTTCTAAGGGATTCTTGCCCATAGTAGTAGATATAATGGTCATCAGAGTTAAATTCACCCATTCCAGTCCATTTGAGTTCACTGATTCCTAAAAAGTTGACGTTTACTCTTGCCATCTCTTGTTTGATCAGTTCCAATTTGCCTTGATTCATGGACCTAACATTCCATGTTCCTATAATATTGCTCTTTACAGCATCAGACTTTGCTTCCATCACCAATCACATCCACAACTGGGTGCTGTTTTTGCTTTGGCTCTGTCTCTTCATTCTTTCTGGAGTCATTTCACCACTGATCTCCAGTAGCATATTTGGCACCTACCAACCTGGAAAGTTCATCTTTCAGTGTTCTATCTTTTGCTTTTTCATACTGTTCATGGGGTTCTCAAGGCAGGTATACTGAATTGGTTTGCCATTCCCTTCTCCAGTGGACCACATTTTGTCAGAACTCTCCATGATGACTTGTCTGTCTTGGGTGGCCCTACATGGCATGGCTCATAGTTTCATTGAGTTAGAGAAGGCTGTGGTCCATGTGATTTGATTGGTTAGTTTTTTTTGTGATTGTGGTTTCCAGTAGTCATGTATGGATGTGAGAGCTGGACTATAAAGAAAGCTGAGCACCGAAGAATTAATGCTTTTGAATTGTAGTGTTGGAGAAGACTCTTGAGAGTCCCTTGGACTGTAAGGAGTTCCAACCAGTCCATCCTAAAAGAAATCAGTCCTGAATGTTCATTGGAAGGACTGATGTTGAAGCTGAAACTCCAATACTTTGGCCACCTGATGAGAAGAGTTGACTCATTTGAAAAGATCCTGATGTTGGGAAAAACTGAAGGTGGGAGGAGAAGGGGATGACAGAGGATGAGATGGTTGCAGAGCATCACTGGCTCAGAGGACATGAGTCTGAGTGAACTCCAGGAGTTGGTGATGGACAGGGAGGCCTGGTGTGCTGCAGTCCATGGGGTCACAAAGAGTCAGACATGACTGAGTGACTGAACTGAACTGAAGGCTAGTCAGTTGTAAATAAGTCTGCTCTATGGATAAAATTGATGAAAAACTGCAACTCAGCATCTTATAATATGAAAAGGAATTGACTGAAGATGTATTTTATAAGGTTTTTCAATTCATTTTTTAAACCAATATTTCCCATTGGATTTTTGAGAGTTAGAAAAGCATTAAATTCTGAAGTAATATCATTCAAATGAGGTCAAAGATTAAAAATACTTTTCATAACATTTTAAAGGTAATTCCAGTCCTTGAAGAAGTCTAAAATCAACAATTGACCAAAGTCTACACTGATGGCTTTGCTTATTAGGGGAATAAACTGTATTTGAATTTGATGTCATTTCCCACGTGGAAATGACTATTTTGGAGTGACCACCAAAGGAGTCAAATGACTTATCTAAGAGTTGGAAAACTTTTTTCTGTTACAGATGTAAGTATTTTTGACTCTGTGGGGCAACTGTTGTAACTCCTGACTTCTCCATTAGCATTACAAACAGCCATAGGCAATAAACCAATAGGCTTGGCCATGTTTCAATAAAACTTTATTTACAAAAACAGGAAGTGGCTACATTGGCCTATGGAGCAGAGTCTAACTTTAAAACTAAATGATCAGAAATTAATCATTCATTTGAAAAAGTCAGATTCATAGCTAACTTTTTATGAAAATAGCTGTTTTACTGCAGAGTTTGTAGAACATCACAACTAGCCTTTTGCCACATTGTCAACACATCCAATTTTCTGACTGAATTGGTGGCCTAAGACAGTCATAAAAAGTGGTTGTAAAAATAGAGGTTTTAATTTCCTACATGTTTTCATGTCTTTATAATCATCATTATTATTGTTTCAGATTTCTAAGTTACTTACTGCTCTCTGACAGAACAGGTCTGTTTCCCTTCGCTTTCCCGTGATTTGCTTCATCAATCAACAGCTCAATACAAAGCTCAGAGGACAGAATCCACTTTCAGTGTTTAAAACCTTCCTGGAAAGGGTCTTTACCCACATGAATTATTAAAATACGGGTGCAAACAGAGAAAGCTACTCAAGTACACAGGCTCCATGGTGAAGGTATCATACTGAAGTTAATTTACAAAATAAACTATGAAGAACAATTTTGGAAAAAGAAAAGCTTTGTCCTTTATATATGGCTTTACAGTGTGGCATCATTTCAGTCACAGCAGTATGCAACCAACAATACATAAACTTTAATGTTTCTGCTTACCTCTTTTCTCCTCTCTTGATATTGCTAGGAGGTAGAGGGTCCTTTATTTGCATTTTCAGCTGCATAAAGAGCCTGTTTAGGGCCTTTTACCAGAGTCAGTTGAGAGCTTTAGCTTGTTTCATTGGACGCCTAAATTACCACAGCTTGACGTTCTCCTTATGCAGACTGTGACAGTGTTTTCTTTACTTTATCATCTTGTTATCCCTTAAAGTGTACTTTGCCCACTTACATTAGCAGAAACCAATTTCCTTCTTTCACTAACAATAGCAAAACAAATCTATTAAAACTTCTACAAGAGTAAGTAAGGAAGATCTACCAGGTAGCTTAAACTAAGAAAGGCATACTTTTCACTGTTGATTTAAGCTCTTCCTTTGCCTACATTTCATTTACCCTCTATGTTGCTGGCAAATAAAGAAATATTGGAGAGCACTTTCTGTGTTTCACTTATGGCGCAGCGCATTCTGTATCCAACTCTAACCCACATCTCAGGATGTCAAATCTACCCAACACCAAGAGGTCCATGCTTTGATCATTAGTTACAAGTCTAATAGAAAAGAGAAACAGTCCATCGCAATGGCAGAACAGTAAGCACACATAGCTTTAATCATGGAGAAATGACTAAATCCTATTCACCACAGGTGTGTAGGTTTATGTTACTAGCATCTGCTATGAATCACATTAAGTTATTATTTTCATTCTACAGCATCAATGGGTGTTTATGGAAATAACTGTACACTATAGAATTTTGATTGCACAGAGAGGAAAAATAGTTATTTGGAATGCAATTTGCAATATTTCTTTTTCATTGCCTCTCATTTGGCAGCTTATCCTACTCAGATATTATCATCAATATGCCATACATAAACTTACATTCATCACTGGTACTTAGGCTTATTAACGAAACAGCAATTATATTACTGTAGGAGGATTATGGGAATGAATACAAGTGTATTGCAATGTTTCCTTCTTTACAGCACAATGTGGTTTTTTTTCGTTATTTTTGTTAACAACAAGCCATAATGTAAACAATCTGTTTGAAAATATAAGAAGTGTCATTGAAGGCTAAAGCAGCATTTTTATAAATATGCCCATTTATAGACATTCTTTTATAAAACTTTGCAACACAGCATGTTCTAACATCAATTTACATTGAACACAAACTCAACAGAAGATTCAACTATAGTATATACTTTTGCAAATTAATTCTTTGATATAATGCAGAACTCCACCTTTATTTTTAAGGCAATTTTTAGAGTTACTAGTACTTACTAAAATGGTATATATATAACTTATCCTCAGACACTAACGGTAGCTTGTTGCACAGCTTAGTAGTCCTTCCCCTCCCTGTTAAGGCCCCTCTAGAAGGGACCCAGTGTCCTTGATTTCAGATCAGCAGGGAGCAGAAGAAAGACAGCCAACTTCTCAGCATTACAACACCACCACAGCAAGTTTGCCCATCCTATTGGTATTCTCTTGATGATGCTCAGTATCTGTAACAGGGGAAAGTCTATTTTCCCTTTACGACAAATTTCTGAAGAGAGTCCAGAGGCCCTGCCTGCCACCCAAATAACTGATGCCATGCACTGGTTTTTGGAGTCCAGAAGGGACATTTCTCAGAGACTGTAAATGGACTCCTTAATGCTTACATATAGTAGTAGCATCAAAAGGGGCCACATTTGGGGGGAGGGCGGTAAGGACAGAATTGAAAAAGGGAGCCTGAGAGCTATAGTTTATGAGAGTAAGACTAGCCTTCTTTGATGAAAAATATAATTCCCTAACGGGATTCCCAGGTAACATTAGTGGTAAAGAACCCACCTGCCAATGCAGGGAGACATAAGTGACAAATGTCATAAGCTCCATGGGTCAGGGAGAGCCCCTGGAGAAGGAAATAGCAGCACACTTCAGTATTCTCGCCTGAAAAATCCCATGGACAGAGGAGCCTGGCAGCCTACAGTTCCTGGGGTTGCCAAGAGTCGGACGACTGATCATGTCCCTAAAGTGATACAAATCCCTATCAAATAATTTCACAAGTAAACATAGGATAAGAATCACGTTGGGGGAAGGAAAACCATAACAGTCATGAAACCCTCATCCACGGCTACTATACTTGTAAATAGTAAGTTATCGTATTTGGAGTTATGGAAGTCACATTAAGTATTTTCACTTGAATTAACTAGGTTTACCGAAATAATTGCCATTCTGGCTTAATGGAAAATATTGAAGGCAGAAGGAAAGAGGGAGACAGAGGATGAGCTGTTTGGATAGCATCACCAATTCAATGGACATGAACTTGGGTAAATTCCGGGATATGGTGAGGGACAGGGAAGCCTGGCATGCTGCAGTCTATGTGGTCGCAAAGAGTCAGGCTAGACTTGGTGACTGAATAACAACAAGGTACTTTTGTATTCACTATATAATGGCTTCATAAAGCAGTATGTTGTGACCAAAGGTGGGACTGGACATTAGGACCAGCCAATAAGAAAACTCCAGCTTTCTATTCAAGTTTCAAGTTTACTGAATCTGGGTAAGTTTTTTACACTACATCACTAGAGCTGCAATTCCCATCCTAGTGATTCCTCACAGGAGATAAAGATTTAGGTTCAGATTTTTAATAAATCCTAGAAATCTTCAAGAGGAAAATAGGTCTATATAAAATGATAATAAATTTGCATTTTCTCCATTTATATTTAAAAATCATAATTGCAAACTTGCATTTTATTTCAAAAATGTGTCACTGCTGTGTGGTCCAGATGTTGGGCTGATGTTCCCACTATTAGCAAGAAATGATTCATTCTCCACACGTGATATTACAATTCTCAGTCTGTTTACTCTTTGAAAACTGCAAAATCCTGCTGACTTTTCATACTTTTTGAACAGAGGAAGACATATACATGAAAAATAGTTATCACTTCTTAAAGAAGAAATGTAGAATATTGACTCAGAGTAGCTTTTCTCCAGAATGACTTTCCTTCAACTTTAGGCTGAGTTTTCTTTCAGCTCTCAATTAACAGAATTGATTTAATTTAAAATTACATAAGCTACTTGAAGAGGACTTAAAAAAAAAAAAAATAACCCCGGATTGCTTAGATTGTTGAGTGCTCTACATTTTTCTCCTAATAAGTATTATGTATCTTTACTTTTTTATTCAGAGATTTCTGCCTTGTGTGCATGCTTAGTCGCTTAGTCATGTCTGACTCTCTGAGACCGTTTGGACTATAGCTCTCTGGGTTCCTCAGTCCATGGAATTTTCAAAGCAAGAATATTGAAGTGAGTTGCCATTTCCTCCTCCAGGGGATCTTCTCCACCCAGGGGTCAAACGCATGTCTCCTATGTCTCATGCATTGTAGGTGGATTCTTAACCCACTTTGCCTTCGGGGAGGTCCTCTGCACTTTATGACTCACCAATATTTAAGGAAAAACATAATTTTCTTATTATATTTTCAGTTTTTAATATGTATATATGTATGATATATGAGATTCAACTAATGTTATATGAGTGACTTTCTTCTAAGAAGAAATTCTTCATCCGAAAGCAAGATTTTGACTCCACACAAATACAAGTTGAAAGTGAAAGTGTTAGTCGCTCAGTTAAGTCCAGCTTTTGCAACCCTGCAGACTATAGTCCATCAGGCAAGAATACTGGAGTGTATTGCCATTCCCTTCTCCAGGAGATCTTCCCGACCCAGGGATTGAACCTGAGTCTCCTACATTGCAGGCAGATTCTTTACTATTTGAACCACAATGAGCATATATCTTTGATTCTTAACCTGTGTATTGGTATTATGATTATCTCTACTAATAAATTAAGAAACTGAGTCAGATAGTGGTTGCCAAGATTGTATGACTTGTAATCGAGAAAGCAAGAACTCAAACTAAGGCTCTTAGGCTCCAAAGTCCCTGTTCTCACTCATTCCATATATTGTCTTTCTAGGCTATTGGCCCTAGAATGCAGAGGAAAGTGCAGATCATTTCTTCAAGATGAGGAAAGGTGTGTGTGCTCAATCTCTTCAGTCGTGTCTGACTCCTTGCAACCCTGTGGACTGTGTCCACCAGGCTCCCTCTGTCCACGGGATTCTCCAGGCCAGAATACTGGAGTGAGTTGCCATGCCTTCCTCCAGGGGATCTTCCAGACCCAAGGATCGAAACCACATCTCTTTTGTCTCCTGAACTGGCAGGAAATTCTTTACCACTAGTGCTACCTGGGAAGCCAGGACAGGTGTAGAAGGAGCAGACTAGTGAATAGTAGGATGTGGGGGAGGAAGAGAAGAAAGGAAATGTTTGCCTTTCATTATGCTAAGGTTGAGAGGATGCTATAAACTGAATTGAGACCCCCTCTGAAAGATGCTGAAGTCTAAACCCCAAGTATTTGTGAATGAGACTTTATTTAGAAACAAATCTTTTGAAGATGATGAAGTTAAGATGAAGTCCTTTAGTTGGGCCCCTAACCCAATATAACAGTGATCTTATTAGAAGGAGAAGTTCGGACCCAGAGGCACAGAGATAATGCTATGCAAAGATGAAGGCAGAGGTTAGTGTGATACTTCTATAGGTAAAGAACACCCACAAATCCCAGGAAATTACACAAGGCACGGAGGAGTTACCCTCGGAGCCTGAAGAAAGAACTACCTGTGTTGACACCTTGATCTCAGTCTGGTGACCTCCAGCACTGTGAGATGATGTGTCTCTGTTGTTTAAGTCACCAGTGTGATGCTTGGTTACAGCAACCTTAGGAAATGAATGCAAGGGCCTGTAATCCCCAAGTTAAATGAGTTAAACAAAGAGTTATACATGTGAACCTATGTTCAACAGAGATGCCTGGGCTTGATACTATTTGAATAAGATATATGCAATGAAGTTATATTAAAATAAGGCACACAAATCCACAGTTATTTTTATGAGATCTTGATTTTTTTATTACAAAATGACCTATATCTGTACATATTTTTACTGTGCAAAATTAATCTCCCACTTTTCAAATGAAGGCTGCCAATGTACATGCTCAGTCATGTCCAACTCTTTGTGAACCTGTGGGCTGTAGCCCGCCAGGCTCCTCTGTCCATGGGCTTCTCCAGGCAGGAATACCAGAGTGGGTTGCTATTTCCTCCTTCCTCCAGGATTGAGGACCCAAGGATTGAACCTGTGCCTCCTGTGGCTCCTGCATTGCAGGTGGATTCTTTATCACTTAAACTCATTGCTGCTGCTGCTGCTAAGTCACTGCAGCTGTGTCCAACTCTGTGCGACCCCATAAATGGCAGCCCACCAGGCTCCCCAATCCCTGGGATTCTCCAGGCAAGAACACTGGAGTGGGTTGCCATTTCCTTCTCTAATGCATGAAAGTGAAAAGTGAAAGTCAAGTCGCTCAGTCATGTCTGACACTTAGCGACCCCATGGACTGCAGCCTGTCAGTCTCCTCCGTCCATGGGATTTTCCAGGCAAGAGTACTGGAGTAGGGTGCCATCGCCTTCTCCATTGAGCCCACTAGGGAAGCCCCAAGGCTACCAGAAGCTAGCTTAATTCTGACCTAGCTCACATGTCTGTTACCCCCACCTTCCTTGTAAGATAAACATAAAAACTGCTCTGAAAACATATTACTATATACAAATAAAAGGATTTAGTATCTGTTGAACATCTACTGTGTTGCATACACTATGTGCATGTTATTGCTTAGTTTTATCATATCACTTAAAAGATAAATCAGAATTTTTTGCAGTTACCCAATCTATCACCCATTAAATGAGATGGAATATTAAAATGTAGATGTCAAGCACATGGTAGGATTTTCATGTGTGTTTGTTTCTTTACCTTTATGAGTGGATATTCATCATAAGAGCTAATAATATTATCAAAAATATGTCAGTATACCCAAATCGTGACAGACATGTGTCTATCTTCTGGCACAAGATTGAAGTGTGTGTGTGTGTGTGTGTGTGTGTGTGTGTGTGTGTGTGTGAAGCTTCTTAGCTATAATCAACAATTTAATTTTCAATGACATGAGCAGAAAGGATGCTTATTTATTTTTAATGTGTTTTAAAATAATTAATTAACTGATTAGTTAGTTTTGGCTGAGCCGGACCATCCTTGCTTTGTGTGGGCTTTCTCTGGTCGCAGTACGCAGGGAATGCTCTTTGTTGCAGAGCTCAGGCTCCTCTTGCAGTGGCTTCTCTCGTTGCAGAGCACAGGCTCTAGGTTCGTGGGTTTCAACACTCTTCAGGACTTGTGGCACATCACAGGCCTAGCTGTTCCATGGTATGGGAAAGCCTTCCAGACCAGGGATCACACCTTTGCCCCTTGCATTGGCAGGCAGTTGCCTATCCACTGTGCCACCAGGGAAGTCTAGGAACAGAAAAGATGGTGATTCAAAAGCTCTTCAGCTACATTAAATGACAGGAAAACGATAGAATCAGATTGGTGAAGTCAATGGAATCAGGCTCAATTTACAAAACTATGTTGAAAATTCATCTGAGTAAGAAAACGACCGTCAGCCTTGGCTACCCGTCACCAGGAGTCCTGGCTTTCTCCACTGCCGTGGCTTGCATGATAAACTCAGTTCTGCAGAATTCACCCCTGATGCTTCCCTGCTGGGAGAAAGGGCCATGCTCCCTTTTTCTGATGTCATTAGCTTCTAGGTCAAAGTGATCACTAAGTAGATCCTGTATCTGAGTCTCTGTTATAATCTGGCATATAGAGGTTTTTTCATAGAGAATAATTCTCTTACTCCCAACAGTTTCCTTAAAGTGAAATATTCTCAAATATATCCATATAAAGGACATTTGGGTGGCCCATGATCATAAGAATGACAAACACATCTGGCAAAGAGTGTCCATAACCCAATATCTAGCCACATCAACCAATCAATAAAATGTAATAGGCTCAGTGGTAAAGAATTCGCCTGCCAGTGCAGGAGACATGGGTTCGATCCCTGGTCTGGGAAGCTCCCACATGCCATGGAGCAGATGAGTCCGTGTGCCAGAACTACTGAACCTGTGTGCAGAGCCCAGGAGCCTTCAATACTCATGTGCTCATGTGCTCACTTGCCCTATGGCTCACGCTCTGCAGCAAGAGAAGCCACACAACGAGCAGAGAAAGCCCGCCCGGCAACAAAGACCCAACACAGACGAAATAAATACACCAACAATTCAAAAAAATAGAAATGCAATGGACCTTTAATAAAATCAAATAATATGAAACGTGAAGAATATTAATACAGATTGAATGAACTTTTTATGATCCACTTAAGAGTTATTTAGATAATTTGTATTATTTATTCAAATTTTAACCAAAGATCAGTTTTGAAGCCACCTCAAATATCATAGTTGGGCTTTTTATAGATGGGATGGTTGGTTCTATTTAATCTAATACTGGACAACCAGTTAGATTAAATATATATTCAAAAGTATAACTATTTTGGTCATCTAATGAAAAATTGTGGCAAATTTATTAGAAAAATGTCATTATGTGACCCCTGAAGCAATGATTTCTCATTTGATTTCAGTTGTCAGGGAGATAAAGCTAAAGCAAAATCAGTGTAACATCACTCACTTAGGATAGAAAGTAATTAATAAGATCTGGGAAAATGTTTTGTCCTAACACTCTGAGGAACTAACTGATTAACAGAGCATCTCACTCCGGTCTCCAAACATCATCCATTCATTATTCAGCATATGTTTATTGAAGAACTATTACGACGTGCCAGGCATGCTATTGGAGCTGAAGGTATATCCTGTATAAAAAAATAAAATAATAGCATATATGCGCATGCTGTCTCTTCAGTCATACCTGACCCTGTGTGACGCTATGGCCCACAGCCCCTCCCTCAGTCCACGGGCTCCTCTGTCCATGGGATTCTCCAGGCAAGAATATTGGAGTGGGTTGCCATGCCCTTCTCCAAAGTAATATCACATTGCCCCCAAAGGGCAAAAAAGTAGAGAAATTCTTCTTGCAGATAAGTGCTATTGAAGTTCTAGAATGTTGAGTTAATCAGGCAGCTGTTTTTGCTTAAATTATCATCCATGTTTCTTTGTCACTCCAGATGTCATTGTCAAGTACAGTTTGCGTTTCTCCACTTTTTGTCATATGCTTTCTTTTGGCCTTTCCTTCCATATGCTTGTCTCTCTCCTGCTTGTGGTTTTCTATTTCTATCTCCCTTTTCAAAAAAAAAAAAGAAAGAGAGGGAAAAAAACCCACCACTTTGCCTTCTGTGCACTAAACTGAATAAGGAAATGATATCCATCAACTTTATCTCTTGGCACCATTCTTTCCTGGTAATATATAGCATGCTACTAATTTTCAGGTGAATAAAATGCCCTTGTCACCTGACTGTGGATATATGGATATAATCTTTCCTTTTGTATGTGTTTTTCACTGCTTTATGGAACTTGCAAACTATAGTACTAGAAAAAGAAAAGAAAATTTAGTCTATCCTTTGTCTTCTTGTCTCCTAAAGGACAGGAGATTAGAGCATTTGTCCATTTCTCCAGATTGAGGTTATTCTCAATGCCATTAACTCCTCTTTCATGCTGTGTATTTGCAAGGACCAGAATTAAAGAATTTGTGGGGGAAGAAAGTGAACCAAATCACTGCTTGAGGTAAGATGCCGTATATACACAATGTGTGTCTGAACTCACATGATGAGTCCTTCACAGAAGCATCAGAAACCATTTGGGTCAAGGGGGAGGTCAAGAACAGATGCTCTGCACATTTTTCATGCAGCAGTCAGTTCTAGGATTTCCCTGATAATATTCATCCAGCCAAGAGCCGATTTTTGCCAAGCCTGCCTCCTTGCTCACTCACAGCAAACTGGAGTCACAGTGGTATCACAAGCTCGGATGCACTAATGAGTTTGAGGTTAGTGATCATCTTGATAACAGTTTTCAAGTTCTGAAACACTGGAAATCCCATGAGATCAAAGCAGCACTGGAGGTACCAGACTTAGAAATTTACAGATATTTTCTGTCTAACCTCTGAAGTATTCTTACTCCTATCTGTATGCCAATGGCCAGATGCTGTAACATCCCCAACTCTGCAGCAAGTGTCAAAAAAAAGAGTGCAGTGTCATTTAGAATCCCGGGTGTCTGAAGCCACTACCAGTTTTGATCCACACTTTATTTACCACTTTTAAGTACAAATTCTGGGGACTAAATGCTGCAGTGTCTTTAGGAGCTAGACAGGCCATCTGTGAGTTGAGGACACAGCCAAACAAGCTCAGCTGTAGGCGGCAGTAGCGAGTCAGCGCTGACCCAGTACTGCCGTGTGGGGCTGGAAGGCCCAGAGATAGTGGGTCAGTGGCTTTTTCATTTATATTATAAACATAATCATAAATCAGAATATTTATGGAAAATTTAAGATGTTTTAAAATGTTGCTAAAACTTGTCCTAATTTTTAAGGTGTCAGCATAAAATTATAAAATATTTTAAAGATGCAAAACAAAACATATGCAAAGATCAGGTTCTTAATTGCTAAGATGAACATGTTCATTTCTCCTTTTCAAGCGAGATGTAACTGAACTTCTTATTTTGACTTTTTGCTTTTCTTTAAAGGAGAGATGAGAAATATCAAAATTTTAACCTAATCCGTATATCAATGCATGTGCCTTCAATTAAAATCACTGAAATTTCAAAAACTTCTGGCCTGTGTCAGGACAACCAAAATATGTCAACTCTAATTTACTGCTCTGTAACGTCCTTGACACCCTTCAAAGACCCAATTTCTATAATTCTGTGAGTCATTAAGTCAAAAGAAAAAAGCTCTCTTTAAGTGCGTATGTCAAGACTAAGCCAATATTAACAAAGAAGTTTGCAAAATTACTTCATTTAATCTCAAGAAAATTCAGTTGATATGTTTATATATATATAATATTACATTATTGAGTTGAGATATATATTCTTCCCCCTCGGGTGAATATATAAAGTTTTCATATGCCCAGTGTTTCCTTGGAACCTATGATATAGACAAATGCTATTTAAAATTGATGAGTATTTCACTATATTCTGACAACACAATGCTTTCATCTTTATTTTTTTCCCTTGGCTAGCACCTTTTTTTGCTGGGCCTAAATTAATTCAGCCAGAGTTTGTATTTGCTTTTTTTTTTTTTCTACTTTATTTTTTTAATTAAAGAATATTTGCTTTACAGAATCTTGTGGTTTTCTGTCATTCATCAACAAGAATCAGCCATAGATACACCCATGTCCCCTTTCCCAAACTCCTTTCCATCTTCCTCCCCATCCCACCCTTCTAGACTCTCACAGAGCCCATGTTTGAATTCCCTGAGTCACACAGCAAATTCCCGTCGGCTGTCTATTTTACATAGGTATTATAAATTTCCATGTTACTCTCTCCACCTCTCACCCTCTCCCTTATCCCTTCCCTCTGTGTCCTTAGGTCTGTATTCTATGTCTGTTTCTCCATTGCTGTCTAAAAAAAAAAAATTCACGGGTACCATCTTTCTAGATTCCATATATATGTGTCAGTATATGATATTTATCTTCCCTGATGGCTCATCTGGTAAAGAATCCACCTGCACTGCAGAAGCCGATTCGATTCCTGGGTTGGCAAGATCCACTGGAGAAGGGACAGGCTACCCACTGCAGTATTCTTGGGCTTCCCTTGTGGCTCAACTGATAAAGAATCCACTTGCAATGCGGGAAGACCTGGATTCGATCCTTAGGTTGAGAAGGTCCCCTGGAGAAGGGAAAGGCTACCCGTTCCAGTATTCTGGCCTGGAAAATTCCAGGGACTGTATAGTCCATGGGGTTGCAAAGAGTCAGACACGACTGAGTGACTTTCACTTTCATACAATACTTATATTTCACTTTCTGACTTACTTCACTCTGTATAATAGGCTCTAGTTTCGTCCACCTCATTAAAACTGTATATATGCCTCATTAGAACTGATTCAAACGTGTTTCTTTCTATCAATGAGTAGTACTCCATCGTATATATGTACCACAGCTTTGTTATCCACTCATTTGTAGATTTAAAAACTTCTTTTCATTTAAAAACTTTTAGATTTCCTAAATTCATCTGACATTTATATATTTATCTATTTTTTAATGTCATAGCACTAAATGTATTCGGGATTTTTTGTCTGATAATATTCAAAACAGTAACTGTATAATGCACATTATCCATTCGATAATTATACCCACTAAATGATTTTTTTTTGTAAAACAATGTTGAAAGAATGTAAACCAGGAAAATGTAAAGCAAAAATGACAACTACAACAGACTCTGAGCATTGGCGACACCAATAGGTGGGTTATAATGAGCTTAACCTACTATCTCAGGTTTGACTTTGAATCAGATTATCTAGAAATGTGTCCAGTATCATAAATATAATTAGAAAATCTATTGAATATAAACCACACAATATACTTTTTCAGTAGACTTTGCTCTGCATAGTAACTCAATCATACAGGGAATTCAGAAAAATCAGTGTAGCTCTTTCTAAATCCCCAAATGCCTCTACAACATGATACATCTCTTCATGTGCAATTTACTCCTATCTTACTAAATCATGGATTCATATAACAAAACACAATTTTCTTTCCATCTTTGCTTTTATTAAAATACACAACTTCCTGTATAAATTCTTAGCATCAATTTCCTTTTTTTTTGGATGAGCCTGAGTATGACTTTATATCAGCAACCCACTACAGTATTCTTGTATGAAGAATCATATGGACAGAGGAGCCTGGCATGATGCTGTCCATAGAGTTAGCACAGAATCACAGATGAGTTGAAGCAACTTAGCACAGCACAGCACAAATGTTTCCAATATGATTTTTACTACCCGGGTTCAATCTCTTGGTTGGGAAGAAGCCCTGGAACAGGAAATGGCAACCCACTCCAGTATTCTTGCCTGGAGAATACAATGGACAGAGGAGCCTGGCAGGCTATAGTCCATGGGGTCACCAGAGAGTTAGACACAAAGTGAGGAAAGTGAAGTTGCTCAGTCGTGTCCGACTCTTTGAACCCCATGGACTGTAGACTACCAGGCTTCTCTGTCCATGGAATTTTCTAGGCCAGAATACTGGAGTGGGTTGCCATTTCCTTCTCCAGGAGATCTTCCCGACCCAGGGGTTGAACCCAGGTCTCCTGCATTGGAGGCAGACGCTTTACCATCTGAGCCAAGTTAGACACAAGTGAGCGACTAATACACACACAAATACCTGCTAAGCTGTTATTCAGTGTTTACAGCTTGTTACTTTCAGAATTAATGCCCAAATGGCTACTTGTATAGTCTGGTGGCTATTGCTAAACAATCATGGAAGATAGCACCTTCAAATGCACTTAACTCTCACCTTTGATCCAACCAGTCCATTCTAAAGGAGATCAGTCCTGGGTGTTCTTTGGAAGGAATGATGCTAAAGCTGAAACTCCAGTAGTTTGGACACCTCGTGCAAAAAGTTGACTCATTGGAAAAGACTCTGATGCTGAGAGGGGTTGGGGGCAGGAGGAGAAGAGGAGACAGAGGATGAGATGGCTGGATGGTATCACTGACTCGATGGACATAAGTCTGAGTGAACTCTGAGAGGTGGTGATAGACAGAGAGACCTGGCATGCTGCGATTTATGGGGTCACAAAAAAGTTGGACACGACTGAGCAACTGAACTGAACTGAACTGATCTAATAAGAAAATAACTGGTTTTAAAGTAACAAAGTCATATTATCTCTAAATTTTTCCTCCTAAAAACTGAAAAAAATCAACTTTGGACCATTTGACCTCTATAATATTTCTTTATTTTCTTTCCTTTCTGTATTCCCTTTCTTTTCTTTCTTCCTTCATGTCTTTCTTTTCTTCTTTCTCTCTCTCTTGTTTCAAGTTTTATTTGAGGATAATCAACAGATACATTTAACAATTAACATAATATATTTTAATATGTACCATGTGATGATTTGATGTACCTACACATTATGAAAGTTTCCCCCATCAAGTTAATTGGTTAATTGACACATCATCCACAACTCACATATTTTATTATTATTATTATTTTTTTTTTGGTGAGTACATTTAAGTTCTACTCTATTGAAGTTCTGATTGTCATCACGTCGGGCTCCCCAGGTGGCTCAGTGGTTAAGAATCTGCTTGCCAAGGAAGGAGACTTGAGGAGACTTGAGTTTGATTCTTGGGCCAGGAAGGTTCCCTGGAGGAGGAAATGGCAACTCACTCCAGTATTCTTGCCTGGAGAATCCTATGGACAGAGGAACCTGGAGGACTCTGGTCCATGGGGTCACAGAAGAGTTGGAAATGACTGAGTGATGAAGCACATACAGTCATCATATTATCTCTTTAGACCCTATTCATCTTATAACTGAAAGTGTCTACCTTTTACTGACCTCTCCTGTTTCTTCCACACTCCAGGCCCCTGGAAACTGCTTTTCTACATTTCTATTTCTATAAGTTTGACTCATTTTTTTTAACCTTTCACATGTAAGCGATACCGTGAAGTATTTGTCTTTGTCTATCTGACTTCTTTCACTTAGAATGACACCCTCCAGTTTCATCCATGTAGTCACAAATGCCAGCATTTCCTTCCTTTTAGGGTTTTATAATATTCCATTATATATGATAAATAATTTTCTTCATTCATCTGTCAGGTATGGAGGCAACCTAAAAGTGTCTGTTGAAAGATGCATGCATAGCATTTTAAAAAGAATTGAGTCCTAACTGCAGGCCTGATTGCTCCCAGACTTGGACTCACCTAGAGCGCTTCAAAAACACTAATGATTTGGGTTCATCCATTGAGATTGCGGCTTAATTCAATTGTGGAGCATCCTAAGATTTGGAATGCTTCATAAGGTTCCCCAGAGGATTGTAACTGTGCATACAAATTTGGAAACCAAAGCAAATGGTTCAGCCTCATTTTTAGCAGATATTTCCTGAGTACTGGCAATCTTGCTAATTGCCTGCATTTCAGTGCATGTGTGCTCAATCACTCAGTCGTGTCTGACTCTTTGCGGCCCATGGACTATAGTCTGCCACCTCCTCCATCCATGTAATTTTCCAGACAAATATACTGGAGTGAGTTGCCCTTTCTTATATCTCAGAGAAGATGCTAACTGCACAAAGATGTTTTAAAGTGCCCAGTTCTCCTAAAGGATCATGGCTGAAAGGGCTTCAGAAAAGTAAGTACAAAAAATTTTGCAAAAGAAAAGTGAGAGGGGTATAGGAGGATGCCATTCTGAGACACTGTTGCCAATGAACTCCTGTCTGTTTCATTGAATTTGGAGCCATTAAGATTTCTTTCCTTCTGGATGAAGCCTTAGGCTTATCCACATTACTGTGAGAACAAAACACTAATTCCAATGGACCAATTGAGCACAGTGTTTTGAGAAAATGTAGATAATAGTTCTATAAAGAAATACAGTATTTATAAGAACATTTCATTTAATGGTTTTTAATTTAGATGGCTGTGTACAAGGGGTATAATAATTACATTGGTGCCTAATGTACTGGGACCCACATAACTGCGATTCTATACAAGAAACAAAGTGCTGAAAGGAACAGCTTTGTATGCAGTGTAAGGTAAATGAATATTTTATTGTGCACCCTGGGTGCTTGATAAAAATGGAATTTTTGGTTATCTTTAGTTCAATACCAAGGATAATGTAATAGGTACTTGTGGGTATCATGTCACAATTGTCTCTCTCTTTTTTTTTCTACACAGCTTGAAACTCAGTAAGTAAGGACACAGCTGCTAACAAAGGAAGAATATGATATTTATTCATCATCCATTGCTATCTCGTTTCCCCTCAAACCAGATAAATTATGAGGGGTACTTTAACAACTTCTATTTCAACTAATAATAAGGATTCAGCACAAAAATGTGTTACATCCAAGGGAACACAGTTTTTCACAATAGCTACTATTAGACCCAAACTCTAAACTTTAGGAAGCATATGTACATTTATTTACACATTTTACATTTGGGGAAATGCATCTTGAAAAGAATAGTGTAGCTCTATATTTGATACTGATTTTCTTGCCAAGACATACTTCTGTACCTTTTCCAGAGGCCTACTTCTGAGAGCTATCATTCATTTATAAATATAAACTTTTGTGTGTCTAGTTTACACTATGGAAGGAATTTACACAATTATACACCACACATAAATTGCTAATATTCTCAATATTATTTATTTGAAATTGAAAACTATTTTCAATCACTGTAGCTTTGTGTGCTCTGATAGACACTCAGTGAATCTTTGTCATATGAGTGAAAACCTAGAAGATTCCAGAGAGCATCTAATCCATTTCTTCCCATTTTTAAGTAAATATATCAAACATAATTCAACATATATGTACTGAGACTCCACTGTTAAATGCAGATGTGTTGGGATGGCCCAAAAGTTCTTTGGGTTTTTCCCATAAGTTGTTATAAAAGGAGCAAAGGAATTTTTGGCCCACGCAATAGAGGCCGAGGCTCAGAGAACCAAGATGATTCGGTCAAGGGCCAAACTAGAACAAATGATACTTGCTCTCCAGTTCCACACCTGTCACTACCACCACCTGCACTTGCTACTAGATCAATTTCCCTAAATTACTTTGTTCAGTATTTAGCTGATTGATGTGGATGTATGGCAAAAACCACTACAATATTGTAAAGTAATTTGCCTCCAATTAAAATTAATTAATTTACAAAAAAGGCAAAAAATTCAAATACATTGTTAAACTGAAAATATTTTAAAGAAAATTTAGCTTTTTTTTTTTTTTTTTTTTTTTGCCACGCCATGCAACTTATGGGATCTTAGTTCCCTGACCAGGGATTGAACCCTTTCCACAGCAGTGAAAATGCCGAGTCTTAACCAGTAAACAACTAGGAAATTCCCTATAGTAACTTTTAAAGTGTCTATTCAATTCATTTATGTTCTTTGTAGATTTCTACCATTTACAGCAATAGTACGGACTAGGTACAGTTGACAGGGAGGAAGCTGGCAAAAGCTATCTTTTAAAATATTTCTCTATGCCTTCTCACTGTCTCTGCTGGCCCAAGAAACATCTATTTACCAAGCATTTGTTTTTCTGTCTCCATGCCAATGTCCTTCCTCCCATTTGAAGACTCAAAATCTATCCCCAGCATTCTCTTCAGTTTTTAGCTGTAGACGGTGCTTAACATGATTATTTTAGTCATTTTGATGAATTATTTAGTTTTTCTGGACCTCTTCCATGTATATATGTAATTAAACTTTGTTCAATTTTGTTTAGTTAATCTGTCTCAGGTCAGCTTCTTAGTCTAACCAGAAGAATCTAGAAAGGAAAAGGAAAATTTCTTCCTCCCTGACAGTAGTAGAGTGGCAATATGGTCTTTCCAGGATCCACTCTGCTCTCCCATCCTTCCTCACAATAACACAATTTGGTTTGGATTTCCCCACTTCCTCACACAAGTGTTGGAACCACCTCACCTCCTTGAAAGTGTCTAGCTGGTCCAAGGTAGCCTGATCCCAGTGAGTATATCAGGAGGCCAATAAAATGCTAAAGAGTTTTTAGCAGAGTTCTTGGATAATTAAGAAGAGATTATGTATACATTTCATTTTTTTTTTACTCTTTGACATGCAAAGAATTGAGAACGGTAACTATTTCAGCTATTTCACTACCAGCCTGAGACACGCAGGGCAATTAAATCTCAAAGCATCTCAGAAGAATGGGTGGCTGGTTGAAATCAGATGTGAAGCCTGATCTATATCTCAACTTCTTGAATCATATGATGCAACAAATTCAAGCCATTTGAATTAGATTATTGCTGGCAAAATAACTGATAAGAACTTGTAAGATAAAATATGGTGATAGAGATGGAAAGAATCAGGGGGAAAACAACTCATTCAAGGGTATCAGCAAGTGCAAAAAGTCATTGATGATAATATTCAGTTATCACAAAAGATGATATTATCAATGCAATAGAGGCCAGTGGGTTTTGAGAGAGCAGTAGAGGACAAAGTTACATGGCTTAGAAAGGACTAGATTTGTTGTTCAGTCACTCAGTCATGTCTGACTCTTCGTGACCCCATGGACTGAAGCACACCAGGCTTCCCTGTCCATCACCATCTCCCAGAGCTTGCTCAAACTCATGTCCATTTAGTCGGTGATGCCATCCAACCATCTCATCATCTGTCGTCCCCTTCTCCTGCCCTCAATCTTTCCCAGCATCAGGGTCTTTTCTAAGGACTCAACTCTTCACATCAGGTGGCCAAAGTATTGGAGTTTCAGCTTCATCAGTCCTTCCAATGAATATTCAGAACTTATTTCCTTTAAGATGGACTAGTTTGATCTCCTTGCAGTCCAAGGGACTCTCAAGAGTCTTCTCCAACACCACAGTTCAAAAGCATCAATCATTTAGCACTCAGCCTTCTTTATTGTCCAGCTCTCACATCCATACATGACTAGTGGAAAAATGATAGCTTTGACTATATGAACCTTGGTCGCTGAAGTAATATCTCTGCCTTTTAACATTCTGTCTAGGTTTTTCGTAACTTTCATACAAAAGAGCAAGTGTCTTTTAATTTCATGGCTGCAGTGACCATCTGTGGTAATTTTGGAGCCCAAGAAAATAAAAGTCTGTCACGGTTTCCACTGTCTCCCCGTCTATTTGCCATGAAGTGATGGGACCAGATGCCATGATCTTAGTTTTTTAATGCTGACTTTTAAGAAAGTACAAGGTACTAAAAGCAATTATCAAGAGTTGGGATTTTATTCTATGTTTAATGGGAAAACATTGACAATTCCAACTAAACAGTAAATTAATATCAAATGTGTTTTTAAAATTTCATTCTGGTACTTCTGTGAAGAATTCTTAATAAAGTAAGCCTTGATTACAACAGCATGTAATTGATATTTTTGATAAATAACTTAGATAACATAATTCTAAGGCAAAACTAACTAGTAAGTGAAGGGAGTCATTTTATATCACTATAAGTATGCTCCACAATGTAGGTATAAAAATCATAAATATGTTCTGAATGTTATGACATCAAAATATACAGATTAAAATATGATCAAAATTATGAAGAGCTATTTACAGAATCTTTCAGTTCCTGCAAGATCAGATGTACAAGACATAAGCTTAGAGATTACTTGAACAATATTACTGATATTTTTTAAGTGATAATATTAGAGAAACCACTAACCAAAAATCAGCCTTCCTTGCCGGGCAGTAGAATAATCACTTTCATGAGTCATCTTACAACAGGAGGTCCTGGTAAGGAACGTGGAACTAACAAGCTCTCACCAACTGGAACAAGTAAGAGAAGGCCAAAAGGAGAGGGGGATGCCAGTCTGTATGTCCTAGTAGCCTCCCAGAATCCTCGCTGGAATCCATCTTGGCTGAGTGCTATGCAGCCACTGGACCTTGAGTCAGAACAACTGGCCAGGGACAGCAGGGAACTAACGCCATTGCCCGAGACTGCGAGCTACGTGGCAGAGCAGTTCTCTGGCATTCTCTTCCACTGCTGCGCTTCGCCTGGGCTCCCCTTCCCAACAAGGTCTCTTGCTTTGTCAGTGCATACTTCTCTTCAGACAATTCATTTCCAAGTGTTAGAAAAAGCCCATTCTCCAGCTCTAGAAGCTAGCCCCCTTCCTGTAACAATAATACAGATTTATTTTTTCTTACCTAAAGGAAGTCTAGAAAGTGTCGGGTTAATCCTAGTCTGGTAACTCAGTTATGACTTTAAGGAACCCAGTTTTTCTTTCTCTCCTGTATTTTCTGCTTTCTGTCTCTCTTCTTTGTGTGTGTGTGTGTGTTATTTTTATTTATTTATTTTATTTACTTTATTTTTTTAATACTTTATTCTACATTACAATACTGTATTTGTTTTGCCATACATTGACATGAATCAGCCACAGGTGTACACGATCTCCCAATGTCAAAGCCCCCTCCCACCTCCCACCCCATATCATCTCCCTGGATCATCCTGCACCAGCCCCAAGCATCCTGTATCCTGTATTGAACATAGACTGGCACTTCGTTTCTTACATGATAGTGTACATGTTTCAATGCCATTCTCCCAAATCATCCCACCCTCTCCCTCTCCCTCAGAGTCCAAAAGTCCGTTCTATACCTCTGTGTCTCTTTGTTGTCTCACATAGAGGGTCATCATTACTATCTTTCTAAATTCCATATATATGTGTCAGTATACTGTATTGGTGTTTTTCTTTCTGGCTTACTTCACTCTGTATAATCAGCTCCAGTTTCTTAATGGCCACAACTTGGCAGTTGTGCTTTTAGTCATATTACAGTTCTAGAAGAAGAAAATGGCAAAGAGTAAAGGTTACTGCATCTGTAGTTGCTAAGGTGTGCGTGCACGCTCAGCTGTATCTGACTCTTTGCAGTCTTGGACAGTAGTCTGCCAAGCTTCTCTGTCCATGGAATTTTCCAGGCAAGAATACTGGAGCAGGTTGCCATTACCTTCTCCAAGGGATTCTCCCAACCCAGGAATTGAACCTGCATCTCTTGTGTCTCCTACATTGACAGATGTGTTCTTTACCAGCTGAGCCACCAGGAAATAATTTTCCAACATAAAGGTTTTATCACACACCTCTTAGCAAATGAGAGGGTCACCTCTGGCTGCAAGGAAGCCTAGGAAATTGATCATCTAGCTTTCCAAGGCATATAGTCTACCTCATGTATGAGTTTACAGTATTTATCATTTTACTCAATTTAAAAATTTTGAGTATCTATAGAACACTAATAATAATTATCCATATACCAGACCTTTGCTTTCCACAGTGAAATATGTTTTTAAAATGAAACAAACAAAATGCATAATTAAAAAATATAAAAGCTAAATTCCAGAGTAACATGATTCAAAAAGAAATCTAAACTATCATAGCATGGAGCTTTGCCTATCTTCTCTAAGATTTAATGTATTTATACAGTCCGAAAAGCTTGAAGACAACTGCCGTTTTAAAGTTGCAGGTAGTCATTCCTCAAATTGAGACTTACATTTACTTTTGTGAAAACAGTTTGAGAGAGTTCTCCAGTTACACAGATAAAGAGAATGGAAAGGTTCTTTCCATTGTTCTTGGACAAAACACCACTAAGTGACCATTTTCTTAAACTCCAGTGTTAAGTGTTCTAGTTTGATAACATAAATTGCTTTGAGAGGCCAAGTGATCACAGCAGTGAATGGCTTCAAGTCCAGGTCCCTGAAAATAATCTGATACCTGTTCATTAGAACTTGTGTGATATGAACCTAAGAAAACTTCTTTATTATACAGAGGCATAGTTCTGGGAGTTCAGGCAAATTTGGTTTGAGAATTTAAAAGAAAGGGGAAAAGATTGCTTACACATAGGCAGGTGAGGCCTATTTGTTGTTGTTCAAGCTGTATTTCATTCTCAAGTACACAGACACTAGAAATTGTGTCATTTTAAAGACAGGACATTTATCTGTCTGGTACATGGGTGGAATTCCAGGGCTTGAAACAGTACTGAGCCCATTATTTAGTGTGAGTATAGTCTGTTAAGTTAATAAATGAATAGATGAACAAGTTCATAAAAATGAAATAGAAAAGACTATGCCCAAGATTAATGGGGTACAGCCAAAGCTACAATGAATGGGAAACTCCATAAATTTAAAAGCTATAATTATTTTTTAATTGAAAATCAATGAACTAAGCATTCTGCTAAAATATTAGAACATGATGTGATCTTAAATAGAAAGTTAAGGTATAAAAATTTGCATAGAAAGAAATCTTAATGGTACAAAAAATAAGATTTATTCATAAAAATGAACATATGAATAAAATATCATTAAATATAGCAGATCTTAATCATTCATAGAGTTCCTATTTCATGTTTTATCACTCCTGATGAAAGTTTACAAACATTTACATAAACTTTATGATTAAATATATGATTTTTTTAAATTTAGCATATGAACATGTATTATAGAATTGTACAGATCATTTAAGCCAAATCTCTCATTTGCAAAAAATAAAGATTCTGAAAGTATAAGTATCTTGTTCAAAGTCACATACTGTCTAGAGAAAGAGCTGAGATGTTGAATTCAGCAAATGCTCTGTAAGTCTTTGTACAGCAGACACCCAGGTGAACAGTGGTAAAGAACCCACTGCCAGTGCAGGAGACACAGGAGACTTGAATTTCATCCCTGATTGGGAGGATCTAGAGTAGGAAATGGCAACCCACTCCAGTATTCTTGCCTAGAAAATGCCATGGACAGAGGAAGCTGGCGAGTTACAGCCCATAGGGTCACAAAGAGTCAGACATTACTGAGCTTGCATAGTGCACACATGCTCAAATATAGGAGAAGTCAGGGAGCCATGGAAGACCAAACAAAGGGCCCTCAGTTCAGTTCAGTTCAGTTCAGTTGCTCAGTCGTGTCCGACTCTTTGCGACCCCATGAATCACAGCACGCCAGGCCTCCCTGTCCATTACCAACTCCCAGAGTTCACTCAGACTCACGTCCATCGAGTCAGTGATGCCATCCAGCCGTCTCAGCCTCTGTTGTCCCTTTTTCCTCCTGCTCCCAATCCCTCCCAGCATCAGAGTCTTTTCCAATGAGTCAACTCTTCGCATGAGGTGGCCAAAGTACTGGAGTTTTGTTATGCCCAAGTTGCGAAATCTCCCAGTGAGCACCAGGGAGCCAATATCCGATGCAAAAGCAAGAGAGTTTTTATTATCAAGCTCGAGCTGGGGCTCCCACCGATACCGACACAGCGGCTATAAGGAGGAGCCCTGCGCTCTGGGTTACTTTGCTTATATAGGGTATTCTCACAAAAGAAATTTGAAAAATGGGAGTTTCTAATTGGGTTGGGAGATGTCTAATTGGTTATCTTCTGTGGAAGGGTTAGGTGTTGGGTTCTGATTGGTTCCCATTTCCTGGGCTGGCCACGGGTTCTGATTGGTCCGTGGGTAGTGGGGTGGGGTTAAGGGATTTCTAAAGGCTCTTTTCCTGGAACCTTACAAAATGGAGTAGCTTAGATTCTTCAGTTTCAGCTTTAGCATCATTCATTCCAAAGAAATTCCAGGGCTGATCTCCTTCAGAATGGACTGGTTGGATCTCCTTTGCAGTCCAGGGGACTCTCGGGAGTCTTCTCCAACACCACAGTTCAAAAACATAAATTCTTCGGTGCTCAGCTTTCTTCACAGTCCAACTCTCACATCCCTACATGACCACTGGAAAAACCATAGCCTTGACTAGATGGACCTTTGTTGGCAAAGTGATGTCTCTGCTTTTGAATATGTTATCTAGCTTGGTCATAACTTGCCTTCCAAGGAGTAAGTGTCTTTTAATTTCATGGCTGCAGTCACCATCTGCAGTGATTTGGGAGCCCCCCAAAAATAAAGTCTGACACTGTTTCCACTGTTTCCCCATCTATTTCCCATGAAGTGATGGGACCAGATGCCATGATCTTAGTTTTCTGAATGTTGAGCTTTAAGCCAACTTTCTCACTCTCCTTTTTCAGTTTCATCAAGAGGCTTTTTAGTTCTTCTTCACTTTCTGCCATAAGGGTGGTGCCGCCTGCATATCTGAGGTTATTGATATTTCCCCTGGCAATCTTGATTCCAGCTTGTGCTTCTTCCAGCCCAGTGTTTCTCATGATGTACTCTGCATATAAGTTAAATAAGCAGGGTGACAATATACAGCCTTGACGTACTCCTCTTCCTATTTGGAACTAGTCTGTTGTTAGCCCAGGTCAAAAACACATAAATGTAGGTTAAGTCTTTCAAGCTGTTACCAAGCATATATCATAATTTGGTCTATCTTCTTAACATCAACAACTCTTTCCACAAATCAGCTACTCTGAACAAAATCTCTAACCAATAGCCTCTTTTCCATGATCAATGAAAGCATTCAGTTGCTTTCCACTACATTTCTGCACAGCACACCATCCCTGTATTCCTTGGCTTACAAAAATAAGCATTTATTTCTTGCTTACATATGTGTGTGTATAGACTGGGGTTTGGTTAGCCTTGGCTAAAACAGACAGGATTTGGTTTAGTCTGCAGGGTGAACCCAGCCTGCTCCATGTCTCTCATGTTTTGGAGACCACCAGCTCTCCGGGAAGCATGACCTTCTCATGAAAAAAGACTGTGGCTGGAGAAACCAAGGTCAACAACACAGCTCTTCTGTCCCCTGTTCTATGATGGTCAGTTAGGGGTGGCCTCGCAAGGGGACAGAGAAGAGGCTCAGGAAAATGGAAGTTTGTTATTTCACTCAGGCCAGAACACTGGAGTTTGCCATTTCCTTCTCCAGGAGATCTTCCTGACAGAGGGATTGAACCTGGGTCTCCCATATTGCAGGCAGATTCTTTACCATCTCAGCAGGGAGCCCCGTTATTAGACCACAGGTTCTAGAAAGAAAGAACACGAAGCAAGCCATGCAGGGCCTCATGGGGGAGCTAGAGGCTGGGAAAGCAGGAAGAAGGGGGAAACCGTGTCTAGGGCAGGGTAAACAGTGTAGAATTGGCTAATCTGAATATTCTAATGTGGAGTGGTCCCTTTGTGGAGTTAATGGAGAGGAATTTTGCCTCCAAAGTGCCTGGACCCTAGAGAGGAGGCAGGCAAACTCTGAGCTTGCTCCTTAGCATATCAAAGGAGGCTCCAGGATTGAAGCCTTTCCTTGGTCTAAGAACTAGCTAGTCATGGAAGGGCAGTCTCTCCCTAGCCAGATGGAAATTTAAGATGCTAAAACATCATAATATTCAGAAATATTTTTAAATATAATTAATCATGTCTATGTGTTCAGTTGTGTTCGACTCTTTGCAACCCCAAGGACTATAGTCCACCAGGCTCCTCTGTCCATGGAATTTTCCAGGCAAGAATACTGGAATGAGGTGCTGTTTCCTTCTCCAAAGTATGAATAATACACAGGCCTATTTTAGAATTCTGCTTGACATGTATCTACCACTGTCTCACTGGCCAAAGCAAGTCACTTGTCTGTGTCCACATGTGATGGTAGAGGCACAGTCTATATGACTTCAACAGGATAATGAAGTCTCCTGCACATCTCAACCCAAAATTCTCAGGCAATTTCCTAAACCATAACTAACACATAGTGATATGACTGTGTCACAGAAAAGTGTAAAAAGGTGAAAGTTTTCTAATCACCAAATAACATGATTTCAATAGGTTTATTAGCTTAGCATACTTTGAATATGCAGTCACCTCTTCTCTTTTTATCTACTTTTTCAATCTCCTCACTTCTCCATGACGTTCTTTGAGTCTATCACAATATCTACCCAAGCATAAGGGCTACATAGAAAAACAACTGTGGAAACACAGTCAGGACCAACATTTGATGCCCTTAAATTGTTCACATTGAGGAGACACTGGGCATATCTCTCCCTGGCAGCAGTCTCCAAGGAGCATGTACTCTTCGTGACATTTGACACACTTTTCAGTTTGTATGAAAGTGACTTTGGCATTCTAGCAGTTGTATTTGATTGGAACTGAAGAATTGTCCTTCAAGTTATTTTGCTAAAAAAATATTTCATTGAGCTTTGGGGGCATACATATATTTTTGTATTATACAAACACTGACTCAAAAACACTGTGTTATGAGATAAATATGTTCTGGGAACCTGGGACAATAAAAACTATGGGACATTCCTCTACAAAAATATTAACCAAGTAAATATTCTGGAAGATTGGCTAAACATGTGAATGACCAGAATTGAAATATTATTTTGTCTATTAATTTTATGTTGATATTAAACATAAAATTAATCATAATGTTGTGTGTGTGCCATGCTCAGTCACTTCAGTCGTGTTCTTTGCAACTGTATGGACTGTACCTGCCAGGCTCCTCTGCCCATGGGATTTTTCCAGGCAAGAATACTGCCGTGTGTTGCCATGTCCTACTCCAGGGAATCTTCCCAATCCAGGTATCAAACCCAAGTCTCCTGCATCTCCTACATTCTTTCAGTTCAGTTCAGTTCAGTCACTCAGTTGTGTCAGACTCTTTGTGACCCCATGGACTGCAGCATGCCAGGCCTCCCTGTCCATCAGCAACTCCTGGAGTTTACTCAAACTCATGTCCACTGAGTCTGTGATACCATCCAACCATCTCATCCTCTGTCATCCCTTCTCCTCCCACCTTCAATCTTTCCCAGCATCAGGGACTTTTCCAATGAGTCAACTCTTCGCATCAGGTGGCCAAAGTATTGGAGTTTCAGCTTTCAACATCAGTCCTTCCAATGAACATTCAGGACTGATTTCCTTTCGGATGGACTGGTTGGATCTCCTTGCAGTCCAAGGGAATCTCAAGTGTCTTCTCCAACACCACAGTTCAAAAGCATCAATTCTTCAGCACTCAGCTTTCCTTATAGTCCAATTGTCACATCCATACATGACTAGTGGAAAAACCATACCCTTAACTAGATGGACTTTTGTTGGCAAAGTAATGTCTCTGTTTTTTAATACGCTGTCTAGGTTGGTCATAACTTTTCTTCCAAAGAGTAAGCGTCTTTTAATTTCATGGCTGCAGTCACCATCTGCAGTGATTTTGGAGCCCAAAAAAGATAAAGTCTGTCACTGTTTCTACTGTTTTTCCATCTATTTGCCATGAAGTGATGGGACCAGATGCCATGATCTTTGTTTTCTGAATGTTGAGCTTTAAGCCTGCGTTCTTTACAGATTCTTCACTGCTGAGCCACCAGGGACGCCCCTAATATGAGAAGAAATACACTGTTATGATATCACTGACTGAGTTGGGGATGTTAAAAGGTGAAAAGATACGTCCTAAAATCAATGCCCCAAAGTATTGCTGGATTACAGAATGCAAAGAGAGTGATTGGAAGATACAATGCCATTGATTTACCTGCATTATCTTCAGTATTGCAAACCAAATACACAAATTAAAACCTGGACTTTAAAACTAAGAGAGATTAAAAAAACGCTGGACAGTTCTAACTGGGGAATTGTCCTGGATAAAATTTTCATTTCAGAAAATGTAATTTTGTTTGCAGTACAAAAATAATAATAAAGAATAGGGATTCAGGCAAGAACCTAGGGCCATAGCTGAAGGGTTAGTTTCCAGTTAAAAAGCTGGAGTAATTCAGGTGAGAGATGATGGTGGCCTGAATGAAGATCATGTTGTGGACTTGGAAAGGAGTGAAAAGACTTCAAGATTATACAGGAAGTAAACTCAAGGCAGGGACCAGAACTTTCCTTCATTCAACCATTACTGAGGACACTTAGAAAGTAAATTTACAATAAAACAAAAAACATACTTCTGTTCTGTGAGGAGCTCTTGGTCTGGAGAACCAAACCTAACCTGCATGACTCCTCAGTCAGCCAGTGTTGGGCTTCCTGCTGGCTCAGATGGTAAAGAATCTGCCTGCAAAGCAAGAGACCTGGGTTCAGTCCCTTGGTCGAGAAGTTTCCCTGGAGAAGAAAATGGCTGCCCATGCCAGTACTCTTGCCTGGGAAATCCCGTGGACAGAGGAGCCTGGTGTGCTCCAGTCCATGGGGTCACAAAGAGTTGGACATATGTGAAATGCAGCGGTGGACACGATTGAGTGACTAACACTTTCATTTTTTCCAATGTGAGATTTTAACTCCTTATTTTTGAGAGAAAGCAGTTTGGGATCTTGGCACCTTGCAGGGTGAAAATGAAGGCCTAACAATCTCTGTCACTTTCTCTAAAGTGCTCCTTCCTAAAGCTGCCACCGTCCTCTGACCTTCAGGCGGGAAATGAATGGAGTGAAAGGCACACTGTCTTCTTTTCGGTGGCCCTTCCCCGGTGGTAGGTGGAAGAACGTGACTAGGAAGATGCAACACAGCCTCCTCCCGTTCTGGCTTTGGGATCAGCACAGTAATTAAAAGTCTCCGTTTGCTCTTTTTATTTTGCACTCTTACCATCAGTTTTATTGCTGTATTAATAACAGAAATAAATGATGGCTTAATTCCAAACAATGGTCCAAGGCTGTGGAAATTCTGACACAAAATTACACTTCTTATGTGATTAAAATCCTCATCTGATTTCATCAGGTTTCTTTATATTTTACCCCAGATGGGGTGGGAGAAGGTGGAGTTCAATTAGTCTGTTATACAGTCTTGCTGTCTGAGATGCAAAGAATGCAATGATTTGTTATTATTCCCTACTGCTTCCTCCTGAGGTGTCTAAAGTTAAATGGCAAAGAGGAACAGCTGTAGGAAAAGCAGTGGCAATCCCTCTTGTAGACAAATCTAAACATCCCCCAATAAAAACCCCATTATCCGCATGTTCTATAAAATCTTCACTCATCCACCTGCTCTAAAGCAGCTGAATTGGCAGTTTTAGGCCTCCAAAGCTTAAAGGTGAAGGGGAAAAATTACGAAGAGGATAGAAAAAGATTCATAAGAGAATAAAGCCCAAAATCTCATACAGTGAGTCTCTCTGCATCTGTTTGTGTATTTGGAGGCAGAAAAACCTGTGACTAATCTAAGTTGATTCATCAGGGGTTCACGGAACACTTACTAAACCTAGCACTTGGCCCGCTCTCATTTCCACTGAGACCCAGAGGATTCTGGACCACTCAGGATTAAAACTACACCCACCAGGCCCAACATCCAGAGGATTAGAGCAGTGACCACAAGTTATTCACACATAAAACAATTTCATGGCTTTTAAGTTGATGATGTTATCCACCATCAAAACATTCTGCCGGATCCAACAAGTGTCACTCAGGGTCAGTGGAGGGGCAGAAGGATGTAGCATAAACTCTGGTCTATCACTTGCTAAACAGCATAAGGAATTACTTTTCAAAATAAGAGAATAAAAGAAATAAATACACATTTGCATTGTACCAGGCACTATTCTAAGCATTTCATGTGTATTATGTCATGCAGTTCTCACAAAGTCCCTGTGAGGTAGGTAAAATTTTGGAGAAATTAAGGTAAAGGTCAAGTAATTCCTTCAGACTGTAAAATTTGCAATCACAGTGTAAACTGATAGAGCCTCCATACCACAAAACTGTTTAAGGGAAATATTTGAAAGAGATCCTGAAGTTGTTCATGTTTATGCTTTCCTATCATCAAACTTGGTTTTTAGTTCATGTCAAGCCTCCTGTATGTAAAGCCCTGAAAGGCAGAGATCATTAAGATTGCTTGAGTTAATTCATCTATTCGTTCATCAGATCTTAGGTAATATTCTTACTGCATGATCTATACTTTCCTAGGGCTTGAAATAAAGCAGGGAGCACTAGAATTTCTTTTATATGGTGGCAACATGCTAGTGGAGTGTTGGAAAATCAAAGCAAAAAAAAAATATATATATATATATATGTATATAATATGTATTGTAGTTTGGAAATAAATGTTAAACAGGATTCTTTAGAATGGGGAGGGTGAGGAGCTGATTTAGACCAAGTAATGAGTGCAGGCCTCTCTGTAGAGGTAACATCTGCAGTAATCTTGACATGAATTACGCACATATCTAGGGGATGAGTATTTTAGGTTAAGAAGGGATAACTATTGTCTGCAGAGTGAGAACAGGGTTGATAAGTTCAAGGAACAGCAATGGAACAGTGTAGCTGGAGAAAACTGAACAAAGCCCTGAGGAGTAAAAGAGGTTATGGCACTCACGGCTTTGTCACCCTGAGTACTCTAGGCGTGGGAAGGTTATTGCTTTCTATGCTAGGTTTTAGAAAAATTATTGGAAAGATCTGGGTTTCCCTGGTGGCTCAGATGGTGAAGAATTTACTTGCAATTCAGGAGAGCTGAGTTCAGTCCCTGGGTTGGGAAGATCTCCTGGAGAAGGGAATGACTACCCACTCCAGTATACTGGCCTGGATAACCCCATGGACATAGAAGCCTGGTGGGCTACACAGTTCCTGGGGCTGCAAAGAGTCGGACATGGCTGAGTAACTAACATCCTTCACCACTGGAGAGATCTAAGTAGTGAAAGGATTTGGTTCATGCTTAATAAGATAATTGCAATTGTTATGTGGAGAATAAATTGTAGCAAATGTCACGGAAGCAAAGGACATAATGAAGAGGCTACTGGAAACTCTACGCCCTTGATGGTGGTGGCTTGGTCTAGAGCAGCAGAGATGACTGTTAGGAGAAGAACTGAAATTTAGAATAGATTTTAAGTGTAAAGCTGCCAGAATTTGGAGTATAAGAAAAGAAGTTGAGAATAACTCCAACGTTCTTGTACTGAGCAACTAGGTCATTTAAAGAGCTCTTATTTGAAGTAAGAGACACTGGGCAGCACAGGTTTGTTTATGTGCAGGTCTGTGCATGCATCGATGCATGTGCATGCGTGGGAGATGCGTTTGGGGAATCAAGGGCTCTGGTTTAGAACATATTCTGAGCCCCATTTTGGCTCCCGGAATGGAAGCCCCACAGGATGCTAGGACTGCATCCTACTGATTGTGATATCACATGAAGTAGTGCCTGGCAATTATTAGCAGTTGAAAAAAAAGTGTTTGCTGTATGAGAGAATACATAAACAAATGTATGAATGAAAATTGAGATATTGTAAACAACTGAGTCTAAACATTTGAAATTCAGAGGAGTTATTTGCATAGAGTTGCTATAAAACCACAGAACTGAATGAGACCCTGTTAAGAGTTCATGTAGTCAGAGAGAAAAAAAAAAGAAAGAAATTCCTCCAAAGACTGCTTCATATGGCACCCAATCCAATATTTTCGTATAAATAAGAGGAATAAACAGCAAAGAAAATTAAGAATGTTCATTAAGTAAATGAAGAATTAGTAGAGCACTGTTTCTCAGAAGCCAAGTGAACAAGGGTTTCAACTGAGAACTGACTTTTTCTATTTGAAAATGTGAGAGCTGTTCTATTTTTTTAAAAATTCTTTTCTAAATATAACTAGGAAAATATTATTAATATCTTTTATGGTAGCTTAAAAATCTTGTGTTAAAGTTGCATGTAGATTTTTTTTCTTCTTTTTTAAAATACATCTATCTCACTTGTATGCTTCTGAAAGACACATTGGCTAGAAAATTATGTGCTATATCTCTATTTCCTCTGTCAAAAGCATTTCATTAATTTATCTGATTATCTGGGGTAGGGAGACCCTATGCATTTTTGACAAGCTGTGATGTGTGAAAATGAAAGGAGAAACCATTTTTCCCTTTGCCAGGACACCAGACTTTTTTTTTTTCCAACGAGGAAAAATAAGCTTATTCACAAACAGTGAACCAGGAGAACTATAACTTGGATATACAAACTATGGCAGACCATAGATAAATCCAGAGAACAAGGAAGAGGAACTTGCTTTTATTCCAAAAGTTGAAGGAGTTTAGACGAGACCGTAATAATCAGAGAGTCCATTGGAGGAGCCAGGAGGCCAAGTATGGAGGATTCTCATTGGTTGGACTGCTGCTGTCTTTGATTGGCTCGACTGTCCTCCAATGAAGATAATTGGACACCAGCCATTCTTCCTGGTTTTCTCAGACAAAACAGGATGTGTGGCCACCTGTATCTCTCAGACAGTACAAAGAATTAAGATCCAAAAAGAGCAATGAAGAGGTACCTTTTCGTAAGGCAGAAATAAATGTCCCAGTCAGCGGGCACCATTCAGGGGGGAAGGAAATCAGGTTGAGGAAAGGAGCGGGAGGTCCCAGGCTCTGAAGGAGCAGTTTGGTGTGAGCTCATATCCAGAGGGAGAAACAGAGGTGTCAACAGAAATAGCAACAGATGAGCGCTCTCAAATGCTAATATGTGTGAAAGTAAACAACCTTGGGTGAGTGAAAACAGTGACCTTTTACAGTTCTGCCATAGCCGGCTTCTTTCTCTGATTATCTTTTATCTTTTACCTCCCAAGAAATTTATATCCAAGAAATGTTCCAAACTAGTTTGCTTTTCAGAACACTGGACAGGGGATCCAAATATTTATTTTCTCAGCTCCAGTTCAGTTCTGGGATAAATTACGTACGGGATCTTAAGCAAATCACTTGCTGTCTCAAATTTTCAAGTCCTTCTTGTGCAAACCTCAAAGTAAATAAGAGTGAGCTCTCATCGGATTATGGTAAGGATCTGGTGACATTATTTGTGCAAACTTCATTATTTATAAAGTCCCTTAAAATTGGGAGCTTTAGTATATTCTAAAATGAATGACTTATTTTGTTGTTTCCTAGGCGAAAGCCTTCCCAGGTGGTGCATTGGTGAAGAATCTGTCTGCCGATGCAGGAAGCCCAAGGAGGTGCAGGTTTGATCCCTGGGTTGGAAAGACCCCCTGGAGAAGGAAATAGCAGCCCACTCTACTTTTCTTGCCTGGAAAATCCCATGCATAGAGAAGCCTGAAAGGTACGGTCCATGGGGTCGCAAAAGAACTGGACACGACTGAGCACACACGTGTGCATGGAGACAAAAGACTAACAGCAACATGAGAATGAGTTATCTATGCTCCAGCCCTTCATGTTCCCAATAATTCTTGAGAGGAATCACAGAACAAATCCCTCTGTGCCGATAATACCATGCCATGTGAATTTTCAGAAGCTAGCCTTTGAGTTTCCACTTTAAGGCAGAATCCTACTCTGTTTATGAATTTTGGATTTAGAAAGATAAGCATGTTTTGTCATAACGCCTGTCCTAGTGGTACGTTAGCACTGTTACTTCTGCCCGGAATATTCTTTCCTTCTTTCTGTTAATAGCTAATCAACTCTTATTTATGTACAAAGTCTCAGAGAAAATAATTACCTTTTACCTTGTTAAGACCTACATTTGGGACAGGGGCAATGGTATAGTGATATTTGGGGGTGGCTATGATGTGTATCTCAAAGTTGCTTGTCTTTCCCAATCCCCATGTAGTTTTAGCAGGATGTAGAAGAATGCTAGCCAATTGTATAGCACCTGGGCACGTTTTACCCTTGCTATGTGACTGATTTTTTTGATCAGGAGTCAGAACAGCTGACTACTCATTTTTACTCCATAATTTGCTAACTATGTGGTTATGGACAAACCACTCAGCCACCTCCTTAATAAAATGGAAATGATGCCTTTGTATTCCTTATCATATAACAGATATAAGAATCTCTGTGCCTATGTGTGTGCTCAGTCACTTCAGTCATTTTTTACTCTTTGTGACCCCATGTATTGTAACCCACCAGGCTCCTCTGTCCATGGGATTCTCCAGGCAAGAATACTGGAGAGGGTTGCCGTTGTCTTCTCCAAGGGCTCTTCTCCACCCAGGGATTGAACTTGCCTCTCTTGCTTTGCAGGCAAATTCTTTAACATTGGGCCACTGGGGAAGCCCAGAAGAATCTCTGCTTGCCTCTAAATGGGTTAAATCATAATCAGTTGAAATGAAGCGTGGATTATTTCTGAGTTCTAACTTTTATAATGTGCTGTATACATTAGAAGTGAGTCTTTTATTTCATCTTTCAGTAAACTTTAGAAATAGAGCAGCATATGACTTGCTGAGGAAAAGCAATTAGAATACATTTCGTTAACTCTTATAAAAAAAACTTGGCACATGTCTATTAGAAAACCCACTTTCCACAAAATACGTCTTTTGCAAAAGGCCAACAGAGAGAGACTGACTAGCAGATGTGTGAATTTTTACAACTAGAATAGTGGCAGCAGGGCCAGGCTACACATTTCACTCAGAGACCCACAGGCAGGGAGAGAGGTCAAATAGGGAAAAAAATAGACCTCCACGGAGTATAGACAAGGGGGCATAAAGGTGAAGTTAAATTATGAGAAGTGGGTCTGGAGTGAAGCATTTGCCTATTTTATCTGGACGTGCTGAAAGCATGCTGTAAATAAGTAGGATGCCCAAGTACAAGATGTCATGATGAATCTTGAGAGCCCTCAGGCATCAGATCGGATGTGTGAGATGGTTTAAAGGACGAAGTGGGTCAGAGGGGCAAAATATCATAATGTTTAATGCATTCAGCAAAGACAGACATTCTTACGCCAGCTGGGCAGACGCAGACATTAACAAATGGTGAGCAGAAAAAGACATGGCACTCTGTCCAAACAAAGGCGCTCGCCCCAAAGCACAAACCAAGGATAGAGGTGATAAGCTGTTGGAAATACAAAGAACACCATTGCTGGTTTGGGCTCAAAAGTTGAGAGGCAGGAAGTGTGTCCTCAGGCACCTGTGGAAAGACAAATGCTCAACGATGCAATGAAACAAAAGAGGACTGGCTTTCTGGGACATAAATAAGAAAGTTTTACCCAAACACCATGGTTCTTTGCCTCTTCTTCCTAAGGAAAAATTCAGGCAGAGACAACAATGTAGAATGTTTGCCTCAGGAAGCCCAAAAAATACTCAGATGAAGGGAGAGGAACAAAGATATTTAATGCTGTAAGACCATCAGATTCTAGAAAACATCGTTCCTTACGGTTATTTCTGAAATCCGATTAACTCCAGAGTATCTATTACAATAATAAAAGATGATATTTTGTGAGGCTGGCCATCAGAGAATATGGGAGTAGCTGTCACAGTCTTGTTGCATTTGGGTGGTGTGGGGTGTGGGAGTGTTTTTGTTGCCATTTGTTTTAGTTTAATTTGCTATTAATGCCCTAAGTCAGCTTTTCTCTGAATCTTCTTGGTGAGTATAAAATTGATGTTCTGTCTCTTACTTTGCAAATCACTATATAAAAGCTTAAACTGGCTTAACGTGGTTTGCCAAGCAAATTATTTAAATCAGGAGGCCCTTGTGTCTGTTTTTCCAATACACTTCTGCTCTGAAGACCTAGCAGAGCCTTACCAGCCACATTCTTTGGTGGGAATGGAAGTTGCATCTTTCATATTAGCCCCAAAGACATCTGCCAAGACTTCTAAACCTCCCCTTCCAGAACGTCCCAATTTGGCTCTCTCCTGAAGTTCTTTAAGTCCAGACTTCTCCTTGTCTCATTTCCTGAAACCTGCTTTCCTTTGTTAATTGATCTGCTTTTATGCATTTCATAGGCTCTGGGGTTCCCAAGTTTGGACAGAATGAAAGTCACATAGGAAGTTTGCTAAATACAGATAGCCAGACCTTATCCTGAAACAACTGATTCAAACCATGCGTTCAGGGAGGAAATGGGAAACTGCATTTTTGATATACTTAGTGGTGCCATTTAGCCCTCCCTGGAGTTCACTGTCATCAAGCCTTTAGGAATCCAGGAAACAGACTGGCTTCATATCCAATTACTAAAAATGACTTTTAATTCTTGCTTTCCTCATATTTTAATGCCAATATATTGCCTGTCACTTAGTATGGATTCAAGGGAAAGTGTATGCTATCATTATTATTCTTATTTCTAAACTATTCACTTAATTTGGGAGTATCAAGCTAGTTCTTATTTTCATTCTAAGGAATAGCTATGAGAATTTTTATGAAATTGATAATAGTAATAATAATGGTGTGTGCATGCTCAGTTACCTCAGTAGTTTCAGACTCTGCAACCCTATGTACTGTAGCATCCCAGTCTCCTGTCTGTGGGGATTCTCCAGGAAAGAATATTGGAGTGGGGTGCCATTGCCTCTTCCAGGGCATCTTCCCAACCAGGGATCAGACCCAAGTATCTTATGCATTGGGTGGTGGATTATTTACCACTAACACCACCTGGGAAGCCCAAAGATAATGGTAGGCAGCATCCATTGAGATAAGTACATACCAGATACTCTTCAAAGACTGTACACTTAATCTTCACTGTGGTCCTATAAGGAAAGTACAGTTATTAGCTCCATTTTATAAATGAAAGAATTGAGACTGAGCATTCTGCCCAGGGTTTTGAAAGTTAGAAGCAGACCTAAAATTCAACCCCTAGGCATCTGAGCCCACTGTGCTGTTAACCGCATCTATGCTGAGGTGAGATTCATTGCCATAGCACAGAGGTAGAGGATTTTCCCCAAGTTTTCTCTGATGATTCACTGCATAGTCAGTCTCAGGAGTCAAGTCCTACAAAATCTTAATTACAATTGTATAATAAAATATCCTAAAAGCATAGAGATGCAAGGTAGAAGATGACTTGTCCTCACCAGAATATGGTAAGACTAAGTAGTATGGCCTAGGGGAGGATAGATTTCTACCCGAGAGTGTGGAACTAGAATCAGGATTGTGTGTGTGTGTTAGTTGCTTGGTCATGTCTGACTCTTTGAAGCTCCATGAACTGTAGCCTGCCAGGCTCCTCTGTCCCTGGAATTTTCCAATCAAGAATACTGGAGTGGATAGCCATCTCCTTCTTCAGACAGTCTTACCAGCCCAAGGACTGAACCCGCATCTCTTGAATCTCCTACACTGGCAGGCAGATTCTTTACCACTAAAGCAACCTGGGAAGCCCAGAATCAAGATTATTTCAGTCTCAACCTTGCCTTTGTCCCTTAACAAAACTGTGACTTAATTTAAAATGACTTAATCTCTTTGAGACAGAGTTGCCTCTGCTAAAAGAGAGATAATGATATATATCTCATAATGTTTTTGTGAAGTGTATTCAGAAGTGCTTAGTAAGTTCTCAATAAATGGGAGTCATCATCATGATCATTATTATGCATCTTAGAAGACCAAAAGGACTCTTAAGGAGACTCTAGCTGCAAATGACACTAAAGAGAGAGACAAAGGGCAGCTTCCCTTATTTATGCATCCAAACTTAGGAGTATTCATATGGAAACAAGAGGACAGCAACAAAGAAAATGAGAGACAGAAGGCAACATGCTTATTAAAGGAAACCTCATTACCATACACATGTACTTAGAGATTCTGCAAATCTGTTTCAGAGTGAATTACTTTATTATTAAAAATGCTAATAAGCATATAGGAGGGCAATCAAAATGCCCAATGGAAGCCTTTAACAGATCAGTTATATCTAAGTAGTTGTCATTGAGTTCAGTTCAGTTCAGTCGCTCAGTCGTGTATAACTCTTTGCAACCCCATGAATGGCAGCATGCCAGGCCTCCAGTCCATCACCAACTCCCGGAGTTCACTCAAACTCATGTCCATAGAGTCAGAATGCGATGCACCGTCTCATCCTCTGTTGTCACCTTCCCATCCTCTGTTGTCACCTTCCCCTCCTGCCCCCAATCCCTCCCAGCATCTGAGTCTTTTCCAATGAGTCAACTCTTCGCATGAAGTAGCCAAAGTAGCATCAGTCCTTCCAATGAACACCCAGGATTGATCTCCTTTAGAATGGTCTGGTTGGATCTCCTTGCAGTCCAAGGGACTCTCAAGAGTCTTTTCCAACACCACAGTTCAAAAACATCAATTCTTTCAGTGCTCAGCTTTCTTCACAGTCCAACTCTGACATCCATATATGACCACTAAAAACCATAGCCTTGACTAGATGGACCTATGTTGGCAAAGTAAGGTATCTGCTTTTGAATATGCTGTCTAGATTGGTCATAACTTTCCTTCCAAGGAGTAAGTGCCTTTTAATTTCATGGCTGCAGTCACCATCTGCAGTGATTTTGGAGGCCCCCAAAATAAATCCTGCCACTGTTTCCACTGTTTCCCCATCTATTTCCCATGAAGTGATGGGACCAGATGCCATGATCTTCGGTTTCTGAATGTTGAGCTTTAGGCCAACTTTTTTCACTCTCCTCTTTCACTTTCATCAAGAGGCTTTTTAGTTCCTCTTCACTTTCTGCCATAAGGGTGGTGTCATCTGCATATTTGAGGTTATTGATATTTTTCCCAGAAACCTTGATTCCAGCTTCTTCCAGCCCAGTGTTTCTCATGATATACTCTGCATATTAGTTAAATAAGCAGGGTGACAATATACAGCCTTGACATACTCCTTTTCCTGTTTGGAACCAGTCTGTTGCTCCACATCCAGTTCTAACTGTTGTTTCCTGACCTGCATATAGGTTTCTCAAGAGGCAGGTCAGGTGGTCTGAGATTCCCATCTCTTTCAGAATTTTCCACAGTTTATTGTGATCCACACAGTCAAAGGCTTTGGCATAGTCAATAAAGCAGAAATAGATATTTTTCTGGAACTCTCTTGTTTTTTCGATGATCCAGCGGATGTTGGCAATTTGATCTCTGGTTCCTCTGAGTTTTCTAAAACCTAAAACCAGCTTGAACATCTGAAAGTTCATGGTTCACGTACTGCTGAAGCTTGGCTTGGAGAATTTGGAACATTACTTTACTAGGTGTGAGATGAGTGCAATTATATGGTAGTTTGAGCATGTTTTGGCATTGCCTTTCTTTGGGATAGGAATGAAAGCTGACCTTTTCCAGTCCTGTGACCACTGCTGAGCTTTCCAAATTTGCTGGCATATTGAATGCAGCACTTTCACAGCATCATCTTCTAGGATTTGAAACAGCTCAACTGGAATTCCATCACCTCCACTAGCTTTGTTCATAGTGATGCTTTCTAAGGCCCACCTGACTTCACATTCCAGGATGTCTGGCTCTAGGTAAGTGATCACGCCATCATGATTATCTTGGTTGTGAAGATCTTTTTTGTACAGTTCTTCTGTGTATTCTTACCACTTCTTAATATCTTCTGCTTCTGTTAGGTCCATACCATTTATGTCCTTTATTGAGCCCATCTTTGCATGAAATGTTCCCTTGGTATCTGTAATTTTCTTGAGGAGATCTCTAGTCTTTCCCATTCTGTTGTTTTCCTCTATTTCTTTGCATTGATCACTGAGGAAGGCTTTCTTATCTCTTCTTGCTATTCTTTGGAACTCTGCATTCAGATGCTTATATCTTTCCTTTTCTCCTTTGCTTTTCACTTCTCTTCTTTTCACAGCTATTTGTAAGGCCTCCTCAGACAGCCATTTTGCTTTTCTGCATTTCTTTTCCATGGGGATGGTCTTGATTCCTGTGTCGTCTACAGTGTCACGAACCTCTGTCCATAGTTCATCAGGCACTCTATCTATCAGACCTAGTCCCTTAAATTTATTTCTCACTTTCACTGTATAATCATAAGGAATTTGATTTAGGTCATACCTGAATGGTCTAGTGGTTTTCCCTACTTTCTTCAATTTAAGTCTGAATTTGGTAATAAAGAGTTCATGATCTGAGTCACAGTCAGCTCCTGGTCTTGTTTTTGCTGACTGTATAGAGCTTCTCCATCTTTGGCTGCAAGGAATATAATCAATCTGATTTCGGTGTTGACCTTCTGGTGATGTCCATGTGTAGAGTCTTCTCTTGTGGTGTTGGAAGAAGGTGTTTGCTATGACCAGTGCATTTTCTTGCAAAACTCTATTATTCTTTGCCCTCCTTCATTCTGTATTCCAAGGCCAAATTTGCCTATTACTCCAGGTGTTTCTTGACTTCCTACTTTAGCATTCCAGTCCCCTATAATGAAAAGGACATCTTTTTTGGGTGTTAATTCTAAAAGGTCTTGTAAGTCTTCATAGAACCGTTCAACTTCAGCTTCTTCACCATTACTGGTCGGGGCATAGACTTGGATTACTGTCACATTGAGTGGTTTGCCTTAGAAACGAACAGAGATCATTCTGTCATTTTTGAGATTGCATCCAAGTACTGCATTTTGGACTCTTTTGTTGACCATGATCGCTACTCCATTTCTTCTAAGGGATTACTGCCCGCACTAGTAGATATAATGGTCATCTGAGTTAAATTCGCCCATTTCAGTCTGTTTTAGTTTGGTGATTCCTAGAATGTTGGCATTCACTCTTGCTGTCTCCTGTTTGACCACTTCCAATTTGCCTTGATTCATGGACCTGACATTCCAAGTTCCTATGCAATATTGCTCTTTACAGCATTGGACCTTGCTTCCATCACCAGTCACATGTTTTAGTTATGCTAACCTTAATTTTAATTTATAGTAACCTTAATTTTGTGTCTTCCTGTGTAGTTCAAACTGTAAAGAGTCTGCCTGAAATGCAGGAGACCTGAGTTCAATCTCTGGGTCTGGAAGATCCCCTGGAGAAGGGCATGGCAACCCACTCCAATATTCTTGCTTGGAGAATTTCATGGACAGAAGAGCCAGCTGGGCTACAGTCCATGGGGCCGCAGAGTCAGATATGACTGAGCAGCTAACATACACAACCTTAATTTTACAGTTTAACAAGTCTTCATTCTAAAGAACATATTGTTAAATATTTTAACAAAATATTTGCCTTTTTTTCATTTTTTATTTGCTTTTTACTCTTTGATGATTAGAATATGATGGCAGTACTATTTGACATAAACACATTGATGAGTTATTAAGCTAATCATCAAAATCCTATTGAAAAATATTTTAAAAATCACCTGTAAATAAAATACCTAATTATAAAGCTAACATCATTATTCATTAAATTTAATTTATAAAGTCTTTTAAACATTAGATTTTAAGTGAAAAATGTCAAGCGTATTAGAATACCGGCCAGACAGAAGCTCTGACGAGGAGACAGAGAAACGTTCTCTTTCAGTAGAAGATCAAATAACCCAGGAAGGACTTGGTCTCCTGGCACCAGGGCTCTATTTAAACTCTTAGAAGATGGACATTTCTTAGTAATTCCCTACAGCAAGTAATGTGAATTAATCATTGGTTGTTATATTAACTTTTAATATTCATGAAATAATAACTCAGATTTCCAGTTCATATTTACATAAGTAATTTTCTTATTAATGAATTCTTGTTCAAACAAAATAGGAACAACAAGAGGCAGTGGAGAAAATTTGTTGTTGACCTTTGGAGAGCAATCTCAGTGTTCTGACTGATTTTGCCTTTCTGTATCAAGCGCTATAAATTTTTCTAACAGTAACACATGTAGAGCCCACTGGAGGCCTCAGATCATTCCTTTCTTCTATGAATCTTACTCTATGGAAGTCATTGTGAGGGAAATTCAGAATTCAAAAAGATTCTGAATAAATATTCTCTCCTGCAATAAACATTGGAGTACATATGTCTTTTTGACTTAGACTTTTCTGCAGATAGATATATGCTTAGGTGTGAGATTACAAAATGTTCATTGCAGTATTAAATAAATGTCCATTTACAGATGAATGGATGAAGAAGATGTGGATAAAGAATATATATATATATAATGGAGTATTACTGAACCATAAAAAGAATAAAATGATGCCCTTGTGGCAAAATAGATGGAATTAGAGGTTATCAAACTAAGTGAAGAAAGTCAAAAAGAGAAAAACATATACTATATGATATTGCTCATATGAGAAATATTGAATTTAGTTACAAATCAGAAACAGATTCACAGACATAGAAAGCAAATGTATGGTTATCAAAGGGGAAAAGGGGGGAAGGATTAAATTATGAGGTTGGGATTAAAATATAAATAGAGGTGTATGCATGCTAAGTTGCTTCAGTCGTGTCCAACTCTTTGCAACCTCTTGGACTGTAGCCCACCAGGCTCCTCTGTCCATGGGATTCTCCAGGCAAGAATACTGGAGTGGGTTGCCATGCGTTCCTCCAGAGGGTCTTCCTGACCCAGGGACTGAACTCAGGTCTCTTATGTCACCTGCTTTGTCAGACAGAATTTTTACAATTAGTGTCATCTGGGAACCCCAACAAATACATAGCACTGTATATAAAATAGAAAACCTATAGGGACCTACTCTACAGCACAGGGAACTATACTCAATAATTTGGAATAATTTACAAGGGAAAAGAACCTGAAATTAATAGGTGATAAATAGATAATGTAACTTAATCTCTGTTCTGTACATCTGAAACCAACATGACATTGTGAAACATTGTAAATGCTTCAATAGAAAAGCTGTAAAACACACACACACACACACACACAAATTCACTCTTGGATTATTACTAATCAGTGCTTAAGATTTATCAGGGGAGATTAAACCTATCAGAGAAGTTTGGGGAGACTCCTCCAGAAAGTCACAACTGAGCTGGTTTGTAGGAGCTTGCTTACTTGCTTAGTTGCTCAGCCATGTCCGACTCTTTGCAACCCTTTGGACTGTAGCCCTCCAGGCTCCTCTTTCCATGTGATTTCCCAGGCAAGAATATTGGAGTGGATTGTAATTTCCTCCTCCAGGGGATCTTCCAGACACGGGAATCAAACCCACATCTCTTGTGTCTCCTGCATTGCAGGCAAATTCCTTACCCACTGATCCATTGAGGAAGCCCATAGGAGGATGTATGTGGTGAGAATCACAGAGAAGGTCATTCAAAGTAGTGAAAAACAACACAGTCAAGGGACCTGTGGAGGGAGCAAGACTGGCAAATGCAAATGGCAGTGCAAGATCAGGGCAGGGGCGCTGCAGGCAGCCAACAGAAGGGCACTTGGTGCACCAAGCTTTGCCAGGAGTAGAGGAAGCAGAGCACCCAGGGCATAGGAGAGACAAAGGGAGTCATTATGATTTTAATAGGCGAGCAAACTGTCAAGTTTGGTCTTTTGAGAGAATCTTTTGGCTGCTGAATGGAGAATAGATCCTAGGATGCCAAAGTGAATGTGCATTGATTATTCAGGAGGATTTGACAGAGTCTAGGCAGGAAATAATGATGATTCTGACCTTCACAGTGTTGACAATAGAACCTTAGCAATGATGGAAATCTTCTAATCCACAGGGACACAGCTGCCACAAGCTACATGTGGCTGCTGCTGCTGCTAAGTCGCTTCAGTCATGTCTGACTCTGCGACCCAAGAGACAGCAGCCCACCAGGCTCCCCCATCCCTGGGATTCTCCAGGCAAGAACACTGGAGTGGGTTGCCATTTCCTTCTCCAATACATGTGGCTATCCAACCCTTAAATGTGGCTAGTGAGACCGAGAAACTCTTTTATTTAATAATAATTATTTCAAATCTGTGTTTATCAGGTCACATCACATGTAAAAAAAAAGCCATATGCAGCTAGTGGTTAATGTATTGGGTAGTATTGTTCTAAGGGAGAATAATCTTGGATATTAAATGATTCCAAAACAATGTAAAATGTACCAGATCCTATAGTCCTGGGAAAGGAAACAGAGATAGTGTAAGCAATGTCATCCTCCTACCAAATATGGAAAAGTTAAGATTTTAATAAAATTACTTAGTCTCCAGATCCTACTCTAACTCTCTTTTTTGTTGGTCTTTCTTTCATAAGAGGTCAAAGATCAAAAAAAGTGACCTTTTCCTACCTGATTAGGATTTCCATAAGTTGTGGTATCCCAGGGTAGTCTGGTTTCACATTAGTTATCCCAGAATAATACTAATAGCATCCCTTCACACTTGGAACAGTGTCCTGGTTTGGATGATAAATTATATGGTCATCCTAGCCAACTGCTACTGCAAATGTCAGATTTATTGCACAAAATACATTTGAAAAAAATAAGTCTTGGAAAATGAAATATAGCCTCAAATTCTTTGATAAAAGTTTCCACTAGAAAGTTTCAAAACACTGCAGAGTACAACATAAATTATGTTTGTTGAATATTAAGCTGTAACATTGTATGAAGTTGATGACTGTTAAAACTACTTGAGTAGTTAAGTTTTGTCAGGTTCTCTTTAGTGATGTCAGTTAAGTGTCTTTCATTAATTCTTATTTGCCTCACTCTTTCTGTAAATAACTTATTAACCACCCACTACTTCTTCTGTGACTGATTAAATGGTATAAACGTCGAGAAAAACAACATGAATGACACACATGCCAAGAATCACTTGAAATGTGAAAGTATATTTAATACAGACATTCTGTTTATGACTCCTACAAACATAAAGAAGCAGTTAAATAGTATCAATAATTAAGTAGGATTGGTAGAATCCTTCCTTTTCTTCCTTCTTAAGATATATTTTCAGGAGCTTAATATAGGAAACAAAGTAGGTCCAACGGTCTTTCCAGGTGGCTCAGTGGTTGAGAACCCACTTGCCTAAACAGGTTTAATCCCTGGGTCAGGGAGATCCTCTGGAGAAGGAAGTGGCAATCCACTCCAGAATCGTCGCCTGGTTAATCCCATGAACAGAGGAGCTTGGTGGGCTACAGTCCATGGGGTCGCAAAAGAGTCAGACACAACTTAGCAATGAAACAGCAAGTAGGTGAAACAAGCACAGAAACAGGCAATGCACTATCATAGACGGATGTGCTGGTGCCGGACCTGATCTGAAAGACAATTCAGAACAAGAGGATGTGAAAGACTACAGGAGGTAATAACTGGAAAGATATGAGGCTCTGACTCAGTTTCCCACGCTGACTGTATCTTCACTCTTCATTAACCCTTCCTGCATCTGAACACCAGTGACAATTTTTAAAGTGATGGAAAACATTAGTCCTTGAGTGTTTAAATATTTTCTGTCCAAATGTACTTCCTCAATATGAGAGAAAGTTGAATTTAGTAGTCACAAAGGAAGGGCTCATTCTTGTCTAGACAGGGATGTTCAAGGGGGCTACAGAAACACATATAACAATTGGTTATACAAGCTCCCAAAGTATAATGTCGGAACAAACAACTAAAAGACCAAGTGGGAGCAAGCAATTTAGTCCATAGCTGAATCTGTGGAGGCTACGTTTGCTCAGGAGTCACAGGATGTGACCATGGGGTAAAGGGCTTCAGTCAAGTGAGAAATCCTTCCCTAGCTAGCATCCAGAACAAAAGTGGCTTTCCCTCAAAAATCTTCAATTCAGTTCATTTCAGTTCAGTTCAGTGGCTCAGTCGTGTCCGACTCTTTGTGACCCCATGAATCACAGCACGCCAGGCCTCCCTGTCCATCACCAACTCCCGGAGTTCACTCAGACTCACGACCATCAAGTCAGTGATGCCATCCGGCCATCTCATCCTCAGTCATCCCCTTCTCCCCCTGCCCCTAATCCCTCCCAGCATCAGAGTCTTTTCCAATGAGTCAATTATTCGCATGAGGTGGCCAAAATACTGAAGTTTCAGCATCAGCATCATTCCTTCCAAAGAAATCCCAGGGCTGATCTCCTTCAGAATGGACTGGTTGGATCTCCTGGCAGTCCAAGGGACTCTCAAGAGTCTTCTCCAACACCACAGTTCAAAAGCATCAATTCTTTGGTGCTTATCCTTCTTCACAGTCCAACTCTCACATCCATACATGACCACAGGAAAACCATAGCCTTGACTAGACGGACCTTAGTCAACAAAGTAATGTCTCTGCTTTTGAATATGCTATCTAAGTTGGTCATAACTTTTCTTCCGAGGAGTAAGCATCTTTTAATTTCATGGCTACAATCACCATCTACAGTGATTTTGGAGCCCCCAAAATAAAGTCTGACACTGTTTCCACTGTTTTCCCATCTATTTCCTTTATGAAGTGATGGGACCGGATGACATGATTTTCCTTTTCTGAATGTTGAGCTTTAAGCCAACTTTTTCACTCTCGTCTTTCAGTTTCATCAAGAGGCTTTTAGTTCCTCTTCACTTTCTGCCATGAGGGTGGTGTCATCTGCATATGAGGTTATTGACAAAAATCTTGGGTGATAGATAAAGCTCCTCCAATTGATTGGGTCACAAGAATAGTTTCTTGTATTTTCATGGATTTTTGCAGAAGCAAACAGAAGTGAAACCAACTTTTGCAGAACTTAGATTATGGCTCAGATGGTAAAGAATCTGCCTGCAATACAGGTGACCCGGGTTTCATCCCTGGGTCAGGAAGATCCCCTGGAGAAGGGAATGGCAACCCACTCCAGGATTTTTGCCTGGAGAATTTCTTGGACTGAAGAGCCTGGCAGGCTGTAGTCCATGGGGTCAGAAAGAATTGGACATGACTGAGCAACGAACACTTCACTTCAGATTAATGAAAAGCTTCATTCAGATCTTATTTACATTGGATATAATGCAATGTACACTGGATTACTATGTGTGAATTTGCTGCTCTCACACCAGATTTGGTACAAATTACTGTGAATTGTAGACTGATGTAAGCCACAGCATAGGGTCTGTACATCACACACATTCAAGGGCAGAAGAAAACCTTGGTGAAAACCACATCAGAAATTACCCTGATATTCATGGCTGTCATTTATCTTCCAATATTTTGGCAGGCAGAGATTGGGAATCACCGTCAAATCTGCTCTTGGTAATAGCTGTAAATTATTTGTAATCAAGGCACATAGTTGACTTTAATATTTCAGAAGTTTAAGAGTGATTTCTGCATATGTAGGTGTTGAACTCTGAGCATTCAGGGTGAGGTTGAGGTGTTCAGGCATTTCTGTCAACCTTCCTCAAGACTCAGACCACAATTATTCTGTCAACCAACACTTACCTCTGCTTTCTAGCTATGATGAGATTTTTGTTGTTGTTGATGTATTTCTTTAGGCTGAGGTTTTCTGAATTTCCTTATTGGTGGCCTAGAGACCACATAGAACTTTGGTTACCAATATTGCTCAGGACCTATTTCTTATTTACAGTGTGTCATGCTTTTTTTTAGTTTTAATTCCATGTGACTCTATTAAGTTTGGTACCCTGGTCTCATGTGACACATGTCTCAGACGGTTATTTTATATTATTTATTCTTTCTTTGTAGTGATGCATTCTTCAGCCAATCAGAGTAAATAAGCAGCATTTCTTACAGAATAGTTTCTGAGCTGTGCCCTTTCCTATTTCAATATGCAACATGCACAAAGAAAGGTGAGGACAAGGAGTAACCTAACATAAGACTCAGGAGGGCTAATTTCCGGGACAAGAAATGTTGCTCAAATGTTGATGGGGACTTCCCCAGTGGTCCAGTGGTTAAGAATCCACCCTCCAAAATCTGAGGATGTGGATTCAATCCCTGGTTGAGGACTGAATCTCCACAGGCAACAGGATAACAAAGTCCACGAGCCACAACTAAGACCCAGAACAGCCACACACACACACACACACACGAAGTTGATGAAGAAACTTTTTCATTATATACTATGAATCAGTGGAAAATTAAAATAGTCAGGACTCTGCTTTTTCTGAATCACAAACTATAACAGGGCTCGTGCAAATACAATTAAGAGCAGAAATGATTCATTACAATAAGAGATACGAACATGTGATGGAAATTTTCAAGGAAATGTGAGCACATAAATTGAAGATTCAAATAAGACTTCAGTCTAATCCTCTAGTATTGGTAGAATTTTGACAGCTCGGTATGAAGTGGAGGAGCATTTCATGTGGAGGGAATAGCATTGTAGAGTTGGGGAAGTACCAGTAATGTCAAGTTGTCAGGTTACACAAAAGCGTGGAGATATATTATCAAAAAGATGGAATAAAGATTGCAAAGGTATACTGAGACCAGAGCATAGAAGTTATTGAATTCTATGCCAAGACATATGGACTTTTTCGATAAATAATAGGAATCCTTTCATGATGTTTGGCTATGACCAAAGATGTGTTTTAAGATGGGGCAATGACATGTAGAATAGACCAGAGCAGACAGAAAAAGAAGAGAGGCAGTCTGGATTTGAGGTAGGAATTAAGATGGAGACTCAAATATGATAACATTTCTTTTTATTTTAATTGAAGTATAGTTGATTTACAGTGTTTCAGGTATATGGCAAAGTGTTTCAGAATATATATACATATGTGTGTATATATTTTTTTGTTCAGATCATTTTGCAAGTTATTATAAAATAATGACTATAGTTTCCTGTGCCATACAGTAGACTTTTATTGCTTATCTACTTTACATATAGTGGTGTGTATCTGTTACTCTCAAATTCATAGTTTATTCCCTCCCACCTTTACCCTTTGATAAACATAAGTTTACTTTCCACTTCTGTGAGTCATTTTCTGTTTTGTAAAAAAATGTATCATTTTTTTAGATTCCACATATAGGAGATATCATATGACATTTGTCTTTTTCTATAACACTAATATTGGGTTTCACAGGTGGTTCACATGGTAAAGAATCTGCCTGCAATGCAGGGTCGAGAAGATCCCCTGGAGAAGGAAATAGCTACTCACTTCATATTCTTGCCTGGAGATGATAGATCATAACACCCCAGGGCCTTGGTTTCCACGTTGGTAAATAATGTTGGCTGAATTAAGAATAATAGAAAGCAGTTACCCTTGGTTATATGGGGGAGGAAGAGAGAGTGCGATAAACAGTAATAGATGAAACCCAAACCTTGTTATTGGAACAATGAAACAATCCTTAGTGAAAATAATAGGAAAAATCTAGACTTTAGGAAACATGATAATAGAGTGAAATGCCATAGGCACACTCTGATTCTAAATTCTAATAATTTTTCCAGTTTTCTAATGATTTATCAAGTAACAAAAGTCATGACTTTCAGAGATAGTTAATATGGTTCATAAAAATATGATTTTTTAAAGCATGCTCCATTTGTACAGTGATTAAATGAACAGTAACCGAGTTGGAAAATATACAAATGGCAAAAATAGAAAATATCAGTTTTAAAGAACCCAAACACCTTAATCATTATAAATTCAACATTTTAAGAAAACTGAAAATTGGTGATAAATAAATAAAATATGCCCTCTATTCTGCAAAAGCAAAAGCTTATTTATTTGAGGAAGTCACATGTTTTCCATAAAAATGAACTTACACGTGAAAAAGACAACTTTCAAAAAATCATCTTGCTATGATCTTGGCTTTGTTTCTTGTATATTTTGGTTGTTTTACAGTTTTTCTTTGAAAGTCACACACTTAGAAGTCTTAGGAAAATCAAAGTGTCTACGTCACGTTGATCATCTTACAGTCCTCGTGATTGCCATTAACAAGTGTTTATGAAGTACACAACTGCCCACAGTTTCCAAGGGAGCACAATCTCTGGTGACTTTCTTCCAAATAAAGTGTTGCCACATACACTCTATTTAGTTCTCGAGATAATACTTTGAGGTATTCCTCTCTTACAGGTAAGGCAAGTAGTGTTTGACTTCAAGGTGTTAGTTTCCAAACATCACCGAGTTCTTTGTATGATCGAAGGGACTGACTGCTCATCTGCTATGCCTGACAGGTTCACTGTTATTGATGTCAGGAGCTCTTCCTCTAAGGGATCCTCTTGGGTAGTGTAGTGTCACCAAGGCATGACCTTAACATTCTATACAAATTATGGTCACTGTAGAGATAACCATGGGCTTCTCCTGTGGGGATGAAATCTGTACACATCTCTGAATCTACCTGAGAAAAAATGGGACATTCTGCGTACTCTCACAAAATACTCTGAACAATGACATTACTGAAACTGTGAATACAAGAGAATCGTGAGTATCAGTCATCACTGGCTTGTCAATTAAGTAAAAAAAAAAAAAAAAAAACCTGTATATCATGCACACAACTTAGGAACTCTATGGGAGAAACTGTAGGAAACGTAGAAGTTACAGAGTGAAGTTTGCTAATAACCTTTTTCAAAACCTGGACATCTAGGTTTGACATAAAATCTTATAATGATCATGTTTCCCTGAGGTGTCACTTAGCCTTTCAGAGCTTCAGTCTCCTAAACAGTAAAATAAGAGCTTGAATCCATTGGTGGTTGGAAATCAAATCTCCACGGGTCTCTAGTGTTTCCTCACATCTCGTGAGCAAAGGTACTGACGGCCTTTGTCCCAGACTGTCATTACAATCATGATTTTATAGTGAGCATCCTAGGGCTTCACAGTGACCTAGTGGTAAAAAATAAATAGATAAACCTGCCTGGTAACACAGGAGATATAAGAGACGTGGGTTTGACCCCTGGACTGAGGGGATCCCCTGGAGAAGGGTACAGCAACCACTCCGGTATTCTTGCCTGGAGAATCCCATGGACAGAGAAGCCTGGTGGGCTCCGGTCTCCAGGACTGCAGAGTCAGACACGACTGAAGCGAACGGCACAAGCGAACAGCCTTGGGAGACAGCCGTCTTGCCTTCCTCCAGGACAGTGGCCAGGCCTACTGCTTGTTAGTTCCCTAAACTCATGGCTCCACTACTGTGCGCACAGCCATGACTTGGCCCTCTTCACGGGGCTCCTCGGGAGCTAGGGCTCAGTGAACTGTCACACGTTCCCTGTCGCTATTACTGGGAGTAATGAAAGTTTTGCCTCTGACCCGTGCACCGTCTTGTTTTATCAGTCTTGCTTTGTCAGTGAAACTGCAGCAGGCTGAGTAGCTAGCTTGCAACTACAGTAAATTCTGATTCTTCGCAGGTCTTGACAGCGATGTGCATGGTCTTCTTGAAGTCTTGTAAAGTTCTATCTGCCTCTAACACTCACATCTCCATAACTGGACAATCCAGCTTCTGTCTTCGGCTCCAAGCTCAGTCTTGGTCATGGTGCCCTCGGCATGTGTAATTGACATGCAAACAGTGCTTGGCAGAAAGAAAGTGTAAGGAAGGCCAATAAAACTCTGAATATATGCCTTTTTCCCTGCAGGGTCTTGGGCTTAGTCTGATTGTTGAACGATCCAGCAGCAGTGATTCTAAACCTGTTGAAATTGTCATCAACTCCATTCTTGCCCATCTTTCGGTAGTGCCTCTTCCCAACTCTCCACCTCTGCTCCAACCCACCGCCAAGTCAAGCTGCCTCTCCGCTGCTGAGTTAATCTGATCTCAGTGGCTTACCTCTCATCACTTGTCTGCGTGTCGCCCCTCTGCTCATCTTGATTAGGACTGCCCCACTGCCTGAACGATGCTGTGTTCACAGTCTGACACAGCTCACATCTCTTTGAGGTAATGCATGATTCAAGGCTCATCTATTTGAGGGAAGAGGTGCATGTCAGCTGCTCCATTTTAAGCGGAAACCCAGATTATGTTCACTTCCAATTATACTAAGTGAGTGTCAGCGGATATTTAATTATGCATTACCACTGGCATATTGAAAAATAGGCATTTTGACAAAAACATTTCAGTTTCTTTTTTTCCTCCTTAGTATCCTGTCATTAGCCAGTTAAAAAACAATCTTAGATATATCATCATCATGATATTAAAAAGAACAAGAGTGAGACTTCCCTGGCAGTCCAGTGGTTACTACTCCACTTTGTTATTGCCAAGGGCCGAGTTCAGTCCTAGTCAGGGAACCAAGATCTCACAAGCCAGATGGCATGGTCACACACACACACACACACACACACAAAGCAAGATTTAGAAAAGTGACTTTAAACTTGAGGAAATTTCTCGTAAAATATGATATGATATGGGATGGGAAAGAAAGTTAAAGAACCCTTATTTATAAATGGGTCATAAGCATTCCTAAGTTGTATGAAAAGACAAATTCCGTCTACATGAATCAGCTGTCAACTAATTTGTATATAATATTTTGGAGGGAGACAAGCTTATTTAAAGAATGAATTAAATATTTATATATATTATGGCATCTTGTTATTCAGTAGCCTCTCCCCATGCTAATGCTGTTGTCCCCTACCTCCATCCCTTCCTCACTCCTTTCCTTCCTTACTTTACTCTTGTTTCTGTCTCTCTCTTTTTTTAATAGGAACTTTTTCTATTGAAAAATATTGAAATAGTTTCATGAGCCTAGAGGCACATCCCTATTCTCCCCACCTTGATCTGACCAGGGAAATGTGTTCTAGGTGAGCAGCGCTTAGTGGGTAGCATTGTGAACTATGGTGGCAGTTTAGCATTAATATGATTTTATACACATAGCACGATTGAGAAAGACATTTCCATATTACTCTCAGGAGCACATACTTAGGTCTCTTGCCCCAAAGGAATTGTTTCCTCTGGGATATCTATTTAGAATATATATGTTATATAGTGTATACGTGTGTGTGTGTGCATGCCTGCTAAGTCACTTCAGTCATGTATGACTCTTTGCAGCCCTATGGACTGTAGCCCTCCAGTCTCTCTTGTCCATGGGGTTCTCCAGGCAAGAATACTGGAGTGGGTTGCCATTTCTTCCCTATCGGGGGTCTTCCTGACCCAGAGATCAAACCTGCATCTCCTGCATTGGCAGGCAGATTCTTCTCACTGAGCCACCTGGGAAGCCCATGTTATCTAGTATGTATATTATATATATACATGTCCATGGAGAATCCCATGGACAGGGGAGCCTGGGAGGCTATAGTTCATGGGGTCACAAAGAGTCAGACGTGATGTAGCAACGAAACAGCAACAACCATATATTCCTCCTTCCATGAGTACTGGCTCTAGTAACTGCCTTGGATTTGAAATAGCTGCCAGACACATTGCTTCAGGCTGCTCAGTACAGCTTTATTTTTCAGTTCCACAACCTTCTCAGAAGCTAAGTTTTCAGGACAGGATGAAGTCCCAAAGTCAAGCCAGAAATCATTCCCAGTCCAAATGCTTTCCTTTCCTGAAGGAACGCCTGCGTCAGAGCAGGAGTCAGCCCAGCCTCTAGGCCAGGAGTGTTTTCCTGTTCGCATGAGCCACGTGGCTGGAAAGCCATCACCCCATCGGCTGCCTAGCTGACAGCAGCAATGTGGCTTAACAATCAGAGCTTGGTTTCCGACAACACCATCTAAGGGTGCCAAAGGAGAAAGGAGTCACAGCCAGACTTCACCCTCCTCAAGCTATCTGGCCTTTAATATCATTTTCAGGTCCTGAATTATCTTGGTTAGTCCTGTTCTTGGTTGGAGGATGTCAACGCCATGAACGTAGAATTTGGGTTCTCCCTTGCATCTCCAGGTCATTTCTCTGTAGGCTTTTCTGTCTTGTCCATGTCTTTGATTTTTTTTTGGCTGGAATTACCTCTCTGTGACCCCCAAGAGGAAACAGTGTCCCACCTGCTTCTTTATAGGTGATCTCAGACCTGTAGCTCCCCTGGCCCTATGAGTCCCCAGAGCATTGATCTGGCCCACGCCTTTGGCCATGAGGGAAGACAACAGTCCTCAGCCTCCCAGGGGCCCCAAGAAGTTACCTTGTTGAGAGCCATCGCCTGTGACTTCCACATGGGAAGAAGAGGCCAGGAAGGGAGGAGCCCACTGGCCTCGCCAGCTGTACTATTGCCAGATAAACTGTGCCCATGGCCATCGAGAGCCTCGTGACAATTGGGCCAGCTCTAGATGGGCCTGAACAACTTCATTCATGTTTTCATGTGATCCCAAGTCATCTCCATTAAAGAAATAAAATTCTAGCTGTAGAAAGCTCACAGCTTTCAAAAGTTCCTGCTTTCCTTGCTGACAGTAACTGAAAAGAGCTGTCAGACTGTTTGGGATGACATGGCCCCAGCTCTGACTTGTTAATTGCGTGATCTTGAATAAGTCAAGCAGCAACTCTGACCTCAAGTTCCTCCCTTACATTTGAATAAAAATGGCAACTTCTTCACCTTAAAAGTCATCTCTAAAAATCATACCCCTCAGATTCAAAACTACATGTCAAGAAATTCATCACAAAGGGAGACTGGAAACTCCCCACCTAACTAGATTGCACTTTTTGACTCCCCGGATCAAGCTAATTTCCAAATCTTGCCAAATCTGCTTCTGTAAGACTCATAACTCACTCGTATGTCTCCATTCCTGTTGCCCATTGCAGCTACCAGCTCACCTTTTCTTCTGATCTAAAACATCCCTGACTGATTTCTATTCCTCGCTCCTCTCCAGATCACTTCCTATATAGCGAGATTCTCATCTAAAATGCAAAGATAGAACTCACCTATTTAAACTCCTTCTGGCTTCTCAGTTTCCTTTGACAAAAGTTCAGTTTCCTTAATGTGATTTCAGAGTCTTTTATGACTGAATCCTGCCACTCTCCCTGTGTATATATGTCTGTGTTCACTCAGTCACTCAGTTGTGTCTGATATTGTGCGACCCCATGGACTATACCCTGCCAGGCTCCTTTGTCTCTGGGATTCTCCAGGCAGGAATACTGGAGCAGGTTGCCATTTGCTCCTCTGGGGCATCTTCCCAACCCAGGAATCAAACTCAAATCTCTTGGCCACTCTCTCTGCTGCTGCTACTGCTGCTGCTAAGTCGCTTCAGTCATGTCCGACTCTGCGACCCCATAGACGGCAGCCCACCAAGGCTCCTCCAGCCCTGGGAATCTCCAGGCAAGAACATTGGAGTGGGTTGCCATTTCCTGCTCCAGTGCGTGAAAGTGAAAGTGAAGTCGCTCAGTTGTGTCCGACTCTTCGCGACCCCATGAACTGAAGCTCACCAGGCTCCTTTGCCCATGCGATTTTCCAGGCAAGAGTACTGGAGTGGGGTGCCATTGCCTTCTCCGGGCCACTCTCTCTAGCCTTCCCCAGATTATTCCTGAACAAAGGCCTTGTTTTCTTAGCACAAGAACAAAGAGAGTGGCCCCAGACCTAAGAAAGAGAACAGGCATAGTTGCAGAAGCATTCTGCGCGTTAGTGTGGTAGGGGTGAACAAGCAACGCCTCTGTGTGACTCGAAGAGACAGGTGAAAGAATGAAAAAAAGGGAGAGAAAACCAAAGAAGCTGCATGCAGGTTGAAAAGGCATAGATTATAGTAGCAGACTGTGGACTTCCCGGCAAGCTGTCAGGAGTCCTCGACCCTTGACCGCTAGACACTGCTGTGGTTAGAACTGCATTTGAGAATGTTTACTCCAGGAGCCAGAGAGCACACACGTGGAGGTAGTGACCTGAGAACCACCAGAGAAGTCTCAGTGAAATTACAGTCTCTGCGAGAGAGATCAGCGTCCAACAAAGGCCATGAGAGCGACGATGGAAAGAGAGTAAAAGGTTTCAGAGACATTTTGAAAACTGTAGGGAATTAGAACAGGAAGAGCATCCCCAATGACACAAGGGTACCAATTTAGGTGAGTAGGTGGATAATGTTGGAAAAAGTAGAGAACAAAGAGATTTCACAGAGATGAGAGTTGAACTCCCCCCCCTTTTTTTTTCTGAAAGCATTCTGAAAACTGTAAACACCTTGCTGTGAAGGCTGTTGTCATCATTACTATCAAGCAGGACCATTTTAATAGCCCTTTGGGTCTAGAGTTTGAATGATGGATGCTTCATGTTCTTGAAAGAAACTGCATCGCGAGTAATCCAGATGGATATTACCTCTCCTGCTTTAAGATCCTCCTGGGAAGAGCCACCAAACCAAGCCCAAGAAAGCCCCTATTCCTAGCAACTACAAATCTTTCCAGATGTCTTATCCCTGGTATCAACCCCTCTATGTATGGCAGAGTCCACTTGGACAGTTTTTAAAGGATTTGTGACATTCAGATATAAGAGAATGAGGATTTTTAGAACCCTTTAAAATTCAAATATAGAAAAAAAGTAAGTCTTCTGTTTGATCATAAAAGCTATAAAGATACAAAGAGAGAAAAGTCTGTCCTAGCATTATAATAATATCTGTTTTTACTGGAAACCTGAGCTGACTTTAATTATCTATGCTTCATTCTGAGCCAATATCTCAGAAAGCTGTAAGTATGGTGCATGCTCACACTAATACAAACCCTTTTAGAAATTTTCCCCAGAATATGCAAAGACATATTTTCTCTGTCTCTTTATTTCTGTCTCTTGTCTCGTTTTGTCTCTCTCTCTCTGGCACACACACACACACACACACACACACACACACACACGGACACACACGGAAACACACACACATGGGTATCTTTACTCAATTTCTTTCACTGTAGTCAGGATAAATATCTTTCAGTTAATACAGTATGTTTCATGTTAAAAGTGTTTCACCCATTAAAGATATTTAACGGATTAGTTCAATCAATACTTATAAATTGCAGATTTAGATCAGATAATAGAGAAGTGCAACAAGAAAGGAGGAGAGAGCTCTGTGTCTCTGTCCTTTCTGTGAGGTTGAAAAAAACAAAATAAGGGCATGCAAAACACGACAAGTCAACACTCTGACTTATGAAAACAGCACCCGCTACTGCTCCATTCAGAAAGATCACTCGCAAATTTTTTTCAATTGTATTTATTTTCCTGTTGGCATCAGAACACAGAGCACTTTCTTACTTAATCCCCCCAAAATTTTAAATATAAGAAAAAAAACCCTTTGCACTTAACAAAAAAAATTCCTTATCTATCACTTGCATGCTTAAATGACCATCCAGTTTGACATTACATTCATTGAGAATAATAAGTCTCAGTAGAACTTCTATTATCTTGCCTACCATGAGTATGCAGCACTTAAGGTGAAAGAAGATTATTTCATCTTCATCTTTTCTGGAACACCAGAGGAAAAGCTCAAGCACTGTCACATTTCATTTGCAGGTAAACCTGTATTCATCTTAGGTTAACTGGTTACCACTACTCACTTTTCACCTAATGGTTCCATATTTCTTCTTATAGAGCAATGTCTACTTTTATTTCAAAATGAATCATTTGTGGCTATTTGACATTTTATGGCTCATGGATTCCTAATGAATATCCAGATTGTATTTGCATTATCCAGTATACAATCCTTTCTAAGTGGCAAGATTTTCATTTTACATGTGTAGCTTGATGCCCTTGCTTAAATATCGGTAGGGGATGTCTCCTTGGCTTATTCATGAAGTGAGTGATGGAGTGTCCACAAGCATGTATACCTGATGTCTGTATTCAGCTTCTTTTAATTGAAAGTTTTACTATTCTGTGAGTTAGAATAAAATGTGGTGGAAAAGAACCTTCTTATTGGCTTTATGCACATTTTGTTTCTATTTTATATTTTTATTGAACTATAATTGATTTAGAATATTGTGTTAGTTTCCAGTGTACAGCAGAGTAATTCAGTTATAAGTGTATATGCATGTGTGTGTATATATATATGTGTGTGTGTGTAAATATGTATGTATATACACACCCATATATATGTATGCACACATATGTATACATGTGTATATATTCTTCTTTTAGTTTTTTTTCCTTTATAGGTTAGTACAAAATATTGCGTCTACCTCCCTGTGTTATCCAATAGATCCTTGCTGGTTATCTATTTTATATATAGTAATTTGTATCTGTTAATTCCAACTCCTAACATATCCCTTCCCATCCTCCCCCTTTGGCAACCACGTGTTTGCTTACTGTGTCTGTGTATTTATTTCTGTTTTGCATATAAGTTCATTGGTATCATATTTTTAGATTCCACATATAATTGATACCATATTTGTCTTTCTCTATCTGACTTACTTCACTTAGTATGATAATCTTTAGGTCCATCCATGTTGCTGAAAATGGCATTATTTAATTCTTTTTAAAGATTAAGTAATATTTTATTGCACATTTTTATCTTGCTTACAGAATAGTATCTGAATGTGATTCTCTACAAATAAAAGTCTGAAAAAAATTAGAAAAAAGACATACTATTCTCTAGATAAAGTAATATATACAGAGATTCCTGCTTACATAAAAGTTGTTAGAGTGAAATAAACTGATAACCAAAAAGGATACGTGCTTCCTTATATTTTTAAAAATGTTCTAAAGATTTAAGCAGTGGAGTATCATCAGAAGTATTTATAGGAACATGGCAAGGGAAGAATTTTCAGTTGCTCAGTCGTGTTGGACTCCGCGACCTCATGAACTGCGCGCAGCACACCAGGCTTCCCTGGCTTTCACTATCTCCCTCAGTTTGCTCAGACTCATGTCCATTGAGTCAATGATGCCATCCAATCATCTCATCTTCTGTTTCCCCTTCTTCTCCTGCCCTCAGTCTTTCTGCCCAGCATCAGGATCTTTTCCAGTGAGTCAGATCTTTGTATCAGGTGGCCAAAGTATTAAAGCTTCAGCTTCAGCATCAGTCCTTCCAATGAATATTCAGGGTTGCTTTCCTTTAGGATTGACTGGTTTGATCTTGCTACCCAAGGGACTCTCAAGAGTCTTCTGTAGCACCACAGTTCAAAAGTATCAATTCCTTGCTGCTCACCCTTCTTTATGGTCCAGCTCTAACATCTGTACATGATTACTGGAAAAACATGACTTTGACTATATGGACATTTGTCAATAAGGGGTCAAGGGAAGACTAGTAATAACAAATCATTAAAAATAGCAAGAAAGGGAAATAAAATACTTAAGTCACAGTTCCATAAAGGATACAGTATTATTTCTAAATTTTAGATAACATTCACTGATCAAGTACTACCACTTTTGAGGGCAGACATGTAAATTATACAACTTTAGAGGTACAATTTCACACTGATATCCAGTCCTTTATTTCTAAAACAGATTATCCACAGAATGTATTTACCTAGACATGAGCTACTGACTTTACCTGCTAATGTTTGTTTTCATATTCCTAGATTTAAATTTGAGAATATCTATATACAGAGAAGCATGACATACTGGGTATTTAATCACATTTTCTTAACCTAGTTAATTCCAGATACTAATTATTTGGGTTCTAGCAAGGTACATTGATGATGCAATCTTTGTTTGTTGTGTGTGTTTGCATAAGTACTGAAGCAAATGTTCAAAATTTGAGCTGCATGGTTTCTTGATGAACAAAACAATTGGATTTGCTTTGATAAGCATTTTTGTATTTTCCTTTAGGTTATGCTTTCTTCTTTTGTTCAGTAGGAAGAAGGTTTCCTGTTTCACTGACTCAATTCTTTCTGTTTCTCATTTACCTTCCCTATCATGGGACTGGGGGTGGGAGGGAAGAGGAATTTTTCATTGCCAACCAAGGCTTGAGAGGGAAAGAAATACCAGAATGACTTGCTTCTATTCTTCCTCATTTATCCTACTCAGAAGCATAATAAAACCAAATCTCAATAGTAAGTATTTACCTTGCACTAAACAGATCAATCTTTTCCATTAGATTTGTCACATGAGACATGAACTTGACTGTAATTGATTTCAAAGTCATGTGGCACAACAGCTACTATAGTATTTTCTTATGATAGTCTCAATCAATAGGCCTAGCAGCTTAACAAAAATAATTACATCAACATATCTGATTTCCTGACACCATTTTGTTCTCAGTTGTTAGAAACAGTCTTGTATTAGAAGAAATCCAATAAGCAAGAAGCAAGAAGGCTGAGTCTGGTATCTAAGTGCTCACACCTCCTGGGCTCCAGTGAAACTGATTCCCTCATTTTCTGAATCTTTTCACAGCTCACAGCACCATCCATCAGTTTTACATGCAGTTCTAATAGTTGCTGGATTTGGAGTTTGATGCAGGCTTTATATGAGCAGATGCTTATATAAAAGCTAAAATAGGCAGGTATTAAAAGGATTAAGTGATTCAGTAGAGTATCTCAGCCAGCCATAATTCAAGACACAATAGTTCAAATCTTTCATTGCTGTTTTCTTTGATAAAACGTAGGTTTTAACCTTTGGGGAAGTCTTTTCTACAGTGTCAGCAGCAACTCCAGGCCTGTCAACTCAACAATACTTTACAACGAATGCTTTTCACAATGTCTGAGGCAGAGAAAGGAGTTGCAACAATAGGGCCTAGGATTTTGTGAGATTGGAAATGTAGTATCATACATTGGCTATTTACTTTACGTATGGAAATAGGCAGTGACATGAAGAGGAGGAAAATGCCTGCCATAAAAATCAAGTCATAGGAAGGAATAAAAGTATTCTATCAAGGGATATCAAAGACTTGCACATGCCATGTCTGAATTAAAATGATAATCTATTAGCATGTCATTTTAGTGCTTATCTGTAGAGTTTTCAAAGACTAATTTTTGTTTGCATTAAAGTTGCAAATATTAGTCACTAAAAGCTTGGAAATCATCTGTGATTTGGGTGTTTCTGTTTAGACCAATCATTGATTCATTTTCAGATGCCTGTTTCCTTCTGTTAACCTCAGAGGGTGTGAGTATCAATTGACTTTAATTTTACTCATTCACTATGCAAACCCTCAATTTGCATATTTCTTTTGCCTGAGTCAAAACATACTTTCATTGACCAAAAGAAGGATATTTTGCATAGGACTATGTTGGCTCGAATTTTCCTTCCATTCTGAGGTCTGACCCTACACTCTTCCAACAGGCTCTTATTGAGTTGGTGTTACCCTTCAGCTATTGTATTAGATACAGTGGTGAGCAGACATGGTCTCTTCTGAGAAGAGGCAGATATCACTTAGGACTGGAAAACAAACAAAAAAAACTTGGTATGAGAAGTGATTTGAAAACAGATGAATAAATTTTCTAGTTCTAATGGTGAGAATAAGCAAACAAGTAGGAGGCAAAAGTAATTTAAACCAGCTGTTAAGTGGAAGCAATATTTGGCCCAATATGTCTGTAGATTACCTCAGGTATGTTATATGATTTGTAAATTTCCAGAGGACGCCACTCTGTAAGTATATATATGTATTAGTTGCTCAGTCATGTCCAACTCTTTGCAATCCCATGTACTGTAGCCCACCAGGCTCCTCTGTCCATGGAATTCTCCACGCAAGAACACTCGAGTGGTTTGCAATTTTCTTCTCCATTGTGAGTATATATCCTATACAATGTCTATATTTCAAATTTTCATAAAATTTTATTTCAGTTAAAACAAATTATCTTTTAACATGCAAAAGTATCTAGAAAATCAATAATAATATTGATTGTTATTTGCCCCTTAATTGAATTCTTTGGGGTTATTTAATTACAGTCAATTGAAATGAAAGCATAGTTTTCTATGAGGAGAAACCCTATAGCTTTGCTTGGAAGATTGAGTTTTCTGACAGTAGTTTAGAGCAGAAAGACATACAACATTAGGAGCTATGGCCCCATAGAGTAACTTTTCCTGCTTTTCTAGTTGTAGGCTCACTTGTCAAGGTGATGCTAACAAAGATGTGAATAAGATTTTGTGTTGAGTTTTTTCTAAGAATGACACATGGGTTGATTTTAGATAATTTCTTCCCTGAGAAACACAATGCTAGAAAGTAACGTGCCTAGATAGATGATCCAGACAGATGATAGAAAGATAGATGGATGGATGGATAGTGATAGGTGAGAGACAGGGATGAACAGAGGTATATCTGTGAGAGAACTGGCGATCCTATTCTCATTACAAAGCAAAGAAAAAGATCAATTGCATATGAACCCAGGTCATTGCCGGCAGATTCTTTACCATCTGAGCCACAAGGAAGCCCCCATGACTAATGGATGACAGTAAAAAAGTGAAAAAATAGGAGAAACCTGTCTTTTCTGTTAATGCTTTGCTTTAGAATAGTAAAGACTTACTTCTCTTAGTGAGTCCACTTCCTTCCCTCCTCCTTTTCTTCCACTCTTTCTTCTCTACTGTCTCTTTCATCTTCTTCAGTGTCTAATCATTATCACCTTCTTTTGTCCCTGCTTCTCCTCCTCCACCTTCTTTGCTTCACCCTTTTCTTTCTTCTTCACCTTTTCCTTCTTCTTTGCTTTTGTCTTTATCTTCCTCATTGTCACAACCTAGTTATGAGACAGTGATCTAGGAACTCTTTAAATGCTAGCTCCTTTAGGGAAAAAAAATCTCTGAACATTGGATTAAATATATGGATTTAACCTAGAGAAAATAATGTTTCTTCAATACTTTATGGATTAGTTCACTGTATGGAATTATTTTTTTATTAGATTTCATTTTTGTAGAGCAATTTTAGGTTCAGAATTTTTTCCAAAAATCAAGTTCTTTTGCAAAGAGTTTTGCTTTGTATAGTTATTCAATATATTAAAGTCAGCATCCTTGAAAAATATTAGCTAGAAATCTATTCCTGGAAAAACCATAAAAACGGTTAATGTAAACAATTGCTGTTCAATGTGTAAGACCGAGATAAAGAATTTCATATTTGAGGCATTATTGTCTTTATGGTTATATTTACATAATAAGCTACAGGTATACACGTGCAGCCCCATCCTGACCCCCCACCACCACCACCCTATTCCCTGGGTTGTCCAAAGCATCGATTTCGGGTGCCCTGCTTCATGCACTGAACTTGCACTGGTCATCTATTTTACACATGTTTCAATGTCATTCTCTCAGTCATCCCACCCTTGCCTTCTCCCACTGACTCCAAAAGACTGTTCTTTAAGTCTGTGTCTCCTTTGCTGCCCTGAACTACCTTCCTTGGTGGTTCAGCTAGTAAAGAACCTGCCTGCCAATGAAGGAGACACAAGAGACGAAGTTTCAGTCCCCCGGTTGGGAAGATCCCCTGGCAAAGGGAAAGCCCACCCACTCCAGTATGTTGCCTGGGAAAACCCATGGACAGAGGAACGTGGTGGGCTGCAGTCAGACTTAGTGACTAAGCAGCAATAGCAGCAGTTCTATACTTACAAAGACAAATATTTAACTGTGTGGGGTCGCTACCAAGGCAGTTCCCTCTGTTTGACTTCCTCTGTTTGCTGGTCTGCTCCGTGTCTGATTTCTGTCTTGTGTGGGAATGCAAACTAGCACAGCCATTATGGAAAACAATGTGGAGATTCCTTAAAAATTGCAAATAGAACTGCCTTATGACCCAGCAATCCCCTGCTGGGCATACACACCGAGGAAACCAGAATTGAAAGAGACACATGTACCTCAATGTTCATTGCAGCACTGTTTATAATAGCCAGGACATGGAAGCGACCTAGATGTCCATCAGCAGATGAATGGATAAGAAAGCAGTGGTACATATACACAATGGAGTACTACTCAGCCCTTAAAAAGAATAAATTTGACTCAGTTCTAATGAGATGGATGAAATTGGAACCGATTATACAGAGTGAAGTAAGCCAGAAAGAAAAACACCAATACAGTATACTGACACATATATATGGAATTTAGAAGATAGTAATGATGACCCTATATGTGAGATAACAAAAGAGACACAGAGGTATAGAATGGACTTTTGGACTCTGAGGGAGAGGGAAAGGGTGGGATGGTTTGGGAGAATGGCATTGAAACATGTATACTTTCTTGTAAGAAACGAAGTGCCAGTCTATGTTCAATGCAGGATGCAGGACGCATGGGGCTGGAGCACAGGATGATTCAGGGAGATGATGTGGGGTGGGAGGTGGGAGGGGGCTTCGGCATTGGGAGATTGTGTTCACCTGTGGCTGATTCATGTCAATGTGTGGCAAAACAAATACAGTATTGTAATTTAAAAAAAAAAAAACAACTAATGTAACTAATGAGTTTCACTTAAAAGTGAAGGTCGTTATGGTAATTTTAAGTAGTTGTTTTCAAATATTAAAACAGAACATCAGAATTTTCAAGAAAATATGAAAGAAATCACAAAGGACATGAACTGGCTTACATTTTGCATGAATCTTAGTATCTGACACAGAACCTGCCATAAAGAAAAGTACTTAAATATACATCTTTCCTGACTGCAAAAAAAAAAAAAAAAAAATTTATTATGTATTTAGATAACCTTAAAATTTCAGTTATGTCTGAGAGCTATCCTTTAGCACAAGAAGTTATTTTAAGGAATTGCTTACAAAATTATTTTTGTCTCAAAGCTTTTAATATGTGTTTTGAAACTGTTTTTGTCTTAGTTTATTTCACGTTTTCTAATATTTAGGGTTATTCTGTGTCACAGAAAGGCATTGCTTTCTAAATTTTGAATGATGATCACAGAATTTCTTCATATCATTTTTGCAAGTGGCAGAATTGTCATTATTGATATTTATGCTTATGGCAATATAGATTATAAAAAGATCTCTAAATTCAGCATAAGTTTGGGGTATACTATATTTTTTTCAGAGTCAAGATTAGTACTGGGTACATAATTTTTCTAATAGACATGGGAATAGGTACTAATAATGAATTTAATTCTCATGATTGTACCAAGACTGTGGGGGAAAAATGTTCTAGGTCAATGCATTTCTGTTTCCATAATTATTTTAATTATGCATGGCATAAATGAATGTTTTATGTAAGGAATCTAGTATAGTAGTTAAAGACTATCTTTAGCTTGAAGAAGAATATATACAGATTCAAACTTATACTTTTCTGTTCTGTCTCCAGTTTTGTAAGAAGAAATGAAGGATTTTCACAGTCAAGGGCATTGAATGACTAACTTCTTTTTCTCTCTTTTTTTTGATAAGTATTTTCAAGTTTTAATTTTCTATTCATAGCTTTAATTTACCCTGCATGTTTTGTTTTTAAATTTTCTTATTGAAGGGCATTTGAGAGAGAGGTTAAAATTATTGCAATTTTAGTCACTAATATTTATTGAATGACCGCAGAGTACATGAGTTTGTAAAGAAATTGAAGTAAATAAAAAGCATAGTTTCATCTATTTGAGAAGCACAGTTTTGATCCATACAGCTGCGTCTCGCTTCGAAAGGGGATGGATATCTCAAAAGCGCCATGCAAAACAAGTTGTAAACATAAATGCACATTTAAATTCATAAGAAGATCTCATTATTAAAAGAGACCCCTACGTCAATTTAAAATTGGTTAATTTGTAAGGAAGTGATGAATTTTAATATTTTCTCAATGCACTTTTTAAACCTATTAACTCTATGTAACTTATAGATTGCTATATACAGGTACTGATGGGAATATGAGACTATTTGGAGACAGCAGTATAAAACTGAGATAATCAGAAATGTCACAGGAATATAATGTGCAGCATAGAAGTACAGTCACTATCTTATAATAACTTTGTATGGTGCTTAATCTATAAAAATATGGAATCAGTATGCTGTATATCTAAAACTGATATAGTATTGTTAAACCATACTTCAATAAAAAATGACAGTCCCCAAAAAAGAAACTGAGATTACTAAAAATGAGCCAGTTACTAATATCAACAGAACACAATGAAAATATATTAGAAAAGATTTTTCACTAATTTGTCTGATGGAATATATCTCATAAACTCCTCCTTGCTTTGTTTTGTTTTCTTTTTGTTTTAATGTCACTGATGTGTTTCAATGACCTATTCTTCGAAGCTAGAAGTCACAAAATCATAGCCCTAGAAGAATTTTATTTGGCATTAATAGTGGGTTTTTTTTTAATTTAATAACTTTATGTGGGGCAGACACAGTCCCCAGTTTACCTAGTTCCTAAGTTCCATTGTGTTTTTTCTTCTTTATATTCCTTCAGAGCCTACTATGTAGAGGAGAGAACAGTAGTTCTTACCTTCATTTGGAGCTTATGATCCATTTGTAATGTAGACAGTAGATAAATAATTACATAATTGAATTGATGTTAAATGCCCTAAAATACAGATGAAATTAGAAGTTTAACAATAATATTTAAATGAGGAATGTGATACTTCAGCTAAAACTTGAAGAATTTGTAAACTAGAGAAAGGGCTACCCAGGCAGAGTCTACATGTCCTCTTGGGGAACCTGAAGTAGGGAGAGGCCAAGTGACATTTATGACCAGTGAAGAAAGGAAGGAAATTCGGGTCTTCTGGCTCCCAGGATGAAATTCTTTCATTTCCAAAAAAAAAAAAAAAAAAAAATTTCCATTTCCAATGTTCATATCATCCATTAAAACTAATTCAAACCTATAAATTAAATGTATTTGGATATGAAAGTGTTCACAAAAAACACCTCAAATGGGCAGAGATAATTAAGTACCTTTCACCCTTTTATTGATTTTCTCTCATTGTAACAGCTAAAGACCATGAAAAGAATAATGAGAAAATTCATTAATTAGGATCGTTTTTTACTGCCTCTAACTAGTTAAGTTATTTGTTTAACTACAATCTACCTTTATTGGCATCTGAAATAATAGTGTATGTGGTGTGTAATATTTCATCTTTTTAAAAACTAATAAAATTTGAATTTGGACACAAAGAATGAATATATTCACATGCCCAAAGCAGAAACAATATGAAGGTTGTGCTTCAGTGAGTATATTATCTGTGAGAGGAGGGAAAACTCTGATTAATGAATTTGTCAAGTTTTCTTTGCTATGTCTTTTGATACCATCTTCATTTTGCTTTAAAATGTGATTAAAGGCAAAAAGTATTGGTCTCAAGAGGTCAAAACCTGTAATCTATCTATGGGCACTTGGAGGAGAAGCAAGCATAGTCAGCCACAGACACTGGTGATAATTATTACTGTCAGATCCCCAGTGGCAATTTTTCCAGTCCTGGACTTCCATTCCTGCCCTGAGGATTCTTTGTACCATTCAAGGGAGATCTTTAAATCAGAGTATCTTTAAAAATCTTGTGATTTGGGCAAACGTTTATCTAAAGGGGGATATAATGAGGCCTATTCCTTCACCCTCTTTACTCTGCCTGCTTCCCCCTGATTCAGGCAAATAGTTTTAGAACAGAGATTCTAAAACTATATGCATCCATTCTACCCCATGTCCCACTTATGAATATAGGGTGAATGGAGGGGAGACAGCTGAATGAAAAATGTTAACAGGAATAGCGTGTTCACTGTGTGCTAGGTTTTATGCTTTATGCTAAATATCTATTAACTTTTAAAAACTTTATTCTAAATCTATAAGGTAAATAGATTCTAAGGGGTTAGAATTTAGGCAGAGGGTTCCAGAGTTAGTGTTTACTATAGAATTTATCTTGCATATCAGACTGCATTTAAATCTGGACTCAAATTTATGTGACTCAGTGGTAAAGAATTTGCCTGCAATGCAGGAGACCTCGTGAATCTCAGAAGATGCAGATTCGATCCCTGGGTCAGGAAAATTCCCCTGCAGAAGGAAACGGCAGCTCACTCCAGTATTCTTGCTTCATGGGGAATCTCATGGATAAAGGGGGTCACAAGGGTCAAACGTGACTTAGAGACCAAACGTTGACCACCAGACCTTGGCTTATCTAACTCTTCTCTCTGAAAATCGATTTCTTCAACTATAAAATGAAGATAATAGTACTGACCCTATAAGGTCACAATGAGAATTGATTATGATACTCTATAGAAAGCATCTTAGCAGAATGACTGATAAACAGAGATCACTCTAACTACTTAACTCATATGATCATTGTTATATTATTACAGGCTGGAGACATCCTTATCAGCCATCTGTACATTCAGAGCAAGAAAGATATCTGTATGTCCTCCATGAGACCAGGGTATATACAGTAATAGGATTATCTGAATTATCTGAATTATCTGATTATATGAATTATCTCATATCTTAAATATCTTGAGGTTGTAGTCACAAGACATAAAACCATTCTTTGCAAACTCATCAGTTCAATCGCTCAGTCTTGTCCGACTCTTTGCGACCCCATGAATCGCAGCACGCCAGGCCTCCCTGTCCATTACCAACTCCCAGAGTTCACTCTGACTCACGTCCATGGAGTCACTGATACCATCCATCCATCTCAGCCTCTGTCGTCCCCTTCTCCTCCTGCCCCCAATCCCTCCCAGCATCAGGGTCTTTTCCAATGAGTCAACTCTTCTCATGAGGTGGCCAAAGTACTGGACTTTCAGCTTTAGCATCATTCTTTCCAAAGTAATCTCAGGGCTGATGTCCTTCAGAATGACCTGGTTGGATCTCCTTGCAGTCCAAGAGACTCTCAGGAGTCTTCTCCAACACCACAGTTCAAAAGCATCAATGCTTCAGCACTCAGCCTTCTTCACAGTCCAACTCTCACATCCATACATGACCACAGTAAAAACCATAGCCTTGACTGGTCCCTCTGCCTTTTCTAAAACCAGCTTGAACATCAGGAACTTCATGGTTCACATATAGGTGAAGCCTGGCTTGGGGAATTTTGAGCATTACTTTATTAGCATGTGAGATGAGTGCAACTGTGCGGTAGTTTGAGCATTCTTTGGCATTGCCTTTCTTTGGGATTGGAATGAAAACTGACCTTTTCCAGTCCTGTGGCCACTGCTGAATTTTCCAAATTTGCTGGTATATTGAGTGCAGTACTTTGTAACCTCATTATAAACTTTCAAATTAAGCAAATAAACAGTAACGAAAACACATTACTCATTGACCTAAGTTTTGTAGGGAATTCCCTGACAGGTGAAACTAGCTGTTGTTTCAACTCTTTGCCTCAAGTCTCCTGTCCACCCTGAGCAAAGGGCTATTGTTTTAAATAATTACCTTTTTTTTTGAAGTATAGTCGATTTACAGTGCTTCACGTGTACAGCAAAGTGATTTAGTTTTATCACACACACACACACACACACATATGCATATTCTTTTCCATTATAGGTTATTACAGTATATTATAGTTCCCTGTTCTATGAAGTAGGTCCTTAATGTTTAGCTATTTTATACATAGTAGCATGCATCTGCTAATGCCAAATTCCCAATTGATTCCCCTACCTTTCCCTTTTGGTAACCGTAAGTTTGTTTTCTATGTCTATGACTCTACTTCAGTTTTGTAAATATGTTCATTTGTAGCATCGTTTAAGATTCCTATATAAATGACGTTACATGATGTTTGTCTTTCTCTGAGTTCCTTCACTTAGTATGACAGTCTCCGACATCCACCCATGTTGCTGCAAATGGCATTATTTTGTTCTATTTTGTGGCTCAGCAGTATTCCATCATATTTAATTACCACACCTTCTTTACCCTACCCTTACCATTCATCTGTCAATAGACATTTAGGTTGCTTCTATGTCTTGACGATTGTAATCGTGCTTCTGTGAACACTTTCTATGAACACTGGGATGAATCTACCTTTTTATATTAGAATTTTCACCAGGTTTATGCCCAGGAATGGGATTGCAGGATTGTAGTCTCCAAAAGAATGATCTTTTCTAGAGACACAATCCCATTATCCTTTTCGCTGACACGATTCTTACATGGGTGTGGGGATGCCCACAGTGCTCTGTGATAGAGACAGTGAGAACATGCAGTGTAGTGTTAGCAGTCAACAAGCAAGGAGAAGTTAGAGGTGCATCACGAATAGGCCTTTGTTCCAATAGTCGTGGAAGATAATTCAGAGTTAATAGTATGAAGTGAAGGAAAATAATTGATGTTCCTGACTTGGACAAATAAACGATGATGCCAATATCAGAGACAGAAGGACGAGAGAGAGAGAAGATGCAAAGAAATGCATTTTCTTCAGATTATGTTAAGGGTGTCTCATGAACGTCAAGGTTGAAGACTGAGAGTCACCAACCACTTGTAGATGTTTCAGTGAATGGAGCGTATGAAACTTCCTAAGAGGGAAGTCCAACAGTTCTCACTCCAGAATCTTGTACTCTGTACATTTTAGGTTTATTTTTAAATGGAGTAATTTTTCCATTCCCATATTTTGGGGGCCTCACCCTATTTAACTCTTATAGAAAGGAAAAGAAAATAAAATCTCAATCACCACAAACCACCACCAACTAGAACATTAAAGCAAAGTTTATGGAGTTATCCTTCACCAACTTTCATATCCCACAGTAGCTTAGCCTTTTAAACTTCTCTATCTGTTAAAAGTGAATGGTTTTCATGTTCCTTTTTGCTTGCTTTTGTCTGTGTATCTGTTATAGTTTAAAGAAAATGGAAAGAGATGGATGTGATGTGAATTTCCCTGGTTTCAGTATCCCTCCAGATTGGTCTATACAACAAACCTTTGCAAGGGAGAGCATATTACTGCTGAACTAATATTTCATTTATCCACAGTTTGACCTATGCCACTGCTTCATCTCATTCCCACAGATGCACTACCCTGACTTTTTCCCTCTTGGCATATAATCAATAGTAAGGTCATTATTCATGTTTTCAACACCTATGTGAAGTCAAAAGTTCCTAAGTTCACCACAAATCTGGAGGCCTCCCACTGACCAGAATTGAACCCTTGCATTTAGACTGTCTTCTGTTAAAATATTTAATATCAAGTTGATTTCTTGTTGGTGTCTTAGTCCTAAAGTATCAAAATAAGTTTTCTAAGAAATGTAGTTCAAATGGAATTGTTCAAGAAATATCTCTTTGTATTCCATAGGCAAATCTATTTCTGTAATCAATTTTAAAACATGATAAATGAATAGGCTGTACAAAACCACCCAATCACTGTACAAGTTTATACTAATAAAAATAAGGGCCTTCAGTTTATAAATTCTATAATTTGACTGGCTCTGAATTACAAATGCCAATTCTTATCCCATAAATGCAAATTCACCAAGGGAATATCAATAGAAAACAATTACTAGATGGATTTTTGTGCTTTGGTTCTACAAAATAAAATATATTTAGTGTTTTCAAATCAACGCTGAAGGAAATGCCAGAATATGGGTACGCATTTACTCATTTTTCAGAGATGTCCAAAGCTATTAACTTTCTGCATTTTAATTAGAAAAGCAACTCAGACTATTCTCTGCTCAACTGTAGGGAATTCAAGACATTTGGTTTTGGGAAAGAGTCCTGAAATTGTGAAATCTTATAGATCCAATGTATTTTTAGTATAATGGCAATAGTTACTAAAAATGCATTTTTATTTTTATGGCTATAGCTTGATTTTTTTAAGTATAAACCATAGACATACAAAGATAATGGATATTGAAATTGGAAAATAATTACAGGGAAATTAAGATGTGTAGGCAGCTTTAAAAATAGTATAATTTAAATTTTCTTGCACAATGTATGTATGAGACTGCTAGGCTTTAAATTCCATTTTAGGGTAGGAATTGGCATGGCTGTGGAAAGTATTTCTTAGAGATCATTATTAACTGATTCTGGGTATTCCTGTTACATTTTCTTTCCTTCCTTATGCAATTATTTAAAAACAAAACATTGTTCTGATGTTAAATCACACTGAGAGAAATACTGTGCCTTAAGACCAAACACTTGCAGTTACTATCAATGCTCAGATTATAAATATGGGAAAGGAAACTAGAATATTTTATGCCTCATGGTAATCCCCATTCCTTTACTAAAGCTTTTATTCTAATAGTAAGCCTTTCAGTGAGCAATGGAGATAGATGAAGAGATGGGAAGAAAGAAAAATAAGCAGAAGAAAGTAATACTTTGAAAATCCATAAAGAGAATCTCAGGTGTCACAGGGGATTGGGAGGGCCCAGCTCATTCCTGCCAATCTCAAGTGTTTTGCTAAGTCACTTCAGTCGTGTCTGACTCTGTGCAACCCATAGATGGCAGCCCACCAGGCTCCCCGTCCCTGAGATTCTCCAGGCGTGGTTATCTATTAAAAGTTATTTGTTTAACTGAGCTGTGAACAACCAGGTTACTGATTACCCTACTCATCATTCAAGGTAATGTCTGATTCTTGATCTAAGAATGTGAGATGAAACCAAGAGATCTCCAAATATATGTCCATGGAAAAGAACTGTTTCCTTGGAGATAAATAAAGATATTCTATTTAATTCATTCAGATTCAATAGCCACTGAATTCTAACTATGGGCCACGCATTGTGTTACGACAGAGATAAGTATCACCAAGTTTCTCCCTTTTTAAAACTCATGCCAGGAATTCTGGCAGAATTCTAAGTTCTGACACAAGTTATGCAGCTAATGGAGTCAAAAGCTGAAATTCTAAGTGCATATTGTTTGCTCGCTTTTCTTCATACTTCAAGTTTAATGGAAAGAGTGGATTTGGGAGTTCAAAGATCCTAATCATTTTACCAACCTTCTCAGCATTCGTGTTCTCATCCGTAAAATAAAACTGCCATCTGTGGTCTTCTGTAGGTTTGGCTTGGATTTTTTTTTTTTTTTACCTTTCTCCTGTTTTTAATTACATAAGTCAAAATGGTATTGTAAGAGAGTAAACAAATGATATAAAGTAAAACCATTATCATGAAGATGTCTCCTTCACTTTTTCTCCTTTACTTTTGTCACTCCATAAATTCTACAGCCCAGAGTTAACTTTACCAGATTGGTGTGTAATGACCTTGGTCAATAAAACCAGCATCTGAACAGATAAAAACTAAATAATGTATAGACAGCACACAATTTTTCATGACTAGAATTTACTAGAATTCCTTCAAAGCGGAAAGGTAAAATACTGTAACTATGGTATATAGTCTAGAATGTAATAAAAGCATTGTTATTCACAGACATGTAATTATTGTTTAAAATAGAATTCTCCTTTTATAACCTAAATATTAGGTTTTCCAGAGCAAGTTTCCATTATCTCCTGAGAATGGAGATATATATATATGTATTTCAGTTTTTTTAAGATAAATTTACTGAAATTTATTATACAATAAACATAGTCACACCAAGGGTACTTAATAGATTATTGACTGACATTGAAAAATATCATAGAAATCCCTGTTGTAGGATTTTTAAGGACCTAGTATTCTAAGTGGAAGGAATGGGCATTTTTTATTTTTTTTTATTTTTACTTTATTTTACTTTACAGTACAGTATTGGTTTTGGCATAAATTGACATGAATCCGCCACGGGTGTACATGAGCTCCCAGATATGAATCCCCCTCCCACCTCCCACCCCACATCATCCCTCAGGATCATCCTCATGCTCCAGCCCCAAGCATCCTGCATCCTGCATCGAACATAGACTGGTAATTCATTTCTTACATGATAGTATACATGTTTAAATGCCATTCTCCCAAATCATCCCACCCTCTCCCTCTCCCTCAGAGTCTGAAAGCCCACTCTACACATCTGTGTCTCTTTTGCTGTCTTGCATACAGGGTCATCATTACCATCTTTCTAAATTCCATGTATATGTGTTCAGTTCAGTTCAGTTCAGTTGCTCAGTCGTGTCCGACTCTTTGTGACCCCATGAATCAAAGCACGCCAGGCCTCCCTGTCCATCACCATCTCTCGGATTTCACTCAGACTCACGTCCATCGAGTCCGTGATGCCATCCAGCCATCTCATTCTGGGTCGTCCCCTTCTCCTCCTGCCCACAATCCCTCCCAGCAGCAGAGTCTTTTCCAGTGAGTCAACTCTTCTCATGAGGTGGCTAAAGTTCTGGAGTTTCAGCTTTAGCACCATTCCTTCCAAAGAAATCCAGGGTTGATCTCCTTCCAGAATGAACTGGTTGGATCTCTTTGCAGTCCAAGGGACTCTCAAGAGTCTTCTCCAACACCACAGTTCAAAAGCATCAAGCCTTCTTCACAGTCCAACTCTTGCATCCTTACATGACCACTGGAAAAACCATAGCCTTGACTAGACGGACCTTAGTCGGCAAAGTAATGTCTCTGCTTTTGAATATACTATCTAGGTTGGTCATAACTTTTCTTCGAAAGAGTAAGCGTCTTTTAATTTCATGGCTGCAGTCATCATCTGCAGTGATTTTGGAGCCCCCAAAATAAAGTCTGACACTGTTTCCACTGTTTCCCCATCTATTTCCCATGAAGTGATGGGACCGGATGCCATGATCTTCATTTTCTGAATGTTGAGCTTTAAGCCAGCTTTTTCACTCTCGACTTTCACTTTCATCAAAAGGCTTTTTAGCTCCTCTTCACTTTCTGCCATAAGGGTGGTATCATCTTCATATCTGAGGTTATTGATATTTCTCCTGGCAATCTTGATTCCAGCTTGTGTTTCCTCCAGTCCAGCGTTTCTCATGATGTACTATGCATATAAGTTAAATAAGTTAAATAACACATATATAATATATATGTGCTGGTATACTGTATTGGTGTTTTTCTTTCTGGCTTACTTCACTCTGTATAATCAGCTCCAGTTTCATCTACCTCGTTAGAACTGATTCAAATGTATTCTTTTTAATGGCTGAGTAATATTCCATGGTGTATATGTACCACAGCTTTCTCATCCATTCATCTGCTGATGGACATCTATGTTGCTTCCATGTCCTGGCTATTATAAACAGTGCTGCGATGAACATTGGGGTACACGTGTCTTTCTAGTCTGGTTTCCTCAGTGTGTATGCCCAGCAGTGTAGCTTTTAAAATATCTGCTTCAGGAAACTCAGGAAACAAATAGCCTAGATTCACACTGCAACACATTGACTTAATATATGTATATTTGGGAGACTTGCCTTGTCTCTGTTTCTTAGTTTCCTCATGATATAATGATATAATAGTTACATTTGCTTCATAAAGTTATTATGAATGTTAATAAATTTGTAAATGTAAAGCAATAGCCTAAAGGAAACAATTATTACATGTTAGCAATTATTTTCTCTAATAAAATTAAACTGATAAAATTAAATACAGTAAGGCATTATAAAAACTCCTTTTCCCCTTTCAAATATTATTTTTAAAAATCCACCTTCAAAAATCTTTATTAGCATAATAAAACGTTTAAAATATGTCTACAAACCAACATTTTAAAGTATTTCACATTTTAAGAAATGCATGTTTATTCAGTTACAAGGCAGCAAATGGAATATTTTCCCTTTGGGCTCTTACTAGAATTTTTTCATACATCTGCTTTACCTATTTAAGTAAAGCTACAGCTAAAAGTATTTCTAATGCATGGATAATATGTCTATTTGAGTCATTACAGTACTTTAGGATCCTTATGTCCTTTTGATGTGAAAAGTTTATTATGCTATTTGATTTTTTTCTTACTAGTAGAGTTTTATTAGAATGTTGTTTTTTCCCCTAGATCAAATCACTCAGCTGTCATACTTACTAACTGATGCAACTGATTATAAACTAAGCCAACAATATAATGACAGGAGATCAATCTAAAATTGTAGACAATATGGGCATAATAATTTTGTGTCCTTGAACACTGAGAGTCATTTTGTATGATAAGGGATTATTTAGTACTTAAAATTGAACAAGTATCATAACTATATTTGAAGATAAAAAATAGAGTTCTGTGTTCTCAATCTACAGTCACCCTCACATCTTATAAATCTTTGTGCACATAAATATAAAATAATTTGTTCTGATGGTTGAACTAAAACTTCAAACTCTATCTACTTAAATCTGTCTGGTGGTTCTGAATTTTGATAATTCACAATGGTTAAAACATAGATAAGACTGACCCCATGAACAGTGACACATTTCAATAGCATTGCTTTACATACACAAAGACAGAGAACGTAGGCAGCTGTGGTTCAAGTCACAGACCTCCTACTTTCCAACTATGCGAATCTTTAGAAAATTACTTGACCACTCTGACTTCAGTCTTTTTTGTTCAAATTCTATAAAGTGAAGATGATAAGGGTACCTATTTGAGAGAGATCCATATAAAATATTTAAAGTGATAGAACACACTAAACATTCTGTTTGTATTTGCTACAGTGTTTGTATTTGCTATAATTTTTATATTTGTTTGTGTACAGTTCTTTGAAGAAATATCACTGTTATTGTTTCTGTGGCTATGAAGGCCTTTGACCTAAATTGAGGAGGGCTTTGTACCTCAGTTTACTGCATCTTGAACCTATGTACTTGAACTAACATGTACTTGGTCAATGTCTATCACAGACCATGTAATTAACTACCCTCCCAATCTTTGGGTCATTAGTACTCACGATTACGAATTTTGAAAATCCTATTCTGAAATCTTATTGCTGAAAGGCTTGACTCTGCTGCTGAAATTCAAGCTTTGTCTTTGGCAATGATCTTCGCTACACAAGAGCTGAGTTCATAAAGCACACCTCTTGGCAGTGGATCATTGTGTTGGAAAATTCCAGCAGAACCTCTCTGGCGAATGAAGCTTTCGTTGGTGTGGAGATATAGACAGAAAATATTGAAATGTGCAGGAATTAGCCCTACTGCTTTTTGTCTGAAATCCAAATTTCCCCTGTGGTCCAAAAGGCTATATATGACTTGGCCCCTCCTGCCCATGCTCAACTATACTGGATGTCTCTCAGTTTATACAACTTAAAGAGAATCAGGCGCTTCTAATCACACACATGATTTATACATTTCCATATATATTATGTGTATTTATTTACCTGAATTTTTGGTCTTTTGGTTGAGTATTAACTCCCTTTGGGCCAGGAAAATATGAATTTTATTCAACTTTTTATTCTTAGTTTTAAGCACAAAGCCTCGTATACAATAAATGCATAATATATAATATTTTAAAACACATTAACTAATCAATGGTTTTCCCAGTAGTCATGTATGGGTGTGAGAGTTGGACCATAAAGAAAGCTGAGTGCTGAAGAATTTATGGTTTTGAACTTTGGTGTTGGGTTACTGTTGAGACTCCCTTGGACTGCAAGGAGATCAAACCAGTCAATCCTAAAGGAAATCAGTCCTAAATATTCATTGGAAAGACTGATGTCAAAAGTGAAGGTCCAATACTTTGGCCACCTGATGCGAAGAACTGACCCATTGGAAAAAAAATCTGATGCTGGGAAAGATTGAAGGCAGGAGAAGGGGATGACAGAGGATGAGATAGTTGGAGTGCATCATCAACTCAACGGACATGAGTTTAAGCAAATTTTGGGAGATGGTGATGGACAGGGAAGCCTGGCATGCTGCAGTCTGTGGGGTCAGAAAGAGTCGGACACAACTGAGTGACTGAATTGAATCAATGACTGTAGCTTTGAATATCAAATTCAAGTTGACATATCCCAAAGCTTTATTTCCAGCCCAGACCTCTCTCCCAAGCTTCATAATTGTTTATCTGAATTTCTGTTCAACTGTTCATCTAAAAGCTCACAGTTACCACAAAAACCTTCAAAAAATCTTAAAGTTACCATTTCTAAATGAGTGGAAAGTTATTTCCTCTTTCTTTTTCTATATCAAACTCAGTTAGTAGCACCCCTATTCCCAGTGAGTCAGCCAAGAACAAAAAACAGGAGACTTTTTTTACCTGATTCTCTCATCACTCATGTTGTAACAACAACAACAACAAAAAAAATCACAAGACTGTCTTGCAAGTTTGACAATATCATATCACTACACAGGATTTATTAATGGATCTCATGGGAAAAAGTAAAATGGAGGTAATCAGATCTTCTCAGAGAGAAGTAAAAATCAGAAGAAATAGAGGAAAGTAGTCCACTTTAGAGTTAATTTTGGTGGAGAAGTCAAGCAGTCAGAATGAGTTATTTGTGACAGCTTTAATGAGGAAAAAAAAAAAGGCAAACAAAACCGTGGCATCCAACTGAAATATGAGATGGTAGCCAAGGGCGAAAAAAAGAGACTCTAGGGGAAACAGAAGTAATTAATATTTTCAGAACATTTATTTTGTGCCAAGTGTTTTAAACATATTACCTTATCTTTCATAACAGTAAGGCACTCCTCTATATTAGCCAGGAGTGAAGAAATGTCGTCCAACACAGCATACAAGATTCTAGTACAGTCATGAAATATACAAAGTTCCCAACGCTATTTGTTTGAAAGAATAAATTCATATTGGCAAGAAAGACACAGGTTAGACAGGTTAAGTAATATGCCTGTGTTCTGGCAGCATAAGGTACTACAGAATTCAAACCAAAGTCTCTCTTGTATCAAAGTCTTCCTTATTATCACCATAATGAAGCACCTGCTTTAGAGTGAAGTGCTTTCTTTGTTCAAAAGATCCTGGAATTCCTGAGATTTCTATAAAGAATTGTTCCAATGGGCTTCCCTGATGGCTCACTGGATAAAGAATCCACCTGCAATGCAGGAGACACAGGAGATGTGGATTCAATCCCTGGATTTGGAAGATCCCTGGAAAAGGAAAAGGCAACGCACTACAGTATTCTTGCCTGGAAAATCCCATGGACAGAGGATCCTGGCAGGCTACAGTTCATGAGGTCACAAAGAGTCAGAAACAACTCAGGGACTAAGCAGGAAGCATGTACATAGTGTTAAATCCTCTCTGTGAAAAAGTTAGCATTAAAGAAGTCAAAGTTGATAAACACTTCTCAACTGTGGAACTTGGAGAACGCAGATAACCACTGATTGGGACCAGATTTCTTTCTTTCTTTCTTCTTCTTCTTTTTTTTTTTTTTTTTTTTTGAAGGTAAGGAAATGTGTTCCAGAGTAGATGAGCAAAAGTTGAGGCAAATTCGTAATCATATGTGAAGGCACACATGTTGATAGCAGTGAAAAGTGGCTGTTAACTTTTTTAAGTGATTAGAGCTCAAGATAAACATTTGGACATCATTAACTTGAAGCTGTTGTTTGAAGCTACAGAAGGAGAAGAATTCTCCTTGACAGGGAGGAGAGCGGGAGAAAGAGATCAAGCTCAACACATTAGGAAATAGCTGCACAGAAAAGATGAGAAGACAGAAATGAAAGCAGCAGAGAACACAGAGGGAGGGAAGGCAAGATACAGCGCTGCTCCTCATCAGATGGCCGCGGGATCGGCGGAAGCGCTGCAGTTCAGGTCACCAGAGCTTACAAAGGCACGGGAGCGCCGAGGCAGCCTCGTCCACCAAGGTGAAATAGTAACGAGATGCTCTCCTTAGCTCTGAGACTGAATCTAGACTCGCAGTACCCTCTGGAGTATGCTGTATTCGGTGGCAACAAAGCTCTCTATGCCGTTCATTCCTTTGGCAATCATGTGGGTGTTTCAAGGCTCTGTGCTGTGTGCGCAGCCGTTCAGTCATGTCTGACTCTTTGTGACCCCCTTGGACTGTAGCCCACCAGACTCCTCTGTCCATGGGATGTGTCAGGCAAGAACACGAGTGGATTGCCATTTCCTCCTCCAGGAGACATTCCTGACCTAGGAATCTAACCCACGTCTCTTGCGTCTCCTGAATTTGCAGTTGTGTTCTTTACCACTAGCACCATCTTAAACTCTAAGCAAATATGTTCTTTGCCCCCTAGGGAATTCGCATATCTAGCAAAGAGGGCAAAAGTGTGACTGGCAGGTCAAAGGAATGAAAAATTAATACACACGTGTGGATTGAAGTAGTTCTTTCCTACCTGCCAGTCATCCCCTGTCTGGATGACAGCTGCCTGAAATAGCTGAAGAACTGACGAATCTGGAAAAAATGAATGCTTTCATACTAGTGAATCAGAGTCTCAAATATTGGAATCACCTATGATATTTGTTAAAATTCTAATTTCTAGACCTCATCTCTAGAAATCCTAGTCCATGAGTCTGCTTTGGGCAAGATGCCTGCATTTCTAAAAAGTTAATGAGTGTTTCTGTTGTTGGATTGTACTTTAAACATATGTATTTTTTAAGTGCTTTAAATAATACCTGCTGAGGAAATCTTGATGATACCTTGCAACTGGATTAAAATGTTTCTCAGTAGATGTACTCTTTTTTGGCTTAGAAATACCATTTTGGTTATTAATGTTTTGTGATTATATTATTTGCTCCAAGATAAATGATAAGCATCTGTATATTTTGTCATTTAATAATATTAAGTGCCATTAAATACACTATTGTTTTCTGTCCTTAAAAAAGATGATCAAAATTAATCAAATTTTGATAAGATTGAGGGTCTTATAAATCATGACCTTAATTCTTTCATATTTGCCCTTTGATAGATTACTGAGGGGAGTGTGTTCAGGAGACAAGAGCCCTCTACCAAGAACATCCTGCTTCCAATTCAAGTCTCAGAATAGGTAAGATGAGAGCCAGCTGCAACAGACATGATATGGCATGGGAGGCACAGCATTTTAAGAAATAATTAGGTCCCAACACATTCAGAATTTTATAAATAATAAACACAACCTTGAATTGTCTAAAGAAACGAGATTGGCTCACTTTAGAGCACAGGTGTTTTGTGTTTGGTATTCCTCACCTTGCCCACAAGCAAGCAGATACGCTCAATACAACTTAATGAATCTTCTGGGAAGGCCCCAAATAGATTACCTCACAGGAGCTCAGCATAGAAGTGTCAAAGACAGGCTAACTCTAGCATAATGCTTAGCTGAGAAAAAAGGTACACTTTTGAACGTTATTGACTATAGAAGCAGCGTGATTCAGTGTTATGCACAAAAGCTCAGATAGATCCATTAAGAACTTTATTTTCTAGAATATATTTCTTTCTTTATTTCTTTATTTTCTGTATTTCTCCAGAACACCAAACAAGATCACTACCTAGTTGTGTTTGTATGTGTTGTTGTTTCTTATCTTTCAGTCTGAGGGGCAATGCTGTTTCATTAAAATGGTAATCTTAATTATTCTACAGAGACTTGAATCATATTTATTATGTGCCAGACAGTGTTCCAGGTACTTTGCAAACATGAACTCACCCATTTCTCATAGCTATTTTAAAGACAAAGAAACTAAAGCCAAAAGAGGATGACTAACTTGCCCAAGGTCACATAGCAGGAAATGATGTCATAGATCTGGGAATCACCCTCCAAGGTCAGTCTTCATGCACACCACTCTTTATTATGCTACCTCTTGCTGAGTTCTACTGCCAGAATTCCCAGGAACCAGGGATGGGGAGCTTATGTGTTATCCCTTATAAATAGCCTGTAGACAAATACGTTTTATAAGATATCTATAGTGCAAGAGATTTAATAAGATGTGGTGGCACTAGGGGTAAAGAACCCACTTGCCAATGCAGGATACACAAGAGATGAGGGTTCGATCTCTGGGTCAGGAAGGTCCCCTGGAGAAGGAAATGGCAACCCACTCCAGTACTCTTGCCTGGAAAACTCCATGGGCAGAGGGGCCTGGCATGCTGCAGTTTATGGGGCTGCAAAGAGCTGCACACAACTGAGAGACTGAGCACAGGGCACAGTTAGATCTGCCAGGCTAATGGATTTACACAATTTAAGCCTCTTTCTCACCTCTAGGAGTGTTCTCTGATTAAAACCATGTAGTAGGGAAAAAATACTAGAATCAAACTAAAGAAATTCTAATTGTTTCTCATTTCTGACATTCCTGGTTACATGTGGATAATCTTGGGTGGTCTCTTTGCTGAATAATTAAATGAGAAAGACATATTAATAGTAGTCTTTGTATGTTATTAGCTGTATAATACTATTTTGCAAAAGAAAGCAATCTATATTTTATGAAGAAGAAAATGTAAACAAATTAGAGCAAAATCATTAAGTTTGGGAAGGAGGTGCATAGTGACAGAGAAGCAAACCACTTGCCCTTTGATCCTCTTTTTCTTAGATGATCCTAAAGCATTTCATAATAATGATCTTCACACTTCACAACAAGCTGTATGCCTACAAAGAAGTTGAAATTTCTATACTTCCCTGAATTATTTATAACCTCCTCATTTTTCAGTTCAGTTCAGTTCAGTCACTCAGTTCTGTCCAACTCTTTGCAACCCCATGGACTGCAGCAAGCCAGGCCTCCCTGTCCATCACCAACTCCCAGAGTTTACCCAAACCCATGTCCATTGTGTCTGTGATGCCATCCAACCATCTCATCCTCTGTAATCCGCTGCTCCTCCTGCCCTCAATCTTTCCCAGCATCAGGGTTTTTCAAATGAGTCAGCTCTTCGAATCAGGTGGCCAAAGTATTGGAATTTCAGCTTCAGCATCAGTCCTTCCAATGAACACTCAGGACTTTAGGATGGACTAGTTGGATTTCCTTGCAGTCAAAGGGACTCTCAAGAGTCTTCTCCTTATTTTTATTTGTCCTTTATTTTCATTTATAGTTCTGTTTCTCAACTATGGTTAGTCTTCTGAATTTGACAAAGATGGAAGTTCTCTTACCAAAGCTCAGCAACAATTATTGATAAATTGAAAACCATACAAAGACTAGGCTTTATGGTCATAGCATAACTCTTTTATGTGACTGATTAAAAATATTGGGAAATTATTAACTATTAAGAGTTTTACTCCCAAAGCATTCTAGTGTATGCTTGGCAATATTGGGGGATGGTGCCCAAAGATACAATGAAACTGCTTTGGGTGTGACCTGCATTCATTGTAAGGCTATCACTAGAGTTGTCAGGGCATTATGGGCAAGTACTAATGAGTCTCATAGATTTAGAGTTAGTAGGGGCAATGGACTTAATTTTCTACTTTCTCCTCAGTAGAATTCCAAGTGAAGTGATGGGTTCATTAAATTATACAGACACACGCAATAGCAAATGCCAATAGCCAAATCAAAATGTATATTGTGACATAAATTTATTGTCAGAAAACAAAGTTCAAAATTTTTTAATAATAAATACATTTTTATATTTTAATTTTTATTCACTGAACCAAAAAGCCCAGCTGAGCTGAGATTCCACGAGTGCATGGGTAATATTTTTGTAATATCAGTGTAATTGCAAAGGGAATGTTAACATCTCAGTGGGGACAATTTCAGTATTAAATAAAAATTCAAAAGCTTTTGTAATAGAACATGCTACATAAATACCATTATTATATATTTCTCAGTATTATGAAATTCAGTGAGTTAGAAAAAAAGTCTGCTAGCATTAAGGCACAGTGACTGTGTATTTTAATGTTATCATATTTTAAACCTCACATGTAGATTTTTCTTGGGAGAATTATGATGTTGCTAATAGTATAAGCACACGTTTTCTTTGCGGTTAAGCTTTAAAATGATAGTTTTGCGAAAAACATAATCTTAAGTCAAACAGACAATTCACTTCATGAAGGACCATAGAGAATTGACTACATGGAAGTCATAAGAACATCACTTCATTGTATGTGTGCTTGACTCTCCTGTGGCCAAAACTGATCCTGCTTCTTAGACAAATCCTCTCTCCTAGGTAAATGCCTACAGAGTTCTGTGGCAAACTGCTACATAATTCTTTGCATGTAAAGGAAGGTTAAGCTGGAAGGAAACCACAAAGAGAAGCTTGTGACTTGGAGTGACTTCCAAGCTAGATTTTTTTTTTCAGCTACTAGGTCTCCAGGATTTTCAAGGAGACAGAGCTATCAAATGATCATTCAGTGACCGAGAAGAGCATTAAAAGCTGTAATCCAGTGTGTTGGGGTTTTGGCTCTATTTCCTTCTAGTCATCTGGAATTGCAACTCATCTATTATATACAGTTTAAAACAGAATGGGGTTTTTCTCTAAAGTATTTTGAAATTGAAGAATTCTATATGTATAAAAATAGACTACATTAAGCGTATCATTCATAATTTACATTAAAAATTTGTTACAGTATTTTGAAAAATAGTTATTCTGTACTGTTTGATTCATATTAATATGTATTACAACAGGAGGTGCTTCCCAGGTAGTGCTAGTGGTGAAGAATCCACGTGCCAATGCAGGATATGTAAGGGACCCTGGTTTGATCCGAATCAGGAAGATTCCCTGGGGGAGGGCATGCCCACCCACTCCAGTACTCTTGCCTGGAGAATCCTGTGGACAGAGGAGCCTGGCTGGCAATGGTCCATAGGGTCTCTAAGAGTCAGACACAACTGAAATGACTAAGCACACATGTGCAAGAGAAGAAATTACATAATAAATTTTTCTAATTTGAGCTGTATCATTGCCTCACTTTTACTAATTTTGAGAGCTGATTAAAATATTTTGTTGAAAAATGTGCATAGATTTATCTATTGTGATGAATATTAGATTATATGTATACATATGATTAAACAGTTAACCACATATTATGTGCATTTTTGGTGTCAAAATGACAACTGTGATATATATATTCTAAAACATGAAAAATATTTTAGGATAAGCCCCACTTCCTAGGTAAGGGTCCTTTGGGTGGTAAAATATGACCAAAATATTAAGATAAATAAGAATTATTCTTGCAAGCTCAGTGTATAAAACAAGAACAAATAGAGGCATTTCCTGGAGATATTGTAGGTTTGATTCCAGACCACCACAATAAAGGGAATATCACAATAAATCAAGTCACATGATTTTTTTGGTTTCTCAGTGCATATGAATGCTATGTTTACATATACTATAGTCTACAAAATGTGCAATAGCTTATATTTAAAAATATCAATGTAGTTACCTTAATTAAAAAGACTTTATTGCTAAAAACTGCTAAGCATTATCTGAGCCTTCAGGAAGTCATGATCTTTTTGCATTAGTACATCAAAGGTCACTGATCACAGATCACCATAGGAGATATAATAAGAATAATGAAAATGCTTGAAATATTGGAAACATTACTGAAACACTACACAGAGTTACAAAATGAGCAAATGCTGCTGGGAAAAATGACACCTATAGACTTGCTCAATACAGAGTTGCCACAAATCTTCAGTCTGTAAAAGTGCAGTTTTATCTGTGAAGTGCAGTAACACCAAGCACAATAAATAGAGGTATGCCTGTATGCACGAGGACAAGACAAAAGATTTGGGCTAAATATAAATATTTTGTCAGTTAAACAATAAGTAAGCTGTCTTATGGAATAAACAAGTTTCTTTTTCCAGATATTTTGAACTCTGATGAACAGTGAGAGAATTCAGGAACAAGATTAATCCGTTTATATTTATATATGGAAACAATTTTTGGTACCCAGACTGGGCTAAGGGTGGGTATTTTACAAGGACCAGCACAGGTGTCTCCCCGAATGCAACTCCCAGTTAGGACACAGGTTCTGTGGCAAATAAAACAGCCAACTGAGTTTCCTGCAAGATGCTTTGAGTAGGCAGGGACCACTGAGTGTGGGCTGGACTCTGAGGATGGAGCAAAGGAAATGTGAGCCATGAATGTTCTTTCTCAGACGCTACAGTCCAATTGACAAAAAGATAGTCCCACAAACAATAAAAATGGAAACTGGTTTAGAGACTTCAGGAAAGAGGAAAAGTGCTATCAGTTGTGATGAAACAGGTTAAGAGTAAACTGGTAAAGGTTAAAGTTACTTGAACATGATGTCTTTTCCTTCAACCTCTAAGTATCTTGGAAAGGATTTTTATGTTGTTGTTCATATATTTTAATCTTTTTGCATTGCCTGGTGATTGTCTTCCAAGCAGCGGCACTTAAAAATGATATGAGCAATACTCTTTGCTGTTATTATTATTACTGTCACGGTGTGAGATTTGGCACAAAATAACTTTTGTTCAGGACTCACAGGGCCTGACTTTAGCAGGTAAATAATGGGCTATCACTTCAACATACTGTATTTTGATATATTGGCCTACTGTTATATTAAACCATTTCAAGCTCTGTTTTAACTGCATGTTTTAAATGGATTCCAACAGATTTTATTTTAAAGAGAGTTAAAATATAACCACTGAATTATTTTTTAAATTTAAATCAAGATAGAAAAAGTATACACGATGAAAATTGTACCATTATTGTAAATGACATAATTTCTTGCTATATATAAGCTGAAATTTCCACTGACTATCCCATTTATATGATGATTTCTATAGTGAAGTGAAATGCATGAATTCCCTATTTCAGATGCATTCGGCTGTAATAACCGGAAAAAAATCCTATTCATTTAAGGTCATTCTTGCCTGTTGTAAAACTCTGAAAGCTGTAGCTTTGAGGCTGTGAATGCTATCTCTTGAATTAAGATGATGCCATTGGGGGAATGGGCCTTTTTCAGACTATGTTTTACATTTAAAGAAAAGCATTTCTCTGAGGATATAAGTCCAGTTCCTTGCCAAACTTTAAATTCAATCTACCCCTTTTTTTTTTTTTGGCAGCTCTTCTTTATCTCTTGATTTATTTTCAATTTCCCCACATTTAGATATTTGAATTCTGTAATCTATGTAAATTATAAATGGACTTTATTGACTTCTTATTTAGCGATCAAGTGTTAAAACACAATTATTCTGAATCTCTTTGTCTATCTCTGGTGCTAAAACAATTCACACATAATTTCACATCATTAGTACAAGTTCTATTCTTTTCAGGCCTTAGTAATAAAAGTAAAATCTTTAACACATTTAGTTCAAATGGATGATACAACTTCCTTAAAAGCTTTCAAGTGAAACTGCTCTTCTATAGGTTTTACCATTGATTTGAACTTTTTAGTACCTGCATTTCTCAATTTTTATCAATAAAAACATTAATAATAAGCCCATTAATACCAAAGGCTATATTCATTAAACTAATAAAAAACAGAATAAATGAGGAAAAGAAAATAGTTTCTTCCTTAATTGGTAACTTTGACCAATTCTAGTAAAGTTTATTAAAATTAAAAATAAACAAATATGCTAATTGTGTCTCAACTAGTATAGTTTTCATTGCATGGAATCTACTATTTCAGCTAATAGAAAGGCATTATAGTGTTTTAAGGATAACCTTCTCTGATTGTTTACATTATTCAAAAAATAGATTACCTATTTATAGAAATATATAGATTATTGGCATTAACAAAGACATATAATTTTATACCCAGGATTTTAAGTGGTTCAATATGTTCATTAACATATCAGTGATAGTGATACATACTTTGTATTGTTTTTTCTATAATTTGGTCATATATGTCATTTGAGATATTTTTGATCACAAGAACTAGAAAATACAACTAAAAATTCTTAAAAATCAAGGTAGGAGGACTCCTGGTTTCTACCTTGTAGGTAAAAACCTTACAGCTGCCACTCTGTCCTAACCACAAATAAATAGCTGAACAGACTTGAAAAATCAGTTCTTCTTGGATCCATAAGAGAATGGTAGACACAGGACAAACAAAGGCCCTAAGTATTGGAGAGACAGAAAGAAGGTTCAGGGAGCTACAGCTTACCAGACCAGATACAAACATGTCAAGGTAGGAAAATGTGACTGTAAGTAGGGAATTCCTGGAAACCCAGTATGGACCACTCAGAGTTTAACATTCAAAATATTGTTAAGAACTCCAACAATATTGTGAGATTAACCTCCAGGAGCTTGAGGGGCTTTTCACAGGAAATATCAGAGAAAAATCCTCAGGGCTTCCAGCAGAGAAAGGGGAATTAGAAACATTTTGAATTACAAAGGTACCTATTTCTTCTTCTTTTAATATAAATTTATTTATTTTAATTGGATGTTAATTACTTTACAATATTGTATTGGTTTTGCCATACATCAACATGAATCTGCCACAGATATACACGTGTTCCCAATCCTGAACCCCCTCCCTCCTCCCTCCCCGTACCATCCCTCTGGGTCGTCCCAGTGCACCAGCCCCAAGCATCCTGTATCATGCATCGAACCTGGACTGGTGATTCGTTTCATATATGATATTATACATGTTTCAGTGCCATTTTCCCAAATCATTCCACCCTCTCCCTATCCCACAGAGTCCAAAAGACTATTCTGTATATCTGTGTCTGTTTTGCTATCTCTCATACAGGGTTATCATTACCATCTTTCTAAATTCCATATATATGTGTTAGTATACTGTATTGGTGTTTTTCTTTCTGACTTACTTCACTTTGTAAGTCATCCACCTCATTAGAACTGATTCAAATGTATTCTTTTTAATGGCTGAATAGTACTCCATTGTGTATATGTACCATCACTTTCTTATCCATTCATCTGCTGATGGACGTCTAGGTTGCTTCCATGTCCTGGCTATTATAAACAGTGCTGCGATGAACATTGGGGTACGTGTGTCTCTTTCAATTCTGGTTTCCTCGGTGTGTATGCCCAGCAGTGGGATTGCTGGGTCATAAGACAGTTCTGTTTCCAATTTTTAAGGAATCTCCACAGTGTTCTCCATAGTGGCTGTACTAGTTTGCATTCCCACCAACAGTATAAGAGGGTTACCTTTTCTCCACACCCTCTCCAGCATTTATTGCTTGTAGACTTTTAGATTGCAGCCATTCTGACTGGCATGAAATGGTACCTCATTGTGGTCTTGATTTGCATTTCTCTGATAATGAGTGATGTTGAGCATCTTTTCATGTGTTTGTTAGCCATCTGTATGTCTTCCTTGGAGAAATGTCTGTTTAGGTCTTTGGCCCATTTTTTCATTGGTCATTTATTTTTCTGGATTTGAGCTGCAGGAGTTGCTTGTATATTTTTAGATTAGTTCTTTGTCAGTTGCTTCATTTGCTATTATTTTCTTCCATTCTGAAGACTGTCTTTTCCCCTTGCTTATAGTTTCCTTTGTTGTGCAGAAGCTTTTAAGTTTAATTAGGTCCAATTTGTTTATTTTTGCTTTTATTTCCAATATTCTGGGAGGTAGGTCAAGAGGATCCTTCTGTGATTTATGTTGGAGAGTGTTTTGCCTATCTTCTCCTCTAGGAGTTTTATAGTTTCTGGTCTTATGTTTAGATCTTTAATCCATTTTGAGTTTTGTTTTGTTTTTTTTTGTTTTTTTGTTTTTGGTATGGTGTTAGAAAGTGTCCCAGTTTCATTCTCTTACAAGTGGTTGACCAGTTTTCCCAGCACCACTTGTTAAAGAGATTGTCTTATTCCATTGTATATTCTTGCCTCCTTTGTCAAAGATAAGGTGTCCATAGGTGTGTGGATTTATCTCTGGGCTTTTTGTTCTATTGATCTATATTTCTGTCTTTGTGCCAGTACCATACTGTCTTGATGACTGTGGCTTTGCAGTAGAGCCTGAAGTCAGGCAGGTTGATTCCTCCAGTTGCATTCTTTCTCAAAATTGTTTTGGCTAAAGTTTTTGTATTTCCATACAGAAAACAAAAGATAAAGAAAAATTCTGGAAAAAAAATCTGAAAGAAATGAAGTAATGGTGGGAACACCTTACTTATATTTGAATAAAGAATTGCTTCCAACTTCTGCTCAGAAATTATGCAAGAAAGAATAGAGTGAAGTGCAATATGTATTCAGAGAAAATGCCACTAATCTAGAATTCTGTAGACTGCAAAATTATTCTTTGAAAATGGAAGATAAATAAAAACTTTCTCTCACAAACAAAAATCTAGGGAATTTGTTTCCCGCAGACTTAACCTTTCAAGAAATGTTAAAGACAGCTATTTAGAGAAAAAGAAAATAATATTGGTCAGAAACACTGATCTACATAAAGAAAGGAAGACCATTGAAGGAATGAGTAAAGGTACAATAAAAACTTTAATTTGTATTATCCATAATCTAACAGACAATAGTTTGTTCATATTCATAATAATAATGCCAACAATGTAGTTATTTATGTTTAAGTATATGTCATATATTTTTATTTCTAAAATATATGGCTATGAATGTTATATGTAAAAGAAAGGATGAAAGCAGTGATACAGGGATGGGAAACAAGAATTAGGATTATTTATTATAAAGCACTCACATTACATGTTAAGGGGTATAGTATTATTTGAAAGTTGACTTGATTTACCTGTGAATGTATATTGCAGACTCTAGGGCAACTACTAAAAGACGTAAAAAAAAAAAAAAGTTAGGAAAGCAGAGAGAGAAATACAAACAAACAGGAAAGAAAGCAGAGAATATGAAATCATTTTTTTAAAAAGTACAAAAAGTGGGAAAAGAAGCACAGAAGGCAGGAAAAAGAGGGAAACAAAAGTAGGAACAAAGAACAATAGGAACAAATAGGAAATAGTAAGGAGCATGGTAAATTTTAATCCAACTCTATCAAGAATCACTATGAACATCAACTTGAAAGAGACTGTTAGAGTGGATCACAAACAAGACCCATGTTGAGGTTTCACAGAAAACAACAAAATTCTTTAAGCAAGTATCCTTCAATTAAAAAAAAAAAAAGCAAACCTAACAAAAATATGCCAAAAAAGACTCAACTATATGACGTTTACAAGAAATACATTTTAAATATAAAATTGCATACAGATTAAAAGTAAATGGCTAGAGGAACATATACCACGCTAACCCTAATCATAACAAAGCAGGATTAGCTGCAAAAATAACAGACAGAGCCAATGCAAACAACAAGAAAAGTTATCACAAAAAGAAAGGCATTGCATAAAAATAAATGGGTCAGTTTTCCAAGAAGAAATAATCTTTAACATGTGTGCATCTATCAGCAGAGTGTCAAACTATGTGAGGTTAAAAATAATAATAATGATAGAATCGTGAAGAAAAATTGATGCATTCAGTATCATAGTTCAGACTTCAAGGCCCCTCTCTTAGAAGTGAATAGATTCAGTAGGCAGAAAATCAGCAAGGTCATCCATTTTGAATAGTCTGTGCATGACCTTTCCAAACTCCTTAACAATGCCAGCAACCATAAGCTTGTTTTTTAAGAGTGTGAGTCCCTTTCTGTTTGTAAATAATTTCACTTGTATCATTTCTTTTTAGATTCCACATACGTACATTTAGATTCCACATACTGCTAAATTAAAAATGGATAACCAACAAGGTGCTATCTGTTGTAGAGCACACAGAGCTCTACTCAAAGTTATGTGCCAGCCTGGATAGGAGGGAGATTTGAGGGCGATTAGATATGTGTGTATATGTATGGCTGAATCCTTTTGTTGTTCACCTGAAACTAACACAACATGATTAATCGGCTATACACCAATAAAAAGACAAAAAGTTTAAAGCATAGAAAAAAATATAGAAGATATTTCAAAATTTAGTAAAGAAGTAACTGAATTCAACAATACCATTAGTCAATTGGGTACAATTGACATCTGGAGATTGCTTCATCCAACAATAGCAGAATATACATTTTTCTCAATGCACAATGGAACATTCACCAAGGAAAACCATATTCTGGGTCATAAAATATACTTTAAATTTAAAAGAATGGAAACAATATCTGTCCTCACACTACATTAAAATTCAATAATAGATAAGTGAAAAGTCACCAAATAGGTGAAAATTAAACAATTCTTATAAATAACATATTTGGGTTAAACAAGAAATTTAAATAAATTTTTAAATATTTTAAATAAATAAAAATGAAAACATAATTCATCAAAATGTGTGAAATCCAGCAAAAGCCGTGTTTGGAGGGAAAATCATAGCTTTTAATGCATACATTTTTAAAGAAGAAAGATATAAAATAAAAATAATCTAAGGCTCCATCTTAGAAAACTAGAAAAAGGATCACATATTAATTCCAATAACCAATATAGTAAACAAAATAAAGTAAAAATAAAAATATAAAGCAAATGTGGAAAAAAATAAGCAGAAGAAATGAGAACAATTAGAGCAAAAATCAATTAAATTGAAAGCATGAAATCAATATAGAAAATCAATAAACTCAAAAGATGGTCTTTGACAATATCAATACAACCTATAAGACTCTAGCTAAGTTAACTGGTTAAAAAAAAAAAAGGACACATATTAGTAATACCTGAAGTGAAAGAGATAAGATCACTATAGATCACACTGACATTAAAAGACAATAAAGGAAAACTAGATGAACTCTAGATTCACAAATTTAATAACCTTTGAGGAAATGGACCAACTTTTTGAAAGACAAGCTTTGCCAAAATCCACAAGAAGAAATTGATAATTTAAATAGGCTTATATATATTAAAGAAATTAATTAATAACCATTCAAAAAGAAAGGAAAAAAAGACCAGATGTATTTACTGGATACTTCTATGAAACATTTAAGAAGGAAATCATACCAGTTATCCATAATCACTTTCAGAGGATAGAAACAAAAGTCATAATTTCTGATTCATCCTATGAGGTTGGTATTACCCAAATAGCCAAGTAAGACAAAGATATTACCCCAAAACCTTGTAGCATATATTCAATTTTGCTGTGAACTTTAAACTGCTTTTAAAAAAATGGTCTTAATTATAAAAACACAAAAAATCCTAAGGTATTTTATCATTTCAGTAAACAAAAGTCTGAGAATGTGTGATTATGTTTGATTTTATGATTCAATAATGTCACAGCAGAGTTGAAAATTTTTTTTTAAATTCTCAGCTCTGATATCCATAATTTGACAGAATTCCCCAGTTTTGAATTCAGCATGAAACACGATAATGAGTATTCCAGATCTCAGTTCTAAACAAAGTTATACTCATTTTTTTTTAAGAAATGAGAAACTTGTTCAAGGATTCACCAAAGTGATTGGACTTTGTAGCTTATTGTTTCAAATTAAACCATATGACTCCTGGCAAGGAAGTTGGAATGATCATAAAAGAGTTACATTAATCATCTGTGTTGTGATGAGGTTTCGATGTCAATCATTTGGAGCCCTCCCAGAATAAGACTCAAACTCAAGTTCTGTGGAGACATTCAGGGAACTGGTGATCAATATTGCTAAGAATTCTGTGCCTGCCTGCACTCTATTGACTTGAGGAAACAGGTCCCTTTATTTCTGGGGACCTAGGATTCCATGTTTGGTGTTAAGCATCTGGGGACACTGTAATTATATAACCAAGAAGGAAACCAATAAATACTAGTGATATCTTTGAATTTTTCCCTTAAAAAACCAACTTCATTTCCCTTTCTTCTACTTAAAACTAAATGCAATCACGTCATATTCCACTGAAATCTACGTAGAAGAAAAAGTTACATAGCAGAAAAGTTATAATTGGAAATTACAGGTTTTGTTACTAATTATTTGAATGGACTAAATATAGTATAAATATTTAATGCACAATACTTTTACATATTAAATGTTTTCCTAGGAGATATATTTTAAAACTTCAAATACTTCTCTTGACTACTGGTCTAAAATTGAAATTCAATTCATATGAGAAACAGATGGCCCCAGTGTGTAAAAAATAAAATTGAGAACATAATAATTATTTAAAAATGAGTTATGTAAATAGGAAATTTTTATTATTTTGTGTTTTTGTATGATACAAAGACAAGTACTGTAAGTAAATACACAATATTGTGTCTAAAATGTGGTGGCCTTAGGGATTATCTTGTGGCAGAACAATCTGCATCCTAGATACTATTGGTCCAGCCAGTTACTCCAACTCTTGTTTTCTTGTTTTTATTACTTACTTCACACATCACTAGCTTATTTGGTGATAAGTGTCAGGTTCAAAGAGATAGTATCTCCTCTATGAAAATGACTTAATCCTTGTAGTCAAAGAATTGCTCCATCATCTGGAGCGTATTTAAAACATATGGGAAATTTTATTATGAACATAAAATATCTCACATTAAAGTGGGGTGTTTTAGAATATATGTATTCATCATTGCAATAGTAGGTCTAACATAAAACTGTGAATATAATAGCTACTTAAAATATATCTGATGGGAGAGAACAAGATGGCGGAGGAGTAGGTGGACGTGGAGCACATCTCTCTCCACAGATACATCACGAATACACCTTCAGACACAGAAGTACACACAGAACACCAGCTGAGAGCAGACAGGAGTACCTGACGAATGGAAAAGAAGGTATAGAACTATGCAAAACTTGGTAGGAAGAAGGAAATGGGGGGAAAAACAGGAGTGTTAGCAGCACTGGACCTGCCTTTGGCAGGTGGAGGAATTGAAGCAGGGGTCCGATCCCCACATCAGGGCAGTTGTCTGAGTCAGAGGAGAAACATTTAAGGCTGAGAGTGAAAGAGCTGGTCTGTGGCAGCCTAAATGGAATGAGAATCAGACAGTCCTTGTCGCAGCCATACATACCCCAGTCAGGAACAGGTCTCCTGGAAGGGGCAGCAGGTGGGAGCTGGAGTTTAGGGATTGTGGAGCAATCCCAGGTTGAGGGCTGCTTGCTATTGACTGTGGAGAGATGGACTGAGGGAGTGTGAGGGAGGAGACAGTGGTGGGAAATACCTGTGGAAGAAAGCCAGCAGCCACGGAAGCAAGGGATACTGCTGAGTCATGTCTAGGGTCTGGCGCCCTCACCTTAGACTCTCTCTCCCCACATGCCAGCATCGGCAGCTGAACAATAGAGAGGCTGGCCCATCAAATGCCTGACACACTGAACAGGACCCCACTCAGGGTGCTCCTTTAAGTAACTGATGCACTGAACTACAGAGCAGGACCCCACCTAGTGTGCCCCTTTAAGTGCCTGACACACAGATCTACAGCCCCCTCCCCCACCCACCCAGCCAGGGAGCCCCTCAGCATGCCTCATGCATGGAACAACAGAGAAGGACCCCAGGCAAGGGAGTCCTCTAAGTGCCTGAACAGGCGGGGCTATGGAGAGAGACTAGCCAAAGAAACCTGACTGCCAGCTACAAGAGGCTCAAAAAAAGACTCTGACAGGGCCATAACTCCTGGGGCAGAGGCAGTTCATGTCCCTGTACACTTGGCGCCACCAGGATCCTGGTAAGCCAAGCACCTGTGCAAGCCTCACACTCAACTCTCACTGGGGCAGAGCTGCCAAAGGCAAAAAGTCTTGCATCTATGTAGGTAGGTTCGCTTTGATAGTGTCTGACTGTGGCCTGCCAGGCTTCTCTATCAGGGAGGGGAGTTCTCCAGGCAAGAATACTGGAGCATATTGGCCAATACTGATGGCCACACCCTTCTAGAGCACTATATTTCCTGCTGCCCTAGCCACCAACACCCTGAGTACCTGGTGCTGCCAGAACCCCTGCAACCCCATCAGTAGCCCCATCTCCACACCTGGCCCTCACAGGGCCAAACCCAAGGCCTCCAGGGAAGCCTCAGGAGCAAACCCCAGTAGAGGACCCACATGCAGAGATGGAAATAAAGGCACAGTTGAAACCCAGAGGCAGTGTGGCTAAAGAAGAAGACCCAAAACCTCCCCACCAGCTGTACAAGCTACAGATTAAATCCACATGATCAACTAGGCAGACTCTGTGTCTATGGAATATACAAAAGGTCACTGAGAGCTCCCATAAAAGAAAAAGCACCAGTTCTGGTAGCTGTGGACATAGGAGGCAAGAACACACAGGAGTAGAATCAGATTAGAATCTGAGCCGCCCCCACCGCAGGTCCAGAGATCAGCACAGTGCTGGAGGGCATCCTAGGGAGGTGAGGTGGACTGTGACTCCCAATGAGGGCAAGGACTCTGACAGCAGTGACTCAAGAAAAACCTTTGTTATTCTAACTTTTCTACTTGTTCTGAAGAAAATTTTGGATTTTTTTTTTCTTTTTGCCCCACTCTGTTGTAGTTGCTGATTCTAATGGCACTATGAACTCCAATTAAGCTTTGGAGTTTTTTTGTTTTGTTTTGTTTTTCATAAATATCTGCCTCTATGTTGGGCTTCTGCAGTTTTGTGGAGTTTTGTTTTTATCTTTTCTCTTTTTAATTTTAATTTTTAATTTTTTAACTTATTATTATCTTTTCTACACTTATTCCTTTTTTCTTTCCCTACTCTTCTTTTCCCTTTGCAGTTAATCTTTAACGTATATAGATCTTCTTTATCTACCTCTATTTAATTTTGCATATCTATTCTTTCTTTCTTATCTTTCTCTCCTTGCTTTAGTTTTGTTTTCCAGTTTGTGCTTTAGTTAGTTTTGTTCTTAACTTGTAAGTAAAATTTTTGATTTCCTTTGTTTGCTGGGTCAATCTACTGTACCTAATTTTTGTTGGACTGTTTTCACTTTGCTCATGGGTGTATATGTACATGCATATATTCCATTATTTTAATTATTATTTGCCTGATTTTGTAACTGCCATCTGTCTGGATTCCATCTTTGGTTTCTTGTCTTTGGATATTTGTTTTAATCTCACTAATGCCATACAAACCACTTGTAGAATCTCATTCCAGACCAGAGATCAAGCCCTGAGCCTTTGGAGTGGGAGCACTGATTCTAAGACTCTAAACCACCAGAGAACTAACCCTAGGGAGTTTCAAATAGTGAGAACTCACACAAGCGAAACTACTTGAACACAAGACCCAGCATCACCCAACCACCAGTAGCACCCTGTGCAGGATGCCTCATCTAAACAACAAACAAAACAAGAATGCAAACCCAATCATCAGCAGATAGGATTACCACCTCACTCAGCCTTGTCCATCAGAGGAAAACAAACAAGGAAACAAAACTCAACACAAATCTCACCCCACAGGAAGCTTGCACAAACTACTGGACCAACCTTAGGAAGAAAAAACCAAAAGGAAGAAATAATTCAACCTTCTTCAAGAAAAGAACTCAACTTTCCTTGAAGCCTGGGAAAAGGAGACTTCAAACACAATAAGTTAAAAAAAATAATGAAAACACACACAAAAACTACACAAATGAAGGAACAAACTAGAAACACAGAAGTGCAAATAAATGAAGAGGAAATAGGCAAAGTACCTGGAAAAGAATCCTGAATAATGGTAGTGAAGATGATCAAAAACCTTAAAAACATAATGGAGAAAATGCATCAGTTAAAAAGACCTAGAAGAATGAAAGAATAAGCATACAGAGACAACACAATTACTAAAATTAAAACTACTCTAGAAGGAATCAATAGCAGAATATCTGAAGCAGAAGAATGAATCACTGAGCTGGAAGATAAGATGATAGAAATAACTTTTGAAGAGCAGAATAAAGTAAACAGAATGAAAAGAACTGGGGATAGTCTCAGAGACCTCTAGGACCATATCAAACACACCAGCATTTGAATTATAGGGGTCCAAGAGAAGAGAAAAAGGGTGTGAGAACATTTTTGAAGAGATCATATTTGAAAATTTCCCCAACATGGGAAAGGAAATAGTTGATCAAGTCCAAGAGGCAGAAAGAGTCCCATACAGGATAAACCCAAGAAGAAACACATCAAGACACTTACTAATCAAGCTAACAAAGTCTAAAGACAAAGAACGGATATTAAAAATATCAAGGGAGAAGAAAGAAGTAACATACAAGGGAAAGCTCATACACTTAACAGCTGATCTTTCAGCAGATACTCTGCAGGTCAGAAGGGAAGCATAGGATATGTTTAAAGTACTGAAAGAGAAAAATCTACAACCAAGATTACTGTACACAGCAAGGATCTCATTCAAAACTGATGAAAAAATAAAAACTTTTCAGACAAGCAAAAGTTAAGAGAATCAAGTACCACCAAACCAGCTTTACAACAAACGTTAAAGGGACTTATATAGTCAAGAAATACAAGAGAAGAAAAACATCTACAAAATCAACACTAAACAGTTAAGAAAATGGTGATAGGAACATCAGTTCAGTTCAGTCACTCAGTCGTGTCCGACTCTTTGTGACCCCATGGACGGCAGCACACCAGGCCTCCTTGTCCATCACCAACTCCTGGAGTTTACTCAACCTCATGTCCATTGAGTCGGTGATGCTATCCAATCATCTCATCCTCTGTTGTCTCTTTCTCCCCCTGCCTTACATACTTCCCAGCATCAGGGTTTTTCCAATGAGTCAGTTCTTCACATCAGGTGGCCAAAGTATTGGAGTTTCAGCTTCAGCATCAGTCGTTCCAATGAATATTCAGGACTGATTTCCATTAGGATGAACTGACTGGATCTCCTTGCAGTCCAAGGGACTCTCAAGAGTCTTCTCCAACACCACAGTTCAAAAGCATCAATTCTTTGGCACTAAGCTTTCTTTATAGTCCAACTCTCAAATTCTTTCATGACTACTGGAAAAACCATAGCTTTTATTAGATGGACATTTGTCGGTAAAGTAATGTCTCTGCTTTTAATATGCTGTCTAGGTTGGTCATAACTTTTCTTCCAAGGACCAAGTGTCTTTTAATTTCATGGCTGCAATCACCATCTGCAGTGATTTTGAAGCCCCACAAAATAACGCCTGTCACTGTTTCCACTGTTTCCCCATCTATTTGCCATGAAGTGATGGGACCAGATGCCATGATCTTAGTTTTCTCAATGTTGAGTTTTAATTCAACTTTTTCACCGTCCTCTTTTACTTTCATCAGGAGGCTCTGTAGTTCTTCACTTTCTGCAATAAAGGTGGTGTCATCTGCATATCTGAGGTTATTGATATTTCTCCTGGCAATCTTGATTCCAGCTTGTGCTTCCCCCAGCCCAGCATTTCTCATGATGTACCCTGCATATAAGTTAAATAAGCAGGGTGACAATATACAGCCTTGATGTACTCCTTCCCTGTTTGGAACCAGTCTATTGTTCATGTCCAGTCCTAACTGTTGCTTACTGACCTGCATACAGACTTCTCAAGAGGCAGGTCAGGTGGTCTGGTAGTCCCATCTCTTGAATAATTTTCCACAGTTTGTTGTGATCCACACAGTCAAAGGCTTTGGTGTAGTCAATAAAGCAGAAATAGATGTTTTTCCTGGGACTCTCTTGCTTTTTGATGATCCAGAGGATCATCCGTTGGTTTTTTCAATGCCAACAGATGTTGGCAATTTGATCTGTGGTTCCTCTGCCTTTTCTAAATGCAGCTTGAACACCTGGAAGTTCATGGTTCATGTACATATCAATGAACATAGGAACATATATATCAATAATTACTTTAAAAGTAAGTGCTCCAACCAAAAGACACAGACTGGCTGGATGGATACAAAAATGAGACCCATAATTATGCTGTCTACAAGAATTCCACTTCAAACCTGAAAACACATATAGACTGAAAGGGAGAGGATGGAAAAATACATTCCATGCAAATAGGAAGCAAAAGAAAGCTGGAGTAGCAATCCTCATATCAGACAGATCAAACCTTAAAATAAAGAAGATTACAAGAGTTAAGGAAGGACACTATATAATGATCAAGGGATTAATCCAAGAGGAAGACGTAACAACTGGAAATATCTATGCACCCAACATAGGAGCACCTCAATATATAAGGTAAACACTATCAGACATAAAGGGAGAAACTGACAGTAACACAATAATAGTAGGAAACTTTAACACCCCACTCACACCAATGGACAGAGCATCCAAATAGAAACACAACTCTTAAATGATACATTAGGTGAGATGATCTCATGGATATCTTCAGGACATTCCACCCAAATACACAAGAATACACCTTCTTCTCAAGTGCACGTGGACCATTCTCCATCTTGGGTCATAAATCAAACCTCAGTAAATTTAATAAAATTGAAATCCTATCAAGCATCTTAATGCTATGAGACTGAATATCAATTACAAGAAAAAAACTGTAAGAAACACAAACATGAAGGTTAAACAACACGTTTCTAAATAACCAACAGGTTACTAAATAAATCAAAAGGGAAATCAAAAATTTCTAGAAACAAATTACAATGAAAATACAGCTCAAAACCTATGGGAGCAGCAGAAGCAGTTCTAAGACGGAAGTTTACAGCAACTTCAGTCCTACTTTAAGAAACAAGACAACCTAACTTCACACCTAAAACAGCTAGAAAAAGAAGAGCAAAAAACCCCCAAAATTAGAAGAAAAGAAATCATAAAGATCGAGCAGAAATGATTGAAAAGAAATATGGACTGTAGCCTATCAGGCTCCTCCATCCATGGGATTTTCCAGGCAAGAGTGCTGGGGTGGATTGCCATTTCCTTCTCCAGGGGATCTTCTCGACCCAGGAATCGAACCTGGGTCTCCCACATTGCAGGCAGATGCTTTACCATCTGAGCCACCAGGGAAGCTCAAAAGAAACAATAGTAAGGCTTAATAAAACTAAAAGCTGGTTCTGTGAGAAGTTAAACAAAATGGACACAACTTTAGCGAGACTCATTAAGGAAAAAAGAGAGAAGAATCAAATCAACAAAATTAGAAATGAAAAAGGAGAGGTTACAACAGACAATGCAGAAATACAAAGGATTATAAGAGACTATTATGAACAACTATATGGCAATAAAATAGGTAACTTGGAAGAAATATACAAATTCTTAAAAAATTCAATCTTCCAAGACTAAACCAGGAATAAACAGAAATTATGAACAACCCAGTTACAACCACTGAAATTGAAGTTGTAATCAAAAATCTCCCAAAAGCAAAAGCCCAGAACCAGATGGCTTCACAGGAGAATTCTAATAAACATTTATAGAAGAGCTAGCATCAGGCTTTTTAAAAGTCTTTCAAAAAATTGCAGAGGAAGGAACACTTCCAAACTCATTCTATGAGGGCATCATCACCCTGATATCAAACCCAGACATGGAGAACACAAAACAGAAAGCTAGGGGCCAATATCACTGGTGAATATATATGCAAAGATCCTCAACAAAATTTTAGTAAACAGAACTCAGCAACACATTAAGAAGCTCATATACCATGATCAAGTTGCATTCATTCCAGGGATGCAAGGATTCTTCAATATATGCAAATCAATCAATGTGACACCATATTAACAAATTGAAAGATAAAAACAATATGATCATCTCAATAGATGCAGAAAAGGCCTTTGACAAAATTCAGCACCCATTTATGATTAAAACTCTTCAAAAAATGGGCATAGAAGGAACCTACCTCAACATAGTAAAGGCCATGTATGATAAGCCTACAGCAAACATTACTCTCAATGGTGAAAAATTGAAAGCATTCACCCTAAGATCAGGAACAAAACAAGGGTGTCCACCTTTGCCACTATTATTCAACATAGTTCTGGAAGTCCTATCTATAGCAATCAGAGAAGAAAAAGAAATAAAACCAGATCAGAAAAAAGAAATAAAGCCCTCACTGTTTGTAGATGACATACTGTAGATAGGAAACCCTAAAGATAGTACCAGAAATTTGCAGGAGCCAGTCAGTGAATTTAGCAAAGTTGCAGGATACAAAATCAATGCACATAAATCACTTGCATTTCTATATACTAACAATGAAAAATCAGAAAGAGAAATTAAGGAATCAATCCCATTCACCATTGCAACAAAAAGAATTAAATATCTAGGAATAAACCTGCCCAAGTAGACAAAAGAACTGTATGCAGAAAATTATAAGACATTAATGAAAGAAATCAAAGATGACATCAACAGATGGACAGATATTCCATGTTCCTGGGTAGGGAGAATCAATATTGTGAAAATGACTTTACTACCAAATGCAATCTACAGATTTAATGTGATCCTATCAAGTTACCAATGGCATTTTCATAGAACTAAAAGAAAAATTTTCACAATTCATGTGGAAACACAAAAGACCCCGAATAACCAAAGCAGTCTTGAGAAAGAATGGAGCTGGAGGAATCAACCTTCCTGACTTCACATTACATTACAAAGCTACAGTCATCAAGACAGTATGGTATTGGCACAAAAACAGAAATATAGACTAATAGAACAAGATAGAAAGCTCAGAAATAAACCCATGAACCTATTGATACCTTATTTTTGACAAAGGAGGCAAGAATGTACAATGGGGCAGACAGCTCTTCAACAAATTGTGCTGGGAAACTGGACAGCTACATGTAAAAGAAGGAAATTAGAACACTTCCTAACACCATACACAAAGATAAACTCAAAATGGATTAAAGACCTAAACGTAAGACCAGAAACTATAAAATTCTTAGAGGAAAACACGCAGAACACTCAATGACACAAATCAAAGCAGGATTCTCTATGAGCCACCTCCAGTGTAATGAAAATAAAAATAAAAGTAAACAAATGGGACCTGATTAAACTTAAAAGCTTTTGCACAAAAAGCTGTGAAAAAGGAAACTATAAGCAAGGTGAAAAGACAACCCTCCAAATGGGAGAAAATAATAGCAAATGAAACAACTGACAAAGAATTAATTTCCAAAATATACAAGCAGCTCATACAACTCAATACCAGAAAAACAAACAACCCAATCAAGAAGTGGGAAAAATTCCTAAACAGACATTTCTCCAAAGAAGACATACAGATGACTCACAAACACATGAAAAGGTGCTCAACATCACTCATTGTTAGAGAAATGCAAATGAAAACCACAATGAGATATCACTTCACACCAGTCAAAATGGCCCTCATCATAAAGTCTACAAACAATAAATGCTGGAGATGATGTGGAGAAAGGGGAGCACTCTTGTACTGTTGGTGGGAATGTAAATCGATACAGCCACTATGGAAAATGGTATGGAAATTCCTTGAAAAACTAGAAATGAAACCACCATATGACCCAGCAATCCCTCTCCTAAGCATATACCCTGAGGAAACCAAAATTGAAAAAGACACACGTATCCCATTGTTCATTGCAGCACTATTTACAATAGCTAGAACATGGAAGCAACCTAGATGTCCATTGAGAGATGAATGGATAAATAAATTGTGGTACACATACTTAATGGAATATCACTCAGCCATAAAAGAAATGCATTTGAGTCACTTCTGGTGAGGTGGATGAACCTAGAACCTGTTATACAGAGTGAAGTAAGTCAGAAAGAGAAAGATAAATATCATATTCTAATGCATATATACAGAAGCTAGAAAAATGGTACTGAATGATTTATTTACAGGGCAGCAATGGAGAAACAGACATAAAGAATAGACTTATGGAGATGGGGAGAGGGGAGCAAAGGGCGAGATGTACAAAAAGAGTAACATGGAAACTTACATTACCATATGTAAAATAGATAGCCAATGGGAATTTGCTGTATGGCTCAGGAAACTCAAACAGGGTCTCTGTATCAACCTAGAGAGCTGGGATGGGGAGGGAGATGGGAGGAAGGTTCAAAAGGGAGGGGAAATATGTATACCTATGGCTGATTCATGTTGAAGTTTGACAGAAAACCACAAAACTATCCTTCAATTAAAAAGTAAGTAAATTAAAAATATATATATATTTGATGAATTGAATTCATTCTCTTTATTACTTAAAAATTTTAGGACCTCAACTTACAATTAAAGACATTTATGTTCTCCACCGTATCACATTTTCTTTAAATGTTATCTATTTAACATAATTTAACCTTATTAGAAACATTAGCTAATAGAATTTCTGCAAAAACCCTTCCCTCTTCTACACAGGAAGACTGTTGCTCTGTGCTGCTGTCAGGAAGACTTGAATCACAGAACGCTAGCTTGTGGGTGAGATGAGGGCCGTTAGAAAGTTTTGTGGGGGTTAAGGAAGGAGCTTCTTCCTTGAATTATGAGGATTTCCATAAACAGAGAAGGATTGGGTGAGGGAGACATTCAAATGTAAGATTTGGAAATGAGATGATCTTTCTGGAAGAAGTGTTCAGATCACTCCAGCAAAAGATGCAGGATTTCAATTTGAAGATGAGCCTGGAAATGTTCATTGCAATCAGGTTTCAATGACCATATACCTTGAGCACAAGTTTGGTTTTCTTGCTAAGCATTCCCACATAAAGGCAATCAACTGATTTTTTTTCTTCATCTTTCATTATCTAGGAACTGCTATTTCTAAATGTTTTCAATATTTTCTGAAGAAGATAACTTGAATGATGCTGTTCAAGTTTCTTCTTACTTCTAAAACTCAATATGCCTCTTCTATTTTACACATCTCTGATTATTTTTGGTCTAAAAATTCCTCTTGATGTATTTCCACCTCTCTGTGAGGATAGAAATACTAGTAATGAAATGCTTCTGATTTTGTAAAAATCACACAAGGTACACGCATAACACAAGGTAGTCACAAAACATTTTAGTTAGAAAGAAACTTAAGTCTGTTTACACTTCTCCTTACTTTCTGTTCAAAAGGATTATTTTAAGATTTTGTGCAAAGATTTATAGGCAAAATCCTTCTGCTGTCAACTATCAGAGAATGAGCCCCTGATTTTTTTTTACAGGTCTCTGTGTACCTTTATACAGGTAATAAGATGATAAACAGACAGGAAGATAATACTGGGTCTAGAAAGAGGTTTAAATACAATTATTTCTGGATCATGTCAGACTTGGATCTGATTTAAAGACAAAATAATAGACCACTATCTACAATAAAATAATGGAAATATTTTTACATACCACAATATCAAAACAGAGAAGTCTTTGTATGTAGAGATGGAGCCAGTTTACCGTATCACTGACTTTAAAATGATATATTTTATTTGGGATAGTTTGTCTTCTTAATGCTGAACTGGTACTACGTATTTTATGCTTAAGTAATACTGTCTCTTTCCATTTGCTGAGTTATACACTTTGCCTATAACATTTCTATGAATTCATTCGTTTGTAGTGAACCAAACCAAAACTAGAGGATCACTAAGTCAGGTAATTTATCATGCTCATAGTAAAAGAGAACTCGAATATTCAGGAAGTAGGTTAGATGACCTTTCATTATTCAAACATCACAAAAGAACAAAATATTTTTGAATCATGCTGACTGTGTTAAACGTCTATAAATAAGGTGCATTTCTAATAAGTCACTTAGGATATAATTAAATTTTCTTGAAGACTCTGAGCCCATATACTCTTTTTTCTTCTTCCTTTTCATTTTTACAGTTTAGCCCAGTAATCATTCATATGGGTATATATTTTAAAATTTCAAGAGTTGAGAAAAGCTATATGTATTTAAATATTTATTTCAATGTTAGCATAGTGAAGAATGAGAGTCACTCTAAATATCCAAAGATAGAATGTGATGAATTAAAGTAGGGCACAGTTGCAACTTAATTTACACTCTCAAAGTACAATTACATAGATTCTATGGCAACATAGAAATAAATTCAAACCGGGTAAGATTTTGCTATAGACTCAGCCTGCAATTATATATATTCTGCTCTAGAAAATGGTTTAGAATAATAGTTTGAAAAATGGATACCCATACACAATCATAAAAAATACAAAGACAGAGAAAGGAAACAGTGATACACAACAGCTGTGTTTAAAATGGTAAAATTGAAAGCAAGTCTACTTTTCAGCACTACTATGATGTCGTTGACATAAGTTTATATTGAAGTAACTAAAGCTGTAGTTATTTTTATAGTTATTTATTATTCTATCATTGATGATATAGGCAACTTGCCAAAAATTATTGACAGTGTGAAAAATATGACACTGATTTTTCCATCAATAATTTTTATATGGCAACAGTGTTAGCATTTGAATATCATTTTTGTTGTTGTTGTGTATTGTGTGGGTTGAGGTTGGTATCAAGTGTTTTCATAACTTCAAGACAATAAACTACCTGTACTTGTGATTATTAGGATTGATTAATGGGGAAACATAAAGTGAATTGGCTGAGAAATGGTCAGATTTCAAAAGAAATAACTGCTAGTCTAGGGCCAAAGGTACATTTCATCCTAAGTAAAGCTATTTTTTTGGAAGAATGCCATAGTAAGGTTCTCTCTACTTGCTGAGGGAATATCAAATTAGCACTTATTTTGAGACATAATTATTAATAGTGCCATTTATTCTCCTCAGAATGTGCAAATTTAAATGTTAAATTATGTCGTCAATTTATCATTCTGTTTAGGGGATTAAAGATAGCTTGCTGATATCACAAAACATACTTAAGTTTCATCAGTGGAGCAGAAAATGATATTGTAAATAACTCTGGAAAAAACACAGGAAATATAAACTTGGTAGGCTGCAGTAGTTGTTCTTAGATCCATTTCAGACCCAGGTCTTGTTTGCCTGGCTTCTTACACCCTTCTAATGGATGTGGCATTAGAAGACCATGCTTCTTCAGCACTCAGCTCTCTATCTGTCTTTGAAGCTGCTATGTTTTACTTTGATCTTGAAATCATTTTTCTCAATGTTTTGATGATTTACTAATGGTGAAAGTCACAAAGTCAGAACATGATTTTACTTATTCCCTTTTGTAAGCTTAATGAGAATGTCATAGCTAAATTCCTTAGTTCTTCTTTAGTAATATATCCTATGTCATTTTCTCAAACTCATTTTCCCCTTTTACTGAAAATGAAAGAATACACAGATTTGTCGGGGAAGGAGAACCAAACATGTGTTAGAGGTTTTCTTCTTTTTCTCAGGTAAAGCTTGTGTTATCATAAAAACATAGGATGCTTAGACGGTTACCTTGGTTATTTTAAATATGCAAAGATATTAAACTAGAGTTTAAAAGAGTTTTAATTGTTGGTTCTAGAGTCAGATTACAGAAAAATCCGAAGGATTTCAAATAGAAGGCTGGGCAGTTAAACCTAAGGTTCAAATATCCTAGAAGATTTTCACAAACTAATATCTCTTAAATGGAAGCGTCTAGATGGTCTGACAAAATAGTCCATTTTCTGTCCCCTGCTTTTGTTAAAGCAATTTTAAGAGAATTCTGATATAAAATAATGAGTCATTATCATTATCAAATGGAGCATAAATTCCTGTAAAACGCAAGCAAACCTGCTATGATCTGAGACGTAGGTTAAATGGACACAGTCACTGCCTCATTGTCATACATCAATTATTGGCATATGCCTCATATGTCAATTATTGGCAAGCAGTGTTGACCAAGTGATGACCTCTCACTGAGGGGGAATGAGATGGCAAGCCAATGCCCGTATAATTGTGTTTGCAAAGTTTCTGGAAAAGCCAAAGAAGTTTCTTGGAGTTGACAATTGTTTCAGTGGCTAAACAGTTACTTAATTGAGAAATCTGTATGGGAGAAATGAAATTTAAAAGAAAAGGCATTCTGAGCACACAAAGCAGCAGGTGTATGGATTAAACATCAAGTTAACAGCATACAAAGTAGGGAACATTGGTGAGAGTCAGTGATACAGGGTGTCTCTCAACAAGGAAGTTTATTGTGACACCCAGTGTGCCTCATGGTTTCCAAACAGAAACGCAAGTTAAAGATAATGGGGTGCAAAACAGCGCATAGCAATTATCTCTCCCTGCTTCTCTCTGAAGCTGATTGTTCCACCTGTGGCACTGAGCTCATCCTCGCTACCTTCTCTAGAGTTTGTCCACCTTTTCTTCCTGTTCAGTTTCCCATGAGTTTTCCGTCTTTCTGCAAACATGCTCGTCTATCCCACCTGTCAACCCCTTAAAGCAAGATAATCTAGTTTTCACCCTGCATCCGTTTCCTGTCACTCTCCCTCTAACACCGTGAACTGCTGTTGTCACTGCTTGTTGCTAGTCTGTCCAAACCTTCCAGGCTGGCCTAAGAGCCCTGTTGCTCTGTGCTTTCTTTTATTATATTGTGGGGAAACGTACATAGCTTCAATTAGTTTCATACTATTAGGCTTGTGATAAAGACCAGGTTCTGTTCTGGTTACCTTAAAGTTAATTTATTTAATTTTCATGATGACACAGTGAGGAAGGCACTGTTATTAGCTCCATTTTAAAGATGAGGAATAAACAAGGCACAATGAGAAGGACGGTGTCTGGTCAACAAAACGCGGAAGGAGAGTTCAAGTTGCAGCGCTCTGGCGTCAGAGTTCGTGCTCATGGCTGCTGCGCCACACTTCTCAGAGAATTCTCTATCAGGGGGCCTTACAAAGGGCCAGGCTGGCGTGAATCAAGAAGTATAGTTTAAGAGCTCTGCAAGTTGATGTTCTGGGCCTTGTCTAACTCTCTAACATCAACTTATAGAGCTCTTATTGGGCTTCCCTTGTGGCTCAGCTGGTAAAGAATCCACCTGCAAGGCGAGACACCTGGATTCAGTCCCTGGGTTGGGAAGATCCCCTGGAGAAGGAAAAGCTACCCACTCCAGTATTCTGGCCTGGAGAAGTCCATGGACTGTACAGTATAGTCCATGGGGTCGCAAAGAGTCGGACACAACTGAACGACTTTCTCTTTCATTTTTCAAACTGTGATTGAGTCCAGGCTCATACTGCTAACCACACAACAGGCTAATATATTGACAGGCACGTTGTCAGGGCAAGGAAGAGCACCTTTATTCAGAAAGTCAGCAGACTAAGAAGATGGCAGACTGGTGTCACACAGAGCTATCTTGCCTATGTTTGGATGCTATCATCTTTTATAGAATAAATAAGGGGAGGTGAGGAGGCAAAGTTAAACAGAAGAGTCGTTTTGTTTAGTTGCCAAGCCATGTCTGACTCTTTCCGACCCCATAGACTGTAGCCTGCCAGGCTGTTTTGTCCATGAGATTTCCCAGGCAAGAATACTGGAGTGCATTGCCACTTCCCTTCTCCAGGGAATTTTCCAGACACAGGGAACAAACCCCAAACTCTTGCTTGGCAGGCAGATTCTTTACCACTGAGTCACCTGGAAATCCCTACGGAGCCACATGGGAAGCTGAGGGCTTAAAAAAAAAGGATGTGTGCACTCAGTCATGTTCTACTGCTTGCAGCCCCAGGAATGCAGCCTGTCAAGGTCCTCTGTCCATGGAATTTTCTAGACAGGAATAATGGAGCGGATTGCCATTTCCTTCTCCAGTAACCTTCCAGACCCAGGGATTGAACCCGCATCTGTTGCATCTCCTGAACTGGCAAGCAGATTCGTTACCACTGTGCAATGATTTAAAAAGATGGTGCTAAAAAATATTGTTGTTGTTCAGTACTTCAGTTGTGTCCAACTTTCATGACTCCATAGATTTCAGCATGCCAGGCTTCCCTGTCTATCATCACCTACCAGAATGTGATCAAACTCATGTCCATTGAGTTGGCGATGCCATCCAACCACCTCATCTTCTGTTGTCGCCTTCTCCTCCTGCCTTCAATTTTCCCTGGCATCAGGGTCTTTTCCACTGAGTCAGCTCTTCACATCAGGTAGCCAAATTATTGGAGCTTCAGCTTCAGCACCAGTCATTCTAATGAATATTCAGGGTTGATTTCCTTTAGGATGGACTGGTTGGATCTCCTTACTGCCCAAGGGACTCTGAAGAGTCTTCTCCAACACCAGAGTTCAAAAGCATCAGTTCCTCGGTGCTCAGCCTTCTTTATGGTCCAACTGTCACATCCATACATGACTAGAGGAAAAGCCATAGCTTTTACTATATGGACCTATGAAGGCAAAGTAACATCTCTGCTTTTTAATATGCCACCTATGTTTGTCATCGTTTTTCTCCCAAGGAGCAAGCATCTTTTAATTTCATGGCTGCAGTCACCATCCGAAGTGACTTTGGAACCCAAGAAAATAAAGTCTGTCATTGTTTCCATTGCTTTCCCATCTATTTGCCATGAAGTGATGGGATCAGTTGCCATTATTATTATTTTTTTCTTTGAATATTGACTTTTAAACCAGCTTTTCCACTCTTCTCTTTCAACTTCATCAAGAGACTCTGTAGCTCCTCTTCACTTTCTGTCATAAGCGTGGTGTCATCTGCATATCTGAGGTTATTGATACTTCTCCTGCCAATCTTGATTCCAGCTTATGCTTCATCCAGCCTGGCATTTCACATGATGTACTTTGCATATAAGTTAAATGAGCAAGATGACAAAATACAGCATTGATGTACTCCTTTCCCAATATGGAACTAGTTGTTATTCTATGTCCAGTTTTAACTGTTGTTTCTTTACCTGCGTATAGGTTTCTCAGGAGGCAGGTGAGGTGATCTGCTATTCCCATCTCCTGAAGAATTTTCCACAGTTTGTTGGGATCCACACTGTCAAAGGCTTTGGCATAGTCAATAACACAGAAGTATTTTTTTTCCTAGAACTCTCTTACTTTTTCTATGATTCAACAGAAGTTGGCAATTTGATCTCTGGTTCCTCTGCCTTTTCTAAATCCATCTGAACATCTGGAAGTTCTCAGCTCACATACTGTTGAAGGATAGCTTGGAGAATTTTGAGCATTACTTTGCTAGCAGGACTTTCCAGGCAAGAGCACTGGAGTTGGGTGCCATCGCCTTCTCTGAATTGTATGGTAGTTTGAGCATTCTTTCGCATTGCTTTTCTTTGAGATTGGAATGAAAACAGATCTCTTCCAGTACTGTGGCCATTGCTGTGTTTTCCAAATTTGCTCACATATTGAGTGCAGCATTTTCACAGCATCATCTTTTAGAATTTGAAGTAGCTCAGCTGAATTCCATCATCTCCACTAGCTTTGTTCATAGTGATGCTTCCTAAGCCCACCTGACTTTGCACTTCAGGATGTCTGGCTCTAGGTGAGTGATCACATCATTTTGGTTATCTGAGTCATTAAGATTTTTTTGTATAGTTCTGTGCATTCTTGCCATCTTTTCTTAATATCTTCTGCTTCTGTGAGTTCCATACCATTTCTGTCCTTTATTGTGCCCATCTTTCATGAAATGGTCCCTTAGTATCTCTAATTCTCTTGAAGAGATCTCTAGGCATTCCCATTCTATTGTTTTACTCTATTTCTTTGCATTGATCACTTAGGAAAGCTTTTTATCTCTCCTTGCTGTTCTTTGAAACTCTGCATTCAGATGAGTATGTCTTTCCTTTTCTCGTTTGCCTTTCACTTCTCTTCTCTCAGCTATTTGTAAGGCCTCCTCAGACAACTATTTTGCTTTTTGCATTTCTTTTTCTTGGGGATGGTTTTGATCACTGCCTCCTGTACAATCTTATGAACCTTTGTCCACAGTTCTTCAGGCACTCTCTCTATCAGATTTAATCCCTTTAATCTATTTGTCACTTCCACTGTATAGTCACTGGGCTTCCCTGGTGGCTTAGAGGTTAAAGCATCTGCCTCCAATGCTGGAGACTTGGGTTCAGTCCCTGGGTCGGGAAGATCCCCTGCAGAAGGAAATGGTAACCCACTCCAGTATTCTTGCCTGGAGAATCCCATGGATGGAGAAGTCTGGTAGACTACACTCCATGGGGTCACAATGAGTTGGACTCAACTGAGCGAAGATGTGATTTAGGTCATGCCTGAATGGCCTCGTGGTTTCCCCTAGTTTCTTCAATTTACATCTGAATTTTGCAATAAAGATTTCATGATCTGAGCCACAGTCCACTCCTGGTCTTGTTTTTGCTGGCTGTATAGAGCTTCTCCATCTTTGGCTGCAAAAAGAGGATCAGGTGGCATAAAAGATGATAAATACTTCCTGGTTCAGGCCTGATTTTTTCTTTCTCCTTTCTTGTAGCCATTCAGCAGTGAACCTGGTCAGGATATATCTTGTCAGCTCAAACAAAGATATTTTAGCTTAACATTCAGGTATGGGAGACAGATTCCCAGGAGATGAGCTGTTATACATACTTTAAGCTATACATAACAACCCTTTAGTGAATAATTTGTAAGAAAAGAAGTAGAATGTAATAGTTTAAGTGAAAGAAATAGAACCAATATGGAGTCAGACATTTCTTCTTTGTTACAGGATGATTCTCCTTTGTGAACTATATTGGCTATTCAAACATTTATTTTTCTAAAGAAGTGAGAGGGATAAGCAGGCTTCAAGGCCTAATGGGCTGCCCTTAGAGCATATTAATCAGTATGTTTAATCTTTAACACAGTTATACAAGTGTTTAAACACTGTCATTTATCGCATTGAGAGTACAACATTTTATTGATTTATTTCTAGGAAAATACAAAAGTACAATATAATAAATGGATTATGAAATCAACATATTTCTTTTTATTTAGATCATGAATTTCTCAAATCTGATAAAAATGGCATGTGACCCCCACAGAATCTCAAACTTCAGCAGATATTTCTTAGATATTAATGTCTCATGAGACTAGAAATAGTTCCAATTTATCTAGGTTACTTTCCTTTTCCATTTTAAAGTATGATAACAACATACTTTATTGTTAGCAGTGTTGATCACTTACAAATGTTCTATTATCTAGTCCTGTGAAAGAAACAAAAATCATCTACCTCACTAAGAATGACTGTTTATTTCTTTATATGGATCAACATAGGGCAGAAATGTGTGGCTCTCTTCACTTAGCATGATGTAGTAGAAAGAATATGAATTTTGGTGTCAAAGTGGATTAAAATTCTTTGTTTTCAGATGCATACAATTACTGTAAATAAAGTTGCCCAACATTTCTGAAATTATCTTCTGTTATCTCTAAGGCAAGGAAAGGACTGTCTAACTGTTAATGCTCGTGTTATCATAAAATTAGATATTTTATCTACAGTACCTGCTATAGTTCCCTTCACAGCTTGGGTATATAATACATAGTAATCATGACTCATAGTGTCGTGACCACCAGTCACTGGAAAATTACAATGTTTTTCCAAAAACCATTTTCAATAAGGCATAGTTTTTCACTCAGAATTTTGTGTTAGTTTCACATAAAAGAAAATTCAAAATACTCTTTAGAACAAACACTTGAATCCAAACAAGCTCACCTTCTTGACCCATGAGCAAACCTTGCTCTCCCTTTTTCTTATTTATGATGTTCAACCTGTTGAGAATCCAGTTCTCTTTTATGCTTAAGTTCTATCATCTTTCTCAAGGCTGAGCTGAAATCCACCCTGCCTATGAATCCTTTCAGTCCTCCTCCAGTCTGCAATGATCTCATTCCTGAATACTTTTTTTCACTTATATTGGCAAGTAGCTCTATAGACACAATAGCTGTATATACTTTTTCACCCTGTGGGGTTAGCAATATATTCTCACATGTGGCCATGACTTGTCAGTACAATTTTATTTTAAGCTTTTATGTTGATCACAATAAAACATTCTCGTTCTGAATCATCTCAGTGACAACCTTCTAACCAATTATTATACAAGAGTTCCTAGCTCATATTTGTGTTAGTATTCACAATTCAGTTGGGGTCAAAAGAGCACCCATACAAAATGGCAGCTATTGTTTAATTGTCAGTATACTGAGAAGCACATCTCATTATTCACAGTTCTGATGTAAAAACAATAACAATCATCTGTGTCTACTCTTGCATTTAGGTTTGTTAAATCACCAGTAATAGAACTAAATTTGGTTTTTATTGTGCATGGTAACTGTAAAAGTTTACTAAACAGATACCTCAGTTAAATTGACTTGGGAGACTAGAACAGGACTCTGTCTTGCCCTTTGATGATAGAAGAGCCCAACTGGAAGAAGACAGACTCCTCTTCTTCATGGAAAGGATGCAGCCAGTGAAAGTCGCAGGCTTTTTGTTCACCATAACCCTCCCAGCTCCCTTTGCCCCTCTATAAAAGCCACCTCTTTCCTTGACGTGTAGGGATTTGCATATGTCTCCTCATGGTGGCAGGTCCCAAACTGCCATTCTCTACCGATCCCAACCCATCTTCCTGGTGAAAGAGTTTGTAGTCTACATGTTTTAGGACAATGTAACTCATGATTTTAAAATATTTTAGAGCAAAAGATTTCATTTTTGAGACTGTGATCATCTTTATTTGCATTCAGCAATATCTATTGGAATGTTGCTCTTGAATGCATAACAACTCACAATTCCCAGCCCTCTTACAGCTATGGGGAGCCAGACAACTAGCTGTAATCAATATTCAAGACTGAAGCAGTAAAAATCATTCTGTCACTCCAATTATTTCTCTGCCTTGGCAGCAAGAATGGAAATCCTGAATTTAAATGGTGAAACATCCTATAGAGTCACCTGACATACATACAATAGAAATTTGTCAAGCCACTGAGATTCAGGGTTTGTTGTCATTGAAGCAAAATTTAAGCTATCAAGACTAATACAGAGTCTGGAGCATAGCCATCAATGCATAATTCAAATTTTGTTAAATTTATAAACAAAAATGGCTCACAGTAATACTGTTACGTTGAATTTTTTTCTATTTTCTTTTTATTTAGTTTGTAAAATTTTTAAAACCAAATATTTTTTTTGTAATTCTATAAATTTTCAAGTAAAATAATTTCATGCTGCTGCTACTGCTGCTAAGTTGCTTCAGTCATGTCAGACTCTGTGCGACCCCATAGACAGCAGCCCACCAGGCTCCCCCGTCCCTGGGATTCTCCAGGCAAAAACACTGGAGTTGGTTGCCATTTCCTTCTCCAATGCATGAAAGTGAAAAGTGAAAGGGAAGTCACTTAGTCATGTCTGACTCCTAGCGACCCCATGGACTGCAACCTACCAGGCTCCTCCATCCATGAGATTTTCCAGGTAAGAGTGCTAGAGTGGGGGAGCCATTGCCTTCTCCATAGTTATTTATAAATTTAGGAAATGTCATAGTGTTAATTTAATTCTATAGCACAAAGTTTCAAAAATATTTTTATCTCTTAATGAGGGTTCAAATATTACTGAAATTTGAGTTCATTGATTTTAAAATCAAACAGACCTGAAGTATATGCAAAACAGTTCACTTACTAGCTGTGTGGACTAGGCTATAATTCACATTTTGAAGCCTTAATTTTCTTTGCTCTAAAATTAATACATCAGTATCTTTCTTCTGTCAGACTAACAAGCATTAAGTGAGATATTCTGAAGATTTATTACAGTGCATATGCATAGCAAATGTTCTATAAAAATGTTTATTAGTTTACTTCTGTCTTGTTTCCAATAGGTTTTAAGAAGCTTATAAGAGTTGTAAGATAGAGGTTTTATTTGATCTTTAGTTTTTTGCATTTTATTATATTTATACTGTTCAGTATAGAGCTGCCATAGATTAAGCTGTGTTATCTTTTTTAAAATATATATTACATTTAGTTGAATTATTACTTACTTCCATGCAAACACAAGATACAAGCACCAATATTCCCTTATAACAGCAACTGCCTAAATACTCTGAAGATACTTGCCAGGTTCAGGATCCCCATATTTTTTCTAGTCTATTTCCTTAAAACCTGATTCTTGGCACTGAGACTGAAAAAAATTATAAAATCCATACTCATGTGACACTCAAGGAATGACTTCTCCAGGCAACAGAAGCCATTCATTCAAGCACCATCTAGGTGCTAAAACTAAAAAGTTGAATCAAAAGAGAAAATATCTCTGTCCTTGCAAAACTTATTATGGACTGCAGAGACATAAATCACAGACTCTTATACAAGCATGAAATTATAACTGTGATAGATACAACTAAAGAATTCTTCTAAAGGAGAGGTATATGGGGCTAAAAGGGCTTCTCTTTGGATGAAATTGATTGTCAGAGTAGTCAAGTTGGGGAGAATTTTCTGAGAAAGTAACAATTGACCTAAGAAGGAGTGAGCATGAGCTGCCTGAAGGATTGATGGAAAAGGTAGATATTTCAAGAGAAAAGGAAAACAAACACTATCCGAAGCCCTGAGGGGAGAAGATATGTTCAGATGCAGAAATGAATGGAGAGCACTCTGACTCAAGTGGAGACAATAAGGAAAAGAGAACTGTGTAAAAGTTTAGAGAAATAAGCAGGTTTCTTTCAAGAGGCAACATTTAGGGTCTTGCATTTATCCCAAGAGAATTAGAAAGTGATTGAAATATTTTAAATAAGGTAGAAAAAGCTAGCACTATTTGATTTTTTTTTAACTGAGGATGTAATAGAGAGTTTGGGGACCAGTATGTATGCAGGGGAGCAAACAGAGTGGCTACAGCTGGAACCCAGGAAAGAGGTAATGGTATCCTGGACTACGGTGGTGGTGAAGGAGAAAGAATCCAAAATCAGTTTAATGGGAAAATTGATAGGACTTCATGATAGGGAAAAAGAAGATGTCAAAGATGACACCTAGATTTCTGGTTTTCGTGTATATGTGTGTGTGATTGAAAGCTAATGATACACTTGTCAACTTAGAGAATATTAGAACAGAGGAGAATGAAAGGAAAGATCACACATTAAATTTTATATATGTTGAGTTTAAAATACATGAAGACAGCTAAAGGAAAACTTAAGGTACACATGTGGACATATATTTTGGTGTTAAAGATATAAATTTGTGGTGATAACTGAAAGCATGGATTTGGTTGTGATTCCCTGGGTATGAGATTTTTCAGGAAAAATTCAGTGGGCCAAAGTCTAAGATGTAAAAAAACAAACAATATTTAATGTCTAGGGATAAGATATGAAACTGCAGAAAATCAGTAAATAAAGCTATTGAAGTGAAAGAGAGTTTTTCATTAAAAAGGATTAGTAAACAGAAGTCAAGCTGGATGAATAGTGAAAAGTGACCATTTGGACTTCTGTGCACAGATTCATGTATCAATGATCATGGAGAAATATTTTTATTTGAATAATGGGAATAAAAGATAGATTGAGATGGAGAAGTGAGCAGGAAATAAAGAAGTGAAAAGCTGGTATAAACAATTCTTTCTTGAAATTTAGTGGAAAACATAAGAAAAGGAACAGAATTTGAGTGTCTAAAGGAAATCTTTATATGTGCATTCTAGGGTAGTTCGTGTGTGTGTGTGTGTGTGTGTGTGTGTGTGTGTGTGTGTGTGTGTGTGTGTGTGTTTGCTAAAATAAAAATTGTCTACTAAGACCCTTGAGAGTCCCTTGGACTGCAAGGAGATCCAACCAGTCAATCATAAAGGAAATCAGTCCTGAATATTCATGGAAGGACTAATGCTAAAGCTGAAACTCCAATACTTTGGCCACCTGTGTGAAGAGCTAACTCATTGGAAAAGACCCTGATGCTGGGAAAGATTGAAGGCAGGAGGAGAAGGGGACAACAGAGGATGAGAAGGTTGGATGGTATCACCAAATCGATGGACATGAGTTTGAGTAACTCCGGGAGTTGGAGATGGACAGGGAGGCCTGGCGTGCTGCAGTCCATGGGGTTGCAAACAGTCGGACATGACTGGGTGACTGACTCGAACTTTAATTTTAAATTAATTGCATCTAATCTTACATGTTCTTCAAGGTATGTATAATTGTAGTGCTGGAGAAGACTTTTGAGAGTCCCTTGGACTCCAAGGAGATCAAACACGTCATTCCTAAAGGAAATCAACCCTGAATATTCCCTGGAAGGATTGATGCTGAAGCTGAAGCTCCAATACTTTGGTCACCAGATGCCAAGAGCCAAGTCATTGGAAAAGACCCTTATGCTGGGAGAGATTGAAAGCAAAAGGAGAGGGGGCAGCAGAGGAGGAGTGATTTACTCAGTGGCGGTAAATCTGAGCTAACTTCAGGAGACAATGATGGACAGGGAACCCTGGTAAGCTGGAGTCCATGGAGTCATGCAAGGTCGGACATGACTTAGCAACTGAGCAAGTATATTCTTGTAGAGTATATTCTTCAAAAGTAAAGATGGTATATTTTGTAAAGTATATTCTTGAAGGGATTTTCTTAAAAAGTAAATGTGAATGTAAATGTCAAACTGTTTTGGATGCAACAGAAAAATCATGACTCATCTTTTGATGAGCCACCCACTACTTTTGAGCAATGTAGAAACTACATCTGTGGCTAGTGGAGAACTCTGTGTTTTTTCATATTTAGCTTCTTTAAACCAACCACTTCCACCCACGCTCATGTGCCCTGAAGTTAGCCCTGCTGTAAGCTCATAACTTTTAGTGCTATTCTTCTGTTATCTTATTTATTTGCTATTAAATTTGAACCCAATTCTGTTATTGATTAGTGAAATGTTTTTGCATACTAGATAAGGGCTCCTGCTGCTGCTGCAAGTCGGTTCAGTCATGTCCGACTCTGTGCGCCCCACAGACGGCAGCCCACTAGGCTCCTCTGTCCCTGGGATTCTCCAGGCAAGAACACTGGAGTGGGTTGCCATTTCCTTCTCCAATGCATGAAAGTGAAAGTGAAGTCGCTCAGTCATGCCCGACTCTTAGCGACCCCATGGACTGCAGCCCACCAGGCTCCTTTGTCCATGGGATTTTCCAGGCAAGAGTACTGGAGTGGGTTGCTATTGTCTTCTCCAGATAAGGGCTAATCAAATATATTTTACATTAAAAAAAGGCTTAGATCTCTTGGATAATCATAGCAATATAATTGAACTTCTCTGATGAAAGTAGTATAAAAGTATTAACTATTATTCAATATCCTTATACTTAATCTTTCTACACACATTTTTGAAATGGTCTTTAACATCTAAACAAAAGGAATCCAATTTCTCAGCCTAGAAACAGGCATGTAATCATGAACTACAATAGGGAAATATGCTCAACCCTTAATAATGAAAAAAAAATTAATGGCTAAATAAAGCAAACCTTACATGTAGAATTTTGAGGACAGACTTAAAAGAAAGTCACAAATTCATGTGATTGTAGTAAAATATTACCCATCAATAGAAACTGATACATGGGTACAAATTAGTTCTTGTTTATGAAAAACCTGAACTCTCCTATAACTGCTAATCAACATTCCTCAGAGAAACAGAATGAATCTGCCTATACCTAACCTACTGACTGGTTCTTTGAGTATTTTAAAACAAGGTTTACTTTGCCCCATGCCAAGTATTCTATTTTCCACAGGTAAAAATCCATGCCTTCTTTAAACAGATCTTCCAGTCTTCTCCATCACTGGCTCTTTTATCCTCTGACATGTTCCAAGTTTCCTTTATTTCAACTGAAATATAATACAGTGTTCTACTAAGTAATTAACTGGCTATAAGTCAGCAAGCTAATTAATAATAATTTATCAACTAATCATTAATTGATCATTACCTAACTAATTAATTAATCATAATTTCCATAAACACCGAGCAGTTTCTACATCTATTCAGGCACTGGGAATAATAAATAAAGTAGAAGGAAAAAAAATCTGTCCTCATCAGCTTAAATAACATAAGGTATTTTTTATTTTATTTTATTTCAATTTAGAAAAGGAGTTGACCATTTCAGCTCCTTCTCTTATCATTTCTCAAAGTAATTCTTTAACCATGTCGATAGGCTTATTTGGGCACCTTTTAATGTATTTCCTCTCCAGTCAACAGTTTTTCCTCTTGTATGTATACACTAAGGACTTCCTTGAAGCTCAAACTGTAAAGAATCTGCCTGTGATGCAGGAGACCAGGGTTTGATTTCTGGGTTAGGAAGATCCCCTGGAGAAGTGAATAGCAATCCACTCCAGTGTTCTTGTCTGGAAAATTCCGTGCACAGAAAAGCCTGGTGGGCTACAGTATGTAGGGTCACAAAGAGTCAGACACGACTGAGTGACAAAGACACACACATGCGTATACAGTATGGAACAAGGGAAGATGATGGTAGAGGGTACATTAACTAGCTCTTATTCCCACTGAAGCTACTTTTATGAGAATACAGTTGACAATTTCTTGTGGGCATAGGGGGCTAAATATGTGGCTAGAAGTAAAGCCTTCCCACTACCCCACCCTAAGACCTTAGACAACAGAAAAGTAAGATTATATTCTGAAAATCAATCATGCAATCAACACAGAGTGTATGGAGTAAACCAACATTACAAGTAGTGGGTCCTGAGATAGCAAATTTGTTTTCTACTTGAACATAGTAGCAATTTAAAGAAAAACTGTATCAGTAAGAAGGGACGTGTAAGGACTATTGTCCATCTTCAAAGCAAATCAAGAATTACATGTTTCCTCTAGCATTATGCTAGAGAGCATCTTCTAAGATTGCTACAAATTCAATGTATAATTTGGTACATCTTCAGCATGGAGAATAACTCAGCTTTCAAAACTGCAAGACTTATGCATTCAAATCTCATAGCTAAATCCCTTTGTAGTCCTAGGAGTTTGCTAAGATCGAATCGGTTATGCTATTCCTGATTATTTTGCAATAAATAACCATTCAGTTTTCTAGGCATTAGTCAGTATCTTGAGTCCAGTCTACTCTGAGAAACAAAAGAGTCCAACTCTCTGGAATTTCAAGGCCAAGGAAGAGCCAAATCAGGCCTGGAGACCTAGTTGTTGTTGCAGTTCAGTTGCTAAGTCAGGTCCAACTCTTTTCAGCCCCATGGACTGCAGCACATAGTCTTCCTTATCCTTCACTATCTCCTGGCATTTGCTCAAAACCATGTCCACTGAGTCAATGATGCCATCCCACCGTCTTATTTTCTGTTGCCCCCTTCTCCTCCTGCCCTCAAGGGACCCTTATTTCTGGTCAGTGTTTCAACAGATTGTAACTCTCTACTATGAGTTCCAGCTTGTTACCTTGAAAAAGACCCAAGTCTTCTACCTCTGCCCAGACCCTCATCAATGATCATCAACATCCTCACAGTATTTGTACCCCACCAAAGGAGAACTTGGTGACTGCAGCCATGAAATTAAAAGACACTTACTCCTTGGAAGGAAAGTTATGACCAACTTGATAGCATATTGAAAAGCAGAGACATTATTTTGCCAACAAAGGTCCATCTAGTCAGGCTATGGTTTCTCCAGTGGTCATGTATGGATGTGAGAGTTGGACTGTGGAGAAAGCCAAGCACCAAAGAATTGATATTTTTGATCTGTGGTGTTGGAGAAGACTCTTGAGAGTCCCTTGGACTGCAAGGAGATCCAACTAGTCCATTCTAAAGGAGATCAGCCCTGGGTGTTCTTTGGAAGGAATGATGCTAAAGCTGAAACTCTAGTACTTTGACCATCTCATGAGAAGAGTTGACTCACTGGAAAAGACTCTGATGCTGGGAGGGATTGGGGGCAGGAGGAGAAGGTGACGACAGAGACTGAGATGGCTGGATGGCATCACTGACTCGATGGACGTGAGTTTGAGTGAACTCCGGGAGATGGTGATGGACAGGGAGGCCTAGTGTGCTGAAATTCATGGGGTCGCGAAGAGTCAGACACAACTGACCAACTGAACTGAACTGAAAGGAGAACTTTGCTCAAGGTTCCTATTCAGTTTCTGCAGGTTCTTGCTTTTGAGGCAGGGTGTCCAAAGTCCCTAAATGTTCTTCAGCAGGGCTTACATATCCAGAGGACAGCAGACGCAGAATAAAGTGGTGGTATTCTTTACTGTTCCCTTTTCCTCCTCCTAAGCCACTTTTCTAATGTCTACTTTTTGAGTTGCCATTCCATCGTTTTCCCTTCTCTCCTCCAGAGGCTCTTTCATCTAGATTCTTTAAGACTATCTCCCCAAATCAGTGTTCCCTCGATGTTTCAGAGAAGAAGACTTTTCAGTTGTTCTAAATATTGGACATTATAAGATAGGACAACCTAGACAACATATTAAAAACATAGGCATCACTTTGCCAACAAAGGTCCATATAGTCGGGGCAACGATTTTACCAGTAGTCATCTACAGATGTGAGACTTGGATCATAAGTAAGGCTGAGCTCTGAAGGATTGATGATTTCAAACTGTGGTGGCAGAGAAGACTCTTGAGAGTCCCTTGGGCTGCAAGGAGATCCAAACAGTCAATCCTAAAGGAAATCAGTCCTGAATATTCATTGGAAGGACTGATGTTGAAGCTGAAATTCCAATACTTTGACCACCTGATACAAAGAGCAGACTCATTGGAAAAGACCCTGATGCTGGGAAAGTTTGAGGGCAAGAGGAGAAGGGGGCAATGGAGGATGAGATGGTTGGATGGGATTATTGACTTACTAGTCATGAGTTTAAGCAAACTCTGGGAGATAGTGAAGGACATGGAAACCTAGTGTGCAGTCCATGGGGCCACAAAGAGTCTGATGTGACTGAATGACTGAACAGCAAAAACAAATAAGATAGGATGGTCTTTGGAATGTAAATGAAAGAAAAGCGGTAAGAAAACACAAAAATGATGAAACAGTTGGCTCTGGATAAGTCAAGTCTCAAAATACATCTCAAAAATACGTTTTAGTTTCTGAGTAAACCCTGCTGACCTTGCTTACAGAGTTGTTCATTATTGCACTAACTATATGTCCCAGTTTACTTGAAAGATTCCCTGTGTCTTCTGCCTTCCTGCCCTTTCACTCCAGTTACCAGTCCACTTTAACCCTGAAACATGTCCCATTGGGTCTATTGTAGGTATAGTTATGTTTCTCACCCTCGGAATCATTATGGAGCATTTCTTTCTGGATAGAGTTATTGTTGATAATTTGCTCGTGTGTTTTGTTTGTTTGTTTGTTTGTTTGTTTAGTCTTTGGTTTGTGTAGCATGCTGTCTCTGTGCTCTTCAAACACATCCAATTGTTGGCAGAAAGGTGTGTCCCACATTTGAGAAATTAATCTGACTCATTCTTAATTATTTACCTGCTATATCTACTAATAGCACTAAATAAATCCTCATCTTGTTGCACTAGCTAAAATTAAGGATAAACAGTGACACCATTCAAAGTACTGTTGAACTTTAACTCTCTTTTAGTTAAAAGATTCTTTTGGAAAAAAAAACAAACTGGTGAACAGTTCTAAATTTTAAAAGCAAACACAAATCACTTTCTCTGTAGAGTAATTCATGCATAATTACATAATTGCTTTATTATATGGCACTGATCACATAATTATATGTGGCCTTTAAGCAAGCTTTCTATGTTCTGAGAGGTTAACATACATGATTGATTTGCTGGGGATTTTTTTCTGAAGGGGAAGGTTGTCTACTAGATGTTTTTTAACACTAAATAATTATGTACTTAAATACACTTTTGATAACATTGACTTTTAATAAATGGCCCCACTTCTCCATGCTTCTCTATACCATACACTTTACAATATACCTTTCCAAATTTTCCCATCAAGTGGAAGAACCCATGTTCTCATTTCTTGAATTTGGGTTGGATTTGAAACCTGCTTTATCTAACAGAATAAGGCAGAAATAATTTGCCAGAATTAAGGTTTAGCTTCAAGGGAACTTTCATACCTGTATTTACTTTCCTGAAATTCTGCTCAGCTACCATGAGAACAAGTACAGGCTAGCCTGATGAGCTAAGTCATCCCAGTCATCTCTGTGAACAGCCAGCTATATGCCAGGCAGGTGACAAATATCATCCTAGAAAACCATGATTTCCAAAAATGCAGAAGGAAATTCATCTACTATCAGCTGAGCCTGGCTAAGATCAGTAAGACTATGTAGTTGACTCATAAACCACTGAACAACAATAAATGCTTATTGCAATGACATTAAGTTCTGGAGTAGGTTGTTACAAAGGGATGACTGATTCAATACCTTTCAGATATTTGTACTTAAATAAACAGAAATCTCTTCAAAGTAATATTTAATTTCTTGCTAAATAACTCAGTCTAATTGTCTACATAGCACTAAACTGAAGGTATCTGAAAATAAGTTATTATGTTACTCCAAAATGTTCTCTTTTCTCCAAATTGTATCCTATTGTGTTTTATCACTCCATTTAAGCTAAGAAAATTTATTGATTATTTCTTACTACATGTGCTAGTTTCCCGCATTCACTTATGTACTCTAGCCAGTGGATTCTCCATTTAAACATTAATCAAATATACTCCCAAGTATTCATTCACATCGCTATGGCTATAATTCTAAATTATAGCATCTCTCCTGAATTAATTGCCTTGCATTGAGTGTCTCTCTACAAGTCAGCTCTACTAGAGATTTTTCTTTGTTTCTATGGCACATGCTTAATTGCATGTTTTCTTTTCTTAAAAAAATCGTTCTATTTAAAATACAACACTTTGTTTCAGGAAGTATATGTTTCCTTGTTTTCTGTGTGATAAAAACACAAAGTTCCCAAACATATTGATAGATAAAATAATATTCATTGCAGTATCATTAGCTTTTTATTTTCAAGAGTTATCTGGGTCAACTGTTGTGAATGCATGGGCCATTAAAAAATTCTTATTTGTATTTTGACACATGAGACAATAGCAATCATATTAATAAATTACATGGTATGAGTTGAAATCCATTTTCTTTGTGCTTTTTGCAAAGAGATTGTAGTTCATATGATTTTGCACATCCAATATCAAATCCCATCATTTTTATTCTCATCCCAGACACAGCACCTCTCCTAAACTCTCTTTCTACCTTACTCAAGATAGTTTTTATGCATCAAATGTATTCATTCTCCACTTAAAAAAAAAAAATCAGTTTATCCTATTAAACAGCAGAAAGGACATCATCTCAGTGATAGTGTCTGATCCTGTAGCCAAAAGTAAACCCCCATGAATATGCTCTCATAGCACATTTGCAAATGTTAAATTAGTACTTAATCCATTGCAGGTGACTGTAAGACTGTGGGCTTTTTGAAAGCAAAAATGTAAGCTAGTCACTTAGTCATGTCCAGTGCTTTTGGTACCCCACGGTCTGCAGCCCGCCAGGCTGCTCTGCCCATGGAATTCTCCAGGCGAGAATACTGGAGTGGGTAATCATTCCCTTCTCCAGTGGAACTTCCCAACCCAGGGATCAAATTCAAGTATCTTGCATTGCAGGCAGATTCTTTACCTCCTGAGTCACCAGAGAAGCATCAATTTCAGAATCTTATTAAGTGCCTGGTAGTAGATAAGTGACAGACTATCTATCTGTCAACAACAACATATTTTATGTAAATTTAGAATTTTTCCTCATTGCTTCTTAGTGGATGTCTGTACAGAGGAATTACAATGGGCAATTCATGAGCAAACTTTTCCATTTAAAATTGTTTTCATATTCACATTAAATTTTAGCATAAGGTCCATATTCATATAGACATTGTTATTCCTAGTTTGTAAATGAAGAAACTTGGAGAAGTAAAAACCTTAGAGTCAATGAAAGTCACAAAGGTCCTTTAATTCTATAACTTGATATCTTTTTATTGGACTAGAATCTCTTCGATATAAGAAAACAAATTTATCATAATATAGGATGAGTTAAAATCTCCAAAGTATTCAATTAACTTCAGAGTTCATATATACTGAAAGGTCAAAAGTGTGCATGAATATTTTAAGGTGCAGTTTTTCCCACTTAGGCTTATTAAACTGCAGTGTTTTCCTACGTATAAGTTCATTGTAATTCCTGTGTCTCACTAACCTGAAAAATATCACTGCTTTAAAAACTCTATCATATCAATAACTGCAACACTCCCAAGTTATTTCATATTTTTCAAAACATGAAATGAGTGAAAAAACACTTGATTTTAAATGTAATTCTCTTAAAACTTCAGTCTGAATTTGTCTGGAAAAACTTCTTTGGACTTTTTATGAATCTTTACTACATACTTACCATCTTCACTTCCTTGACAAAATTTTTTGCTTCCCAAAGTTTGTTTTTCTTTGTTCAGTTAAACATTCAAATACAGAAGGCAGAGGTTTTCGTTACTTGCTGATTCTGCAATACCAGTACCTTCTTTCCATACAACGAAAGGAAAGTAATTATGTTAATAACATGTACTAATAAAAGCAACGATGATATGGACAGCAAACTGACAGTAAGGAACCTGACTTTATGCGCAGCAAGCTATCACAGGTGATTTTAGAGTGAAATCAGAGCCATATTTGTTTACAGAAGATTTCTATCACTTTTCATTTTTAAAAAATTTTATTGTGATAATAGCATTTAACATGAGACCTACTCTGTTAACAAATGTTTCAGTGTATGAACCGGTATTGTTGACTATTGGTCTAGTGTTGTAAAGCAGATATTTAAAAGTTATTCATCTTGCTTAACTGATGCTTTATGCCCATTGTTAACTAATTGACTTTTCCCTTTCACTAGCCCCTGGATATCACCAGTCTACTCTCCCATTTCTGTGAATTTGACTGCTTTGATTTCTTGTAAGTGGAATTATTCAGTATTTATCTTTCTTTGACTAGTTTATTTATCTCATCTAACATAAGTTTCTCAAGGTTCACCTCTGTTGTTGCATATTCATATTCAGCCTTTATTCATCCTGATATTCCATTGTGTGTATATAACACATATTCATCTTTTTATCTGTCAAATAACATTTAGGTCATTTTATATCTTAACTTGTAATGAACATGATAAGGCTAGCAATCTCTTTGAGATCCTGGTTTTAAATCTTTTAGAAAAGTATGATGAAGTGGGATTTGATCATATGGTAGGTCTATTTTAATTTTTGAGGAATCATCATACTGTTTTCCATAATAGCTATGCCATTTAGCATTTATACCTATTACATTTAGTATAGTTTGGCTCCAGCACAATTAATGATGCATGTAGGTGCTCCATAAAATAATAATAATAAACTAAAATAACTCCTAAATAACTCCTAAAATAACTCCTTAACAAAACTTAAGCCTTAATATTTTATATTTTTATCTTGTTTTCAAAATATTATTTGATTGGATAAGAAAACGTTTTATTTACTTTTATTTTATTTTGAAAAAAATTCTACATTAAAAACAAGCTTAGTTAGTTCTCATACATTTTGAGTTTGATCTGAAAAAAATCAGATGCTATAAGGAGTCAAATTCAGAAACATGTTTTCCTCTCACCTTCTTATAACTACTAAAGGCAAAGGATTTTGCAAAGATTGAACATCTTAAAATGCAGTGAAGATCTTGTAAAAACCCTGACAATGCAAATTGCAGTGCTTGTTGGGACTTTTCATGTGATGAAGTACTTAACTGTGTCACATATACATTTTTGCCAAGGCTTATTTTTATGTCTCTATCTTTGCAGTGCATTGTTACAAGCTTTTGTTCCTAATGACTTGCAGGAAGCTAATGGTAAAGCTTGTGATTGAGTATGTACACAATAAAACAATTCTAAATTATAAAATAAAGAGATAAGATGAAATCATGAATGACCCTGGTACAGACGTCTGTCCATGCTCCAGAGCATGAAGGCAGGTTAGTCCACTGTCCCTTTCTGTCTTTGTTTCTTTGCCTACTGACTGAAAGAAATGAAAGGGTTGCACTCAGATACTATGGGGCCAAACAGAACATAAATGACAGAGGAGAGCCAATGGAAGACAACGGCATTGGGGGTGGTACATGGGCAGCCAGCAAGGCCATATGCTTCTTAACAAGGTCCACTGCTACGTAGCTGCCGGGCCCAATAGCATGGCTTTTCAAATCTGTACAGAAGAAGAACATCAATTCTGATTTTGGATAAAATATCCTCAGGTTTTTTTCTCTGCTAAAATGGAAGCTCTATTATAGTATTATTTTAAAAACAGAAAACAGTTCAAGGTGTCATGACAAGAGCAATAACTCTTCTCATTTGTAAATCTTACAGAAGTTGATGCCAGAACACATTGTTAAGGGATTGGGCCGTGACAATGGAGGTAATTTTTATTCATGTATATTAATTTTTTAATTTTTGTTTTTTTCTCTCAATATTATAAAATAATATTTTATATTGAAATATAGTTGATTTACAATGTTGTATTAGTTTCCAGTATACAGCAAAGAGATTCAGTTATGTGTGTGTCAGATTTTTTTGTGACCCCATAAACTATAGCCCACCAGGCTCTTCTGTCCATGGAATTTTCCAGGCAAGAACACTGGAGTGGATTGCTCTTCCTTTCTCCAGGGGATCTTCCTGACTCAGGTCTTGAACCCTGCTCCACTGCATTGCAGGTGGATTAGCCAACTGAGCTGCCAGGGAAGCCCTCATTATTTTATGTTGTTTTATTTCATTTTAATGTTGGTTTTCGTTATAGTTTATTTCAAGATACTTAATGTACTTCCCTGTGCTATACAGTAAGACCTTGTTGTTTATCAAAAATATCACAGCTTTTAAATGTTGACAACTCGATTTTTTGAACACTACATACGGCTTCCCTGGTGGCTCAGACGATAAAGCGCCCACCCACAATGCGGGAGACCTGGGTTCGATCCCTGGGCTGGGAAGATCCCCTGGAGGAGGAAACGGCAACCCACTCCAGTATTCTTGCCTGGAGAATTCCATGGACAGAGGACCCTGATAGGCTACAGTCCATGGGGTCGCAAAGAGTCGAACATGACTGAGCGACTTCACTATCACAGCCCAACATGATCACCATTCTGTTTTTGCCTTATAAGCTGCCAGTTGCTAACCACCTATGGGTGAAAGAACATCCAATTATGGTACAAAAATGCCTTAACTGGAAGTGTACTGAGCATTTAATTTCTCTTTTATGCTTCAGAGTGATGCAAGGACATCAAAGGACTTTAAGGATATCACCGTACTAGAGACTATGGAAAAGCCAGTTAACTGATGCTAGGAACTGCTTGAGAAAATGAGTTACATTTTTTTAATGAGAATTCAGAAATATTTGTTTGCAAATTTGATACCAAAAGTCACTTATTTTCATGATTTTCTTTTAATATTCTTCACAGCATTTGTGGTTTCAGGCATATGTCAGTACAATTTCTGTTATACTAAGTATAAGCTGAATGGGTTACAAAATGTTCCATGTTCCATGTCCCATATTTTGCTTTCAGTTTAAAAGCTTCTGAGAAAAAAAGGCATTATTCCTCGAAGCAACCTCTACTGACAGGTGGAGAGCCCAATGCACCTGCAAATAATGATAGCTTCTACTAGAGACTCAAACTACAATCTCTTTGTCAGAAAAAAAATAAAAACTTTTGATATAATTATCATCATTTCCATTGATTACGGTGTTTTTCAAACAGAGTGTTGCTTATGTGATGAGATCGAATAATGACAAAGACACACAAAGTGTATTTGATCTCAATGACAGACTAAACTTTCCAAATTGTTAGTCATTAAGTCGCAACAAGGTTTTATGTGGCATAGATTTAAAGCTTTGGCATGGAACATGGATGAAAAAAATTTTTTTGAATGACTAATTTACATCACAAAACTGTCAACAAAATTATATTTTGTACATGGATAACTTTTGAGTTTTTATAAAAGATGATTAGCCCTGGAGAATTAAACTATAGGTAATCTTTTATGTCAATCAGGGTGTCCGCACCAAAAAGAAGCTGATTCATCTGATGAAATTCAAAACCAATTGAACATGTATTCAGACCATTTCTTAGACTTTTCTTCTGAAATCAGTTTTCAGAACTGCTAACATTATCCCTTGTGCTAACATTTTCATGAGGATGTATGCTTACATACAGTCTCTATCTGTTTCCTCTTGCTCAGCACTTAATTGAAACATCAATTTGAAACTGTGTTTTTGTTTTTCTTTTATTAATGGATTACTAGTCTTTTTAATGTTTCCTGCTGTCTCTATTTGAAAATATACTTTATGTAGATCTTGCACACCCTGTGCTGTGCTAAGTCTTTTCAGCTGCATCCCACTCTTTGCCATCCCATAGATTGTAGTTCGCCAGGCTCCTTGTCCTCTGTTCTTGGGATTCCCCAGGCAAGAATACCAGCGTGGGTTTTAGATTCCTCCTCCAGAGAATCTTCCTGACCTGGGGATCAAACCTTCATCTCGTATGTCTTCCGCAGTGGCAGGCAGAGTCTTTATCACTAGCACCACCTGGGAAGACTAGTTTAGTTTACTCTCATCTTTTAATTTTGCTTTTCAAATTGTCCAAATTTTTTGTCTTTTTCTCTCTTCTTTTGTGTCTTTTAAACTTTATCATGACCACTGTACTAACTTCTGTACATACTTCTTTGAAACTCATCCTTTAACCCAAACAGACACACATAAAGACAGAGGGGGAAGGAGGGATTCTTAAGTCTATTTTCATTTTCATTTTAGCAGCAATATTTTGAGTTGCTTATATTTTGTTCTTGTCTTCAGAATGCTTATTCTAGTGAAAATGTTAGTCTCTCAGTCGTGTCCAACTCTTTGCTACCCCATGGACTGTAGCCCGCCAGGCTTCTCTGTCCACAGAATTCTCCAGCATGATTACTGGAGTGGGTAGTCATGGCATTCTCCAGGGAATCTTCCTGATCTAATGATCTAACCCAGATCTCCTGCATTGCAAGTGGATTCTTTAGCATCTGAGCCACCAGGGAAGCCCAGTAGCTTATTTTTATTTTTAGAAATATGCTATCTTATTTAGTCTTTGTGAGAATGCTAATTGGAAATTTTTAAATGCATTTTTGTATTTTCATACAGAAAATTATCTCTGTAGTTTATACAGTTCCATGTGTCCTGAAATATGACAGAGCTTTATGGTTATGACTGTAATCAGGACACAACACTAAACAGTTTTCTCAGCCCTCCAAAATGACCTTTTGCTGTCCTCCTGTCCCCAAGCCCTGGCAACCATGGATATATCCCCTGTCCTATAGTTCCATCTCTTCTAGATTGTAATATAAGTGGAAGCATGTGGTATTTCACTCAGAGTCTGATCTCCTCCCTTAGCTAAGTCGTATCTACATTACTGTATGTATTATAGATTCTCTAATTATAACATTGATGAAAAACTTTTCTTTTACCAAAAGCATGTTTGATCTTCTTGAGATCAGTTGTTCTTTTTGTTACTTTTGGTTTTTCATTGTGTAAAAATAGTTTCTATAAAAGTCTGCATGCTCAGTTGTGTCCAACTCCAGTACTGTAGCCCACCAGGGGATTTCCCATGGGTTTCCTGGGCAAGAATATTGAAGCAGGTTAACATTTCCTTCTCCAAGGGATCTTCCTGACCCAAGGATTGAAGCCACATCTCTTGGGTCTCCTGCACTGGCAGGCGAGTTCATTACCACTGCGATGTCTGGCGGCCCTTAACTGCTATTTATTTATGTTGGTTTTTTTTTTTTAATGGAGAATCTATTTTTTATACATAGAAGTCACTGGCACCAGCTTTTCTGTCTTGGGTAGGTCTTTCTTCACTCCTGCTTTTTCCAGGAAGAAAGGAACGGAAGACCTGAGTGGAGCAGTGGGAGCTAGTGATGGCCAGGCTTTTTGGGGGTGAGTTGGGCATTGCACATATTGGGTGTAGCAAGGCAGGGAGTTTCACAGCCATTCTAATGCCAAAGTAAGGGCTCAGATGAGGTGCCAATAAAAGTGAAAGTGAAGTAGCTCAGTCGTGTCCGACTCTTTGTAACCCCATGGACTGTAGCCCACCAGCCTCCTCCATGCATGGAATTTTCTAGGCAAGAGTACTGGAGTGGATTGCCATTTCCTTCTCCAGGGGATCTTCCAGACCCAGGGATCAAACCCTGGTCTCTTGCATTGTAGGCAGACGCTTTACCATCTGAGCCACTAGGCAAGCCCAATACTTACACTTAAAACGTTGGTCTCCCTTGACAAATTAGCCAGTTTCTCTATAGGGCAGAGTTTTGTTTCCCCTTAACTAAGAGTGAAGCCCACTACTGCTATTTCTTTCGCCCTCTCTCTGGTAGTAGTGTGCGTGTGTGTGTGTGTGTTGGAAGGGGGTGTGATAAGGAAGATGGGTATTAGGTGGCCTCGGCCTTTGGTTATAGAAAGACAAAGTCTGTCCATTCCAAGCTTGTTATCTCTTCACAGTTCTGCTGGAAAAGGACATCTTCTAGTTCAGTCCCTTGGGTCACAAAGAGTCAGACAGGAAGGAGCAACCAAACTCAACTAGTTCAGTAGCAATATTGCCCTCTGATTTATCCAGCAACATGAACCAACTGGGCTTTCTTCCCCAGATTCCTCATAATTTCTGAAATACTCCTGATCTGCTTCTGTCCTCAGTGCTATTATGAATCAGCTTGTCTATTCATGTTTACCATTCCTTCAGTGGGATTTGGGGGAGAGGAGGAGGAGGTAAAATGCATGCAGTCTCAGCCACCCAGAGGCATTATCCTACAGACAGTACTGCCATGGTGGGAATGGGTGATCTCATGCAAGGACTGTGTGATCCCGCACTGGAAGTCTTTCACTACTTGCCGCAGAAAGGATCATTTCCCCAAGAACATTTCCTTTCTATTTATTATATTAATAAAGTTGAGGCTAACATTGATAAAAAGAGAATATATAGAAATTCCATTTGCATTCCAAAAAGTCAATGAACCCTTACATCTCTCAGTAAAGCAAAATTTTCAAAGTTTACTTCACTATCCTATAATGCTTTTGCATTTAGTATGCACCTCAAATTTAACTCCATCTCATGGCTTTTATTTTTATTTCCTCATTGGAAAGAGGATTCCTTGGGAATAGTATCTATCCACAAAATCTATGCATCCACATACCTTTGTAAAAAAAAAAAGTATTTTTCTGGATATTGCAAGGCAATGTAGAGTTACTGAAACAGCAATAAGTGTATAAAAATTTTAGCTATATGAAACTAAATACTTTGAGTATTTATCAATGGGCTTCCTTGATAGCTCAGTTGGTAAACAATTCGCCTGCAATGCAGGAGACCCTGGTTTGATTCCTGGGCTGGAAAGATCTACTGGAGATAAGATAGGCAATGATAAGAAAATATTTGCAGTAGTAATATACATGGAAGCGTTTTTAGAATGAATCTGTCGTCATAAATACTTCCATTTTGTCTTTGTCTTGCTCTCTGTTGGTTGTTCCACCTGGCAGGGTTTTCCAGGACGCAATTGTCAGCTTTGTGTTCCTAGGTCAAATATTCCCAGGTGGCACAGAGGTAAAGAACCTTCCTGCCAGTGCAGAAGACACAGACGACACAGGTTCGGTCCCTTAGTCAAGATCTTCTGGAGTAGGAAATGGCAACCCACCCCCCGTATTCTTGTCAGGGAAATCTCACGAACATAAGAGCCTAGAGGGCTACAGTCCATGGGATCACAAAGAGTCAGACATGCCTACGTGACTGAGCATGTGCGCACGCGTGCGTGCACACACGCCACACACACACACACACACACACATCTGGGCCCAAGCATAGAAAGTAACATTTTAATTGTGCTTCTTTTACTATTTTCTCTTAGTTCCACAGAGAGAGAGAGAGGCAAAAAAATATGCAATCCTGCATGGAATGTTAAAAAATTATAAATGATGTATGAGATATAAAAAGTACCCTTGTCTAGAAAACATCACACACGGAGTACAGATGTTCTTAAACTGCTCTTTGTGAGACTAAGCCCTGACAACTATCTCTTTTAAATAATGGAAGATTTTAACTTTTTAAAAGGAAAGCCACTGTACCTCTGTGTCTCTTTGTGGACTTTTGGACTCTGAGGGAGAGGGAAACGGTGGGATGGTTTGGGAGAATGGCAATGAAACATGTATATTTTCCTGTAAGAAACGAGGCGCCAATCTATGTTCAATGTAGGATGCAGGATGCATGGGGCTGATGCACAGGATGATTCAAGTAGATGATGTGGGGCGGGAGGTGGGAGGGGGCTTCGGCATTGGGAGATTGTGTTCACCTATGGCTGATTCGTGTCAATGTATGGCAAAACAAATACAGTATTGTAATTAAAAAAATAAATAAATTTAATTAAAATTTAAAAAAATAAAATAAATAAAAAGGAAAGCCAAGAAAAAGAGAGGGAGGGTCTGTCTAGTTTCTTTAGAAGTTGGCTTTTCCTATCTTCTAGATAAGAATTCCATAACTGTCTCAATGGAAACATTATACATCAGATACACTAATCACTATTTCAAGCCAAATCTTGGAAGGATGGGCTGATTTCTATTGTTTTAATCTATTCAAGTGCTAGGAAGTGAATTTTCCTGTGAAACTTTTAAGTGTCAAAACTGAGACACTACTACACATGTCCTACATATGGCAACAACTTTTATGTATAAACTCATCTTCTTTGGTGTGTATATATACACGTACATATTGACTTTTCACCTATATTGCCATAGTTTGCAAATGTTCATATGCAGTATCTACAAATGCACTACCCCTTCATATATGCATATGCTAAAAAGCAAGATTGAAATAAATTCAATGTGTGAGGAACAAAAATAAATATGTACATTATATTGTAATTTCTAGGATAGGAATAATCACAAAAAATAGCTTTTTATTTGATATCAGGATTCTCAGTCCTTTTTCCTGTGAGATTAACTGTAAGGAATAAGTTGATATTCTGGACAAGTTTCCATGGTATACCCTGATTTTTTAACGATTATGGTATTGATGCTAGAGGCAAGTAATGTATATTTCCCAGCTAACTGTCTAAATGCTTTTTCTAGTAATTAAGGGCTCATGTATGTGTCAGCCATATGGTCTATCAGGCAGTGAGCTGATGACCCAGAACTAGAGAAAATGCCAGCCTGGTCCACTGTAGGAAATGAGATATAACAGAGCCATTCCAATTCAACCCCTTTGAACCTCCAATTTCTTCCCTAAGTCTTGCCCCTGAGAGATACTCTGACAGGTCTCAGAATTTATTGACAAGGAGAAGGCAATGGCAACCCATTCTAATACTCTTGCCTGGAAAATCCCATGGACTGGATGGAGGAGCCTGGTAGGCTGCAGTCCATGGGGTCGCTAAGAGTCAGATGCAACTGAGTGACATCACTTTCACTTTTCACTTTCATGCATTGGAGAAGGAAATGGCAACCCACTCCAGTGTTCTTGCCTGGAGAATCCCAGGGACTGGGGAGCCTGGTGGGCCGCCGTCTATGGGGTCACACAGAGTCAGACACGACTAAAGTGACTTAGCAGTAGCATAAGTAGAGGGGGTTCCCTGGGGCTCAGATGGTAAAGAATCTACCTGCAATGCAAGAGACCTGGGTTTGATCCCTGGACAGGGAAGATCCTGTGGAGGAGGGCATGGCAACCCACTCCAGTATTCTTGCCTGGAGAATCCCATGGGCAGAGGAGCCTGGTGGGCTACAGTCCATGGGGTCACAAAGAGCTGGACAAAGAGCAGCTAAGCACAGCACAGCACATACCTCCTTTGCCACCATCCAGCAAAGTGGAGGAAGGAATTCCTATATAAATTCCTGAGAATTCAATGAGTTCAGGTAAATGGTTCTTGTTACATCAGCCTGCAATCAAAATGCATTTTCCTACAGAAATATATTGGGTGAAGCTTCATAATAGAGGATTGGCAAAACTATCATTGAAATGTAATGTTGATTAAATAGTAATTTTATGCACTTTAATGTGTAACTATCAATTATGCTTTTTCTGAGGGAAAATATAAGCCAAAGTACAATCAAGTCACTTGAAAAGTGACTTTTGTAAGGCAACGCAAATGTAAAAGAGAGATGTCCTCTGATGAAAGTCCCATAGGAGGATAATTCTATTACTTTATATTAACTCTTCATATATTTCAAAAGACTATTCAAAATTTTTAAAAGGTTTTGAAATACATTTCCACAGGAAAGTTGAAAGCTTCGCATACAACTAAGGGTGGCAAAGAAGCAAACAGAGTAAAACTCTCAGAATTTTAATTTAAAAGCACGCAGTCTCGAGAGTCAGACAATAGTAGTCAGACTATAATTGCTGATTTGTATTCTCTTATTTTTTGGATGAATTTAGATATTATACTTACTTTTTCTGTTACTTCATCTAAAATAAAGGTAATAATACTGATATCAAAAAGAAGTTATAGGTTTAAGGGAGATAATATGAAATCTATTATACTACCTGGTATGAAATGACCATTTTAAATTTTATTTCTCCACTTTCCCGAAGGTTCCCAGAGAATATTTTTTGGTTTATGGTTTTTGGGGGTGGGGGTAGCTCCCAGTTCTATGACTTTATTTATAGACCATTTTTGCTAAGTTATGGTATTCATTAGGCATCCTTGACCTATTAGAAGCAAGAATGACATTTGTTCTGCCCAGCCAGGCCAGTTGGTTCATTTACAGAAAGCTGACAAAGAAACCATCAGAAACCTTAACTGATGGCCCAATGAACTAATTATCTATCATTCATAACAAATTTATCCATCTGATATTTTGAATGGCCTACTAGTTTTTTGTGGGTTTCCCAGATGGCTCAGTGGTAAAGCATGTAACTGCTGATGCAGGTGATGTTGCTTCGAGCTCTGGGTCAGGGAGATCCCCTGGAGTAGGAAATGGCAACCCTCTCCAGTATTCTTGCCTGGGAAATCCCATGGACAGAGGAGCCTTGTGGGCTGCCGTCCGTGGTGTCTCAAAGAGCTGGACACAGCTGAGTGGCTGCGCAGGCATGCGGCAGTTATTTGCAAACCATGCAGGAATTGTTTGCCAACAGCCAGAAATTCCGTTTGTGTCATCAAGCATACAGGAACCTGTATTTATGGAAACCCTCACATCTCTATAATATCAATATCTGTAGATGGCAGAGTCTCCTAATTCCAATGATTAGGTTCTATAAAGGCCCCATGAGCACTGAATTAGTAAATCCCGAACCATTGCTCCCAGGGGAAAGATGGGATTAGGTTCCTATAATCATCTGGTAATATTTTCATCAACCAGTCCATGCATTATCCTGATTTATATGTATTTCTATTTAATGTACATTATTTAATATACATTGGTAGTTCATGAATATGGAACTCATGAGCAACAGTGCTATAACTCATGTCTGAACATACCTTATCGAACACATGTATTTTCTCTGCAAAGCACATTAAGGTCCTATGTGTGCAGAAGCCCTAGACAGCATGTCAGCACAATGACTGGGACCATTTTCTGCACTGAAATCACCAACTAAAATCACACACACCAAAAAAAAGGAACTAACAGACTTGCTTATAGTATTAATGCCATAATAAGAAGGCAGTGCCACCTTTTTCCTCTACAGCTGACAACATGTATGCCTGGCCATCAAAAAATTTGATCCATTGTTCACGTCCTTAAATGACTGCAACAACACTGAGTATTATTTGGAAGTGGCAAAATGTTTTAACAACTAGATGCATTTATAAATAGTGAATTCACAAATAATAATGATCACTGTAATTTTCAGAAGGTATAAAACTTGAAAATGTACCTCCAGATTTATTTCATCTTCTCTCATATTTTTAAATTAAATTTGGCATTGTAAATTTTAAAATCCAAAATATATCACAATCAAAATTTTCAAGATCTATAGGATGACCATAGGTCAACCATATTATGAATGCTTTGTGTTTGGATATTCAGAAATTCTTGAAACTGATATAAATATTATGATAATGGCACAAGTAATTTCTGTTCCATATAAAGGAAAACCATCAGCCTTTCATGGTTCCGTAAGGAGTCCCAGAAAAAGATTTGGGAAGAGTGATGAGTATTTGGAAGAGCTTGATGCAAAGTATTGGGGAGAAGGATGGCCATAACTAGGTCATCCTAGTAGTGAATAGTGCTAACAAACCAAGAGTAAAGATGTTGAATTTGAAGTGACTTCAAACCACTTACCCTGTGATCCTCTCCAACAGTGTTTAGATACCTCAGGTTATAAGACATATTGAATACCTCTGTTGATTCAAGGGAAGAGGTCACAATAAGTATAGCAGAAAGTGAAGTACAAAGCAAAGTAGAATAGCTGAGCGGAGGCATGGTGCCTGAACTAGTTAGGAGGTTGAGAGCAACAAAAATTATTTGGGTTGAAGAATCTGAAGTCTTCAGTGAAATCAGAGATTTACTTAGAATATGAATTGAAGGAGATCAAGATAAATAAAGCTGTGATCAAAGATTAGGCATTAGAGTTAAAATTCACCAAGATATAATATTTAATAGTTTGGGCTGCTGAAAAGCCCAGGGTTTCCCCCAAAGATATGAATAGAAGATTAAATTGATTGATTTCTGGTCAAGAAATTTGAAGTGTGAGGAACTGAACTGCTCACATTTATTCTAATGATGAAAGTTCTTGGAGTAGAGGATAATGCCAGCTAGATGCCAACATCCACTGTGACTAAGAAATGGGAAGTGTGCTGAAGTAACAAGATGCTAAGGTGTGATGTCATGAACCTCAGATGAGAGGTGTCTATAAGTAAAGTGAAAGTGAAGTCGCTAAGTCATGTCTGACTCTTTGTGACCCATGGACTATAGCCCACCAAGCTCCCCCATCCATGGGATACTCCAGGCAAGAATACTGGAGTGGGTTGCCATTTCCTTCTCCAAGGGATCTTCCCGACCCAGGGATCAAACCCAGGTCTCCCACATTGCAGGCAGATGCTTTTAACATCTGCACCACCAGGGAAGCCCTTGTCTATAAGTAGGGGACGTAGAATAAGTAAAGGAAGCAGAATAACTGTCTGAAATTGCAAATAGGGAACTGGGAGAATGTCAGCGTCATCTCAGACTCCTGTGTTCTCAGAAGTGCAGGTAAAAGAGAGAATCCTCTGTCCCCCTAGGAGAGATGCAGGAGGTTAGGATGCTGAGGCTGGGAGCCGGTGTTAAATTACATCAGCTGTGCTCAGAGAAAACCGAGTGCAGAGGCCTAGGCTCTAAGGTGCAGGTTTACAATGATGATGGGGTCTAAAGACCAAGGTGAAACAATGGTAGCGTGGGGAGTAGCAGTGAGAGGCAGAAACAGAGGGCAGGGAGGAGCAGGCGGAGCAAGAAGGAATAAGAGAAGGTAGCTGGGTTTGCATATTTATTCATGTTATTTGTAAATACCTGGAATTAAAGAGCTTGATGGATTTAACAAGCATTCTGATCCTCAGCAGAAACAAGTGGAAAATTCAGGTAGTATTAGAGACCAAAGGAGCTGAGCAATCTGGATGCTGGCTCACCAGTCTGGTGTCTTTAACCTCTCCCATCCATGTGGCTACAGTAGAACCAATTGCTGAGCATATATGGTCATGAGGAAAAAAAAAAAAAAAAAAAAAAAACTCTGTACATGTGTGTTCAATGAGACTGAAATAACCAACTGATCCAAACTCTTCCCTGGAGATTTCTGAGCAGATGATAAATGCTCCCAGTATATAACTAATGGATAAAGCTATAAGATGGTATATTCAGGGGTTGGTAGTAGCCACAGTCTTGACATGTAGACCAGAGGAGGAAAATTTTTCCTTTATTTTAAAAGAGAATCAGCAGTTTTTCTGGAGGAGAAAAAAAAGTAAAAGTCTCTCAGTCATGTCCAACTCCTTGTAGCCCCATGGACTATAGAGTCCATGGCATTCTCCAGGCCAGAATACTGGAGTGGGTAGCCTTTCCCTTCTCCAGGGGATCTTCCCAAACCAGGGATCAAACCCAGGTCCCCTGAATTGCAGGCAGATTCTTTACCAGCTGAGCCACCAGGGAAGCTGGAGGAAAGTGATTCCTGTTAAGGTTAAGAGAGAATGTGTGTGAGTGCAAGCTCAGTCACTCAGTTTTGTCCGACTCTTTGCAACCTCATGGACTGCAGCCTGCCAGAATCCTTTGTCCATGGAATTCTATAGGCAAGAATACTAGAGTGGTTTGCCATTTCCTCTTTCAGGAATCTTTCTGACCCAGGGATTGAACCTGCATCTCCTGAGTCTCCTGCACTGGTAGGCGGATTCTTTACCACTGAGCCACCTGAGAAGCCCAAGAGAAGATATATAAGATGATAAATATAAAAATCTTAAGAACTTGTGGTTATGTACTTATTTTATATGCTGAATTTTAATGTTAATTAATCCTTTGCTGAAAAGAAAAAGAAATGACCAATTTTACCACTGATTTTGTTGTGTGCTTGTATGTGTGTACATATATTCTATATGTGTGCATGTATGTGTGTGTATATATATATAGATATACAATATACATGTGTACACACACATATATATTATGTATACATAGTATATACATGTATATAATATATATATATAATACATACACACACACCTGTTTTATACAGTCTCATGCTATTGTTTTATCTATAAACTGACATATTAAATTCATGAGTCTGTTATATCTCTGTTTCTTTAATTATGCTTGCTTCTAGATTGTATTCTTCAGTGTTTTAATAGTATGTTTCTCTTTTCCTCCTCTTCTATTTCTTCCCTTCTTATACTTTTATAGAGAGAGATCACTTTCTTTTATTCAGCCTAGTAAAACACAGTTGGTTTCTCCTTGACTTTTCCCACTTTATCAGAAAAAAAAAAAGAATTTTTTTTTTTTCTAATCTATAACTTGAAATCTAGTCAAGCTTCTTGCTTGTCGGCACAGGGAGGGGTAGTGTAGAAACTAGTGAACCAAGACTACGTACAGAACTTGTGGGCATGCTCAAAATACAGACTGTCCTAAAAGAGTGCTAACAAAATACAGACGTGTATCATGCTTCCGGGCTTCCCTTGTGGCTCAGTTGGTAAAGAATCTGCCTGCAATGCAGGAGATCTGGGTTTGACCCCTGGGTTGGGAAGATATCCTGGAGAAGGGAAAGGCTACCCACTCCAGTTTTCTGGCCTGGAGAATTCCACGGACTGCATAGTCCATAGGTCACAAAGAGTTGGACCCGGCTGAGGTTTGGGTTAATCATGTTTCTAAGGATAATAGCTCTGAATGTGGACTCTCTCCAGCCTCGAACCCAGGAAATGGCAGACCCCAGCACTTTATCCTGCATCTACTTCTGAAACACTAAGATATCAAGATAAGGACGTATAAGGATGTCCTTAGTGATTGGCAGGATATTCTATTTTTAAGTGATTTTTCATTTATCTCTCCAGTCTGTTTCTCTTCTCATTGATTCCCTTTCTCTCATTCTGCATGTGTGTTTGTATGTATGGAGGAGGGGAGCATATTAGTGAAAGCTGTGAGGTTTTTCCTGAAAGTCAAAGTCAGTCAAGTCGCTCAGTCGTGTCCGACTCTTTGCGACCCCGTGGACTGTAACCCACCAGGCTCCTATGTCCATGGGATTCTCCAGGCAAGAATACTGGAGTGGGTTGCCATTTCCTTCTCTACTAATGTCTTTTTACCAATATAGTAGCTGGAAATTGGGACAGAGTTTGGATCCAATTTGACCAGAAAGAGTTTTCTATTTCTTTTCTGATCCACCATTTTAGAGAAAATTATCATATTTCATTGATAGATGAATTCATTTTATCTCTTAACATTTATTTATATATCTCCATATGTATGTATCTGTGAATGTTTGTATTTGGTAGAACATACTAAACTTTTTATTATTCTGTTCTCAAATATGGAATGGAAGCTCACTAAACCTAATCACAAGACCAGAGTCTGCAGTACTTTGTTTGTCAAATGACTCAAATTCATTCCCTTTACAGACACGAGCCTTAGACCCTTATGACAGGTATCTGGAAAATTTTTCAGCAGTTGATTTAAGAAATAACATCAAACTGCTTCTGTTAGACGTTAGATGTTTTCCTTTAAATTGTACTGGTATGGAAACATTCTAAAGGTCATCTTTAGTGGAAAAATTCCTTTACCCTTTGGAGCTGTAGTCATGTTTAAGGTCTTAGAATCTCTCTTTTTCTTTCTTTTTTTTTTTTTGTCTAACTTAGTTTTTGTGTTTTTTTTTAAATTTTGTTTATACCTTCAGACCAGTGCTACTCTGCTTCCCATTCAGTTCCCAACTGAGCCTTTTATTCTTAACCAGTGGGTTGGCTGGTTCCCAATTTCTTTTTGTTTTGGGTGAAAAAAATCATTTTTCGTTCCCTGCCTTGGCTCAGCTGGTCTGCTGTCTGCCTGTCTTTAGAAATGAACTTCTCCATTATTATTTTATGGGTGTTGGATTGGCAACTATTGTAACTACAACTGTTGCCTATAATGAGTTCCTCTGTTTCACTGACAAGAACTCTGTTGCATCATTCAAAGATGAAATATCCACCCACAGTTCACAGTGTCTATTTACTGAACTGTAGTTTTCTTCACTGGGGAGAAAACCCATTCTGATCATAATACATTTCTATATTTCTTACATGACTGTTACTTTATTAGATAAAACACTAACTTACTTTTCAAACCATTTCCACAAATTCTATGTCGTATTTCACATCTAACTCCATCCACAAGGGCCTAAACATGCAGGTAAATATAAATGGGAGAAATGCATAATGTAAGAACAGGGTGATCATACTAAGAAAGTGATGGAACAGAAGCCAGACCGTTAACAGCCTGGCTACCCTCTGTGAAGTACCCGCAGCAGTGCCCACGGCTCACATGACTTGTACACTAGTCTGTCCAGTCCTATTTGTGCATAGCTGTCAGGTCACCGGTGTCCTGTATGGATTATGGTGGCGGTTTAGTCGTCAAGTCCTGTCCGACTGTTGCGACCCCCTGGACTGAAGCCCGCCAGGCCTCTCTGTCGGTGGGATTCTCCAGGCAAGAATACTGGAGTGGGCTGCCATTTCCTTCTCCATGTATGAATTATGGTAGTCTATCTCCGGTCGTGGTTCTCTATGCCATCCATAAAAACATGGTTGGAGTCTTTGGCCTGAACAGAGGACAACTTACCCACCCAAACCCTCATCCACTGCAGTTCTACTCGTTTACCAAATCCAACTCAACTATAACTTCCTCAGTAAAGCCTACTACTGTCCTCAGACAAAGACAGATGATCCTGCCTAGCTTCACGAGAAACTTAGGTGTAGGGCTGATATGATGCCCATAGAATACCATTGCCATGATATGGTATACCATGGCCAGTCTCACCCACAGGACTGCACCCGGAGGCAGATGGAGAAGAGAGATATAAGGATCTCTTGTTGAGCTTTCAAACTGTAAATACCTGTGCAACTGCACCAGAACCTTTTGTTGGTCTTTCTAAATTTTGCCTGCCAAGCAAGACCTCCAGTTGACTCCTACACACATATTTTTCTTTTACGTGCCCTTTCCATGTATATTTATTTAATAGTTTACCTTTGGTGTCACCCTACCAGAAAGATAGAATTGAAGTGTTTACTTATAAGCTATAGTGACCAAAAAAAGAAAAACAGTTCTATTTTTTTTTCAGATATATGCAATTTTTCTTCTCAGTGAGAATTTCAGTATCGCCTGATATTGTTCAAGCAAGAATGCAGTATGGGCCCCACCCTCACCACCCATTATCCACAACTCTAAGATCTGAAATCAAGAAAAAACAAGTTATTCTTTTTCATTATTACTTTAAAAAAAAATTCTCATTTGGCAGCACAACCTAACTTCACCAGGACTCATTTGCTGGCAAAATCTAACTAATTTTTAGCTAGGAGACTAATTACAATATTTCTTTTATGGAGTTTAAAAATAATCAAGTAAGTAATAATTCTGTTAATCATGGGATGCTGTCCCAGTTTCCACTGAGATGTTATATATCATAAAGTAAATTTTCCATGTTACCTTGGTAAAATCTGAAAGATTCTAAATTTCAATATACATCATTTTAAATTAATTCTCTTGAAATATAGTTGCTTACAATGCTGTGTTACTGTCTACTGTATAGCAAAGTGAATCAGCTACAAATATATCCCCACTTTTTGGATTTCCTTCCTATTTAAGTCACCATGGAATATTGAGTAGAGTTTCCTGAGCTATAGAGCAGCTTCCCAATAGTTATCTATTTTATTCAGAGTATAAATAGTGTATATCTGTTAATCCCAACCTCTCAATTCATCCCACCCTGCCTCCTCCTGCCCATGGTGTCCATATGCATTTCTCTATATCTGTTTTGCAAATAGAATCATTTATACCATTTCTCTGGATTTCACATATATGGCTTATTATATATTTGGTTTTCTCTTTCTGATTTACTTCACTCTGCATGACAGTTTCTAGGTTCAATCATGTCTTCATAAATGACCCAATTTAATTCCTTTTCACAGCTGAGTAATATTCCATTGAAAATAGGCACCACATCTTCTTTATACATTCCTCTATTGATGCATATTCATGTTGCTTGCATGGTGTAACTATTGTGAATAGCAGTGCAATGAAGATTGGGTTGCATGTGTCTTTTGGAATTGTGGTTTTCTTTGGGTACACACCCAGGAGTGGGATTGCTAGATCATATGATAGTTCTATTTTTAAAGCAAATTTCATACTGCTCTCCAGAGTGGTCATATCAATTAACATTTCCATATACATCATGCCTTATGTTCTACACAGTCAGAAAAACCAAGACCTGGAGCTGACCATGGCTCAGATGATGAGCTTGTTATTGCAAAGTTCAGACTTAAATTGAAGAAGGTAGGAAAAACAAATAGGACAGTTAGGTATGATCTAAATCAAGTCCTTTATGATTATATAATAGAAGTGACAAATAGATTCAAAGGATTAGATTTGCTCAGACAGAGTGCCTAAAGCACTATGGAAAGGCATTCATAACATTGTACAGAAGGTAGTGACCAAAACCATCACCAAGAAAAAGAAATACAAGAAGGCAAAGGGGTTATCTGAGAAGGCCTTTCAAATATCTGAGAAAAGAAGAGAAGTGGAAGTCAAGGCAAAGGAAAAAGGGAAACATACACCCTACTGAATGCAGAGTTCTAAAGAATAGCAAGGAGAGATAAGAAAGCTTTCTTAAGTGAACAACACAAAGAAACAGAGAAAAATAATAGAATGAGAAAGAAAATCAGAGATACCAAGGGAGCATTTCATGCAAAGATGGACACAATAAAGTAAAGAAATGGTAAGGACCTAACAGAAGCAGCAGAGATTAAGAAGAGGGGGCAAGAATACAGAGAAGAACTACACAAAAAGGTCTTCATGACCCAGAGAACCACAGTGGTGTGGTCAGTAACCTAGAGCCTGACATCCTGGAGTGTGAAGTCAAGTGGGCCTTAGAACAAAACTAGAGGAGGTGATGGAAATCTAGCTGAGCTACTTCAAATCCTAAAAGAAGATGCTGTGAAAGTGCTGCACTCGATATGCCAGCAAATTTAGAAAACTCAGCAGTGGTCACAGGAGTGTAAAGTTATTTTCCTTTCAATTCGAAAAAAGGTCAATGCCAAAGAGTGCTCAAACTACTGCACAATTACACTAATTTCACATGCTAGTAAAGTAATTCTCAAAATTCTCCAAGCCAGGCTTCAACAATATGTGAACTATGAAATTCCAGATGTTCAATCTGGATTTAGAAAAGGCAGAGGAACCAGAGATCAAATTGCCAACATCTGATGGATCACAGAAAAAGCAAGAGAATTCCAGGAAAAATCTACTTCTGTTTCATTGACTATGCTAAAGGCCTTGATTGTGTGGATCACAACAAAGTATGGAATATTTTTAAGGAGATGAACATACCAGACCACCTTACCTGCTTCCTGAGAAACCTGTATGCAGATCAAGATGCAACAGTTAGAACTAGACATGGAATAAAAGACTGGTTCCAAATTGGGAAAAGAGTACGTCAAAGCTGTATATTGTCACCCTGCTTATTTCATTTACACAGAGCACATCATGAAAACTTCTGGATTGGATATCTCACAAGCTGGAATCAAGATTACCTGGAGAAATATCAACAACATCAGATATGTACATGACATCACCTTAATTGCAGAAATGAAGAGGCACTAAAGAGCCTCTTGATGAAGGTGAAACAGGAGAGTGAAAAAGCTGGCTTAAAGCACAACACTCAAAAAAGCAAAGGTCATGTCATCCATTAATTAATGGCAAATAGATGGAAAAAAATGGGAGCGGTGGAAGATTTTATTTTCTTGGGCAACAACGTCAGTGCAGATGGTGACTGCAGCCATAAAATTAAAAGACGTGGCTGATGCACAGGATGATTCAAGTAGAGGATGTGGGGTGGGAGGTGGGAGGGGGTGGGGTGTTCACCTATGGCTGATTCGTGTCAATGTATGGCAAAACAAATACAGTATTATAATTTAAAAAATAAATAAATTTAATTAAAAAAAAAAAAAGACGTTTGTTCTTTAGAAGAAAAGCTATGACCAGCCTAGCTGCTAAGCTGCTAAGTCGCTGTGCAACCCCATAGATGGCAGCACACCAGGCTCCCCCGTCCCTAAGATTCTCCAGGCAAGAACACTGGAGCGGGTTGCCATTTCCTTCTCCAGTGCATGAAAGTGAAAGTGAAAATGAAGTCACTCAGTCATGTCCAACTCTTCGTGACCCCATGGACTGCAGCCCACTAGGCTCCTCCATCCATGGGATTTTCCAGGCAAGAGTACTGGAGTGGAGTGCCATTGCCTTCTCTGATGACCAACCTAGAGAGCATACTAAAAAGCAGAGGCACAACTTTGCTGATAAAAGTCCATATGGTTAAAACTATGGTTTTTCCAGTAGTCATGTATGGATGTGAGAGTTGGACCACAACTGTGAGTGCTGAAGAATTGATGCTTTCAAACTGTGGTGTTGGAGAAGACTCTTGAGAGTCCCTTGGACTACAAGATCAAACAGTGAATCCTAAGAGAAGTCAATCCTGAATATTCACTGGAAGGACTGATGCTGAAGCTGAAACTCCAATAGTTTGGCTACAGGATGGGAAGAGCTGACTCATTAGAAAATACTTTGATGCTGGGAAAGACTGAGGGCAGGAGGAGAAGGGGTAAATGAAGGATGACATGGTTGGATGTCATGATGGACTCAATGGACATTAGATTGAGCAAACTTCAGTAGATAGTTAAGGACAGAAGCCCAGCCATCTGCAGTCCATGGGGTCGCAAAAAGTCAGACATGACTTATTGACTGAACAATACATATTGCCTCAACTGTTTGGTATAAGAAATTGTGGACCTGCAGATATTAAATATTTTTTTGGTAAATGGATTGTTTCTCTGTTCACCTAACTACTCAAAATCGCTTCCTAACCTAACTGATGCTGTCTACATGATGCAAACCCCAGTCTGATCCTCATCCCTTCATCCTCCCCCGTTTCTCATTTATGACCTGCCTTGATGCATTATTTTGAACCATGTAACATGCAGTCAGTGCTTTCACTCCTTTCTGTGGCTTCCATTTATATATAGACTTGCACAAGATATCTTGTAATGCACAAAAATTGACTGGTTGTAATTCATTTCCCCCAGTAATCTGAAGAAGAAATGGGGTGATTTTCGTATGCAGCTCATAGATCCTTCACAGTAGCACTGGTTAGTTGGCCTAATAGTGATAGTTTTATGCACATGATCACAAAATGTCACATATTTTTGAAACAAAAAATTCTAAGACTACCCAGTATTTAAACTCCCTTTTAGAGATTCTTCAAACAGGATATCTTCTAAAAGCAATTATCTAAATTATTCATAAATAGCTTAATAATTTAATGTCTACATATTTTCACTAAAACAATTTGTTTCAGTGCATTTTTAGTGCTTTGAAAATTCTAAATAACAAAATTAAGCATATGAAACAATTATTTTTGCAAAAATATATTTAAAATGGATTTTCATACTCAGAACATTGTATAGAATTAATGATAAATTTTGAAAAACACCCTTACAATTATGCATGAGTTGAGAAAGTATACTTATATAATAGTTTAAATATTACATGTGTTATAAGTAGCTATTGAAATAAAGACAATAAAAAAGCAACTTTAATGGATAATGAGTCAAATTTCTTTTCATAATTTTGGTGTTGAAGAATAAACATTTCTATTGTTTAATTTGAGAGGGAGTTTCTTTTAAGGTGTTTTATTATGAGGTACTGAGTTATCCAGAAAAAAATGCAGTGTTGCTTATTTTAAAATGTTTTTATATGACAGAATATCCCATCACATGTGACCATATAACATATAAAAATATAAGCTCAAAAGCTACTTTAAAATGATGAATTCATTTTATCTCTTAACATTTAGTAGAAAATTACCAGTTGGACTCATATAATTATTCTTTTGTGTATTCATCAAAAGTACTTAATACACTATACTTTTTCTAGAAATGCAGGATATAGAATGAATCAAAGTTTCTGTTAGTCAAAATTATTATCAATATAGTGAATTGGCTTAAATTATTAGACAGACTTTATTTTCTTGGGCTCCAAAATCGCTGCAGATGGTGACTGCAGCCATGAAACTAAAAGATACTTGCTTCTTGGAAGAAAAGCTATGACCAACCTAGACAGCATATTAAAAAGCAGCGACATGACTTTGCTGACAAAGATCCATCTAGTCAAAGCTATGGTTTTTCCAGTAGTCATGTATGGATGTGAGAGTTGGACTATAAAGAAAGCTGAGGGCCAGAGAATCAGTCCTTTTGAACTGTGGTGTTGGAGAAGACTCTTCAGAGTCCCTTGGACTGCAAGGAGATCAAACCAGTCAATCCTAAAGGAAATCAGTCCTGAATATTCTTTGGAAGAACTGATACTGAAGCTGAAATTCCAATACTTTGGCCACCTGATGCAAGGAACTGACTCATTGGGAAAGACCCTGATTGTGAGAAAGAGTGAAGGCAGGAGGAGAAGGGGACAACAGAGGATGAGATGGTTGGATGGAATCACCGACTCAGTGGACCTGAGTTTGAGCAAACTCTGGATAGATGGTGAAAAACAGGGAAGCCTGGTGTGCTGCAGTCCATGGGGTCACAAAGAATCGGACACTACTGAGCAACTGAACTGAACTGAACTGATTAGATGAATATTCAAGGTAGGAAATGGTAAAAAGGTTGAACAGGAAGAAGCCGTGGACTTGAGGGGCAAAAGAAGCAGATACTACAACAAAAGCTTTAGAGAAGCAGGCTACTAAAATGGATGATGAAACCCATATTGGTAAAATTAAAGGCATATGTGTACTTGTTGGTTTTGTTGGTGGGGTAGGGCAGGGTGGTAGGCATTTAATATAAAAACAGGTAAGAGTACTTAAACTATGGGCCATAAGACATTGAATGTAAGTTTTGGTATGTTGAATAATAAAATGTGGTAGGTTAAAAGCCTCTTGATGAAAGTAAAGAGGAGAGTGAAAAAGTTGGCTTGAAGCTCAACATTCAGAAAACGAAGATCATGGCATCCAGTCCCATCACTTCATGGGAAATAGATGGGGAAACAGTGGTAACAGTATCAGACTTTATTTTGGGGGCTCCAAAATCATTGCACGTGGTGACTGCAGCCATAAAATTAAAAGACGCTTACTCCTTGGAAGAAAAGTTATGACCAATCTAGACAGCATGTTCAAAAGTAGAAACATTACTTTGCCAACAAAGGTCCATCTAGTCAAGGCTATGGTTTTTCCAGTGGTCATGTATGGATGTGAGAGTTGGACTGTGAAGAAGGTTGAGTGCCGAAGAATTGATGCTTTTGAACTGTGGTGTTGGAGAAGACTCTTGAGAGTCCCTTGGACTGCAAGGAGATCCAACCAGTCCATTCTGAAGGAGATCAGCCCTGGGATTTCTTTGGAGGGAACGATGCTAAAGCTGAAACTCCAGCACTTTGGCCACCTAAGGCAAAGAGCTAACTCACTGGAAAAGACTCTGATGCTGGGAGGGATTGGGGGCAGGAGGAGAAGAGGACAACCGAGGATGAGATGGCTGGATGGCATCACTGACTCGATGGACGTGAGTCTGAGTGAACTCCGGGAGTTGGTGATGGACAGGGAAGCCTGGTGTACTGCGATTCATGGGGTTGCAGAGAGTCAGACACGACTGAGTGACTGAACTGAACTGAAGGAAAGGTTTTGTGCAATTGGCAAGCCGAGGGATGTAGGTGGAGAAGGCAGTGGCACCCCTCTCTAGTGCTCTTGCCTGGAAAATCCATGGACAGAGGAGCCTGGTAGGCTGTAGTCCATGGGGTCACTGAGTCAGGTGTGACTGAGCGACTTCACTTTCACTTTTCACTTTCATGCATTGGAGAAGGAAATGGCAACCCACTTCAGTGTTCTTGCCTGGAAAATCCCAAGGGCAGGGAATTCTGATGGGCTGCCATCTATGGGGTCACACAGATTCGGACACGACTGAAGTGACTTAGTAGCAGCAGCAGCAGCAGGGATTAGGTAATGGGGTCAGACCATGGAAGCAATTGTGACTTTGATAAGTAGTTTGGGTTTTGCTGTGTGGAAATGTAGGGCCATTTAAGGGATTTTAGTCCAAGCTGAATTAGAATCAGATTTATACTACAGAAAAATCTATGCAGAAGTATTTTGTGTTAACCCCTCAGTTGTGTCTGACTCAGTGTGAACCCCAAGGACTATAGCCCACCAGATTACTCTGTCCATGGGATACTCCAGGCAAGAATACTAGAGTGGGCTGCCGTTCCCTTCTCCAGGGGATCTTCCTGACTCAGGGGATCGACCAAGGTTTCCCACATTGCAGGCAGACTGTTTACCATCAGAGACACCAGGAAAGCACACGTAGATGTACAGTATGTGATAAAGCTGAGTCCTTTAAGAAGACCGCCATGAAAGTCCATGTGAGACATAAAGACAGTCCAACAAAAGGTGATAGTAGGCTGTAAGGAATGGAACTTAAAGTCAATAGAATAAAGACACATGCACCCCAGTGTTCATTGCAACACCATTTACAATAACCAGGTCATGGCTGTTGTCCATGTCCATGTCCATGTTGTAATGTCCATTGACAGATGATTGGAGAAAAAGATGTGGTATGTGCATATATATGTATATATATATATATATATATATACACACACACAAAATTGGGTCATTTGTAGACATATGGATAGACCTAAAGACTATTGTACAGAGTGAAGTAAGTCAGAAGAGCAAAGCAAATATCGTATATTAATGAATAAGTGTGGAATCTAGAAAAATGGTACAGATTGACCTATTTGCAGGGTAGAAACAGAGACACAGATGTAGAGAATGAGTGTGTGGGCATGGGGTAAGGGGAGGTTGGGATGATCTGGAAGAATGGGATTCACATATATAGACTACTATGTGTAAAACAGACAGTCAGTGGGGATATGCTATATAGCACAGGGAACTCAGCTCAGCACTCTGGGATGACCTACATGGATGGGATGTGTGGGTGGGAAGGAGGTCTGAGAGGGAGGAGACATGAGTATGCATAAAGCTGCTTCATTTCATTGTATAGCAGAAACTAGCACAGCATTGTAAAAAAAAAGTATACCCCAATAAAAAGTTTTTAAAAAATCAGCAGAATAAAAAGAGACACACTCAGGTGTATGTATGCCTGGGTACTGACTGTATTTGCTACTTATAGTATAATGTTTGAAAAATAATTTAATGTGTCTACTCTTGAATCTCCATTTGTAAAATGAGAATAACTGTAGTACATATGCATAAGGTTACTGTGATAATTTGGGCTTCCCTGGTGGCTCAGAGGTTAAAGCGCCTGCCTTTGATGCGGGAGATCCGCGTTTGATCCTTGCGTCGGGAAGATCTCCTGGAGAAGGAAATGGCAATCCACTCTAGTATTCTTGCCTGGAGAATCCCATGGACAGACAAGCCTAATAGGTTACAGTCCACGGGATCACAAAGAGTTGGACATGACTGAGCGACTTAACCTCATCTCACTGTGATAATTAAATGAAATAATGCTTGTAAAATACTAGGATAAGCCTGATACATTATATGCCTCAATAAATGTTAACAGTTTTTATTATTAGGAACACTTCAAATGAACAAAAACTCAAAGCAGAAACAAAAATGGCAAATAAGTGAATATGTTAAAAATGTGTCAATTGCATAGTGTTCAAAGATGTGCAAAATAAAATGATACCAAGGAATAATTTGCACCTAGCAGATTAGCTATCCTTAAAGGAATGATTAAACTCAGTGTGGGCTGGTAGGTGAGATCAGGAACACTAAAGCTTCAGGGGAAGAGCCTGACTGTTCTGCAGGGTTTTGTGCCGTGCTTAGTTATGGCCCCCAACTCTTTGTGACCCCAGACTATAGCCCACCAAGCTCCTTTGTTCTGGGGATTTTTCAGGCAAGAATACCTGAATGGGTTGCCATTTCCTCCTCCAGGGGATCTTCCTGACCCAGGGTCAAATCCATGTCTGCTGCATTGCAGGCAGATTCTTTACCAGTTGAATCACTGGGGAGCATGTCAAAATCAAAAAAAAGACATATCCTTTGACTTAGCAATTCCATACCTTGAATTTTATACTCTAGATCAGACAAATATGAAAATATAAATAAACTAGGATGTTATTTGTGACATTGTTTATGGTCACAAAATATTGTGAGCAACCCAAATATTCAACAACTAGCAAACGTTTAAATATTTTATGTTGCAATTTATAGAGTGAAATGGTGTTCCGCCTTTAAAATGATGAAATAAATGAATATTTATTGCTGTGTAACTATCAATGTGGCGTTTAGTTTTTAAAAAGCAGATACAGCGTAAGCTAATTTTTGATTGAACTCATAAATGTCCAATCACATATGGTAAATTAGATAGATCTCACTAAATTTATAGACTTATTAAAAGCTGTTAGAGTGAGAGAATGAGGGTACAAATAGAGAAACGTGAAGGGAAAATTGATTAATGAAATTCCCTTTGGAAAGAAAAGCCCTTTTCATGGTATTAGTGTTATGAAAAGGAATTATTTTTCTCACAAATTGAAATAAAGGAGGTGAAAATATATCATACTGTGTGATCCAATAATTTCTTGACTCCAGAAAAAGCAGCTTCAGATTTTTCTTTGATTTTACATTATTTTTTGTTTGTTTTTGTTTGTTTGTTTGTTTGCTTTGGGGTTTTTTTTTTTCTTTCGTTTTTGCTATCCAGTCTAAACTACTTCTCTACTCTTTTCCTCAAGACTCTTGCTTTCTACAAAATATGTATATCATGAATATGTATATTTTAATTATGTGCTTGAGCCAAGTGGTGAAAGGTAGTTTGCTTTATAACCTCAGTAGTCTGTTGTTTTTATTGTTAAATTATCAACAAGATCATTTTACTAAAAGAGATGGGGCAGAAGTGTGGGAGTGTTTTAAAAGCACAGCAAAGAGAGACTTCAGTTAAGACTCTGCATTTCCACTGCACAGGACACAGGTTCAGTCTCTGGTCAGGGAACCAAGAACCTGAATGCCTTACAGTGTACCCCTCCTCGGAAAAGAAAAAGCATATAAAAGAGATGTAAAACACACTGCAGAGGACATAAATCAAACTCATCACCTCTCTTTGTGGGTCTTTTCCTTTACTGGTTGAGTAATACCACTTACCTCCTTTAGCTAGAGTAAGGCTGAATCCTTCTAGTTTATTTCCTGGGAGGGAAATAGGCAATTTCTAGTTATGGGAAAAGGCAATCTTTTTTTTCCTGCAAGGGTATGAGTTTAAAAGATATTTAATCCCTGAGCTGTTGATTCCATTTTTTCTGTCACGGAACAAGACATTGCCTGAAAAATGAAATCAACACACAGGAAAGAAGAGAAAATAAAGATTCTTTTATGATATATTTGAGCAACTGTATTCTGAAATGTTTGAAGAGAATTCTGTTTCTAGATCAATGGATCTCAAAGTGTGATCCCCACCCCTAGGTACTTGTTGGCAATTCAAAATAAAGTCCACATCTTAGACCTAGAGAATCAGAAATGCTAAAATAGAACCTGGCAATTCTATTTTAACAAGAACTAGAGAGGCAGTGCATCAGGGGCGGGGATCCCAGTTGTGCTCTCAGGGGTCACCATTGCAGCTGGGAATGCTCATTTCGTGGGCTTCTGGGTCCCCATCAATTGGCATCCAGTGAGCAGAGCGGAGGGTTGCGGACCACAGAGTCTGCCTGCAGTGAGGGAGACCTGGGTTCGATCCCTGGGTCAGGAAGATCTCCTGGAGAAGAAAGTGACAGCCCACTCCTGTATTCTTGCCTGAAGAAGTCAATGGACTGAGGAGCCTGTCATTCTGAATTGGGATCCTTCCTGGGGGCACACGCATCACTCAGCCAAGATGAATTCCAGTGAGGAGGATCCTGGGAAATTGGTAGGACCTCTGGACTGCAGTCTCCCATCTCTTTTTGACCTCTGCAGAATCCAGGTCATCCAGAGGACCCAAGGCATGGTGGTTGCTAATAGACTTCCCACAGTACTTCTTCATCCCATGTGGACTCCTTCAGGGCAGTGAGCATCAGAGCTTCCTTTGAACTTCGTCTAGAATATATAGGTGGAGTATAAAGAAAGCTGAGCGCAGAAGAATGGATGCTTCTGAACTGTGGTGTTGGAGAAGATTCTTGAGAATTCTTGGACTGCAAGGAAATCCAACCAGCTCATCCTAAAGGAAATCAGTTCTGGGCGTTCATCGGAAGGACTGATGTTGAAGCTGAAACTCCAGTATTTCGGACACCTGATGTAATAGCTGACTCATTTGAAAAGACACTGATGTTGGAAAAGATTGAGGGCAGGAGGAGAAGGGGATGACAGAAGATGAGATGGTTAGATGGCATAACCGACACACTGGACACCACTTGGGGTAAACTCTGGGAGTTGGTGACGGACAGGGAGGCCTGCCATGCTGCGGTTCAATGGGGTTGCATAGAGTTGGACACGACCGCGTGACTGAACTGAACTGAACTGAACAGAAAAAGAAATGCTGTTCAAGGACACTGAAAGAACCCTGATGCTGAAAATCAGATATGTATTGTAAGCAATGCTTAGAAATCCATGAGTTGAAGCATGGTATTATGTCTATCATCCTTGTAGTTCCCTCAGTGAAATATGTTGAGAAAAGTTTTTCATTCATGGTATAGATTCATGAAGAAGCTAAATACGTTACCTTTATGATGACAAATGAATTTAAATCTCTTGTGAATCCAGTGTGACCACCACACATACCAACATCATTTAGGAGCTATTCCACATTCAAGGTCAGGAGGGGCAGTGGTGAGGAGATACCCCTCGTCCAAGGTAAGGAGCAGCAGCTGTGCTTTGCTGGAGCAGCAGTGAAGAGATACCCCACGTCCAAGGTAAGACAAACCCAAGTAAGATGGTAGGTGTTGCAAGAGGGCATCAGAGGGCAGACACACTGACACCATAATCACAGAAAACTAGTCAATCTAATCACACTAGGACCATTGCCTTGTCTAACTCAGTGAAACTAAGCCATACCCGTGGGGCCACCCAAGATGGGCAGGTCATGGTAGAGAGGTCTGACAGAATGTGGGCCACTGGAGAAGGGAATGGCAAACCAGTTCAGTATTCTTGGCTTGAGAACCCCATGAACAGTATGAAAAGGCAAAATGATAGGATACTGAAAGAGGAACTCCCCAGGTCAGTAGGTGCCCAACACGCTACTGGAGATCAGTGGAGAAATAACTCCAGAAAGAATGAAGGGATGGAGTCAAAGCAAAAACAATACCCAGCTGTGGATGTGACTGGTGACAGAGGCAAGGTCCAATGGTATAAAGAGCAATATTGCATAGGAACCTGGAATGTTAGGTCCATGAATCAAAGCAAATTGAAGGTGGTCAAACAAGAGATGGCAAGAGTAAATGTCGACATTCTAGGAATCAGCAAACTAAAATGGACTGGATGGGTGAATTTAACTCAAATGACCATTATATCTACTACTGTGGGCAGGAATCCCTCAGAAGAAATGGAGTAGCCATCATGGTCAACAAAAGAGTCCAAAATGCAGTACTTGGAAGCAATCTCAAAAACGACAGAATGATCTCTGTTCATTTCCAAGGCAATATCACAGTAATCCAAGTCCATGCTCCAATCAGTAATGCTGAAGAAGCTGAAGTTGAACAGTTCTATGAAGACCTACAAGACTTTGTAGAACCAACACCCACAAAAGTTGTCCTTTTCATTATAGGGGACTGGAATGCAAAAGTAGGAAGTCAAGAAACACCTGGAGTAACAGGCAAATTTGGCCTTGGAATGAGGAATGAAGCAGGGCAAAGACTAATAGAGTTTTGCCAAGAAAATGCACTGGTCATAGCAAACACCCTCTTCCAACAACACAAGAGAAGACTCTACACATGGACATCACCAGATGGTCAACACCAAAATCAGATTGATTATATTCTTTGCAGCCAAAGATGGAGAAGCTCTATACAGTCAACAAAAACAAGACTAGGAGCTGACTGTGGCTCAGATCATGAGCTTCTTATTGCCAAATTCAGACTTAAATTGAAGAAAGTAGGGAAAAACACTAGACAATTCAGGTACAACCTAAATTATATCCCTTATGATTAATACAGTGGAAGTGAGAAATAGATTTAAGGGACCAGATCTGATAGATAGAGTGCCTGATGAACTATGGAATGAGAGTCGTGGCATTGTACAGGAGACAGGGATCAAGACCATCCCCATGGAAAAGAAAGTGAAAGTGAAGTCGCTCACTCGTGTCTGACTCTTTGTGACCCCGAGGATGTAGCCTACCAGGCTTCTACGTCCATGGGATTCTCCAGGCAAGAATACTGGAATGGGTTACCATTTCCTTCTCCAGGGGATCTTCCCAACCCAGGGATCAAACCCGGCTCTCCCACAATGGAGGCAGACACTTTAACCTCTGAGCCACCAGGGAAGCCCATGGAAAAGAAATGCAAAAAAGCAAAATGGCTGTCTGGGAAGGCCTTATAAATAGCTGTGAAAAGAGAAACAAAAGCAAAGGAGAAAAGGAAACATATAAGTATCTGAATGCAGAGTTCCAAAGAATAGCAAGAAGAGATAAGAAAGCCTTCCTCAGTGATCAATGCAAAGAAATAGAGGAAAACAACAGAATGGGAAAGACTAGAGATCTCTTCAAGAAAATTAAGGATACCAAGGGAATATTTCATGCAAAGATGGGCTCGATAAAGGACAGAAATGGTATGGACCTAACAGAAGCTGAAGATATTAAGAAGAGGTGGCAAGAATACACAGAAAAACTGTACAAAAAAATCTTCATGATGAAGATAATCACAATGGTGTGATCACTCACCTAGAGCCAGACATCCTGGAATGTGAAGTCAAGTGGACCTTAGAAAGCATCACTACAAACAAAGCTATTGGAAATGATGGAATTCCAGTTGAGCTATTTCAAATCCTGAAAGATGATGCTGTGTAAGTGCTGCACTCAATATGCCAACAAATTTGGAAAACTCAGCACAGGACTGGAAAAGGTCAGTTTTCATTCCAATCTCAAAGAAAGGCAATGCCAAAGAATGCTCAAACTACTGCACAGTTGCACTCATCTCACATACTAGTAAAGTAATGTTCAAAATTCTCCAAGCCAGGCTTCAGCAATACATGAACCATGAACTTCCAGATGTTCAAGCTGGTTTTAGAAAAGGCAGAGGAACCAGAGATCCAATTGCCAACATCTGCTGGATCATTGAAAAAGCAAGAGTGTTCCCCAAAAAAACATCTATTTCTGCTTTATTACTAGGTCAAAGCCTTTGACTGTGTGGATCACAATAAACTCTGGAAAATTCGGAAAGAGATGGGAATACCAGACCACCTGACCTGCCTCTTGAGAAACCTATATGCAGGTCAGGAAACAATAGTTAGAACTGGACATGGAACAACAGACTGGTTCCAAATAGGAAAAGGAGTATGTCAAGGCTGTATATTGTCACCCTGCTTATTTAACTTATATGCAGAGTACATCATGAGTAATGCTTTGGCTGGAAGAAGCACAAGGTGAAATTAAGATTGCCTTGGAGAAATATCAATCACCTCAGATATGCAGATGACAACACCCTTATGGTAGGAAGTGACGAGGAACTAAAACCCTCTTGATGAAAGTGAAAGTGGAGAGTGAAAAAGCTGGCTTAAAGCTCAACATTCAGAAAACGAAGATTATGACATCTGGTCCCATCACTTCATGGGAAATAGGTGGGGAAACAGTGTTAACAGTTGCAGGATTTATTTTTGGGGGCTCCAAAATCACTGCAGATGGTGACTGCAGCCATGAAATTAAAAGATGCATACTCCTTAGAAGAAAAGTTATGACCAACCTAGATAGCATATTCAAAAGCAGAGACATTACTTTGCCAACTAAGGTCTGTCTTTTTAAGGCTATGGTTTTTCCAGTGGTCATGTATGGATGTGAGAGTTGGACTGTGAAGAAGGCTGAGTGCCGAAAAATTGATGCTTTTGAACTGTGGTGTTGGAGAAGACTCTTGAGAGTCCCTTGGACTGCAAGGAGATCCAACCAATCCATTCTGAAGGAGATCAGCCCTGGGATTTCTTTGGAAGGAATGATGCTACAGCTGAAATTCCAGCACTTTGGCCACCTCATGCGAAGAGTTGACTCATTGGAAAAGACTCCGATGCTGGGAGGGACTGGGGGAAGGATGAGAAAGAATGGATGTGATGGCTGGATGGCATCACGGACTCAATGGACGTGAGTCTGAGTGAACTCCGGGAGTTAGTGATGGACAGGGAGGCCTTGCATGCTTTGTTTCATGGGATCGCAAAGAGTCCGACACGACTGAGCGACTGAGTGACTGAACTGAACTGAACTAAGAGGGAATTTTCATGAATGCTAAAGGTTCAGAGTCATGGTGCAAGCTTTTCGAATAGATCAGCCATTCAATGCCTTATTTCTCTCTCTTTCATGGGTACCCCCTACTTTTATGGCCACTGAGATAAGTAGAATAGGTTGGGTTGTGATGGGTGGTCAGCAATCTTACAGTCCCAAAGAGAACTGAAATTATTTTTCTTAGCACCAAAATGTATGGCTTTGTGATGTTGTGTGGCCCTTTTCCACTGCCCATGTGTATGAATAGATACAGTAAATGATGAGAGTTTTCAGAAAGGTTGTGTCAGAAAAATAAACTCAAGAGGTGGTGCCTTAGCTGAAAGTTTAAGAAGGTAATGAAGCCATGAAGGAAGGTCTCAAAGAAGATACCGATGTGAGGCCAAGGGACAGATATCAGGGTGATAGCAATGAAAGTGTGCAGAAAGGAATGCAGTGAGAAAGAGGCCAGGAGGCCGGGGTTAGACATTTTCATGCCTAAAGTCAACAGAGAGCGGTTTTAAGTGTCCAGGATGGAGACAGGCCTAATTGGCAAGGGCTGCTGCTGTTGAGAAGGTCAACAGTTCTGGATTCCTGGGTCAAACATTTGGACATCCACAGAAGTTCAGCCAAATGCCAAATTTCCAGAATAAACAAGGACATAGGGTATTGGTAAATAAGGCAATAAAGTGTGCTGAGGGTATCCTAGATGGATTAAATGGGCCTTAGAAATGAAAGCAATTCTCCAAGTGGGAAGTTTTGGTCAAGAAACAACAAAGATGGGTATGAGAACTGTATCATGGTCTGAAGAACATGGCACATGGACTGCAGTGTTATAAACCTCCACTGAGGAAAACCAAGAGAAGCAGTGCTCAGTGGTGGGGAGGGAAGGCAGAATTTCATGAAGGCACAGAGTTGGAGGCAGCATCTTGAGATGCTCACTAAAAAATGATACATTTTTATCTGGGGAAAGGGTTGTGATGTTCAAAGATGACAGAGAAGAAGCAAAAGAGGCAGAAGTTAGCTTTAGAATATTCAGAATGGAAGCAAAGAGGAAATTGAAGATGAAGATCATTTTACGTTCCTGTTACTGTACATTAACATTTACCTGATTCAATCTAAGATTACAATTGATCTATTTCTATAAATATTTTATAGAAACTCTTCATAGAGATTCATTTTTTTTTTAATGTGAATATTGGGGCACATTTCTTGCCATGAGGTGAACTGTCATGCTGGATAAGACTTGAGAGTCCCCTGGACTACAAAAAGTCAATACAGTCCATCCTAAAGGAAATCAGTCCCGAATATTCATTGGAAGGACTGATGCTGAAGGTGAAGCTCCAATACTTTGGTCACCTTATGAAAAGAGCTGACTCATTGGAAAAGCCCCTACTGCTGGGAAAGATTGAAGGCAAAAGGAGAAGGGGGCAGCAGAGGATGAGATGGTTAGATAGCATCACCGACTCAATGGACATGAATTTGAGCAAACTCTAAGACACAGTGAAGGACAGGGAAGTCTGGTGTGCTGCAGTTCATGGCATCTCAAAGTGTCAGACCAATTTAGTGACTGAACAACAATAATAAGATAAATTAACCTTGATATTGAGTGTGTAGTAAATGCAGCCTGCATTTCTATGACTTCTTCCTCTGTGGCATGCAGGGGCTATAGTTTCAGGCCCTTGCACCTGAGATTGCCTTCACTGTGGACTGACATATTGACTGTAAGTAGGGTGCTTGGTTTCTAAATAGTGTTTGTCATGATGGACATCAGTACCTCACTACTAGCGTGAAGAACTTGGTTCATATTGTGAATGAAAATACTCATTTGAGAATGGTACACTTATTCTGGCTGCAGCCCCTCATGGCTCAGTTGGTAAAGAATCTGCCTGCAATGTGGGAGACCTGGGTTTGATCCCTGGGTCAGGAAGACTCCCTGGAGAAGGGCATGGCAACCCACTCCACTATTCTTGCCTGGAGAATCCCATGGACAGAGGAGCCTGGCAGGCTACAGTCCATGGGGTCACAAAAAGTCGGACATGACTGAGTGACTAACACTTTCACCTTTTCATACTTATCCTAGTATACCTATATCTATCAGAAATCTTTAAATTTGTCAATGTTTCAAACTATCCTCTGGTTCATAGTTAACAGTCATTTTCTCTAGTCCTTACCCCCACCCTCAGAGAAAATATTATTTAAAATATCCTGGGTCAGTGATGCACTCACCGTAGGAGAGTGAAGTATTTTATTTTCACACATGGATTAGAACTTTCATGATTTTACATTCTTGGGAAAATGATAAAAATAAAAGTTGATGACACAAAACATGGCTTTTGATTTTTTCTTCATAATGTTCTATGTTCAGTGATGTTTGAGTTTTGTTTTGTTTTATTTGTTTTTGACAGTAATGGACAGTTCCATTATTAGGCTTCAGTTCTACAGACCCAGACCAAGAGGATAAACAAAGTAATAAAGTGTATTTTATGCTGAAAGTTGTATTTAAGAATGATTCATTTCTGTTACATATTCATGGATGTCTACTTGTCATTAAACTACAGCGCTTTTTCCCCCAATTCAGTCAAGCAACCACATATGTAAATCTAGTCCCGCCACATTAAAAAGCACATATATTAAGAACATTAAGCATTCTCTATACATCAAAAAATGCTTCTCAGTGACTCCCAGCAGAGCATGTCTATCTCCAGCTAATGAGTCTTATTGTATGATTTTTCCTGTACCCCACCTCTCTTTACACGTCAATCTGTTCATGGCATCTGCCTTGCAAACAGTAACAGGGAAACCGCTGGGGCTGTCAAGGAAATGACACCTTTCTCCTTTAGCAGAACCTGAAAATGATGCCCAGATTTTTCTGAAATTCTCCAGGCAAACTATGTCTTTCTTTTAAAACCAAATACCATCTGCCCAGGCAGACATTTCTGAGCCAATTGTCACATAAAAAGATTTTAATTGGTTTCTGATATTCAAGTTTGTTACATTAGGTTATCAACCTTTCATTTAACTACGTGACTTACACATTTCAAATTGAAGATGAATATTATAAACTATAAAAGCATGGGTTAATTTTAGCCAAAGCACATGGTAATAAAAGAAGCAGCCTTGATTTATATTTTAAAACTCAGAATTTGTTTCAATTTACATGTGTGCATGTGTGTGTGCATGCTAAGTCAATCTCAGTCGTGTCCGACTCTTTGCGACCCTGTGGACATTAGCCTGCCAGGCTACTGCATCCACAGGATTCTCAAGCCAAGACTCCTGGAGTGGGTTATCAGCCCTCCTCCAGGGGATCTTCCTGACCCAGGGATCGAACCTTTGTCTCTTATGTATCCTGAACTTGCAAAAGGGTTTTTACCACGCGTGCCACCTGGGAAATCCTTACATATGTACATATATGCACATATGCATGATTTTTGAATTTTGAGATTTTTTCTTTCAGAATAAAAACTGAAAGCATATAAAAATATATTAGCAATGAGTGCAAATGAATAGTGGCCATTTTCATGTTTCTTGACTAAATTTTTATTCAGATCAAAACTTAACCAATGCAATATAATTAAACACAATCTTACACACTGAGTTTCAGCAAAATGATCCCCATTTAATCATTTCTATTCCATAGCTAATTGTATTCAGCAGATAATTCATTCACAAGTGTACACTTTTACACCTGGTTCCACTAATTTAATTAATCTAATTATTTTTCATAATCTATCAACTTATTCAAATATTTATCACCCTAAAGAAAAAAATATAAACGTACATATGTTGCATATGCATATGTACACATATGTACCTTATACATAATGTAATTTTTCACTTAAAATAATTGATATCATCCTGTGTAAATAAATGTATATGTATAGTACAGATTTTAATGATGCTCAGGATATCCCTGTACGCACGTGTCATGTACATACTGTTTAAAGAACTATTAAGAATTTTCAGTGTTTTGTTATTCCTAAAAGCATTTTGATGAACATTTTTATTGGTGTATTTTTATAAGCTCATTTTGGCTCATCTTTATGACTCCCCAAGGGTTATAACTGATCATTATGAAGGTAGGAATATTTTAATGATTTTGATGCATATTTTTCCAAAAAATTATCAAATTAAACCACTTTCAGCATTGCATGCAAGTTTCCACTTCACAATAAACATGTAAGCATTAAATATTTTAATTGGTAACTTCTTGTTAATTGAAAAATGTTCTCACTGTTTTGTTTCTTTGATAGCTACCAAGGGTTAACGTTTTCCCATAAGTTTTAGAACATTCTATGGTTTCTTCTGTGATTTATGTCCTTCTGTGATTCCATTAGAGTGTTGCTCTTTTTTTCTCATTCATTTGCAATAACTTGCACTCTTAAAAGATATAAATTCTTTATATGTTATATAAATTACATGAATTTTCCAGATTTCCATTTGCATTTTGCATTTTAGTAAGGTTTCTGGTCATTTTTTATTTGCAATATTTATCAATCATTTATATCAAGTTTTGCTTTATGGACTCTGTTTCTCTTTATGGTTTTCTATCATTCTCTCTGCTCCATTATTATACAAGTTTTCAAATCTATATTTTCTAGCAATTTTATAGTTTTATATGCCTTTTTTTGGAGGATAATTGCTTTACAATGTTGTGTTAGTTTCTGGTGTACGAAAACATGAATCAGCTATAAGTATATATATATATATATATATATATATATATATATCTCCCCTCCCTCTTGAGCCTAATTTTTAATGATATAGTTTAATAATGACTCACCCAACATTCCAATAGCTATACTTGAAATATTATCTTTTTATATGCTATATTTTTATAAATTAGGCTAAATAAATCTCTCTATTATATTCTTTGGGCTATTTGCCTATTTCTATTCTAGTAATATATTCTTTTATCTTATGAATTTAAATATTTTTAGGGAAACTATTTTCCCAATATTATCCCAACACTATTGCTCTTTGTGTTCAAGATTTCAATAATGATTTTCACATGTTTGTTATTTCAGGTCAATCTTAACATTATTTTGGTTATTTTTATAAAAATAAGAAAGTTTTTATTAATTTTTAACCTGTATATCACTGAAAATTTTAACCATCTCCTATTACCATTCTCCTTTTTTTTATTTTGCAAAAGAAACCCAAAATGTTCAGCTGGAAATGGACTGCTTAAGCTTACAACTTACTATGGCTGTGTAATTAAACTAGTGGCTGAGTGAGTGACTGCAAGTGACAAGTATGGCTTCTGAATCATTTCCTTAAAAACTGCTGCCCTACACCAACAAACTTTGAGTTGATAGATGAAAGAAAAAGCAAAACATCTCTTTTATTTAAGACTGAGTATGACAGGATATTTTTTACAGCACTTTAGCTTGAAACTTAACAAATAGAATTGTCTTCTGGGATGTTGGGATACTGACAAAAATGTACAATATGAAGGATTGCCTTAGCGATTGTTTAATATCTAGAAAGAACACAGGTATCATTATAGTCCTGCAATCTAGTCACCAACTTTATGGCAAGGTTAAGCACTTGGCAGAACACTTGCTTGTGATCACCTGGATGTCAGACTCATGAGAATTGGTTGAAAAAATATAGAATGTTTGTAATGGCTGTTCCTTGTTTTTAGCAACAGAGAGGAAAGAGACCTTCAGACAAAAACTGGTCAGTTTGCAACCAGAGATAGAAAGAAAACAAGCTCTGCTTCAGGAAGGTTCTGACGGCCAGTGTATTAAATTTAAACTGAACGAATGTCCAGTAGTTTGAGGCCTTAATGAATTTGAAGCTCCAACTGCTTCTGTGTACAAACAGCAGGAAGTAAATCTCCTGCTTCCGAAACAGACTGGAAGCTAAAAAGCAGATTAAGGTTGTTGCTGTCCCATATGAACTCATGGTTACAAATCCCTCAAGGGAGCTCCCATTATAGGAGACAGAGAGATGACTGACTAAGTTCAGAACCCATCCAATATCAGAAGAGATCCTGCAAGCTTAGGAACTCTAAACAGAGGAGATCTATGTGAATGGTTATTTCAGGTGAAACTGACCGGGAGCAAGTAGAACACAGACTACTAAATTTTGGAGGAAACTGAATTACCAAATAAATTACAAACCTGAGCACAGAAGCCTGTGGTTGTTCTGGCTCCAAAGCGACTCTCCAGTCATCAAACCTCCATTTCTGCAGCACCCGCTTATACAGTGGCCGCAGGGCGTAACAGTGGGGAAGAGTTTGCATTGGGCCACAGCGGGGCCGCGCAGGACTGTGACAAAGGAAGTCTGTGGAGAAGAGTCAGAGTCGACAGGAGAGGATTAAGGAAGGCAACTGCTACTTCTGGGGCAAGGAGACTTCTGTCCAGTTGCGTTTGCTCTCTGTGACAGACAACTGAGTATTTCCAAACTGCCTCTTTTCAAATAGTACTGTATATATTTGAGCGTTCTTTTCCCTAATTTTCTGTGAATATTGGTGTGTTTGATCGGTGATGTTATTAGTTCCCAACTCTTATAAGTCATTCTTAGAATTAATACAAGTAACAGGGCATTCAACTTTTTGATTTGAGCAAGATGCAGAAAGTGGGGAATTGAGATAACTTCCTCCGTAAACTGTGCGTGTGTGTGTGTGTGGTGGGGGTGTCTGTGGGGCAGAGGAACTTGGACAGAGACAAAAAACATTTCTCAGCTTCTTCTCTTCTATTCTTCCTTTTAATAAACATAACAGTTTTTACATTTGGTCCCCAATTTTTATTTTTTTTTCTTATAATTAAATTTATTTATTTTTTAAATTACAATACTGTATTTGTTTTGCCATACATTGACACGAATCAGCCATAGGTGAACACAATTTTTAATGCTCTTCCACTGAAGTGGGTCCTGTGTCTTCTTTTGAATCTGGTGACCCTTGTGTTTTCAGTGGAGCATGGTAAAGATGCCACTAGGTGATTTCTCAAGGCTTCTTAAAACAATTGGTATTCTGCCTCCTTCCTTAGAAAATCTTTCCTAAGGACCAGTGACTTGGTATGTAAGCAGTCCAACTGCCCAGAGGCTGCCATGTTGGGAGAAAGCCCCAGCCAGTGTGTCAGGACCACACGCAAAAGTTCTGGGTTCACAAGAGAGGCAAATATTCAACCAGTCATGAGTGGCTTCATCACCCCGTATCCATATACTTACTCTTGTTACCATCTCACAACTGCAAGTGAGATACAGAGTCCAAACCTCCCAGCTGAAATTTCCCTAAGTTGTTGAGCCACCAAAAGTTTGAGAAATAATAGCGTGATTCATGTTATATCACTAGCCTTTAATCTGGTTTGTTACCAGGCATGCAGACATTTCACCCTGTTTGGTAATAGTTACAGATTTCACTTCCTAGCCTCCTTGGCAGCCAGACAGGACAATGTGACTAGATTCTTGCCAAGTAGATGGGCACAAACTCTAGGCCATCTCCTTAAAGATTACTTGCTTTAGTATTACTACTTCCTCCTTTTAGTCTAGTCAAAAATAGGAAAGAACAGAGCAAATTTGGAAGCTAAAGGATACTAAGAATACCAAAGGCACAGGCAGAAAAAGCAAAAATAAAGTAGAGCAATATCAAGTTAAAACATTTCTCTGTAACAAAAAAAAAACAACCAATAGAGTAGAAAGGCAACCTATGGAATGGGAGAAAATACTTGCAAATCATATATCTGAAAATAGGTTAATTTCCAAAATATATGAGTTTTCTGCTATAACTCAATAGCAGAAAATCAACTAACCTGACTAAAGAATAAGCAAAGGACTTAGACATTTTTCTAAAGTTACACAAATGGTCAAAAGGCATATGAATAAATGTTCAACATCACTAATCATCAGGGAAATTCAAATTAAAGTCACAAGGAGATATCACATCACAGTTTCTAGGATGATTGTTATCAAAAAATAAAAATTAACATGTAGGATATAAAATATGTGAAGAAATTGAAACCCGTGTGCACTGTTGTTAGAAATAAAAACGGAACGGCTGCTCTGAATAAGTCTTTCCTTGATTATAATGTTGATATTGTGTCTCAGGTGGGGGCATTTCTGCAATGGTAGGGGGAATAGATGGCGTGTGAAATAAAGCATGCCCTATCAATCAACTTTGGTTTGAAGATAGCTAAACCAAATTATTTTAAGAAGTGAAGGGTTTCTGAGATGTTTTCATGATCCTGGCTTGAATTAAGGTTGGAAACTAAGCTTCAGCTAAGATTGATAGATGACATAGTCATCATTCCTTGTTTTTATCACTGTGGGGATTTTGTGAAGAGAGGCTACACACACAAATTAAAAAAAAAAAAAATCACATCCAAATATCAACTTCAGTTTCCATGTTTCACTTAGGATTTTCATATCTGCTTAGATTTGATTGACTAATATTTGCTCTGAATTTTTGCATCTTTATTCATGTAATATTTGTCCCTAGCAATTCCTGACATTTCTAATCTCACATTTGTTAGGTTGTTCAAAGTCAAGGAAATTTGGTAAAGGCACTTTTTTTTTTTTTAACATAAGTGTATTCTAAAATGACAATAAAAAGTTTGATTCTGAAAGGTTTGAATGAGCATATACATGGGATTTTCTGCACTAAGTACAATTCTAGACAATTTGACATGCTTTTTAATGGCTTTTTGGTGGCTCAGAGAGTAAAGCATCTGCCTGCAATGCAGGAGACTTGGGTTCAATCCTGGCTCGGAAAGATCCCCTGGAGAAAGAAAAGGCAACCCACTTCAGTACTCTTGCCTGGAAAATCCCGTGGCCAGAGAAGCCTGGTAGACTACAGTTCATGGGGTCCCAAAGAGTCAGATACGACTGAGCGACCTCACTTCACTTAATGGCTTTAGGTATAGAGGTTACTTTAGATTTTCTATATCCTGTTAAGTCACTTGCCACTATGTTTTTCTCAAAAAGTCCCCCATTTCTTTGATTATTTTCTATAATTTTTTTTTAAATCAATGCTTTTATTCAGAGGAAAAAATCAAGAGAAAGAACAAATATTTTAGAAAATCATATATTAATACTGGGTAAGTCAAGGCTATGGTTTTTCCTGTGGTCATGTATGGATGTGAGAGTTGGACTGTGAAGAAAGCTGAGCGCCGAAGAATTGATGCTTTTGAACTGTGGTGTTGGAGAAGACTCTTGAGAGTCCCTTGGACTGCAAGGATACCCAACCTGTCTATTCTAAAGGAGATCAACCCTGGGTGTTCTTTGGAAGGAATGATGCTAAAGCTGAAACTCCAGTACTTTGGCCACCTCATGCGAAGAGTTGACTCATTGGAAAAGACTCTGATGCTGGGAGGGATTGGGGGCAGGCGGAGAAGGGGATGACAGAGGATGAGATGGCTGGATGGCATCACGGACTCAATGGACGTGAGTCTGAGTGAACTCTGGGAGATGGTGATGGACAGGGAGGCCTGGCATGCTGCGATTCATGGGGTCGCAAAAAGTCAGACATGACTGAGCGACTGAAGTGAACTGAACTGATGGCCAAATCTGTAGAAAAATGATTTAACTATGTAGATATGTGTGTATTTATAGGCTTCCCTGGTATCTCAGCTGGTAAAGAATCTGCCTGCAATGCAGGAGTCCCTGGTTCAATTCCTGTGTTGGGAAGATCTCCTGGAGGAGAGCATAGCAACTCAGTCCAGTATTCTTGCTTGAAGAATCCCCATGGACAGAAGAGCTTGGTGGGCTACAGTTCATGGGGTTGCAAGAGTCAGACAGGACTTAGCAACTAAATCACCATTACCCCAACTATATGTACATATGAAAGTAAAAGTGAAGTCGCTCAGTCATGTCCGACTCTTTGCAACCCCATGGACTGTAGCCTACCAGGTTCCTCTGTCCATGGAATTTTCCAGGCAATAGTACTGGAGTGGATTGCCATTTCCTTCTCCAGGGGATCTTCCCGACCCAGGGATTGAACCTGGGTCTCCCACATTATAGACAGATGCTTTCCTGTCTGAGCCACCAGGGAAGTCCTTATGTACATATATATATATGATATATATGATTTCTAACAGTTATAGCACTGATGTTTTTAGAAAAACTGGGAGCTTCTTCATTTTCTATATGCTACAGTCTCTGAATTTCTCAATATTTTCATCCTTTTGCTGTCAACAGGATCAATTCTGTTATGTCATAGGATGTTTTTAAACCATATTATAACTGAGCTAGTCCATTGTGCTGCTTTCTGTACTCTCCTTGCTTAGTAAATGGTTAATGACTTGGTCTCGTGGTTTAAAAAGTAAATTATTAACTCTGAGTCTATTAAGATAACTGAGTATAGAATGGCCAGACAGTTTCAGGTATGTATATTTTTATGTATGTTAGAGTCGGACACGACTGAGCGACTGAACTGAACTGAACTGAAAGTCATCTGAATGTTACTTTTTATTCTCCTCTCAAATGTGAATTTTCCCTTTTCCTCTGGATATCTTCCATGCTTATGGTTGTAAATCATTAATCTTGCCTTTATAACTTTACTACCTCTTGAACCATAGCTAAAAGACAATGTTATGCAGAAGACTTTTGACTAGTCCTCGATATTACCCCTTCACAACTTCAGACTGTAAAAAATTATATTTCTTACAAAATTTAATGAATGTATATCAGAAATATAAGAAATACCAGTGCCATAATTATAAGGGAAAAATATACCTAAAGGAAATTATACAAATTTGTTTTTGTGTGTGTGTTTTTTCCTTCAAACAATTCTGGTAACAACAAAAATTCACAAACTTGTCAATCCTTTGGAGATTGCTTTTTTTTTTTTTTTAATACAACTAATTAACCAGTATGAGACAGTTAGCTAACATCAAATTTTCTGCAATCTGCTTTAAGAATCAATACCATATTATCAGAAAACAAACTGAAATTGAGGATTAAGTAGGTGAAAATGTACACCCTCTGGAGTACATTCCACGGTAAATATGAAAATAAGAGTGTTTAGTCGCTCAGTCATGTCTGACTCTTTGTAACCTCACGGACTGTAGTCTACCATGCTCCTCTGTCCATGGAATTTTCCTGGTGAGATGTTGGCATGGGTATCCATTTCCTTCTCCAGGGGATCTTTCCAACCCAGGGTGAACCCTGGTGCCATGCACTGGCAGGCAGAGTCTTTACCCTCTGAACCAGCAGGGAAGCCTTCTATGGTAAATATAGATTCATCCTAACAATTTGATGTTGGAAAGATTGGAGGCAGGAGGAGAAGGGGACGACAGAGGACTAGATGGCTGGATGGCATCACTGAGTCAATGGACAAGAGTTTGAGTAAACTCCGGAAGTTGGTGATAGACAGGGAGGCCTGATGTGCTGCAATTTATGGAGTCGCAAAGAGTCGGACATGACTGAGCGACTGAACTGAACTGAACTTAACAATTTTCTGCCAATGAAATCTAAGCTACCTTGCTTTGCTCTTTTGGGAGCACAACAGTTTGAACTGAAAGGAAAGCAGTCCTGAATAAATGCACCATTTACTTTGGTTGATTTTCATTTCTTTTTCTTTTTAACTTTAAACAGTAGTGAAGAAAAGTTTGTTTTAGTCCGCTAGGTTTGTTTTCATGGGAATGTTTGCTTTACATATGCAAAAGCATCTCCCTATAGCATTAATATGGCATATTCATCTTCAAAGATGCTATGTTTTTTTATGCACTATAACAGCCAAATCTGAAATGAAAGCTTTCAAGTCTGTTGACTCTGGGACTATTTTGATTTTTCCTTCCACGCTGCCATAAACGCCCTTTTTCTGATGTGACACTGAGAATGAAAAAGCAAGCTCTGTCAGCATAAGTCACCTGAGGAGCAACACTGGTGTTTGTCTCGCTCAGAGTTTCCTAGCACCCTGGATATTCAGAATAACTGAACGTACTGGACCCCAATCAAGTCCGCTCTCTCTGACGGCCGCTGTGCTGGAAATTTATCCCCAGTCTATGATTTTCTCCTGAATTGCTTCAGCTCCCTCAATAAAATGAGAACTCTCCATGGAGTTTTCTGTCAGCTTCAACCTGGAGGTAAGATTTAGGAAGGTTGCCTGCCTTAGTCTACTGACAGAGAATGATTTTCCCACGGTCTTCAGAGCACCCTTCCTCAAATTCAGTGTTAAAAAGGAATAAAACAGAGATGCTGGGAATCAAGCTTTGCTATAATTGGTTCAGAGATGTTATCTTTAGGCAGTTCATTTTTGAAAGTCCTGATGAGTTGGATCGTCAAGGACTTGCTGTAGTTTCTCGTTCAGTAGCCTTCTATCATGCAGTCTAGCAATTTGGCAGTTATCTTCTCCAGACTCATTAGTTTATACTCTAAGTCACTCAGCTGCAGATTTAAGTTTGAGTTTCTCAGGCTGAAAAATAGCCTCTCCATTCTACTTGAGCAAGGCCAACATTTCTTTGAACTGATACTTCAAAGGGTCTTGGCACATGGGTATCATCGTCTAGTGATGCTCTCTACCCATGCTCGGTCTTGTGCTCAAAACCATTCCCATTTGAGCACATATGTATTGACTAAAATGAAGTTTTCGTTGGCTAGAGTGTTGAGAACTTTATAAAGAGAGGTAAAAAGCAGACCAGAGAGATGAAAAGAGGAGTGGGTGATCAAACTCCCCAGTTCCTGCCATGCTACTTCTTGGTAAAACAGGAAAAGACCGAGGCAAACCAAATGAACTGGTAATCCTAGTCTTTTATTTTATTTTAAATTTTAATTTAATTAAATTTCTATTTATTTTATCTCAGCCTTACTGAGGTGTGATTGACAAAAACTGTGTGTATTTAAAGCACACAATGTGTTGTTTTGATATATACTGTGTAATGATTAGTATAAGCAAGCTAATTACCATATCTAACACCCCACATAGTTACCTTTTCCTTGGCATTGTATACTTGAGATTGGTTACTCTAGTTCTTAAGTGCCCTCAAAATTAACTCTATCCCAATTAGTTAGGAAAAATTAGCATTTGCCCTTTCAGCAAATAAACTAAACCAGGAATAAAATAATATTTCCATCTCTCAATTCCACTAACTAGCAAACATCGTTGCAACCTATCTCTTAAATATTCTCAAAAAGAAATTTTCAAATTAAATTATTGCTAAACAGATAAAAGACAGACTATACTGATTTAAATTCTAAGTCTACCACATACCAGTGTGGACACGTACTTTAGAATCCAGACTAAGGGAGCCCTTGTCTTCTGTGTTTCCTCTACCGAGTTCCCAACACCATGGTACAAAAGATATGGATTTGCTTGAATGTCACTTCAAAAGGAAAAAAAAAAAACCTGATATTTTATAGGCTATCAGTTTTGACAGTGAAAGTAAAGACTTAACCTTCCCTGTTTGCTACTGCCTCAAGGTATACTTGTAGAAAATAAACAAAAATCGTATCCACAGGTAAAGCTTAGGTAATAAAAAATAAAGCAACATCTGTGTTAAAGGAAACTCTTAAGAAAGTTAAGTCTGCATAGTTTGACCTGAAAACACCACAGCTTGCTTGAGTTACATGGCCACCTGTCACAACTGCACTCCAGATTCTTCTAAAACAGTAGGAGTTTGTCACATAAATGGAATGTGCATGATTTAAATTATTGGAGACCAGGAGACCACCCCAACGAGTGTGAAAGTTTTCAAAACAGAAATGACAGGGCTCAGTGTCTCCAAAAGCCATGTAATGCTCCCTGCTGGCAGAATTCCCGCAGCGAGACTGAGGATTAAAACGACAGAATTGTCACTGGATCTCGAACAAGTTAAATTGGACCAATTAATAAGATTGAATTTGTGAGTCCCCACCTTGTGGATGCATAAATCATTTGTCAATGATATGTACAGATTACTCAGTCAGGTTTTTTGTGTGAACATAGTAGGAGATCAATCGGGCACCACTGGAGGTGCTAACCAAGGTATTTTTTCTTAAACACATGCTTTGTCTTATCCTAACCAGCAGGGGGAGCGTCCCAGGGGCTTCGAGGTGAAGAATCTGCCTCCTGAATACAGGAGACACTGGAGAGGTGGTTTCTGTCCCTGGGTTTGGAAGATCCCCTGGAGAAGGGAATGCCAATCCAATCCTGTATTCTTTCCTGGGAAATCCCACAGACAGAGGAGCCAGTGGGCTACAGTCTATGGGGTCACAAAGAGCAGGATACAAAGAGTAGGTCACAAAGAACAGGCACGCACGCAACCACTCGGAGAGGCCGCAATTCCACAATCCACGCACCCATCCCTCAAGGGCTGCCTCCTCCTATGTTCCTCTTTCAAAATACCTGAGAAAGGTGACAATCAAACTTACTGACACTCAGAGTCATTTGGTCTAAGAAAATACTTACTTTTGCCCTCTTCACTGTCTTCTCAAAACCTCATGGTTCCTAGTGTTGCAAAAACGAACACCTAAGGATTAGGGCATGAGCAAGAAGGAACAAAAGATCAGTAACTCCATCTGAGAAATCTTTTACATGCCCCATCCCTTATCACCACTGTTTTCCAAAGCCCAAGTCCCTTATCCAGTTTCAGCTGTGCTCCTCCCACATGGGACACCCTTCAGCCTACAGTGTGCTGTATATTGAGTTTCTCTGTCTGGTCCTATTAAAACACCTAGTTTACATTTTATCTTAGACCAGGTTTCCACTTGCTGAAATACCCTTTCCTCATTTCTTTTACCCCCTAATTCACTTTTTCTTAATGAAAATTTCCTTTTAAAATTATTTTTCAAGGTACTTTTTATTTTATATGAGGATATAGTTGATTTAAAATTCTGTGTTAATTTCATGTGTATAGCTAAGTGACTGCCTTATATATATGTGTGTACAGTGCTAAGCACTTCACTTGTATCCAACTCTTTGCGGCCCCATGGACTGTAGCTGACCAGGCTCTTCTATCCATGGGATTCTCCAGGCAAGAATACTGGAGTGGGTTTCCATTTCTTATTCCTGGGGATCTTCCCCACCAAGGGATCAAGCACATGCCTCTTAAGTTTCTTGGATTGACAGGTGGATTCTTTACAATTAGAACCACTTGGGAAGCCCAGTTGTACATATATATAGACATTCTTTTTCAGATTATTTTTCTATGTAGGTTGTTAAAGAATACAAAGTAGAGTTCGCTGTGCTATACACTGTGTTCTTATTATTTATTTTATACATTGCTGTTGTTCAGGTGCTAAGTCATGTCTGACTCTTTGAGACTCCATGGACTGTAGCCCACCAGGCTCCCTCTGTCCATGGGATTTGTATATATACTAATTTATCTCTCCCTCCTAGCTTTCCCCTTTGGTAACCATAAGTGTGTTTTCAAAATCTGTGAGTCTTTCTCTTTGTAAGTATGTTCACTTGTATCATCTTTTTAGAGTCCACATGTAGGTGATATCATACAATGTTTGTCTTTCTCTGTGTGGCTTACTTCACTTAGTATGATAATCTCTAGATCCATCCATGTTGCTGCAAATGGCATTATTTCATTCTTTTTATGGCCAAGTAATATTCCACTGTGCACATTTGCTTTATCCATTCTTTATCCATATCTTCATCATCCATTCTTCTGTTGATGGACATTTAGGTTCCTTCCATGTCTTGACTATTGTTAAGCAGTGCTTTGAACACTGGGTAGTGTTCAAAGATAAAAGCACAAAGCAGTGCTTTTATCTGATTTTCTTAAAGACCAAACTCATTATCTCCCATGGTTACTTCTTTTCCCATGTTTTTAGATTCTTCATAATATTTATTGCTTCATTTCTGATTGTTAAATGAAATAAATGGTCAACTCAGAATATTAAGAAAAAATAATAGCATATATTTAATTTTATTATGTATCTACTCTGCATATACACAGTCTTAAGTGTTCTGTAAATTTACCACACAAGAAAAGTCACTGGTTACATGTATTTATATCTTCTTAGCCTACGTGTGTGTGTGTGGTTTTTTTTTCTCTTATGCTGTTTGGCACTGTTCAGGCAGATTACAAACTCATCATCGACATTTATCTAGTTCATCTATGCTTTGAGATGCTTTGTGACACACAGAAGTTAGAGCTAGAAGGAGCCTTGGGAATGAGAATCCAACTACTTATTTTACGAATGAGTGAAGTGAGGAAGATAAATATTCATTGCTTCACCCTAGACCATGCAGTTTGTAAGGAGCAGCATTAGAATTTGATCCACATAAGGGCAGCGTTTTCAGTTTCCCAGATTGTGCAACAGAAAGGGCAGCCTGCATATTCACCAAGCTGAGCACCAGGGTTCAGTGCTGCACCTTCTGGAGAAAGGGGCACAAAGACAGGATCCATTTACCATGAACTTGCAGGGTTCTGATGCCAAGGATAGCAGGAGATGATAAGGATCATGAGAATAAGAGAGTGTTTCCAATTCAACAGACAGCACTGTGGAGACAAGCAGTGGAGGGCCTGGTCCCAGGCTTACTTGCCAAGCTGATGCTCTTTTCAGGACCTTCGGTTTCCCACTGCATCTTTCTTCCTAATATGACATATTTTTAAAAAATTACTCCAAGTTAGATATTTCTCCATAATTTGATACTATTTGCCATACCCATGCATATATACATATGTATATATATGAAGCACACACATATATATAAATTCCATTTATATTTGAAATCTCTCCCAATAGCATGATTATTAGCTTCTGTAGCCTGAAAAAAAGGTATAATAAAATAAGCAATGGATAGGATTGATTATTAGAAGGCACACTTGAAAAGAACTAACAGTATGTCAGTAATGATTTACTGAAATTATTGGCTATGACAATGGTCTTCATGTCACCTCCTGAACATGCAGTAAATTGCCTTATATTCTGAAAATATTTGTTTAAATTAGCTCTTATACCACACAATAGGAAATGCCAGTATTTGAGATAAAATAAAAGCAACAATATAATTTGTTCTACCTTGTATTAGGAGTGATTTTGATCAGCCAAATTCAAACATGAGTAAGGGAAACATTCATGTAAATTAGAGAAAATGATAGTATGGGGATCAAAAGCAAAGATCTTGCAATTACCAAGCTTAAACCAAGGATAGAATCTACTACTGACACTAACGTGTGATTGCAAGAAAATTCATCTGTAAAACAGAAATGATAATACTACCTTTTCAGTGTATTCTAAAAAGTAAATAATAATGATAATGCATAGTGTGACATATAGCCAGCACTCAATAATTGTTAGCTATATTATTGAGGTTCTGTACTCTTAATTTTGTGTTTTAATTCTCTTTATAAAATATGACTCTTTGCTGATAACTGGGAGACTTGTTTAAGGTGATTCTCATGAATAACTAAGGAAAAATTCTCTCTCCCAAAGCCTGTTTCAAGAGGTTTTTCTGAAGGTTTCTGTTGATATATGTAACTTTGATTCTTGTGAGAGTTGCTAACTAGCATGTTGATTCAGAAAATAAGAGAAAAGGATGTTTGGCTTCCAAATTAAACCTGGGATATTTTATTTAAAATAAAGTGTTAAAATATAAATACCATCAGGAAAATGTTTCCATAACTTCCTGCATCTCAAAGTGGAAACAATTACTCATTTCCCACAAAAGCAGTACAGTCTGTTGACACTGCCTTATCGGAGCTTCTGTGGAAAGGAGGGGATGCGATAATTTGTGGGAGATTTCATTTGAGTTTTGGGGAGCTTCAACCAACCACCTGAATGAGCTTAATTACTTTGATAAGAAGATCAGTGAATGGGAGCAACACCATTACTGATATGACATACTAAGGTGATGCCGCTTCCCTTAGCTCCTTCTGCCCAGACTGAGACCTAGGAGAATGATGATCCCAAATGTGCAGAGTAGAGAACAGGCTTTCTCAGGCCGATGAGCAAATCAACTAAATCTTACTGCTCCTCTTTTGAGGAGAAAGAGAGTAAAGTCAGAAGCATTCCATTTACAGGGTGAATAAAATAACTATGTGTCTGTGGCCTGGACTACGTTGCTGCTTTTAAAAGGGAGGAAACACTGTACGTCTCATTACATAGTGAGTCTTGCTAAGTGAAATAAAGAGAACAGTGTTATGAAATGATAGCTTTTGTTTTTGTAAAGTTGGAGGGATAATATAAAGAAACAAATTTTCTTAGATAAAAGCATAGAGTATCTCCAGAGGAATATGTAAGAAATTGCTAATATTGATGGCTTCCATAGACAGGACATGAATGCTTGGGGCATGTGCATGTCGGGGAGACTTCACTGAATATTCTTCACATTTTCAACAATGTGACAGCCCTGCTTATTGAAAAATAAATGCAATTAAAGTAAAAGTAAATGCCACTTTTATACTTTTTCTCAAACACCATCATTTTCTGATGCAGTTAACTACCAATTGCCTCTTCTGTTTTCTCCTAAATATGCTGGTGAATGCTCTATGTCTCAAAGGATTTCTTTATCATTACCTTACAAACAGTGGCCCCTTATAGTAAAAATGTCACCACGGCCTCTGGAAGCTATATATAATTCAAGTATTCAATTTGCATCAACATTTCATATCAGAATCTTGATATTTGCCTATATTTTTCAGCCTGACGTTTTATGAAGCTTCCTCTTTTTCTGAAGAATCAGAGTGTTGGTCTTCCAAGACCTTGAACTGAGATTTACTTTCTTTGTCCTGGTTTGACCCATTTCTGCATCTTGGAGACTTGCTAACTCTATGCCCTTGAGGATGAGAAAAAATAAATCCTTGCAGGTTCTTGGAATATAAATTACAAGGAGGTGAACAAGATGAGGTGGTATAGAAAATTGACTTCCATTTCCCTGATGTAAGCTTTCAGAAGTCTTTGTGTTTGTTTTTTTTTCCCTAACCCATAAATCAAAAAGTGAGGAATTGAGGCAATATTTCAACCAGTGCATTATTTGTTTATTTCATAACATTTTGGATAATTATTTCAAATTCTTTTCAGGGAGGTACTGTTTAGAAAAGGGGATAACAAATTCATTCACTAGAGCATCAGAGAATGTGGGGGAAAGTCCAATTATTTGTTATAAAAATATCACACTTCAAATATGTGTATGTGCATATATGTATGTATATGTATCTATATGTGCAATTTGACTTGACTATGTATAGAAATGTTGCAATCTACATCACAAGAATGTAAACTGCTCCTCATTGGTGATCACCCTCAGCCTGTGGTGCACATCTGTGCACATTTCTTCAGTGACAGGAATTCACAAATGAGAATTGTGAAAGTAAGGTGTTACGTGAGAAATAATACATATCAGAAAGCAATTGCTACTGGTATGTTAAACTCTTTGTAAAATTCTCAGATATAATTATTTTCATCTGCTGAAAACATATGTGAGATAGATAAGAACCATTTACTAAGTACCTACTCTGTGTAAGTTATTTTCCATTTGTTACCTAGTCCTCATAATCAATCTGATAAAGCATTATTAGTGCTCCCATTTTACTGATGAAAAAGAAGCCAAAATAAATAAGTCACAATTCCAGTCTGGAGGATGGAGAAATTTCATTGACCCACTGGCCCACTCTGGATAAGGAATTCACCTCTAGGCTAACTAACTGTAGGGAGTTTAGGGCAAGACCCTCTATTAAACACATGACTGCTGCACTAGCTCAACTTAAAAGGCAGGTTTCAGAAAAGCTGAGAGTATCCAGGCCCCATAGGTCCCACAGAAGGTGTGTAGTATGTTGTGTAAAGTCACACAGTTGTGAAACATGGCAACTAAGACCCTACTCCTTCAGCTCTGCCTTGAAATCTAAATGCATCCTGGATTAACACTGTAATGCAAACCCTTTGCCTCAGGGCCAGAAGGAGTACGGAGCGCTATTCACTAGGCAGTTTATGCTTCAGCCCAGATTTAAAGAATGAAACCTTGTAGGTCAGACAATAGGCATAACATGTGCTGTCAAATAGAGCATATCAGAGCTACAGATTTACTAGAGAGAGAATGCATTCATAAGTGCTGAGTGAATGAGTGCAATGAACAGTGTGGTGCTGCAGAAATGCAAGTGTGGCTGCAGGAAGGCTGGTGCAGAAAGGAAAAAAAGCATACTTGATGCAGGGTTTCCCACATCTAAGCCCCATGTTTGGAGTGGAAGCTGAAGGTGACGGGAATCACTACTGGACTTGAAGCAGGAAAATAAACATTCAGATTTGTCTTTTGAAAAATATTCTGAAATCAGTATGGACATCAGATTGCATGGGAGCAAAATAGAGACAAAACACCATTTAGGATATTATTAGAATAATTCAGGCAAGAAGAGTTGAAGATGAGTGAAAACAGTGACAGCAGTAAGGAAGAGGGGTGACTCAGGTACAAAAGCAGAATTGGCAAGGCTTGATAACTCTTTTTTTTTTTCCAGGACAGAATTAAGTTACCTTCCTATAAAATAACTATTTCCATCAGTTTGAATATGTTAAAGGGGCATAATTTGTCAAGGAATAGAATGTAAATTCCTGGTTTTACAGATAAATTGTTATTTATAAAGAAGTATCATTAGCATTTAAGAATATTGGTTGGAATTTTGTATTTTAAATTTATTTTCACCTCATTAGAATGATTGTACTTATCAATTCTGATCAACTTTAAACAGGATGAATTATTCTTTGCTCTCCCCAAAGACTGAACCTAAAATCACATCCATATTCATTTAAATGAAGAGAAAAATTTTAAAGTTTAATGTTGAAAAATACTAAGTAACTCAGCTCCTTTTGTTCCACAGGATAGATTTTTTTAAAAATTTTAAAAGGAGGGGAAAGTCTTTCCAAAGGTTGTCCAAGAGAAAAACAACTTCAGAGATTAAATCATGCCTTCATTTAGATCTAAGAGGAAAGTTATGATAATTTGTCTCCATGGAGGCAGAGCACATCTCTGGGACTTATGCTTTGTTAGCTTGTTTGCTGGACTTTTTTTCCCATCTGCTCATTTGTTTTCCTTATTTTATTTATCTATCTGCGAATGGATAATTATCCCCCAGTCTTTTGTCCCGTTACTGTAGATGTTCTGTTTTTGTCAGATTTGTTTTCCCTTGATTGTTTTCTTACTGCAACCATCGAGCAAGAGGGTGATACATTTTTCATTTAATTATAATTTTCTTTATTATGCAAATTTCAAGATTAATAATGGCACAAACAGATAAGAAAAAGTCTCTTTGGAGTTTCTGTGGTTTTCCACATAATGACACATTATTTAGACCAAATCTCTCAGATCATTTATGGGTATACATTAAAATCAGAAAGAAGTCAAACTATCATTTTAATTTAATAAAACACAGTAAGGGTGAATATTGATACCCTAGGCAAGATAGCAGTAAAGTTCAAGTATGCACAATATTTCAATGAGATGTATTTCTCCACTGAACTAAGACCCTAAAATATTATTCAGTTTGTTTAATGTCTGAAATATATGCTCCACTGTGGTTGAAATATCAATTATCATTAAATCAATAATAACCCTAAAACAATTTTCTTTCAAATTATTTCACATATTAAAATTGTACATCATTGGAACTAATGGATTTTTCGGTTTTTCTGGAAAACCTAGTTTAGTACCCAAAGACTCAAATGGAATAATTTAAATCTAGTGATAGAATGATCAATGTACACTATTATTTAACTTTGACAAGAGACTATTTGGAGAGCAATTGACATAGCAAGTTTTTAAACTATCAAAATAAGGAAATAGATATGTTAATTAGGTATGAAGGGAAACTGTCTTTGGGGTTTATCTATCTGCTATACCATCTGTGCAGGAAATGAATATTATCATTTATGGAGATCTTCATGATACACACAAATATAAAAAATGCAGAAAAAGACATAGTGCTACATGTTATGAAATATATCGTTGTTGTTCAGTCACCCAGTCATTCCCGATTCTTTGCAACACTGTGGACTGCAGCGCACCAGGACTCCCTGTCCCTCACCATCTCCCAGAGTTTGCCCAAGTTCATGTTCATTGCAACGGTGATGCTGTCCAGCCATCTCATCCTCTGATGCCCTCTTCTACTTCTGCCCTCTATCTTCCCCAGTATCAGGGACTTTTCCAATGAGTCGATTGTTTGCATCAGATGACCAAAATAATGGAGCTTCAGCTTCAGCATCAGTCCTCCCAATGAGTGAGTATTCAGGGTTGATTTCTTTTAAGATGGACTGGTTTGATCTCTTTGCTGTACAAGAGACTTTCAGGAGTCTTCTCCAGCACCACAGTTCAAAGGCATCAAATTTTTGGACTTTTGCCTTCTTTACAGTCCAACTCTTGCAACCGTACGTGACCACTGGGAAGACAATAATAGCCTTGCAATACAGTGACCTTTTTTTTTTTTAATGATCCAGCGGATGTTGGCAATTTGATCTCTGGTTCCTCTGGCTTTGCTAAAACCAGCTTGAACATCTGGAAGTTCACGGTTCACGTATTGCTGAAGCCTGGCTTGGAGAATTTTGAGCATGACTTTACTAGTGTGTGGGATGAGTGCAACTGTGCAATAGACTGAGCATTCTTTGGCATTGCCTTTCTTTGGGATTGGAATGAAAACTGACCTTTTCCAGTCCTGTGGCCACTGCTGAGTTTTCCAAATTTGCTGGCATATTGAGTGCAGCACTTTCACAGCATCATCTTTCAGGATTTGAAGTAGCACCACTGGAATTCCATCACCTCCAATAGCTTTGTTCATAGTGATGCTTTCTAAGGCCCACTTGACTTCACATTCCAGGATGTCTGGCTCTAGGTGAGTGATCACACCATCTTGGTTATATGGGTCATGAAGGTCTTTTTGTACAGTTCTTCTGTATTCTTGCCACCTCTTCTTAATATCTTCTGCTTCTGTTAGGTCCAGACCATTTCTGTCCTTTATCGAGCCCACCTTTGCATGAAATGTTCCCTTGGTATCTCTAATTTTCTTGAAGAGATCTCTGAAATCGTTCAGTCGTGTCTGACTCTGCAGCACCATGGACTGTAGCCTACTGGGCTCCTCCGTCGATGGGATTTTCCGGGCAAAGGTACTGGAGTGCGTTGCCATTTCCTTCTCCAGAGGATCTTCCTGACCCAGGGATCGAACCCAGGTCTTCCTGCATTGAAGGCAGATGCTTTACCCTCTGAGCCACTACAGTAGCTCTAAGAGATCTCTAGTCCTTCCCATTCTGTTGTTTTCCTCTATTTCTTTGCATTGATCACTGAGGAAGGCTTTTTTATCTCTCCTTGCTATTCTTTGGAACTTTGCAAAAATGGGAAAAACTTTCCTTTTCTCCTTTGCTTTTGGCTTCTCTTCTTTTCACAGCTTTTTGTAAGGCTTCCTCAGACAGCCATTTTGCTTTTTGCATGTCTTTCCCATGGGGATGGTCTTGATCCCTGTCTCCTGTACAATGTCACAAACCTCTGTCCTTAGTTCATCAGGTACTCTATCAGATCTAGTCCCTTAAATCTATTTCTCACTTCCACTGTATAATTATAAGGGATTTGATTTAGGTCATACCCTAATGGTCTAGTGGTTTTCCCTACTTTCAATTTAAGTCTGAATTTGGTAATAAGGAGTTCATCATCAGAGCCACAGTCAGCTCCCAGTCTTGTTTTTATTTCTGCTTTATTGACTATGCCAAAGCCTTTGAATGTGTGGATCACAATAAACTGTGGAAAATTCTGAAAGAGATGGGAATACCAGTCCACCCGACCTGCCTCTTGAAAAACCTGTATCCAGGTCAGGAAGCAACAGTTAGAACTGCACATGGAACAACAGACTGGTTCCAAATAGGAAAAGGAGTATGTCAAGGCTGTTTATAGTCACCCAGCTTATTTAACTTATATGTAGAGTACATCATGAGAAACACTGGACTGGAAGAAGCACAAGCTGGAATCAACATTGCCAGGAGAAATATTAATCACCTCAGATATGCAGATGACACCACCCTTATGGCAGAAAGTGAAGAGGTACTAAAAAGCCTCTTGATGAAAATGAAAGACGAGAGTGAAAAAGTTGGCTTAAAGCTCAACATTCAGAAAACGAAGATCATGGCATCTGGTCCCATCACTTCATGGGAAATAGATGGGGAAACAGGGAAACAGTGTCGGACTTTATTTTTCTGGGCTCCAAAATCACTGCAGATGGTGCTTGCAGCCATGAAATTAAAAGACACTTACTCCTTGGAAGAAAAGTTATGACCAACCTAGATAGCATATTAAAAAGCAGAGACATTACTTTGCTGACTAAGGTCCATCTAGTCAAGGATATGGTTTTTCCAGTAGTCATGTATGGATGTGAGAGTTGGACTGTGAAGAAAGCTGAGCGCCAAAGAATTGATGCTTTTGAACTGTGGTGTTGGAGAAGACTCTTGAGAGTCCCTTGGACTGCAAGGAGATCCAACCAGTCCTTCTTAAAGGAGACCAGTCCTGGGTGTTCATTGGAAGGACTGATGCTGAGGCTGAAGCTCCAATACTTTGGCCACCTCATGCGAAGTGTTGACTGATTTGAAAAGACCCTAATGCTGGGAAGGATTGGGGGCAGGAGAAGAAGGGGACGACCGAGGATGAGATGGCTGGATGGCATCACTGACTGTATGCACATGAGTTTGGGTGAACTCCAGGAGTTGGTGACGGACAGCGAGGCCTGGTGTGCTGAGATTCCTGGGGTCGCAAAGAGTCAGACACAACTGAATGACTGAACTGGACTGAACTGATAGAGACTTTTGTCCACAAATTAATGCCTCTGCTTTTCAACAGAGCATTATATTGTATTAGCTTTCTAATGCTGTTATAACAAATTACTATACATTTCGTGGTTTCAAAAACAGAAGTTTACTACCTTTGTTTCTCTAGGTTAGAAATCCAACAAGGATCTCACAGGACTAAACCAAGCCATCAACACTTTATGCAGTTTCCATGGAAGAGTACATTTCCTTATCTTCCCAACTTCTAGAGGCTCTTGGCTCATGGTTCCTTTCCTTCATCTTTAAAAGTAGTAATGGCATGTTGAGACTTTCTCCTATAGTGTCATTCTGACTATGCTCACCTCCCTCTTCCATTTTTAAAGACCCTCATGATTACCATTGGGCCCATCTGAATAATTCAAAACATTCTCGCTACTGAAGGTCAGACAATTCACAACCTTAATTCCATCTGCCACTGGGAATTCCTCCTTGCCACGTAAATTAACAAATTCACAGATTATAGGGATTAAGACATGGGCACCTTTGTTGGGAGTGGGGATTATTATTCTATCAAAACACACACATTTTATGCATTTCTGTAATAGTCAATTTTGTAATTACATGTAAATTTCACAAATTATGATCATTTAATTTTTTATCATTATAAACATTTCCAATTTATATAAATTTGGATTTCATTGAATAAGTAAATGTTATAGGATTAATGGAAATTATCTTTATTCTCAAAATAGTTAATAACAATAAAGAAGGATTACATTTATACTCCTATAGCTAATGACATTGTATTTTCATAAATACATGTGAAGGAACAGAGCTTTTAAGGCTGACTTCTGAAGGTTAAATCAAGATTTTAAAAAGTTATATTTTTAGTTAAAATGTCTTTATTATAATTCTAGGATTTGATTTTAGAACTCCATATTCTATATACATGCTTATATATTTATATCTATATCTATACCACCTCACACCCTTGGAGAATATTATGTCATGCTGATTAGTACCTTGTTAATCATCTTTTGATTTGAAGAATATGAGAAATTTACATGGATAAGGGTGTTTAATATGAGAAATTTACATGGATAAGTGTGTGTGTATGCCTGCGTGTATGACAGATAATTTGTTTTCTCCAAAATAATTGAGTTGGTATGGCAACTTCAATGAATAGTATCTTTGTAAATATTGAGCAGCATGACTCTTTAGCTGTGTTATCATGAGTCAGGCCAGTGCAGTAAGACCTAGAGAAATTGAAATATGCTATACATCTCTAGCAGAAAAGGCAATGGCACCCCCACTCCAGTATTCTTGCTTGGAAAATCCCATGGATGGAGGAGCCTGGTGGGCTGCAGTCCATGGGGTCGCTAAGAGTAGGACACGACTGAGCGACTTCACTTTCACTCTTCACTTTCATACATTGGAGAAGGAAATGGCAACCTACTCCAGTGTTCTTGCCTGAAGAATCCCAGGGATGGGGAGCCTGGTGGGTTGCCATCTATGGGGTTACACAGAGTCGGACATGACTGAAGTGACTTAGCAGCAGCACCATAGATCTCTAGTTGTATGATTTTCTTTATAGACATTTTGCTGAGCATTTTTAGACATTTTTGTCCTACATTATCTTTATGAAAATTCCCAGGTTTCATTTTGTTAATTCTCAGTGACCACCCCCAAAAAATCTTAACCTCTCACGAGTCCTTGGTATGTTTTAGTTTCAGTAACATTGAAACTCGTGGCTGTCCAAGTTTTCATCTTTCTTTGGCTATCAGGGATCAGAGAAGCAATTCGATGTTGACCTGTAGCAAGTGAATAGAACATTGTTCCATGAATCTTTCTGTCCTAATTTATGCTGGTTTAGTTAACTCTCATTTTCATCTTTTTCCACTTTATTTTTTTGTCATACAATAATGTATGTATCTATATGTCACAACAAATTATTTGAAGAATAAATAAATATATCATTTCCAAATGAGACAGCAAGTAGAACTAAAGTTTTTGGTAATTCAATTGAAAAATTGAGAATAAAAGTGAACTAAACATCCAAATTTTAAATTCTTTTTTTTCTTTTGGTCATAATTAGCTACACAGATTTTCTAAATAATCATTTTGGGAAGTTTGACAGATCTGGAAACACAGTAGAGCTGAAAAGATGTAGAAATTCTCTTTGCTATAGAATCTGATGGTCATAATAACCTGACCTAATATAGTACATGCATGAAAGTATCAATTATCTTAAACCAGTACTTTGACGTGAAATAGTCTGATAAATATCAAAATACTCATCTTTCCTTAATTGTGACTTTTTGCTGACCCTATAGCTCTAATATTGTTGGAAATGTCATTGTGCATGGAAGAAAAAAAAAGCTTTTTATATTTTAATTCTCAGAATGTAACTAAAAAAAAAAACTTTCTGTTAAGTGACACACCTTTGTGAAATAATAGGTAAAAATGTATAATATGATTGGATGGAAATGAAAGAAATGGGCAACTTAATATGTATCAGTGATTTCTGATATGCATCGTTCTTACTTGAATATGTAACTTGCAGGATGATATTTCAAAGTATTAGCAAGAAGAGAATAATGACTAACCACAGAGCACTTAAAGATAGACTTTGGTTTAGTAGTTAAATGTTTTCCTTTGGGGAGAAACGTATCTTATTCTCAACTCCACTATTGACTGATAGATTCACCATTAGCAATGAATCCTGAACAGCCTCACAAGGCTTTTGTTGGATACCCTCTGGGAAATTAACACCCGTACTATCTGTGCCTTGGCTTTCCAGATTACTTAATATATAACAGGCAGACACTATGAAAAGAGGTTCAAGTTTTTCAAGAAAGATGATCAATAAAGGGAAACGTGATATAAATGTACGATCAAACATGAAAATAATGTATATTGATGTTGCCATGTGGAAAAAATAAATTATAATCTTCAACTGAGTCTCAGAAGACAGAAGTTTGTATGATTCCTCAAGGTCAACCAATGCCATGTACACTATCTCTTCCTAACTTGAAAGGTGATTAGGTTTCTCTACCACTGAATAGGTTTTAAGTCCAGAGTATCTCCTATTTTTCCTCTATTTTATTTACTTTGATTGTATTTTATCAGAATTGATTTAAAAACTAAATTGATCATATTTAAGGACTATTTCAAAAAGCTTTCCCAATTACTTCCTCCAAAAATTTCAAAGCCTCAACACCATAAAACATGCAATAGAAAGTCTTGCTTAGCACATTCTCTCTCTTAATGTAAATTGAATGGGCCAAATTTTATGGTCTAATTTGATTTTTCCACGCTCTTATAGACACAGTTACAGTCTCAAAGGGGTTTCATCATATTGAATTAGTACAAACCAAAGTGCATTAAATGATAGGCATTGCAGAAGTCCTATTTCAGATAAAAACACAGCATTTTCAATAAAAGGATATCTACTTCCCTGCCTAGCATGTTCACAGAGAGACAAATAGTAGGCTTTTGGCATTACACCTTGAGGTCTTAAAGTCAAAAGCTCTATTCTTGTTCAGTGATAGCTTTTAAAATGAAAGAAGAGGTTTTGGTTTTCAGTGACAATGGTCATAGGATATTAGAGGGCCTTGAAAACTCAGAGCTACTCATCCTTACCTGTCTTATAACATAATGCAACTAGCATCAGATCTGATAACTCAGGCTTTAGCTCAAGGCCTTGTAACTATTGTCACAAGGATTCCTATCCAGATTTCTAAGCAAGAACACTTACAATCTGTATAGAGCATGGTAGCTTTTTTAGGGGGTGAAGGGCTTCCTAGGTGGCTCAGTGGTAAAGAATCTGCCTGCCAATGCAAGAGATGCAGGTTCAGTCCCTGGTCAGGGAAGATCACCTAGAGAAGGAAATGGCAACCCACTAATCCACAATACTAGCCTAATAAACAAAGTCCTGCTTGGAAGGTGAAGTCAGGTGTCATCATGCTAGATAGTGGCAGATATGGAGCATGTGGGTCAAAGATATATAACCACATGCCTTTCATAATTTTTATATGGAACTTTTTTCATGGTCTAGGGTAGGAAATTAATTTTATTTTCTCCTATGGATAATTATTTATTAACTAATTAGTCTTTCCACATTCCTGAACAATGTAGGAGTTTTAACAGGTTTTTATTAACTTCAAAACTATCTTTTCCCACCATCTATTATTTCCAACTTGTTAATAATATCATAAAATTATTACATGAATAGAAATATGTGTGTATGTATGTAGGGCTTCCCAGGTGGTGCTGAGATGTGGCCTTGAACCTGGGTCAGGAAGATCCCCTGGAGTAGGAAATGGCACCCATCTTTAGTATTCTTGTCTGCAGAATCCCACAGACAGAGGACCCTGGTGGACTACAGTCCATGGGATCACAAAGAGTGGGACACAACTGAAGTGACCTAGAACATGCATATGTCTATGCGCTGTGCTCAGTCATGTCCGACTGCTTGCGAAAGCATGGGCTATAGCCTAGCCTGCCAGACCACTTTGTGAAATTTTCCAGGCAAGAATACTGGAGTGGTCGCCATTTTCTCCTCCATGGGGTTTTCCTGAGCCAGGGATTGAACTCATGTCTTCTGTGTCTCTAGCATGTGTGTATATATTCTTAAGTCAAATTTGTCAGTGTGACTTACTGATATTTGCATTAATTTTTTCTAGATTTTTAAAAAATTTTCTTGAAGAAGTGCTTCTTTAACCATTTCTTTTGGCTAAAGTCTGTGATTATTCAATTTTAGGAACTTTTGTATGTCCAAAAACATATTTATGTCACCTTAACTTTGGAATACTTGTTGTGGCTAATAAACTTCAGGTTAAAACATTTTTTCCTAGAGCTTTGAAGATACTATCTCATATAACATGCTTGTGTTGCTTTCCCCTTTCATTTATAGTAATTTACCTCCTCCTCTGATACTTCTTGACATTTCTACTTTATCTTTGATACATTAAGGTTTCATCAAGCTGCGGTTAGGGTGTGAGTTTTCTCTTATCGATCCTACTGTTGACCTCATGTCTTCATTATATTCTTGAAATTCCTCATACTTATTTTGTTGAATACAGTATTTTGTCATTACCTTCTCTACTTTGGGTTTTTTTAAAAAGTATCTGGAACATCTGAAACTGTTCTATAGTCTTTTCATTCATTTTTATTTCATATTTCTATCTCAGCTCCTAGACATGAAGGATAGAAAATGTCCCTCCCCACACCACACATATGAAAATGGTGGATGAAATATTTTAGGATATGGAAGAGAAAGAAAACCATCCACATTCCATAAACAAAGAATAAACACATAAACAAGTTAGTAAGCAAGAGTGATCGCTGTACGTCTCATAGGACTGACACAGCAGCCTATGCATGCTAGTTCTACAATTTTATTACCTGTGTCACGTTGCAGTGACAAGAATAGTAGGGAAATGAAAGTAGCTCTTTACACTGCAAAGGAGCCAGGGGAAAATTGTCTTGACCGCAGGCAGAAATTGAAAATTTTATTCTAAAGTTGACACATAGGTTAAAACAGAGAACTTTCAAGCCTACGACTGCACAGCTTATTGTGGAATCTGAAACTGTGTTACTTACATGCTGCAAAACAGAGGAACTGAGAAACAAATGTAAAAAATGGTGTATAGCCCACTGGGTTGTGCTGGGTTGCTCTGTTGTGTCTGACTCTTTGCCACCCTGTGAGACTGTAGCTGCCAGACTCCTCTGCCCCTGTGATTCTCCAGGCAAGAGTACTGGAGTGGTGTGCCATTTCCTGCTCCAGGGGATCTTCCTGACCCAGAGATCAAACCCACATCTGTCTGTCTCCTGCATTGGCAGGCAGATTCTTTACCACTAGTGCTACCTGGGGAGGCCTGTATAATCCACTACTTCATATGAATATGAAATAGGAAATAGACGGGGAAACAGTGAAAACAGTGTCAGACTTTAGTTTTGGGGGCTCCAAAATCACTGCAGATGGTGACTGCAGCCATGAAATTATAAGACACTTACTCCTTGGAAGAAAAGTTATGACCAACCTAGATAGTATATTCAAAAGCAGAGACATTACTTTGCCGACTAAGGTCTGTCTAGTCAAGGCTATGGTTTTTCTTGTGGTCATGTATGGATGTGAGAGTTGGACTGTGAAGAAGGCTAAGCGCTGAAGAATTGATGCTTTTGAACTGTGGTGTTGGAGAAGGCTCTTGAGAGTCCCTTGGACTGCAAGGAGATCCAACCAGTCCATTCTAAAGGAGATCAGCCCTAGGATTTCTTTGGAAGGAATGATGCTAAAGCTGAAACTCCAGTACTTTGGCCACCTCATGCGAAGAGTTGACTCACTGGAAAAGGCTCTGATGTTGGGAGTGATTGGGGGCAGGAGGAGAAGGGGACGACCGAGGATGAGATGGCTGGATGGCATCACGGACTCGATGGACGTGAGTCTTAGTGAACTCTGGGAGTTGGTGATGGACAGGGAGTCCTGGCATGCTGCAATTCATGGGGTTGCAAAGAGTCAGACACGACTGAGGGACTGAACTGAACTGAAATAAATAGGTCCTACTAAATAGCACACAGAACTATACTCAGTTTTGTTTTTTGTTTTTTCCCAATAAGCTGTAAGGGAAAAGAATCTGAAAAGACTATACATATGTGTGTGTGTGTGTGTGTGTGTGTGTGTGTGTGTGGGTGTGTGGGTGGGTGGATGTTAGTCACTCAGTTATGTTTGACTATTTGCAACCCTATGGACTGAAGTTAACCAGGCCCCTCTGTCCATGGAAATTTCCAGGCAAGAATATTGGATTAAGTAGCCATTCTCTTATCCAGGGATCCTCCTGACCCAAGGATCGAACCCAAGTCTCCTACACACACACACACACACACACACACACACACACACACACACACACACACACGTATAACTGAATCCCTTTGTTATGCACTTGAAACTAACCCAAAATTGTAAATTAATTATTCTTAATAAAAATTAGAAAAAGAAAAACTGACTAACCATGAATAATGTGAAAGTGTTAGTCACTCAGTCATGTCTAACTAGACTGTAGCTGGCCAGGGTTACTCTGATCATGGAATTCTCCAGGCAAGAATACTGGAGTGAGTAGCCTTTCCCATCTCCAGAGGATCTTCCCAATCTAGGGATCAAACCCAGGTCTCCCACATTGCAGGTGAATTCTTTACCAGCTGAGCCACAAGGAAAGCCCCAGTGAAGTCCCAGGCTTTGTCATTTTAAGAGGCTCTTTCTTTGTCAGTTGCTTCATTTGCTATTATTTTCTCCCATTCTGAAGGCTGTCTTTTCACCTTGCTTATAGTTTCCTTTGTTGTGCAGAAGCTTTTAATTTTAATTAGGTCCCATTTGTTTATTTTTGCTTTTATTTCCAATATTCTGGGAGGTGGGTCATAGAAGATCCTCCTGTGATTTATGTCAGAGAGTGTTTTGCCTAGGTTCTCCTCTAGGAGTCTTATTGTTTCTGGTCTTACATTTAGATCTTTAATCCATTTTGAGTTTATTTTTGTGTATGGTGTTAGAAAGTGTTCTAGTTTTATTCTTTTACAAGTGGTTGACCAGTTTTCCCAGCATCACTTGTTAAAGAGATTGTCTTTTCTCCATTGTATATTCTTGCCTCCTTTGTAAAAAGTAAGGTGTCTATAGGTGCATGGATTTATCTCTGGGCTTTCTATTTTGTTCCATTGATCTATATTTCTGTCTTTGTGCCAGTACCATACTGTCTTGATGACTGTGGCTTTGTAGTAGAGCCTGAAATCAGGCAGGTTGATTCCTCCAGTTCCATTCTTCTTTTTCAAGATTGCTTTGGCTATTTGAGGTTTTTTCTATTTTCATATAAATTGTGAAATTATTTGTTCCAGCTCTGTGAAAAATACCATTGGTAGCTTGATAGGGATTGCATTGGATCTATAGATTGCTTTGGATAGTATACTCATTTTCACTATATTGATTCTTCCAATCCATGAGCATGGTATATTTCTCCATCTATTAGTGTCCTCTTTGATTTCTTTCACCAGTGTTTTATAGTTTTCTATATATAGGTCTTCAGTTTCTTTAGGTAAATGTATTTTATTATTTTTGTTGCAGTGGTGAATGTAATTTTTCCTTAATTTTTCTTTCTATTTTCTCATTATTAGTGAATAGGAATGCAAGGGATTTCTGAGTGTTGATTTTATATCCTGCAACTTTACTATATTCATTGATTAGCTCTAGTAATTTTCTGGTGGAGTCTTTAGGGTTTTCTGTGTAAAGGATCATGTCATCTGCAAACAGTGAGAGTTTTACTTCTTTTCCAATTTGGATTCCTTTTATTTCTTTTTCTGCTCTGATTGCTGTGGCCAAAACTTCCAAAACTATGTTGAATAGTAGTGGTGAAAGTGGACACCCTTGTCTTGTTCCTGACTTTAGGGGAAATAGAAAATGAAGCAACAGACAAAGAATTAATCTCAAAAATATACAAGTAACTCCTGCAGATCAATTCCAGAAAAATAAATGACCCAATCAAAAAGTGGACCGAAGAACTAAACAGACATTTCTCCAAAGAAGACATACAGATGACCAAAAAAACATGAAAAGATTCTCAATATCACTAATTATCAGAGAAATGCAAATCAAAACCACAATGAGGTACCATTTCATGCCAGTCAGAATGGCTGCAATCCAAAAGTCTATAAGCAATAAATGCTGGAGAGGGTGAGGAGAAAAGAGAACTCTCTTACACTGTTGGTGGGAATGCAAGCTAGTATAGCCACTATGGAGAACAGTGTGGAGATTCCTTAAAAACTGGAAACAGAACTGCCTTATGACCCAGCAATCCCACTGCTGGGCATACAAGCAAGGAAACCAGAAGTGAAAGAGACACGTGTACCCCAATGTTCATTGCAGCACTGTTTATAATAGCCAGGACATGGAAGCAACCTAGATGTCCATCAGCAGATGAATGGATAAGAAAGCAGTGGTACATATATACAATGGAGTATTACTCAGCCATTAAAAGGAATACATTTGAAACAGTTCTAATGAGGTGGATGAAACTGGAGCCGATTATACAAAGTGAAGTAAGCCAAAAGAAAAACACCAATACAGTATACTAATGCATATATATGGAATTTAGAAAGATGATATCGATAACCCTGTATGCGAGACAGCAAAAGAGATGCAGATGTGTAGAACAGTCTTTTGGACTCTGTGGGAGAGGGAGAGGGTGGGATGATTTGGGAGAATGGCATTGAAACATGTGTAATATCATATATGAAATGAATCGCCAGTCCAGGTTCGATGCATGATACTGGATGCTTGGGGCTGGTGCACTGGGATGACCCAGAGGGATGGTACAGGGAGGGAGGTGGGAGGGGGTTCAGGTTGGGGAACGCATGTACACCTGTGGCGGATTTGTGTTGAAGTATGGCAAAACAAATACAATATTGTAAAGTAATTAGCCTCCAATTAAAATAACATAAAGCCAGCAAAACAAAAAATAAAAACATCATACATATATATATATAAAGCTTAAGTAAAATGCTCCAGTATGGGGAAAATTAATCATGTAGAAAACTCCTAAGTGTATGTTTCAAACACATTTTAAGAAGATATTAGAGAAGTTATATAAAAATGATAGTAAAAGAAACATTTATCCTGTGCTTACTATTGTCCAACATTGTTTTTAAGTGTTGCATATATGCTAACCTACTAAGTATAGACAAATCAGAAACAGCTAAAAAAGATTAGTTAATTAAAAGCCATTTCTGCAGGCCTTCCCAGATGGTACTAGTGGTAAAGAATCCTCCTGTTAATGCAAGTGAGACATAAGAGATGCAGGCTAAACCCCTGTATGGGGAAGGCCCCTGCAGGAAGGCATGACACCCACTCCAGTATTCTTGCCTGGAGAGTCCCCTTCATGGACAGAGGAGCCTGGCGGGCTATAGTTCATAGGGTCACACAGAGTTGGACACGATGAAGCAAGTGAACACACATGCCCATAATACAGTGGGCATGTATTATGGAGAATAAGAAAAACTGGTAAGTAACAAAAGTGTTTTTAAAACTCAGTGACTGGTAGCAAACTTAATGTGAGCAAAGCAGGAAACTGTCTTGCATGAAGGTAATGCATCTAATCCGTAAAAGTACTAGTTCCGTTGCTCCCTTCTTTCTCTTCTACTTTCCTGACTTCTCTTCAAACTCTTCCCTTTTAAATGAGTTTTCCCTAAGAATGGAATTTGTTCATCTTTTTATTTCTCTCCCTTGTCAATTTCAACTACTTTTAGCATTTCAAACAACTGTTACTTTTATGTAAATACTTGTCAAATATACATCTCTAGTCTTATTTTTATTATTGAGTTTCTGTTATGATTTCAAACTTTTCTTCAATAATGTCCATCAATTTTCCCAATTAACATAATATTCATTATGCTGCAAACCAGATTAACTCATTCCCTATCAAATGCACTCAGTTTTCTGCTCAGTTTTCAGTCTTCCCATTAAGCATTCTTCACTCAGCCAATTGTGAAATTTTTATTCATTCATTTAGTTATCAAGTATATATTTAATAGCGACTGTAAGATAGGCATTGGCAATAAAATGGAAAATGAGAGAGTTAATATTCCTGTACATGGCAAAAACCACAATATTGTAATTAGCCCCCAATTAAAATAAATTAATTAATTTTAAAAATTACTGTACATAGAACTTAGCATTTGTAACTTATAGAACAATACACAGTTCTAGATCTTGGATGTGCATGAGTCTTTTGTGCATGTAAGTACACTCTGGAAATAAACAGTGTCAGAGAAGTCTAGTATTTAAGAGGAAACTAGGATGTCAGGCCAGCCATAAAAAGATCTCGGGAAATAGACTAGTAGCAGAAGACAAAATCAGTACAACAGTTGTCACATGAGAGACAGCATTTGATTCTGTCCTAAGAAGAGAGAATAACTGGAGTGAAAGAAGAGATTGGTATGAAATAAGCTGGGAAGTTTGGCAAAATCTAAAGCATGGACACCTTAAAGGAGGGGTTTGGATTCAGTTCTCAATGCAAAAACACATCTGCCCTGGAGACAGAAATCTGTGGATGCCCATCACCAAAAGCTTGGTAATAAGTGAAATTTCCTTGGTAGACCATAGATAAGGAATAGCTTAGGACAGAATCCTCTTTTTTCTACAGTAATGGTCAAAATGAAGGCTCTTCCATATGCAGGAGAAAGGACTTGAAAGAATGTTCAATAAGACAGACTGACCTCAGAGAGAATTTTACTAAAAAGGTAGTATTTCAAGGAGAAACAGTCACCTGAAAATGATGTTATTGAAAGGGAAAATTAGAGTAAAACTGAAAAAGACATTTTCAACTGAAATTGATGAACTAGGTCACTAAAAGCAGAGACATTGCTTTGCTGATAAAGGCCCATCTAGTCAAAGCTATGGTTTTTCCAGTCATCATGTATGGATGTGAGAGTTGGACTATAAAGAAAGCTGAGCACCAAAGAATTAATGCTTTTGACCTGTGGTGTTGGAGAAGACTCTTGAAAGTCCCTTGGACTGCAAGATCAAACCAGTCAATCCAAAGGAAATCAGTCCTGAACATTCATTGCTGAAGCTGAAATGCCAATACTTTGGCCACCTGATACGAAGAACTGACTCACTGTAAAAGACCCTGATGCTGGGAAAGATTGAAGGCAGGAGGAGAAGGGGCTGACAGAGGCTGAGATGATTGGGTGGTATCACCAACTCAATGGCCAAGAGTGTGAGCAAGCTCTGTTGGTGATGGCCAGGGGAGCCTGACATGCTGCAGTCCATGAGGTCACAAATAGTTGGACAGGTGTGAGCAACTGAACTGAACTGACCTGGGCAAAACCACATTGGGAAAAGGAATAACATTTGAGTCAAAGGATCCAAAATTTATCTTTAGTAAACATTTATATGGAACTGTTTCTGAAGTATTTCCTTTACCATTTTCTTAAAATAAGACGTCTGAATAATCTTTCTTTAAAGGCTCGATCATTGTTAGGGACATTACTGCTTGTAAATGTCTTATATTGCTGCAATTTGAAGTTTGGGAACGTGTGGGGTTGTTAGTTCCCACTCTATCTCTAGATAAGAATATGTGTGTCTGTATGTATGTGTCTGCTCCCTGGTAGCTCAGCTGGGAAAGAATCCACCTGCCGTGCAGGAGACCCCAGTTCAATTCCTGGATTGGGAAGATCCCCTGGAGAAGGGCATGGCAACTCACTCCAGTACTCATGGGCTTCCCTGGTGGCTCAGATGGTAAAGAATCCACTTGCAATGTAGGAGACCTAGGTTTGATCCCTGGGTTGGGAAGATCCCCTGGAGGAGAGCATGGCAACCCACTACAGTATCCTTGCCTGGAGAATCCCCATGAACTGAGGAGCCTGGCAAGCTACAGCCCATAGGGTCGCAAAGAGTTGGACATGATTGAGTGACTAAGCACAGTGTATGTGTATGTGATGGTTTTTCTGTTGGTTTGTTGTTTTATTTTTAATGTACTGTCTTTTAAGCTTTTTCTCTTCTCTTTATGTTGGGATAAATATAGCATAACTTCTTGCTTTGTTGGTCTAGTGAAATAAATACATACTTGATTAAAAACAAAAAAAAGGAACTTGGTTCAATTTTCATTTAATATATAGTAATTTATTGAAATAAGAGGTTAAGGCAAGTTTTCTCATCAATAAAAATCCTGTACTATCATTTTATAAAATGATTGTGAAAAGCAAATAAAGTCAATGAAGGCATCATTAGAACCATAAAACACCATGTAATTATAGGCACTGGTATTATTAGATATTGAATATTAATAATCCAAGAAACCTCGCCTCATTTAATTTACTTGTTTCACTCTTCTCTTAGCTACAAATTTTGGTGAAAACTTTTATTATGAGTAACCTAAAATATAAGAAACAGTCTTAGATTGGATTTCTTACTCTGTTTTAGCTACAAAGATTATTTTGGTCACACATCCTTCTCGTTCTCTTTCTGACACTGTAGTTAGGTTGTGAAGGTCACTTCTAAGTAGTATCTGTAAGGGATGACTGTACACAGGCTTGGTTGAATATTATATAACCAGATTCACTAAAATGAATGGCATTGCCCCTTTTATTTTACTGTTACACCTTCTCTTTCGTTCCAAAAATGATAGTATAATAGAGGAAACAAGTTGTATCAGTGGCAGTTATGTTAAAGCATCGATTTCCTGAGTCAAAGCTCCCATATAGTGGCCCCAGGAGCTTTGTGGTACAACTATCTACTTAAACATCATGGTTCAATATACTAAAGGAGCAAAATTTGAATTATCTAAACAATTGTCAGAGTGCTAAGTATAAGGACAGAGTTTGCTCTGTTTATTTTCATAGCATTTTATGTCATTGCTACTGTGAAATGGATGTTTTAGGGTGTAAACATCTTATGTTGAGCCAGTATTTAACTGTGAATTTATTAATAATTTAAAAATTCTGAAAATGGAAATGACATTCTGAATTGGAAGTGACAATGCGGATGAGAGTTAAATTTTAAGGTGCTTCCAGGTCAAGTGCCTTCTTTTTCAGCTTATATCATGTCTTGACTTTGCATTATAGAAATATCTTTAAAGATTTGTATTCCAAAGAAAAATCATCTAAGGCCTTATTTTCTAAAATTGTTGAAGTTATTTGTTTACTGACAGCAGTATCAGGGCTATAAACAAACAGTAAACTCAAAAATATGGTAATAATTGTAATAAGTAATATTTTTGAAAGGAAAGTTTGTACATGGCAATAAAAACTTTTCCCTAGCTTAGCTTAACAAAGTCTACAAACTAAAGTGACTCTATTTTTAGCAAACTAATATGCTCCCCTAAAGAGAGGTTTTGTTTTTTGTCTCTTTACATTATCATAATATTCATTGAAAATGAGGTCTGAAAATTTTACCACAACTGAATTAATGTTTAGAGATGATCTAGAAATGTAGGAAATCTATCAAGAAAGTCAAGTTCGTGAAGAAAATCTGAATGGTGGCCATTCTAATCATACTCAGTTCCTAAAAATCTCACTCCAGAAAGACTGTGCAATGTGTGAATTTTACCAGAATCACTAGAAAAACAGTAGACCCCCTCACTTTCCTGTTTTTGTTTGCTTGATTTGTTAAACAAAAGAAAAACACATAACTGCTAAAGTAAAGACAGGAACAGTCAGCAACATCTCAGGTACTAGGAAACGAAACTATTTAGAAATTTAAAGTATGTTATATCGGAGAAGGAAATGGCAACCCACTCCAGTATTCTTGCCTGGAGAATCCCCTGGACGGAGGAGCCTGGTAAGCTACAGCCCATGGGGTCGCAAAGAGTCAGACACGACTGAGCGACTTCACCTCACCTCATATTAGAAATAAGTGGAGAAAAATGGTGGAGAGGTAACAGTAAAGTTGAATTTTATCTTTCTGGTATTAAATATTATAATGCATTATAAATGTGTAGTACTTTGTGATATATCCTTTAGGGTTTAGCATGTTGTCCATCTTTAAAAAGTGTGACATCAAAACTACAAGTGTTCAAAGTGCTGGGGAAAGGACACACAGTTGGTACCATTTGCATTTGATTCGCTAGGAAAGATATGCATAAAAATGTACAGATATTCAGTTTTCTTGATTTCCTTTCAATCTAGGCTTGATGAAATAAACTTGTAGAGGAGGTTGTTAGTTTACATATTTAATTTTTAAATAATTTTTATGTATAGATGTACTATCCAATAATGTTTTAATACAAATCAGAACATGTATTTGTTTTCCACACCTAGATAGCATATTGAAAAGCAAAGACATTACTTTGCCAACAAAGGTCTGTCTAGTCAAGGCTATGGTTTTTCCAGTGGTCATGTGTGGATATGAGAATTGAACTGTGAAGAAAGCTGAGCCCCGAAGAATTGATGCTTTTGAACTGTGGTGTTGGAGAAGACTCTTTAGAGTCCCTTGGACTGCAAGGAGATCCAACCAGTCCATTCTGAAGGAGAGCAGCCCTGGGTGTTCTTTGGAAGGAATGATGCTAAAGCTGAAACCCCAGTACTTTGGCCACCTCATTCGAAGAGTTGACACTTTGAAAAAGACTGATGCTGGGAGGGATTGGGGGCCGGAGGAAAAGGGAATGACAGAGGATGAGATGGCTGGATGGCATCACCAACTCGGTGGACGTGAATTTGAGTGAATTCTGGGAGATGGTGATGGACAGGGAGGCCTGGCATGCTGCGATTCATGGGGTCACAAAGAGTCGGACATGACTGAACAACTGAACTGAACTAACTGAAGGTTAAGTGGGTCTTAATAATTGTAGGTTTAACATCACTAATTTTCCTCCCAATTCTAACTGTTACCAATATGAGAAGAATCATTACTTACTTTCACTGTAAGGAGAGGAAAATTTAATCACGAAAAACAATAGTTACTTCTACAAGATCAGAATATGGCAGGTATAAAATACTGGAAGGAACATTCTAACATCATTTATATTCAGCCATAGCTCTTTAGTTACTGAAACACTTACCTGAAAATTTCCCTTAAGGCATATTTTTTTCTTCAAGGGGTGGAAAGATACATTTTGCAGTACAGAAGCAGGTTTGTAGCTATTTCCCAGATGGAAAGTAAGGTCAGTGTCTAACAAGGCTATTTAGATTGAAAAAGAAAGACAAATAGCAAGTAATTCATAATTTGTAGAATAAAAGAAGAAATAAACTTAATAATAAATTTACTTCTTGTCTTCAAGTTCTAAAATCCTATGAAATATGGGAAATAGTGGAATTAAACTTAAAATTGGATGAATAGCTTGAAGGTAAACAACATAAAATGCTTAGGCATGAATTGTTTTCCACTTTATTCAGAATATGCCAAAGCTTATATAGTTAAAAGTTTAAGATGTTTTATAGCGTATAGTAAAATGAATTCGATACTTTAGATACTTTCATTCTCCAATTCATACTTAATTTTTCAGCAAACATCTTCAGTATATGTAGTATCACCATTTACAAAAGAAAAAAAATAGAGCCTTTGAACAGATTAAATCATTTACTTGAGGCTACAGACTTACGAACAACATCCTCAAGGTAAGAACGTTCCAGGTCTTAACCCATTGCTCTTTCTAGTACATCAGACTGACCCTTAGCCAAAGTATTATCCTCCTTCAAAACATTTCATTCAAAATTGAAAGCAATCAGTGTGGGATTTGGGCTCCTGCTGCTGCTGCTAAGTCACTTCAGTCGTGTCCGCATGTCCGACTCTGCGCGACCCCATAAATGGCAGCCCATCAGGCTCCCCCGTCCCTGGGGTTCTCCAGGCAAGAATGCTGGAGTGGGTTGCCATTTCCTCCTCCAATGCATGAAAGTAAAAGTGAAAGTGAAGTCGTTCAGTCTTGTCAGACTCTCCGAAACCCCTCCTCCATCCACAGGATTTTCCAGGCAAGAATGCTGGAGCAGGGTGCCATCGCCTTCCCGAGGATTTTGACTAGGACAGAGTAAAAAGGCTGGCAAATCTTATTCCTACAAAACAAATATTCAACTTGACCAAATTGTCAAAAACAACCACTTTAGTGCTCTGGATACTGAACAAAGGCAAATAACAAACTGAGTAGCATTTACACACAAATTGCTGTTAGAAGTTCCATAAGCAAGGTGGGAGTCTTGTCCTTTGGTGTGAAGCTGCTCCCCACCCCCTCTCTACCCAGCACCGGCGGCACTGAGCTCGGCAAAACTACTCAGCGTAAAATACCTTCATCCACATCCTTGTGCTGAAAACCTGATACAGCACTACCGTGACTTCTAACAGCTTCAGGCCATGCCCCTACAATGATCCTAATTCTCCTTAAAGTGCCTGCCTGAGAAAGCCTACGATTGTAAAACCTTTCTCTGCTTTTCTTAGATAAATATATCTTCAACCATCCAGAACTTTCTCCTCAAGGACCTGGGAGATATCCCTTCAAAATGTAGATATCCAGAAAGATAATTCTACTCCCCAAAGAAGAGAGGCAAAAAGCAAAGGAGAAAAGGAAAGATATAAGCATCTGAATGCAGAGTTCCAAAGAATAGCAAGAAGAGATAAGAAAGGCTTCTTCAGCAATCAATGCAAAGAAATAGAGGAAAAGAACAGAATGGGAAAGACTAGAGATCTCTTCAAGAAAATTAGACATATCAAGGGAACATTTCATGCAAAGATGGGCTTGATAAAGGACAGAAATGGTCTGGACCGAACAGAAGCTGAAGATATTAGGAAGAGGTGGCAAGAATACACGGAAGAACTGTACAAAAAGATCTTCAAGACCCAGATAATCATGATGATGTGATCACTCATCTAGAGCCAGACATCTTGGAATGTGAAGTCAAGTGGGCCTTAGAAAGCATCACTACGAACAAAGCTAGTGGAGGAGATGGAATTCCAGTGGAGCTGTTTCAAATCCTGAAAGATGATGCTGTGAAAGTGCTGCACTCAATGTGCCAGCAAATTTGGAAAACTCAGCAGTGGCCACAGGACTGGAAAATTCAGTTTTCATTCCAATCCCCAAGAAAGGCAATGCCAAAGAATACTCAAACTACCACACAATTGCACTCATCTCACATGCTAGTAAAGTAATGCTCCAAATTCTCCAAGCCAGGCTTCAGCAATACATGAACCGTGAACTTCCTGATGTTCAAGCTGGTTTTAGAAAAGGCAGAGGAACCAGAGATCAAATTGCCAACATCCCCTGGATCATGGAAAAAGCAAGAGAGTTCCAGAAAAACATCTATTTCTGCTTTATTGACTATGCCAAAGCCTTTGACTGTGTGGATCACTATAAACTGTGGAAAATTCTGAAAGAGATGGGAATACCAGACCACTTGACCTGCCTCTTGAGAAATCTGTATGCAGGTCAGGAAGCAACAGTTAGAACTGGACATGGAACAACAGACTGGTTCCAAATAGGAAAAGGAGTACGTCAAGGCTGTTTATTGTCACCCTGCTTATTTAACTTCTATGCAGAGTACATCATGAGAAAGGCTGGATTGAAAGAAATACAAGCTGGAATCAAGATTGCTGGGAGAAATATCAAGAACCTCAGATATGCAGATAATACCACCCTTATGGCAGAAAGTGAAGAGGAGCTAAAGGGCCTCTTGATGAAGGTGAAAGAGGAGAGTGAAAAAGTTGTTGGCTTAAAGCCCAACATTCAGAAAATGAAGATCATGGCATCCGGTCCCATCACTTCATGGGAAATAGATGGGGAAACAGTGTCGGACTTTATTTTTCTGGGCTCCAAAATCACTGCAGATGGTGACTGCAGCCATGAAATTAAAAGACACTTACTCCTTGGAAGAAAAGTTATGACCAACCTAGATAGCATATTCAAAAGCAGATACATTACTTTGCCGACTAAGGTCTGTCTAGTCAAGGCTATGGTTTTTCCTGTGGTCATGTATGGATGTGAGAGTTAGACTGTGAAGAAGGCTAAGCGCTGAAGAATTGATGCTTTTGAACTGTGGTGTTGGAGAAGACTCTTGAGAGTCCCTTGGACTGCAAGGAGATCCAACCAGTCCATTCTGAAGGAGATCAGCCCTGGGTGTTCTTTGGAAAGAATGATGCTAAAGCTGAAACTCCAGTACTTTGGCCACCTCATGCGAAGAGGTGACTCACTGGAAAAGACTCTGATGCTGGGAGGGATTGGGGGCAGGAGGAGAAGGGGATGACCGAGGATGAGATGGCTGGATGGTATCACAGACTCGATGGACGTGAGTCTGAGTGAACTCTGAGAGATGGTGATGAACAGGGAGGCCTGACGTGCTGCGATTCATGGGGTCACAAAGGGTCAGACACGACTGAGCGACTGAACTGAACTGAATTCTCCTCCCCATACATTCCAGTGCTACTCTGAGTACTCTAAGTGGTCTGAACGTAAGCACCTAACTCCTGTGGTTGCCTTACTTCAATTTGAACAACTGTTTCTTAGACAACTGTCATAAAGATTCAGTTTGTTTTTCCTCTATTTAGGACCAGTTACCAAACCCAGACAGACTGGTTACATGAACCAATATCCACTCCTACCTTTGAAATCCTTAAGTACCTTTCCTCTAGCTCACACTAGTGTTGCAAAGGTCTCCTGGTTTTGTCTTTGGTGGAATTGAAGCTCAGTTCTATACTGAAGCCCTTTTCCCCTGCCCTATTATAATCTGAATAAAAATTGTCTTTCCAGCCTTTAACTAGGTTCTGGTTTTGTTTCTCTTATATCAGCACAAGAGAACTATCCAGGTTTTGGTTTTTTTTTGTTGTTGTTTTTGTTTGTTTGTTTTTTAACAGCATCATAGATTTATTCAAGGAGGATAGACTCTGAAAAATAGCAGCTTTGCTGACAGAGGAATGTGAATTGACTTCAAGTGAAAGACAAAACCACACACAGCAGCATTGTTAGTGAAAATAGTATGCCTTGTAGAAAAAAATAAGGGATCTAGCTGAGGTAAACAGTAGAAAACTGCCAAATTTTAGATATCCACTTAATGAGACAGCTATCCAAGGGCTAGATAACCTCTTCACCACTGATACCTGGATAACAACACGTATGCACTAGAAAGACCCCGAGATATCTAGTGCAAAATAAAACCTGAGCAACATATTAAGTTGCCTTGATGTATTCCCCTACCCTAACACTATCTACGATTAGAAAATGAGAATCATAAAAGCATGAGCAGCTCCATCCCATCCTTGGCTAACCACTAAGCTAGGTACACACAGGAGCAATCCCTATGAATCATGTTTAAAAATAAGAATGAGACAAAATTTTAAAAGGACTAATAAGAGATATTAGGGGCTATTACATCACAGGAGTAAAGCACTGGCAATTAAACAAGGCACATTTTTAAAAATTTAGAGAAACATCAGAATCTAGAGCTTCTAATTTAAAATTTCTTTTTTTAATGATCTTTTTATTTTTATTTTTATTATTTTTATTTTTTTATTTTTTTAATTAAATTTATTTATTTTTTTAATTACAATACTGTATTTGTTTTGCCATACATTGACACGAATCAGCCATAGGTGAACACAATTTCTAAAGGTTCACTTGTCAAGAAAAAAATAGGAGTGCAAAAATTCAGAAAAGTATGACCTATCCTCAAAATAATAAAAGCAGTCAATAGGAACCTACTTTGAGCAAGACCAGATTTTGGATTTAGTGGACAATGACTTTAAATCAGTTATATTTATGGATAAAGAATCTTTAAAAATGTTTCATGTATTAAAATGTGATTAAATTTATACAAATTTGGAATTCCAATGAAGAAATAACAGCAAGGAAGAGAAAGTAAGTGAAATTTCTAGAGTTGAAAACTAAAATAACCAAAATGGAAAATATAGTAGATGAGCTACATAGAAAACTGAAAAGGGAGTAGAATCAGTGAACTTGGAGATATAGTAATAGAAATTGTCCAACTGAAGAACACAGAGAAAAAGATGGAAAATATAACTATCATAAGTATATAAACAAACACCTAACAAAAATGCACCAAAATACTTGAAGCAAGAAAAGACAGAACTTTAAAGATAAATGAAGAATGACCAGTTATATTTGAACATTTCATTATCACCTTTTCCTTAATTGAAAGGACAACAAGCAGACAAAAAAAAGATCAGCAATGATAAAGAAGATCTATCAATACTATTAACCAACTTGATATAACTGACATATACAGACAATTCCACTCACTGACTATAGGATACACATTATTTACACTGCATTGCATTATTACATGTGAACTGTTATGAAGAGTAGTCTCTAAAATTAGAAAAAAAATTAATGAAAGTACAACATATATCATGGGGCTTCCCTAATAGCTCAGTTAGTGAAGAGTCTGCCTGCAAAGCAGGAGACCTCGGTTGGATTCCTGGGTTGGGAAGATCCCCTGGAGAAGGGAAAGACTACTCACTCCAGTCTTCTGGCCTAGACTGGAGAATTCCATGGACTGTATAGTCCATGGTGTTGCAAAGAGTCAAAACATATAACATAGAATGCAGTTAAAATACATCATAAGTTGGAAATTTAGGTCATTAAACACCTATATAGAAAACAAGAAAACTCTCAAGTAAGTAGTTATGCTTTTGTCTTAAAAACTGGAAAGACAGGGTCAAATTAAGCCCAAGAAAGCAAAATGGGATAAATGTTAAAATCGTGGGAATCAAGTAAATTAAAAATACAAAAGATGGAAAAACTAATTTTAATCAAATGTTTTGAGAAAATCAGCAAAATTGATTAAAAATTTCTTGAGAAATCTAAACTAAAAATAAAAATTTCCAAAACCTGTAATGAAATAAGGATATCACTATCAGTCTTAAAGAAACAGACATTTAATTAAATATTATGAACAGTATTATGCCAACAAACAGAAAACTTAGATGAAATGGAGAATTTTCTATAAACTTCCAAAACTAACTCAGGAAGAAATAGAAAATATTAACAGATCTATAATGAATAAGCAAATAACACTGGTGATTTTAAAACTACTGGAAAATAAAGGTCATGCTGTATGACTTCACTGGTGAATTCTATCAAATATTTCAAGAATGTATATCAATCTTACACAACTTTTGGCTTCTCAAGTGGCACAGTGGTTAAAAAAAAAAAAATCTGCCTGCTGATGCAGGATAGAGAAGGCACCCCACTCCAGTACTCTTGCCTGGAAAATCCCATAGACAGAGGAGCCTGGTGGGCTGCAGTCCATGGGGTCGCTGAGAGTTGGACACGACTCAGTGACTTCACTTTCACTTTTCACTTTCATGCATTGGAGAAGGAAATGGCAACCCACTCCAGTGTTCTTGCCTGGAGAATCCCAGGGACAGCTGAGCCTGGTGGGCTGCTGTCTATGGGTTGCACAGAGTCGGACACGACTGACGCAACTTAGCAGCAGCAGCAGCAGCTGATGCAGGAGATTCAGGTTTGATCCCTAGATCCAGAAGATCCCATGGAGATGGGACGGCATCTCCAACTCACTCTGGTGTTCTTTCCTGGCAGGCTACAGTCCATGGGGTTGCTTAGAGTTGAACGTGACTGGGCATGAACACAGAGGAACACAACATTTTCAGAAAAATGTAGGAGGGAAAATATTTCTTAACTCATTTTGTGAGACTAGTATTATCATGTGCTATAATCTGAATATTAATGTTCCCCCAATGTGATAGTATTTGGAAATGGGACTTTTGGGAAGTGATGAGGTCATATCCTAAAGCCCCATTAACGGAATTTCACCATTATAAAAGGGAAACCAGAGAGCTTTTTTTCCCCTTCTACCATATGAAGATACTCTGCAAAGACAGCTGTCTATGAATTAGGAAATGAGTCCTCACCAGATATCAAATATACTAATACCTAGAACATGGGACTCCCAGGCCCTCAGAAGTGTGAGAAATACACATTTATTGTCTATAAGATATCCAGTCTATGGTATTCTGTTACAGTACTCCAAAATCCTAAGACATGCTGTGTTGGGGCAAAATTCTAAACATGGTCTCTCCCCCAAATGCCCTACTCTGATTATTCAAATTATAACTCAGGTACCACTATGAAGTAATTTTGAAAATGTAATTTATGTCCCAAATCAGTTGACCTTAAAATACTCAGAATATCTAGGTGGATTGAATCTATTCAAGTGAACTCTTTCAAAGCAGTTTTCTCCCGCTGATAGCAGATTTCACAGAAGTCTCCTGGTGATCTTAAAGAAAAACATCAAACAGCTATTTTGTAAACTGAAAATAGAAAAGGATAGCCCCATAGATGTTGCAATTGACCTTCAGTTAACAACTAGCAAGAAAACAGAGAGCTCAGAACTACAACAGCAAAGAAGTGAATTCTGCCAATAACCCTGGAGCCTGGAGAGGTCCTGAGTCTTGGATGAGGACCTTTGTACCAACAGATATCGTGATTTCAGCTTGTGAGATATGACTAGAGGATTTAGCTAACTGACCTCACTAACACATGGAAATGCAATAGCAAATATGCATTGCATTAAGCCATGAAATTTGCAGTAATTTGTTATAGTTGTTATTGTTCAGTCACTCAGTCGTGTCCTACTCTTTGCAACCCTATGGACCGCAGCACTCCAGGTTTCCCTGTCCTTCACCATCTCCTGGAGTTTGCTCAAACTTATGTCCATTAAATTGGTGATGCCATCCAACCATCTCATCCTATATTGTCCCCTTCTCCTCCTGCCTTCAATCTTTCCCAGCCTCAGGGTCTTTTCCAATGAGATGACTCTTTGCATCAAATTTAAGCCACTAAATTTGCAGTGATTTGCTATGGTAGCAATAGATAGCTAAAACACTCTAAAATTAAAGCCAAAGAGACCAGTAAAGAGGAATTTGCAGACCAATCCCTCATGAACATAGATCCTTAATAAGATATCACTAAATTAAATGAATACTGTATAAAAAGGACTGTGCACCATCACCAAGTAAGATTTATTCTTCAAATAAAATGGTATAGTATCATGTATCTCCTGCCAGGACCCTAATATCTCACAGTCAATCAAAATGACACATAGCAATATCCTGAGCTCTCCTCAGCTACATAAGGAGGAATTCCCTCTGAAAGAAATCAAGAAACTACCTGAGTGATTCCTAAACATCACATGACTGGGGAAAATACCTCCCACTGAAACATGTAGGAAAAGTGAAACATACTCTCACCATATACTCCAATCCCCAAACAGTGCCATCCAATAAGAAGAGAACCCACAACCCAGCTTTTCTTGGAAGAGCAAAGGGATTGGACTCCATATCTAGCATCCTAAATTTTAAGACTCAAAAATGAGCAGACTTCCAAAACACCTAGTTCTGAAAGCCAACAATGTTTATGTTCACAACAGCTACAAGATTACAGCAAACAGAAGTGCCATTATCAGCCTGGTGACATAGGCTATCCCTGCCTTTGCTCCCTCTCCCTATCAAAGGAAAAACAAGCAAAGAAGCAATATTCAAGAACAAGACACCCCTGAGAGAATCCTAGAACACAGGAGTGAAGCTAAAGGACTCCCTGGGCCACATAGATCAAGACAGACTGCATTAGAAGAGCAAGGGAATCAGTTTCATATTAACCATGTGACCCTCCCTAAAGGTCAGTGTGGAACCACGTGGAGGGGTCTCCCCTAAGCCTCCAGTTCCTCCAATGGGAAAAGAGAGCACAGGGGAGACAATCAATCTCCATGCCATCACTGAGATTGCTTTGTGGGAGCCTCTACTCTGATCTTGCACCATGAACATTTCAAGGGATCTGTAGGACTTAGCCATGGGGAATCTGACTATGGTGAAGATGTAGGGAAGGGCTTGAAATAATCACTACAATGATACTGACAGACCAAGCTCATACCTTCAGTGCCCAAGTAGGATGCCAACCCAGCAGTATTGCTCATCTGCAGAACCAAGTTAGGGGCACAATCTGAAAAGGAAACTCAGCGAGGTACACATCTGCCTGATTCAGATCCTCAGACAATGAGCTGTGCTGGTTCTACAGCCTGGTTTGCCCACTCCCAGGCAAGGAGCTGAATTATTGCCTCACCTACAGGAGAGAGTTTTCTGGCACCATCTGACAAGGAGGACTAGCAACAACTGCTAAAAGCAGTGTGGCCCAGTGGCACTTAGGCCAAATGGCAGGTGTGCAGCGGCAATGTTTGCAGAACAAAGTCAGTGTCCCAGTTCAGCCAGGGAATTTGGAGGAGGGGGACAAGTCAGCTGGAGTTAAGACCACAGTGAACTTTACTACTGACTTTAGAGCTGTACTGTTGTGCCCAGGCAGAGAGTCTAACTCACAGCCCTGCCCATGCCTAATTATAGCCCTCAGTCTGTCCAACCAGGAAACTAAACCAGAGTATATAGGAAGCTGCATAGTCCACTCAACATCCCTATGTACAGTGTTAACAGAGGGCCTAGCCTGTGACTTTCCCCATAGGCAGAGAAAAACCAGCGGCCTCACTCGACCATGGAACTCAGTGTACACCCTGGCCTGAATCAGGTGTCCCCAGAATGTACAGTTGTCCAAGTCCTGAGTCCTATCTTGTCCATCTGCCAGGGTGTGGAAGTTGATCCACAGCCCTATTATTGAACACAGTAACCAGTGTCAACCATCTCGTAAGCCTGACCAGAGAATCGACACAACCAAAGAGCCCATCCTACAGCCTCAGTTGAGCAGAGGACCAAGATAATAGTCCTTTCCAACTGTTCTCAGCCATTGTCACACCTGTATCCACACGCTCAGAGCTTGAACTTCTGCCTCTCCTCAAAACAGACCATAGTAGCAAGCCCCATTTGCCCAAGGACATTAGCTGCAAACATACCCAGTAACCTAAACTGAAATGACTGGTGAAGGGCTATCTTTGCAAGTCATAGCTCTAAAGTCTGCAAAAGGAGCCTAATTACTCACATGCACACGTATCAGTGTAAGGAATCAATGATTATAAAAATCAGGTAACTATGACACAACCAAAAGAAACTAATAAAGCTCCTATAATTCACACTAAAGAAATGTTGATCTATGGATATGTCAAAGAATTAATAATAATCCACCTAAAGTCTAGTGAACTATAAAGACAAAAAGGACACACAGAAAAGTAAATGAAAGTTAGAAAACAATACATGAACAAAATAAATTCATCAATGAAGTAGCAACCATTAAAAAAAAAAAAATTCCTGAGCTGAAAAATACAATAATTGAGCTGAAGAATTCAATAGAGAGTTCCAAAAGTTGACTCAGTCATGCAAGAGCAAGAATCAGAGACCTGGAGAAAAACACAGTGGAAATTACTGAGTCAGAAGAATAAAGAAAAAATAGTGAAACAGTGGGAAGGAAGTCTGCAGAAATTATGAAACATAATGAAAATGAAAAATTCTCATTACGGGGACTTCAGAAGGATAGTAGAAATAGAAAGAGCAAGAAAGTATATTTAAAGCAACAATAGTTGAAAACCTCTTCAACCTGGGTAAAGAAATGGACTTCCAATCCCAAGAGATCTAAAAGACTCCAAATAAGTTGAATACAAATAGAGCCACACCAAGGCACATTATAATTAAATTGCCATAAGGCAAAGGCAGAAAAAGATTTTTAAGAGCAACAAGACAGAAGAGTAACATACAAGGGAATTTCCATAAGATTACTGATAGATCTTTCAACTGAAACTTTTCAGGCAAGGAGAGAATGGGATGACACAATCAAAATATTGATGAAAGAAAAGCAATAACCAAGAATTCCGTATCTGGCCAAGCCATCCTTTAGAAATGAAAGAGGAATAAAGACTTTCTCAGACAAACAAAAGTAGGAGTTTGTTACCCTTAGACATGCCTTGCAGAAAATGCTAAAAGGAGCTCTTTGAGAGGAAGTAAAGAGCAGTAATTAACATCACAAAAACATAAGTGACATTATGTTACTGTAAATCTCTCTAGTTGAGGCAAATACATAGTCATAATTAAATCCTGCAATGTGGTAATAGTGGTGCATAATTCACTTTACATTGCTATTTAAAAGATTTTTTAAATGCGCATAATAGAAATAACCATAACTACAACAAATTGTTTTCAGTAACACAATATTAAAAACATGTAAATTGTAACAGCAATAATCTAAATTGTGGGAAGGAGGAGAAGTAAATGTGTAAAATTTATAAATTTCTATGGAAATTAAGTTGTTATCAGTTTAAAATAAGGTGTAATAAGTTTAAGACATTTTGTAAGACTAATGGCAACCGCAAGAAAAAAATTCTGTGGTAATTACACAAATGAACATGATAAAGAAATCAAAGCACACTGATACCAAAATATATCAAAGCACAGAAAAAGACAGCAGGTTAAGGAACAGTAGATTTACAAAACAACCATATAACAATTAACAAAATGGGAATAGAATGCTTTTACTTATCAATAATTGCTTAAATGTAAATAAGCTAAGTTCTGCAATTAAAAAAAAAATAGAATGGCTGAATGGACCTCAAAAAAAAAAAAAAAGACAAGATCCAATCATATTTGTCTGTAAGATACTCTCTTTAGCCTTAAGGACACATACAAACTGACAATAAGGGGATGGAAAAAGACATATCAAGGAAATGGTAATAAAAAAAAAAAAACTAGAGTAGCCATATACTACACTATAGACAAAAAGTTCTAAACTAAAAATTAAAAACAGAAAATAAGGTTATATCATTATATCATGAAAAAGGGTCAATGCCTCATATACATGGAATCTAGAAAAGTGGTACTTATGAACTTAATTGCAGGGCAGGAATAGTGATGCAAGCATAGAGAACAGACTTATGGACTCAGGGGATCATCAGGGTAGGACAAAGTAAGAGAGGAGCACTAACTGAAATACATATTACCAAAGTTAAAACAGCTAGCTAGTGGGAACTTGTGTAATACAGGAAGCTCAACCTGTTGCCCTTTGAAAACCGAGAGGGTTGCGATGGGGTTAGGGGGTGGAAAGGAGGTTCAAGAAAGAGCAGACATATGTATACTTCTTGCTGATTCACATTGTTGTATGGCAAAAACCAACCCAACGTTGTAAAGTAATTATCCTCCAATTAAAAATAAATTTTAAAAATACATCAAGAAGATATAAAAATTAAAGCTACTGTAAATATTTCTTCACTCAATCAGTTCAGTTCAGTTGCTCAGTCGTGTTCAACTCTTGGTGACCCCATGGACTGCAGCACGCCAGGCCTCCCTCTCCATCACCAACTCCTGACTCAAACTCATGTCCATCAAGCCGATGATGCCATCCAACTATCTCATCCTCTGTCGTCCCCTTCTTCTCCCACCTTCAATCTTTCTCAGCATCAGGATCTTTTCAAATAAGTCAGTTCTTCACATCAGGTGGCCAAAGTATTGGAGTTTCAGGTTTAGCATCAGTCCTTCCAATGAATATTCAGGATTGATTTCCTTCAGGATTGATTGGTTTGATCTCCTTGCAGTTCAAAGGACTCTCAAGAATTTTCCCCAACACCACAGTTCAAAAGCATCTATTATTCAGTGCTCTGCTTTCCCATTCAATACAGTAGTATTTGAATATATAAAGCAAAATTAACAGAGTTTAAAGGAGAGATAAACTAAAATAAATAATGGTTGAGGACTGTAACATACCATTCTCAAAAAGGATATATCATAACTATGCTTAATGAAATCAAAAGATAACAATATGATCATCTCAAAAACAAAAAAGCATTTTACCCAATTTAGCTTTCATTCATAATAGATATTCTTAAAAATTAGTCATACATACCTGATAAGGGGTTACTGTCCAAAATATTTAAAAAACAAACAAACAAACAAAAACTCATACAATCCAATAGCAACAAATCAAATAACCAATTAAAATTGGGTAATATACCAGAATAAGCATTTTCTCCCAAAAATATGTGAGGCCAACAAGAACATGAAGAACTGCTCAACATCACTCATTAGTCATTCAGTTCAGTTCAGTCGCTCAGTCGTGTCCGACTCTTTGCGACACCATGAATCACAGGACACCAGGCCTCCCTATTCATCATCATCTCCGAGAGTTCACTCAGACTCACGTTCATCGAGTCCGTGATGCCATCCAGCCATCTCATCCTCTGCCGTCCCCTTCTCCTCCTGCCCCCAATCCCTCCCAGCATCAGAGTCTTTTCCAATGAGTCAACTCTTTGCATGAGGTGGCCGAAGTACTGGAGTTTCAGCTTTAGCATCATTCCTTCCAAAGAAATCTAAAGGTTGATCTCTTTCAGAATGGACTGGTTGGATCTCCTTGCAGTCCAAGGGACTCTCAAGAGTCTTCTCCAACACCACAGTTCAAAAGCATCAATTCTTCGGCGCTCAGCCTTCTTCACAGTCCAACTCTCACATCCATACATGACCACAGGAAAAACCATAGCCTTGACTAGACAGACCTTAGTCGGCAAAGAAATGTCTCTGCTTTTGAATATACTATCTAGGTTGGTCATAACTTTTCTTCCAAGGAGTAAGCGTCTTCTAATTTCATGGCTGCAGTCACCACCTGCAGTGATTTTGGAGCCCAAAAAAATAAAGTCTGACACTGTTTCCACTGTTTCTCCATCTATTTCCCATGAAGTGATGGGACCGGATGCCATGATCTTCATTTTCTGAATGTTGAGCTTTAAGCCAACTTTTTGGTTCTTCTCTTTCACTTTCATCAAGAGGCTTTTAGTTCCTCTTCACTTTCTGCCATAAGGGTGGTGTTATCTGCATATCTGAGGTTCTTGATATTTCTCCCGACAACCTTGATTCCAGCTTGTGTTTCTTCCAGTCCAGCATTTCTCGTGATGTACTCTGCATAGAAGTTAAATAAGCAGGGTGACAATAAACAGCCTTGACGTACTCCTTTTCCTATTTGGAACCAGTCTGTTGTTCCATGTTCATTTCTAACTGTTGCTTCCTGACCTGCATACAGATTTCTTAAGAAGCTGGTTAGGTGGTCTGGTATTCCCATCTCTCTCAGAATTTTCCACAGTTTATAGTGATGCACACAGTCAAAGGCTTTGGCATAGTCAATAAAGCAGAAATAGATGTTTTTCTGGAACTCTCTTGCTTTTTCCATGATCCAGCGGATGTTGGCAATTTGATCTCTGGTTTCTCTGCCTTTTCTAAAATGAGGTTGAACATCTGGAAGTTCACAGTTCATGTATTGCTGAAGCCTGGCTTGGAGAATTTGGAGCATTACTTTACTAGCATGTGAGATGAGTCCAATTGTGCGATAGACAGAGCATTCTTTGGCATTGCCTTTCTTTGGAATTGGAATGAAAACTAACCTTTCCCAGTCCTGTGGCCACTGCTGAGTTTTCCAAATTTGCTGGCATATTGAGTGCAGCATTTTCACAACATCATCTTTCAGGATTTGAAATAGCTCCACTGGAATTCCATCATTCCACTAGCTTTGTTCATAGTGATACTTTCAAAGGCCCACTTGATTTCACATTCCAAGATGTCTGGCTCCAGGTGAGTGATCACACCATCGTGATTATCTGGTTCATGAATATTTTTTTTGTACAGTTCTTCTATGTATTCTTTCCACCTCTTCTTAATATCATCTGCTTCTGTTAGGTCCAGACCATTTCTGTCCTTTATTGAGCCCATCTTGGCATGAAATGTTCCATTATATCTCTAATTTTCTTGAAGAGATCTCTAGTCTTTCCCATTCCCTTCTTTTCCTCTATTTCTTTGCATTGATCACTTAGGAAGGTTTTGTTATCTCTTCTTGCTATCGTTTAGAACTCTGCATTCACATGCTTATATCTTCCCTCTTCTCCTTTGCTTTTCACCTCTCTTCTTTTCACAGTTATTTGTAAGGCCTCCCCAGACAGCCATTTTGCTTTTTTGGATTTCTTTTCCATGGGGATGGTCTTGATCCCTGTCTCCTGTACAGTGTCACGAACCTCATTCCATAGTTCATCAGGCACTCTATCTATCATATCTAGACCCTTAAATCTATTTCTCACTTCCACTGTATAATCATAAGGGATTTGATTGAGGTCATACCTGAATGGTCTAGCGGTTTTCCCTACTTTCTTCAATTTAAGTCTGAATTTGGTAATAAGGAGTTCATGATCTGAGCCACAGTCAGCTCCTGGTCTTGTTTTTGTTGACTGTATAGAGCTTCTCCATGTTTTGGCTGCATAGAAATCAATCTTATTTCGGTGTTGAGCATCTAGTGATGTCCATGTGTAGTCTTCTCTTGTGTTGTTGGAAGAGGGTGTTTGCTATGACCAGTGCATTTTCTTGGCAAAACTCTATTAGTCTTTGCCCTGTTTCATTCTGCATTCCAAGGCCAAATTTGCCTGTAACTCCAGGTGTTTCTTGACTTCCTACTTTAGCATTCCAGTCCCCTATAATGAAAAGGACATCTTGTTTGGGTGTTAGTTCTAAAAGGTCTTGTAGGTCTTCATAAAACCATTCAACTTCAGCTTTTCAGCATTACTGGTTGGGGCATAGACTTGGATAGCTGTAATACTGAATGGTTTGCCTTGGAGATGAACAGAGATCATTCTGTCGTTTTTGAGATTGCATCCAAGTACTGCATTTCGGACTCTTTTGTTGACCATGATGGCTACTCCATTTCTTCTGAGGGATTCCTGCCCGCAGCAATAGATATAATGGTCATCTGAGTTAAATTCACCCATTCCAGTCCAGTTTAGTTCGCTGATTCCTAGAATGTCGACATTCACCCTTGCCATCTCTTGTTTGACCACTTCCTATTTGCCTTGATTCATGGACCTGACATTCCAGGTTCCTATGCAATATTGCTCTTTACAGCATCAGATCTTGCTTCTGTCACCAGTCACATGCACAGCTGAGTATTATTTTTGCTTTGGCTCTATCCCTTCATTCTTTCTGGAGTTATTTCTCCACTGATCTCCAGTAGCATATTGGGCACCTAATGACCTGGGGAGTTCCTCTTTTGGTATCCTATCATTTTGCCTTTTCATACTGTTTATGGGGTTCTCGAGGCAAGAATACTGAAGTGGCTTGCCATTTGCTTCTCCAGTGGACCACATTCTGTCAGGCAGGTATGGATTGGTTTCATTGAGTTAGACAAGGCTGTGGTCCTAGTGTGATTAGACTGACTAGGTTTCTGTGAGTATGGTTTCAGTGTGTCTTCCCTCTGATGCCCTCTTGCAACACCTACCATCTTACTTGGGTTTCTCTTACCTTGAGTGTGGGGTATCTCTTCACGGCTGCTCCAGCAAAGCACAGCCACTGCTCCTTACCTTGGATGAGGGGTATCTCCTTATCACCACTGTTCATGACCTTCAACGTGGGAGAAATGCAAATTAAAACCACACTGAAATATTATCTCACATCTGTTAGGATGGTCATCATTAAAAAGACAAGAGATAGCAAATGCTAGGGAGAATATAGAGAAAATGCAGCCCTAGTTCACTGTTAGTGGGATTGTAAATTAGTACAGCTACTATGGAAAACAGTGTGGGGAAACCCTCAAAAATTAAAAATTGAACTATCATATCACCCCAAATTACATTTATGGGGTTATAGTTCAAAGGAAATGAAAACACTAACTTGAAAAGATATCTGCACCCCCATGTTCATAACAGCATTGTTTACAATAAGAAAGACAGGGAAACAATCTAAGTATCCCTTGATGAATAAATGAATAAAGAAGCTCTGGTGTATTAATATAATGGAATGTCATTTAGCCATAAAACATGAAGAAATCCTGCCATTTGTGACAACATGCATAGACCTTGAAGGCATAATTAGAAAGAAAGACAAATACAAAATCATCTCATTCATATGTGGAATCTAAAAAACAAACAAGAAAATAAAAACAAATCCCCAAGCTCATAGGATTTGTTAATTAACTTGACGAGGATAACCCTTTTACAATGTATATATATATCAAATCATCCCACTATACACTTTATGTTACAATTTTGTCAACTATACCTCTATAAACTGAAAAAAAAAGTTTTAAAAGCAGATATCGTAATCTGAAGATGACATTTTTAAAAATAAGAAAAGGCTTATTTATACACTGAAGCATACAAAATATTATTGAGAGAAAATAGGGTGATGCAACATCCCAGTGGGAAAATTTAGTATCGTTAAGATGACAGTACTTCCCACAATGAGCTATGATTCAGCATAATCTTTATCAACGTTATGTCAAGCTCTATTCATAAAATGTGTAAGTTATTCTAAAATATATAGGAACTGGCTCCTGCTGATTTACCTGCTTTATCTGTGGCCGCACTTACCCCGACTCTTTCACTCCTGTTATATTAGCCTTTGTAAGACTAAATTCTATAGTTCGTCCGGGTGTTCTGTGCTTAGTTGCTCAGTCGTGTCCGACTCATTACTATCACATGCACTGTAGCCCTTCAGGCTCCTCCATCCCTGGGGATTCTCCAGGCAAGAATACTTGAGTGGGTTGCCATGCCCTCCTCCAGAGGATCTTCCCAACCCAGGGATTGAACCTGGGTCTCCCACACTGCAGGCAGATTCTTTACTGTCTGTACCACCGGAGAAGTCCAAGAATACCGGAGGGGTATCCTATCCCTTCTCCAGAGAATCTTCCCAACCCAGGAGTCTAACCAGGATCTCCTACATTGCAGGTGGATTCTTCATCAGCTGAGCTGCCCAGGAAGCCCCATAGTCCATCCTACTACAAGATTTTTTTATTTTTAGATCTTCTGTTTCCTTACTATGAAAGTTTACCCTTACCTTCTTCTAGTCACCTTTCAGGTTTCAGATGAAATGGCTTTTCCTTAGTGAACTTTTCCTGGGCCAATCTACTGTCTCTTCTGTGTGCTCTTTTATTATCACTTATATCTCCTTTGGAGTGCTTATTGTAATTATACTTAAATAATTAATAGAATAACTTACTGTTTAAACCCAGTTTTTCCTATTAAGATGTGAGCTTCAGAAATCCTTACAAAATAGCTTCCAAGCTTTCATTCCCGTACACTAGGAATCATTGGTGCTGTTGGCCATGATTAGAAGTTGAATAGGTGTTTCTCTTCCAGATGGGTACAGAGTTTTTCATCTTAAGACTCTCAATTCAATGGGTAACTTTCCCTATGTGCATGTCACTTTAGTTTGTTACTTAGAGAGTACACTTATATTTCTTTATGTGTTTGATTAGAAAAAATATATAATCTGAAAATAATCTCCATTGACAGTTGACTACTTAATTACTAGGATGATTTTCATTGATACCAAATTAAATAGATTAGAATAGGATCTATTCTATTCTGCTGCTGCTGCTGCTGCTGCTGCTGCTGCTGCTGCTGCTGCTGCTAAGTTGCTTCAGTCGTATCCAACTCTGTGGAACCCCATAGACGGCAGCCCACCAGGCTCCCCTGTCCCTGGGATTCTCCAGGCAAGAACACTGGAGTGGGTTGCCATTTTCTTCTCCAATGCAGGAAAGTGAAAAGTGAAAGTGAAGTTGCTCAGTCGTATTCGACCCTCAGCGACCCCATGGACTGAAGCCTATCAGGCTCCTCTGTCCATGGGATTTTCCAGGAAAGAGTACTAATCTATTCTAATAGAATCAAATTAATAGAATACTATTATATTGCTCTTTGAATAATAAATGCGTATAGAAAAGAAGCAGTTTCATTATATCAGAAATTTCAAGATATTTTCTGTTTAACAAAACATAAGTTTCTCATAATGAAAAATGTATGAATTCAGAAATAAGAAACTTGAAACTTACTTATTGTACATCCCATCTGTAAAATGTCATGTCTTAGAAGTCCTTGCTCACAAGTTTATATTGAGGATTAAATAGGATAACATGTTTGAAATTTCTTTATAAACACTAAAGCACAATACAAGTGTTAGTCATTGTTTGTATGTGCATTATAGAGAGAGGAAATGAAATAATTCTATTTTATGTCCCCAATGGACACAGACTTGACACACATTCATGTGACTGTCAATATCTTCCATGGGAGTTCTGGAGCATAAGGGCTGTTTTAGAAATGCATTATTAGACCCAGAGGAAATATTTCATTCTCAAAGATCATGTGCACACAGCAACTCTAAGGGAACTTAACTCTCCCAAATAGAAGATGTGAATATATACACCCACAGTATCAGAAATTCAATTATTTTAATTACATAGTGCCAATGAAACCTTTATATGACACACTGAAATTTCATATACAACACCCCACATATACATATTCTGACTAAATTGAATCAAGACATTTTTTCTTCTTCAAGCCAGAAAAAGGGTGGTGAATGGCCCACCTATAAATTTCAACTTTCAATTACCCTGTGGAATATTTAAACTGCCTGGTTAACGAGGGAGGAAAGCCTATTAGTGCAGAACCTAATGTTTCTAACTATTAATACTGACGGCAGCATCAGATTAGAGAGGACAGGAACAGCTAAATTAATCACTCACACCCCGTCCTTTGAGAACCAGGCAAATGTGTTCTCCAGTCTACACTAGAAGTGTATTCCAGTGATATGAAGAGAGGCATAAATTTAGAAGTATTATGACCTCCTTCTCATAAAATGCCTGAGCTACTTCATTTTTATCTGAGCAATGATGCAAGACCAAGGCACTGGCCAGACCCACGGAATATAGAATCACAGCAGGAGAAATCTTCATTTTATATACCCGTGCCCTGCCTTGAATCTCTATTTAAGAGACATCCAGCCATTTTGTGTAAATGTTGATGATAAGCTAAGCTTCAGCAGTTATTTTGGGGAAAGAAGATGAAGGTTTGGAATAGCCCAGATGAATTTAATGAACATCTAACCTGTGAGCAGAAATATCGGAACTGGCAGCAGCAAAATTACAGAATCAGAGAAGCCAGAAATATTAAAGCATGACTGAATGACATCCTGAGGACCACACTTTTAAAAGGTGGCATGGAATCTTCTGCATATCAAATTAGTCATCAGGTCAAATTGCAAGTGAATTCACCTTCTATGTAAAACTTTGGAATTCCCACAGAGAGGACTTGGAAGGCAAACGTATCCCTAGGTGAGCAGTCAGAGCACCTGACTCTTGTATAATTACATGGAATGAGAATTTGATACATGACAGTAATTACCTAGCTGAAGGTGCAATTAGCCATTTGTGACCTCATTCTGAGTGGCAACTAATTAACCCTTAACGTCAAAAATGTCAACCTTCATCAAGACACCAAAGAGAAGTACTACATGATCAGCTAATACTTGTTCCAACCTATTAATGGTTGAATCTGTCATCGGAAATGTGAATGTATCATTTTTACATCAGCATTTAATGTTCAGATGTGGAATATGCTTCACTTCTTTCCTTTTGTGGCTGCATTTCCTTGCTTACCCTAGTATGAGTAGACTCCCTTTTCTAAAATAAGAATAATCTTTCACATGCATATAAAATAATCATCTCTCAGAGAGATAAAACACCATCAGGAGGTACACAGAGAACTATAACTTGTCAGTTGCATGTGATTTCTTATGGTTATAGAAATGGCACAGAAATTGAAAAGATCTCAAGCTGTGCTGTCATTATGAACACCTCTCAAATATTGGCCTCACCGGAAATTGACTCCGGTACCTGTTCTTGTAGTACATGCTGAAGCTGAAAGACATTTCCTCTGGGATAATATGAGGAAGTCTAAAACCATCATCCTTTTAAACCACCAAATACTGGACCACAACTTTATAATTGCAAGTAGTCTACTCTTTTTCCTGCTATTTACTATGTATAAAAGCATAACATTTGAAAAATGTATGTAATAGATATAAGTTTGCTTCAGATAGAGAAACTGCTGTACATTTTCTTCACAGTCCTAGGATTTCCAAGAGTAACCTCAAAGGCAAGTCATTAAAGTAATTAGCCATTTGTTCTTAAATAAATGCAATTATTAAACAAAATTAATGTGGAAAATATTTGTATCACAGGCTGAAAACACAATTTAACATTGATATTTATTTTGGGGGATTCACGACCAGAAAAGCACAACATGCATTGCTGCAGTTTTTAGGTTATTTGGTTTGATTCTTCTCTTTCTTCAAGGTTGTTTCAAAGGCCTAAACCTAATCTAGGAAATTTCATTTTATTTAATGGGGAACCAAAACGTTTTCTCAAGTGTCTTACAAACTCATGTTTCTGGGGCAGCAGATACAAGTCAAAGAAAATTTGCACACATTTATCATCATATTCTTTACCTTTTTTTACAGCAGAGAGTTCTGATGGCTTTACCTAGAAGTTTTAGAAAAATAACCAATTACAACTGGTTCAAAATATTACTGACAATTTTTATTACTCGGAAAAATTCAGGCATGTTTTAGATTTGTAAACAAATAAAATAAACACATATCTCTTTAATGACCTTTAATAAATTCTAAAATAAAATATTTCTGTTTCCTGCATTTACAAAGGTATTTCATAGCCATTTCCCTGAAGTTGCCAGAGACAACTATGCATTAGAATGGTGCTGTTTTTATTCAAGATAAGAAACAGCGCTATAGATTCAATAATCTTTCAAACCAGAAAGAATGGAAAACTTGTAGAGAGAGTGAAAATGAATGAACGTCATCTATACTTATTGACTAAATGTGAGGCAAAACCCTTGCTTAAATATGAGGTGCAAAGTCATATGATTTCAGAAGACACTCAGCGTCCAAGAGGTTTCTGCATCTGTTCTGGCTTTCCATTCATTTGGATTATAAATGAAAGCCACATAACACAGATGGTAAGCTTAGCAACTGTAGTGGCACACTGAATTAGCCATTTCCATTGCTCATTGTAAGTTTCATGTCTATGCTTCCAAGGCTCAGTGCCTTACCACTCACCCTTCCTGTTCCTTTTCAACGGTGGGGGTGCCACTCTGGGCTCTCTGAATGAGAGCTCAATTCTGCCACTTGACAGATATAGCTAACTACTTATTCTAAGTTACAATTGTTTATCTAAAACCATATATTTACTGTAACAAGAGTGTTGGCCAGGTGAGAAATTTACATGTCAGACATGCTCCCAAAAAGTTGATTTTGATTTTTCTAATTGAATTATACATAATAAAATCCATAAAACATGTCTATATTGGCACATTTTATATATGTGAATATGAGTAATTTCTTTCATCAACAGTGTTTTCAGGTCTAGTGCATTCTATCGAGATGCTTTTATAATTGTTGACTGGGTAAATATTAAAAGAATAAAAATTTTTTAAACATCTAGCTCAATATTTCAAAACACTAGCTGTGAATTTGTTTTATAGATGAAAATATTTTAATTGGAAATGGTAAGAAATTATAAATTATTCTTAAGGTAACATAATTAAAGAGCTTATAAGATATGAGTTCACATGTGACTATCTGCATTATTCAAGTTTCAAAATGTATAGCAACACTTTTAAGTTGATAATTTATCTATCTCTTTTTAAAAAACTAATATTCATGGAATTAAACTTTCAAACTCTAGAAATAGAATATACACTATTTTAGCACATATTTTAGTAAGAAAGGTAATTGGATTTCAAATCAAGCAGCTGCAACCATCTCATTTGAAAATAATTAATGGCTACATTTAAAAAAGATCAAAATTTTTATGAACCAGGAAAAAAAGTCAATATTGTTTTCCTTATGTGGAATATCCCATAACAATCTACTCTTTGTATTACCTGTTAGACAAATAAAAGTACCATAGCGAGTTTGATATTATATGTAAAAACCATGTTGTTGTTTTAGTTGCTAAGTCCTGACTCTTTGCAACCCATGGACTATAGCCTTTCAGTCTCTGTTGATGGGGTTGCCCAGGCAAGAATACTGGAGTGGGTTGCCATTTCCTTCTTCAGAGACTTTCCTGATCCATAGATTGAACCCATGTCTCCTGCACTGGTAGGAAGATTCTTTCCAACTGAGTCACCAGGGAAGCCCAGAGATGTAAATGGATACATATGTATCCTACTGCTATCTGAGAGCTTTTCCACCATTACCGTATTCTTGTTGATATTCATAAGGTAAGAACATTGACTACTGGAAAATACAATCATCTTTCAGATTGTCAGAAAAAAACACTTCAAGGAGAAAGATGGTTTTGAGAAAATATTTTTGTTGAAGTTCATCCAGATGGGAGCAATATTATTTGCAAATATAGAGTGGAAAAAACATTTTCTAAAGGAAAAATAGTGTGCGTGTATGTTTGCACACTTGTATGAGTATGCATGTGCATGGAGAGAACTGGAGTCTGTACAGTAGTGAAGTTCAGAATAAGCAAATCCATAGAGATAGAAAATAAATGATTTCTAGGAGTCCATGATAGGAAAGAACAGAAAGTTTTTGCTAATGGACAAGGAGCTTCTTTTGACATGATTACATTTCAGGGAATTAGACAGCAGCGATTGGTGCATGACCTCATAAAAACATTAAAAACCAGTGTATTATATACTCTAAAACTGTAAATTTATGGCATGTGAATTGTAATTCAAAAAGCATATTTATGACACAGTTACATAATTAATGGAGGAGAAGAGAAATCTCTTCCAACAATGAAATTCTAATTAATAAAATTAGAAGAAATGATGGAAATAAAGAATCCCCATTTAGCAATAAGAGTTTCAGGGAATATCATCAAAAGATACTAAAATTGATGAACAACTCTATGATTAGAAACAATCGTACCTACCCACCAAACATATCCAAAACCAAAAATAACTTTTAAGGTATATATAATAAACATCCATCTTTTCTTCTTTATGTATAAAAGGATTCTCTTATAGTATTTAAAACAAATTAACATTAAAGCTAAGTCCATCATAAGTCATAGCTAAAGAAGTCATCAGATATTAAAATTTGTTGCCTTCTATCCATTACAAAAATGGTCTTACACTTTAAATATTCTGATCTTACTCTAACAGTGATATTGCAATCGTGTATATTTCCTAATTCTTTTCAAAGTCAGGGTTTTAAAGGAGATTTCTCCTGTGTAAAATCTAAGGGTGGAGATACCTGATTTGTTCCTCAGGAAAAATAAATTTAAAAAAAAACAAAAAACAAAAACAGGAAGATTCTTCCTGATTGTGGATTGCCACAGCCAGGTTGTGACTTTTTGCCTTAGCATGGCCATATCACTTTTCCTTCTATTTATCTGTCCTTCCACTCTTTGTTGTGGAAAGTCTGTTCATCCAATTTTCAGGTCTGTTTCAGAGAGCATTATTCCATTCTTGAAGCACAAGCTAGAATTATTCCATCTGTAGATTTGTCGTGACCACAGAGGGAGGTGAAGATCCTCCTGTGTTGAGGAGGGCCATCTTGAGCCTCCCTAGTTCTTTTGAAGAATAAGTGTGTTACTACTCTTATCTTCGTTTTATCCTCTGTCATATGGATTTTGGATGTAGGGAAAGCAAAGAACATGTATTTCATTTTATAAATCCTTGAAGCCTAAGGCATCACCACCAGTCCTAGTCTTGATTTCAAAGACTGTGAATCACCCAGACACTCTAGAATTTCATATGAATATAGGTACTGGAAGGGATTTTGGCTTACATTTTTGGGATTAGACAAATTGTGTTCTCTGTAGAAAGAAGCATGTAAAGATTTAGTGGCTTGAGGTGTTGCCTGTGCAAAGATTACCAGCTCTCCAATAGTATCATGTCTCTCTGTTCCTTGAACACACAGCTACACTTCCAGGTCCCTTGCAAGTAAAGGTGGAAGGTATTTCAGTTTACAATGGAATGAGAGCAGCCAAGCCATAAAATATCCTTCCAAGTCTGTCATACTTTTTATCTTCTACCTTATTGAGTTGCGGATAACTGAATTTCCTTGTAAACCAGGTATTGAACACAGAGGAGCCTCGGTGAGCACGGATCCTGAACACCCACTCTAGACTGTTTATGAGTAAGAGGTAAACTGTGTTGGACTATTGCATTGTTTAGATTGTGTTATATGAGCACAATTGCACTCATCTCACATGCTAGCGAAGTAATACTCAAAAGTGCTCCAAGCCAGGCTTCAGCAGTACGTGAACCAAGAACTTCCAGATGTTCAAGATGGATTTAGAAAAGGCACAGGAACCAGAAACCAAATTGCCAACATATGATGGATCATAGAAAAAGCAAGAGAATTCCAGAAAAAAACAACATCTACTTCTGATTAATTGGCTATGCTAAAGCCTTTGACTATAGGAATACTAGACCACCTTACTTGCCTCCAGAGAAATCTGTATGCAGGTCAGGAAGCAACAGTTAGAACCAGACATGGAACACAGACTGGTTCTAAGTTGGGAAAGGAGCACGTCAAGGCTGTATATTGTCAACTTGCTTATTAACTTCTATGCAGAGTGCATCATGCGAAATTCTGGGGTAGATGAAGTACAAGCTGGAATCAAGATTGCCAGGAGAAATATCAGTCACCTCAGATATGTAGATGACACCACCCTTATGGCAGAAAGCAAAGAGAAACTAAACAGCCTCTTGATTAAAGTGAAAGAAGAGAGTGAAAATTTGGTTTAAAACTCAATATTCAAAAAACTAAGATCATGACATTTGGTCCCTTCTTGGCAAATAGATGTGGAAAAATGGAAACAGTGACAGACTTTATTTTCTTGGGCTGAAAAACCACTGCAGAGGATGACTGCAGCCATGAAATTAAAAGACTCTTGCTCCTTGGGAGAAAAGCTGTGACCAGCCTAGAAAGTATATTAAAAGCTGAGACATTACTTTGCCAACAAAGGTCCATCTAGTCAAAGCTATGGTTTTTCCAGTACTCATGTACGGATGTGAGTGTTGGCCCATAAGGAAAGTCAAGTACAAAAGAATTGATACTTTTGAACTGTGGTATTGGAGAAAACTCTTGAGAATCCCTTGGACAGCAAGGAGATCAAACCAGGGAATCCCAAATGAAATTAATCATGAATCTCTTTTGGAAGGACTGATGCTGAAGCTAAAACTCCAACACTTTGGCCAACTGCTGCGAAGAACTGAGTCACTGGAAAAGACCCTGATGCTGGGAAAGATTAAAGGCAGGAGGAGAAGGGGACGACAGAGGACGAGATGATTGGGTGACATCACTGACTCAATGGACATGAGTTTGAGCAAGCTCTGGGGGCTGGTGAAGAACAGGGAAGTCTTCAGTGCTGCAGTCCATGGGGTTGCAGATTGGACAGGACTGAACGATTAAACTGAACCAAACTGAGATTGTTTATTTCAGGAGCCAGTGCTTTTCTATACAACATAAGTATAATAAATCTTTTTTTTTCTTTTCAACAAATGATGATTTTTATATAGACATCAATTGTTTTTTCATTTTCTAACATTTAACTCACATTCTCTCACTTAATCCAAAATAGTAAGCCTAAAAGTGAGATCTTTATTGTACCTTGAATAAACTAAAGCCAAAGGAGGTTTTATCACAGAACGAGAAAGTGGCAGACCTAAAAGTGATTTTGGAGCTGTCTGAATCCAAATTCAAAGTACTTTAAGTATTACTCTGAACAAAGTTGTAGTTCACTATGTAAAAAAAAAAATCTATTTCTACTTTATTGACTATGCCAAAGCCTTTGACTGTGTGCATCACAATAAACTGTGGAGAATTCTGAGAGAGATGGGAATACAAGACCACCTGAACTGCCTCTTAAGAAATCTATATGCAGGTCAGAAGCAACAGTTAGAACTGGACATGGAACAACAGACTGGTTCCAAATAGGAAAAGGAGTACCTCAAGGCTGTATGTTGTCACCCTGCTTATTTAACATCTATGCAGAGTACATCATGAGAAACTCTGGGCTGGAAGAAACACAAGCTGGAATCAAGATTGCCGGGAGAAATATCAATATCCTCAGATATGCAGATGACACCACCCTTATGGCAGAAAGTGAAGAGGACCTAAAAGCCTCTTGATGAAAGTGAAAGTAGAGAGTGAAAAAGTTGGCTTAAAGCTCAACATTCAGAAAACAAAGATCATGGCATCCGGTTCCATCACTTCATGGGAAATAGATGGGGAAACAGTGGAAACAGTGTCAGACTTTATTTTTGGGGGCTCCAGAATCACTGCAGATGGTGACTGCAGCCATGAAATTAAAAGACGCTTACTCCTTGGAAGAAAAGTCATGACCAACCTAGACAGCATATTCAAAAAACAGAGACATTACTTTGCCGACTAAGGTCTGTCTAGTCAAGGCTATGGTTTTTCTTGTCATGTATGGATGTGAGAGTTGGACTGTGAAGAAGGCTGAGCGCCGAAGAATTGATGCTTTTGAACTGTGGTGTTGGAGAAGACTCTTGAGAGTCCGTTGGACTGCAAGGAGATCCAACTAGTCCATTCTGAAGGAGATCAGCCCTGGGATTACTTTGGAAGGAATGATGCTAAAGCTGAAACTCCAGTAGTTTGGCCACCTCATGCGAATAACTGACTCACTGGAAAAGACTCTGATGCTGGGAGGGATTGGGGGTAGGAGGAGAAGAGGACTACCGAGGATGAGATGGCTGGATGGCAACACGGACTTGATGGACATGAGTCTGAGTGAACTCTGAGAGATGGTGATGAACAGGGAGGCCTGGCATGCTGCGATTCATGGTGTCACAAAGAGTCGGACACGACTGAGCAACTGAACTGAACTGATGTTAAAAAAAAAAAAGAAAAAACCTAAAATTGAAATTGAAAGAAATTTTACATTTCCCATTTATTTCAAGAATATGTTTCTTACACAATTTTTCTATCTGTAATATCATTCATTCATACCAACTTTTCTTTTTATGATTGAACTATATTTATTAAGATTATTGATAATTTTTACTGTATTATGCAAAAATATTTTTATTTCTATGCATTTTACTTGAATTCTCCCATGTGAAATATTCCTATAATGGGACTTATTTGTGTGTGTGTGTGTGTGTGTGTGTGTGTGTGTGTGGTGTGTTAGTTGCTCAGTCGTGTTTGACTCTTTGTGACCCCGTGGGTTACTGTAGCCCACCAAGTTCCTCTGTCCCTGAGGTTTCTCAGACAAGCCTACTGGAATGAGTTGCCATTTCCTTCTCCAGGGGATCTTCCTGACCTAGAGATTTATCCTGGATCTCCCACACTGCGTGCAGATTCTTTACCAGGGAAGCCCCGTATTATCTGAAGCAAGGCAGTAGCCTTGGGTGGTCAACAGACTTTGGTCAATTTATCAGAGATGAAGAATTGACAAAAGCACAGCCAATACAGAATATGTATATTTCTACCGTGCATGTTTAAATGATGCCAGCTAGACAACAAATCTGAGGTAGGTGTACTTTGTGTGTGACATGCATTTGTCAGCCATAAAGCCATGTCTATGTACATGTCCCCGTGTGCAGTTCAACAAAGGTTGTGTGTATGTCTTACTGAAGTTCCCCCTCTGGATTTATCTTTTCAGAAATACCTATATTTTAGCTCCCAAGGCTCAATTTTAGCTAAAGCCAAGTTTTCTTCCCACCATTCCTCTGCTCCTCGTCCTGTATTTCAGCACTACATTGGATGCGTTCAATTTTACTCTATGCTTTGTTTACCCAGTTTGTGTTCTTTTGAGTAATTTCAGAAGTAAGTTCATAGCTAGATATTTCAAGCCTTCCAGGTCTAGGCAGGAAATTTCCTGAGATACACCTCAGTATCTTCTGCTGCTGCTGCTAAGTCACTTCAGTCATGTCCAACTCTGTGTGACCCCATAGACGGCAGCCCACCGGGCTCCCTAGTCCCTGGGATTCTCCAGGCAAGAACACTGGAGTGGGGTATCTTCAGTGGATACTAAAGTTAGACTTAGTTTCATTTAGAATTCAACAGTGTTTGAGGTATAAAATAGAAAAATACTCTCCAGGTGAGCTCTTCCCCTCTTCGTATCCTAAACAGGATACGAAATTCATTTCAAAATCATGTAATTGATCTAACAAAAGTATATATTATAACTTATAGACACTAATTTTTAAAAGGCATATATAACAACTTCATTTTACATGTGAAAACACCTTGGAGACATTGAAGATTCAGTTTCAGATCACTGCAGTAAAGTGAGTCATACGATTTTTCTCTTTTTTTGGTTTCCAAGTACATATAAAAGTTGCCATAGTCCGTGAAGTGCCGGTAGCATTATGTCTGAGAAATGTGCACATCTTACTTAAAAATGCTTTATTGCTGAAAAATGCTAACCGTCATCTGACCGCGCAAGGTTACTGCAAAGTTTCAGTTTGTAAAAAAAAAAAAAAGAGAGAGAGATATTTGTGAAGCCGGATAAAATGAAGCCCGCTAAAATGAAGTATGTCTGGGAATATGAGGTGAATATTCTTTGAAAGAATAATAGAATTCCAGACATATTGTAGTGCATGTAAACATAACTACTTAAGTTTTTCATTATAAAACTGGTAGCATTTGGTGTTTTTAGTATGCAAATTACTATATTTTCTACAACAATTTATACTGATGCACAATAAACATAGAAAGATGATGAAGCTGTTTCTTATTTCATCGAACAGAAAAGTCCAGATCAAACTGGACTTAAAGGTGGTTACAAGACTGAAAAGCCCAGAGGTTGTCTGGCTCAATAAGAACGTTGGCCTCGTCTGGATCTTGACTTTGAACTAACTTTGGAAGACAGTTTCATGCTGACGCTAGAGTACTAACCTCTTTAGCATCATGAGGGAGGAGAGCTGTTGGTTCTCTGCACACCAGCATACAGTGCTAGGCTTTATCTTGATTTTACCCTCCTGAAATACACACACACACACACACACACACACACACACACACACAGTGACCAAGAGATTCAATAGACTTATTGGCTTAGACTGCAGCAATCAATCACTGTGACAAAGGAATAATAGTGACTTAAGAGGCTTAGACCAATCAGCCCCACCCTTAGGACAAGGAGAGGGTCAATCCAATCCACACTGTGTCACTGGTAATCAGGAATTTAAATAATGCAATGAAGCAATAAAATACAAGTTAGCTTAGGGACCATCACTACTATCATTTTATTGGTGAGGATGTAAAGGTTAGTAAATTCAAATGATTTACCCAAGCTGTTTTCAGAGAGGGAACAAAAGAATAAGACTGACTCTGAAGACCATACTACTAATAGAGTCACCGTTTATTTTTATTTTTTTCTTATTTTATGCATTAAATTTATTTATTAGGGAAAAAAATGAACACAGTAATGTTTTCCTAAGCATCACATTTTCTTTTTCTTGTCTTCTGTGTCAGCATGAGTTAGCAAATAAATCTGTCAAGTTATATGAGTTAAACGAGGTTATTTAATCTTGTAAATCATTATGAATTCCCAGTACAGTAATATTATCTGGTTGCTTAATAGTTAAAAATTGATAACAATAATGATATAACTAAAAATTTCCTAAGAATTTTAGGAAATTGTTAGTACTTTTTATGCCTTTGAAAGTCATATATATGTGTCATGTAAATATATATAATTATACATATTTATAACTGTGGTCACAAAGTTGGCCATGACTGACTGAACTGAACTAATACAAAATATGTATATAAATTATGTCTGACCCCATGGACTGTATAATAAATTTTATATATATATATGGCTTCCCAGGTGGCTCAGTGGTAAAAAAATCTGCCTGCCAAGCAGGAAACAGGGCTTCTATCCCTGGATCCAGAAGATCTCCTGGAGGAAGGCATGGCAACCCACTCCAGTATGCTTGCCTGGAGAATCCCACGGACAGAGGAGTCTGGTGGGCTCCAGTCCATGGGGTTGCAAAGAGTCAGACTGAAAAGACTGAGAATGCAGGCAGGAGGATAAGACGCCTTTCTTGCTGTAGGGAAGAGGCCAAAATGCATTTTGAACTCAACTCAACTGAAATAAAAGGTACTTTAGGAATTGGATGAGGGAGAGATCACAGGCCATCTGTGTTTGCTAATTGGCTTTACCCAAAGGGAAAGTAAACTTTTTCTCATCTTCATCACAGGAGCCAGTTTTACAACTTAGCAGAAGGCATCTGGCCGAGTTAGCCTCCTGTCCCCCCACAGAAGCTGGGAGATAGTAACTTTACCTTCCTCTGTGACTGCCTTTCAGAAGGATGGCCCCTAGGTCCTCAAGAAAGACATTTCTAGGCTGTAAAACTGGCAAGAAGCTCTTCACGAGATTTACATATCAAAGGGGCAGAGAAATAATTTACAAGTTTTCTAAAGTAATTGCTCTCAGAAAAGGGAGGTCAGGAGTTTGAGAGTCTGGAAGAAGCCTGTGTAAAGTTTAGTCAAGCTGGAGGGAACTTGGACCCTTCTTTGTCAATCGTCATTCAGGTCACCAGGCTGATGGCCATCCTCCCACCTTTGATGTGAGGTTTTCAAGGTCACCCTGGAAGATCAACAGAAAAGAAAAACAGCATGAGGGAGTTCACTTCAGATTGTTTTCAGTATTCCCATTCACATGTTATTGAATACACACACATATAGGTATATATATATATATGTATTATATGAAGGAGTTACTCAGTCTTGTCTGACTCTTTGCGACCCTGTGGACAGTAGCCTGCCAGGCTCCTCTGTCCTTGAAATTCTCCAGGTAGGAATACTGGAGTGCATAGCCATTTCCTTCTCCAGGGGATCTTTCTGAGCCAGGGATCGAACCTGGGTATCCTGCATTGCAGGTCTATTTTTTTACCATCTGAGCCAGAAGGGAAGCCTCTGTGTATGATATGACCGGGAGTGTGTAATTTCCTCGGTTCTGTCTCACTGCAGCAAAGATTTGAAATGGCAGACCAGTGTTACAGTTCCTGCTGCTCAGAGTTCTATTTGGCAAACAAAGGATAATACACCCTCAAGGCATGAGGGAAAGAGACCCCAAAAGAGAGGCCTCAATCTATCTTAGCTTCTTTTATATGTTTCTGTCTCCTCCCCGCTGAGCCTGCCCTAGGCCAATTCAGCTAGCCAAAAGGGGGGCATGTTTGTTTCACCTGAAGTTCTCACTCAAGACTGCAGATTTTCTTTTGTTCCATTTTTGTGAGCTTTTCCCATTCTTTGTCTTTTAGCCACTGTCATTTTGAAATCCTTTCTCCTATTCTAACTACCTGACATATTTATAGGTATATACACATGTATAAATGTGTGTGTGTGTATATATATATATATACACATATATGTTTAATTAGGGAGAATTTAATAAGTTCTAACACATAACTGCAGAGAAGTCTGGGATATGTAGCTGTGTGCCCGAAAGCTGTAAATAAGATTTTGATAGCTTGCATGCTCTGCCACCATAAAGAAAAGAAAAAAAAAATTGAAATATAAAAATATTTATGAATCTCTCCTCCCTCAAGTGAAGCAGAAAAGCTGAGATGGGTAATAAGAACTTAATCTAGTAAAAACTATTGAGAAGGAGTTTAACCAAAATCAATAAGAGATATCAGAACCTTTAGAGATGTTGATTTTAGAAGGACATTACAAGAAACCATACATATTTAAGGCCATCTTAATTTTCAAAGAAAAAAATGTCATTTAGGTAATTCACAATAAAACTATTTTTTTAATATTAGGTAGTTAATTCAATCCATAAAAGTCTTGATGAACGCTGAGTAAGAAGAATTTACTAAATCCAAACACAAGTGGTCCTAGGCAGATGATTCTAAAATGGCCAGTGGGAACAGTCATAGTCTTCCAGCTGATCCTCAGTCCTAGTCACAGGACCAGAAATAAGGCAGCTACTGAATGCGGATATTGCACATCATTGTTGGCGCCTCACTCAGTTCTTCATGGCTTGCTTCTCTGCATCAAGGGTGACTCATTCAGAATCTGAAATGGGCACGTCTAATTGATGGAGAGTAGATCACTGTCTTCTATTCCAGTTGTAAGAGAGCGTGGGAACGTGAGTATCTGACATGTTTGAATTTCATAAAAGAAGATGGCTTCTGCCTGATGGTATAAAGGATTTTATAAATATGACAACATGTTTAGGTACTGAGTTGTTAATAATTAATTAATTACAGAATAATGGTATTAGCCCAAGTCCACTATCTTGGTTATAGTATCAGTTTGAGATGGAATGACAACTTGGGTGTTTTCAGGAAAGAATTTGTGTTTGGCAAATTTTTTGAAAAGACAGATAGAAATTGATTTTGCATGCAAAGTAAAATTATTTTAAAAGTTAAGCTTTTATTAATCAAAAAAAAAAAGCAAATAAAGGGTTTCCAGTAGTGGGATCTATAGTCTACAAAAGTCCCCATCTTTCTTCAAAGTGAGTCATTTGTCCATTACCAGAGGCACTGAGTAAAAATTCAGAAGAAAAGTATACTGTATTTTCATACAGGAGAAAAGTATTTATCTTAGTGTTTACTTTGTTAATTTAATGGAATGAAATCTCAACCATCAAGTTGACAAAAGTCATTATAAGGATCAGGTTCTCAAAAAATTCTGACACAGGTGCCATTTGGTTAAATTCAACAAGACTTGTTTATCTGCTCAGAGCAGAAGAAAGACTGTTATCAGGTCAGCAACCTCTGAGGCAAGGGAAGGGATGAGCTGGAGGCTCCCAGGAGTTGCAGCAGAGGGTGCACAGGTGAAGGTGATGACATCTGAGTCCATGAGAACTTTTGACTTTCCAGCAGCTCAAATGCTACTCTTCAGGCCCAAAATCCTATCTCTGAAGATGGGTCAGTCCCGGTCACAGTCTTTCCTGGATGACAGCTGAAGATGTCAGTCCCGGGCAGCTGCACTCACCAGGCTCAGGCTTATGCAATGCTTCATATAATTACATATTACTGTACACAGAAGAACTAGGTCTGAATAGATTTCTCGTTCCTCACTTCTAAGCTAATGCAACTTGAACTAGAATCTTCACAGATCCTCTGCATTATGATCAGAACAAGGGTGAGTTATTTTGGAGTCTCAGAATTATGTTAAGAGGCACTTCAACCAACTTTTGAATGTGGAGAGAAGTAGGGAACAAGCTGGGGGTTAAATGAGCAGCTTCAATAAATCAAGAATTTTTTTTTACTTATTTATTTTTAAAGTTTTAAATTAAATATGTTAGTTTCATGTGTACAGCAAAGTGGTTTAGTTTTATATATATGTATGTGTATGTATATATATGTATATGTGTATATATATGTGTGTCAGTTCAGTTCAGTCGCTCAGTCGTGTCTGACTCTTTGCGACCCCATGAATCGCAGCATGCCAGGCCTCCCTGTTCATCACCATCTCTCGGAGTTCACTTAGACTCACGTCCATAGAGTCCGTGATGCCATCCAGCCATCTCATCCTCGGTGGTCCTCTTCTCCTCCTGCCCCCAATCCCTCCCAGCATCAGAGTCTTTTCCAATGAGTCAACTCTTCTCATGAGGTGGCCAAGGTTCAGCTTTAGCATCATTCCTTCCAAAGAAATCCCAGGGCTGATCTCCTTCAGAATGGACTGGTTGGATCTCCTTGCAGTCCAAGGAACTCTCAGGAGTCTTCTCCAACACCACAGTTCAAAAGCATCAGTTCTTCGGCGCTCAGCTTTCTTCATAGTCCAACTCTCACATCCATACATGACCACAGGAAAAACCATAGCCTTGACTAGACAGATCTTAGTCGGCAAAGTAATGTCTCTGCTTTTGAATATACTATCTAGGTTGGTCATAACTTTTCTTCCAAGGAGTAAGCATCTTCTAATTTCATGGCTGCAGTCACCATCTGCAGTGATTTTGGAGCCCCAAAAAATAAAGTCTGACACTGTTTCCACTGTTTCCCCATCTATTTCCCATGAAGTGATGGGACCGGATGCCATGATCTTCATTTTCTGAATGTTGAGCTTTAAGCCAACTTTTTCACTCTCCTCTTTCACTTTCATCAAGAGGCTTTTTAGGTCCTCTTCACTTTCTGCCATAAGGGTGGTGTCATCTGCATATCTGAGGTGATTAATATTTCTCCTGGCAATGTTGATTCTAGCTTGTGCTTCCAGCCCAGAGTTTCTCATGATGTACTCTGCATATAAGTTAAATAAGAAGGGTGACAATAAACAGCCTTGACATACTCCTTTTCCTATTTGGAACCAGTCTGTTGTTCCATGTCCAGTTCTAACTGTTGCTTCCTGTCCTGCATACAGATTTCTCAAGAGGCAGGTCAGGTGGTCTGGTATTCCCATCTCTCTCAGAATTTTCCACAGTTTATTGTGATGCACACAGTCAAAGGCTTTGGCATAGTCAATAAAGCAGAAATAGGTGTTTTTCTGGAACTCTCTTGCTTTTTCCATGATCCAGCGGATGTTGGCAACTTGATCTCTGGTTCCTCTGCCTTTTCTAAAACCAGCTTGAACATCAGGGAGTTCACGATTCATGTATTGCTGAAGCCTGGCTTGGAGAATTTTGAGCATTCCTTTACTAGCATGTGAATTCTCTTTTAGTTTTATGTATATACATATGTGCAGGTTACTCAGTTGTGTCCCACTTTGTGACCCCATGGACTATAGAGTCCATGGAATTCTCCAGGCCAGAATAACGGAGTGGGTATCCTTTCCCTTCTCCAGGGGATCTTCCCAAACTAAGGATCGAACCACGGTCTCCTGCATTGCAGGCAGGCAGATTCTTTATCAGCTAAGCCACCTGGGGAAGCCATATATATATATAGTTTCTTCTTTTACATTTTCTGCCACTATGGATTATAAGATATTGAGTAGGGATTTTCTAGTGGTCCAGTGCTTAAGAATCTGTCTTGCAGTGAAGGGGATGTGGGTTTAGTGCCTGGTAGGAAAATTAAGATGTCACATGCCATGGAGCAACTAAGCCCACTCACTGCAACACCAAGCCCTCCCACAGCAACTAAAGACCCTGCGAGCCACAGCTGAGATGTGAGGCAGCCAAGTTTAAAAAAAAAAAAAAGATATTGGGTGTAGTCCCTCTGCTGTACAGTTGATCCTCGTTGGTTATCTGTTTTATGTATGGCAGTTTGTATGCATGCCTGCATGCTCAGTAGCTAAGTCACATCTGACTCTTTGCAACCCCATGGACTGTAGCCCACCAGGTTCCTCTCTGTCCATGGGATTTACCATTCAAGAATACTGGAATGGATTGCCATTTCCTTTCCAGGGAAGCTTCCTGACCCAGGAATTGAACCCATATCTCTTGCATCTCTTGCCTTAATGAGTGAATTCTTCACCACTAACGCCACCTGGGAAGCCCTAACAGTTCATATATCTTAACACTAAACTGCTAATTTATCCCTTCCCCTCCTTCTCCTTTGTTAGCCACTAGTTTGTTTTGTATGTCTGTGACTCTGCTTGTTTTTAAATAAGTTCATTCATATAATTTTATTTTAGATTCCTCATAGAAGCAGTATCATATGATATTTGTCTTTGTCTGGCTTGCTTCACTTAGTATGATAATTTCTAGGCCCCTCTATGTCAATCAACAAAGTATTTCAAGTAGAAAAGTAAAGCAAGGTAAAATGTTTGCCAGCTGTTTACCATCTAAACACTAATACATGTAATATAATGTTTTGTGAAGCGATTGTTGTTTTTTCAAAATGTCTCTGCATAGCAAATTTCTGCAAAGGAATTTAGTTAAATTTTATTGCAAATTGTGGCCTAGGGAGATAAAATGATGTATGTAAAGGGAAAACAAAGATAGTGTTAGAACAGATATCAGAAACCGGGCCTTCTAATTCCTAAGCTGGTGCATGCACCAAAATGTATGGCACTTGACATAGGTTCCAGGCTGTCAATCCAAGAATCCCTAGATGATTTTGAGAAACATTAGCATTGGAAATCTCAGAACAGTCATTAAAGTTGCATTTCATTTACTTACTTAATCATATAACAAATAAAAATCTCAAGGCCTCCATCTTGGACCCATGCATTAGGACAGAGTTAGAGTATCTTATCCCAAAATAAATTCATTTGTTTTTAAGTGGATGACACATCTAAGTTCAACAAATGCTATTCTTCTAAACAGAGTGGCTAGAAAAACATACACTGGGCTGATTTGTTAAAACATAAATTTGGGTCGATTTTAGCACAGATAGGAAATCCTCACTACAATTCTTTCCTGGCAAAACCACTATCTGGAAATTGATTACCAAGTAGAATTCCCTTACAGACTTACTAAATGATGACCAAGCAGATTTTCAAGTGAAGTCAAAATGAAAGGATACTATAAGAAAATTAGTTCTTCTTCCATAGTTAAGTTTATCCTTGGAGCCCTCCCACTTTCCATTAAGTGCCTTTTCCTCTGCCTCCCAAGAAATCAATATACTCAAGTGATTCTTACCCAATACAGAGTGGATTATTAACCCATGAAAATCTAAACATTACAACTCTAGTATGATTTATATCTTAATAATTGGAAGCTGTATAATAACTAAATAAAGAGTTCCTAAATTTGCTGTTTGAGACCTGGGTAAGTGTCATGGGAAGTGCATTTGTTTCAAAGTCATAGCTAGCATCCTTCAAATGATGTAACCTACTGCCTACTCATCAGTTTAGTTCAGTCGCTCAGTCATGCCTGGACCCTTAAAACGGTTTTAAATTTGGAGAACACATAGAAAGTGTGAGCAAAGAACAGAAAGAGGAAAATCAGACTTTAATCCGTAAAATATACAGGCTATATCTTTAACATGTTCCACTGAGATAGGTTTTATTACTTTATGAAACATTTTTACTCTTTCATCTCCCTATCAACTCTGTGAGGGGAATTAGAAAGAAAACAGACATGTGCTATGGAGGAGTGGGAGCTCCAGGGAGTAATTATTATCCCCATTTTATAGCTGGTGAAACTGAGACTCAGTTTCATGTTCAGCAAGCTTATACTGGTAATTTGTTACAATCTCATATTCAGTACTTTTACATACACTGTCACTAAACCTTCACTAGAATTTTTAAAGTAGGCATTATTATCTCTATTTATAGATGCAACAGTGGAAGCAGAGTTAAAAGACCTCTTTAAGAAAATAATATATGGCTGGATCTTACCTCCTTTAACCAAATCCATTCATAATCCTCTTGGATCCTCCAGATACCATTTCATGGACCTATAGTCATGCCATTTGCTGTTTGCAAATGAGTTAACAGAGATATCTAAATCTCCTGACCTTACGAAATGTTCTTTATACTACACTTTGTCAAAACAATGACAAATACCCCAGTGAAAGGGAAGAATTTAATTAGGCTGCTTCCTTGCAAGAGGGCAAATATCTGGACATTTTAAACCAATTGGGTGGCTGAGTGAATCTTTTATATATCACCTAATGTGAAAGGTGACCTTATATCTATTATATATAGAAGTGTAACAACTGAGAAAAATATAACCAGAATAAACCAAAATAAAGCAAAGTCAAGAGCCATTTTGATGTTGTAGCAGAAAGAGATGAAAAACATCATGTAGCTAAGATCGAATATATAATACTTTTGCCAATGTGTTTACTATGTAAATAAACAAACTAAAGGCCACATAAACATCTATTACAATATTAGAATTGATAAACAATATTTAAACTCCAACTCCTACATCCTCTGTCCACAATATAATTTCTACCAAAAACAAAAGAGGAGCCTCATGAAGGCCTGAGCTATACTAACAGAGATGAATAAATAGGACAAATAACCAGCCTTCAAAAACTAATCCTGCTTAGTTCTCTCAAGGATTGTTTTCTCATTTTATTTTAATGACTACTTAATCAAGATGAATTAATTTTTCCCTGAAATGGTCCAAAAGTCAGGATTGAAATTAAAGCAATTTCAGATCAACTGGAGACTATTTTAAGGGTTGGAAATCTTAATAAATATGATTGATAAAATGACAATTTCTGCAGCTGTTGAAGTAAAGAAGAATATGAGAACAATTTAAACAAAATGTGTGTTTAGGGCTTTCAAATGACAAAATATCCCCCTGCAGTAAATTTTGGAATGGCCAACTCTTGGGTTTATGATGCCTACTTACTGTGGCTCCAGGGAGCTCCAAGTTCTCCTAAAGGATGCAAGGAAGCCCTCAAAACATTCTTGAAATGAAATTAATGCTGAGATGCAATGTGTGGTAATAATATGAAATCAGAAAACAAAGAAATCATGGAAATAGAATACAATTCTATCACTTAGAACACTACTGAATATATAGCTATTGCCAATTTGAATAATTATTGATAAAGATATTGAAATTTCAAAAACTCTTAGGTACATCTAGGCAATATCAGAAATACTACATTTCATTTCATGTAGTATTTACAGGAAATGTGTATTGGCTACTCAAAAATATTTTGTACTACAATCTGTTTGTAACATATTATAACATCAAAAATGTGGGCCCATTTTTAGGAAGTGCACTGAAAGCCAAAGCTGCTGGGAAGTAAAAAGTCTATTGAACATCACAATAGGCAGAGTAATTCAACAGGAACTATTCCATAGAGGTCCTGGGCTCTGACACCAGGCGGTCATAATAGAAAATTCTGGATATATCACAGGTCTGTGCTTTTTCATCTAAGATCCTCCCCAATATCTGTAAAAGAAAATTTTCCCATTTCCAAAATACATTTGGTAACAAAACCTAATCTAAATGGATATTTATAGGCTTTCTGTATGCTATTAACAGTTACTATTCCTCTATTAGTGTTTAACTACTGTGTGTATCAAGATCATACTAGGGTGTCCCATAGGATAAAGCATATATGCTGTATAGGCTTTCTGAAAGCTGGACAATTTTGAGTTCCTAAACATATTGCTCCACAAAGGTTTGTAGTAAAGGGCAGGTCTTTTCTCTTTGTACTTGTGTTTATGAACACTCTGACCTTGGATAAGCAGCTCTACTTGCCTCTGGGATAATGATCCCTTTACAGGATGTGGGGAAAATAAACAAGGTCATGTTGAAAAGTGGTTGGGACACACTGTGTATTGATTACATGGTAGCTAATATCAACTGAATGCTGGAAAGTGGAGGCCAACTGTACTGCTTTCCTCCAAGGACAGAAATATAAACTCTATTTCTTGACTTCCTGCATTATGTTTTGGGTATACAATATGAATCTCACCGTTGAAAAGTAGAACAGAGTACGTGTACAGTTCATGCCTTGAGAGTACATGGAAAGGACATTTTGCAGCACATAATTTGGGAATCCAGAAATGAGATCCTGAAAGTTCTACCTGAGCTGAGTTTTGAAGGAAAAGTAGAAAGTAAGGAATAAGCTAGATGTGGAAAAGTCACATCACTTTTCAAGAATTGACCGAATATCAGCACTCTCTCTGAGACAGAAAGTAAACTGGAAGTAGGGTGATTAACATACCTGGTTTGCTGTGGACTACCCTCGGAAACACCACTGTGCTGGGCAAAGAGAAAGGATTGGTCATCCAATGTGGATAGAGGATACAACTAAAGAGAAATTAGGCTGGAATCACAGGTAAGAGGCAGTTAATATTTATACTTTTATTCAATGTTTGAATAAAGGTACATGGCCAGAGGAAGGATTAGCCCTTCTGGGGCCTAAAGTGGGAGACCTTAAGTACCAAGTATGAGAGGCACTAGTGTTAGTATCACAAAGCATCAGTGGAAGGCTGGTTCAGTTCAGTTGCTTAGTTGTGTCCGACTCTTTGCCACACCATGAACCACAGCATGCCTGGCCTCCCTGTCCATCACCAATTCCTGGAGTCCACCCAAACCCATGTCCATTGAGTCAGTGATGCCATCCAACCATCTCATCCTCTGTCATCCCCTTCTCCTCCTGCCCTCCATCTTTCCCAGCATCAGGGTGTTTTCAAATGAGTCAGCTTTTTGCATCAAGTGGCCAAAGTATTGGAGTTTCAGCTTCAACATCGGTCCTTCCAATGAACACCCAGGACTGATGGCCTTTAGAATGGACTGGTTGGACCTCCTCACAGTCCAAGGGACTCTCAAGAGTCTTGTCCAGCACCACAAGTCTTGTCTAGCATCCAATTTTGATGTTGGACATGTGCCAATAAGGCTTCCAAGAACAAAACACTTGTTAAATGTCATCAATGAAAACTTCGGCACTCTTGCCTTCTGCCGCAGATGGCTGGATCGTTTGGGAGAAAGTAAATACTTGATGGCTCTGAAGAATCTGTGTGACTTGGGCATTGTAGACCCATATCCACCATTATGTGACATTAAAGGATCATATACAGCACAGTTTGAACATACCATACTTTTGAGTCCAACATGTAAAGAAGTTGTCAGCCGAGGAGATGACTATTAAACTTAGTCCAAAGCCACCGCAACACCTTTTATTTTCTAAGCTTTGTTGGAATACATTATACCAGATTTAATTTGCAACATGTTGTCTTAACAGTGGACTTATGTAATACTTTTATCCATGTTTAAAAGGAAGAAATTTGATCAAAGGCAAACCATTTAATGTCATTAACCAAGGAAAAAGCTTCCAGGACTTTGAAATGTTAACCATTTTCTGTCTGTAAAGCTCCAAATAGTTAGGAATGACTTATACATTTTGTTTCAAACACCTAAGAGATGCTTTTCAGATATTTATATTGCCATATTCTTAATCAGTTCTTCAGGGCTCAGCTTTCCTTATAGGTGACTGGTAATTGGAAACAAAACTGCCAGGGAGAAAAAAGTAGCCCTACTGACTGCAGACTTAGAGGGAAGGGCTGAGAGAAAATAATCACCTTAAGCAAAAGAAAATATTTGAAAGATAATAAAACACCTTACCTGTCACAGATTGGCTTCATTGCTGAATCTCTCATCTAAAATGAGTGATTTTGAGATGACACCATAGTTTTCTTTAAAAAAAAGTGTTTACGCTTATTTGCTCTATGGATTTCTGTGCAAAAGTAATTGTATGGTCAATACTTGTCCTACATATTATTTTTTGTTTATGGTATGTGGAAATTTGATTGCTGACACCAGCAAGAAATCAGAATTACACTTATTCAGAAACATCAAGAGATATCAGAGATCAGAATTAGGAAATAAACTAAGAATCCCATGTTGAATTCTATGCCTGGGGAGACCACAGCACTCATTAGAAACATAATCCAAACTTTCCTCAAGTGAAAGAAGATTCAGTGTCAAATCACAAGGTCATAGATGAACCTGGCAGATTTCTGGACATGGGCTTGCCAGGTTTAACCTGTTTTACCACTGAAAACAACTGAGACTGCATACTCAGTGTTACTAGGCAGAATTTATCATGGAAAGTTCTATTGACCTGAAAACCACAATTCACACAAGATGAGTGGTGATAGGAAGTGATCATGGATGCAGACACTTTACATAGACTTGCTTTACTCTCTCTCCTTTGCCTGGAATGAAAATCCTCCCCTTCCTTTTTACTTTAACTTAAATAATTATAAAAACCACATATTTCCCTGAAATCCTCAAGAATGTCTCTTATGCAGGAATGTTTCCATGTAAAGGTTAGACAAACAAACAAAAAAAAAGAAAGCAAGAAAAGAAGGTGCTCAAGATGGTACATTGGTGGCATGAACCCTAGAAGATGAAAGAATGAGATGCACTGGCCTCAAACTACTAAGGATTCTTTTGCCAGCTAAGGAGTATAGATTTTCCATCTGTTTTGTGAAATCAACTAAGGATTTAAAGCAGGACCATAATGATTACCTGAGTTAGGGAAGTAGCAGAGGAAAACAGAGAGGAAAGGATTAATTTGGAAGACATTAGGGCAATAGAATCAATAGGAACAAGAAGCTGCCTGCAAGTGAAGAAGAAAGTGAATGCTTATTACAGGTTCTAAGGTTGGATGACTAGAAAAGTGTCTAGCCTCTTTGAAAGGGAAGAGCTGAACTAATTTTGAGATGTATTAGTTTTTTTTGTTGTTGTTGGTTTTTTCTCATTGAACTTTAAATTGTTAGCAACTATGGGACTCATTAAAGTTTTGTATTTTTTCCCCCTTCAATAACAAAGAATAATGGCTTTCAACTGTAAGTGGTAAACTAGAAATCCCTTGGTACTATAAAAGGTGCTTACTCCTTGGAAGAAAAGTTATGACAAACCTAGATAGCATATTCAAAAACGGAGACATTACTTTACCAACAAAAGTCCGTATAGTCAAGGCTATGGTTTTTCCAGTGATCATATATGGATGTGAGAGTTGGACTGTGAAGAAAGCTGAGCGCCAAAGAATTGATGCTTTTGAACTGTGGTGTTGGAGAAGACTCTTGAGAGTCCCTTGGACTGCAAGGAGATCCAGCCAGTCCATTCTGAAGGAGATCAGTCCTGGGTGTTCATTGGAAGGACTGATGCTGAAGCTGAAACTCCAATACTTTGGCCACCTCATGCGAAGAGTTGACTTATTGGAAAAGACCCTGATGCTGGGAGGGATTGGGGGCAGGAGGAGAAGGGATGACAGAAGATGAGATGGTTGGATGGCATCAACTGTTAGAGCCACGTGTTCCAGGAAACAAACTCAGTCAAAGGACAGTGCAGATGGTGGAGTGCAGTTTATTACACCAGCGGGCCCAAGGCAGAGTCTCCTCTTAGCCAAGGACCCCAACCAGCATCTGTGAAAATCTTTTATACCCCATGTGTACCTATCTGAACCCACCAGTACAAATTCCTTGAGACTTACATAAACCAAGGAAAATACAATCCCAGTAACCCCATCGTTCACATGCTATGTGCTCATGTGCTCAAACAGTCAAACAATTAGCCAATAATCAGTCAACCCAAGGTTACACTCTCATGGATACAGAAAAAATTATGGCCTTTTGGAGGAAGGGGTGATTAGTGTATGTTTTCTCTTAGGCAATGAGTAACCTAGATATGACCTTCAAGGTTCCCCTGTCTGGAGGGGGTCTTATCATTCTGTTGTTCTCATAGGCACTAAACACAGAATTCAGAGTCCATTGGAAAGGTGGCCGAGCATGATCAGCATGAACAGGCCTAAGATGGAGTCCAGGCCCTATGAATTCCTTCTTCATTCCCCCTCTTGATGCTCTTAACTCATATTAAGAGCATCATTCTTAGGGGTATATTACACCCTGGCTCTCTGATCACCAATTTGGAAAAATGACATGAACCTTTGGGTTACAGAGTTCATAATACATTGTAAAATTCAGGGTCCACAAAACAGAAGTATCAAGACAACTACAACAGTGGTAAATATAGTTTTCCACCAATAGTTTTCTCACCCAAGATAGGACCAAAGTCTAGAAAGGACTGTTTTCATTTGACATTGCTTTTACCTGGTTTTTCAGGTCAGCTAAAGCAGTTGATGCATTGCCAGATAAGTCAGGAATGTATACACAACATTCATCCTTAATTACAGAAGAAGTCCCTCCTTGAGCAGCTGTAAGTATGTGCAAAGCCATTCTATTATGAATTACCGCTTTTCTCATTTGGATTTGCTCTTCATTTAAGGCTTGGATGGCTTTTGTTCTATCTAGGAGGGCCTGTTTTGTGAAATTAGTCAAGGCCTCTACTCTAATCATGATATCTGTTGTCCCTATAGAGGGTACGCATAAGGCAGCAATATACTCATACCATACTCATACGGATCTTGTCCACCTAGCATGTAAATAAGGTAGATTTACCAGGGCTACCGGGGTAGATTTACAACAAGTAGGTTAGGCTTCTGTTACACTGGCATTTATATCAATTGTAACCCCATGACCTGAGTCTATTGCCTGTAGGTCTTACACCAAGAGAGCAAGGAGAGGTTATGATTGACAAGAGAGAGGAAAGTCTCTTTTGTCATCCCAGAAAAGAGCACAGTGGTTTAAAATCTCCTTGGCAGAGTGGTGACACCCACCGAGGAAGTCCATCCATCACTGACAGAGGCACAGCCCTACATACCCAGCAGTTGGAAGTGTTGTAGAGGTCTGTGAAGGAATGTGCCCATGAGACGAAAACATTGTCCTGAGTTGAAACGGAAGTTAAATTCAAAATCACGTTGAAGAGGCCAAGCAGCAGGAGTTGATTGTGCAGCTTCATCCTGAAGGGGCTCGTCCAGGATCTTCTTTTCCTTCTTCTTAAGGATGGTCTTAGTCTCTCGAGGGTCAGCAGGGTTCCTCTTTGCAGTCCAATTAGCGTTTGCTAATTTCTTGCGTGGTATGTTCTCTTCACCCTCGTATGATGGATCCAAGGGACAATACCTGCAACTTTAACTGCAGTAGGCGTAGTTAGAATAAGGGCCCTTTCACCAAGGGGCTAGCAAATCATGTTTCCAGTCTTTGGCCCATACTTGGTCACCAAGCGTAAACTCATGAATCTGTTCCCCAAGGGGAACGGCACCCTTTTCTTGTACAAATTTAGTTACCCGATTTATTACCTTACCCAGTTCCATCTGCTATGAAATCCTATTCCCTCTTACCTGAGGCAAATTTGTTGACACCTGTTTTATTATGAGAGGGGCCTCCCATTCACAATTTCATATGGAGAATAGCCTTGGGACTGTGGGATCATCCTGAGTCTGAGCAGGGCCATCGGAAGCAAGTCCACCTAGGAGCAGTTAGTCTCTATGACCCACCTGGAGAGTCTCCTTAATGTCCAGTTGGTTCATTCCACCATCTCAGAACTCTGGGCCTATATGCAGTGTGCAGTATCCATTTGATTTTTGCTTACTTGTTGTACTAAATCAGTTACAAAACCGGGTCATTGTCTGAACCAATGCTGGTAGGAAGTCCAAATCTGGTAACTATTCCCCTAAGCAGGCACGGGGCTACTTCTGATGCCCTTTCAGTCCAGGTGGGAAAAGCTTCTACCCATCCCGAGAATGTACATACCATGATCAGCAGGTAAAGGTAGTGTCAGTGAGGTTTCATTTCAGTGAAGTTCACTCCCAGGTGTTCAAAGGGCAGCGTGCCTTTCAGCTGAATACCAAGAGGTTTTTGTCTGAGTATCCGAGAGGCAGCGTTAACCTGTGAGCAGGCAGCATGGCCTAGGTGGGTCACTTAGTGTGTTTGGCTTACCAGAGTGTGTGCCAGCTCCTCCGGTACCGATAATTTGCCCCTTAGCAATTCCCACCATCCCTTTTCAGTCTTGATGGCCCCTTCCGCTTTGGCTAACCTGACAGCCGTTGTCCTTGTTTTATCAGGCTAGTGCCATTACTAGATAGGACCCAACTAGGGTCTGGACCCTTGTGTCCTTCTTTAAAACAAACCCCAGATACCTTACCTCTTCCTTGCAGATCTGTGCCTTCTTCTTCGACACCCAGTAACCTGCTTCCATCAGCAGCTGGAGCAGTGCCTTTGTCCCTTTCCAGCATTTTTCCTTGCTCTCGGCAGCCAGCAGCAGATCATCCCTGTAAAGTAAGAGCCAACATCCATACTCTTCCGGATGGAATGAGCTCAGGTCAGAAGCCAAGGCTTCCCCAAAGATGGCTGGAGAGTTCTTAAACCCTTGTGGGCGAGTCCAGATGAGCTGTTGCTTGGTGCCCCCCATTGGATCTTCCCATTCAAAGGCAAAGATGGGCTGTGACGCTGGGGTGAGGCGTACGCAGAAGGCATCCTTGAGATCTAGGCGAGTATAAACTTTAGTCCTCGGCAGGAGGAGGCTAAGTAAGGTATAGGGGTTTGGAACAGTGGGGTGTAAAGTCACAGTAGCCTGACTGACTAGCCTGAGATCCTGTACAGGGCTTTAGTCCTGTCCTCCTTCCTTTTTGACTGGCAGGATCAGCATATTCCAAGCCGACTGGCACTCTACTAAAATGCCTGCTTGTTTCAATCTATTGATGCGGGGCAGTATGCTGGCGCAGGCCCCTATAGGTAGCGGGTACTGGTGCTTTCTAACCAGGATGGTGCCTGGTTTGAGTTCTATTATCACTAGAGCTTGATGTCTAGCAGGAGGGGGGTTTGTCTTTCACCCAGACCTCAGGGAATAATTGAGTTAGCTCTCTCTCATGCTCTTCCGGCCCACCTGGTTCTTCCTTCGGAGGCTCATGCAACCTCCACTCATCTTGGTGGGGGCGGGTATTGAGAGAGAGAGCGAGCAAATAAGTCATACTGTCCATTCGCAAGGTGGGCCTCTCCTCAGGGGAGAAAGTCACCTGTGCTCCTAGTTTGGAGAGCAAGTCTCTTCCCAACAGGGGTAGTGGGCACTCAGGAATGCACAGGGATTCATGAATCACTTGGTGCCCCCCTATCTGACATTTTTGGGCTAGCAAAACGATTTAATCATGTCTTCTCCTGATACCCCAGTTACAGCACCAGTCTTTTTGGACAGTGGTGCCACAGGTCTGGTCACTACCAACAGTTCTGCTTCTGTATCCACCATGAAGTCCTTGCGTTAGGGCATTCATTCTTCCAGTGGCCAACAGCTCGGCAGCGGGCACACGGTTTGGCTGTAACGGGGCCTGGCCCTCCGCTGGGACCGGGTGAAGGACTGTCTTGTCCCTGGGGCAGAGGAGGTTTTCTGGAGGGCCCAAGATAGACTTTCCCAGAGAGAAGCTAGTATTGCAAATCTCTTGTCTGTTCTCTTTCGTTCCCTCTGGCTCTCTGGCAGAGAGCAGTCTCTGCTTGATTCCAGCGTCTTCCTCCACCTCTTGTCAGTACTCACCGGGAGAGACGGTATAGCTTGGGGTGGTTCGGCTGGAGCCGGATCCTGGAAGTGCTGGCCAGAGGCCTCTGTCACCGGGATCAGAGCCCACCGAGGTGGCGGCTCTACGACCCCGGGAGAGCTGGCGGAGGAGCAGCGGCTGCTGCAGGACTCCACCTGGCCCTGGATGGGGCATTAAGGTGGCCTCCCGATCCTGCTGGAGCACTGAGGCAGGGGCATCATTATCCAGTATGGAGGAGGGGTCAGGTCGACCTGTCCAAATCCTGTAGAATTTCCTTTTTACCATCAGTCAATTTTTGTGCCATTAATATTTTTCCCTTTCCCTTCTGGATACAGAACCTTGTCCAAGTAGGAGGGTCTTGAGCTAACCCTAGCCATGAGTCAATATATGGATACTGATCCAGGGGTCCCGGCTCTCCTACTGTATAGACTGCTTCCACTGTTTCTAAGTTCATGGTGTCCTCTGGTGGCCATCCTACTCCCATAGGGGGCCACTCGACCTCACAGAGTATGTGGAGGTGGTTAGGCTTCATCTTCACCCCATAGTCTCCTAATCCCTTCGTAAAATTGTTAATCATGCACTCCAATACAGTTGCCTTAGATTCACTTCCTCCCATCTTGCTTACCTTCTCGGACCTTCTACTTTTCCTTTTTGTTCTGTCTACGAAGTTCTCAGTACCCGATGTACTCCTGATGTTTCCACTCAATGACACTTAAATTGCCATTCTGCCTCCTTCCTAATTGGGGTGAGAAGAGCCTTACCTGCCAGATCCCAGAGGGAGAAGGGGGATCGGCGTGCCTTCACCTGCCGGTCAACACAGCTGAACCAGGACACCATGTGGTCCAAGACTGTTTCTCCCTTAAAGTCCATTCTGTCTTGGTGGGCTTGATCAGGTGCAGATGAAAACGCAGATGGGTTAAATATACCATCTCCCAGGCGATCTCTGGGAAAGCCAATTCATACTCATTTACAAGGAAATGGCAGCCCACTCCAGTGTTCTTGCCTGGAGAATCCCAGGGACAGGGAGCCTGGTGGGCTGCCGTCTATGGGGTCGCACAGAGTCGGACACGACTGAAGCGACTTAGCAGTAGTAGTTCCTTCTAGCCTAACAATTCTGAGGGGGTCAAGAATTTCACAGCAGACAGGACACCTCCTAGGGAGGGCAGAATAGAGCATACAAGGACTAGTTTCCTATCCTAAAAATCCCCTGGAGATCACTGATAATAATTTTCCCTGAAACAGTGCGGACACACCTCCTAAATGACCTTCACAAATTTCCTTCCTAAACCATAGCACACTCGTCAACCTGTGTACCAAGCTATCGCTGCTGCCTGCCTATTCCAGGCCCCTGTGGGTCCGTGCCCCTTCTAGTCCCTCCCAGGGGGATGATCAGGCCCCCTCTTCCATCCTGCCCGGTGGGTTCCTCCCAACCTGAGCGCTCAGTTCCCTTGCTGTGGTTCACTACCTACCAAAGCGAAGAAACCGGGCGTTGAAAGGCTGAATTCTTCCAGAGGGGCGAGGCGCCTTCCTCCATCTAGGGGATTCAAGCCACAAAGCCTCGGGGTGGCCTCAAATGAGACCTGTCTCCTCAAAGTGAGGAGTTTCCCGGCCAAAGCGCCAAATGTAGCAAAGCGTTCGAAACAAACTCACTCAGAAGGACAGTGCAGATGGTGGAGTGCAGTATATTACACCCGCGGGCCCAAGGCAGAGTCTCCTCTTAGCCAAGGACCCCAACCAGCATTTGTGAAAATCTTTTATACCCCATGTGTATGTGTCTGAACCCACCACTCCAAATTCCTTGAGACTTACATAAACCAAGGAAAATGCAGTCCCAATAAGCCCATCATTCACGTGCTGTGTGCTCATGTGCTCAAACAGCCAAACAATTAGCCAATAATCAACAAACCCGAGGTTACACTCTGATGGATACAGAAAAACTTATGGCCTGTCTGGAGGGAGGGGTGATTAGTATATATTTTCTCTTAGGCAATGAGTAACCTAGATATGATCTTCAAGGTTCCCCTGACTGGAGTGGGTCTTATCCTTCTGTTGTTGTTTTCATAGGCACTAAACACAGAGTTCAGAGTCCACTGGAAAGGTGGCCGAGCATGATCAGCATGAACAGGCCTAAGATGGAGTCCAGGCCTTATGAATTCCTTCTTCACAACGACTTGATGGACATGAGTTTGAGAAAACTCCGAGAGTTGGTGATGGACAGGGAGATCTGTCATGCTGCGATTCATGGGGTCGTAAAGAGTCGAATATGACTGAGCGACTGAACTGAACTGAACTGAGGTACTTTGCAAAGGAAATACAGATTCTTGTGCCCAAATCCCAGAGATTCTAGTTTAGAAATTTGTTGAGGGATCTGGAAATCTGTATGAAAAACAAGACAAAAATATCCCCAGATGATTCTGATATGCACTCAGTTCTGGGAAACACAGCTAGAATGCCTTTGCCTAAATATTTCAAAAATTTAAAGGAATTTTAAATGAATAAGAATGCAGAATGATATAAAATTAAATTAGCAACAAAGCAGCAGTGGGTGTTGGTAAGATTTCAGGGTGAGGGCATAATTTTGTAAGAAAAATAAGTATATTTTTCTTAACACACATAGAGGTCTAATTTAATTTAGTTTCCATTACTTTTTTATTTTTAGTTTGGGGCAAAAATCTATTTATTGTTTCCTTACTTCCCTTTGTAGTTTTAAATACCTAACTCTGTAATGAACCTAGACTTTTTATTCCAGCTTGCATGAAATAGCTGGAGGCAATGTTTCTTCCTATCCTCTCTGTTCCACAAAGGTATTGCTTCATTAAATGCTTTTAGTAAAATGCTATTACTTAATATTTTTTGAGGACAAACAATGTGCTAGGTGCTGACAAACTATAGTCATTTCACAGTAGATATAATACAGTTTCTTGTTTATTTCTTATTCATGCTCCAATTTAAATGTTCTCATTCCTTGCTTATAAATCAAGCAATCCTTCTCTTTGTGTTTACTCAAACATTTTCAAGACTTGTATCTCATTTATATTCACCATGAGACATTTTACACTTAAAAATATGATGATATGAAAATGGAATAAAACCACCTTTTAATTTCTTGGAACATGAGATGAAATATTAGGGAAAGGAGGGCAATTAGAAAAGGCATTAAGAACAAATTATATTCATTAAATTCCTTGGCATTATTCCAAATGGAAATTCCTTTGATAAGAGAAGTCAATGTTATTATTACCCAAGAATGAAGAACTTAGGGGTGAATTCAGGGGAAATATTAAGTTTCAAAATGCTGAGGCATGTAGAAAAAAGTTTGTTCAAGAAGAAAAATTATTTCTTATGTCCACTGGATGCATCTAGTGAGATATTAAATTTACCAACATCCTTTACTCTGAAATTAACCAAGATTCTAGCAGGCACTATCCTCTTTTGCTAATATGTATGTGTCCATAGGGCAAAGAACTTGAAAAGGCTCTCAGGTTTCCAGAAACTCTGACAGGCTGGTGACAAGAGCAGTTAAATGCATGAAAGTAGAAAATGACCCATGCTCACCTCAGAGCTATTTCAAGCTTTCCAAGTATACATCCAAAATTACACCTATTGATCTTTATTTTCAGGGATAGAAGACACTAGCCTTTCAGAATTCCTTAAAATGTGTAGCGTATCTGTAAACAGCATCTTCTAGACAGAGTTTCTTTCTCAACAGAGTTCTAAAGTGGACCAGGAGTTATTTTCACCTCTGATAATATGAACAAGCAGATAGACACTGTATTACATGGTTGCCACTGGGCATTAGTTTCTTCAGTCAGGATGACCGAGAGACCTGAGTCAAGTTTGAAGTCCAGGCCAAAGCCATCTAAATTTAGCATTCCCTATGACTTCCTCATTAACCTTGGACTCATAAGTTAACCCATAGCAGCATGGCCCAGCTGAGCCTATAAAGCATGGCCCATGCTCATTTCCAGACACGCTGAAGGAGTAGAGTCTATTATTTTTTTTATCTGAAGGAAGGTCAAGAGTAGCCCCAATTGAAACAGGAGAGAAGAATGAATGGTATCAGTTTACTAGTTGGACTATAGGACTAGTTCTGATACCCTATGGAGAAGAAAGGGCAAGAGTAAAGCTGACAGGACCATTTTAATGTCAGGGTGACACAGACGAGCAGGGATGGAATGAGAGGTGCATTCTTTTAATTCTGTGCAGAGTTCAACAGCAGTGATCTGTGCGTGCTCAGAGAATTGACCTTTTCACAGAAGTTGCATCAGTGGCTGAGGCAGAGGCCAAAAGTTCAAGGGCAGTAGCTTATGAAGCTGCCAAAACAAAACACCACAAAGCAAGATGGTATGTGATCGCTTGGGCCTCACCTCTGAGCGTTTCTAGACAGTTAGCTAGATTTAGTGCAGGGAGTTGTGGTGTTGAGTAAAAGAAAAATGGTAAGAAGCCAGTGAGATGTTTCATTATTACCTAAAACAATCGAGGCCCAGGAACATTCAAATGATGGACTTTGTGGACACCATTTGACAATAATAAATAATTTCCCATTGGTAATCTTTAAATAAACTTTTTATTGTGTACTAGTTTTAGTTCAGAATTCTGATATACTTCTCATTCAGATTTCTCTGATGTTGACACCTTACATAAGTGTTGTGTTTATCAAAATTGAGAAAATAACATTGGCACATTACTATTAATTATACTACAGATTTTTTTCAGGCAGCACCAGTTTCTCCACTAATGCACTTTTATTGTTCAAAGGTTCAAACCACAGTAGCACGTTGAATTTAGAAATTTTTATATATAATTGCAAAGTAATTATATTAAAATGCATAGTGTGCGAGACATATTCTCTGCTTTTTCTACAGTCAACTCTCCTACAGTCAAATAGGAAAAATAAGCAAAAAAAAAAGTAACAGCTGTAATATTTTGTGATAAATGCTATGATAGTAGCAGGCACAGAGGACTGTAGATGTCCACAGACAGCTAAGCTATTCTAGGGGAAGAGGCATAGATTCCAGAATCCTGAAAGGAAAAAAGACTTAGAAGGCAGTTGAGAAGGTAGAAAAAGCTGTTTCAGGCAAAGAAAACATATGTTAGGTAAAGGTCTTTAAAAATTCACTTAACTATATACAAAATGGCTTTGGAAAACCTGTTTTGAAAAATTCATAAAACGCTATCTTTTTCATCCCCTTAAATTATGAAGACACAAAAATCAATGATTGAATGTGGCAGGCATAGCTCTTGGTAAATTCACAGGCATTAGCCTTCTCTAGCCTACTTTATCTTATGCTTTCTTGATTTGGATATATAATCCTGTGGTCCCAATTCTCAACTCTCTATTTTAATATATGTTTGTATATTCTTTTAATGTTAATAACCTATCACAACTATTTGAAGCCATAAATTCCTCGGATTCAACAACCTATTATGCATCTCCAAATGACTGATTTAACCCCATTTACCAATGGTCCTTCAATAAATACTGTTTAAGTGACTATTTTTCGTTTGGTACATTTGTGAAAAAGGCAATCTCTATGCATGTAGGTGTGTGTAAATTTTGGAGAGAGAGATTACGTTCTTTGCTCTTTCTTTTGAGGAAGTACAGGGCTGATAATGATAAAGTGGAAGCAAAAATACTGTGAGCCCCTAAACAATAACTGACTTAAATAAAAGCAGAAAGTGTTTAACCTACAAAGAAGTCAACTAACGATGTGTTAATTCCATCCAAGCTCTCATTAAAATACAAATGAAGATATCCTTGTAATGCTTGTATTGTTGTTGTTCAATAAGTCAAGTCCAGCTCTGTGGCACCATGGACTACAGCATACCAGGCTTCCCTGTCCTTCACCATCTCCTGGAATCTGCTCAAACTCATGCCCATAGAGTCAGTGATGCCATGCAACCATCTCATCCTTTGTCATCACCTTCTTCTCCTGCCTTCAGTGTTTCCCAGCATCAGGGTCTTTTCCAGTGAGTCAGCTCTTTGCATCAGGTAGCCACAGTATTGGAGCTTCAACTTCAGCATCAGTCCTTCCAATGAATACTCCTTTAGGACTGACTGGTTTGATCTTCTTGCAGTCCAAGGGTCTCTCAAGAGTCTTCTCCATACCAAAGTTCAAAAACATCAATTCTTTGGTGCTCAACCTTCTTTATGTTCCAACTCTCATATCCACACATGACTACTGGAAAAACCATAGCTTTGATTATACAGACCTTTGTTGACAAAGTGATATCTTTGCTTTTTAATATGCTATCTAGTTTTCTCATAGCTTTTTTCCTAAGGAGCAAGCATCTTTTAATTTCACGGCTACATTGTCTGCAGTGATTTTGGACCTCAAGAAAATACAGCTATAAATCAATGATGCATTTGAAACAAAGCATGTATACATAGATGTACACATATATTTTATATCTTCAAACAGCCTCAAAATAGCTAAAACTCTACATGCACTTCTTGAAGACTACCAGTATTTCTCATTTCTTCTCCTCAACTGAAAGAATTTTATTCAACTGTCAACAGCTATAAAACACCTTAGATTTTCACATACTTGCAAGCTAAAAGTTAGCCTCTACAATTTCATGTATGCTGACAGAAGATATCAGACTTCTGTGTCAGAGATAAAGAGCATTATGTTAATTGCAGCAGTATTGGAAGAACATCTATATTATTGTGCAATTTTCCTGAGTTCCAGTTCCAAAATAGTGATGCGAAGAATATTAATTAGCCAGTGGATTGTATCATAGGAGAGCCACACTAAACTTAGGGAACCAAACAGTTTTTATTGACTTACGTTTTTTTTCTTTTAAAAAATTTTATATTTTTATGTTTATATTTATATTTTATTTATTTGTTTGTTTTAAATTTATTTATTTATTTCAATATATATTTATTTTAATTGGAGGTTAATTACTTTGCAAAATGGTATTGGTTTTGCCATACAACGACATGAATCCACCATGGGTGCACATGTGTTCCCCATCCTGAACCCTTCTCCCACATCCCTCCCCATCCCATCCCTCTGGGTCATCCCAGTGCACCAGCCCCAGTGCCCTGTCTCATGCATCAAACCTGGACTGGCGATTTGTTTCCAATATGATAATCTACATGTTTCAATACCATTCTCCCAAACCATTCCACCCTCACCCTCTCCCACAGAGTCCAAAAGACTGTTCCACACATCTGTGTCTCTTTTGCTGTCTTGCATACAGGGTTATCATTACCATCTTTCTAAATTCCATATATATGTGTTAGTATACTGTATATTAGAGTATAGTTGCTTTACAACGTTGAGTTAGTTTCTACTGTACAGCAAATTGAATCAGCAATTTGAATACCGATAACGCACACCTGTCCTTCACTCTGGAGGGAGATATTATCTTTATCTTACTTGACATTCACCTTCGTTTTGCTCCAGAAGGAACACTATCTCTATCTACCAAAGCTATCCACTATCTAAATATTATTTCAAACAATCTAGAACAAGAACAAGGTTAGTGCCTTAGTCACCAAGCCTGCAAAAATCTGAGACTAAAGGAGAATTGTCTCCCCATGATAATGTTTGCCAGACATGCCTCTTACTGTTCTCCCATTTCCCTTGCTTATTTCTTCTTAAGCATACAACTTACAGCTTTATATATCAAGGCCAAACTCTCTATGGAGAGTAATGGAAGAGAAAAGACGTGTGCTTGTGTGTGTACATATGTTAGGGTAAAATGACAATAGTTTGCTGCTGCTGCTAAGTCACACTTCAGTCTTGTCCGATTCTGTGCGACCCCAGAGACGGCAGCCCACCAGGCTCCCCTGTCCCTGGGATTCTCCAGGCAAGAACACTGGAGTGGGTTGCCATTTCTTTCTCCAATGCATGAAAGCTAAAGTGAAGTCACTCAGTCGTGTCCGACCCTTGACGACGCCATGGACTGCAACCTACCAGGCTCCTCCATCCATGGGATTCTCTAGGCAGGAACACTGGAGTGGGTTGCCAGGTCCTTCTCCAATGCATGAAAGCTAAAGTGAAGTCACTCAGTAGTGTCTGACTCTTGGCGACCCCATGGACTGCAACCTACCAGGCTCCTCCGTCCATGGGATTTTCCAGGCAAGGGTACTGGAGTGGAGTACCATTGCCTTCTCTGGACAATAGTCTAGGAATACCCATAAACTATAACTTTGTATGAATCATAAGGAAAGAAGACACGTATTACAATTAACAAGTAGATACGAGTCTATACAATGTCCGGAGAGATTCTTGAACCATTTTTTTTTTAACTAAAGTTTAGAAGAAAGTGTGTTTAGGGAAAATATTGTAAAACACTCATTTTATCTGCTAAAAGACACAAATTAAAGGAGAGTGATTATAACATCTTAGATATGCCCATATGATCACCTCTATCTCTGAGATCAAAATTATATCAGAAAGCAAATCGAACAACAGACTTAGACTACAGTTCCCCAGTGTTGTGATCCAGCTCAGGCAGGACCATATCATACATAAAGACAAACTGAACCCAGATCACTTGGTTTAATCCAGAGTTTGCCAGCCATTGAACCATGCTGTGTCTTTGTGTCCTCATATACAAAATAGCAGTGATAACAGTACATGGCCACTGGAGTCTTGGGAAGAAGATGCACCAATAAATGTGATGTGTTCTAAACACACCTCCATAGAATACATTTCAAGTAACACTAGTGGATCATCTTCTAAGCCAGCTTGTCTGATCATAGCATACCACCCCCATTATCCCTATAAAATCTCACCTACTCCACTCCTAGCTTTCTAGTAAATCTTTCTATACTTATTCTGATATTACAAAATCTCAGAAGATTTATGTCTTGTGACTCCACAGTTTTGGAAGCTTTGTACCTGGAAAACATCAAGTATTTGAAAAGGAGTAAAATAATATCTGTGATGTTTGATGGAGTTTAAAGTAACATTACCATCCTTCACTAAAAGAGAAACAATGTGTTTGTTTTTACTTAGAAATTCAATTCCAGTTTCTCAATAATTTAAGAGTTGTGCTTTTAAATTTGTATTATAAGCTTTTTAAGGTGGATGTTTCAGTCACATAGAAAAGTACAATTGATGATACAGTGAACCCTCAGCCAGTTTGAATTGCAAATAGAGCCAAATTATTCCCCAGGGTACCATCCCAGCCTCTCCCAATCCTCAGATCCCTAGCTCTATCCCAAGATACTCCCCATACTTCAAACTGTTTTGAAAGAAATCCCAGGCATCCTAATTATTTCCTCTCTATATATTTAAGCATGAGACTCACCTCTCATCTGATTAAATTCTTTTATGAACTGATGCAGACTATTCTATGTCTCTAGCAAAAATCTTCAGTATTTAAAATTATACTTCAAAAATAATGGCACTTATCTTATTTTACACATTTCATGTATCTCTATTATATTATCTGTTCCAATGTCATTTTTATTTTTAAACGCCTTTATTGAGGTATAGTTGATGTACAAAACTACTCATTTAACATATGTAATTTGGTAAGTTTGGGCATATGCATACAATCATGAACATATTTCCACAATAAAGGTAACAAACGCATCCATTACTTTCAAAATTTTACTCACGCCTCCCCTTATCCATGTGGTAAGAACACTTAATATGAGATTTACCTTGTTAAAAATTTTAAGTGCACAATAAAGCATTGTTAAATAAAGATACTGATTTCTTTTGCATCTTATATAACCAAATACAGATCTCTTTTTTATCTTATGTAACCAAAAATTTAGACAATGGAAAAACTTCCCATTTCCCCCTCACAAATGTCATTTTCTTCTCAGGTTCTTTGAGTTTGATTATTTCAGATACTCATATAACTGGAATTATGCAGTAGTTGTCTTTCTGTGACTGGCTTATTTCACTTAGCATACTGCCTCCCAAGTGTGTTCACATTGTCACATTTGGCAAGATTTCTTTCACTTTTTTAAGGTTGATTAATCTTTCCTTGCATGTGTATGTTACAGTTTTCATTCATTTTTCCATTAATGAACATTTAGATTGCTTTATATCTTATCTACTCTATTATTGTGCTACAATGAACTTGAGATAGCAGATTATCTCTTTGAGATCCTGATTTCAGTTCCTTTGGGTATATGGCCAGAAGTAGAATTGCTGGATCATATAGTAACTCTATTTTTCATTTTTTAAGGAGACTCTATACTGTTTTCAGTAGTGCCTGTATCATTTTACATCCCAACAACAGCTGTACAAGGATTCCATTCTTCATTTCCATAAGCAGATTTCCCAAACCAGAGAAGCGCACAATATAGAGCAATAATGCTGATCTCAAACATGTTGTGCCTGACCACAGCTCAGATGAAGAGAGCATTATATATTTATGATATAGGAGTAAACACCATATTTTTCCTACTGATAAAAGCATATTTTAGCAAAACTAAGGCCAAATAGATGATATGTGAAAACTATCAAAATAAACATTCCATAATGGGATTTAAGAGTATACTAGTAAAAGGTTAGTTAGCCCTGGTTTGAAAACGCCATTATCTAGAAAAAAGCCATTTAGGAAAGGCTTAGAAACACAAAGAATGTTCTAAATAATAAATGCTGAGAGCTGTAGTCTTTTCAATGTTCTTTACCACAAAGAAGAATTAGATTCTGGCTATGTTACTGTCACAAAAATAAAGAACGCTGACATCCAAAAAGACTCTTCCCAGGATAACAGAGTGAAATAACATAAATTCAAGGAATTAGTCTATGAGCTAAGCATATTTATTCTAGAACAAATAGTCTGTGAGCTTCCAGGTGCATAATTGGGAGAGGGAGATACAAATAAATGGAACTAAAAATATAGATATTTGTAAAACTCAACCAGAACATATGACTTAATTTTGAATAATTATAAAGTATCCTCCCTGGTCTTTACAAACTATTACAAAAGAAATGACAATTACCTGAATAGAGGAATATGTACTTATTTCTTTTGTGGGGGAGAGAGTGTTCTATATAAAACAGTGGAATATTTTTGGATCTCTATTGTCATCAGACATATGCAATAAAGTATGGCCTCTAGAATTAGAACAGAGACTTATTAAGTGAATTCACTATCAAAAAGACAAAATAAAAGAGCGAACTGTATTAAAAGAGAAAAGAAGGGGAAAAAAACCAACACTGAATTAATCTACATTTGCACCAACTGAGAGATCATATATTCCAAAACAAAACTTCACTTGTAGGTGGTACACAATTGAATAGTTCATCCAGAACACAGCAGAAAGAAGAAAGAAATGAGAACCTTGAGGGGAAAAGTGACAGTTCTGGTGGACTTAAAATAGTATTCTAAACTATAAAATGCTCATGTCCCTAAAGGGAAAATAAGAGAAAAGGGAAAGTAAGCATTGATCAACTATCCAATAGGAAACAATGAAGAAAAGTTCTCCAAAGTGAAGAAGAAATCCAAGAATGCAAGATAAAGGATTTGAAAATGATTAAAGCAAAGTTAAAAAAAATTAATCACGTGGAGCACACCTTTAAAAAAATTTCACAATTAAGAAAAATATATCCAGGTAAACAAGCAGAAAAATCTAATTAAAACAAGAATATGAAAATAAAACTTTGCTCATAATTAATACTCCAAATACAAGCTTTTTAAGAAAAGCATTGTTTCTGGGATTTGCTTGATGGTTCTTTTATATTTTTTTCTTAAATGTAGTTTAAATGTAAGTAATATATGTCATATTAAAATTCCACTATTCATTAAAGAATAAAATGAAATTTGAATTCTTTCCTCACTCTATTTTCCCTGGACCCCTGACCAGAAGGTAAACAATATGAGCAGTTACTAGTATATTTCCACTAAAAATAGTACCTACTAATGTATAAAATAAAAATATTAGGAAATATCTTGCTTTAATTCATGCATATATAATATTTACTATGCACTGAGCAATATTTTAAGAACTTATAATTGTCACCTCAATATACATTATTCCAAATGTCCTACTGGACCTTTTTAATATAAATTTAAAACAAATTTCATTACAGGTAGTAAGAACGCTAAGTTACAAACTTTGGGGAAATAAAGTCATCATAAGTATTTAAAGCACAATAAGAAAAATGCAATAAAATATTGATTGTGGTAAAAACCAAAGAGACAAAGAGACAAACCTTTGCTAACAAAGGTTCATATAGACAGAGCTATGGTTTTTCCAGTAGTCATGTACAGATGTGAGAGTTGTACCACATGGCTGAACATTGAGGAAGAAATGCTTTTGAATCATGATGCTAGGGAAGACTCTTGAGAGTTCCTTGGACTGCAAGGAGATCAAACCAGTCAATTCTAAAAAAAAAAAAAAAAATCAGCATTGAATATTCATTGAAAAGTAATGTTGAAGCTGAACCTCCAATACTTTGGCCACCTCACGCAAAGAGATGACTCTGTGGAAAAGATCCTGATGCTAGAAATGATTGAAGGAAAAAGGAAAAGTGGGTAGCAGAGTATGAGATGGTTGGATGGCATCGCTGACTCAATCGACATGAATTTGAGCAAACTCTGGGAGATAAAGAAAGACAAGGGAGCCTGGAGTGCTACAGTCCGTGGAATTGAAGAGTCAGACATGACCTAGTGACTGAAAAACAACATGGTAAAAAAAAGAAAAGAAAATTTGAAAAATTGGGCTTTTAACCTTTTATGTTCAGACATATGATTAGCAGCCCATTGTTAGATGTGATTATTAGCACACAAGCAGCTTACTGTAAATAAGAAGTATATGCACAGAGCACACTAATCAGAGCGAACACTCTTTGCAAAGAACACAGCAGACACCTCTGCACACGGACATCACCAGATGGCCAATCCTGAAATCAGATTGATTACATCCTTTGCAGCCAAAGATGGAGAAGCTCTATACAGTCAGCAACAACAAGCCCTAGAGCTGACTATGGCTCAGATCATTAGCTTCTTATTTCAAATTTCAGGCTTAAATTTAAGAAAGTAAGGAAAACCATTAGGCCATTCAGGTACAACCTAAATCAAATCCTTTATACAGTGGGGGTATCAAATAGACATTCAAGGGGTTAGATATGGTAGGAAGAGTGCCTGAAGAACTATCAACGGAGGTTCTTAGCATTTTATAGGAGGTGGACACCAAAACTGTGCCTGCAAAAGAGATACAAGAAGGCACAGCAGTTATCTGAGGCTTTACAATTACCTCAGGAAAGATGGGAAGTGAAAAGCAAGGGAGGAAGGGAAAGCTATGCTCAACTGAATGACAAGTTCCAGAGAAGAGCTAGGAAAGATAAGAAGGCCTTCTTAAGTAAGCAATGCAAAGAAATAGAGGGAAACAGAGAAAGAAAGACTAGAAATCTTTTCAAGAAAATTGGAGATATGAAGGGAGCTTTCCATGCAGGGATGGGCATGATAAAGGACGGAAATGAAATGGTAAGGACCTAACCAAAGATATTAAGTGTCAAGAATACATAGAAGAACTCTATAAAAAAAAATCTTAATGACCAGGATAATCACAATGGTGTGGCCACTGTAGAGCCAGACATTCTGGACTGTGAAGTCAAGTGGGCCTTAGGAAGCATCACTATGAACAAAGCTAGTGGAGGTGATGGAATCCCAACTAAGCTATTTCAAATCCTAAATGATGATTCTCTTAAAGTGCTACAATCAATATGTCAGCAAATTTGGAAAACTCAGCAAGGGCCACAGGACTAGCAAAGGTCAGCTTTCATTCCAATCTCAAAAAGGGGTATGCCAAAGTATGTACAGACTACTGTACAATTGCCCTCATATAACATGTTAGCAATATTATGTTCAAAATTCTTCAAGCTAGGCTTTAACAGAAGAAATTCCAGATGTACAAACTAGATTTAGAAAAAGCAGTCAACATTTGATGTATCATAGAGAAAGCAAAGGAATTCGAGGAAAAAAACATCTACTTCTGCTGCACTGACTATGCTAAAGACTTTGTGTGGATCATAACAAACTGTGGAAAATTCTTAAAGAGATGAGAATACCAGACCACCGGACCTGCATCCTGATAAAACTGTATGTGAGTCGAGAAGCAACAGTTAGAACTAGACATGGAACAGTAGACTAGTTCATAATTGGGAAAGGAGTTCAACAAGACTGAATATTGTCACCCTGATTATTTAATGTATGCAGAGTACATCATATGAAATGCTGGACTGGCTGAATCCATGCTGGATTCAAGATTAGTGGCAAAAATGTCACCAACCTCAGACATGCACAAAGTGGGACTTCCCTGGTGGCTCAGATGGTAAAATATCTGCAGGAGACCCAGGTTCAGTCCCTGGGGTGGGAAGATCTCCTGGAGAAGGAAATGGCAACCCACTCCAGTATTCTTGCCTGGAAAATCCCATGGACAGAAAAGCCTGGTAGGCTACGGAAGAGTCAGACACGACTGAGCGACTGTGCGACTTCACCTTCACTTCCATGGCAGAAAGTGAATAGGAACTAAAAAGCCTCTTGATGAAATTGAAAGAGAGTAAAAAAAAACTTGGCTTAAAACTCAACATTCATAAAACTTAAGATCATGACTTCTGGTCCCATCACCTCATGACAAAGAGAAGGGGAAAAGGGTAGAAGTAGTGACAGATTTTATTTTCCTGGGTTTCAAAAACACTGTAGACAAGGACTGAAGCCTTGAAGTTAAAGACTCTTGCTCCTTGGAAGAATCTATGACAAATGTAGACAGCATATTAAAAAGCAGAGATATCACTTTTCTGCCTAAAGTTCATATATTTTGAAGCTATGGTTTTTCCAGTAGTCTTTTATGGATGTGAGAGCTGAACCATAAAGAAGACTGTGTACCAAAGAATTGATGTTTTTGAACTGTGGTGTTGGAGAAGACTCTTGAAAGCCCCTTGGACAGCAAGGAGTTCAAACCAGTCAATCCTAAAGGAAATCAACTCTGGATATTCATTGGGAGGACTGATGCTAAAGCTGAAGCTCCAATACTTAGGTCACCTTATACAAAGAGTCAACTCATTGGAAAAGACCCTGATGCTGGAAAATAGTCTGGACAACTCATGGAAGAGTCTGGAAGCCTTCCTGACAGAGTGAGTATGAATGATAGTCGCTCAGTCGTGTCTGACTCTTTGCCACGCCATGGACTGTAGCCTGCCAGGCTTGTCTGTCTATGGGATTTTCCAGGCAAGTATATGGTAGTGGGTTTCCATTTCTTTCTCCAGGGAAAACTCCTTGGGTTCACATTATAATCAGTCAAGAAAAACAACTTCTTAATGTCAAAGTATGTGCAGTTGTCCAGTGGGAATGTCCCCCTATAATCAAAGAAGCACAGGTGTGTTGTACTACTCATGGCTCATCTTTCCACTCACACTGACCATCTAATAATCAGTCTCCTCCAGAGGGACCATAATGTTGCCTTCCAGAAACTGGTCACTCAGTTCACATTCTCTTCAACCATGAACAAGCTTGAACCAAGATATAGACATCGGGAAGAAATTCTTAAGATACGTGGAAGCATTCTTCACTAAATACGGGTATTATGCAGAAAATTTAAGAATCAAACAAAAGGTGGGATCAGGTGACCTCTGATGTCCCTTCCAAAGCTCTGATTATATCTGTCTTCTAAAACAGCAAAATTTTTACCCTTGGGCATGGTTGAAAATATATCTCCATATACCATTGTCATAATTTTACAGGAAACAGCAACTGTGCAAGCTGTGACCAACTCAACATGCCAAGGGATTTAAAGTGATATGCGTTCCAGACTCATTGAACTAGACTACTTTATTGCATTCTCTGATATCAGCAGGCTGGTTGTCAAAAGCTGAGAGTATGTTAAAGCTAGTTTAAGCACAAAGCATTAAGGAAGCAGAAGTGTGTTAAATGCCTTTGTTTAATCTCCTCACTTTTTTCCTACCTCATCTCTGACAAATGCCTGCCTTCCCCAATGTACCCTACCACTGAAAAGTCTTATTTACTTTAACTTAATTTGGGTACTTGGCAACACCTGTTTTAACTTCGAGGATTTTCATTTCTACTCATGAACTACATGGATATCACTTCTTCCTTTTAATGTAATCTTATATAAGGTTTCCCTGGTGGCTCAGATGTTAAAGAATCTCCTTGCAATGCAGGAGGCCCAAGTTTGGTCTCTGGGTCAGGAAGATCCCCCAGAGAATGGAATGGCAACCCACTCCAGTATCCTTGCCTGGAGAATCCCATGGACAGAGAAGCCTGGTGGCCTACAGTCCATGGGGGTCGCAAAGAGTCAGACATGACTGAGCAACTAACATTTTCGCTTTCACTTATGTCTATGAAAAATAAACACACATAAGATTTTAGATAAGTCACATGTTCTCCAGGGCTTAAAATATAATGTAGCTGTTTCCTCCCCCTTTTGTCCCCAAGCTGATCTTCATTCCCCAAAGGTATTTTCTGCTCCTTTATCTGTTTCTTATGTTTCAAAATAACATGGTTATTGGACTATGTCTTTTTTTTTCGTTTTAGATATTATCTATTGACTTCCTACTGTGGAAAGTGAGGGCTTAACCCTCTTTCTCACCTCCTGCCTTATACATAAAATTTCTATACTTTACCCTTCAGTAGAGTTGTATCTGTGTTTATAACATCAGTATTAGTATTCATTATTGCTTTTCTTTTGCTTTTTTTTTTTTTGCTTGAAGGTATTTTCTCATCATTGCATGTAATTAGAATTCTATATTCATCCCCAAATTCTCAGACATAGGTATACATCCAGTTCTAAATATATTTTAAAAAGTCAAGTACTTCAGAGACTGACTTTCAGATAATCCTGCTTTTAGGCATCATAACTTTTTGTAAGAATTGGCCCTCCAAATTCTTTTGCTTTCTGGCATTCTGTTGTGAGAAACTGGTTGCTTCTCGGTTTTCCTTGCTTGTCTCCTAGCCCGCCCACCCCTACTCACCAATGCTGGCTAACTTTGTTTTCTTGTTTTATACATTTTGTTGAGCCATTTCCCTTTTTTTTCTTGTCTGTCTTGATTTAAGCCTTCTAAAAATCCTTTTTAAATGAGGATCTCAAGGTTGTTGTTTTTTTTTAAGTGCAAATTTTCTACTCAGTACAGCAAATGCCTCTCTCCTGAGATAATTGTAAATTTTCAATGGCAAGTCTTTGACTCAGCATCTTAGACCCCCATTTTCTTACAACAAAACTTCACTTACAGTTGCTTGATTTTTCACGAGCACAGGTTAATAGAGTAGGCAAAACGAAACAATTTGTTCTAATGCCCCCAATAACAAAAGATTCTGTTTACAAAAAGAGATGGATGAAATTTAGTGCCCCAAAGGATAATAATAATAGGTGGTATCATTGAACACTGGCTCTATCACTGGATCTGTTCTAAGCACTTCACAGTTGTGAATAAATTAACTCACTTGATTCTCATGGCAGCCCCAGCATCACAAGGTTTTCATTCCTTTGTCTTCTCTGTTTAACAGAAATTATTGTCTGCAGCCACTATTAATAGCACTCTGAGACAGTTTTCACATTTTCGTCTCTGATTTCCAACATTCAGTTTTGCTTCCTATGGAAAGTTGGGGACCAGATTCTCAAACTTTTATTTTCAGACTTGTCCCATCCCCTTGGACCATTAAAAAAACAGCCTAAGTCACTCACCTAATACAAGGGTTTGGTATTTAAGGGTTTTTGCTAACTTTCCACAAGAGATAAATGATGTGTCAAAATATTTGACTAGTCAATAAATGTATTCTTTATTTAAGACAAATTAACACAAATTAAATTTACTGATATTTGATACCTTTGATGAGAAACACTATATCATTATTATTCTACTATGTTCCAGAGACAGTAAAGTGAGGTGGTTCAAGTCCTGGTTCTGCTATTCACTAGCTGAATATTCTGGAACAATTTATGAACTCTGTTTCATTTCACTTATCTGTGTGTGTTACGTTGTTTCAGTTGTGTCCAACTCTTTGCAACCCTGTGGACTATATAGTCCATCAGGCTTCTCTGTCCATGGGATTCTCCAGGCAAGAATACTAGAGTGGGCTACCACGACCTCCTCCAGGTGATCTTCCAGACCCGGAGATGGAATCCAAGTTTCTTAATTCTCCTGTGTTGGCAGGTGGGTTCTTTACCGCTAGTGCCACCTGGGGAGCCCTCACTTATCTGTAGCATGGGGTTAATAATTTCTAGAATAGGGTTGTAATAGGGAGGTGGCTCAGATAGAGAATCTGCCTTCAATGCAGTAGGTCCTGGGTTCGATCCCCAGATCAAGAAAATTCTTGGGTTGCGAAGATCCCCCTGGAAAAGGGAATGGCTATCCACTCCAGTATTCTTGCTTGGAGAATTTCATGGACAGAGAAGCCTGGCAAGCTACTGTTCATGGGGCCGCAAAGTGTTGGACACAACTAACACTTTCACTTTTTTCCACAAGTTAATTTTACATGAGCAGCATTTGAAATAGTATTTGCTGTATAGTTGGCCCTTACCTAACCTACTGGCAAGAATCAGAGTGACTCTGAAAGGAAGACATATTCCATCTCTTATGAACAAAGTAACTGATTTGCAAAAGAAGTGCAGTCTGTCCCCCAGCTCCATAGTTTCCGGAGGATTCAGTTCAGCTCAGTTCAGTTCCAGTCGCTCAGTCGTGTCCGACTCTTTGCGACCCCATGAATCTCAGCACGCCAGGCCTCCCTGTCCATCACCATCTCCCGGAGTTCACTCAGACTCACGCCCATCGAGTCCGTGATACCATCCAGCCATCTCATCCTCTGTCGTCCCCTTCTCCTCCTGCCCCCAATCCCTCCCAGCATCAGAGTCTTTTCCAGTGAGTCAGCTCTTCGCATGAGGTGGCCAAAGTACTGGAGTTTCAGCTTCAGCATCATTCCTTCCAAAGAAATCCCAGGGCTGATCTCCTTCAGAATGGACTGGTTGGATCTCCTTGCAGTCCAAGGGACTCTCAACAGTCTTCTCCAGCACTACAGTTCAAAAGCAGAGTATTAATCTAATACCAGAGTATTAGTCTTCACAAATCTGCCAAGGTGTTAGTTGGATGAACCATATACCATATCATATATGAAGAAAGAAGTCTTCTCATCCATGGCAAGTCTAGAAAAGAATATGCAAATGATATCCTTCAAACCCATTTTGAAGGTTAAGGAGGCACTACCTTTTCTGATTTGAATAAATATTTCAAAAACCATATAAGTTCTGGAGAGTAATAACAATATATGTAACAGTTTGTTATTCCAAAAATATTTTTCCAATGATAATGAAGGATATATTCTAAATTGGAAAATACCACTTTTTTTAATTGCTGTTAAACCATGCTTAAATATAAAACTTGTCACGACAGGGTCCTGTGTGATCTTACTCTCCTAGTCTCTCTTAGGCTCACATAGCTATTCATTTTTGTACTATGCATTCTAGATACATAGGAATTGTCTGTTTCATCAGCATGTTCTGCTGGCTCCAATATCAAAGATTTGACATATGCTGTTCCCTCAAACTGGAATGTTTGTCCTCTTATTCTATATCTAGTAAAAATGGCAGATCCTTCAGGTCTGAAATTTTATCTAATTTTCTCAGAAAGGTTAAATCTCCAGGCTTCGGTAAGCTCACATAATATACCTCCATAATAATACCTATAACTCTGCTCCTAGCAATTTGCATGTTTTTAATTGTTTTACTGATTATATACAACTATTTGTCTTTCAATCAACCTGTAATCTCCATAACTTCCGCAAACACAGTTGATTCCTTTCTTCTCTGTAAGTTCACTCTTACCCCTACTGCTGAATACCATGCCTTTCCACAAAGCAGATCACCATAACTGCTTGTCAAATAATAACCAATTACTTTTCAGTATTGTCTGTTTCCACTGTTTACCCATTTTTCAAAAATGCAAGAGTAATTTAAAAAATAGTCATGGTGAAGTGAGAGTTATTTAGCAAAAGAAAATTTTCCTCTTCAATATATTTTCATATTATATCTCCTGGAAATTTTGCCTGTTATAAATCTAGGTTTAAGTTTTTCCTTCCACTTATTGTCTTGAATTTACAATAAAAGGAAAAAAGATCTTTTACCATTAAAAAGTCAAGGTGTTCTTCTATCTAAAATTATTTTGATCTGTTTTCTAAGATTCTTGAAGTAAAGGAAGAGTAAGGAGAAAATATATTTTACAGAAATATGACTGAGAAGGGCTTTGTACCCTGCAGAAGTTATTCAAAGTTCTAAGTAGCTCTTCCATAACAAAAACCCACCAGGCAAATGACCCCTTTTCCTGTGTGCCAATCTAATTGTATAAGAACTTAACTTTTTTTTTTTACTTACTTATGCTTAAGGGAAAAAGTCGCCCTCACTTGGCCTTCATGGCTAAGTCACTGCTCTACAGTCTTGTAAACAAACAGATGAGACAACTGGGATTCATTTTAGAGATCATTAGAAAAGAGCTGAGATGGACTTCTTGTAATTTTAAAAGTCAATACTTAATCAAGAGAACACGTGCCAAAAGATAGACAAGTATTTTCTTCTGACAAACTAAATATCAGCTCCAGGAGCATTATTGTAAAACAGAGTTGATTCTATAACTCCCAGCACACTCAGACACAAATTTACTTCTAAAGTCTAATTTGATTTCCTTATCAGGCAATTAGTATATTATTAAAAATTCACGGCAGGGTCAATCTCCTGTTGATTTGCATAATTAAGTTGCCTTCTCCCTGTTAAATTAAGGGAGTTTTTATTCATTTCTAGAGCAGACTTCTGAGGATTGAAAAGGTTCTTTTTCACACCATAATAAACCATATCCATGGCTATATATATTTTATACATATATATATCTTACTTTTAATCTTTCATAAAGTTCAAGTTGTCAGATTCTGGCAAGAGATACCCAATTCTTTCTATTCCCTTCTCACTTCTGCTCACTCCATCTCTGAAAATTATCTGTAAATAGATAGTTGTTTCTTATTACATGCTGAAAGCATCCTAAATTCTTCCTTAAGAGTTGCTTGCTGCCAGTCACTAAGTGAAAGGAGTAAACATTAGTGAAAGCCAAGCCTCATGAGGTTTCCAGGTTTGGTTTAGATAAGAAAGTTAAAAAAAAAAAAAGTATTTTCCAGATTTTTCTTTAAATCTCTGGGGATCACAAAGTTTGGAGGAAGGCTTCTCTTTAGGTTATCTGTGAATGCTTTTGAAAGAAAAAAACAGTTTCTTTGTGGTGGTCTAAGTTACCTGATTTGAGTCTTAGAAAATTCAGAAGTATAAATCACACTTTTTAAAGGTTAAATTTGGTGATGCAAGAACAGCATAGGGGAGGAAAAAGTTCTCCTTGACCCTCTTAGGCCTCCTGACAAGGTCTGAAAATTAACTTGACAAAGAGATTAACAGGAGACAAGCCTACAGGTTGAGCATTTACAGGTACATGGCAACCTTTACAAGAGAAGGAAGACCAGAAGAAACAACCAGAACAAGAAGCTTGTATCACTTTTAGACAGATAATAAATTTGTAAAGAATTGAGAAAAAGGAGTTTGGGCTAGAGTTAATAAATGGTGCAGAAGTAACTAGGAAGATAAGGGTAAGTCTAACTAGGTTTGCTAATACAGCTCCTGGGCCCTAAATTCCCGGTCTCTGGTGATAATGATCCCTTATGTTTCCATCCAGGAAGATGGTGATTTTAAAATATGCTCAATGTGAGAATTGTGAATCAAGTTGTATTTGTAGCAAAATGAGGACTATAGGCCAGGAGACAGCATTTCAGATAGCTCTGAGAAACTGTTCCAAAGAGGTAAGGGGAAGTTCAGCATATATATTCAGTTCAGTCGCTCAGTCGTGTCCGACTCTTTGTGACCCCATGGACCGCAGCACGCCAGGCCTCCCTGTCCATCACCAACTCCCGGAGATGACTCAGACTCACGTCCATTGAGTCCGTGATGCCATCCAGCCATCTCATCCTCGGTCGTCCCCTTCTCCCCCTGCCCCCAGTCCCTCCCAGCATCAGAGTCTATGTATATGATTTCGGTGAAGGAGGAGTACATGCAGTCAAGCACATATGTTTTTGCAGAAAGTTACTGCTTGTCTCATGAAACTTAGTGAAGGTCACGAGGCGCATACATCACCATGAAGGATTTTAGTGTTTTTCTAGATATGAGGAGATAACAAAACTTGGGCTCATAAAATTCGCTCCTGAAAATATCTATCTGAAGACTTATTCTGCCAGTTATTCCCAGAGCTCCAAGTGCCTCAATTCTACTCTCCACCTTGAACTCCTTTCAGGGAGTGTTGAAAATCAGTGACTGCAGAAGGGCATGATTTAATCCTTGTAGAGGTAAAGTGCTAGTTTACAAAGGCTGCCATGGAAAACATCACCTGTTTTCAGGGGAGCAGGGGCTAGATGAGGGCAGTGGTGAGAAGAACAGAGTAACCTTCCTGCTCCTGCCTTTTCCTGAGACTCCTGCAGCATAAGATATTCAGAATGCCGAGGGGCCGTGTTTGGAGGTAGCATGCCCTCTACCTCATTGATAGGTGGTTTCACAGTTTATTCTGCTTGCTTGTTATCCAGTGTTTACTGAGACTGAGGCAATATAAAAGACAACGAGGCCAACAAGTTCATTGCCTAGTGAGCCAACTAAATGAAGTACATTATATATTAATAAAGAGTTCCTGGATCCAGAATGTGTGTCTCTTGGGGACAATAAGTCAAAATGATACATTCTAATGGAATGATTGTTAGTTCTCTGTTTCCAGGTAGGACATTTAATTTTTATGTCTGAATTGCCCAAGCTGCCTTCAATTCACCTCCAGGAAAGAAGGATACAAGGTAAGCTATTAAGAACAGTGTTGAGTTTAACATCATTTCCTTTTAAACCTCTATTGCTGCTAAGATGCAGAGCAAGAGTCCATGCATTTCTAGTACTGAGCACATAGTAGGCATTGAGTCAATGTTTGTGGAGGAAAGAAGAAAGCAAGTCAGTATATTTCTAATTTAAAATTTATTTACTCTTTTCTAGGATTTGCAAAGTTAGAATATGAATACTAGTTATTTGAAATGAAAAGTATTGCTCAATGCTAGTCAATCAATGGAAAGAGAATAAGAGTAGTTTTTTTTTTTTTAAGATGTGCTGCATTCTTTACGTAACTGCTTGATTCATTTCCAGAAATAGTTTTATAAAAGTAACATCTGCTTTTTCAAGGTCCAGATTTGTATTCAAACTCCAGTAACCATAACTAACATGATATGTAATACTGACTGTAAATAATCATGGCTATGGATTGTCTGATTTATTTCAGAATCCTGGTGAATCAATTTATTTTTAGGGTTGTTAAGGAGAAGGCAATGGCACCCCACTCCAGTACTCTTGCCTGGAAAATCCCATGGACGGAGGAGCCTGGTAGGCTGCAGTCCATGGGGTCGCTAAGAGTTGGGCATGACTGAGCGACTTCCCTTTCACTTTTCACTTTCATGCACTGGAGAAGGAAATGGCAACCCACTCCAGTGTTCTTGCTTGGAGAATCCCAGAGACAGAGGAGCCTGGTGGGCTTCCATTTATGGGGTAGCACAGTGTTGGACACAACTGAAGTGACTTAGCAGCAGCACCAGCAAGACATACTTATACCTTCTATTTATTTCCATTCTTTATCTGTGTGCTTCCATTTTTAACTTTAAAGGCAAGACTGCCTCAATATGATAGGGACTCTCAATGTAAATAATTATCTGAAGCTTATAGACTATTTAGACAGAAGTCCATGTTGGAATAGGGTGACAATGGAGAGAGCAGATAACTGGCAGCCATGCTTAGTTATAATTTATAACCAAGAACACCAAACATTATTGTTAAAATGCTTCATTATCAGTCAAAATTGGTCAGTTTTGTCCTTTCCCATTACAGGGGAGATTTTCCACATGATAAAATGAGAACAGAAAGAATTTTTGATGAAAAGTCAGAGCACACACACACCTTAAAGGTGCTCTTGGAAGAACACTCATTTGAACAAGCAGGGAGTAAATGATTGACACTCTGTATAAGGGCTTTGAAAGTCAAGGCTTTGACGTGTCATTTGTTAGAAACCCTATTATAATAACTGACAGCCATACCCAAAAGATGCACCATAGAGATGTTGTGCCAATTTCTTCCCTAAGAAACATTAAATATTGTGAATTTTAATATGAAATATTCGGCAGCAGAAACCAGTGCTGCTATTCTTGTTGACAAGGAAAGGACTCCGCATCATGTACACAATTCTAAAAGGTATAAAGGTTATAAGTGATGAAAATTATATCAAAGAGTTACAAGAGCTTTGCTAAGCCAGCTGATTTGAAAAGTGGACAGAATGAAAGATTTTAAGGCACAGAGGCTCCTTTTATGTATAAGAACTTCTGTTTGAGGGACAAACCTTGAAATCAGCATTTGCAATTTACATAAGACTACTTACTAATGCAAAACATTTTATGACACAAGATTAGGGGTGTCTGAGGAACGGACATATATAATATTTCCAATTTACTGCTTCAAATGAGATTTGCTTGTTATTTGAGTCAAGAAGGTAGCAGCCAAGAAAAAGTATTTAATTTCTTTCCTACTTGCGTGACCACAAAGTAGAGATGAGACCAGAGTAAATTTTTATAAAGGAGAATTAGGACACTTTGGTCCCACTTTATTAACGCTCCCATTTCTGAACTTCCGAAGTACCCTATCTCTGGAGTGCCCAACCTCCAAGATCTAATGCTTGATGATCTGCAGTGGAGCTAATGCAATGAGAATAGTAATAGGAATAAAATGCACAACAAATGTAATGCACTTGAATCATCCCCAAACCATCTCCTGATCCCAATCAGTGGAAATGTTTTCTTCCATGAAACCCTGGTGCTGCTGCCCTGTATATATACAATTTGCATAGCTTTGAAAGGAAAGGGCTTGATTTCAATCCCAAAGAAAGGCAATGCCAAACAATGCTCAAACTTCTGCACAATTGCACTCATCTCACACACTAGTAAAGTAATGCTTAAAATGCTCCAAGCCAGGCTTCAGCAATATGTGAACCGTGAACTTCCAGATGTTCAAGCTGGTTTTAGAAAAGACAGAGTAATCAGAGATTAAATTGCCAACATCCGCTGGTTCATGGAAAAAGCAAGAGAGTTCCAGGAAAACATCTATTTCTGCTTTATGGACTATGCCAAAGTCTTTGACTGTATGGATCACAATAAACTGTGGAAAATTCTGAGAGAGATGGGAATACCAGACCACCTGACCTGCCTTTTGAGAAACCTGTATGCAGGACAGGAAGCAACAGTTAGAACTGCACATGGAACAACAGACTGGTTCCAAATAGGAAAAGGAGTACCTCAAGGCTGTATATTGTCACCCTGCTTATTTAACTTATATGCAGAGTACATCATGAGAAAGGCTGGGCTAGATGAAGCACAAGCTGGAATCAAGATCACCAGGAGAAATATCAATAACCTCAGATATGCAGATGATACCACCTTTATGGCAGAAAGTGAAGAGGAACTAAAAGCCTCTTGATGAAAGTGAAAGAGGAGAGTGAAAAAGTTGGCTTAAAGCTCAACATTCAGAAAACTAAGATCACGGCATCCAGTCCCATCACTTCATGGCAAATAAATGGGGAAACAGTGGAAACAGTGGCTGACTTTATTTTTGGGGGCTCCAAAATCATTGCAGATGGTGACTGCAGCCATGAAATTAAAAGACACTTACTCCTTGGAAAGAAAGTTATGACCAACCTAGATAGCATATTAAAAAGCAGAAATGTTACTTTGTCAACAAAGGTCCACCTAGTCAAGGCTACGGTTTTTCCACTAGTCATGTATGGATGTGAGAGTTGGACTGTGAAGAAGGCTGAGTGCAAAAGAATTGATGCTTTTGAACTGTGGTGTTGGAGAAGACTTTTGAGAGTCCCTTGGACCAAGGAGGTCCAACCAGTACATTCTAAAGGAGATCAGTCCTGGGTGTTCATTGGAAGGACTGATGTTGAAGCTGAAACTCCAATATTTTGGCCACTTGATATGAAGAGCTGACTCATTTGAAAAGATTCTGATCCTGGGAAAGATTGAAGGCAGGAGGAGAAGTGGACGACAGAGGATAAGATGGTTAGGTGGCATCACTGATTCAACGGGAGTTGGTGATGAACAGGGAGGCCTGGTTGCTGCGTTTCATGGGGTTGTAAAGAGTCAGACATGACTGAGCATCTGAACTGAACTGAAGAAGCAGTCTATAAATGCAGCTAACCATTAATCTTTCTGCTAAATGGGGGAGAGCAGGAGTGCAGAGAAGGACAGAAGATGGGTCAGAAAAGGGCTCTGCTGCTGCTGCTGCTGCTGCTAAGTCACTTCAGTCGTGTCTGACTCTGTGCAACCCCATAGACGGCAGCCCATTTGGCTCTGCCATCCCTGGGATCATTCAGGCAAGAACACTGGAGGGGGTTGCCATTTCCTTCTCCAATGCATGAAAGTGGAAGTGAAAGTGGAGTTGCTCAGTCGTGTCTGACTCAGCGACCCCATGGACTGCAGCCTTCCAGGCTCCTCCGTCCATGGGAGTTTCCAGGCAAGAGTACTGGAGTGGGGTGCCATTGCCTTCTCCGAGAAAAGGGCTCTAATTATGCACATATCATCCACGCAGAAGTTAAGGTGAACCCATGAGAACACAAACTCATCCTTCTCTTCCTCTCTCCATCCTTTTCCTAGGATGTCAAGAATAGCACTTGGCACCATATATATAGGTTCACAGAAAATATTTGTTGAATAATTCAAAGTACCACTCTTTCCATAAAACGGTGTCGCTGTCTTCCTCGGCATACTTCGGTGATACTTCCATCCTTCCTGTCCGTGTGGAAACTGAATCACATGGTAGTTGATTGAATTTGTGACACATGGGGATAACGTACCCTACTGCTTTGCCCCCTACTTACTCATTCTTTCTTTCTAAAAGACTTCTCCATCCCACTCTCGGTATGCGTACGGAAACATAAACTTCATTTTAAATTAATTTTAGATTGCTAATGGGAATGCATAGAATGAGCATTTGGGAGGTCAGCCATTTCCATTTCATAATACCACAGTAATGCTGCTGCTAAGTCGCTTCAGTCGTGTCCAACTCTGTGCGACCCCATAGACAGCAACCCACCAGGCTTCCCCGTCCCTGGGATTCTCCAGGCAAGAACACTGGAGTGGGTTGCCATTTCCTTCTCCAATGCATGAAAGTGAAAAGTGAAAGTGAAGTCGCTCAGTCGTGTCCTACTCCTAGCGATCCCATGGACTGCAGCCCACCAGGCCTCTCTCCGTCCATGAGATTTTCCAGGCAAGAGTACTGGAGTGGAGTGCCATTGCCTTCTCCACAGTAATGCTAAAAGGGAGAAAAAATTCTTGCCCATCTGATATAGCAAGTTAAACTGATACCATGGATACTGGGAGGAAAGGATTTCCTAATGATGATAGCTATCTTCTGATCTAATTGCAAAGCATTTTTAAATGCCTTGTTGTGGTTTTCACCTAATGGCTTATTGAAGCCATTATGCTCAGCATAAGCAGCCTTGGATATTGGCACCTGGAATACAAGCCTAGGAGGCATGTCTGCTATTGATTAACTCATGAATTAATTAATCCAGAGCCTGTGTTCCTTACCAAAGATCTGTGTGTTTCAGGCTTGGATGGCGTGTCTTTTTGGGATGGGGGTGGGGTAGAATAGAAGACAGATTATTAAAGTTTGAAAGCATAAGATCAATGTTAAAAGTCACTCTTTTCCCTGCAAAGCCTAAGGTATGAGGGCAGGAGCATAACCTCTTGGCTGTGACACTGTTAGAGGTGATTTTGAGAACATTATTAGTAATCCTCAGGCTCCTCCCATCTGCATGTAACTTCCCGATTAGGGAATTACCTTACAATACCCCTAATTAATGCTAATTTATGCCTGTTTAGTGACCATAAAAATGTGTCACCCAATTTTAATTGCAAGATGAGGGTAGATAGATGAAAGTACTAAAGGATTAGTGTGTCATTTACTAAAGAGACCTTTAGGAACGATAAAGACCATCTGCCCTGTCAATCTTCATTCTCTGGAGACAACACTACACCTTCTGAGCTAATGATAAATAAAATTGTCTGCGGTAGAAATGAGGGTAAATGTTGCCCTTCTTCATTATTTGTGTCAAATCAGGATAGGTGGAACTTGCAGGAAAGACAGCTTGTTGCAAATGCTGACTGTTCATTTTAAAATTAACTTTTACGGGTAGCAAAGCATTTTTATAGAACAAAGGTGACATCTATTACCCACTTAGGTCTCAAGAGTATATTTTTCATAGGTTGTTAATTAAATAGTTCAGAAGGCAGTTTTTGAAATGTATCAGGTGAATTCTTTATTTATGTATGCCCCAGATTCCCAATATGCGTGTACTTAAATGAGAATTTCATGTCAGTAGGTTTTGCAGACCACAGCAATGCTATTTCTAGAATAGCCTACACTTTCTTTTATATGTAACACTCTTGATTTCACTAACAACTGACTTCAATATATTAAAAAAAAAAATACACACACTGCTCTAAGCTTCAAGAAGAGTTAGCAGTTGACAAAATGCATCTTTGACTCTGTGTGCCTAGTAAGGAGCCTAGCACATGCTACGGCTCATTGAATATTTGCTTGAATGAGATGAATGAATAGATGGATGAATGATCTCAGTCATCTGCCAACGTGATTGCAGCTCTTCCTAATAGTTCCTGACAGTGTGTCATTTCTATCTCCCAGGCTTCTCTAAATGGAGGAAGAAAAATCAATGAATATGTTCAAAGTAATGATAACGACATCCAAGTCTCTGGCACAGATTCCTATTAGGTTACACCAGGCTAATAGCATAATCGCTAATACCGCTGGTGCTCCCGCCCTCAAACTCTGTAACTGGAAAAAGTCCAGGTGATTTTGGAAGGTCTTCAGGCTTTGTCTGTTCACAGAGAACCAGGAATCTCTCCACTCATGGGCTCGCAGCCCTAGTCTCGCAGGCAGAACTCTTCCTGAAGTGTTCATTTGGTGCCCCCTGACACAGCCGTTACCTGGAAGAGCCCTGGGTGAGGAAAGGACTGGACGCTTCTTTCCATGTCTGCCCCCATCCAGGTGGACCATGGCCCCCATGGGAAAGCCTGTGAGTCCCAGTGATCTTGGGGTGCTGCCAGAGAGGCAGAGTGTGTGTCTGCTGATTCGGGAAGCACTGCTCTAAAGCTAATGTTTCTGTGTACTGAGATCTGGTTAGTCTCGCAGCAGCTGGTCAGGGAAGAGAGTTTCACAGATGCTCATCCAGGCATAGAGTCCCCGAGGAAGAAGCCAGAGGCCAGGGCAGAAAGGGAACTATCTTCACTGACGAGGAGATCTGCAAAAAGTGATTCAGAATGACATAGCATTAAAAACATCAGCTAAAAAGATGATGCTGACTATGAGCACCCTTGTGTCAAAAATCATATAGATGTGTGCACATGTATATTTTTTATTTTTATCTGTCTAATCTATTATCTATTTATATATGGCATTTATAAGAATATGCAGCCAAATTATAGAAAAGTTATTTCTTGGTCCTTGGAATACATAATAAGGAAAATAGCCCCCTTTCTCCCTCCGATAATCTTAATATTCAGAAAAACAAATATTTTCAATGATGACAGGAGGGAACAAAAAAGATACTGAATTTCAGTTTGTAGTTGCTTTGTATCATTTTAGAAACACCAGGATTTTATCAAATCATTCATATAATACTCATTGACATTCATGGTATTTCTGAAACTCTGCCCTAGTTTGGGAAACTTTAAAACCTTGACTCAGTGCCTGTACTAACCTAGTGCTTGGAATAGCAAGTTCCACTGACACCAGCACTTCAGCAGGAATGCTTGCGGAAGATGAAGGGCAAATTCTGCAATTTTCCCCGCGTCTCCAAAAACAAACGTCTCTTCCTTAAGTTCTTTGACAGCTGTTCATTTGTAAAAATGCACTCTCTTTTCTAAGCATTCAATTCTTGAAACAAACCGGCACCATCAACCTTGTATAAGAAGCAGATTAGAACTATTTCCTCCTTATTTTAAGGAGCGTCTTTTTCCTTAAGAGTTGAAGTTATCAAATGGCACAATTTACCATCCGGAATTTTAAGGCCATTTAGCCCATTGAATCGTTTCCCATGTGACTCTAGGGCTGCATCAGAGAGATAACAGAAGGGAAAACGAAAAAGGTGAAACAAAACAGGAGTGAGGTAGTCTCAAAAATAGCAAAAGAAAAGAAAACAAAGTGAAGATTTTCTTCCCCCTTTTAACCAGGCTCCCCTGGGAACAGTCTTTAATGCTCTGGAAGGTCTTAGGAAAGAAGAAAGGTTATCTTATTGGCATCAGGAATATTATCCAGGGGTTTTGATTACGGGAAAAGTGAAAAAGAAGCCCCAGTTCTCTTTCTGACTCAGGGTCACCTCTGTCTGTGATGTCCCTTCTGACAGGACAGAAAGATAAACATATGGCCTTCAAACTATTTTTATTAGTTAAGGATGCAAATAGTAGCCAGGGCTGAAAGATAAATAAGTGGCATCCTTAACTGAGTAACAGGAATATTTAGAGGACATTTCACTAATGAGTCTTTCCCATGAAAAACAGGTTTCGCCTGTAAAAATTCACTTGTGTTCTCTATGCTTACCCTCATTCTTTCTTTTCCAGCACAAGGTCAGTTTTATATAGACAATATATGGTTTCTCATAAAAATGAAATGGCCCTTCTTCATACATGTAGGCTATAATTACAATACATCAAGATATGTGTCGGAGAACTTTAGGGCACTGAAACGCTGACTGCCAGTAACAATTCTAAGCAACTCATGGAGAGACTGACAACTCGAATTTCTAGGCTGCTGGCATATAGAGATTATGCTGAGATACAAGAGAAAATATGTGCAGTCCAGAGTGAGAGAGGATCTGAGCTGTGAAGCTAAGATATCCAGGGAGCTTTCAGTTATTTAGACAGAAGCCACATTCAAAGAAATTGTTTACGATGCTTAAAGGGTTATTTAGGTGCTTGCTGCCTCGCGATAACAATGGTTATCACCTGGAGTTATTAAGGCTATATTGATGGAATAATAATATCACAAAGTGATGATGAACACTAAAGATATTTTATTTATGATTTTGAATACTCTGAAACGTGTGTTTTAGCTTGCTTGGAATGAAAGGAAACACCACTAAGTATGGGATGCTGGGGAAATTCAGTCCAAGATATGGACCCTTAAGAAAAAGAAACTGAAAGGGTATGTTTCAAGTACAAGGATGAAGTAGGTTATAGGTGTATAAACACGGGGTTTCAGCTAGTCATACAGATCATTCTTTATGGAGTTGAAGATGACTAGAGGAAAGTTAGGAAACAGTTCAATAGAAAACCTTAATTGATTAGATTGCCAAAGGCAGAAAAAGACAACTGGACAATTAGATACACGCTATTGCAGACAAAATAAGTTTAAATCATGCAACACTGGTAGGCATTAGTAAGTAAAATGGTTAATGGCTGAAAGCCTATTGTGAAGGGACTTTTATGTGGTTTGCTATTCTGTACTCTCTGTTTCATACACACACACACACACACACACAAATCAAAATTAATTACCATCTTGTACATCAAGTTATTGTTGTTGGGAATAGGGAATGTTATCTCTGGAAACTTAAAAAAAAAGAAGAGAGAGAAAGGGAAAGAAATGAATCCTGGGGATGTGTAAAAGACTTCTCTAAATATTTGGAAGATCTGAGAAAGTTCATTTTGTGTTACCATAATCGTTTCTACTCTTGATCATGCACATAGTACAAGTGTGGCCTAGTCCAAAATGTTTCCACTTCTTTTTCATTATATTTTAGCATATACTCTGTGTTTACAAATGAAAAAAAAGACAAAAAACATAATGTTCAATACTAGACTTCAGCAGCATGTAACACTAAACTGAGAAGGAGCATGAATAGTATTTATTTTTTATTGCCAAATCTTTCTGAAATTTTATATGAGAAAGCAAAATAATCACTCAAGTTACAATCAAACAAGAGCTTAAGAACACTTGCCTCATTTCTTTCTCTAGCTTTTCCTGGGAAAGGCATAAAACGTTCAAATTTTAAAGTTTCTCTCCCACTAAGAAATAGGCAAGTAAGAGTAAAAAGGAAAGGTGGCAGAGTGAACAATGATTTAGGCAGAATAGACAATATTATTGTCAATCCAAAAATGTCTTTCTGAGCACCTACTAATTACCAGCAACAAAAGGGATACGGTGAAGAAACACTGTCTGGGTTCTCAAGAAAATGAAAATACTAGAAAAGGGACAAGAAAAGCCTATAAATCATAGGGAAAATAAAGTAAAGTAAGCTTAACAAATAGGTTCAGATAGCAAATCAGGAAGGTGCCTTGCAAGATAAAGTTTCACTGGGTAGAGTGGGAGAGAGAACTATGGCAACAAGGATAGTACAGTTTGCAGGAAGCACCAGAAATGACTGGGTAAGAGTTAGAAATCCAGTTAACTAAAGCATTGGAACACACACACACACACACACACACACACACACACACACACACATATAAAGAGAAAAAAAGGTAGAAAAAAACTCTTACAGAAGACTTGGTCATAGTAAGACTTGCACATAGTAAAAATAACTTTTGCTTTTCTCATAATTCTCTGGCTGCTTCTTTGCACTTTTCTTAGTGGGGCTGTTATTTTTTTTGATGCTCCTCAGGGTTACATCCTTGACCTAATATTTAAGACATTCACATGGACTAATTAATAAGGACTAAACTCTTACACAGGCTTCCCAGTTGGTGCTAGTGGTAAAGAACCCACTTGCCAGTGCAGGAGACATAAGAGACTTTGAACCCTGGGTTAGGGAAGATCCCCTGGAGGAGGGCAAGGCACCCCACTCCAGTACTCTTGCCTGGAAAATCCCATGGACAGAAGAGCCTGATGGGCTACAGTCCATGGGGTCACAAAGAGCTGAAGTGACTTAGAAGCGTCAGCAAACTCACATACATACTAAAGATCACTGACACCCTGATGATGACGTTTAAATATGTTTCTCCATCTTGAAAGTTCAACTCCCTCTCCTAAACTCCAGATCCATGTTTCCAACTGTCATAGGTTATTAATCTCAAATATCCCTGCTGCTGCTAAGTCACTTCAGCCATGTCCGACTCTGTGTGACCCCATAGATGGAAGCCCACCAGGCTCCCTTGTCCCTGGGATTCTCCAGGCAGGAGTGGGTTGCCATTTCCTTCTCCAATGTATGAAAGTGAAAAGTGAAAGTGAAGTCTCTCAGTAGTGTCTGACTCTTAGCCACCCCATGGACTGCAGCCTACCCGGCTCCTCCGTCCATGGGATTTTCTAGGCAAGAGTATTGGAGTGGGGTGCCATTGCCTTCTCCCTAAAGTACCTCAAAATTAAGATGTTTCTGTTAGCTTTTTCCCTACATTATAAAAATTATTCAGTCATTTTCCTGTTGTAAAAGCAGTTTCTGTACTAAACACTGAAGAAAGTGAAGTTGCTCAGTCGTGTCCGACTCTTTGCCACCCATGGACATAGCCCATCAAGCTCCTCTGTTCATGGGATTCTCCAGGCAAGAATACTGGAGTGGGTTGCCATTTCCTGAAGAAAAGGTGCTAAGGGAGTAAACAGCCTGGGACCAGTTTGTGAACCTTGCAATTCCCTGCTATTCTCACAGGGGAATCAAATAAGTAGCCATCTGCCAAAGGGACTTCCCAGGTGGTTCAATGGTAAAGAATCCTCCTGCCAAGGCAGGAGACACAGGTTCAGTCCCTGGGGTGGGAAGATACCCTGGAGGAGGAAGTGGCAGCCCACTCCAATATTCTTCCCTGGAAAACTCCATGGACTGAGGAGCCTGGCAATTTACAGTTCATGGGTTCACAAAACAGTCAGGCATGACTGAGCTACTGAGCATCTGCCCAGGCAATGGCACCCCCACTCCAGTACTCTTGCCTGGAAAATCCCATGGATGGAAGAGCCTGGTGGGTTGCAATCCATGGGATCTCTGAGAATTAGATATGACTCGGTGACTTCATTTTCACTTTTCACTTTCATGCATTGGAGAAGGAAATGGCAGCCCACTCCAGTGTTCTTGCCTGGAGAATCCCAGGGACAGCGGAGCCTGGTGGACCGCCGCCTATGGGGTCGCACAGAGTCGGACATGACTGAAGTGACTTAGCAGCAGCAGCAGCAGCCCAGGGGCAGTTCTTTTGTATGCTGGGCTGTGGTCTAAGAGGGAGACAGGGGCAAAGAGCTGAGGAGGTAGCAAAAATATTGACCAGATTATTTAGTTAATTTCCCAGGAAATGAAATTTGACATGTGAGAAGACTGTTAGAGTATGAAGCAAGTGACAATGTGAGCAAAAACAGAAGAGGCAATAAGAAAGGCAGTGAAAGGCGGGTGACTGAGTTGCATTAAGGTGATGTGTTGGAGTCGAGATAAAACAATACTTATGGTTCATCCTTACATTTCTAGTTATCTTCATAATATTTAATATTTAAGTACCATGCATAAGCATGATAACAAATACCATATTTAAAATATAATGTAGGTTTTATTTAATAATATATAAAAGATGGGATTCCAATGCAGGAGATGGAAGAAATGTGAGTTTGATCCCTGGGTCAGGAAGATTCCTTGGAGTAGGAAATGGCAACCCACTCCAGTATTCTTGTCTAGAAAATTCCATGGACAGAGGAGCCTGGCCATAGGGCCACAAAGAGTTAGACATGAAAATATATAACATACACGAAAAGATGTGTATTGTCTTTCATCTCGTTTTCTATGTATTTCCAAGTAGAGAATCGAGGGTTATTAGTAATAAATAAAATTAAAATAGCGTGAAATACTGTGAAATCAATTGAAATACTGTTACAAATTCCACACCACAGGATTATTTTCTCAGGTAAATTTAAAGTTTCCTGACTGATTCCTATATTGCAATGCTTTACTCACTTAGTTTACTTTCTTATCTAGATAACTTCATCTATTTACAATATTTTCAGCTTAGTTGGTGACCAAATTTGAATTGTATTAATTTCCCAAAATGAATGGCTGAATTTATTTTACAATTTGCTGAAATGATTTCACATTACTTTTTATTGATTTGTTACTCCCTTGGAAATTTTTCAGTAATCATACTTGTAGTCATTTTACTAAGTATTTGCCCCTCCTACATACACTAGGAGAAGGAAATGGCAACCCATTCCAGTATTCTTGCCTGGGAAGTTCCATGGAGAGAGAAGTTTGATGGGTCCATAGGGTCTCAAAGAGTTGGACAGTACAGAGCACTGTCCACACCCACACACACACACACAGATACATCCCACGGCTTCCTATTTCTATTGCTAATTTGATTAGACAGTTGTTTATAAAATATTATTTGGGGATACCTATATAGAGCATGATATGATTACATAATTTTAATTTCTCTCTAATATATAGTCACGAACCTCATGCCATAGTTCATCAGGTACTCTATCTATCAGATCTAATCCCCATGGAAAAGAAATGCAAAAACGCAAAATGGCTGTCTGAGGAGGCCTTACAAATAGCTGTGAAAAGAAGAGAGGCAAAAGCAAAGGAGAAAAGGAAAGATATAAGTATCTGATGCAGAGTTCCAAAGAATAGCAAGAAGAGATAAGAAAGCCTTCTTTAGCGATCAATGCAAAGAAATAGAGGAAAACAACAGAATGGGAAAAACTAGAGATCTCTTCAAGAAAATCAGAGACACCAAGGGAACATTTCATGCAAGGATGGGCTCGATAAAGGACAGAAATGGTATGGACCTAACAGAAGCAGAAGATATAAAGAAGAAGTGGCAAGAATACATGGAAGAACTGGACAAAAAAGATCTTCACGACCCAGATAATCATGATGATGTGATCGCTAATCTAGAGCCAGACATCTTGGAATGTGAAGTCAAGTGGGCCTTAGAAAGCATCACTACAAACAAAGCTAGTGGAGGTGATGGAATTCCAGTGGAGCTGTTTCAAATCCTGAAAGATGATGCTGTGAAAGTGCTGCCCTCAATATGTCAGCAAATTTGGAAAACTCAGCAGTGGCCACAGGACTGGAAAAGGTCAGTGTTCATTCCAATTCCAAAGAAAGGCAATGCCAAAGAATGGTCAAACTACCACACAATTGCACTCATCTCACATGCTAGTAAAGTAATGCTCAAAATTCTGCAAGTCAGGCTTCAGCAATACGTGAACCGTGAACTCCCTGATGTTCAAGCTGGTTTTAGAAAAGGCAGAGGAACTAGATATCAAATTGCCAACATCTGCTGGATCATGGAAAAAAGCAAGAGAGTTCTAGAAAAACATCTATTTCTGCTTTATTGACTATGCCAAAGCCTTTGACTGTGTGGATCACAATAAACTGTGGAAAATTCTGAAAGAGATGGGAATACCAGACCACTTGACCTGCCTCTTGAGAAATCTGTATGCAGGTCAAGAAGCAACAGTTAGAACTGCACATGGAAGAACAGACTGGTTCCAAATAGGAAAAGGAGTACGTCAAGGCTGTATATTGTCACCCTGCTTATTTAACTTCTATGCAGAGTACATCACGAGAAACGCTGGACTGGAAGAAACACAAGCTGGAATCAATATTGACAGGAGAAATATCAATAACCTCAGATATACAGATGACACCACTCTGATGGCAGAAAGTGAAGAGGAGCTAAAAAGCCTCTTGATGAGAGTAAAAGAGGAGAGTGAAAAAGTTGGCTTAAAGCTCAACATTCAGAAAACAAAGATCATGGCATCCGGTCCCATCACTTCATGGGAAATAGATGGGGAAACAGTGGAAACAGTGTCAGACTTATTTTGGGGGGCTCCAAAATACTGTGGATGGTGACTGCAGCCATGAAATTGAAAGATGCTTACTCCTTGGAAGAAAAGTTATGACCAACCTGGATAGTATATTCGAAAGCAGAGACATTACTTTGCCGACTACAGTCTGTCTAGTCAAGGCTATGGTTTTTCCATTGGTCATGTATGGATGTGAGAGTTGGACTGTGAAGAAGGCTGAGCACCAAAGAATTGATGCTTTTGAACTGTGGTGTTGGAGAAGACTCTTGAGAGTCCCTTGGACTGCAAGGAGATCCAAACAGTCCATTCTGAAGGAGATCGGTCCTGGGTGTTCACTGGAAGGAATGATGCTGAAGCTGAAGCTCCAGTACTTTGGCCACCTGATGCAAAGAGCTGACTCATTGGCAAAGACTCTGATGATGGGAGGGATTGGGGGCAGGAGGAGAAGGGGACGACCGAGGATGAGATGGCTGGATGGCATCACGGACTCGATGGACATAAGTCTGAGTGAACTCCGAGAGATTGTGATGAACAAGGAGGCCTGGTGTGCTGCGATTCATGGGGTCGCAAAGAGTCGGACACAACTGAGTGTCTGAACTGAACTGAATATGTAGTACTGTAGTAGATTTCTCTTAAGCCACTGGTTCTGTGATATTAAGTACATTTCTGAAGTTAGCTTTCTTGTTTGCAGTTATTTCCTGTCTAAAATTTGCAGCAAAAATTTTCCCTTGAGTTTCAATTTCCTTACCTATGTAATGAGTCAATGAGACTAACCAACCTTAGGATCTCTCCATATCTAATGTTAGTTATTTGACTCATATGAGAGAGTTGTCTACATCTAGTATACCAAGGCTACATAACTACCCTATTCTTCTGGCTTCTTATATCACATTTGCAATGTCACTAATGTTAAATATTGAAGCAACTTGTGTAAGTAACATAATACTGTGACCTACAGCATATGCAAAAGAATCTTTTGTTAATAGTATTTCAATTTTTTTCTTCTTATTGATGTATGTAATACTGAAGGAAATGCATATAAGAAACAGCAGTTAGAAAAGTACAGAGGCATGGACATTGCTTTGACCTAATAATGATGCCCCTTATGAAAACGTAATAAATATGTAGTGATCTTATTTTTATTGGATTTTCATCTCTTCTCGATTGAAGAGTATTTTCATCTTTTCTTGATTGAAAAGCAAATCGTGTCATTTTCTGGCAACTATTGCCCTCTTGAATGATTTATTTTGCAGAAAGAATTGTATGCGCTCTGTGGATATTTGTTATGTTTTTATTTAGGCACCATTATTAAGTAGCAGATTTATGCTGGATGAAATGTCATTATTTATTGGAGAATGATGCTGCAACTGCATGAGGTTATTGGGGAGGTAATATCCAGAATCCAACTGAAGAAAAACTAACTCAAGTCTTCATTTTCCATTAACATGGTAAAAGACTTCTTTTAGAAGCTTATTGCACTTCCAGTCTTTATCAGTTTTATTCCACTTTCATTATCCAAAATAATGTATTTTTCATTATGATTTATTAATTGATCTTATTAATAGATTAGTAGATTAATAAATCTAATTAGTAGATTTATTAATTTGATCTTATCATTAGGCAGTGAAATGACATGTTTCAATTTCTTTTTATAATAACCACTCTGCTGGATTATAGGATGAGACTAGAATGAGGAAAAATGGGAGAGAAATAATGAGAGGGAGAGAAAGAGCCAGAATGAGAGAGAGAAGGAGACATCTGTGTTAGAGGTGAAATGTGATGGTAACCTGATTCGGGGAAATTAAATGGGGTAAAAAGACTTAGATGAATTTTAAAAATATTTAGGTGATATATCAGTAGAGTAGAGGGAGAACAAACTGAAGGTAATTCCAGGTTTCTCTCTTTAAGTAACTGGGTGGATTGTTGTTGTTTAGTCTCTCAGTCGTGTTCAACTCTGTGACGCCATGGACTGCAGCACACCAGGCTTCCAGGTCCATCACCATCTCCCAGAGCTTGATCAAACTCACGTCCATTGAGTCAGTGATGTCATCCAGCAACCTCGTTCTTTTTCATCCCCTTCTGCTCTTGACTTCAATCTTTCCCAACATCAGGATTTTTTCTAATGAGTTGGCTCTTTGCATGAGGTGGCCAAAGTGTTGGAGCTTCAGCTTCAGCATCAGTCCTTCCAATGAATATTCAGGACTGATTTCGTTTAGGATTGCATGCTTTGATCTCCTTGCCATCCAAGGAACTCTCAAGAACATTCTTCCAACACCACAGTTCAAAAGCATCAATTCTTCGTCACTCAGCTTTCTTTATGGTCCAATTCTCATCTATATAGGACTGGAAAAACCATACCTTTAACTATATGGACCCATGTTGGCAAAGTAATGTCTCTGCTTTTTAATTTGCTGTCTAGGTTGGTCATAGCTTTTCTTCCAAGGAACAAGCATCTGAATTCATGGCTGCAGTTGCCATCAACAGCAATTTTGGGGCCCAAGAAAATAAGTCTGCCACTGTTTCCATTGTTTCTCATCTATTTGTCATGAAGTGATGGGACTGGATGCCATATCTTTGTTTTTTGAATGTTGAGTTTTAAGCCAGTTTTCTTCACACTCCTCTTTACCTTCATCAAGAAGCTCTTTAGTTCCTCTTCACTTTCTGCCATAAGGATGGTGTCATCTGCGTATCTGAGGTTATTGATATTTCTCCTGGCAATCTTGATTCTAGCTTGTGCTTCATCCAGCCTGGCATTTCACATGTTGTACTATACATATAAGTTAAATAAGCAGAGTGACAATACACAGCCTTGATGTACTCCTTTCCCAATTTGGAACCAGGCCATTGTTCCATGTATAGTTCTAACTATTGCTTCTTGACCTACATATAAATTTTTCAAGAGGCAAATAAGCTGGTCTGATATTCCCACCTTTTAAGAATTTTCCAGTTTGTTGTGATCTGTACTGTCAAAGGCTTTTGTGTAGTCAATGAAGCAGATGTAGACTTATTTTTCTGTAATTCTGCTTTTTCTATGATCCAAAGGATGTTGGCAATATCTGTTGCCAACAAACATATCTCTGGTTCCTCTGTCTTTTCTGAATCCAGCTTGAACATCTGGAAGTTCTTGGTTCATGTATTGCTGAAGCCTAGCTTGGGAATTTCGAGCATTACTTTGCTAGCATGTGAGATGAGTGCAATTGTGCAGCAGTTTGAACATCCCTTAGCACTGCCTTTCTTTGTAATTGGAATGAAACTTAACTACCATTTTAACTGTCCTGTGGCCACTGCTGAGTTTCCAAATTGGCTGACATATTAAGTGCAGCACTTTACCAGCATCATCTTTTAGGATTAGAAATAGATTAGCTGGAATCCCATCACCTCCTCTAGCTTTGTAGAAATGCTTCTTAAAGCCCACTTGACTTCACAATCCAGGGTGTCTGGCGCTAGGTGAGTGATCACACCAACGTGGTAACTGGGTCATTAAGATCTCTCATGTACAGTTCTTCTGTGTATTCTTGCCACCTCTTCTTAATATTTTCTGCTTCTGTTAGGTACAACCATTTCTGTCCTTTATGGAGCCCAACTTTGCATGAAAGTTGGTATCTCTAATTTTCTTGAAGATGTCGCTAGTCTTTCCCATTTTATATTTTCCCCTCTATTTCTTTGCATTGATCACTTAGGAAATCTTTCTTATGTCTCCTTGCTATTCTTTGGAACTCTGTATTCAGATGGGCATATCTTTCTTTTTCTCCTTTGCCTGTAGTTTCTTTTCTTTTCTTAGCTATTTGTAAGGCATTCCCAGACAAACTTTTTGCATTTCTTTTTCTTGGGGATGGTTTTGATCCCTGTCTCCTGTACAATGTTACAAACTTCCATCAGGCACTCTATCAGATCTAATTCCTTGAATCTATTTGTCACTTCCACTGTATAGTCATAAGAGATTTGATTTAGGTCATGCATGAGTTATCTATTCCCTTCTTTCTTCAATTTAAGTCTGAATTTGGCAATAAGGAGTTCATGATCTGAGTCACAGTCAGCTCCCAGTCTTGTTTTTGCTGACTGTGTAGAGCATCTCCATCTTTGGCTGCAAAGAATATGAGTCTGATTTCAGTATTAATCATCTGCTGATGTCCATGTGTAGAGTCATCTCTTGTGTTGTTGGAAGAGAGTGTTTACTATGACCAGTGTGTTCTCTTGGCAAAACTCTTTTAGCCTTTGCCCTGCTTCATTTTGTACTCCAAGGCCAAACTTGCCTGGTACTTAGGTATCTCTTGACTTCCTATTTTTGCATTCCAGTCCTCTATAATGGAAAGGGGACGTTTCATCTTTTTTTTTGGTGTTAGTTCTAGAAGGTCTTGTAGGTCTTCATAGAACCATTCAACTTCAGCTTCTTTAGCATTAGTCGTTGGGGCATAGACTTAGATTACTGTGATGTTTAGTGGTTTTCCTTGGAAACGAACAAAGATTATTCTGTCGTTTTTGAGATTTTACCCAAGTACTGAATTTTGGTAAAGAATCATTTCTGCGTGTTGGTAAAGCTGGTAAAGAATATGCCTGCAATGCAGGAGACCTGGGTTTGATCCTTGTATTGGGAAGATCCCCTGGAGAAGGGAAAGGCTACCCCACTCCAGTATTCTGACCTAGAGAATTCCATGGACTATATAGTCCATGGGGGTCCCAAAGAGTTGGACATGACTGACAGAAACTTTCTCTTATTGCATTTTGGACTCTTTTGTTGACTATGAAGGCTACTCCATTTCTTCTAACTGGGTGGATGGTGGTGGTGTTTATTCAAATTGTCTGTCAGAGGAGGAGTAAATGATTACAGTTTTGGTATAATGCAAAGCATTTAAATGAGAATGCAATGGTTTTTTTTATATTTCCTGAGTTTGAAGTTCCAATTAGATAAATGTAGGCATCAAATTTGGATCTAGAGGTAGCCACCCCAGGACTGCCCCTCATGATTTCTGCCTCCTGGGATCCATACCCTTTTGCAACCTCTTCCCACATTCTATCAACATCCGTCTGTGTGACCAACAGAACATGAAAGAAAAGTATTACATGTCTTTTCTGCGCTTAGATCATAAAAAGTATCATGGCTCCCCTTGTTGTTCTGTCTTGGGTGACTCACAATGTAAGAAATCAGGAGCCATGTTTTAAGGAACCTCAGGCAATGCTGAAGACAGGTCCACAAGACAAGGACCTGAGGACTTCTGAAAACAGCCTTGTGAGCCATCCTGGGATCAGATCATCAGTCCCTGTCAAGTCCTCAGATAACTGAAATCCTGTCCATAGATATCTGCTAATAAGTTGAGACACTTGGAACCATAACATCCAGTTAAGCTGTTTCCAGATTCCTGACCCTCAGATACTATGTGAGTATAAAACTTCTTGGTGCTTTATACTGTCAAATTTGAGGTACTTTTTCATGCAACAATAGATAACTGACCTCAAAAAGAGAACTTAATCATAAATAAAGATAAAAACCACTGGCATCAATTTCATGGTTTGGATGAGTTTTGCTTCTATATTGTGTATAAGAAGGAGACAATTAAAGGAGAGAGTCAGTACAACAATATTTAAAGGTCAGGAATCAGGGAGAAAATAGTCCAAAAGACTTTAAGTAGTGGCTAGAAAGCCATAAGGGAAAAAAAAAAGGCAATGCCATATATGCCATAACAAGAGAATATTTTGAGAAAGAAGAGAGAAGAATGGGTTACAAAACTGACATATTCTGCTTAAAGGTCAAGTCAAAGAAAGACAAATATAGGGACGGTCAGGAAGTCAACTGTATTGAAAGCAGTTTCAGGGAAGAATTAAAAATGGAAACAAAAGGTAAGTTGAAACTAGACCTTGGATTGTTCTGAGGGCAAATGTCTATTATGATCACTACCACTATTCAATGCTCAATTTCAGTATAGCAGCAAATTTTAACTTTGGAAGAGAACTAAAAGTGGTCTCATGTGCAGTGTATCAGTCACTTATACCAGAAGCATTATCTAGGTCCTCAGATTTCCAGTGGGAATGATCTACCAACTATGAGCTCAAGCAAAAGAACCAATATATGCACAAGGGTAACATTACCATGAGTGAACATCAAGAGAAGAAAACTGGTTAAGATTGTCAAGAAATTCAGATACTGACACTTTAGAAAGGAATATAAAATGAATATATTTAAAAGAATGAAAATTAAAATATGAGCTAACAAAGTGATCAAATACTAAAAGAAGTCCAGAAATGAATAGGCAGAATTAAAAGAGAGCAAACAGAACTCAAAGCATAAAATTATTCACATTAAAATATTCAGTGGATAGGATAAAGAGCAGTTTCGGTATGGGTAATGAAAGAATTAGTTAATTGGTATAGGCCGTTTAGTGAAATATTGAAGATAGAGACCAAAACAATGACAAAAACAAAATGCTGAAACTAGCGCAGGTGAAAAGAAATCTAGCCCTCTAGGGACTTCCCTGGTGGTCCAGTACTGAAGACTCCACACTCCTAGTGCGGGCAGCGCAGGTCTGATCCCTAGTCTGAGACCTTAGATCCCACATGCTGCAACTAGCCCAGGTGCCACAGCTACTGAGCCCACACACCACAACTAGAAAAGCCCAGCAGCTAGCACAAGGGAAAAAGAAAAAAAATGTGACCTTAAATACATTCCAGCAAAAAAAAAAAAAAAAGGTTTGGAGAATAGAAACAGTTTAGGTTAGATTAGACTAACTGTGTGTGTGTGTGCGTGTGCACACTTAGGTACTTAGTCTCAGTCGTGTCTGACTCTGTGACCCTTTGGACTGTAACCTGCCAGGCTCCCCTGTCCATAGGATTTTTAAGCAAGACTACTGGAGTGGGTTGCCATTCCCTTCTCCAGGGGCTTTTCCTTCTGTGTTTCCTACATTGCAGTTGGATTCTTTACCCACTGAGCCATTGGAAAACCCTAGACTAACCTAAATGAAAATATATATGACAAGGGTGACTTTGCAGATCACTTGGGACAATTCCATAGGTGATGCTAGAACAAATTATATTCACATGGGGAAAAATAAAATTCTATTACTACCTCAAACTATACAAGATACAGTCAACAGAATCTTATGGAGCAATTACCATGAGCCAGGCACCACATTTATTATTAAGCTTTTGGCGGGGATAGGTACAATATAGCCTTTCATAAATATATTATGCCCATGTCTTCTTGGCTCTCTCTTGTCCTATTTGGATTATTGAACCATCCTTCTAGATGAGATTTCTCTTTCCAGGGTGGCTTTAATCTCCACACTCCTTCCAGAATAATCTTTCTATAATGTAAATCTGATTATGTGCTTCCTGCTTTAATGACTTTTGCTCTCTTTATAATAAAACAAACACACCATGGTATGGTATGCCAAGAGCTTTCTCATCTCTGCTGATCCCCCAGCTTCTGGATGTGCCTTTAAAACGTGTACATAAATGTCTTGAGTATTCTACTATTTTTGGCTCCCTGAACCAATGTTCTCATATTTTCTTATCCCACTTTGCATTTGTCTCAGTCACTTCTGCCCTGTCAAGAAATGTACAGCCACATCTAGTTTGGTCCTCCTGCAAAAATTTCTTATCTTTTTTAGATTCAGAGGAAGCCTTGTCTCTTCTGTGAAATCAGCAGGGATTTATTTTTCTCACTTTCTGTACAGCTTTCTGTTATAGCACTTAAAACCTGAATCTACAGGATTTGCTTACTTGTATGTCTCCCCACTAAAACATAAGCTCATTGAAGATAGAAAGCTTTATACCTTACAAATGTTTAGGACAATCCTGAAACATGTTTAGATAAAGTTAAATAACAAAAAGCACCAAAACCAAAAACAAACACTTACTGAAGGTGTTAATTGATTCTGCTTGAAATTATTCTACATCATGGGCTTTCCAGGTGGTGCTAGGGGTAAAGAATCTGCTTACCAATGCAGGAGACTCAAGAGATGCAATTTGGGAAGATTCCCTGGAGTAGGGAATGGCAACCCACTCCAGTATTCTTGCTGGAAAATTCCATGGACAGAGAAGCCTGGTGGGCTAAAATCCACAGGTCCTCAAAGAGTGGGACATGACTGAGTGACTGAGCAGAGACAGGTGAGGTGACAGATTGTCATTCTTGATTTGTTCCATAATATCATATTAGAGAAAACTACTGGAACATAAAAGTCCAAAATAACAGAATACGAATATGAAAGCAAAAATCATAACAACTATCATTGACTCTGATTTTGGTCATGTGGTTGGCTTTGGCCAGCAGATATTAGCAAAGTGGTCTCAAGTAGGGACATGAAATGTGTTGGAATGGCAGATGTTGCCTTGTACTTATTCTCTGACTATTAGAAGAAAATATACTGGCTCTCTCATTAGTGTTCTTTTTTTTAGCTTCTATTTGTCCTTTGAAAATGCAAGTGCATACGTAACCATTCCTCGCAGGTAATAGGATTCTGATTAAAAGGCTCTATTGAACTGTGACTTATCTCTGTACTTGGAATTTGCAAATGCTAATGAACTTACGTATTTCTCTTGTGTGCCTCACAGACATCCAGTTCACTTTGTTCCCACCTGATTTCCAGAAAAACAAGAGTCTCATCCCATTGTCCCAATGTAGGGCTTATTTACTCAGCCAAAAATGTTCACCTCTGGCAGCCACATAAATCCCAAACCCAGGCTATGCCAATCAAGATCTTAACAGAGTCTCAGACTATGCCCCTGAGACTAGCACCAGATTTGCGTTTTTATTGAGCACAGTTCCACAGAAGCCATTTGAATCAGTCTGTAAAATAAAATGAAAAAGTTTGTCTGACTCACAGGTGCAACATAAAGAAAAAGACAGCCTTGAGTGAAAAAAATGAGGTCACAGCAAGGAGTGTGTGAAAGGAGTCTACCTGAGTTACTCAAAAATCTCAAGCATCATAAAAAGTAAATCAAAGAGCCATAACAGGATTTTTGGAGACATCAGTGCTTCAGAGACTTGGCAGCTCAGTTGATTAGAGTGATAATGAGGCCATGCTTTAGGGTCCTGAGTGGAGCACTTACTTTGGCTGTGATCCAAGGCCATGGACTTCACCCCAATCCAAATCAGGAGCCGTGAAACATTTGCTGTCAGTTACAAGGGGACCTGGCTGAAACAGGTTTGATGGAGCAGTTCTAATCCATCACTGCTCACTGAAAAAGCAGGTCAAGGTACAGGTTCTATTGATGGCGTGTGTGAGAGCTTGAGTAGACTCATCTCAGGAAAGAAACACAATGTAGTAAAGCTGAAAGATTTATCAGTTGTCTGGTTTTCCTTGTGTTCTTTGTCAATGTTTTCTCATTTCATAATGTGTCAGCCAAGAATGGGCAAAAGGTTTTTATGGTAGTGAGTTACTTAGCTTCCTTAATTCAGGTCAGATGAGTCTTGAGTCTGACTAGCTCACAGGAAGAAAATAATCCTTTTTAATATAAAATAAGTACCCATTTTTGGAAAAAATTCTACCAACACTGTTGTAACTATATTTGAGAGGACTAGCTGAATAAAAACACATTATATGGAAAATGCACAGAGAAATCATTTTTTAATTTAGTTCATTAAAGCTGCATTTTCTTAAAAGTATTGATATTTCACTGTAGCTTTAGTAATGAAGCTGCCTAATGAAGATGGACATTCATATTTCTATGTAAGATCTCAAAATGGTGGTTTATTAAAAAATGCTTTTTAATGAGAAATGTGAATAAATAGATTGTATTTCATATATAAATTAAATATTTATATGCAAATTCTAAGTAGTCCTCTACTTTGTTAATTCTATGCATAATCCCATAAATAAACTATTACCTGGGCAAAATATAATCTATTGTTCTAATAAATGGGTTACCACTAAATGTGAAGTAAAACATGATATAAACAGGTAACATCACTTGGTAAATTTTGAGAACATTCATTTTTTCTTACAAAACCAGCAGTGCTATGACTCAGACCTTAGTGAATTTATGCCACATGCTCATGATTTCATACAAAACTTTTTTGAAAGATATTGAACAAAACAGTATTACAAAAAGAAAGAGAAAGAAAGACAGAAATTGGAGAAATTGTAAGAATCTTAACAGGTGTAAGGAAAAAAACTCAAATTGTTTTTTCAACAGTCTTGCTTCAAAGTGGTATGGCCCTGAAAAACACCCAAACCTTTAATGAAACTCTAAACCAGGGGAATATACACTCACTTTCAAACATTCAATGAGCAAAATTCCCCTGAAGAAATGCAATTGATGTAAATTAGCATTATCATTGGAGAAGGCAATGGCACCCCACTCCAGTACTCTTGCCTGGAAAATCCCATGGATGGAGGAGCCTGGTGGGCTGCAGTCCATGGGGTCGCTAAGAGTCGGACACAACTGAGCGACTTCTCTTTCACTTTTCACTTTCTTGCACTGGATAAAGAAATGGCAGCCCACTCCAGTGGTCTTGCCTGGAAAATCCCAGGGACAGGGGAGCCTAGTGGGCTGCCGTCTATGGGGTCACTCAGAGTTGGACATGACTGAAATGGCTTAGCAGCAGCAGCAGCAACAGCATTATCATAATTATGAGTAGTAACGAAATAAAAAAATATTAACACATTATGAATCAGGAGATGAAGATGAATTCTAGAATAATATAGAAACAAATAATGGTTATCAAAAATTGAATAAGCATCATTATGAGCAACAAATATCTCAGGCACTTGAAAAAATGTTTTGCTAAATCCCTAGTGGGCATATGTAGTTCAAACAGACCTGTATCAGGAGAATATATAGCAGGTAAATATTAGAAACACATTTATGTGTCATAGGCAGGATTTACTTTCTTCTTTACTATCCTAAGATGTTTGATTTTAATGAGAGCAAAGTGATGACTAAGTAACACATTAGTCAATAAACATTTTCATCATTAGAAAGTAACTTCCATGGACTTCCATGTCCAGTAGACATTTAATAAATACTGGTTAGGAAATATATGATATATTGGCCTGAAAAAGACAGTTGATTTTTTTAAAAAATCATCAAACATAGAAAATACATTCAACTTTTATTCAGTATAAAAGCAAAAAAAAAATTGAATAACAAAATTGTCTAGGTAATTATGACTCTAGATGGATAAATTATATGGAAATGAAATAACCAAAATAAATAAACTTAATTAAGAACACATTCAAAACAATTATAGAAAGAGACTAAGAAAGCTAGACTAAGGAAAGAAAAGTAGCTTATCAATCAAAAAATAGTAATAGTAAACTTTCAAGGCTATGGTTTTTCCAGTGGTCATGTATGGATGTGAGAGGTGGACTGTGAAGAAGGCTGCTGCTGCTGCTGTTGCTGCTAAATCGCTTCAGTCGTGTTCGACTCTGCGCGACCCCATAGACGGCAGCCCACCAGGCTCTCCCGTCCTGGGATTCTCCAGGCAAGAACACTGCAGTGGGTTGCCATTTCCTTCTCCAATGAAAAAAGCTGAGCGCCGAAGAATTAATGCTTTTGAACTGTGGTGTTGGAGAAGACTCTTGAGAGCCCAACTGAATGGTAAAACACATTCATAGCGTACTTCAGTTCAGTTCAGTTCAGTCACTCAGGCATGTCCGACTCTTTGCGACCCCATGAATCGCAACACGCCAGCCTCCTTGTCCATCACCAACTCCCGGAGTTCACTCAGACTCGCATCCATTGAGTCAATGACGCCATCCAGCCATCTCATCCTCTGTCGCCCCCTTCTCCTCCTGCCCCCAAACCCACCCCAGGATCAGAGTTTTTTCCAGTGAGTCAACTCTTCTCATGAGGTGCCCAAAGTACTGGAGCTTCAGCTTCAGCATCATTCTCTCCAAAGAACACCCAGGGCTGATCTCCTTCAGAATGGACTGGTTGGATCTCCTTGCAGTCCAAGGGACGCTCAAGAGTCTTCTCCAACACCACAGTTCAAAAGCATCAATTCTTTGGCACTCAGCCTTCTTCACAGTCCAACTTTCACATCCATACATGACCACTGGAAAAACCATAGCCTTGACTAGACAGACCTTAGTTGGCAAAGTAATGTCTCTGCTTTTGAATATACTATCCAGGTTGGTCATAACTTTTCTTCCAAGGAGTAAGCGTCTTTTAATTTCATGGCTGCAATCACCATCTGCAGTGATTCAGGAGCCCAAAAAAATAAAGCCTGACATTGTTTCCACTGTTTCCCCATCTATTTCCCATGAAGTGATGGGACCAGATGCCATGATCTTCATTTTCTGAAGGTTGAGCTTTAAGCCAACTTTTTCACTCTCCACTTTCATTTCATCAAGAGGCTTTTTAGTTCTTCTTCACTTTCTGCCATAAGGGTGGTGTCATCTGCATATCTGAGGTTACTGACATTTCTCCTGGCAATCTTGATTCCAGCTTGTGTTTCTTCCACTCCAGCCTTTCTCATGATGTACTCTGCATAGAAGTTAAATAAGCAGGATGACAATATACAGCCTTGACAGGCTCCTTTTCCTATTTGGAACCAGTCTGTTGTTCCATGTCTAGTTCTAACTGTTGCTTCCTGACCTGCATACAGATTTCTTAAGAGGCAGGTCAGGTGGTCTGGTATTCCCATCTCTTTCAGAATTTTCCAAAGTTTATTGTGATCCACACAGTCAAAGGCTTTGGCATAGTCCATAAAGCAGAAATAGATATTTTTCTGGAACTCTCTTGCTTTTTCCATGATCCAGCAGATGTTGGCAATTTAATTGCTGGTTCCTCTGCCTTTTCTAAAACCAGCTTGAACATTAGGAAGTTCATGGTTGTCATTTTGCTGAAGCCTGGATTGGAGAATTTTGAGCATTACTTTACTAGCATGTGAGATGAGTGCAACTGTGTGGTAGCTTGAGCATTCTTGGGCATTGCCTTTCTTTGTGACTGGAATGAAAACTGATCTTTTCCAGTCCTGTGGCCCTTAAACCTCTGAATTAAAAGAACTATTAATTCTAGGAAAGTGTATTTGAACTTAGAGACATAATAACAAATACTGAACAACTGTATAAAGGGAAAATATGTAAAGGGAGAATTACAGTGTCATTTTCTATGCATATTTAATATAAAAATTTTACTAACGTTTTAAGAACAGATTTTCATGAGAATATAGGACCAGTTCATTAAAAATTCTATGAAAGACCTGAAAAGGTATAACTTTCTATTTTAAAATATCTATTATTTGCATCTAGTTAATAGGCAAGAGCATTGAGATGAAAAAGAGAAGAATAAAAAGGAATATTTGGAGGTTGGTTGTTCTCCTTTCTTTTTGTTCCATGAGGCCAAGCAATGACTTGAGCAGACTTTTTCTTCATCATCATGTTATTTTTCTTTTCAATTCTATACAAACAGATATGATATCTTAACCTTCTTCATAGAAGTTTTGTATAGAGAAAGTGGGGAGTATTATATAGTAGTTTTTAAAGTTTCAGGGTCACAGGAGGGCTGTTGATTTCCAGCAACACTGCCTACCTCCCCTCTCAAAATATCCCCTAAATGCTGCTCTCCCAAGGGGGGCCCAAAATCTCAGAGAAGGTCATGAACCTAGCCTTACACTCCTCAGCCAGAATGAGCCCCTCATAAGCAGAGTTGAAAATTATTCTGGAAGGATAAGAATTGAAGTCAGGATCAGAGATCTTGTGCACTGAGATACCCTTTAATGAGTCCAGAGAGAATGATTCAAACCAGACAGGTGCTGCTAAGAACAGGTGTGCAAGAGAAGGTACCCATTCAGCAGTTTTAGCACTAAAAAAACTGATCTGCTTGGAGCTATCATAGCAACATTTTTTGAATAACCTATTTATACAAGAAAACCAAATTGTTTGGCTTTATTATTCATGATTTCTCTGCAAATCCAATAAAAGCAACCACTTTATTCTAGACTTTATAGTTCTCCTGCTCCCTCTGTCCTTTTGGAGACTATTAAAAACGATTCACCCTCCTCAATTTGTTGGAGATGAGATGGGATAGAAGTGCCACAGAGCTGACAGGGCACACTTTAAATGAAGTTTCCCAAATAAGAATTAAATCTAGTTTCAATAAAAGAGTTATTAAGCATTGTTAATTAGGAAAAGCAGGCCTGAAACTGGGATACTTTCATCAGCTCCCAAATGCAAGGCCTGATCATTAGTCACTGATGGTATCAGAGCTTATCTTTCAAGGGCTATGATGCCAAGATTCACCAAACACATCTCAGGGGAAAGGAGAGAATTGAAATGCATGGTGCTGGGGATGGTCCTCAGATCTCAATTCGACTTGATTTGCAAAGTCTTCATCTTTGTGTCAATACACAAGAATATTTCTAAATTTGCTAAAATTTTTGTCAGTTGCTAAATAAGGCCAACCAGCACAATTCACTGCTGACAATATACCATTTCTTCACCACCCAAGAAAGGACGCTGTATATACTAAGTACATCCAAGTACCTTAGCAAGCTAGGAAATTTGTGACATCTTAATTTTTTTCATCCACTCTGCTTAATATCCAATAAAAGGAGCTTTACTCTTTGTCAGATTACAAAATCAATGGCAGACTGAAGCATAAATGGGGTTATGTGACTGCAAGCAAGTCACATTTTCTTACCCACCATATATGCCTGTCAAAGACAAATAACAAAAATGAATGTATCTCAGCACTGAAAAGTTTGAAAGATAGCTATAATCCATGTCTCATACACCTTAAGGCACTTCTGCCAGATTTGATACAGATTGTATTGAAGTAAAGATAAGAGCCAACTTGTTTCATTAAAGAGCTCAGAGAGTGAGCAGAAGTACCCTTAATAAATCCCCACAGCCACTTAACTTGTAAGGGAGAGAACAGACCAGGACCATGAGTGGTCCAGTATGATGTTAAGACTTCTTATTATGGAGTTTGCATAAAATCAATAGAAAGTCATATGTCAGAGCTGCTTCTTCAAAGTGACAATACCAGTATAAAGAGGGCATTCTTTAAATTAGATGAGTAACAAAAATTGTCTACATTGTCAAAATTCATTTTGATCGCAAGTTACAAACAGAACAAAGCCTTCAGAGTCCTGATGCCTTTCCAGCATGAGCTTTTGCAGCACTCTGAAATAAACACACAGTGTAAATCATCAGACCTGTGAAGATACAAGCAGAGGGACCACTTTGAAGAATCAGAAGGATCAAAATAAACATCACTCTCTGCAACAGATGTACTGCATGTTGTTCCAGAAAATACCAACTTTGGGTTCACAAAGATTTTGCACAGTCACAGTGAAATATTAATCTGAAATTAGGAAAGAATATTTAAAATGGAAGTCATGGTTGAGAATTAGACTGTATTGCAAAGAGAAACATATAGAACACTGCATAACTGAAATAGTGAACTGACTAACAAACTCAAAGAATTCAAGTAATTCACCCAAAATTCTGAAGAGATACGTGAACTTATGAAAAACAAAATGGCCAGATATGATAGGTCCATGACTGTGAAAATACTAATAACTGGAATTCTAGAGAGTTTAAAAGCCAAAAAACAATGGAAAATATAATAAAAGAAACTTTAAACACAAACATACACATACAGCTTTTCAGAGTTGAAGAAATAACCAAATCTATAGACAAATTGAATGGATTTGTTAGGTATCAGGGAACTGATGAAGAGACCAATCGATATGTACCAAGATGAATATTTAGAATCTCAATGATAATGTAAAAAACGTGCAAAAATCCAAGAAGATAAATTTACAGATTCATCAATCATTTTAAAAATGATTATGTTTAAATGTTTCTAAATATTTGAAGATACTATTAAAAAGCCCACAATAATTTAAGGAAAGGAGAAAAATAAAATTTTTGTCAAAAATTCTATAGTTGACTTTACCTGTGAAAACCTGATTAAGATCGCCATCATGATGGCTACAAAGGGAGGAGTTTGGGATTAACAGCCTCACACTATATATAAAATAGGTAAACAACAAGGATTTGTCGTATTGCACAGGGACCTCTACTCAGTATTGTTTAATAACCTATAATGGAAAATAACCTAAAAAATAATGGATATATGTATGTGTATAAGTGAATCACTTTGCTGTATGCTTGAAACTAATAACATTGTAAATCCATTATAATTCAATTAATTTTTAAAGAGATAGCCATAGATATAAAGAGATAGGGAAAAAGAGTAGGGAAAAACGATTTGTATCTTTAAGATACACTTAGAGATTGAACAATTAATTAAAACAAAGGCTATAAGAAAAGGAAAGTAGAGATACAAGACTATGATGATGATCAACAAAGAAACCCTGGAAATATTAAAGCTGTGTTTTTAAAGTATTGCCATTATGGTTATAGTGAAGTTGCTCAGTTGGGTTCGACTCTTTGTCACCCCATGGACTATAGCAGCCCAGGTTCCTCTCTCCATGGGATTTTCCAGGCAAGATTACTGGAGTGGGTTGCCATTTCCTTCTCCAATTATGGTTATAGATGAATGTAAATTAAAAAGAAAAACTTGACTTAAAATATATAACAGTAATAAAATTTCATAACAACAGTGTGAGTCTAAATGTAAATTAGGTCAATAAAAACTAAAAATTGAAGAGGGAAGATGGGAAGAAATTAAACATTTAAAATCTCTAACAGAAGAATAAATAAACGATGTTGTTCATGTTTTTTCTAAGATATGTTTTTCTAAATATTTGAAGGCAATCACTGATATCAGAAAATGATAGATATTTACCTTCCAAATCAATAACTTAAAAGAAGGAAAATAATAGGAAATGAGAGAAGGCATAGAGCAAGCTTAGAGGACAAGCATATCCATTACCCTAGTAACCCCAAATCAATTCTAAAATCTATAATAAAAACAGAGTCTCCAAATGGAGAGAAACATCAGAATTCTACAATACACTCCAGACAAAATGCATACATAAAATAAAGTGGCAAATAAGGGCTAATTTACAAAACAAATCATGTGCTTGAATGCTTATGACCATGTAATTGACAATTATAATTCCATACAATATTAATAAATCTATAGGACCTTGTTAAATCACTTAAGATTTTGCCATGTGAAGGAATATTATTTTTAGCATACTATTGAGATGTAAAGTGTTTTTTAAAATGTCAGAAAAGCAGATTACAAAATGTCAGATTGCTCTTAGCTACGCAAGTTTCTACATCCCTAGAATTTTATCTGGGTGCTGGGAATACAAGTAGCTTTATTATTTTCTATATTCTAAGTGTTCTTAAATATGTTTAGACTATAGCCTATTTTAACAATAAGGAAAAAAGTGAAGGAAAGATAAATACAGGATCCTTGCCCGTTCGAGAAAGTGTGGAAATTTCTGGTTAAGGTTTCTGAAATGAACTGTGTTGCGTCTCATCCAGTGAGTGCTTCAAACAGAACAAATATTAAGGTTTTATTTATAGGTTTGTGAGTTTCAGTCTCATTTTCTCCCTTTTTCATTAATGTTATATTCAGCCACTAAAAGTGAAGGAAATTGAATAAAGGCAAATTTGAAATATGCAATAGCTCATACAAAATAGTTTAAGAACCACCTAAGAAATTACTTTGCATAAATATAGTACCCAACACTTAATTGTCTTTCCTCTTAATGTGCAGCTTACACTATTAAAGCCAATTGCTTTCTATATCCCTTATAAAACACAAATGTCATTTTCTCCTCTGTAGAAACTAACCTGATTAAAACTTTCTCACCTCAGAAATCTCTGCTTATGTTTTTCTCTAAAATTCCCTCTTAAACCCTAGAAAATTAGAAATAATAAGAAGCAAAGCAACAACTAAATCTAAATTGGATCCATACCTACTAAAGGTTATTCAAAGTGCACAAATGATTATGAGCAGAGATAAAAGTTAAGGCACATAGAATGAAATAATAATTAAAAAATCTTTTTTTTTGCCTGAAAAATTTGGGAAATTAATAAGATCATTTTGGCAAAAGCTCAGAATAACATGAACCATGATACATTTTTAGGAAAGTTAACCTTTAATGACAACTGCCAGGGTCCAACCCAGGTGGATCCAGGGAATTCGAAGTGGGGATGGAATTGGAGTCGGGGAAAGGACTATTTAATTAGAAACATAAAGAGATTAGGAAAGAATAGTGTAGTAGGAAAATTAGTGGAGAAAAGATGCTGAATAACTTGGTTTACGCAGAAAACTAATAAAACCTCTAGACAAGAAGTTTGCACCATCTACGTTAGGCCACCGGCACCCACTTGAATAGCAGAGGGTGCCCCGCCTTGGGCTCCCTCTCACGTGGATCTTAGAAGCCAGGGCAAGTAAGTAGACTTGGCGACCCTCCGCGCTCCAGATGGAATTCAGCTGGAAAGGGGGAGAAAAGAACGACATGGGGGAACCCAGCATCAGTGTAAGACTCACAACTTTATTTTCAAAATCAGCTTATATACCCCAAGTTGTATATAAAGAAATAATGGAATATGCAGAGTTATGCAGGGGCAGCAGTCCTGATCCTCACTGAGACCAGGCTTTCTTTTTCCATACCTTCCCGTATACAAAAGGTCTCAGGTGATTTACATTATCTTCTGGCCAAGAGGCCTGTTAACATTTTTATGGCTCTCTTCCTAGATAATCTATCAGCCAGAAAACTCTTTTTCCCTAGAAGTGTTTTTTCTGTACTCTGCATCACCCTCAAAGTACTAAATAAAGTTACATTCCTGTAGAACAAAGGTGCAGTGGGTTATAACAAAGAAAGTACTTAACTCAAAGATCTAATGTCGCTAATACCAGGGCTACTACCTGTATTTTCTATATACCAACTATATGTACAAATAAAAGATATGAAAATTTGGCAGCAAGTATGGCTTAACAAATGAAACCTTTAATCAGTCCTATTCTAATGATTTTGACTCGTTGGAAGCCCCTACATTCCTAGGATGTTTTAAGCTTCCTGTGCCTCCAGCGGTTGGGAGGCCGCAAACAATCACATGAGCAGCTGTAAGAGTCCGGCAGGCAGGCTAGAAAGCCATCAGAGGGGTTTTTGGATTGAAACACTCTTATTATGCCCAGGAGATTTATTATCTAAAAGCTCTAAATTAACCTTTTCCAGAAAAGGTGGTGGGGGGACAGCCCCCTGTTAATGTCAGAAGAGTAGGTAGAAAGCATAACACAGTAAAGCAGGCAGACTCTGGTTTTGGGGGTGGATGCTCAGGAAATTCCAGGAGGAACCCCTAAAGTCTGATCACGCCCTTGTGTTTTGTCAGTCTTCCTTCCTCATGACCTTTGCCACGGGCAGGATTCCTCACTCTGGCTCCCGGCAGACAACCATCTTTTATAAAATCAGAATTATCAACATGGTCATTGATTTTGTTTTCTTTTAAGTCATAATCTTGTACACACAGGTAACCATACTCTCATAGCACATGCTTGTATCCGTTGATGACATGTCTTTTATTTTTAATGTTTGTAAGAAATGCCGCGGGAAGAAAGAGCCACCTCTAGGGACCGTCTATGGAAGCCTTTATTGGGCGGTCACTCTCGGGCAGAACTCCCGGGGGCAAGCGGGTGAGGGAAGGGAGTCTGCGAGGTATGAGGGGGTGAGGATGGGGTTTTATAGCCAGGGCTGGTGTTCAAACCAGGTTTCCCCATATAAGGTAGAAAGCGCGGGCTGTAGCGGTGGTCGGTGTCCAAGGGCTCCGAGTCGGCACTTGATTAGGCCAGGCCACGGGATTGGTTCCCGGAAGTTTGATCCACTCCCGGTTCCTGTTTGGGTGTTGGCCAACCTCCGGGACTTGTCCGCAGCACTTTTCCGGGGCATGTCTCGACATGCCCAACCTCTTAATGTTATTTTTCACTTTCAACCTATTTTCTCTTCCAACCTGATGTATTTGAGCTATTACCTAAGGTATGCATCACTGCATAACATGGAGTGCTGTTATTCATTTTTCATTTATTCTCATATTTTCTGATTCATTCCTTTCTTATATTTGCCATTCTTTTTCAGTGTTTTCATTGAAACTATATTTCTAGCCTCCATCCAAATGTTTATAGATTAAAAATTTACTTTTCACTACCATATCTTATTCTATATTTTACAAGTGTATATTTTAGTTGTAGATATCTCTTATTCCTGAGTCCTAGACATCAAAGACAATACAAAGTTGAAAATAATCATACTTAACTTTTAGGCACATGGAATAATTACAAATACATAATAAATTATAAAACTTATAAAATATAATTTGTGTAGATATAATAGGCATATGCACACACCAAGGAGGACTACTAGCTCATGAGGAATAGACATTCTTCATTCCAGTAAATATGACTGTATCACTTAGCATGAATAGATAGATAATATTTGAGTTCAGAAAAATGGCTACTGAGTGTCTTTCTTTCTATACCCTTGAAAATAAATGCCAAGACAATTCTTTGCAATTTCTGTGACTCTGAAGGATACAAGAGATCGTTTCGTTTGCATTTCTTTCATCATTACTAAGTGTGATCACATCTTCATAGGGCCACCAGTCTTTGAGCACCCCTTCAGCAGGTTCATATCTCTTTCCATGCTTAACTGGTATTCTCATGATCATACTTTTGACTTTCCAGGGTTCTCTATATAGTCTAGATATCAACTTATTTTAGACATAGCAAATATTTTATTATACAATATCAGTTCAGTTCAATTCAGTTGCTCAGTCATGTCCCACTCTTTGAGAGCCCCAGGGACTATAGCATGCCAGGCCTCCCTGTCCATCACCAATTCCCGGAGTTCACTCAAACTCATGTCCATTGAGTAGTGATGCCATCCAGCCATCTCATCCTCTGTCGTCCTCGTCTCCTTCTGCCTTCAATCTTTCTCAGTATTTTTCATCTGTAAATTTAATGATGCAAACTTTTAAAAATCTGGATGTAGTGAAATTTATCATTTTTAAACTTGTCCTTTCTGAATCCTGTTGCATAAGTCTTTTATCCCTGGCTTATAAAGGGAATCTTCATCACTTTCAATTAGCTTTATCATTTTACTTTAGTCCACTTCATGTCCACCTTTGTATATGATAAAAATAGAAGTTAAGCTGTCTTTATTCTCCATGTTAAAATAGAGTTTTCCAAATGTCATCTATTACATAATAAATTTAAAATAACTATTACTTTACTATGCTATGTTTGTCACCATATGCACATTTTTGTATGTATGCAACCCTATTTTTGACCCCTATATTTTGTAATATGTGTTGGTTCATCTGTTATATGCCAATGAAAAACTAATCTTTATTGCAATGACTTTATACTGTGTCTTAAAATCTGGTCAGAAGTCCTACTCATTTTAAAAACATGCCTCAGCTCACTGGAGGTCCTTATTAAGTGCCAAACTTCAGAATTTTGGGGGATACCTCCAAAATTTCAGTTGGAATGCTTCCATCGTTATTCATTGTATATCTAGTCATCTTGATTTTCTTTTAAGATCAGTAATAGATTTACATTTTCTTCTATGATTAATTTTGTGCTTTATTTAATTCCTAAAAGATATTTTTGTTGTGTTTGCTATCACGAATGGTACTTTCTTTTATTCTTGTACTGTTAGTACCATTATGTTTTCTGGGTAAATCAGTTTTTGTATTCAATAAGCCTAGAGAAATATAATATTAGTTATAATAGTTTGTTTTGTCTGTTGAATTTTCTATGTAGGTAATCATATCAGCTGAAGAACAACAGATTCATCCCCTCCAACCTTATAGCTTGCAATTTTTCAGTCTTGTAATATTCAACATCCTTCAAGCCCCATTTTAACAGAAATAATGATAGCAAACAATGCAATCTTATTTTCAATTTAAAATTTCCTATTTAAATTTGTCAGTTAATTATTTTGACTGTAGGTTTAGGGCTTATCCGGTGGCTCAGACGGTAAAGAATTAGCTTGCAATGCAGGAGACTCAGGTTTGATCCCTGGGTCGGGAAGATCCCCTGGAGAAGGGAATGGCAACCCACTCCAGTATTCTTTCCTGGAGAATCCCATGGACAGAGAAGACTGTGGACTACAGTTCATGGGATCACAAAAAGCCAGCCAGATATGACTGAGCAACTAACATTTTGTGTATATAGCCCTTCCCTGGTGGCTCAGAGGTTAAACCGTCTGCCTCCAATGTGGGAGAACCGGGTTCGATCCCTGGGTTGGGAAGATCCCCTGGAGAAGGAAATGGCAATCCACTTCAGTATTCTTGCCTGGAGAATCCCATAGATGGAGAAGCCTCGTAGGTTACAGTCCACGGGATCGCAAAGAGTTGGACACAACTGAGCGACTTCACCACCACCAGCAGCCCTTAATAAGTTAATTAACTTCACCTTTGCTTCTAAATTATATTTTGTAACTAATCAAATGATTTTGTTTTTATTGGGATAATCATGAGATATTTCTTATTTATGCCTTTAGGGTAATAAATTACAATGATTGTTTTTCTAATATTAAACCAATCAGCCATACATGATAATCCTTATTTGACAAGAATGTATTATTTAATTACCTAAGTGGATTTAATTAGCTAATACTATACTGTTTTTTTCATCTAAGTGATATATATCTATGTTTATTTTCTGATAGTGTCTTTGTATAGTTATAAATACAGTTTATACTAGACTAATAAAATTTGCTGCACAGCTTTAACTATTTCCCTATATCAAGAACAATTCATATAAATGATTAACATTTAAAATATTGTTTTAATCTTATTTGTAAAACTCTCAGCCTTAGGCTCTTTGAGAGCTAGAACCAATGCAGGATTTGACTGCAGAGGGTTACATAGTAGCTAGTGTCCTTAACTATGCAATATTATAGTCCTGCAGTAAAGAATTTTCTCTCAGTGCTTACTTGGGAAAATGCACCTGAACTGAACAGCAATCTCAGTCCCACCTCATATAAGATAGGATGATCCTGTTTCTTCACTAATTATTATTGGCTGGGATGTACCCATACATTGGAAAGCATTGTGCAATTGTTTAAATCTTATAAATCTTATTTCTCCAAACACTGACATTTTTACTATCAGAATATTTAGTTTTGCCAAAAAAAAAAAATACTAATTAAAGACACCTGGTATGTCAGCAAATTCGTATTAGGCACAGAACCCGACCATGAGTACAGAAGAGCCTCCCTGAGGAGTTTAAGTGTGAATATTGTGCTTGTCTGCGTGTGCTTCCAGCCTGGCCACATGGAAGTGGGGTCCTCCATCAGGTCGGCAAAATGAGTCACATAAACGACAGGCTATCACGAGCTGTCTTATTAGCACGCTGCGGATCCTCAGGTTCAGATCCCAGGCAGAGGAATTCTCACCAGCCTCCGCCATTATTTTGTATCCAATTCTGCATTTTCTTTGTCTTTACACTGCTTGCTACTCCATTACTCATATATTTTAATTTGAGCCTCTGAATTTGCCAGGTTACAAAAACTCACACTCCCAGAACTCAATTGGAAAGGATGGAGTGAGCCTCAGAGCAGGAAAGCCCTACCTTCTAGGAAGTGGATCAAGAAATCACGAAGTCAGAAGCCAAAGTCCCTGTGGCTACCCAGTCTCCACTTCTCTCACTTATTTTAAGGCATCCCATTCATTTTCCTCCATCCCCTGTTTTTCAAAGTAAGTTCCATATACATGTTAGTCTTCTAATAAGATCATCTAGGCCAAATTCTCTATAGGGTAAATTATCTCAAGAATCTCTCAAGAATGTATTCCAAATTAGCCTGAAACATGTGGAAAGTAAGGAAGCCTCTTCTGATGGTCCGGGAAGAGAAGATGTTTGTTCAACCAGATAAATGAACTAATAATCTATCTATTCTATTCACATCAAAAAATAGTAAGTGGCAAAAACTGATAATAGATCTAGAAATAAGAAGTGTGCTTTAATCATTATTTTTTATTGAGATTACTACTATTTACAGATATCTTCTCAATGTTAAGTTTAAAAGCATAATTTATAGTCTAATTGTAAATTTCTCCTAAGATATAGAATAATTCCGTTTCATTGCCTTCAATTTGCTTTTCTACTCTTTTCTTTATGGTTGCATATAGCACGCTCTATTGTGTAGTACTTTGTAAGACAAAGGCACATTATATAAATGTGAGAAGTCATTATCATGTACTTACTATGCAAGACTGTAAAATGCCCACAGCAGTGAAGGGAAGGGAATTCTCTGTACAGAGCAATTTTTTGCATGTTGCTGATATATTTCTCAAATAGCAATTATTTCCATGGTAACAGTATGTGATGCTAAAGAGACTGCCGCTGCCTTCTAAAATCCAGCAGAAAAATAACTTTGTCTCTGAATGCAAAAGCTTCTTAGTCAATCAAAAGTATTATCAATAATTAGCAATAATAGCAAGGGGAGTTCAATTAAAGGCAAAGCAAATTGCTTTTTATTTAAATGTTCTCTTTTAATGCATCCCAGTGTGAAAGTCCCTCTTTAAATTAGTAAAAGCATGTGTAATCTCAATATCTCCACTGGGGGTTGTAGGAATACACATAGTCTCACTCTTTGGTTGAGTGTTTAGAGACATAGGAAAAATTGTACTGCTGTTGGTACTTTGTAATGATAGATATTGACAGTAACTCAGATAATTAAGTGCATTCCAGCTTTATTTTCAAATGTCTCCAGTTGTAAAATTCTTGTCTGCTAGCTTAATATATTCGTGTTTATGTGAATTTAAATATAATTGTAACCATTCCACAGTCATTATAAAAATAGGTTGGGCCATCTTATTTCATTTTCAGATGCTTTTTAACCTTTTTGGAAAGGCCCAACAAATGTTCTACTAGAAATGAGTGAAGAGGACTCATCTCATCTTAGTTCCTGTCAGTTGAGTTTAATTTTTGCAGTAGGTGTCATTTTAGCCAATAGTAGAAATGTTAAAAATTTATGAACAGGAACCATGGCATCTGGAGGAAAAACCTGAGATGGCCTCCCTTCAGTAACTTCATTAAAGAAACAGGAATGAAATGAATTCAATTTAGGCATCCTGGGGAAATTTGCCTTGAGGTCAAAGTTTATCAACTGGTAAAAACTTTTATTTATATACCCCTTTGCCTCTTTTTCTCTAGAAAGGAGTCATAGTCTTAAAAAATGGCTCTTCTGCCCACTGAGTTGTAACTTGGCACAGAAACATAGGATATGCAAATTAGATCACTAGCAGAGCTGAGAAAATCAAAGTAAGGGAAAATATAAGCTATAAGCAACTTCTGAGGTGTCAACTCCAGTATACCCATCTTTCAGGACAATATAGTCCTAGCTGACTTAATCTATGTGAATATTGGAAGTTGGATTGTGGCTGCAATGCAAGAAATTTTTATAAGCACTTCCATGATTTTTATAGATTTTACTTTTTATCCTTCTCTTTATTATGTGTTGTTTCTGTCTCAACAATTACTATACATCAAGGATAGAAACTGCGACTGAAAATTATCCCATCATCTAATTTAGGACAATGGCATACAGCAAAAGGGACTTCCCAAGTGGTGCAGTGGTAAATAACTCGTCTCCCAGTGCAGGAGACCCAAGAGATCACAGGTTTGATCCCTGGGTGGGGAAGATCCCTGGATCTTGGCAGTTGCTCCAGTATTCTTGCCTAGGAAACTCCATAGACAGAAGAGCCTGGAGGGCTGAAGTCCATGGGGGTCACAAAGAGTTGCACAGGACTGAGTGACTGAGCATACATACACATACAGCAAAAGATGAACATAATAGATTAAAAAATAGTTGAAAACACTGTGATACTCTTCCCAGTGAGGGGTAGTATCTAATTCCTCTCCTCCTGAATCTGAGCTTGAATCTGTGACTAGTTTGACTAATAAAACACTTCAGAAGTCATGTTCTGGAACATACCAAACTAAGTGAAAAGAAGTCTTACATCTTCTGTCCAGGTCTTTTGAAACATATTCTTTTGGAATCTTGAGTGTCCAAGTAAGAAGTTACTTATCCTGAGACCACAATACTAGAAAAAGCCATTTGAGAGATCTGCTGTTGACAGCCTCAGCTGAGTCCAGATTTCAGCCTCTTGCTGCCAAAGTATCAAATGTGTGAGTGAAGCCAACTTGGACCCTCTCAGCCAGTCCATTCACCAGATAGATACAACCAAGTTACCCTGGTGGTGCCATGTGGAGTAGAAAAATCTGCCATCTGATACCTAACAGGATTCTTGACCCACAAAACTGGAAATATATATTTTTTTAAAAAGAGTAATGTTCCAAGGCTCTAAGTTTTAGAGGGTTTAGTTATGCAATCAATAGAGACTGCAAAATGTTTTTCCTACTGACCAACTCAACATCTATTTTTGTCTACTACTAAAAATAAATGTAAACTTCATCTACTTAATGATTTCCTGACTCTTTTTCCCTTTTAGCATCATCTTTGTCTTTGATATTCCATTTTTAATTTTCATTTTAAAAGTCATATTCAGATAAAGTTAGTAATGATCTTTTCCCAGGCAAATGAAAGTGTTTTGAAATCACACAAAGGTCCCCTACTATATATTTTTGATAGCAATGTAAAATACTACATTTAAAATCATGAAATCATGAAAATAAAATTTGAATCAAATGAAAGTAAAATATCTAACCATGAGCTCTCAGGCAGTCCCTACTTAGATAAAAGCCTGAGGAGTGCTTTAGTTTCCAGCACAGCACTCATAATATTATGTACATATTTATCAAATTAATGAATTAGAGTCTAAAGAATTTCTAGATGGAAGCAAAATATATTTGAATAAACCATGATAGGATATTTTTGAGAGACACAGATGATTCAGAACCTGTATCAGGAAAGTTGGCAAATAAGAAAACATACACAGAAAGCAAACAAAGACAGAAGAGATTCAACATAATCTATGACTTACTAACAAAGAAGTAGTTCTTCCAAAAGAAGTTATGGACCTCCCTCATGGCTCAGATGGTAAAAATCTGCTTGCAATACAGGATATCCAGGTTCAATCCCTGGGTTGGAAAGAGCGTCTAGAGAAGAAAATGGCAGCCCACTCCAGTCTTCTTGCTTGGGAAGTCCCATGGACAGAGGAGACTGGCTGACTAGTCTGTGAGGTTGCATAGAGTCTGACATGGCTGAAAGACTCACTCAGTCAAAGGAAGTTATACACCTACTATATAAAGAATCAGCATCCTTCATTTCATTTAAAAAGGTAAAATGAACAAAAAACAAAACCCAAGAAGTTTTTTGTGTGTGTGTGAGTAAAATTTCAGTGCATGTGACTATGTCTCTAAGTCAGCTGGTATACTGTAGAAAAAAACCGAAGCTGAAGTCAATCAGGTCCTCGTTCAAACCCCATTTTCTCAAATTTCAGTAAGTTACTAAACTTTCTGGAGATCTAATTTTATTATTTCCAAATAAAGAAACATCTCTTAGTAATTAATTACCTAGATCTTCCCTGAGGTACATTAGTTAGGAATCCAAGAAGTGTTAGTTTCTTCCTTTCTCTTTTAAGGAGTATGGAGACTACCTCTAACTATCATTCTAATACAGAGGTAAACTCTCTTTTTGTCCTCAAGATGTTAAACTGGAAATTGTCTCTAATTTGCAAGTCACATTCAATGCTCTTTTTCTGCATATTTCATGTGTAAAAGAAGGAAAAACAAAAATAATAACAGCACTTATCTGTCATGCTGTGACTGGAAAAAAGATTAATGTTCTTTCTTTTTTGAATTGAAGATTATGATTTTGAAAAATAACGAAAATGTGTTAAGTAATCATATCTATCTAAAAATGAATCAAAGTTTCCAGAAAAATAGCTTTTTTTCAATAACAGAAATGAGGAAGGAAATTTTGAGACAGTAGAATAATACCAAGAAATAGAGTAAAACAAAACATTATGGAGCTCAACAGCTGTAATTTAGAAAGAAGCCACATAGAAACATTGCCCAGTAATTCTTAGACTAAAAACAATGAAATGGGAATAGCATTTATGACTTTAGATGTAAGACTTGTTGTTCAGTTGCTAAGTCATGTCCAATTGTTTGTGACCCTATGGATGGCAGCACACCAGACTTCCCTGTCCTTCAGTATCTTCAGGAGTTCATCAAATTCATGTGCATTGAGTCAGTGATGCTATATAAACATCTCATCCTCTGCTGACCTTTTCTCCTTTTTCCTTCAATCTTTGCCAGCACAAAGGTCTTTTCCAATTAGTCATTTCCTGGCATAAGAAGATGAAGGTATTGAAGCTTCAGCTTCAGGATCAATCCTTCCAATGAATATTCAGGGTTAATTTCCTTTAGGATTGACTGTTTAGATCTTGCAGTCCAAGGGACGCTCAAGAGTCTTCTCCAGGACCACAGTTCAAAAGCATCAATTTTGGGGGGCTCTGCCTTCTTTATGGTCCAACTCTCATATCTATGCACAGCTACTGGAAAAAGCATAGATTTAACTATAGGGACTTTTGGCAGTAAAGTGATATCTTTGCTTTTTAATATGCTGTCTACTTTGGGCATAGCTTTCCTTCCAAGGAACAAATGTCTTTTAATTTCATGGCTGTAGTCACCCTCTTCAGTGATTTTGGGGCCAAAGGAAATGAAATCTGTCAGTTTCCAATTTTCTCCCTTCTATTTTCCAGGAAGTATTATTTAACTTATATGCAGAATACATCATGAGAAACGCTGGGCTGGAAGAAGCACAAGCTGGAATCAAGATTGCCGAGAAAAATATCAATAATCTCAAATATGCAGATGACACCATCCTTATGGCAGACAGTGAAGAGGAACTAAAGAGCCTCTTGATGAAAGTGAAAGAGGAGAGTGAAAAGGTTGGCTTAAAGCTCAACGTTAAGAAAACAAAGATCATGGCATCTGGTCCCATCACTTCATGGGAGGTAGATGGGGAAAAAGTGGAAGCAGTGTCAGACTTTATTTTTGGGCTCCAAAATCACTGCAAATGGTGACTGCAGCCATGAAATCAAAAGACGCTGACTCCTTGGAAGACAAGTTATGACTAACCTAGATAGCATATTCAAAAGCAGAGACATTACTTTGCCAACAAAGGTCTGTCCAGTCAAGGCTATGGTTTTTCCAGTGGTTATGTATGGATGTGACAGTTGGACTGTGAAGAAAGCTGAGCACTGAAGAATTGATGCTTTTGAACTGTGGTGTTGGAGAAGACTCTTGAGAGTCCCTTGGACTGCAAGGAGATCAACCAGTCCATTCTAAAGGAGATCAGTCCTGGGATTTCTTTGGAAAGAATGATGCTAAAGCTGAAACTCCAGTACTTTGGCCACCTCATGTGAAGAGTTTGACTCATTAGAAAAGACTCTGATGCTGAGAGGGATTGGGGGCAGGAGAAGTGGATGACAGAGGATGAGATGGCTGAATGGCATCATCAACTCGATGGACATGAGTTTGAGCAAATTCCAGGAGTTGGTGATGGACAAGAAAGGCCTAGAGTGCTGCAACTCATGGTGTCACAAAGAATCTGATACAACTGAGCGACTGAACTGAACTGAACTGAACTGAACTGAATGGAACCTCATGCCATGATCTTGGATTTTTAAAAGCTGAATTTTAAACCAGCATTTTCAGTCTCCTCTTTCACCTTTATCAAGAAGCTCTTTAGTTCCTCTTCATTTTCTGTCATTAGATTGGTATCATCTACATTTCTGAGTTGTTGATATTTCTCTCAGCAATCTTGAATCCAGCTTGTGATTCTTCCAGCCTGGTTTTTTGCATGATGTAGTCTGCCTGAAAGTTAGACAAACAGGGTGACAACATACAGCCTCTTTGTAGCTTTTTCTCAATTTTAAGCCAGTTGTCTGTTCCACATTTGATTCTAACTTGCTTCTTAACCTGTATACAGGTCTCTCAGGAGACAAGTAGGGTGGTCTGGTACTCCCCATCTCTTTAAGAATTTTCCAGTTTGTTGTGATCCACACAGTCAAAGTGAAAGTGAAAATGAAGTCGCTCAATTGTGTCTGACTCTTTGCGACCCCATGGAAGGTAGCCTACCAGGATCCTCTGTTCATGGGATTTTCCAGGCAAGAGTACTGGAGTGGGTTTCTGTTTCCTTCTCCAGGGGATCTTCCCAACCCAGAGATCAAACCCAGGTCTCCCGCATTGTAGGCAGACACTTTACTGTCTGAGTCACCAGGGAAGTCCACACAGTCAAAGGCTTTCTCCTAATCAATGAAGCAGAAGTAATATTTTTCTGGAATTCCTTTGCTTTTCTATGATCCAGTGATTGTTGGCAATTTGATCTCTGTTTCCTTTGTCTTTTAAACCCACTTGTACATCTGGAAGTTCTTAATTCACATACTGCTGAAGCTTAGCATGAAGGATTTTGAACATAACCTTACTAGCAAAAGAAATGAATGCAATTGTACAGTGGTTTTAACATTCTTTGCCATTGCCCTTCTTTGCTGCTGCTGCTGCTGAGTTGCTTCAGTCATGTCCAACACTGTGTGACCCCATAGATGGCAGCCCACCAGGCTCCTCCATCTCTGGGATTCTCCAGGCAAGAATACTGGAGTTAGTTGCCATTTCCTTCTCCAATCCATGCATGCATGCTAAGTCACTTCAGTCGTGTCCAACTCTGTGTGACCCCATGGACAGCAATCCACCAGGCTCCTCTGTCCACAGGATTCTCCAGGCAAGAATACTGGAGTGGGTTGCCATTTCCTTCTCCAGCCCTTCTTTGACATTAGAATAATGGCTGATTCGTGTCAATGTATGGCAAAACAAATACAGTATTGTAATTAAAAAAATAAATAAATTTAATTAAAAAAAAAGAAAAACAGGAAATCAAAAAAAAAAAAAAAAAAAAACTTACCTTTTCCAGTCCTGTGACCACTGCTTAATTTTTTCAAATTTGCTGGCATATTGAGTGCAACACTTTAACAGTATAACCTTTAAGGATTTTAAAGAGCTCAGGTAGAATTCCATCATCTCCACTAAGTTTGTTTGTAAAAGTGCTTCCTAAGGCCAACTTGACTTCAGACTCCAGGATGTATGGCTCTAGGTGAGTGACCACACCATAGTAGTTATTAAACCATTTTTTATAGTTTTTTGGTATATTCTTCCCACCTCTTCTTAACCTCTTCTGCCTCTGTTAGGCCCTTACTGCTTCCATCTACCATGCTCATCTTTGCATTCCTTGCATGAAATGTTTTCTTGATATATCCAATTTTCTTGAAGAGATCTCTAGCGTTTCACATTTTTTTTGTTTTCTTCTACTTTTTTATGGTGTTCATTTAAGAAGGCCTTCTTATCTCTCCTTGCTATTCTCTGTAACTCTGGATTCAGTTAGGTATGTCTTTCCCTTTCTCCCTTAATTTTCACTTCTTTTCTTTCTTCAGCTCTTTGTAAAGCCTCCTTAGACAACCACTTTGCTTTCTTTCATTTGTTTTTCTTGGATGGTTTTGATCACTGCCTCATGTACCTCTGTGCATAGTTCTTCAGACACTGTCCACCAGATCTAATCCTTTGAATCTACTTGTCACTTCCACTGTATAATTGTAAGGGATTTGATTTAGGTCATACCTGAATGGCCTACTGGCTTTCCCTACTTTCTTCAACTGAAGCCTGAATTTTGAAATAAGGAGCTGATGATCTGAGCCATAGTCAGCTCCTAGTCTTGTTTGTGCTGACTATATATAGTTTCTTCATCTTTGGCTATGAAGAATATAATCAAGCTGATTTTGGTATTGACCATTTGGTGACGTCCATCTGCAGTGTTGTCAGAAGATGATATTTGCTATGACCAGTGTGTCCTCTTGACAAAACACTACTAGACTTCCCCTGCCTTATTTTGTACTCAAATACCTGTTATGCCGGGTACCTCTTGACATCCTACCTTTGCATTCTAATCTCCTATGATGAAAAGGGCATCTTTTAAATTTTTCTCCCAAGTTAGTTCTAGAAGGTCTTGTGGGTCTTCATAGAACTGGTCAGCTTTGACTTTTTCCACATTAGTGGTTGGGGCATAGACTTGGATTACTGTGCTGCTGAATGGTTTGCCTTGAAAATGAACTAAGATGATTATGTAATTATTGAGATTGCATCCAAATACTGCATTTCAGACTTGTTGACTATGGGGCTACTCCATTTTTTCTAAGGGATTCTTAGTAGTTATACTACTAAGGGATTCAGTAGTAGTTATAATGGTCATCTGAATTAAATTTATCCATTCCCATCCATTATAGTTCACTGATTTCTAGCATTCCAGGTTCCTATATAATATTGTTCTTTAGCACACTGGACTTTATTTTGATCACCAGACACACTCACAACTGAGCATCATTTCTGCTTTTCACTAATCACTCATTCTTTCTGGAACTATTAGTAATTGTGCTCTGTTCTTCCCTAGTGACTGATGCTGAAGCTGAAGCTCCAATACTTTGGCCACCTGATGTGAAGAGGGGCTTGTTGAAAAAGACTCTGAAAAACTCTCAAGGCTGGGAAAGATTGAAGGCAGGAGGAGAAGGGGGCAACAGAGGACAAAATGGTTGGATGGTATCACCAACTCAATGGAGATGAGTTTGAGCAAACTCTGGGAGATGGTGAAGGACAAGGAAGCCTGGTGTACTGCAGTCTATGGGGTTGCAAAGAGTGGACATGACTTGGAGACTGAACAACAACAATGTCTATGGTAGCATACTGGACACTTTCCAACCTGGAAGGTTCATCTTCCAGGGTCATATATCTTTGCCTCTTCATACTGTTCATAGGATTCTTGTGGCAAGAATACTGGAGTGAGTCACCATTTCCTCCTCCAGTGGACCACTTTTTCTCAGAACTCTCCACTATGACTTTTCCATCTTGGATGGTCTTGCATGGCATGGCTCATAGCTTTATTGAGTTTCACAAGCCCCTTCGCAACAACAAGGCTGTAATCCATGAAGGGGAGATATCTGAATATGACTGAGTACAAACAATCATAGCTAATATGAAATGTTTTTATAAAAATATAGTTACTCCTTAAAGTTGTTATTCACTTAAAAAGTGTAGTTCTCAGGGCAATTCCAGAAAGTTGGCACCCTTATTATCTTCATTCTTTAAAAGGGGAAAGTATGTTACACAGATTCAGAGACTTTTCCGTGGTATACAACTAATGAAAGATGGCCATACCAATGAAATTGAAAGTAAAAACATTTTATAAATATTACCTCTTCTTGCTGATTTGAAATATTATGGAAAGTGTTGAAAAAGATGATTCAAAAGGAACAGATTACAAGGAATCAGTGAGAAAGCAGATGTCTGATCAAGCATATGTTGCAAGTTTTCCATGAATTTACTTGATTTCCCATTTCTGCAGTTATACTTCCAAGTGTTGTTGTAGTCAGATACCAATGATGCAATCCACCAACATAGCAATCAATATTTTTAGTTGTCTATGTAGAACAACTTTCTCCCACTCCTAGCCCACGTGTCCAGGTTTTACTTTCTAAAATGACCCACTTCCTATTCTCAACTATGTAACAGTCAGGTGAAAGTGACTAAATTCTTAGTCATAGACTGGTTCAATAATGGACGTGTCATAAAATTCTGGCTAATTGGAAGAAAGAAGCTAATGCTCATAGGTTTGTGAGAAGAAGATTCTGCTCTGTTTTGTGAAAACTGCTGGAAAACATGTTTCTTTTCACTAGATGGCTTAAGCAACAATCTCAGAGTGTCACCAGTATTGGTGCTATATAACAAGACAGTTTGCGAGCCTAGGTAATGGAAGAGTGAACACAACTGCAGGAAAGGGCAGATGAAATATGTAAGACTTGGCAAAACTCTGGATCAGATCATGGTTGAAGCCAAGTCTAACTGTATTTTTCAGTATGCTAATCATTAAAGTTGCTTTTAAAATTTAAGTTGCATTTCATATAATAGATTGGGTTTCCCTGGTGGCTCAAGCAGTAAAGAATCTGCCTGCATTGCAGGAGACACAGGTTTGATCCTTGGGTCAGGAAGTTCCCCTGGAGGAGGAAATAACAACCCATGCCAGTATTCTTGCCTGGAAAATCCCATGGACAGAGGAGCCAGGCAGGCTACAGTCCTTAGTGTCCAAAAAGTCAGACATGAGTGAAGTAACTTAGCATGCATGTAATAAAATAAAACAGAAAAGAGTTTATTAACCTCAGCACTATTGACACTGGCAACAGGAATCTTTGTTGACTGTCATGTTCATTGCAGGATGTTTAGCTCAATCCCTGACTTCTACCTACCAGATACCAGTAGAACATCTCCAGTCCTGACAATTAATGATGTTTTCAGACATTGCCATGTGTTCCCTGCAGGGCAAAATTGCCTTCTGTTGAGAATCCCTAATATAAAGCATTCATAGCCATTTTAGAACACCTTCCCATCAACCACAACCTCTTTTTAACTATTCTGACTATCAGTCATGCCATCTCACATCCCTTGCTTTTATATCTAGACTAAACCACGTAACCAATCCTATTATTTGGTCACGTTTTTGTTTGAAAGTTGACAAATGGAATCTGGGCTGATGAATTTCAGGAAAGCTTTTGTTACAGGGAAGATATGATTCCCTGGTGGGTCTGTTTCTTATACTCTAACCTTTGCTTTAGGTTGCTTTTTGTTCACTAAAAGGATATTGTCCATACTTAATGGCTTGCCTCAAGGAACCTTGCTCCTCAGCCTACTTGTTAAATTAAACTTCCTTTGTTCAGGACCCAGTCCACCTGTGGATGGCTACAGGAAGGAAGAAATTAACACATTCCCTTCCTGAGGCTTGCCATTCCAGAAGATATTTATAAGATTAAAGGCTTTTTTCACTCCACCTCCTTATACTCCTCCACTCTCTGTTCTACAAAAGAACCTGGCATCTAGGCCCTGATAAGATGGTTATTTTGAGATATTAGTTGCCATCTTCTTGATCAGCCGGCCTTCCAAGAAAGTTGTATTCCTGGCCTCAATGCCTGGTCTCTGGGATTTACTGACCTGCCGTGTACAGAGTAAGCTTGGTATCAGTAACAGTTTGTGATTATATCTAGGAAAAAAAACAAAACAAAACATTTCCTTGATGTTCTGAAAATTCTATTTGTTTTGTAAAACTATTTAGTCATGGGAAATATGGGCAAACTGCTGGCAACCATTTTGGGAAGGCAGCTGTTAGACCATGGCTGACATGAGTCAGAAGAGAAAGAAAAACAAAGACAAGTTTTTGACAAGCTATTATGCACTTGACTAAAACCAACTCTGCAGCCTTCCAGTTTCATAAATGAATATAATTCTCTCTATTGAAAAACTTGCTTAAAAAAAAATAAAGAAAGAAAGAAAGAAAAAGAAAAAAGAAAAAAAAAGAAAAACTTGCTTAAATTATGTTGCGTGTTATTTACCACCTGCATGACTTATTCAAAGAAGGTGCTTTATCTAAGAATGTAAAAAATGTTCTAGACAAATGAATAGAGTTTAAAGAATGCTGTTGGGACAAGCTGGAACCTGGGACATGGAACTCTTTGCCTACATTTGGACAAATGTCTCCTGGAGCAAAAGAATACAATAAATAAATAAGTAACTTCAAGGGACTAGAAGTAACTGCATATATGTGTAGTTGGGGCATATTATGAACAAGATACAAAAATGCCAAAATGGAACCACCACTTGTACATGAACCCTGCATACAGCACCAATAAGGACATGGGCAGACCCCCTAAGTCCAACCTACACATCTGCCTGTACTTTCATTCCATCTAAGGAAGCAGCTCACCTCTTCTCAGGACCTATTGCTTGTTTTTGCTTCCTCGTGTTGTAGCACAAATCCCAGTAAAGCCTTGCCTGAATTCTTCTTCTGACTTCCTGTCAATTTCTATTGTTATTGAGTCCTGGGACCCAGGTCAGTAACAGTATCTGAGAGAAGTTTCTGTAATGATGGGAATGCTCTGTGTATGTGGTAGTCATAGTCACCTCTGGGTACTGAGCACTTGAAAGTTGGCTAGAGTGACTGAGGAATTGGATTTCTTCTTCTTCCTTAGGTTAGAACATGACCTCTACCCTTTTTACAAATTTTTAATTGTACAGTATTGCTAACCATAAGCACAAAGGTGCATAGTAGAACTCTAGAACATTGTTATCTTACATAAGCAATTTTGTGCCTATTAAAAATCAAGTGTTAATGTCTCCCTCCCCAAAGCCTTTGACAATCACCATTTTATTCTTGGTCTCTATGTTTTGATGATTTTGAGTCTTTCTATGTTATGAAAGTTAAATTTTAATATTATTTAACTAAATTAATTTAAATTTAAAGAGTCACATGTGGATCGTGGCTACTGTTTAGTACAGCACAGATCTAGAATCAATGAGAACAAAGAATACATTCAGAGCTTTGGTTAACAACAAGCCCCAGCCAATCGAGATGGTTAGTGCAGCCGAGGCTTTCAGCAAAATCAACAAATCAGCCGATCTATGACTTGAAATTGAACTTCAGGATGGCAAAACAAGAAAATAGGACTATTTGACACCTATCCGTATTTCAGAGAGTACCAAAGCAGCCATGTTTCTCCAAAGGCTGTCCAAAGCAGATATGGAATCTTAATTTGCACACATCTAAAGCACAGTCTACTTGGTCTTATACTTAGCAGACAAAGGGGCGAGCATCCGTATTGGAAGATCTTGGGTCAGGTGCTCACCAAAAGGCCTGGCAACCTGCAGCCAGGGCAGTGGATGACATAAGTGTATTCATGACAGCATTTCTCTATAATCTCTTCAGTGGGCTTCACTGGCATTAAATGACAATAAATATTCTTATCTGGTGATTTGGATTTCCTCAGCCAAATAGCATGTGCTATGATAGTCTATCAGTGAAGGAACAGAGCTCTTAAGTAAGTGTCATTTCTCCTGCACCAAGACAGGCTTTAGAAACCACATTAACTTACTGTGAATTCTTCCCCATATATCCTCAAAATGCCTTTAATTGTTCCTTTAGACCCCTTTCCGTCTCCACAGGAAACAATTCCAGAGATACTTCCATCAATTTCAAAATGCCCTCCTTTATTTAAATTTTTCTCTCACTGGGGCACACTCCCTGAAGGAGAGAAGGCTTGTCTCCACGCAGGTAACAAATAAAGACAGGCACTCTGCCTTTACTCCAAAACTTAAAGGGCATGCTTGAAATGAAAACATTGACTGTTTCAGAAAGCCACAAGCAACCCTTTGCCTGTGTGTCTTTAGGATGAAAGTGTGGTGATGTACTTGGATTGCAAAATAGTTAACAAGTGTAGAGCAGAGGGGAGCACTCCAAGTCAGATCTGTCTCAAAAGCTCAGAAACCGAAGGAATCAGTGGGTGGGTCTTGCTCTGCAGGTTTTCAGCTGTCTGCAAGGGCTGTAGTACCATGAGGTTTTGCTAGCAAGTCTGAACAGTAGATGCTGGGGGAAGAAAGCTAGATCAGGGAACTGCCAATAGATGGGGCATGGTATCAGCCACAAAACTCATGCTTTGACAAAACGAGCTGGAACAGCAAGGACATGTCAGCAGACAGCAAGCTCCAGCTACCAGGCACCTCGGTGATTTTTCCCAGTACTTTTCTGCCCATGCCATAACTTATATAAAATCGGAAAACTCAAAAATCTGTAGTTTTTGAAATAAACCAGGTGAGTGGAGCATTTCTGGGTTTGTATTAAACACTGAGCTCTTTTTGAGCAAATAAAAGACAATGAAACAACTTGAAATAAAGTTTGCTACGGACTGATTTTTATAATCGGCCACATATTTGGTGCCTCACTGAGTGCACTACAATAAGCTTTAATAAAATGGCCAAAAGAGAGAAATATTAATATCACTATGGAGAGAAGGCAGTACAGTTTGCTCAGCATTGTTGGAACATTTGGAGAGACGATGAGCAAACATTCAGGTTAAGGAGACATCTGCCAAAGTAAAGGTCTTTCAGTGAAAAGGGCACTGGGAACTTCTGTCCGGCATATAAAACTTGGCCAAATGAAAGTATCAAACGTTAGAATAAAATGTATCAAAAAACTGATAGTTGGCTTGGGGGACTGAGGGGAAGAATTAAAGGAGAGGAAAATATTGTGTCTATCTGAGCATTCAAAGGTAAATAAAATTTTTAAAAATTGCACCTACTTAAAATATGCATTTTACTACTTTAAGTATATTAAATGAATGAATAATTTAATAGGGAGGAACTAGAGAGGCTGTGAGCTGCCTGGAGAGGTAAATTCCAAGCTTGAGCTAAGTGTTCTTTCCAAACTATTCTCTTTGGAAGGGTTTCCTACCAAAAGTATTGCTCCCAGGCTCACCTCAGGTGATGTATTAACATTCTGAAAGCTTTTACCTAAACCAATAAATGGAACTCCCTTACAATCCCTGTAGACTCAGTAACTTTACCCATTAATTAACAAAGGGACAAGTGAAAGCAAGGAGAGAGTGTAGTGCAAGAAATCTTGCCATTTCTGTTAAGTTTTAGGATAACAACAAAAATAAATAAATAAAAATGAATGATTTACAGCCACTTTTTTTGGGCAATTTGTTGAAATAGCTAGATTTTGTATTTAATAATAGCTATTTGTATTTTGTATTTGTAAAGCTAGCTGATCAGTGATCTGTTATGCACAGCTGTGTGTGTTTATAGTTTTTAAACATATACACCCAGAATGCTTACTGATAAGTATAAATATTTATGACACATTTGCAAATTCTGTTAAGGAGATGTTTCTAAGGATAGTTTCACTTCAAAAATTATAGTGTTGTGGCTTTTAGAAGATTACAAATATATTTCCTAAGAGACATAAAGTACACATCTGCTAATAAGATGAAAGTCCAGCATGATTTCCTTTTCTACTCAGAAATTAACACAAAGGATGGATTTTAAAGATGAAGAGGGAAAAAAATAAAAAAATATATATACAGAAGGTATGTGGCACTGAAATATTTATTAACTTAGCCAGACATATCAGACACATAATTTTTCTTTTATAAACGACACGTTTATTTGGATAGGAAAATGTCTCATTGAAACACAAAAACACTTGGAGTGGGTAGCAGAGAAAAGATTGGTTCCAGGATTCTAGATGTGTTCCAAAGTAACAAATCTGTTCCTGACAAGAGCGAAAAAGTTGAAGAGTTTGATGATATAAGTATGCAAAGGCTATACTCCAGCACATTGGAGAAGACGTAGAAACCAATACTTCCCAAACAATGTGATTTTAATATAAATCATATATTATCTCTCTGTATAATCACTAATTTAAAATGGCAATTCTCTGAGCTAAAGAAGAAGGGAAGTAGGTTTGGGGTTATCAGAAGCTAGAAAGAAAGCTCTGTGGAGCAAGAAACTGGCTCTCCGAGGAAACGGTCCTCCCAGACCTGAGCTCCATGTGAAGGCCCCAGCTCTGGTGTTGTGAAGGCACAGCCAGAAGCCAGAATCTGGAAACAGGTGTTGCTGGGAGCACGCTGACAGAAGCCACAGGTCCCTTCCTCCGTTTGTCCTGCCTCCAGGCTCCCTCTGGTCCGGTTTGGTTTAGCCGCTAAGTTGTGTCTGACTCTTGCGACCCCATGGACTATAGCTTGCCAGGCACCTCTGTCCATGGGATTCTCCAGGCAAGAATACTGGAGTGAGTTTCCAATTCCTTCTCCAAGGAGTCTTCCCAAGCCAGGAATCAAGCCCAGTTCTCCTGCATTGCAGGCAGATTCTTTACCGATTGAGCTATAGGGAAGATAATATTGGTAGAATCTATCAGAAAACCTGCAGGTAAGTGAGAAATAAGTTTCAGCATCACTGGTCAAGCATCAGAGAACAGAACAAAGAAGAATGGACTTGAAGATTAGAGGTAAGAGATTTATAGCCAGAATATTCTGTTATTCCTTCTCTCTCTTTGCACCTTAAGTTTCTTTCCTTCAATCACATAATACCATCAGCATTCTAAACCCTTCCTGGACCTTACATGACTTCTAGAGCTACTTCCCCACATTAGTATTCCTTTTCATATCAAAATTTCTCAAAAATACTCTCTAGAAAGGCCACTGCAACCCAACTATCATTCAAATACTAAATCACTTCAATCTAGCTTCACCTCTTTAGCATACGTGTGCATGCGTAGTCATTTTAGCCATGTCCGACTCCTTTAAAACAATTCCATGAATACTGAATTTCACCAGGGTTACCCAAACCAAAAGACTCTGCCTTATGCTCACCTGACTCAGCCCTTACACGTAGAGTACAGGCAGCTACTCTCTCCCGCTGGAAACGCTTTCCTTTGTGGACATCCGTGATTTCCTGTTCTCACTGAATGCAATTTTCAGTCTCATTCTTCCATCTCTTACTTCACTTCACTTCTACTTGTTTCTATGGTGCAAGTTTTGATGCAGGTATGCAATATTTCTGTAACTCCACTCACTCTGTAAAAATCTTTATTGTGAGTAAAACACTGTAGTGTATCAATTGTTTAATAGTATCTCTATGCTGGTAAACTCCAAATTCATGGATCAAAATATCACTCCTCTGAACTCAGACATCCAATCAACTGATATTCCTCCTTGATTGTTGGACAACATCATCAACATAATGTTGCTCAAATGCTACTATTTATTATCTCCTAAAAAATTTGCCTTCTTTAGTGTTCTCTATGATGGGAACTGGAATGAAATCTTACAAATTGCCCAAGTTAAAAACTAAGAAATTATCTTTAACGATTGGATTTATTTCATCTTCCACATGCAATATATAAAGATACACTTGATTTTACCTCCAAATGTATCTAAAATCTATTTACTTTCTATACTTTCATTCTGCTTTTAGCACTAAGAATCCAACTCACCATTACCATATACACCACTCCTATCTTGTCCTAATTACCCCATTCCTGTGTTCTCTTACTCCAATCCAGCCTCTCCACAGCAGCCAATGATCCTTAAAGAAAACAATCAGATCTTGTCACTTCTCTTTGAAAGCAATCCAATGGCTTCCAACAGCACTTAGAATAAATTTCAAATGATAAATGATGTCCCATAGCCTGTAGTGCCTAGCCTAACTATTATATTCATCTTGTTTAAGTCTTCAACAAGTAACTCTATATTCCAACAACATTTGGGTCTTTTTGGATCTTAATGTAACTTTCTTATAGAATTTTTCTTTTTAAAATAATTTTATTAATAATGTGTATTTATTAATAATGAATGTGCTGGATCTTTGTTGCCATGCAGACTTTTCTCTGGGTTCAGAGAGCTGCTGCTGCTGCTAAGTCGCTTCAGTTGTGTTCGACTCTATGTGACCCCATAGATGGCAGCCCACCAGGCTCCCCTGTCCCTGGGATTCTCTAGGCAAGGACACTGGAGTGGGTTGCCATTTCCTTCTCCAATGCATGAAAGTGGAAATTGAAGGTGGAAAGTGAAAGTGAAGTCGCTCAGTCGTGTCTAACTCGTCCGAGACCTGGGGCTATTCCTATTGCTGTAGCCTCTCACAAAGCAGAGCACGGGTACCAGGGCATGCCAGTTTCAACAGCTGCAGTGCCCAGGCTCGGTCACTGTGTTCCCAGACTCTAGAGCACATGTTCTATAATTTTGGCACATAGGCTGAATTGCTCCATGGTATGTGGTTTCCTCTGGGACCAGGGATCAAACCCACACCTCCTGCATTGGCAGACCAGCTCTTCATCACTGAGCCCCTTAGTTTAATTTTTAAAAATATTATTGAAATATAATTGATTTACGATGCTGTGGTATTGTTTCATGGCTAAGTCGTGTCCATCTCTTTCCAGCCCCATGGACTGTAGCCCATCAGACTTCTCTGCCCATGGGATTTCTCAGGTAGGAATACTAGAGTGGGTGGTTTCCTTTTCAGGGGATCTTCCAGACCCTAGGGCTGAAGGTGGGTCCCCCACATTGCAGGCATATTCTTTACCAACTGAGCCACCAGGGAAGCCCTATCTATCTATCTGTCTATCTAACTATATTCTTATATACTTATAGTCTTTTCCATTGTGGTCTATCCAGGATATTGACTATAGTTCTCTGTGCTATGCCCTAAGACCTTGTGATTTATCCATCCTATATATAATAATTTGCATCTGCAAATCCAAAACTCTCAATACATCCCTTCCCCAATTCCCCTTCCCCTTGGAATATTGCTCTTTTTTTAGTTACTTAACAAAATATTGAGCACTTACTATGTGTTACCATCATGGTGAACAGTATTTGTACCCTCATAAACACTGAATCTAATAGAAAGTGACACACATACCTGTATGCATATTTTCTATTACAGATTTAAATACTGTTGCATAGGAAATACACTCAGTATTTAGGACAGAAATAGATCGTGATTGGTGAAGAGTTAAGCTATAACCTATAAATCAATTAATTAGCCATGGAAAAAATGAAGAGAAAAAAATTTTTCAAGTAGACTTAACACCATATGGAAAGGCCCTAAAACATTAATGTAGACAAGCAGCTAGCAGTGCTTCAAGAAGGCCTTAATGTAGTAAATTAAAAGGAAACAGGCAGAGATATGGTTGGATGGATATAGTCACCTAGCCAATTGAGCCATTACAGATTTCTCAACTTTGATAAGTTTAACAAATAAGTCTCTGTTTTGGATGGCTGAACTATGTAGTTGAATCTTTAGCAACATTACTGACCATTGGACAAAAGTAGCATATGACCTCAGTTGTGAAAATTATGGTTACCAAAGAGGTAAGGCAGAGAGGAATAAACTGCAAGACTGGAATTGACATATACACTCTCAGTTCAGTTCAGCTCAGTTCAGTTCAGTTGCTCAGTCGTGTCCGACTCTTTGCGACCCCATGAATCGCAGTGCCAGGCCTCCTTGTCCATCACTGACTCCTGGAGTTCACACAGACTCACGTCCATTGAGTCAGTGATGCCATCCAGCCATCTCATCCTCTGTCGTCCCCTTCTCCTCCTGCCCCCAACCCACCCCAGGATCAGAGTCTTTTCCAATGAGTCAACTCTTCTCATGAGGTGGTCAAAGTACTGGAGTTTCAACTTTAGCATCATTCCTTCCAAAGAAATCCCAGGGCTGATCTCCTTCAGACCATAGCCTTGACTAGACGGACCTTAGTCGGCAAAGTAATGTCTCTGCTTTTGAATATACTATCTAGGTTGGTCATAACTTTTTTTCCAAGGAGTAAGCGTCTTTTAATTGCATGGCTGCAATCACCATCTGCAGTGATTCTGGAGCCCAAAAAAATAAAGTCTGACACTGTTTCCACTGTTTCCCCATCTATTTCCCATGAAGTGATAGGACCAGATGCCATGATCTTCGTTTTCTGAATGTTGAGCTTTAAGCCAACATTTTCACTCTCCTCTTTCACTTTCATCAAGAGGCTTTTTAGTTCCCCTTCACTTTCTCCCATCAAGGTGGTGTCATCTGTATAGCTGAGGTTCTTAATATTTCTCCCGGTGATCTTGATTCCAGCTTATGTTTCTTCCAGTCAAGCTTTTCTCATGATGTACTCTGCATAGAAGTTAAATAAGCAAGGTGACAATATACAGCCTTGACATACTCCTTTTCCTATTTGGAACCAGTCTGTTGTTCCATGTCCAGTTCTAACTATTGCTTCTTGACCTGCATACAGGTTTCTCAAGAGGCAGGTCAGGTGGTCTGGTATTTCCATCTGTTTCATAATTTTCCACAGTTTATTGTGATCCACACAGTCAAAGACTTTGGCATAGTCCATAAAGCAGAAATAGATGCTTTTCTGGAACTCTCTTGCTTTTGCCATGATCCATCGGATGTTGGCAATTTCATTTTTCGTTCCTCTGCCTTTACTAAAACTGGCTTGAACATCAGGGAGTTCACAGTTCATATATTGCTGAAGCCTGGCTTGGAGAATTTTGAGCATTCCTTTACTAGCATGTGAGATGAGTGCAATTGTGCAGTAGTTTGAGCATTCTTTAGCATTGCCTTTCTTGGGGATTGGAATGAAAACTGAACTTTTCCAGTCCTGTGGCCACTGCTGAATTTTCCAAATTTGCTGGCATATTGAGTGCAGCACTTTCACAGCATCATCTTTCAGGATTTGAAACAGCTCCACTGGAATTCCATCTCCTCCACTAGCTTTGTTCGTAGTTATGCTTTCTAAGGCCCACTTGACTTCACATTCCAAGATGTCTGGCTCTAGATTAGCAATCACATCATCATGATTATCTGGGTCTTGAAGATCTTTTTTGTACAGTTCTTCTGTGTATTCTTGCCACCTCTTCTTAATATCTTTTACTTCTGTTAGGTCCAGACCATTTCTGTCATTTATCTAGCCCATCTTTGCATGAAATATTCCATTGCTATCTCTAATTTTCTTGAAGAGATCTCTAGTCTTTCCCACTCTGTTCTTTTCTTCTATTTCTTTGCATTGATCGCTAAAGAAGGCTTTCTTATCTCTTCTTGCTATTCTCTGGAACTCTGCATTCAGATGCTTATATTTTTCCTTTTCTCCTTTGCTTTTCACCTCTCTTCTTTTCACAGCTATTTGTAAGGCCTCCCCAAACAGCCATTGTGCTTTTTGCATTGCTTTCCCATGGAGATGGTCTTGATCCCTGTCTCCTCTACAGTCTCACGAACCTCATTTCATAGTTCATCAGGCACTCTGTCTATCAGATCTAGGCCCTTAAATCTATTTCTCACTTCCACTGTATAATCATAAGGGATTTGATTGAGGTCATACCTGAATGGCTTAGCGGTTTTCTCTACTTTTTTCAATTTGAGTCTGAATTTGGTAATAAGGAGTTCATGATCTGAGCCACAGTCAGCTCCCAGTCTTGTTTTTGTTGACTGTATAGAGCTTCTCCATCTTTGGCTGCATGGAATATAATCAATCTGATTTTGGTGTTGACCATCTGGTGATGTCCATGTGTAGAGTCTTCTCTTGTGTTGTTGGAAGAGGGTGTTTGCTAGGACCAGTGCATTTTCTTGGCAGAACTCTATTAGTCTTTGCCCTGCTTCATTCCACATTCCAAGGCCAAATTTGCCTGTTACTCCAGGTGTTTCTTGACTTCCTACTTTAGCATTCCAGTCCTCTATAATGAAAAGGACATCTTGTTTGGGTGTTAGTTCTAAAAGATCTTGTAGGTCTTCATAGAACCATTCAACTTCAGCTTCTTCAGCATTACTGATTAGGACATAGACTTGAATAACTGTGATATTGAATGGTTTGCCTTGGAGACAAACAGAGATCATTTTGTCGTTTTTGAGATTGCATCCAAGTACTAATATATAAAAAATAGATAACTGATAAGAAACAACTGTATAGCACAGAGAACTCTACTAAATATTCTGTAATGACCTCTATCAGAATAGAATACAAAAGACCGTGACTATATGTATATGTATGTGTGTGTGTGTATATGTATATGTATATGTATATGTATATATATATATATATATATATATATATATATATATATATACGAGCTTCCCAGGTGGTTCAGCAGTAAAAAATCAGCCTGCAACAGGAGATGTGAGTTCGCTCCCTGGGTCAGAGGGATCCCCTGGAGAAGGAAATTCTTTCTTAGGACAACCTATGGACAGAGAAACTAGCATCCATGGGGTCACAAAGAGGCAGTGAGTCAGAAAGGACTTATCAACTAAATATGAACATATACATATTTATATATCCATTGAGTCGGTGATACCATCCAACTGTCTCATCCTATGTTATCCCCTTCTCCGCCCTCCTTCAACTTTCCCAGCATCAAGGTATTTTCTAATGAGTTGGCTCTTCACATCAGGTGGCCAAAGTATTGGAGTTTCAGCTTCAGTATCAGTCCTTCCAATGAATATTCAAAACTGATTTCCTTTAGGATTTACTGGTTTAATCTCTTCCCAGTCCAAGGAAATGTCAAGGCATCTTGTCAAACACCACACTTCAAAAGCAACAATTCTTCGGTGCTCAGCTTTCTTTATACTGCAGTCCTCACATCCATACATGATTATTGGAAAAACCATAATTTTAACTAGATGGACCTTTGTCAGCAAAGTAACATTTCTGCTTTTTAATATGCTGTCTAGGTTGGTCATAGCTTTTCTTCCAAGGAGCCAGTGTCTTTTAATTTCATGGCTTCAGACACTATCTGCAGTGATCTTGGAGCCCAAGAAGATAAAGTCTGTCACTGTTTCCATTGCTTCCCCATCTATTTATCATGAAGTGATGGACCAGATGGCATGATCTTTGTTTTTTGAATGTTGAGGGTTAAGCCAATTTTTTCACTCTCCTCTTTCACATTAATCAAGAGGCTTTTTAATTCCTCTTCGTTTTCTGCCATACGGGTGGTATCATCTACATATCTGAGATTATTGATTTTTTTCCCCAGCAATCTTGATTCCAGCTTGTGCTTCATCCAGCCTGGCATTTTACATGATGTACTCTGCATATAAGTTAACTAAGCAGCATGACAATATACAGCTTTGATGTACTCCTTTCCCAGTTTGGAACCAGTCCATTGTTTCATGACCAGTTCTAACTGTTGCCTCTTGACCTACATACAGGTTTCTCAGGAGGCAGGTCAGGTAGTCTGGTATCCCCACCTCTTCAAATATTTTCCACAGTTTGTTGTGATCCACACAGTCAAAGGATTTAGCATAGTCAATGAAGCAGAATCAGATGTTCTCCTGGAGTTCTCTTGCTTTTTCTATGATTCAATGGATGTTGGCAATTTGATCTGTTTCCTCTGCCTTTTCTAAATCCAGCTTGAACATCTGGAGGTTCTTGGTTCATGTACTATTGAAGCCTGGCTTGGAGAATTTTGAACATTACTTTGCTAAGCGTGTGAAATGAATGCAATTGTGCAGCAGTTTGAACATTCTTTGGCACTGCCTTTCTATGGAATTGTAATGAAAACTGACCTTTTCCAGTTCTGTGTCCATTGCTGTGTTTTTCAAATCATCTGGCATATTGAGTGCAGCACTTTAGCATCATCTTTTAGAATTTGAAATAGCTCAGCTGGAATTCCATCACCTCCATTAACTTGGTTCTTAGTGGTACTTCCTAATAGTGAATTCAATTTGCTGTACAGAAGAAACTAACACAACATTGTTAAGAAACTATACTCCAATAAAAGTTAATTTTTAAAAAGCTTTATATATTTCAATGTCTTATGAGGAACAAAACCCACTGGTATGTACTAAGAAGTTGCAGTGAATAAAAGCCAATTTTTCCTAAACTTTGGCTTTTTCCACTTGCTTCCTAGAGCTATATACTTGAATGAATGAGGTTCACCTTTCACATTTCTCTTAGAAGAATTTTACCAAATGTTTGAATATATAACATAAACCATTAGCTTCTTTGCAGGCCACCTGTCTCCTAATTGTAAAGCGATGCCAAGTATTATGGAGAACTCCACTTCAGTGAACCCATTTCTGTATTAGCATAATGCTGGCTGCCATAACAAAGGAGCCCCATACACCACAGTAGTTAAGTTCAATGGAAACGCATATCTTATATGAATAGGTGGTGGTGCAAGTTTAGAGAAGGTAAACAAGTTTCTCTGCTCTTACCTCTACGCTCCTATACAGGTGATCCTTAAAAAATGCTGAGCTTCGGGGGTGGGCCTGCTGTACAGTCCCAAGTCTGTATATAACCTACAGTGTGTTCTCCTCATCCATGGCTCTATATCTGTGGATTCAACCCAGATCATGTAGGACCAAAATATTTACTGTTGAATAAAATATCCTTATATAAATGGAACTCTATAGTTAAAGCCTCTCCTGTTCAGGGTCAACTGTATTTCAACTTTCAATGTAACAGAAAACAAATTTCTTTAAATGGAAGTCAAGTCATCAAAGTATCTCTTTAATACCTCCATTTTTGCTGTAGTAATGAGAGTCATAAAAGCCTCCGAGTGCCTAACATCCCTGCCCTCATTTCCGCCAGTGTTCTCACTCGGTCTGCTCCAGGCACATGGGCCTTCCAGATGTTCCTAAGTGTCCTCAAACAAGACAGGTACAGTCTGGCCCCAGGAACTTTGCAATGACTACACCCTCTGCTTTGAGGACTCTCCTTTCAGATATCTGCATGAGTAAGTTCATTATTGCCTTTAATTTCTCACAAATGTCACCATCACAGTGAGACCTATGTCCTCTAGTTCCCCACAGCTCATAACCTCTGAACTCTGAAATCCACTATACCTGCTGAGGCAGTCATTAATACCAGGCATCCAATAGTTCTTGTTCTCCCTGATACAAGGCGATTGGCAGGGCTGGACTTTCTGGTTGGCCCTCATATTGGAATGGAGCCACGTGATGAATTTTTGCTTATAACCTGAGAATGTAAATGAGGTTCGGTCTTCCTGCCAGAGTAGTCAGCTGTCTGGCCACGATTTTCTGGGTCCTTTTCCCCTGACCTAACAATGGCATGACCTAACCCATGGTGTTTCTAGCCTTTTTAACCCATAGGCTATTTGGTATCTTTACTATGTATTCTCTCTTTCTCATGGCAAGAATATAAGATTAAGGAGCAGGGATCTTTATCTGCTTTATTCATGCTGCTGCTACTGCTGCTAAGTCACATCAGTCCTGTCCATCTCTGTGTGACCTGATAGATGGCAGCCCATCGGGCTCCCCCATCCCTGGGATTCTCCAGGCAAGAACGCTGGAGTGGGTTGCCATTCCTTTCTCCAATGCATCAAAGTGAAAAGTAAAAGTGAAGTCGCTCAGCTGTGTCTGACTCTTTGCGACCCCATGGACGGCAGCCCACCAGACTCCTCCGTCCCTGGGATTCTCCAGGCAAGAACACTGGAGTGGGTTGCCATTTCCTTCTCCTGACTACACCCAAAGTCCTCAGAATAATGTCTATTTTATAATAGGTGTTCACTGAAAACATCAGATTGCTGAATAAATCAAAGTGAGTCCCAAAAGCATATTCTGCTTATGAAAAAAATCAATTTTTTTTTTTTTAAAAAGGACATGAAATGGGCAAGAAAAAGGCTCCAAGAAACAGTTGGTGAGGGTGAAAAAGTAAAGCATTAAAGTTCAGTCTAAAACTGAATACACAAACACACATATACACAGATTATATAGATAAAAATATATAAGTATAAAAACAGTGGAAATAAATACATGAGTATACTTAAAGAGTCTATTTTTATGTCTGTAATCATTTGTGTGTGTTATATATATATATATATGTATGTGTATATATATTTACTTCTGTAATTTTACCAAATTATAAATGATTAATGCATAACATCTATATTGAGCCACCTGGGAAGCTCATATAGAAATAAGGTCCCACATAATTATCTTCGGAGGTTCCCTAGTGGCTCAGAGGGTAAAGGGTCTGCCTGCAATATGGGAAACCCGGATTCTATTCCTGGGTGGGGAAGATTCCTTGGAGAAGGAAACGGCAACCCACTACAGTATTCTTGCCTGGAGAATCCCATGGACAGAGGAGCCTGGTGGGCTACAGTGCACGGGGTCGAAAGAGTCGGACACGACTGAGCAAGTGGCCTTAACTAATTATTTTCAACTAGCTAGTCTCTTCTCCCTTTCAGTAAAGGGAATCCTCTAGCTTTTGTTTGACAGAAACATACAATATTTCTTAGTTCCTGTTATAGCTTGATTTAAACGTGTGCCTAAATTTGGCCAAGGGAGTAGAAGCAGAAGTATCGTGTGGGAGGGACTTCCAGACCATCTCTTTAAAGAAGTTTGTCCAATACTCTGCATTCTTCCTTACCACTGGATGAGAACTGCAAACACAGGAACAGAAAGTTGAAGTAGATAGATCTGCCCCACCATACCTGCTCGATTATCCTCTAGACTGTGATATTGAGAGAAATCAATTATAGTGTATCTTACTCACTATATTTTACAATCTATTAAAGAAGCCCAAGAGCCAAAGAATTGATGCTTTTGAACTGTAATGGTAGAGAAGACTCTTGACAGTCCCAGTCAATCCTAGAACAAATCAGTCAGTCCTAAAGGAAATCAATCTTGAATGTTCACTGGAAGGATTGATGACGAAGCTCCAATACTCTGGCGACCTGATGCAAGGAGCTGGCTCATTAGAAAACACCCTCATGCTAGGAAATATTGAGGGCAGGAGGAGAAGGGGACGACAGACTTTACTCAAACTCAATGGACATGAATTTGAGCAAACTCCCAGAGTTGGTGATAGATAGGGAGGCCTGGTGTGCTGCAGTCCATGGGGTCACAAAGAATCGGGCAAGATTGAGTGACTAAATGATAACAACAATAGTAACTTAGCCGTTATTCTAGACACCACTAAATCCAAGTAGGAGGTGGTCACAGTAGATTGGCTTATGCACTTTCATGTTTAGCATCAATTCAGTTCAGTCACTCAGTCGTGTCCGACTTTTGCGACCCCATGAATCGCAGCACGCCAGGCCTCCCTGTCCATCACCATCTCCCAGAGTTCACTCAGACTCACACCCATCGAGTCAGTGATGCCATCCAGCCATCTCATCCTCTGTTGTCCCCTTCTCCCCTGCCGCCAATCCCTCCCAGCATCAGAGTCTTTTCCAATGAGTCAACTCTTCGCATGAGGTGGCCAAAGTACTGGAGTTTCAGCTTCAGCATCATTCTTTCCAAAGAAATCCCAGGGCTGATCTCCTTCAGAATGGACTAGTTGGATCTCCTTGCAGTCCAAGGGACTCTCAAGAGTCTTCTCCAACACCACAGTTCAAAAGCACTAATTCTTCGGCACTCAGCCTTCTTCATAGTCCAACTCTCACATCCATACATGACCATAGGAAAAACCATAGCCTTGACTAGACAGACCTTAGTTGGCAAAGTAATGTCTCTGCTTTTGAATATCCTATCTAGGTTGGTCATAATTTTTCTTCCAAGGAGTAAGCGTCTTCTAATTTCATGAGTGCAGTCACCATTTGCAGTGATTTTGGAGCCCCCAAAATGAAGTCTGACACTGTTTCCACTGTTTCCCCATCTATTTCCCATGAAGTGATGGAACCGGATGCCATGATCTTCGTTTTCTGAATGTTGAGCTTTAAGCCAACTTTTTCACTCTCCTCTTTCACTTTCATCAAGAGACTTTTTAGTTCCTCTTCACTTTCTGCCATAAGGATGATGTCATCTGCATATCTGAGGTGATTGATTTCTCCCAGCAGTCTTGATTCCAGCTTGTGTTTCTTCCAGTCCAGTCTTTCTCATGATGTACTCTGCATAGAAGTTAAATAAGCAGGGTGACAATATACAGCCTTGACATACTCCTTTTCCTATTTGGAACCAATCTGTTGTTCCATGTTCAGTTCTAACTGTTGCTTCCTGACCTGCATACAGGTTTCTCAAGAGGCAGGTCAGGTGGTCTCGTATTCCCATCTCTTTCAGATTTTTCCACAGTTTATTGTGATCCACACAGTCAAAGACTTTGGCATAGTCCATAAAGCAGAAATAGATGTTTTTCTGGAACTCTCTTGCTTTTTCCATGATCCAGCGGATGTTGGCAATTTCATCTTTGGTTCCTCTGCCTTTTCTAAAACCGGCTTGAACATCAGGAAGTTCACAGTTCACATATTGCTGAAGCCTCGCTTGGAGAATTTTGAGTATTCCTTTACTAGCATGTGAGATGAGTGCAATTGTGCAGTAGTTTGAGCATTCTTTGGCATTTCCTTTCTTGGGGATTGGAATGAAAACTGACCTTTTCCAGTCCTGTGGCCACTGCTGAGTTTTCCAAATTTGCTGGCATATTGAGTGGAGCACTTTCACAGCATTATCCTTCAGGATTTGAAATCGCTCTATTGGAATTCCATCACCTCCACTAGCTTTGTTCGTAGTGATGCTTTCTAAGGCCCTCTTGACTTCACATTCCAGGATGCCTGGTTTTAGATGAGTGATTACACCATCATGATTATCCGGGTCATGAAGATCCTTTTGTACAGTTTCTCTTTGTATTCTTGCCATCTCTTCTTAGAATGTTTAGTATAAAGGTATGTATTTCACCCTTTTCTTCCTCATTCTATGTTAGTAATTATAAAGTTTCAATCACAAATTGGCTCTTCATTTTCTAAAGAATAATACTGGTTAAGACTAAAACAAAGTCATCACAAATTTTTTAAAGCCCTTGCCTTGTTATTAGACAAATGTAGCACTTTAATATGTATGAATAATTGCATGAACTTATGTGCATCATTTTTGGCAACAGATCTTCCACAGTTGACACAAGGATGCCTCGGCAAAATTTGATAATTAGCAAAATGTGATATAAAGAAATCTATATCTTATATTGTATTCATTAATACCAAATGCAAAAATAATGAATGTCTGTATAGATTAAAAATAGGATGCTTCCTTCATCACTAAACCGTAGCTTTTCAGGCAATGATCTGAGTTTTACTTAAAATATATTTCCTTGTAATACTTTGGTAAAAACATGGGGTAATGTGCATGAGGCATGTTCTGTAAAGGCAGAGCCAATCCATATTTTGTATGATTATGTTTGTAAATCTTTATTTTAGACCAGTTCGCCACAAGATATTTCCAATGAGTAGGACAGAATATGATTCAATTGGTTTTGTTCTAAAAACGTATAGCTTCAATTATTTCCTGAACTCTGTCTATAATGATTTGCATCCTATTGTCCCTGCTGTTCCCTGACACCTACCATAATATAATCATGTCCCTCTAGTTTTGTTCTATTTCTTTTCTTTCCTCCTCTTAATTACCCCTTTTGTACCCCTAGTCTATGGTATCTGTGTCTCTAATACATAGAGGTACTAATTTCACAACCCCCAAGGCTTGTCAGGTTAAAGATTAATGAGCAGACTATACCCAGAGGCTTCAGAAAGGTTAAGCATAATTACAAATGGGTATTTTATGCAATGCTGGAGATGTGCAAGCTGTTTTTTTAAAAGGGCAAGAAAAAGGTAATGAAACTTATGGGATTCATGTCAACTATTGTATCTCAGAAAAGAAGGTCTTGTTAAAATGAGAAATTAACATGCTAACTGAAAGGGATTGTTACATTCTACCCTTTGTTTTATTCCTGATTAAAAGACACACATCCACGAACAAAACCATATGATAGAATTAAGTACAATCACAAGGCTGTTATATCACTCGCTTTTAATTTTACTTTTTTTCTTTATTATGAAAAGGTACTTTTTCATTTTACAGTAAAAAGAAAAGTTGCAGTTTGAAAAATACAACACTGGAACACTGGAAACATTAAACAGCATTCAAAGAAGGAATATGTCATTTCCAGTTGAAAAGAGCTACTTTCTGTGGAAAAATAAAGCTTTTTAGAGGTCCAGTTACACAATTATTGTAAATTATAAGCTGAACATCTGGCCACTCCAGCACCATGGGGATAGTATTAGGATTATAGTAATTAAAAGAAATCCAGTCAGTGTTTTACTAATTACAAAGTGTTACCAACATTAAAACATTTGTGTTTAAAAGTCAGAAAGCTGTTGGCTTAATTGGAGGTGCTTTTCCCCAAAATGTTTCAGAACAAAGGAGAATGTTAGAATTAACTTTGCTCAAAACAAAAAAAAACATAATGAGAATATTGATCTCTAAATGTTGAGTTGATAAGTGAGGATTTTTTGGTAGCAAAGAGATTAGACATGAATAGTGTTAATTAATTTCCTTTCAGATTATTCAAGTTCTTACTGAGGGAAGCCCGTTCCACTTGTACACTCGATTTCTGAACTTCCCCACTAATCACTTTTCTGTAGGGGCTGAAAAGAAGTGGATTTTCTCAGGTTGCATCAACATTTTTTCTCTCTCCATTGAAATATGCAAATATGGAAAGTGATAGATGAACATGAAAATTTCCATCTCATTCAAAATAGAGGAAAAAACGCTTTCTTGCCATCATTGTTTTTCTATCTACCACCCACTCTATTTTCTTTATCGGAAAACTTCCTAAAGCATTTGTCTGTTTTGCTTTTTTTTTCTGCCTCACATGTCTTCCTTCCCAGTCTCTTTTAAATTCATATCAATACAGCTTTCATTTCAATAACTGAAAGGGCTATTTGTTAAGGTTATCGATGATCTTCCTAAATCCTGTATACAGTCTACTATCCTCAGCCTCCTCTTTCACGCTCAGCATGTGGCAAATACTCACTGCAACAGTTGCTTTTTACAGTCAGCCCTCCATGTCTGTATCTGCAGGTTTTACATATATGGATTCAACTAACCTCACATTGAAAATATTTGGGGAAAAAAGTCCAAAAATTTCCAAAAAGGAAAAGTTAAATTTGCTACCCTCTGGCAACTATTTACGCAGCATTTACATTGCATTTAAAACTATTTACACAAAATTTGCATTGTATTTACAACGATTTGCATAGCACTTACTTGGTACTAGGTAGTATAAGAAATCTAGAGATGATTTAATGTATACAAGTGGATGTGCAGAAGATATGTGCAAATCTACACCATTTTATAATACGACTAGACCAAACAGAGAAACAGACTCAGACTTTGAAAACAAACTTACGGTTACCAGAGAGGAAAGACTGGGGGAGCAGTGGGGAGAAGTTAGGGGTTTAGGATTAACATTTACACACTACTCTATATAAAATAGATAATCAACCAAGACCTACTGTATAGCACAGGGAACTCTATTCTAAATTTTTTGTAATAACCTATAGTGGAAAAGAAACTGAAAAAGAATGGATATATGTAAATGTATAACTGAATCACTTTGCTGTGTACTTGAAACTAACGCAGCACTGTAAATCAATGGCACAATATAAAATTAAAACAAAGATACTAGAGTATTCTCAGATTTTGGTATCCATGGGGATCTTCTGTGGATACTGACAGATGACAGCAATATCTTTCTGCTGGATACATTTTCTTTACTTGACATCCAGGACATCCACAGGTAACTGGTTTTACACCTGCCACTCTGCTTGCTCCTTCTCAGTCTCCTTGCTTGTTCCTAATCTTTCTGAACTCATGGTTGTTTAGGAAGAGCCCAAGATCATCCTTGAATACGTTCTCTCTTTCAGAATTCTTTTCTTTGGTGAATTAATCCAGTCTCTTGACTTTCAATGTCATGTATATGTTGATGACTGATGACTAGAATCTTTACTGCTGACCAAATATCTATGTTCTCAGTTATATTACACAGACCCTTTCTAGTTAAGTGGGCCCACTGGATTAATCAACACCAGTAGGTGATGTTTATCTCTCTAGACAGTGTTTGAGAGCCAGTGTGAGCCCCTCTCACATGGTGATGGTGATACATGATGAACATGAAGGCCTTATATACAAATAGTGGAATCCTGATATAAAAGCAACTTAGATGCCTGAGTCAAGTGCTTAAAAGCAACCTAATCTGGGAAGGTGTTTGGGCACATAGCAGACTTTTTTATGAGCAAGAAATAAAGGTTTACCACTTTATACACAGGGTCAACAAACTTCTTCAGTAAAATGACAGATGAGAAGCATTTCAAGTTTGTAGGCCATGCCATCTCTGTCGCAACTACTCAGTCTCAGTTCTGCCATCTTAGTGACAGAACAGCCATGGGCATGATATAAATGAACCAGAATGTAGCTGTGTTCCAGCAAAGGCTTACTTAACTGAAATGGGTGGTAAGCTGGATTTGGCCTACGGACCATTGTTTGCTGACCGTTGCTCTAAGCCACTGAGATTTTGGTGTTTCTTTACGATCACATCATATAGCTTTGTCTATATAGATTAATACAACTGACAGAAATATGCCTTCATTCTAGGTCTCCAGGCACATGTATGATGGCCATAGACTCCTAATTTTTCCTTTTTAAAGAAAAATTACCTTATTCTCCCCATACCATCCCTCTGGGTCATCACAGTGCACCAGCCGCAAGCATCTCATATCCTGCATCGAACCTAGACTGGTGATTCGTTTCTTATATGATGTTATACAAGGAGGTGGGAGGGGGTTCAGGATTGGGAACACGTGTACACCTGTGGGGGATTCATATTGATGTATGGCAAAACCAATACAATATTGTATAGTAATTAACCTCCAATTAAAATAAATAAATTAAAAAATAACTTACCTTATTCTCAGTCCCAAAGGTCAGTGTGATACTATCAAAGGATAATTCCAATCATGTCACTCTTTTGCTCCAAGTTATCTAGTACATTTCTATTTATTTATCAAAAGTCTGCAATTGTTAAAATAGCCTGCAAATAGGATAACCATTCATTCCAGTTTTTTAGAAAAATACCCAACTTTTTAAATTAAGTTTATTGCCTTTCACTTTCAAATGTATGCTAAGATAATGAGTTGTGTTAGGTAGGTAGAACAGGGAAAAGGAGTCCAAAATGGCGGTGGCTACAAGACAAGGAAGGGAAAAGGCCACGAAAATGAAACAAGAGAAGGTCCAAGGACCGGAGTGAGGACCTCAGGTAAAACAAACAATACTCCTGGCTGGCCCAATTTACATAGGACTGGCCCAGGGAGAGATAAACATATAAATAGAGGAGTCAAAGCTAGCTCTCTCTCTCTCTCCTGCGTGCTGGGGCACTCTTCTCCTCGTGCCTTTGGATCAATGTGCCCTCACACCTCGAAGATGGATTTTCCTGCTATCTCCTAAGTAAAATAGAACTGTAACACTGAGCTGTAACACTGATTTGTCTAAGAACTATAACATGGTCCATTCGAGACCTGAGAGCTATAACACAGTCTATCCAAGACCTAAAAGCTGTGACACGCCGAGGGGGCTTTAAGGTCCATCACTCCCAAATCTTTGTTGTGACGAGATAAAGAATCGAGGAGCATACACTCACGTGATAAGTTATATACTATCTCAGTGGCCTCTTTTGCTGCTATTTTCCCGTATTTCATATTGATCCAGCCATATCTGCATTCTTGCCTTTTCAGAGCACACAAAACACCATTCAGCATTAGTACTTTTTACATTTCCTATTTCCATTTCCTAAAATGTTCTTCCTCTAAAACTTGCCTGCTCTATTCCTCCTTCACCTTTATCACATGTTTCCATAAATGGGATATTCTCAATGTAGTCTTCCTCAACTGGTTTGCCTTCAATTGTATACCATCTGCCAATCCACGTTGTCTCTGCCTTCCTCTTTTACTTATTTTCACCACAACACTTGTGACCATCTATGGCATAGGAGTCTGATAGGAGTCTGACAAAATATTCTTACTTTTTTCATTTGTTGCAAATCTTCTCACATTAGAATGTACCCTCCATAAAGTCAGATGCTTCCCCCAAATCTACAGCCATGCCTCCTAATACAGTTGGTCTGTGTTTTGAAAGGATAGTATCTATAATGAAAATTAATTGTTTAGGTCCTAAAAGAGAGACTGCCTGTCTTCAATTTTAGTTGCCTTCAACTGATTTAGGGATGATCTGTGTCTTAGCCATGAGGACTTAGGGAACAGAGACGTGTGTGTGTGTGTGTGTGTGTGTGTGTGTGTGTGTGTGTGTGTGAAGTTGCTCAGTCGTATCCGACTCTTTGCAAGCCTGTGGACTGTAGCCCACCAGACTCCTCTGTCCATAGGGAACAGAGACTTGGGGAAGTCCACTATAATGTGTTATCTCTAACACTTGAAGATCTAAATCTTCAACAAGAATGCAGAAAAAAATCTAGTTAATGAGAATATTATGAGAAGTAATGCGAGGTGATATATTACAATGGTAGCCACTGCTTCAAAATGAACTGCTGAGAGATACAGAAAGGTGTTTCCCAGTGATTTTGCTCAGGCACATTGAATATCTCTTGAAGTGATCAATGGGAAAGCCTATCTAGGATCAGTCTATTAGAAGAAGAGCAAATTGATCTCTGCTACTCACTTCTAGCTCGTTTCCATTGGTCACAGTAGCTGTCTGGGGATTTAGTGCTCCTGAACTTTCTGCTTGCATCATTTGGCTCTTTTGCAACTGCTTGGAAAGCAAGACCTTAAACTCCATAGTGTGTTGTTTTATTTAAGCTTGTTAATGTTTCAAAGAGCCAATGATATGACCTCAGGAAGAAGAAAATATGTGGAGATACACAGGGCTAGTAGGGCTAGGAGGTCAGTGAAGTATCAGAGGAGGAGTAAGAGGTTGAGCGGGTAAAGTCAAGGAATTCAGAGAAAATCTGAGAGGGTACTTAGAAAATGATTTTTATAAATTATTTTTTTAACATTGGTCATATCCATACATCATGACCACAATTACTGTATACACTTCTCTTTTGCAGGGAAATACACTTATTGAGAGAAGGGAATGGCAAGCCACTTCAGTATTCTTGCCTTGAGAACCCCATGAACAGTATGAAAAGGCAATATGATAGGATACAAAAAAGGAACTCCCCAGGTCATTAGGTGCCCAATATGCTACTGGAGATCAGTAGAGAAATAACTCCAGAAAGAATGAAGGGATGGAGCCAAAGCAAAAACAATACCCAGTTGTGGTTGTGACTGGTGATAGAAGCAAGATCCGATGCTGTAAAGAGCAATAATGGGTAGGAACCTGGAATGTCAGGTCTATGAATCTAGGCAAATTGGAAGTGGTCAGACAAGAGATGGCAAGGATGAACATCAACATTCTAGGAATCAATGAACTAAAATGGACTGGAATGTGTGACTTTAACTCAGATGACCATTATATCTACTACTGTGGGCAGGAATCCCTCAACAGAAATGGAGTAGCCATCATGGTCAACAAAAGAGTCCAAAATGCAGTACTTGAATGCAGTCTCAAAAATGACAGAATGATCTCTGTTCGTTTCCAAGGCAAACCATTCAGTATCACAGTTATCCAAGTATATGCCTCAACAGGTAACACTGAAGAAGCTGAAGTTGAACGGTTTTATGAAGACCTACAAGAAATTTTAGAACTAACACCCAAACAAGATGTCCTTTTCATTATAGGGGACTGGAATGCTAAAGTAGGAAGTCAAGAAACACCTGGAGTAACAGGCAAATTTGGCCTTGGAGTGCGGAATGAAGCAGGGCAAAGACAGAGTTCTGCCAAGAAAATGCAGAACATCCTCTTCCAACAACACAAAAGAAGACTCTACACATGGACATCACCAGATGGTCAACACCAAAATCAGATTGATTATATTCTTTGCAGCCAAAGATGGAGAAACCCTATACAGTCAACAAAAACAAGACCGGGAGCTGACTGTGGCTCAGATCATGAACTCCTTATTACCAAATTCGGACTCAAATTGAAGAAAGTAGGGAAAACCGCTAGACCATTCAATATGACCTAAATCAAATCCCTTATGATTATACAGTGGAAGTGAGAAATAGATTTAAGGGCCTAGATCTGATAGACAGAGTGCCTGATGAACTATGGAATGAGGTTCATGACATTGTACAGGAGACAGGGATCAAGACCATGCCCATGAAAAAGAAATGCAAAAAGCACAATGGCTGTCTGAGGAGGCCTTACAAATAGCTGTGAAAAGAAGAGAGGTGAAAAGCAAAGGAGAAAAGGAAAAATATAAGCATCTGAATGCAGAGTTCCAGAGAATAGCAAGAAGAGATAAGAAAGCCTTCTTCAGCGATCAATGCAAAGAAACAGAGGAAAACAACAGAATGGAAAAGACTAGAGATCTCTTCAAGAAAATTAGAGACACCAACAGAACATTTCATGCAAAGATGGGCTCGATAAATGACAGAAATGGTCTGGTCCCAAAAGAAGCAGAAGATATTAAGAAGAGGTGGCAAGAATACACGGAAGAACTGTACAAAAAAGATCTTCAAGACCCAGATAATCATGTTGATGTGATCATTAATCTAGAGCCAGATATCTTGGAATGTGAAGTCAAGTGGGCCTTAGAAAGCATCACTACGAACAAAGCTATTGGAGGTGATGGAATTCCAGTGGAGCTGTTTCAAATCCTGAAAGATGATGCTGTGAAAGTGCTCCACTCAATATGCCAGCAAATTTGGAAAACTCAGCAGTGGCCACAGGACTAGAAAAGGTCAGTTTTCATTCCAATCCCCAAGAAAGGCAATGCCAAAGAATGCTCAAACTACTGCACAATTGCACTCATCTCACATGCTAGTAAAGGAATGCTCAAAATTCTCTAAGCGAGGCTTCAGCAATACGTGAACCGTGAACTTCCTGATGTTCAAGCTGGTTTTGGAAAAGGCAGAGGAACCAGAGATTAAATTGCCAACATCCGCTGGATCATGCAAAGAACAAGACAGTTACAGAAAAACATCTATTTCTGCTTTATTGACTATGCCAAAGCCTGTGACTGTGTGGATCACAATAAACTGTGGAAAATTCTGAAAGAGATGGGAATACCAGACCACCTAACCAGCCACTTGAGAAATCTGTACGCAGGTCAGGAAGCAACAGTTAGAACTGGACATGGAACAACAGACTGGTTCCAAATAGGAAAAGGAGTACGTCAAGGCTGTGGATTGTCACCCTGCTTATTTAACTTCTATGCAGAGTACATCATGAGAAAGGCTGGACTGGAAGAAACACAAGCTGGAATCAAGATTGCTGGGAGAAATATCAATAACCTCAGATATGCAGATGACACCACCCTTATGGCAGAAAGTGAAGAGGAACTAAAAGCCTCTTGATGAAAGTGAAAGTGGAGAGTGAATAGTTGGCTTAAAGGTCAACATTCAGAAAACAAAGATCATAGCATCCAGTCCCATCACTTCATGGGAAATAGATGGGGAAACAGTGGAAACAGTGTCAGACTTTATTTTTGGGAGCTCCAAAATCACTGCAGATGGTGACTGCAGCCATGAAATTAAAAGATGCTTACTCCTTGGGAGAAAAGTTATGACCAATCAAATAGTATATTCAAAAGCAGAGATATTACTTTGCTGACTAAGGTCCATCTAGTCAAGGCTATGGTTTTTTCAGTAGTCATGTATGGATGTGAGAGTTGGACTGTGAAGAAGGCTGAGTGCCGAAGAATTGATGCTTTTGAACTGTGGTGTTGGAGAAGACTCTTGAGAGTCCCTTGGACTGCAAGGAGATCCAACCAGTCCATTCTGAAGGAGATCAGCCCTGGGATTTCTTTGGAAGGAATGATATTAAAGCTGAAACTCCAGTACTTTGGCCACCTCATGCAAAGAGTTGACTCATTGGAAAAGACTCTGATGCTGGGAAGGATTGGGGGCAGGAGGAGAAGGGGATGACTGAGGATGAGATGGCTGGATGGCATCACTGACTCGATGGACATGAGTCTGAGTGAACTCCGGGAGATGGTGATGGACAGGGAGGCCTGGTGTGCTGCGATTCATGGGGTCACAAAGAGTCGGACACGACTGAGCGACTGAACTGAACTGACCCTTATTGATTTCACTTTCTTTCTTTTCTTTAGCAATATACTATTGATTTGTGACCAGATTATGTTGGTGAGTAGACTAAATGCTTAGTTTAGAATAAAAAGTTGTTAAAGACATGTTAAAAGTATAGGAGAAATGGCATGTGCTTAGAATCTGAGCTATAGAGATGTCTCACAGCCCTTGAAAACTAATTTTTAGAAGCTGCTCCATCAAAGGATAAATTCTGGACCATGAGCATGTGCTCAGGGAGACTGGGAAGAACCAATTTCTATCACCAGTTTCTGAGAGGACAAGGAGGCATCAGTGCCAACCATGTGCCCTCCCAGATCAAGCGGCGGTTATGCCTGGCAACCATGGTGCTGAGACTGTCGCTGGGTGAAGTGTGATGTGGACTTCCTCAAAGGTAACCACAACCTCAAACAATAGAGAGGACAGATTTCCTCCTCACTCTTCTGCAAAGTGTGTGGCATCTAAGCTGCATTCAGAGGAATGTGTGCTCCGTTCCTCCCCATAAAGCAAACAGAACCTGCTTTTCCATTCAGAATCACTGTGCAGGGCAGCCATTACTAACTTAGTTCATACAAAGGTCTCGACACAGAACCATCTACGAAAAAATAACTAGATTGTTGATGGCTAGACGTGCAAGATACCCTCAAACATACTTTGTCCAAAGCAGTAGTTCTCCAACCTTCAAAATCTATACCTATTTAATAAGCAAACATTTTCCCAACACCCCTTACTTCTGAATTAAAAACATAGTATTTTAGATTGGGGGAGAAATAAATTGGAGCTGAGGATTAACATATACACAGGACTATATATAAAACTGTTAAACCACAAGGACTTACTGTATAGCACAGGGAATCATACTCAATATCTTATAATAATCTATAATGAAAAAAAAATTGAAAAGAACCTATATTTGTATAACTGAATCACTTTGCTACATACTTGAAACTAGCACAGCATTGTAAATTAACTATATCTCAATAAAAGAACATAAACATTTAGGGATGTACGGGGATTTGGCCTCTAGGTTTTTAAGCCATACATCAGTAATGATCTTTCCATAGCTGACACAGGACGACATCCTGAACTTAACCCTGCAGGTCTTCTTATAAGCTCACTACCTAAGCCAGACAGTCAAGATCTTTGAACACCAGTTAGAGAACTTTACACAACTGAAGTCTATATCGTATAGCCTAGCAAGTGCAGCTGTTAAGTATCCATGACTGTCTCCTTATTTCAAAGTTATTTATCAAATCAGAGTATTTGATCTACCTTTTATATTTTCATGATGAAGCTATTTAGAAACAAAAATCCGTCCTTCATCTGAGGTTAACATGCTGCTGCTAAGTCGCTTCAGTCGTGTCTGACTCTGTGCGACCCCATAGACGGCAGCCCACCAGGCTCCCCCGTCCCTGGGATTCTCCAGGCAAGAACACTGGAGTGGGTCGCCATTTCGTTCTTCAATGCATGAAAGTGAAAAGTGAAAGTGTAGTCACTCAGTCATGTCAGACTCTTAGTGACCTCATGGACTGCAGCCCACCAGACTCCTCTGTCCATGGGATTTTCCAGGCAAGAGAATTGGAGTGGGGTGCCATTGCCTTCTCTGTTAACATAGTGTTTCTCCATGTCTTATTAAGAAATGAAGTAATGACTGTGATTTCTTTGTTAGTTCATTGATTTTATGGTTATTTAAGTAATGCAATGATAAAGAGAAATAAGTAATACAGTTGGTAAGGAGAAATGGTTTGGAAACCTTAACTCACTTTAGATCTAGATCAAAATGCATTTACCAAAACTTTGCTACTGAGGAGACTTTAAAAGAAATAATATTTATAAACCTAACAATATTGGAGCACAAATCAATTTAGAAACTGTTTCTAAAGGCTTACATAGTTCCTGTCCCTTGATTAAATTTTTCTTTCTTCGTTTTGTTATTAATTGGGATTTTGGCTGATGTTTCCCTAGGAACATTTCCACTAATGAAAAGGTCTTTCAATTTAACAGCTTTAGAGATACAGCAAGATTTCGTCCATTAAAAGGAGCTATTTTCCTATTAATATGGAATAGACTAATAACTGGGAAAAAATACAACAGAGTCAAAATGGGAATAGAGAAAGAACAGTTTCCAAAAAGAAGAAGAAGAAAGCCTGAGGGGGTGAGCCATGACCATTGGTGCAGCTCAAGTGTACACAGGATACCAGAAGGTCAGATTCAAGTAATAGAGTAGCCAAAGAGTGCACATGCCAGCATTTAGTAGCCACTTATATATGCTATTTTATGTGACCTTCACAACAACTTAATCAGTATTATTTTCTTCAATATCACATGAAAAAAACCAAAGGTCAGAAGGGTTTGGAAACTTGCCCGAAATCACACACATCAGTAGTTCTCAAATTTCTGAGTGTTGTAGAATCAGTTGCAGTGAGGTATTAAAAATCGAAGTGCCATAGCTTACCCCATTAGCCTTCCATTAAGCATTTAGTCTGCAGTTTTTATGACCTCTCTACTGTTTACCTTGAGTGTGAAAACCACTAACATGGACAGCAAGCTGCAAATCTAGGATTCGAATATAGATCAAATCTATTTCCTATGTCTACAAAAAGAACTAAATCTCAACCAAAATCAGAGTTGGACAGGAAACAAAAGTGATATTATTTCTAACAATCAGTGTCCCTTTTCTACTATTCATTTGAACATTAGCATTGAACATGACACTAATTAACCATGGACATAAAAAAATGTGTTTCCTTTCAAATGAAAGGAGTTGTTTCTGAGCACTTCTTTTAGGATTCTATTCTACATGTACATGAACTCTATGGATTAATTTGGTTACTCTTTTGCTATACATTTAAGTTTAGATAGTTCCAAAGTTTTGTCTGGTAGCAATATTGGAGATAAATAGAAAATGTGGCTAAGGTTTTGTCCTGAGAAGTAGGAACTGCCATAGATGTGATTGCTTGCTCCAAGGAGAATCATAGGAGCTAAAGTTCTGAGGTTTTATGATGTTACCTATTCCCCAATGAACAGTTGAACTCAGTATCACATAGATTTAGAAGCATGGTTACTCATCAATAGTAATATGTGGATGCACTGTGGTCAAGTAAATTCTGCTATCAGAGCATTTTCTTTTCTCAGTAATTATTTATTAAATTGTAATCATTTCTTCCTTTTTCAGATGAGAAGGGAACATGAGTTCTTTTCAAAACATTTAAGCACTTAAACTCTCTATCCCTAAATTGTGCAAGCTGAATTTGCAAATTTAAGGTTTGGTTTGGCAGAAATCAATCAATCAATAAGAATAGATTTTCATCACATTTCTATACATTTTATATGATGCTAGCAGAGAAACATTCTAAATTATTTTTATTAACAGGCAATAATTTATTTTAGGGCTTAGAAATCCACTCCAGTATTCCTGGCTGGGAAATTCCATGGGCAGAGGAGCCTGACAGACTGTAGTCCATGGTGTTGCAAAGAGTTGAACATGACTGAGCATGCATACACGCACAGAAAATTTGTTTTAGTCTTCCTTCAAGTTTAAGTCAAAGACTCCAACAATTATGGAGTACAGTTCTGCTCTTATTTCTAGTACAACAAGCATTTATCGAACACACCATCAACACATTTTTCTTTTAGGGATTCTTTTTTGTTTTATTTATTTATTTATTGTTTTAAAGGTTGAATATTCACATTTATTTTTTTTCCACTTTACAATACTGTATTGGTTTTGCCATACATTGACATGAATCAGTCACAGGTGTACATGAGCTCCCAATCCTGAAACCCTCTCCCACCTTCCCACCCCATACCATCTCTCTGGATCATCCCCATGCACCAGCCCCAAGCATCCTGTATCCTGTATCGAACATAGACTGGTGCTTCGTTTCTTACAACATAGTATACATGTTTCAATGCCATTCTCCCAAATCATCCCACCCCTCTCCCTCTCCCTCAGAGGCCAAAAGTCCATTCTATACATCTGTGTCTCTTTTGTTGTCTCACATACAGGGTCATCATTACTATTTTCTAAATTCCATATATATGTGTCAGTATACTGTACTGGTGTTTTTCTTTCTGGCTTACTTCACTCTGTATAATCGGCTCCAGTTTCATCCATCTCATTAGAACTGATTCAAATATATTCTTTTTAATGACTGAGTAATACTCCATTGTGTATATGTACCACAGCTTGCTTATCCATTCATCTGCTGATGGACATCTAGGTTGTTTCCATGTCCTGGCTATTATAAACAGTGCTGCAATGAACATTGGGGTACATGTGTCTCTTTCAATTCTGGTTTCCTCGGTGTGTATGCCCAGCAGTGGGATTGCTGGGTCATAATGCAATTCTATTTGCAATTTTTTAAGGAATCTCCACACTGTTTTCCATAGTGGCTGTACTAGTTTGCATTCCCACCAACAGTGTAAGAGGGTTCCCTTTTCTCCACATCCTCTCCAGCATTTATTGCTTGTAGACTTTTGGATCTCAGCCATTCTAACTGGTGTGAGTAAAGACAATCTCTTTAACAAGTGGTGCTGGGAAAACTGTTCAACCACTTGTAGAAGAATGAAACTAGATCACTTTCTAACACCACACACAAAAATAAACTCAAAATGGATTAAAGATCTAAACGTAAGACCACAAACTATAAAACTCCTAGAGGAGAACCTAGGCAAAACACTCTCCGACATAAATCACAGCAGGATCCTCTATGATCCACCTCCCAGAATACTGGAAATAAAAGCAAAAATAAACAAATAGGATCTAATTAAAATTAAAAGCTTCTGCACAACAAAGGAAACTATAAGTAAGGTGAAAAGATAGCCTTCTGAATGGAGGAAAACAATAGCAAATGAAGCAACTGACAAACAACTAATCTTAAAGATATACAAGCAACTTATGCAGCTCAACTCCAGAAAAATAAATGATCCAATAAAAAAATGGGCCAAAGAACTAAATAGGCATTTCTCCAAAGAAGACATACAGATGGCTAATAAACACATGAAAAGATGCTCAACATCACTCATGATCAGAGAAATGCAAATTAGGTATTCTTTTGAATTTGTGTGAGCATTTATTTTCTTTTTATATTGAACTATAGCTGATTTATGATGTGTTAGTTTCAGGTGTACAGCAAAGTCATTCTGTTATATATACATATATCTATTCCTTTTCATATTCTTTTCCCATTTAGGTTATTACAGAATATTGACCAACTTTCCTGTGCTATACAATAAGTCCTTGTTGGTTATCTATGTTAAATATAGTAATTTGTATACGTCAACTCCAACCTCCCAATTTATCCCTCCTTCGCCACTCTTTTCCTTTCATAGCCAGAAATTTGTATTCTATGTCTGTGAGTCCGTTTATTTTTCATAAATGTTATTTCTGTCATTTTTTTAGATTCTGCATATAAGTGATATCAAATGAAATCTGTCTTGCTCCATCTGATTTACTTCACTTATTATGATAATCTCCAATTCCATCTATACTGCTGCAAATGTCTTTTTAATAGTTCAATAGCATTCTTTTGCATATAGTTACATCTTCTTTATCCATTCATCTGTTGATGGACATTTAGGTTACTTCCGCATCTTGGCTATTGCAAACAGCATTGCAATGAACACTGGAATACTTATGTCCTTTCTCTTTTTCCATATATGCCCAGTAGTGGAATTGCTGGATCATATGGTACCTCTATATTGAGTTTTGTAAGGAATCTCCTACTGTTCTCCATGGTGGTCACATGAGTCTTTCAAAGATGAACATGAAGTTGCCCCATTCCTCAGAAAATTTACAGCTCACTGCTTTAGGTCAGTTTAATGGAAAAGGAGTAGCCAAACAATTGAATGATAAAAGCAAATTCAATCTGACAACAGTGTGTAATGTGGATCTAAGACAACTGATACATTCATTTCACCACCAGAGACCAAGTTTGAGGCCCGTCAAGATGCTGGGTGAGAAAAGATCAGGGAAAACAATGAAACAGGGCAGACCAAGGGACAAAATCATAGAGACCAGGGCCTAGAAAAGAGGCAAAAAATGAGAGTAAGAGAAAAGGGAAGGACCAAAGGATATAGTAAGCCAGGAATTAGTACACAAAGTAAAGGAAAATAATATGCATAAAGAAAAAACAGCTCTACTTCCATATAAAATGATATAAGGACTTACTTCTAAAATGTAAATACATGAGAAATTGATATTCAAAGAAGCGCATGCTTGCTGAGTCACTTCAGTCGTGTCCAACTCTGTGTGATCATATGGACTGTAGCCTACCAGGCTCCTCTGTCCATGGGATTCTCCAGACAAGAAATACTGGAGTGGACTGCCATGTGCTTCTCCAGGGGACCTTCCTGACCCAGGTATCTCTTATCTCCTGCATTGGCAAGCAAGTTCTTTACCACTAGTGCCACCTGGGAAGCCCATTAAAAGAAGCTGTACTGACAACTCTCCACAGAAAATAAAGCCCAAAATATCCTGGTTATTTGAGGAGTTGATGATTTAACAAAGCAATCATTTGTGGTTGATGGCTGTAATTGGCCTGCTTTCACAATTTAGCATGACAACTGGGATTTTAGTTCTGTCCTGTCAATAACTATAAAAAAGGCATATCATAACTTCTCTGAGTTACAGTTTTCTGAAATCGGACAAGAAAAAGTTGGAGGTAGATAGATTGAGGCAGAGAAGAGAGATTTCACTTCCAAGATTCTGCAACATGGAGACACATAGATCCACGGTAAGGGAAGAATAGGAGGAGAAAGCAGAGAAAGTGAGAAGGGTATTGTGCACCAGCCACAGAACAGGGAGGCAGAGCAAAAGTTTATTAGGGGATACCTCACAAAGGAAGCAAGATTTAAACCAGTGTTATATCGGGACTTTTAGAGGTCCTGGGGAAAATGCAAAGAGAAAGGCATGCTGAGACACAGGCACTAGAATATGGAGGCACTAGAATATGTAATATATAGTGCTGAATCTGGCTTAAGAAGAAGAAGCTACAAGGAGGTGGAGAACGTTGTCTAGATTAAGAGGGAGCATGATATGCATATCTTTCAGTAGGGGGCTACTTAAGTTTTCTTTTTAACATCATCATCTCTGTGATTTAGGGTGGTCCCAGTGTCACCTCTTCTCAGGCAAATCTGTGAACCCCCAAGAACCAAGCAATCAAGATTCTTTGCCACCAGCCTTCTAAATCCATCTTAATACTGTCAGCTATTGAAACTCTAAACTATGGGCGAGAAAGTTGAATTCTATTTTCTATTCTTCTTTTTGAAATATTTAGCTGGTAATGGAGATAAAATGGCACCAGAGGTGTATCACTAACCTGGGAACCAGGGAATAAAACGAAGTAGAAGATGAGATCCATTGCAGAGGCTTTACCCCTGAACATGAGGCAGGTAAGACCTTAGGGACAGCCAACAGAACCTTCAGAGACAGATGTACCCATCAGGGATGGAAGAAAGATTATGGTATAGGGAGGAGATGTGAAAGGCAATATGATCAAGGCTTGTTGAATTTAGGTATGAGTGGGCCATACTTAATGGGACTGGACTTTATAACATGCAAAAAAAAAAAAAAAGGGTGAAATGGGCCAGAAAAGAAGCAAAGGTCTTTTAAACAGAAGTAAAACCAAGGGAAGAATTAGATACTGTGCATAGAGAAGTGATGCCGGTAAACCTTGTGAACATTCTTCCTAATGGGAAAGAGAGGGCTGTGAGTTAGCTTCACAAGGTGGAGCCAATTATGGGATGGCCCACAGTCTCTTCCTATCTTCCCAGGACTTGGCTGTTTTCTTCTTACCATCAGACCAAAGATGGCTGAGAAGCAGAGTCCCTGTTTAAACACAGTGAAGAACTGGGACACACATAAGAGCCAGCAGGAATTAGAATGGCAAGAAAAATGCACACGTGGAGAAGGCCTGTGTATAGCTCCCGAGCCTCCACTGATAGATTAGTTTGTGGCATTTGTACTTGATATGTATAATTAACACCTGCTCACTTGTGTTTTAGGAAAATCTGCCATGCGTCGCCAAAAACAGCCAGGACTGTGCAGAATGCAAGGGTATAATTCTTCTGGGTGGTGGGGTTTTGGTCCCAGTTTTGTAGTTAATCCTCACAATGGGTAAAATGACTGTGGCTCTCTCCTGTCACCGTTTCCATGGAAGGAAATGTCATTGTGTTCAGTGACTCAGGTCCTTTCATCATCAATTCACAGAAAGGAAAAGAGGGTTTTGTTATATCTAAGTGAGGGCTCACTATCAGAAAGTGTTCATATATTGAACGTAGGTACAGAAGTTACCTTCACCAATGAGACAGGAAGGAGGAGGAAAGGAGCAGACGTGTTAAAAGAATGACATAGACGCTGAAGATATAACAAAAGCTGCTTAGAACAGAGTAGCCTCACACTGATAGAAGATTCGACTTCCAAGCGACCCTGAGCCTCATTATACAGTCATCATAATACATTAACATATGGTCAGTAATGCACCCACAGGCACCATGACAGTTCCCAGGCCAAAACTGGATGATGACCCAGTTCCTAGAAATCCCCACCCATCCCCCAAACATCTCCACTTGGGCACCCACCCCAGGAACTCACTTGAGACCTGGGACATTCTTGCTATACTCCATTCCCTTGCAATACCCTCCATAAAGTCCAAGGCCTCACTCACTGAGGTCATCTCTGGGTAATTTTGCTATATTAAAACCCAGAAAAAAGGTGTGTCTGCTGTTATCATTTCTAATTAATTTTAATCTCCATGAGGTGAAGTTGCTCAGTCATGTCCGACTCTTTGCGACCCCGTGGACTGTAACCTACTAGGCTTCTCCGTCCATGGGATTCTCCAGGCAAGAATACTGGAGTGGATTGCCATTTCCTTCTCCAGAGGAGCTTCCCGACCCAGGGATCGAACATGGGTCTCCCGCATTGGAGGCAGATGCTTTAACCTCTAAGCCACCAGGAAGCTTAACTTTAATCTCCATACGTAAGTTTATTTAGTTGCCAAGCTATGGAATAAAACTATAGAACAAACAGCAACTTTTAATATAATTGATTCAGTCACTAAGGTGGGTACTCGAGGATAATCAAATGCTGGTATACTAAGCTTATGTTTATCATATGCCTTTTGTTTGAAAAAAATAGAGTGAGGTATAACTGATCTCTTCAGGCTGGAAAATGAATAAATGGGTTGGAATGTTATTTGCCAAGCAAAGCAAGGTCACCACAGCTGAATAACAATTTCAGATGCATAACAGTCTATAAATTAAGGTATTAAATTTGTAAGATACTGTTTTTAATTCACAGCTTTAATATAATTGTGTTTGCTCAATTAGAGTTGTTGGACATTGTAATTTCTGAGTTCTAATCTGTTTTTTAAAAAGGCAGAGCAAGCATTGATCGTCCTCATTAAAGTTTGAACAGCAGCTATAAAAGCAGCATGATAGAGTTGTACATCGGCTTAAGGTAAAATAAGGGAAATTATGGAAGCAGATGATGGAATAGGAAAACAGCTCATATTTTCCCACCTGTTCTAAGTACTCTCTTGGGTTCTTTGAGTGGGGTGAAAGGGCTCAGTTGCTCAGTCAAGTTCAACTCTTTGCAACCACATAGACTGCAGCCCACCAGGCTCTTCTGTCCATGGGATTTTTTTCAGGCATGAATACTGGATTGGGTTGTTATGCAAAATAAGCATATGACAAGGTGAGGCATGGAAATTTGCTGACAGCTAGAAGGATTTATCCTAAATATTCCAAAGGCAGCACTGGGGAAAGAGAAGTTTGTTAGGGGTCTACAAACAAAAGAGATATTGATGTAAATGTGTAGGAAAGGTGTTACAAAAGTGAAGAAAACACACAAAAAAGGACAAAGAGGGAAAACAAGGGCCAGTATCCAGAAAGAACCCAAGGACTATAAAACACAGTGCAATGTGAAAGCTTTTCTTCTTTATTAGGAGCTGGTGATTTGATGCTCTTCACCTTAAAGAAAAAAAAATCTCTAAATTAACAAGTGCAATAAACACTGACCATCTACTGTGTTGCCATGCAATTAGGCGCATGATTAGTCAATAGCCCAAGATGGATGGAATGTTACAGCTGCTAATAACTTTGGGTCTCATGGACAGTTAATGGCCTTTGGAAAGAAATGCTACTCAGGCCTTCAGTTGCAGCTGAACTCTGCATGCTATTAGGGCAGGAGAACCTAGACCAGATGAGTCCCTTTCAGAAGCACATGCCATGCTGTGTGGATCCGGCTGTGGAAGCAGTTTGCCAATCTGATCTTCAGAAACACATAGTCGGTGTTCGGCCAATAATGAATGTCAAAATAATACTTAGCTTCCCTTTGGGTGATTCAAAGGGCTCTGGCCAGAAAATAGGCATTATAACCTTTCTGGTTTGTTTCTCATTAATTGTCCTTCAAACTGAGAGAGGTATTTGCAGAAGATTGTTTGCTTGTGTTGAAAGATCAGGGGGCAATGAACAGTGTGAAAAGTACTGAGTTGGACAAAATCATTACGTGTGATATACTGCACGAAGGAAAACGAAAGTTCAGTCTTGGCACCGGGACTGGCAGAGGGATCTACGCAAAGGCGGCTCTGTTAGACTGGATAATTGCTAGGCGCGAGCCCCAAGGAAAAATGACAAAATATAAAAGAGTTGCGTGTTCCCGTGGTCCTTCTGTTCAATCAAACTTCCAGCCCAAACTTGAGACCCAGAATTTTAACAAAAAGCTCCAAAAAGTCCAGGATCAGAAGGGAAAGAGGAAATGGATAAGCCTGATATAAACATATGGGGTAAGTACTAAAAAGGGCCACATAAGAAAGAGAGGAGCCAGAAAATGCAGTTCCCATCTCAGTCTGGCCTGCATATTCTGCATTCCTTCTAGAAAAAGCAAAATGCTGGTAGGCAGATAGTTGTAACAAAAGTATTTTGTCAAGGAAAGTAAATGTTATTCTTGACATGAAACACCACTTTGAATCTGGGAAAACAAAAGAGTGAGTATTGAATGACAGACCCAAGTCTCATGAAACAAGCCTGGTGGAGACCCTGAAGAGAGCAATGAAATCTGGGCCATTGGGAGAGAAAACAAAGACTGGCTTCTGATAGATGGATTGAGACATAACTGAAGCAATGAGATAATAATGATTTAGCAGAATCTTGAAAAGTTGTTTTCCCAAACTCCCTGTTTGGGGGCAATTTAAAACAAGCTGCTAGTGATGATAAAAGCAGACTTTCCAGAGGAGAATACTGAACCCACTGGATTCTGTGTTCCAAGAAAATATTTAAAGAGTGTTTTCCTATAGATTCCAATAGTCCCCTTACTCTTTTATTACTGGACTCTTGTTGCTTTATACTGAATTTAATGGGTTTTAGTTTTATGATAACTTTTTAAAATTATTATTATACATGACCTGGAATTCCTTCTGGAACACAGCAGATTATAAATTAATTCACAATAAAATTTAAAAATACTTTTCAATCTTGGTACTCCCTAGGTTTTTCAAACTAGAGAAAATGAAAATTAAAAGAAATATGTATTAATATATATTTGTGTGTTTATATTTAGTATACATCTATATATAATTTGCATTATATATATACATATATGATAATAAATGTGTAAATCACTTATATAAAAAGATTAGTTTAATGAGTTATTTGCTAATTTAGGGTTGCCTACTGAAACTTACTTTGAGAGGATACAATGCATCTGAATAGGAATAAAATCAGAAGAGGATTTGCAAGGATTCAGATTCTCAGAATGAGAATGAAGAACAATAACATAAAATTTTCAGAACTAAAGTAAAAGGTAGAAATAGCGAGACAAAAGCTATCTTCACATCAGTAAAATAAAGAACATGTATATTAAAAAATGTTGCTAATTACACATATTCTATAGAAGCTTGTGGAATGAAACTACTATAGGTATTATACAGATGGGATGCCGCTTTGCCAAAGCAAACACATCAATGAGGAATAGAACACATGTGAAAAAGAGTGATTAGAAATAGAATACCACCTCTATATAGCTCTAACCCTGTAAGGTCACTAAAAGCCAAGCACTGTTTAAACAGTTCAGAGTACATTTACTCATTAAACCCCTCGACAGCCCTATGAAGAAGACCCTGAGAGGTTATACACTTTGTTCCAGGCACATCATCAGTGGCAGAGTCAGCATTCAAACTGGCTTCCTGACTCGAGCACACAACTTCACCAAAGATACCTCAAGTAATGAGCAGAAAAGGGAAAATGATAAAATGACTTCTTTGTCTAACAAAGTTCATGAGTTAAAATTTTTTGAAGTAAACAGTGTTTAGAAGATTGCAAGTAAAATATGCAGTTATATTTTTAGGGTTCTCCATGTTTTAGTTAATATCCGTTGAACGGGTTCCCTGATGGCTGAGTGGTAAAGAATCTGCCTGCGAGGCAGGAGAGAAGAGTTGGATCCCTGAGTCAGGAAGACCCCCTGGAGAAGAAAATGGCAACCCACTCCAGTATTCTTGCCTGGAAAATCCCATGGACAGAGGAGCCTGGGCGGGATACAATCCATGGGGTCGCAAGAGAGTCAGACACAATTTAGCAACAGAACAGCAACAACAACAAAATCCATTTAATATCTAACATTTGAAAGACACAATGCCAACTATTGAGGGATATAGAAGAAATTTATTTGTTTGACCTCTCGTTCCACGAGATCCTGTCGTGGCTCCATGTTGCTTCAGAAAAAAGAGAGAAAAATGAATCCTTAGTCTGACATGAGAGACGGCTCGTGATCTAGCATCGCCTATTGATAGCGCTATGGTAGTGCTTGATCTCAAGCCATTCTGAAGTCACCATGCCCTCCCCTCTTGTCTTGGTGAATTTCCATTGTGAATTTCCTGCACCAGTAACTCTTCCTCAGCCACTATTCCTCCAATCCCTGGGCCTGTCTAAAAGGAAGCCTTCAAAATCCACCTCATATTTTGTGACACCTTGTCTGATGAAATTCAGGTCTGAGTTAGGTATCCCCTCCTATCTGTTCCCTTAGCTTCACACCATATCACACTCAGTTTATTTTCTCTACCACTGGAGAAGGTACCACAAAATATAAGGTTTGTTTCCAACAGGAATTTTACCTTTCATCTATTTTTCTCTGCACTAAGTTTGGCCACAAGAGCTCTATAAAATATCTTGATTAATGAATAGATGAATGGCAGAATTTAAGTAGGGAATGTATGCAACACAAACAATTAACAAATTTTTTAAAGAAATAGAAAATCGAGAAGAATAAAACGGCAGTATTTGACTTGTTCTTGAAACACCCTTTTCCACTTCACAAAGAATTTGAAGCATCTTACAAAAATGTTTCAGTACAAAAGATAAAATATACAGTTAAGAGAGTCATTACAAAGGGGAAATAATCACACTTTGTTTTGAATAAGCACACCAATGCTTTGAAGAAAGCATTCCATATTGCATTATAACAGCCTGGGGAATGAGGTTCCACAAATGTAGCTCCCAGTGACCAAAGCATTATCTGTTACCAGATTCACAGGAGCCACAATAGGAAATCAAATCAGTTTTTCAGTAGAAGCAGAGCTGTTCATGATTGGTAAACCTGAGGGAAATTTCTTCCTTTGGTTTCTCATAAAAAGGACTCTGTGTGATAAAAAGTTCAATGTTTCCTATGCTTCCTTACACTTTCCATAATAATGCATTTCACATAGCTGCTTCAAATATAATCTTTTCATGTCGGTCAATGACCAGCACTAAAGCATAATTCAGCAGAAGTAAACCTAAGAGGGGTCAAAATAATACAGCCCAACACAGTATAATAGACCTGTGATGGTTGGACTTGATCCAAAAGCAACACTCTGGACAGCCAGGACAGCATATGTTGCATGGCCTTCAGGAAACTCTCCATACATATTAAGTCTCATAATGGGCATTTAATAGCAAACTGACAGTAGGAATTTCAAAATATATTATTGGCAAGAATCTAGAGGTGAGAACTTCTGTTCCTCTGATCAAAGCACAACCATAGGCTTTGCCAACCAGTTGAGAAGAGCAAATATAAAATAAGGAATCTAATGAAGAATTATGCCTGAATGCTAACTATTTTAGAAAAGTATACTTGGTGTGATTTTCCTTTTTTTTTTTTCCCTCTTACAAATTAGTTCTGGCTCTACTGCTGCTGCTGCTGCTGCTAAGTCACTTCAGTCATGTCTGACTCTGGGCGACCCCATAGACGGCAGCCCACCAGGCTTCCCCATCTCTGGGATTCTCCAGGCAAGAACACTGGAGTGGGTTGCCATTTCCTTCTCCAATGCATGAAAGTCAAAAGTGAAGTCACTCAGTCGTGTCCGACTCTGACATCCATGGGATTTTCCAGGCAAGAGTACTGGAGTGGGTTGCCATTTCCTTCTCCACCTGGCTCTACTAGAAAATGATTAATTGGGTAATTGATGGCAAAAGTTCTAGGGCAAAGGGTCATCAGTGTTGCTTGCCTATGAAAGTTTCAAGTTAGTATAAAACACCATAATCTTTAAGAAAAATAATAATAATGTGTGTCTGTGGTTCAATAATGTCTACATGGGATTTGCAACAGAAAACAATCTACTTTTCCTGATACATCCTCTGAGGTGAATGAATGGCAAACTGTTTGGGAATCCTGTCTATTTGGGAATTATGTTTGAACAGAATATTTGCAAAATGAAATAAATTTTATTTTAAACTCTCTGGATTTTAGCCTATTATCAGTAAGGATATAGAAAGTGATGAAAGATTATCTCTTAACACTAAGAACATGGGGGATGTGCAGTTATTGGGCCTCTGAGGGAAAGCTGTAGCCTAAGTTCAGTTTTATGATAAGAGTAATAGGCATGGCTTTCAGAAACAAAGCACATGTGATTTGGGGAATGTCTACATAAGGATGACGAAAAGTGTGATGGGAGTTTATTGAAGCACCAACAGTGTCTGCTACATTTGAGTCATTATTACTGTTTTGCAGATCTGGAAACAATCTGTCAAAACTCACATGACAGTACCAGGCTTTAAATGGCAGTACCAGGACCAGAACTTATTAAGTGCAGTGAACATTTATTGACTGCCTTCTGAGAGGCTAGTCCCTTCTTCAATTTTTTTTTTTTTTAGAAGAAAAGAGACTTCAGGCTTTATTATAGTTTTACTATAGACCACATATCTTCTTTTTACCCTTAACTTAGTCTTCTTTTTTTATTTTTTAATTTTTTTACTTTACAATATTGTATTGGTCCTGCCACACATCAACATGAATCTGCCATGGGCGTGTGCGTGTTCCCCACTCTGAACCCCTCCACCTTCCTCCCCATACCATCCCTCCAAATCATCCCAGTACACCAGCCCCAAGCATCCTGTATCAAACCTGGGCTGGCGATTCGTTTCTTATATGATAATAGACATGTTTCAGTGCCATTCCCCCGAATCATCCCACCCTCTCCCTCTCCCATAGAGTTCAAAAGACTGTCTATACATCTGTGTCTCTTTTGCTGTCTCGCATACAGGGTTATCATTACCATCATTCTAAATTCCATATATATGTGTTAGTATACTGTATTGGTGTTTTTCTTTCTGGCTTACTCACTCTGTATAATAGGCTCCAGTTTCATCCATCTCATTAGAACTGATTCAAATATATTCTCTTTAATGGCTGAGTAATACTCCATTGTAAAACACTAGTGAAAGAAATCAAAGAGGACACTACTAGATGGAGAAATATACCATGTTCATGGATTGGAAGAGTCAATATAGTGAAAATGAGTATACTACCCAAAGCAATCTACAGATTCAGTGCAATCCCTATCAAGCTACCAACAGTATTTTTCACAGAGCTAGAACAAATAATTTCACAGTTTGTATGGAAATACAAAAAACCTCAAATAGCCAAAGCAATCTTGAGAAAGAAGAATGGAACTGGAGGAATCAACCTGCCTGATTTTAGGCTCTATTACAAAGCCACAGTCATCAAGACAGTATGGTACTGGCACAAAGACAGAAATATAGATCAACGGAACAAAATAGAAAGCCCAGAGATAAATCCATGCACCTATGGACACCTTATCTTTGACAAAGGAGGTAAGAATATACAATGGAGAAAAGACAATCTCTTTAACAAGAGGTGCTGGGAAAACTGGTCAACCACTTGTAAAAGAATGAAACTAGAACACTTTCTAACACCATACCCAAAAATAAACTCAAAATGGAGTAAAGATCTAAACTGAAGACCAGAAACTATAAAACTCTTAGAGGAGAACATAGGCAAAACACTCTCCGACATGAATCACAACAGAATCCTCTATGACCTGCCTCCCAGAATATTAGAAATAAAAGCACAAATAAACAAATGGGACCTAATTAAACTTAAAAGCTTCTGCACAACAAAGGAAACCATAAGCAAGGTGAAAAGACAGCCTTCAGAATGGGAGAAAATAATAGCAAATGAAGCAACTGACAAACAACTAATCTCAAAAATATACAAGCAACTCCTGCAGCTCAATTCCAGAAAAATAAACCACCCAATCAAAAAATGGGCCAACGAACTAAACAGACATTTCTCCAAAGAAGATATGCAGATGGCTAACAAACACATGAAAAGATGCTCAACATCACTCATTATCAGAGAAATGCAAATCAAAACCACAACGAGGTACCATTTCATGCCAGTCAGAATGGCTGCTATCCAAAAGTCTACAAGCAATAAATGCCGGAGAGGGTGTGGAGAAAAAGAAACCCTCTTACACTGTTGGTGGGAATGCAAACTAGTACAGCCACTAAGGAGAACAGTATGGAGATTCCTTAAAAAACTGGAAATAGAACTGCCTTATGATCTAGCAATCCCACTGCTGGGCATACACACCGAGGAAACCAGAAATGAAAGAGACACGTATACCCCAATGTTCGGCGCAGCATTGTTTATAATAGCCAGGACATGGAAGCAACCTAGATGTCCATCAGCAGATGAATGGATAAGCAAGCTGTGGTACATATACACAATGGAGTATTACTCCTTCTTCAATTTAACAAGACTTTCACTTTCCCAAATATACAGATGAGATGCACTGTAAACCGACAGAGCCAATCAGTATATCCCGCTTCTCTGGCAACAGTGATTAATTCAGTATTAAACACAATGAGCTACAAGAATAGTAAACTCTATTTCCTAGGTGGGATTATAAAACAGACCCCAGGATTACAAGATAGATTATAAAACAGGCAGGATTAAAATATAGTCTTTATCCTCTTCTGTTAATACCATAATTATGTTACATTACACTGCAGTACAGAGCAATGTAATTAAGGTTACTAATCAGATGAATCTTAGGTAGGGAGATTTTCTAGGTGGACCTAAATTAATCAACAAATGTTTTAAAAGCAAAACATTTTTCTCAGGCTGGTAACAGGAAAGGAAATAAGAAAAGATGAGAAGAATCTGTGTCATTACCGCTGGCCTGAAGATGGAGCAGAAACACAGTAAGGAATGTGGGCAGACTAAGAAAGTGAGACTAGTTGACCACCAGCAAAGAAATGTCAACCTCAGTCCCCAGGACTACACCAAACTGAATTCTTCCAACAGTAAGAAGCTTGCATGACAACCTTCCCTCGGGGTTTAAGTGAGAGCTCGTTCAGCTTGCATCTCAATTTCACTCTTATAAAGCTTGGAACAGCGAACCCAGACACCCTAGGCTGGACATCTGACCAAAGAAACTGTGAGATTGTGCATTTGCGTTATTTAATCCATTAAGTCTGTGGCAATTTGTTACACAGCAATAGAAAACTAATTAAGTTTCTAGATGCAAATGAGAAAGCTCCAAATGTTCTGGAAGCCATCTGTCAAACATGAGGGAACAGTCTGCCAAGGACTGCACCCCTGCCACAGAAGAGCAAAGGAGTAGGAACAGAGAGAGCAAGACTTAATGCCTGCCCAGCCTGAACAAGCCTCTCTTGGTACCTGCATACTTCTGAACGTTTTTGATAAAGAAATCAATACATTCTACATGTTGCTTATAGAGCCCAAATAGGTTTTTGTTGCTTTTGCATTGATGGATTCATCAAATTTATTGATTCTTAGATTACAATGATTTTGTTCACAATGATATTGGCTACAAAATAGTGGTATTTTCCCTTGGGTTTCATAGTTTCCATAAACCTCTGATTTACTGCAATATCTACTATATCTATATATGTGAAATAAAGTAGAGGGGAAGAGAGAGAAACAGGGTAAAATATGGAATATCTCAGAAGAGAAATAAAAACTGAAAGATATGTATTTAAATTAAGATAACTGAAATGCTGAATATATTGTAAGACTTAACAATATGTAGAATGAAGCAAAATAATCATTTTACTCAAAGACAGATGAGTAGACGCTATTCAAGTTGAAGAGCAAAGAGATAAAACTAATGTATGATACATACAGGAGACAGTGTCAGTGACATGATCACAAGATCTAGCACATGTATAGAAGGAAGGAAAGGGAAGAGAAAAACACAGGAGAGGGAAGAGAAAACTACTCAGAATAAACACTCAAGGAAGTTGAGGACTTAGAAAATTTCAAATTTAACAAATGAAATCAATCCAAACAGTTAAGACTTTCAGCAAATCCCCAAAAGATTATTTTTTAAATAACTGCAACAGGACTTATTAGAATAAAACTATCAATAACTAAAAAGAAATAGAAAATTTTTAGAAACATTAAAGAAAAATAATACACATTGCATTCAGGATAGCAACTGATATGCCGTTAAGAAAATGGAAGGTAGAAAATAATGAAACATATTTTCAGTGTTTAAAGGAAAAAAATCTTAATACTGAATTCTAGATCTATTAAAGTTTCTTCCAAAGAGGCAAAATAATATGGAAAAACAATAATCTTGATATTTTATTGGTGGGGATATAAAATTGCATAGTCACTTTGGAAATCAGTTAAGCAGTTTATTAAAATTTTAAACATAATTGTATCATATAACCTACCAGTTTCATCTCTCTATATGTATATATATATATGAAAAAGCATGAAAACATGTCCATCCCCAAATAGTCAAATGAATTTTCAGGTAGTATTATTTATAACAGATGAAAAATAGAAATAAATGTCAGTGAGCTGGTGAATAGATTTCAAAAGTAAGTGGTTAATCGATACAATGAAATAGTATTAAATGATAAAAAATAATAAAACAGTGATATAGACCACTCATGAAAGATACACACAAAGCGTTATGCTAAGGGAGAAGAGCCAAGCATGAAAACCACATATAGTATGGTTACAATTATATGTAATGTTTAGAACAGGTAAATTTATAGAAATAGAAAGTAGAGTAGTGGTTGCCTAGGGCTGGGTATGGGGAAAAGGATTAGTAATAAATGAGCATGGGGCATTTTATCAGGAGGATTAGAATGTTCTAAAAATAGGCTCTTGTGATATTCATGATTCTGAAAATTGACTAGATTTACTGAATTGCATGATTAAAAATGGACAAATTGAATGGTATGTGCATAAATATTATCTTGTTACTAAAAAAGGGAACAAGCTAGTAAATGCAACAACTTCGATAAACTTCAAACCATTATGTTGAGTGAAACAAGCCAAAGACAAACTCTTATATACTGTATGGTACTGTTTATATCAAGTTCAAGAATGGGTAGAATGAAAATTATTGATATATCTGTCAGAATAGTAATGAGCTTTGGGTGATAATATTGAAAAGATAGGAGGATAGAGGAGTTTGGATACAGGGGTAAATGTATGTCAAAATAGATCTTGCTATACATTTAAAATTCAGTATTTTCCACTATAAGTTATAAATTAATTTATTATACCTCATTATGATATAATTAATTTATAATACATGGGCTTCCCAGGTGGCTCAGTGGTAAAGAATTTGCCTGCCAAGCAGAAGAAGCAAGTTCTATCCCTGGGTTAGGAAGATCCCCTGGAGAAGGAAATAGCCATTCCAGTATTCTTGCCTGGAAAGTCCCATGGACAGAGGAGGCTGCTGGGGTTGAAAAAGAGTTGAAAACGGTTTAGTGACTAAATAACAGCAATTTATAATTCATACATATGAAAAACTATTATTTTCAAAAAATTTAAAACATTTGAAATTATAAAAGAAGCAAAGTTTGTGATTCTGCAGGACCCTATTGGGCCTTCTTGATACAGAACCCTTCCCCATAGCTTCTGCTTTAGCTCATCTCTAAAGGACCTACATACTAATATATGATGCCCATTCCCTAAATTATTTTAAAGATGCTAAATCCCTCATCAAATGGAATAAATTAAGTATTTGATGACCATGGGCACTGAGTTCTCAGAGTTACTAGTGTCTAAGGATTGATAATCAGAGAAGGCAATGCCACCCCACTCCAGTACTCTTGCCTGTAATATTAACCCCTGTGACTCTCCCAAGTTACCTTATGATCAGCCAATCAGAACTGCACACGAGCTGAAAACATACCCTGAGATGCCTCTTTTTGCCACCTTGCCTCTAAAAATGCTTTGCTGAAACCTATCAGGGAGCTTGGGTGTTCTGAGCACAAGCTGCCCTGGACTCCTTACTTGGCACCCTGTAATAAATCCTGCACTTTCCTTCACACTTCACCATAACCCTCTGTCAGTAGATTTGTTTTACTGCCTGTAGGCAAACGGAACCAAGTTTGGTTGGGAAACAAGTTCATTTTAGCAATGACTCAACAGGAAATTTCTCAGTTGAAATTTTATATCAGGGCACTGTGTGATATCATAAACAATAGCCTCAATAATATTTCTTCAGCAAATATAGCAGCAGTGTATTTTCTATAGTGCTCCTTGGTAAAAGCTGACAATATGTCCTTACCAAACACACTTCCAATAGCAGTTCTATAAGGACTTAAGATAAATATCACCCAAGAATATGGACTTTCTAATCTCTAGGAAGAGTTTAGACTCTCCAAAGCAGTGGAAGCTAGTTTATCAATTTTTCCAGCATGTTAGAAATAGCAAAATAGAACAGAGCGATACTCTGTTTTTAGGGATGTCATATTACAATAGTACAGAAAAAATTATATGAGAGTTATTTATACATGAGGTACGCTCAGTGCTCAGTCGTGTGCAACCCTTTGTGGCCTCATGGAGGGTAGCCCATCAGGCTCCTCTGTCCATGGAATTTTCCAGGCAAAAATACTGGAGTGGGTTGTCATTTCCTCCTCCAGGGGATCTTCCAAACCCAACCCAGGGATCAAACACGCATCTCTTGTACGTCCTGCCTTGGCAGATGGATTCTTTAACACTATGCCATCTGGAAAGCCCATAGGTGAAGAATATTTATGTGCAAATAACCAAATTCTGAAACTGAACAAAAATTTCAACATAGTTCATAAGATAAATGGAATATAATGTGTCCTGAAACCTTCAACAAAAGTCTGTATTGTCTGTTTCTGGATTCCTGAGGTTCCTCACAAACCAGAAAGAATTCCTTGCAGTCTAGAAAATGTAACAATTGCAAATTAGCAAGTTATTCGAACTACAAAACAAATTCTACTCTCAGGATTTTGACCAGAGGTTCTACTTTTACCACAACAACCACATTAACAGTTTCAGGAAAGAATCAATGTTCTCTGATCACATATAGGAAAGATTTGAAAGGAGACAAGAAGAGGTGACTGCTTCTCACCATCAAACATTATGTTTCTTGGGTCTACAGGTTATATGTCCGCTCTCTAAGACATGGCTTATAATTTCAGATGACATTTTCCTACATTTTTCAAAATAGGGAAATGTAAGCTACAAAGGTAAGTATGAAATGTGTGAGCTCCATGACTCTCAGCATCTGTGTGTACCTGTGCCTTTGTGTGAATAAGTATGAGTGATTTCTTGCTCTGGTAAGTATAGTCATAAAACAGCTAATAACATGAGCCTATGACTGCAGCTCACAAACACCTTCATATTCAATAAGGTATTATATTGTGAAGAATATAAAGTTTTATTTTAAATGGTTAATTCTTATTTCTTGTCATTATTTTTCTACTTATACGATAAGTGCTCAAATTGTCTCTTCCATATGGCTTGACTCAGATAATAAATGTCTTTTTGATCATTATTTTTCTCTCTTAATAAAGGTCAGAAGGAATTCAGAATATTCTGTGAAGATATAACAGCGTTACTTCTTATCCAACCCCAAGTATATCTAAGTTTGGTAGTCTTTATAAAATTTTACATTTGTTTCTTTTCAAGAGAAGGTTCAACCTCTCACAAAAAATACCATGGAATTTGCTTTTCATATTAGTCAAGTCATGAGAAATATCTCTGTACCCCTCATGCAGTACTTGGGTGCAATCTCAAAAATGACAGTGATCTCTGTTCGTTTCCAAGGTAAACCGTACACTACCACAGTAATCCAAGTCTATGCCCCAACCACTAAGGCTGAAAAAGCTGAAGTTGAATGTTTCTATGAAGACTTACAAGACCTTCTAGAACTAACACCAGAAAAAAATGTCATTTTCATCATAGGAGATTGGAATGCAAAAGTAGAAAGTCAAGAAATACCTGGAGTAACAAGCAAGTTTGGCCTTGGAGTACAGAAAGAATAAGAGCAAAGGCTAACAGAATTTTCCCATGAAAACGCACTGGTCATAGCAAGCACCTTTATTCAACAACACAAGAGATGACTCTACACATGAACATCACCAGGTGGTCAATACCGAAATCAGATTGATTATATTCTTTGTAGCCAAAGATGGAGAAGCTCTATAAAATCAGCAAAAACAACACTGGGAGCTGACTCTGACTCAGATCATGAACTCCTTATTTCAAATCCAAACTTAAATTGAAGAAAGTTGGAAAACCACTAGAGCATTTAGGGATGACCTAAATCAAATCCCTTATGATTATACAGGGGAAGTGACAAATAGATTCAAGGGATTAGATCTGATAGACAGAGTGCCTGAAGAACTATGGATGGAAGTTTCTGACATTATATAGTGATCAAGACCATCCCCAAGAAGAAGAAATGTAAAAGGGAAAATGGTTGTCAGAGGAAGCCTTACAAATAGCTGAGAAAAGAAAAGTGAAAAGCAAAGGAGAAAAGTAAAGATATATCCATTTGAATGCAAATTTCCAAATATAGCAAGGAGAGATTAAAAAAAAAAAAACCTTCTTCAGTGATCAGTGCAAAGAAACAGAGGAAAACAATAGAATGGGAAAGACTAGAGATTTCTTCAAGAAATTAGAGATGCCAAGGGAAACTTTCATGCAAAGATGGGCACAATAAAGGACAGAAATGGCATGGACCTAACAGAAGCAGAAGATATTAAGAAGAAGTGGAAATAATACACAGAGGAACTATACAAAAAGATCTTCATGACCCAGATAAGCATGATGTTGTGACCACTCACCTACAGCCAGACATCCTGGAATGTGAAGTCAAGTGGGCCTTAGGAAGCACCATTATGAAAAAAACTAGCGGAGGTGATGGAATTCCAGCTGAGATATTTAAAATCCTAAAAGATGATGCTGTTTAAAGTGTTGCATTCAATATGGCAACAAATTTGGAAAACTCAGCAGTGGCCACAGGACTGGAAAAGGTCAGTTTTCATTCCAATCTCAAAGAAAGGCTTTGCCAAAAATGTTCAAACTACTAGACAATTGCATTCATTTCACATGTTAGCAAAGTAAGGCTCAATATTCTCCATTCCAGGCTTTAACATTACATGAACAGAGAACTTCCAGGTGTTCAAGGTGGATTTAGAAAAGGCAGAGGAACCAGAGATCAAGTTACCAAAATCCATTGGATTATTGAAAAAGCAAGAAATTTCAGAAAAAAAAAATCTACTTATTCTTTATTGACTATGCCAAAACCTTTGATTGTGTGGCTCACACAACTGTGGAAAATGCTTCAAGAGATGGGAATAGCATGTCATCTTACCTGCCTCCTGAGAACCTTATATTCAGGTCAAGAAGCAACAGTCAGACCTGGACATGGAAAAACAGACTGCTTGCAAATTGGGAAAGGAATATGCCAACTGTATGTTGTCACCCTGCATATTTAACGTATACGCAGAGTACATCGTGCGAAATGCTGTGCTGGAGGAAGCACAAGCTGGGATCAAGACTGCCAAGAAAAAGAAGAATAATCTCATATATGCAGATGACACCAGCCTTATGGCAGAAAGGGAAGAAGAATTGAAGAGGCTTTTGATGAAAGTGAAAGAGGAGAGTGAAAAAACTGGCTTAAAAATCAACATTTCACAAATGAAGATCATGACATCCAGTCCCATCGCTTCAAGGCAAATAGATGGGGAAACAAGGGAAACAGTGACAGCCTTTATTTTGAGGGGCTCCAAAATCACTGCAGATGGTGATGGCAGCCATGAAATTAAAAGATGCTTGATCCTTGGAAGAAAAGTTATGACCAAACTAGACAGCATATTAAAAAGCAGAGACATCACAAAGTCTAGTCAAGGCTATGAGGAGAAGGCAATGGTGACCCACTCCAGTATTCTTGCCTGGAAAATCCCATGGGTGGAAGAGCCTTATAGGCTGCAGTCTATGGGGTCGCTAAGAGTTGGACACGACTGAGTGACTTCACTTTCACTCTTCACTTTCATGCATTGGAAAGGACATGGGAACCCACTCCAGTGTTCTTGCCTGGAGAATCCCAGGAATGGAGGAGCCTGGTGGGCTGCCGTCTATGGGGTCACACAGAGTTGGACACGACTGAAGTGACTCAGCAGCAGCAGCAGCAGCAATCAAGGCTATGGTTTTTCCAGTAGTCACGTATGGATGTGAGAGTTGGACTATAAAAAAGCTTAGTGCCAAAGAATTGATGCTTTTGGACTGTGGTTTTGGAGACGACTCTTGAGAGTCACTTGGACTGCACAGAGATCCAACCAGTCAATCGTGAAGGAAATCAGTGCTGAAAATTCACTGGGAGGACTGATGCTGAAGCTGAAACTCCACTACTTTGGCCACCTGATGTGACGAGAGTTGACTCACTGGAAAAGACCGTGATGCTAGGAAAGATTGAAAGCAGAAGGAGAAGGAGAAGACAGAGGATGAGATGGTTGGATGGCATCACCGACTTGATGGACTTGAATCTGAGCAAACTCCGGGAGTTGGTGATGGACAGGGAGGCCTGGCGTGCTGCAGTCCATGTGGTTGCAAAGCAATGGACGTGACTGAGTGACTGAACTGAACTGAACCCTCATCTCCAAAACATGGTTACCAGTTTAGCTTTTCTAATTTTCTGATCTCTACCAGAACACAGTAAACGTAAAATAGACCCACCATGCACTGGGCTGCATAAATGTAGACACTGGACTCATACCAGTCATGATACCAGAGTGTTAATCTACTTTAAGAGTCACCAAAGAGAAATATGGACTTCCCTGGTGAAACTGAATTTGAAAGTCACTCAGTCATGTCTGACTTTTTGTGACCCCATGGACTTCTCCAAGCCAGAATACTGGAGTGGGTAGACTCTCCCTTCTCCAGGGTATCTTCCCAACCCAGGGATCAAACCCAGGTCTCTGTATTGCAAGTGGACTCTTTATCAGCTGAGCCACAAGAGAAGCCCAAGAATACTGGAGTGGGTAGCCTATCCCTTCTCCAGTGGATCTTCCCAACCCAGAAATGGCACTGGGGTCTCCTGCATCACAGGCAGATTCTTTACCAACTGAGATAGCAGGTGGCGCTAGTGTTAAAAGCCTGCCTGCCAGTGAAGGAGACGCTAGAGGCATGAGATAGATCCCTGAGTCAGGAAGGGGCCCTGGAGAAGGAACTGACTACCCACTCCAGTATTCTTGCCTGGATAATTCCATGGACAGAGGAGCCTGGCAAGCTATAGTCCCTAAGTCACAAAGAGTCAGACACAACTGACGTGAAGCAAGCCAGAAAGAAAAGAGATATCTAGAATGCTAACTGGAAATCTCTCTGGATATAATGCATTCTCAGTGTAATTTCCTTTGGTCTAAAGTGCATGTTAAAGCTATATCTTGAGGAAAAATCAAAATTAGTCATCTTTATGAATCGATGGCTACTGTGAAAAGATTATAAAAACACACATATATACATATTATGGATATAATTACATAAAATCAATGAAATTTCATTGTAAAATTTTTATCAAAGATTTTTTAACCATAAAATACTAAAAATACAATATATACAATTGATCAGACAATAGTTTGTGTTAGGTAGAGAAGAAAAGTTGAGAAGTTTATCATTAAACATGCATAACAATGCACCAAGGATGAAACAAATCACACAAATTAAATGGATGTGTATCTCTTCATAAACTATAGTTCTAGGAACTTGTGATTGCAAATAAAAATTACATCATATTCCAAAGTGCTTTATGGAGCATCTAATTAAAATATGAGATAATGGAATATTTTTATGCAGGTAAACTGCTACTCACAGTCATGAATTAGTTGCAAGTTTGTCAAATAACTGGTGTTAACAGTCAGAGAAGAAATAAAGACTAAACAAAAGTCATTTAAGGACCATGACAAGAAAAATATTGAAATCAATGTATTAATTGCTGAATGTCACTAATGACTTAAAATTATTCATTCTTGAATGGGTAATTGCCAACTTATTTCCCTTTAATAAAGACCATTTATGTAGTCTGTAAATAAGCACTACAGATTTTGGAGTCTTGTTTGTACCAAATCCAAGTAAGAACATGTTTTCTTTTGTGTTGTTTTTCATTATAGTGCTGTGTTAGTTTCTGTTATATGACAAAGTGGATCCGCTATATGTATCCACATATCCCCTTGTTCTTGGACATCCCCTCTACCCTCCTTAGTCCCACCCATCTAGGCCATCACAGAGCTGAGCTCCCTGTGCTATAGTGCAGGTTCCCACCGACTATTTTACACATGATTTCTTTTGGATGACTGAGTAATATGAAACCATGCCCTTTGCAACATGTGGAATTATCTAGAGGATACTAAACTTAGTGAAATAAGTCAGACAGAGAAAGACAAATACAACATGTTTTCATTTATGTGTTGAGTCTAATAAAATAAACAGAATAAAATAAAACAAAAATAACCTACAGAAAACAAATTAGCAGTTACCACAGGGGATAGGGTTGGGGAGAGGAATGAAATAGGCGAAAGGTATTAAGATGAACAAACTACCAGCCATAAAATAGATAAGTCACAGTTGTTTAATGTACAACACAGGGAATATAGTCAATATTTTACAGTAACTTTTTAGGCTGTATAATCTATAAAAATATCGAGTTCTTATGAACTATGAACCTATTATATTTGGTTCATACCTGAACCTAATGTAACACTGTAAGTCAACATTATTTCAATATATTTTAGAAAAGAAAGTAATATTTTTATACTCTATTTTATAAATTCAGAAATTGTAAAACTGCAAACAGTTGATAGTTCCATAAAGTAGAGCTCATTGCAAAGCAGCTAAACTCCAATAAAAATTAAGTTAAAAAAATAAAAATAAAATAGAACTATCTTTCAGATTTTTTAAAAAATTATATAGACAATAATATAGAGCACACATTTAAAGTTTAAAATTTGCTAAGATTTAGCATGTTTAAACCCTGTAAAACCATCTCTTCAATTAGGATATGAGCATATCTATTTTCCACAGAAGTTTCTTGGTGTCTCTGTGCAATCACTTCCTTATGCCAGGACCCAGGCAAACACTGATCTGTCACTATAGATTTGTTTGCAGCTCTAGAAATTTATCTAAATGGAATCATACACCATAAGCTCTTTTTTGTCAAGCATCATTCCACAAAACTGTTTTGAGATGTATTTATGCTGTTGGCTTCTACAGACAGGTTGTTTTTGTTTGAGCTTGATTTTTTTCTATATAATACTGCATTGTTTGGATACACCAGAACTTGTTTATCCATCTACCTGCTGTGGACATTTGAATTGTTTCCAGTTTCGTCTGTTTCAAATAAAGCTGCTATTAATGTGTTTTCAAATCTTTGTATAGTCATAGGGTTTCATTTCTCTTGGGTAAATACCTATGAGCAGAATAGCTGGGTCATGTGGAAGGTTATGTTTAAAATCTTTAGAAGCTGCCAAACTCTTTTCCAAAGTAACTGTATCATTTTACCTTATCACCAGAAGTATATGAAAGTTCCAAGCGCTGGAAACAAGCGCTGGAAAGTACCTGAAATAAGCCTGAGCTGTGGTCAGTTCAGTTCGTCACTCAGTCAGGCCCAACACTTTGCGACCCCATGGACTGCAGCACTCCAGGCTACCCTGCCCATCACCAACTCCCGAAGCTTGCTCAAACTCATGTCCACTGAGTCAGTGATGCCATTGAGTCGGTGAGCTGTGGTAGCTGTATCCACTTTATCAAAGGTGACAAATTTAGCAAAAATTTGTTCAGGATTGTTTATATTTCCTTTGTGTGTGTCTTTTAGTTGTTCAGTCCTGTCCAACTCTTAGAGGCCCCATGCAACCCCATGGACTGTAGCCCTCCAGGCTCCTCTGTATATGAAAGTCTCCTGGCAAAAATACTTGAGTGGGTAGCCATTCCCCTCCCAGGGGACCCTCCCAATCCAGGGATAGCACCCAGGTCTTTCACATTGCAGGAAGATCCTTTACTATCTGAGCCACCAGGGAAGCCCAATTTTTCCTTTATTTCCTCTTTAATATTTGCATTATGTGTAATACCATTCTCTTTCTCATTCTTTAACCATTGGCAATTATTGTCACTTCTCTTTTCTTTTCCGCTCTCTTTTCCTAGAAATTATCATCTTTATTGACCTTCCCAAAAAACCAACTTTTAGTTTCATTGTTATTTCTCTACGGTTTGCCTGCTTTTATTTTGATATCTTTATACAGTCAGCAAAAACAAGACAAGGAGCTGACTGTGGCTCAGTTCATGAACTCCTTATTGCCAAATTCAGACTTAAATTGAAGAAAGTGGGGAAAATTACTAGACCATTCAGGTATGACCTAAATCAAATCCCTTATGATTGTACACTGGAAGTGAGAAATAGATTTAAGGGACTAGATCTGATAGACAGAGTGCCTGGTGAACTATGGATGGAGGTTCATGACATTGTACAGGAGACAGGGATCAAGACCACCCCCAATAAAAAGAAATGCAAAAAAACAAAATGGCTGTCTGAAGAGGCCTTACAAATAGCTGTGAAAAGAATAGAAGTGAAAATCAAAGGAGAAAAGGAAAGATATACCCATTTGAATGCAGAATTCCAGAAAATAGCAAGGAGAGAAAAGTAAGCCTTCCTCAGCTATCATTGCAAAGAAACAGAGGAAAACAACAGAATAGAGATCTCTTCAAGAAAATTAGGGATACCAAGGGAATATTTCATGGAAAGATGGGCTCAATAAACTACAGAAATGCTATGGACCTAACAGAAGCAGAAGATATTAAGAAGAGGTGGCAAGAATACACAGAAGAACTATCAGTGAAGATCTTCACCACTCAAATAATCATGATGGCATGATCACCCACCTTGGTGGGTGATGGTATGATCACCACATTCCAGATATCCTGGAATGTGAAGTCAAGTGGGCCTTAGGAAGTATCACTACGAACAAAGCTAGTGGAAGTGATGGAATTCCAGTTGAGCTATTTCAAATCCTAAATGCTGTACTTAATAGGTCAGCAAATTTGGAAAACTCAGCAGTGGCCACGGGACTGGAAAAGATCAGTTTTCATTCCAATCCCAAAGAAAGGCAATGCCAAAGAATATTCAAACACCACACAATTGCACTCATCTCACATGCTAGTAAAGTAATGCTCAAAATTCTCCAAGCCAGGCTTCAGCAATATGTGAACTTCCAAATGGTCAAGCTGGGTTTAGAAAAGGCAGAGGCACCAGAGATCAAATTGCCAACGTCCCGTGAATCATGGAAAAAATCAAGAGAGTTCCAGAAAAACATCTATTTCTGCTTTATTGACTATGCCAAAGCCCTTAACTGTGTGTATCACAATAAACTTTGGAAAATTCTGAAAGAGATGGGAATAATAGACAACCTGACCTGCCTCTTGAGAAACCTATATGCAAGTCAGAAAGCAACAGTTAGAACTGGATGTGGAACAACAGACTGGATCCAAATAAGAAAAGGAGTATGTCAAGGCTGTATATTGTCACCCTGCTTATTTAACTTATATGCAGAGTACATCATGAGAAATGGTGGGCTGGAGGAAGCACAAGCTGGAATCAACATTACCAGGAGAAATATCAATAACCTCAGATATGCAGATGATACCACCCTTATGGCAGAGAGTGAAGAATAACTAAAGAGCTTCTTAATAAAAGTGAAAGAGAATAAAAAAGTTGGCTTAAAGCTCAACATTCAGAAAAATAAGATCATGGCATCCAGTCCCATCACTTCATGGCAAATAGATGGGGAAACAGTGGCTGACTTTATTTTGAGGGGCTCCAAAATCACTGCAGATGGTGCTTGCAGCCATGAAATTAAAAGACATTTACTCCTTGGAAGGAAATTTATGACCAACGTAGACAGCATATTAAAAAGCAGAAATGTTACTTTGTCAACAAAGGTCCACCTAGTCAAGGCTACGGTTTTTCCACTAGTCATGTATGGATGTGAGAGTTGGACTATAAGGAAAGCTGAGCACTGAAGAATTGATGCTTTTGAACTGTGGTGTTGGAGAAGACTCTTGAGAGTCCCTTGGACTGCAAGGAGATCCGACCAGTCCATCCTAAAGGAAATCAGTCCTGAGTGTTCATTGGAAGGACTGATGTTGAAGCTGAAACTTCAATATTTTGGCCACCTGATGTGAAGAGCTGACTCATTTGAAAAGTCTCTGATGCTGGCAAAGATTGAAGGCAGGAGGAGAAGGGGACAACAGAGAATGAGTTGGTTAGATTGCATCACCGACTCAATGGACACGAGTATGGGTAAACTCTAAGAGTTGCTGAAGGAAAGGGAGGCCTAGTATGTTGTGGTTTATGGGGTTGCGATGAATCTGACACAAGTGAGTGACTGAACTGAACTAAACACCTAGAAACACTTTTTTCTATCAACTTTAATTGCTATTAATGTAGTTCTTCCAGCTTTCTAAAGGAGATCAGTCCTTGGTGTTCTTTGGAAGGAATGATGCTAAAGCTGAAACTTCAGTACTTTGGCCACCTCATGAGAAGAGTTGACTCCCTGGAAAAAACTCTGATGCTGGCAGGGATTGGGGACAGGAGGAGAAGGGGACGACCGAGGATGAGATGGCTGGATGGCATCACTGACTCGATGGACGTGAGTTTGAGTGAACTGCAGGAGTTGGTGATGGACAGGGAGGCCTGGCGTGCTGCAATTCACGAGGTCGCAAAGAGTCGGACACAACTGAGTGACTGAACTGAAATGAACTGAACTGATGTCTATATAGGGATTGCATTTTTGTAGGCAACTTTTTATACAATTGATTGTTTCTGACTTTTATCTATTACCTCTTTCTCTCTACTATCATTTAAATTAAGTATGAGTTAAATTCTACTTTATTTGCTTGGGTTATTATTTATAACTTATCTTAGTTGTAGCTTTAGTATTTGTAGTTTACATTTTTAACTGAGCACAACCTGTCTTAAAATTATATTATACCACTCCACAGACAAATTTTTACTATTTTACAGTTGAATACTTCCATTTCTCCAGTGCAGATCTCTGGGCTCCTACTGTGTATGTTTTACATAAACTACATAATACATTGTTATTATTGTCTTCATTCTTATATTTGCATTTTGAAGATATTTAAAGAAGTAATATATGTACCTAAATTAGCTGCTGTTTTCATAACTCTTTACTTTCTGCATATCTAGATTACAATCCAGTATCATTTTTTTCTGTTCAAATGGCTTTCTTTAACATTTCTGAGAGATATGCATTGTTTCATGTTTTCTCTGTCTGAAAAGCTCGTACCTTTGTCTTTGTTTTTAAGTATCTTTTTCTGGGTGCAAATATTTAGCTCGTACACAGCATGTATGTCTTTAAGTATATATTTAATATATTAAAATATGCATGTAATATTTTATGTACACAATATTATTTTACATTTTATACATGTAATTTATATGTATATATGTATATGTATATGTGTATATGTGTGTGTGTATATATATATATATATATGGGCTTTCCTGGTGGCTCAGCTGTAAAGAATTCACATGTCAGTTTAGGATATGCAGGTTTGATCCCTGGGTTGGGAGGATACCCTGGAGAAGGAAATGGCAAGCCACTCCAGTATTCTTGCCTAGGAAATCCTATGGACAGAGAAGCCTGGCAGGCTACAGCCCATGGGACTGTGAAAGAGTCAGACATGACTTAGCAAATAAATAACAAACAACAACATTATATATGCAATTGTATACAATTTATACATTATGTATAAACAATATATCATATATATGTATGCGTGTGTATACACACACACACACACATACATGCACCTTCTCTCTCCAGTCCTCCAATTTCTTAGATACTGCTTCATGCTAACCCAAAGTTCATGGATACTCTGTCAAGATTTTTGTTTGTTTTTAATTTTTATCACTTTCTCTGTATATTTTAATTTGGATTCTTTTGCTATGTTTTCAATTTACCGAACTTTTTATTTTCTGTAGTGTCTACTTTGCCTTGAATTTCATCCAGTTTATTTCTATCTCTAGAAGTTTAATGGGAGTCTTTAGGTTTTTCAATCATCCATGTCTCCAACAAAATTTTGAACATACAGTATTCAGTTATAATGACCATTTTAATGTCCTTGTTTGCAAATTTTAACATCTGTGTCAGTTTTAAATGACTGATCTGTCTCTTCATTGTGAGTCATATTTTCTACCTCCCTGTCTGCTCACAATTTTCGTTACCAAACATTGTGAATTTTACTTTTTGATCAAGGGAATATAGTTGAATTTCAGTAATTATTTCAGTAAGTATTGAATTATTGGAGAATTCAATATAAATATTGAAGAATGAATTTCAGTAAGTATTCCTTGTTCAAGGACATAATTAGGTTACTTGGAAACAGCTGATTGTTATAAAAATGTCTTTAATTGTGTTACACAAGACCAGAGTTAAAAAAAAAAAAACCCAGAGTTGAGTACTCTATCCAATTCCCCATAAATAATGGGGCTTCCAGTCTGGTTGGTAGGAACAGAGACTTCCTAGTGACGTGTGAGCATGGGGCACTGTTTCCTCGTACTCTTTCTGGCGTGTTTTCCCACCAGCTTTGTGTAAATTCATCACAGGCATGTACGGATCTGCAACTCTGTTGGATACTCAGCTGCACCTTCTGCACAGCTCTGGAGCATAGTGTGGCTGTCTTATCCCCAGTACTCTGTTCTGTAAATTCTAGTTTCCTCATTCTCCTCAGACTCTTCCAAACTCTCTCTTCTTAACCTCAGGATTCTCCCAGGCTCCACATGGGTTACCTCTTTGTATGCCACATCTAAGAATGCTCTCAAATCAGTCCACTGGGGGACCTCATTTCCCCCATCTCTCAGTTACAGCTGTTTTCATTGCCTAGCACCCAATGTCTTGAAACCATTATTTCATACATTTTGTCTTAATTGCTTTAAAAGGAAGGCTGAAAATGGAAAATTCTCCCAACTTGGCCAGAAATGTAACTTTCTTTCTGGATTTTAACATTATTGGTGGAAAACATTAACATCTACCTCTCACATATACAAATGGTAAAGACCAGAAAATTTTCCATGAGATGTTAGAATAACAAAAATAGAACCATTACTGGCTCACATATGCTAACAAATCAGATGATAATTTTCTGCTTAAAAACTTATTCTGAATTTTTTGTCTCTTAGTTCTACTTTTTAAGTCATTCAGAATTTCTCTGCTATCAGAAGACGGACCATATGGATTCAAAGGATATTGTTATCTTGTTGTTGTTTATTCCCTAAGCCACGTCTGAATCTTTTGCACCCCATGAACTACAGCCCACCAGGCTCCTCTATCCCTCTTCCATAGGATTTCCTAGACAAGAATACTGGAGTGAGTTGACCTTTCCTTCTCCAGAGGATCTTCCAACATAGGGATTAAAAGCACATCTCTTGCCTTGGCAGGCAGATTGTTTACCACTGAGCCACCAGGGAATCTCGTCTTGTTACAGTACTCACACACAAAAATCTCCTAGTATTGAAGGTTTTAAACATTTTATTCATGTTGTTTTTATATTCAACCTTTTCAGATAGGAGGCCTCATTTTCTGCTGCCTTAGTACAATTCAAATATATTTGATTTTTAATATCATTTTTACCCTCTTTGTCTAACAATGAGTGTACTTCTTATAACATTTTCACATAATAATTTAATTGCTTACTTCATTAGCTATGATCAGCAGTGGAACTTTTTTCCAAGATTTATCACTACTGAGTAGTCATTTATGTATCTAAATTCTCTGATGGTAGAGAAGTTTGGGAGATAATGGATTTAGCTATATGTATGACTGAGCTCCTTTGCTGTCCACCTGAAACTATCACAATACTGTTAATCACCTATACTCCAATATAAAATAAAAAGCTGAAAAAAGTTCTCTGATACATGGTATTTTTTTTTAATGTCTTAACCTTTAATGTGATCATTGCAAAATGTGAAATTGCAAAAAGTAATTCAGCATTTGTTTCACCTGCAGATTTTTTTAACAGACTGAGTTTTACATTTTGGTCAATCTATGTGACTCTGTGATTGTTTATATTTATGAAAATATAAAGCCCTTTAAGACAAATTTAATTATTTATCATTTGCTATAATTTTGAAAATTTTAATGTTAATAATCACACAATATATTTACAAATGCTAATTGTATGTTAACCTTGAAGAACTATTCAGATACTATTAATATAAAAGTTATTTGTGAGAGATAAATTATATACCCATTGAGATTAACTTGGAAGTACCTAGGAAAATACAGTTTAATATTTATTTTTAAAAATTTCCCAATGTATTATTTTTATAATAGGACTATTATAATTGAAAAAATCATATGTAAATGTATAATGTTCTTATTTCTAACATCTCATGGCTAAAATTTCTTTGCATGAAGGTAAACAAAACTAAGAGATAAAATGTTCTTCAATTTTTCCAAATTTGATACACACAAAAATGTTCCATAATTCTTTCAAGTTATTTAGTGATTCATTTTGATTTAGGATGCATGCTAATCCCAAAATAATTGTTTAAACTGTAGTTGTAACAAATACAGCTATATCCTAAGTATTTATTTGCCAAATATTTACTTGGTAAAGGTAGAATATGAGTTAATGATTCTTGATCTTGGCAAATAACTTTGGAAATGTCTTAAGGAAATCAGCAGCCATTCTCATATTTATTGTTTGAAAATAAATAGTAAGGAATATTTGATCACATTATGGCAAAAAAGGGGGAGCTGAAAGGAGTAGGGTAAAAGACATCATTCCTCCAAAGAGAGTGGTTTGTTTAACAAGCAAAATCATAATTTACAACATAAGGGGTAGTTTGGAATTATGAGAAAAATGTGTGCTTGTGAATGGAATAAACTGCTAACATTTTCTAGTTTTTCTGGAAACTTCCAAAGTTGCATTTCATGTTTTCTTCAAGTTTCACTGCAGCTTCAAACAGTTACCAGCCAAACTTAGTGAATGTTTACTGTGTGTCAGGCACACTACCAGATACAACTTTCACTAACCCATTAAGATTCCACAGTCCTTGGAGTTAGAAATCAAGTCTAGTTTTTTTTTTTAGAAGTAAAAAAAGGGTGAAAATGGAAAGTGGTTTGGTCACACCTGGCTCTTTGTGACCCCATGGACTGTAGTCCACCAGGCTCCTTTGTCCATGGAATTCTACAGGCAAGAATACTGGAGTGGGTTGCCATTCCCTTCTCAAGGGGATCTTTCTGACCCTAGGATCACACCTGGGTCCCTTGTGTTGCAGGCAAATTCTTTACCATCTGAGTCACCAGGGAAGCCCCATAATAGGGTAACTTACCCTTTACAACTTAACAAGAGTATTAAGTGATGGGCCTGAATTTGATTCTCAGCATGATGAACTCATGACTCATCTCTCTACATCTTGAAATGAAACACCAGGTTATGATGACATGAGCAAAAATTTCCTTATCATAATAAGGATGTACATGATAAAAAAAAATTCACCCTGATGAAACCAAAAAGCAAATAGAATGAGTCAACTTTTTTTCCACATCTGAAAATCTGTTCTTATCCAAACTACTGAAAATGTCACCATGCTCTACATTTTCAAGGTGAACAGAAATGGATTACCAACATTATTTTTAAGTTTCTTTCATTGTTCCACTAAAAGTCAGTGAACCAGGAAACTCATAATATTTTTCTATTTGTTTTATGTTTTATTATAAAATTATGAAAATAATTATAAAGATTCAAATGGATATGGAAGATTGAAAAGTCAAAAAGTTCCCTTCCTTCACATCTCATAGTTAATCCCTGCTAATATTGTGGCATTTTCTGAAAACTTGCCAACTAGAAAATATCTAGAACAAGAGATTTGGATAAATTTATTTCTATAGGTATTTCCTTCCCAGGATTATGTCAAATCTTGTTAAGTAAAGGTATAGATAAGAAGGCAATCTTACTAAGTGATGCCTGGCAGAGAAAGACAAATATCATATGAAATCACTTACGTGTTCAGTTCAGTTGCTCAGCCATGTCCGACTCTGCGGCTCCACGGACTGCAGCATGCCAGGCCTCCCTGTCCATCACCAACTCCTGGAGTTTATTCAAACTCATGTCCATTGAGTTGGTGATGCCATCCATCCATCTCATCCTCTGTCGTCCCCTTCTCCTCCTGCCTTCAATCTTTACCAGCATCAAGGTCTTTTCAAATGAGTCAGTTATTTTCATCAGGTGGCCAAAGTATTGAGTTTTAAATTAGCATCAGTCCTTCCAAAGAACCACCAGGACTGATTTCCTTTAGGATGGATTGGTTGGATCTCCTTGCAGTCCAAGGGACTCTCAAGAGTCTTCTCCAACACCACAGTTCAAAAGTATCAATTCTTCGGCACTCAGCTTTCTTTATAGTCCAACTCTCACGTCTATACATGACCACTGGAAAAACCATAGCTTTGACTAGGTGGACCTTTGTTGGCAAAGTAATGTCTCTGCTTTTGAATATGCTGTGTATGTTGGTCATAACGTTCCTTCCAAGGATTAAGTGTCTTTAATTTCATGGCTGCAGTCAACATCTGCAATGATTTTGGAGCTCCAAAAATAAAATCTGCCACTGTTTCCTCATCTATTTGCCATGAATTGATGGGACCGGATTCCATGATCTTCGTTTTCTGAATGTTGAGCTTTAAGCCAACATTTCACTCTCTTATTTCACTTTGATTAAAAGGCTTTTTAGTTCCTCTTCACTTTCTGCCATAAGGGTGGTGTCATCTGCATATCTCAGGTGATTGATATTTCTCCTGGCAATCTTGATTCCAGCTTGTGTTTCTTGCAGTCCAGCGTTTCTCATGATGTACTCTGCATATAAGTTAAATAAGCAGGGTGACAACTTATAGCCTTGATGTACTCCTTTTCCTATTTGGAACCAGTCTGTTGTTCCATGTGTAGTTCTAACTGTTGCTTCCTGACCTGCATACAGATTTCTCAAGAGGCAGGTCAGGTGGTCTGGTATACCAATCTCTTTAAGAATTTTCCACAATTTGTTGTGATACACACAGTCAAAGGCTTTGGCATAGTCAATAAAGGAGAAATAGATGTTTTTCTGGAATTCTCTTGCTTTTTCGATGATCCAGGGGATGTTGGCAATTTGATCTCTGGTTCCTCTGCCTTTTCTAAAATGAGCTTGAACATCTGGAACTTCACGGTTCACATAGTGTTGAAGCCTGGTTTGGAGAATTTTGAGAATTACTTTACTAGCATGTGCGATGAGTGCAATTGTGCAGTAGTTTGAATATTATTTGCCATTGCCTTTCTTTGGGAGTGGAATGAAAACTGACCTTTTCCAGTCCTGTGGCCACTGCTGAGTTTTCCAAATTTGCAAAACAGAAAAAGATCACAGACTTAAATAATCAAAGAAAAAAATTGGGGGAATAGGTTAAATTAGGAGGGTTGGTAGGCTTAACATACACACACTACTATATATAAAACTGATCATAAACAAGCACATAGGACCTACTGTATAGCACATGTAACTTTATTCAATACTCTGTAATAACCTATATGGGGGAAAAAATCTGAAAAACAGTGTGTATATATATATATAGCGAAAGTGAAGTCACTCAGTCGTGTCCGACTCTTTGTGACCCCATGGACTGTAGTCTACCAGGCTCCTCAGTCCATAGAATTTTCCAGGCAAGAGTACTGGAGTGGGTTGCATTTCCTTCTCCAGCGGATCTTCCCAACCCAGTGATTGAACCCAGGACTCCCACATTGCAGGCAGACGCTTTACCATCTGAGCCACCACCTGAAACTAACAACATTGTAAATCAACTATATTCCAATATAAAATAAATTATTTAAAGAAAGTAAGAAAAACAAAGAAGCTAAGGAAAAAAAAGGAAATGGATTGAAATGTCTCATATTTTCTTTCCACATATGTAGTAGTGAATGGGAAAGAATAAAAATATTTTCTGTGTTCTCAAGTCCTTTGTGTTTTTTGTTTGCTTTTGTTTGTTTTGTTTTTTTTTTTATCACTCAGGATCAGTTACTTTCAAGTCACCTTGTCTAGCAAGAAAGCCCAGTCAGTCATAACCTCTCCTGCCCACCTCTGTGATTAGTTCATTCTGAACACGTGACTTCATTAGGTCAGCTCAAAGACTTCTGTCTGACTGAACATGTATGGCAATTACTAGGATTATTTAAGCTGTAAAATATATTCAGATTTAAGTCATAGTCTGCCACTCTGCCTGGCATTGATTTAAAATTATTCCCAACATTCTGCCTCTTGGATGACTGCCTATAGTGCTACAAATTTTGGCTCAGGCTTCTGCACCCAAATCCCTAACTCTCTGGGCAGTATTTTGCCTGAGATGTGTTAACAACACTATATCTCTAAGTTAATGTTTTTGAAGTGAACCGAAATTGCACTTTATAACTTTCTCCTAGAGTCCCATATTGAGACATATTTGAAAAATTTTGACACATATGGGAAAAACACAAAATCAATGAGAGTAGTTGATACAATAACTTCAGAAATAAGAGTGGATAAAGATCTACATTTTATAATAAATACACGCCAAAAATCTAGAGTGAAATTTCAGTAGAGATAATTGTGAACTTGTGGCAGGTAAATATATTAAATTTTCATTTAAATTCATAGTGACAAATATGATTTTTTCCATTTCACAGACAAATTAAAGAAAAAATTTACTGGCCATGCTGAATAGCAGCAGAGACATAAATCAAACTTAAATATGTAGCTGTGTGCAAGGACAAAACAAAGATATTATTATTATCTCCACATAATCCTCTTTTTAATCATCAAGTATCTATATTTTATAGGAGATATTTCTAAATCCTGTGAGTCATTTTCAGATTTTCAAACCACAGTGTTTCTCATCAAATGACAGAGCCATTTACATTCATGGAAGCTGAGAGGTTTTTTTGTTTTTTTTTTTGCACACATGGCCTTATGCCTGAGCTTCTATTATTTTTGTTCCAGAAGAATGCAATAAATATGTCTAGAGACAAGGGACAAAGTTAATAAAAGGCTGTCCTTTCCTTTGCCTAAGACCCTGGTTTAAAATGAGCTATTTTCCCTGAACACCATATATTAATTGGATGGCTTCAGCTTCAGCCACAGACAAAAGCAGTCCAGATCATGATTATTTGCAATACAATTCTTCTTGATAGGATGAGCAGTCACAGAGCATAGATATTAAAAAGTAAACTTTTTCCATGATAAGAAACAGATCCTAGAATGCACGTTCTGGGTCAGTCAGTTAAAGGAGCAACACTGATAATATTTCTGGCACTGTGTGTCTCCCTCTCAAAGATTCAGAAATATTTTATAATTGTAGAGACTTCAAAATGATTAGACTTCTAACTGGCTCAATCTTTTAAAACATCAGTTGCTTCAATAGAGAGTGCTTTTTGTTTGTTTTTAATAAGTATTTGGTCTTCCTTGGTGTCTCAGAGCTAAAGAATCCACCTGCAGTGCAGGAGATGCAGGTTCGATCCCTGGAGTGGTAAATGGCAACCCACTCCAGTATTCTTGCCTGGAAAATTCCATGGGCAGAGGAACCTGGTAGCCTGCAGTTCATGGGCTCACAAAGAGTCAGACATGACTTAGAGACTGAACAAAAATAGCATGTACTCAGGATGTCCGTTATGACCTTTACAACTTGTAGAGGGTGGACAATGTTTAACTGATAGCACACTCTCTCTGGAGATGTTTGTTCATTTTAATTAAACAAACTAATTGTTCTGTCTCTGTATGATTTGTAAAATATAAAGTTGTTGTTGTTCAGTCACTTGTCTCCTGCTTGGCAGGCAGGGTCTTTACCCCTGAGCCACTTGGGAAGCCCCAAAATAAAGTACTTACTTTCTTTTTCATATATGAAGGTGCTATTCTCAGGACCTTTGGTTAAAATACCAAAAATGAGTTCTGAATCTAAATTAGACATGTTTCAAGTCTTTAATCCTAGATAGCTTCTGAAATTCAAACTTCATAGTGATCCAAAGGACAGAAAATGGCTGCTTGCATAGTGCAGTATCCACTACGCTTTTAGGGAGTCATTTTAATCTCTTAATGACTAGATTCAGAGCTCGGCATCAGTGAAATATAATCACTCTTGATCAGGTAATCAAGGATATCTAAAATAGCAAGTACTCTCATTAGCCCCTCTTGAAAAAAATTGGGGGAGCTAAATGTTTGTGGTTCTCAGCTGGGGGTAATAGTACTCCTCAGAGAGGGTTTGGCAATATCTGGAGTCATTTTAGATTAGCATTACTTGGGATTTGAGGTGTGCTAGGGTGTAGAAGCCAGAGATGCTGCTAAAAAACATCCTATAATGCTCAGAACAGTTCACAAAAACAAAGAATGATCTGGTCTGAAATGTCAATAGTGCTAAGGTGGAGAAATCATGACATAAATGAATAAAGGTAACAGAAGGATAGTAGAGAGTTACCATATTTTATACTCACTCCATTATTCTTGCCTGGAGAATCCCATAGACAAAGGAGCCTGGTGGGCTACAGTCCACGTGCTTGCAAAGAGTCGGACACGGCTGAGTGACTAACACACACACGCCATATTTTATATTGCTAAGCTCTGTTCTCCAAGCCTAAATAATTGTGTACATTTCTACTTGTCTAAATTCAAATAGCTTTCATTACAAATATTCACTTATACATTCAGATATGCATCTTTTCATTCATTGGTTCATTTAAAAGGACAGTGGGGGAAGTTCCTAAAATTTAAATTAAAATAAATACTAGAATATTTAATACATAAAGGAGAAACAAAATAACAGAAGTATGAAGTGACATTCCAATATATACTTTTCTTAGACTTAATGGTAGGATAAAGCAAAATCACTGAAGAATTTAAACTTGACAATGCACACAAATAAGATCTCTGTTTAAGAAGATTATCCTAGTTGGAGTGGAAGTTTATGCAGAGTCAGAATCCAAATAGACCTCTCAGGTGACACGAGTGGTAAAAACCCATCTGCCAATGCAGGAGACACAAAAGACGCATGTTGGATCCCTGGGTTGGGAAGATATCCTGGAGGAGGGCAAAGCAACCCACTCCAGTATTCTTGCTTGGCAAATCCCATGGACAGAGGAGCCTGATGGTCTACAGTCATGATTTAATATACATGCAATGTTCCAGCAAAGTTATTTAATGGTTTGGCATAAAACATTGTTCAGGATATGAATAAATAGGCAGATTATAGAAGTTGTTTAGGAAGTAGAATCTGACATGATCATTAAGGAGCTATAGAGATTATGAAGATGCGGACCAGTCAAGGACTATGCCTGGATTCCTTCTGGTTTAAACAGTAAGGAAATACTGGTATCACAGGAGCTAGAACATAGCAAAGAGGTGCTGAGGGTAAGAGAGATAATAATGTCAGTTTTAGTATCTTAAAGTCAAAAACTTGTGCAACACCTTTGGAAATGTCCTTAGCTGGTTATATTAGGTTAAAAATTCTGAACTAAAATCTGGATTGAAAACAGAGCAATCTTCAAGAAAGTGGTAGAAAATCTGGTTTGGCTAGAATTCAAAGGCACGGACAAGTCACAGAGAAATGTATTCCCCAGGGGAAATATATTTCAATATATTTCAATTCAGATTCAATAAAGTCATCAGGTACAAAGAGGGCACAAACAATAGAGTTCCTCAGTCAAGAAAATATAATGGAAAAACCAGTGTCTCAAAGAGACACAGATTCTGCCTCTTGATGCTGTGAAAACAAAATGTAGTTAATATTAAAACTATCATTTGTGTAGTGTTTTAAAGTTTACAAAGCCCTTTATAATAATTATTAATATCTTATTTAATTCAAAGAACCTGAGTAGAAGAGGACAGATATTACTGTTCCATTCTGTAAACATAGATACTGAGGCAATAGAGGTTAAAGTGCATTTCTCAGTATCATGTAGGATAAAAGTGCCATTGCTGAAATGAGACAAGTTTTCTCATCCTAACCTCCATGCATTTTTCAACACAGACATAGACACACATACACACACACGTATACACACATAAACGCAATGACTGAATATGGATTTTAAAAAATGTTATTTAGAACACAGATTTTTCCCCCTTAAGTATTCCATATATACATTAAAAATAAATCAGAGCCTATTTAAGTGACTGTAGCATAATACTAAAGTGTGTTTCTACATCATTTATCTAATTGGAGAATTTATTTTAAATATTAATAATGAACATACATAATAACACAAAAACTGATCATTGTTCTCAATAGGAATTGATCAGACACAGCCTCCAAACCTACACAATTTGAGTGTGCTCCCATGATAGGTAATTTTACAGTTTACTGCTAAATGTATATTTCAAGTGACCTTGGGTGTCAGATTTGAATAGCGAAGGTTTCCTGGAATAGGGAATTCAGAAATAGAGGAACTTCAACATGCACTCTGGTTTCAGTGGTGCACTATCTTGAATAAAAACTGATAATGACTCCAGGACTGGAAATGCTTTATCAGTCCCAGCGGCTTGGTCTCTTCACACCAGATGCAGGAAGTTGCCTGTATTCATTAATATCCTTCAGTGAGGTCACAGGTAGGAAAAGAAGGCGCTCCAGGGGGATAGCTAGTGAAATAAAAGCAAGAATACTGAGCTTTGTGTAGTAAAGGAAGAATGCAGGTTTATAAAGTTCTCATTGTCTTAAGGTCATGAATAAACTGAAAGTCAAGTCCACTGAAAGGAACATGTTGTCACTTAAGCCTTGCAGGAGAGACGGCCTCTGCTTATAGAGACTGGCTTTTTGCTCCTCGTTCTCTCTTAGCCTACCTTGTAAAATTACACACGCACACAGAAACACACACACACACAAAGGGATTAATTGCTCTGGCTTTGCTACTTCGTTATGTTTGTCTTGGAAAAACCTGGATTGGTGAAAACTGGAACTGAAACCAGTGGTCCTCTTTATGACTCTTTCCCTGTCAGCTTTGTTTCTCAGAATCAAGCTTAACAGATTCAAGTGAATCTGTGTGCAAAAGTGACTCCTGAGGGAACAGGCAAAATCCTTCGAAAGGATTGCTACACAGCTTCAGCCACAAGCGCTGAGACCTCCTTATCCGTCTAACCCTGCTTACATATTTCAGAACTGAACCCCATCTTCATCCGGGCACAGCATCCCCCTGGTGATTTGAACAAGCCTTGTTAACAGTTTCATCTAACAGGCTCAGCGGGTTCAACATTTGATTATCTTTCCCTCAGGTTCACGATCAAGTCTTTTCCCTTCGTTATGAACTGACAGGAACACTGTGCTCAGGTTCTGAGTGTGTGGAGGTAGCATCACAGACTGAACGTGCAGAAAATGCAGAATCGACAATCTGGATGAATCTCGTATTCAAGGAATTTAATTGTATTATTGAAATTCAGGGCTGCGCCCCTGAGACATTGATCCGGTATTGTCAGTTTCAAATCCTGGGCGCACTGGCAGCAGGGGCGATTTGCTCATGGAATTTGCAATTGAGGTAATGAGGAATCAAAGCTCGTGACAGGATCACTAACTGACAGAAAACAGGGGAACCCAACGCCAATCGATAGGGACCGGCCCAACGGTGCCTGCCTGGCAGCATGCAATCTTGGCCAAGTTCCTGGGGTTCCAATTTAGGAAGAGGCTCAGGACTTCGGAGAAGGACACAGTTGGAGGTGCAGGCTGGGGAAGGTTTTCTTTCCAAAGCACAGAGACTGTTTGCTCATAAGCTTTTATTGCCAAAGGCAAGGCACTCTAGCTTCAGCAGCCAAATAAAACAAAGGAGGATTAAAACAAAACAGTGGAATGCAAAATATGAGGGGGAAAACAGGAAAAAGACTTGTGACAAATGATTGCTTTTTGCTCTGCAAGAAGTTAGGTGCAATCTGCTCTGTTGGGGGAGTCTTCAACAATTTCAAAGGTGAAGGCCCTCAGTGGTATAAGGAGGATGCATTTTAATCATAAACTTGGAATTTTTGTTTATTTTTTAGAAAGGAGAGAAGTTCATTGTAATTTCAGAGCAATGGAGCTTTAGATGTTTCTCAGACTAAACCAAAATAGACTGCTGTTGCTGTTTGTTTGTCACTAAGTCGCGTCCAAATCTTTTGCAACCCCATGGACTGTGCCTACCAGGCTCCTCTGTCCTTGAGATCTCCCAGGCAGGACTACTGGAGTCGGTTATTTCCTTCTCCAGGGGATCTTTCCAACCCAGGGATTGAATCCACGTCCCCTGTATTGTATTGCTGAGCCAGCTATTATCATCCATAAGCCCTTAAGTTGAATAACCAATTTTCCCTTTTGGTTTACAGATGCCCTGAGTTACAATTGTAAACATGGAGAAAAGGAATCCACTGAGATAGCTCTTTCACACAAAATGTTTTTATCTTGTTTCTAGATGTTTACTCTCATGAGATAACTATTAAATTACATGGATGTTCCTCAGCCAAATAAAACATAGGGTGGGTTACAGTTCTAACTGTGGAAAGAACTTGATTTAAACGTGTCCTGAGAGCATTAAGAAAAGCTCTCTTTTGTTTTCAGAATATCTTGGTTTAGAGAATGAAAATATGGTAATGTATAGACACCTCATCTCAAAAACCTAAAAGAACTATCAGTTCAAAAGGAGAAGGGTTTTCCTTTTACCAGGCAGCATTCTTGGTACTGTATGCTTACATGTTGTAGCTTGATACCTACTTTGGAAAAAATATCAATATGACTACCTCAGTTTCCTCCAGAGTTAAAGAACAAATGCTATGTTAAAGACTTTAGAAAAAAAAAATACTGTTCTTTAGCTGGATTTTAATGGTACTTAAAATACTCCTTAGATGTTTTATGTTCTCTAGAAGGTACAAGGATACACTTGTGAAAGAACAATATATTTCATTGCTGCCTGAGAAATTGCTAGATTGCTCAGTGGCTCTCAGAGTCACCTTTGCCTTACTATATTTCCACAACAGTGAAAATACTGTATTTTGTGTTTAAATATCAACAAATAATGTCAGATAGAGACATCTATTTAAATTATTCAGAGCAAACCTTTTAGATAAGTGAGGAGGTATATTTATTTTAACCCTTTTGGATAAAAATAAGTCTCTAACATATGTGGAAACTTTCCAGACCTGATGATCAAAGCAACAGTGAATAGTTTAAAGTTCCCAGGTGGCTCAGTGGGTAAAGAAGCCACGTGCAGTGCAGGAGACACCGGAGAGTCAGGTTCGGACCCTGGGTTGGGAGAGTCTCCTGGAGGAGGGCTTGGCTACCCACTCCAGTATTCTTGACTGAAGAATCCCCATGGACGGTGGAACCTGGTGGACTATAGTCCACAGAACAAAGGTTTGGCCAAGACTGAAGTGACTGAGCATGCACAATTGCTTAATTCCCACTGTGTGCTAAACAGTTAGGAGCACACAGGAGAGCGTGGCAGGGATAATATAAAGATCGTCCCTGCCCTTATTGGGAGGCAAAACTAAGTAAATAAATACAGGCACAGGAAAAGCAAGTTGATTCTCATTTCCGGTTCTATCTGCCTGCCCCGTTTTCCTTCTCCTAGATCATAAAAGCTTAAATACCTTCTTATTCCTTAAATATATTTCTAGAGGGTTTTACTGAATATCATTCCCAAAAAGAAAGCACAGAGGTAATGCCAAGTTTTCATGTGGCTGATGAAATTAAAAATAAAAAAGCCTCCACCTTGTTTTGTTTTGCTTTTAAGTCTAGTTTTTGTTTTTAATATCCTGCTGATCATTGTTCAATATTCATTCTACTATGAAGAAATTATTATCCTATTGCAGAAATTGCTCTCACTCCAAAATGACATGATTAGAAATTTTCAGCTAATCAGTAAGTGGTCTGTAGTTTGATTCCCATTCATCAGTGATGGGAAAGGGGGAGAGATCAAGGAACAGGAGCAGTGCTTTATCAAGCATTCCCTATTATGAAGTGAACACTGAAATTGATGAACAATTGAGAAAAGAATTAAAATTCTTTTCTTTCGGCCATATTAGAGAGAAGAAATCGCTATATTTAATAGCAATTATGTGAAATATTCTGGGTAATGAAGCAACTTAAATAAACTTTGCAGTCCCCACTCATATTACAAATAGAACAAAATGGTAATTTGAATGTAATATCACAATTTGCATTTAGGATTATGAGGAAACTCAGTGCTTGAACTAACTCAGCTTATTAGGCAATAACAGTTTCAGTAATTCTAAGTGTTATTATTATTTCTAATAATCATAATAACACTCTCTGCTTAGTTGCCTCTAGTTTGACTAGCACAGCTTACAATTTTTTTAAACAGAGTAAAAGTGGCAACTTAAAACCTATTCTTGAATTTTTTTAACGGGATGCAGACATCTCAGGGGGTAGGAGTGGGGCCATTAATACTTCAAAATGTATCCTTTCGATATTATCTTATTTGGAACTTAATTTTTGTGTGTCATTTATTTATACATGAGAAATTTGTCCTTGATCCCTTTAGGCAAGAATACTGGAGTGGGTTGCCATTTCCTCCTCCAGGGAATCAAACCCGCATCTCCTGTGTCTCGTGCACTGCAGGCAAATAAAGATCATCTGAGCTACCAGGGAAGCGACACTAAAGCCTTTTATTATGTGGATCATAATAAACTGTAGAAACTTTTAAAGAGATGGGAATACCAGACCATCTCACCTGTCTCCTGAGAAATCTGTATGCGGGTTAAGAAGCAACAGTTAGAACATTATATGGAACAACAGACCGGTTCAAACTTGAGAAGGGAGTACTATAAGGCTGCTTATTATCACCCTGCTTATTTAATTTTTATGCAGAGCACATCATGCAAAATGCTGGGTTGGATGAGTTACAAGCTAGAATCAAGAGCCAGGAGAAATACCAACAACCTCAGATAGGCAGATGATAACACCTTAATGGCAGGAAAGCAAAGCAGAAACTAAAGAGTCTCTTGATGATGGTGAAGGAGAAGAGTGGAAAAGCTGGCTTAAAACTCAATATTAAAAATGCTAAGATCGTGGCATCCAGTCCCATCACTTCATGGCAAATAGAAGGAGAAAAAGTGGAAACAGTGACAGATTTCCTTTTCTTGGGCTCCAAAATCACTGCAGATGGTGATTGTAGCCATGAAATTAGAAAACAATTGCTTCTTGGCAGGAAAGTTATGACCAACCTAGACAGTATATTAAAAAGCAGAGAAGTTACTTTGTCAACAAAGGTCCATCTAGTCAAGGCTATGGTTTTTCCAGTAGTCATGTACAGATGTGACAGCTGGACCATAAAGAAAGCTAAGCACTGAAGAACCAATGGTTTTGAACTGTGGTGTTGGAGAAGACTCTTGAGAGTCCCTTGGACTGCAAGGACATCCATCCAGTCCATCCTAAAGGAGATCAGTCCTGGGTGTTCATTGGAAGGACTGATGCTGAAGCTGAAATTTCAATCGGCCACCTGATGTGAAGAACTGACTCACTGGAAAAGACCCTGATGCTAGGAAAGATTGAGGGCAGGAGGAAAAGGGGATGGCAGAGGATGAGATGGTTGGATGGCATCACTGATTCAGTGGACATGAACTTGGGCAAACTCCAGGGAAGGTGGTGAAGGACAGAGGAGCCTGGTGTGCTGCAGTCCATGGGGTCTCAAAGAGTCAGACATGAGTTGAACAACATGAGTCAGACATGAACAATAACAAAATTAGTTCATTGGATTTGTACTAAATGAGAATATAGACTCATGTTTTACATATGCTGTAGATTTCATGATAGTCTAACATTTAACTCTCCTTCATCCCTGTACATGTCTTCTGAATTCTTAGCTATTTAAATAATCATAAACCTATACTCTGGCATCTGGTGGTCTCTGGGGTGTGAGCCAGACAAGAAGTATCCTCCATTTGAGGCTCACAAGGGGCTCCCCAGGACCACTGGTGGCATTATTTGTTCACAGATAATGTGAGCAATTTTGGATAATTGTTTAGTGGATGATTCAGGGAGATGATATGGGGTGGGAGGTGGGAGGGGGCTTCGGCATTGGGAGATCGTGGACACCTGTGGCTGATTCATGTCAATGTATGGCAAAATAAATACAGTATTGTAATAAAGAATAAAGTATTAAAAATAAATAAATTAAAACAAAACAAAAAAGATACCTAAAAACTGGATTTCCATTAAACCAACATCAGTGTACCAGTTATCAATTATTTTGTGTTTACTGTCTTCCTAGTCAACTAAATAATCAAGTTTGCAAAATAGGGTTTTCTCATTACACATGATCATGCAGTACATGATCAGAACTATGTGAAAACATACACAGAAAAAAGAGCAGGAAGAACTCAGAAGTCTAAAGAGTACTTTTTCTCCAAATGGCACAACTGTGTTTTCATGTGTTGTGGCAAGATAGTCTTACTTTATACCTTACGTAATATAATACTAATATCATTGCAATTAAATTTTTAAAATTTAGCAGTCCACATTCAAGACTTTGAGATATGATTTAGGAAAAGTATTTACTGAGCACTGTCAAATGCTAAACCATTTCTGCAGTCACTACCTTGTGCCTTTGCCATCCTAAACAGGTATTTATTTTAACTAAGTCATGTTTAAGAGAAAAATAATCTCTAGAACTTTTAAGTCCTTATCATCTTTATTAAATGTTGGTCAATGACTTTATACAAAGTTTTGAAGTTTGTTTTTTCTTTTTCCCAACTCATTAAACTATGAGAAACAGCATTGACATTCTGTGAAAAATCCCTTAATATAAATTTTTCTTGAAAGAATCATCGCTAAGTTAAAGAAGCTTTCAGTTTTCCCGGGATTTCTCAAGATGTTTTGCTATTTTTGTAGTGTTTCATGGAATCAGTGATTTCTTCACAACTAGGTTCCCTGGGGTTAATTTGAGAGGAGAAAAACAACAGTATGAGCTTATTAATATTTTGTCATCTTGGTAGTCTATTTAAACAGAGATTTTGCTTTTAACATGAGGCTATTGATTTCCAGCTAAATCTTTGCATCCACTCTTGCTACCAATACTGTTTTCTTAGATTAGTAAAATGAAAATTGTTGAAGGCTTGTTACTGAAAGTAATAAAAGTAAAGAATACACAAGAATTTACTTAGTGTAGCTAAATAGGGGCTTAACAGAAAAGCTATTTAAAAAACAGTATATATGCATACAGTTTGATTTATTAGATTTATTTATAGCACATGAATGTGTACTTTCTTCATGAAAGACTAAAACAGATCTTCAGAAATGTTCAAAAATTAAACATGCAAACTCAAATGTAAAAGACTTCTAACAACTGAAAATATAGACAAATTAAGTACATAAAAATAAATAAAATTAAATATAATTCTAACTTTTTGAAGGTTCTGAAATTAAAACAAGAGGTGGTCCAAGATAAAATAAGTTATTTTCTTCTAAATTAACAATACATAAAGGAGTTGATTCTACAATAATTTTGAAATGCCATGTATAAATTGTCATAGTTCTGTTATCTTGTATAATTCTATTCTCAAACATGACTTGTTTCTTTTCACTTCGTTTTCTCTGCTATCAGGTTCATCCAAATATCTACCTTTACTTCATGTGGCCAACTGCAGTAGGCTCCTTAATTTCGCTGCCCATCTATTGCATTTAAACTCTTTTCTCAATTGGCTTATTTCCTTTCATACATAAGAGTGTTCTAGTTCCTTTTAATATATCATTCTTGACCTCTTATATCTCTTTCTCTCCATATCTTCACAGTCAAGGTTCCCAAAATTTTGTACTTTTTGTGTGTCCTGCTTCAAAGCTTTTATACTCTTAATTCATAGCATGACTAATTAATTCATAATCTTACTGTAGCAAGCAACTAGAAACTTACTTCCTCAGGTCATTGAGAGCCTCCTAATTGTCAGATCCAATCTGACCTTTCTGCCATATCTACCACTGTTGACTGTTCTTGTCACTTGGAAACCCTTTCACACTTGCCTTTTATGACACATTTCGTCTTTCTGCATCTCTGCTTATGTGTCAACCAGGGTCATGACAGGAAACAGATGGCACACAAAAATTGGATAAATTGAGAAGATTTAATACAGGGACTGTTTACAAAAGTGGAGCAAAGGAGATGAGTAGGGCAGTGTAGGTCCCTAGGTTTAATATTTGTAAGTGTCACTAGTCCTAGGCATACAGTGCAAACAGAAGAGGTTACCAGGACTTGGGGACAGAGAGGCTTTGTTGAGCTCTATAGACAATGTGACCTTTGGTTATGGGATATGTCACTCCTTTGAGAACCCACGAAGATGGATGTGAGAATATAAAAGCTCTGAACTATTCCTCTTTCTACTGATTGTTTTTACAAGTGCCTCCTCCTCAATTGGGTGAGTAATACCTAACACTGGAGGGCAAGGGCACTGTCCCATGTGGTCCAAACAGGCTAGCTCAGCATCTCAAGCAAGAGCAAGGTGAAGAAGATGAGAGAAGAGAGTGGTTCAGTCCAGCCTCTATTTTTAAGTGGCGGTTTTTCTCCAAGGTTCCAATCTGAAACCTGAACATCCGTCTAACCCTGGGAGCTTATTTTTAATCTTGACTTCTATTAGTATTTCTATGCTGGTGATTCCCCAGTATATAACTCCTTTATAAGTGCATTTTTCTGAGGTCAATCTCATACATTCTAGTATCTTTCTTGAATTCCACATCAGAAAATTGGAACTCATTTTCTTGGCATCTAATTTACTTTTCTATATTACCTTTTTGAAACTGAGTGACACCAAAACCCATCCAATCCCCAAATTCCCAAACCCAGAATTATCCTTGATTGATTTTTTTTTACTCACTAGTTAGGCATGACCAGCTGATCACAAGGCTTTATAGCGTCCTCCCAACAGATGTTCAATTCACCTGCTCCTGTGCGCCGTCACCGTCATTATCTTAGTGGTGTGGCAAAAATCAACATAGCAGAAGTATGTGAGGTGTTCACCTGGTCTTCAGACTAAGCAAAGTTCTTCCAGAGGAAAGCCTATGTTAGCTGAGTCCTAAAGGATAAATAGAGTACCTGGGCAACTTGAAAAGGTTTTGGATGCAAAAGTAACAGCTAGCGGCAATAAAGAAATTAAACACTGGAGAGACTAAAATAAGGAAAACATAGCTGGAGTGTGGAGAACTGATATAAGAAAATATCTTAAAATATCTTCAGCTGAGAATGAGGAAGTAGAAAGACAAAATTGAGAAGATTTTGGAAGTGAGAATGGATTTGTGACTTAATGCTTATGATACTCAAGTTGACGGAAGACATAAAGAATTTAGACTGAAAAATAATTATTCTTTTTAAGCTTGAAAAAGTCTTACAGTCTTAATCTATACAGTAGGAGGACATACCAGACAGCTGAGAAAAGATGATCTGATCAAATGTAACAGGTAAAGAAATCTTTAGGAGCAACATGTCTGCTTATTATTCACATAATTCTCCAACTGCCAATTCATCTTTGTACCCTGAACATCTGTGCATACTCAGGAATCTTCAGACCACATTGTGAGTCAGGAATGTCTCTTTGAAGAGAATTCCTTTGCATTTATAATTCATTCCAAAATTCTTAAAACATATTATGATATTTGTCATATCTTCTTTCCAAGAGGCAGGGTGGAAAGACAATTTATCTAAGAAAAAAAAAAGATCTTAGACATCATTTTGCTGTTGTTGCTATTATTGTTTAACCATAACTGTATAGACTGGTGATAATTGCAACAAGCCATTTAAGTACCATGCTGTCATTTCTTCTCTTTTAAAATATGAATTGAATGAGATAACTACCAAGGGCCTTTCAAGCTCTGGAAATCTTGTTAATCAAAATAAATCAAAATCATGAGAATGGGTAAAATGATCCTTGTAAGATTAGTTCCATTCCTCTAAGCCTTAAAATAAATACCATAAAATAAACGAAATGGACAATCATGAGAAAGGCAATCACCACTGCATGATTCCAAGGAGATCAGTATTCATTCATGTTGAACAACATTATTTAATCCATAAACCTTGGAATCAGATTTAGATCTTCCATCTACCATACTGGTTATTCGAATGCTGAAATTCCATCTCCAGAAAGGTATTTCTAATTAGATATCAGATAAACTCCAAGTTAATGCACAAGAGAAATTCATCTGACTCTTAGAAGAAGCTCCATATAACAATATACACACACACACACACAATTCTTGTCAGAGGCTACAGTTTTTCACAGACAAAAGAGAATAGGAAGAATGAAAATAATGAGAAAATGAATAATTAAGAAAAAATACATTGTTCTTTCTAATTTTTACGTCTTGAACTATGTTAAGGAATAACTTCTGACTTTACTCTTAATTTTCTTTTATCACCTCTTGACTTCAGCTTAACACTGTCCAGTGGAGAATTATTCATCTCCTAAAGGATCTTAAGGCTTAATTAATAGAGGAGCCAGCCAAAGGGATAAAGCTAGAGATATCAAAAGTAATTACAATTTAATGAAACAAGAATGAACAAATTACCACAAAGCCCAGTAGCCTAGTAACTGACCTGAAATGAAAATGTGGTCATCAAACCGATTACCTCTTTTTTTAATCTCTCCCTGAAATACCATTTCCCTTTACTATTCCTTCACATTCCTTTCTCATTTTAGTGAATTTTTGAAATGATCATAGTTGTGATTGCAAATAAAAATAATAAAAAGGATTATGTCTTCAACATAAGCTCATCATATTCAACAGGTAACAATGAGGCATGGTCTGCAGGACAAAAATAAAGTTCAACTTTTGGACATAATTTTGGAGAAGGAAATGACTACCCACTCCAGTATTCTTGCCTGGGAAATCCCATGGACAGAGGAGCCTGGTGGACTGCAGTCCATGGGGGTCACAAAGAGTCGGACACAATTTAGCAACTAAACAACAACAATAATAAAATGACATAATTTAAGTCGAAATTAACTTAAAGGACTGTTTGGATGGAGGTTTCCTTTTATTTCAGGTATACCGTGATGTTTTCTGAATATTTAGCATATTTCCAAGCTTGCATGCAACTCTCTAATGTCTCCCAAACACAGGTTGCAGGGTGGTTCTCAGCACACAGCCTCACTACAGTATATCATTTCTGCTTAAATTCAGCCTTAGAAAATGTTTGGAATACAAGGAATGTTTACAGTCCCGTGCTGTTTATTTTGATCAACACAATCTCTTTTTGCACTGCAGGCAGGAAAGAAAAAGGGATCAAAAAGAGAATCTTTGTTTTAAGTCAGTTGCTATCTAACGTTAAAAAGGGAAAAGGGAGATTAACTCCCATCCCTCTCAGGAGAAGCAGCAGCAGGATGAACTGAACTGGGAAGATGGTCACTGTTCTTCTTAGGCTTCTTCTGAGGCTGAAATGAAAGCCCGCTCTCGGGGTCTCCGAGTTCCTCTTCCAGAGATGCAGACTCATTCTAACACCAGTCAATAGGCCTGAATGTATTACATATTACAAAGGATTTCAGTTTTGAGGAGAGGGCCATGGGTGAGCAAAGTCTAGCAGATACTATATATATCTATCTATCTCCAGTGCAGGCTATGGCATTCTTTATTACAAAGCTGGTTATGAGTGAACAAATGATCTCCCTCTTCTAGCCAGCATTGGGACAATTTAATCTTGCATTTTCTTGAATCTGTCAGTTCACTGCCTCTGTCGACAGATCGGCTTTCACAAAAGAGAAACTGAGGCAATTAAATGGGGGCTTAAAATCTACCTCAAATCTCTGAACTGTCTAATGAACTGTAGACTAAGAAATTAATTTAAGTCAATATGCAAAAGGACAGTTATTTCATTGTGTGCAATATTTTCTTCTGATAATAGCTGGCTGTAAAAATGCATTGAAAGTAGCGTTATCTAATCACATCCTTAAAGAATTATATTTCTTAGATAGATAACTGATACTAAATTATAGCAAGATTGGCAACTGTGTGAGGGGGATTAGGTTTAAATAAGTCAGAAAAATGCTCAATAAATACAATAAATAAATGCAGTAAATGGAAAGAAAAATAACCAAATGAAAACACATTGATCTGTATAGCAATGTGTTACAACTATGAAGGAAACTGATATGATACTGTGAATAAAAGATGACATATTAAAGCGACTTATTAATAATTTATTTAAAAATTGAAGATTATTTAAGATAAATATTAAATTTACCTAAAGGAATAAGACTTCAAAAAGAAAGTAATAGATACAGCTTTCAGAGTATATGAAAAGAGATGAAAAATACGGGTAAGAACCAATTCTAAAGTACTATATGTGCATGCTACGTGTGTACTATACGTGTGCTTGTACATGTATGTGTGTATGCTCAGTCCTGTCTGACTCTTTGCAAACCATGGACTGTATATATACACATTATATATGTATAAAAAGGTAGCAAGGATTCGTAATGAATAAACTGTTCTATCAATGAGGAATTCCCTGTGCAACTACACATTAAGCTATGTTTTCAAATTTTACACAAATTCATCCTTCCTGTGCAGGCATAAGGCCAGATGGAAGCTTATTGCTGCTATGTCAATACCTACAGAATGCTGATGTCCTCTTAGCTAGTCCAAATAGAGCCATTCCATCTGCCATAAACACTGGCCCAAAGGCCACATTTATAGATTGCACTAAAAAAGTTAAAATTATTTTTACAGCAAGGCATTTTTATAGGCTCTGAGAAAAACGAAGCTCAATGTGTGTTCCAAAATACGTATTCTCTGGTGACTGTGAGTGTGTTTTCATATGTGCATGTATAGAGAAATAATAAAATAGTCTTAATAGGTGATATTTATGGATGCCAGAAGTAAATTAACTATGCAGTATTATTGTTTCCCTGGGGGTGAGATCTAGCTGATTCTTTTTACCTTCTGCATCATCAGTCTTCCCAAGATGATGATTAGTTTTATTTCTTTTTAAAGAAATTCCAACCACTTGATGATTTCCTTGTCCGAATGGAAGATGTAGGGTACATCTTTGTTAATCTGCCAGATCAAATTCAGTGAGCCTTTTTGTTTGTTTCCTTTCAAAATGAGAGTTTCACATTGCCTTCAGTTCAGTTCAGTTGCTCAGTTGTGTCCATCATCAGCTCCCAGAGTTCACTCAAACTCATGTCCATCGAGTTGGTGATGCCATCCAGCCATCTCATCCTCTGCCATCCCCTTCTCTTCTTGCCCCCCAATCCCTCCCAGCATCAGGGTCTTTTCCAATGAGACAACTCTTCGCATGAGGTGGCCAAAGTATTGCCTACAAAGGCTAAACCACCAGCACCAGTTTCCTTTTTAAAAATTTTTTTCAAAGTTTAATTTTTTTTTTTTGGCATTTGTATAGTTTAATTTATTTTTATTAAATTTATTTATTTTTTAAATTACAATACTGTATTTGTTTTGCCATACATTGACACGAATCAGCCATAGGTGAACACAAAGTATGGGGGTTAACAATGTTGTGATAGTTTCAGGTGAACAGAGAAGGGACTCAGCCAGACGTATACATGTATATATTCTCCCTTAAGTCCCCTCCCAGCCAGGCTGCCACATAACATTGAACAGAGTTCCCTGTGCTATACAGTAGGTCCTTGTTTGTTAACAATTTTAACTAGAGCTGTGTGTACAGGATCTTCTCAAATTCCCTAACTATCCATTCCCCTCAGCAACCATAAGTTCATTTTTTAAGTCTGTGAGTCTTTTTGTTTTATAAGTAAGTGCATACATATAATTTATTTTTAGATTCCACACATACGGGATGTCATGCAATATTTATCCTCTTTCTGACTTACTTCAGTCAGTATGACACTCTCTAAGACCATCTATGTTGCTGCAAATGGCATCATATCATTCTCTCAAATGGCTGAATAATATTCCAGCATATATATGTGCCACAGCTTCTTTATCCATTCCTCTGTAAATGGATACTTAGGTTGCTTCCATGTCTTGGCTGTTATAAAGAGTGTTGCAATGAACATTGGTGCATATATCCTTTCAGATCATGTTTTTCTCTGGATATGTCCAGGAGTGGGATTGTATGGTAATACGGTGGCTCTATCTTTAGTTTTTTAAGGAGCCTCCATACTGTTCTTCATAGTGGCTATTTCAGTTTACATTCTCCACAGTGTAGGAGGGTTCCCTTCTCTCCACACCCTCCCCAGTATTTGTTTATTGTGAATTTTTTGGTGAGAGCTATTCTGACTGGTGTGAGGTGATATCTCATCATACCTTTGATTTGCATGTATCATCTAATAACCAGTGATGCTGGGCGTCTTTCCATGTGCATATTGGCCATCTGTACGTCTTCTTTAGAGAAGAGTCTACTCGGGTCTTCTACCCATTTTTTGAGTGGGTTTTTTGTTGCTGCTGTTGTTGTTGTTGTTTTGATGCTATTAAGCATCATAAGATGTTTATAAATTTTGGAGACTAATCTCTTATTCGTCACAGTATTTGCAAATATTTTCCCAACCTTTGGGCTGTGTTTCTTTTTGTTTATTATTTTCTTTATTGTGTGAAATCTTTTGAGTTTAAGTAGGTCCCATTTGTTTATATTTTTAAATTTCCATTATTCTCACAGAAGGATTCAAAAAATATTGCTGTAATTTATGTCAGAGAGTGTTTTGCCTATGTTTTTCTCTAGGAGTTCGATAGTGTCTGGTCTCACATTTAGGTCTTTAATCCATTTTGAGCTTATTTTTGTGTATGGAGCTAAAGAATGATCTAATTTCACTTTTATACATGTGACTGTCCAGTTTTCCCAGCACCCAGGTTCTCATAACCTGTTAAGAACCCAAGGGTTCTGAAGGTTAAAAATGACCATAGGTCACTGCTGCTGCTGCTAAGTCGCTTCAGTCATGTCCAACTCTATGTGACCCCATAGACGGCAGCCCACCAGGCTCCCCTGTCCCTGGGGTAACTGTCCCTAAACCTACTTTGTTGTAATACCTCAGCCTCTAGGGGAGAGGAGGAACCATTGCCTTGCACACTTGCTTTCCTTACTACAGCCAAGATCCTGAACATCTATGTGTGAAATGGAACATGACTGATGGGAACCTCTTGCAGTTTAGGATGATAGCCCTCAAACAGGAGTCATCTGTCTTTGCTCATATTTTTAATCCTTTGTCAGCACTATAGAATTTCGCAATAGTTAAAAGATATCAGATTTAAATTCAGTTATTTTGATTTCTGTAAATGACAGATAAGCATGCGTAAGGGAAAAGAAGAAATAAAGAGGATTATTGGAGGCTCTTGTATTATAAAAAGGCATCAGACACTAGATTCTGTTATTCTATAATCACACTAGACTCCAAAAGGAAAGTGAGGAAGGGAAATCAACTCTGGCCTCATCTTTCCCTCCACCTACACTTCAAAGCATTTGTTATCGATTCTTGGCCGGTTTGTTTGTACAAACCAAATTCGGTAATCCACTTTAAGGAATTTGAAAATCCCAAGTGCTATTGAAAGATAAGTTGGATGGAGAATAAATTTAAATATATTTAGTGCCATAGGAATATACGTTATCCATGAGTATCCCCACTATACTCAGTATGAAGTGGTGAGGAAGGGAGGGGCAGGAACTGCTTAGCCAGTCAACGGAATTTGCCCTGGGAAGGAGAGACTCAGTAGAAAAAAGATGTCAGCTGTATGTCACCCCTGTGGCACATGTGGTGACTGACCTTCCAACTCATCCCTATTGGTGGAGGTCTATCACTCAAAGCTGCTGGAACAAACCGTCTAGGTGTCAAATGATCTCAAGGAGTCTGACTAATGCTGATTGGCATGAACCTGTGAGCAAACTCAAAAAGTCTCAGGCAGATTCTCCCTTCAGGAAATCTGGAACTAGGATACTGAAAAATATAATGTGTTGATAACGGTATATCCCTAGCTGAAAGCACATGTAGTCAAATTAAAGTTAGCACGATGCTATACACAAGCTGAAATTCTAGAAAAAAGTGACGATCAAACTACAGAGAGGTGGATTAGGGAAAAGAAGATGAAATATAAGCTAAGAACATGGCTATAGGCCTCTAGGGAACAGGGAAGATAGAACTTCAATTTCTTTCTACTTCCAATCTTGAAACAGCATGGTTGAACTTTTGCTGTGGTGTTGATTTAAAATAAGCACCTTTTCCATAAACAATTTAAAATGATTTTTGTACACAAGTATGCCATGTATATAACATGAGCATATCCTTCTCTTCAAGCTCTTCACACACATAATCTAAACCACACAGCTGTGTGTGTGCAAAGTACTGCCATCTAGCTCTGTCACGTCTGTTCACATTAGTCTCAACTTTGTTTAAGAGAAGGATCTATGCTGTCAATATTTGTACATATACTATAGATCCTAGCATTCTAGGCAAACCAATGCCATTTTAAATATAGATTCATTTGACAGTCATCTTAGCCCAGTTCTTCTCAGTCAATGCTAGTTGCAAACTATGAGGAGATTACTCTTCACCTAGCTTTCCTCTAAAACGTAAATTATACTTGGGACTGGATGGATTTGGAGGCCTATGAGTTACTACTCTTTGTTCCACCTCAGTGGCATGTTTATTTCATCTTATAAACAAGACTTTTGCTCAGGAAGAACCTATGTTATTTGAAGAAGCACCAAAGGAAGAAGCTGGCTTGATTAAATATAACCTTAGGACTAAAGTAGACAATCTAAGAAAGTAAATCAATAGATATAGAAAAGTACAGTGACTTTGGAAGCTTTCTGAAAGATTCATAATTTGGCTATATTTATTGTTGGCATCACTAATTTTTTTCTTTGTGGAAATTAAAGATCAAGTTTGTAAAGGCAAGCAAACCTCTATATTTGTCTTCAAGGATTAAAAGGAAGAAGCAACACTGGAAAAATTTTTGAAGTTAATCTTCAAAAATAGAATAAGGAACTCCAAGACACAGATGACGTGATGTTTGATGAGACAGCAAGAGTGAGTCAGACTCAGAGACAACAATTGAGAGGGGTTGAGACAGAGGCAACATGAGAAGGGTAGAGTGGAAGAGAGACTCTGAGGTCTCTGTCACTCCAGGTTCCAGCAAAATCACCAGGATTCCTTGAGGCTCCAGGAATCTTCAGGAAGGTCAGGTGAGCTTCTGCTCTGTGTTTTCCCAATTGACAGGCTATTTTTTAATTGGTAGGAAAATTTCAGACACTTAGCTTCCAAACCCTGATTAAGAGGGAATGTTGTGGGAGATTCAGCCATTTCTTCCTGGAACTGCCTAAGTATAAAATATGTGTCTGTGTGTGTATATATATGTGTGTGTGTGTATGTATGCTTGAAGTATTTGAAGTTCCATTTTCAAGCCCACTGATGATTGATTTGTGTGTTTGAAAATATTCCTGAAGAAAAATATATTTTAAGTTCAAGTTATGAATTGTGAGGGATCGAGGCCGAATGGCCCTATTTACATAAACTGCATGGCATTTTTGTGCTGCCATCTTGGGAACAACAGAGTCTGGAAAATAAACAAGGAATAGTGGTCCAGTATGGGTACTGGCAGCTCAGCTGGTAAAGAATCTGCCTGCACGCCAGTATTCTTGGGCTTTCCTAGCGGCTTAGATAGTAAAGAATCCACCTGCAATCCAGGAGACCTGGGTTCAATCCCTGGGTTATGAAGATCCCCTGGAGGAGGGCATAAAAACTCACCCAGTATTCTGGCCTGGAGAATCCCCATGGACAGAGAAGCCTGGTAGGCTACAGTCCGTGAGGTCACAAATAGTCGGACCTGACTGAGCAACTACGCACAGCACAGCATAGCATGAGCAAAAACAATCTCACTTCACAGAAAGTCACATTTATAGACAACTTCTTCACTTTCTCCAAAGATGATCCATTGAAAATATCCACATATATGAGAAATATTTTATACTCCAACCTTATATAATGCAAGTGCCCAATGCTGATACCCTAAAATCCTAGCAAAACAAGCCTTTATCAGAGGGAAATGCTTTGCAAAACTTTTGTTTCCTTGAGACATGATGCTTTTAACCACTCCTGGGCGCCAACCGTGTATTTTGATCCTCCAGTGGAGGTTGAGAAAGGGATACAATTTTTTGGAGGTAATAAATGCTGGTCCAAGTTTCTCTTCTGGGAGAAATTAACCTGTAAAAATTCCTGAGCACAGAGATTTCTGTTTCCCTTCCTCTTCACTTGGTCCAACAAGAGGAAATTATGTGGCTTGGTGGTGGTGTTCAGTCACTAAGCTGTATCCGACTCTTTGTGATCCCCAAGGACTGTAGCTTGCCAGGCTCCTCTGTACATGGGGTTTTCCAAGCAAGAATGCTGGAGTGGGTTGCCATTTCCTTCTCCGGGGAATCTTACCAACCCAGGGATCAAACCTGTGCACTGGCAGGCAGATTCTTTACTGCTGAGCCACCAGGGAAGCCCCATGGCTGGCTTGTCAGGAGGTTTGGTATTGTTGCTGTTCTGAAAACTCAAATGTTGTCTTCGTGCAGACTATGACAATTTGAAATGAAGCTGAGAGAAATGAAGACTGCAGGCAGGTTCATGATGGCACTCTCGCTAATACCTCCAATTCACTCTTTACTGGCAGTTAAGGTGATGTTTGGGCAACTCGTTTGCTGACCTTTTCTTTTTTTTTTTAATTTTTTCCAAAAGTTCATCAGGAAAGAGAGCACTTCATTTGATCCTGTAGACAATCCTGGAATATAAGGGAAGGTGTATTTGTACATGAATATGAAAATATAATTTTGGATTGCCAATTAAATTCTATAAAATAAGAATTCCTAGTATTCAGCAATACTAGGAATAAATGATTATCCATAAAGAACACTGACTCATTCATCTAACATGCTGTCAAAATTATTTTTAAAAACAGCAGAAATTTATACATAATTCTTTGAGATTACAAAACAGATACTCCATAACATTTGGTGTCGTCAAACACAAAGCTATATTTAAATCCTGAATTATGAATTCAATTAATAATTAAAGGATTATGCTAGTAGAGAAGGTATATATAAAACAGTAAATGGCTTTTTCAGGTGATTAAACATCTCGATGATTCACATCAAATAAAAAAGAAAGTTTATTGTAACTTTATTCCTTAGCTTGAATAATACTCCTCCAACATAATAAGAACATAATTCAATGAAGCTAAAATAACAGAAGAGAGAGTTAAGTTCCTTTGGGGGTTCTGAATGGCTGACCTGACTGCTTTCTGCAAGTTACCAAGGATATCACAGTGACGGCAAGCCAGGGGTGACAGGAAGAATGAAGCAAGGGCAGGTATGAAAACGGAATAATTATGAGAAGCTGGATTAAAGAAGTGAATAATTTTCAGTCGAAATGATCTGTATAGAAAAGCAGTGATATAATTAGGCATTTTAAAGCCAGTAAGAATTTCAGGGTCATTTTGTGAGTGGGAGAATCTTTGAATTTTCTAGGCTAGTCTTGCCTACATCCTTCTCTTGATGTACTGGAACAATTATTCTCCCATAAGCCTGCACAGGATACAAATTGGACAGTGTACAAGTAATTACTGATGAATGTGAATGCACTGCTCAGTGATGAAATGTTTTCACAGAAACAGAATGAAGTAGATGGAAAAGGTACTCTCAGCAACTTTGAATAGATGCCTCCAAAGATAATGCACCTGCCACAAAAGATTTGAAAAGAGGTGTTTCAGTAATGTGCTCATAAAGGGCCATTTCTAGGAGACTTTTGAAAAAGTTCTTCTTGTTGAAACATAGAAAGGTGATTGTATAGAAAAATTTTATAAATACACATTACACCTATTTAAGGAAGGATGGATGCTACCTAAATGCATTCTATTCATTTTAAGACTTGGATTAAAAAAAAAAAATTCCTGTGGTTGGAAATGCACACGTTCCCACCATAAAGATACTGCTATATCTAATGGAAATTAAATACTGAATTTCTTTCAGCATCAATAGTAGTCTTTTTAAAAGGTGGGCATAATTTATAAGTTCCTTGAAAAGTATCTATGTATTTTCAGAAAATTAATGCAGATATCCATAGAGACTAGAAACACTGTTATTTGGCCATATTTGGTCTACTGCTCTTGCTTCATTATTTCCTCTTAATCCTTTGTGGATTCCCTTCTCACAGGGAGTTGAACCTGCAATTTCACAATTCTCACGTGCACTGACTCTGCACCACCACGCTTGGCCCAAGAAAAGGGTCCTGCATCTTGGACCTTTTCGGCCAGAAGGACAGGACATGTTCAAGTATGAAACTGAGTTTTCTGCATTGGCCTAAATCCTGTGCACTCTTCAAAGAAATACAAATAAAAATCACAGTCCAGAAGACTGAACATGTTCTACATTTATGGTTTATGTCACAAAATACTTAAATTATTTATCCTTTGATATTCCACTTGAATAATGCATGATATCAGCTGCAGAAATATATCCTGGGCCTAACTTCTCTTTCTCAGAGCTCTTCTCGTTAGCTTCCTGAGAGAACAGCATGATGAGTTGAAAAGGGGTAGAATCTCCAGAAATATCTGGCAATGTGTGAAAAGGCTGATAGAGTAGCACAGTGGGAAAGAGCTTGGTCTCACATTCCACCCTTTTCAAGATGAACTCCCTTGGGAAGTTTAACTTGTCTTAGCCTGTGGGGGTTGTTGTGGGAATTAAATAAGATGCTGACAAATACTGAATTCAAATACACCTTTACTTCCCTTGGCTGCCACAGCCCTCCTAGGAGTTGTAGGAATGCTAAGCTAATTATTAAGAGTAGTTAATCCCTTGCAATGGTTATTTACCACAATTGTCTGATACAGTTTGTGCAACTTTAAGTCTAATGATGATGCGTCAGTATTTGTAACATCATATTTTTAATAACAAAATGGAGAGATTTCAAGGTGTAGGCCTAAGAGAGTCACTTTCAAGATGATGCTTTGAATGAGGATGAAAAGGGTTAAGTAACAACTGCCTCAATGGGAGTTTCCCAAGTTCCTGTCTCCTTGGAGGCAGAGGTCTCACAATGGATGTAAATGGCATTTGTCCGTGTGAGTGAAAGTCACTCAGTCACGTCTGACTCTTTGCCACCCCATGGACTGTAGCTCACCCAGGTTTCTCTGTCCATGGATTTCTTCAGGCAAGAATATAGCAGTGGGTTGCCATTGTCCAGGTATATTAGATTCAAAAGATTGAAAACAGTCCTCCAAAGGATTGCCCTTAAATATCCAAGTTAATAAAGTTATGGAAAATATGAAAATATTTTGGCAGAGCAAACAGAGAAAACCCAAGGTAAGCTGATGAACAATAATTTGAAAGTCCAGAAAATTAACCTGCTTTGTTAGTTGCCTTTCATACTTTTCATGGGAATCTATGTTTGGAAATATTCCAGGTCATAGGAAGAAGCTTAAGGGACTTGAATATATCAGGTTATTTTGTGCCCTATACAAACAGCACATATTCATTCATAAATGGTTATTAAACACCTTCTATAAGTCAGACACTGCTCTGTCCTAGATGATAGTAATAGAACACTTAAAAATGTTCCTTTATTCTCAAAGTATATATTCACACATCCATGTGTATGCTTTCATGGGATAAAAGAGATAGCCTCTCAAATAAGGGGGGAGGGATAAATTATTTAACAAACAGCACTAGAAAAACTGAGTAGCAATTTGAAATAAAATAAACTTGAATTGAAACATCTCATCTTACACACACACACATACACAAATCCAGATGGCTCAAAGATCCATTAAAGATGCAGATGTCATGAAGTTAAATAATACATAAAAATAAATAAGCACTTGGCATTGGAAAATGCATCATAATCAAAGTTAAAAGACAAAGATACATCTTGTTTTCTTAACATGTAAAACTCACCTTGACATCAACAGGAATAAGACAAACATCTCAGAGAAAATTATAACAATGGAAAGATTCTTTGTAGTTTATCTATATATATATGTAAAAATATATGTAAATATTATATATATATATAATTATCTGAATGGTTGGAGTGGAAACTATCAGTATAAAGGTGAAAAAAAAACATTGAACAATCTTTTCTTCTATTTATATTTGAATTCTGATTGTCTTATGTTTCCATTTACTCCTTGATAAAAGAAGGTATTTTTGAAAAGGAAATGCCAGTTATACCATTTTGAGGATTTGGGATTCTGGAGAAATAATTTATGTTTCATTATTTAAATTTTACTTTGATTTGCTTCTTTTATAGCAATAAACAATGTGTTCATTGAACTTAAAATGAAATCTAACTTGGTTTTATTTGTCAAATATTGCTTTAAAAATTATTTCATTCCAGCAAACTATTGGATTAAATAAGCAATAGTCATAAGTGAGGAAAGTATCCAATGTTAAAACATATTCCAATGTTAAAACATATTAATACCTTTCCTTCAGTACAAATGATGACCATAGCCTCTAGTCATTTTTCTATATAGTAAAATACAAAGCAAACACCAAGATTAGAGGAAGTCATTTCAAGCAGTCTCCTGGCTGTTAGTCATACACAATACAAAGATTTTACATGGCTGCATCACATTTAAGTAATTGTGATAACTACAGCACTCTTTTGTCCATAAAGACAACAAAATAAGATTACTAGTTAGTATTTTTCAGTTCATTTTTAGAATGAGTATTCATTTTATTTATATAATTGATAAAAGGTTAAGTGATCATTCCAGTTATTCTCATCATTAAATTTATAGTGCTATGTATGAGTGTAGTTTTAAGAATCATAAAGACTCCGAAGTCACTTGACCAAAAATTCATGATTGAGACATATATAAGCTAAGCAAGGCCCCAAACACCAAGAATACAGGCAATTCTTAGGAGAAACTTTACTTTTAAACCTTTAATTTTATAAACCTTTAAGCAATATTCAAAAGAAATCATGTGTATTGCAATATTTCAAAAGTGAAAACTCCAAGACTTGTCAAAATCTTAAATTATAGATTGGTGTCCTACATTTTATTAAATTCTTCATAATGCTTTACTTAGGCAGCTTCAGAAATGAAGTCCAGAAGCCTCATAGAATATTCAGGATTCTAGCTATTGCAAGTGACAAAAGCCCAGTCCAAGCTATCTTTAAATAAAAAGAACAAGAAAAGGAATGTTTGAGGCATTATGGCTACAGAAAGGGTTGCATCCAGGAGCTAAAAACTGTCACGGGTACTCAGTTTAGTCCTTTGCATATTACAGTCTGTCAGACATTTGTTACATCATAGCCTCCAGCAGCTCCACTTTATTCTACCAGCTCTCAGCTTATAGACCAAGAGTAAGAAACAGAAAATTCCTGGGACTGAGTATTGCTGGACCAACCAAAGCACACGTCCATCTGAGTTTAACTCATGATGTGTTAGGTCTAAGTCATAATCTGAGCCCTGAAGCCAAACTGAACCTTGTCTACTTGGACAGGGGAAAGAGAGTTTTGCATTAGTAATTGGAGCTGTTGTTTTCAGAAGAAAGAGGACTGGATGTGGGACACGCAGACATTTTCCCTTCAAATATGCATAATCCTCTGTTGTTGTTTAGTTGCTTAGTCACATCTGACTCTTTGGAACCCCATGGACTATGTGTAGCCCTCTAGACTCCTCTGTTTCTTGGGATTTCCCAGGCAAGAATACTAGAGTGGGCTGCCATTTCCTTCTCCAGGGGATCTGCCTGACCCAGGAATTGAACCCTCATCTCCTGCATTAGCAGGTGGATTCTTTACCACTGAGCCACCAGGAAAGTCCATGAAACCGATTACCTTTTGACTTTATACTTTCTCCCTTTCTGTCCACACTTTCTCCTGAAACTCATCTAATTTTTTCCACAACTCATAGTTAATTAATGCCATTACTCTTCTAGATGACTAAGTGAGATACCTAGTTGTTCTTCTGGACTCTAATCTCCCTTTCTTTTACAAACAACCTCCCCTCTATACCCAAAGTACCCATTTGAAGCCTAGACCTAACCATGTCACTACTGAGAATTCAAACTCAATAAATACCCCTTCCGAAATTTCAAATCATAGTGCATTTTTTTCTACCTACTATATTCAGTATCTGATCTCAGAAGATAATTTTTTATTAATCCATTTATTTTAATTGGAGGTTAATTACTTTACAGTATTATAGTGGTTTTTGTCTCATGAAATAAGGACAAAAATAGAAAAATTATTGGAGAAATGATCCTTTGTTCTAAAAATTATTAAATAGATATCTGATATGAAGTGGAATCATTTTTGTCTTCCTGATAATGTATGTCCAGTAGGACTAAATTGAATATTTGCACAAAGATTAATGCAAAGATATGTTAGAATAAGATACTTTATAGGACTTATAATAAACCAAATGCTCCAAAGTCTAGCTTCAAATATTGATTTTTTTTTGCTCTGATATTTTTGCTTTGTAGTGTAGAAGCACCTCAAAGTTTGAAGCTTCTTTACTGTTATAAATAAGGTAAGCTACAGTCCCTGGGGTCACAAAGAGTCGGACACTACTTCACTTTCACTTTGCAAATAAGGTTGCATGTGTGTATGCTAAGTGGCTTGAGTGGTATCTGACTCATTGTGACCCCAAGGGCTGGAATCCACCAGGTTCCTCTGTCCATGGGATTTCCCAGGCAAGAGTAGTGGAGTGGGTTGCCATGTCTTTCTCCAGGGGATCTTAATGAGGCACGGATCAAACCTGCATCTCTTAATGTCTCCTGCATTAGCAGGTGAGTGCTTTTACTACCAGCACCACCTGGGAAGCCCATAAATAAGGTCAAACTATTAAGATTGTAAACCTCTATATTCACCTCCATGTTTTCTGTCAGTACAAAGAAATCCGTGCTATCATAATTCAATAATGTTGGCTTACAGGCTTATGAAGGGGATTCCCTTTACCCAGTTGGTAAAGAATCCACCTGCAATGCAGAAGACCCGGGTTGGACTCCCTTCTCCCTATCCCCTGGAGAAGGGATAGGCTACCCACTCCAGAATTCTGGGGCTTCCCTTGTGGCTCAGCTGGTAAAGAATCCACCTGCAATGTGGGTTTGATCCCTGGGTTGAGACGATCCATCCCCTGGAGAAGGGAAAGGCTACCCACTCCACTATTCTGGCCTGGAGAATTCTGTGGACTGTATAGTCCATGAGGTCACAAAAAGTCAGACATGACTGAGCGACTTGCATGTTCACTTTATAGACGTATGAACACATTTGCACATAATAAAACCATAGCATTATTGAATTCCATTGGACAGTTTTAAATTGTCAATGTGCTTAAAACATTATAATCATATTTTTTGTCTTCTCAATGACCTAGAAACACAAAGGCAACATCTACACTTAACCTATAATAAGGTTATTTTTTAAAAATGAGATTTGTTAATGCCTGGTGATGTTGGGCAACTGTTAATTTTGTTATTCATATGGTTCAGTATGTGCCTACTGTATATGTGCATCCTAGAGAAATCAAAAATGCAAAACTTTGGTCAACAATATTGTGCAAAGCCACATCATCACACCACAGTTTAACATACTTTCATTTGATTTAGAAAAACCAATTTAAGAAATAGCCACAAAATCTAGTAAACTTGAATCATATAAAGAGAAAAGATATACTTGGGAAATTACTGAAACAGATTCTTTAGTGCTTTCACCTCTTATTGATATATTGATAATAATAATCATCATTTTGAGTTGCCTTCTTAACTTTGCATATGGTTGACCAAGTAATTAACATCATGAATTCTGAAGTATGTGGTTTCAAAAAACTGGTCTTACCACTAGCTTCACATTCTTTTGAAAATCATTGAACTTCTCTGTGCCACCATTTCTTCATTGATAAGATGGGAATAATACCACTTACTTTACAAGACCGCTGGCAAGTTTATATGGTATTATACCAGCAAGGTGCTTAGACAGAATTGCACACACATTATACACTCGTATATCTTTAAATACCATTGTTTATGCAATCCAGCTGATATGGAAAGGGGCTTCTCAGACTCTAGTAACAATATCAACCAGAACTAGCAAATAAAGGCAAAACTTCAGGCTGCACATAAGCAGGCTCACTGTGTGTGCATGAGCGCTCAGTCATGAGTGCCCAGTGTTCTTTTGACCCCATGGACTGTAGTCCACCAGGCTCCTTGGTCCATAGACGTCTCTAGGCAAGAATACTTGAATGGGTTGCTATTCCCTCCTCCAGTGGATTTTCTCAACTCAGGGATCAAGCCAAGTCCACATTTGTGGCATTGGCTGGCAAATTCGCTACCACTAAGCCACCTGAGGGGCTTCCTTTTGGCTCAGCTGGTAAAGAATCTGCCTGCAATATGGGAGACCTGGGTTCGACCCCTGGGTAGGGAAGATCCCTGAAGAAGGGAAAGGCTACCCACTCCATTCCTTTTGGCTCAGCTGGTAAAGAATCTGCCTGCAATATGGGAGACCTGGGTTCGACCCCTGGGTAGGGAAGATCCCTGAAGAAAGGAAAGGCTACCCACTCCAGTATTTTGGCCTGGAGAATCCCTGGACTCTATAGTCCACGGGATTGCAGAAAGTCCTACACGACTGAGCGACTTTCACTTTCAAGCCACCTGAGATGCCCTGGTTCACCGCAGTAGGCTCAGGAGTAATATAGGATACAGTAATTTGCATTGATGATAATAATACATCAGGTGTATTATTTTTATGAAAGACAATTCATTTTTTGAAGTATGAATTCATAGAACACCTAGGATACACATATTCCAATATATATTTTTCCATTGTGTTCTGCACTTCATCTTCAGTTTTCAGAAAAGAAGTGAAGGGATTGACTGTAGGTTGGAGGTTATACAAGTCCACTCTTATAGCAAGAGACAGAGAACGGGGGGTGGGCAGCTATGTGAAACCCTGAGGTCTAGCGACAGGAAATTAGAGTTTTATCTGCTCACTTAGTTTGGTGGCAACATTCTCAAGAAAAGGTAATGTGTTTGCTATTTCTTTAATATTATTCTCTTTTTCAGTGACACTAAACTCTGTACCCTTTGAACACTCAACAAATAATCTGGGGTTTTCTGAAGTTTTCATTACTCTAGGTCATAAAATGAAAAATCGGTAGTTATAAATTAATGAATATTTTCTATAGTTTATAAATATCTACCATTCTGATGGAGTTTCCAGAAAGGACAGAACAGAATTTATTCCTCTTACTCATTACCTAGATAGGAGCACTCAACTGAATTTTGGGATGAAAACAGTACTACAGAATTTACTTTTAGGAAGAAATCATTAACAAATATTATTTTTGCTTTTAGACGGTGAAGATCTGTACAGCACCAAGTCAAACGTTAAAATAACATTTGATTGTTATTTGAATTTAATATCTATTCATTTGAATCAATTCTTGATTTTCATTTTGCTTCTATTTTTACGTACGGTGTTCTGAAATGTCCACATAATCCTTGAAGTGTTTTGTTTAGCTTGAGAAGGTACAAAAGCTTTTAAAATGAAGCACAAATAGCTTGGCAGATTTCACAAGAATATTTACTGTTAAAAGATCTATTTTCAGAAAGCATTAGCTTTGTCATTTCCCTTAGATTAGAATAAAATATAATCATGTAAGGTAGAATGTGTCATCTCTTAAAAAATAATTTATTTTTATTCCTTACTTGACTCCCATTCTCCTTTTTATAGCATCTTTTTATTTCAGCTTCACCAAGGAGCCTTAACGTCCTTCAGTAAGCCAGAATGCACTCATCAGATAAACTCTGTATATGAGCCTATAGTGCATATTGTCAATGTAAATTTAAGGAACACACAAGAAACTACACATTTTAAGAGAGACAATTTTTTTTTCTCTTCTCCATTAGCCCAACCAGCAGGAAGGTGATGAAATAAGGCAAGGCTTCTGGCTCAGATAAAAGCCAGAGAGGTAGAGAGGAAGTCACCTGCACACTCCGAAAGTGTTCTTTTGAAAGGTGATAGGAGGGGGATGCTTTTCTGCTATCTGGGGTAATTCTTGAGAGAAAGAGATTTCAGTGATCCATGGAGTTTAAGCCAAAGCACTAGTGAAAAAGTTAATCAAATACAGCACTGCAACTGTGAGATATTTTGACCACATATTACCAAATGACTCTGGATCTCCTACACTCACTGAGCCTAGGTCTTCTTATCTTTAAATCAGAGATGAGAATGCCTACCTGTGGCAGATTATATTTTCCAAAAAGGGCCACAGCAATATTTCAGGTCTCACACGCTCCTCTAAGATCTTGTTGTTTCCTGTAAAGAGGCAATCTCTTCCTTGCTCTTCTCTTGAATAGGGGCGGGACCTTCTGACTGCCTTTCCAGACAGAGTGATGCAGGTGACCGCATGACTGCAAGGCTGGATGCGGAAAGGCTATATTGCTGTCAGCTGGCTCTCAACTTTGGGACATGAAACTGTGGCTCCCTAGTCCATTGCACACAAAGTTCAAATCTCTTGAGTCCACCATGAAAGGAAAACATGGAGGGACCCCCTCCACCCCCAGCCCAAAGAAAGAGCTGTTGGATTTTTCCTGACAAGGCACAAGCTATCAGAATGGAAATGACTTCCGACTGTGTTCTCCTAAGGCCCGAAACTCCTAGCCAAACTACTCTTGAATTTCTAACCCACAGAGACCACAAAAGGTAATAAAGGATTATTATTGTTTGCAGCCACTAAATTTTGTGATGATTTTTATGCAGCAAATAGTTAATACACTGCAATTTAGTCAGCTTGTGAAGATTAGAAGGCATATTTTAACTTATTAGAGTAGATAATACAAAGCAGATGTTTATTAATATATTTATATGTGCTACATGCATTTTACAGACCATCCTTCCATTCCCTGTCCCCAATAATTTTTAATAGTAATAATAATAAAAGAATAAAAAGAGGAAAATATTACCACCTTCTGTAATATTTTTCTACTTTTGAAACTCTTCCAAGCATAATTTTTGTAGGGAATAATAAAACATTTGGTGAGGAAAGACATAGACCTTTTCCTGGTATCCCTTCTTTTAATAAACCCACTAAACTGAATTGAATGAATAAATTTTTTCTCTGATGCCAGCATTATTTTCCCATCCTTTATTCCTCAAGTTCTAAATCTACAAAGCAAGTTATTTTGTTAGGGTGAGGAATAGTATGGTAGCACCCCAAATACATATGACTGAGCAACTGAACACCAAATATAATTATTAGAAGATTATTCATAACAATGATAAGCACACTATAATTAAATTAATAATCATTCTTGGCATGAAAGACCATATACTGTTGCAAAAATCAGAAGATAATGAGATAATGTAACCAGTGGAATAAAACTGACACATGCTGGAGCTTGACTGGGCATTTAGTGGAGAGCTTCCCAGATGTTTCAATGGTAAAGAATTCTCCTACCAGTGCAGTAAAGCAAGAGATGCAGGTTTGACCTCTGGATTGCAAAAATCCTCTGGAGGAGGAAATAGCAACCCATTCCAGTATTGCCTGAAGAATCCCCCAGACAGAGGAGTCTGGTGGGCTACCTTCCAGCGTGTCACAAGGAGTCAGATATGACTGAGACTGAGCAAGCAAAGCATTCAAACATGGACTGAAGACAGTTGAAACTGTTCCATATAAGAAGTGAAAGAATTGGGGAGTTTTGCTTCTGAGAATAAGGAAACTGAGAACTTTGGGGAAGGGGAAGGAGTGGAAGAACAGAATCCAAAACAAAATGACAGAATGACTCCAATCACAAAAATCATAAAAAAGCTAATGTTTGAATTCAATATCAGATCTGTTTGTGTAGGTGCTATATTATATCCTTCTATCTCTACAAACACAAAATTAAGTTCCAAATGCCATCCAGGTGGCCTATCAGTTTTGGATACTGAAACTGATGCTGAAACTAAAACCAAAAGTAATACTCTCTCGGGAACAAAGTTGGGTAAGTGAGAACTGCATTCATTACCTTAGAAATAAAACAGCTCCCCATCTCTTGCATATCCCATTTAGTTATTTAGTACTGAGACAACTTTCCCTGTCTACTATTTGGAGACAGTTCAACTCTGTCTACTATTTGGAGACAATTCATCTATGCTGAACTAATATTATGGCAGTCTGATAGTTTTTGCTAGTAATAACGTTGTTTTCCCAGCTACTCACAAGAAAGACAGCATAGTGATTAATACTAAAGCATGCATTGTTGTTCAGTCACAAAGTCGTATTCAACTTTTGCAACCTCATGAACTGCAGGACGCCAGGCTTCCTCGTCCTTCATTATCTCCGAGTTTGATCAAACTCATCTCCATTGAGTCAGTGATGTTATCTTACCATCTCATCTTCTACTGCCCCCTTCTAGAACATTTTACCCTCTGTCCTTCCCAGCATCAGGGTCTTTTCTAACGAGTCGGCTATGACCAAAGTATAGGCGCTTCAGCTTCAACATCAGTCCTTCCAATGAATATTTAGGGTTGATTTCCTTTAGGATGGACTGGTTTGATCTCCTTGCAGTCCAAGGGACTCTCAAGAGTCCTCCAGCACCACAGTTTGAAAGTATCAATTCTTTGGCACTCAGCCTTCTTTATGGTCCAACTCTCACATCCGTAAGTGACTACTAGAAAACCATAGCTTTGACTATATGGACCTTTGTCAGCAAAATGATGTCTTTAGTTTTTAATACACTGTCCAGGTTTGTCATGGCTTTTCTTCGGATATTTCATCTTAACTTAAAATCTTCTTCAAAATAAAATTGTAATGGTGTCATGCTCCACAAACATGGCTACTTCTGTTTCAAACTAAAAATTGTCAGTCTTGAGATGAATTGGTACATAGATTCAACAGTGGCTGTAAAGTCAAATGATTTGTGAAGAGGAAGTAGCCATTCTGATTAAAGTCTGTTATTAAGTACAATGTTAGCACTATACCCTATCTCAAGAGCATTAAAATTCTTGTTTTAATTGAATCATTATAGGTTATTTTTAAATGTTAGAAGGATTTTTATAGCTTTACATTCTGAGTGTTACTTTATAGTTACTTGGAGTTACAATTCTAAATAGTATGCAGAGCTAAAATCTTTGCATTAAAATTGGATATACTTGAAGCCAAGTTCTAGCTCAGCCGTAAACTACTTAACCTCTTTCAGTTCATTTCAGTTCAGTCGCTCAGTCGTGTCTGACTCTTCGCAACCCCATGAATCACAGCACACCAGGCCTCCCTGTCCATCACCATCTCCCAGAGTTCACTCAGACTCACATTCATCGAGTCAGTGATGCCATCCAGCCATCTCATCCTCTGTCGTCCCCTTCTCCTGCCCCCAGTCCCTCCCAGCATCAGAGTCTTTTCCAATGAGTCAACTCTTCTCATGAGGTGGCCAAAGTACTGGAGTTTCAGCTTTAGCATCATTCCTTCCAAAGAAATCCCAGGGCTGATCTCCTTCAGAATGGACTGGTTGGATCTCCTTGCAGTCCAAGGGACTCTTAAGAGTCTTCTCCAACACCACAGTTCAAAAGCATCAATTCTTCAACGCTCAGCCTTCTTCACAGTCCAACTCTCACATCCATACATGACCACAGGAAAAACCATAGCCTTGACTAGATGGACCTTAGTCGGCAAAGTAATGTCTCTGCTTTTGAATATACTATCTAGTTTGGTCATAACTTTTCTTCCAAGGAGTAAGCGTCTTCTAATTTCATGGCTACAGTCACCATCTGCAGTGATTTTGGAGCCCCAAAAATAAAGTCTGACACTGTTTCCACTGTTTCTCCATCTATTTCCCAGGAAGTGATGGGACCAGATGCTAAGATCTTTGTTTTCTGAATGTTAAGCTTTAAACCAACTTTTTCTCTTTCCTCTTTCTTCAAGAGGCTCTTTAGTTCTTCTTCACTCTCTGCCATAAGGGTGGTATCATCTGCATATCTGAGGTTATTGATATTTCTCCCAGCAATCTTGATTCCAGCTTGTGTTTCTTCTAGTCCAGCATTTCTCATGATGTACTCTGCATAGAAGTTAAATAAACATGGTGACAGTATACAGCCTTGACGTCCTCCTTTTCCTATTTGGAACCAGTCTGTTGTTCCATGTCCAGTTCTAACTGTTGCTTCCTGCCCTGCATACAGATTTCTCAAAGGCAGGTTAGGTGGTCTGGTATTCCCACCTCTTTCAGAATTTTCCACAGTTTATTGTGATCCACACAGTCAAAGGCTTTGGCATAGTCAATAAAGCAGAAATAGATGTTTTTCTGGAACTCTCTTGCTTTTTCCATGATCCAGCGGATGTTGGCAATTTGATCTCTGGTTCCTCTGCCTTTTCTAAAACCAGCTTGAATATCAGGGAGTTTACAGTTCACGAATTCCTGAAGCCTGGCTTGGAGGATTATGAGCATCACTTTACTAGCATGTGAGATGAGTGCAATTTTGCAGTAGTTTGAGCATTCTCTGGCATTGCCTTTCTTTGGGATTGGAATGAAAACTGACCTTTTCCAGTCCTGTGGCCACTGCTGTGTTTTCCAACCTCTTTAGGTCTTGTTTTTCTCCTCTGTAAAACTTAGACAATAACAGTACCTATCCAAGGGGTTGTGGCAAGGGTTAAGTGAGAGAGGATTCATGTTTCTGGCCCAAATAAATGTTGCTTTTTAACTCTATATGTTTAAAGCTATTATCCATGTCCACAATACTATAATATCAGAATGTAGAGCCAACACCTTCTAATGACTAATACGTATAACTGCCACAACTTAGAGGATTTTATACTTCACAAGTATTTTCATGGGCTTTATCATATTAACTTCACACTAACCCTAGGTGCTAGATATTCTTACTATCTTCAGTTCAGAGACTAAAAATAATAATAATAACATCTCAAGGAATTGAAGTAAATAGTAAATTTTTCCAAAGTGATTCATGTCATTAGAAGAAGAATCAAGAGCTGCTGCTACTGCCATAATAATTCATCTCAAAACATAAAAACAAAAAGAGAAATGTCTCAAACATTTCAGGTGTTTTTTTTTTTTTTTTATACAAGAATCAAGCTTAGTCAACGTTAAAGGGTGTCTTTTTCCTAATTGAAGTATGGTTGATTTACAATGTTGTGTTATTTCAAGTGTACAAAAAATGATTCAGTTTTAGAAAGATAGATATTCTTTATAGATATATAAAGATAACTAGATATATTCTTTACATATATATATATATTCTTTTTCAAATTCTTTCCAATTATAAGTTATCTAAAGTGTTGAATAGAGTTAGTTCCTGGGCTATACAGTAGGTCCTTGTTGCTTACCTGTTTTATACCAGACATTTCAGCTTAAAGCATCACATGCTCATTTGTAGTCCTGACATCCTGATAGTCTTCTCAAGGAGGCATCACTGTAACCTCACTCACATCACTTGCTGTCTTGCCCTTCCTTGTGACGGCTGTGCCTTCATTCACGCACACATCTATGTCCTTCCTCCACCATCAGTTCACCCCGGTGGATTTCTACAACCTCACTTTGGGCATAATGACAGCGTTCAAAAGGTTTGCCAAAGCTGGCTCTGTATAGGCCTCAAAGACAACAGGGGGTACACTGTGTGTCAAGAAGACTCTGATTCACAAAATGCAGTCTGTAAGTTGTCCAAATCACTGGCTCACTCAGGTTCAGCACGTACTTCATGGAACTTGGTCCAAAGTACTAGACTGAAATATTGGGTAGGCAACAGATAGAGCAACAGCTAACGGAAAGATTTACAAATCTTATTGGGGTTGAAAACATAATGAAAATTAAACTTTCACACCTCTCTTCTGATCAGAGCACAAGCTTACTTTTATCAGCTAGACATCTTGTTTGTCTTGAGATTGCATTATGGTGGAGTCAACTCATTTGCTGACCTCTGTCTTATTCATCCTGAATATTTCACCTCAAATGCTAGACTGGTTTTCAAAAAGATCCATAATACAAAGCAGAGTTTAAAAGGTGAAGAGACAAGGGTCCTTGAGGAATTTTGAGTAGGACAGTCAAGTAACAAGGGCACTGGAAGCTACAATTAGGTAGCCTTGAGGAACTGTAAATAGCTGTGAACAGCAGCCTGAGGGGGGCTGTCCGTCCTGGAATCATAGCTACAAAGTACTGAACATTTTTCCACAACGAGATGGTTTTCTACCTCAGAGAATTGTGTGGTCCATATGTTCTCTTATAAACTCATCCTATAATATCCTTGGCTTTCACTACCTCCAGAAGGATCTAGATAGTCCTTCTAAAGAGAGAGGGGGACTCCCACTCTATGGCAGCGATGCCTTAAGTGACTAATAGCATATTTCTTATCTCTGCTTTATTCTTTGGCTTATTCATCAATTTTTACCATTTATGGACCCAAGCAAACAAAAAAACTGCAAATTTCTGCATAATCTGATTGTGCTGAGCTAGTGATATCACATGATTCATTGCTAATAGCACCTCTTATCAATACACATTCCAAGAACCTCCCACACAATGCTCTACACAAAGAGTGAATTCCTGGCCGCCAGGACAAAGCCTTCAAACAATAAACAAGGACAACGGTGGTCATTGAAAGTATGGAGCTAAGTGTGTGTGCTCAGTCGTATCCAGTTCTTTATGACCCCATGGACTGTAGCCCACCAGGCTCCTCTGTTGATGGGATTCCCCAGGCAAGAATATTAGAGTGGGTTGCCATTGCCTTCTCCAGGGGATCTTCCCAACCCAGCAATCCAACCCACACCTCTTGCATCTCCTACATTGCCAGACAGATTCTTTTATCATTGAGCCACCTGGGAAGCCCAGTCATTAAAATCCTTTAATAATATTCTAGGGCTAATATACCAAAAGTATTTGGACTTATTAGTCATGGTCAAAGAATTTTTAAACATATAAAGAGGCTTCCCCATCTTAATACATGGCATTATCTTCCACCAAATCCTCCTAGCCAAAAAGGTAGGTTCATCTTGACTCCTGTCATACCATCCATCAGACTGTTAATTCAGTTACAATTTCTTAATCTTTGTCATGCCATTTACACTGTGGCCAAGAATGCCCTAAGCACTGCCCCTGCTGGCCAGGATGGCTTTCATCTGGTCTCTCTGGTGATTGCCGCCTCACTACCATCTACTCTGCACAGCACCAACATGAAAATGCATGCCACTTATCATGGTTTTCTTGCTTCTTGAGGTCTCTCCTCAGCCTCACTGTTCATCTACTACATTCCCTGACAGTACTTTCCTTTTCATCTTTGAATATTTGAAATTTGTTCTTGCCAAATAGTTCTCACCATCCCTGCATCTTTGCACAGCTGGCATCTCTGCCCAGGTAGGTCCCTTCTCAAAGATATTTTCCTAAAGACCCACCCTGACATCTTAAGTCGCTCATCTCAAGTCATTATCTGCCCTTCCATTTTACATTTCTATCTTGCTTGCATTTCAGTAAGTCCCCTACATACAAACCTTCAAGTTGCGAACTTTCAAAGGTGTGCACATGCATCTGCTTCCATCAGGGAACTCAAACCTGTGCCATCATTGCAGGCAGGAGTGAAACTGCAGGCGTCCTTCCTCTCCTATTGCCAGAGATCTTTCAGCTTAGCATTTGCATCCCCCACCTTCTCCTCCTCCAGTCAGTAACTCTTCCTGCCTACTCATTCAATGCCAGCTGTCGTATTGTACTTTTCGAGGTTAAATGTTTTCAATTTTTTGTGTTTATTTTTCATGTATTATTTTGTGAAATGTATTATAAACTTATAGTACAGTACTATATGGCCAATTGTGCTAGCTGGGTACCTAGGTTAACTTTGTTAGACTTAACGAAGAAATTAGATTTATGAACGTGCTTTCAGAATGCCAACTCATTGGCACGTAGGGGACTTATGTACATTTATTGTTATGATGATCTTGTTGATTTTAATTGACTATTGTTTGTTTCTGCCACTTAAAATATAAGCTCCATGAGCCCAAGGAGCCTATTGTGTAGCTTCCTTGCTATTACCAGGCTTGGTTCTATTCATAGAACCAACTGTGGTAGTTATCAGTGAGTATTTTTAATGGGTGAATGAATAAAAAGGACCTATATGAAAAGATAAAAGAAGAAATATAAAACTATGTCTTAAAAATTATCATATATCCAAGGTTTGAAATTAAAAGCTTTTATTATATATCACTCATCTTTTATAAACTAGGTTAACAGATCATTTGTTATTCTCTAATGCTCTTTTATGTAGAAATGTGGGATAAAGGTTTACTTATTGTATTTCTCTGAATTCTTATTTACATTTACTCATGGAATGCTTATTAAGGAAGTAAACTAGAATTGCAAGCAAGACCAAAAGACAGGGTTAGCAGAGCCTGGTTTCTTGATGAGACTTGTGAAATGCAAACATATTTGAGAATATAAACATATTTTTAATAACAAATGATAATTAATGTCCTCTAATCAAGGCAGAATGTGATACTTAAACAAATAATTATCTTTCAGAATTGAAAAGTGAATAAGAAGATAATTCACATCTTTATTATTTTCCTCTACTGTGTTTTCCAACAGGTAGCATATTGCTCCGTATGTGAGAATGAGCAAGTTTGCAGAGACATGAACATATCTATCAGTGAGCTGCCGCTGCTGCTGCTGCTGCTAAGTCACCTCAGTCGTGTCCAGCTCTGTGCGACCCCATAGATGGCAGCCCACCAGGCTCCCCTGTCCCTGGGATTCTCCAGGCAAGAACGCTGGAGTGGGTTGCCATTTGCCTTCTCCAACCAGTGAGCTAAATGACCTAATAAAAGGTCATGAGACATGGAGGGAGGGGGCTTGTGATCCCAAGATGGATGTTACCCCAGAGATCAAAGGAACCCAAATGACACCAAAGCTTTTTTTTCCTTTCTTTGCTGTTTCTGTTTAAAGGAGTATTTATTTTTTATTTTTAAATTATTTCCTTAAATTGTTGTTGTTATTTTTGGCTACACTGCATGTGAGATCTTAGTTCCCTGACCAAAGAACAAACCTGCAACCCCTGCTTTGGAAGTGCAGAGTCTTAACCACTGGAATATGATGGAAGTCCCCATAGGACTTATTTTTTAACCTGAAGTTTCAGAAGCACTGTCTCAGTAGGGACAACTTCATCTGGGGACTCTTAATTAGCTTTCAGTAGCCCTTAATGCACGTTCCATGTTTGAGCAGGGCTATTAAGCCAAGCACTGGTTTATTTGGGAGGCAGCCTGTTGCTGTGAGAATACTATGATTCACAGGGTCAAACAGACTGATTCCTCTTAAGTGTGCCATTACTAGCTTTCAACTAGGCTCCTTCACTTCTGCAAACCTCAGTTTCTCATCTATGAGATAGTGAGTAATCTCACAAGGCTCTGACAACTGAATGACATGGTGCGGACAGACACGTTTAACCCAGTGTCTGGCACACCTGATCCCCTCTAATCTACTCCTCCTCTAAGTTCAGTTCTGACACTTCCCAACAGTTGGAACTTGTCAATTTGCTCTCCAGATCTGGATTTAATTTTCCCCTTATGAGAGCATAATAGCCTACATCATCTTAAAAGAAATGCATTGGATCCAAAAGTCTAAAATTCTTACCTGTAAGAATCGTCAGTGTGACCATTCATTTATGGTGCATGCCTGCACCATCACTCAGTCGTGTCTGACTTTGTCATCCTTTGGACTGTAAACTGCCAGGCTCCTCTGCCCACAGGATTTTTCAGGCAAGAATAAAGGAGTCAGTTGCCATTTCCTCCTCCAGGGGATCTTTCTGACCAAGGGATCAAATCCTCGTCTCCCATGTCTCCTGCATTGCAGATGGACTGTTTACCCACTGAGCCATTAGGAAGAGGGGAATTATATGTTCAACATCTTGGTAATCCCGTCCACATATATTTCTCTGTTTACCTCTGCTTCATCATGTATGTGTGCTACAGATAAATCTGATTTCCTTGAGAAAGGCCACTGTATTGTAGATGTATCAAGTGCCAAATCTTATTAAAGTTCAGCACCCACAGTGTGTTACAATGTCAGACATGATGCTGGTCCTCTGGGTAATGTCCTTAAAGGACACATACCATGAATTTTAAATTCTCAAAACAATATATTTTTTAAGTTTTGTGACTCTAATATAGATCATCTCTGTTTGAAAAGGCAATTTGGGAAAGAGGGTGCTTCAACATGAAGACTCTCACCTTCAGGTGTTCAGTCAATACAGCCACACCTAAATCCAGACCTATAAGCCAGATGGATGGCAAAAGATGCTCCGTTCCCATCTGAAAATCCTCTTAGCTTCAGTTTTACTTTTGCCATATACTAGATCCCAGCTTTACCTGATTCTTTTCATATTTTGTCATGTGAGAATAAAACACAGATAAAGAAATACGCAGTTAAAATACATTTGTATTTTAATCAAGAACTGTGTGTTCAGGAATTATTGCTCATGCAGAGAGAGTCATCAGTCCTAAGTGCTCCTTTGTATCTGCGGCAACATATTACAGAGAAAAGAAGTATTTCTGGATTCTGAGAAATCTGCTGTCAGAAATACTATACAGAATAGCTTTCTTTTTTTTTTTTTTAAATTTTCTGCTATTCTCTGAAGGCAGAAATGAAGTAGGGGGATGCTTTCTTTCTTTGCTGTGACTTGAAAATAGGAACAGAAAATCTGTAACATTTCCATTTAAATCAAAACTCTGTAAATGATGTTAGGTGTCATTTTATTTCATAATGATAACTGTAGCAAAATGAGTATAATAACTTATAGTTTGTAAATTACATATATGTATATAAACTATATACATATATAAGTGTATGTTTTTGTACTATATAATTTGATTTATATAAAAACTATCGTATTTTAACTGAAATTCAGAAGACAGCAAGGGACTTGAGATAGGAACCCAGGACTTCTGTCTATATTTTCTACCCTATTTCCATATTGTATTTTCTCATTTAGCTTCTAGTAAGAAACATCAGAGATTCAGTTGAAGTAATAAGAGTTTGAGAGAGCTGAATAATATTTTATCTTTATGTCTGTATATGTATGCATATACATAAGGGCTTCCCAGGTGGTATTAGTGGTAAAGAACCCACCTGCCAATGCAAGAGATGTAACAGACATGGGTTCTCTCCCTGGGTTGGGAAGATTCCCCAGAGGTGGTCATGGCAACCCACTCCATTCTTGCCTGGAGAACCCTATGGACAGAGGAACCTGGTGGGCTAGAGTCCACAGGGTTGCAAAGAGTAGAACATGACTGAAATGACTAGCACATATATTTATATGCATACAAATAATACAAACCAACTATGTTCATATCTAATAGTTAAGGTTTTGGTTTACCTTTGTTTAATTAAAACATATACATTTATAATTAAATATAGACCTACTTTCAACTTCTAGTTTCCAGATTTAAATTGTCAACTTTAAGAAATGTACAGCAATTTTAATTCCCAATCAACATAAACCAGGTAGGAGACTGAAATTATCTATAAGGTGCTTTGTAAATGCTCTTGAGTCTTTTCTGCATGCGTCATTCTGTATTTCTAGTAGTATGTAAACAACTTCCAAATGGAGACTGTGTTTTCTTTTTTGTGATACATTATAAGTATTGAGAGATGAAGACAGTGACATCTTAGTAAATGATGCTGTCTGAATCTAACTGTGTAGGTTTTTAATAAACCACAGACAATTCAATTGGTTGTATTCATGTTCTCCTCATATTTTAAGCTGTGAAATCAAGAGCTAAGCAGAAGAGCCTTTTAATCATGGTCTGGTATTAATAAGAATCATTTCTATTTGCACCGTCTAGAATATGTCCAACTTCAATCATGAGTACTGAGCAGATTTGCATCTTCAAGCATTTGTATGAGAAATTTCATGCAAAAACCAAGTCCTGTGACTTAGATGGTAAAGATTCTATCTTCAGTGCAGGAGATCCAGGTTTGACCTCTGGGTTGGGAAGGTCCCCTGGAGAAGGGAATGGTTCTTGCCTGGAAAATTCCATGGACAGAGAGGAGCCTGATGGGCTACAGTCCATGGGGTCACAACAAGTTGTGCATGACTGAGTGGCTAACACACACACACATTAATGCATAACATACACAGAGACACATTAGTGCATGGATATCTACTTAAAAATATTCATAACCTAAAAGTTAAGAGTTATGTTTTATTTGGTATAAATTTTTAAGACTTCAGGCTTAGGAGACAGCATCTCAGGTAACCCTGAGAGAACTTCTCTGAGGAGGTGGGAAGGGGAGCTAGTTTGTATAGAAGTTTTATAAGTAAGGGCAGGTAGTCTGATCATCAAAAGATTATTATTAATTAAAAGAAAACTAGATACTTAAAGTTAAGGAAGTTTGCACTTTTTTATATACGAGAAAATGCAAGAATCCGGGTTCACTGAAATACTTCCTTTGATATGCACCTCATCTGTCTGGGGCCAGTATCCCATGTTTTCACATCCTGAGTTCCTCAGGACTCCACTGGGAGTGGCTGCAAGGAGTGGCTGTAGTCTGATGGCTGGTAAACGGCAAATATTGTTTTCCTTCCTGAGATTTGTCAAGGCTCACTGACTCATGTTGGAGGTCTACAATCACTTTTGACCTTGACATCCTTGTTTATTAATATGGCAGGAAATATTCCAGTCCTCGTGTACAACACTTTGATCAGTGTCTGCACATGGTCACTGATAATGTAACAGTGCTTAATCATCAGAGTTTTAGCACATTATGAATGCTTTCTTCCATAGTTTACTTTTTGCCCACTTCTCATTCATTTAACAGACATCTATTGGGTACCAGCTATGTAAGACGCACTGTCCTAGGTGCCAGCTGCACAAAAACATACATTTTTGTTCTCTGGATTTTACAGTTATTCTATTTCTATTGTTCCTCCTTCCCTGATAGCTCAGTTGGTAAAGAATCCACCTGCAATGCAGGAGAAGTGAAGCGAAGTGAATGTCACTTAGTCATGTCTGACTTTTTGTGATCCCACAGACTATACAGTCCACGGAATTCTCCAGGCCAGAATACTGGAGTGGGTAGCCTTTCCCTTCTCCAGGGCATCTTCCCAACCCAGGGAATGAACCCATGTCTCTCAGATTGCAGGCAGATTCTTTGCCAGCTGAGCCACCTGGGTCGGGAAGATTTGCTGGAGACAAGATAGGCTACCCACTCCAGTATTATTGGACTTCCCTTGTGGCTCAGCTGATAAAGAATCTGCCTGTAATGCAGGAGACCTGGGTTCAGTCCCTGGGTTGGAAAGATCCCCTGGAGAAGGGAAAGGCTATCCACTCCAGCATTCTGACTTGGAGAATTCCATGGACTGTACAATCCATGGGGTCACAAAGACTCCATGGGGTTGCAAAGAGTCGTACATGACTGAGTGACTTTCACTTTCATTGTTGCTCCTCATTCTGCATTATGCATCCTTTACTAAATTCTGTTGTATTAATTCCATTATTAAATAAATTCACAAATAAGTGTAAAATTTTGACTGATAGCTCAAATAAGAGTGGGTTAATGCTATGAACTTCATTTTTTTTTCATACGAGTAATAGACCTGATACACAGCTATCACTTACAAGATCTCAAGGTTAGAGAGAACTGAAGAGATATCCAATTAAACAAGCACGTTTGCAATGTTATACAGTTTCTTCAATGTCTGCCCCATGTACATTTTCCATCATTTAGTCTAAAGTTCATTCTCACAATTTCTTGTCACTTTCTCAACTTGCTATGATGTAAGATAAATAATTATGGCTAAACAATAAGGCTAGGATATAAATGAGAAAACAATATAGTGAAATCTTGTTAGTCCAATGCTAGTTCATTCAAAATAACATTCAAATCAAATCAACAGTTATTCCCCAGTCAAATAGATATGGTTTTCTCATTAAAACTGTTCATTTAATACAAAGCATGCATTATGAATTATTTAAGGCAGAAATTAAGTCCCAAAAGGACCTTACATTATTAAAGAGGTAAAATAATTCCAAAAGATGCCAGCAAACAGCTGTATATCAGCTACAGTGAAACTGTATTTGTGAACCATTGCGATTGCTCGTGGCTGCAGGACTTGGTATGTAAGATAATCATTCTTTCACCTCTTTAAAACAAGTATTCAGGGCAATTTCTATGAGCTTACAGTTTTCCAGGAGGAGGGCTCCCCCTGTTCCTTTCTACAGTGTTCAATATCTGGGACAGAATTATTTAATTTTCATAATTAAAAACAATTAAAGATGTTTTACTCAGAACTAGGGGCTAATTTTTCAGTGATAAACTGCTTTTTATGATCTCCTCACATTTCTAAAACCTGAAAACATTCCCTTGTGAATCACTGTTTGTATAAGTGGGGAACTAAAAAAACTCACTGTTTTAAAAGGTACAAAGAATATTTGGGGAAACAATTGGAAGATACAAAGCAGCATTTTTAGAGACAAATTTCCTCAGCCTTGCACTCAAGTCCTCTCACCTGGAAAATCCCATGGACGGAGGAGCCTGGAGGGCTGCAATCCATGGGGTCACTAAGAGTCCGGCAGGACTGGGCGACTTCACTTTCACTTTTCACTTTCATGCACTGGAGAAGGAAACGGCAACCCACTGCAGTGTTCTTGCCTGGAGAATCCCAGGGACGCGGGAGCCTGGTGGGCTGCCGTCTATGCAGTCGCACAGACTTGGACACAACTGAAGCAACTTAGCAGCAGCAGCAGCTGTCTTTGAATCAGAGCTATGATGATTTGATGCTCATCAGAAGGTCCAGCCTTAATATAATTTTAATGTTTAAGAACCTGAGGATCATCAGATTAGAAGTGTTTTGAAAGTACAAATTAAGATTATTTAAAATGTGTTAACTCTATCATCTAATTATAAAGGAAAATCTTGCTTTAGAATCCCTAGAGGTATGGATGGTATTTCTCCTTTAAAACTATTAAATAAACTAAGAGCCAACACCACAATTAGTGTGGTTTGAGCTTTCAGGCATGATTTCAGTGTAAGATTTCCCCTCTGTTCTAGGGGATGCATAACTGTTGAGAACAATTATTTCCTGCTGTGGCCCTAGTTGTGTCAATAGGATAATTCATTTGGGAGATTTGCACATTATTAGAAAAGGTTTAGAGTGTTTTATCCCTGTAATGGCCACAATGTGCTATGTTACATGGTGATTTATGACTCCTTGTGAATTTCCTTGGGATAAACCACATGTAATTTAACATTCTATACTCTTAAAATTAACCAAAATTACTATCTCTACGTGATACATTTGCAACACCAAGAGGGGTAGATTTGAAGGTTAAGTTACAAAAGCATGTAAAAGCAGGATATGTGTTTTATAGTAATAATTCATATAATAAAATTACAGTTTCAAGGAAAGCCAATTCAATTCATAAAAAGGCATGATAGCATTAACTTTGCTCTTATAATAATAACAGGTATCCAGTCAGCAAATATTTTTTTTTTTTACTATTCCATATGCAGTTTGTCAGGTCCAACAGGGAACATAAAGTTATCTAGAATTTTGCTCCTATTCTCAAAATCATTACAAATTTCTCCTACTCCCTTCCTTTGTCTCCATAATACCAGAGTCAAAAAATAAACAAAACTAATACCAGAAGCTTTTTCTCTGCCTTCTTCCCAGACTTCCTCCTGGAGCAGAGCTAATGTTACTGATTTAATAAAACCCATTTTATGCCACACAGCCAAATGTAATCGCAAGTGTAGAGTCAGCTCATGTCCCCCTGGGAAAACTCTGAGCTTGTCACAGTATTAGCCTCTTTAAGAAGAGAACTCAGAACTGTTTTGTTCCTGCTCAAGAAGAGAGGTTGTTTCCCCTTCTCTCTCCCTGCCAATCCGGGGCGTTTAAACTCTCCATTGTTAAACCAAGTCAACTCCTGCTTTTGCTCCAGGGAAAAGGGCGGGGCTTCACCTCACACTTCTCTGTCCTCCATATACTTCCTCAGACTCACCCTTGTTCTTTGGGGGCCCTGAAACACACACCCAAAGTGCAGGTAAGTTTGGTCAGTGATCAGTGACGTAAGTACCTCCCTGTCTCCAGGGCAAGGGTTCACATTGCAGAAGAACACAGATCCCATCTTACTTTTCCTTGTGTTTCCAGAAAAGTATTTTTGCATTTATTTTTTATGAACACTTTTATATTACTTCTTGTTTTTTAATTTTTACAGTGCTATGTTGCTTTCTGCCATACAACAATGCAAATCAGCCAGAATCATACACACATCACTTACCTCTTAGTCTCCCTCACTTCCCCCACCTGCCACCCCTCTAGGTCATCACAGAGCACCAGACTGGGCTCCCTGTGTTATACAGCAACTTCCCACTAATGATCCATTTTACACAGAATAGTGCATATATGTTGGATGCTCCTTTTTCCATTCATCCCACACAGTCCCTCTCCCACTGTGCCTATAAATCCATTCTCTCTATCTACATCTCCATTCCTTCCTTGCAAATAGGTTCATCAACGCCATTTTTCTAGATTCCGTATATATACATTAATGTATTATATATCGTTTTTCTTTCTGACTTCACTCTGTATAACAGGCTTTAGGTTCACCAACCTCACTAGAACTGACTCAAACATGTTCTTTTTATGACTTAGTAATATCCCATTGTATATATGTAGCACATCTTCTTCATTCATTCATCTGTCAGTGGACATCTAGGTGGCTTCCATGTCTTGGCTACTGTCAAAAGTACTGCAGTGAAAACTGGTGCATGTGTACTTTAGAACCATAGTTTTAAGAGTTAAACAATGGGCCATGAGCATTCTTTTTAATTATTTTACAAACTTTCACCTGTTGGACTGATGGACTTGCTTTCCAAAGCTTTAGAATCAGATAAGAGTCCCATGAGTAGAAACTCTACAGGGGACACATTGGAATACACAAAAGAAACAATCAGAAATACTACACAGAAATCACCACTAACTAGAAAGGAGCTGGCCACTGGAGGTATCAAAATGGAAAACGAACAACAATTTGGCAGCAGTGTTGTAAGGGAAATCCAAAAACCGTATCAGTTTGTACTACATGGAATTTCTCTTTTTCCTGTTTTCTATTGTCCAAGCCAGGCTTCAGCAATACGTGAACCATAAATTTTCTAATATTCAAGCTGGTTTTAGAAAAGGCAGAGGAAGCAGAGATCAAATTGCCAACATCCTCTGGATCATCAAAAAGGAAGAGAGTTCCAGAAAAACATCTGCTTTATTGACTATGCCAAAGCCTTTGACTGTGTGGATCACAATAAACTGTGGAAAATTCTGAGAGAGATGGGAATACCAGACCACCTGACCTGCCTTTTGAGAAATCTGTATGCAGGTCAGGGAGCAACAGTTAGAACTGGACGTGGAACAACAGACTGGTTCCAAATAGGAAAAGGAGGACGTCAAGCCTGTAGTATCGTCACCCTGCTTATTTAACTTATATGCAGAGTACATCATAAGAAACACTAGACTGGAAGAAACACAAGCTGGAATCAAGATTGCCGGGAGAAATATCAATAACCTCAGGTATGCAGATGACACCACCCTTATGGCAGAAAGTGAAGAGGAACTAAAAACCCTCTTGATGAAAGTGAAAGAGGAAAGTGAAAAGTTGGCTTAAAGCTCAACATTCAGAAAAAGAAGATCATGGCATCTGGTCCCACCACTTCATGGGAAATAGATGGGGAAACAGTGGAAACAGTGTCAGGCTTTATTTTGGGGGCTCCAAAATCACTGCAGATGGTGACTGTAGCCATGAAATTAAAAGATGCTTAGTCCTTGGAAGAAAAGTTATGACCAACCTAGATAGCATATTCAAAAGCAGAGACATTACCTTGCAGACTAAGGTCCATGTAGTCAAGGCTATGTTTTTCCAGTAGTCTGTCTAGTCAAGGCTATGGTTTTTCCAGTAGTCATGTATGGATATGAGAGTTGGACTGTGAAGAAGGCTGAGCACTGAAGAATTGATGCTTTTGAACTGTGGTGTTGCAGAAGACTCTTGAGAGTCCCTTGGACTGCAAGCAGATCCAACTAGTCCATTCTGAAGGAGATCAGCCCTGGGATTTCTTTGGAAGGAATGATGGTAAAGCTGAAACTCCAGTACTTTGGCCACCTCATGCGAAGAGTTGACTAATTAGAAAAGACTCTGATGCTGGGAGGGACTGGGGGCAGGAGGAGAAGGGGACGACAGAGGATGAGATGGCTGGATGGCATCACGGGGTCTAAGTGAACTCCGGGAGTTGGTGATGGACAGGGAGGCCTGGCGTGCTGCGATTCATGGGGTCGCAAAGAGTCGGACACAACAGAGAAACTGAACTGAACTGATTAATACTCAGAGCTGCAAGCAAGTAGTAATGAGTTTTGGGTTTGTTTTTAAATAAACAAATGATGCACCTGCTTTTAGTGTAACAGGGATAGGTATAAGGAGACCACACACTGTGATAACATCAGTCTCTATTGTTGTTTCTTTCTACTTTACATTTTCCTTTTCTCGTTTCTTCATCTGGGTTTCAAACCAGCCATGATGTGTGTGTTTTCTAGGCTCACCTTGGCTCCTTGTGATCTAAATCCTCAGCTGGGAATTAGCTCCTCCAGTTGCTAGACTGGATCACGTTCCCTGGTGATGCTCTGAAAGTCTAGTCTGCATCCTGTGCTTCTTTCCTCCCCTTCCCTTTTTCTGAGTTGACAACACAGCCATATGTCACTTTTTCTTCTCCCCTCCGCACCACCCCTAGCCTCAAACCACCTCATCCCTGCAGGCCAGGACTCCACATTCTGGAGTCGCCTTGACTCTGCTCACTCCAATTGTGTGAAAGGCTGAAACTAGGATATCAGTGAGGGAACTAACTCAGTGTGAGAAAAACAAAGAAGGCAGAAACATATCCCCCACGGGTTTTCACAACCACAGTCGTAATCTCAAGTCCATTTTTCCAGCTTTCAGCCATGCAACCGTGGCAGACAGAAGCCGATGAGGTTGCTTTGATCTTTTAAATTGTTAAAGAAATTCTCCACTGCAAGTGTTCGCATCCAGAAGTCAAAAGGTTCCACTCAGACACTCAAAGCTTTGCCATCTGAACTCAGAACGCAGGACAATTCATGTCGAGGACAGACATCAGCGTTGCGTGACAATCCCCAGGTTACGGTCAGACAGGTGGCCCTGTGAGCAGCCGGCAGTAATGACGGCCCCTCGTCACCCTGCATTTGCAGGGTCACACATAAATGTAATTAAGGGGCTGGGCTGCTGTGCCTCTGGTCTCAGGGTTAATTAACCACACGAAAATGACACCTTCAGGTGTCCCGTATCATAACAGCCCTCATGGAGAGAAGCAGGATTTAAAACTGACAGCACTGATCCCGCCAGGCAGCAGACTTGAAACCAGCAGAGGTGGAAACACAGACTGACTGAGGCTGCCGCACGGCTGACAAGAGGGCTAGGGGACACAGTGCCCCTGCCTTTGGTGGAAGTAACTCTGAAACCAGGAAAATCGCACCCGAGGTGGCTCACTGCTGAGTGTGACTAAGCACCGGCGCGCCTCCGTCGGGAAAGAGGCTGGGTGCCCCAGCGCTCCGGGCCCCGGCCGCCAGCGTGAGCGCCCCGCACGCGCACGCCACGCGCGCCGCCACGCGCACGTCCACGCGGGCACGCCACGCAGACGCACGCGCGTCCACGCGCGCAGACTCTGCACTCTGCGGCCCGCGGGGGGGGTCCCAACTTCCTTCCGGTTCAGGCCGGCGTGGAGGAGGGTGAGGGTGTGGCTCCTACGTCTCGCGGAAGGCTGAGACTCCCAGGCCCCTGACCTTCTTGCAGGTTTATTTTCTCCTCATGTGTCGCCCCTTTCTGACTCCGTATCTTTTCTCATGCGCAAGCTCTGTCCAGGCCGGCCCGCTCCATCATCTGGCTTACCTATGTCACTTGGGAAAGTTACACTTGAGAGCAAGAGAGACTTGCCGGCCCTCAACCTCGGAGATCCTTGGGTTTCTCATCAGGCGTTTTGTCTGCGTGCAGAACTGGGCCTCTGCTACTGCGTCAGGATGTGCATTGAGGGGTAATGGGGAGGATGGTTGTTTTGTTTTTGTGTGTGTGTGTGTGTGTGTGTGTGTGTGTGTGTGGATGGTTGTTTTGTTTTGGTGTGTGTGTGTGTGTGTGGATGGTTGTTTTGTTTTGGTGTGTGTGTGTGTGTGTGTTTTGTTTTCTACAGCGAGTGGCTGTAGAAACGGCACGGAACCTGAGCGGTACGGAACCCCCGCTCAGGTGCCTTGAGCTCTGAATGCAGTGCGCTCAGTTCTCTCTGCAACCAAATCCCCTCTGCTCTCGATTTGTAAACAGCCCAGCTCTGCCTGCATAATATGTGAGCCTGCGATGCCAGCGCTTCGCTGTGCCCTTCTCTGCTCCCAGCCAAGTACACCTGCTGCCCAGGGCTCCGGCTGCTGCGGCCGCTGCTGCTATCATCATGCTCTGCCATCGAGTGCCCTGCTGCTCGCTGGGCTGGCGGTGCATCCTCGGCGTGGGGAGGAATGTTTATTAGTTTTAATTGGTGGACACGGCTGAGCAGTGACATTTGGGTAGCATTGTGTGTCATTCACCCTGCATCAGGTGCCGGCTGTGATGGCAGATGTAGGTGGATCCACTTAGAATTCAACCTACAGATGAATGTCTTTCCAGAATAAGGCAGCTGCTGTGTCTCTGCCCTAGGTAGGGGAACACACACTCATCCCTTTCTTATATTGTCTCTGATGCCTTCCTATGAGGAACAGTTTTATTAAAATTTAGACTAGAATGCAATAGTTTCATTCAAAAATAGGTAAATAAATAAACCCATCCTCTCTCCCAAATCCCTAAATCTGTAGCCTATGAATACGAGTGAGCACCTTCCCTTTGTGTGACCCAGCATCTCTCAGAATTGATTGGTAACATTCCCTGTGTTGCAAAAATTTATGTATTTCCTGGGTAGAATCCTGAACATCAACTTAGCAGATCTTTTGATACACAAATAAAATGCTTCCCTATCCGATTCTACTCAGTTCAGCTCTGTAACTGATCTGTCCCTAGGAAGAAGCCAGGAAGCTGCCTGCTTTTCGGTCTAACAGATTGAGTTTTTATGTGTTTCACTCCTCTTCTAAAGGGGTCAAGCAACCAGACCCATAGTAGAGTCAGGTGGAAGTACCCGCAAGTCCTTTCAGAAACAGTGGCTCTGCGAGATGCAAGTTGTCTCCTTTGGGTGCTCGAAAGTCTCCCTCTCTCCCACACACACACAGAGCACCAAACCTCAGCAAACAGTCATTTTCTCAGGATTTCTTCTTTTACTTCATCCCCTCAGCAAAGTCTTAGCCTTCCCTAGACCAACAGAAGCCAGGAACTTGGCTTGGTATTGTTGCTTTATGCTTTAATAAGGGTGATGAGTGTCATATATAGCTGCTGCTTGTTTAAACATTTGTATCAGTCTCAGCTGCCGCAGGAGTGAGTGGAGAGGGGACTCGGTGGCTTCAAAGCACAGATCTAGCAATTGCAAAGCACTTCTGCCACCTAGCGGGGCAGCCAGGGTGGCACTCATTGGAAAATGTAGATACGTCTATAGGGCCAGTGAAAATCAACTTGTTAAACTTTGGCTTCAGTTTAAAAGGAGACAATTACGGCATATAACCCATGTCTTCAAATGCAGTAATTAAAAGTGACCTAAAAGTAATGTTTAATGATGCCAGCTCTTTAAGCAGTAAACAGCTAAACAAAATACCCTATGCTGGTAACTAATTACAGTGTTCCCAGTTGTTGATTTCTAAAACAAAGTGACCCAAGCAAATGAAATCACTATATTGAATTTCTTCTCCGGAGTCTCAGGGTTTTTTAATTTTTTTTCCATCTGTTGTTTAACTGTATACTGCTCCAAAGTGCAGGGATGAATTGGAGTGTTATTATAAATGGCACGATTATTAGCTTGAAAAACATACAGCTCACGTCGTAGCACAGAATCGGTGCCCCAGAGTCACAGAAGGTGCCCCTCATCCTAAAACACTGGAAAAGAGAGAGCAGTCAGTATGTATGTGACATGCACCATAATACAGTCATTATTGAATCCTATCTTCATATAGCTGTAAACAACACAATATTTAAAGACTGCAAAATAAAGCAATTATTAAATTGTTTCCAAATTGTTGCTGAGTGGATCTCTGCCACTGTTTTAAGACCAGTGAATGTGCTGTGTAATGGAATCATTCTGTACATACTGTGGAGTTGATTCCTATTCAAAAGACAACAGGATTCCAGAAATAATGAGTATTCTGAAAGGATCTTAGGAAAACTATCCAAACAGCAGATGGTATGGATCCTTATGGATACGCAGGATTCAATAGTGTGATTTCAATAATGCTAAAGATGTAGAGATTGCAGAATCAAGGGTGGTTGTTCTCCCTCTAAAAATGTAAAATAAGAAAACAAATCCTATGCATAATTTATGGATGCCCCAGGATAGTCTTAAATTATGCAATCCACATATCCACAAAAAGTTGCTTAATATATTCCTTAGTAACTTCATCCACTGGCCGCACTCCGCTCCCGCCCCCAAATACACACACCACTTTATTTCTGAGATAAGTCAGTTAGAGAAGGATGTCTGTATCTGCCGAGTGTGTAACATTCATTTCTAAAGCAAATACACTGGTGAGCAGGGAAGCACAAAGGCATTTAATAACTAAATGCTTCTTTTATCAACTCAGTGGTCTTCCCTGCTTAGAAAGCTTCTGAAACATGCACAATGGGATTAAAAGCACTCTCAATAAAGTTCATTACCTCCACGATCCTTTCCATCTTCCTGTGAAATTAACTGTATCTCCTATATGTACATCTACTTAAGGTAGTAATTTAATGGCAGTAACATCTATATCTAGGAGGGTTATTTTTCCCCTTGGGTCTGCTTCACACTCAGAGATCTCTTCATAGTGTTTAGAACAAAAACCAGAAATGCTGTTTTCCTTCTGTTTTAGAGAAATGAGGGAGGAAAGGACAAAGGAGAACAATCAAAGCAATTTTAAAGTGATCATCTTAGAAAATAGTAAAGCCACATATATGAGTGCTCAGTGAAGGAAGGAAGATGAACCATGGATATATACACTTGATTTGCACTAAAATTTTTAGTTTTTCATCTTATACTCTCATCTCTTCCTCTCTGCATCACCCCCACAATACATATGCAGTCTTGGTCTGTCTTTTTATTTAGGAAAATCATGTTTATTTCCCCTATTTTCATATACATTCAAGGTATGTATTCTTAAGCCTACTCACCCCTCTTTTTTTAGGTAGAGCTCTGATTTTGTACCCTTTTCTACTCCTCTCACCCTTGACTCAGACTGAGCTTCTACCCAGCAGGAAACTCCAGCTTGCTGAAATGAGTCATCATCATCTCTTCTCTGGTGAACATGTGAATTATGTCTTCTCAGTATTGGAGGAGATGGGCTGAGAAAGGGCTTCCCAGGTAGTGCTAGTGGTAAAGAATATGCATGACAATGCAGGAGACATAAGAGACCGTGGTTCCACCCCTTGGTTGGGAAGGTCCCCTGGAGGAGGGCATGGCAACCCACTCCAGTATTCTTGCCTGGAGAATCCCAGGGACAGAGGAGCCTAGCAGGTTCATAGGATCACCAGGAGTTGGACATGACTGAAGCGACTTAGCATGAAAGCCCATGCTGAGGAAGAAGAGGAGGAGAGCTCTGAATTCCTACAACAACCCCAGGGATAGTGTTTCTTTGTACATCTGGACATGGCTCTTTTAACTGTGTCTCATGAAACTGTCACATACATCCTACATCTCTGAATGTAACCTTTAGGAGGATGGTAGAGGATGAATGGAATTTAAGTCTGTGATGACTTTGCACCCAGGGGTCCACTAATCCCAGAGGCTCTGACCTTTAAGTAAAAGTTCATGTACTTTGGCCAAATGGACCCTCATTATGCCTTTGTTTAATGACCTGCAGCTAAAAAGACTCCAGATGGCTCCAGAATATGTTTGCTTTCAATACTTTCAGTTCTTAAACCTTGACCTTGTCTGTATTACTACTCAAAATTACCCTGACCATTCTAACTCTCTTTTCTTTTCTACATAGTTTCCTATAAAATCCTGTATATTTCACTTAGTAAATGTCTCTTGAATCAGTCTTTTCTTATCTATTCCAGTCTTTTAGTTCAGTCCCTCATAATTTTTCTCTTGGAGTCTTGTTAAAGCCTCATAACTCCTCTATCTCAAATAAATTCTTTGCCTCTAGGATGATCTTGTAAGTTTCAAATACAGTAGATCATTTTCTGTGCTTCAGTGCATATCAAAATGTTTCTCTGTATTTAGGTTCAAGACAAAACCCTTTTATGTGATTAATCATCACTTCTTTACTTTTTTTCTTTCTTGTCTTTTTTTTTTTTTTTTGCCTTTTCCTGCTTGCTATATGCTAGATTTTTAAAAATTTATTGAAATGTATCTGATTTACAATGTTGTGTTAGTTTCAGGTGTACAGCAAAATGAATCAGTTATACATATATCTTTTTCATATTATTTTCCTATGTAAGTTATTAAAGAATATTGAGTAGAGTTCCCTGTGCAATATAGTAGGTCCTTATTGGTTGTCTCAAAAATAGAAACAGACTCATGGATCTCTCTGAGAAGCCAGCCCTCTCACTCTAACTTCCGTTTTGTTTGTGTGCCCGCCTTCTGCTTCTTATCTCTCACCATCCTTGCCTGGTATGGTGCTGAACACACTGTTATGTCATTGTTATTGCTGGGTTTTTTTTTGTGAATTTCTCCTCTACTGAATGAGCTATTTCAGAACACAGAGCATAACTTTACCAATACTTATACCATGAAGAAAAGCTCTCAGTAAATAATTTCTGATAAATGACAATATCTAATGGCTTCCTAAGTTATAAAATAACAATTCTAGAAGGCACAAGGCTAGTTAACAATGCAAATGCAGTTAGAATTGAGAACTCCTTTTTATTTCAATATGCTGTTTCAGATTTAGTTTACTCTAGACCCTAGTGGTTCAAACTTAGAACTGTCATTTAAGACAAATAGCTTCTTCAAAAGACTTTACCAGAGCCTTATAGTTAGAATTGCTTGAGGCAGATCTTTTAACCTTCCTATCATCCTCCTCCTTATTTACAAAACAGAGGCAATAGTATTGCTCATCTCTTTTTGCCAAGGAATGATTAATGTAAGGGTCAGTGAAACCAATATCCATGGAAATGATTAAAGGCAAGGTTAGAACTCAAAAAGAATATCCTCACGCTCTTTTTTAGCTTGCTAATATCCTTCTGTGTATTTACTGAATGCAAGAAATTTACTCACAGTACAACTCTTGAGTACATTTTTCCTGTCGCTTCTAAGAACGTAATATGAGACAAACAAAAGAAGCACAGCACATCATCTGTACATACCCTTCTGTGTTAAAAATGAAATCTAACATCTTTCTATTTCACTCTGTTTATGTGTCAGGCAACAAGCCCTTGACCCTGTAACGTTATATTTCAATGCATTTAATCAATTCTACATTTATACCCTGAAATGCTGTGCACTTGGGTTCTGCTCAGTATGTGACAGTATAAATACAATGGTTCTATGAGGAATAATCATAATAGTTAGAATGAAGTGAAGTCTGAGTTGTCTTTCTGAATATTTTAAGCATGATGAGAGCTATGTTGCTATGTAGATACAAACAGTATCTTCTAGACAGACTCATTTCTCATCTTCCTCAGTTATCTCCTCAAATGTTAGTATGAGGAAGCCTTTCTCAACTATTCTGTTTAAAATGGTACCCCCCGCTCCTATGTCCTCCATCTCACACACACACACACGCACGCACGCACGCACACACAGAGTCCTCTCTCTCTCCCATCCTCCCCCTCACCCTTTTTTTCCCTCTTTCCTTCCTTTCCTTCCAATTTTCTTTCCTGGACATTCCTTCCTGCAGCTTTATCACCCCTGAATCACACAACCCTAGGTGACACACCATTTATTTTACTTTGACACACCCTTTACTTTATTTGTTTGTCGACACCATGCCTGTCTCTTTCCACAGAATGTAAGACTCATGAAGGCAAAGGCAGGTTTCTTCATGCCTGTTACAGCATTCAGCAAGTATAAGGTACTCAATAACCAAGCACTGGAATAATGAATATCTTACGCTGCAGAGATCATTTCAATTTGAAGATTCTCTCAAAAATGAGCTATTTTCCATAAAAACATTTTTATTTTTGTCCATTTTACTGAAGAATAATTGATTTATAAGGTTATATTGGTTTCAGAAGTATATCATAGTGATTCAGTATTTTTATAGATTATGCTCCATTTAAAGTTATTACAAAGTAATGACCATTTTTCCTTGTGTTGTACAATGTATCCTCATAGCTTGTTTATTTTTACATACTAGTTTGTATATCTTAATTCCCTAACCTATTTTGCCCCTCTGCCTTCCCCTCTACAATTCATCCTCTCTATCTCTGAGTCTACTTCTGTTTTGTTACATATGCTTGTTTTATTTTTGAGATTCCACATATAAGTGATGGGCTTCTCAGGTGGTACTAGAGGTAAAGAATCTGCCTGCCAGTACAGGGGAAGCAAAACACATGGGTTCAGTCACTGGGTTGGGAAGATCCCCTGGAGGAAGAAATGGCAATCTGCTCCAGTATTCTTGCCTGGAAAACCCCATGGAGCCTGGTGGGCTATCGTGCATGGAACCACAGAGTTGGACACAACCTATAAGGGATAAAATAGCATATTTTTCTTTCTCTGTCTGATTTATCAACCACAATAAGATATCATCTCACACCTGTCAGAGTGACTCTCATCAAAAAGAACACAAATAATAAATGTTGGTGAGGCTGTGGAAAAAGGGAATACTTGTACACTGTTGGTGGGAGTGTAAATTGGTGCATTATCTATGGAAAACAATTTGGAGATTTCGCAGAAAAGGACCCTGTAACCTGTGACCTGCTTTGTTTTCTTGACACTTAAAAAAAATTATCACAGTAGAAATATCTTCAGTATCTTCAAAGGTCATCCTCTAAATGGTTTTAGCATCTTCAGTAATTGTCAACTGTCATTAAATGTCACCTGGCTTTTCTAGGTGTTAAGCATTTCTATCATGATATCCTAGTACCATGCCATTATTCAGAAATCTTCTCAAGTGTGCCCTTTGAAATCTATTAGCACAGTTTCTGACACAGCAACTCATGGGTAGAGAAACACAGTTGATAAAAAGACTAAAAGAAAATTAATGATTCCACATTTTGTTTCACTGCTTTAAAGAGATTATTTATCCTCTGAGATACAAAATATGATGATAAAAGAATATAATCACTTATAAATGGATCACCCAAACCCACACAAACGCTCTATGTAACCATCAGCCCATGTGCCACTAAAGAAGATAATAGAAGGAAAGTCTGTTTCTAAGACAACAGCATTTCCTTTTATGTCTTATGCTATAATAATAGTTCTGTGACTCTCGGGATCATCTGGAATTTGGCCAGGAATAAAACAGTATGAATTAACAAAACAGTTAATTTAAGTACCTCTTCAAAGGATCAAAATAAAACAAGAAAACTAATTTTATTTTATTGATTAAAAGCAAGTATTACAGTAATCTCATAACAATTTATATTGATTGAGCTATCATAATGAGGTAGAATTCAAATATTTAAAAATATAGTATATTTTAATTAAAATTGCTACTGATAAGAGCAACACACCTACTAATTTTGAAGGGTTACTTTCCTGACCATATCAGAAAAAAACAGATTAAGTTTATCATACATGAATTTTCTTCTCAATATTTTACTATCCTTCTCAATACCTAATGTGCTTACTCATCCTGACCATGCCTACATTTTCTCTATAAAATGGAAAGAATAACAGTGACACACTTGAATGAAATTTTAAAAAAAATCATAGACTGAGAACAGCTATGAGCGTTCTGTATAAAAATTAATTCAGGAAAAATACAATAAATTAACACCATGAATAACTCTGATTCCAAAAATATTTTACATACACTTAATTCTACATAAATGATAAGACCTTTATTTTATTAACTATTATATTTCAGTCTTGGAGAAGGAAATGGCAATCCAATCTAGTATTCTTGCCTAGAGACTCCCATGTACTGAGGAGAATGGTGGGCTGCAAACCCTGGGGTGGCAAAAAGTCTGACATGACTGAGCTACTGGGCACATACTTCAGTCGTATGAGTGTTATTACCAGAATATGTGTTTTTAACAAATATTTCAAGCATTTTTCTTCTCATCAGGTATCCAAAAAAGGAAAGAATATTAATAATGCATATTTAGATTGAAGTATTCTTTTTAATGAAAGATTTACCTTTGCATATTTTAAAATTAAGTTTCATACAGCATGTAGATGAAATACATTTAAAAAGATCCCTTACTCCTGCCCTCACCAATTTTTCCACAAAAAACCAGTCTCAAGATTATTAGACAATTCAGTAAAGTGTTTGCTTTTTTTTTTTTTTTTTGGTTTGTTTGTTTTTGAAATTACTTGTAAATTCAATTCAAGAAAAGATAAAAATGAGGGAAGAAAAGAGATGTAATAAATTTAAAGAATAATAAGTTCCTGCCATGATTAAGGGGGAAATATACATAGATAAGATTCGATAACACAAGCCAAACTATGATAAACTCCAAAAGGTAGAAACAAAGTCTTAAATGCCTTGAAAACAAATGAAGTATTTTATTTTTCTTTTGCTTTTTTAATTCGAAGTATAGTTGATTTGTACTGTTGTGTTACTTTCTATTGTATACCCAGATATCCATCATTCTTTACATTATTGTTACATTATTGTTTTATTCACTAAGTCATGTCTGGGTTTTGCAATGCCATGGATTCCAGCCTGCCAGGCTCTCTGTCCATGGGATTTCCCAGGGAAGAATACTGGAATGGGTTGTGATTTTCTTTTCCAAGGGATCTTCCCGACTCAGGGATCAAAACTGTGTCTCCTGCATTGGCAGGGGGATTCTTTACCACCGAGCCACCTGGGAAGCCCACCGTTCATTACAGGATAGTGAATATAGTTCCCTGTGCTGTACACTAGGATCTTGCTGTTCATCTATTTTATATATAGTAGTATGTATCTAACGAGCTTCCCCAGTAGCTCATCTAGTAAAGAATCCACCTGCAATACAGGAGACCTGGGTTCCATCCCTGGGTTGGGAAGATCCCCTGGAGGAGAACATGGCAACCTACTCCAGTATTCTTGCCTGGAGAATCCCATGGACAAAGGAGCCTGGTGGGCTACAGTCTATGGGGTCACAAACAGTCAGACACAACTGAGCATAGCACAGCACAGTATTCACCTATGAAAACCTAGACAGAATATTAAAAAGCAGAGACCTTGCCAACAAAGGTCCATCTAGTCAAAGCCATGGTTTTTCCAGTAGTCATGTACAGGTTTGAGAGTTGGATCATAAAGAAAGCTGAGTGCCAAAGAACTGATGTTTTCAGACTGTGATGCTGGAGAAGACCCTTGGACAGAAAGAAGATCAAACCAGTCAGTCCTAAAGGAAATCCACTCTGAATATTCATTGGAAAGACTGATGCTGAAGTTGAAGCTCCAATACTTTGGCCACATGATGTGAAGAGCTGACTCACTGGAAAAGACTCTGATGCTGGGAAAGATTGAGTGCAAAATGAGAAGGGGTCAGCAGAGGATGAAATGGTTATAGAATATCACTGACTCAACAGACATGAGTTTGAGCAAACTCCAGGAGATAGTGGAAGACAAGAAAGCCTGGCACGCTGCAGTCCAGGAGGTCACAAAGAGCCTGACATGACTTCGTGACTGAACAGCAGCAACAGTATGTATCTGCTAATGCTAAACTCAAAATTAATTTCTCCCCTGTCCCCCTTTCCCCTTTGGTAACCATAAGTTTGCTATGCAAGCTCACATTTCAGTCTGAATTATAACACAGGCAAAGGAATATTAATACAAATGTTAAAGAAAAAATACTGATCAGAATATTTTTATTTTATTCTAGTAAGACCAAACAATATGCTAATGAGCCAAACATTCACTTGCTTTCTGGAAGGTTTTCCAGAATTTGTTCCTCCATTCTCATTGGTTTCCTTACAGGGCCTCACAGTAAGCCTTTTGAAATTGTAGTTTACTCTACAGACAGACCGGAGAAAGTGATGGCACCCCACTCCAGCACTCTTGCCTGGAAAATCCCATGGACGGAGGAGCCTGGTAGGCTGCAGTCCATGAAGTCGCTAAGAGTCGGACACGACTGAGCGTCTTCACTTTCACTTTCATGCACTGGAGAAGGAAATGGAAACCCACTCCAATGTTCTTGCCTGGAGAATCCCAAGGACGGGGTGCCTGGTGGGCTGCTGTCTCTGGGGCCGCACAGAGTCAGACACAACTGAAGCGACTTAGCAGTTAGCTATAGACAGGCGTTTCATACCGCCTTTTGTTCATGTTCCTTCAACTACTTTCAACACATCAGATTGCTCATTATTTAGGGAATAAGATTTCATTAAACACTACATCAAATGCCCCACTAAAATCAATACACAGGATACCTGCTTTGTGGCCTTTATTTACTAAAGTTGTGGTTCTATCAAGACCCAGAAAAAACAGCTCTCTATATAGGATATCTATGAGTCATGTTTATCTATCTTTTGAGAGTTAGCACATATGTTTTTCTTAAAATTTGTTATTTTAGTTTACTAGGAAGAAGATTAGACATATTTGAGTAAAATATTCAAACTGGATTGGCTTGCCTACTTTCAAAATCACAAGAGAATGACACATTTTAATCTATAATGTTTTATATTTTTCAGGTTCTGTGACTTCTAAAAAGTCAATCATTCTTTATTTGATAATGTGTTCATTCACTTAAACAAGTTGTATCCACTATGTTGTCAGTTTTCCATGATTAAAAATACATTTTATAATTGAATTACTTTGGTTCTGTATGCCCAATTATCTAGTTATTGGAAAACTTTGTGTACTTGAATGTGAAATGTTTTGGCTAAATTGAAAAACCTGCCTGCAAAAGACATAAATACATACCACTTTAAATATTGTGAGTAATTTATAAGGATGGCATCAATGAACTTGTTGTTCAGTTGCTAAGTCATGTCTAACTCTTTGTGGCCCTATGGACTTCAGCACACCTGGCTTCCCTGTCCTTCACTATCTCCCAGAGTTTGCTCAAACTCATGTTGGTGATGCCATACAACCATCTCATTCTCTGTTGCTTCCTTCTCCTCCTGTCCTCAATCTTTCCCAGCATCAGAGTCTTTTCAAAACACTAAATATCTAGGCAGACTCACTAAACCTATAGTCTTAAAACCAAACTTTTGTGTTGAGCCATTGGCCACAGGGGATTGTGAAGTAACTGGGGGCTCTGGTTCCTCTAGCCATGCTAACCCTGGCTACTCTAGCTAAGAAGGTGAGTAAGGGTAATTCAGCAGTAAGTATTGAAATGATAAACAACCACAGACTGCAGCTTGATTAATTTTTGGTATAAAAGTATTGGTGATTTCTACATAACTCTAGTTTACTTTTAAAGCACAAATTCTGAGCTCATCATATCTGCTTTCCATCTCTTAATGTCAAGAGTGTCACAAGAATGAAATTACAGAAAGGCAAATTACTCATCGATCCATAAATAGTTAGACTTGTACAATGTTTGAGCCGAGAGGATGCCTATGGAGCATTTGCTTTAACTGCCTTATTTTGTATATGGGGAGAAGGGTTCCACTGACAACAGGCAGCTTTCTCAGAGTAGCGCAGCCAGTTAGAAGCAAGAGTAGCACATAATTTCTACTGAACCCATCTGAAATTCTACCCATAATGCCACACTCTCCTCATTTTCGAGAAGAGGATAATTTTGTTGTTGAGTTTACAGGATTCAAAATCTCTATGACAAAAATTTGCTATAATATCTAGAATTGCTGTAAGGCATTCTAGAATTCCCAGGAGTACTAAGGTATGTGGATGTGAACTCTAATGATGACTTGTTCAGAATTCATTGCCATATCCTATACTTAAACTAAATATTTTGTTCACTGTATTCAATTTATAAAGAGAAAGATCAGAATAAATCAAGAAAAGCAATGATCTCTTCTTATAAAACCTTATTCTATCACATGTTTTCCACTCCCATCAACGTGATATTTTTTTAAAACTCTGTATCTCCAACCAAAATCTCCCTTCTGTATCCCAGACCTCACTATTTAATAGTCAACACTATTTAATGACCATGAGCACCTCAAACTCAAAATGTCAAAAGTAGAATTCATCATGTTCTCCAGTGCCCATGAGAAACTCATGTTTCTCCAGTGCCCACTCTTCACAACACAACCCAGTGAATACCAATTATTCCAGGCTCCTTTTCATTATTTGCTGTGATCAAAGAGTATAACTAGCATCCCTGCCTCTAGCAGCCCAGAGTTCCACCCATTCAGCAACTCGCGCATCCTGTTTCACGTCCTACATGGAAGCAGTCACGAGAGCTTGTCTGTTGTAAGCCTTTAAGTCTCTCTCCCATCCCCAGTATCTCTGTCTGGGCTCCCGTTCTTTCTATATCTTCTAATCCCCAGACCAATCACACCTTAGACCAGGGGTCCCCAACCCCAGGCCATGGACACTAGGCCCAGTCCTCGGCCGGTTAAGAAGCAGGCTGAAGAGCAGGAGGTGAGCAGCAGATGAGCAGGTAGAGCTTCATCTGGATTTACAGCCACTCGCCATCACCTCGTCACTGCCTAAGTGCCACCTCTCAGATCCGTGGTGGCATAATCAATATCATGGGCTTGAATCATCCCAAAACCTTCCCTGCCCCAACATCTGCTGAAAAATTGTCTTGGCTGAAACTGGTCCCTGGAGCCAAAAAGACTGGGGACCACTGCCTTAGACTCTCACATTGTTCTCCTGGATTAATAGAACCACAGCTGAACTGCTGCATTGTTGCTTTCTCTCCAAAATGTAAATGGAGAACTTGCAGTTCTTCTCGGTCCACACTCTTTACAGTGGCATACAAGGACTGTGCTGACCTGGCCCTGGTTATCGCCACAACCTCATCCTTTTGATTATGCTTCCCTACTGAATGCTCCCCTATATTTAACTTTGCACCTCTTCGTAAGTTGTGTGTTTTCTTTCATGTGCAGACCTTTCGGGTGTGTTCTCTGAGGAGAATAATGAACTTCTCCTAGGATTTATCCTGTGGCTTCCTAGGTGGTTGAGTGGTAAAAAAATAAAATCTGCCTGCCAGTGCAGGAGATGTAGGAGACAGAGGTGCTATCCCTCTGGTTGGGAAGATCCCCTGGAGGAGGAAATGGCAACCCACTCCAGTATTCATCCTAATTTTGTTTAACTGAGCAAAGATGCTCTTCCTTCCAAACCAGCCTAAGCCATTGTCTCTTTGGGGAAGCCTTTTCTGACTGCCACAAATGTATCAGCTGCTGATCATAACCATTACCATACAAAATTAAATACACTTCAATTAGGAAGTAGCACACTACATGTGATTTTTCCATTTTGAGGGTTTGTTTCTTTTTAATTTCTTTTAAATTTTCTGTGGTTCTACAGCCTCTGATTCAGTAAAACAAGGGAGTTGCATTGAATGAAACTTTAAAATACCTTCTAAATGTAAATATTTTATATTTCTTATAGCATATGAGGTGCTAATTTTAAAGAAGATTTCATAAGCACTTATGTATAAATTATTTAACATTCATTTTCTCATTTAATTTGATATTAGTAGGAATACCTTATGTTACTGTACAGAAACTTAGTTTAAACCACTTTTAATAAAAGAAAGTAGTAATTGTATGACTGCACAAAATGAAACAAAACACCAAGCTCAAAACAAACATTAGCCCCTGGCACGATTGAATCCAGGGCTCAAGCCATATCTTCAGTACTTGATGTCTCCTTCATTTGTATCTCTTTATTCCTCAGAGTTAGTCTGTTTCTCATATAAGACCTCTTAGAAGCAATGACCCTGAAAAAAAAAGCTCAAGTTTTTCATTATCATTCATTTAATAATTCCAGAAGAAATAAAGTTTTTCTTTCCCAATAATTATAGCAAAATTTCATGATTGGATCTTACTGAACCTACTTGAGTTATATGCATAATTTCCTGTGATCAGAGACATTCAAAAGCAGAACTAACTAGTCCTTAGTAGCCAAGCCTAAATTAAGAGTACTGGGGTCAGGCCCACTCAGACCTCCTAATCTGAGATCAGGGTAGAATTTGTTGCCAAAAGATAATCTCTTATTAGAAGAAAAGAGATTTATGCTAAAATTAGCACATAATCTGCAACAAAATCCAACAATTTGTGAGTCTAGTATTATGATCCCCATATATTTTCTCACCAAACTAGGGGTCAGCACACTTTTTCAGGAAAGGACAAGAGAGTCAATATTTTAAGTGGGTTGTGTTTTTTTTTTGTTTTGTTTTTGAGTCATAGCTGATCTCTATCACATATTCTACTGTTTTTTACAACCCCTCAAAAAATGTGAAAAGCTTGCTTCACGTGGAGGCTGTATGGGAACCAGCAGTGAGCGGATCTGACTCCTGGCTCTGGGCCCTGCACTAGACAGGATCTGAAGGTAGAATCTGTGTTCTGGTGGTATTGGTATTCTCAGAGCACATAGTGAGTGCTCCGGTAATGTTTGTTTGGTCAGTAAGTGCAGGTTTGACAATTACATTGAGGATTAGAATGAGGGTATGAATTTCAAATTCATTTCACACATTTGTTGTTGCTCTTGTTCAGTCACTCAGTCACATCCAACTTTTTGTGACCCCACAGACTGGCAGCAGGCCAGATTTCCCTGTCTTTCACCGTCTCCCAAAGCTTGCTTAAAACCATGTCCATTGAGTTGGTGATGCTATATAACCATCTCATCCTCTGCCACCCTCTTCTCTTTTGCTTCAATCTTTCCCAGCATCAGGGTCTTTTCAGTGAGTCAGCTCTTCTCATCAGGTGGCCAAAGTATTGGGCCTTCAGCTTTAGCAGCAGGCCTTCCAATGAATATTCAGGGTTAATTTCTTTTCGGATTGACTTTTAGTCATAGCATGAGAATAACAGAGATGGAAACACTTGCTCAAACACTTGACAAATTTAATCTGACCTCAGCTTTTTGAGGAGAACAGTTTGAAGAAGAAGAGAAGGAAGGAAGGAAGAAAAGAGCTGAGATGTTAAACAGTAATCCTTCATGCAGTCATTGAAGATCATAAGGAGAATGCAGTGCTCCTTTCTAATGGTACAACAGAGGGGAAAATACAAAGAATCTGAGAAAACACATTCTTTTGGGACACCACCCAAACAGTAACTGTCACTGCCTAAAGGACAAGTTCATGAGATAAACTGTTGAGAGAGAGGTAGAAACGTCTCGAGTTATATTTTTAAACATAGAACCTATCTAACTTATGCCGCCAAGCTTCTAAAGCCAAAGCCCTCAGCTTCCCATAGCGATTCTTGCTAAGATGTACAGCTATGGCAACAATCAAAGGAAGTGGAGCTTCTGTGACAGCTGGAGTGAAATACTATGGAGAGAAAAATCACAACTTGATATTTGCATGTACGTGAATGCTCAGTTGTGTCCGACTCTTTGCAGCCTCATGGATGGTAGCCCACCAGGCTCTTCTGTCCACAGAATTTTCCAAGCAATATTACTGGAGTGGGTTGCCATTTCCTAATCCAGGGGATCTTCCTGACACAGGGATCGAACCTGAGTCACCTACATCTCCTGCACTGACATAGAGAATCTTTACCACTGTGCCACCTTGTGGGGTTTTAATTTATGCTATATAGTATTATCTTATTCATCTATCTTTAATAAACGTGTCAAAATTTCATGTATGTCATTGTACCACTTCAATCATTCTATTATGTTTTTCTACCACTATGATCTGACAATCGTTCAACGTCACATAAATGCCAAGTACTTTGATCCCAACATCTTTTCCACAAGTCATCCCTCGTGAAGTCCTCTTGTCCTCCTCATGTAGTTTAAAATACACAATCAAGGGAGTAATTACATCCAATCTTAATTTCTTGCTACTCATTATAGCTGAATGGTAGCATCCAAAATGATATGCCCATGTTCTAATTCCAAGAACTTGTGAATGTTATCTTATTTAGAGAAAAAGAGAGGGGTCTTTGCAAATGTAGTTATGTCAAAGATCTTGAGATCATTCTGAATTAATATTAACGTGGACCCTAAATCCAATGACAAATGTCCTTATAAATGACACACAATAGACATGCAGAGAAAGTGATATGAAGACAGAGACAGCAATTCTAGTGTGGCCACAAGTAAGAGAGAAGAGAAGGAGGAAATGTGTCCAAGGGGAACAGATATTGGAGTGATGAGGCCACAAGTCAAGAAATGTCAACAGCAACCATAAGCTGAAAGAGGCAAAAAAATTATATATATATTTCCCCTTAGAGCCTTTGGAGAGAGTTCACCTGTGCTGACACCTTGATTTCAGACTTCTGACCTCTGGAACTATAAGAGAAAATAAATTTATATTGTTTTAAGCCACCCAGTCTGTAGTGATTTGTTACAGCAACCACAGAAAATTTTGTAGAGTTGTCTGGGTCATGGCAAACCTCCACCTCCTCTGAACCTTATCCCATGCACTGAACATGACTGGAGAAAACTCACAACTATTACCATTTTAAACCTATAACTACAAACTTCCCTGGTTGATCTGTGCTCTTTCTAGCCCTTCTCATGAATGACTTGTACTCACTCTTGGCTGGCATTATCACTTTATCTTTCTCTGAAAATAAATAGAAAAATCAAAGAAGTTTTATAGACTTATCAAGCAGTAGGTAACCATTTATACTGGATATGTAGATCAGGTATTCATACTCCTCTCTCAACATCTAAGGACTATTCCAGCCCATGTGCTAATCAACCCTTTCTTGCCTATCAAAAGGTCAAGACTCCAAAGATCACACCATTTCTTCTATATACATCAAGTTTTCTCTCTCTTGCAGGGGTCCCCAACCTCTGGGATCTAATGCCTAATGATCCAAAGTGGAGCTGATGTAGCAATAACAGAAATAAAGTGCACAATAAATGTCATGTGCTTGAATCATCCCAAAACCACACCACCACCTCCAGTCCATAGAAAAAATTGTCTCCCATGAAACTGGTCCCTGGTGCCAAAGCATCTGGGAATTGCTGCTCTACTGTGTTGCATTCAGCATATAAAACTATGCTTTTTTATACCATCTACAGTCATAATTCTTCCTTATGCAGCAAAGCTCCACTAAGTTGTCTGAACTGATTCCCTGCAATTCCTGCCTTCTCATTGAGGGTTAAACATACTCTCTCAAGTTTTGCCCCTACCCCAACAATACTCTTAGCGGGATGCTGCTAAATTTAGTGAACAATTTCTATTTCCCCCGTTACTTGACTTGTCAGTAGCACTCAACACAGTCCCAATGTCTTCCTCCTTGTTAAAATCTCTTGGCTTGGGTTTGAGAACCCCATACTCCTGTTTTTATGCCTCCCTCACTGACTATTCTTATTTTCCTTGCTAGTTTCTCCTCTTTCCCTAGCTCTTAGCTTTGTTATATCTCAAGGATTTCCTTTGTCTTCTTTAATTCCCACACTCAGATTTTTTGGTCATCATACTGTCTCATGAATTTAAATATTAGTAGGGTAATCCTAAATTTATGTCCCCAGTCAAGACTCTTCTCCCAAACTGCAGACCATATTCACCTGTTTTGTTTACTTACCCATTCATTTGCACTTGAAAGTAGACATCTCAAACTTACATCCAAAACAGATCCTTTGAGTTCTCTCCCACAAAATTATCTTTCCACAGTATATTAATGGACAGACTATTATCTATTAATGGATAATGGGTATTATCCACAGTTTATCCATTAGTTAATGGGTTTCCCTGTGTATCTGATGGTAAAGAATCTACCTGCAATGTGAGAGATGTAGGTTCAATCCCTGGGTTGGGAAGATGCCCTGGAGAAGTAAATGGCAACCCACTCCAGTGTTCTTGTGTAGGAAATCCCGTGGACAGAGGCGCCTGATGGTCTGCAGTACAAAGGGTCACAAAGAGTCAGATGACTGAGCGACTTTCTCTTCACTTCATCCATTAATTACTTAGGACAAAACCTTTGGTATGGTATCAGAGACATCTGTATATATTTTTTGCATCCCACATCCAAATTATCAGAAAATACTGTAGGTTCTATATTGTAGGTTCTCCAAATATACTGAGAATAAGTCAATTAATTTCCACCTTCATTGTAAACACCTGGTCCAAACAACCATTATCTCTTATCTGATCTACAAGTTGCCAGTTTTGTCTTTTAAGACTACAACTCAGATTATATCACTTTGCAAAATGTTTGCAATAGTTTGCCTACATCATTCAGAAAGGAAGTTAAAATCCTCAGACTAGTGTATACCATTTATATCTTTCACCAGATTTTCTGTGGTCTCCTGCATTCGCTTCTCTACAGCCATGTGGGCACCCTTGCTGTTCCTACAAAATACCTGACAACCTTCTGTTAGAACATTTACACTGGTTGTTCCCTCAGACTGGAATACTCACTGCCCAGATAACCGCAGGCGCAACTCCTTCACACCCTTTAAATCTCTGCCTCAAATGTCATTCTTCTTTGAGGTCTACACTGACCACCATATTTGAGAATTATCCTGACCCTAACTACTGCACTCCCTATTTGCCTTCCATGATAAGGCAAATATTCTCCATGATCCTTATCATTTTCTGTCATACTATATAATTTCTTTTACTCCTTGAATCACCAGTTAATTTCTGCTCCCCTGCCCCACTAACTAGAATAATTTCCCCAAGGCAGGGATTTTTGGCTATCTTTTCACACTGGTGGATCTCAGTCTTAGGATGGTACCTGGCACTTTGTAGGCATCCATCAGAATTCATCTGAATAAATACTGTACTCCAGGACCCACTCTATCACACAGAAGTAATAGGTCGTTGAGTAATCCCATTTAATTTCAAATACTCTTATTCAAATGATTTGATTGTCAGTAAATTGAACAGTCAGAGAAAAATATAACCATAAAGACCACTTTTAGATGCCAACATTTCATAATTTCAAAACCTTATTAGGTACTAATTTTTATAACAAAGAAGAAGAGGAATTGACATTAATCAGACATTAACATCATGCTAGAATCCTTAAAATTTATTTTTATTTATTGGAATATAGTTGCTTTACAATGTTGTGTTAGTTTCTGCTGCACAATGAAGTGAATCAGCTCTATGTATTTATATATCCCCTCCTTCTTGGTCTCCCTCCCATCCCCCAGCCCCACCCATCTAGGTCATCACAGAGCTCCAAGCTGAGCTTTCTGAATTTTATAGCAGGTACCCACTAGTTATTGTTTTAAACATGGTAATGTATATATATTAACCCAATTTCCCAATTCGCCCCACCCCTTCTCCCACCACCCCCACCATATCCACATATCCATTCTCTACATCTGTGTCTCTCTTCTTGCCCTGCAGATAGGTTCATCTATACCATTTTGCTAAATTACACATATATGTGTTAATACATGATATTTGTTTTTCTATGATTTTTTTCATTTTGTATGATAGGCTATAGGTCCACCAATGTCTCTACAAATGACCCAGCTTCCTTCTTTTATATGGCTGAGTAATATTCCATTGTATATATGTACCATATTTTCTTTATCAATTCATCAGTCTATAGACGGAGAAGGCAATGGCATCCCACTCCAGCACTCTTGCCTGGAAAATCCCATGGACAGAAAAGCCTGGTGGGCTGCAGTCCATGGGGTCGCTAGGAGTCGGGTATGACTGAGCGACCTCATTTTCACTTTTCATTTTCATGCATTGGAGAAGGAAATGGCAACCCACTCCAGTGTTCTTGCCTGGAGAATCCCAGGGACGGCGGAGCCTGGTGGGCTACCGTCTATGGGGTCGCACAGAGTCAGACACGACTGAGGCGACTCAGCAGCAGCAGCAGCAGCAGTCTATAGACATTTAGGTTGCTTCCGTGTGCTAGCTGGAACTATATGTATTGTACTATGTATATTGTAAATAGTGCCGCAGCGAACATTAGAGTGCATGTGCATTTGAATTCTCATTTTCTCTGAATATATGCCCAGTAGCATACAGTAACTCTGTTTTTAGTTTTTAAGCAGCCTCTATTCTGTTCTCCATAGTGGCTGTAACATTTTAATCCAACAACTCACTTAAAATTTTATGGAGTAAGGTATTCTCTTCTCATTTTATAAGTGAAGCTTATAAGGGAAGCTTTATTATTGTTTAGTCTCTCAGTCATATCTGATTCTTTTGTGACCCCATGGAATGTAGCTCGCCAGACTCTTCTGTCTATGGGAAGTTTAAGTCACTTATAAGCAAGAAGAACTGAAATTTTAGTACACATGTATCTAACTACAAACATATGCAGTATATACAATGATCCGGTTCACTGATCTGGTCAGTGAAAAGTTATGTCACTGCTTTGGTCTACTGTCAGGGACTGGCCTGCTATTTCCTGCCTAACACTTCTTTTGGCACCATTCTTTTGACACCATTCTTTTGGCAGCTCACAAGTCTCCATCTTCTTCATGGCTTTGGAAGAAACTAGGATATTTGCAAAGACCTTATGATGTGGCTGCAATCAGCTTTGGAAGTCCACAGCTCATCTATATTCATCCAGCCATTCCCCTTCTTTGGAAATCACATGGAGTTTTAGCTTTGCAAGCTTTAAGGGAACTCATGCTGAATTTGGTTTCCCAGTTTATGGAGGGAATCATTCTTAAAAAGAGAAAGAGAAAATGAATCTCTTATGCAGAAAGGTACAGGAAGAGAGATGGAGGGAGATGGAGAGAGAATAAAAGAGGAAGAGAGAGGAAGGAGGGAAATGGGAGAGAAGGATGAAGGGGGGGAGAGAGAGAGATTATTGGGGCAGGGAAGGTTCTGATGACTTAGTTCTTGGAGTAGAGCTTATTCTAGTTTCAGATATTTCCAAATGGGACTGCAACCCTGTCACTCAAAGATTAATTTTTTTTTTTTAGATTTTTAAATCCTCTCACATTTTGGTAACCCTGCATTTATTGAATACAGTATTACAGCCTAACAGAGCACAATCATTAACTTAGGTACCTGAAATTCCAAACACTAGCCCTATAATATAATGAAGTTCAAGTGGCCATATCTTAGAAAGTGAAGGTGAGTTAATTACACAAGTCTGAGAACAAATACATGAAATAAAATACTATATCCTTAGGAAATGTGTCTAAAAAATAAGAATAAAAATCTGAAATAAAAGTCAGTTATTCCTGTAGGTCCATGAGCCCTTGTTTTCTCTATGTGCTTTAAACAAGATTTATAATTTCAAGAAGGTGTAAGAAGCCCAGGCAAATAATGAAAATGAGTGTCCTGAGCTATATGCTAAAAAAATTAATAGAAAAAAAAATTCATAATTACTTCAAAGAAATCATAGTGGTGACAAGGGATTTGTCCATATTTTTAAGGGATGGGTCCTACTAGGTCCTGCCATTTGTTACCATTTCTGTAAACTTTCAGAAGAAATTCAGAAATTTGAGTTTTTATGAAAGAAACTTCTGTATTTATATATATTAATTCAAAGCTTTATAACACAGTGCAGGTAAACAGAATGCATCTGTAGACTACGGACAGGCCCTAGCATCTGCTTTCTCCTCTCAGTGATTTTCTGGGCCCAGGAATGATGAGGAAAATGAACAAAGGATCAGGCATGTGGGTAGTGGCCTCCCAGGAGAGCCACTGGGATAGTTTTATTATCTTTCATCTTTGATAAGACTGACTTCTTAAATTTCACATCAATTAAGTTGGATATTTTTAAGTTGGGGAGTCATAAATTACCCCCACATAATGGAATATGTAAGAAAAAAATGTGTGCGCTGTCACATCTCACTCTGTGCGACTCCATGGACTGTATCCTACCAGGCTCCTCTGTCCACGGGATTCTTCAGGCAAGAATACTGGAGTGGGTTGCCATTTCCTTCTCCAGGGGATCTTCCCGACCCAGGGATCAAACCTGAGTCTCTTACATCTGCATTGGTGGGCAGGTTCCTTACAACTAGCGCCACCTGGGAAAGGTAGTGGTGATTTAAATGTGTTTACTATGCGTCTGAGTGTTCCCTGGTGGCTCAGATGGTAAAGCGTCTGCTTGCAATGTGGGAGACCCGGGTTCAATCCCCGGGTTGGGAAGATCTCCTGGAGAAAGAAATGGCAACCCACTCCAGTACTCTTGCCTGGAGAATCCCATGGACAGAGGAGCCTGGTAGGCTACAGTCCATGGGGTCGCAAAGAGTCAGATACTACTGAGCGACTTCACTTCCACTTCCACTATGCATCTGATCTGAACTTTCCTCACAGAAGCACATCCAGCAGGAGAGTATAGATTAAAAAGTGAGGTATTCCAATCTAACAATGCAAAGTCTTCAGACAGTTCCTCCTTGGGTTATGAATGTTTATTTATTTATTTGACCATACTGGGTCTTAGTTATGAAATGTAGGATGGATCATTGTGGTGCTTGGACTCTCTAGCTGTAGCTTGTGGGCTCAAGTAGTTGGAGCAGGCAGGCTTGGTTGTTCCTCAGTGTGGGAGATCTTAGTGCCCTGACCGGGAATCAAACCTGCGTCCCCTGCATTACAAAGCAAATTCTTAACCTCTGGATGACCAGGGAAGTTCCTCTTCCTGATACTCTTTTACTAGCTTTCTGATCACCTGCAGTGACCTTCCCTGGTAGCTCAGTTGGTAAAGAATCCACCTGCATTGCAGGAGACCCCAGTTTGATTCCTGGGTTGAGAAGATCCTCTGGAGAAGAGATAGGCTACCTGCTCCAGTATTCCTGGGCTTCCCTGTGGCTCAGCTGGTAAAGAATCCACCTGCAACGTAGGAGACCTGGATTTGACCCCTGGGTTGGGAAGATCCTCTGGAGAAGGGAGAGGCTGCCCACTCCAGTATTCTGGCCTGCAGAATTCTAATTCTGTATAATCCATAGGGTCGCAAAGGGTTGGACATGACTGAGTGATTTTCACTCACTCACTCACCTGCAGTGATGCCATTTTCCAGTGTGGTTAACTGAACACCCTGAAGGTATTCATTCTGGTTGATGAAATAGTGACATGCCTTTTGTCTCAACCAGTGTTCAAAGGGAAGCCATTTCTTCTCTTTGCTGACTAATCCTTAGCTTTTCCTGGTGCCACAGACACCTGCAGTCTAGCAACCACTCCCGTGCAGCCCCTTGTCCAGTGGGGCCTTGGAGCAGCCCTTGACATCATATCCTTTCCATTCAGCTTCATTGACTCCACAGACTCCCACCATGTTTATCAGCCAGCACGCTAGACTGTCTTCTGCACTGTTCAGCTAGGTGTCTTTCTCAACGCAGGAGCTGAGGTGGCCTTTCTAAGGAAAAGCATACTCTCTTGTTCCCACTGCCTTCCCAGGATGAACTGTCTCTTCTATCCCAAGGCACATATGCCATAAGCTATGCAGGGACTTCTCTTCTGAAGGTCCCCAAAGGAAGTGAGATCAAAGCCTTTCTGGCCTACAGTGTCCTCTCTAACCTCACCAGATACTGCAGAAGCCCCTCCACTTGAGCAAGTCAGGAGCCTTCGCAGTGGTTAAACAAGTCCACCTCACTCTCTCTACATCAAGTTGAACTGGGACAACAGGTCTGAACTGTTAGCATCTCCTTCTTTAATAAAGGATGAAAATTATAAGATTATAAAATCAGAGGTCTTGATCATGTTATAGAAGGAAATGAAAAATCTAGAAAATACATTTCCCTCTAGGTATCAATAAAACCAACTCACAAGCCTGTGGCCTTACTGAGGACTAGAAAATGTTACTTTGATGGTCAGCGCCACATGCTGCTTTTCTTTTTGCCTTTGCATTCATGCCATAATGCTCCTCAGGCTTTTGGAGGCAGATGGGTGCAGCAGGTTGAACATGGAAGAGGTTGTGTCAAGAAAATAAGGGAAAAGCACAGTAGGCAAGAGAGAGCTCACACTTCAGTGGATAGTATTCTAGAGCAGGAATCTCAAGCTTATTTAATTTGGACCTTCTACTAAACAAAGCTGAGAGATTGGCACAGATCCCTGTTTGTGTATTGCAGTCCTAAGCTTGAGACTTGACCAATATTCCAACACCGTAAGAGCTGGAGAACATACCCCTTACACTAGGATCAGCTTTAGGATGTGTTTCTTACTTCACTGGTGCAGCCCTGCAACCTCTTCTGATGTTTAGTGAACAGTAACTAATAAATCACTGTGAATATAAATTTCCTCCTGTATTTTCTTCCTCAACCTTGAGTCATTTTCTTCCTGCTCTTAATTTTTTTCTTTTAATCTAAAAGTTTTTATCATCATAGGATCAGAGGCTTTTTCCATGGCAACATATCTGTGTTATCTCTCATTCATTAAATCATATTTATTTTAGTGCAGTTATTAAGATTTTAAAGTAAAATGACTGCTAAAAGCCATTTTTCATTTTAATACATAGTTTTCTTTTTTGAACTTTGAAAGTTTAGTTTTGATTGATTTTTAATGACAAAGTCATCTTTCTCCCATGTTAAATTGATTCTTGAGTACTCTTAGGTGATACACCAGAAATAACCTGAATATTTCTTTGAAGTTTTAGTATTATTTCTCAAAATCTGTTGCAATTTATGATCTTTGTTCCATAGCAAACAGGCTACATTTATGGACATGTATAACTTAAACCAAATATTCTTTTCTAAACCTTCTCTTTGAAAGATAATTAATCTCATTCAATTAAGAATAAGCATTAAGCTAGCAAACTAAACTTTACATTTCATTATGAGTTTCACAATGTCCTAAATAACCTTGAAGAATACACCACAACACCGGTCATGTTTTTAAACAGTTGACAAAAAATAGATATATTCTCACTTACTGAATTATATTTTAGGGTGCGTAAAAGAAACTAGGCTAGCTATTCTCATTTTATTATTTTGCACATACATGTATATGAACTATCAGAGGAAAAGAAACTAAAGTGCTGATTTTCAAATGCCATTTCTTTGCTAAGCAAAATATTTGTAAATCCATGGAAATATTGATTTGTATGGATCCACATAGACCCCAACACATATCATGCCTGATACATACGAAATTAATTTCATTAATTTTTAAATTGAAGTATAGTTCATCTACAATGTCATGTTAGTTTCAGGTGTATAGCACAGTGATTTTATATATATATATACACACACACACACATACCCTTTACACCAGGATCAGCTTTAGGATATGTCTCTTGCTTTATTGGTGCAGCCCTGCAATCTCTTCTGATGTTTAGTGAGCAGTAACTAATAAATTACTATTGATATAAATTTCTTCCTGTATTTTCTTCCTCAATATATATCTGAATATATATATATATATATATTATTTTTCAGATTCTTTTCCCTTGAGGGTTATTACAAAGAATTGAGTAGAGTTCTCCATGCTATAAGTAGGTACTTGTTAGTCATCTCCTTTCTGTACTGCAGTGGGACATAGTGACTTTTGTAGGGGATTATAGCTCATAACACCTACTCTCCCTTGCCCACCTGCCCTTGGGGGAGGGTACACTCCCATCTTGTTAGTGATGGATTTGTTCATGTGATATGCACTGGCCAGTGGAATAAGAGTGAAGGTAAAGAGGGTCACGTTCCAGTGGCATCTTTAGGGGCCAGTGAAAGTGTCTGTTAGCCCTCTTGTCATCTTCACTCTGGCATGACCTCAGCATACTTATATTGGACCTTCTCCATCAAAGGAAGCTCTTGAAGGAGAGTCATGTGGTACAATTGACCATGTGGTCTGCCTAGCATGGACCGACTGCAGCCAGCTTGCAAGAGATCAATACATATTATTGTAAACCACTGAGATTTGGGGAGTATTGGGTTCATAGCATCATGGGAAATAGCATATAAACACACTCATTGATACGTGGATGATGTGCACGGGTAAAGCAAAACCCTGAAATTTGCATCTCATGGCTTTGGAGCTGAGTGGAAGGCAGCAAAGAAACTGTTATTTCTGACTAGATCAAAAGGGAAGTATTATTATGTCCAAATATTTGACAAAGCTGATATCTGAAGGGACTCAAGAGGCAAACGATATACCCAATGAATCTGTAGGTTTGGGCAAGGAGATGTTAAGACAGAATATTACTAGGTGTAGTTAGTTGATAAATATCATGAGACAGATGAGCTTGGCAAAGATTTGGCCTTTTTACAAGAAGGGATAAAAGGAGAAGAGAGAATCCAAATATGCCTGGACTTTCAAAGTTTCAAGATCTAACTGATTCTCATCTCCAGCCTCTTCAGCCTTCAAATGATTGTCAGATTAAGAGCTGGGGAGAAAGATCAGCCTAAGGCAAGACTGTCACATCTTTTGTTAAGACCTCTGATGAGATTAAGATGCCCTCCAGGAATTTTTTTTTTTTTCCAAGAAAATAGCTCAGTGAAAAGAGACTAAGGACACAACCCACAGAAGTCTAATAATCTCAAAATATCTGTAAGTTTATAGATGTACTGGCGCATGGTAGTAACTGAAATCAAATCTATTAAAACATGTTTTTGAGAGAGTGATAGTGCCAAAAGCACTGTAAGAAGTGAAGTCGCTCAGCCCTGTCTGACGCTTTGCAACCCCATGGACTGTAGTCTACCAGGCTCCTCCGTCCATGCAATTTTCCAGGCAAGAGTACTGGAGTGGGTTGCCATTTCCTTCTCCAGGGGATCTTCCCAACCCAGGGATTGAACCTGGGTCTCCCGCATTGCAGGCAGATGCTTTACCATCTGAGCCACCAGGGAAGCCCAAAAATAAGCACTGTAAAACTTGCCCCAAAAACTCTGGCTGATGAATTTAAACAGTCACTGGCCCCCAATTTTTTGGGACAAGGGGCAGCCTGCGAATATAGCTCGGCCAGCAAGGAGAGCCCTTTCTTCAGTGCCTCCCACAGATGTTATGAAAAGCCTTGGAACAGGAGGGCACACAGAGGTAGAATCAAAGCCTTGGCGAACAATGAACTTGAGAGATACTCGCAGGACCAGCAGAGACAATCTAGGGTGACCCCCTATCCCCTGAATAATGGGCCTCACAGTTTCTGCCCAGTAGGTTTTCAGAGTAGCTGTGCAACCATGAGTACTGAGTGATTCCCTTTGTTCCTGTCTGAATAGGAGTGATTACTGCAGTTGTCTTTTCCTTGCCTACCCTGTGTTTTGGAAATGTAGAGGGAAGAGGATTTTTTTTTTTTTTTTTTTATCACTCTGAGTTTTTAGATTTCCATGAGTTGCATCCTGCCATGGCATAGAGACAATCACAGTATGAAATAGGGAAGAACATTTTGTATTCTTTTACAGGTTAATCACTAAAAGGATGTTGCCTCTAAGCTTAAATTATATATAATGGCCCACCACTGGGAACCCTGCTTCCCAGGTAATGAGCATTAAGCTAAAATATCTTTGTTTGGCTCAAAGGAAACATCCTGACCAGACCCATCTGTGAATGACTGCAGGGAGAAAGAAATTAATACATCCCCTCAGAAGGCTGATGGAAACCAGGAATTGTCTGACTTTACTCCCTCCCCTTTTGGTATAAAAGAAGCATGAATTCTGAGGAAAGATGGTTCTCTGGGGCATGAAACCATCATCTTATCAGTTAGCTGGCTTTCCAAATAAAGTCATTATTCCTTGCCCCAATAAGTCTTCTCTCAATTATTGGCCTGTTGTGCAGCAAATTATATGAGTTTAGACATGGTAACAGTATGATTCAATAATATTTTTGCTTCAAATATTCATATTTACTCAATATGAATATATTGAGTAAAAGCTAGCCAAGGCAGCAAGTGTACTATATATATTGGTCACGAAAGTTTATTGCACACAATCTAGTCACTAAAAACCTTCATTCAACAAATAACCGTCAGAACAATAATAGACCTAGAATCCTCTAATTGCTCTTCCCTTTCATTTTGATGAGTAAAATCCATAATCCACAGAACCATCATAGTGATTCATCTATAAAGCAGAGCTGATCACATGGAGCACAGCTCTGATTACATCCGAGTCATGCCTTCTATCACCTACTGGATAAAGTTCATACTCCTTGGTATGTTTCACAGGATTCTCCAAGAAATGGTTTTTGTTTTCATTTTTAGTCTCATGTTTTCCTTTTATCTTCAAACTTTACACTTATAAAGATTAGATGAAGAGGAACAACCATCAGTTGTTAGCTGATTCTCAACCAATGTAACTAGATGTAAAATGTAAAATCCATGCACCACAGCACAAGTAGCCTGACCAAACCAAACTGGTCTCTGAACTGTTTCAACAGGAAATTCAAACAAAGAGAAATGAATTGACAAGGACAACTGCATGTTACATTGGTTTTACTTTATTTCTTGAGTCCCACAACTCAGTCTCTCCCTACCTGCAGTCATCTTACTGAATTCCCCTTTTAACTGAACAAAGTGAATTGTACACTCAGAAACTTCGGCCTGCAGCAGTATTTGCTGCTTAAAAAAAAATAGTAGTAATGTGAGAGGAGGAATCACGACAAGGAATACTTTTCTTTCATTTATTTTTCTAACTGCTGACATAAAGAAGGAAGATATTTACAGAAGAAATGAGTAAAACTGGCAATTCCCAAATCTCCAAATCAGATGATTTAGTTTCAGAAGAATGCTGAGATTGTTACACGGACTATGTAACCATTAGAAGTACATCGAGCTTCACATATTTTTTAAAATGCCATCTTATTTTTTCCTGAATTGTCTTGGTTGTCCAAGTTTTTTAAAACCTCAGCACTGTTTATATTTCATGCCAAACAGTCCTTTGCTTAGTGTGCCCTTGTGTTTGTGTTTGTGTGTTTGTGGTGGTTATGGTGGTGTTCTGTCCTGTGCATTGCAAATATTTAAAAGCGTCTGCAGCTTTCCCCCAACATTTGCATCCACCCTTTCCAGTTGTGACAATAAAAAATAATAATACAGATTTTCCAATTATTCTCTGAGGGAAGAAAGGCAAAAGTGCCTGAGCAAGAATTACTAGTCTACACTGACCACATTTTTTAAAAATTTTATGTAAGTGTCCCCTGCCCCTTCATTTTATTTACCTAGGTATATCTGTGCATAGTTAGACCCACAACACTTGTAGACCATTCAGATGACCATGAAAGCATGGCTACTTCTGTTGCAGCATCGTACAATTGAAAGACCATTTGATTTTTCTCCTGAAAATCTTATGTCCATGGTGTGGTTTCCAAATATTCAAATAGTAGAAAGCTCTTGGAAAACCATTAGTCATCATATGTAAAATAGAATATATCTATCCAATCAAATGTAATTGTTTTCTCCAGGATCCAATAAGTTAATAAATGTGAAAGTATATTATAAATGGCATTCTAAAGAGACATGCCACTATTTTTTAATAATGCTGTTTTTCTAAAACCAGTTTGAATATGAATATTGAGATACTCAGCTTGGGTGTTATTATATTTATTCTAATCTTAAGCCTCTAAATTAAGGCACTTGTATAAGAAGATCAAGAATGGATATGGTAATAGTTAACTCTTTTTAACATGAAATGATGTAGCAAATATTCTCTGAACCAGTTAAATTTTAATTGCTTGTACATGGATGATTCTATAGTGCTTTGCTCAGATAAGTGCTTAATAAATACTTGTGGAATTGAATTAACTGAACCAAAAGACATATTTCCTTCTAATAGATCTAGCAGTGTGACAGTTCCTAGTTTCATCATGTGGAAATAAATTATGATGCCTTTAAATAGAATCTTCTTATGGAATTGACAAAAATAGGTTCAGAATAACCTCTCCTGTATCCACCCGTTACTGTTTATTTGTTCCCCTTGTGCTCACTCTAATACCATAAATATTCATAATGTTTTCTTGTAATTTACCTGATAGTTTTATCAAAGCTGATAGTTTTAAAAGTATTTTCCCTATGTTTCTCATTCCACCTTTCTGAAATTTCCCCATTTTTCAAACCACGAATCAATGTTTCGCTTATCCATAAAGTCTTCTATTCATATTAAGAATCACATTGGGTTTTTAAAATTCTATTTATTGACACTACAAAATTATACAATATATTGCTTATGCTACTGTCATCTAAAATTTTTCACTTTTCGCATCATATAAGTATTATTCAGTAAATGGATGTTTGTTAGTTGGGTCTGGCCCAGAAAAATGGAAGATCTATAAATGCAAGGACCATGACTTACACTTATTTTGCATTCCATAAAGTATTCTTCTTTCACCAAATATTTGCTGAATATCTGCTATATGCAAGTTACCGTGCTCAGTGATTTGGGGCATGCAAAGATGTTCAAGCTGCAATCGCTGTCCTCCAGTGTAAATGTATAATTGATAAGTGGCCTGGATCCTATTTCATAATTGTATGAGTTCACTCAATTTAGAATATTTAAAATTTTTATTTAATTTTCACTACCACCTCTGTGGTTGTTTGTTTTGCTGTTGCTGATACTTTTTAAACTTGACATCTAAATGGGAATTCAAATGAATACCTGAGTATCAAATTCATTGATGTATGATGGTATTCTTGTTTTTACTTTCCCATTATATTTCTTTTCTGTCAAGAGAACTTCAGCATACACATTTAAATCAGAATACACTATCCGATATAGTTTTAGTTTTCTCCCTCAAGTTGATCCTTTGAAAATCCATCTATTCAATATTTAGTCTTCCTTATCCTTTACTTTTAAATTCACAACCTTACTGCTCTGTTCAGAAAATTTTCCTCTTCCCTTTCCAAGTCTGATTGGTATGCTTTTCTTTACGATAACTCTGGAAAACACAGTCAACAGTGGCCTCTAGACAAATAAAATCTGAATAAATACACTCATACCTTTTCAGTAGCTTATCCTTAGGTTTCCTTAACTGTCATCGCAAATGCTATTTATGCTGGAAACTAATGCTTTCAAAGGCCAGAGGTGCGCCTGGATAATATGGTCTACAGTCAATTTTAGACAACTTTTTAGCTATTTATAATGCCAACTAACACTTCTTAAAAATCAGTGTTTATGGATCCATGTCATTTCATATCTGTCCACAGCCAGAGAATGTACAACAGCAAGAGTGAACCCTAAGGTACATTATGAAATTTGGATGGTTATGACTTTCAGTATAGTTTCATCAGTTGTAGCAAATGTGCTGCTCTGGTGCTGGTGTTTATAACGGGGGAGGTTACGGGGTTTATGTGGGGACGAAGGACATAGAGGACCCTCTGTTCCTTCCTCTCAATGTTTCTGTGAACCTAAAACTGCTCTAAAAACATAATAAAGTCTTAAAATGTTTTAAAAACTAGTGTTCTGTTCATTTTATTTGGGTTCAATAATCAAACTTCAGTAGATTATGCTTCAGATTTTTGAATTACCATCCTAATCCAGCTCTTTAAATCATAAATTGATTATAGATTAACCTGTGGTAATAATACATGCTCCATACTTCCTATTTATCATCTGTTTGTATCACTGTTCCCATATAGCTGATATTTATGTTAATAATAGTATGAACATTGACTAACATTATTTTCCACCTACTTTTGCTAAGTACTTTATATGTATAAGCTCATTTATCATCACGTAAAACTAGGAGGTATAAACTTTAATATTTCCACTTGTCATGTAATGAAAATTAGAAGACCCAGAGAAATTTTATAATTTACTATTGGTCATCCCGCTATTAAATGGCAGAGTCCATGATTTTAATTATTGTGCTTACTTCTATGTAAAATATTTCATATATAATTTATCACATCATTCTTTTTTCTAATATTGTTCTGGTATATCTCATTAAAAATTGAGATATAGTGTAGCTTTCATTAATGAAAAGTTTTATATATATATATATATATATATATATATATATATAATAGACTTAACCCATATAGATGTTTGAATAAGTAACTTAAACTGGACTAATAATATGTGTTGCCTAAAGACTGAACCCTACTAAGTGGCTTCCTTTATTAGAGAATTATTTGTAATTTATATTTTTATATAAATAGGAATTTCGAAGTTTATTGAATGAACTTGAAATTTTTCTAACATATGCAAGCAGAGGTAAAACTCCAAATAGTATTTTTCTTAAAAAGATACAAATATAGAATCTGTAATGTATAAAGCACATATAAGATATTATATATGAATTGCAACCTAAACTGTGCAAAACCATGACAAAAACATGACACCAAAAACCATGCATGAAGACATCTAATGAACAGAGCTAGCAAGATATCAGAGAAGGAAATGGCAACCCACTCCAGTGATTTTGCCTGGAGAATCCAGGGATGGGGGAGCCTGGTGGGCTGCCATCTCTAGGGTCGCACAGAGTCAGACACGACTGAAGCGACTTAGCAGCACAGCAGCAGCAGCAAGATATCAACATATAATTTTCTTACAAAGTAAACTATCCATAATGAGAGATGGGGTACATTAATTTCTAGTATCTAGCATAATTTTCAAAACACAGTAAGAATCAAATGAATGATAACTAGTTCGTTCTTGGATGTGAGTTACTATCAATGGCAGGACTGTAAATCATTCTCCCTGATTCCTTCCTTTTGCCTTCTCTATTTCAGCTTACATAAAAACTACATGTGAGTTAGCTCAGCTCTCCAGAACTACACTTCATCATGCATGACAAGTCTTCAATATACGGTCCTATAGTGCAATCTGGAAACAGCCAGGCGATAGACTTATTTAATCAGCACCTTGCCATGGCTGGGTAGTGTGACGTTGGCAGTGCTCTAGAGAAAGAAATTCAGAGAACTGCCTTGATTCTTCCAATTGTCAAGATCACTTTCCTAGAGCTACCAGATTCATACTATTTTCAAAGCCTGGCTGCTTGGCACTGTTTTAGATTTCACGAGACACCATAGTGTTAGTCTGTCAGTTGTATCGGACTCTGCCATCCCATGGACTGTAGCTCTCCAGGCTCCTCTGTCCATGGGATTCTCCAGGCAAGAATACTGTAGTGGGTAGCCATGCCCTTCTCCAGGGGATCTTCCTGACCCAGGGATTGAACCAAGGTCTCCTATATTATAGGCAGTTTCTTCACCATCTGAGGTAGTAGGGAAGCCCATGAGATACCATAATACCCTGCCAACAATGCTTTCTTTTGTTTAAGCCTACCAGAGTTGGTTTGTTTTATATCTAGCAACAACAACAAACTGACAATAAAAACCTTTACTCTTTAAACCTCAGTTGAAAAGGCATGAACTTATACAGTCAGCTCAGAAAAATCTCTCACCATTATCAAGGGAGCTTCCCTTTCACTATAGTCACCCAAATACTTGGTATAATGATTTTTAATGTCATTGACAATTTAGTAGATGAAAGTGACATCTCATTGTTATTTTCATTTTATGTCTTTGAATGCTAGGGATATTGAATGCATTTTCACATATTCTTTGGCCATTTACATTTCTTCTTTGTAAAATGTCAGTTAAAGTTCTCTGCTCATATTTCTATTGGGGTGTTCACCTTTTTCATATTGATTTGTAGAAATTATTAAAAATATTAACTCTGTGTGTGCTAAGTATAATAGGATTCTTCCAACTTTATAATATGCCCTCCAATTATTCTGGTCTTTTTTTTTTCAACCAATGGAACTCCCCTCATTGTTAAAGCAATAAATTCTTCCAATTTTCTTTCTGACTTTTCCTTGATTTTTCACTTCGTATTGGGTGCCTTTCCTTACTCTCATTTTTTTAAATTTGATTTGAATACTTCATTCTTTACTTCCTCTGGAATGCATATTGATGAAAGTAGAATTCTTATTCTTCTGATTTACTATACAATTTTTTCCAAAAGGCCTTCAATAATATTTTTAACAACCATTTTTTTCTTTTCTGATTCAAAATATCTCTCATAGTAGGCACACGATATTTGCTTTTATTCCTTCTGATCACACCATTTTACATAAAATGCATTTTTGTGGACAAATGTCAGTCATGTGCCAAATGGGTGGGAGTAGGTCTGGCCCAACCAGTGGAGCCCATGAATTAGATGTTCTTTCTCTGAGATTCAGACTCTTGAGGAGGCAGACAACAAACTGAAAATGAGTGGAGCTCATTTATCTCAGCTGTGACCCTACGAGAGGCTTAACTTAGCGCCACTGTCCACAGGGATGGAGTAGTCAGCTTACTTTCCCCAGTAACCTTGCTCTTCACCAGTTTCCCTCTGGGATCCCCAAGTTCTTAAAATAACTTTTTTTTTCCTGCACATACCTAGAACCAGTTTATCTTTGTGAAACCAAACATTTAAAAATTAATATTTTCATATTAATAGAAAAAGTCCTAAAGAAAATATAAAATATATTCTTATAAGAAAGCAAAATATTGAAAGCAAAATAAGAAAGCAAAAAAGGAAAATAAGAGAGCAAAATATTGGTTATTTATTGTTGCCTTAATGCAGGAAGGGTCAGAATGCCACTCAATGTATTATCATACTAAGCTTGTGGCTGCCCACAGGGACTTCAGGTTGCAGGCTGTTGTGGCCAGGGTTGGTAACAGAACTTTCAGGAGAAATTCTTACATGGTATAAGAATCTGTAGCAAGAGAGCAGACCCTCTTCCCAAGCCTGGGTCTCTGCAGCCTGCCACATGGCTCCCTGGGAAGGCAGTTCAGCAGCCATTTGTGAAAGGGTCTTGGAGCATGTTACAGACTCACTGAGGCCCGTGTTCCTGGGACGAGTCATTCCTATGGAATGACTCTAAAGAAAGTCTTGTCACATCAGAGCAGTTGAAGATAAATGGATATAAAAGGAAATCTCCCTAAATATCTCCAGGTCATTTCTAGGAACTGATCTGATGATATTGAGTCCTCCAGTTCACTTTCGGATCACTCTGTTTAGACCCTCATTCTCTTTTTTTAACCATATTTAACTGTACAGTTCAGTGGCATTAAGTACATTTACATTGTCATGTAATTCTCACCATCATCCATCTCCCAAATTTTTCACTTTCCTATACTGAAGCTCTGTCCCCATTACACACTAACTCCCCATTTCTCCTCCCCACTCTCCTCCACCCCCTAGTCCCTGGGATCTACCAATGTAGTTTCTGATTCTATGAATTTGACCATTCTAGGTATCTTTTATGGGCTTCCCAGCAGGTGCCAGTGGTAAAGAATGTGCCTGCTAATGCAGGAGACGTAAGAGACTCAGGTTCGATCTCTGTGTTGAGAAGATACCCTGGAGGAGGGCATGGCACTCCACTCCAGTATTCTTGCCTGAAAAATCTCACAAAGGAGCCTAGGGCTACAGTCCATGAGTCACAGAGTCAGACACGACTGAAGTGACTTAGCACGCACACATGCACGTATTGTGTCTAAGTTAGACCCACATTCTAACTGGGATCTGCAAATGTCTATAGATTAGGATTCTACTCTGGATTTCAAACTACCCACTAAATTATACTTACTATGGCTTGAAAACAGTAACTCTTGAAATTCTCAATCTTCTCTGTCTCAGTTGACATAATTTATTTCTATTTGCTTTGGACAAATGACATGAAAATTCCTTTGAAACTTATTTTCTCAAGATGTGGACCTGCTTCCTAAATATGTCCACATTCTGAGCAAGCCTCACTGCCCTTACACTTGCTCAAACCATCACCAGCTGTCTCCTGGATTAAAGCAATTGCCCTTTCTGCTACTCATCTTGCCTTCCTAGAATGTTATTTGAATGTGACTGCTTGGTTGACAGTATTAAAATCAGGCTAGATTAAGTTTTGTTTTGTTTTCTTTCAAATCCTCCAATCATCTCCCTTCTCAATCAGGTTAAAAGACAAATTATTTTGTTTTTACATAGAAGGACCAGTGTGATCTGACGCCCCATGACCTGCTTTATTTTCCCTTTAATGTATCTCATCATCTACCACACTATCATTTACTTGTCTAATTATTTTGCAACCCCTACTCACATGGAATGTAAGCTACATCCATGAGGACGGAGATTTTTTTTCTTCATTACATCTACAACATCTAGAATTGTGTCTGACACAGGATAGACACTCAAATAGACATATGTTGAATGACAAATGAATGAATGTTTCCTTTCCCAGTCAAAAAGGAAATTTTAGATTCTCTGTTACAGTCTTCTATTGAAAGCTTCTAGAGAAAAATCATAGCCAGGTAATTTCTTGATTAATTAGATTGAAAATATAAAGTATTTACAATATGTTACTGGCATTCACCACGGGAGATTTAGAAAATAAACCCCAAAGTAAAACCTTACACAAAGACTTAATGCACCTGTTTCATAAGTGTTTTAACAAGAAAGCACATGATTTAGAAAAATCTACAGAATAGAACATTAAAATAGCTAAAAGACACAGTAACTTCCTTTTCTACAAAACTTTTCTCTATCCAGAAATTGTTTGAAAAACTGTGTCAGTTTCTAAAATACCATTACAGTGAGACAAAAGTGGACACAGATCGACTCAGTTATCCAGGAAGTTTACAAGAAGGAACAATCTTTGAGGCTAAAGAAAACAAAATAGGATAAAAATCAAGTCCTATTGTTTTATAGAACAGGTAATGAAAATATAGAAAGTAGATGATCTAAGAAATAGAACAAATTAAGTAAGAGATATTTTAAAAAAAACATGTGAATAAAATATGAGTAAAATTAATCCTTAAAAAGAATAGGATTTAGGATCTAGCCTGTAGCTTTAGAGGTTTGTGTCATGAAGTATAATTACCAACTAATACCTTTTAACCTTCCCTGTGTCTGTGTCAGAGCTAAGAAACTAAGATGCACCTTTGATCTGACAAACTGTAGTATTTTTATGTTCTTAAGTTTAAATATCTCAGCTCCATCTGGTTCAGCTGCACTTAATCTAGACCCTGCTTCAGTTTTTTAAATAATAAAAGTATTTTACTAGGGAAATAAAAATAGCAAATGCTGATCACTGGTTCTGGGTTGTGAAAGAAGACATTGCTTGTAATTGTAGATATATATTCTGAGTCCTGATGAGTTAAAGTTTATGACTACTTACAAAACTAAATTAATCTCCTCATATGGCACAGTAAGGCAAATCAATGTATGGAATGACATACCTTATAATCAAGCAATGCATATACATCAGATAATCAACATGAAATCAATATGCAAGTAAAAAATTAAATATAAAGTAATAACCAAAAATCTAAACATGAGTAGTGATACAAATCATTTAACTTTTTTTTTTCCAAATATGGCTAATGACTACAACCATTTAAGGAGATGTTTTTAAGATACATATTTCCAGGCTGGGCCCCTTGAAGTTAAGGTTATAATTCAGAGATCTGGGGTCAATTTGAGAATATTATAAACTCTTCATATAAACAGTTGGAAAATTAGTAGTTACGATGTTGCTGTTTTATTTAGTGCTTCCTAACAGTCAAAGTTGTCATTAACCATTTAAAATAAAATGAGGATAACATAAAGGAAATTATGTATAATCTGTAATGCTTGTCAAATACTTAAAGATTATTAACATTACTATAATAATTTTACTTTGACAATGTGGTGATACAAGTTTGAAGAAGTCAGAAATATAAGAGATTTACTCATCTGGGGCATAACATATTACCTAAATAAAAGGACTGTCTCTGGACTTGAACTCACTTGACTACTTGGGATAATCCTTCCATTTGCCAAACAAGCAAATGTCAAATTTCAAACACAAGCCGAGGTTAATGTATTAATTTCCACTTTTCTTGTCTGATCAATGAGAGTTTAATGAGCTTTCTCAGAATTGCAAATCTTGCCTCACTCTTCCATTTCCATGTAAAAGAAGTTTAGAGATCTAGACTTGGGACCCATCCTCAACGAAGCTGCTGTGCCTGATATTAAGTACCTCCAACTCTTTCCCGGCTGGAACCATGGAGGGTGCAGAAGAGAAGAAAAAGAAGGTTCCTGCTGTGCCAGAAACTCTTAAGAGCAGAAAAAGAAATACAAGGAATCCAAATTGGAAAAGAAGAAGTAAAACTCTCACTGTTTGCAGATGACATGATCCTCTACATAGAAAATCCTAAAGACTCGACCAGAAAACTACTAGAGCTAATCAATGAATATAGTAAAGTTGCAGGATATAAAATCAACACTCAGAAATCCCTTGCATTCCTATACACTAATAATGAGAAAGTAGAAAAAGAAGTTAAGGAAACAATTCCATTCACCATTGCAACGAAAAGAATAAAATACTTAGGAATATTCCTACCTAAAGAAACTAAAGACCTATATATCGAAAACTATAAAACACTGATGAAAGAAATCAAAGAGGACACTAATAGATGGAGAAATATACCATGCTCATGGGTCGGAAGAGTCAATATAGTGAAAATGAGTATACTACCTAAAGCAATCTACAGATTCAATGCAATTCCCATCAAGCTACCAGCAGTATTTTTCACAGAACTAGATCAAATAATCTCAAGATTTGTATGGAAATACAAAAAACCTCTAATAGCCAAAGCAATCTTGAGAAAGAAAAATGGAACTGGAGGAATCAACTTGCCTGGCTTCAGGCTCTACTACAAAGCCACAGTCATTAAGACAGTATGGTACTGGCACAAAGACAGAAATATAGATCAATAGAACAAAATAGAAAGCCCTGAGATTAACCCACACACCTATGGACACCTTATCTTCAACAAAGGAGGCAAGAATTTACAATGGAGTAAAGACAGTCTCTTTAACAGGTGGTGCTGGGAAAACTGGTCAACCACTTGTAAAAGAATGAAACTAGACCCCTTTCTAACACCACACGCAAAAATAAACTCAAAATGGATTAAAGATCTAAATGTAAGACCAGAAACTATAAAACTCCTAGAGGAGAACATAGGCAAAACACTCTCCGACATAAATCACAGCAGGATCCTCTATGATCCACCTCCCAGAATACTGGAAATAAAAGCAAAGATAAACAAATGGGATCTAATTAAAATTAAAAGCTTCTGCACAACAAAGGAAACTATAAGCAAGGTGAAAAGACAGCCTTCTGAATGGGAGAAAACAATAGCAAATGAAACAACTGACAAACAACTAATCTCAAAGATATACAAGCAACTTATGCAGCTCAACTCCAGAAAAATAAACGACCCAATCAAAAAATTGGCCAAAGAACTAAATAGGCATTTCTCCAAAGAAGACATACGGATGGCTAACAAACACATGAAAAGATGCTCAACATCACTCATTATCAGAGAAATGCAAATCAAGACCACAATGAGGTACCATTTCACACCAGTCAGAATGGCTGCGATCCAAAAGCCTACAAGCAATAAATGCTGGAGAGGATGTGGAGAAAAGGGAACCCTCTTACACTGCTGGTGGGAATGCAAACTAGTACAGTCATTATGGACAACAGTGTGGAGATTCCTTAAAAATTGCAAATAGAACTGCCTTATGACCCAGCAATCCCACTGCTGAGCATACACACCGAGGAAACCAGAATTGAAAGAGACACATGTACCCCAATGTTCATTGCAGCGCTGTTTATAATAGCCAGGACATGGAAGCAACCTAGATGTCCATCAGCAGATGATTGGATAAGAAAGCTGTGGTACATATACACAATGGAATACTACTCAGCCCTTAAAAATTTGACTCAGTTCTAATGAGATGGATGAAATTGGAACCGATTATACAGAGTGAAGTAAGCCAGAAAGAAAAACACCAATACAGTATACTGACACATATATATGGAATTTAGAAGACAGTAATGAAGACCCTCTATGTGAGACAACAAAGAGACACAGAGGTATAGAGTGGACTTTTGGACTCTGAGGGAGAGGGAAAGGGTGGGATGGTTTGGGAGAATGGCAATGAAACATGTATATTTTCTTGTAAGAAACGAAGCGCCAATCTATGTTCAATGTAGGATGCAGGATGCATGGGGCTGATGCACAGGATGATTCAAGTGGAGGATGTGGGGTGGGAGGTGGGAGGGGGCTTCGGCATTGGGAGATTGTGTTCACCTATGGCTGATTCGTGTCAATGTATGGCAAAACAAATACAGTATTGTAATTAAAAAAATAAATAAATTTAATAAAAAAAAATTAAGTACCTCCAAGATCTCAACATTCAGTCTCAGATACTCTACATTTCCTAATTTAAATTTCTGATTTTCAACTGGAAGGTGACAGTAATATCAGTACCTGCCTGTATAATTTGGCATTCTGCAGGCTGTTGTTAGGTTTAGTCTCTAAGACTTGCTGACTCTTTTGTGACCCCAGCTCACCAGGCTCCTCTATCCATGAGATTTCCCAGGCAAGAATATTGGAATAGTTGTCATTTTCTCCTCCAGCAGATCTTCCCAACTCAGGGATAGAAACCTGCATCTCCTGAGTCTCCTGCATTGGCAGGTGGATTCTTTATCACTGATCCACTTGGGAATACCATTCTTCAGGTTACAACTGACAAAACAAAAATGCATCATTGCCTATGAGGTTAGGGTTAGCTTTTGGATGCCAAAGCTTAAATATCTTCTAAATCATATTGCTTTTAATTTTTAATTAATGAAAACATTTATTATTTTTTAATAATTTTATATATTTATTGTGGGGTATGCTGAGTCTGCCTTGCTGCGAGGGCTCTTCCCTATTGAGGTTGCTGGGGCTACTCACTAGCTGTGGTGCTGCGGCTTCTCAGTGCTGCGGCTTCTCTTCTTGCAGAGCATGGGCTCTGGGTCCTCAGGTTTCCGTTGGTGCTGCACACAGGCTCAGTATCTGTGGCTCTCAGGCTTAGTTACTCCTCAGCATGTGGAACCTTCCTGGGCCAGGATAGAATCCACGTCTTCTGCCCTGACAGGTGAATTTTTTTACCACTAAGCCACCAGGGAAGCCCAACAAAAACATATTTAGACATTAAAATAAGAGCCTACCTTAAGAAATAAAACATCAAACATAAATGAAGGTCACTGAATAGATCAGTACATGTTCTTTATGTATATTCTATCCCCTTACCTCCCTCTTCTCACCTTCCAGATAATAATGCCCACTTGTTTGCTTTTACTATTTGTACACTTAATCTGTAAATAAGTAAATACACACACAATTTTATTGCATGCCTCAAATGTTTTGTAAGTCCCAGAATATATATGCTTTTGCAACTTGCTTTTTATGTTTGGCATATGTGCATTTTATCCAAGAAAATACATGTAGAGCAAGCTCATTTTTATTAATGTTAGTATATCTGCTTCATCAGTTATGCTAAAGCCTTTGACTGTGTGGATCAAAACAAACTAGAAAATTCTTAGAGATGGGAATACCAGACCACTTTATCTGCCTCTTGATAAACCTGTATTCAGGTCAAGAAGCAACTGTTAAAACTGGACATGGAACAACGAACTGGTTCCAAATTGGGAAGCAGTATGTCAAGGCTGTATATTGTCACCCTGCATACTTAAATTATATGCAGAGTACATCATGAGAAATGCTGGGCTGGATGAAGCACAAGCTGGAATCAAGATTGCCAGGAGAAATAGCAATAACCTCAGGTAGGCAGATGACACCACCTTTTTGGTAGAAAGTAAACAGGAACTAAAAATCCTCGTGATGATGGTGAAAGAGGAGAGTGAAATAGCTGGCTTGTATTAGTGTTAGTGAGACTGTTGCCCGCCAGGCTCCTCTGTCCATGGGATTCTCCAGGCAAGAATACTGCAATGGATTGCCATTCCCTTCTTCCAGAGGATCTTCCTGACCCAGGGATCAAACCCAGGTCTCCTGTGTTTCAGGAGAGCTACAGGAAAAATCTTACAACTCAACATTCAAAAACTAAGATCATGGCACCTGGTCCCATCACTTCATGGCAAATAGCTGCGGAAAAAGTGGAAAGAGTGAGACTTTATATTCTTGGTCTCCAAAATCACTGTGGATGGTGACTGCAGCCATGAAATTAAATGACGCTTGCTTCTTGAAAGCTATGACAAACCTAGGGAGCATATTAAAAAGCAGAGACATTACTTTGCTGACAAAAGTCCATATAATCAAAGGTATGGGGTTTTTTGGTTGTCGTGTATGGATGTGAGAGTTGGACCATAAAGGCTGAGTGCTGAAGAATTGATGCCTTCCAACTGTGGAATTAGAGAAGACTCTGGAGAGTCCTATGGACTGCAAGGAGACCAAACTAGGCAATTCTAAAAAAGGAAATCAGTCCTGAATATTCATTGGAAGGAATGATGCTGAAGCTCAAGGTCCAGTACTTTGGCCACCTGATGCAAAGAGCTGACTCATTGGAAAAGACTCTGATGCTGGGAAAGATAAAAGGCAGTGGGTAAAGGGGAACAGAGGATGAGATGGTTAGATGGCATCACCGACTCAATGGACATGAGTTTGAGCAAACTCTGGGAAATGGTGATGGACAGGGAGGCCTGGCATGCTGCAGTCCATGGGGTCACAGAGTCAGACTCGACTGAAAGACTGAACAATGAATATGTGATGCATATAGAATATTCTAGTTTTATTATTGGACATTCGTGTTTCTTCCAACTTGGGGAGCTTCCCAAGTGGTGCTAGTGGTAAAGAACTTGCTTGCTGGTGCAGGATACTCAAGAGATGTGAGTTCAATCTCTGGGTGGGAAAGAACCCCTTTAAGAGAAAATGGCAACCCACTCCAGTATTCTTGCCTGGGAAATCCCAAGAACAGAAGAGTCTAGCAGGCTACAGTCCATGGGGCCACAGAGAATCAGACATGACTGAATGACTAACAAAATCCATTTTTTACTACTAGAACACAGTTGAAGTAAGCATTCTTCTACATATCTACTTTGGTAAATATCCATGAGTTTTTCTTCAGGATTTCTTGTCTTTTTCTTACTATTTGACAGGAATTATTTAGATAATATCTATTACAATCTGTAGTTTAATAACAGAAATTGTCTTGCCAATTTCTGCTTGCAGTTTATAGAGCTTGTCAAAAACACAAAATATTTATATTTTTCTGTCATCAAATATTTCAATGTTCCCTTTGATGTTTTGTGATTTCAGAATATAATTTTAAAAATAAACTTATACTATCCCAAGATCATAAAGTAATTTTCCTTTAGATGAATGGTTTTTAGATAGTTCTTGTTCATATTTATTCATTTAATCCATCTAAAATTTATTTTGAATATAATATAAAATTAATTAAAAATTTTTTGCATCAGAATAAATACTTGCTTGTTCTAGAAAGAATCCTGTGGCCAACAAAATGGGTTGAAATAATTCCCTTGGTTTTAGGTCACATGCTTTACACTAGGCACTAAGAAGAAATTGATCTCTACTCAGAGGACATTAACTGAGAATGGAGAGAATTTGGCTCCTTCATCTCCACACTAGTTGATTAAATTATTAAAAGAGAGCAGAAAAGGGTTTGTTTTGTTTCTGATGCTTTCTTCTACATTGCTCAAACCAACTCAGATCAGGGAAACAAGAATTCATACAATAGAAGAATCGTCCTCTGGAATAAAGAGTGTGCAAATTGCTGAACATTTCAAGAACTTTCTATTGTAAATCTAAGTTTAGAAGTGGCCAAATGGGAAGCAGATAATAGGAGATAATCCCCTGTATGAAATCTCAGTTCGAGAAAACAATGTACCAAATTTCTAAGCAGTTGGCTGCCTACTGCCCACTTATCCCCAGCAAAGCCTCAAAATTGACCACTTCATCCCCTCACAGAACACTTGTCAGTCTCTTTGTTCAGAGAAGGCTTATTATGTAAGCAAATTCACATGAATAGCAAAAGAGGAATATCAGGATTGCTGCACAGAATAATTAATACAATTTTGTCATCATAAAATGTCAATAGAAAACTTCAGATCACCAGACAATAGCAACCAGAAGGTAAGTAATCAAATTGAAAGCTATAACAAAAACCAACTGATCAAAACAGAAAAAGGGGAAAAAAGAAAAATACTTGAGTTCTAAAAATAAATAAATAACTTTATGGAATTAAAAAACACAAAAACTGATCTCATTGCAAATTCTCAAGAAAATAAAGATGCAAAAAAAGGGAAACATTGGGAAGTAAGAAAAACCTGTTGCAAATTAAAAGAAAGACCTATGGTATATTCATGTTGATGTATGGCAAAACCAATACAATATTGTAAAGTAATTAACCTCCAATTAAAATAAATAAATTTATATTTAAAAAAGAAAAATAAGAGGCCAAGAATCAACTAAAAGTGAAAGTGAAAGTCACTCATTCTTGTCTGACTCTTTGTGACCCCCATGGAATATACATTCCATGAAATTCTCCAGACCAGAAAACTGAAGTGGGGATGCCTTCTCCAGGGGATCCTCCCAATGCAGGGATCAAACTCAGCTCTCCAGCTTTGCAGGCAGATTCTTTACCTTGGCTGAGCCGCCAAGGAAGCCCAAGAATCCTGGAGTGGGAAGCCTATCCCTTTTTCAGGGCATCTTCCTGATCAGGAAGAGAATGAGGTCTCCTGCATTGCAGGTGGATTCTTTACCAGCTGAGCTATCAGAGAAGCAAAGTCAGGTCAACCAAATAGACCTAATACTCAATTATTGACTATTCCAGTGAGAGACAACAGAGAAAAGAAAAGGTAGAAAATTATAACTTTAAAAAGTTACTTCAAAAGAGTAGTAAAATACTTCCCAGCAGTAAAGACACAGATCTTCAAATTGAAAGGAACTTAAAAAAAAAAAAATGTTAAAACAAAACCCCCAAAAGATAGTTCTGTACTCAATCTTGTACAGTATCAGAAAACGAAAGAAAAGTGATTCAAATACTTCTACTTTAATAAACCTAAATCATATGCATGTGAACAAAATTGGTACCAAATTTGAAATTTGATGACGTTTTGAGAACTGTATTTTAAACTGGGGCATCTGGGATGCGGGGTGAGCATAAAAAAAAACTGTTAGTCTATGCCAAGGTCCTTCTGGGGAACCCCTCCATGCTTCCCCCTGAGTTCCAAGTGGGCTCCCTACAAACTATCAATGAAATATAAGGTCACAATAAAGAGATTTCAATATATAAGAATATATTTCTCGTATTTTTTTAAGGAAGGAGAAAGATCTAGTATATAAGAAAGAATGTGGTTTTTTTTTTTTTAAAAAAGAATTTACAGAAGCTTCCCACACAGCTGGTCTAGAAAGATACCTGTCCAAATCAGAACAGGAACTCTGGGAGTTATGAGTAAAATATTCTCAATAGAAGGTACAATGCATTCCATTCAATAATTACCCAGTATAAAAATATGTAATTTCTTAACAAAAAATAAAATGGGAATTTAATTTTACCCAGTGTTAACCAAATTTGAATATATGGCATAGAACTTACATGGTTGTCACACTGGTTAAAAGTCTCTGCTTCCAGTGAACAGGGTGCAAGTTTGATTCCTGGCCTAGGAATTAAGATTCCCCCATGCCATACAGTATGACCAAGAAGTGAAAGAAAATAAATAAATAAAATTGAAAATATATATGGCATAATTTTGATAATTAATGATATGTGATAATTAATGATAGAAATGATAGAAATTAATGAGAGAAACCACTTGAACTTCATATTTGAAATAGTCTCCTTGGAGTTCACAGGAACTAAAGAAGAAAATCTAATCAAGACATACCAATTTGTTTCATAAGGAGCAATGTTTCCATAGCCACCAGGTAAATAATAAATAAAAGTTTTCAACTTTATTGTATAAAAAGAGTATCTAAAATGTATTAATTTGACATTGTACAGGTAAAGTTATGGCTGATAGACATTGATCACTGATGAAAAGTGGTCAAAGGATCAGAGTTCTAATATCCTCACCTACACTTGTGAGGACACAGACTCTTGGAGGACACAAACAAAACCTTGTGTGCACCAGGACCCAGGAGAAAGGACCATTAGCCCCACATAAGAGACTGACCCAGGCTCGCCTGGGAGTGTCCAGGAGTCTGCGGCAGAGGCGTGGGTGCGGTGGCCCTGCTGCAGGGCTGGGGGCACTGAGTGCAGCAGCGCCTGCGTTGGGCCTTCTGAAGGAGGCTGCCATCACTTCCACTGCCTCCACCATACTTTGGCCTCAGGTCAACCAACAGGGAACCCATCAGAACAAGACCTAGTTTCCCCCTCAGTCAGTCTCTCCCATCAGGAAACTTCCATAAGCCTCTTATCCTTCTCCATCAGAGGGCAGGCAGAGTGACAGCCACAATCACAGAAAACTAACCAAGCTGATCACATGGACCTCTGCCTTGTCTAACTCAATGAAACTGTGAGCCATGCTCTGTAGGGCCACCCAAGATGGACAAGCCATGGTGGAGAGTTCTGACAAAACGTGGTCTACTGGAGAAAGCAAGCCACTTCAGTATTCTTGCCTTGAGAACCACATGAACAGTATGAAAAGGCAAAAAGATAGGACACTGAAAGATGAACTCCCCAGGTTGGTAGGTCCCCAGTATGCTACTGGAGATCAGTGGAGAAATAACTCCAAGAAAGAATGAAGAGATGGAGCCAAAGAAAAAGAAACACCCAGTTGTGGATGTGACTAGTGATGGAAGTAAGGTCCAACAAGAGCAATATTGTACAGGAAGCAGGAATGTTAGGTCCATGAATCAAGTCAAATTGGAAACGGTCAAAAAGGAAATGGCAAGAGTGAACATTTTAGGAATCAGCGAACTAAAATAAACTGGAATGGGCGACTTTAATTCAGATGACCATTATATCTACTACTGTGGATAAGAATCCCTTAGAAGAAATGGAGTAGCCATCATAGTCAACAAAAGAGTCCAAAATGCAGTAATTGGATACAGTCTCAAAAATGACAGAATGATCTTTGTTCGTTTCCAAAGCAAACCATTCAATATCACAGTAATCCAAGTCTATACCCTGATCAGTAATGCTGAAAAAGCTGAAGATGAATGGTTCTATGAAGACCTACAAGACCTTTTGGAACTAATACCCAAAAAAGATGTCCTTTTCATTATAGAGGACTGGAATGCAAAAGTAGGATGTCAAGAGATACCTGGAGTAACAGGCAAATTTGGCCTTGGAGTACAAAACAAAGCAGGTAAAAGGCTAACAAAGTTTTGCCAAGAGAATGCACTGGTCATGGCAAACACCTTTTTCCAACAACACAAGAGAAGACTCTATACATGGACATTACCAGATGGTCAATACCGAATTCAGATTGAATATATTCTCTGCAGCCAAAGATGGAGAAGCTCTATACTATCAGCAAACACAAGACTGGGAGCTGACTGTGGCTCAGAACATGAACCCCTTATCATCAAATTCAGACTTAAATTGAAGAAAGTAGGGGAAAACCACTAGACCATTCAGGTATGACCTAAATCAAATGCCTTAGACTGTACAGTGGAAGTGACAAATAGATCCAAGGGCTTATATCTGATAGATAGAGTGCCTGAAGAATTATGAATGGAGATTCGTGACATAGAACAGGAGGTAGTGATCAAGACTATTTCCAAGAATGCAAAAAAGGCAAAAGGTTGCCTGAGGAGGCCTCACAAATAACTTAGAAAAGAAAAGACACAAAAGGCAAAGGAGAAGAGGAAAATATGCCCATTTGAATGCAGAGTTCCAAAGAATAGCAAGAAGAGATAAGAAAGCCTTCCTCAGTGATCAATGCAAAAAAAAAAAAAAAAAAGATAGAGGAAAACAATAGAGTGGGAGAGACTAGAGTTCTCTTCAAGAAAATTAGTGATATCAAGGGAACATTTTATGCAAAGATGGGCACAAAAAGGACAGAAATGGTATGGACCTAACAGAAGCAGAAGGTATTAAGAAGAGATGGCAAGAATACACAGAAGAACTATACAAAAAGATCTTCATGATCCAGATAACCACGATGGTGCAATCATTCACCTAGAGCCAGACATCCTGGAATGTGAAGTCAAGTGGGCCTCAGGGAGCATCACGACGAGCAAAGCTAGTGGAGGTGATGGAATTCTAGTTGAGCTATTTCAAATCCTGAAAGAGGATGCTGTGAAAGTGCTGCACTCAATATGCCAGCAAATTTGGAAAACTCAGCAGTGGCCACAGGACTGGAAAAGGTCAGTTTTCATTCCAATCCCAAAGAAAGGCAATGCCAAAGAGTGCTCCAACTACCACACATTTGCATTAATCTCACATGCTAGTAAAGTAATGCTCAAAATTCTCCAAGCCAGGCTTCAAGAGTGCATGAATCATGAACTTTCAGATGTTCAAGCTGGATTTAGAAAAGGCAGAGGAACCAGAGATCAAGTTGCCAACATCTGTTGGATCATCACAAAAGCAAAAGAATTCCAGAAAAACATTTACTTCTGTTTTATTGACTATACCAAAACCTTTGACTGTGTGGATCACCACAAACTGGAAAATTTTGAAAGAGATGGGAATACCAGACCATCTGACTGATTCCTGAGAAATCTGTATGCAGGTCAGGAAGCAACAGTTAGAACTGGACATGGAACAACAGACTGTTTTCAAATCAGGAAACAAGTATGTTGAGGCTTTATATTGTCACCCTGTTTATTTAACTTCTATGCAAACATCCACTTAAGCACAAGCTAGAATCAAGATTACCATAAGAAATATCAATAACATCAGATATGCAGGTGACACCACTCTTATGGCAGAAAGCAAAGAAGAACTAAAGAATCTCTTGATGAAAGTGAAAGCAGAGAGTGAAATGGTTGGCTTAAAACTCAACATTTAGAAAACTAAGATCATGGCATCTGGTCCTATCACTTTATGGCAAATAGATGGGGAAACAGTGGAATCAGTGACTGACTTTATTTTGGGGGTTCCAAAATCACTGTAGATGGTGACTGCAGCCATGAAATTAAAAGACATTTGCTCCTTAGAAGAAAAGTTATGACCCACCTAGACATCATATTAAAAAGCAGAGACATTACTTTGCCAATAGAGGTCTGTCTAGTCAAAGCTATGGTTTCTCCAGTAGTCATATATAGGTATAAGAGTTGGACTATAAGGAAAGCTGAGCACCGAAGAATAGATGCTTTTTAACCGTGGTGTTAGAGAAGACCTTTGAGGGTCTCTTGGACTGGAAGGAGATCCAACCAGTCCATCCTAAAGGAAATCAGTCCTGACTATTCACTGGAAGGACTGATGTTGAAGCTGAAACTCAATAATTAGGCCACCTGATGCAAAGAACTGATTCATTGGACAAGATCCTGATGCCGAGAAAGATTGAAGGCCAGAGGAGAAGGGGACAACAGAGGTTGAAATGGCTGGATGGCATCACTGACTCAGTGGATATGAGTTTCAGCAAGCTCCCGGAGTTGGTGATGGATAGGGAAGTCTGGCATAGTCCAGTCCATGGGGTCACAAGCAGTTGGACACAGCTGCGTGACTGAACTGACCTGAACATGACAAGAAGGCAAAGGTAAATGACCTACACTCCCTGGGACAAGAAATTCAAGTTTAAGTATATCTTTTTTTTTTTTTTTGCTCTTTATTTTTATTTTATTTTTACTGTATTCTACTTTACAATACTGTATTGGTTTTGCCATACATTGACATGAATCTGCCATGGGTGTATACAAGCTCCCAATCCTGAATCTCCCTCCCACCTCTCACCCCATATCATCTCTCTGGATCATCCCTGTGCACCAGCTCCAAGCATCCTGTATCCTGTATCAAACATAGACTGGCGCTTCATTTCTTACATGATAGTATACATGTTTCAATGCCATTCTCCCAAATCAGCCCACTCTCTCCCTCTCCCTCAGAGTCCAAAAGTCCGTTCTATACCTCTGAGTCTCTTTTGTTGTCTCACATACAGGGTCATCATTACTATCTTTCTAAATTCCATATATATCTGTCAGTATACTGTATTGGTGTTTTTCTTTCTGGCTTACTTCACTCTGTATAATCAGCTCTAGTTTCATCCATCTCATTAGAACTGAGTCAAATTTATTCTTTTAAGGGCTGAGTAATACTCCATTGTGTATATGTACCACTGCTTTCTCATCCATTCATCTGCTGATGGACATCTAGGTTGCTTCCATGTCCTGGCTATTATAAACAGTGCTGCAATGAACATTGGGGTACATGTGTCTCTTTCAATTCTGGTTTCCTCGGTGTGTATGCCCAGCAGTGGGATTGCTGGGTCATAAGGCAGTTCTATTTGCAATTTTTTTAAGGAATCTCCACACTGTTTTCCATAGTGGCTGTACTAGTTTGCATTCCCACCAACAGTGTAAGAGGGTTCCCTTTTCTCCACATCCTCTCCAGCATTTATTGCTTGTAGGCTTTTGGATCTCAGCCATTCTGACTGGTGTGAAATGGTACCTCATTGTGGTCTTGATTTGCATTTCTCTGATAATGAGTGATGTTGAGCATCTTTTCATGTGTTTGTTAGCCATCCGTATGTCTTCTTTGGAGAAATGCCTATTTAGTTCTTTGGCCCATTTTTTTATTGGGTCGTTTATTTTTCTAGAGTTGAGCTGCATAAGTTGCTTGTATATCTTTGAGATTAGTTGTTTGTCAGTTGCTTCATTTGCTATTGTTTTCTCCCATTCAGAAGGCTGTCTTTTCACCTTGCTTATAGTTTCCTTTGTTGTGCAGAAGCTTTTAATTTTAATTAGATCCCATTTGTTTATTTTTGCTTTTATTTCCAGTATTCTGGGAGGTGGATCATAGAGGATCCTGCTGTGATTTATGTCGGAGAGTGTTTTGCCTAGGTTCTCCTCTAGGAGTTTTATAGTTTCTGGTCTTATGTTTAGATCTTTAATCCATTTTGAGTTTATTTTTGTGTGTGGTGTTAGAAAGTGATCTAGTTTCATTCTTTTACAAGTAGTTGACCAGTTTTCCCAGCACCACTTGTTAAAGAGATTATCTTTACTCCATTGTAAATTCCTGCCTCCTTTGTCAGAAGATAAGGTGTCCATAGGTGTGTGGGTTTATCTCAGGGCTTTCTATTTTGTTCCATTGATCTATATTTCTGTCTTTGTGCCAGTACCATACAGTCTTAATGACTGTGGCTTTGTAGTAGAGCCTGAAGTCAGGCAAGTTGATTCCTCCAGTTCCATTCTTCTTTCTCAAGATTGCTTCGGCTATTTGAGGTTTTTTGTATTTCCATACAAATCTCGAAATTATTTGTTCTAGTTCTGTGAAAAATACCGCTGGTAGCTTGATAGGGATTCCATTGAATGTGTAGATTGCTTTGGGTAGTATACTCATTTTCAGTAAACCAGAAGAATAATGTTAATAATCTAAAAATTTATATTTGAAAAGGAGATAGAAAAACGCCTGGGGTTACTATTGATTAGTGAGATAAATCTTTATATTTTTAAAAAGAGATTAAATATATGATTACATGTTGATTATTCATAGCTGCAGAAGCAGTTACCAGAGCTACAAAACTTTTAAAAAATTATTGTTTCAGTTATGGAAGGTGGCTTAATAGTCTGTTGCTTTGTTTCTTAAGTTCTTTTTAGTGATCTGTTATTTTTACAATATACTTGGATTTTTTTTTTAACATTAGCTTTTTTTAAAAGCCAAAGCACAAAATATCTCATGGAGAACACAGATAAATGGGCTCCTTAGCCTAAGTTGATACGTAGTTGCTAACACATGTAAGGCAGCTCGGCCTCATTGCTTAAAAAGAATTCCGTTGTTGGGCTGTGAAGTGGATTCATGGGCTTTTCTAGGTTGGCAGCTGGTTGCAGTGAGAAAAAAAGAAACATCACAGAGGTGGGTAATGAGTGTAACATGTTGGTTAAAAGAAATGCAAACAGCTGTCTTATTCTTTTTATAAATTTGTGGATAGTGGATTTAATAAAGTATTAATAAAATATTTTAGCCCCTAGCAGCATAAAAATAAAGGCAATATAACATTCAAAAAGAACTTTTGTTTCTTAAGGAATTAGCATCCTTTTAAAATCTAAGTAGAATGTTGCTATTGAAATAATGAGGCTATTAAGGCAATTTTTCTTCTAAGACAAATATCTTTCTATAGGCTAAACTGATCTTAAGAAAATTTTAAAAACATAATTTTTCTTGCTGTTGTTCAGTCACTCAGCTGTGTCCAACTATTTGCAACCCCCAGAATGCAGCACACCAGGCCTCCCTGTCCTTCCATAACTCCCAGAGTTTGCTCAAACTCATGTTCATTGAGTCAATGATGTCATCCAACTATCTCATCTTCTGTCACCCCTTCTCCTCTTGCCATCTATCTTTAGAGTCTTTTCCAATGAGTTGGCTTTTTTCCCATCAGGTGACCAAAGTATTGGAACTTCAGCTTCAGCATCAGTCCTTCCAATGAATATTCAGGGTTGATTTTTTTTTTAGGATTGACTGGTTTGATCTCCATGATGTCCAAGGGACTCTAAAGAGTTTTCTCCAGCACAATTCAAAAGCATAAATTCTTTGGTGCTCAGCCTTCTTTATGGTCTAACTTTCACATCTATACAGGACTACTGGAAAAGCCATAGCTTTGACTACACGAACATTTGCAGGCAAAGTGGTATTTCTGCATTTTAATACACTGCCTAGGTTTGTCATTGCTTTTCTTCTTAGGTGTAAGCGTCTTTTAATTTTGTGGCTGCAGTCACCATCTGCAGTGATTTTGGAGCCCAAAAATAAAGACTGTCACTCTTTCCACTTATTTCCCATCTATTTGCCATGAAGTGACAGGACAAGATCCCATGATCTTAGTTTTTTGAATATTGAGTTTTAAGCCAGCTTCTTCACTCTCTTCTTTCACCTTCATCAAAACGTTCATTAGTTCCTCTTTATTTTCTGCCATGAGAGTGGTATCATCTGCAGTGGCCACAGGACTGGAAAAGATCAGTTTTCATTCCAGTCCCAAAGAAAGACAATGCCAAAGAATGCTCAAACTACCACACAGTTGCAGTCATCTCACATGCTGGTAAAGTTATGCCCAAAATTCTCAAAGCCAGGCTTCAACAATACATGACCCATGAACTTCCAGATGTTCATGCTGGTTTTAGAAAAGGCAGAGAGATCAGAGATGAAATTGCCAACATCTGCTGGATCAGTGAAAAAGCAAGAGAGTTCCAGAAAAACATCTATTTCTGCTTTATTGACTGCCAAAGCCTTTGACTGTGTGGATCACAATAAACTGTGGAAAATTCTGAGAGAGATGGGAATACCAGACCACCTGACCTGCCTCTTGAGAAATTTGTATGCAGGTCAGGAAGCAACAGTTAGAACTGGACATGGAAAAACAGACTGGTTCCAAATAGGAAAAGGAGTACGTCAAGGCTGTATGTTGTCACCATGCTTATTTAACTTCTATGCAGAGTACATCATGAGAAACGCTAGGCTGGAAGAAGCACAAGCTAGAATCAACATTGCCAGGAGAAATATCAATAACCTCAGATATGCAGATGACACCACCCTTATGGCAGAAAGTGAAGAGGAACTAAATAGCCTCTTGATGAAAGTGAAAGAGAAGAGTGAAAAAAATTGGCTTAAGGCTCAACATTCAGAGAACGAAAGTCATGGCATCTGGTCCCATCACTTCATGGCAAATAGGTGGAGTCCGGTATTCTTGCCTGGAAAATCCCATGGATCAAGGAGCCTGGTGGGTTACAGTCCTTATGGCTGCAAATTGTCAGACACAGCTGAGCAACTAAACAACAGATAACACAGTCAAAGACTTCAGTGTAGTCGATGAAGCAGAAGTAGATGCCTTTTCTGAAATTCCCTTGCTTTTACTATGATACAATGGATGTTGGCAATTTGATCTCTGGTTCCCTGCCTTTTCTAAATCCACCATGTATAGCTGGACATTCTCAGTTCATGTACTGTTGAAGCCTAGCCTTTAGGATTTTGAGCATTACCTTGCTAGCTCTGAAATGAGTGCAACTGTGTGGAAGTTTGAGCATCCTTTGGCATTTCCTTTCTTTGGGATTGGAATGAAAAATGACCTTTTCCAATCCTGTGGCCACTGCTGAGTTTTCCAAATTGCTGGTTTATTTAGTGTAGCACTTTAACAGCATCATCTTTTTAGGATTTTAAATAGCTCAGTTGGATTCTAGCACCTCTGCTACTGTTGTTCCTGGTAAAGTTTCCTAAGGCCCACTTGACTTCGCACTTCAGGATGTCTGGCTGTAGGTAAGTGATCACACATTGTGGCTGTCCAACCCATTAAGATGTTTTGTAAAGTTCTTCTGTATATTATTTTTACTGCTTTTTAAAATTTTTAAGAGTATCTTAGTGTTACCTCAAGCCAATACTTAAATATCCAATATCCTAATTTTCTTTGATATTCTAAAAATAATAATAATAACAAGACTGGATTTTAATGAGATTTTCACAGAAGTCACTCTTACAGGACTTAGTAAAACTAACTTATTTTATGTAATTGTATGTATTTTTCTTATATTATCTTTATATACTATTCCTTATCTTTTCCTTGAGTAATCTATTATATTTTAATATGATCTAAATTATTCCATCTTCTTCTTACAAGTTACTTTATCAAAGCAGAGAAAGACAAAGTATGATATTACTTATAGATGGAATCTAAAAGCTACAACAAATTAGTGAATACAACAGAAAAGAAGCAGACTCACAGAGAACAAACTAGTGGCTCCCAGTGGGGGGGGAGGGGCGGAGGGGCAACCCAGGGCTAGGGGATCGGATGGTATAAACTACTCCGTGTCAGATGGGCTACAGGGATGTATTGTACCACACAGGGACTATAGACAGCATTCTGTAACTGTAAATGGAAAGTAACCGTTCAAATATTATAAAGTTTAATTAATAATAAAGAATATAAAAAATAAACCAAGTCATTTTTTGGAAAGTAACACTTGAGATTTCCTGAATTACTCATCAAAAATTTTAAACTTTTACTCCATAAGCAATACGGTAGAAGTTGTAACTTTCTTCTTTATATACCCAATGATACCATAAAATATTTTGAATTCCTTTCCAGACATAGCCACAGGATATGGATTTTTTTAACAGAGTTTCTGATGCTCCTGTGAAGCTCAGGGTATTTAGTCAAAGTTTCTATATTTTCCAGTATATTTTTCAAGTCATATAGAACATTCATATTAATCTAATAGGCAGGCATACTGATTTCAAGAATCAATCTAATTGTCCAAGATAATTTAATGCATACAAGCTAATTGCTTTTTTAATGTTTCATTTTTAAATTTTCAAAATTAAGAAATCAAATCAATTTAACTAGAACTAAAACCATTTAATGCAATGGAAAATGAGCAAATAATACACATTTCTAACTTAATTCCATATTTATATTAAAAAAAAAAACCGTTGGACACAGTGGAGTCTTCACCTTACTAGTAGTACCCCGTGAAAGCCATATGGTGCTCACGATTCAAAACTGAAAACAAAACCACGTGCCAGAAAGTTCCTAAGATATTGTTGTGTTGCAACTTGTTTCATGAACTCTGTTTAAAGAATTGTATGATAGGAGTGTTAGATAAAGCCTTGCATAAGCAAATACAGCTCCCATGACCTGCATAGGAGTGTTAGATAAAGCCTTGCATAAGCAAATACAGCTCCCATGACCTGCAACTTCCTCAAGAATAGTATTAAATGGTATCATTTATAGACACTGTATTTTGGAAACAACAACAAAAAAGCATTTGTGATAGAAATAGCTTATTTATTTACCACCTCTCCTCTCCCTCTGATGCACACTGTGGTGTTACATTTCTTTCCAGACAGATGCAGTCATGGGGCTAAAATCTGCCGAGAGGAATGGGGGATCAAGTAAGGTCCTCCACTTGGAAATCTGCTGCCTATAACTCCTCTGCTGTCCTTCCTAGTCCTCATCTGGCCAGATTGAGAGACAAGGTGGGAGGTACTCGGGTCCACAAAGAACTGAGTAGACTAGAGCCCCTCTCTCTTTTCTGGCATTGGATTGTGACATGGGGGAGAAATACTATCAATTCCTTATAAATAGTAAGCCATTTGAGTTGATACACAATCCAATAGGGTAGGTGTACTATGTTTATTCCCATGTTACAGGTGAGGAGCTGAGGCCCAGGGAGGTCAATTAACCTACCCAGGGTCTGCAGCTAACACAAGTTAGAGTAGAGAGATAGCCATTCAGCCCAGAAACGTCTCCTGAATCTCAAACATCCATGATCAATTACAGGAAGTGAAAGTCGCTCAGTAGTGTCCGACTCTTTTTGATCCCATGGACTATAGAATTCTCCAGGCTAGAATATTGGAGTAGGCAGCCTTTCCCTTCACCAGGGGTCTTCCTAACCCAGGGATTGAAGCCAGGTCTCCTGCCTTGCAGGTGGATTCTTTACCAGCTGAGCCACAAGGGAAACCCAAGAATACTGGAGTGGGTAGCCTGTCCCTTCTCCAGAAGATCTTCCCAACCCAGGAATTGAACCAGGGTCTCCTGCATTGCAGGTGGATTCTTTACCAACTGAGATATCAGGAAAGCCCATGATCAGTTATGGTATAGCATAAATTTGGGAAATCATCTAAATAGGTATGATTGTTGAAGACTTGAAGAGGGTTCCAGGGCTAATCTTCAATGTGTACAGAAAGCTGGGGAAGAACCAGGGATAGAACTCTAGAAATATCCACTTTTGCAAACAAAAGAAGGAAGCAGAGTCAGGGATAGAATTGGAAACACAGGCAAGGCAAACAGGAGCTTGCCTTATCATAGAATTTGGGGTAAAAGAGAGGCAAAAGGGGAAAGTGGTCCATGGATTAAATCTTGCAAGGTTAAGTGACCTGAGTCCTAAAAACACAGTACTTGATGTTGTTGTGACATGCCTGAGAGCACTCCTGAGATCAACGAGTAGGCGACAAAAACAGCAGAGACAGTGAGCATAACTGTGTAAGGGAAGAGGAGGTGTTACAGACAATGCATTAGAAGCTCTCCTTCTTGTGAGAGATTTGAAAAAGACTTTTTTTTCTCTCCCCACCCTATTCATTAGCCTTTGTTCAGCTACTAAAACAGAAGTGTGTGGCCAAATAATTTCTGTTCATATTTATGACTTTATCAGAATAATGATGCATAGGGAGAAAGGGGTTTGGGGGATGGTTTGTGTGTTTAAAGCAAATGTTTATTGACAGCTTTAACAGCTATCATGAGACTCAACTGACTCTGAGACACACAAAACTGTCCAAAGAGAGCTAAGTAAAAATCAAAACTAGTGGAATTGTCTTCTTTATTTTCTAATTTCACATTTTAAGTGGAATTTAAGTGGGCATCGTCATGACTTGAGAGGCTCTGAAGGCTAAAATTACCACCACATGCTTCTTTTCCCGTGTCAACCCTTAATTTGGGCCTTTTGATCCCCGTAAGACCTCGGGTTCAGACACAGCCATCAAGCGCTTGGGATGACCAAATGCGAACTTCCACTATTTGCCATCATTTGATGTCATTTCAGTGTCAACTTGTTCACTTATAAAATGTCAGTAACACTTATTCAGACTGAATCAAAGCAAAAAAAATTTGGGTTGTCAGAACATTCCAAAAGATCACAGAATGAGCTAAATATGTACTGGTATGTGTTCCAAAGAACAGCGGAGAAAAGAATATCACTGAGATGTTAGGAGCCATAAAAATGTGTAATAATCTGTGCAACTAAACTCTCTACCCCAAACTCAAAGGCATTTTAGCGTGTATCAGTGGCAGCAATTAAAACTAATGGATGCAACGAAGCCCAATCAGAGAAGGGATTTCAAGAGCTGCTCAATTCAACCTCCAGCTCCCATGCATCTTCTTAAGGTGGTGGATAAGACATTTGTCTTATCCAAACTTTCTGAACCGCCCTTCTAAATTTCCTAGCTTTCTACCAGTGAGTCTTGTTTCTCCAGGCAGAAGAGTCTTTTGCAAGCCTGTCTGGCAGCTGGGACACAGGTATTCAAGTTCTGCAGATGGGCTAGTCAAAAACACACTCTTGCGATTTCTTACAGGAAGAGGATGACGCGAAGAGGGCAGAATTATATGAAAGCGGCAAAGAGCCGAAAGATAAGTCAGTTCTCAGAGGCAGCAACAATAGAGGTCTAAGCAGACACTCAGATTCAGAGGCCCGGCGTCAGCCACCTGGGCCCGGGGGCTGTGGCTGAGGAGTCTCCTTTAGAGGCACGTCATCCATAGTATAGGCTGCCCTGGCGGCTCAGTAGGTACAGAGTCTGTCCGCGTTGCAGATCTATAATAAGAGTTTAGTTCCTGGCTACCCAGTGAGAGCTTAACTCCTTGTCCTCTTGAACGATATGGATATCTTTCTTTTTTTTTTTTTTAAGTAAATTTTTATTGGAATTAAAGTTCTTTTTAAAATGTACTTAACTTATTTACTTCTGGCTTCACGGGGTCTTTGCTGCTGCTCATTGGCTTTCTCTAATTGCGTCCAGCCGGGCTACCCTCTAGTTACGATGCAGGGGCTCCTCACTGCAGGGGCTTCACTTCTTGCAGAACACAGGCTCCAGGGCATATGGGCTCAGTAACTGCGGCTCACGGGCTCAGTTGCCTGACAATACGTGGAATCTTCCTGGACAGAGGATCGAACCTGTGTACCCTGCATTGTCAGGCAAATTCTTCATTGCTGAACCACCGGGGAAGACCTGGATACTTCTTAATATCCTTTATAAAGTTCCCTTCACTTTAAGTAAGATAGACTAGGTTTTATTTTTTGCAACTAAGGACGTTTACCTCTAAGTGGAAATTTCAAACAGCTTATTTTTGAAAGCTGCATCAGGATAATGATAACAAAGATGATATTCTGGTCTTGTCCACCATGCCAATTTTGCCTGTGACTATTTTTCCTTCCAAACAACTTCTTGAAATGCACTTGGCTTCTTAGCTCTGCCAGCTTCATTCATTTGTGTATCCATTCAACTGTGATGTAGTGTACATCTATAATGCTTATTGAGTGCCTACAATCCAAGGAATAATGATGGCTGAAACACTGTCACTGAGTTCAGGAAACTTCCAGGTCTAAAAGTAAAGTAGGAGACAAATATGTCTAACACAATGATATCATACAATTAGTGTTATGATGCAAATGAGCACAGGTCACTGGGAACACAGTGGAGGGTAATACATTTAACACAGGGATGAGATAAGATAAGGAAAACAAGCAAGTAAGGAATTGACAGGGTAGATGAATGTGGAGGCAGATGATTGACACAAGGAAAAGCATGTGCAAAAGTCTTAATTCCCTGGAAAAACCATAGTGTGCCTGAAGAAGTACAAGGTGTGCAGTAGGACCAGAGCTATAGTAAAATGGGACGTGAAGTGAAGCTAACAGAAAGTCAGGGACAATGTCCCATAGTGAGGAATTTATCAGTAATGGGCAATCACTGGGGAAGAAAGGCTTTAAGGCTGGGGCACAGACCTCAAGTGAAATGGGAAGAACAGAATGATAATGTTGTGAAGAGTTTTAAAGGGATATTTTTTATTTTTGTCTGGTTAATATAAGAGTTGATCACTTTTTCTACAATGTGCAAAACAATTAGGGAGAATCCTAGGGACAGAGGAGCCTGGTGGGCTGCCGTCTATGGGGTCGCACAGAGTTGGACACGACTGAAGTGACTCAGCAGCAGCAGCAGCAGCAGCAGCAGCAGCAGCAGCACTCTCTGTAGGGTGCTGATGCAAACCTCTTTTTCTCTTAATCAGCCAGGGTCCATACGTGCACAAAAGGTGCTAAGCAGAGGAAAGTAGTGGAGGTCCCTTCATTTCAGATAATATTGACCAGGTTTCTCTGCTGAAATAATATCGCAATAGTTTGCCATCCAAGGTAGGGCTCAGTGGCTTAGAAATGAACACAGAGTCATATTATATGAGTCTTTATAACTATGCGTGAACAAAAGCTGTGCTGTTTTGACTTAAAATGCATAGCAAAATTTCTTAGCCTATTCTTATCCTTTCTTTTGAAGACTCACCTTGCTAACTGAGAAGTAACCTCTTCTTAGGCCCCCAGTTTCAAGTCAGGCATTATGGAGTTTTTCACTTACTTTATCTTATCCTACAAAGGTATCAAGTCCTTCCTTCACTCTGTGTTCCCAAAGCTGGTTACATCTCTTATCTTGGAACTTACTACTTTATCATTTTTTTGTCTCTTCAATATCCCTTATGAAATAAGTAAAATCTGGAGTCATCCTGAGCAACAGTGATAGGGAACCTGGAACCCTCTCCTTTATTCACCCAATATCTATGCATTGCCTACTGACACCATGTCTACACAGTACTAGGTGCTGGGGACACAGTAATGAACATGAGAAACACAGCCCCTGCCCACAGTGCTTGCAAAGGCACATTTCCACAGTCTGGAGTCCTTGAAAGTCAAGGACTCCATAGCACAGACTACTTAACGAAATTTTGGTGCTGCTAAGTCACTTCAGTTGTGTCCGACTCTGTGCGACCCCGTAGACAGCAGCCCACCAGGCTCCCCCTCCCTGGGATTCTCCAGGCAAGAACACTGGAGTGGGTTGCCATTTCCTTCTCCAGTGCATGAAAGTGAAAGTGAAGTCGCTCAGTCGTGTGCGACTCTTAGCAACCCCATGGACTGCGGCCCACCAGGGTCCTCCGTCCACAGGATTTTCCAGGCAAGAGTACTGGAGTGGGGTGCCATTGCCTTCTCCGTACAAATATTCAGGGGACTGCTACCGTCAATTAGGACTTCCCAAATGGTGCTACTGGTAAAGAACCCGTCTGCCAATGCAAGAGATATGAGATGGGGGTTCAGGCCCTGGATCAGGAAGATCTTGCGGAGGAGGGCAGGGCAACCCACTCCAGTACTGCCTGAAGAATTACATGGACAGAGGAGCCTGGAGGGTTACAGACCATGGGGTCGCAAACAGTCAGAGACCACTGACTAACATACACACACACACACACACACACATACACACACACACACCAGTGGATCCCCCTGAACTAGGAATCAAAGTGGGGTCTCCTGCATTGCAGGCGGATTCTTTACCAGCTGAGCTACCAGGGAAGCCCCTCCCCCCACCCCACACACATACTCAATTAAGTACATACCAAATTGTTTTGCTTTGTTGGTGGGGGAAGCTGTTCTAAATAACTCAGGGTAAGATGTGTCATATTAATAGACAGAATTTCTTTTTATATGCAGCAGAAAGAGAAGCATTAAAGTTCCCTTCACAGACTAAAGAACTGATGCTTTTGTTTTTTTATTGGCAAATTCATTGAAAAATTATTTTATTGCATTATTTTAAACTGATCATAGTAATGTGTCCTTTATCAAACTTTGTGCTTGACTTTTATTAAAGGGATCCTCTTGCAAGGCATTGAATTATAACTTGGAGATCAGTAACAATTATGCTAAACAATTATGTAAATATAGCTATTTTTTTATACTAATGAGCTTGAACCTTCCTACAGATAAATAATGCTCAAAGCATGGCTTCCAGAATAGCAGCATTGACAATATCTGGCAACTTGTTGGAAGTGGAATATTATCCAGCCTCACCCAAGACTTAATCAGAAATTCTGAAGGTGGTGAGCAGAAATATGTATCTTAACAAGCACTCCAGGTAATCTGAACACCCAAGTTTAAGAATCAAGCTGCAGAAAATACCCTGATGACTTTCAAACGTTCAACCTTAAAGAAACTTACCTCACAAAAGAATACAAATAATCATATAACTTCAGTAAATTAAATAAACAAATATGTTATTTATGGTTTATTAATTAAACTAGAAAGGATTTTTGAATATCATGTCAATATTGGTGAAGGTTCAGGGAAGTAGAACTTGGTGAGAGTATAAATTTATTCATATGCTGGATGGCAAGTTAATAATAATTAAAAGCCTTTCAATTATCTTTAACTTCTCACCCAGAAATTCCAATTCTAGGAATTTAATGTAAGGAGATAAGATGAAGAACTTCAGCTTTAAAATTAAGCAGATCTGGAAACAAATACTTCTTTCACTTACCAGCTTATGACTTTGGCATTAATTTCTTTAAATACTCTAAGCTTCACTCTTTCTGTCTATGAAGTGGAGTTAATTATGACAACTAACTCATAAACTTATAGAAAATGATGTAATCCATATATTTAGGGTTGCTGGATAAAATGTAACTGGAATATCCAATTACATTTCAGATAAGCAATGAGAATTTTTTCGTAGAAACATGTCTCAAATATTTTGACACACACACATATATATACGAAAAAAACATTCAGTATTATCTGAAATTTAAGTGAGTATCTTCTACCTTTATTCACAAAATATGCAAGCTATAATGTACTAGGCATTCAGTAAACTTTAGCTACTCACTTATTTTGTATTGTATTTTCACTTAAAACATTGATAAACTGGTGATGATCAAGTTTGTCAATTTTAAATTGAAATTATCAGCTCTGTGAAACTGCAAAAAAAGTTTATGCTTATAAAAACTTCATGGTATACAGATGAATGTGCTGAAATACAATCTTAGGATATCTCATATCTAGAAATACCCTTGAGTAATCAAAGACATTCAGTATCTTGGGTCTGAATAAACCCAAATTAACTGGAAAACCTGATTTGTTAAAACATTTGAGCATCCCAGTTCTGCTGCACTATAAGAAAATATTTGCTTATACATATATCAAAAAACTCCTCTGATAATAGAGTGAAAGTAGGGCTGCTGACTTTGTAAGAAAAGGAAAGAAACGCATGTGCTATCAATTTGTTACTAATAAAATGTAAACATCCTGAAACTTTAAATCACACTTGATTCAGCAACTAAAAATAAATTCATCTATTTAAAACTGTAAAGTTCTCTCTTTATGCCAATAAAAGTTAGTGACTTATAATTATGCCCCAAAATGTATGTGACACAGTTTAAAACATAAAATATGAAGCGGAACAGTAGTTGCAATTTGTCTTTTTTCCCTCTCTTAAAGACTGTAGCTGGATGCAGACGCTGAAAGGAAATCAGTGTGACAGAGGTCGTCTTCACTATCAAAGTGACTGGATCATAACTGGTGGTGAATGGTCGAGTCATTTTGGCTGTCTTCATGATAGATGGAGATACTCTCCTGATCAATTCCGCCTGCCACTGTGAAAGGCACTGACCCACAGGCAGCTGGACATGACTGAGCAGAGGCTGAATTTACTGGCTACCTACACATCTGGTTGAAGCTGGAGTTGCCCAGAAAGTGAGATCCTTTCTCAGTGGGGTTGTCTGAGAAGAATCCATGAAAGAAACACTATAGAATCTTGATCTTGAAAATGACTAGTGTTTGGCAGACAAGGACAGGAAAAGAGACATCCTGGGCCAGTGGGAGACACCAAGAGCAACACTGTTGGGCATCAGTGAATAAAGTGAAGCAACATGTTCTTGAGGGAACAAGATGAGAACAAAGGTGAAGTAAATTTGAGCCTACTTGGAGGTACTAAGGGGTATGGATCTTGATAACCTATAAAAGAAGGATAGTGAGGTTTTGTAAACAGATGGGCAATAGATACTAATTAGATTTTGAGCAAGCTAGTCCCATGGGAACATAGAAATGTGCTGGTGGAAAAGAGAATGGAGGCAGAGAGATCAGTTAGAACCTCTCAAAGGTTTTGACATTCAGAGGTGAGAGATGAGGTTTACGGAAGCAGAGATAACAGAAATAAAGCAGCCATGAGTTAAAGCAAGCCAAGGGAAGTGGCAGTCAAAAAAACAGTTTATACTAGTAGCTGTGAGATGGATAGAGAGGAATCTGGCTTAAAGGGGAGAGAGCAGAGGCAAATTTGATTTTTAAAAAAATCAATGATGTGTTGGCAGGTGTTTAAGTGGAAATGCCCACTAGAAATGCAGAATTTCTGGAAATGCAGAAATCCATCTTTGAGGAAATCCTGATGATGTAAGCAAAAACCTTAGAGACCATGGCAGGGAGGGAAAACTGAGTTACTGAGAGCACACTAAAGAGAAGAGGTGGAAGGGGTACAATTTATTCCCATTTAATCCCTAAGATAATTTCTCCCACAAAAGTGGATGGATGAAAAAAGAGCATTGAAAATATGGGACCAGGAATTAAGAACAGAGAGGAGAGTCTTAGTGACGTGAATAAAACTAGCTTAGAATTATATCACAACAGCCAAAGTTGGAATGATCATCAGTAGGCAAGAGTAGCCAGAGTTAATGGAACCAGCCAAGCAACAAGGAAAGAGTCATTTCAGGTAGGCCGAATGGTGAGAGTAAGGACTTTGAGGTAGCAAAGAGGGTGGAAAGTCTGGTATATTGCCTCACAAAGAGCATGGGATTTGAAGTCCCAGTAGGGTTTGAATGCTGGTAGTTCAGTTCGTTTCAGTCACTTGGTCGTGTCCAACTCTTTGTGACCTCATGGACTGCAGCATGCCAGGGCTCCCTGTCCACCACCAACCCCTGGAGCTTACTCTAACTCATGTTCGTTGAGTCAGTGATGCCATCCAACCATTTCATCCTCTGTCATCCCCTTCTCCATAGCCATCAAACTCTTTTCCAATGAGTCAGTTCTTCACATCAAGTGGCCAAATTATTGTAGTTTCAGCTTCAGCATCAGTCCTTCCAAGGAATATTCAGGACTGATTTCCTTTAGGATGGACTGGTTGGATCTCCTTGCAGTCCAAGGGACTCTCAAGAGTCTTCTCCAACACCACAGTTCAAAAGCATCAATTCTTTGGCACTCAGCTTTCTGTTTTTTTGACTATGCCAAAGCCTTTGACTGTGTGGATCACAACAAACTGTGGAAAACTCTTAAAGAGATGGGAATACCAGACCAACTGACCTGGCTCCTGAGAAATCTGTATGCAAGTCAAGAAGCAATAGTTAGAACTGGACATGGAACAACAGACAGGCTCCAAATCAGGAAAGAAGTACATCAAGGCTGTATATTGTCACCCCGCTTATTTAACTTATATGCAGAGTACATCATAAGAAACGCCAGGCTGGATGAAGCACAAGCTGGAATCAAGACGACCAGGAGAAATATCAAAAGCCTCAGATATGCAGATGATACCACCCTTACAGTAGAAAGCGAAGAAGAACTTAAGAGCCTCTTGATGAAAGTGAAACAGGAGAGTGAAAAACTTGGCTTAAAGCTCAACATTCAGAAAAGTAAGATCATGGCATCCAGTCCCATCACTTCTTGGCAAAAAGATGAGGAAACAATGAAAACAGTGACAGACTTTATTTTCTTGGGCTCTAAAATCACTGCAGATGGTGATTGCAGCCATGAAATTAAAAGATGCTTCTTGGAAGAAAAGCTATGACCAATTTATACAGTATATTAAAAGCAGAGACATTACTTTGCCAACAAAGGTCCATCTAGTCAAAGCTATGGTTTTTCCAGTGGTCACGTATGGGTGTGAGAGTTGAATGCCGGTCTGTTTTCACTGAAGGGAAATGATAATGCTGCTGCTGCTGTTGTTTAATCACTCAGTCCTCTCTGACTCTTTTGAGACCCCAGGAACTGTAGCCTACCAGACTCCTCTATCCATGGGATTTCCCAGGCAAGAATTCTGGAGTGGGTTGCCAATTCTTTCTCCAGAGGATCTTCCTGACCCAGGGATCAAACCCATGTCTCCTCCCTTGCAGGCAGATTCATTACTGCTGAGTCACTAGGGAATTTAAAGCAAGTCAGAATTTAAAGCAAGGTCATCTAGGTCAGACGTTTAGAGTGCCAGTCAGTTCGGGTCTGAGAACATTCCCTATATCTGAGATGAAGACAGCTACATTTCTAGAAACTTTTGGAAAAAAGAGTACTGCATATGGTGAGAAGGAGCACTTTGATTAGCCATTTGGATTGTGAAGGGGCATGGTGAGCATGCAGCAAACCCCCCCCCCGCCCCCCATCCTTGCCAAGGGCCACTGACATAGCTTGACTGTTATGAAGAGGAGAAAATGCAGAGTTTTTATTTTCAAAGTGGACTATGCTCCTGTGGTCACCTTAGGGGGTATCACTTCTGTGCTTATTCCTTATCTGGGGCTCATTGTCCCAGCTGATCAAACGCTAAACAAATATTTGAAGAACACTGTTTGGGGGATGTAAATTAGCTTTCCTGAAACACCCACAGGTTTCAGCCTGGTTCTGATCTGTCTAATTATTGCCAAAATTAAATGTACAATTGGCTGTCTGCATCCATAGTTTTGTATCTGTGGATTCAACAATTGTAGATAGAAAATATTCAAATTTTAAAAAAATTTCTGGAAAGTTCCAAAAGGCAAAACTTGAATTTGCACACACCAGCAACTATTTACATAGGATTTATGTTGCATTTACATAGTATTTACATTGAGTTAGGTATTGTTAAGTAATTTAGAGATGATTCAAAGTAAATGGAAGGATGTTTGTCAGTTATTTGCAAATACCAGGGCAACCCACTCCAGTATTCTTGCCTGGAGAATCCCATGGACAGAGGAGCCTGGGGGCCACAGTTCATAGGTCACAGAGTGGGACAGGACTGAAGTGACTGAGGACACAGCACACAACATGTTATATAAAGGACTTGAGCAGCCTAAGGTTTTGGTATGTACATACTCTACACAGATATCAAGTTGACAATTATGAGTGAAATATTGGGGCTTAATGAGCACCCAGGGCTTTCCAAGTGGTGTAGTGGTAAGGACTCCATCTGTCAATGAAGGAGACATAAGAATCATAGGTTTGATCTCTGGGTCAAGAAGATCCCCTGGAGTAGGAAATCACAATCCACTCCAGTATTTTTGCCTGGGAAATGCCATGGAAAGAGGAACCTGGTGGACTATATTCCATGGATAGCAAAGAATCAGACATGACTTTCTGATTCAACAACAAGAACAAGTGAGTACTCCATCCAATAAGTGGTACCCAACAATTTCAAAATTGTGATCTAACTAATGTGGCTATGCCAGGGATCTTTGTAAAGCGTTCCTGAGAGAGAAAGATTAAAACAGAGGTTTAGAAAGGGGTATGGAAGGCTTTCATGCCAGACCAATGGATGAAGACAAAGGAAGACACTGAAATGAGATTTTGAATACACATTTTTAGTCTTGAAAACCTCAGATTTGGTCTCAGCCTATCAGTGACAAACGCCCCTGAGCCTGTTTCCTTCCTAGCCTATAAATTCAATATGCCACTTCATAAGTTTATTGTGGCACCCATTGGCAGGCAATTTACATGGCAATGCAACATGGTAGAAACTAAAATGAAGGGGGTTAGAAAAGGGAGCACATAATGAAAAATGAAACCAATGTTTACCAAAAGAAAGCCGAGGACAGTAGCTATAGAGGGAAGTGGGCCCAGCGACTGACCTCCATGTTGATCTTCTTCCCTACCTCTGCCTCCCAAACTTTCCTCCTTCTAGCTTCTTTCTCAACGCAAGAAGAACTACTGTTCATGGCAGAGAAGACATCAGTCAATGAAAGGAGATACAAAAGTGTTAGTCACTCAGCTGTGCACAGCTCTTTTCAGCCCCATGGACTGTAGCCCGCCAGGCTCCTCTGTCCATGGAGTTCTCCAGGCCAGAATACTGGAGTGGGTCGCCATTCCTTTCTCCAGGGGATCTTCCTGATCCAGGGATCAGGTCTCCTGCATTGCAGGCAGATTCTTTACCAGCTGAGCCACCAGGAAATCCCCAATAAATATAAATCCCACTATAAAGAAAGCTTTATGAGAAGGATCCTTTCTTTCTTCCTTTATATATGGAACACAGCATAAAAGTACACTTATACAAGTCATTAAATACACAATTTTCTAAATATTTTTTTTGTGTTTTCTTATTAATGGATTCCTGGTTACTATCTTAAGCTACCTACCAAACTCATTTCTTATGATGACTATGAAGATGAGCTATGTCTAAGGCTGGCTGCAAACAGAATCCCAGAATCCCTGAGGAGCACCCCCAGTAGAGCCCTGTGAGGTGATGCCATGGACCTCACGTTTCTACCAATGCCCTGTTCACCAAGAAACATACCTTTCAAATCTAGGGACTGCATGGAGATGGAGTGATACTGTGACTCTCAGAACAAACAGTTTATTCTGTTGCCAAGATAGCCAATAAGCAATGTATGTTTCTTTCCTGTTAATGTTTGTTTTCATTCTTGTTTATGTATGCATATAAATTATATAAACATATATTTTATTGTAGTCGAGAAAATAGTGATGCTTGGATTTTAAAGCCACCAGAAACACTCTGCCCTTCTCTTTCTGCCCCAAACTCTTTCCCTTTCCCACCTTCCTTATCCTCACCTCGGCGTGACAAGCAGGTAACACCAATGAATGATAGGACAGCACTTTTTCTTGCTGCCTCTTTTCAACCTATCCCATCCTGACAGCTATGTACAAACACTCTCTGGGTCAGAGATGTGATTTCTAAGAAAAGCCATTGTTCTTGTATTAAAAGGAAAATGTTCTAGTTTCATGCATCTATAAACAAGGAATGGGTGACAATCCCTGAAGATGTGGGGTGATTTCCATTTTAATCAAGTGGCATAAACTATTAATGTTTACTATTAAATTTATAATAACAGATTAAATAGTAAAATTGCTATCTGGGGAAACAGGTACCATGGTGCCAGTTGCCCTGAAATTGCATTAATAGATAATATAGCAGCTGTATTGGCCTCTGGTCTGCCATAGCTTACATTTCTATTTTCATTGGTGTTTTAGAGTGATAAACCTAAACTGTTTCTATTAAGAGAAAAACGTTATTATAAATTATTGTGGTTTTGCTTAATTGATAAAATATGCATTTTATTCCATTTTATAATCTAGTTATTAGGAAAAATATAAGTTGCTAAGTCATTTTTCTAAGTCAACATGGCACAGTCAGGTTTAGATGAATTGAAATAGTGGCTTCACAAGACCAGTAGGTATAAAAATATGTCTTATCTTTTACCTAACTTCAAACATAATCACACTTACATTATCTCAAATGGAGAAAGTCCTTTTGCCTTTAAAGATTCTGAATATGCTTTCCTCCCTCATTTTCCTCATCCTATAAAGGGGATAAAGTTGATATCATAAAAATGAAAAATTAAGGAAATTATACATTCACTTAGCACACTGCCTAGCAAATAATAGCTGTTCGAAATAACTATGATTTTCTCATTCCTAAAGAAACCTCATATATATGTACAAATACAGATGAAAAGAACTTCAGGACTGTGAACTAGAATGCATTTCCCTACAGAATCATTCATTCTAGGCTGTGTAATTTTTTTCACCAAGCATTCCTTGAGCTTGCACCACATTATCTGTTGGCACTAAGGAATTAAAAATCCAATGTGACCTTGACATCAAGGGCCTTGCATTGCTTTACGCCACAGCAGCATGCAATCCTGAGCATGCTTTTGTAGGCTAGTTGTTCTAAAATCTTATATAAGAACTGTTTGGAAAGTTACAATATAAAGATGCAAACAATGATGTAACAGAAAGAATGCCATGTGTAATTTTTTTTGTCTGTTTGTGTAAATCAGATTTTTATCTTGCTCATAAAATAAGAAAATAAAATCTTGACTTATCTCAAAATGAAAAGAGTATAAAGGATGCACAAATCACATTTCAATACCCATTACTTGTTCCAAACATGCTTAATGGATAAACTCACAAAACTTGAAATCTGTAAACAAAAACATTCTTACTTTCAGCACAGCAAATTACATAAGCTGAACAATAACAACAAAAGTCATCCTTATTTCATATAACAATAAACATATGAAATCCCAAGTTTGCCCAACAGCCTATTAATAAACACCATGGGTTGAAGATAAAGCATTCTTGCAGTGTTAAGATGGATGAAACAAAGAAACAAGTGAACAAACAAAAACATAAAACAGAACAATATGAGCACAGTGGAAGATATGATAGGATACACAAATGAATCAATTTGAGCTCCTGAAGAGAAGAATCACTTTGGAAATGCAAGTAAAATAAAAAGAAACCATATCCATTAAAAATATTTGCCATTCACTTGAGACTACAAAACAAGGAAATTAAGCACCCTACCTAAAGCCATGATAATGTTTCCACCATGAAGCATATCTTAACTTGTCTAAACAAGAAGAAAAGATCCTCCTATTCATATAAATACTTGTCCTGTACTTGTATAATATGTAACTCAATAGAAAACAGAAGCTTATTACCCATCCTTCTCTTGCAGGGAGGTCTGTGAGTCTTCATTCTTTATTCTGATAACTGTGTCATCAACAACATCATCAATAAATACTTATTTATTGTAGCTCTATGGGTAAAAATCATATTGTTACACATGGATTCCTCAATCAAAAGAGTTTGAAATTGTTCATATCCAATGAATGTGTCCAGAATTCTGGCAAATAATACTGTCATCCATTTACCAAAAGATTTATAACCATTGCCTTCACACCAGGCACTGTGTTTAGTGTGAAAACAAATCAAGTTTACAGTTGACTGGTGAAGAGGGGCATTAAACAATGTGAAAACTTAGACTATAATTACGTTATGCCAGAAGACTATCTAACTGGCTTCAGAAAATGTAACAATAGCTTTCTAAATGTACAAGCCTCATAATAGTGATCAAAAGCAGGATTCCAGAAAAAAAAAAATTATCTGTTGGGGAAAGAAAACAGGGCAGAAAAGAAACATTCTTGGAGGGAAATACCTTGGAGAGAAACCAACAAAGAAGAAGTAGCAAAAGTAATTACTCTGTGAATTTCTTTGGACTTTTGGATCTGAAACACTCCTTTAAAGTTGCACTAATGCATTATCTTTGTAATGCAGTTTTGGATGGAACACACAGCACAGAAAGTTTAGCCTCCCTGATAGATGAACATTGCTTTTCCATAAGTTCCTGTACTCTTCACACAGGGAAGGAAAGCACGAGTAGTCTTTGCAACCAGATCTATTTCTCTCATTTCCTGTTTGACAAAAAGTTTCTTTAGAGAAATAAAAAATAAATTGAGGTCATTAATAACTTTACAGAGTATATCTTGAATGGTGATAGATAATTCTAAAGGGTCTCTGATGCACATTTTGCTTCTTTCTTTACCCTTTAGTAAAACAGTGTATTCCTGGGATGCTAATAGACCACTTTTCCAGGGCATTGAGTCAGAGCATGTTCCAAGCAAAGAGAGAAGGAAGCACTGAAGAAGAAAAGGTAACATTTTACATAATCTCCTTCTCCTTTTGCCTCTGTAACTCAGCTTGCCCCTTGCAAAGTCTAGATCACTTGGGGACTTGCAATACTAGGAACTAGAGTTTATCTCACTCACCCTTGTCCTGCTGTTTGCAATTGCCCAGCCTCTGCAAGCTGCTTTGTCATGCCTGTCCAGGTCAGACATCCCCCTCCCCATCTTGACCACTGTTCCTGAGTGCATGAAACCCCTTAGTTTAAACCAGCCTATTAACAGCTAGTGTTGCCCACTACAGTCTGTCTATAAAGACTCTGTAACCACTCTGTAACCACTCAGCTTGGAGTGTTAACTCCTCTGGGCCCAGCGGTGTAATGAACCTGAGTTCTCCAACTCTCCAAGTGTGGTGCTCAGTTTTTCGAATACTGGTTTCTGTAACAGCATGACTCCAGAAGCGTTACACAAGAGGACTACACGTAGAGTCTCCCATTACCTGCACTTTCTGTGCAAGCTTTCTCTCATTTTAAAGGGACTTTTTATTAATTGATGATAGAAAGAAATAGAAGATATCCAAAAACAAGAAGTCAGACTGAGAGAATTCTTGCAAATTCTTAACATTCTTTGGCCATGGTTTATCTAAGTGCTCACAAAAAGTATTTGAATGAATGATCTGTATTCAGTAAGGCTTCCTTTGCCCAGTTCTTTAACTGGAGTTGGGGGAAAGGCTTTTATCTCTTCGCATGTAGCTGACAATGCCTCAAATTGTAGCCAAAGAAGAAAAAAATTCAGATTTCAAGCAGAAGTCAGGTTTCCATCCAATAGTTTTCAGATTCAGACATGAAACAGAGGAGTGTTTTTTAAGCCTTTCCTTCATAGAGACCAACAACCTTAATAATGGGAAAGGGTGGTGGGGCATGAAGAGAGGCCAGGAGAAATGCTGGCTAGAAACAACAAAAACAGTTTGAGTTGTATAATAGTCTTTGTTCCTACATAAGGAAGTCAGCAGAAGCAATTGAAGTGGTTATTCATTAAAATCTGTTTCAGTAGATTTATGAACCCTGATCACACTCTGTTGTAAAGAGTCATTTCTGGTGATGAAAATAATACTGGAGTCTTCATGACACAGTCTAAGGCAGAAGCAACACATGTGTGAGATAAGATCACACCAAAACAGCCTTCCTTGTCTTTTCTCTATGCCACTTTTCCTTCTCATTCACCAGTCTTTCACTCCCCCTGACCGCATCTCCTGGAACTTCTGCCAGCGCTGCCAACATGCTTCAGACTCTGCCTATAAGATACAACGGCTTCCCTGGTGGCTCAGTGGTAAAGCATCTTCCTGAAAATTCAGGAGATGCAGGAGCAAGCATTCAATCCCTGGGTCAGGAAGATCCCCTGGAATAGGAAATGGCAACCCGCTCCGGTATTCTTGCCTGGAGTATTTTACAGACAGAGGAGCCTGGAGGGTTATACTCCACGGTCTTGCAGAGAGTTGGACATGACTGAACAACTCAGCACACACACGCACGCGCGCGCACACACACACACACACACACACGCGGACCAATTCTCAAGCCACTGCTTCCTGTCACTATTGTTTCCATTCATATGTCTGTGACTACAGCACCAGCATCGGTCATCTCTTCAGTTTCTAGTTCCTCTGGGCTGTGTCTCACCCCAGCACATTTCCTCCGCGTCTAACATGCCTCCTTCAGCTGTTCAACAGCCTTCTTCTCCTCTGCGCTCTCACTGTCACGGCAGTGATCAACAGAACTGCCTACAGTTGGTTGCACAATACTAAGAAAAACAACTCAGACTTTTCTGTATCTGCTGCTGCTGCTAAGTCGCTTCAGTCATGTCTGACTCTGTGCGACGCCATAAATGACAGCCCACCAGGTTCCCCCATCCCTGGGATTCTCCAGGCAAGAGCACTGGAGTGGGTTGCCATTTCCTTCTCCAATGCATGAAAGTGAAAAGTGAAAGTGAAAGTGAAGTCGTGTCAGACTCTTCGCGACCCCCTGGACTGTAGCCCACCAGGCTCCTCTGTCCATGGGATTTTCCAGGCAAGAGGACTGGAATGGGATGCCATAGCCTTCTAGGTCCACACATTCACCAAATTTGAATTTTAAAACTGCAGAAACTGTATTAAAAATATTTGATGAGAGGCTATCTTGCTTGACTAACTGAAAGTTCTTCCAAATTCTCAAAAGTGAATCAACTTTACTCATTTTTCTTTCTGATTTGTTTACCCATAACAACAATTAAAAAAAAAAAAACTGAAGCTGGTCACCATGATAAATATCTTTTTTAAAAAAATCCAAAACTTTGCAATTTCCTGGACCTCAAAAAAAGCATCTTAATAATTAATTGACTGTCTATTTTGCACAGAACAGGGTGCTTTTCATGGTGAGGGGTAATTAAGTCTAGGCACACAAAAATCTTAGAAACATGAGAAGACAAATGCACATAAAACATCATGTATGCAAATATCATGAGCACATCATATCCCTTTGTCTATAAATTGTAGCTCTACATAGCACTGAATCTCACTATTTATTAGTGGAACTCTTGCAGGATTCACAGACTTGTTTTAAGTGCCAACAGTATATACAACACAAGGAACTACATTCCTGGAAAGTCGTTTCAAAATCCTCTCCCCAATCTCTCTTAAGAGATGTGAATAGTGTATATAGGCCTTGGATATTCAGTAATCCTGATAACAGATTTTAAAAGTCCCATTCTTCCAACAGTTTACCCTCTGAATATTAATTCTTTCTTCCTTCTAGAATGCTATCCTCCTGGTATCTGTTTTGTACCAACTCAGACTGGACTTTTCCTTAAGGATTTTATCCCTACCAGGTTTGTTTAGATGACCTATTTGCCTTCCTTATTATTACAATGGGGTCAATAGACCAGTTTTGAACTTCTGGTTCTACTTAAAGAAAAAGCATAGTTTTATTCACTTTTGAGAAAATTTGTATAGACAGTATTTTCTAGACCATGCCAAACTTACCTGAAATACTCTTTGCTCCCCTAGACTTTAGAGGTTATGCAACTGAATAATAAAAATCTTACAATGAGAGTTTCTTCTTGAATGTCACTTTTTGGCTACAAAATCATAATATACTCTCTATAAAGTTTTCTTATAAATCAATAAAGCTATTTTTTTTCTTTAACCACTTTAAAATGAGCTCATAGTTGCTTTGTGAAAATGTATTTTCTATTTCTATTAATCAATTATCCAACTTAACCCACTTGGTATTTCAAATATGTCTCCAAAAGGTGAAGGGTGAAAACAATTATAATTTATAATTTTCACTACTGAGGTCTGCAGTTTCTATCTGTGACACATTTAGAAATCATTGATTAATCATCTCAATGCTTTTATGAAATGGATATTATCTCTATAGTTACATGGTTAAAGTGAAAGAAACTTTTTTAAAAAGTAATCCTGAAAATAACCTAATTTTGAGGAGGATTTAAATCTCCATCAGGGAAAATGTTTTAATAGGTGAATTTGATGGTTTAAATGATGGTTAATTTTGATTATTCCCTAAATTACCTTAGGACATAATGAAAATCATGCAAGTTTTCGAACCAATACTAAGGGAAATTTTTTTCAGGGCAAAGGTCAATACCATCTTTTAAAAGAGTTCATAAGGTTGATTGCTGAGGTTTGCAATCCATATGTTTATAAGGCTGCCAGTCTCAACTATCAAGCTTGAGAACATAAAAATTAATATATCTAGATTTGGCATCAAAAAACTTTATATGAGAAAAATCCATGTTTCATTAAATCTCAAGGAAATATATATGAGTAAAATAAGTAGTTAACCATATTTATCTTTATCTATCTCTCTAGTACACTAAGTATACAGATTGTTCTTGTCACCTGAGTTTTATATTTATTAAGTCAGTTATCTTTGTTTTCAGGCCTATTTATGGAAGTTTTAATTTTTTTAATTTAATAAGTATAAACTGATGATAGATGAGAAAAATGGAAATATTTTGCTTCGTGGTAGCTATCATGAATGCTTTAGAAAATTCTCCAAAAGATGAGCTATTACAAGTTTTCAGCTGAAGCCAAGGTGTGGAGAAAGGAAACCCTGAGGTCCCCTCCTTCCACATGTACAGAGCAAGCATCAGTGAGAACAATCTAAAGACTAGTGGAAAAGGTACTCCATAACTAAAGACACGAGGAGGGAACCAGGGCAGAGCCTCCATTCTCAATGTGTATACAAAATCTCACATTCTCCAAGTACCAGCACAGAGGCAGTAGTTTAAAGGAATCGGGTCAGATCTACTTGCTGATCTTGGAGAACCTCCAGAAGAGCCAGGAAGCAACTGGGAGTGAAGAATCTGGCGACGGGTGTTTGGCAGAGTTAATCTTACTGCAATGACACTGATGCTCATGAGGATGATTTGAAAATCCTTCCTCAAGTCTATTAGTGCTGGAGGCTTAACTATCTTCCAGTGGAGAGAGGCCAGTTCTGTGGCCTGTGTAGCAAGCCATGTAAGCACCCAGTCCCACCTCCAGTGGGCCAGCACCTGGGGTTGCAACCCTTGGCCCTCAAAGCCAGTCACGTTGGGCTTCCATTGGCCGCAGCTTCCCAGACTTCCCCACCAGCAGGCAAGTGCCAGCCTGTGGATGAGTGGCCTGTATAGTCATTGGCCCAGGAACACGTTCTCACTCTGCAGAGGGCCCACAGCCACCATACGAGGCAAGGGCTTGCAGTCAGCTTGGCAAGGAGTCAGTCATGCCCACTAGTGAACCCCCAGTCATCAGATCTGACACAGAGAAGGGACACCCTTAGAGTATATGGCTCTAGTGACCGGAGTAGAGCAAGCTGCTGGGTCCTATAAGGCATTGTCTACTTAAGGCCACTTCTGTAAGATCAAAAACCATAATCAACCTACCACATACACAGAAATAAACACAGATTCATAAAATGATCAGAAAAAGAATATGATCCAAACCAAGGGATGAGAAAAGACCTCTGAAAAAGAGCTAAACTTAAATGGAGACAAGCAATCTACCCAATAAAGAGTTTAAAAAATGAAAATGAAAGGATTTGTTGCTCAGTCATGTCTGACTCTTTTCAACCCCCTGGGCTGTAGCCCACCAGACTTCTCTGTCCGTGGAATTCTTCAGGCAAGAATACTGGAGTGGGTTTCTATTCCCTTCTCCAGAAGACCTTCTCAACCCAGGGACTGAAACCTCATCTCCTGCACTGTAGGCAGATTTTTTTCTTTAACCATCTGAGCCACCAGGGAAGAAAGAGTCAGATAATAACCACAAAGATGCTCAGTGAACTCAAAGGATGGATGAACACAGTGAGAAGTTCCACAAAGAGAAAATAGAAAGAAAAATCAAACATAGTTGAGAAATACAATAATTGAAATAAAAATGCACTAGAAGGAATCAAGAGTAGATTATATGATAAGAAGAATGGATCAGCCATCTGGAAAAGAGTATAGTGAAAATCACTCAAAATCAAATCACTGTACAGAAAAAAAGAAAAAACAATTAAGTGAGAGTAGCTTAAGAGACCTCTGGGACAACATCAAACATATTAACACTCATATTACAGAGGTCCCAGAAAGAGAAGAGAGAGAGAAATGGACAGAGAACTTACCTGAAGAAATAACAGCTGAAAACTTCCCTAAACTAGGAAAGAAAAGACATCCAAGTTCAGGAAGCACAGAGAGTTCCAAACAAGGTGAACCCTCCAAAAAAAAAAGAACGTTCAAGGGTACATGGCACTTAAAATGGAAAACATTAAAGATAAATAAAAATCTGTAAAATAGCAAGTGAAAACCAACTATTTATGTAAGTATAAGAGAACAATGACCACCTGACATCTCAGCAGAATCCCTAGACTAGAAGGGAGTGATGCAATGTCCAAAGTGATAAAAGGAAAAAAAAAAATCCTAAAACCAAGAATATATTCTACCCAGTGGAATTTTTATTCAGATTTGAAAGACAGATAAAGAGTTTTAAAGACAAGAAAAACTAAAAGCTTTAGCACAATAAAACTAGTTTTACAAGGAATGTTAAAAAGAACTTCTCTGAGCAAAAACAAAAACAAATCTACAACTAGAAATATGGAAATTATGACAGGAAAAAAAATCTCACTGATATAGGCAAACATACAGAAAAGGTAATAGATTGGTCACTTAACAAAGACAGTAGAAAGAATAAAAGAGAAAAGTGGTAAAATTATCCATATTTATAGTAAGAAATTAAACAGTATACAAAATAAATTTTTTAAAAAGCAACCCGAGGGCATAAAATAAAACATCGAAAATAAATAAATAAATAAAGCCTAGACTTATGAGAACTTCAACTTAAAATAATCATATGAATATATATTCATATAACTCACAGTAACTATAAAACAAAAACTGTAAAAGACACAAAAATAGAAAAGAATCCGCTAAACATAGTCTTCAATCACGAGGAAAGGGAACTAAAGTAAAAAGTAAAACAACAAAATGTAACTAAAACACAAGAAATAAATCAACCACATGGCAGTCAATGTATACCTATCAACACTTGCCCTTAAAGGAAAAGCTATGACTAACCTGGACAGCATATTGAAAAGCAGAGACGTCACTTTACTGACAAAGGTCCGTCTAGTCAAAGCTATGGTTTTTCCAGTGGTCAGGTATGGATGTGAGAGGTGGACTATAAACAAAGCTGAGCACCAAAGAACTGATGCTTTTGAACTGTGGTGTTGGAGAAGACTCTTGAGAGTTCCTTGGACTACAGGGGAGATCCAACCAGTCCATCCTAAAGGAGATCAGTCCTGGGTTCATTAGGAGGACTGAGGATGAAGTTGAAACTTCAATACTTTAGCCCCCTGATGTGAAGAGCCAACTCACTGGAAAAGACCCTGATGCTGGGAAAGACTGAAGGAAAAAGGAAAAGGGATGACAGAGGAGGAGATGATTAGATAGCATCACCACCGCAATGGACATGAATCTAAGCAATCTCTGAGAGACAGTGAAGGACAAAGGAGCCTGGCATGCTGCAGCCCATGTGGTCACAGAGAGCTGGACACAACTTGGCAACCAAACAACAACAAACATAAAATCAAAAGAAAACACTGGTTTTAAGAGACGTATTAGGTTAAATTCAGTTATTAGATGTACACAGAGAATTCCACTGAAAAGCAACAAAATACATGTTTTTTTCAAATGCATAGAAAACATTCTCCAAGATAAAACACTTGCTAGACCTTGAAACAACTCTCAGTAAATTTAAGAAAAATGAAATCATTTCACACATCTTTTTCAACTTTGACAGTATGAGACTATAAATCAAAGACAAGAAAAAAAAACTACAAAAACGACAAACACATGGAGTTTAAATAATATTCAAGTAAACAACCAATGGGTCAATGAAGAAATCAAAGAGGAAATAAAAAATATCTGAAGACAAATAAAAGTGAAAACATAATGATCCAAAATCCATGGGAAGCTGCAAAAGCAATTTTAAGCAGTAAGCTTATAGTGATACGGGCCTAACTCAGGAAAATAAAAATCCCAAACAAATTATCTAACCTTACAGCTAAAGAAACCACAAAAAGAACAAACAAAACTCAAAGTTAATAGAAGGGAGGAAATAATACAAATCAAAGTAGAAAAAAATAAAATAAAATAGAAACCATAAAAAAACAGAAAAGGTCAACGAGGCAAAGATCTGTTTCTTTGAAAAGGTACACAAAATTGATAATCTTTTATCCAGACTCACCAAGAAAAAAGGGAGAGGGCCTCAAATTAATAAAACCAGAAATTAAAAAGAAGCTACCTCCCACAGAAATGCAAAAAGGGCAAAATAGTTTTTAATTAAGGTGTGTACATTTTTTTTTAGGATTAATGCTATTCCACACTTAACAGTATGCAGTAGAGTATAAACATACATTTTATAGACACTGGAAAAAAACAGAAAAAGTTGGGACTCAAGTTTTCATAATATTTGCTTTACTGCAGTGGGGTGGTCTGGAGCTGAGCCTGTAATATCTCTGAGGTATGTCTGGATGTATGTTTACAGTTGACATTTTAACTTATAGTTCCAATTATCTGTGGATTTTTCCGCTAAATACTACAGTAGTTCTGCAGTTGACTGAGTCTGAAAATGCTGAGCAGGGGAGGGAGGGCTGGCAGGAAAGTTTTGTGCAGATTTTTGATTGCACAGGCATCCATGCTCCTAAATGCAATGTGGTTTATACTACCATGAAAGCACTCATAAGGGTGCTTTCTGGGTCAGGGACAGGTTATTATTACATATGGCAATAAAAATGTGGGTTCCTCACGTCCCATTTCCCTAGAACCTGCAATACCCTATGCAAACTACCGCCACCATATCCACAGGAGAGGAACTCTGTGAATGGAGAGTTTTTATAAGTTACCTGCTGTCCTCTCACTTACCACCCTCCAGAGAAGAAACACATAAAGACTTTACCTTCACAAAGCAAAGGAATCTTCACTGCGAAGGGGAGAAGGGTAAGCCTTTGGCTCCAGAGACAATCCATTGTATTATCCTTTGAATGAGAGTAGATAGTTCCACGAGATAAGCTCTAGTTGTAATGCCTTTGAAATATGAGGAATGAATGATCTAGGAAAAAATTATATTATTTATATACATTATTTTATATATTCATAGCTTGTCCTTTTTCCCCCAGAATCTCCCAATCATACAGGGAAAGTGTTAGTCACTCAGTTGTGTCCAACTCTTTGCGACTCCATGGAGTGTAACCCACTTGAATCCTCTGTCCATGGAATTCTTCAGGCAAGAATACTGGAGTGGGTAGCCATTCCCTTTTCCAAGGGATCTTTCTGACCCTGGGATCAAACTCAGGTCTCCTGCATTGCGGGCAAATTCGTTACCATCTGAGCCACCAGGGAATCATATAATAACATAATTCTTCCTCACACCTTAGTATCCTCATCTGTAAAACACAGTGTTGCCATACAAAGTTCCTAAATTCTATCCATTTATGATGCTTTTGTTGATGAGATAGCTCCACACAGGAAAAATAAAAATATCAGAAAAAATAAAATTAACTGAAGACATCCACAGGCAAAATGGTGAACTGGAGACATTGCTAGCTTAGATTTTATACATCTCTCACGGACGGCAAATCAACTAAAATGTCCAATTTCATGTTCTTATTGGTTACATAAATAGCTTGGACTAAGTGAATTAAACACTCATATGAAATTATTTTTGAGTCAAAATGATGGCTACATAGGCTTAAAACTTTATTCACATATAATTTCATTACCATTCTCAAATTTGCAATAATGTTATTGGCCAGATCTTTATAGCTATGTGAAGTAAATAAATATTTTAGGCACTCACATAATTGATGCTCTGAATCTGCTTTGCTTTACATTAATCATAGTTCAGAGCAGGTGTTGGTGGATTTTCTTTACTTTCCCAAGAGAGCTGAGGAGAGAGACTGACATGTGTAATAGTGACTCTCAAGCCTTAGCATGCATTGGAATCACCTGAGCACCTTACACCTGTTGCTGTCCCCCAAAGAGGGCTTCTAATTCCCTCCATCAGGGATTAGGCCCAAGAACTTGCCTTTTAAAAGCCCCCAGGTGACGTCAATGGCACTGGTCTAGGGAAGGCACTTGTAGAACCATTGAATTACAGTGTCTCTAAAACTTTAATTGACAGAAGTCTCTTGGGGATCTTGGAACAATGCATCTCTGAGATCTGGGTGGAGCTTGCCATGTTGCATTTGTAACAAGCTCCCAGGCGATGCTGCCATTTCTGACCCACAGATTGAACCCTTTGAGTAGAAAGGACTGTAAGAAACGCTGCAGGAATAAAGAGCCACCTCTAGGGACCATCGATGGAAGCCTTTATTGGGCGGTCACTCTCCAGCAGAACTCCTGGGGGCGAGCGAGGAAGGGAAGGGAGTCTGCAAGGTATGAGGGGTGAGGAGGGGGGTTTTATAGCCAGGGCTGGCGCTCGAACCAGGTTCTCCCATATAAGGTAGAAAGCGCGGGCTGCAGCGGTGGTTGGTGTCCAACGGCTTCGTGTGGGCACCTGATTGGGCCAGGCCATGGGGGTTGGTCCCCGGAAGTTTGGTCCGCTCCCGGTTCCTGTTTGGGCGTTGGCCAACCTCTGGGACTTGTCTGCGGCACTTTTCCGGGGCATGTCTCTACATGCCTGACCTCTCAAGGACCAGCATAGGCATTGCTCAGAAAATGTTGGGAAAGCAAAATTGAAACTCAATTGAACAAACATATTGATTGTCCACTATGGATCACACACTATAAAAGTTGCTAGTGTCCTGAAATGAATTACACCCTGTCTGTAAACTCAATAAAGTTTAGACAGGAAATCAGAAAATTAAACATGTGAGTATCATCATGAAGGCATAATATAAGTTGCCCCAGAAACACAATGCTAGCTCTGACTAAGAGGGGGTAATGTTTGGGAACAGCACAGAGGGACAGGTTTTTCTTGAAAAAAAAAAAAAAAGCAAATATGATTTACCTTACCTAAAATACTCAAAAGAATTAAACTTCAGAGGCAGTTGGAACATTTTGAACTTGTCTGAGTTGACACAGACACTAGAAGAAGCAAGAAGACAAAAAAGCACTACTTTAATTATACCAAGCAAACAACCATTTTCACTTTAAAAGGTCTTAAATTTAGCTAGCCAAACAAATAAACATGTTAAGCTCCACTTTAAAAAGAAAATAAAATGAATAAGCAAATAAGACAATGGGATTTTAGGTAAGGTAAACAATGCTTCACAAAATCACTGAGATTCCTACAGATTTAAGTTAATGCAAATATCACACATCAAACCAAAGCCATGTCAGCTTCTTGTAGGTCCTGTGAGAAGGCCCTCTGAGGTACCTGGACCAAATCTGAATCCTTTACTCTGCTCTGATGGGCCAGCAGATCTCCACCTCCAAACAGCCCCTGTGCTGGCAGGGGACGTTTGGCCTCAGGGCATTATAGTCTCTTGATTCCTATACAACTGAAAGGTTTCTGAAGAAGTGTTTTCTCCTGATTAATGCAAAATATAAATTCCCCAAGTTTTCAGGCACCAGACATTTGTGAAAAGTGAAAGTTGCTCAGTCCTGTCTGACTCTTTAACCCCATGAAGTACACAGTCCATGGATTTCTCTAGGCCAGAGTACTGGAGAAAATTCACTTCAGCTCAGTTCAGTCGCTCAGTCATGTCCGACTCTTTGCGACCCCATGGACTGCAGCATGCCAGGCCTCCCTGTCCATCAACAACTCCCAGGGCTTTTTCAAACTCATGTCCATTGAGTCGGTGATGCCATCCAACCATCTCATCCTCTGTTATCCCTGTATTCTCCTGCCTTCAATCTTTCCCAGCATCAGGGTCTTTTCTAATGAGATTATTTGCAACAAGTGGCCAAATATTGCAGTTTCACCTTCAGCATCAGTCCTTCCAATGAAAATTCAGAACTGATGTCCGTTAGGGTTGACTGGTTTGATCTCCTTGCAGTTCCAGGGATGCTCAAGAGTATTGTCCAACCCAAAACCACAGTTCAAAACCATCAATTTTTTGACATTCAACTTTCTTTGTAGTCCAACTCTCACATCCATAACACGACTACTGGAAAAACCATAGTTTTGACTAGACAGACCTTTGTTGGCAAAGTGATGTCTTTGCTTTATAATATGATGTCTAGGTCAGTCTAGCTGTCTAGCTTTTCTAACAAGGAGCAAGCGTCTTTTAATTTCATGGCTACAGTCACCATCCGCAGTGATTTCTGAGTCCAAGAAAATAAAGTCTGTCACTGTTTCCATTGTTTCTGCATTTATTTGCCATGAAGTGATGGGACCAGATGTCATGATCTTAGTTTTTGAATGCTGTATTTTAAGCCAACTTTTTCACTCTCTTCTTTCACTTTCATCAAGAGGCTCTTTAGTTGCTCTTCATTTTCTGCCATAAGGGTGGTGTCATCTGCATATCTCAGGTTATTGATATTTCTCCCAGCAATCTTGATTCTAGCTTGTGCTTCATCCAGTCCAACGTTTCTCATGATGTACTGTGCATATAAGTTAAATAAGCAGGATGACAATATACAGCCTTGATGTACTCCTTTCCTGATTTGGAACCAGTCTGTTGTTTCATGTCTGGTTCTAACTGTTGCTTCTTGACCTGCATACAGGTTTCTCAGGAGGCAGGTAAGGTGGTCTGGTATTCCCATCTCTTTAAGAATTTTCCAGTTTGTTGTGATCTACACAGTCAAAGACATTGGTGTGATCAATAAAGCGGAGGTAAGTATTTTTTCAGGAACTCTCTTGATTTTCTACGATCCAACAGATGTTGGCAATTTGATCTCTGGCTCCTCTGTCTTTACTAAATCCAGCACGAGCATTTGGAAATTCACAGTTATGTATTATTAAAGCCTGGCTTGGAGAATTTTGAGCATTACTTTGCAAGCATGTGAGATGAGTGCAATTGTGCGGTAGTTGGAGCATTCTTTGGCATTGCCCTTCTTTGGGACTGGAATGGAAACTGACCTTTTCCAGTCCTGTGGCCACTGCTGAGTTTTCCAAATTTGCTGGCATACTGAGTGCACCACTTTAGTAGCATCATCTTTTAGGATTTGAAATAGCTCAATTGGAATTTCATCACCCCCACTAGCTTTGTTTGTAGTGATGCTTCCTAAGGCCCACTAGACTTTACATTCCAGGATGTCAGGCTGTAAGTGAGTGATCACACCATCATGGTTGTCTGGATCATGAAGATCTTTTTGTACAGTTGTCTGTGTATTCTTGCCACCTCTTCTTAGTATCTTCTGCTTCTGTCAGGTCCATACCATTTCTGTCTTTTATTATGCCCATCTTTGCATGACATGTTCCCTTGGTATCTCTAATTATCTGGAAGAGATCTCTAGTCTTTCCCATTCTATTGTTTTCCTGTATTTCTTTGCATTAATCACTGAAGAAGACTTTCTTATCTCTCTTTGCTATTCTATGGAACTCTTCATTCAGACGGTTATATCTTTCCTTTTCTCCTTTGTCTTTAGCTTCTCTTCTTTTCTCAACTATTTGTAAGGCCTCCTCAGGCAAACATTTTGCCTTTTGCATTTCTTCTTGGGGATGGTCTTGATCCTTGCTTCCTGTACAGTGTCACAAACCTCTGTCCATATTTCTTCGGGCACTCCATTAGATCTAATTCCTCGAATCTATTGTCATTTCCACTGTATAATTGTAAGGAATTTTATTTGGGTCATACCTGAATGGTCTAGTGGTTTTCCCTACTTTCTTCAATTTAAGACTGAATTTGGCAGAAGAGTCTGTCTGAGCCACAGTCAATTTACAGTCTTATTTTTGTTGACTCTAAAGAGCTTTTCCATCTTTGGCTGCAAAGAATATAATCAATCTGATTTTGATATTGACCATCTGGTGATGTCTATTTGTAGATTCTTCTCTTATGTTGTTGGAAGAGGGTATTTGCTATGACCAATGAGTAGCCTTTCCCTTCTCCAGGGGATCTTCCCAACCCAGGGATTGAACCCAGGTCTCCTGCATTGCAGGTGGATTCTTTACCAGCTGAGCCACAAAGGAAGCCCGAGAATACTGGAGTGGGTTACCTTTCCCCTTCTCCAGGGGATATCCTGAATCAGGAATGGAACCAGAGTCTCCTGCTTTGCAAGAGGATTCTTTACCAAGTAAACTATCAGGGAAGTCTTTTTGTGGGTGATAGAAAATTAAAATAAGCAACAATGGCAAAGCTGCTTTGCTTCCAAATGGAAAATGAACTTATAAAACTTGAAACATTCATGCAAAGAATTAAGTATAATTGAGCCAGCCCTTTAAATACGGTTTCCAATAGAATTTCATGCCATTTTCACAGTATGATAGTGAGGAGAATAAAGATGCCATCATGTGGGGGACGTTTTTAAAGTGGTGCTCTTTGGAGGAGGAAAAATAAGATAGGGTCAGTCAAGCCTCATCATGTCATCTGTTCAGAGAACTGACCTTGAACTCCTGGTGGGTGAGCAATGGCTGGAGCAGAGGCTGAGTCACTTCCAAACTCACACTCCTGGCCTCTTCCTCTCCTCCCTGCTGGGGGCTTTAACCTCAACCCCAGACCTCATTTTAGAAAGTTAGAAGACAGCAACCAAAAAAGGATTTAAGCAATATAGCAAACAGCTGTGTGGAGAGTTCAAGTTTAAGGGTCTTCTGTCCCTTCAGCTGGAGAGTTTTGAATGTACATTCAAGAGCATGGTTCCCCCAGAAAGGAAAGGACAGCTATCCTCTGCCCCTGAGCTTAACAAGTGTCAGAAAAACCCTAGAACTAACTCTCTTTTTACAGGAGCCCTTTGAATTTAGAGGTGTCAACTCATGTAACTTAAAGTTAATCCATAAATATAATGTTAATGTATCCTTTCCCTTTCAATTCTTAATTATGTTCAGTATTGACTGAATACCTACTCTGTGTGTGTGTGCGTGTGCGCACGCGTATGCTCAGTCAGTCATGTCTGACTCTGAGACCGCATGGACTATATCCTGCCAATCTCCTCTGTCCATGGAATTCTCTAGGCAAGAATGCTGGATTGGGTTGCCATTTCCTCCTCCAGCGGATTTTCCTGACCCAGGGATTGAATTCAGATCTCTCATCTCCTGCCTTGTAAGACAGATTCTTTACCATTGCACCCCATAGGAAGCCAACTACTATATATCAGTTCAGTTCAGTCACTCAGTCACATCCGACTGTTTGTGACCGCATGGACCGCATAGACCAGGCTTCCCTACTATACATAAACGGTTACAAATATATAGCCTCTGGGCAACTCCATGGTAATGTTGATCTGTTTGCAATTTAGATTACACTGGGTGGAATGGAATACCATCATATTCATGAAACAACTGGTTCAGCACTACCGACATCTTTCAAGTACGTGCCCTCCAATCCTTGTGTTATAGAGTTCCTACAAAGGCGTATGTCACCATTTCCACCTTGGGGCTGTCACGCGGCTCTTGCTTATTTACTTCGTGCAATGAATGCCAAAACTAAGGGGCATTTGTGTATCTAGGGCTGCGAGTACTATCCTTGTATTAAATGGAATAATACAAAATTTGGATAACTCATGATCCTGACTTTTACTTTAAATGGAGAGGGGAGAATGAATAGGAAATAATGTGGGGTTTATTTCCCCTTAAAATGAAGCAAAAAGTATTTTTAAGAGAACACATTTTATCTGTTTCATTTCATTTGGTTTTGAAATATCTGTTTCTTTAAACACCTAACAGTTAAAACCTATGCAATAAAATACAGAAAAGGAAATTAATGCAAACCTTTTCTAAGAAATACTCTGCAGATTTTAATGTGATGTTATCCTATATTTAAACATGTGCTTGTAAGTTCACTGACTCAGAGTATATTGAATGTGTCAGAATGTAGAGTTTTAATAACTAGAGGAAAATATCAGATAAACTTGACTCTAAGACATGAACAGAAATGTCATTCTTTTTGCAGCTAGATTTTAATATATCCTTCAAGGTGTAAGGAGTATGGGAAATCAATAGCAAATCCCAGGGTCCTTATGTTGAGATATTCAAAATGTTAACTCTGATGAGAGTCATATCAGGAAAAAAAAAAAAGGATGATATAACCTAGGGCTGAGCAGTTCACACAGTATCTGCAAAGAATTATTGTTCAAAATCTAAACACATCTTGTGTCTTTAAATAGCAATACATATACTTGTATTTGTCATAATTTCTTACAAACAATGTAACCTTTTTTTTTTCAGAACTGAAAGCACTGATTTGAAGGTAGTTTGGGAGAAATTATTTTCTCTTGTTTAGTAATTATCATTAATGAAAGAAAGATTTCTTAAATACTAATAAATCAGGGCTGAATTGACTGACCATGCATCCAAATTGCTGCATTATTCACACTGGAATTACTCCAAAGATTAGCTGCAAATTGCCCTCTAAATTGAATTTATGGTTTCATTTTTCATGACTACTGTATTGTGACAGATGAAAGGAACATGAGAGGAAAATGACAGTGATGGACCCAATTTCTTAGTGCTCCATCTTCGGGATAGAGCCAAACTATCTCTATAATTTATTTTGGCAAGCATAAAAACCTGGTAGGCTGAAATCTGGGAGATTCTACTCCATATTCTACTTGGAAATGAAAAGGTCAACATTATGTTTTTTGTCAGGGGGAAGCTAATCAAATTGACATCCAAGGAGGGGAAAAGGATTCACATGTAGGATGCAGTTATTTTGTGTGTGTCCACTGAAACACTGCACAGCCTCAACGGTGAGAGTTACATTTTACTCCTCAGACAAAACTGAGGGCTAAGCCAAGGACATAGCAACTCAAACAGCAGTGAGAAACTGCTCCAGAGAGGCAAGGGTGTTGGGGAACTGGGGGCAGGGAGGGAGGAAGCCAGGATATGTAGGAGTTTTTGCAACAAAGATCAGATAGTCAAAACATCAAAAGATTACTGTAAAAGAAAACCAGATATCTCAAATTAAGGAACTGAGGGCTTCTCTATGTATGTGAAGATGCAAGAGTTTGAGCTCACTGATATCGTTGCTCTGATAGGTATCTCAGGACCTTGTGCTTTCTCACCTTGAGCCTGCTCAGGGTCCGTCAGCGTGGGGTGTCTGCAGTGGCTGATGGCTTGGCGGTGGGCCTCCTGTGTGTATACTGTGTCCCTTCAGGGCCCACCACTCGGCTGCTGTACTGCAATGGCTGCAGCATCCTTTGTTTCCTAATAGGGCAGGCATTTTTTAAAATTCACATGTGTGATATTATTCCATTAATTTGTGCAACAACACCATGGAACAGGTAATTGTATCCTCTGTAAAAAGAAAGAAAAAAAAATGAGACCCTGAGAGGCTGTGTACCCTGCCCAAGTCTGGACTTTGGGAGGCCTTTCTATATGCTTCCCTAGTTGTTCAGATGGTAAAGAATCTGCCTGTAATGAGGGAAACCTGCATTCAATCTCTGGGTCAGGAAGATCCCGTGGAGAAAGGGAATGGTAACCCACTCCCATATTCTTGTCTAGAGAATCCCACAGAGGAGCCAGGTGGGCTACAGTCCATGGGGTCCCAAAGACTCAGATACAACTGAGTGACTAACACTTTCTATATGCAAAAAACCCATGTCCAGGATCTCCTGCTATGACACCTCCTAGAAAGGGTTACCACTTTGATCCCACTGCAAATTAAGACATATTAATTTTGTGTCTGTCAAATAACTTGCAGTTCATTTTCCCACTAAAGAAAATAAAAACGATGACAGTCCAAATTACATGGGGAAACATAAACCTATTCCACCATCTGGGCATTGTGAACACACCTAAATCTTTGGAACAACTGTTTTTAGACTATTATTGAAAAGCTGAAACAAAAATAAAAGCTGCCAGATTGGAGAGACAGTAAAGGCCTCCCCTCTTTATATGAGGTATATAACTTGCTGCAACACATGGAGGGGAAGACAATTTTGTTAGCCTTTAAACTGGGTTTGTATTGTCTGGGCCTCTTGGGTTAGAAATGATTGAAAACAAATATTGGGTTGGAGTTAGTGACAAATGCAGTTGATGCCTTCAGGTTTAGAAGACACCAGAATGTGAACACATGCTTTGTTTGTAAGACAAATGATTAGACAGCCTCCAACAGCTTTTTGTTTCTAAAGGTTTAGGACCTGTCACCATTTTCCTTCTGCAATGGCCTCAGGCATCCTTTCTTTTATCAAACTAGCTCTCACATTAACATACAGGTACTCAGGCATGAGCATTTCTGTAAGAGCAAAAGCAAGTGAAGTTATTTTTATTGACAAATAAGAGTTTTTACATTTCTTACACTCAGGTAGTTAATAGAGAATTTGCTAATAAATCCTTTAAGAAGACAAAAATAAACCCTTAACCTGTTAGAGGGGAAATTGCCAAACTCTGGGTATCTAGATAAATCTCTTTGTATCCTTTATTTAATCCAATTGCTTTATTACTGATATGCTATCTTTTCTTAGTTATACAATTCAAATTTTTTCTCCTCTGATGATTGTTTTTAATATTTTAACTTATGCTAATGTGACAGAAGTTTTCAAGTATGTATACATATCTCTACTCTATGGATGTCAGGTGCTGTCTTTATGGTATCAATTGGTCCATTCATGTTTTCCCCTTATTTGATTATTTGAAATGAAACTGAAGTGTTGACATTGAATTTAAGTTCAAACCCTATTCTTAACTGATACAAATGTGAGAACAAGCTTTACCTAATCATTCCATGTAACTGAACAATATAATACCAACTCTGGATGTCTAGAGCAACTATGTCTTTTCATGTTGAGTTTGGCTATTGTATAGATAAGACCAGCCATTGAGAGGAAAGGTAGACAAGAATAAAGGTTAAAGTTTCACTAGAGCCTTAGGGAAACAGGCCCTCCTGTTAATCTTAAGACAAACCTTTATCTCAAGAATGTGTAAGGGGCTCATATCTAAGGCATGCAGCCTCCGGGGGTTGTTTATCTCAAAAACCATTCCAGGAAATTATTTTCCAGAGAACGGGTTAACAGTAAAAATGCAGCTCCTCCAGCCATGCCGACCTGATAACAAATAAACCTATCCCTGAAAATGTCGAGACCTGTACACCAATCAGGTCGCTCCACCCTAGCTGTACCCGTTTGTAGTTTTTGTGCTTAAAAACTGCTCTGTAACAAATGTTCGGGGTTCGTTCTCCCCTGGTGGTGATTGAACCCCGGCGCGCCGGCCTAATAAATCCTCTTGCGGTTTGCATCGAGTCCGAGTCCTGGAGATTATTTGGGCGATGGTTCCCTGAAAAAGGCCGAGAGGTCTAACACCATGATCCACGGGACACAGATATTTCAATGAAGCAAACTCAAATGGCCAACCAGATGTGTGACCTCTGACACACTTATCTCTGAGTTCTTACTAAGAATAAGGTTAAAAATGCCTACTCACAGAGATATTCTGAGGATAAGATGAGAGAACCACCTCTCATGATCTTACTCTTGAGGCATGTACTCAAGACTTTACACCAACTCTGGGAAGAAGGGGTCAGAACTTCTCTATTGACTGAAGAGAAGAGGACTCCAGTTATGAAAGAGAAAGCAATACTAAGCCCAGATCAATGGTTTGGATCTTAGCTTTCAGGGTTTTTTTTTTTTCTTCTTCCTTTTTTATTTTTTAAATTATGGAAGTATGATACACATTTACAGGAGACTTGGAAAATACAGAAAAAGTTACATGTAGTCCCACTATATATTACAATTATTTTTAAGATTAATTAATATTTTTAGTTGCAGTTTCAATATCAAACTCTCAAACATTAATGGAATGAAAAGACAGAAAAGGAGAAGGATATAGACCTGCAAACACAGTGAACCAGTTTAACATAATTAAGATTTATGCAATTTCCACACAACAGCAGGATACAAGTTCTATTCAAGTTCCCATAGACTATAATCCAGGAGACACTGGAACATATCCAGAGACAGAAGACAAGGTGCAAAAATTTCATGGTCTAGAAGTATCAAAATCTTACAGAGTCTGTTCTCCCATCACTGTGAAATTGTGTTAGAAATCAACATCAAAAGATATTTGAAAATAACCACATATTTTCAAGTGCAACATGACATTTAACAAGAGAGCTTTGATTTAGCCATTGAAATTCTCAATAAAGTTAAAAGACTGAAAAAAACACAGACGGTGAGTGCAGACAAGAAAATATTTAAAAGAGAAGTTAATATAAAATGAGAAATTAATAGTAAAGATATTTTAAAATCCCATGTATTTGGAAATTAAATGTCCACATTTAGATGTTGGGTGGAGTACCTAAGAAGTCATAATAAGGAAAATTAGAAAATATCTGTAAGAAAATAAAAATGAAAGGAGAATTTATCAGAATTTGTTACATGCTGCTGAAGCTGCTCAGTGCAGCTAAATACAATGTGGAATCTTGAATAATATATGAAAACAAATAATGGGCACTAGCATTAACTTTTAAAATTTGAACACAGGTCAATTTCCTTAGTTGTTTTTTTTCACAGCGTATTACTTCTTTATATTCTTGGAGTTGGATTAGAAGTTTCAAGCCTTGATCATTTTTTAAAATCACTAAGTTAATAAGCTTTCTAGACTTGTAGCAGGAATACTAGAGGCCAGAGTAAATGGAACTATATTAAAGCTTTGAGTGATCATAAATTGGAAACTTAGCATTCTGTTCACAATTTGCCAGACAAGTAGAACTAAGATATCATAAATCTTTTGGCTAGGCAAAACTATCACACACACACACACACACACACACACACACACACACATACACACTCTGCCAACAAGGTCTGTATAGTCAAGGCTATGGTTTTCCCAGTGTTCACCTATGGTTGTGAGAGTTGGACCGTAAAGAAGGCAGAGTGCCAAAGAATTGAAGCCTTCAAACTCGAGCTGGAGAAGACTCTTGAGAGTCCCTTGGACAGCAAGGAGATCCAACCAGTTAATCTTAAAGGAATACTGAATACTCATTGGAAAGGCTGATGCTGAAAGCTGAAGCTCCAATACTTTGGCCACCTGACACGAATAGCCAGCTTACTGGAAAAGTCCCCGGTGCTGGGAAAGATTGAGTGCAGAAGGAGATAGAGAGCACCAGGGGATGAGATGGTTGGATGGCTTCACGGATGCAATGGACATGAACTTGGGCAAACTCTGGGAGATGGTGAGAGACAGGGAGGCCTGGCGTGTGGCAGTCATGGGGTTGCAAACAGTTGGACATGACTGGGTGACCGAACAACAACAGCATAGATATATATCCTGGAGGAGGACATGGCAGTCCACTGTATTATTTTTGCTTGGAGAATCTGCATGGACAGAGGAGCCTGGCAGACTGCAATCTATCAGTCCCCAGGCTTGCAAAGAGTCAGACAAGACTAAAGCAACTTAGCATGCATATATATATATACATGCATATATATATATATTTACATGCATATATGTATATATATATATAGACAGACATACAGAAGCTTGTCTACTACTTTGATAAACACTTGAGAAAGAGCAGTAAAAAATGAGATGGTTAAATTAGAAAACATCTCAGTGAAACAGGAGCACTGAGTATGAAATAGAAAAAGCAAAACAAACTAGATAAAAGACCATCATATAGCCCAGGTTTTTTTAAACATGTCTGCTCATCAAAATTAGGAGACAACAATACCTGTGCATATGTATTTTTCAAAATGTTCTGAGATAATTCTAATGTTCATTTGAATTTTAAAAAGTGATTACAGGTTTTTCTATTAAATGGTAATTTTAGTGATATAGAATTCTATTTTTTGTTGACCAATCATGATAAAATAGTATTATGATGAATAATAGTTACATCAGGATGGATTTAAATGTATGATGGTGATGTTGGTATTAGTCACTAAATCATCTGACTCTTTTGACCCCAGAGCCTGTAACCCACCAGGCTCTTCTGTCCATGAGACTTTCCAGGCAAAGTATGTAAATATGTATGACAGAAAAATCTAGAGGAATATGTAAATGGTTGTCACCTTGGGAATTAGATTAGGTGGATTTTCATTTTATGTTACATACTTCTAGAATGTTTGAAGTTGTTAATAATAAGTACTTATAACTCTTTAATGAGGAATTCTAATAAATATAAAAAAGTTAAAGTGCCTAGAATTCAGTAAGTGTTCATTTATTTTGAATTTCTACTTGCCTTCCAGGTACAACATCTATAAAAGTCAAAGTAGTCATTTGAGCATTCGTGCTAATACTGAATGCCTGCCTATGCATTCTAAGCTCTCCTCTATTCTGAGAGTTTAAACTGAAAAAAAACAAGTCTCTCTTTCCTATCTTTCAAGGCAGAGGAACAAGTAATATCAGTATAACATTCAACAGTCCCTGTAGGAAAAAATTGTAAATGTTTTTTTTTTTTCTCAGTCTGATTCTCTCTTAATTAAATTGGCACCACAGTCTTCCCACCTGAAAACTGGCCACTACTCTCTGAAAAGTAGTTAGAAAAATATTTCGGGAATATGTAAGTAGAAATTGTTGTGATACTATGATATCATTTTGTGAGTAAAAACTAAATAATCACTCATTGACTTGGACTAAACATATATGTAATGTCTGTTTTTATAGGTCAAAATGGTCAAATAGCAATCGCACGTTTTTGCTTAGTGATCGCTATCAAGATAGTTTCAAGACAATATTGAGTCCAGATTTCAGCGAAGATCCTCACAAAATAAATGCATTTCTCATTTTATTAACCATGACTTGAGTGTGGCTAAAACTATTCTCAGAATAGTTTTCTGGACAGTTTTTGATATCTGCACAGATGAATGGGAGCAGCAACACATATAAGTCAAATTGACTGAAAGTCCAAAAATTATTCACATATGGCTTTCAGATATTCCCCAGAAAGTACAAGGATCTCCTTAGTGAAATGTATCGACAAGAGGCTAGACCACCTGTTCCGTGAAACTGTATCAATAATTCAAAAGCAGGACGTATGGGATGGAGGATCCTCAAGTTCTGCAAAGAATATTTCACTGATTATGCTATTCCAATGATTTAAGCAGATCAAACTTGTGCAGTGTATGTCTCATTCTAAGAAGAAAGAAAATCTTCCCTGTCTTGGACAGAACCGTTGTCCCTTCACCATGAATACCTATGAGAGGTGGGTAATAACAGAAACAAAGACAACAGCAGACTGAAGCACTCTGAAAAAGCAGCTTCTTAGATGAGACCCTGAAGTGTTTCCTGGAACTCAGAGGAACTCAGGATGAGTGTCAGTGCCCAGGTGGGAAACAGCTGGGGAGATGGTGGAATTTCCGGATTGCCACCCAAGTCGACGTTTAGAAGGATCAGGATCCTGTTTCTGACACACCTCTTGCAGCAAAGAATGGGAATCTGGGGTTGGTCACTGCCTTGCATCCTGGAAGTTGACAGTGTGGGTGCGAGTAAACCGAGATGGCCTCTTGGAGGCCTCCTGGAAAGCAAGAGTTCAAAGCAGAAGAGAGCAGACTGTAAACCAGGTTCAGGAGCAATGAACAGAGGCGGGCGGGTGGAGCCTGTGGGTTAAACAAAGGACAGATGGAATTCTCCTAACCTCCGTGTCTCATCCATGCTGTTACTACTTTGTATTTTGGCTCTACCTTGTTTGTACATTCCATAATCTGCCATAATTGACTATTGCTTACACAGCTTTACCCAACATGTTAAAAAAAAACTGTCCACTGTTGTTTCTTGAATCTCATCCCTTCATTTAAGGAGATATGTTTTCATTAAGATGCTGAGATATATTCTAATGAGATATATTCTTCTTAATGAGATATATCTTTAGTTACTTTTTGAGCTAGAAGCTGTGGGTCAGGTAATTTTCAATGTCTGAAAATGTTTTAATTTTACCCTCTTTTTAATTAGATATATGTATTATATATACAAATACATATACTGTTTTGTTGGAATATAACATACATTGACAAATGCTCTTTAAATTGACAAACAAAAGCTTAAACAATTTTTGTTCAGTGAACATATCCATAAACCCAAACCAGCACAAGTAGAACATTACTCTCACTTCAGAGTCTTTCCTCACGACCTATTTCAGTTCTTAGTCCCCTACACCAGCATAACAGTAGTCCTCCATGGTTAATTACTTTTGGATTAGATCTGCCTTTTTTGAACTTTATATAAATGGAATTATCTTTGTAGTCTTTTGTTTGGGCTTCTTTTATTCTATATTATGATAGTAATAATTTACTTATATTTTATAGAGCTTTTCTTTTTGTTTTGTTGTTTTAATTATTGATGGATATATTTCATACTTTGTGCTGTTGTGGACGTTCAGATTGCTTCCAGTCATAAGGTACTACAAATTGATATGAACACTCTTGCACCTGTCTTTGGTGCATATATAGACACACTTTGTAAAAATATATACATAGTATATGAATATGTTCACCTTTAAGTATTGCCAAACCATTTTCTAAAGGAGTGTTACCATTTCATACTTCCACCAGCAGTGTAAAGGAGTAAAAATAATTTTTATAAATGTGTAAAATTATGACTCTCATATAATACAGACATGAAAAAAACACCTTAAACATTTTAACACATTCAATGAGAGAAACAGGTTAATGAAATCATCAGCTTGAAAGAAAACCCAAAGGAATAAGTATACTTATAATGAATTGAAAATAGCTGAAAGGTAACAAACAGAATCAGATTACCAGAGTTTGTCCGATGTAGACAATGAATGCATTGTTTAAAAATAGTTTCAAGACAAGGAAAAGTTGGAATCAAATGAATTATAGGAGTATGCTTTAATTAACACAAAATTTTTCACTGAAACATTTTCTTTTCTTCCACAGAGCCTTCTAATTGACCCATAGACTCTCCAACACTTGTCACTTTTTAAAGTTTTTAACTATTAATATTCTGATGACTGTGCACTGTAGTATTAGTTTGGTTTTCATTGATGATTTACAACATGATCATGTTTTCATATGTTAATTGGCTCATTAGCCATCTTTTGAGATTAAAGTGCTATTGAAGAAATTTGTCCTTTTGTTGCAGAGTGTTGATTGTTTTTTTACTTGTGTATTTGTAGGATTTCTTAACCTATTTTCAGTGCAAGTCCTTTATCAGTACACGTACAAGTATTTACCTATGTTTTGCCTTTTCACTTAATGGTATTAGTAAAAAAAAAAAAAAGTAGGAATTACAACTAAAATACTTCTTGTTCACTTTTATGCTTGAACTTTAATTTGTGTTTATTTTAGTCTTTTGAGGCGGTTACTGGATCTCTTATGATTTCTAATTTTGCTTTTGAGATATCTGCTATAAGTTTCTTTGTTATTCCTTTGCAGATCTCTGCTTGCTTTTACCATCTTTTTTCTTTGCTCGGAAGATATTTATTTTGAGTCTAGGGTCATATAGTTTAAATAACTTAGGCCAAGGTGTGAATTTCCTTGTATTTAGTCCACTTGGAATTCTTTGTATTTCCTAAATCTGAGTAATCAGTTCTGTCAGCAAAGGTCTTATGGTAATTGTCTTCAAATTTCTCTTCTAAATCTTGTACCTCTCTCATTTCCTCTATTGCTCCTTCAGGAACTCATATTTGGCATTTGCTAGATATTTCATTATCTATGCCTCTGAACCCTTCATATTTTCCATCTCTGCATTTCATGCTGCTGTATTCTGTGTAATTTTTACAATTTGTTTTCCACTTTACAGATTCACTCTTCAGCACAACCCATCCTTTTAAGCTTTCAATTTTCAGTAAAAATGTTTATTAGTTTTAAAAGTTTATTGTGGTCCTTTTGCTGATGATTCTACATTTCTTTTTAGAGTCTCATTCTTTTGTTTTTTATTCTTTAAGTTTTATCTTAAATCTTCTCTTTAAAAATTTTGGTAAACACATAACAGAAAAGCTGTAAGAGTTCCTATTTTTAAGTACACAGCATACTGGGTCACAGTCAAACCATCTTTTTGGTCAAATCAACAAGAGCTCCAAGGCTAAAGAATGGAGAAAGGATTGTCTTTTCACCAAAAAGCCATCTGGCCCTGGGCTTTTTTTTCTGTTGGGAAGTTTTGGATTACTGATTGAATCTATTTATTGTTATAGGTCTATTCAGGTTTTTGTTGTCTTGGTAACTTGTATGTTTCTAGAAATTTATCCATTTCTCCTAGACTATTTATTTTGTTCATAGTAGTCTCTCTTAATTATTTTTGGTTGTGTGCCATCAGCTGTGTCTCTTCTTTCATTTCATTCTTCTTAAATTTTAAACCTATCTCTTTTAAGGAAATCAACCCTGAATATTCATTGGAAAGCCTGTTGCTGAAGCTGAAGCTGAAGCTGCAATACTTAGGCCACTTGATGAGAAGAGCCAACTCATTGAAAAATCCCTGATGCCTGGAAAGACTGAAGGCAAAAGGAGAATGGGGAGGCAGAGGATGAGATGGTTAAATAACATTACTGACTCAATCAACATGAATTTGAGAAAACTCCAGGAGATAGTAGAGGACAGAGGAGCCTGCTATGCCGCAGTCCATGAGGTCACAAAGAGCCAGATATGACTTAGAGTCTGAGCAACAACAGAGTTAAGAGTTTATCAATTTTGTTGATTTATCTACTTTTTATATTCTCTATTTTATTTCTCGTCTAATCTTTGGTATCTTCTTAAGCTAACATTAGGTTTAGTTTGTTATTCTTTTTCTGGTTCTGGAGGTGTAAATTCAGGTTGCTGACTTGAGATCTACTTAAATGTAGATATTTATCACTGTAAACTACCTCTTGGTATTGCCTTTACTATACCTCATGTGTTTTATTTTCATTTGTATAATTACATTTTTTCTTTATTTTCTACTTACTCATAGTTTCTTTTTAACCATTAGGTTTTCAAGAGTATTTTCTTCAATTTCCACATATTTGTGAATTTTCCAGTTTTTCTTTTGCTGTTAATTTCTGGCTTAATTCCCTGTGATGAGAAAAGATGTTTGATATGATTTTAGTCTTTTTAAGTAATGCTGGTCAGAGTGGCCATAATCAAAAAGTATAAAATAATAAATTCTAGAGAAGGTGTAGAGAAAAAGAAACTCCTAGAGTGTTTACACTGTTGTTGGGAATGTCAATTACTATATTCACTATGGAGAATAATATGGAGATTGTTAAAAACGTAAAAATAGAGTTACCAAATGATCTTGCAGTTCTACTCCTGGGCATATATCTGGAGAAAGTCATAATATGAAAAGGCACGTGCACCCCAATGTTCATAGCAATACTATTTAAATAACTAAGACATGGAAACAACAGAACTGTCTATCAACAGATGAACAGATAAAGAAGATGTGGTATGTATATATGTATGCATTTATATATACATATATATGTATATATATGCACAATGGAATGTTACTCAGTCTTAGAATAAGTTAATGTCATTCCCAGCAACATTGACGGACCTAGAAGTTATCATACAAAGTGAAGTAAGCCAGACAGAGAAAGATAAATATTATGTGATATAACTTACATGTGGAATCTTAAAAAACATGATACAAATAAACTTATTTACAAAACAGAAACAGACACACAGACATAAAAACAAATTTATGATTATCAAAGGGAAAGTAGGGTAGGGATAAATTAGGAGTTTGGGATACACACATACACACTATTATATATAAAATAGGTAACCAATAAGGACCTACTGTACAGCACAGGGAACTACATGCAATATTTTGTAATAACTTTTAAGGGAAAAGAATTTGAAAAAGAATATGTACATATAACCAGCTTGCTATACACTTGAAACTAACACAGCATTATAAATCAATTACAAGTCCTCTGTTTTTATTTTTTATTGATTTTCTGTCTATTGATATACTCTTTATTGAAAGTAGAATATTTATTGAATATTCCACTTTATTGGAAGTAGAAGCTCCCACTATAATTCTATTCCTATCTATTTCTCTCCTTAATGTTTTCAATATTTTTTCATATATATGGATTCTTTTTTGGTAGGTGTATATTTATTTATAATTGCTTTCTCTTCTTAGAGAATTGATTCTTTGTTATATAATCTTTTCCTCCTAAAACAGTTTTTGATTTAAAAGTATTCTGTCTAAGTGTGACCACCCCTGTTGTCTTTTGGTTAATAACTGCATGAAAGATCTTTTATAATTCTTTTGCTTTCAACCTATGTATGTCCCTATATCTAAAATGAAAGTGAAAGTTGCTCAGTCATGTCTGACTCTTTGCAACTCCATGGACAATATAGTCCACAGAATTCTCTAGGCCAGAATACTGAAGTGGGTAGCTTTTCCCTGTTCCAGGGGATCTTCCCAACCCAGGGACTGAATCCAGGTCTCCCACGTTGCAGGCTAATTCTTTACCAGCTGAGCCACAAGGGAAGTGCCTAAATATCTAAAGTGAGTACGTTATAGATATCATTAGTTGGGTCCTGTTTTTTATCTATTCAGTCACTTTATGTCTCTGGATTCTGGAATTTAATCCATTCACACTTAATTACTGTTAGTAAATGTCTTCAGTTCAGTTCACTTCAGTTGCTCAGTCATGTCTGACTCTTTGCGGCTCAACTTAACTTCAGTCACAGATATAAACTCTACTCCTTGACATCTCTCTTCCCCTACCTTACATTATTGAAGTCATAAATTGCATTTTTAGTAGCTTGTATCCATTAGCATAGTTTTGTTGTTATAGTTATTTTATGCTTTTATCTTTCAATTCTATGCCAAAATTAAAAGTGATTTATGTACAACCATTACAGTAACACAGTCCTGCCTATGTATTTTTCTAAGATTTATTTTCTTTTACCAGTATCTTTATATTTTCATATGTTTTCATGTTGCTTTCTAGCTGCTTTTTATTTCAACTTGAAAGACTCCCTTTAGCAATTCTTTAGACAGATCTAGTAGTGATAATGTTTTTTCTAGTTTTGCTTATTGGGAAGGTCTTTATTTCTCCTTTATTTTTGTGAGACAGTTTTGTCAGATATAGCATCCTTGGTTGTCAGGTGTTGTTGTTTTTCTTTCGGCACTTTGACTGTATCATCCAATCCCTTTTGATTTGAAATGTTTCTGCTGAGAAATCTGCTTATAATCGTGTGAGAGATCCCTAGTACATGAGGAGTCACTTTTCTCCTGTTGCTTTCAAAACTGTCTTTGAGTTTTTATAGTTGGATTATAATGTGTATTCACATGGAACTCTTTAGGTTCCACATATTTTAAGCCCTTTGAACTTATTAAATTTGGGTGTCCATTTCTTTTCCTAGATTTGGAAAGTTTGGGGTCTTAATATCTTCAAATAAGTTCCCTGCTCCTTTCAATTCTTTTTCTCTTCTGTGGTCCCATATAGAGTATATTGGTCTGTTTGATGATGTCCCTTAAGTTCCTTAGTCACTATAATTTCTATATATGAATTCTCAGCAGTCTAATTCTGTTATCTATTATTTCTGCTGAATGCAATCAGTAGTCATGACTTGTTTTCTTGAATATTTTGAAAATTTTATCTGTGAAAATTATCTGAGTCCTGCTATGCAAAGTTTATTCCTCCATAGAGGATTATTATTATTTTTCTAATCTGCCATGTATCTGTCTTGAGTTTATATCAGACTTGCCATATAATGTGACTTTGGTTACAGAGGTACTTGAGATCCAATTTTTAGGTGTGAATTTTCAAAAAAAAAAAAATTTTTTTAAATCTCGTCTCAGAACCAAGAACATCTTTCCTGCAGTGGAGTCCCATAGGTGACAGACTTATTAATAATTACCTGTACTCAAGTAGAATAATCCTTTAGGGCATTTCATGGCATTTTTCAAAACATGAGGCAAATAACCTCAAGGCCTAAGCCAGCTCCACTGCTGTTTACTCCAAGGAATTTACCTTTACTTATTTTGGCTTCTGAGTGTGTTTTATATTCTTATTAGTCCATTAATGCATTTTAATATGTTTAATAAGAAGGAAGATTAGATAACAAAATATTTCAGACTCTCAGGGGGAAAATGGCATCTTTTTATTCCTAGAACACATTTTTACTGAGCATGACACCTCTCAAAACACACAACTTTCAGCAGAGAAGTCCCAAATATTCCACCTTTCAAATATATGGGCTTCATACTTTTGCCACTGGCTCTAGACTCAGCACACCCTCGCCTAGATCAGCATCCTCCCGTCATTCTCACCCACGTTCCTCAAAATGGGCATCCACAGCGCTTCAGTTCCCTCTTTGCTTTTATTCATTGCAAATTTTGCTTGGCATTTAAATTATGTTATTTCAGGTTCTGTCTGCGTTTTAAAGGGACATTTGTAGTATTTTTACAATTATTTTTGGAGCATCCCTAGACTTTTACAGCAGAAGTAAAGTCAAGTTATACAGTTTACCACATTGTTCCTTAGAATTTTGGCACATCCATGTATTGAAACTCAGTGGATTAAAAAGTGAAATTATGTTCACAAATTTTAAAAGAGTTAATCTGATAGCTTAATTCTACTGACTTTCATAGAGACATTTTTCACTGTATATTATTTATATTTCCTTGAAGCATGAATATGGTATCTTGTACATTTTTGTAGTAATCTTTTATGGAATCTTTTTCAGTTTGCAATCACATTATTATGTTTAAAGGAATAAATATTCTGATTGTTTTCTCCATTACAAATATTCCAGTCTTACTCCAAGTATAGTACTGCAGTACAGCTCTGACACCAACTACCAGAAGTGTCAGACTCTGTTCTTCACAAGGCTTAGCTAACTTCAGATGCCATCTGTAAGTGTCAGGGATCATTGTTTCCTTTGCCTAATCAGTTAAAAATCCAGGGTTTCTCATAACCTCTTCAGCTTCAGTAATTCACTAGAATAATTCAGAGATTTCAAGAAACCACTTTGCTTATAAATATAATTTTATTATAAAATACATTTCAAGAATAACCAAAAAGAAAGAGGCACAAAGTGAAAGGTCCAGGAGAGTCCTGCAGAGGAGTCAGGTGCCTGGGCCTCAGTGGGTTACCCATCAAGAAGCTTCACTAAGCTTCTTGTTCTGAGTTTTTATTGGGGTTGTATTATATACTCAAACCGTGGTGCTGGAGAAGATTCTTGAGAGTCCCTTGGACTGCAAGGAATCAAACTAGTCAATCCTAAAGGAAATTAACACTGACAATTCATTGGAAAAACTGATGTTGAAGCTCCAATATGCTGGCCACTTGACGCAATGAGCTGATTCAGAGGAAAAGACCCTGATGGAGGGAAAGATTGAAGCCAAAAGGACAAACAGGCAGCAGAGGATGAGATGGTTAGATAGCATCACTGACTCAATGAACATGAATTTTAGCAAACTGTGAGACAGAGAATGATAGAGGAGCCTGGTGTGCTACAGTCCAGGGAGTTGCAAAGAGTTGAGCATGACTCAGTGACTGAACAACAACTGCTTTGCATACAGGAGAAAGTTAAAAGAGCTTTCAAGATTAATTCAAAACCAAGGAATAGATAGATAACGAAAAAAAGAGAGGTTCTACAAATTACCGCGATTCGTGGGGTTGCAGAATCGGACATGACTGAGCGACTGAACTGAGCTGAACTGAGTGTGAAGAAAAAAAAGGTATGTATACATGACTGGATAAATCACTAGCCACATGATAAAACTCATTCTATAGTCCCCCTCCCTTCCTGGAGGCCAGACTGACTCAAAGTTCCAACATTTAATATGTAGTTGGCCTTTCTGGGAACAAATGTCTACATCCTGAAGATATATGAAGGCCAATGATAAGTCGCATCATTAGCTCAACAATAACATTCTTTGCTCAGAAAATCCCATGGGTTTTTGAAACCTTACGCCCTGGGAACCAGGGGAAAAGGACCAGGCATATTCTGTATTATACTACAATCAAGTTTACCAAAAGCATCGTAAAATACGTTAAGCTATGAAGTACTTCAGAAAAATCAATAGATAATAGAAGTAATGAACAGGTCAATTCATTCCTAATATACATTAACACAGTGTTAATTCTAAATAGTCTAGGTGCAAATTTATCTTTTACGTGTGTCTAGTGCTTCAACATTTTTTTAAAAAGAACTTCTCATATACTACATCATTCTATTGTTATGTCCAGTAAGTATGAAAATCCCATTTTTATAGGTAAATTAAGATTTAATGACTTGCTTAAACTTGCAAAACTCTGTAACAAATCTAGAGTCAAATGACTTCAAATTAAGTGATCTCCAGCTAACATCACAGTTTCTTCTTTAATGCCTTTGATTTTTATCTGATGGAATAGCATGCATTTTTGTGTTTATTATTTTGCTTCTACGCTCCCTCACTGTCATCAACAGGGATGAAATCATCTTTGCCTTCATATCCCTGCAGAGTCCTTTGGCCACAGCCAATTAATACTGTTGTTACTTTGACCTGAAAAAAGGATGTTAATTTGGCTAACAAGCTCATAGTAAGATAGAAGCTAGCTGGAGAAGCTAACTGCAACTCAGTGGTTGTATTTCTTTCTCTATGGAAGGCCTCCACTGAACTTGATTTAATGCCAGTGCAGTACCACATAATGAATACTGCATTTTCCATTTCTATAGTGAAATAAAATAACATATCTTGAGTGTTAGAATGTAATAATCCATACATTATTATGTTTTATTGATAGGGTTTTACATTCTGAAATCCATTCAGGCATATCCAGCCCCAAATACCTTTAACCGAATTTAATTCTGTGCATGAAAGTTAGTATATACATCATCACACTTTTTACCTAACTGTACAGCATTTAATTTCATGACCATAATGGAACTGTAGACATTAGCTCTATTTCCATATATTGGGCTGGAAAAAAATAAAATTCTCTTTTTAATATGATTGAGAGTGAATTGTTACACTATGACACAATGGAAACTAATACTCAGTTTTTAAAATTCCCTTAAATATAAAGATGATGGGTCAATTAAAGTCAGGTTATAATTCATCAACCTGCATTTAGGCTAGCAGATATTCTATGCAGGGCAAACAAAAAAGGTCTTTCTTTTATATTTTTAGTTAGTAATCAATTTTTATGTCTAGAATTTAAATAAGCATCTTTTTTTTCCTTCCAATATATGCAAGGCTATTCTGACATAGAGAAGCATAGCAAAATAAGACATATTGTAATAATTAACTGAATTATTCCTGGCATGCCGTGAACAATTACAGGATTAATAACTACCCAACCAAATGGTGTTATGTTGGAATAAATTGACCGACAAAGATTCTCAGTTAGGAAATGAAGCTCAGATAGATCATCAATAAAAACGACTGTGACAAGCATACTTGTGAGAACTCTAATGTTTTACATTTTACAAAATATGGCCATGGTCACTGTGCTTAATGATTGGAAGAGGGTATTTAAAAATTCATTTAGACTATTTTGCCCTTTTTAATTGCCTGCTGAAAGACTTAATGTTTGATGGTTACTAATGTACTGTACAATCTACACTTAATTAAATACCTGTAAGTTCTGAAAGCTGCTAAGAAACAGTGTTTCTAAATAAAGAAAAAAGCAAAAGGAGAAAAAAAGAAAGAAAAAATAAGAACTGCAGCTTGTTTGAAATATGTGGTTTGCCATGTGCATCCATATTAATGATACTATCTGAAAAACAGAAACAATTTAGAGAATGAATGATGTCATATGCCACACTTTGAGATAATGTGTAGTCTAATGTGAGATTATACAGACTGCCATTTGAATACATTTATTAAAAAATATGGGCTTCCCAGGTGCCTCAGTGGTAAAGAATCTGCCTGCAAATGCAGAAGGTACAAGTTCGATTGCTGGGTTGGGAGAATCCCCTGGAGAAGAAAATGGTAACCCCCTCCAGTATTCCTGCCTGGGAAATCCTATGGGCAGAAAAGCCTGATGGGCTACAGTCAAGGGGCTTGAGTCAGACATGACTTAGCAACTAAAAAACAACATTAAAACATATGATTTGAAAGTAACTAAAGATAAGATATAGCACTCGTATTTACATTTTATTGTTTATAGTTTTTGTTGATAGCTGTTAACTTTAAATCAGAAGAAGATGGCAGAAAAAACCTTATGGGAGGAAGAAGAATGAAGGAATAAAGGCTTGGGAGGTTGAAGAAAACATATATGTGAATGTCTAAACATATTTTCAGACTAATTTTGTTTCCGTTCAGTTCAGTTCATTCTCTCAGTCGTGTCTGACTCTCTGTGACCCCATGAACCAGAGCACACCAGGCTTCCATGTCCCTCACCGACTCCCGGAGTTTACCCAAACCCATGTTCATTGAGTCGGTGATGCCATCCAACCATCTCATCCTCTGCCATCCCCTTCTTCTCCTGCCCTCAATCTTTCCCAACATCAGGGTCTTTTCCAATGAGTCAGCTCTTTGCATTAAGTGGCCAAAGTATTGGAATTTCAGTTTCAGCATCAGTCCTTCCAATGAACACCCAGGACTGATCTCCTTTAGAATAGACTCATTGGATCTCCTTGCAGTCCAAGGGACTCTCAAGAGTCTTCAACACCACAGTTCAAAAGCATCAGTTCTTCGGCGCTCAGCTTCTTCACAGTCCAACTCTCACATCCATACATGACCACTGGAAAAGCCATAGCCTTGACTAGATGGACCTTTGTTGGCAAACTAATATCTCTGCTTTTTAATATGCTGTCTAGGTTGGTCATAACTTTCCTTCCGAGAAGTAAGCATCTTTTAATTTCATGGCTGCAGTCACCATCTGCAGTGATTTTGGAGCTCCCAAAATAAAGTCAGCCACAATTTCCACTGTTTCCTCATCTATTTCCCACGAAGTGATGGGGCCAGATGTCATGATCTTAGTTTTCTGAGCATTGAGCTTTAAGCCAATTTTTTCACTCTCCTCTTTCACTTTTAGCAAGAGGCTCTTTAGTTCTTCTTCACTTTCTGCCATAAGGGTGATGTCATCTACATATCTGAGGTTATTGATATTTCTCCCAGCAATCTTGATTCCAGTCTGTGCTTCTTCCAGCCCAGCATTTCTCGTGATGTACTGTGCATATAAGTTAAAAAAGCAGGATGACAATAAACAGCCTTGACAGACTCCTTTTCCTATTTGGAACCAGTCTGTTGTTCCATGTCCAGTTATAACTGTTGCTTCCTGACCTGCACACGGGTTTCTCAAGAGGCAGGTCAGGTGGTCTGGTATTCCCATCTCTTTCAGAATTTTCCACAGTTTATTGTGATCCACACAGTCAAAGGCTTTGGCATAGTCAATAAAGCAGAAATAGATGTTTTCTGGAACTCTGTCGCTTTTTTGATGACCCAGATAATCACAATAGTGTGATCACTCACCTAGAGCCAGACATCCTGGAATGTGAAGTCAAGTGGGCCTTAGGAAGCATCACTATGAGCAAAGCTAGTGGAGGTAATGGAATTCCAGTAGAGCTATTTCAAATCCTGAAAGATGATGCTGTGAAAGTGCTGCACTCAATATGCCAGCAAATCTGGAAAACTCAGCAGTGGCCACAGGACTGGAAAAGGTCAGTTTTCATTCCAATCTCCAAAAGATGCAATGCCAAAGAATGCTCAAAGTACTGCACAATTGCACCCATCTCACACACTAGTAATTTGGTTTATGAGGATATAATAACTAAAGGTATATGTTCCTGAAAAGAGGAGGAATTAAATTGTAAACGAATTTGAACCCTCTCTAGATATTTATTTTCCAATCATTTTTCAAATAAATTGCTTGCTCAAGTCATCAAATTACTATATAATAAGGGTAGTATCATAGAACCGTTCCTTAAGTTGGTTTCCTCATTTATAGTCTAAAGGTCATTGTCCCAAAGAAACTACTGTGAATATACTTAAATGTGCACAGAGAATGAAAAACTTGAAAACTTAAAAATGTCTTCACCTTGTTATAAAGTCGATAGCAATCATAACAACCAGTTCCGGAAGCTTGTCTCTGTGGCCTCCTCCCTCCACCTTGCCTTAAACGTGCTGATGTCCCCTAAAGGACTGTTGACATCTCTCTTTACCCTGTCCATTCTTCCCACAGCCCAAGTCACAGCTTCGTGTAGAGGCCGTATGCCTCTGTCTCTCTCTCATTTTCTCCTCTTTTCTCTTCAATCAGTCCACTCAGATAACCCATAAACACTTCAAATTCAATGTGCTCAAAGCTAAAATTTACACCTCTGTCCCTCAAATCTCTTCTTTCATGTTCCCTATCAGTTCAGCCTAGAGGCGCAGGTCTCCACATCCTTACCCCTTGCATCCAGTGAGCCCCCAAGTCCTCTCACTGTGTCTTATCATCTGCTCTACTATCCACTTTCTCTACTTGATTTTCCACAACTTCTTAAAGGACCTCCATGGCTCATGCTCACCCACTCCAGCTTACATTCACATTATGATCAATACAACCTTCTGAGGTTTTTGCTTAAAACTCCAGAAGTTCAAGTATTCTCAGTATAAAATTCAAGTTCCTCTGCATGAGATACAAGGCCATCATGAACTGGGTCTTGCATTTCACTTCATCCTCACATCCCTGCACTTCCTCTCTTGCCATTGGCTCAAGTCATACTGGCTTTCTAAAGGATTTCTGAATGTACTATGCCCACTTATTTGTCTGTCTCTTCATGTACCATTTTCTCTGTCCAAAAAAAAAACCCTTCTTTTTCATTCTTCCTTGCTCACATCTCTGTTTAACTTTTACTGATAATAAAATCTAAGCTCAGAAACAACATTTTCTAGAAAAACTTTCCTGACCCCACTTCCATCCCAATCTGAGATAAAGGCTTCTCTGCCAGTAGCATGTAGTTGCCTCTACTAGAGCAGTTTTCAAAATATGATCACATTTACTAATGCTGTTGGTGACATGAGGTTACCTATGCTAATTTTTTAAACACAATATGAGTATATTTAAATGAAAGTGGAAGTGTGATTCTCTTGGTCATATCCAACTCTTTGCAAACCTATGGACTGTAGGCCACTAGGCTCCTCTGTCCATGGAATTCTCCAGGCAAGAATACTGGAGTAGGTTGCCATACTTCTATCTCCAGGGGGTCTCCCCATCCCAGGGATCAAAGCCAGATTCCCCACATTGCAGGCAGATTCCTTACCGTCTGAGCCACAACCAAAATACAAAACACCATAGTAAACCAATGGCAATAAATATGGTATTTCATTTGCAGCACATGACAAACGCTTAACATCCTTACTCATAAATGAGTTTTTAGAAACCAGTAGGAAAGACATTGATATTTCAAGGAAAATGAAAAAGAAGAAAAAGAAAAACATAACACAAGTGACTAACATTACCACAATTACTAATCTTCCAGTCAAATACTGAACTCTCATTTTGCAAGCAGGTTCCACAGGAATCAGACTCTGAAATACAGGTGTGCATACAGTAAGGTCACCGAAGGGTGTGTTCTGTCCTCAGAAAAAAGGATTGTGGAAAAGTAGAGGAAACAGGATTGGACAGGGGCAGAAACTGAACTGTATATTGATTCAATAACGATAGCTTCAGCCAATCTTATAGGAGCTGTGAAGTTGGGATGTTCCTTGAGAGTTATCCCAAATTGAGGCAAGAAAAATAATCCTGGTGTTGACCAGTCAGTAGATGCAAGCTTCCTCTAGGAGATGGGTTTCCTTATGTGAATTATGGGCAAGGACCAAAGAGAGATTCAGCTAAAAACTGTAAACCACTAACTTTCTCAGCTGCTGTGCTGATGGTATATGGGCAAGCACCATGAAATCCACTACAGCTCCCTGAAGACAAATACTTTTTCTCATTCACTTTTATGTGCCCTGGGCTAGCAGAGACCCTGAAATATAAGAGGCATTCAAAAATAAATGTTTATTGAATGAATGCATAGTATGAATTTTAGTTAAATTCATCTTTCTGAAAGCAATATGTGCGGCAGATACCTTATGTTCAATCTGAAAATAAAGACCAAAGAAAATACAAAGTGCAGAATAAATAGCTTTTAATCTAACTTCTGTGTCTTGGCTTCTTAGAAGACTCATAATGATCCTCTGTCTTTAATCTCTCCAACAAAATGAAAAGTTAAAAACACAGCAGCCGGGACTGAAGTACAGAGGAAAAGTCTTTGTATTAAAAGGGCATTCATATAGTTTTTAACTTGAAGAAAATGTAAGGTTGCAGCATTCATAGTACTAGTTGAATCTCAGCACTCTCTCCTTATTCACATTTTGTTAAACAAGCTGATGGTGTGGTCAGCTGTAGCCTCCGATGGTTATATTAATAACTTGCACATAGGCAAATGACATAGAACAGATAGGAAATGCAATGCTAGACACTCTTTTATGCTTACATTTTATCTGAAAATAAGAAAAATAGGAAAATGACACAAACTTGATTTGGCTTACCAATATGCAGCATTAGCATTAGAGGTACAAGTGGAAAAGTCTAGGAGTCATGATGCAACTGGGAGTGACTGATGGGAAAAGAAGATGAAGACTGGTAGCTTTCAGTGTTAGGATCTAAGAGATGAAGGTGTCAATGGATACACCACAAAAGAAGTTAAAGCAGCACTGAGAATGATGTTAAGTGGTGGAGTGGAGAGAAGAAAATATGTCAGGAGCTAAACTCCCTGTGGCTGAGGAAATGGGTCCTTTTGGATGAGGGTAATCACAAGATAAGCGCAGTGATTTCAAAGTCTACAGGGAAGACTGGTAAATCAGCTCTTGAAAAGAAAGGCCTTATGCAAGAGAGAAAAGGTGAAAGGGCCCATTCTCCCTTATCTATAGGAGTCCAATGAGCATTATACAGAAAAAACAGATGCTATAGTCAGGCAAGATCCAAACCTCTAATTGTCTGAATGCTTTGATTTACACAAAAATCACACAGGAGTGCAATCAGTTTTGCTATAATATTTGTCTCAAAGGGTGAATTTGTTCCAGCATTATTGGTATATTAGGTAACCACTGGAGAGCATCGTGCAGATTTCACTTGTGCTTATGCAAGATTTTATTTGGAAAAGGGTGAATTCCAAAAGTACACCCAACTGAACACATTGAAATATGCAAAAGGCACACAAGCATATGCCTGAAACTTCTTCCAGCTGCCTCATTCCAGCATGCGTGTTATGAGTCAAACTCCTGTACATCTAGTAGTACAACTTCCCAGTTGATTTCAGGTAACTTTCTTTCCATTACTTGCTCGTAACACAAGCTGCGACCCTCCTGGCACCACTTCCACAAGCAAGCTTCAGGTCTTTTTCAGGGTAAAGGACCATTTCTATTGTAGCTATGCATTTCTTAGCCCTTGAACATATGTCAAACTCTACTACTGTGTTCACTAGCATCTTATCTTTTTCCAGTGCATCACTAATGAAGCTTTCAGTGTTGTGTGCCTTATTCCACTTTTCTCATATGACCTGAAGTTATTATTGTGTGGTTTAGTACAGTGCAGTAATTTATAAGAGCACATATATCATATGGCAGCAGAACTGACTTTATTTGTTTAAAAGTGCCAAGTCTCAGGGTTGCTTCCAAGATTTTGATGCATTTCTCTTACCAAGTTCAAGCTCATACTGCTCACCACATAACAGGCTAATTAATTAAGAGACAAATGGTTGGGGACAGGAATAATGAGTTTATTCAGAAAGCCAGAAGACTGAGAGGATCGTGTACTACTGTCTCAAAGAACCATTTTGCCTGAGTTAGAATTCAGGTTTCTTTTATACTATTATAAGAGGGAGGTAAACGCAAACATTTCCTGGTTCCTCTCAGTCTCCTGAAGAAATATATTAGTTTCTTCTTTCCTGCAGTCATTCGTTGGCAGATCTGGTCTGGATATTTCCTGTGATGTAAATAAAGAAATTTTAGCCTAATGCTCATTACCTGGGAGGCAGTGTTCCCACAGAGGAACTGTTACACATAATTTAAGCTTATAGGAAAAAAATCTCTTTCAGAAAGGTTTTTCCCTATTACAAGAGGTTGGGTGGGGCCAACTGGGGTAGGAACAGTGTAGCTGATAGCTGTTCTCATTTCTTTTCCTATTCGGTTCCAAATGGATGAGTAATCCATTTTCAAACTTAGGAAAAATTAACACATGGGGACTTAGCCAGTGAATGTTCTACCTTTGGACTGCCATTTGAAATGGTCCAAAATGAATTCTGAAAAATATAAAACTGACTGGGAAGTTACTCTCAGGGACAGGAGAAGCGATGGCATCAGGAATGGAGAGGAGGCAGTGACTGAGCACAGGAGGAATCTTGCCAGAAGTGGAATCTGACAGACCTTTCACCACGGCGGGACTCTGCTGCCCAGAGTCGTTGATTTTTGCTTGTTCTCCAAATCTCTGTTTCCAACCTCTATGTTTACATTCTGAGTTACCCAATAACCTACTGGTAAACTTCTCTATTAGGAAAGCCACACCTGCAAACAGAACCCTGACACTAACTCCTCTTCAGATCTAACATTACAGCAAACACTCTGATGATTCTGAGGAAGGTGCTCAGTGGAATGCAATTTGAGAATTATTGTTCTTAAGTGGATCACAGAACTATTGTTTTGAAATAGTTCAATACTGTACTGTTCAAATTCGCCAGCCTTTTTTTTTTTTCTTTTTACTGAGATCTGTTCACTCAATCTTGAGAACCTTTTAAAAATTGTTAACTTTGTCATGTTCAGGAAGACATAGTTTTTCTGGAGACAATCACACATTTTGGAGGTGGAGGGGTGGGAGGCAGACAGAACTTTCTTCCCCCGCTTTCCTCAACTCTGATCATTTTTTCAGGTCAGAATATTAATGTTTCCAGCTTTCTAAACCACCACATTTTATACTAACAGAAAAAAAGCCTGAATCAATGAAAACTACAAAAAAGAATACAATCTTCTGGTAAGATTTTGCTCATCAATACTAGTCATATCCTCTGGAAAATAGAAATTTGGGAGTAATAAAATTTTATTTCTGAGTGAATCTCAAGTTTCCTACATTCTCCCCAGGAACCCATTTCTCCTCCTTCAAAAGATTTCAGCTTTTTAAAATCCAGAGACTTTGGGAGGTGGAAATACAGTGAATTTGGCAATGTTTTATCAGTCAGTCTCTGTTTGAACTACTAACTTCACTGACTCCAAAAACTGCAGTCCACAGGGTCGCGGAGCTGGACACACAGTATGTGTTCAGTCACTCAGTCGAGTCTGACTGTTCGCAACCCCGTGGACTATAGCCTACCAGACTCTTCTGTCCATGGAATTCTCCAGGCAAAAATACTGGAGTGCGTAGCCATTTCCTTCTCCAGGGATCTAACCTGGGGATTGAACCTAGGTCTTCCTCGTTGCAGACAGATTCTTCACTGTCTGAGCCACTAGGTAAGCCCATATATACCGTTTTTCCAGTGTAACTATAGTAAGGCAACAAATAGCATAATCCAATACTGGACAATGACCATAACTCCTATAGGGAACTGATGCATTCTTATAAAATTACATACTACTTCATTACCCACATAGTGTTTCAAAACAACCAACAAGCTTTATAAGTGGGACTCAGTTTCCTCACCTGTGAAATGAATTGGTTGCAATCAGCAATCTCCCTGGTCCATTCTAGTTCTAACAGTTATTCTATGTATATATAAAAACTAACAAAAGTTCACTGTAAATATCCTTATTTCTTATTAAAAATGATTAATAACTTCATTAGTTTATCATATAGTAAACTGTTGTCTGATTATTTTTTAAAAACACAAATCCCAATTTTCCATTTCCAAGTTGACTTAAGTTAGAGTTCAGAGATTTTTGTATTGTAACCCTGTGCATTATAATCATTAATTTTCTTGCCACTGAATATTCAAAGATGATATGTTTTCAAAGAGCAAGTTATACAGCATACCTAACAGAATGGTAAGAAATCAAGTCACTAAACCATTACAGAGAGCCCTCAATTTTCTGGCAGTGGTAGTAGAATTGGTCATTTAGTGTAACTGAATTTCTAAGTTAATAGAATCATTACCTACCAGGTAATCCATTAGAAGAACTGTGCTACATTCAATTAACAGATACTTTTAGTGAGAACAAACCAATTTCCTTGTTTATGAAAAATTAAATAAAATTTAGAATAAGGTAAAAGGGTAGGAAACATGTCTTTACGAGAAATTGTTTAGCTGTTTTTTAACAGATTTTATATTTTTGTTAGAGCAGTTTTAGGGTAATAGCAAAACTGAGTAGAAAGTCAGAGATTTCCCTCATATACCCTGACCTCACACAGGCATAGCCTCCCTCATTATCCACCTCCCTCACCAAAGCGGTATATTTATTACAATTTATGAACCTACATCGGACTTCCCAGGTGGCACAGTGGTAGAGAATCTGCTTGTCAATTCAGGAGATGCAAGAGATGCAGGATCAGTCCTTGGGTGGGGAAGATCCCCCGGAGGAGGAAATGGCAACCCACTCCAGTCTTCTTGCCTGGAAAACTCCATGGGCAGAAGGGCCTGGTGGGCTACAGTCCCTGGGTTCACAAAGAGTCAGACACGACTGAGCGACTGAGCACACAGCACATGAGCCCACACTGACACATCTCCATCATCCAAAGTCCACAGTTGCCACTCGGGTTCACTCGTGGTGCCACCCATTTAATGGGCGTGGACAAATGTGTAAGGACATGCATGTGTCCATCACTGCCAAACAGAGCATTGTCACTGCCGAGACATCCTCTGTGCTCATCTATTCTTCTCTCTTTTCTTCTAACCTCTTGCAACCAATTTTGCCTTTTTTAGAATGTTTTGCAGTTGAAATTGTATGGTACAAAGACTTTTCAGGTTTGTAGAGGGCCTAGACCACCACGGAGGCCTCCTCACTCCAGTTCCAGAATCTTCACTGGACAAGGGTTTGGTAGTAATACAACCCATCAGCTCAAGCCAGTGGACAGTTGCTCTGTGGGTTAGAGAAAATATACATTTTCAATATCATTCAGGAGTGATAGCCACTTAAGCATTATCCAGGGGAATATTCTGAGATAAATCACTATCTACTTTTGATTAAAGCCCTTGGACCAAGTGAAGTTGTATGTTAAATTATAGACTTCTGTCCATAAAAGAGGCAAATAATTTCTGTCTTGTAGAACAGATAACTCCAAAGATTATAGTCTATTACACTTCAATACATTCACTTGTTTTGAATATAAGCCAGAAATATTCATAACTTCCCCAATTAAATCATGCATGCACACACACCCACACCTACACCCACACCCACACCTTCACACAGACTTTATTTCTCAGATGCTCTTTGAACTGGTTGTACTATCTTATCAATTCTCTCATTAATTAATGAGCTGGACAAAATTTCTGACACATGTTCATTTTATATTTGTGTGAGAGTTATCATACTGCCTTTTGAAAAATAGAATTTAGAATTCACTCACTACAAATGCCAGTAACACATAACATGTTCAAGTCATGGTGCTGTGAGCCAAGTGGAACCAACAAATAAAAATCATTCCCAGCCCCAGAGAATCTCACAATCTAACCCAACAGCCAACTTGAAAGCAGAGATAAGTGCGCTGGCCAAGGGCTGATGAAACTGCCAACGAACTAAAGGAGTCTTACTTGTCCTGTCAGGATTTTTTTAAAAGGGTGATTTCAAAAGAAATGGCAATGGGACCTCACATTTAAGTATATAGTGGACTTTCAGAGTTTAGAGATATAAGGTTAATTTCTAAGATCAGCACATAGTACAAAAATCACCCATAAGCAAAATAACCCTACAGGAGACATGCAAGTGTGTTTTGTATATATAACCCTGCATGGTACTGAGAACGTAAGGATGTCTAATGTACATAGTAATGTAGGGGACATAATCTCAGCCACAAACTATATTCAGATATCTAATCTCTCAAATGTTTTTTTACGAGGGAAATGTGAATAAAGTTATGGCTTTTTCTGACCATAGTTATCATTTATTTCTATAAACTATTCCTTGAACTCTTTTCTATAGACCAACACTTTTACCTCTTCATTAGGCATTGTTCCTCTATAAATAGCTCTGCAAATAAAGGCTATCACAATCAATTTCATGGCCAACTGAACCAAACATCTCACTTCTTCATTAATGGTCAGAGAGATATTAAATTTACTCATATGATGATTCCCATTGGCTTCAGCTGTCAGACATTTACTAATTCAGATTTGACTGCATTTGTTGCCTAGATCACATACTTGCCTTACCAATTAGAAAGGAAAGAGTCACAAGCTCCACGAGTCTTTTAGGTTGTGGTTTGTAATTTCTTTTGTGCTTGTGTGTTGAACTGGGGAAAGAATAATGTATGCATTTGTCTACAGCACATTTTTTTGAACTTAGAAAAGTTAAATGTGTTCCTGAACCATGGAACTCCACTGTTACAGAGAAGATACCAAAATATATACAATATAAGCAAAGGGAATGGCATAAGTAATAGTAAATGACTTAAATCTACAGGATAAGTTTGAGGAACTAGGAACCTGGATTCGGTGTGATTTCGGTGTCATTCTCTTTTCCAGCTTTATTTTGTGAAGCTGGAGAAGAAAATAAAGGTCTGTTTTGCAATTCTTAATATACCAATATGATTGATATTTAGCATTGTGTAAGTTTAATGTGTATAACATGCCCATTTATTTATACATTGTAAAAGGATTGCCATGGTAATGTTCATTAATACCTCCATCACCTTATATAATTACCAACTCTATTATAAACTTCCAAGCATACGATGCAGTTTTGTTGACTATAATGACCATGCTTGTCCATTAGATCCCCAGAGCTTATTCACCTCTGCTAGAACTTAGTACCCCATGACCAACTGCTCTCCTTTTCCTCACCCCAAGACCCTGGTAATCACTGTTTATCATCTGTGAGTACAGCTTTGTTAGATTCCATATGTGAATAATAGCATACCTAATTTGTCATTTTTAATCTGAATTATTTGACTTAGCATAATGCCTTCAGGGTTTAACTATGTTGTAAAAAAGCTGGGTTTCCCTCTTTCTCATGGTTGAGAGAGAAGAAATATTTTAAATATTATATCAAGTCAGTGTATGACAAAACCAGTACAATAGTGTAAATAAAATTACATTAATTAATTTAAATTAAAATATTTTAATTTAATATTTTAAAATATTAATTTAGATTTTAATATTTTAAAATATTAATTTAGATTTCAATATTTTAAAATATTAATTTAGATTTTAATATTTTAAAATTTTAATTTAAAATTCAATATTTTAAAAGCTTGACATTCATAAAACTAAGATCATGGCATCTGGTCCCATCACTTCATGGGAAATAGATGGGGAAACAGTGGAAGCAGTGTTAGACTTTATTTTGGGGGGCTCCAAAATCACTGCAGATGGTGATTGCAGCCATGAAATTAAAAGACACTCTTTGGAAGGAAAGTTGTGACTAACCAAGGCAACATATTACAAAGCAGAGATATTACTTTGCCAACAAAGGTCTGTCTAGTCAAGGCTATGGTTTTACCAGTGGTCATGTATGGATGTGACAGTTGGACTATGAAGAAAGCTGAGCTCCGAAGAATTGATGCATTTGAACTGTGGTGTTGGAGAAGACTCTTGAGAGTCTCTTTTTGCAAGGAGATCCAACCAGTCCATCCTAAAGGAGATCAGTCCTAAGTGTTCATTGGAAGGACTGATGTTGAAGCTGAAACTCCAATACTTTGGTCACCTCATGAGAAGAGTTGACTCATTGGAAAAGCCCTTGATGCTGGGAGGGATTGGGGGCAGGAGGAGAAGGGGACGACAGAGGATGAGATGGCTGGATGGCATCACTGACTCGATGGATGTGAGTCTGAGTGAACTCTGGGAGTTGGTAATGGGCAGGGAGGCCTGGGGTGCTGTGATTCATGGGATTGCAAAGAGTCAGAAATGACTGAGTGACTGAACTGAACTGAACTGATATATTCTATATTAACATATATTAAAATGATAATTTTTATATGTTAGTCCCACAGATGAATAATATTCCACTGTGTGTATATATATATATATATTTTTTTTCTTCACCATATCACATCTTCTTTATTTATTCATAGATGGACACTTAGGTTGTTTCCCTATATTGGCTATTATGAACATGCTGTGATGAACATGGGTGTGCAGGTATCTCTTGAGGATCATGATTTCATTTCCTTTATATATATATGTGTGTGTGCGTGTGTGTGAAGGTGAAGGTGAAGTCACTCAGTCGTGTCTGACTCTTTTCGACTCCGTGGACTGTAACCTACTAGGCTTCTCCGTCCATAGGATTCTCCAGGCAAGAGTACTGGAGTGGATTGACATTTCCTTCTCCAGGGGATCTTCCAGACCCAGGGATCGAACCCGGGACTCCCGCATTGGAGGCAGACGCTTTAGCCTCTGAGCCACCAGGGAAGCCCCCATATGTATGTGTGTGTGTATATATATATCTAGAAGTGCAATCGCTATATTATAAGGTAGTTCTAGGGCTTCCCTGGTGGCTCAGAAGTTAGTGTCTGCCTGCAATGCAGGAGACCTGGGTTTGATCCCTGGGTGGGAAAGATCCCCTGGAGAAGGAAATGGCAACCCACTCAAGTATTCTTGCCTGAGGAATCCATGGACTTTCCCATGGTAATTCAACCTTTAATTTTTAAAGGAACCTCTATATTGTTTTCATAGAGTCTATAATTTCCCACTAAGGCACAACAGCTTTTTTTTCTCCACACAGTTGCTAACACTTTTTATTTCTTTTTGATAATAGCCATTCCAATCATTGTGAGGTAGTATATGTGAAACCACCAATATTTAAAAAAAAAAAAAAAAAAGGAAGTAAAGTCCCTATTGCTTCCTTTTCTTAAAAACCTTAGTCACTGAAATGCTAGCTGCATAGATTACCCTACAATCCACTTTTGTATTCCTGATCCCCCGAAACTGTCAAAGGCTCAAAGCCATGCCTTTCTGTCTAGCATTTCAGAATGCGTGATTTATGAACAGACGGGACACTAAGGGCAGAGGGTCTGGCTCTTCTCAAGACGTTTCTGTTTTCCCTATATCTTGGCTTCCTTGAACTCCTGACTTTCAGGGTTACTCTCTGCTTGCTCTTGGATCTGATGTTGTTGTCTTATTGTATCTGAATTTCAAAATTCTTAGCTGAAGAAATGGTCTGATACAAGTTATTCTTTCATATCCTGAAGCAAAAATGAGAAAATCACTCAATAATTTATTGGTGATTGCGGTGGTTTGAATTGTGGTCCTCGAAAAGGTTTATCTACCTAGAACCTCAGAACGTGACCTTATTTGGAATGAAGGTCTTGGCAGATCTAATTAAGACAAGGGTCTTGAAATGAGATCATCTTGGCTTAAGGTGGGTCCTAAATCCAGTGACTGATGTCCTTGGAAGAAAGAGACAGAAAAGAAAACAGAAATGCTGCAGAGGAGGCCCTTTGAAATGAAGGCAGAAACTGGAGTGATGCCTCCAAACCACAGCAACCCTGGAGTCAGCAGAACCTCGAAGAAAAGCATAATTTCCCTCCACAGTCTTTGCACGAAGCACCTTCCCATCAACACCTTGATTTCAGACATTGGCCTCCACAGCTGTGACAGAATATATTTCTGTTGTTTTAAACCATGAAGTTTCTGGTAATTTATTATGGCAGCCCTAGGAAACTAATGTGGTGACAAATTGTGCGGTTTTAATTTATGATCAATGAAATGTAAACACCGTACCCCTACATGACAAAAGCACTTAGAGTCACTACTAATTAGATTCGCCAGTTTATGTATTAACAAGATCATATTGTGTCAAAAATATTGGAAACGCAGATTTAATTCAGTTCTCTCATTTGACAAATGAGGGATCCATGAGCCTCAGAAACAAAGGGATTTTCATTTAGAGTTTTAAATTGCCACCTCCCACGCAACATTTTGATACCAGATCCTGCCTGGTCTATGGGTGATTATTGATCTACCAGCGCAGTCACACAGTATTTGAAGTCTTTATCTTCTCTCTAAAAGCCTAAGTCAGGCAGTGTGCATGTGTGTTAGCTGTGCAGTTGTGTCTGACTCTGTGTGATTCTATGGACTTTAGCCTGCCAGGTTCCTCTGCCCATGGAATTCTCCAGGCAAAAACCTGGAGTGGAAAGCCATTTCCTTCTCCGGGGGATCTTCCTGACCCAGGGGCCAAACCTGGGTTCCCTATATTGCGGCCAGATTCCTTTCTGTCTGAGTCACCAGGGAAGGCCTCACCTTTCAGGCAAGCCAGGTAAAGTCCCTCAGTGTCAATTCCCCAGCTCTGATTCAGTGTGATGATAAGGGATGGGGCACAGGTCCCCCGGGGCGAGACTGCTTCCTACTGTATTTGAAAAGTGAAAATATCCTTCAGACAACCCTTTGGCTTTGCAGGAAGCTAAGCCACCGCCACTTCATTTCTCCTCGCCCTTTTTTGTCTCGTTAGCATATCTGTTGTTACCAGCGTAGTCCATTTACCTTTCTAAACAATCATCTAGTTATAACCAACTGCTTCCCTTGGGCTGTAAGGATCCAACCAGTCAATCTTACGGGGAAATCAGCCCTGAATACTCAATGGAAGGACTGGTGCTGAGGCTGCTGCTGCTAAGTCGCTTCAGTTGTGTCCGACTCTGTGTGACCCCACGGACGGCAGCCCACCAGGCTCCCCCATCCCTAGGATTCTCCAGGCAAGAACACTGGAGTGGGTGATTCTGAGGCTGAAACTAGTATTTTGCTCATCTGATGTAAACAGCTGACTCATTGGAAAAGACCCTGATGCTGGGAAAGATTGGGGGCAGAAGAAGAGGGGAGCATCAGAGGATGAGAATGCTGGATAGTATCACCGATGCGATGGACATGAACTTGGGCAAACTTCAGGAGATTATGAGGGGCAGGGACGGCTGGTGTGCAACAGTCCATGGGGTCACAGAGAGTCAGACAGGACTGAGTGACTGAACAACAACCAACTTGTCGTAGGTTTCCAAACACGTAGCATTTTTATGACTCTGAGAGTCTCCTCTGTACAACCAACACTCTTCCACTTGGTTAGACCATGCATACTCTTTAAAACTATCTAGTCAAGGCTATGGTTTTTCCAGTGGTCATGTATGGATGTGAGAGTTGGACTGTGAAGAAAGCTGAGCGCCGAAGAATTGATGCTTTTGAACTGTGGTGTTGGAGAAGACTCTTGAGAGTCCCTTGGACTGCAAGGAGATTCAACCGGTCCATTCTGAAGGAGATCAGCCCTGGGATTTCTTTGGAAGAAATGATGCTGAAGCTGAAACTCCAGTACTTTGGCCACCTCACGGGAAGAGTTGACTCATTGGAAAAGACTGTGATGCTGGGAAGGATTGGGGGCAGGAGGAGAAGGGGACGACAGAGGACGAGATGGCTGAATGGCATCACTGACTCGATGAATGTGAGTCTGAGTGAACTCTGGGAGCTGGTGATGGACAGGGAGGCCTGGCGTGCTGCGATTCATGGGGTCACAAAGAGTCGGACATGACTGACTGAACTGAACTGAATAGCAAGAAATCATATGCTACTTACCTTTGAAAATTTTAATATCTGGCAATAAATTTACACTTAATTAAATAGAACAAGAATGAAGAAGTAAGCAAGGTACCACTTGTCTGCAGGGTAGTCTGTAGGACTACTACCTGGACTACTGTTCCGGCTGATGGTGAAACTAACAAACCGCACAACTCCAGGCACTGCATCTAACATGCTAGTTCACTGTAATGAGTACCATAGGGTCATTTGGTGCAGAAACCATGTGTTTATACAGGGAAGTTGTGGCAGCTTATTGCTCTCAAACTCACAGAGATGATCATCCTTTCTACTTTCTCTAGTCCAAAACCATCATCAGATCCTGTACAGAATTCTTCATAGTAACAATATTTTGTTGAGAACTGACATAATCCTAGACCTTTTTGCATACTGTTTCATGTACACTTTAGTACAATCTAATTTGTCTTCCCTCTTGATGCAGACAGTAAAGAATCTGCCTACAATGCAGGAGACCTAGCTTTGATCCCCGGGTGGGGAAGAACCCTTGGAGAAGAAAATGGCTACCATCATTACTAGTATTCTTGCCAGGAGAATTTGTTAATATCTTACAAATAAAGAAACAGAATTTGAGAATGATTAAATAAATCCAGGATTCATAGCTGTGAATTCCTGACATTAAAACATACCAGGTTTTCTGCTACATCATACTGTTTTGCCCATAATTTTCATGGAACATGTTTGACTTGTATTGTTTTTCTGATTTTAAACCTTCTAATTTATGTCTATGTTATAAAAGGTGATAAACATGTAGTGTTCAGGAGCGTATCCTTTAGGTCAAAGGTAAATATTAATCCTGGTGTAATTAACATGATGAATGATCTTTTGTTTGTGGGCAATGTGGTAAATATCAATATACTGGAAATTTTAAAGTATATATAATCTATTTTTTCAAGTTCTTCCTAAAACATTCAGATCCAGAAATACAAAAGGTTTTCTTTGTTTTTCTCTAAATTTAAATTCAAGGGAAAAGATGATATTTTCTTGGTTTTTCACCTTTTTTTTTTTTTTTTTTTTGCACTGGACATATCCCATTTAGAATAGTTTCATTGTGTGTTCTGTCAATATTTTTACTTTTGAAATACCATTTTTATTTTTTTCATCAGCCTTGCAATATGGTTCCTAGTTTCTTTTTCTGCTGCTGATTATTTTACAGTAGGCTGAGGAGTGGTCAGCTACTTGCTCCCTGACTTCTGTTTAGTTTCTGGATAAAGAAGATGCTCTGTTGGCACCTCTCTGGGACATTCTAGGTTCCCTATGGCAAAGCAAAATTTTAGTCCTCAGATGTTTCTTTACAGTTAGTGAAGTATAACTTTCTGACTTGAGGGGAAAAGGCTTAAGAAGGCTTAGCCAAAAGACACACAAGATTCCTCAAACATCAAAGAACTCTTAAAAAGCAATGTGTTGATGAATAAAATGCAATGAATCACAAGGTTGCTTGAATCTTATTTAAAATGCATGTAGATTTTAAAAAGGCAAAGTGACTGTGACTGAAAAATATTTTTGATCACTTCACATGAAAATACATTACCAATATGTAGCTCATTTAAATTGAGTTCTCAAATAAATTCTTATTACCCGAATTATCCCTGTTCATCCTCTACTTGAGGTATTTTGCAGTCTACTAATGAGCTAGAAAAATTCAGCTGTCGAGTTAATAAGGATAACCTTTGAACTCATGGAGTTTTAAAATTATTTTGCAAAATTATTGAAGAAATTGACTTGAAGAAATCAGACCAGCAATTTAACATCACCATTGGCTGATCCCTAAAGAACTTTCCAGTCTTTTGTGTAACATCTGCTCTAGATAATTTTGCTTTTAAGAACTTCTTGTACAGTAATTGGATTATTGGTTCATTTAGACCAGGTTATCTCTAATGCATTTGTAGAAAATGATTTTTCTTTCAAGCTCTTTCCTGGAACAGCCAAGCCCAGCTTCCAGCTCTGTTGTCCACATCCATGTGTCTTTACACAGATAACAATGGCTTCAGGTTTTCAGTGGGGCCGAAATTGTCCATTTCCCCAGCTCTCCTTTCCAAGCAGAATAGAGGTGCTATTAAAAGCTCTTTGGCAAGACTGAGAAGTGGAGATGCTTGTACCTTTTGAACTTACTTTTTTAGTGTCACATGATCTTATCCTTTTGTACTGATATTATAAAAGAAGTCAATAAGTTCTTCTGTTATATACTTCCTATATAATGACTTTTTCCACTCTTAAATTTCTATTCTTCCTGATGTCAGACATCTACATCTTTTATTTTCCTTACCACTATCTCACCATTTTAAAGGTGTTTATGAATTGTACTTATATATATTTTCTTTTAAAATAGTGGTCTTTAATTTCATTTTAAAAACTGGTAACAGATGTATTGCCTGTGCAATTTCTCTTTCTTGTGTATACGGACAATTTCATCTAGTATCTACAAATAGAATACTTTCTGGTAGTTTCTTCATTTGTCAACTTAATTCTTCAAAAACCGAGGAAGTTCAAAGGGTTTAATCTTTTTCAAATACTTTCTTTCCATTCCTGAAATTTTCCTATTGTATACCTTATTTTGTGTGTTTCATTGTTTCCTAAAGTTATATATGTAGTGAAGTTTAATCTTAAAGTAAAATAGAGCACTATGTTTTTAAGACAGTTTCAACCTCTTCTGAATAAAATTTCTGGAGAGCTAATTTAAGAAAATAGGTTTGAAAACTGAACATAAATTTAGGCATATATAATTTTAAGGTAGAATATATATGATAAAGTCTTCTTGAATTGAACATTATTCTATCTGAATGCTGGTTCAAAAACTTTTTCTCAACATTAGCCAGAGCTTGAATTGACATTTTTATGAATACCTGTATTGTGGTAATTTTGAGATTACCTATAAATGGCTCCTTTATATTTAATTTTGTCAAGCACAAGTAAGGACTTTGCTAATTAACTAGGCTTATGAAGTATTACTCACACCCTTTTATTTCTGATAATTGCTGATCTTTAGAGATGCTTAAATTAGTTGCAAAATTAGTAATTTTCTATTTATATTTCCCACATTTCACAGTAAATGAATAAGCTTGAAGTTAGCTGAATTTCAGGTTTCAGTAGAGATAAATTTTGGGTACAGATAAAGTGAAAAGGGGGGGATGAGATGCAGACTTTCAGAAAAGCAAGCATGAAATACATTTATGTAAATGCTGGTGCCATGATGAGAACTACATACTCATGAAGTTAGAAGGGAAGTTAATGATAATCAAATTCAATGCCTTCATTTAACCAGTGATGAAAATTATGCCTGAGAAGTTTTAACAACTGCCCATGATCACACACCTAGCTACCATTTAAACTGGCCTGAAATTCAGATCTGTAACATTGTGGTTTTTCTACTTCCACTAAATGGTCTAGAAATTATAGGTAAAAGATGAGAAATTTAACTGAACAGAGAATGTGTGCCTCTTCCTATTCTTACATTATAATTTCTTTCATGATGACGCTCAGCTAAGTTTCAAAGTAACAGTACTTGGAAAATTTTTGAAGCTTAGAGAGTCTTCAGAATATATCATACCTATCAGTACATGCCGTCTTGACATGATAGTGATTTTAATGTATATATGTTTAATCTGCTTATCATAAGTCTTGGATTCACCTTCATTATGTTCAGAAGTTAATTCCATAATTTGTCTCTGGGTCTAGATTTAAATGGAATTTCTACATTGAATCAAACAGAATCATCCATTTCTATTATTCTAGTATAAAGTAGGGCTCCTAAATGACTAAGGTAAGTTGATATTGCACTCATCTCACACACTAGCAAAGTAATGCTCAAAATTCTCCAAGCCAAGCTTCAACAGTACATGAACCATAAACTTCCAGATGTTCAAGCTGGATTTAGAAAACAGAGGAACCAGAGATCGAATTGGCAACATCCTTTGGCTCATTTAAAAAGCAAGAGAGTTCCAAAAAATATCTACTCCTGCTTTATTGAATACACTAAAGCCTTTGACTGTGTAGATCACAGCAAATGGTGGGAAATTCTTGCAGAGATGAGAATACCAGACCACCTGACCTGCCTCCTGAAAATCTGTATGCAGGTCAAGAAGCAATAGTTAGAACTGGACATGGAACAACAGTCTGGTTCTAAATTAAGAAAGAAGTACATCAAGGCTATATATGGAATCAAGATTGCTGGGAGAAATATCAATAACCTCAGATATGCAGATGACACCACCTTTATGGCAGAAAATGAAAAAGAACTAAAGAGCCTCTTGATGAAAGTGAAAGAGGAGGGTGAAAATGTTGGCTTAAAACTCAGCATTCAGAAAACTAAGATCATGGCTTCCAGTCCCATCACTTCATGGCAAATAGATGGGGGAAAAAATGGAAACAGTGACAAACTTTTTTTTTTTGAGCTCCAAAATCACTGCAGATGGTGACTACAGCCATGATTTTAAGCAACACTTGCTGCTTGGAAGAAAAGCTATGACAAATCTAGACAGCATATAAAAAGTAGAAACATTACTTTGTCAACAAAGGTCTGTTTGGTCAAAGCTATGGTTTTTCCAGTATCGTGTATGGATGTGAGAGTTGGACTGTAAAGAAAGCTGAGCACCAAAGAACTGATGCTTTTGAACTGTGGTGTTGGAGAAGACTTTTTGAATCTCTTGGACTGCAGGAGATCCAACCAGTCTATCCTAAAGGAAATCAGTCCTGAATATTCATTGGAAAGACTGATGCTGAAGCTGAAGCTCCAGTACTTTAGCCACCTGATGTGAAGAGCTGACTCGTTGGAAAAGACCCTGATGCTGGGAAAGATTGAGGGCAGGAGAAGGGGACAACAGAGGATGAGATGGTTGGATGGCATCACCAATGCGATGATAAGAGTTTAAGTAAGTTCCTGGAGCTGGTGATGGGCAGGGAAGCCTGGTGTGCTGCATTCCATGGGGTCTCAAAGAGTCGGAAATGACTGAGTGACTGAACTGAACTGAAGTTGATATATTACCCACATCTGTAAACTCTTTGACCTCTGAGCATGTTGAATAGATATTACTTAATAATAACAATCACAGACAGTTGACTCAACATCATGAATCTCAAGTAGAGGATTTCATAGTCTCTAGGATTCTCTGATATCTTTCAGATTGTAGCACCATGAAACTATTAGTCACTTAGTTGTGTCCAACTTTTGCGACCTCATGGACTATAGCCCACCAGGCTCCTCTGTCCATATAATTATCCAAGTGAGAATACTGGAGTGGGTAGTCATCCCCTTCTCCAGGTGATCTTCCTGACCCAGGGATTGAACCTGGGTCTCCTGCATTGCAGGCAGATTCCTCACTGTCTGAGCCATGGGGGAACCAACCTGCCACCACATGTGATAGTATATATCACTAGTAGCATATATCACAGTATTAGGTAAATTCCAAAAAAAATTTGCATTGTTTGCACTGTTTTCTTAGCTGCAAAAATTGAAACTCTAATTGGCGTCAACCTTCTGATTAAAGATTGAATTGTTAGGGGTTTACATGGAAGTATAAATATTAATATAGACACAGAAAAGTGCTCATATAATAGATGTGCTCTTCAAAAGGTTTTCTCAAACTGCAAAACTGTGGAACCAATGCCCAGATCAAGAATCACTATTCATATATTTTCCCAGGAGTGGGATTTCAGGGTCATATGGCAGCTTTATGTTTAGTTGTGTGTGTGTGTGTGTGTGTGTGTGTGTTTTAAAGGAACCTCCATGCTATTCTTCATAGTAGCAGTACCAATTTACATTCCCACCGACAATGTAGGAAAAGTTCCCTTTCTCCACACCTTCTCCAGCCTTTACTGCTTGTGGATTTTTACAGTTTTATTGAGTTATATATTTTGGTTGCACTGGGTCTCCATTGCTGTGCAGGCTTTCTCTAGTTGCTATGAGCAGGGGCTACTCTTTGCCGTGGTGCACGGGCCTCTCATTGCAGTGGCTTGTCTTATCGCAGAGCACAGGCTCTGGGGTGCACAGGCTTCATTAGCTGCAGAAGATGGGTTTTAGTTATTACACTGCCTATGGGATCTTCTTGGACCAGGGAGCAAACCCATGTCCCCTGCACCGGCAAGCAGATTCTTATCCACTGAGCCACCAGGGAAGTCCCTGTTTGTGGATTTTTTTCTTTTTCTTTTATTTACGATAGCCATTCTGGCTGGTGTGAGGTGATACCTCATTGTAGATTTGATTTGCATTTCTCTAAAATTTACAGTGTTGACCATCTTTTCACGTGCCTCTTGGCCATCTCTGTCTTTTCAGAAATGTCTATATAGGTCTCCTGCCCATTTGTTGATTGGGTTGTTTGTTTTGGTACTGCTAAGCATCATGAAAGTGGAGGTGAAAGTCGCTCAGTCATGTCTGACTCCTTGAGACCCATGGACTGTACAGTCCATGGCGTTCTCCAGGCCAGAATGCTGGAGAGGGTAGCCTTTCCCTTCTCCAGGGGATCTTCCCAACCCAGGGATGGAACTTAGGTCTCCTGCATTACAGCCTGATTCTTTACCAACTGAGCCACAAGGGAAGCCCAAGAAAACCAGAGTAGGTAGCCTTTCCCTTCCTCAGAGGATCTTCCTGACCCAGGAATCGAACCAGGGTCTCCTGCATTACAGGCAGATTCTTTACCAACTGAGCTATCAGGGAAATGTTTTCAAATTTTGGAAATGAATCCTGTCAGTCACATCATCTGAAATATTTTCTCCCAGTCTGTAGGTTGTCTTTTCATTTTGCTAATTGTTTCCCTTGCTATGCAAAAGCTTTTGATTTTAAGTAGTAATATTTGCTCATTTTTGTTTATATTTCCATTATTCTGGGAGATGGATTTTAAAAGATGTTACCGATTTATATCAGAGAGTGTTCTGCCTATGTTTTCTCTAGCAGTTTAAGGATACATGCACACCAGTGTTCAATGCAACACTGTTTACAGTAGCCAAGAAATGGAAGCAACCTAAATGTCCATTGACAGAAGAATGGAAAAGGAAGATGCAGTATATTTATACAATGGGATATTAGCCACTAAAATGAATGAAATAATGCTATTGGCAGCAATATGGATAGACCTAGAGATTTTCACACTAACTGAAGTCAGACAGAAAGAAGAAGCATCATATGACATTTCTTATATATGGATTCTAAAATGAAATGACACAAATGAGCTTACTTACAAAACAGAAAGAGACTCACAGAGAATGAACTTACTGTTTCCAGAGGGGAAATATGGGGGAGGGATAGTTAGGGAGTTTGGAAAGGACATGTGAGGACTGCTGTTTTTAAAATGAATAACCAACAAAGACCTGTGTATAGCATATGGAACTCTGTCCGATGTTATGTGGCAGCCTGGACAGGAGGGTAGTTTGGAGGAGAATGGATTCATGTCTACGTATGACTGAGGCCCTTTGTTGTTCACTTGAAACTATCACAACATTGTTAATCTATACCCCAGTACAAAATAAAAAGTTAAAAAAAAAAAGAACAGCTATCCAGAAATTTATCTGTGCCCCTTCCAGACACAAGCATCCTTTATCCCAAATCGGATATTCAGTTCAGTTCAGTTCAGTCGCTCAGGCGTGTCCAACTCTTTGCGACCCCATGAATTGCAGCATGCCATGCCTCCCTGTCCATCACCATCTCTCAGAGTTCACTCAGACTCACGTCCATCGAGTCTGTGATGCCATCCAGCCATCTCATCCTTAGTCATCCCCTTCTCCTCCTGCCCCCAGTCCCTCCCAGCATCAGTCTTTTCCAATGAGTCAACTCTTTGCATGAGGTGGCCAAAGTACTGGAGTTTAATCATTCCTTCCAAAGAAATCCCAGGGCTGATCTCCTTCAGAATGGACTGGTTGGATCTCCTTGCAGTCCAAGGGACTCTCAAGAGTCTTCTCCAACATCACAGTTCAAAAGCATCAATTCTTCGGCACTCAGCCTTCTTCACAGTCCAACTCTCATATCCATACATGACCACAGGAAAAACCATAGCCTTGACTAGACTAGGACCTTAGTCGGCAAAGTGATGTCTCTGTTTTTGAATATACTATCTAGGTTGGTCATAACTTTCCTTCTAAGGAGTAAGCGTCTTTTAATTTCATGTCTGCAATCACCAACTGCAGTGATTTTGGAGCCCAGAAAAATAAAGTCTGACACTGTTTCCACTGTTTCCCCATCTATTTCCTATGAAGTGATGGGATTGGATGCCATGATCTTCGTTTTCTGAATGTTGAGCTTTAAGCCAACCTTTCACTTTCCTCTTTCACTTTCATCAAGAGGCTCTTTAGTTCTTCTTTACTTTCTGCCATAGGGTGGTGTCATCTGCATATCTGAGGTTATTGATATTTCTCCCGGCAATCTTGATTCCAGTTGTGCTTCTTCCAGCCCAGCGCTTCTCATGATGTACTTTGTATATAAGTTAAATAAGCAGGGTGACAATATGCAGGCTTGATGTACTCTTTTTCCTATTTGGAACCAGTTGGTTGTTCCATGTCCACTACTATTGCTTCCTGACCTGCATACAGGTTTCTCAAGAGGCAGGTCAGGTGGTCTGGTATTCCCATCTCTCTCAGAATTTTCCACAGTTTATTGTGATCCACACAGTCAAAGGCTTCGGCATAGTCAATAAAGCAGAAGTAAATGTTTTTATAGAACTCTCTTGCTTTTTTGATGATGATGATCCAGCGTATGTTGGCAATTTGATCTCTGGTTCCTCTGCCTTTTCTAAAACCAGCTTGAACAACAGGAAGTTCACAGTTCACATATTGCTGAAGCCTGGCATGGAGAATTTTGAGCGTTACTTTACTAGCGTGTGAGATGAGTGCAGTAATGTGGTAGTTTGAGCATTCTTTGGCATTGCCTTTCTTTGGCATTGGAGTGAAAACTGACCTTTTCCAGTCCTGTGGCCACTGCTGAGTTTTCCATATTTGCTGGCATATTGAGTGCAGCACTTTCACAGCATCATCTTTCAGTATTTGAAATAGCACCACTGGAATTCTATCACCTCCACTAGCTTTGTTCGTAGTGATGCTTTCTAAGGCCCACTTGACTTCACATTCCAAGATGTCTGGCTCTAGATGAGTGATCACACCATCGTGATTATCTGGATCTGAAGATCTTTTTGTACAGTTCTGTGTATTCTTGCCACCTCTTTTTAACATCATCTGCTTCCATTTCAGTCCTTTATCAATCCCATCTTTGCATGAAATGTTCCTTTGGTATCCCTAATTTTCTTGAAGAGATCTCTAGTCTTTCCCATTCTGTTGTTTTCCTCTATTTCCTTGCATTGATCGCTGAGGAAGGCTTTCTTATCTCTCCTTGCTATTTTTTGGAACTCTGCATTCAGATGCTTATATCTTTCCTTTTCTCCTTTGCTTTTCACTTCTCTTCTTTTCACAGCTATTTGTAAGGCCTCCTCAGACAGCCATTTTGCTTTTTCGCATTTCTTTTCCATGGGGATGGTCTTGATCCCTGCCTCCTGTACAATGTCACAAACCTCCATCCATAGTTCTTTAGGCACTCTATCAGATCTAGTACCTTAAATCTATTTCTCACTTCCACTGTATAATCATAAGGGATTTGATTTAGGTCATACCTTGATGGTCTAGCGGTTTTCCCTACTTTCTTCAATTTCAGTATGAATTTGGCAGTAAGGAGTTCATGATCTAACCCACAGTCAGCTCCTGGTCTTGTTTTTGCTGACTGTTAAAACTCTTAAGAGAAAGACCCTTGTTAGTATTATTTGTAAATTTTATTTTTCATAAATTACATTCACTCTCAGTGTCATAGAGCTAGGCATTAATTTGCCAAGTCAGTCCATTAGAAAGGCACTAAAATAAGCCTTTCCAGATACCAAATATTGGAATAAAAGTCGTGAATTCCAGGCTCTCTTCCAGATGTAGATCAGAAAAGCCAAATATTAAGCAAGTTATATAGAGTAAGATCAAGGACAATCCAGATTTCAATGTGGGGCATAAGTAAATTCATTCTTTTAAAAGTAAGTGTAGCTGGAAAAAAAATGTGTAATTCATCTTATAGCATAAGGAACATTAAGCACAAACTTAGAAACTTAGAAGAAAAGAAACTGCATCTTAAAATCATAATTAAAGACAGACACAAGAAGTCTATAATGATGTGTGGAACTCTCAGTATGATGTAATTAAATGTGGCCATAAGAAAAAAAAGGCAGGAAATTAAAAGAACAGATAAAGATGGTAACAAGATGAAATGGGGAAACAGCACGGATAATATGCAAAGACAAATCTTCATTGACAGAGTTAAGTTATCCACTTGAGGAAATTGAAAACGGAAATACTACTAAATAAAACTGAAACAAAAAACATTCAACATATTTGCAAAATGTTCTTAGAATCAAGAGGAAAAATACAAATGAGTTTTAAATTATGAGAAAGGTGTAACCAAATACAGAAGGCAGAGGATGAAGATAAAGTACATTTGATAGTACTAAATTAACTTTGTTAAATATGGTAATAACATAATAATGATAATCAGAAAATGCCACCATTCTCATAAAATATCTCAAAATGGAAAAATATCATGTCTGCAACTTACTTCCAACTGTCTTAACTTATGTATCCACACACAAGTGTGTGTATATACAGACACACATACAGAGACACATATATACCCATCTATCTATTTGGTATATGCCATCTATCTCTACACATATAGAGAGATACACATGCATAGATAAGTATATATAGAGTGTGCATATATATGTGCACAGAGAGAGAGAGAAAGCAAATGTGGCAACATATTAATAATATGTGAAAAGCATGTAGGTTTTGTTTTCTTAAAATTTTTGCTTTTTTAAACTTTTATATTTTTTTAATTGAAGTATACAGGAAAGCATTATAATATAAAAGAAGTTATATTTCATCCAAAAGTAAAATAAAATTATTTATATATCCCCCAAAATGAATTATAAATGAAAACTTAAAAAATCTCACAGATACATAGGGGCAGAAAAATATATCATAAAAAACTAACAGCATGATTGAACTCAGATTCTGGATATAGGCCTAAAAATAGTCAAAATGTCTATGAAAATTTTGCAGAAAATACAGCAATACAAGATGTTTTATAGCCTATTATTTTTTGGTGAAAGTAAATAAAAAGTATTAACATATGCTCAATCAAACATTTGCCCTTCTTGGGAAAAAATTGAAATTCAAATCAACTGAGAAAGAAATCACAAGCAAGAGAAAGAATGACATTAAAAAAAAACAAACAACAACAAGAGTTCTAACTGTCACACAAGACATTGTTATGACTGTAATAAAATGCTAAACACTATAATTAAAAAAACAAAAACAAAAAACAAAAAGAAGTTATAACAAAAGCCTAGGTCTAAATTGAGATTCTATTTTAAAAGACTGAAAAGGTGAAGGAGGGAGGAAAATGGATTAAAAAAGTAACAGTCAGAAGGTGCCATTTTATTCTTGAGTTTGATCATCAATGAAACATCATCAAAGAATTGTTAGAGTGAATGTTGGTAAATATTGTTAACATTTTTAAATGCCCATTTTCCAAATCAATACAGTAATAAAAGCAAAGAAAACACAATTCAAAGACAGGAAAAAACAGATAGAAAATGAATGAATTAAAAGTGAAGATGTATGATGTTAGGGCAGAGAAGGCAATGGCACCCCACTCCAGTCCTCTTGCCTGGAAAATCCCATGGGCGGAGGAGCCTGGTGGGCTGCAGTCCATGGGGTCGCTAAGAGTTGGACATGACTGAGTGACTTCACTTTCACTTTCATGCATTGGAGAAGGAAATGGCAACACATTCCTGTGTTCTTGCCTGGAGAATCCCAGGGAAAGGGGAGCCTGGTGGGCTGCCGTCAATGGGGTCACACAGAGTCAGACACGACTGAAGCGACTTAGCAGCAGCATGGTGTTAAGGAGTGTTCTAATTTCATTATTTTACATGTAACTGTCCAATTTTCTCAGCACCAGTTACTGAAGAGACTATCTTTTCTCCACTATATTCTCTTGCCTCCTTTATCATGTGTTAGGTGACCATAGGTGTATGGTTTATCTCTGGGCTTTCTATCTTATTGCATTGATCTATATTTTTCTTTTTGTGCTTGTATCATACTGTCTTGTTTAATATAGCTTTGTCATATAGTCTGAAGTCAGGGAGCCTGATTTCTCCACTTTGCTTTTCTTTCTCAAGATTGCTTTGGATATTTGAGGTCTATTGTGTTTCCATACAAATTGTAAAATTTTTTGTTCTAATTCTGTGAAAAATGCCATTGGTAATTTGATAGGGATTTCATTGAATCCATAGATTGTTTTGGTAGTAGAGTCATTTTCACAATATTGATTTTTATAATGCAAGAACATAGTATATATCTGCATATATTTGCATCACCTTACTTTCATTAATATCTTATAGTTTTCTGCATACATGCCTTTTGCCTCCTTAGGTAAGTTTATTCATAGGCATTTTATTCTTTTTGTTGCAGTAAGACTTAATGGAGAAGGCGATGGCACCCCACTCCAGTACTCTTGCCTGGGAAATCCCATGGACAGAGGAGCCTGGTGGGCTGCAGTCCATGGGATCACGAAAACTCGGAGATGACTTCATTTTCACTTTTCAGTTTCATGCATTGGAGAAGGAAATGGCAGCCCACTCCAGTGTTCTTGCCTGGAGAATCCCAGGGACAGCGGAGCCTGGTGGGCTGCTGTCTATGGTGTCACGCAGAGTCGGACGCGACTGAAGCGACTTAGCAGCAATACAGTTATAAAGCTCTTAAAGGAAAAGAGTAGAACACTGACATTTGATCTTTTATGACCCACCTTCTAGATTAATGAAAATAAAACAAAAATTAACAAATGGGAGCTAATTAAACTTAAATGCTTTTACATAGCAAAGGAGACCATCAACAAGAAAAAAAAAAAAAAGACAACCTTCAGAATGGGAGAAAATACTTGCAAACGAAACAACTGAAAAGGCACTAATTTCCAGAATATGCAAACAGCTTATGCAGCTCAACATACAAAAAAAGGAAAAAAAATCCTATCAACAGAATGGACAGATCTAAATAGACATTTCTCCAAGGAAACATACATATGACTAACAAACACATGAAAAGATATTCAGCATGAATAATTATTAGAGAAACACAAATCAAAACTGTAATAAGGTATCACTTTACACAGGTCAGAATGGCCATCATCAAAAAAATCCACTCGGTTGGCCAAAAAGTTAATTTGTGTTTTTCTATTAAAAAGTTATAGAAAAAGCTGAACAAACTTTTGGCCAGCCCAGTACAAACAATAAATGTGGGAGAGGGTGTGGAGAAAAGTGAACCCTCTTACACTGTTTGTGGGAACGGAAATTGACACAGCTATTATGGAGAACAATACAGAGATTCCTTAAAAACTAAAAGTAGAAATAACAGATGACCCAGAAAACCTATTCCTGGGCACATACCTGGAGAAAACTGTAAATCAAAAAGACACAGGAACCCCAGTATTCATTGGAGCCCTATTTACAATAGCCAGGATATGGAAGCAACCTAAATGTCCATCAACAGAGGAAGGGGTAAAGAAGAAGTAATATATATAAAAAGGAACAAAACTGTGATTTGCAGAGACATGGATGGCTGTAGAGACTGTCATAGAGAGTGGAGTTAACTCAGAAAAACAAATATTGTATAATAAGACTTACATGTGGAATCTAAAAATGATGGAGATGAAGTCATTTGCAAAGCAGAAATAGAGACACAGATGTAGAGAACAAATGTATCGGCAGCCATGCAGAGGGAGGGTGAATTGGGAGTTTGAGACTGATATATGTACAGCACTATATATTTTTTTATGTATATATTTCAGTCGTGTGCAACTCTTTCAAACCTCCCTGGCAGACTGTAGTCTGCCAGTCTCTTCTGTCCATGGAATTCTCCAGGGAAGAATACTGGAGTGGGTTGCCATTTCCTTCTCCAGGGGAACTTCCTGACCCAGGGATCAAACCCAGGTCTCCTGAGTTGCAAGGCAGATTCTTTCCCTCTGAGCTACCAGGGAAGCCTTAAATATAAAGTAGATAACAAACACACAACTTATTGCACCTACTGCATAGCACAGGGAACTCTACTCCGTGCTCTGTGGTGAACTAAATGGGAAGGAAATTCAAAAAAGGAGATACGTGTATACATATACCTGATGCACTGTGCTACACAGTAGAAATTAGAAGAGCATTGTAAAGCAGCTATATCTCCATAAAAATTAATTTTAAGAATAAGAAGGTGGAGGTGGCAGTGCTCCTCCAGGTCTGTGTTACACACTGCTGCTCCCGGCGTGTGTTCCAGCGGCTTGTGCATGTGGCCGTTCGGGGCCCTGGCCGCTGTCTCTGCCAAGCCAGTCTTCAGCAGGGTGGGAAACAAGGGCTTCTGCTTCTCTGGCTTAGCATGCATTAGCGTGTTAGTCGCTCAGTCATACCCGACTCCTTGCAATCCCATGGAGTATATAGCCCACCAGGCTCCTTGGTTTATGAAATTCTCCAGGCAAGAATCCTGGAGTGGGTTGCCATTTCCTTCCTGGTGAAAAGTGAAAGCGAAGTCACTCAGTCATGTCCGACTCCTTGCAGCCCGTGGACTGCAGTCTACCAGGCTCCTCAGTCCACGGAATTTTCCAGGTAAGAGTACTGGAGTAGGTTGCTATTTCCTTCTCCAAGGTTATCACCAATTCTCTCTGTCGTGGTGACTGTTTCAAATATCCTCAGCTCAGTGAATAGCCTGAGTGCAAAGTCCCTCTGCCCCACACCTGAGTTCCAGGAGGGTTCTGGGTGAGTCATCCTCTGCTTTTCCAAACAGGAGAAGGGTCAAACCTGACTCAGAGGTCAGGCTGTGGCTTGGCCCCTGGTGGCTGCTCCCCTCATCTCTCAACCTTGGAGGAATTCTCACATTACATGGGGAAGAAGTTCAACTGTGAAAAGCCCCCTTGCTTGCTGCTCCTTCAAGCGGGAGCCCTCCTTCTGAAGCTTCTGTGCAGCTCAGGTGTCTCCTAGGGGTCTGTGACCTCAGACATGACATGTGGAGGGTCAAGGTTAAGGTTCTCTTCCCACCGGATGGGGCTGAGCCCAGTCAGCCCTGTCGTGGAGGCAGGGTGCACTTGGTAGGCTCACTGTGTACTGGGCCCAGCTGCCAGCCTTCACTGGGCTTTCTGGTGCTTGGCTGGGGTCTGATACTGTGAGTGAGACAGCCTGAGACCTGGGACCTGGGTCCCTTTGCTGTGGTGCTTGCACTGATACCTGAAGCAACAAAATAATGAGAAATTATAAGGCTATTAATAAATATAATAACACACTTAGGCAGTCGGGACAAATTATGGGCAAGATACAAAAAGACCAAAAGCCCAGCTGTCACTTCTAAAGAGCCAGGAGCAAAAGCTGGGTACCCTGCTGCACCTGGGGTTTCCCTGGTGGCTCAGTGGTAAAGCGTCCACTTGCAGGCAAAAGACACAAGAGACGCAAGTTCGACTTCCGGTTGGGGGAAAATCCCCGGGAGGAAGGCATGGCAACCCACTCCAGTATTCTTGCCTGGAGAATCCCATGGACAGAGGAACCTGACATGTTACATTCCATGGGGTCGCAAAGAGTCGGAGACGACTGAGCAACTGAGCACATTCTGGGCATGCCCCCTGCACACACCACCACCAAGGGGGTGTCCAAAGTGTGCAAACAACCCAATCCACCCCTCCAGCTGGACTCTCGGGACACACCCCTACCCTCACGACATATGAGGAACCAACTCGTCCCCTCTAGTGGCGAGGGAACCCAGTTACTTGTTCTTGCTTCCCTACCTGCTCCGCTGTAGCGCGAGCCCCGTTAAAAACTGTGCTTGAATGTCTTGTCTGGCTCTTCTCAATTTCTATTGATTAAGGGAATCAAAAGCTGTGGTGGGTAACAAGAAGAGGTACGCTCCCCACTTCTACAGGTGAGACTTACTGAAGGTGACAGCTAGGCCTCAAGCTCCAGACTTCCCTCTCCAGATCTTTCCTCCTCCCCAAGGAGGGCAGTCAGCCACATGGGAGTCAGGAGGTGCCCACTCACTGCAGTCAAGTTCTGTGGGCATGTGCCCACCCGGCCTCACAGTGGTCTCTTCCTGAGGCCTTTCCAGGCTCTGTGCTGGGTAGAGAGGGCCTGGATGCCCCGCAGCAGGGGAGGAGCCCTCCTCATCCTCTGTGGACTCACCCTGACCCCCCAGGAGTTGCCCCTGTCCAGGAAGACCCTTTCCCACAAGCAGCAGCAGTGCCAGAGAGCTGAGCAGACCTGCTGCAAAGACAGAGATGGTGGCTCAGACTTGGGTGGGCAGTGTGGGGAACTAGGCTTCTCAGGGTGATCTGAGTGTGCAGCCTTCCTCCCGCAGCCAAAGGGAGACACTTCCTAGGGAAGCAGGGCTGTGATGGAGCAGACTTGAGGGTGGGCAATTCTAGCTCCTTGAGGGGAAGCACACGTGCAGCGGTGTTTTGCCTGCAGCCTTCTGTGTACGTCCTGCCGTGAGCTTGGCAGGTGTGGGAGACCCTGGGGCTAGTCCGCTTCCTGTATGGACTTGAAATTCCACTGTAACTGCAATTCCCATAACACTGGAATCAGTGACTGGTGAGGCTTCCCACACCTTCACACTGATCAATCTATCCATCAGGGTCTGGATTCTGTGCTATGGCAAAAGAAAGAAAGCTAGATTTAATAAGTATTTATTTTTCAGTTAAAACTAAAATAAAAAATAAAAAAAGGTGCAAGTCAAGATTACAGAGTTAGGACAAAGCATGTGGAATGTTCCAGGGAAAAGGATAGATGTAGTGGGATTCTCTGATCCACGGAAGAGAAATGCATGGCTTGGAGCAGAGGAAGTGAAATGAAAAAAGCATCACTGTCTGAACTAGAAGTGGAAACTGACTTTCTGAGACTCAGTCCTCTACACAAACCATACTTCTTTGCGTCTTCTTATCTATATATTCCTCCAACCCTTTGAAAGGTAATTTCATCAGAGTCTAGACGCTCCATCTTCTTTTATGTATACTAACTTAATAAAAGCGATTCCTTTTAGCTAGTCATTTATCTTCCAGTTCTTAGACTGGATTTCATTCTTTTCATGCCCTGAGTATCTGCAAAGAGCAAGCATCAGCTTCAAAGTGAGAGTCCCCTCTGTAAAGGACGAGCAGTTCTTCGCTGAGACGAAGAGCTTGGCAGCTAGGATCATTTTAAGCAAAAGTGCTTCCCAGTTTCCAATATTTATATGTTTTTTAAAAATTATATCTCAAGTTTCAAAAAAGGCAAAACTAAAACAACCACTATCTAAGTAAGGATAAAAACAGTCACACAGGAATTTTTAGATTGTTTAAAAATAGCAATGAACCTTCTAAAAATGTCTAATGCTTCCTGTTCAAAATTGCCCTGTATACATACCAAATTTTAACTGCCTGAATTTGACCCTTAAGGTTTTGTTTAGAATCCTATAGATATGATTTGTCACAGTTTGATACTACTTTATCAGTAACGTAGAATTTAATGAGAACAAATCTTTCTGAAAAGATTATTTTAAGTGTTATGCTATATTGTTATGGAAAGCTTTACAGTTATATTTTTAAAAGGTTTTATGATCAGATATCAGGACCTGTAACAGCCTAAACAATAAATCTGTTTCCATTCTTAAAAAAATATTTTCTATCAAAATAAAGATCTTTAACTTTATTTTATGCTTCATGCAGTATTTAATTGATACCCAAGATGGAAATTTATTTATGTCATATTCTAAAATTCTAGAGCCAAAGGTATTATATTTTGAAATTCCAATAAAGGGTAGATGTAAATATTCCCCCAAATGATATGAAAATAGTTTAAACACTAAAATTCAAATTATTTAGAATTAATCTAAAATTATGCACTAATAATCAGTTCTATATTGTGTGTATGAAAACTCTTCACGATCTAGTAATAATGGCATTATTTTTCCAAAATGTATCATTACAGTTTGACCATATTCTAGTTGTATTAGACTAAGTCAGTGAATGCTTTTATATGAAAGATTCATATAAAACATGGTGAAATATCTCCATAATATTGTCTGTTGCATGTTTGCACCACTGTCTATCCAAGTTCAAAAACTATTTGATAAATATAGTTAAATGTGAAATCTGTAATTATAATACTTGAAACCAAATCATAGTTTCAATTTATCATCTTGATAAGTAGTGTTGGATTTATATATGAGTTCTGCTTTAAGACTTTTATTTCAAAGCACTTTGCTGGCTGATATTTTATGTGCGGCATTCATCTTTTGATCCATTTATCTGCCCTGCCTACTTTAATTAAGCCATCATTGCACTCTGATGTTTTTGCTAATTTTGGATGATGGATCCATCATTGTTTGTTTATAAAAGCTGATTGGAAACAAGGCATTCATTATGTGGCGCCTGAAATCTGTTCCCTTCATTATCACAGGGTAGTTGCTGTAGTTGCATCTCTGTTATCATCAAGTTTTTATAAATATTGGCTTTTTCTTGATTGATTTTCATCAGCAGCATTGTCTTGTAGTCTCCAAATTCTTGTCATTTGTGCTATCTTACGAAATGCTCTCCTAATATACAGAAAATTATATTTTCAAGAAAAGCTGCATGTCAGTCATTTCTTTAATAAATCTTTGACCCTTAGGTATGCTATTTGGGCGAATTAACAAATAGGCTGCTATTCTCAGTGTGCATTCCATTCACCAGTACAATCAACTTACCTAATGAATTGCCTTTCATTTGTTGCCTTGATGAAATCTAGTTATTTTGAAAATCTTCTCACTTCTTTACATCAATGCAAATTACATTATGGAAGATAAATTCCTACATACAGTTTGTGAGAATTAAAAAAAAAGAATAAATGTTGACTTTGAAAATAAATCTTTGAGCTGTCATTCTAAAAATGTTCTGAAGAGGCATGTAAAAGGAAAAATTGAGCTGTGATTTTTCTTAGTTCTCCTTCTCAGTTGTAACATTGAAATTGATATTGATTCTTTTGAATAATATAGGAGAAAAATAGTTGAAATCTGGGGAGTCTGCCTAAGACACAGGAAAATATGAATTTGCCTTTGTCTTATAACCATGTAGGGGTTTTCTTGGTGACTCAGACAGTAAAATCTCTGCCTGCAATTCAGGAGACCTGGGTTCAATCTCTGGGTTGGGAAGATCCCTTGAAGAAGGGGACCCTACCCCAGTATTTTTGCCTAGAGGACTCCACGAACAGAGAAGCCTGGCAGGCTATGGTCCATAGGGTCGCAAAGAGTCAGACACAACTGAGCAACTAATGCTTTCTTTTACTTTTAACCATGTGAATATATTAAAGTTTGGCCTAGACATAGATAACCAGGTTTTCTAAATAACAATCATCTCAAACATTCTGAGGCCTTTACAGTGCCGATAGTCTGTGTTCTCAACTACCTACATGGTGCTTGAGTCTCCACATTCATAGGATGTGTTCATTTAACTCACATCCATTACGAATTTGAAAAGCATCTGACTCAGTCTTTAAATTCATAATCCCAGACATATAAACAGGTTTACATTACCCAATTGTACAGATGTTACTCTTCTGCAATTTTTCCCTCTAATCACTATTTTAACAAATGAAACTTGACAGGTTAAGGCTCCCTGTCTCATCCTTTGCCTCTCAAGAGTTGCTGTTGTTGTTCATTCTCTGTCATGTCTGACTCTGCAACCCCGTGGGCTGTCCTCATCTACTATCATTTATCCATAGGTAGTGTGTAAGACTTACAGCTTATAGTGATGATTTTATCAAATACACCTTTATCAATAAACCGCATACATGCTACTTTTAAGTTTCCATTTTAGGGATAGAACATTCTGCATATTATTCTGTCGTTTATGCCCACCATAATAACTATCTGGTTCATTCCTTTACATGTTTTCATTTCACTGTCTGATTGAATCATTTTTGTACAGTTGACTTCCTTTTGAGGGACAGACAGGTTTTTACATTTTTGCTGTTAAACAACTATGATTGCAGTATCATTCTTGTATATATTTGGAAGAGTTTCTCTATGGAAAGAACTAGAAGTGGTATTTTAAATATTTAGGGTAAGTGAAAAAGTCAAAGTGTTAGTCCTTCAGTCTTGTCTGACTCTGCAAACCCATGGACTGTAGCCCGCCAGGCTCCTCTGTCTATGGATTCTCCAGGGAAGAATATTGGAGTGGGTAGCCATTCCCTTCTCCAGGGGATCTTCCCAATCCAGGGACTGAACTTGGGCCTCCCGCATTGGAGACAGATTTATTGCCATCTGAGTTACCAGGGAAGCCCAGTCAACTCGATGTCACCACATTTCTTTGCTCACGCTCTCTGGATATGAGTTATTCTTCCTTCATATCATGGTCAAATATGGTATTGCTAGATTTTTAAACACTTTTTTTCAGTTTGATGGGTATGAGATGATATATAATGTTTATTTAAATCTGTATTATCCTGACTTTTAACCAGGCCTAGGATTTCATTATGTTTACTGACCTTTATGCTTCCTTTCCTGTAAATATATATTTTCCATTTTTCCACTGAGTCGTCATTTTTGTACTAAACTTGCAGGGGTCCATCATGCAGTCTCTGCACCAATCTCTAATCACCTTATATTAGTACAAGTGTTTTCTCCTCACTGGTAACATTTTCACTTTGTGGTACCTTTCATCATATAGAATTTCTCTCGCATGTTATTTTGGGTATCTGATAAAAATAGAAATACAAATACATTGTTTTCCCTCTGTCCAGACTTTTTTATCACTGTTTTAATTACTATATCTTTGTAAGTGTGGAGTACCAGTTCCAGCTCACTTATATTCTTCCATATTGTCTAGAAAATCAAATGCATTCCATTTTCAGTTAAACCAAGCTTCACAGTAAATTTTATATATATATATATATATATATATATATATATATATGCTATAACTCACAATGGTAATTTAACACACATTTAATGAAATCTAATTTTTCACTATGCAATAAGTTAAAATTTTCTCTGTAATGTTTTCATATTCTTGCTATTTTTTTCTCTGTAATTGATAGTTGCTATCATCTGAGCTGTTTTTTGCTAAGTTTTCTAGCTGTTTATGATTAGGAACACCACTCTATTGGAATGGTATTTTGTCCTCAACAAACTTGCTAAACTTTTTATTATTATTATTATTATTAGTTTGGATATTTTATAGATTCCCTTGGGTTTTCTATATAGGCAATCATATTACAAATGACAACTGTATTTCTTTCCAGTCCTCATAGCTATTGATTCTGTTTTACTATTGTTATATGGCTAGAATCACCAGTAAAATGCTAAATCAGAAAGGATAACGGCAGATTTGTTTGCTTTGTGTCTGACTTTAATATCATCAAAATAAACCATAAACTTGTTTGTACTAGTATGTCCTCGCTATATAAGACAGTGGAGGCAGAGAGAGAGTCAGTGATTTGCCTAAGGTCACACAGCCAAGAAATGGCAGAGACAATATCTGCGCCAAGACAGTCCAGCTCCTAGTCGGTGCTTACTCTACAGAGCATACATGCAGAGGGCCCCAGTCTCTAGGATTTAACGTCTGATGATCTGAGGTGCAGCTGATGTAATAATAATAACAATAGACACAAAACACAATAAATATAATGTTCTTCAATTACCCTGATTCTATCCCCCACCCCTACACCAAGTCCTTGGAAACATTGTCTTCCACGAAAACTATCCCTGGTTTCAAAAGGTTGAGAACAGCTGGATATGGTTTATATAGTGTATATAAACTACATATGGGCTATAGTACATGCTCATATTATGCTAAGCTGTTTTCTGAATTATGATGAGACTTTCTTTTTCTCTAAGTATTTATCATAATTCATCTTAACCACTTTAAATCATTTGTCCTCTACTCATGGGGATAATCATAAGGTAGCTCATTAATAGGTTAATATGATATTTTTCACTTTCTGATATTAAAACATCTTTGTTCTGGTCTTAATCCACTTTGGCCAAGGTTTGTTTTTAATGTACATTGTTGGATTTTGTTAACAGATTTGTCAGTTAGTGCATCTGTCAATTTCTTTGAAGAAATTAGCTTGTAACTTTGCTCTTTATATAATTATTTTTTGTTGCTTGTTTCTGGCATTGAATTTGTAGTAGCTTGAAAAAAAATGAGTGTGGGGAAAAGATTCCTCTTTATCTACTATAAAATTTTGTGCAGGTTTGGATTTATGCTTTTAATGTTTTGGGAAACCCACACATGTAATAAACATGGTATTTTACTGTAGGAAATTTTTCAATATTGATTCAATGACTTTAGTAGATATGGATCTATTCAGATTTTTTGTTTATAGTTGATCCAGTTTTGTTTGATAATGTAGTTCTAAGATATTATATATTCTTCCAAATTTATTAACATATATTCTTTCATAGTATTGAGGGAGTCATATTTATAGGTAAGTCTCCCTTTCCTTTGCTAATATTTTTTCTTTTGACTCTTGTCTGATTTTCCTTGAACATCTTATGAAATGATGTATCAATATGATTAGATTACAAAGATCTTTCTTGTAACTGCATTCTGTTTCAAAAATTGTAATACCTTATATTTGTCGTGTCCCTTTGCCTACTTGCCTACTTTCTTGGGACTTATTCTGTTATTATTTTTTTCATAACTACTAATCACTTTTTAGCTTTCATTTTCTAATTAAGCTTTTAAGGCTGAAAGCTAATTCTCTACAGTTTTAACTCTACCTTATGCTTTAATATAAAGTATTATAATTTCACTGAGTTTTAAGTGTTTTCCGGTTTGCATTTTCCGGTTTGCATTGTGATTCATTTTATCCAAGAACAATTTAGAAGTGTATTCTTAAATTTTCCAACACGTAAGGTTTTTTGCTCTCTTTGTATTCATTATATGATCAGAAAACATGGTCTTTATGTTCAGTTTCTTGGCCAATAAGGCCGATCTGTGTTTCAGATGTTCTCTACCTTGACTAGCTTTCTCTCTTCTCAATTTAGTTATTTTTAAGAGCATCTTAAATTTCCAAATTATGATAGTAAATTGGTACATTTCTCTTGCTCAAAATCTGCCATTAGGATAGAATCTAAAACTCTTGCAAGGCTTTGCGTGGGCTTGCCACCACTTTTATCCAACCATATCTCTGCCACCCTGACTCACACTGTACATTATAAACATCAAACTCATTCAATTTCCAAAGCAAAACATGTTCTCTCCTTCATTCAACAAGTATCCTCACTCCTGTCACCTAGTTAGTGTTCCTCTGTGTTTAGTGAAATCCATAAAAACCCCTCCATCTGAAGAAAGGGCCCCAGTTATAAAATTTATACCCTATGTTAAAGTATTTTGACCTCATGTTTTAGTTCTCGTCTCTATGTGTTTCCTACAGGAAAGTCCATTGAGAACACTCTTATACAATAGAATATGATAAACCTAGACAGCATATTAAAAAGCAGAAGCATCACTTTGCCAACAAGGTCAGTATAGTCAAAGCTATGGTTTTTCCATAGTCATGTATGGATGTCAGATTTGGACCATAGAGAAAGCTGAGCACGGGAGAATGCTTTTGAAATGTAGCATGGGAGAAGACTCTTGAGGATCCCTTGGACTGCAAGGAGATCAAACCAGTAAATCCTAAAGGAAATTAGCCCTGAATAGTCATTGGAATGGAGAAGGCAATGGCATCCCACTCCAGTACTCTTGCCTGTAAAATCCCATGGACAGAGGAGCCTGATAGGCTGCAGTCCATGGGGTCGCTGAGAGTTGGACACGACTGAGCGACTTCATTTTCACTTTCATGCATTGAAGAAGAAAATGGCAACCCACTCCAGCATTCTTGCCTGGAGAACCCCAGGGATGGGAGAGCCTGGTAGGCTGCCATCTAAGGGATCGCACAGAGTCAGGCATGACTGAAGTGACTTAGCAGCAACAGCAGCAGCATTCATTGGAAAGATGGATGTTGAAGCTGAAGCTGCAATCCTTTGGTCACCTGATGCAAAGAGCCAACTCGTTGGAAAAGTTCCTGACACTGGGAAAGACTGAGGGCCCAAGGAGAAGGGGGTAGCAGAGGGTGAGATGGTTGGATGGCGTCACTGATTCAATGGACATAAGTTTGAGAAAACTCCTGGAGATAGTAAAGGACAGGGAAGCCTGGCATGCTGTAGTTCATGGGGGTCACAGAATTGGACTTGACCTAGCGACTGAACAACAAAAATACAGTAGAATATAGCACAAAATTTGGTACACACACACATTAAATGAATTAAATTGCAACATTGGAATCCACAGATAGCCACAGGGACCCAGAGATATAATTTCTCATGTTTAAAATAACCATATGTGTTTTTTGTCTTTTTGACAAAAGACAAAGACTTTTTCTTAAAGGTAAAAGAAATCTCTTCTCAAAATGTAAGACTTTAATTACAGTACAGCTTCTACGGCATCTGCAAGTTGAGAGCAACCAAATTCAGAAAGCCATTAGAGAAGAGTTATTTTCACCTCTTAAGCTGTACTTCTCTTGAGTATTGACTGAGCTCTTTCACAGTTTTAGGACTCTCACCTTTGCTGTTCATTAGAAAGAAAAAAATATGTAATTCTAAGACTGAGTGTGTTTTCTGCCTTTTCCCACATGATTGAAAAATTCTTTCCTGTTGGCAATTTTCTTAAAGTTAATAGATTCTTTTATGTATATATTAAAATTTGACAAACACCTTTCTGTACAATATTTCATCTCCATAACTGCCTGAGCCTCAAGGAAGTTTGAAGCCCTAATTGTATAATATTATAACACACACAAAAAAACAACAAGGGATCTCATTCCTGACCTCAGCTGGTCAGCTTATTGTATATCATCTTCTTTTAATTCAAAAACTACTCAAAGACTGTTTTCCATGTGTCTTATTTGAGACATTCTCAGTAATTTACTGCCAGAATTTATAATCGCATAGAGTCTCATAGGTTAATTACAGAATCTTCAGTGTAAAAAATGTGTTTTCCTTTCATTCCTTTCAATGATGCAGCCTTTATTTCATTTAGCATTCTCTAATTTTTCTACTATAGAAACGGTAAGTAGACTGGCTCAGGGTGACCTATCCATAATTTTACAGGCCTATTTCTCAACCCTTACCTAATTTTTTCTTAACTTATGAAATTAGTTCTCATATCTTTTGTATTACATTCTAGTTTCACTGACCTTAAATTGTATTGCTGCTAATGAAAAAAAAATCCAGCATTTTGCATTTACAAAAATATTCTAATCTTTTGTGTAAAGAACAAAGTTCCACAAAATTGAATTTGGTAAGAAATGTACATACTTTATAATTACTCTACTCAACACATACATACATATATAACCATTGTTTCCTTATAAAATTATAATTATACTCTTATTAATTGGAATCTGTTTGCAAAAATATCTTTGCTATTAGTAGTAGATAAATACACTCTTATGAAACTACAGTACTTTGGCCACCTCATGTGAAGAGTTGACTCATTGGGAAAGACTCTGATGCTGGGAGGGATTGGGGGCAGGAGGAGAAGGGGACGACTGAGGATGAGATGGTTGAATGGTGTTACTGATTAGATGGACGTGCATCTGAGTGAACTCCAGGAGTTGGTGATGGACAGGGAGGCTTGGCATGCTGCGATTCATGGGGTCGCAAAAAGTCAGACACGACTGAGCGACTGAACTGAACTGAATGTCAACTCTCCACTGGAAAAAAATAAAATCAATCTTTCCTTAGTATAAGTACTACTCACATAGAACTAATTTCCCTTTCTAACATAAATTATTATCAAAATTATCATATGGATAATTTCTTAGGAAGCATTGTTTGAGAAAAGCAAGGTGGAACTTGAGATCAATGAGGAAGATGAGATCAGAAACTGATATTTCTCAAGTTGTAAAAAAGTAAAGAATACAAGTTAAATGACCTTTTTGAGTTTATTTTTTTTATTACAGAAACAAGTGATAGTGGATTTTTAATCACTATAGTTTTGACAGTAGGAAAAAAGTGGTCATTACTTTTCAAATAAAGGTAGATTCAATATTGTATGTGCACAGTAATATTTAAATTTTATAACTTTCTTTTCAGGCTGTTAAAAACAAAAGCAAATCCTTTTGATGTTAAAATTCTTCCAATATAAAATAACATTGTTACCATGAGACTGAATCTAGAAAGTAATCACACCACCATTTAGTTTTTCATTAAATAAAGGAACAAGATGTTTCTAAGAAAATCAGCTCTCACATTACCAATAGTACTGGCTGTACTTTTGTTGTAAGGTTTAGTAATTGGAACTGCAGCCTCTGAAATCAGATAGCTTGAGTTTTAAATCCAAGCTCAAGCAAGTTACTTGATTTCCCTAAACTTGCCATTCATTTGGGAAATAGAGATAATAATAATGTATACCCCATAGAGTTGTTAAGTTCAGTTCAGTTCAGTCGCTCAGGCATGTCCGACTCTTTGCGACCCCATGAATTGCAGCACGCCAGGCTGTCCTGTTCATCACCAACTCCCAGAGCTCACTCAAACTCATGCCCATTGAATCAATGATGCCATCCAACCATCTCATCCTCTGTCATCCCCTTCTTCTCCTACCCTCAATCTTTCCCAGCATCAGGGTCATTTCCAATGAGTCAGCTCTTCGCATCACGTGGCCAGGGTATTGGAGTTTCAGCTTCAACATCAATCCTTCCAATATTCAGGACTGATTTCCTTTAGGATGGACTGGTTGGATCTCCTTGCATTCCAAGGGACTCTCAAGAGTATTCTCCAACACCACAGTTCTAAAGCATCAATTTTTCAGTGCTCAGCTTTCTTTACAGTCCAACTCTCACATCCATACATGACCAAAGGAAAAACCATAGCCTTGATTAGACTGACCTTTGTTGGCAAAGTAATGTCTCTGCTTTTAATATGCTGTCGTGGTTGGTCATAACTTTCCTTCCAAGGAGCAAGCATCTTTTAATTTCATGCCTGCAATCACCATCTGCAGTGATTTTGGAGCTCCCAAAAATAAAATCAGCCACTGTTTCCACTGTTTCCCCATCTATTTGCCATGAAGTGATGGGACCAGATGCCATGATCTTCGTTCTCTGAATGTTGAGCTCTAAGCCAACTTTTTCACTCACCTCATTTACTTTCATCAAGAGGCTTTTAGTTCCTCTTCACTTTCTGCCATAAGGGTGGTGTCATCTGCATATCTGAGGTTATTGATATTTCTCCCGGCAATCTTGATTCCAGCTTGTGTTTCTTCCAGTCCAGCATTTCTCATAATGCACTCTGCATAGAAGTTAAATAAACTGAGTGACAATATACAGCCTTGACAGACTCCTTTTCCTATTTGGAACCAGTCTGTTGTTCCATGTCCAGTTCTAACTGTTGCTTCCTGACCTGCATACAGATTTCTCAAGAGGCATGTTAGATGGTCTTGTATTCCCATCTTTTTAGAATTTTCCACAGTTTATTGTGATCCACACAGTCAAAGGCTTTGGCATAGTCAATAAAGCAAAAGTAGATGTTTTTTTCTAGAATTCTTTTGCTTTTTCAATGATCCAGAGGATGTTGGCAATTTGATCTTTGGTTCCTCTGCCTTTTCTAAAACCAGCTTGAACATCAAGAAGTTCATGGTTCACGTATTGCTAAAGCCTGGCTTGGAGAATTTTGAGAATTACTTTACTAGCATGTGAGATGAGTGCTCTGCATATAAGTTAAATAAGCAGGGTGACAATATATAGCCTTGACATATTCCTTTTCCTATGTGGAACAAGTCTTTTGTTCCATGTCCAGTTCTAGCTGTTGCTTCCTGACCTGCATGTAGGTTTCTCAAGAGGCAGGTCAGGTGGTTTGGTATTCCCATCTCTTTCAGAATTTTCCACAGTTTATTATGATCCATGCAGTCAAAGGCTTTGGCATAGTCAATAAAGCAGAAGTACATGTTTTTCTAGAACTCTTTTGCTTTTTCAATGATCCCGAGGATGTTGGCAATTTGATCTCTGGTTCCTCTGCCTTTTCTAAAACCAGCTTGAACATCTGGACGTTCACAGTTCATATTGCTGAGTATATATCTGAGTATAGTACGTAGTATGTAAGTACAAAACAAATCTTAGTTACTACATCTGTTACAAAATTAGGACATTTCTTTTTAAATGCAGTTTCTCATATCAAAAATGTCTAATCACCAATTAACCACAATATTACAGATAAAAATTCAACTTTAAATTCCAAAAAAATTTGCAATAAGAACTTTGTAAATTTTTAGCTATTCTTTCCTTTTAGTCTTCTCTTTTTCTTAAACTAACTGGCAACTTAAAGCCCTCCACTGATGCTACTGTGACATATACCATGTTAACAGAGAGGAGGAAATGCATTGCTATTAAAAATCCAGGTGTTGAGGACACCCTGCAGAATAGGGATGGACTTTTCCCAATACACCCAAATTATGGTTCAGATATTGAGATTGGTGATGCCACACCTATACCATGAAGGCGTGACATATAATGAAGCTTTCTGGGAAGAGTTGGGCAGGATGCTCAAGCAGGTTCAAAAGGGTCTTGGGGAGAAAAGGAAAGGAGACTGGTTTGGCTTTTATTTTGGTTACTGAGTGGGTTGGGTGAGGGGTCCTATATGCATTATTTGAACTTCCCACCAGGCTCTACAGGCTTCCCAGATGGCTCTCTGTTAAAGAATCTGCCTGCCAGGGCAGGAGCTGCAGAAGACCTGGGCTCAGCCTTTGGGTGGGGAAGACCACGGAGAAGGGAATGGCTACCCACTCCAGTATTCTTGCCTGGAGACTTCCATGGACAGAGGAGCCTGGTGGGCTACAGTCCATGGAGTTACAAAGAACTGGACATCACCAAGTGACTGAGCACGCACCATGCTCTACAAAAAGGAGCACCAGGCTTTCCTATCAACTTTCATAAATACAGAGAAAAAGGGAAATGATCACAGTGAGGCTTCAAATACTAATCAGTAAAGTATCAAAAATAGACTCAATCTATTACTTCAGTAATAGTAGACTCTAATTTTGCAAAGGAAACATCTAATAAAATTGTCTCGACTTTATTGCATGCCACAGTTTCCTTTACCATATTAAAATTTACATTCAGTTCAGTTCAGTCGCTCAGTCGTGTCTGACTCTTTGTGACCCCATGAATCGCAGCACGCCAGGCCTCCCTGTTCATCACCAACTCCCGGAGTTCACTCAGACTCATGCCCATCGAGTCAGTGATGCCATCCAGCCATCTCATCCTCGGCTGTCCCCTTCTCCTCCTGCCCCCAATCCCTCCCAGCATCACAGTCTTTTCCAATGAGTCAACCCTTCTCATGAGGTGGCCGAAGTACTGGAGCTTCAGCTTTAGCATCATTCCTTCCAAAGAAATCCCAGGGTTGATCTCCTTCAGAATGGACTGGTTGGATCTCCTTGCAGTCCAAGGGACTCTCAAGAGTCTTCTCCAACACCACAGTTTAAAAGCATCAATTCTTTGGTGCTTAGCCTTCTTCACAGTCCAACTCTCACATCCATACATGACCATAGGAAAAACCATAGCCTTAACTAGACGGACCTTAGTCAGCAAAATAATATCTCTGCTTTTGAATATACTATCTAAGTTGATCATAACTTTTCTTCCAAGGAGTAAGCATCTTTTAATTTCATGGCTGCAATCACCATCTGCAGTGATTTTGGAGCCCCCAAAAATAAAGTCTGACACTGTTTCCACTGTTTCCCCATCTATTTCCCATGAAGTGATGGGACTGGATCCCATGATCTTTGTTTTCTTAATGTTTAGCTGTAAGCCAACTTTATCACTCTCCACTTTCATCAAGAGGCATTGCCTATATTCAAGTACAATTTTTTAAATTAATTTATATTTTATTGAAGGATAATTGCTTTACAGAATTTTGCTGTTTTCTGTCAAACCTCAACATAAATCAATCATAGGTATACCTTTTTTTTTTTTTAAACGTGGAACAAAAATGTGTATAAGTGGCTAAAGTAAGTATGATGTTACTTATGGAATTCTATGAGGTGTACTTATTTCTCAAATGCTCTGCCACTTAAACAACATTGAGAACAGGGAATGAGGTAAACTTGTTAAACAAATTCCTCCTAATTTATTTATCCAGTGTCTTACCAATCCTGTTCATAATACCAATGGTCTTGCTGTGTCTCAACAGTGTGCACTGATGAACCCATGGTAGACAAGGTGCAATCAAGGAAGCTGAAAGAAAACTCAAGGAACCATAGAACTGCAAATGTGTTTCTCTCTCCTGGCTAGCAGAGCAGCAGACACACTATAGTCTCTCCTCTGTGGCTGACCTGTGGGACCCAGCCATGATGTAGTAGTAAGGTGTCTCTTTCGAGGTGGAGCTCACATGTTCGTCCAGCACACAACCTGAGACCACGAGAGTACCTCGTGATGCACATGTACAGTGCTGTAAATGATCTTGGTTGTTAAACAGTCATTACTTGCAAAACATGGGGCAAGAGAGGCTGAACATACCATCTTAGCTAATTTGCTCTCTCTCTTCCCACATTCAGTCACTTATTAACAGACCCATCACAAGCACAGAAATTGAAACTGTAATCAGAAATCTTCCAGCAAACAAGAGCCCAGGTCCAGATGGCATCACAGCTGAATTCTACCAAAATTTAGAGAAGAGCTAACACCTATCCTACTCAAACTCTTCCAGAAAATTGCAGAAGAAGGTAAACTTCTAAACTCATTCTATGCGGCTACCATCACCCTAATACAAAAACCTGACAAAGATGCCACAAAAAAGAAAACTACAGGCCAATATCACTGATGAACATAGATGCAAAAATCCTTAACAAAATTCTAGCAACCAGACTCCAACAACACATTAAAAAGATCATACACCATGACCAAGTGGGCTTTATCCCAGGGATGCAAGGATTCTTCAATATCTGCAAATCAATCAATGTAATATACCACATTAGCAAACTGAAAAATAAAAGCCATATGATTATCTCAATAGATGCAGAGAAAGCCTTTGACAAAAATTCAACATCCATTTATGATAAAAACCTTTCCAGAAAGCAGGAATAGAAGGAACATACCTCAACATAATAAAAGCTATATATGACAAACCCACAACAAACATTATCCTCAATAGTTAAAATTGAAAGCATTTCCCCTAAAGTCAGGAAAAAGACAAGGGTGCCCTCTTTCACCACTACTATTCAACATAGTTTTGGAAGTTTTGGCCACAGTAATCAGAGCAGAAAAAGAAATAAAAAGGAATCCAAATTGAAAAAGAAGAAATAATACTTTCACTGTTTGCAGATGACATGATCCTCTACATAGAAAACCCTAAAGACTCCACCAGAAACTTACTAGAGCTAATCAGTGAATATAGTAAAGTTGCAGGATACAAAATCAACAAACAGAAATTCCTTGCATTCCTATACACTAATAATGAGAGTAGAAAAAAATTAAGGAAACAATTCCATTCACCATTACAACGAAAAGAATAAAATACTTAGGAATATATCTACCTAAAGAAACTAAAGACCTATATAGAGAAAACTGTAAAACACTGGTGAAAGAAATCAAAGAGGACACTAATGGAGAAATATACCATGCTCACAGATCAAAAGAATCAATATAATGAAAATGAGTATGCTACCCAAAGCAATCTATAGTCAATGCAATCCCTATCAAGCTCCCAATGGTATTTTTCACAAAGCTAGAACAAATAATTTCAATATTTGTATGGAAATACAAAAAACCTTGAATAGCCAAAGCAATACTGAGAAAGAAGAATGGAACTGGAGGAACCAACCTGCCTGACTTCAGGATCTACTACAAAGCCACAGTCATCAAGACAATATGGTACTGGCACAAAGACAGAAATATGGAACAATGGAACAAAACAGAAGGCCCAGAGATAAATCCATGCACCTATGGACACCTTATCTTTGACAAAGGAGGCAAGAATATACAATGGAATAAATAAAATCTCTTTAACAAGGGGTGCTGGGAAAACTGGTCAACCACTTGTAAAAGAATGAAACTAGAACACTTTCTAACACCATACACAAAAATGAACTCAAAATGGATTAAAGATCTAAACATAAGACCGGAAACTATAAAAACTCCTAGAGGAGAACATATGAAAAACACTCTCCAACATAAATTACAGCAGGATCCTCTATGATCCACCTCCCAGAATATTGGAAATAAGAGCAAAAATAAACAAATGGCACGTAATCAAACTTAAAAGCCTCTGCACAACAAAGGAAACCATAAACAAGGTGAAAAAACAGCCTTCAGAATGGGAGAAAATAATAGCAAATGAAGCAACTGACAACTAATCTCAAAAATATACAAGCAACTTATGCAGCTCAATTCCAGAAAAATAAACTATCCAATTAAAAAAATGGGCCAAAGAACTAAATAGGCATTTCTCCAAAGAAGACATACAGATGGCTAACAAACACATGAAAAGATGTTCAACATCACTCATTATCAGAGAAATGCAAATCAAGACCACAATGAAGTACCATTTCACACCAGTCAGAATGGCTGCGATCCAAAAGCCTACAAGCAATAAATGCTGGAGAGGATGTGGAGAAAAGGGAACCCTCTTACACTGCTGGTGGGAATGCAAACTAGTACAGCCATTATGGAAAACTGTGGAGATTCCTTAAAAAATTGCAAATAGAACTGCCTTATGACCCAGCAATCCCACTGCTGGGCATACACACTGAGGAAACCAGAAGTGAAAGAGACACATGTACCCCAATGTTCATTGCAGCGCTGTTTATAATAGCCAGGACATGGAAACAACCTAGATGTCCATCAGCAGATGAATGGATAAGAAAGCTGTGGTACATATACACAATGGAGTACTACTCAGCCCTTAAAAGAATAAATTTGACTCAGTTCTAATGAGATGGATGAAATTGGAACCGATTATACAGAGTGAAGTAAGCCAGAAAGAAAAACACCAATACAGTATACTGACACATATATATGGAATTTAGAAGATAGTAATGATGACCCTATATGTGAGACAACAAAAGAGACAGAGAGGTATAGAGTGGACTTTTGGACTCTGAGGGAGAGGGAAAGGGTGGGATGGTTTGGGAGAATGGCATTGAAACATGTATACTTTTTTGTAAGAAGCGAAGCGCCAGTCTATGTTCAATGCAGGATGCAGGATGCATGGGGCTGGTGCACAGGATGATTCAGGTAGATGTGGGGTGGGGGGTGGGAGGTGGGAGGGGGCTTCAGCATTGGGAGATTGTGTTCACCTGCGGTTGATTCATGTCAATGTATGGCAAAAATACAGTATTGTAATTTTAAAAATAAATAAATAAATAAAAATTAAAAAAATATATACAAGCAACTCCTGCAGCTCAATTCCAGAAAAATAAACGACCTAATAAAAAAATGGGCCAAAGAGCTAAATAGACATTTCTCCAAAGAAAACATACAGATGGCTAGCAAACACATGAAAAGATGCTCAACATCACTCATTATCAGAGAAATGCAAATCAAAACCACAATGAGGTTCCATTTCACTCCAGTCAGAATGGCTGCAATCTAAAAGTGTACAAGAAATAAATGCTGGAGAGGGTGTGGAGAAAAGGGAACCCTCTTACACTGTTCATGGGAATGCAAACTAGTACAGCCACTCTGGAGAACAGTGTGGAGACTCCTTACAAAACTGGAAATAGAACTAGCTTATGACCCAGCAATCCCACTGCTGGACATACACACCGAGGAAACCAGAATTGAAAGAGACACGTGTACCCCAATGTTCATCACAACACTGTTTATAATAGCCAAGACATGGAAACAACCGAAATGTCCATCAGCAGATGAATGGATAAGAAAGCTTTGGTACATATACACAATGGAGTATTACTCAGCCATTAAAAGAATATATTTGACTCAGTTCTAATGAGATCGATGAAACTGGAGCCGATTATACAGAGTGAAGTAACCCAGAAAGAAAAACACCAATACAGTATACTAACACATATATGGAGAGTGAAAAAGTTGGCTTAAATCTCAACATTCAGAAAATGAAGATCATGGCATCTGGTCCCATCACTTCATGGGAAATAGATGGGGAAACAGTGGAAACAGTGTCAGACTTTATTTTGGGGGGCTCCAAAATCACTGAAGATGGTTACTGCAGCCATGAAATTAAAGACGCTTACTCCTTGGAAAGAAAGTTATGACCGACCTAGATAGCATATTCAAAAGCAGAGATATTACTTTGCCGACTAAGGTCCGTCTAGTCAAGGCTATGGTTTTTCCTGTGGTCATGTATGGATGTGAGAGTTGGACTGTGAAGAAAGCTGAGCACCAAAGAATTGATGCTTTTGAACTGTGGTGTTGTAGAAGACTCTTGACAGTCCCTTGGACTGCAAGGAAATCCAACCAGTCCATTCTGAAGGAGATCAACCCTGGGATTTCTTTGGAAGGAATGATGCTGAAGCTGAAACTCCAGTACTTTGGCCATCTCATGCAAAGAGTTGACTCACTGGAAAAGACTCTGATGCTGGGAGGGACTGGGGGGGCAGGAGGAGAAGGAGACGACTGAGAATGAGATGGCTGGATGGCATCACGGACTCGATGGAAATGTATCTGAGTGAACTCCAGGATTTGGTGGTAGACAGGGAGGCCTGGTGTGCTGCGATTCATGGGGTCTCAAAGAGTCAGACACGACTGAGCAACTGAACTAAACTCAACTGAAGAGTTATAAATTTGGATATAATTCTATTTTGGTGTTTTCGAAGATTGTATCTTCCCACATTCTAATTTTACTCTTTTTGTTTGCTTTTGTAAGCTGTGGTAAGGTTTAACAAAATCTGTGGAGGGGTGGTTCGTGAATAACATGGGAGTTGGGCAAACAAAGAATGATTGGATAGCCAAGCCTGTAATCATTCCTTTGTTACATAGATAGTCTGTGACATCTATTTTGAATCCAGGAACTGCTAAAGAATGAAATCTATGTGCATGCTTTTCTGTTCTCCATTTGAGATTATATTCCTTGACCAACCAGAGGAGTGAAGATTTTGATATGAAGGGAGACTTCTTCACATCTTTGAAAAAGGGATGTTGGGAGACATCAAGGAAAAGGAGCAAAAGACAGAATCATCCAAAAAGCAATTCTGACCAACAGATGAGCGTCATTACCAGAAAATAATGAGCTACTGTAAAGACACGAAGAAGTCTCTTGTTATCATGGGTACTTACAAATAGATTCAATAAGTATCATGGATAAAGAGGGAATAAGAAGAGATCCAACATAAGCAGAAGTGACATGGAAGCAAGGTGCAATTTCTGTAATATATCTTGACCCAGGTGAAACAGAAGAGTTTGAACAAGATTCTGTCCACATTCTAAGCCAGCATTTCTATTTTGTTTGGAGTGTGGTTATTGCTTCTTTTGAAGATGATCATATATATTTATCTTCCTTGTGTTATTATATTTGTCTGATGCTTCAGATATGCCTAATATCTTGGAACCAATTCCAGGATTTTGAGCCCAAACATGAGAGGAAAATGTAACAACCAGACTACATTCGTACACTGGACACAGTATTAATTTCCAGTTGCATTCTGAATTGTCTCTGAATTTCTGAATTGCTTCTCTGACACCCTGAATTGGTTGGTGGGTGATTAATGAGGTGAAAAATGTACTTGCTTGCTAAGTCACTTCAGTCGTGTCCAACTCTGTGTGATTCTGTGGACTGCAGCCTGCCAGGCTTCTCTGAGTTCCACCTTAAAGAATATTTTGCACCATAAGGAAAGAAACGGGGACTTAATATATAAAACTCAGTATTAGGAAAAAAAGAGAAGTGAGAGTTGAGGGGAAAGAAAGAACCCAGTCAAAGCAAGAAAGAGAGGGAAAGAGAGGGCTCAGTCCTCAATTAAGCTCAATCCTCAATTGAGCCCTCAACTAAGAGGGCTCAGTCCTTTGGTACTAAAAGTTACCAAGGGATAGAGGAAATCAACAAGTGACAAGTCAAAATGCCTTGTAGATTTTTCTGAATGGAATTAAAGGTATGTCATGGTAGGGTGGGAGTAGGTCAGAGGAAGGTTTCTGACACAGATCAAGTGTATTGATTAAAAGTAAAACAAGAAGATACCGTTTGTAAAAGTGATGTCAATGTATGGCAAAACCAATACAGTATTGTAAAGTAAAATAAAGCAAAAATAAAATTAAAAAAAAGTGATTACAAAATCACTTTTAAAAATCACTTATAATAGCCTGGAGGAAGGGGAGAATGGCAGCTGGTATTCTGATTGTATACAGTTGTGTGACATGTTGCTGTAAATATTCAATGATTTTAGAATGTACATGTGCCTTGAAGAAATTATGATAGATAGCAAAAAGATTCATCTTCCAGAATGATCACCATATCACTATATATAATAGTGAAAAAGTAGATAAAATATAAATGCTGTATGATAAGGGATTGGTGCAATAAGTTACAACACAGAACTATGCACAATTATGGCACATATGGCACCCCACTCTGGTACTCTTGCCTGGAAAATCCCATGGATGGAGGAGCCTGGTGGGCTGCAGTCCATGGGGTCGCTAGGAGTCAGACACGACTGAGTGACTTCACTTTCAGTTTTCACTTTCATGCATCGGAGAAGGAAATGGCAACCCACCCCAGTGTTCTTGCCTGGAGAATCCCAGGGACGGGGGAAGCCTGGTAGGCTGCCATCTATGGGGTCGCACAGAGTCAGATACGACTGAAGCGACTTAGCAGTAGCAGCATGGAACATTTAAAAATTACACTGGAGGAAATGATTGAATCATACAAAAATATTCCAGAGAGCAAATTAAAGCTGTGTCATAATGGGCTTCCTTAGTGGCTCAGTTAAAGAATCAGACTTCCAATGAAAGAGACACTGGTTTCATCCCTGGGCCGGGAAGCACCCCTGAAAAATGGAACAGCAACCCACTATGGCATTCTTGCCTGGAAAATCCCACTGGACAGAAGAACCTGGTGGGTTACAGTCTATGGGACCACAAAAGAGTCAGACATGAGTTAGGGACTAAACAACATAATACAAAATAAATGTTAGTAGAATTATCTAATTTTTACTTATGGAAAGTAATTATCATATACTTAAACTAGATAACTATTAAATAAAACGGTAAGCCATTCTTTCTGGAATGTGGGGTTACAGGTGGTTTTGTGTGTGTGTGTATGTGTTTTCATTTTTTCCCTCCTTGTATTAGTATAACTGTATAATGCTACAATAGTTATGTGAGCTTTACCAGCACAAAAGTTTTTTTTTTTAATTAGTATTATTAAAAAGTTTCAGAAAGACAATATTGCATGATTCCACTTATATGAGGTATCTAAAAGAGCCAGTCTTGGAAGCATAGAATGGTGGTTACTAGGGGCAAGGGCGGGGTTAAGGGAAAGAGGAGTTGCTATTCATCAGGTATGAAGTCCGTTTATGTGAGATGAAAAAGGTCTAGAGACTTGCTAGACAACATTAGGCTTATATTTGAAAATTCTGTGCTGCACACTTAAATTTTTGTTAAGAGAGTAAACCTCACATAATCTGTTCCTATCATGTGCACACACATACACAAAGTTATTAGGAAGACTCCTACTTCTAGGAAAGATAGTGTAAGAAGGAACAAGTTTATTCCCCTGACTGCAACAACTGAAAATAAATAGAAGCAGGAAATATATGGAACAACAGTTCTCAAGACACTAAGAATCAGTTAATTGAAAAAAAAAAAAAAGTGAGCCCAACAATTGTTCTTGATTACTAAGGCTAAGAGTTTCTAGGCTGTGGTACAGAGGGGCAACCCAGGCAAAGCACAAATATTCAAGACTCAGGAAATGGAACTGAAAGTCCAGAAACAAGTAAGGCAGAGTTCGGGAGATGAGTACTGGAGAGAGACCTGCATGGAGAATAACTGAGATCTTCAGAGCGTCCATTCCCTTGCAGTGTCCCAGGTAAGCACTGTTCAGAACACGCATGTAAAGACACTCCATGGGTCTGGGAATGGGCCTGTGAAAGAATTAGAGGGAATACTCTTGATGCTGACACAGGAGTAAAAATAGTGCCCATTCTCACAAATGAGGAAAATTCCTCTTAAGTCATAGAGAACTGGGAAAAGTTTTCAGAAATGTTTTGTTAGTTGATGGGGCAGATTTCAGACTAGACTAAGCATTGCTCTGGTCCTGTCTGATAAGACATAAAAGAAAGATCCAAAAGGATAAAACTATTCCCATCTTAAATGGGTCCCAGAACAAAACTGAAAAATATGGGTATAGGAATACAAAACCAACTGCTCAAGTTGTTTATGAAGCAGTTTATCACCCAACTGTTCAAATTCATAATGTTAGGTATCTAATAAAAAATTGCCACACATGAAAACACACAGAAAAATATGATCAAAATAAGAAGATAAAAATCAAAACTGACCCTAAAATAAAACAGACAATACAAGTAGAGGGATAGAAGATAATATTATAGTATTCCATATGTTCAAGAAGCTAAGGAGAGAACATGATAAGCAAAGATGCGGCAAATATAAAAGAATTAAATAAAACTTTTAGAGATGAAAGCTACAATATCTGGAATGAAAAATTAACTGGATAACAGTAATATCAGCTTGTCATAGAAGATGAATATGTTCATTAACTAGAGAACAGAAAAGAAATTATATAAAATAAAACACTAAGCGAATAAATATTGAAAATAAAAATGAACAAAACATCAGGAAACTAAGGGAAAACTGCAAGGAACCTAATTCACATATAATTAGAGTCCCCAGTGAGGGTAAAGGACAAACATGAACATATTGGAAGAATTAAATGGCTAGTACACTCTAAGTTTGATGAAAAATATAAATCCATATACAACAGAAACAACAAATGTCAAGCACACACACACACACACAACCAGAAAAAAACGATGACACAGGAAAAAGAAGATACTTAAAACCAATAGTAAAATCATCCATGGAAAAAAGACAATGTTATCAACACCTTAAAAGATTTTTAACAATATGTTCCAGGAGCTTATAACACATATCACAGTAAAACTGATTGCTACAGTAACATAAAGGTCTGGGAAAAGAAATGAAAGGAAACAGTTGAAAGGCCCTTATAATAGAGTTGAATTTGTAGATAGACTGATAAGTTAAAGAAACCACTAAAACTCACACACACACATACACACACAAGCATATAGCTAATCAACCAAAATTGGTGACTAATGGCATCATAAAAAATACTAGACAGGACAAGTAGGAAACAAATACCCGTATGATGGATGCAAACTCAACCATGTCAAAACTCCATACGAGTATCTCATCACACACACAGAAAAGGTAACTGCATGAGGTGGTGGGTCGGTTAATTAATGCAATTGTTAGTTATTTCACAATGTATATGTATGTTAAATCATCATACTTTATACCTTATATATATAGTCTTAATTTTGTCAATTATATTTTAATATAATCAGAAACAATTTAAATAACATCTATATGCAAAAGGTATGAACACATCAATTATAAGACATGAAGTATCAAAATGTATGAAAAGGTCCAACTGTATGCAATCTGTAAGAAAATGTATTTTTAAATGAAAAGACAGATGAGCTAAAAGTAAAAAGATGCAAAAAGATATGCCACACTAACAATTTTTAAGATAGAACTGCTATATTAATATCACAGGAAGCTGATCTCAGACAAAAGAATATTAACAGGGCTAAAAATGGTCACTGAAAATTTTTAAAGGGTCAATTTATCTATAGCACATAAAAGCTTCCTAAACATTTATGAATTCTAATAACAGAGCTTCAAAATACATAAAAACAAAAAATTCTAAGGATAAACAGACAAACCTACTAGTGTGATCTTGGGGTAGGCAAACATTTTTTAAATATAAAACTAAAAACATAATATATGAAAGAAAAAAAGATAAATAAGATTTCATCAAAAGTAAGGACCTCTTTGAAAGACAATATTAGAAGAATGAATAAAGAATCTACAATTTGAAAGAAAATTTGCAAATCACCTATCTGATAAAGGACTTGTATTCTGAACATATAAAGAATTCTCACAATTCAACAAGAAACCAAACAATCCAAATTTTTTAAAATCAGCAAAATATTTAAACAAGTACTTTAAAGCTATTGATGGAATACAAACACACTGGAAGCACATTCAGCATCATTAGCCATTCAGTTCAGTTCAGTTCAGTTGCTCAGTCGTGTACAACTCTTTGCAACCCCATGAATCGCAGCACGCCAGGCCTCCCTGTCCATCACCAACTCCTGGAGTTCACTCAGACTCACGTCCATCAAGTCATTAGTAAAATGCAAATTAAAACCTTAGTTCAATACTCCTACAAGCATACTAGAATGTATAAGATTACAAAAACTGAAACTGACCATGCCAAGTTTTAACAGAGGCATAGAAGTGGAGATCTAATACATCGTGAATGGTTATGTTACATGGTTAATGGTTCAATCACGAGAAAACAGTTTTTCATTTTTAAAAAGCTATTTAAGAAAAAGATTCATTAAAATGTTAGACAGCTACCATATGATTCACTCCATTACTAAGTATTTAATTTTAAAAATGAGAATATATGTTTGCATAAAGACTTATTCCCAACTATTCAAATCAACTTGCTTCTTAACAGCTGCAAAACAGGAAATAACCAAAATATCCATCAACAGGTGAATGAATAAACAAATTGTGTGATGTGAGACATGGATTGCCAATAAAAATGAAAGAGCTAATGATACTAATGATACAGATAATGAAAACAAAATAATCTTAAAATAATTATGCTCAAGAGAAAAAAAAGACCAGAAAGCCTACATGTTGCAGGTTTCCATTTAAATAAAATTCTAAAAAAATAGAAACCAATCTAGAAAGATAGTTATCAGATCAGCAATTATATACACACGTAAGGAGTTTAGAGACGGGACTGATGGATTACCAAGGGACACAAGGAAACCTTAGGATGTTAGATACATTCATTATTTTGATTGTGGTAACTGTTACATAGGGTATATAGACATGAAAACCTTTCAAATGGTGCATTTTTTTTCTATGTTAATTGCTACATATTAGATATATTTCAATAAAGTTGTCCCACACTAATTCCTCTTAAAATAATCTCATTAGTCTAATCAGTCCAGATGCAGCAAATTAGTGAATAAAAATGTCTGACAACTAACATGTTCAGTTCAGTTCAGTTCAGTCGCTCAGTGGTGTCCGACTCTTTGCGACCCCACGAATTGCAGCACGCCAGGCCTCCCTGTCCATCACCAACTCCCAGAGTTCACTCAAACTCACATCCATGGAGTCAGTGATGCCATCTAGCCATCTCATCCTCTGTCGTCCCCTTCTCCTCCTGCCCCCAATCCCTCCCAGCATCAGGGTCTTTTCCAGTGAGTCAACTCTTCGCATGAGGTGGCCAAAGTACTGGAGTTTCATGTGGTGAGTTGTAATATAAACAGCAATTAGTACTTGCCCTCAGGCCACTCCCAACCTACAGACAGTTCAAATGTAGACACACAAAGTTTTGTGGTTATTTCTAAAGAAGAGGTTTCAGGCACAGAGAGGAAATGAGAGAGGGAACACTGAGCTAACAAGGAAGTGTTGCCGTGAAGATGACACGCTTGAGCATCCGGATCTTGGAGGGCAAGATAAATTTGCCAGAAAGATGGGAACCATATGAGCTAACGCACACAATCATAAGAAAGCATGATGTGGTGAGACAGAAAGGTCAGGGGTGAGATGAAATCAGGGAGGCAAATGTAGGACAGATCAGAAAAGCTTTTGTATGTTGCTCTAAGAAGAATCAAATTTTACCCAGCTGGCTATAGGAAGGTATTCAGGAATTTTAAAGGGAAGAGAAGTTCTGTTCAATTCAATTGCTCAGTTTTGTCTGACTCTTTGAGACCCCATGGACTGCAACATGCCATGGCACCTTGTTCATCGACAACTTCCAGCATTTACTCAAACTCATGTCCATTAAGTCAGTGATCCCATCCAACCATCTCATCCTTTATCATCCCCTTCTCCTCCTGCCTTCAGTCTTCCCAGCATCACGGTCTTTTCAAATCAGTCAGAATTTACCATCAGGTGGCCAAAGTATTGGAGTTTCATCTTCAGCATCAGTCTTCCAATGAGTATTCAGGAGTGATTTCCTTTAGGATGGACTGTTTGGATCTCCTTGTAGTCCAAGAGAAGCTCAAGAAACTTCTCCAACACCACAGTTCAAAAGCAACAATTCTTTGGTGCTCAGCTTTCTTTATTATTCAGCTCTCACATCCATACATGACTACCGGAAAAACAATAGCTTTGACCAGATGGATCATTGTTGGCAAAGTAATATCTCTGGTTTTTAATATGCTGTCTAGGTTGGTCATAACTTTCCTTCCAAGGAGCAAGCATCTTTTAATTTCATGACTGCAGTCACCATCTGCAGTAATTTTGAAGCCCCCCAAAATAAAGTCTGACACTGTTTCCACTGTTTTCCCATCTATTTGCCATGAAGTGATGGGACTAGATGCCATGATATTAGTTTTCTGAATGTTGAGCTTTAAGCCAACTTTTTCACTCTCCTCTTTCACTTTCATCAAGATGTTCCTTAGATTTTCTTCACTGTCTGCCATAAGGGTGATGTCATCTGCATATCTGAGGTTATTAATATTTCTCCAAGCAATCTTGATTCCAGTTTGTGCTTCATCCAGGCCGGTGTTTCTCATGATGTACTCTGAATATAAGTTAAATAAGCAGGGTGACAATATACAGCCTTGACATACTCCTTCCCAATTTGGAACCAGTCTGTTGTTCCATGTCCAGTTCTAACTGTTGCTTTCTGACCTGCATACAGATTTCTCAGGGGGCAGGTCAGGTGGTCTGGTAGTCTGATCTCTTGAAGAATTTTCCACAGTTTGCTGTGATCCACATAGTCAAAGAATTTGCCATAGTCAAGAAAGCAGAAATAGATGTTTTTCTGGAACTCTCTTGCTTTTTCAATGATCCAGTGGATGTTGGCAATCTGATCTCTGGTTCCTCTGACTTTTCTAAAACCAGCTTCAACATCTGGAAGTTCACAGTTCATGTACTGTTGAAGTCTGGCTTGGAGAATTTTGAGCATTACTTTACTAATGTATGAGATGACTCCAATTGTGCGATAGTTTGAGCATTCTTTGGCATTGCCTTTATTTGAGATTGGAATGAAAACTGACCTTTCCTAGGCCTGTGGCCACTGCTGAGTTTTCCAAATTTGCTGACATATTGAGTGCAGCACTTTCACAGTATCATTGTTTAGGATTTGAAATAGCTCAACTAGAATTCCATCACCTCCACTAGCTTTGTTCATAGTGATGCTTCCTAAGGCCCACTTGACTTCACATTCCAGGATGTCTGGCTCTAGCTGAGCGACCATACTATTGTCATTATCTGGATCATGAAGATCTTCTTTGTGTAGTTGTTCTGTGTATTCTTGCCACCTCTTCTTAATATCTTCTGCTTCCATTAGGTTCATACCATTTCAGTCCTTTTTAAGCTCATCTGTGCATAAAATATTCCCTTGATATCTCATTTTCTTGAAGAAACTTCTAGGTTTCCCATTCTATTGTTTTCCTCTGTTTCTTTGCATTGGTCACTGAGGAAGGCTTTCTTATCTCTCCTTGCTATTCTTTGGAACTCTGCATTCAAATGGGCATATCTTTCCTTTTCTCCTTTTCTTTTGACATCTTTTCTTTTCATAGCTATTTGTAAACCTTCCTCTGACAGCCATTTTGCATTTGTGCATTTCTTTTTTAGGGAGATGGTCTTTATTTCTATACAATGTCATGAACTTCCACCCATAGTTCTTCAGGCCTTCTGTCTATCAGATCTAATTCCCTGAATATATTTCTCACTTCCACTGTATAATTGTAAGGGATTTGATTTAGGTCATACCTGAACGGTCAGGGGTTTTCCCTTTTTTCAATTTAAGTCTGAATTTGGCAATAAGGAGTTCATGATCTGAGCCACAGTCAGCTCCTGGTCTTGTTTTTGCTGACTATATAGAGCTTCTCTGTCTTTGGCTGTAAAGAATATAATCAACTTGATTTCAGTATTGACCATCTCATGGCAAAACTCTATTAGCCTTTGCCCTGCTTCATTTTGTACTCCAAGGCCAAATTTGCCTGTTCCTCCTGGTGTTTCTTGACTTCCTACTTTTGCATTCCAGTCCCCTATAATGAAAAGGACATCATCTTTTTTTGGTGTTAGTTCTAGAAAGTCTTATAGGTCTTCATAGAACCATTCAACTTCAGCTTCTTCAGCCTTACTGGTCAGGGCATAGACTTGGAATACTGTGATATTGAATGATTTGCCTTGGAAACGAACAGAGATCATTCTGTAATTTTTGAGATTGCATCCAAGTACTGCCTTTCGGACTCTTTTGTTGACTATGATGGCTACTCCATTTCTTCTAAGGGACTCTTACCCACAGTAGTAGATATAATGGTCATCTGAGTTAAATTCACCCATTCCAGTCCATTTTAGTTCAATGATTTCTAAAATGTCGATGTCCACCCTTTCCATCTCCTGTTTGACCACTTTCAATTTACCTAGATTCATTAAACTAACATTCCAGGATCCTATGCAACATTGCTCTTTACAGCATCAGACTTTGCTTCTATCACCAGTCACATCCACAGCTGGGTGTTGTTTTTGCTTTGGCTCCGTCTCTTCATTCTTTCTGGAGTTATTTCTCCACTGACCTCCAGTAGCATATTGAGCACCTACCAACCTGGGAGTTCATTTTTCAGTGTCCTATCTTTTTGCCTTTTCATACTGTTCATGGGGTTCTCAAGGCAAGAATACTGAAGTGGTTTGCCTTGCCCTTCTCCAGTGGACCACATTCTGTCAAACCTCTGCACCATGACCCGTCCATCTTGGGTAGCCCTATAAGGCATGGCTCATAGTCTCCACTGAGTTAGACAAGGCTGTGGACCATGTGATCAGATTAATTAGTTTTCTGTGATTGTGGTTTTCAGTCTGTCTGCCTTCTGAGGGAGAAGGATAAAAGGCTTTGGAAGCTTCCTGATGGGAGAGACTGACTGAGGGGGTAACTGGGTCTTGCTCTGATGGGCAGAGCCATGCTCAGTAAATCTTTAATCCAATTTTATGTTGATGGGTGGAGTTGTGTTTCCTCCCTGCTGTTTACCTGGGGCTTCCCTGGTGGCTCAGATGGTAAAGCATCTGCCTGCAATGTGGGAAATCCGGGTTCAATCCCTGGGTTGGGAAGATCCCCTGGAGAAGGAAATGGCAACCCACTCCACTACTCTTGCCTGGAAAATTCCATGGACTGAGGAGCCTGGTACACTACAGTCCATGGGGTCACAAAGAGTTGGACACGACTGAGTGACTTTACTTTCACTTTCAAACTATGGTTTGAGAATGGGGGAAGAGAATGTCATTACCAAAATTTTATTTTAGAAAAATCATTTTGACTTGCCATATGATCCAGCAATCTCACTCCTGGGCATATATTTGGACAAAACTATGGTTTGAAAGAGGATGAGATGGTTAGAGAGCACCACGAACTCAATGGACATGAATTTGATCAAACTCCAGGAGCAAAGAAGAACAGTGAAACCCGGCATGCTGCAGTTCATAGTTTTCCAAAGAGTGAGACACAATTTGGCAACTTAACAACAACAGTAAATTATTTGAAAATATCCATATATCTCATGTTCACAGCAGCACTATTTATAATACCCGAGACATGGAAACAACCTCCATGCCCACTGACAGCTTAATGAATAAAGAAGATGTGGCACATATATACAGTAGAATACTGCTCGGCCATGAAAAAGAATGAATAATGCTGTTTACAGCCACGTGGGAGAAGGGGAGTTAAAAATTTGGCTTAAAACTCAACATTCAAAAAATTAAGATCATGGCATCTGGTCCATAATTTCATGGCAAATAGATGGGGAAACAATGGAAACAGTGACAGACTTTATTTTCTTGGGCTCCAAAATCACTGCAGATGGTGACTGCAGTCATGAAATAAAAGACTCTTGCTCTTTGGAAGAAAAGCTGTGACCAACCTAGACAGCATATTAAAAGCAGAAACGTTAGTTTGCCAACAAAGGTCTGTCTAGTCAAAGCTATGGTTTTCCGGTGGTCATGTATGGATATAAGAGTTGGGCCATAAAGAAAGCTGAGCACCAAAGGATTGATGTTTTTGAACTGTGGTGTTGGAGAAGACTCTTGAGAGTCCCTTGGACTGCAAGGAGATCCAACCAATCAATCTTAAAGGAAATCAGTCCTGAATATTCATTGGAAAGACTGACACTGAAGCTGAAACTCCAGTACTTTGGCCACCTAATGTGTAAAACTGACTCCTTGGAAAAGACCCTGATGCTAGAAAAGATTGAAGGCAGGCAAAGGGGACAACAGAGAATGAGATGGTTGGATGGCATCATTGACTCGATGGACATGAGTTTGAGTATGCTCTGAGAGTTGGTGATGGACATGGAGGCCTGGTGTGCTGCAGTCCATAGGGTTATGCAGAGTCAGATACCACTGAGAGACTGAACTGTACATGGACAGGCCTAGAGATTATCATACTAAGTGAAGTCAGAGAAAGACAAATACTATATGATATCACTTACATGTGGAATCTAAAATATGACACAAATAAACTGACAAAATAGAAACAGACATAACCATAGAGAATAAACTTGTGGTTGCCAGTGGGAAAGGGTTTAAGGAAGAGATGGAGTGAGAATTTTGGATTAGCAATTGCAAATCATTATATATATGTATAACTGAATCACTTTGCTATACACCAGAAATTAACACAATGTTATAAATCAACTGTACTTCAATAAAATAAAATTTCTATAGAGAAAAAAGAAAACTCACTTTGGAAGCAGTGTGAGAGCAGAAGGGAAGAAAATAAGACTGAATGCAATATGATTGGGTGGACAACATTGCTGTAGTCTAAGTAAGGAATAACAAATGCTCCCACCATGATGAGAACATGGAGAAGAGTTTGGATCCATCAACATTTTAGGAGTAGAGTCTACAGATAGCCAGACACTGTTAGTGAAGGAAATGAAAGATGTTTTGCTACACACCTCCCACCTGATTTGGACCACCAGGTGAACAATGATGCCATACATTTAATTAGGGAAGTGAGAACAGATAGCAGGTTCCAAGAGAAAGAAAATGAGCTCAGTGTTGGAACTGTTAAGTCTGATGTGTTTTGGTGATATCTACATATTGAACATATTTCAGTTAAGCAGGATTCTAAACATATCTCAGAGTTCCTAGAACTCAGTGGAACTCTGATGTGCCATGTTAGAAACTGCATTTACTTTTATGAAAAGTATTTGTAGTCTAGATAAATGATAGTAACCATGTGTTCAGTACTTCATGATAATTATCAGGCTAACATTCTTCTCTGCAGCCCTCCTAGCAGATTAGCCCTCTTAGCAAATCTATGTTCATATCTTATGCTTGCATGACTTATAAGAAAGGAAAGGCTTAGAAAGGCTATTTAAACTGTCCTCAAACACTTCATGGTGTAGTTGGGTTTCAATAAGCCAATGCTCTTAATGAATATGCAAAATTTGAGCACTGTATTTTAAAGGGCCTCTTAGAAAGATGAAGTGCAGCCATTTCCCTAACATACCAGTACAGATGGCCTCTAATGGACCCATAAGTCAAAGTAATTCTGAGGACAAGCCCCTTGTCTTCACAAAATATAGGGAAACAAGGGAATAATAATTATAAGAGGAATCCAATATCTGAATCCAGGTCAGAAGACAATCACTTTTCTCCAAGTCTTCTTGTTTAGCCATATTTTCTACTTTAAATTATCTGATTTGATCTGATCATCTCGCCTGTCTGATTTCACATCCAAATCCAACATTTTTTCCTTCACTGAACTGTGGACTCATGGAAACTAATGACTCAGCAAGTCAGCACTTGTGCAAGAGAACTGATACATGAACAGTAGCCCTAGGTCTACATTTTATGAGTTGCATGATCTTAAGTCAGTCAGTTAATCTCTCTGAGCATCAGTTGTCTCCTAACTGAATGAAAATAATACATCCACGATATCTCACTCAGCAGAACCTACTTAGGAAATGTATATATTAAAATACCTTGAAAGCTATGAAGCACTATAGAATTTTAGAAAGCACTAAAAACTTTTGCTTGTTTGTTTCTTCCCCTCTCTTGTCTTGGTGACCTTCTGTATATAGTTTTCAAGGACAGACACAAGACTCAAAATTATCTGGTGCAATTTTTCCCTAAATTTTGTTTTTCCTTGAAAAGGCTCTGATAAATTGCCTCTACTTAACAAAACAAAGAAAATACTATTTTCTTTTATCTACTAAATTGCATAGCTTCCATCTTTCAAAGTATTGCTCAAAATCCAGTTATCAGTCTGTCTTCTAAGTTAACTTTCTTGCATAAAAATGAGTCTGATACAATGTTCCATAAAACACACACTGCCATATTTCTCTATCTACTTGATTACTATTTTGGCAATAAAATGTAATGTTAAGCACTTAAACTCTTGAGTTTAGAGAGACCTGAATTCAGGTAATAGCTCCATTTATTAGTGATGTAATTTTGGTCAAATGGTATTACTCTGAGCCTCCATTCCTTTGTCTGTAAAATGGAGCTAAATAATGACACTTATAATATCCTGAAGATGATATATAACTTAATTATGGTACCTTCCATAAATGAAGTGAAGTGAAGTGAAAGTCACTCAGTCGTGTCCAACTCCTTGCCACCCCCTGGACTATACAGTTCATGGAATTCTCCAGGCCAAAATACTGGAGTGGGTAGCCTTTCCTTTCTCCAGTAGATCTTCCCAACCCAGGGATTGAACCCAGGTCTCCCACATCGCAGGTGGATTCTTTACCAACTGAGCCACAAGAGGGGCCCACCTTCCAAAAATGAGAGTTCAATTAACATCAGAAAGTATTATTCATCTATAATAGAAAGTATAATTGATTAATATTATTGATGTTACCAAGTCCCCAGCTTGTATTGCTCACCACATGACAGGATAATAAATTGAGAGACAAAGTGTTGGGGGCAAGAAATAGTGACTTTATTTTGAGAGCCAGCAGACTGAGAAGATGGAAGAATAGATTCCCAAAGAAGCATCTTTCTTGGGTTTGAATTCAGGCTTTTATACTAAAAAGGGAAGGAAATGTGGCTAGTCGTTGCAAACTTCTTGGTGTCAGAATCTTTTGTTCTTGCAGATGTTCATATAGGTCTGGTCACAATGTTCCTATAAACCTCCAACAAAGCAAATGCTGTTCTCTCCAAATGAATGGAAAAATGTTATACCTTTAAAGATCAGAGCCTTGAGAATGGGCTATCGTGTATATTTCAGGCAATAAGCAACCTTCCTTTATAGAACTGCAGAGCCAGCATGACTAAGCAGAGACAACAGCAGATCACAAGAGGAGAGCTAAAGGAATAGTTCCAATGTGGAGTCAGTTTTTTTTCCTCTGTTACACTGGCAGCACTTTACACGCATAATATAGTGCACTGGCATGCACTCTACAGCAAAATGCTGGCACAACCACGTTTCTGTTTTCTTAATCTGTTCTTCTTCCTCACATCACCTTTATATTCTATGATCCTCATATCACTCTGTGATAATGTCTTGCTGTTGCATCTATTTTTCTGTTAATAAATGAGTTTCCAACCCTAAAAGTAGGAAGCATTTTGTCATCAATTCAGATTATTTTTACAATGAAACTCACCAGAAAGAACCATTGCACACCATACATCCATTAATACACAGATACCATTTCTGTTGGGCTTTCTCAACATTTCTGAAACAGCTGGGAATAATGTCTACATCTTAAAATTTTTAGTTGATGCCCGTATGTTCTTCCAATTTGCATGACCAGATCATGTTTCCTTATGTTCTTATAATTTGTAGTAGCAACATTTGGTGAATGTTTTAGAAGCTTTACTAAATTTTATGGAATTGTCTCCTTGTAATTATGCAGTTATATTTCTGCAATCATTATATAATGTGATCTTTTAAGCTTCATTTTTCCATAGTCTTAACTTTTTCTTTAATCACACGGTCTACTTTGCTACCATTTTCTCCCCAAGATTTTGCATGCACAGAAATTATATTTGGCCACCATATTAATAGTGGATATGTTTCTCAGGATTGAGCCACTTCTTCCAGTCTCATAAGAACTAACCTATAAACTGGAATAATGATATACAAATTTCCCAGGAAATTATAACTACCACATTGATCAGGATGCTGGCATTAACATGATCATCACATTCTCTGACACACACGATACATAGGAAAGAGACAATCAGATGCCATGGAAAAATTATTTTCATAGGTAATGAGCAAACATGCAGTTTCATGAACAGAACATTATTTCCGTCTGAAGAATTACATGAGCAGCACCGGCGCTTGTCCAACAAGCAAGGGATCAGAGAAATGGGAGTTAGAGAAAATCACAGCATTAATAAGACTGGAGGAAAGTTTTTATCAACGGTACTTGAGTTTCTGAGTCTGCTGACTGAGGTTTCCTCTTCCATGGTCAGCGCTTTAATGAACCCAGCTAAAGAATTCTCTCTCTCCTTCTTTCCTGCAGGCTAATTCACTTCAGTCATGTCCAACTCTTCGTAACCCTATGGACATAGGCCGCCAGGCTCCTCTGTCCTTGGAATTCTCAGGCAGGAATACTGGCAGTGGTTTGCCACGCCCTCCTTCAGGGTATCTTCCCAATGCAGGGGATCGAACCAGCATCTCTTAGGTCTCCTGCTCTGGAAAGCAGGCTGTTTACCACTAGCACCACTTGAGAATCCCTTCTTTAGCCGATGAATATATTCTTTCTTTAATTGTATTAAAATACTCAATGCAGGTTATAATTATCTGCAATGTAATTTTGCACTTGTCTACTCTGGTTTGACACTTACTGATTTTACTTTTTAACTCTATAAATAGTCTTACTTCCTTCATGTGAATTCCTGGGCAAAAATCCCATTCTAACTTTGGTAAAATTTCCAAACCAATAAGAGTTTAAGCTAAGAATATTAGCCATTTCATAAGATTTTTTTTTCTTAAGGAAAAAATTACTCACACACACACTAACACACAGGAATGTTTTGGCACATAAACGATAGCTTGCAAACCAAACTGTACAAAGGAATTCACTTTGGTCTGGGGCAGTGGCTCAGTCACGTCCTACTCTTTGCAAGCATATGGACTGTAGCCCACCAGGTTCCTCTGTCCGTGGTATTTTCCAGGCCAGAATACTGGAGTGGGTAGCCATTTCTTTCTCTAGGGGATCTTCCAGACCAAGGGATCTAACCAACATCTCCTGCATTGACAGGCAGGTTCTTTACCACTGAGTCACCTGTGTTTCTCCAAATGCATTCTGGCCTTCTTCTCTCATTGATTCATTCTACTCCTGCAGAAGTGGCCTGACATATTTGATTGGTAATTTTGAAACAATGACCACTTAGGCTTACTCAGTACAGCTTTATCATTCATCCTTTTGAGAGTAAGCTCACCTCCATGTCTAAACCGTTGGTCTAGTTATCTAGGAATGTGGGGTGGGAAACTGAAAGTGTTCGTCGCTCAGTAGTGTCTGACTCTTTGTGACTCTGTAGACTGTAGCCCCCAGGCTCCTCTGTCCATGAAATTCTCCAGGCAAGAATACTGGAGCGGGTTGTCATTTCCTACTGCCGGGGATCCTCCACTCCCAGGGACAGAACCAGGTCTCCTGCACTGCCATCTGAGCCACCAGAGAGCCCTTGCCTAATTATGGGGTTTGGTATTATAGAGCCCACTTTATTAACAGATTCTGAGTCCTACCCTCAAATTTGGCGGCGATGGATGTGTTACTTTATCCTTATTTATGTCTCATTTCTCAACTCACTCACCAGTAGGGTGGGAGATTGGTATACAGTTTGCTAGCCTAATCCCTTAGAAATTCCACATCTAGTGCCTGCTAAATTTTTAGGAGTCTTAATCCACAAGTTTATGAACTTCAGGTGACTTAGCAGCAACCTTAGGATCAACAATTTACTCTTCAGCCTATTGAAGACATGAGATTATTTGTTTAGAAGTGTTTTATGGTCCAGTGCACACATTTCTTCCTAAAATGCAGCAGCACAAAGCTTCCCCTCGTGCCATTTCAGCACTAATATGCTTCTGAGACCACACAGGTCCAAAAGGATGCACTTTCCCTTCCCAAAGACATTCTTAAGCCAGGTACTATAATTAATTCTTTGGGGGCAATGTAGCAGGGAACAACTCCTGGGACCATTTTCACTTATACACCAGCTTTTGTGTGAAAGGTGAGATGTGTTTAGCTCCAAGTTTCAATTACTTCTGCCTTTTTCTAGCTGCCCACATTAGGTCACACGGCTGGTAGCAAAATCTTTTCAGGACCCTCGTGTAACAGTGCAGATAAAGTACAACAGAATTCTCTCCCTTTTTAATGAGAAAGCTTTTCCAAACTTGACAAAACAGAACTGTCTGACCACTTGATTTGAGTCTTTATGAAGTAAATTTATTCCCAATCAATTCCCTCTGTTCACAGGTAGATTTAGCTTTTCATTAAGATTTGTTAGGATAGTGATATTCAGTATTTGCTGAGTCTCTCAGTAAGATACTGAATTTATTGGCTACCTTTTCATCTTCTTTCAAGGCTGTTCAGCTTCAGCAAACAAATTTTAAAAAGTCATTTTTCCACTGAGAGAACGATGTTGACTCCTTGTTGGAATTCTGATTACACAGTACACCCTTTACATGTAAATTTCAGAAGTAGATACAGTTGCCAAAATCTCTTTCTTATTTTATTTGATTAAAGTATTCTTTTTTAAAAACTACTAATTCCTCCTGCTCAGATCTCTTTGACATTTAGATAGCTACCATAAAACTGGTCAAGTGGTTGCAAAAATTCTTCAAGAGGCAACCTCATCAAAGAGCATAATCATGAAAATAATCACTGACTATTCTCTAGAATGTTCTGTATGGGAGGAATTTGGCAACTGAGTCATAGACTTGGACTTTCCATACGGCAGTGAGAACTCTTGTTTGTTGTTGACTCAATCAGGCATGTAATAATCCATTTAATTTCCTAAAGTTAAAAAGCTATTATATTATTCTCAAGTACTCAAACATCCTTTGAAACACACTTTTTTTTTTCTGCTTAGAATCAAACTGCAAAGAGTGTGGTTAAAATACCTTTTATCCACTATGCTCCCCAGCTACAAAGGCAGTTTGCATGCGAGAAACACAATTTTAACATACTCTGTCTTCATCCAGCATCCTCTCCTGTAACCCAGTGTCAAATTGTGACATCCTTTGAATTGTGTTCATTTGGGGATTTGGTTATGCAGTTAAAGACTGAAGCTTAGAGCAAGACGGAAGCTCAGAAAACTGCAGATCACTGGACTGCCACCCGCAAATTTCCAGACATCCCTTAATTATCATCAGTTAAAAATCTCTCAATATCCTCTGTCAATGGAACTTGAGAATATCGTCAGCCTAAAAAGCACCAGGAAAGTAAGCTATCATGCACAATATTGTTGTAACTTTAGGCTGACCTTTATGCTAGAACAAGTAGATCCTATATGGTAGTAAAGCTTGAGTGTTAAAAAGGAAAAAAAAAAAAGTGAAGGAAATCTTTAAGGGAGGAAGCCAGCAGAAACTTGAGCTGGAGGTGAAATCAGCGATAGATAAGCTCTCAAAATGCTTTTCCCTGGAGGACAGCACTTCTTCTATATCACCTAGGTTGATCCTAAGACAGCTGTGTTTTTTATTTTTTTCTTAACTCAGGAGTCGTCTTCTTTCAGGCTCTTTGAAATCTTCGAGATAGCACTGTTAGCAGCAGATGAAGATTTACAGCTGGTGTCAGTAGCATATTAATGTCTTTGCAGTATGTCATGTCTTTTGAGTTTCCACAGTGGCCCCAACATAAATTTTGACTGATGACATAAAAGGATGGAGAAGTCTTTAGGGATACAGGAGATAAGGCCCTCATGTTAGGCGGAGAAGGAGGGAAAAGAGCGTAGGGCAAGGCTCTCTAGTGGTTTCTATAAACTCTTTATTATGGTTCTAAGCAACTTAATCTAAAAGAATGCATGTTACACAGTGCCATCTAAAGCAGGGTTCTCAGCAGCGGCATGTTGATATTTTGAACTGGCTAATTTATTGTGCGTAATTGTCCTGAGCACTATAGAATCATCTCTGGCCTCTACCACTAGATGTCAGTAGACCTCACCCCTCTGGTTGTGACAATCAACATTGCCTCCCTGCATGCCTAAGTCACATCAGTTGTGTCCCACTCTTTGGACCCTATGGACCACAACCCGCCAGGCTCCTCTGTCCATGGGATTCTCCAGGCAAGAATATTGGAGTGGGTTGCCATTTCCTTCTCCAGGGGATCTTCCCAGCCCAGGGACTGAACCCACATCTCTTATGTCTCCTGCTTTGGCAGGAGGGTTCTCTACCACTGGCGCCACCCGGGAGTGCCTAGCGTCTCGGACCAGGGGGTTGGTGAAAGTGAAAAGTGAAAATGTTAGTTGCTCAGTTGTGTTGGACTCTGTGACCCCATGGACTGTAGCCCACCAGACTCCTCTGTCCACGGAATTCTCCAAGCAAGAATACTGGAGTGGGTTGCCATTTCCTTTCTCCAAGGGATCTTCCCAACCCATAGACCAAGTGAGAACCAATGACCCAAAGCAGCACAAGTACATCTCACTGAATTTTCCATCATTTTACCCAGTTACACACACACACACACACACACACCACACACACACACACACACACACACTGTACCTATGTATTTGAACTGCTTTTAAGTACTTTTTAATGATTAATTTTATAAAATTGTGTCCTATAAGGTTAAAAATGTCTCAAGTTTAAAAAATTGTGTATTTAATTTTCAGATTCAAACAGTAGCATCATCTAGAGCAGGAGAACCTCTGCTTATAGATGTTGAATCCAAAATTTTTGGAAAGTAAGCTTGAGGTACTTTCAGTTCAGTTCAGTCGCTCAGTCGTGTCCTACTTTTTTCGACCCCATGAACCGCAGCACGCCAGGCCTCCCTGTCCATCACCAACTCCCAGAGTTCACTCATACTCACATCCATCGAGTCGGTGATGCCATCCAGCCATCTCATCCTCTGTCATCCCCTTTTCCTCCTGCCCCCAATCCCTCCCAGCATCAGAGTCTTTTCCAATGAGTCAACTCTTCGCATGAGGTGGCTAAAGTACTGGAGTTTCATCTTTAGCATTATTCCTTCCAAAGAAATCCCAGGGCTGATCTCCTTCAGAATGGACTGGTTGGAACTCCTTGTAGTCCAAGGGATTCACTTTAGCAGGTTTTAAATTTCTTTTACAAAGTTTTAGGAAGAGTAATTCACATAATTATAATACCAGACAATTTAAAAAGGAAGAATTGTGTTTTCCTCATTTCATTTAGACCTCACAATAACCCCGTACCTTAAGCATTATTTCTATTTTGTAGAAGAGAGTCTAAGTGACTTGTCTTAGAGAACATAAAAGAATTCTGGAGGATCCAGTAATCAAACTTATGTCTTTTGACTCTAAAACCAGCCATTATCCAACAGATGACTTGGTGCCTCTGCTAATGAAGTTTAAGTACCAAGAAAAACATTTTCATTACCTCAATGAGAAGGCACAGAAAAAGAGAGAGATTGATGTATCTGAACCAGTATAGCAGATTAGATAGGTTTTCTGGGTAGGTTTGCTGGTTTCGTTTTAATTGTGATGAAAAAATATATATATAATTCACCATCTAAGCCATTTTTAAGTGTGTTCTGTAGTAGAGGCTTAATTATATGTACATTTTCTGTGCAATAAACCTCTTGGAATTTTTCATCTTACAAAACTGAATCTCTACATCCAATGAACATTATTAACTCTCCTTTCCCCCTCCGCCCTGACCCTGGGAATTACAATTCTTTCTGTTTCTAAGAGTTTGACTACTTTGTATGCCTCATATAAGGGAATTATTGAGTATTTATTTGTGATTGGCTTATTTCAACTACCATAATGTCCTCAGATTTCCTCCATGATATATAAAATGATGATTCCCTTCTTTCCCATGGATGAATATTATTACATTGTTTATGCGTATATACTACATCTTTATCCATTCATCCGTTAATAGAAACTTGTTGTTTCTCTATCATGACTATAATGAGAAATGCTACAGTGAACATGGGAATGCAAATCTCTCTTCAAGATCCCCTTTTCAATTCTTTTGGATATATACCCAGAAGTTAGAATTGCTGGATCGTACGGTATTTTTTTTTTTTGAGGAACCTCTATACTGTTTAGGCCTCCCAGATGGCACTAGTGGTAACGAACCCACCTACCAATGCAGGAGACATAAAAGGCATGAGTTCAATCCCTAGGTTGGGAAGATCCCCTGGAGAAGGGCATGGCGACCCACTCCAGTATTCTTACTGCAGAATTCCATGGACAGAGGAGCCTAAGGGGCTACAGTCCATGGGGTCAGAAACAGCCAGAAGTAACTTCCCACGCATGCATGTACTGTTTATCAGAGCAGTTGCCTCATTTTATATTCCTATTAGCAGTGCACAAAATATGACAATTTTTGCAGATCTTTGTTGACATCTTTCACAATTTTTCACGTCTTTTCACAAAAATGTCCATCCATGAGAAAGAAGGGAATCTTGTCGTTTGGCATACCATGGAGGAAATTTGAGGACATCAAGCTAATTGAAACAAGCCGATCACAAATAACAACAAGTGGTAACAACAAAACACTTGCTATTTTCCGCTTTTCTTCCCTCACAAGGTGTGAGGTCAAGACTGTTAACAGGCCTTAACTCTGTTGACTCTTGGCCAGAGAGACCCATTCCTTGCTACACAAACCTCTCCATAGACAGGTCAGAAGGCAGCATCCCTCAAAGTGAGCCAGTAAAAGCAGGATAGGACGTGCTTAGAGAGGGAACTGCAGCCCTTCCGTAACCTAACCTTGGAAGTGACCACTGTCACTTCACTGCCTCCTTTTCAGAGGGTAAAGAATCAAAACATGCAGCTAGGGAATCACCCAGGGAGTTTGTTCCAGAGGGCAGGATCATTGGGAACCATCTGAGAGGCCCTACCACACAAATCTGTAGAAATGAATAGGAGAGAAGAACCGAAAATGCTGGCTAAGTAAAACAAATTCGGTTCTGTGCTTTCTGGATTCTTTACTCCTACTGCCAATCGGATAGTAACAGAATTTACATCGTTTTTGAGTGCAGACTTTCCACTGTTTTTATGATACCAAGTTTAGAAGTGCAGGATTTTAAGAAGGATTCTTCCAGAGAAACAGCTCAGCACCAGCCAAGGCTAATGAGCGAACACCACGGTACTATTTCTAGAAGTGTCACCTTTCCGGTGATCTTTTTCTTTAAAATTCCCCTGGAGGTCTGCATTTATGTCCTTTGACTAGGAAATGTGCAGTAGCTCACTGCAGAAAGATGGAATCCCGCAGGAGGAAACCTTCTGCAAGATATTATTTATTCTCTTCCTCCCTACTTATTCTAAAAGGAAGGGAAATTGAAATAGAGGAAGCTTTTGAACACAGCATGAATGCAGAGCTTGTAGCTGTCGTGTTACTTTTAGTTTAAACTTAAGCCTTTCTTATTCTTCCAGCAGACCCTTTGAAACTGTGCTGCCAGTGAAGAGGAGACCACGTTATTTCAGAGTGACTACCTTTCCTGCAAACACTGCATCTAAGTTAATTAAAATGCCCATGTTGTTTTCTTTTGCAAGCCTTAACAGCTTTAAGGAAAAAAAAAAAAAGCAGACAATTCACCTGCCAAGGGGAAAAAGGAAAGTCAAACAAATTGACAAAAAAATCATGGGCTGAATGTAATCATCACCACATCCTTTAAGCTGTGCATTCCTTTTATCGGACCATTGTTTTCAATTTGTTCTTTCTTTCCTTGTAGCATGCTGATAGCCAACCATCCATTTACCTCTAGATTTTAAAGACCATGTCATTATCATTATCAGTTGCAATGTTTGGGAATTCACTGCCCTTCTGAAAGGCCACTGGGTTGCTGCTGTGAGCTTTGCCAGATCTCGAGGGGAGATAAATGTGCTGTACCAGCCTAGCCTTACACGAGGGTGTAGTAGTAGACTGTGAAATAGGCAGAGAAGCCTCTTATGAAAGTGTTAAATTAGTATATGCAGGACTTTCCCTTGCTCCCTGCTTGTCTCCTACTTTGGAAATACTCTCTAGAGGGAGAGTAACTCACGCAAACACAAGTAATTTCACAAGGATCCACGAATCATGATCCTTTGTCCTTTATAAGGACAAGGGAAGCAAGTGATCACAGACTGTTTCTAGAAACTACTTTCAGTGTCGCCCTTCCCCCTCCCCTCTTTCTACACCCCTCAGGAGAACTCCTGGGAATCTACTGGAAATGGTAGCATGATAATGTAACAACCCCAGCTGGTACACACCTGTGCTGGAAGCTGGTAGCCTATTCTCACTTGGAATGATTCATTTTATGTGTCAGCTTGACTAAGCTATAGTACCCTCCTACTCCATCAAACACTAATCTATGTGTTGCTGTGAAGGTATTTTTCTGATGTTATTAATAGCTACAGTCAATTGATGCTACGTGAAGAAGATTACACTTGATAATGTAGGTGGACCACACCCAATCAGTTGACCACCTTAAGAGTAAAACCTGACATTTCCCAGAAAAGATAGTCTGTTTCAAGACTGCAGCATCCATGCCTATTGTATTCATATTTGGAAAATATTTTGGAAATATTTTTTTTCTCTTTCATTCCCTTATGCAATCCAATCCACTCTGCTTCTTAAATATTTCTGAAATGACTGTAAGGGGGAAAATAGAAAGACACGGAAGAGCTTGAGTCAACAAGGCTTGCTCACCAGTGAGATGTAGTGAATGAGGAACAAGAAGCGTAAAACGACTCCCAGGTGTTTGTGTTAGATGCTGAGTTTTCAGAGATGCCTCTGACTGCGAGACAGAATACAGAGGAGAATGTTTTTCAGAGAAGATGGGTTTAATTTTGAAACTTTGATTTTGAGATATCTGTGAGACAGCCAAGAGAAAATAAACAGTAAATGCTGAAGTTAAAAGTTTAGGACTCAGAGAACTCTTTGTTAGAAATACAGATATAAGAGCCCATAAGCTTGTATGCATTCAGGCAGAAAATACCAGAGGCAACAGAGAACGATGAGATGCCGAGAAACATGGTGTCAAGACCATTAGAAGACATAAAGGAAATCAGGAAGAGTTAAAATGACCTAGAAAGTATTTTCTTTACTTCTTTCTTCTCACAGGAAGTTGCAGTGTTAAAGACAGAAAAAAAATTGTTTTAAGTTAAAAAAGATTTTGAAAGTCCCCATTAGTGTCAAAACTAGGAAGTTATTTGGTGATTTGACCAAGAGCAATTTCAGTGGTACAGAAGCCAGAAGGCTGTAAACCAAAGAATGAAAGTGAGTTGGAAATAAACTGATTATGTTTCAGGGAAAAAGGGAATACAGGAGTAGCCAGAAGACCAAAAAAAAAAAAAAAAATTCAAAGAGGATTACTTGCTTTAATTGTGTTTGTGTGTGTGTGTGTGTGCACACGCGTGTGCGGATGCTCAGTCACTTCAGTCGTGTCCACCTCTTTGCCACCCTATGGACCATAGTCTCCAGGCTCCTCTGTCCATGGGATTTCCCAGGCAGGAATACTGGAGGAGTTTGCTATTTCCTTCTCCAAGGGATCTTCCCAGCCCAGGGACTGAACCTACGTCCCCTGGTTGAGTGAATGAATTAATTAAATAGGGATCAGTGACCCAAAAATGGTCAATAGAATCTTAATATCAAGAGAGAAACTAATAAATATTTTACACTAAGTGAAATCATGTTTACCAAAAAAAAAAAAAAAAAACTAGAATCTTTGAAAGACCCTAAAATTTACTGCACTGGAAATGTTCAGGCAATTCTGTTAGCTCTGAAATGAGTATGCTACAGTAGGGTACGACCAACCCAAATCTAGTTTTCTGGTATATTCACCAGCACTTCAAGTACTAGACAAACTATATTGAAGACAGTCCCTTATTTCTGACAAAAAAATAAAAGCTTTACTAATATAATTGATTTCTAATTCTTTCTCTCTTTTTATTTAACATATGGCTTTGCACTAAGTGGGTTCTGTTGTCCCAGGGATGGTGGCAGAGTGGGCAGTTCAGAATAGCCCAGTATTAGGTCTCAGTAACTGAAGGTCGTAAACAGGGGAGATGAGCTGCATTTACTTTTAAGGAAATGTTCACAAGCATTATTTTTCATGAGAGTCAGGAGAAATAGCTGAGAAAGATCCTCAATGGGAGGTGTTCCATCTTAAAAGGTTAACACAGAAACAGGCGCCAAACCAAACAAACCACAAATATTTAAGCTGGAAAATGAAAGGAAAGAAAAAATAGATTCTAAATCTGTATTAAAAGTAATTCCATGTAGCTGTCTAAAACGCTAGTGAGGGCTGCAGAAGGAATCTTTAATGGCGTCTTTATGCTTGTCCCAATGCACTGTGTTTAGGATGAGAACTGCCTGCAAATCTTGATGTACCATTTTATTGCACGAAAAACTGGCCACCATCTCACAGAACAGCAACTGTAAATTAGAAATATATTCTTTTTGGTTGAGCACAACACATTTGGAAATTTATGAAGTTACATAAAAGCACACGAAAGTATTTCTGAAACAGTAGTGACTTTCTTCGGGTCATGGGAACTGGGGCTGCTGGCAGTGCTGAGAACAACTCAACCTGAGTAGGCATCCCTGCTCCTCAGTATCCAGCTGGTTATGATACCCTCGTTCCCCCTGGGGCTTTGCAGAAACTCCTCAACGACCATATCAGCTTCTGAATCCTGAGAGACAGTAACTTACACTGCAGGAACATTGTTAGGTACGTGCCTGCGTGCGTGTGCCAAGGCGCTTCAGTCGGTTGGACTCTTTGTGACCCTATGGGCTGCAGCCCGCCAAGCTCCTCTGTCCATGGGATTCTCCAGGCAAGAGTAGTGGAATGGGTTGCCACGCCCTCCTCCAGGAGATCTTCCCAGCCCAGGGACCGAATCCATGTCTATAACATCTCCTGCTTTGGCCCCTTGGTTCTTTACCACTGGTGCTACCTGGGAAGCTCAGGTAAACTTCTCTCTTCTTGTTATTGGACATGTTTTATGTACAGAAGACTTTATTATAGGTATGAAAATATACATCGTGACAATGTCAGACGTTAGAAACTGTACAATCCGAGTTTTCATGACAAAATTTACTTGTTTAAATGCAAAGTATATTTTCAATTTTTTAAATCTTGTTTTATCAAAGTATTAAAGATCTTGGACTTTTACAAATAATGAGTAAAACAGGAGATTTCTCTTTCCCTAGCTCCATTTCATGAGGACTGCTGCTTGGTCCCAAAATAAACATTGATAAAAATCTTGAAGAATGGGTTCAACTTTGAGTTAGTCTTTTGAATAGTCTTTGGGTTAATATTGTTTTATATCAAAATAAAAAAACAAATTTAGCAACCTAAGTCCCAGATTTATGGTGATCACATGAACTAATCCTTCAAAACACAAAACACTAGAGAAAAAATGATAATTATATTTTTGTTTTTACAAAGTTAAATCCAAATTATATATGAAAGATTTATCTAGATTTAAATAGACTCAAGCCCTTAACTTACTCTAATAGAAAACAGTTTCAAATTAATAACTAGGAAGTTGAAGAGGACAGGAAAATCATTAGCAATGAAGAGAATACTAGAGGGGTAAAATCTAGGATTGGAAACATAAAAGAGTACATTTTGACAGATAATTAAAGTGGTCTGGAAGAATTCATTTCTGTATATATCCTCTACTAACTTGAGAATTGGTGATGAAATAATGGAGAAAATAAAAGCTGATTGACATCAAGAAAAATAATGACAATTTCTTACTTTATGAAGATGAAGCCAGTATCTATGCTAAATGCAAAATAATATAGCCCAAATATGCCTGACCATGAATGTGGACTAAATGGAACAATGGAGAATTGCTCATCAAATATATCTCAGGATGAAGTTGCTTATACTTATTGAGCAGAACATTGACTATAATATAAAACAGCATATGCAATAACATTTTAAAAGTCTTGAAGTTTTGAGAATCCTTAAGATATCCACTATAAGAAATCTAGCAAAGATTCTTGAACAACACTGCAGATATGTTTTAAACATCAAATTAAAAAATGGCTGACAGAACAGACTTTGTTTGTAAGGTAGTATAAATACTCCTGTCATATTGTATTATACTTATTTCTCTAATGATACTCCACCTCCAAAATATAGGATTTTTAACTGTCAAACGTTTGTTCATTATTGTCAGTTCTTTGAGAATTACTATTGTTACTCAGCTTCTTATGCAGAGGTACAAAGAATATTTATCTTTGAGAGATTTTATTCCAGTTGAGAAACTGAGAAAAAGCAGGAAATCTCTTTTCTAGAGATTGAAGAAACAGTAAAAGGGAAAACTGATTAGAAGCCTTTATAAGATACAGTTAGATGACATATAAAATTTCATATTACTCTAGTGATATGTTTTAAAATACCAAAAATCCTAAAAAAATTACATATTTCATTTTGAATAAAAATTCTAGAATTAATGCATATGATTAGTTTTTCTACAAATGAAACTTAATTTAGCATTACTTTTTTAATTATGGAATTTTTTTCCTCCTGATTATACTGATCAAAAATATCTTCTGTGTATCCAAAATTAATTGGTAAATTAATCTACTTTTCAAGGCTTCCCTTAGCTTTAATAAGCAAATTAATTAGAGGACCATTGGTTTTCTGATACTGTAGAAAAATAATCTAGTAGACTAAAAAGTCATGTCCAATTCTTTGCAAACCCATGGACCTGTCCTTTGTCCATGGGATTTCCCAGGCAAGAATACTGGAGAGGGCTGCCATTTATTACTCAAGTGATCTTCCTGCTGTGGATAGAACCAGCATCTCTTTCTTTTCTTGCAGCGCTAGGTGAATTCTTTAGCACTGCACCACCAGGGAGGCCCCTGCTAATATATAGGATACAGCAAAAGCAGTAGGAGACATCTCTGAGGTTAGATTTTTAAGAAGTCTTTGACTTCTGTCATGTTGCCTTACTCTAAAGAGAGCCAGCTGCCATGTTTTAAGCACTTTATGAGGAGGTCAACATGGCAAGGAACTAGCCAACAGCCAGTGATGGCCTGAGGCCCGTCAGCAAACACTGTGACCCAAGAAGTCTTTCTTTTCTAGAGACTGAATACACAGAAAAAAGAGAACTGATTAGAAGTGATTAAAAGATAAAATTAGATGACATAAAATTTCATATTACTTTAGTTATGTTTGAAAATGCCAAAATCTGAAAGCCATATATATTTATATATAATATGTATTATATGTGGAAGCAGATATTTCCTCAACTAAGCCTTGTTGACTCCATGAAGGCAACACCTGTGAGAAACCCTGAAGAGCAAGCACCCAGATAAGATACACTTACCTTCTTGACCCCAGAAACTTCGACATAATAAATTTTATCATTTTAAGCCACTCCATTTGAGGGTTATTTATAATGCAATAATGGATAATCAATACCTCATTTAAATTTTTTATTCAACTCTAGCTCATCCATAGGAAATGTTGGTGTCTGGCAGAAACTATATTCTGTGTCCTCAGCAGAAACATTTATACAAGTATTTGTGTACAACTAGAGATGGGAATACCAGACCACCTGATCTGCCTCTTGAGAAACCCGTATGCAGGTCAGGAAGCAACAGTTAGAACTGGACATGGAACAACAGACTGGTTCCAAATAGGAAAAGGAGTAATCAAGGTTGTGTATTGTCACCCTGCTTATTTAACTTATATGCAGAGTACATCATGAGAAACACTGCGCTGAAAGAAGCACAAGCTGGAATCAAGATTGCCGGGAGAAATATCAATCACCTCAGATATGCAGATGACACCACCCTTATGGCAGAAAGTGAAGAGAACTGAAGAGCCTCTTGATGAAAGTGAAAGAGGAGAGTGAGAGAGATGGCTAAAACCTCAACATTCAGAAAACCAAGATCATGGCATCTGGTCCCATCACTTCATGGGAAATAGATGGGGGAAACAGTGGAAACAGTGGCAGACTTTATTTTTGGGGCTCCAAAATCACTGCAGAGGGTAACTGCAGCCATGAAATTAAAAGATGCTTACTCCTTGGAAGGAAAGTTATGACCAACCTACATAGCATATTAAAAAGCAGAGACATTACTTTGCCAACAAAAGTTTGTCTAGTCAAGCCTATGATTTTTCCAGTAGTCATGTATGGATGTGAGAGTTGGACTGTAAAGGAAACTGAGCACCAAAGAATTGGTGCTTTTGAACTGTGGTGTTGGAAAAGGCTCTTGAGAGTCCCTTGGACCACAAGGAGATCCAACCAGTCCATTCTAAAGGAGATCAGTACTGGGTGTTCACTGGAAGGACTGATGCTAATGCTGAAACTCCAATACTTTGGCCACCTCATGTGAAGAGTTGACTCATTGGAAAAGACTCTGATGCCGGGACGGATTGAGGGCAGGAGGGGAAGGGGACGACAGAGGATGAGATGACTGGATGGCATCACCGACTTGATGACATGAGTTTGGGTGAATTCAGGAGTTTGTGATGGACAGGGAGGCCTGGCGTGCTGCAGTTCATGGGGTTACAAAGAGTTGGACACGACTGAGTGACTGAACTGAACTGAACTGAACACGAGGCTAAAGACATAATCAAAGATAATCTGAAGGAAAAGCGATCTAGTCAAAAGGAACTTAAAATCTGAATGGTAACAAAAACAAGGAAAAGAGGATACTTCCTTACTTTGCTTTGGCTATGGAGTCTTGGTGATGAAAGGTGTGGAATATTTTATTCATGATCTTGGGTAAGCGCTAATCCTGGCACTTAGAAATTCACTATTTTATTGTTTTTTGATTTTACAAGCTGACGTTGCCAAATTACTTCTGTTCTCACTTTCTTAAAACAACTATTGTGCTTTTCAAGGCACTGAGTTATAAGATTAAAAAAGTTTTCTTTAATTTTTGTGCTTTTACATATTATTTGTGTGAAAACTATTACAAACCTACAACAGTACAGCACTATATAGCCAGTGAGGTTAGTTGAGTACCTAGACTAATTTGTTGGGCTCAACAAACAAACCTGGGTTTACAAATGCACTCTTGAAATGGAACTCACTTGGTTGTAGGGGACTTACGGTATGTATAACTGAATCACTTTGCTGTAGAGGAGAAATTAGCACAACATAAAACCATTCAATATCACAGTAATCCAAGCCTGTGCCCCAACCAGTAATGCTGAAGAAGCTGAAGTTGAATGGTTCTGTGAGGATCTACAAGATCTTTTAGAACAAACACCTCCAAAAGATGTCCTTTTCATTATAGGGAACTGGAATGCAAAAGTATGAAGTTAAGAAACACCTGGAGTAACAGGAAAATTTGGCCTTGGAATGAGGAATAAAGCAGGGCAAACACTAATAGAGTTTTGCCAAGAGAAGGCACTGGTCATAACAAACACTCTCTTCCAAAAACACAAGAGAAGACTCTACACATGGACATCACCAGATGGTCAACACTGAAATCAGATTGATTATATTCTTTGCAGCCAAAGATGAAGAAGATCTGTACAGTCAGCAAGAACAAGACCAGGAGCTGACTGTGGCTCAGGTCATGAATTCCTTATTGCCAAATTCAGACTTAAATTGAAGAAAGTAGGGAAAACCACTAGATCATTCAGGTATGACATAAGTCAAATCCCCTTATGATTATACAATGGAAGTGAGAAATAGATTTAAAGGACTAGATCTGATAGATTGAGTGCCTGATGAACTATGGAATGAGATTCGTGACATTTTACAGGAGACAGGGATCAAGACCATCCCCATGGAAAAGAAATGCAAAAAGCAAACTGGCTGTCTGAGGAGGCCTTACAAATAGCTGTGAAAAGAAGAGAGGTGAAAAGCAAAGGAGAAAAGGAAAGATATAAGCATCTGAATGCAGAGTTCCAAAGAATAGCAAGGAGAGATAAGAAAGCCTTCCTCAGTGATCAATGCAAAGAAATAGAGGAAAAGAACAGAATGGGAAAGACCAGAGATCTCTTCGAGAAAATTAGAGATACCAAGGGAGCATTACATGCAAAGATGGGCTCGATAAAGGACAGAAATAATATAAATAATATAGACCTAACAGAAGCAGAAGATATAAAGAAGAGGTGGTAAGAATACAAAGAACTCTATAAAAAAGAGCTTCATGACTCAGATAATCAGGATGCTGTGATCACTCACCTAGAGCCAGACATCCTGGAATGTGAAGTCAAGTGGGCCTTAGAAAGTATCACTACAAACAAAGCTAGTGGAGGTGATGGAATTCCAGTGGAGCTATTTCAAATCCTAAAAGATGATGCTGTGAAAGTGCTGCACTCAGTATGTCAGCAAATTTTGAAAACTCAGCAGTGGCACAGGACTGGACAAGGTCAGTTTTCATTCCAATGCCAAAGAAAGGCAATGCCAAAGAATGCTCAAACTACTGCACAATTGCACTCATCTCACACATTAGTAAAGTAATGCTCAAAATTCTCCAAGCAAGGCTTCAGCAATACGTGAACTGTGAACTTCCTGTTGTTCAAGCTGGTTTTAGAAAAGGCAGAGGAACCAGAGATCAAATTGCCAACATCCGCTGGATCATATAAAAAGCAAGAGAGTTCCAGAAAAACATCAATCTCTGCTTTATTGACTATGCCAAACCCTTTGACTGTGTGGATCACAATAAACTGTGGAAAATTCTGAGAGAGATGGGAATACCAGACCACCTGACTTGCCTCTTGAGAAACCTGTATGCAGGATAGGAAGCAACAGTTAGAACTGGACATGGAACAACAGACTAGTTCCAAATAGGAGTAGGAGTACGTCAAGGCTGTATATTGTCACCCTGCTTATTTAACTTATATGCAGAGTTCATCATGAGAAACGCTGGGCTGGAAGAAGCACAGATGGAATCAAGATTGCCGGGAGAAATATCAATACCTCAGATATGCAGATGACACCACCCTTATGACAGAAAGTGAAGAGGAACTAAAAACTTCTTGATGCATGTGAAAGAGAGTGAAAAATTTGACTTAAAGCTCAAAATTCAGAAAACTAATATCATGGCATCTGGTCCCATCACTTCATGGGAAATAGATGGGGAAACAGTGGAAACAGTGGCAGACTTTTTTTTTGGGGGGGAGGTCTCGAAAATTACTGCAAATGGTGACTGCAGCCATGAAATTAAAAGATGCTTACTCCTTGGAAGGAAAGTTATGACCAACCTAGATAGCATATTCAAAAGCAGAGATATTACTCTGCCAACAATAGTCCCTTTAGTCAAGGCTATGGTTTTTCCAGTGGTCGTGTATGGATGTGAGAGTTGGACTGTAAAGGAAGCTGAGCACTGAAGAATTGATGCTTTTGAACTGTGGTGTTGGAGGAGACTCTTGAGAGTCCCTTGGACTGCAAGGAGATCCAACCGGTCCATCCTAAAGGAGATCAGTCCTGGGTGTTCATTGGAAGGACTGATGCTGAATCTGAAACTCAATACTTTGGCCACCTCTAGTGAAGAGTTGGCTCATTGGAAAAGACCCTGGTGGTGGGAGGGATTAGGGGCAGGAGAAGGAGGGGACGACCGAGGATGAGATGACTGGAAGGCATCACCGACTCGATGGACATGAGTTTTAGTGAACTCTGGGAGTTGGTGATGGACAGGGAGGCCTGGCATGCTGAGTCGGACACAGCTGAGCAACTGAACTGAACTGAACTGAACTGAATGAATCAACTGCAGTTCAATAAAATAAATTTGAAAGAAATAAATAAAAATTCTAGAATATATAAAGAAATTCATCTAATCCAAACAAAACCTCTGATGATTCCCAACTGGGAACTCATCCTTCCAAAGACCTTTTTATATGGCTCCAAATCAGGTTTCTTCATCAACCTTTCCTCTTTGTCAATGCAGATTTAACAGGAACTGAAAAGGGAGAAGCAGTCAGATCAGAGCCATGCGTGTGTCGGCTTTCTAGCACAAAGGCCAGCCCTGAGCCTGCTGTGTCACAAGTCCTCCAGCGAATGTTTCTGTGTATTCGTGGCCCTTTCTTTTCCTTATGCAAGTTTAGGGCTATAATATTCCCATTGGAAATAAGCTGTGGCAGCTGTATTTTAATCATATGCCAAGCCTCAATTATTGGTAGTGTCTGTGTTAAGGTTTCTGAATCTCAATAGGAAAAAAAAATTGAGATCTTATTAACACTGACTGCTGTTTTCCTGGGACAGGATAGTGTTGTGACTAACACATTTTCATCTACTTGTCATCTCTAATGTATGCTGTCCACCCTGAAATTCCATAGACATTCAAGTATAGTAAATGCTCCATTCTTGTTTGATGATGTTTGAGTGCCAAGAGCAAAAACTATAGTGAATTTGTAATGGATGAAGATATGTTTATCTTTTCTTGTCCAAATGGATGTCTTCTGCTTGATCTTGATAAAGTGTGTCTAATTGTCTAACCCAGATATGAAAAAGTGTATTATACCTGCAAAGGACTTCATTCAAGAACCACTAATGAGAGGTCTAAGTGGGAGGGGAACAAAAAAATAAAACTTAAAATGTAGGTAAGTCACAATTGTGGAATGAACCAAAACTGTGTTTCAAGATAATAACTTTTTCCACTTTCACCTTGCTGTTCCCTTAATATAACTTTAACATGAAAATCTCTAGACATAAAGCAAAAAATAAAAATAAAAGAATAGTGGGCACTTCAAAATTTCCAATACCTAACGGAGAAATTTTTGTCCCAATTAGTGATCTGTTATTATATTGCAAAGATTCAGAGACTATAATAATGACCCTCATGTCTTTCACTCCTTATGATCTAGCCCCATATTGTCCCATTAGAGACACAGAGTGTGTTCAAGGGCTGATAACACCCAGATCTGTCAGATGTGGGAAGTAGCTATTAATTCTAACGTCTTTTGTATTAACACATCAAGTGAAAAGAATCTGACAGAACTGAGCTAATGGATCACACATCCTGTTTTCATAGAACACGTCAATACCGCCTATATTTCCAAAACAACCTTCAAAAGTTGCTTTTAAGTTCATGTGGAGTATAGAAAGAAGTTTGAGAAAAGTTTCTCAGTGAAAGTACCCAGTGCTCACCAAATTTACAGAACCCCTGTCATTTTAAACTGCAAGTTAATTGAATACCTGCTACTTGCAGAGTCTCATTTTTACTTCCTCCAACATTGCAGCGCTCATAAAACTCCTTATCATTGTGATTTCCTGAATTTTTTATGTACAAATTCAATTTTTCTACAGAAGGTTTTTCTGTTGACTCTCAAGTCTTCAAGTCTCTTCAGAGATTTAGGATAATGTGAGTGTTTTCTAAGCAAAGTTTTCCCAATCTTCCAGAATGTTTCCATGGGAACACTGATGAGAGACAGAACATCATAACCACTGGGAACACCTCCCCAGTCCCACCTGCAATCCCAAGGTTCTAGAACGCTAGATCCGCTCATTAGTATTCATGCCAGGCAAGTCTACAGTCACAGTGTACTATCTCCCCAGTCTAAACAGAAAGCTCTTTTCCTTTACTTTGGTGCACCATTGTGGAGGTAGTGATTAAGACCAAAATCTCAGAAGGTCAAAGGAAAAGCCTTCTCTCCATATCTTTAGGGAGAGGAAACTGAGAGGATTGTATTGTGTCATAGCTTTCTCTTGAGATGTGTCTGGATGGGATAGACTTTCATATATTCAAAAAGAGCACTTAACAGATCTTGAAAACTCACAAAGAGGAAATGTATTCAGGATAAGAAAGAACTGACCATTTTATAAAAAATAAAATCATGAGTCCCTTTAAGTGGTTATTTACAGTTTATTAAAAATTTTATCCAGTGAGAAACTCAATGATAAACTTTTAACATTACTCAATGAAGTATCAGAAACTGTAAGGAAAATTAAAGATAATAATAAAATGACACTTGCATGTGCACTTTTATTTTCAGTTTTTAATTTACTAGACATTTAAAACCTTGTTTAGTTAAAAGGATGAAACCTCCCTCAATTCCCTTCAATAGCCTTGACTTTCATCACTGTGATAATCATTTCCTCTTTGGTAGATGAAGAGATACATGGATGGATGGATGGATAGTTGGATGGTTGGATGGATGGATGGATGGATGGATGGATAGACAGATCTTCAAATATCTTTTCTTCATTTCTATGGTACCTACCTAGTCCAAGGTCCATCATCTCCAAATGATCATCTTCTGCCCTAGGCTCAGAATAGACCCTTTTTCATCTGTTCCTCACAATACTCTTCCCAGCCTCCTCTCATACTTTTGCCCATTATTTTTCTTGCTCTTTAAGCTGCATCCACACTCTCTTCCCACATTTTCACCAATTCCTTGTGGTTACTCTTAGTGCTAAGCCTTTTACACCTCTTCCCATTATATGTGTGTGTGTGTGTGTGTGTGTGTGTGTGTGTGTGTGTCCTCAGTCCTGTCGAGTGTTTGCAACTGCATGGACTGTAGTCCATAAGGCTGTTCTGTCCATGGGATTTTCCAGGCAAGAAATACTGGAATGGATTGCTATTTCCTTGTCCAGAGGATATTCCCTACCCAGGGACTGAACTCAGGTCTCTTGCATGTCCTGCATTGGTGGGCAGTTTCTTTACCACTTGAGCACCTGAGAAAGCCCTTCTTCCCACTGTTTCTCATGCTTTTTCTGATAGCTTTTCTTATTTAATACCATTACCTTCTTTAGCTTAATAGTCCTCCAGATTTTTAATTGAACCCACAACAGTAACATTTTTTCACTTAAAGTCTAATTAAAGTGTATACACAGACACTCATAAACACACATTATATTTGGTTATGCTTATAGATGATTATGAAGCTTCCCCACTAAAAAAATGTTTTCAATAATATTTTTCTCAAAATGCAATTATTGTATGCCATGATTTGAAAGTCCTCTGCTTCTAGATTCTAGTCACTCTTCAAAATATCAATGGTTGTTGTAGTTGAAAAAGATACTTCACAAAGGTGCATACTCAGAGAAGCAGAATTTAGATCCAGACTAGCTATATTAATCTGGCTGAACCATGTGTGATCTTTGAGAGGATTACTAACTTCTCCGTGCCCTGTTTACTTATCTGAAAATTGGCACAATAATTGTATCACCCTCAGCAGACCTTTGATGCATAAATGAGTGAATATGTACAAATCAGTAAGAACAGAGCCTGGTAGAGACGAAGTGCTATATTAATGCCAGCTAGCATGTTGTATTTATAAACTCAGAATTATAGCATAGCACTTTGCATACTTCTGGCTTCAAATTCTCTGCTTTACTATGAATTAACATGGAGTGATAACATTTTATAAAGTGTGATGCTAACTCTGTATCCTTGCCACATAATCATTCTTATAAATCTTACCAAGCTGCCACTATATGAGTTTTACCAATATAATTTACCCATTATTTTCTTTAGCTTAACAGTCTCCCAAATTTTCAGTGACTGCAATCACAGAATTAAAGAATTTTGGAAGAAATTCTTGGAAGAAAAGCTATGACAAACCTAGACAGTGTATTAAAAAGCAGAGACATTTTCCTGACAAAGGTCCATATAGTCAAAGCTATGGTTTTTCTAGTAGTCATGTATGGATGTGAGAATTGAACTATAAGAAAGGCTGAGCACCAAAGAATGGATACTTTCAAACTGTGATGCTGGAGACTGTGGTGCTTGAGAGTCCCTTGGACAGCAAGGAGATCAAACCAGTTAGTCCTAGAGGAAATCAACCCTGAATATTCACTGGAAGGACTGATGCTGATGCTCCAATCCTTTAGCCACATGGTGCAAAGAGACAACACATTGGAAAAGACCCTGATGCTAGGAAGGATTGAGGGCAAGAGGAGAAGGGGACAACAGAGCCTGAGATGGTTGGATGACATCACTGATTCAAAGTTTGAGCAAGCTCCAGGAGATGGTGAAGGGCAAGGAAGCCCGGCATGCTGCAGCCCATGGCGTCATAAAGAGCTGGACATGACTTAGTGACTGAACAACAACAATAATTTATCTGTAAAATGTTTAAAGTCAAATGTCCTGTACATCTTTTCTTTAGTCAAGTGGCTCACAAAAATTATTACTTTGATATTTCACTATTAAAACAGAATTTAGCAAATACCATAAATTCAAGTCTGTTAGAGACATCTGTTCTTCCATCCAACTGTATAGCAAACATTTTACATTGTGAGTTTCTAATGCTTGCGTCTCCAAAAATTAAACAGTATTTTCTCTTTGTCAGTCTTTGCTGCCAAAGGGTGTGTTTGCTTGCATCTTATTGTTTTCTGTTGGTTGAAGTCTTTTAGATCATGAAAGCCAATGTGTGCTTTACATTCTGTTAATAATGGAAAATCTCAGGCAAAGTTTCTAAACACTAGTCCTGGTGCTAAGTCCACAGAGGACTGGACTAGACATCAAGAAATATTACAGATAATTGAGAACATTACAGAATTTGTGCTCAAGTTCTGTGTTGTTAGGCTCTCTAGTCTCATAAGCTAATTTCTCAGGGCACTTTCCACACTCTAGGAGTGGATCATAATTGCTTTTCTTCACTATGTGTCCTAGGAAGAACTCCACCGAGACTGGGAGAGTCAGCTGTGCCGTTTTCTCAGTTATTCCCAGGCAGCACAGCAGTAAAGACTGCCTGCCATCGCAGGAGACCCAGGAGCCTAAGATTCAGTCCCTCGGTGCGGAAGATCCCCTGGAGAAGGGAATGGCAACCTACTCAGCATTCTTGCCTGGAAATTCCCAAGGAGACAGAGGCTGGCAGGCTGCAGCCTGTGGGCGCACAAAGAGTCGGACACAGCGGAGCGACTGTGCACCCACGCATTTATCCCTATGTTATTAGTGGCTCCTTCAGTCTGTGATGTCCACAGTCACTTTTCCCAGGCAGTCTATTAATTTGTAAGGATTCATTTAGTTGACAATACAGTCTTATCTAATATGACCTGGGAAGAAGGGTACTGTGATATATCTCAGTATACCAACAGCACACACAGGAGTGTGCACACATCACTGTCAGCCTCTTGGTAGAGAACTTCCACTTTTCCTTCCTGGTCAGATGTGACTTCCTTCTAAATGTAGATAAATAAACATATGTGAATTCTATTAGCTTCTCTAGGGTGTGAGATACTAGCATCTCTATTAGTATCTCATTTCTACTTTGGAGGCCACTTCTTAACTCTTTCCTCAGCCACCTCATCTTCCTTGTCAGGGCCATCAGTGACAGTGGAGAAGCCATAGCCTAATCTATGGCCCCTGCTTGGAAATGTGTCCTTTCAAGGGGTCATCATGTTGCTGTTCCACTCTTGACAAACTCAGCATGAGAACTGTATAGACTTGTCTAGCAATGGGCATCATTCCATATTGTTGAGGAAAAAAAGATGAATTGGTTTTAATCTGGCATCCTAAACACTCCCCGATTTTGAGTTAGTCAACACACATCCTTTACTTTTTATTTTATTCATTTTTAGTTGGAGTCTAATTTCTTTACAATATGGCGTTGGTTTCTGCCGTACATCAGCATGAATCAGGCACAGGGACACATATGTCCTCTCCCTATTGAACCTCTCTGCCGCCTTCCCCATCCCACCCTCTAGGTCATCACAGAGCGCCAGATTTGAGCCCTGAGTCATACAGCAAACTCCCACTGACAATCTGTATCATGTATGGTAATACGTATGTTTCAGTGCTACTCTCATTCTTTACCTTTTATAGTGGTTTGATGTTTTTCAAATTATATCTTTTGGCTTTATTCTGACATCCTCTTATCCTAAGATTCACAAGTTTCTCTCAAATTAAATTGGAAGATTCTCAGAAAACTGGGTTTGAAAAGAGATAGACAGTCACAGAATACAAAATCTAGAAATGATCCTTTAAAAGAATTCAGTAAAGACAAAAATTACCCAAATAAGTTTCATTTATAAATCCCTCTCAGAGTAGTTTGGCTAAGCAGTGATTAGCTTGACAGACATGATAACTGTCTAGAAATGTTGTAAGGCTTGCACATTAAGAAGAAAATTTTTCAACTGGAATTCAAAGCATGAAGTTAAGAGATGGCAAAATGTATGCTTTCTTTCTGGCGACTTTTATAAGAAATGAAACTTTTTCAAGGGAAAAGTTAAAGAAATAATCATAATAATCACCTATGGCTCCTAATTACATAGGACAAAACATTCTTGTGGTTATGTTGTGAAAAATAGTCCTGAAACCCTCAAACTATCTATTGGACTTGTTGAATTACTTGATTTTTCCACATTTGATTTTTAAATTCAATCAATTTCCAGCCAGCTTTTCTACTTTCCCATCTGTTTTAAAAGCAAAACTTAACACAAATCTGTGGAGAATGAGGTTTGTTTTGTTTCTTTTCAATCTAAGTTTTAGTGAGTCATGTCTAGGCTAAATTCCAGGTTGAATGGATCATCAAAACTCAGCCTCACACCCACATGTTTTCTTCAATTCAGAGCAGAGCATCTTGTCTTTCTTGTTACATTACGTTTCAACCATAGAAATAGATTTACTATGCTCAAAAGCATCCAAACAGCATGTGCATTTTTGAGCTTCCTTAGTGAAGAGGCAGTTAACAAGCATTTCAGTCTGTTCATCTCTACCAAGCACTACATTCTCCACTGTGTTAACCCTGGGGGCTTCCTTGCTTGGTGGCTCAGATGGTGAAGAATCTGCCTGCAATGCAGAAGACTCAGGTTCCATCCCCTGGTCAGGAAGATCCACTGGAAAAGGGGGTGTTAAGCCTAGTACATTTTGAAACTCTGCTTATTCTGAATCTTAAAGTTCTTATTTAAATGGATTTTAAATGTTTTCTGTAGAATAGTCTGGCACATAGTGACAAGTAAGTATAAACAACCTTTACACATTTAGCATTTGGATTATGTTCTAGGGAATCATGATTTCGATTCTATCTCACTGGGTTACAAGAATTCATTATTATTATATCACAATAACTATTCATAGTCATTCTTTTATTCACCCTAATAAAGAATGCATTTGCCCTTGAAGTTTGAGAGAAAGTTAATAGAAAACACTGTCCATGAATTAGAACAAAAATCCCACACGACTGACTATAACAATCCTTAACAACTGATGCAAAAATAACAGGAGGCTCAATTGAGAAATAATGCATGAGAAATGGTTGACATATACAAAGAACTCAATAAACACTAGTTGTTATTATTAGACTTGGCACTCTAAAATATTCTGATTTTTTAGTTTCTAAAGGAAGGCATGAGACAATGAAATACTGCCTTTTGACACTAAAACTATGACTGATTTATGAAAAATAAAGTTCATTTTAAGAATAACAGTGATCATCCTGCCTATGCTTACAATTAATATAAAGTCTTATAAAGAAATGTGCATAGGAACTGCGAAGTATGCACCCAAGATGCTTGGGTATCAATTCTACATGTTTACTGAATTCTGACTGGAACACTGCGGCAAGTTACTCACTTGACGCGCTATAATTAGGTGAAACTTAAGAGTCTGCAGTTAAGAAGTTTTGTTACAAAAAGGAAAACTCACACCCAGGATCTGCCTCTGAAAAACCTGAACTTATAGACTACCATTAAAAATGGAATCCCTTCAGGCGATGTCAAATTATTTGTCTATGATTAAGCAGTTGCTAATTTCTAGAAATAAATTCTAAAATTATAAGTGTAAATTGAGTATTCTTTAATAGATTATAACTTTCTTAAGGGCAACGGTTATGCCTTCTGTCTCCTTTATTTAATACAAACAGTATATTACCTTATAGATGTTATTTTCATAACTGCAATGATAACGTTCAAAATAAAACATGTGGAGGGAAATAATGTAATTTGATATCATTTCAGGTCTTAAATCTTTGTTTTATTTTTAACAGTTTTACTGGGATATAACTGATAGACAGTGCACATATTGAAGGGCCTCCCCGTTAGCTCAGCAGTGAAAGAATCCTCCTGCAATGCAGGAGGTGTGGGTTCCATCTCTGGAAGATCTCCTAGTCATGGCCAACCCACTCCTGTTGCCTGGAAAATCCTATGGCCAGAGGAGCCTGGTGGGGACAGTCCATGAGGTCGACTAACAGTTTCTTTTATAGAGCAAAGATGGGGGTGTGAGGAGGTAAAGTACAAAAAGGTGATAAATAGTCGCACATATTTCCTGGTTCCAGCCAGACTCTGGAAGAAACGCACTAATTTCTCTGTTCCTATAGCAATTCACAAGTGGGCATGGTCAGAATGTTCCCTGTGAGTATCAAAAGAGATCATTTATTTCAATGTGCAGTCATGTGAGGCAGGGCTCCCAGAGATGGGTCATTACATTTACTTCAAGATATAGGCAACGTTCCTTTAGTGATTAACATGCAGCAAATGCAGATTACAAGGTTAAAATAATAGAAATGGGCCCAATATGGTGTCAGATTTGTTCTTCCCTATTAAACTGTGACACAGTTAATACTGGACATGGAACAACAGGCTGGTTCCAAATCTGGAAAGGAGTACGTCAAGGCTGTATATTGTCACCCTGCTTATTTAACTTATATGCAGAGTACATCATGAGAAATGCCAGTCTGGATGAAGTACAAGCTGGAATCAAGATTTCAGGGAGAAATATAAATAACCTCAGATATGCAGATGACACCACCCTTATGGCAGAAAGTGAAGAATTAAAAAGCCTCTTGATGAAAGTGAAAGAGGAGAGTGAAAAAGTTGGCTTAAGATTCAACATTCAGAAAACTAAGATTATGGCACCCAGTACCATCATTTCATGGCAAATAGATAGGGAAACAATGGAAATAGTGACAGACTTTATTTGGGGGCTCCAAAATCACTGCAGATGGTGACTGCATCCATGATTTTAAAAGACGCTTACTCCCTAGAATAAAAGCTATGACAATCTTAGACAGCATATTAAAAAGCAGAGACATTACTTTGCCAACAAAGGTCCATTTGGTCAAAGCTATGGTTTTCCAGTTGTCATGTATGGATGTGACAGTTGGACTATATAGAAAGCTGAGTGCCAAAGAATTGATGCTTTTGAACTGTGGTGTTGGAGAAGACTCTGGAGAGTCCCTTGGACTGCAAGGAGATCCAACCAGTCAATCCTGAAGAAAGTCAGTCCTGAATATTCATTGGAAGGACTGATACTAAAGATGAAATTCCAATACTTTGGCCACCTGATGTGAAGAACTGACTCCTTGGAAAAGACCCTGATGCTGGCAAAGACTGAAGGCAGGAGGAGAAGGGGATGACAGAGGATGAGGTGGTTGGATGGCATCACCGACTCAATGGACATGAGTTTGAGTAAGCTCTGGGTGTTGGTGATGGACAGGGAGGCCTGGCATGCTGCAGTCCATGGGGTTGCAAAGAGTCAGACACGACTGAGTGACTGAACTGAACTGAACTGAACTGATTACACTGTGAACATTTATGTGCATATCTTTATATGAATATATGTAATCTTCCCTGATGGCTCAGTTGGTAAAGAATCCGCCTGCAAATCAGGAGGCCCTGGTTCGATTGCTGGGTAGAGAAGATCCTCTGGAGAAGGGACAGGTTACCCACTCCAGTAACCTTTGGTTTCCCTTCTGGCTTAGCTGGTAAAGAATCTGCCTACAATGCGGGAGACCTGGGTTTGATCCCTGGTTGGGAAGATCCCCTGGAGAAGAGAAAGGTTACCCACTCCAGTATTCTGGCCTAGAGAATTACATGGACTGTATAATCCATGGGGTCTCAAAGAGTTGGACATGACTGAGTGACTTTCATGTTCACAGAAAAGATCTATGAATGGAAAAAAAAAAAACACCTTAAGATATGTCCAACATTATTAGTCATCCAAGACAGTTAAACTAAAACTATATTAAAATTTCACTAACTTCAGACTGACCTACTATTCCATCATAAATAAAACAACACAGAATTGTTCAGAAATTGTCAATCTAATACTAAAATGTATATGTCAAAACAAATAATCTAAACAATTTTAAAAAAGAAAAACAAAGTTGGAAAACTAACAGCATCTTATTTTAAGACATTGCTATAAAATTTCAGTAACCAAGTCCATATGATAGAAATAGTGACAAATCTGTAGATTAATAGAACAAAATAAAGACAGAAATAGACCTAAACATCTCAGATCGATTAATTTTCAACAAAAGTTGAATTTGCTTTTCAGGACTGAATGAACTAAATTTAGGACAAAATGTTTATTACCCTCCAATATTTATATGTTGAAGATCTAACTCCCAATGTGATGGTATTTTAGAGATGGGGAGTTTAGGACGTAATAGCAAAAAAGAAGAAAGAAAGAAAAAGATTATATAGGTAAGACATCAAAACCACAAGCCCAAACCCTAAAACTATATCAGTGATAAGCTGAACATCATCAAAAACAAATGCAAGATCATTAAGAAAATGGAAATATAGACGGCACTTAGTGGCATAGAAATCATATCTACTAAAGAACTGGTACTGCAAATATATATCTGGATGATGAGATTTATCAATGATGAGATTTGATACATTATAGAATGTATAAATAAAAATTTTAATATAGAATCATAAAAACATGTAAACATATAATAAAACTTCAGAATAACAACTGTTTGCTACTGCTGCTAATCCCTATTTATTCAGTTACTCCTAGAACCAATAACTTTGGCATCCAAGGCCTTGGACCTTATCAGAAATACAGCATCTTGGAACCCACCCTGGAGCAACTGAATCAGGACCTGCATTTTAAAAGCTTCCCTGACTATTCAACTTCACATTAACATTCGAGTCCAGGCCGGCATGTTTCCAGGCAGCTCAGAGCTTACATTGAGATCCCTAGGCTACTTCACAAGATGCCAACATCCCTGAAGATGTTCTTCTCCACCTGGAGAATCTTATCCATGAATATTTTTAATTCTAAGAAGAATTTAGTGGCCTTCCCTGAATCTTGGCCTAGCTCTGAGTTTTTTTAGAAATCCATTTCTTTCTTGCTTTTAAACCATGGCAGGAAGAGAAATCCATCAAAATCCTAGTTGCACTGTAAATGCCATTATAAGCTTGTCCTTTCCCCTAACCAGAAGGGAATCTGTTATCTGCCTACCTGCCTGCCTGCCTGCCTGCCTGCCTGCCTGCATTCACCTGAGCCTTTTGTCCTTTGAAGTTATAGATTTCACGTGTATAATTTTCAATGAATAATTACCGTTTATACCTTAACTACTTCCTTTAGTAGCTCACCAAGTTTAACACATGAATTTTTGAAACTGCTCTCATTTTGGGGGCAATTCTCCTCCAGTCCCTAAAAACTGAATTTGAAAATCGTTTACATGTACCATAAACATACTTTGACAGACACTTGCAAAGTGGCTTATTCAGTGTATGATGCTTTGTCACTTAGCACCTGTTAAAAAGTTAAAGGACATCATAAATTGAAGGACATAAAAATGTCTTTAATTGTCAATATTCTGTGTTCACATCAAATAACTGAAAGAGAAAAATGTACCAAATAAAGGAAATCTTGCTCTTTTTCCTCTTGTTCTAAAATCATGTGAGGTTAGAAGTGGAAGGAGTTGAGGAAACAGCAAAATCAGAAATGATATACATTTAACTCTGATAGACATCATATTTAAAAGTAAATGAAATGGTCACTGCCTGTTCTTCTTTGTATACATGAAACCACAATGTTGTATGTAACAGCTACACAAAAGCAAGCTGTAGTGTAAAATCTCATGTTGGGTTTATATATTGGTTAATAATTAAAGGTTGCTTATTCATGCCCAGGTATTAAGTTACCTGGGCCTTACATTAGAACTGCCAGTGTATTAGAGTTAGACAGTCTTTTCATTCCAGAGCATCGTGTAAGGTCCTCACTAACCACATCTTCTCTATATCTTAAGGTATCTTGAAAGTGAAAATATCAGCTTGTGTATATTTTTTTAAAAAGCTCCCAAAGATGACATTACAACTCTTCCTTTTAATAGATTTCAAATTAGATGCTAAAGGTTTCTAGTAACATAGATAGAATTTTATTCGCTTTTATAAGGATTAGCAAATCCTAGAGAGAAAACAGTTACTTAAATTTAAATGGTCACCCCAAGATATTTTTTTTTCTCCTATATCAGGTCAACATTTGACATGACTCAAATATAATGAGCCCTTATGCCAAAGTCTGCATCTGAAATGAATATATTTCTAATTTAAAACATGAGCTATTGTGCCAAAGCTTACATTTAAAAGTAATATATTTCTCTTTTGAAAAAAGTGTCTGATATAAAGTTTTCTGAAATAAAAAAGTCAAGTTTCTAAGTTAAAAACAAATAATTAAGGAATAGCAAGAAACGCTTCGCAAATAGAAATGTAATTAAGACACATCAGTGGCTCACTTCTGGTTCCCTAGAAATATCATATCCTGACCTTTCCTCTACTTGATTCTTTGAAACTCTTTCTAAATACATTTTGCATTGATGCAAATCCATTCTCTTTTAACCCATTGGTGTCATTCCAGCTTTTGTACCTACTCTTAGTTTCATGTGTTTTTCTTCTATGGATTTCTGCAATCGTTATGCAGAAACAGGGCTTGGAAAACAAGAAGGGATTAAATTGGTTCAGCAACAAGCTTTGGCTTTTGCTTCTATTGCTCATAGAGGATTTAGCTGATTTTTGTCATTCTTCCCTGTACCAGAGACCATGGAAACAAAACCTTTAAAGTTCAAATGCACAAACTTAGCAGGAGAAACAACAAATTGACTAGTCTCAGCCATACAATGTTAACTGGCATCTCAGAGGTTTCCATCTGAAGCACCCTTGGCACTGATTCTTTCCAGAAAAGTAAAATTCATCAGGACATTAGCTAAAAAGAGAGAAAGAATGCTAAGCAGATGGATTGAATAGGGGAAAGTTCAACTTCTCTTTTCAGTATTGGTTCATAGCTAGATGACCCCCTTGGACTTTCATCTATTGGGAGAAAATCCTCCAAGGGTTTCTCACCTTTCTGCACATCTTGCAAGCAAGTACACTGTCAAAGTCTGTACTGGACTATCTCTTCAAGAATATTTTAATAGAGAACAGCTATCAGAAGTTGAGAATTGCCTACCTCCATAGAAGAAGGTAGATTTGTTTGCTATTTGGTATAATAAAGATGTGTCTCCTTTGGGGGCAAGTATTAAACACATTTGTCTGTGGCTTATAGATTGGGGTTTCCTAAGGTTGGGGTTCGTCAATGAGACACAAACACAGTGATCGAGCAGCATTCATCTATACCTACCCATGTTGTCCTGTGTAAACTGGGGAGCGTGAGGACAGGTGGAAATGTGAGCTGATGCAGCCCGTAGCACCATGGGTAACAAAGTCTTTTGTCTCTGACCTGGGAGTCTCATGTTTTCTGCCAGCATTTATGAAATGGTAACAGGCTAACTTGTTGACTTGAGAGCAGTGTAGACTCTCAGACCCTTTACCTACTGATGTCATAGTCCAGTAACTCCTGATATCCAATGCACCTACCTTCCTTGAGGTGAGGTGAGGTGAGGTGAAGTCGCTCAGTCATGTCCGACTCTTTGCGACCCCGTGGACTGTAACCTACTAGGCTCTTCCGTCCATGGGACTCTCCAGGCAAGAATACTGGAGTGGATTGCCATTTCCTTCTCCAGTGGATCTTCCCAACCCAGGTATCGAACCTGGGTCTCCTTCATTGGAGACAGACCCTTTAACCACTGAGCCACCAGGGAAGCCCACCTTCCTTGAGGCTTTCTGATAATTAATATTTGTCCTTAAGAAAGTGTGAACCAAAATGTTTGGGATAAAATGTTAATTTATCTATTAGTTATTCATATCATTTAATCTATATAGTGAGTGCCAACAAAACACTTTTAAAGGCAAGAAACTTGTAGTTTTAGTGAAACAGCTGTGGTTTCTTTATGAATGCGGGTTTTTGTTGTTTTATGATTGAAATGTTGTTGATTTACAGGGCTGTGTTAATTTCAGTTGCATAGCAAAGTGACCAAGTTGCATATACATATATCATCTGGGTGCTTCCTTACACTGCACTCCAGCAATGAACCAAATGTGATACTTTCCTCCTTGAATCTGTTGAAGTCTAGGGATGAATACGTACATATATGTGTATCTATTAATCCCAAACTCCCAGCGTATTCCTTGCCCAGTTCTCCTTTTGGTAACTATAAATTTGTCTGTGAGCCTATTTCTGTTTTTCACATAGGTTCATTTGTATTATTTCTTAGATTCCACATATAAATGGTATCACATGACATTTGTCTTTTCTCTCTCTGACACACTTCATTTAGTGTGATATTTTAGGTCCATCCTTATTGCTGCAAACAGCACTATTTCATTCTTTTTGTGGCTGAGTAATATCTCATTGTTTATACATACCACATTGTACTAGTATTTTATGGTTTCTGTTGTACTGGTAATTTATGGATTTATTTTGAAATACTAGTTCTTAGCAGCAGAGACTTTAATTGTCACATAATAGTAATTAGCAAATCCCACTGTGAAAAGTATCTGAGTGGGGTGTGTGCCAGTTGCTAATGAATTCTGCCCATGTATAATCGGCCAGAAGGAAGGCAAAGAGATGTCTGGGTACTCAGTTGACCCTCAGCTGGTATCCAGACATAAGAATGCTCCAGCTGGCATGACTGCACCATTCACATTTTAGCTACCAGTTGGTCATGCCTGGTATCTCCTCTGACTGACTATGCATCTATATTATTATTTCTTCTACCACAGCATATTTCTTTCTTATTCTAGATAAGACTGTCAATGTTGAGTGTACACGATGTTAGGATCTCTCGCACAATGTTAGGATCACTTAAAACAATACTTAATCCAAATAAATTCTCTCACAGTGTATTGAGAAACGAGGATGTATCAAAACCCTGGCCAAAGTAGAATAGGCAACCGAGAATAACCGGAAAAGTTTCTAACAAAAGAAACTCATTTCTCATTGTGAAAATATGGTTGCATATAGCAAACAATGAAAAGTTGTAAATAGCGGACTTCATGAAAAGCTGCTGAATTGTACTTATAATAGAAGGAACTGGTGGATATATGAAAAAAAAAGGCATAAGAATAAGAAATGAGCAGACTAAAAGAAAATATTTTCCTTCTCTGTTCCAAACTGATGTTATATCTAATATTCATTGACCTGAAGAATATAATGATCTTAAGCATAGAAATTACTACTCAAGGGTGCAAGCGACATGCTAGACATAGGTAGATGCTATTCAAGCATTCTTTGAGAAAGTGATTATTAACCCGTATTTTCAAATGAGAATCAGAGCCTCACACAGACTGGTTAAACTCAAAGCACTAATAAGGGGCAAAGCACAAGTTTGAGCTCAGATTTCTCTGATACCAAAGCCTCGTTAGTTTGACAATCTTTAGTCCAAATATCCAGAGGGTCGTGCAGATTTAAAGAGATGATGGGCAAAATGTTCAGTGCAATGTGAGACACATATATTAAATCACTGAATGCTGTTATTGTTGATAATTTTAATGAGCTAGAAAATGGGAGTGGACTTAACAGTCAGATTTTAACACAAGAAATCTGGTTCATAAATTCAATGAACACTTTCCAAATGCTTGCTCCCATTGGGTCATTGGACTGCTGTGTCCTGTGAACAGAACTAAGTCTTCACCCTCGGGGACCTTATCATTCACTTGGAGGCAAGCAAGTACAATGGCAATTTCAAGGCCGTAGTTGAAGTGAAGTTCTAGGGAGGTTAGTACAAGCATTGTAAAAAGTCACAAAAGACACACTTGTTTTGTACTGGGTGTTTTAGGATCAAGACATTTTCTCTGCATTTTCAGTAGACTTACTTGAGATGGGTTGGTTGGCTCTTACTTATGTCCAAGTATTCCACAATTGCCTTTGCTTTCTTGGCCAGAGTATCATCTCTAGTAGATTGAGAAGGGGTCTCAGTCCCATCTCTAGGATCATCTCTGCATGGATTTGCCACCCAGGATCAGCAACATCCAGAAAGACCAACATCAGTGCAAGTTTGGAGTCTCTTATCTGACCAAAGGCAGAAGGAACTTCTTTTACTAATCTAGATACTTCCTTATACTGGGCTCCAAAAATGAACCAAATATGATACTTTTCCCCTGAATTTGTCAAAAGTGTGGAACTGTTAGCCACTCAGTGATATGTGACTCTTTGCAATCCCATGGACAATCACCCACTAGGCTTCTCTGTCCATGGAATTCTCCAGCAAGCTTACCATAGTGGGTAGTCATTCCCATCTCCAGGGGATTTCCATACTTAAGGATGAAACCCAGATCTCTTACACTGAAGGCAAATTCTTTACCATCAGAGCTATCAGGGAAGCCCTTGAATTTGTCACAACCAAAGAACAAAAAGCTACACTATTTTTCCTACATTGTTATCTCTACATCAAATTGAACTAAAAAGGATAATTTCAAGGAATCTACTCCCTGGACAATCAAATTTGAAGTAAAGCAACTTTTGATTTCCAGAACTTCCCAAATCCTTTCAGTTCAGTTCAGTCATTCAGTCGTGTCCTACTTTTTGTGACCCCGTGGGCCACAGCACACCAGGTCTCCCTGTCCATCACCAACCCCCGGAGTTCACCCAAACCCATGTCCATTGAGTCGGTGATGCCATCCAACCATCTCATCTTCTGTCATCCCCTTCTCCTGCTGCCCTCAATCTTTTCCAGAATCAGAATCTTTCCAAATGAGTCTGCTCTTCACATCAGATGGCCAAAGTATTACAGTTTCAGCTTCAGCATCAGTCCTTCCAATGAATATTCAAGACTGATTTTCTTTAGGATGAACTAGATGGATCTCCTGGCAGTCCAAGGAACTCTCAAGAGTCTTCTCCAACACCACAGTTCAAAAGCATCAATTCTTTGGTGCTCAGCTTTCTTCACAGTCCAACTCTCACATCCATACATGACCACTGGAAAAACCATAGCCTTGACCAGATGGACCTTTGTTGACAAAGTAATGTCCCTGCTTTTCAATATGCTATCTAGGTTGGTCATAACTTTCCTTCCAAGGAGTAAGTGTCTTTTAATTTCATGGCTGCAATCACCATCTGCAGTGATTTTGGAGCCCAGAAAAATAAAGTCTGCCACTGTTTCCACTGTTTCCCCATCTATTTGCCATGAAGTGATGGACCAGATGCCATGATCTTCATTTTCGGAATGTTGAGCTTTAAGCCAACTTTTTCACTCTCCTCTCTCACCTTCATCAAGAGGCTCTTTAGTTCTTCTTCACTTTCTGCCACAAGGGTGGTGTCATCTGCATATCTGAAGTTACTGATATTTCTCCCAGCAATCTTGATTCCAGCCTGTGCTTCCTCCGGGCCAGCGTTTCTGTTGATGTACTCTGCATATAAGTTAAATAAACAGGGTGACAGTATACAGCCTTGATGTACTCCTTTTCCTGAATCCTTTAGGACTAAATAAATAAGTTGTAAGTAAGGTAGTTAAGCTACTTATTATGCTCTGAAGACACGTTGCCAACTCTCTTGAGCTTCTCTGCCTCTAATACCTGCATATAGTTTGGAGTCAACCCAAGCAGAGAATCAATCCCCTAGAGACCAATGAATTTGGAGAGAAGGCTAATTATCATGGAGAAGGAAGTTTCCAAAGCCACATTTCATCCTTTCTGCTTCCTCACAATCTCTCTTAAAAGAGGGATTTGAAAATGAGGGCTGCCTTGTCCTTTGTCTCTTTTTTGAACTGGAACAGCTGCCAGCATTTACCAAGGAAAGAAATAGCAAGAAATGGAGAAGAGATAAGCAAACTTGTCTGTTATTGTTATAAGAGCCAATCTGGGAAATCCCATCCTTTATCGCTGCCCTGTACAACTTCAAGTTCCAGAATTAAAAAAAAAAAAAAAAAGACAGGTGGACTGAATCTGAGCCACTGTGGATATACCACCCCAAATCCATTCTCTAAAAACAAATAAGGACCCAGTGGTGCTTTAGAAGACTCTTGAGAGTCCCTTGGACAGCACCAGAGATCAAACCAGTCAATCCTAAAGGAAATCAACCCTGAATATCCATTGGAAGGACAGATGCTGAAGCTGAAACTCTAATACTTTGGCCATCTGATGTGAAGAGCAAACTCATTGGAAAAGATCCTAATGCTGGGAAAGATAGAGGGCAGGAGGAGAAGGGGAGGACAGAGGATGAGATGGTTGGATAGCATCACTGACTTAATGGACATGTGTTTGAGCAGACTCAGGGAGATAGTGTAGTACAGGGCAGCCTGGTGTGCTGCAGTTCATGTGGTTGCAAAGAGCCAGACATGACTGAGCGACTGAACAACAAACCAGTTCATTAAACACACCACATTCTGGAGCTAGAACTGACGTTTATTCACGTCTGAGGATTGTTGAAACTTCTACCAGCAAAGAGTGAACCAAAGGTAGTAGGCTCATAAATGCTTGGTGCCAGGAAATTATCATCTCAGAAGTAATTGTCTTTTAACTTTATCAATGAAGAGAGCACAAACCTCTCTTGGAAGGAGCAAAACAGGTTGCCCAGATAATGCTATCTACTATTTCATACACCTGATTTTTTTTCTCTCTCTCTTAAAAAGAAACAAAATCAAGGTTTGTCCCATCTGCTCATAGGCATCAAAAATTATCAAGGTCCGCTCATTTATCCTGATGTCTCAGAGTAAAGCGTTTGCTCTTGTGCACTGAGAAGAAGCTGAAGGGAACTCTGTGGAGTTAGACACAGAAGATGAATTGTGCCCAAATCAGCGCATACCCGTCACTGCCAATGATTTACACCCCCGAACGTCTGGCTCTTCAAAACAGGTGAGTAGATGAATATTTGTGTTTACCTTGGAGGTTTATACCTCAGGACTCCTGAAGGGAAATGGGACAGTGGAAATGAAACCTGATTAATTCTGATGTGAGAGGCATTCTGTGAGAGGGAAATTAAACCTTGGAGCCTTGGGGATTGCTACTTTCTCTGGCTCTTGAATAAAATTGGATGTTGCAGAAGCTATTGTCAAGTACCGTCTTTAACTTTTCAGGGAAAAGTTTAAACACTTTGTTTCTTTTTCGTCAGAAATTATTCTTTTAATAATCTTAGACTTTTCACAGGATTTTTCTTGGAAAGCTTTCATTTCCTTGATAGGTATGGAAATGTGCTCTTTACAAAAGTAAAATATTCTCTAAACCCTTGTCTACACAAGTGAAACACACCCTTTCAGGGAAGAACAGGTGGGTCACTTTTACACAAAGAAAAGAGCTAGCACTGAGGAGAAGGTATTGTCTGTCCTAGGTACGTATATTAACTTTGTGTGTTAGGTACATGTGGGCTTCCGAGGTGGCGTTAGGGGTAAAGAATATGCCTGCCAGTAGAGACACAAGAGATGCAGGTTCAATCCATGGGTCCTGAAGCTCCCCTGGAAAAGGGCACGGCAACCCGCTCCAGTATTCTTGCCTGGAGAATCCCACGGACAGAGGAGCCTGACGGATTACAGTCCATAGGGTCACAAAGAGATGGACACGACTGAAGCAGCCTAGCATGCATCCACACCTAGGTACATGTGTTAACCTTGATAACCTCAGCAGTTTTATGTTGATAATGTACATATTGATGCAGTAGAATGCAACAGTGTGAAAATTTCAAATAATCATGCTGTTAGAACCAGGTTGTCATTATCATTTTTACTATAGTTATCCTTGGTTCTCATCTATAATTCATCAGGAGGAGGAGTCGTGATCATAATCCCATGTGGGCATCTACGACGTCTCAACTCTGTGAGACAGGCACATTGTCTACATTACCTCTAATCCTCACAATGACCACCATATTTACTATTATTATTACCATATAGAGGGGGACCCAGAGTTTAAGCAAGGGTTTGAGACTGAAAAGCTCAATTTGAGGAACCAAGTGTCCCAAACAGGAAAAGTCAGGAAGGAATGAATTTGGGAGAGCTGGAATAAGAATCTTCAACAAGATGGCATAGGACTTGCACACCTGTAAATCTTTAACTGTATAAACTTAAGGATGCAAGCAGTAGAATTTTGTTTTTCTAAAATTAACCTGAATTTTTACTAAAGATGTAGAGAAATACTGTATTCTGTGAGTGTGCTCATGTTCAGTCATGTCCAACTCTTTCCAGCCTTCTGAACTGTATCCCACCAGGCTGTCCATGGGATTTCCTATGCAGGAATACTGGAGTAGGTTGTCATTTCCCATCGAGGGGATCTTCCTGAACCAGAGACTGACCCTACATCTCTTGTGTCTCCTGCATTGGCAGGTGGATCATTTCCCACCATGCCACCTGGGAATCCCTATATCTTTCACTTGCAGTTCTGTCACTCAGTCATATCTGACCCTTTGATCCCAAGGACTGTGTAGCACACCAGGCTTCCCTGTCCATCACCAACACCCAGAGCTTGCTCAAACTCATGTCCAGTGAGTCAGTGGTACCATCCAACCATCTCATCCTCTGTCATCCCCTTCTCCTCCTGCCTTCAATCTTTGCCAGCATCAAGGTCTTTTCCAAGGAGTCAGTTCTTCACATCAGGTGGCCAAAGTATTGGAATTTCATCTTTAGTATCAGTCCTTCCAATGAATATTCAGGACTGACTTTCTTCAGGATTGACTTGTTTGACCTCCCTGAAGTCCAAGGGACTCTCCAGAGTCTTCTCCAACACCACAGTTCAAAAGCATCAATTCTTTGGCACTCAGCTTTCTTTATAGTCCAACTCTCACACCCATACATGACAACTGGAAAACCATAGCTTTGACCAAATGGACCTTTGTTGGCAAAGTAATGTCTCTGCTTTTTAATATGCTGTCTAGGTTTCTCATAGTTTTTCTTCTAAGGAGAAATCATCTGTTGATTTCACGCCTACAGTCACCATCTGCAGTGATTTTGGAGCCCAAAATAATAGTCTGTCACTGTTTCCATTGTTTACACATTGATGTGCCATGAAATGATGGGACTGGATGCCACTACCTTTTTTTTCTGAATGTTTAGTTTTAAGCCAGCTTTTTTACTCTCCTCTTTTACTTTCAGCAAGAGGTTGTTTAGTTCCTCTTCACTTTCTGCCATAAGGGTGGTGTCATCTGCATATCTGAGCTTATTGTTATTTCTCCCAGCAGTCTTGATTCCAGCTTGTGTTTTATCCAGTCCAGCATTTCTCATAACATACTCTGCATATAAGTTAAATAATCAAGGTGACAATATACAGCCTTGACGTACTCCTTTCCCAATTTGGAACCAGTCTGTTATTCCATGTCCGGCTCTAACTGTTGCTTCTTAACCTGGGTATAGAGATTTCTCAGGGGACAGGTCAGGTGGTCTGGTATTCTCATCTCTTTAAGAGTTTTCCACAGTTTGTTGTGATCCACACAGTCAAAGACTTTGGCATAGTCAATAAGGCAGAAGTAGATGTTTTTGGAACTCTCTTGCTTTTTCTATGATCAAACAAATGTTGGCAATTTGATCTCTGGAACCCTATATTCTGCTGGTGTCAAATATTTAATCTCTGTCCTTTGGACTGAGTTTCATCTAAGAGCTGAAGATATTTCTGTAGTGAGAAGGCTTAACAGGGAGAGGCAGTGCCTGGGCCCTGGTGGATCATCCATCCCAGTTGGTATTCACTCAGACACGCCCTTTCCTTTCAATTTTCGACCAAGTGGACCACTGAGGCAAAGCCTTAGTCTCCTGGCCTGACTGGCCAAGGCCTGTTGGCTCTCTGTATCGCCTCCTTTCTGCTCTTGGTGGGCAGGAGTCACCCTACCTTTTGTTCTTCTCATGCTGCAGAGACTGTGAGGATATGTTAAGCCTGCCTCCACAGTGTTCTCAGAGGAGACTTCTCAGCTCCACGAGAATGAGCCTCAACCCTCAACTTTAAGGGGCAACTTGATTAAGGAAATGCAGTATCAAAACAGGGGTGCTGCTGGCTTAGTCTCACCCTCTGTGAGCCTGACACAGACACAGGACACAATCTGATGTTGATTACTGAAACCAAGCAGGAATTTGCCAGGTCTTCCCGGGGACAGAACCCCAGTGTCCTCTGCCTCTTGTTTGTAAGAAGCTTTAGCTTCCTTGATCACCAAGAGTTTCAAAGAGCAAATTTCATCTGAAAAGTGAAAAAATACAAAAACAAAGGAAAACAGTGAAATGAGAAAATAATAGCTTAACTGTGAAACAAAATCAAGGACTTTGTGTTTCTCCTGAAAAGCTACAGATAATATCCTAAGCTATATCCCTGAGTTGTTTTATAGATACTATAACTCCTACAAGGTGGAAGAAGTTAACTCCATGCTGACCACAAACACAGAGACCCCAGACCAGTTGAAAACAAAAGTTGATAATGTTAACTCCCAAAATACCACTGCATTTGCTAAGCACCAGCTAATCAGAAGGATGTGCACTAGTTGATCAGGCAACCTACAATCTTCCCCTAATTTGTCTTTAAGAAACCTTCCCTGAAAGCCACTGGGAGTGAAAGGGAAAGCCAGCGGAGAGTTGGGGTCTTTTGAGCAGAGTTGCCTGTTATCCTGCAGGCAGGATATTTATTGTCATTCTGCAATAAACACTGTACTTTCCTTCACCACAACCAACGTCAGAAGATACGGTTTGTTACCAAGTTTGGTTGAGTAACATGATGGAAACAGCCCTCCATCTCCCCCAACCCAACAAACAGCAAATCCTTACTCTGCCCAGAGCTGATTAGCATTGAATGAGAGTAAGAATGCAAGCAGGTCTCCCTGGAGGCTCAGATGGTAAGGAATCTGCCTGCAGTTCAGGAGACCCAGGTTTGATCCCTGGGTTGAGAAGATCCCCTGGAGAAGGGAATGGCTACCCACTTCAGCATTCTTGGCTGGAGAACCCCATGAACAGAGGACCCCAGAAAGCTACAGTCCATGAGGTTGTAAAGAGTCAAACATGCCTGAGTAACTGTCACTCACTTTTTCAAGAATGCAGACATATTATCTCATACTAACTTGTTCTTAAAAATGAAAAAAGGGTATCGACAGAGTCTTTGAAGGTAAAAGGTGTTGTGGAACACTAAGTGCCTGCTTTTGAGCTCAGAGTCAAAACCAAACCCTGTCTCTACTACCTTCTAGCTGGTCTCCTAGAAATATTTTTCTTAATTTCTGGAAATTCAGTGTCCTCATTTACAAAGGGGCATAGTAATAGCTTCGTTACAAGAGTTTTCTGAAGATTTAAGATTAACTAAATGTAAAGCTGTTATAGAGCTTTCATGTGTCAGACATTGCTTACAGGCTTTTGTGCATAATAACTCATTTAATCCTCACCCTAACCACATGAATAGATGTTTTTATTATCCCCACTTTACAGTAACCATAGTACAGAGATATTATGGAATTTGTCCAAGATCACATGGCCAATAAGGAGAAAAACTGGGATTTTCTCTCCAGGATGTTTATATTAGAGTTCATATTTCTACTTGCTCCACTGGGCTGTTTCACCATAAAGCCTAAAAGTGGTTGCCATAAAACTAATTGTCTAACTCAGGATCTTTTTGAGTAAAGGTGTCACTAAAATAATTACTCTGGAACATGATGTGTAAACAGAGATTCTCTCAAAGAAATGAAAACATATGAGCACTTTAATGCACCCCTCAAAACTTCACACAGAACTTTGAACATCAAAACCAGAAAAAAGTAATCCAACATGATTAAGAGCAAAAGCCACACTTGTATTTGTTTTGCTGAAGCTTGCATACTGCAAAGTTTTCATCAAGAGTCGTAATAAGAAAATAACCCATATCTTTGTGTTGACTAAGTCTAACTATATCAAATTTCTCTTCCCTTACCAACCTGCAGTCACCACCACCCCCTTCCCACCGTCAACCTATATGCCTTAGCATCTCTGCAGATCACACCACTCATCTACCTATACAGAAATTAGTCCAGGTCCTCACTGACACTGAGAGCAATTGCTCAGACTCCATGGCCAGAGACTTTTCCGTTGAAGCCTTTCCACCCTGAAGCATGCTCATCTTCCAATGGGAATATTCTCCCTCTCAATAATCAGGGGTCTGCAGCAGGAGGAAATCAGTAAAGCTGTCCAGTGAGAGGCTGACTGGTTCTTTTTGGTTCTCACTGCTGAATTGCTGTTTTTCTAGGCACAACTCACATTTGTTTAAGCTTTGTTGCAACATAGATGACTCACTGTCTGCCATTAAAAATAAAGTAACCAGCATCAATCAATGCATATGTGTTGAATACCTATTTTAAGTACACAGGGAGCCTGACCTTCAGTCTTATGCAGCCAAATTTTCTCCATTGTGCTGATGAAGAGTTTGCTTTTCCCTCCAAGGCCCACTACTCTGTCCTTGCCCTCGTTGACCCTCTTTTGGGTTGTCTTGAATTTCTGCCCAGATGAACAAGGGCACTTTGAATTCTGGTCCAGGTTTACTGGATGTTGGCCACTCTCTCATATGCTGGTGCAAACGGAAAACAGAGCGAAAATTTCCCTTGCTGATGGTCTCTCCTAATAACTATCCACAGCCCTGTCTAGGGATGGGGAGTCCAGGCAACACAATGTGCTCAATGCAAGTGTATCTTTTATAGACTGCTGCAGAATGAAGTACCCTAACACTCACTGGCTTAAAAACAATAAGTTTGTTGTCTCATGGACTTTCTATGGATCAGGAATCTGGGAACAGCTGAACTGAATAATTGTGGCTCCAAGATCACTCATGTAGTTGCAGGGATGATAACCACCAGGGTCATCTTCTGAATCATCTTCAGGGTCATCATCTTCATCTTCTGACCATCAGATAATCTTCTGAAAGCTTGACCTCTCAAGAACTGAGAGTGTCCTTCCAAGATGGTTCGCATGACTGTTGGTCAGAGGCCTCAGTTCCTTATGATGTGAAATTCTGCATTGAGTTGCTTGAATGTTCTCAAGACATGGCAGCTGCTGTCCCTAGAAAAAATGATCAAGAAGAATCAGTGCTTTTTTTCACTTTGCCACACTGTCACTTCCAGTGTACTTCATTCATTAGAAGCAAGTCTCTAAGTCCAGCTCACATGGAAACTAGACTTCACTTTGTGGAAGCGAGAGTATCAAAGAATTGTGAAAATATTCCAAGATCACCTCAATGGGTGTATCAGTCAGAGTTTTCCAGAGAAACAGAACCAACGGAGCATCTATCTATCTAGCTATCTGTATGTATCATGAAGAATTGGCTAACACAATTACAGAGTGGCAAGTTTAAAATGAGAAATGCCAGTATCACGGTTCTGGTCAAAGGCCAGAAACTCCTAGAGAACCAGGAAGAGCTGATGTTCCCATTCAAAGATGATGAGGCAGATGAAATAAAAAGGACAGTCGTTCATCCTCTTCAGGCCTTCAGCTGATTAAATGTGGCCCACTCACATAATAGAAGGCAATCTGCTTTTTTCAAGCCCACGGATTAAATACTAATGTCATCCAAAAACATCCTTGCAGAAACAACAGAAAAAAGTTGACCGACTATCTGGGTATTCCATGGCCCAATTAGGTTGATACATAAAATTAAGCATCACAGTAAGCATTCAGAAAAGTTTATCAACAATGACATATTTGTGTTGTTCAGCACATATTTGTGTTGTTTCTCTAGAATTTCATTAATTTACTGACCCATTCTCTGGAAAACATTAATAATGCTTGTCTGAATGGAATACTATAATTTGCAGAACATCTCTGAAAGCGCAATATCCAAGATGAGAAAGCTAAGATCCAGAGAGGTCAAGCAACTTGTTCAAAGCCTCACATCTAACTGGAAGATGGGGAAAAAAAATCAAAAGAGAGGTTCTCTGAGTCTAGGCATGGACATTCTTTCAAGCCGTCTTTTTAGCAACTGTACATTCTCCTAATATTTGTGGAGACTAGATCAGTGTTTTCTCCCAATGTTTAGTGAGAGATTCCTTTTGTAAATGAAGCTTTATAGAGATTGAAAGGAACTTAAAAGGTAAGCCAATCTACTGAGGGTAAAGGTGGGTGAGGCTGTAGCAGATGAAATCCTGCCAGTTCTGTCTGTCCTCCTGGCTGACCTGTAGGCATCCTCAAGAATCTGAGATACTTGGCTTGAAACCCACTAGCCTAGGTCCTATTGGCTTCAGTCTTGAGAATAAGGGTTTGTGGGAGGAACAGAAAGCCCATTTCTCGAGTAAGGAAGAAGCACTGGGTTATCACTTTCACTTTACCTTCAGCCAGAGAGGCATCTGACTCTGCTGTTCTGAAGCATTTGTCCAAGAGGAAAAACTCGAGGTTCAATTTGCTAGGCAGAGTTTTCATTTATGATTTATTTTGAACCCCTTGTACTTTAAATGTGTTCTTAGCTGTATTGTTTCTGAAGTTAGAGTCTTTGTTTTCTGCATTGTAAAATGAGAATTACCAAAAAAAAAAAAAAAAAGAAATTAGTAGGATGCCAGAGCAAAAAGGTTTTGAAAAGGTACTTGGCAAAGTGAATGGGAATACAATTTAGAATGTCTGACTACATTACTTTTTATAATTAGAACATTTCATGATTATAAATGGTTGATTATAAAACCTCAGCCAGCCTGTCAGCCAGACACCTTCAGAAGCTCTGAAAAGAATGCTTTTAAGCTGGAAAAAGCCCCACCTCCACAATAAAGTAAGATAAAATAACACTCCCACGTCCCAAGTGAGAAAAGAACAGTGGCCGTTGACGAGTTAGGCTAAAATCAATATGCTGAGCACCTACTGAAGACTCTCACTTCCCATCGCCTGCAGGATCTTTTAGTTCCTGACCCTAATGGTTCAAGATATAACTACATTCTGTGCATTTGCAGATCTCAATTCAACTAAAATAAATGGACAAACATTAATTGAAAATTAATAGGTTTTGTGCTAGTTGAGAGGATATAAACAGCAATAACAGAAAGACACCACCTTGGGAAGCTCAGTTCAGTGGGATAGACTAACGAGCACACAGGTCATAGATACACCATGATACACAGCAATAGTAGACTGAATACAAGAAACAGAGAAAAGGTGATAAAACTAGGGTTTCTAAATATGACAGTCTTGTGCTGGATGTTTCAAAGAAATCTAATTTCTTGGAAATGGAAAAGTTAGCCAAGCAAGGGGTAGGGCAGTGAGGTGATAGGTGGAGGGAAGAAGAGTCAGTCTGAAGCCTTGCAGCAAGGCTGTGGGAAGTTTGCATCCCCCAGAGCCTCTAGGAAAGTTTTAGCAGCATGAGCAGGAGAAGGAGCTTCTAGCTTCCTGCTCAGCTGCAGCACCATGATGCTAGATGGCAGTACTAACAGAGGCCTTGGCAACCCACACTCTGCACGGGCCAGGCTCCTAGTCTTCAGCCCCCAGGTGGCAGCAGCTCTCAATTCTAAGCAAGCACTTGTTTTCCTCTGTTGCTATTCTGATTCTTCCAATCTTTTTTAAAATCTTTTTTCTTATTTTTATTGAGATATGTATGTAACTGTGTGTATATTAGTCACTCAGCCATGTCCGACTCTTTGCAACCCCATGGACTATAGCCTACCAAGCTCCTCTGTCCATGGAATTCTCCAGGCAAGAATCCTGGAGTGTGTTGCCATTTCCTTCTCCATTATTGAGATATCAGTTCAGTTCAATCGCTCAGTCGTGTCTGACGTTTTGCGACCCCATGAGTCACAACACACCAGGCCTCCCTGTCCAGCACCAACTCCCAGAGTTCACTCAGACTCACGTCCATCAAGTCAGTGATGCCATCCAGCCATCTCATCCTCTGTCATCCCCGTCTCCTCCTGCCCCCAATCCCTCCCAGCATCAGTCTTTTCCAATGAGCCAACTCTTCTCATGAGGTGGCCAAAGTACTGGAGTTTCAGCTTCAGCATCATTCCCTCCAAAGAAATCCTAGGGCTGATTTCCTTCAGAATGGACTGGTTGGATCTCCTTGCAGTCCAAGGACTCTCAAGAGTCTTCTCCAACACCACAATTCAAAAGCATCAGTTCTTCGGCACTCAGCTTTCCTCACAGTCCAACTCTCACATCCATACATGACCACAGGAAAAACCATAGCCTTGACTAGACAGACCTTTGTTGGCAAAGTAATGTCTCTGCTTTTGAATATACTATCTAGGTTGGGCATAACTTTCCTTCCAAGGAGTAAGCGTCTTTTAATTTCACGGCTGCAGTCACCATGTGCAGTGATTTTCAGACACCATCTGAAGTGATTTTGCAGCTCCCAAAAATAGATGTTTCCCCATCTATTTCCCATGAAGTGATGGGACCAGATGCCATGATCTTCGTTTTCTGAATGTTGAGCTTTAAGCCAACTTTTCACTCTCCACTTTCACTTTCATCAAGAGGCTTTTTAGTTCCTCTTCACTTTCTGCCATAAGGGTGGTGTCATCTGCATATCTGAGGTGATTGATATTTCTCCCATCAATCTTGATTCCAGCTTGTGCTTCTTCCAGCCCAGCATTTCTCATGATGTACTCTGCATATAAGTTAAATAAGAAGGGTGACAATATACAGCCTTTACGTGCTCCTTTTCCTATTTGGAACCAGTCTGTTGTTCCATGTCCAGTTCTAACTGTTGCTTCCTGACCTGTATATAGGTTTCTCAAGAAGCAGGCCAGGTGGTCTGGTATTCCCATCTCTTTCAGACCAATGTTAAATATTGTATTAATCCAAAGAGTACAACATGACTTGATGTAATACATATCACAAAATAAGTTAGTTGCAGCTATTGCTTCACAAACCTAACACTTTTTTTCTTATGATGAAAACTCTTAAAACTGCTCTCTTAAGAATTTGCAAATATGCAATGCAATATTGTTGACTATAGTTTCACCATGCTATATATTACATCCTTATTACTAACTGATCTTATAAGTAGAAGTTTTGAATGCCTTCACTCATTTTGCCCCCTCCCTCCCCACACTCCATCTCTGGTAAGCACCATTTGCTCTCTGTTTCCATAATTTCAGCTTGCTCGGACTCAACATATAAATGAGATGATATAGCATTTGTCTTTTAATGTTTGAATTATATCATTGAGCATAATTCCCTCAAGATCCACCCTCCACATTTTTCAAATGGCAGGATATCCTTCTTTTATGGCTAAATAATAAATGCATATGTGTGTGTGTGTTTTACGTCTTTTTTATGCATTCATCCATTAATGAAACACATGATTGTTCCCATACCTTGACTATTGTAAATGATACTGCAGTGAGAATTCAATATGTTTTTAGTTTATTTCCCATGTTGGATTCTCTCTGCTTGAAAGGCCTAGCATAACTCATGTTATCCTGATAAGACATTGACAAATACAAGCTCCTAGCACAGGGTTAGTGCTGAATAATGAAATAATTTATAGATGAAAGAATGAGTAGTTAGACAGGTACATAATGAATTGAGTATGTACTCATTCTAGAAATAAGACCTAGTTTTGGCAAGGAAGTCATGCATTTACAGCAACATTGTGGGATGGAAGAACAGTGTCTTCAAGGAATGGAGAGCTTCCTAAGATTCTTAAAAAGAAAAGAGAATGACCACAGACTGACTGTAAGCATGTTAAACTACACTGAAGATTTTATAATCCTCCATCATCATGCTGCAACAAACAAGAGGGGAAAATTAGTCATCAGCTTGGATTTGAATATTTATGAATTACAAAGTGCACCCTGTCTATTTCTGTTGAAAAATGAAAGTTCCAATAGAAAAGTTTTATGCTTCTCTTTATAAACTTCTTTAATCCTTAGATTTACTTTTGCTGTGTTTTCATACAGTCTTTGGAGGTCAGGTCAGAGGTATCTGAAAACAGTTTTCATTTTCAATGAGGCCATAAAGTTTAAAATGTAGTGAAAGCTGTCTATTGACTCTCTAGCATTTGAGGCTGTGAGGGCTAAGGTGAATAGACTATGCTTTTCTTTTTTGGGGGGACAATTTTGTCGGTAAGCTCTGGCAAGCGAAGATCAGACAGGGGAATTAGAGGGACAGTTTGATTTCTTAGGGAGATCAATGAATATGACAGGATAATAGATGGCACACAGCTGGTGTCAAGTTCAGAAGAAGTGATGACAAGGAACAGAGGAGGGAACAAGATGAGAGTTTATAGAAACAGAGCCCAGTGCTGGGTGGAAAATCCGATGCCTCAGGGAAGACAGGAGTTAGTGGGATAAGCAGAGCAATCAAGATATCTGAGACACTCAGAGGGTCCCCCAGGAATGCATATACTTCCTCCTCAAAGCCACGGGGACATCTCTGAACAGCAGTCTATGCAGTGACCACATCAGCCATGGATTCTGGATTATTCTCGCTTGTGGGACATGCTCCCCAAGGGAAGGCAGGAAGGTATTTCCACCTGTAAGGGTCCAAAGCAGGGAAACGTCTTTTCTTGTGGCCATTTCCACCATGGGACATAGTGAGACTGAGCAGGAAGAAAACGGTCTTAGCAATTAAATACACCTCCATTGAAATTCATTCTCTACTATTCATTCACCAGCCAAGTAATTCAGCCTCAATAGCCTCAATTTCCTCACCCACAAAATGAGAATAATAATATCTGTATCCGATGACTACTGAAGGCTTTAAATGAGAGAATGATGATGATGATGAAAATGAAAATGATGAAAGCAAACATCTGTGTAAAAAGTATTAATATCAGTAGACACTGTTATGAGGGTTTCACACACATCAAGTCAAACCTATATTGAAGAGACATAATGTGGACCAAGTGCCTGTATAACACCATGCACACTGAGGGTGCCTTATAAATGGCATCTGTCTCGCTGATGCAGGCTGGGGTGATTATGGTGATGCTATTATCATTCTTTCCCCAGGATCCAATCACTAGGGCCTCTAGTGTAGTTAACAGAATATGCCTTCTCGTGCCTTACATGACTCACATTACTAGGAATTCTTATCTGAAGGCAATGTGATCTGAGCAGAATTTAAGCCACCTGCAAGAGAGCAAAAACAGATTTATTTATATTATTTATATTATTCTCAATATACTCATTCATGTAATTAAAAAATAGCAGGACCATCAGGAGGGTAATTTGGGGGCATGGTGAATATTAAAAGATGGGATCAAAATGCTTAAAAGCAGGGAAAATATCTATATGTAGAGAACATATGCCAGAAGACAAAAATAGAGAAAGTTTCTATATCTAGAGAATATATGTAATAACCTTTTTGGTAAATAATTTTTAAAAAATAACATATAAATATTTACAGAAAAAGTGATAAGGTGATGGCAGATGCATTGGCATTAAAGTCAGGCTCTTAACCTGGCAAGCTGTCTTACAAGTCTCAGCTTTCTTGTCCTTGTCTACTGATCAAAAATACTTGTGTCTGCCTCATGGAACTGGGTCTGTTTAACAAAGTTATACATATATATATATATATATGTATATGCACATAATGTGCTAGTCTGTAATAGTAGTCACTCAATAAATGTTAGCTCTTTTCCCAGCTTCATATCTCTAAATTCCTCAACCATAATAGCTGAATGAGACATTCCCAATGAGTTGTGTTAAAAATACTAATTTATGGACCCTCCCTGATACCATGTAAGATCAACTTTATACCCCTTGGGTCAACTTTATACCCCTTGGGGCGGGGGGAAATGTTTAGAATTTTGCATTATATGACTAAGGATTATCATAATTAGGCAAATCATAAAACTAGTAAGGATTAACAGCCAAGTTCAGTTCAGTTCAGTCCCTCAGTCACGTCTTACTCTGTGATCCCATGGACTGCAGCAAGCCCTTCATCGATTCTTTATTTTTTTGAGTTGTCTTTTTTTTTAAGTTTTTTAAAAATCAATTCTTTATATAATTCAGAATATTTTAAATGATTTTCTTCAATAGGCTTAATAAGAAGATGAACAGAAAATAAAAATTAAAGAACTAGGCCACAGTGCTTAGCAATTAATTAGCTGCCTAAGGAATACCAAGGGAAAAGACGACTTTGGAAGAGGACACTCTGTGTAGGTAATAAATACGCCACTTTGCCACATGCAGATAAAACTCTGTAATGGGCACAATTCCAAATGAGAATGAAGAAAAGTTTTCCAACTCTTTGTGACCCCATGAACTGTAGCCCACCAGGCTCCTCTGTCCATGGGATTCTCCAGACTAGAATAATGAAGTGGGTTGCCATACCCTTCTCCAGGGGATCTTCCTGACCCAAGGATCCAACCAGGGTCTCCCACACTGCAGGCAGATTCTTTACCATCTGAGCCACCAGGGAAGCCCAAGGAGACTGTATTACCCAAGGAGAATGTTAAATGAATGCTGATATTCAATAAGGGAGGACTCGGGGTGGGGACTGTGGGGTGACGGTGCACCTGGTCCAAGAAATACAGTATAAAATGGTATATTAGGGAAATCAATCCAATTCCCAGCATCATTTGACCTTATCTGGAACCACGTGTATCTACACTGCTGCTGCTGCTGCTAACTTGCTTCAGTCGTGTCCAACTCTGCGACCCCATAGACAGCAGCCCACCAGGCTCCGCCATCCCTGGGATTCTCCAGGCAAGAACACTGGAGTGGGTTGCCATTTCCTTCTCCAGTGCATGAAAGTGAAAAGTGAAAGTGAAGTCGCTCAGTCGTGTCCGACTCCTAGCAATCCCATGGACTGCAGCCCACCAGGCTGCTCCGTCCGTGGGATTTTCCAGGCAAGAGTACTGGAGTGGGCTGCCATTGCCTTCTCCATATCTACACTAGACATTTCAAATAGGAAAAACAGGGCAAAAGAAGAAAAAGCCACCTGTGGAGTGTCAGCTACAGTAGTGACAGTCATATTTTCCCAAGGCTTCTCTCCAGTTGTTAAGAACAGGTCTGCTGTACAACAGAAGACGGTGAGGTTTGCTTGTCTCTGCTTCAGCACCTTGACCTATAGTGCTGCAAGGCTAAGGGACCATGTCTCAGGTGAAATGGGTTTGTTTCCAGCCCCAAATATTCCCAACTTGAGCTTTCTTGATTGCCTGATATGAAATTGCTCGGCATGATATACGCTTTTGGGCTTCCCTGCTGGGTCAGACCATAAAAAAATCCACCTGCAATGTGTAAGATCTGGGTTCGATCCCTGGGTTGGGAAGATCCCCTGGAGGAGGGCATGGCAACCCACTCCAGTGTTCTTGCCTAGAGAATCCCCATGGACAGGGGAGCCTGGCGGGCTATAGTCCATGGGGTCTCAAGAGTCAGACACGGTGGAGCGACTAAGCAAGCATATGCTCTGGGGGTTCCCATGTGACTCAGTGGCAAAGAATCCCCTGTCAATGCAGGAGACACGGTTTCACCCCAGGTCAGGAAGACCCTCTGGAGAAGGGAATGACAACCCATTCCAGTGTTTTTGCCTGGAGAATCTCATGGACAGTGAGCCTGGTGGGCAATAGTCCAAAGAACCACAAACTAAGCAACTTAGCACACATGCCCTTGAAGCAGCCAGGCTTTCCAGGTGGCTCTAGTGGTGAAGAACCCATCCACCAATGCAGGAGACAGAGATGTGGGTTTGATCCCCGGGTAAGAAAGATCCCCAGAGAAGGGCATGGCAACCCACTCCAGTATTCTTGCCTGGAGAAGTCCCTGGACAGAGGAGCCTGGTGAGCTACAGTCCATGGAATTGCAGAGTTAGACACACATACCACACACACACACACACACACACACACACACACACACACACACACACACACACACACACACACATACACACACAAACGTGTTTACAGCCATCCACCAACTTTATTAAGGAAAAAATTTCATCCCACTGGAAAGTTGTTTTACATATGTGTGTGTGTGTTTGTAAAACAACAAAATGATTCTTATTTTTCTAATCCATTCGTAATGAATCATTTTAAATAGCAAGTACTTTCTCTGGCTCCTTTCCAGGCAACAATGACTTTACATTATAGTTGATTTTATACTGTTCGCATTTTGAATAAAGAGAAAAAGAGAAAGATTAAACTCACCTTTAGCTATTTACGCCTGGTAAGGTTAGCCATAGAATCAAAATTCCACTATACTTCTTCTATATATACATGTAGATTTGTATATCGTATGTATATGAATGAGATAATGTACCAGCTCCTATAAGTAGCTAAGGAGGTATTTGATTCTTTCCCTAAAATTTCCTTTACTTCTCATGTGAGATATTTATTGAGGTACTCAGACTGCCAAGCGTTAAATACTTGAGACAACTAAATCCACTCCATTTCTGAAACCTCTATAAACTGCAAATGAAAATATGGAGAGACTTTAAGAAAATGATTGAGTGGTGAATATAACTTTTTCAACATATATCAAACAACTGACCCTTTTATTGATCATGTATTATGTGAGGCAACATAGTATATTTATTAGAAGGCAACCTAATGCAGTTTATGTCTCTCACAACTGCTTGCAGACACACTCACACATGGAATTCAAGGTCAGAATTGGATTATTAAATTCAGTCTCTGCTGATATCTGAGCTGCAAACTTGATCAATGTATTTAGCTTCTCTTAGCTAAACTCCTTATTTATAAAAAGAGGATAATAATATCATGAGATGTTATATATCTATATATTAATTATAGGTATGTATGTGTGTATATATATAACTGAGATAATATACCAGCTTCTAAAAATAGGTAAGGAGTTATTTGATTCTTTCCCTAAGTGTGAAGTCTGTCTTGACAGTAACTTGAAGATGTGGTAATTGAAGAGAATTACCAAGGATAAAAGAACTTCCCATGTGATACAATGGTAAAGAAACTGCCTGCAATGTAATGCAAGAGATACAGGTTCCACTCCTGGGTGAGGAAGATCCCCTGGAGGAGGAAATGGCAACCCACTCTAGTCAATTCTTGCGTGGAAAATCCCATGGACAGAGGAAACTGGCGGGCTACAGTCCATGGGGTCACAAAGAGTCAGACGTGACTGAGCAACTAACACACTCACACACCAAGTATAATGTTATGTTTTTCCCTCAGGGAGCTGTTACTTCAATAGAGCATGAACCATACTCCTTCATGAAAAGTTAATTCGTAATATTTTAGTAGTATAGCTAATTCATAATATTTAGTATTATGATAGAGGTTTATCATGAGATGTCCACAGAATGTAAGAGTAGATTTTATTCTTGAAATGAAACTAACAAAATTGTATCCTGTTGGATGGGAAGGGCCATCTGTTGAGGGGATTCAGTACAAACAAGCATCGGCAAATGCAAAGTCCAGGAGGTATGGGAAAAACCAAATCCAACCAAACATGCCAGGCAGGTTTTGTGGTTGTAGTGAGAGGGTCATCAGTCCAACAAGTCTGGCAACTGACTTCACTTTCTTTGTTCTGATTCCAGGCTCACAAAACAGCTTTTTGACCATAACTTGACTTCCAACATTAGCTTTCATCTTGGGGAAAGGATTTGCTGACCCAAGGACAAATTTGTTCCCTTCTGCTTGCAAGTTCTGTTTTCATTTTAAACTTTGTATCATAAACTAATATATACACCAATTAGCTATGAGTTAATTAACCAGGATCATTTCCCTTGAACCTGGTCATCTTTGGACACAAAGACAAAATAGAAAGAGACTCTAGACTTCAAACTGCACCCAGATCCCATGGTTTTTCACTTTCAACAAATACTAAGCAATGTGGTCTATGTGAGTGCTTCAAAACTAAAGCCCAGAAGAGAAAAGAAGTAGAAAGAAAAACTCTTGTTTAATGGTTATACCACTGGAAAGATAAAGCAGTGGGTAAAACCTCAAGTGTTACAGTGATTCTCTACTGTGGTTACACAGAACCACTGGTTTATTATTTGGAGTTTATTTAAATATACACTAGGACTTCCCTAGTGGCTCAGGTGGTAAAGAATCCACCTGCAATACAGAAGACCTGGGTTCGATCCCTGGCTTGGAAAGATCCCCTGGAGAAAGGAATGGCTACCCACTCTAGTATTCTTGCCTAGAGAATTCCATGGACCCAGGAGCCTGTCAGGCTACAGTTCATGGGGTCACAAAGAGTCAGACACGACTGAGCAACTTAACGCTAAATATACATTCATACTGATCACCATACTCTAAGGAACCCGTAAATTCCAACCTATTTTGGACACAATTCAGTTCAGTCGCTCAGTCGTGTCCGACTCTTTGTGACCCCATGAATTGCAGCACGCCAGGCCTCCCCGTCCATCACCAACTCCCAGAGTTCACTCAGACTCACGGCCATTGAGTCCATGATGCCATCCAGCAATCTTATCTTTGATCATCCCCTTCTCCTCCTGCCCCCAATCCCTCCCAGCATCAGAGTCTTTTCCAATGAGTCAACTCTTCACATGAGGTGGCTAAAGTATTGGAGTTTCAGCTTTAGCATCATCCCTTCCAAAGAAATCCCAGGGCTGATCTCCTTCAGAATGGACTGGTTGGATCACCTTGCAGTCCAAGGGACTCTCAAGAGTCTTCTCCAACACCACAGTTCAAAAGCATCAATTCTTCAGCGCTCCGCCTTCTTCACAGTCCAACTCTCACATCCATACATGACCACAGGAAAAACCGTAGCCTTGATTAGACAGACCTTAGTCGACAAAGTAATGTCTCTGCTTCTGAATATACTATCTAGGTTGGTCATAACTTTTCTCCCAGTATTAGAGAAATCTGGATTTCCATACTTTTAAAACTCTGCAGTGATTTTGGAGCCCCCCTCCCCCAAAATAAAGTCAGCCACTGTTTCCACTGTTTCCCCATCTATTTCCCATGAAGTGATGGGACCGGATGCCATGATTTTCGTTTTCTGAATGTTGAGCTTTAAGCCAACTTTTTACTCTCCTCTTTCACTTTCATCAAGAGGCTCTTTATTTCTTCTTCACTTTCTGCCATAAGGGTGGTATCATCTGCATATCTGAGGTTATTGATATTTCTCCCAACAATCTTGATTCCAGTTTGTGCTTCCTCCAGCCCAGCTTTTCTCATGATGTACTCTGCATATAAGTTAAATAAGCACGGTGACAATATATAGCCTCAATGTACTCCTTTTACTATTTGAAACCAGTCTGTTGTTCTATGTCCAGTTCTAACTGTTGCTTCCTGACCTGCATACAGATTTCTCAAGAGGCAGTTCAGGTGATCTGGTATTCCTAGTTCTTTCAGAATTTTCCACAGTTTATTGTGATCCACACAGTCAAATGCTTTAGCATAGTCAATAAAGCAGAAATAGATGATTTTCTGAAACTCTCTTGCTTTTTCGACGATCCAGCAGATGTTGGCAATTTGATCTCTGGTTCCTCTGCCTTTTCTAAAACCAGCTTAAACATCTGCAAGTTCACAGTTCACATATTACTGAAGCCTGGCTTGGAGAATTGTGAGCATTACTTTACTAGTCTCTGAGATATGTGCAAATGTGTGGTAGTTTGAGCATTCTTTGGCATTGCCTTTCCTTGGGACGGGAATGAAAATTGACCTTTTTCAGTCCTGTTGTCACTGCTGAATTTTCCAAATTTGCTGGCATATTGAGTGCAGCACTTTCACAGCATCATCTTTTAGGATTTGAAATAGTTTAACTGGAATTCCATCACCTCCACTAGCTTTGTTTGTAGTGATACTTCCTAAGGCAAATAGTGCCTTAGGGGAAACAGTGGAAACAGTGGCTGACTTTATTTTGGGGGGCTGCAAAATCACTGAGGTGACTGCAGCCATGAAATTAAAAGATGCTTACTTCTTGGAAGAAAAGTTATGACCAACCTAGAAAGCATATTAAAAGCAGAGACATTACTTTGCCAACAAAGGTCCGTCTAGTCAAAGCTATGGTTTTTCCAGTAGTCATGTATGGATGTGACAGTTAGACTGTAAAGAAAGGTGAATGCCGAAGAATTGATGCTTTTGAACTGTGGTGTTGGAGAAGACTCTTGAGAGTCCCTTGGACTGCAAGGAGATCCAACCAGTCCATTCTGAAGGAGATCAGCCCTGGAGATTTCTTTGGAAGGAATGATGCTGAAGCTGAAACTCCAGTACTTTGGCCACCTGATGTGAAGAGCTGACTCACTGGAAAAGACTCTGATGCTGGGAAAGATTGAAGGCAGGAGGAGAAGGGGACGACAGAGGATGAGATGGTTAGATGGCATCACCGACTCGATGGACATGAGTTTTGGTAAACTCCAGGAGTTGGTGATGGACAGGGAGGCCTGCTGTGCTGCAGTTCATGGAGTCGCAAAGAGTCAGACACGACTGAGTGACTGAACTGAACTGAAAAGCTCTCCAAGTAATTCTAGTGTATAGGTTTGTGAATCCATGGGACTGTAGGCAATTAATATAAAGTGTTAAAGCAGACCAGGTAGAAGCTGCAGGTAAACCCAGTCTAAAGGAGCAGTCCTTACTCGTCTATAACTATTCCTTTGTGAAATTGCAGACTTCTTGTCCATGGATCTTTGATATCTTTGAGAAAATACAGAAATCAGAAATATGTTAAATTCTCTGTGTTTAATTATTTTAATATATTTTGTTGGAATGTAGCTACTTTACAATGCCGTGTTAGTTTCTACTGTACAGCGAGGTGAATCACCTCTACATGAGCACGCATGCTCAGTCGCTCCAGTTGTGCCTGACTCTCTGTGACCCTATGAACTGCAACCCACCAGGCCCCTCCGTCCATGAGATTCTCCAGGCAAGAATACTGGAGTGGACTGCCACGCCCTCCTCTAGGGGATCATCCAGACCCAGGGGTTGAACCCTGGTCTCTTGCATCACAGGCGGAATCTTTGCTACTGAGCCACCAGGAAGCCTCCCACATATATATATGTGTCCCCTCCTTTTGGGTTTCCATCCAATTAGGGTCACTTTGTTTTAGCAATGAGTAGAGTTCCTCTTGCTATACACTAGGTTATCATTGGTTTTATACATAGAATCGATAGTGTGTATATTTGACAAACAATTAAATTTTTAAATATTGTTCTATAAATCTCACAAAACATATTATCTGGCCATAAGCTTGTGTCCTCTAATTATAAACCAAGAAAGGCTATGTGACATGTGAAGCCGACATAGAGGTTTGAATAAACTAAGGCTTTAAATGACAAGGATAAAAAGAACACTTATACTGATGTGTTGACGTCCTACAGATAATATAATCAATTGGTGTAATTCTTTTCTTTTTCTATCTATATTTTAGGGATTCCCCTCATAGCTCAGAATTCTCCTGCAATGCAGGAGACCCAGGTTCAATTCCTGGGTCTGGAAGATCCCCTGGAGAAGGAGATACCCACTCCAGTATTCTTGCCTGGAGGATCCCATGGGCAGAGGAGCCTGGCAGGCTACAGTCTGTGGCATCACAAGAGTCGGACATGACTTAGTAACTAAACCACCACCACCACTGATATTTTACCTTGACTTCAGTCCAGAACCTAAGGGTCTTGAAGGCAGGAATTAGATTTATTTTATGTTAATTTCACTTCGCTAGCCCTGAACACATCCTTGGGCATTTATAAATTGTTGAGCATGTTATAAATGTGATACATGAAAAGCTTTAAATATAGACTCAATCAGTCTTCTTTTTATGTTTACTCAGAAACAAAATATGTAGTTAATCAAGCAAGTATCAGGGAATGTAGTTAGTGGTCAAAACTAACGTATTAATTGTATTACTATAAAAATCTCTCTCTCTCTCTTTCTCTCAATCTCTCTGTTTGTCAGTCTTCCCTTACTCTCACTCTTTGTCTCTTTTACTCATTCAAAACTCATTGAATGGGACTCACCCAATCTTGAAAATGCCACTTTTTACATGAAAACAATCTGGAAAGAAACTGAAGGGAATAACTTTTCTTAAGACTCAAGAGTGAAAAAGCATGGAAAAGCTCAAATATCAACCTTGAAAGATTTTAATTACATTAACATTGATTGGGATCATTTCAGTTCAGTCGCTCAGTCGTGTCCGAATCTTTGCGACCCCATGAATCACAGCACGCCAGGCCTCCCTGTCCATCACCAACTCCCGGACTTCACTCAGATTCACGTCCATCGAGTCAGTGATGCCATCCAGCCATCTCATCCTCTATCGTCCCCTTCTCCTCCTGCCCCCAATCTCTCCCAGCATCAGAGACTTTTCCAATGAGTCAACTCTTCATATGAGGTGGCCAAAGTACTGGAGTTTCAGCTTTAGCATCATTCCTTCCAAAGAAATCCCAGGGCTGATCTTCAGAATGGACTGGTTGGATCTCCTTGCAGTCCAATGGACTCTCAAGAGTCTTCTCCAGCACCACAGTTCAAAAGCATCAATTCTTTGGTGATTGGGATAATGGCAATTTAATTATAGGAAAGCTTCCCTGGTAGCTTAGCTGGTAAAGAATCTGCCTGCAACGCAGGAGACCCAGGTTCAATCCCTGGGTTGGGAAGATCTGCTGGAGAAGGGATAGGCTACCCACTCCAGTATTCTTGGGCTTCTCTTGTGGGTGGTAAAGAATCCTCCTGATATGTGGGAGACCTGGGTTGGATCCCTGGGTTGGGAAGATCCCCTGGAGAAGGGAACAGCTACCCACTCCAGTATTCTGGTCTGGAGAATTCCATAGGCTGTATAACCCAAGGGGTCACAAAGAGTTGACATGACTGAGCAACTTTCACTTTCAATTATAGAAAAGAGTTAAAATTCTGTCCTCAAGTCACACTGCTTTTTTGTTTGTTTGTTTCTAAGAGTTTCTTTGGCTAGTCTTTATGGAGAGAAATTCTTGGGGTTTTGCTCTCTATCTTTTTAATTTATTTTTAATTTTTTTCCTGGAAACTTTCCTAAAAATTCAGCGAACTATGATAAATCAGATTGAAGCTGGGAAACATCTCAAATCTAGTTATCAACTTATTATTTGATTTGAAATGCTCAAGAGAATATGCTGTTTATGAAGGGAAACAATGCAACCATTTCTGACTTTGGGAAAGAAGATTTTTTAAGAATGCAAAGGGCCCTGAGGAGTGTTGATTGGAATTATATACAGTATGAGAAATCTACTGAACACAAGTAAAGAATTGAGCATTTAGGAAACAATTGGAAAGGCTAGCATTGAAATTCAACAGAGACAAGTAGTAATCACAGCACTGAATTTAGAATGAAAGAGTTGAATATGAAATAAAATACAAGAACACTCACTAAAATACCATTAAAGGCAGTGCTTATAATTGAAGAGTCTTAAAATTTTCTACTGTCCATGACATAATTTATTTTAAAATACGTAAAGCATCATGTACTTCAACTTTGCAATGAAGTGAGTACTCCTTTATGTTTTAGTATTAGAGAGAGGAAATACTTGTTGTCTGTTGTCTGATTAAACATTAATTTTGTGAAATGTACTCACTCAAGGGAAATATATGCAAGATACCTGGATCTTTAAAAAGGTTAGACTTTTCTAAGAAATTTTTTGTAACTATGAGCAATGACCTTTGATATGAAAATTAAGAAAAAAAAACTAGTTGGTTAACTGGTAACCATTGGATGGAACTGAAATTTTTTTCTGTTATAAATTAGTTTTAGTTGCATTTGTTAGAATAGATTTGGCTTCATGTTGATATCATAGATATAATCTATACCATATAATTATATATTATAATAGAGTATATTAAATTATGCTATAATTATATATAGTTCTTCCCTGGTGGCTCAGATGGTAAAGCGTCTGCCTGCAATGTGAGAGACCCAGGTTCAACCCCTGGGTTGGGAAGATCCACTGGAGAAGGAAATGGCAACCCACTCCAGTACTCTTGCCTGGAAAATTCCATGGACTGAGGAGCCTGGTAGACTACAGTCCATGGGGTCACAAAGAGTTGGACACGACTGAGTGACTTCACTTATTTTACAAACATAAGTACATAGTAGAACATGATGAAGAGCTTCCCTGGTAGCTCAGCTGGTAAAAATCCACGTGCAATGCAAAGGACCCCTGTTCGACTCCTGGGTTGGTAAGATCCCCTGAAGAAGGGATAGGCTACCCATTCCAGTATTCTTGGACTCCCCTGGTGGCTCAGGCAGTAAAGAATCCACCTGCAATGTGGGAGATGTAGTTCAGTCCCTGGGTTGGGAAGATCTCTTAGAGAAGGGAATGGCAACCCACTCAGTATTCTTGCCTGGAGAATCCCCAGGAGCCAAAGAGCCTGGTGGGCTACAGTCCATAGAGTCACAAAGAGTTGCGCAAGACTAAGCACAGCACAGGACAGGACAGGACAAGACGAAACTGGAGAAAGAACAAAATAGTTTAATATGATAGCTCAGAATCTCTCTTCACACTTTAGTCCTTTCCTCCTTTTAAATCTCACTGTATTCTATTTTATTTTGATTTTGATTTATAGCCTATCTTTATCCCTAAAGCACTTTAAATATATGTATTCTATAGTATCTTTGAAACTTTTTTACCCAAATTCTTAGTAGATACCGTCTGGCCCTCCACGGTGGGTTACCTCTGCCTATGATTTGTCATTTTTACCAGGGATTGCCTTAACTCTGGGGACTCTGAGTTGGAGAAAAGTCCCTGCACACTGGTGATGTATTTGCTTTGATAGCAAGTTCCATAGATTTTACCAGTATGGGACTAACTTTTATAATCAGTTCCCTGCCTTGAGAATTTTCACATCATGCCAAGATATAAATTTGATCACAAAATGCAAACATGTCACAACCTGTGGCTTGGAGTGCTCATAGGAGATTTTGCCCCACCTCCAGAATGTCAGGAAGGATACACTGAATCTCCTGAGCAGGTGCAAGAGTCTTCACTCAAGTTCCCCATCTTACAGAAGCCCAGATCCTTCCTCCTATCCTTGTATGAATGGCAGAGACCCAACCCCTGGGGCTAGGTTCCTGCACTCAAGAGCGCTAGGTCCCGGTTTGCTGGGACATTGGCTAATTTGCTTACTTCTCTGGCTTTCATCTCCGGTGCAAGCATTTGGACTTTCCTTCCTTCTTTTTAACCTCAGAACTTACATATATAAATTGTTGAAAGATTGTGCTAATATGCGTTTAGATTTGTATTTCTACTAAGAGGAGGCCTGTGTTAGATTCGTCTTTTATGTCACTGAAATCAGAAGTCTCCTTCCCCACTCTTTGATGATGGAGATTTTCATGGAGAAGCTGTCAAAAAGGAAAGAGAAATTCCCCAAGATTTCATTCAAAGTTGTCACAAAGTAAGCATTTAAACCCCTTTAAAATTTTAAGAAAATATGCACATGAGAAAATCTTGTCTAGGAAAAGCTTATTTAGATGTGGCAACAGCTCTTGATCTGACATGGGTTTTTTTTTCTGCCAAGGGGAGGATACCATGCTATAGGAATGTAACAAATGTGAATTGTTGGTAAGTTAGCCAATCTAAGATTTGGACTCAAAAGGGACAGTTTCATCATTCTTGTGTGTGCGCTCAGTCGCTCAGTCATGGCCCCACAGACTGTAGCCCACCAAGCTCCTCTGCCCATGAGATTCTGCAGAAAGCAATACTGGAGTGGGTTGCCACTTCCTACTCCAGGGATTCTTTCAGCATCCTTATCAAGGGCCTATTATGCATCCCTTAACCCAACAAGAACCAGAATGCAAAAAGGAAATGAAGCAGAATGGCAGCAACAGAGGATTATTATGGGGGCAACAAAGGATTATAGGGTACTAGATTAGGATCTGGACTTTCCTTTAGGGAGTGTGTACGTGCTTGCACAGTCGTGTCCAACTCTTTTGCAACCCCATGGACTGCAGCACTCCAGGCTCTTCTGTCCGTGGGATTTCCTGGGCAAGCATACTGGAGTGGGTTGCCATGTCCTCCCTCCAGGGGATATTCCCCACCCAGGGACAGAACGTACTTCTCCTGTCTCTAACAGTGGCAGGCGGATTCTTTACCACTACCCCACCTGGGAAGCTCTTAGGGAGTAGACAGCTGCAAGCAACTACCACTAATATATCAGTGAAGCATCAGAGCCACACAGAGTCAACAGCAACAGATCAAAGAGCCAGGCTGGTAAGCAGAAACCAGGGTCTGATACCAGGTGTGAGTGACAAAGCAGAGAGGAGCCAGCCATCAGGAGTGCCTCCAGGAGGCAAATCTGTTCCGACAGCCTACTTGGAAGGTGAACAATTCCTGAAGATATATTCCAGTCTTTGACTCCACCCTAATGCTTAGAGTGGGAAGATCCTTGGGCCTGTCTGTACCTTACTTCAATAACACAGTTTCTTTTGCTTCCACAAGATCACCACTAAAGCCCAGGCACACAAAACGTACCTCAGCAGCATTGCTCCTGTGTACAAGCTAGGAAAGCACTTTTTCTCATATTCAATATCTTTTCATCACTAAAAGAGAAAAAGACTTGTATCCAGCATTTTTTTAATTAAGGTTTGTTTCTTTTTTTTTTTAGCTGTGCTGGATCTTAATTGAAGCATGCAGGATCGTCGATGTTCATTGCGGCCCATGGGATCTTTTAGCATGCACGCTCTTAGTTGTGCAATGTAGGATCTAGTTCCCTGACAAGAGATTGAACCCAGCCCCCGGCATCGAGAGCATGGAGTCTTAGCCACTGGACCACTGGGAAGTTCTTATCCAGCAAATTTTTCATTAAAATTAAATATATCACTTCTAGTAATCATACATATGTGCCTAACCCTTGCTGCATGTATGAACAAAAGAATATATTTATATCAAAGCCAGAGGAAATCTTATAGAGCATAATGGCGAACATCTGCACTTAAAGAGAAGTAATTTAGGTCCAAAACTTGATGCGATTTTGTTAAGTTTGTACTTTAGGCAGTAGAATAACAAATATGGCAGAGCGTGTGCTAGAATCAAGTTTGCTGACTCTCAGTTCAGTTGTCCTCCTAGAAGAGCAACACTCTGCATATAATTTCAGTCTACTGGTAGAGCTGAGTTAATCATGATCTTCAGCTATTGACACAATATCATCTTTGGTCTGTATAAAGCCCTTAATTATTATTTTTGAGTTATAATTACCATACAATACTATATAAGTTTCAGGCTCTGTTTTATTCTTGATCCCCACTCCATTTCCCTTCCTCTGTCCAAGGACTCAGTCCAATATGACCAATACATGACCTTGACTGTATAAATTTCCCTTATATCCTGTCAAAGTGTGTATGAATGCTTTTAATTTCCCAAGACTCTATGAGTATATTCTAGTTCTTACTCCTCTTCCTAAAATTTGCATTTTAAGACTAAGCTTGGTGCTTTATGTACTGCCAATTCATTGCTTTTAAACGTTGCATAGCATTATATGATAAATATCGACCATGTTCTGATTATCCACTCTCCCAATAATAGAATCTAAGATTCTCAATTCGTGAGGCATCAATTTGTTTTCAATTAATGTCTTTTTTTCTGTGAAATTCAAACAATCACTACAATCTACAGTCAGATCCTATGGTTCAGTGGGGTACATATCCTCATGATGTATAAGGTAGAAACCATGGGCTTCTTGTTTGAAACTTATGAAATCTTTTGCTCAATACTCCATTTCTTAAATACACTACTAACAGCTGATAACACAGAAAGAAATGTTGGTTACAGTAATCATATCCAAAGAGAAGGGAATAGAGATTTTCTGTAAGGTCAGAAATGTGTTTTGGAGTACATTTGTGAGTGGCAATTAGCACTACCTTTATTGGTTCACAATAGAAAATAGCTTTATAATGTGTGGGTATCTCATTTAGCAATTAAAATTCTAAAAATATAAGTCAATTATTCCCTTGATGATTTCAGTCACAGTAAATAATGAGAAAGTATTCACAGAACAATGAGTGGGAGGAAATATTCAAAGCAAACCACAAACCAGTAATCCAGTATCCTAAAGACTGAATATTACTAAATCCTTCAGTGATCCTCAATTGATTCTCTTAGTTCAATTATATTTTGAAATCTGATTATGATTCTGTCCAATATATATCATGCACTTTTAACTTATTTTTAATACTGAAACTTAGAGAAGGAAAATTAGGACATAAGGCATTCAAGAGATTGAGATGAATGGGGACTCTGGACAAGACAGGCAGCATGGCAAGCTAAGAATTATGTCATACATATTTAAGAGCTACATTAAAATACAGCCTGAACCCCAAGCAGAGACTGTCAGGAGAGGTGAGTGCTAAATGGAACCCCTTGTTTAATTGATGTATGACTCAGGTTAGTCATCTAACCTCTTAAGAATATCTTGTTCCTCTGGTTAAAAAAAAAGAGAGAGAAGGAACATATCCTACTTCACGTGGCATGGTGTGATCATAAGACCCAGTAACACTACAGCCTTTAGAGGAAAATGAACTTCCAGTGTTTTAATCTTCATATAGAACATTTCAACACTGAAGCTGATGTACAGATCACCAAAGAAGGAAACATGAGTAATGTGGAAACTGGTGAGGCAGGCTTTTGAGAATTTTTTTCTCATAGTTAGATTTCTTTCTACTGCAGTTGAAGTACTGTGGCTTGAGAATAATTAGAATAGAGGAGTATCTAAAAGTCAAAAGAAAAGGATTTAACTGTGGCTCGGTTGGTAAAGAATCTGCCTGCAGTGTGGGAGACCTGGGTTTGATCCCTGGGTTGGGAAGAACTCCTGGAGAAGGGAAAGGCTACCCACTCCAGTATTCTGGCCTAGAGAAGTCCATGAAAGGTATAGTCCATGGGGTTGCAAAGAGTCGGACATGACTGAGCGACTTTCACTCACTCACTCACTCACTCACTCAGCTAATACACACTGAGTCATCAACCAAGAAGCATTGTTGAGATCTTTGGAAACTGGAATGTAGTATGCACAGTCACAGGCATGGGAACCACCCCACCAAATCTTCCATAAACAGTAGAATAAGCTGAGATTGTCCAGACCAAAAATCCATATATCCATCCATTGAAACATGGACAAACATGCATGTGCACACACACACACACAAGAATCAGAGAACAAAATCAAATTCAAAAAAAAAAAAAAATACCTTAAAAGAACTGAGAGAAAGTTGATAGCAATAAAAATGACGTGTGAGTAAATTGATACAGCCACATATCAAGAGAATGGTATGGAGATTCCTTTTTATTATTATTTTTATTTTTTTATTGTAACAGTACATTTTATTATTTTTTTAATACTTTATTCTACATTACAATACTGTATTTGTTTTGCCATTCTTTGACATGAATCAGCCACAGGTGTACACGATTTCCCAATGCGAAGCCCCCTCCCACCTCTCACCCCATATCATCTCCCTGGATACAGGATACAGGATGCTTGGGGCTGGTGCACAGGATGATCCAGGGAGATGATATGGAGATTCCTTTAAAAAAAAAAAAAACTCAGAATAAAACTACTATATGACCTAGCAATCCCACTACTAGGCACATACCTTGAGGAAGTCAAAATTTAAAAAGACAAATGCATCCCAGTGTTCATTTCAGTTCTATTTACAATAGCTAGGACATGGAAGCAACCTAGATGTCCATCGACAGTTGAATTGATAAAGTTATGGTACATGTATATAATGGAATATTACTTGGCCATTAAAAGAAACGCATTTGAGTCAGTTCTAATGAGGTTCATGAACCTAGAGCCTATTATACAGAGTGAAGTAAGTCAGAAAGAGAAAAGCAATTATCATATACTAACACATATATATGGAATCTAGAAAGATGGTACTGATTAACCTATTTGCAGAGCAGCAATAGAGACAGACAAAGAGAACAGACTTATGGACATGGCTGGGAGTGGGGGGCAAGAAGGAGAGGGTGAGACCTGCGGAGACAATAACATGGAAATATACATTACCAAATGTAAAATAGATAGCTAATGGGAATTTGGCATATGACTCAGTGAACTCAAGCTGGGCTTCAGTAACATCCTAGAGGGTGGGATGAGGTGGGAGGTATAGCAATGTGGGGGGGGAGTGGGAAGGGAGGGAGGTGTTCAAATGGGAGAGGGCATAGGTAAACTAATGACTGATTCATATTGATGTGTGGTAGAAACCAGTGCAACGCTGTAAAGCAATTATCCTTCAATTAAAAATAAATAATTTTTTAAAAGAAAAAAAAATTGATATGAGAAATGGTACAAGGCTTAGAGGACCAATTCAAGATATCTAGTGCAAATTTGAAACAAATTTCAAAAGAAAAGTATGAAGAAATGAACATAAAATAATACAAAAATATCTGCCAGTAAAAATGAGTTGAATTTGAAAAGTTAAGAGGACTTTTCTTAAAATTTAAGATATCCATCTGTATGTCTTCTTTGGAGAAATGCCTATTTAGTTCTTTGGCCCATTTTTTTGATTGAATCATTTATTTTTCTGGAGTTGAGCTGCATAAGTTGCTTGTATATCTTTGAGATTAGTTGTTTGTCAGTTGCTTCATTTGCTATTGTTTTCTCCCATTCAGAAGGCTGTCTTTTCACCTTGCTTATAGTTTCCTTTGTTGTGCAGAAGTTTTAAATTTTAATCAGATCCCATTTGTTTATCTTTGCTTTTATTTCCAGTATACTGGGAGGTGGATCATAGAGGATCCTGCTGTGCTTTATGTCAGAGAGTGTTTTGCCTATGTTCTCTTCTAGGAGTTTTATAGTTTCTGGTCTTACATTTAGATCTTTAATCCATCTTGAGTTTATTTTTGTGTGTGGTGTTAGAAAGAGGTCTAGTTTCATTCTTTTACAAGTGGTTGACCAGTTTTCCCAGCACCACCTGTTGAAGAGACTGTCTTTACTCCATTGTATATTCTTGCCTCCTTTGTCGAAGATAAGGTGTCCATAGGTGTGTGGGTTTATCTCAGGGCTTTCTATTTTGTTCCATTGATCTATATTTCTGTCTTTGTGCCAGTACCATACTGTCTTAATGACTGTGGCTTTGTAGTAGAGCCTGAAGTCAGGCAAGTTGATTCCTCCAGTTCCATTTTTCTTTCTCAAGATTGCTTTTGCTATTCGAGGTTTTTGTATTTCCATACAAATCTTGAGATTATTTGTTCTAGTTCTGTGAAAAATACTGCTGGTAGCTTGATAGGGATTGCATTGAATCGGTACATTGCTTTGGGTAGTATACTCATTTTCACTATATTGATTCTTCCGATCCATGAACATGGTAGATTTCTCCATCTATTAGTGTCCTCTTTGATTTCTTTCATCAGTGTTTTATAGTTTTTGATACATAGGTCTTTAGTTTCTTTAGGTAGGTATATTCTTAGCTATTTTATTGTTTTCGTAGCAATGGTGAATGGAATTATTTCCTTAACTTCTTTTTCTACTTTCTCATTATTAATGTATAGGAATGGCTAACAAACACATGAAAAGATGCTCAACATCACTCATTATCAGAGAAATGCAAATCAAGACCACAATGAGGTACCATTTCACACCAGTCAGAATGGCTGCGATCCAAAAGTCTACAAGCAATAAATGCTGGGAGGCTGTGGAGAAAAGGGAACCCTCTTACATTGCTGGTGGGAATGCAAACTAGTACAGCCATTATGGAAAACAGTGTGGAGATTCCTTAAAAAATTGCAAATAGAACTGCCTTATGACCCAGCAATCCCACTGCTGGGCATACACACCGAGGAAACCAGAATTGAAAGAGACACATGTACCCCAATGTTCATTGCAGCGCTGTTTATAATAGCCAGGACATGGAAGCAACCTAGATGTCCATCAGCAGATGAATGGATAAGAAAGCTGTGATACATATACACAATGGAGTACTACTCAGCCCTTAAAAAGAATAAATTTGACTCAGTTCTAATGAGATGGATGAAACTGGAGCCGATTATACAGAGTGAAGTAAGCCAGAAAGAAAATCACCAATACAGTATACTGACACATATATATGGAGTTTAGAAAGATGGTGATGATGACCCTGTATGTGAGACAACAAAAGAGACACAGAAGTATAGAATGGACTTTTGGACTCTGAGGGAGAGGGAGAGGGTGGGATGATTTGGGAGAATGGCATTGAAACATGTATACTATCATATAAGAAACGAAGCACCAGTCTATGTTCAATACAGGACACAGGATGCTTGGGGCTGGTGCACAGGATGATCCAGGGAGATGATATGGGGTGGGAGGTGGGAGGGGCCTTTGGCATTGAGAAATCGTGTACACTGGTGGTTGATTCATGCCAATGTATGGCAAAACCAATACAGTATTGTAATGTAGAATAAAGTCTTAAAAACTAAATAAATAAAAATAAAATACATAGTCTGAAAAAAATAAAATAAAATTTAAGATAGAATACCCATTTCTAGGTCTATCTCAGCAAAACTTTTAAAGTTTAAATAATAGAAATCCAATACAAATCCAAAAAAATATAAAAAGCCATAAAAAGGAAAAACTAAACCAACTTACCTGCAAAAAAATTGACAGACCATAAATATAAAGGGAAAGGGAGAAAGTATAAGAATTCATTTTACAGTGGGTATATAAAGAGAAAAACAAATATTGTATATTAACAAATATACATGGAATCCAGAAAAATGGTACAGATAAATGTACTTGCAAAGCAGAAATAGAGACACAGATGTAGAGAACAAAACTATGGTTATCAAAGGGGAAATGTGAAAGTGAAATGGGAGATTGGGACTGACATATATACACTACTATGGAGAAGGAGATGGCAGCCCATTCCAGTACTCTTGCCTGGGAAATCCCATTGATGGAGGAGCCTGGTAGGCTGCGGTCCATGGGGTCTCGAAGAGTCGGACACAACTGAGCGACTTCACTTTCACTTTTCACTTTCATGCACTGGCAACCCACTCCAGTGTTCTTGCGTGGAGAATCCCAGGGATGGGGGAGCCTGGTGGGCTGCTGTCTATCGGGTCACAGAGAGTCAGACACGACTGAAGCAACGTAGCAGTAGCAGCAGCATATATAAAATAGCTAACTAAAAAGAACCTACTGTGTGGCACAGAGAACTCTACTCAGTGTTCCATGGTGACCTAAATAGGAAGGAAATCCAAAAAAAAAGTGTATAACTTATATATATATATATATATGCATATATATATGAATCACTATATGAAACTAACACAGTATTGTAAATCAATTACATTCCAATAAAAAATGTTTAAATAAAAAGATAAAATAATTTTACCAGTTATGATTAGAGAAACACAATTCATAAGTGTTTTTCATTTTAAAGGTAATAATAAATAGAATAAAAGAGGATGCATGCCTTTCAAATCACTAGAGATGAAAAGACAAATTATGTTTAGAGAAAAATAAAAGCAAAAAATTTTTAACTGAAGAAATGATAAAAGAATATCAGAATGATGACAGATTGCTACCCTACAGTACTGGAACCTAGAAAAAGTAGAATAACATGCACAAATTAAAAAGAAAAGACTAAGTGGAGGTTCTTCCTTCAAGCTTAGATAAAAGTAAATAGATTAGATGATAGGTAGGTAAGTAGATGAAGAGACAGATGGGTAGACAGATAAACAGCTAGACAGCTATTAGGTTATTAATATAAGGGCATATTTAGGTAGGAATATTTCCCTTTTCCTCTAGGAAAAGGGAAATAGGAAAAAAAAAATAACTGCATGTTTGAAAAATGCATGTATATAATTGCACTTATTTATTAATATAAATTATATTTTTGTTTATAAGCGTAAATTAATGCATAGAATCCTCAAAGGATATTTTATGAAAAGTCATTGATTTTTATATTGTCTCAGGAAATATAAAATACGAATATGTTAATAACCAAGAAATAAGTTGAAAGTTGTTTTATAAGAATTAGTTAGAAGACCCCAAAACATAAAAAGCTAAAATAATGAAATTAAAGAAAACAGAGAAGATTAGCATAGCTTCCTTGTATAGACAACAAATCCTGACTAAACAGAAGGCAGTTATAAATTAGGATTCTTCAAATTAAAAATTTCATTAAAAGCCACTGCTAAGAAAATGAAAAAAGTAGTTACAGTCAGGGTATAAATATGGATATTTGAGAAAACACTTGTACCTAGAATACATAAAGGACACCATCAAATCAATGATAATAAATATGTAAATAAATAGGCAAAGACTTGAAAAGATACTTCTTAAGAGATAATAAAAGTATCTCCAACAAGCAAATGTTGATGGGCATAATTAGTCTTCAGAGAAATGCAAATTAAAGCCACAGTGAGATTTCACTTCACACCCACGGGAATACCCAAAAGACTGATAATACGGAGGTTTGGTGATGATGTGTGTTTGTCAGTCTTACTCATCCTGTTAAAATGATGCAATCACTTTGCAAAATAGTTTGGCAGTTTCATACAAAGCCTCACTTATGAGCCCATAACTTACTTTTAGGTGAAAATACATGAGAAACAAAAGAATATTTCTACAATAGTGGATGAACACGAATATATAGAACCGTTTTATTCACAATAGACAAAAACAGAAAGAGCCTAAATGTCCATTAACTCATAAATGAATACAGCAGCAGTAACATATCTATATAATGAAATATTACTCAATAATAAAAAGGTAGTTATTAATATAAGTGAGGCAGAAATTGCTGGCAGTCAGTAGAACTCTGAGACCTTGGTCTTCTCTTCAGTAAACATCTCACTCCATTAACCTAAAGCTATATCTTTGTCCCAGTTCAGTTCAGTTCAGACACTCAGTCGCGTCTGACTCTGCGACCCCATGCATCACAGCACGTCAGGCCTCCCTGTCCCTCACCAACTCCCAGGGTTTACTCAAACTCATGTACATCGAGTCAGTGATGCCATCCAGCCATCTCATCATCTGTTGTCCCCTTATTCTCCTGCCCCCAATCCCTCCCAGCATCAGGGTCTTTTCCAATGAGTCAACTCTTCGCATGAGGTGGCCAAAGTATTGGAGTTTCAGCTTCAGCATCATTCCTTCCAATGAACACCCAGGACTGATCTCCTTTAGAATGGACTGGTTGGATCTCTTGCAGTTTCTCCAACACCACAGTTCAAAAGCATCGATTCTTCGGTGCTCAGCTTTCTTTATGGCCCAGCTCACACATCCATACATGACTACTGGAAAAACCATAGCTTTGACTAGGCAGATCTTTGTTGGCAAAGTAATGTCTCTGCTTTTTAATATGCTGTCTAGGTTGGTCATAACTTTTCTTCCAAGGAGCAAGCGTCTTTTATTTTCATGGCTGCAGTCACCATCTGCATTGATTTTTGAGCCCAGAAAAATAAAGTCTGTCACTGTTTCCATTGTTTCCCCATCTGTTTGCCATGAAGTGATGGGATTGGATGCCATGATCTTAGATTTCTGAATGTTGAGTTTTAAGCCAACTTTTTCACTCTGCTCTTTCACTTTCAACAAGAGGCTTTTTAGTTATTTGCTTTCTGCCATAAGAGTGGTGTCAGATGCATATCTGAGGTTATTGCTATTTCTCCTGGTAATCCTCATTCCAGCTTGTGCTTCATCCTGTCCAGCATTTCTCATGATGTAGTCTGCATTTAATAAACAGGGTGACAATATACAGCCTTGAGGTCCTCCTTTCCTGATTTGGAACCAGTCTGTTATTCCATGTCCAGTTCTAACTGTTGTTTCTTGACATGCATACAAATTTCTCAAGGGGCAGGTCAGGTGGTCTGGTATCCCCATCTCTTTAAGAATTTTTTCAGTTTGTAGTGATCTACACAGTCAAAGGCTTTGGCGTAGTCAATAAAGCAGAAGTAGATGTTTTTCTGGAACTCTTTTGCTTTTTTTTATGATCCAATGGATGTTGGCAATTTGATCTCTGGTTCCTCTGCACTTTTTAAATCCAGCTTGAACATCTGGAAGTTCACAGTTCACGTACTGTTGAAGCCTGGCTTGGAGAATTTTGAGCATTACTTTGTTAGCATGTGAGGTGAGAACAATTGTGTGGTAGTTTGAACATTCTTTGGCATTTCCTTTCTTTGGGATTGGAATAAAGCTGACATTTTCCAGTACTTTGTCCTGAATTTCTGAAGTTCCTTGTTCTAATAAACTATCAGAACTCAGATCCAGGGTAGGGCAGTAATTCACTTCTGTTCCATACTCCTGAGGAAAACCAACTGGTGATCATTAATCTTAACCCCATACATCTGGTCCATTGTAAAATGGCCCGAGGACATGAAAAAGGGTGGTGACTTAATCTAAGGATCAGGAGAAGCCATAAATAGGTTAAGTTAAACATTTTGACTTTTGAACTGATTGGTTAGAAATAACATGATTTAAAGGTTGGAGCCAACCAAAAATGTACAGATGGCAAAGATATAAAAGTGCTGCTGTTGTAGTTCTGAAAAACAAACTCACTCAAAAGGACAATGCAGGTAGTGGAGCCCAGTTTATTACAATGGCGGGCCCAAGGCAGAGTCTCCTCTTAGCCAAGGACCCCGACCAGTTTTTGTGAAAACCTTATACACCCTAAGTGTACGTACTCAAACCCACCTCTCCACATTCCTTGAAACTAGTCTGGACAAAGTAAAAGAGATAGGATCAAAGTTAACCGGAGGTTCATGTGCCTTAAACCTAGGTAGTTAAACAGTAGACAATTTTTAATAGGCCTGTGGTCATACCTTGAATAAGCATAATAGAATTTATGAGTCCTGAGGATCTTCCATCCCATGGTGGGGGGGGCAGGTCTGGTTTTCTGTTGGTATGCCGTTTCCATAGACACTGGGTGCAGAGTTCAGAGTCCATTGAGGGGGGCCCATCCATGTAGCCCAACATTCACAATCTGGCCTAAGATGGATTCTTACTTTCAAGATGGAGCCTGTTCTGTCTGTTTCCTCCCTCACTGTAATCTCTGTCTTTTGGGGACTCTTTGCCCCCTCTCAGTGTTTATTCTGAAAACTGTACTTTCAGTACTTTCCTCTTCTGTAATAAACCCATGAGTGTGTGCGTATTCTTGGATTCCATTCTTGAACTCCATGAACAAGAACTCAGATTCCCATTTCATAAACAACATGGATAAAACTCAAACCATTATATTGAGTGAAAAAAGCCAGACATGGCATGCAGCATTATGAATAATTTCATTTATGAGGTTCAAGGGTGGGCTGGAACAAGACATAAGGGATCTCTTTAAGGTGGCAGAAATGTTCTACTGGGGTGATAGTTGTAAGAATGTATTAATTTGTCTAAATACATTGAACATTGTACTTAAGATCTGAACAGATTTACTGTATTTAAGTTATATCTCTATAAAACTGAGTATAAGAAAAAGAACATATGTAAAAAAATATGAAATAAAATTGGCATGTAATATTCCTGCTAGAAGAAAATTTACAGAATGTTTTTCAGTTAAGATACTTGAATTTACAAGAATTGAAGTGATAAAATTAACCATGGTTTTAGTGAGCATTTATTAAGTACCTTCTACGTACCAAGTGCTGTTCTATGCTTTTTCTCAACATAATCCCTTTTAACTCTGATAATGACGATATTATTGGTCCTCTACCCCATTTTTTCCTACCAGCCTTCTGATTTTGTGCAAGGCCCCAGCGGTTTCCCACACAGCCTGTGCTTCAGGGAATCTTACTTCTTTCATTTCCATTGGGTGGGCCAAGGTTTATCTGATTCTCTTGACAAGTATTGTTTCAAGAATGGATGAGTGATCAGTCCTGAATGAATACAAAGGAAATCTACAGAGAAACCTTTGGAAAAGTGCTTTAACCATGAAAGTGGAAATGTTAATTGCTCAGTCATGTCCAGCTCTTTGCCACCAATATAGCCCCCCAGGCTCCTCTGTCCATGGAATTTGCCAGGCAAGAATACTGGAATGTATAGCCATTCCTTTTTCCAAGGGATCTTCCCAACTGAGGGATAGAACCCTGGTCTCTACATTTCAGGCAAATCCTTTACCTGAAATGAGCCACCAGGGAAATAGAGCAAGCCATATGAAATCACCATCCTTCCTCCTCTTGACCTTGTCATACCTGGATGCAGCACCTAGAATCACTGAAACCACCATGCCGTCTTGAAGCTATTGGGTAGTTATCTGTACATAAAAACAGCCTAAATGACAGAGTTATTAGTAGTTACTCCTTTACAAATGAAGATGTTTGATAACTTGCCTGAGGTGACACAGTAAGTGGTAAAATCAGGCTATGTCTCTGGATCTATCTCATTCTGAAGTTAATGTTCTCCAGCACTCCCTATACCCTCTACTTAAGTTTATCAGAGCTGCCATAAACTTTAGATGTCCATAAAGCTTTATAAATCGTAGTCCACTGTTTAATTTACCACCTCCTGTTGGAAAATATTCGTGTTATTAAATTTGGGTGAGGACAGAATTAACTTGCAGCTGCTATTCTTGTCTTTTCCAGAAGGTCCATCTCTTAATGTCCTCTCTCTGCATGATCAGTGAGCCTGAAGTGAAATAACAATCTTTCTTGAGCTCTGCAGACTGTATTAAGCTTGCTCTTTTTTTTTCCTTCTTGCCTCAGATACAAGCCTGCCCCTATGAGATGCTATCAACATCCTCTTTTATTCTAGCACATGGTGCCATGACTGGGGTGGCAAAGATGCTTAATGATCAGGGAGAAGTTCTCAACTGTAGAAGGAAGGAAGGAGGGAGGGAGGATGGGAGGGAGGCAAGAAGGAATTATGGTGGATGTATCCCACTATAGTCGAACCTTGCAGACATTTCAAAAGGACAAATCAGTATTGTTATACTCTCATCCTCTGAGTCTCAAAGACATTTTGTTCCTTTCTTAGTGCATCCACCTTCTGCCTTGTCTTACTTATTTACACTACTTGTCCTCCTTGGGCTTCCCAGGTGGCTCAATGGTAAAGAATCCTCTTGCCAAGGCAAAAGATATGGATTTGGTCCCTGATCTGGGAAGATCCCTTGCAGTGCAACCTGGCAACTCACCCAGTAGTCTTGCCTGGAAACTTCATGGACAAAGCAGCTTGGTGGGCTACAGTCAACGGGGTTGTAGAGTTGGACCCGGCTGAGCACACATGCAGTTTCCTCCTTATCCATAACCTCTTTGAGTTTGGGATCCATCAACTCCACTGATGACCCACAGCACCTAGCACAGCACCTTTAATTCAACAAAAGCATATGGAATGCATAAAATAATGTAAAGGGATCTTCTCAGTAATGGGAAGTCAGCATTTTAAGGATAGCCTCGTTGGAATCTGGCGGGATTTTTCTGAACCTCATTAAGGATAGAGCTGGGCTTCTGCCCTTCTTGATTTGGTATCTCCATGTTTTTGGAATGTCTATAGTCCTTAGTACCTGTACTTCAATACATAATACTTATATACAACAGCTTTGTATGTTTTCTGTTTAATAACTGCACATCTAGCCTCTTTGAAATGGCTGCAAGTCTGAAAGGAGAGCCTGGAATCCATGATCCCTGGCCCACACTTCCTTTGAGAGTCTATTTCTCTGTTTCTATTCAAGAACTCCAACACAGAGCATTTTCTTTTATGATGTCTACCATGGTGCCTGGCTCAATTAAATATTTGCCAGTCATTTGAATGCTTGAAGGAAGTAATGTTCATGCTGTTACCTCTTGACATTTTTAATGCCTCAGAAAATTCATTCTGTAGTGGTGGAAATTATAGAAGGAAAATGAGGAGGACAATTTGGCCAGTTTGGTTCCTTGCGTCACTGGAGAGCAGAGGTAAAAGAATACATACTGGAAGTATTTTTTAGAAAGTTACAAGGATACATTTGACCAAGGAATCTATGCATTTTCAGTAGGACTTTTGAAAATGATATTTTTCTGAGATCCCCAAGAACCAGAAAAATAGATAAAGGGTAACGGGAGGCCAAAAAGCTAGGTCTCAGAGGACAGCTACCTATTTTTACAAATTAATAAATTAAGATTTATTGAGACACAAATATATCCAGTTGCCTATGACTGCTTCTGAGAAGCAGAAGTGAGTGCTAGCTGGAACACAGGCCCTGTGACCCACAAGCCTCAATGTTTACTGTCTGGCCCTTTAAGAAAAAAAGTCCCTAGTCAAAACTACAGATTAGTATCTAATTATTATGGGGTGGTTCCATCACAGTGAAGACACATGCTGGAAGATGTGCAAGAATTATATTTGACATGATTGGAATTAATCAAAAAGTTTCCACTAGCTTTGAGGGACAATTCCGAAGGTGTAGAGAGAGTAGACAAAGCATAAGCTTTTATTGAATAACCCAAAATGGAAATTTGTCTTTAAAATGCCAAGTCTTGTTTTTCTTCATTAGAAAACCATCGCTGGTACATGTACAGTATGGATTCATCACAGCAGCAACATTCTAATTGCAGGCTGTGAAGAGTTCTAATTGAAATAAGATTAATGAAGAGCCATGCCAGCCTCCTACAATATCACAATCTGTATGAACACTTAGCTTCTGTGAGTCATTTTCTGCCCCAAAATAACTCAGATTAAACAGCAACCTCCAAACTAATGGCAACATTTCCGTCCAGATTTCTTTTTATGTCTTGCATCATGTTGCAGGGTATAGCACATGAAGCAAGACTCATCTTCTGCCATCAGCTAATGTTGGTAAATGTCAGGCATTTAATAAAGTTAAAGGGCAAAAAGTTTTAAAAATGTATTCTGCCTGGCAATCAGCCCTCGAGAAGCCTTGGAAAAACTTGCTGCTTTATTGACTGGATCAGAATGAGAAATTTTCTTATCAGGTTCTGGAAACATAATCCAAAGCCCTTAGATATTCTAAATCTCTATGAAGGATGTCCATATAGCATACGTCTACATGTTTGCATTTGATTGTACCTATGTGTGTATTTTGGAGAAGGGAATGGCAACACACTCCAGTATTCCTGACTGGAGAATCCCACTGACAGAGGAGCCTGGCAGGCTACAGTCTATGGTGTCACAAGAGTCGGACATGACTGAGGGATTAATGCACACATGTGTTCATATTTGGGGTTTCCCTGGTAGCACAGGTGGTAAAAAAACAAACAAACAAACAAAAAAACGCTTGCCTGCCAATGCAGGAGACATCAGAGACTCAGGTTCAATCCCTGGATCAGGAAGATCCCTTGGAGGAGGGCATGGCGACTCACTCCAGAATTTTTGCCTGGAGAATTTCACAGACAGAGGAGCCTGGTGGGCCACAGTCCACAGGGTTGCAAAGAGTTGGACAAGACTAAAATGACTTAGCAAGCATGCATGTATGTATTTAGGGATATTTTTGAAATATAATGGTGAGTGTTCTCGTGTATCCCCCAAATGTGGACTTTGTGTAATAGCAATTTAAATTTAGGTGTTTGGGAGCCAAGGCACAGTTCCTAAAATGAGCTTTCGAGATGTCCCAGTTGCTCAGACAGGTGTATTGAACACTCTCTACATTGACCAAAGGGATAGAATCAGCAGAGCCGTGACAACTCTGCAAATGGATGAGGGGGTCCATGCTTGGGGGTCACCCAGTGTTCTTTAGGGAAAGAATGCCTTCTTTTCCTCAGTCCACCTTCTTTTCTACCCCTGGACTCAGAGATGGAAAAAGATGGAAAAATAAGGTTTCTCTCCTTCTAGTGTCTCAGCTGCCTCTTCGAGTATGTTGCGAGGCGGAGGAACTGTTAGAAACTGAAGAGAAAAGAAAAATTTGAAAATGTCACATTAGAGCATTAAAAAGCCAAATTTGCAAATAAAAGGTGGTAGGGAATACTGGCAATGTCAAGTCTCTCCACTTATTGGGTTCCCACTTTAAGACAGACTTCAGAGCACTCCAGCAGAGGTATGGAGAGTGAACCTTAGAACTTTGTGGGTGTCTTCTTGTTTCTGTAAATACCATGGGACTGCTATCTTTGGCAGTTGTCTTAAAATAAATTCAGCAAAGAAAGAGCTGATTTTAATGTAATATGTAAAGTGAACAAATCAGCAGTGCTGAGTACCCTTCTACTCTATAAGCAAATGTTAAAAGGTATATATATATATATATAAAATACACACACACACACACACACACAGAGACAGAGAGACAGAGAGCTGTTTTTAAAACCTCCAGTGCAAGGTGCCACAAGCCTGAGAAATTGTTTCCTCTGATCTCTTGGGTTTTAATGACTAGCTAGCAGCATTCAATTACAAGTTGGCCATTAACAAGAAATCTAATTGCTATTAGCAAACAGGTAAACAACTCATATTGACATCACAAAGTGCTCAGAGGGCCATTTTAGAGTATCAAGTGAAATGAAGGTTTTCTTAAGAAAAAATAGATAATTATGCATTTATTAAAAAGTATTATCCCTCTATTCCACATACATAGAAATATAGGAATAGATCAATGGTGGTGAAATATCACTTTCCTTTTAAATGCATGCAAATAAAGCCGTTAACTAGGCCACAAATCTCATTAGGTAAGGAGTAAATCTTTACCATTATTTACAGTTTCAGAAACTATTGGAAATTTGTCTTTTAACCAAAAATGATCAGGAAGGAGCTTTTGATTACTTTGACTAGAGTGTCAAAGTTACTCTTTCCCTATATGGAATCACCTAGGTGATTTTGCATCACTTTATGGTTTCTCAGAGCTTAATAAACACACACACCCACAAAATCAACAAACACCTTCCAAAATCTTTTCCTCTTTAGGTTGGAAGAGTTACAGCTGTGAGTTTCAATCTGCAAAGAGATCTTATAAAAAATCATTAATAAAATAAAAAATATTTTTGTTATTATAAGAATTTTCTTTATCTATGTATCAACCCCATATCATTGATTATCAAGAGGCAGTATAGACATATTGGAAGTTTACTAGTGATTGAAAATTTTTAAGGTAATTTTCTGTAATCTCAAATGTTTAAAATTGAATCTTAGTGAAGAGAGAGGTAAAGTCTGTTATTAATGTAATAATCATGTTTGGAAAAACTGAATTTTACCTGGAATTATTATTATTTAATGGGCTTCTGTGGTGGTTCAGAAGGTAAAGGATCCACCTGCAATGCAGGGTATGTGGGTTCAGTCCCTGGGTCAGGAAGATCCCCTGGAGAAGGAAATGGCAACTCATTGCAGTTTTCTTGCCTTGGAAATCTCATGGACAGAGGAGCCTGGCGGGCTATAGTCCTTGGGATCACAAAATGGTCAGACACAACTTAGTGACTAAGCAATCGCAGCAGCATTTTTAAAAGTAAACTTCTAAGACTTATTTACAAAACAGGAACAGACTTAGAGAAGGAACTTATGGTTGCCCAGGGGAAAGGATGAGAGGTAGGGAAAGTCAGAGAGTTTGGGATGGACATGTACACACTGCTCTGTTTTAAACAGATAGCCAACAAGGACCTGCTGTCGAGGACAGGGAACCCTTCTCAGAGTTACGTGGTGGCCTGGATGGGAGGGGAGCTTGAGGGAGAATGGGTCCCGGTGCATGTATGGCTGAGTCACTTTGCTGTCCACCTGGAATTATCCCAACATTGTTAATTGCCTAGGAAAATGTTATTTGCTCAGTTGTGTCCTCCTCTTTGTGACCCCACGACTGCAAACATCCAGGTTCTTCTGTCCGTGGAGTTCTCCAGGCAAGAATACTGGAGTGGGAAGCCAGTCCCTTCCCTAGGGGATCTTCCCAACCCAGGGAGTGAACCCAGGAATCCTGCGTTGCAGATGAATTCTTTACTGTCTAAGTCACCAAGAAAGCCCATTAATTGGCTATGCTCCAACATAAAGTAAGAAGTTTTAAAAAAATAAACTTTATGTATTAAAGAGAATCTGAAGGGGGCTATAAAATGCATACAACGCCAAAACCATCTCAAATGTGCTCCTGGTAACTGTTTCCTTGATACTGTAGACCTTTAGCCCAGATGGAGAGAAGTGGACAAGACATTTACCCCAAACCTCAGTTTAGAAAGGGCCACACCATCCCCGCCCCACACAGACATTCATTACCCCACTTGGTAATAAAATAGCCCCAGTGATGAAGAAAATGTAGAATAATCATGTTCTCTCTTGTCTCCAGTCTAAGTCTGTGCCACTTTGCAAATTCTTTTTCTCTTCTTTTTCTCTTTGGAGACAGAGAACAGCTGGTTGTCATCTTTCAAATACTGTAACAATCCCTCATACACTGAAGACAGTAATTAAATCATCCCCTCAGCCTTCTCTTTTGAGAAACTCAAATTTCTTTTTAACACAGATTATCAAAAAATTGCCACAGACTTGGACATGAAAATTGTTATTGCTAAGACTTTCTCTGTAAACCCCATTTGTTTCTGTAAATATGCTTTCGCCAGGAAAACAAGGCTTCCGTAGAGTTGGGCCCCTGCCTTCTGGATTTATTCTTCATTCAACATAAGTTCACTGGTGAACTTGGGTTTTCTCTTAACCTCCCACTGACGCTTTGCTGTTCTCAGATAAACTTGTGTGACTCTTACCTCCCAGTCACCTTTCACTCTTTGCCTCCACCCCCTCACCTTCTAAAACGAGAAAATGTTAGGAGGAGCGGGTTGCTCGGCAGCCACGAGAGTGTGGCTCCGCGTGACATTCCCACCTGCAGGAGTTTTCTCCATAGCGTACTGTGCTAGTACGGTAATAATATTTTAAGAGAAAAAGCTTTCCTTTTCACTATGCCCATATCTTTAAAAAAAAAATTACATGCAGATCTGAAAAGGAAAAACAAAAACAGATTTACTGACTGCGTGATTTGAGGCAAATTGTTTAAACCTACATGTCCTTCATCCATAAAATGGGAATAAGATAGCTCAGGGAGTTGTTACTGACCAGGGTGCTTGGCCTCCTTAATCAACAGAAATTGATCAGAGGCCAGACAGGAAATTCAGGCAAAGCTTCATGGGGGCCCTTACTGCAGCAGTGGGAAGCAAGAATAGGTTAAAAAAAAAAAGGCTTTCCTTTGCTCTCTGGCTTGCTCACCCCACCATGGAGGGAGAGCTGGTCCTTTTATGGGGTGAGGGTTGGGGTGGGTCCAGAGGTTGGGCTGAGAGGTGGCTCAGATGGTTGGGTCATACCTTTGATGGTTTTGCATGCAGGGAACATGCGCAGTACCCTGCTTTTGCCCCTCGTTCTTAGTGGCAGCTGGGTTTCTGGTGTCCTTGTACTTTGTGGTCCATAATTTGTCCCGACTGCACATGCACACAGTTCTTTTTAGTCCCTTATAGTTTCTTTGTATTTTATTGTTCCAGGAGACATTTGTCCAGGTGTAAGCACTGCAGCAAAGGGTCCCAGATCCCACGTCCCAGCCAGTCTCAGAGTTATGTTGAAGAATAAATGAAATTGCATGTTACCCACCCACTTGCCTGACAAAATTCTTTCCCCTGGCAATTGTGTGACATTTTTGTTCTTTGGTGTAGTGTTCTTTATGAAAATACAGTGGATTGATGAATCAGTTCTTTGGGGTCACATATTTGGATTTAAATAAAGGCTTCCTGCAGTTTTAACTAAAAAAACCAAATGACTCTGAAAATAAACATTCCAATTAGCAAGTCAGACTTGAAAGGACTATGTTTTAGGTAGGGATATCCCCTGAATAAAGCAAACTAACCTACAAGTGTGTGATTTCATCTCGAATGTGAGGCATAAGCATGTTTATTTAAAGACAAATATCCTCAGTCTAAATGATCCTGAGTTGCTTATAATACAATTTTCTCTGAAATACCAAATGATATATTTTACTTTGTATTATTTCACTGGTAAAGAGGATGACTCTAATCTTCGAAAAAATTGACATGCCAGTCTATCCAGAATATAGATCTAGAATATTAATGCACCAATCTTTTGCTTCATTTTGGTTTGAATAAAGTAAACTAGTTACTTCACTTGCGGATAGAATGTTTCAAGTGTGAAAAAGTGGAAATAGTTATATTTTTCCTTTGTTGTTGTTCAGTCGCCAGCTCATGTCTGACTCTGTGGGACCCACAGACTGCAGTTCACCAGCCCTCGTTGATGAACTCAGTGTAGCTGTTCATTTTCTCTATTCTCTCTCCTCCACTCTATACAGTCTGGAAAAAGAAAAAAAAAACAAAAACTTAAAACATGTAGCATAAAGATCTATGCTCCATAAATATTTTAATAAATAATCATTTGAGAAGGGCTGGCCATCCACTTACTGGAGTTAATGGATGACTCTTAGAGTTTCATAATTTCATGATTTACCTGTTCCCTACTGTCTGTAGATAATGATTCATGATCTGCCCAGTAATTAATTTCACTTCAGTCTAGGAATTACAGAGAAGAGGTGGGAGGGAAAGAGTCTCAGGTAGGAAACAGTTATTTCTGTTAGAAAAAAAAAGAGCAAAATTAATTTTCTAAGCAGCCAAGTTAAATGGCTCAATCAGCCACCCGACAAAATGCTTCCTTACCTAATATAAGCCTCTTAAATGTCAACCAATTAAAGTCATCACTTACCTAGAAAGTTTATCTTTTCTGTGTTTAGAAGAAATCTACCTGACTATTTATATACCCCAAAATGTGGATGTGTGTGTCATAATTGTGAGGTGAGGGTGTGTGGAGGGATTATACATATTTAAAGCTACTTCTGCTCTTCTCTAAATGGCTCTATTAACCTGCTATTTGGTGACTCATTTTATAAGGTGATTCATTCTCACCAACAGCACATTTCTATTTTTGAAAAGAAATATGCCAATATGTCAGTAATGTTCAAACAAGTTGTGTATTTTTATGAAATACTCTACTCTAAAAGGAGCATCATTGGACATCATACTGCAAGGAATCAGCCTGGAGAGTGCAAAAGTCTTAATGCGAGTAACTGAGTGCAAGCACCTCTTCTGAGGACTTCAGGGGCATTTTATCATTCTCATCGATACCGCTTATTCACCCCTCCCCCTTGAAAAAGGAGCTAATTTGTTACTTGATTAAAGTTTGATCAAATTCAGTAGAATCCTGGTTTGGCAAGAATATTTCTCTAGGATAATGTGACATCCTTATGTCTCTTTCCTCATGCAAGAAACACAGGCTCCATCCCTGGGTTGGGAAAATCCCCTGCTGTAAGAAATGGTAACCCACTCTTCTTGCCTGGAAAACTCCATAGACAGAGGAGAATTTGTTTAATTCATTGTGTCTCAAGGCTCTATTCTACTTCCCCTAAAGAGTTCTCTCTTCCATTCAATCCTGCAGTCTGGTTGATACCACTGACTGATTTTTAAATATCACATGTAATTTAGTTACCATTTCAAAGCAAAACAGCAGCATCAGATACAGGCTAGTGAAGTGGAGAAATCATGAGCATGGGCATGCCCAGAGCTCTGTGGGGGGGACAGACAACTGGGATCCTATTTGACAACTAAACAAGATGGCTGGAGAGAGGAAGTTTAGGATTTCAGAAGGTCAGACTCTCTAGACAGCAAAGTTGGGAAAGAACAAGCTACATTTGTTAATGTAACTTCAACCCTCAACACTCTTCCAAGTAGCAACTTGACTATTTATTGTGTTTGGCCATCTGTTTCATTAATGGGCTTCCCTGGTTGTGCTAGTGGTAGAGAATCAGCCTGCCAATGCAAGAGACGCAGGCTCCATCCCTGGGTTGGGAAAATCCCTGCTGTAAGAAACGGTAACCTACTCTTCTCATCTGGAAAATTCCATGGACAGAGGAGCATTTGTTTCATTCATTGTGTTTCAAGGCTCTATTCTACTTCCCCTCCAGACTTTTCTCTTCCATTCAATCCTGCAGTCTGGTGATACCGATTGATTTTTAAATTTCACATGTAATTTAGTTACCATTTCAAAGGTTAAGGTAGCAGAAAAAATTATCTCTAGGACTTCCAACATTATCTTCTATGGCTTGTTTTCAAAATTCATTTTTTAAATATGTATTTTTATTTGGCTGCATTGTGTCTTAGTTGTGGCACGCAAGATCTTTGTTGCATCATGTGGGATCTTTCACTGTGGTGCACAGACTCCCCATTTGTACCCTGAAGGCTCTGGAGTACACAGACTCAGTAGTTGTGGCCCGAGGGCTCAGTTTCTCTGTGGCATGTGGAAGCTTAATCCCCTGACTAGGGACCGAACCCACGTTCCCTGCATGGCAAGGTGCATTCTTAACCACTGGACCCCCAGGGACGCACCCAAAGCACATTTTTTTAACATCCTCATTCAATCTTCATGCCTTTCGTTCCTAATCTTCTATTCTCTCAGGTTTTGCTTTTCTCAGTAGGATGTTTTTTCTTCTGTTTATCTGACTCCTCAGTTTGTACTTTTTATCCCACCATTTTTCCTTGTTACATATATATCTATCTATATAGAGAGAGACATATATATATATATATATATATATATATAGAGAGAGAGAGAGAGAGAGAGAGAGTCATTGCACTATTAGGAAATCACTTGCTTTTTATCTCAACTGAATCTTTCAGAATTGCACATAAATATTTCATCCACACTATCATTCATCTCACAAACCATTAAAATAGACTGCAGCCACATTGGCCAGTGCGGAAGCAAGTCACAGGTCTACTTATCAAGAAAGTTTGTGAATAACTTCCATCCATGCACATCAACCAGAGTGCACACAGCACCACCCCAGCAGTGTAGGCCAGCCTCCCTCAACATCCACCCTCGTGAAAATGTTATTATGATGTGTTTCCAAATACTCTTCCCAAGAGAAAAGGAAGAAGATGAAAGAGAGAAGAGAATCAGGCTCTGTATGTCAGAGTAGTAGTGAAGCAAAACAACAGCATCAGATGCAGGCTAGTGAAGGGGCGAAATCATGAACACGGTTGCTAGGAGCCCTGTGTTTGGCTGAACACAGGGATGTGTAAAGGGGTGTGTAAAATGGTGAGCTTCTTAAAGAAATAGTACTTACGCACAAAAGTCAAGAGAACAAACCTAAGCAGAAGTACACAGAGTTATTCTGCAGTTCACTCTGGAAATTGCTTGTATAGAGGCAAATGTGAGAAGAAATCTTCCTAAGCGAGCAAAACAGAAAGAAGAGAAGAAAGAAGAAAGTTCTCGCAGAAAAGTGGAAGTGTTAGTCAGTCAGGTCTGACTCTTTGTGATCCCATGGATTGTAACCTGCCAGGCTCCTCTGTCCACGGAATTCTCCAGGCAAGAATACTGGAGGGGTTTGCCATTCCCTTTTCCAGGGATCATCATCACCCAGGGATCAAACCCTGGTCTCCCACATTTAGGCAGATTCTTTGTGTCTGAGCCTCCAGGGAAGTCCCTCAGAATGAGGTGAAAGTGGACAAATATGAGAAATTTTAAATAATTCATATTCTTAATCAGGAGAAGAAAATTTTAAATCTCAAATTTCTTTATGGCATAGTTACCACATACACAAATATACATGTGTGTGTGTGTATGTCAGGAATAAGACAATAGAGCTTTCTCAGCCTTTACATACACAATCTGGGTTACTATCTCAATAAATTTGGTGGACTGTACACATTCAGGCCATAAGTAAACTTACATTCATGGCTTGATGGGATGGTGAATTACTACCACAGGTGATATTGAACTGCTTTTAAATTATTTTTATATTCAGTTAGTCTTGCAAAAATACATGAATGCATAAGTACAAGAAAGAAGCAAACTAGTGCATGTGAACAAATCCATCATGACATTGTTATTATAATGTACAAAGATTTCATTCCACAAAGCATATATCCAGTTCAGCACAGTCCTTTCAAATCCACAGTCCTGAAATTTCTAAGCAACGTTTCTCACAAAGAGCTTTAATTTCTGCAAGAGTTAAATTGACCAAAATGCTAAACTTGGAAGGGAATGATGTAGAGTTACAAAAATAAAAGGATAATTGGTATAATATTCAGGAATACTTAGAAGTGTTTACTTCTTGCAAGCAACAGTTTTTCCAAATAAACGCTCAGGGTGAATTAATTGTTGTAAAATAAATACACAATCAAGCAAATAACATTTTATAATTCTGAAACAAGCACATAATAGAAACATTTCAAAGATGCTTAATCCAAGGGAACTGGCAACTGGAAGTAGATTTGTGAATTAGCAAACGTGATGATCTGGCAGTCAACATCTCCGGTTTCCCATGTTTGAATGCATGCAACAGAATGTGTGAAAGCACACAGGAAATTAAATATACGCCGTGTTTGAAAAATTAAGCAGGTGGAGGAAGAGAGAAGGGGGATGAGTGAAAAAGTCTAGAGGGAAATAGGAAAGCAGAGAAACTGGAGAAGGAAGAGAGAGGAATGAAAAATATTGGGCTATTCAGAGAACCCATTTATCTTCTTTGTTCAACATCTATTGATCACCATCAGTGTTGGCAAGTAGCTTGAAGCTGTGATCCTGAATTGATATTTAATTAAATCCAGTTCTATTTTAATAATAGGATAACACACATCACAATTCTGATTGTAAATAACATCAGCAGATGAAGGATAAAGGAAGAATCTAAACTAAGTGCTAGGAAGTTTACAAAGAAGGCCAAGAACGACTCATGCAGAGAAAAACAATAATTAAACTCTGCTTCCAATTTATTGTCATTGTGGCTTTTATTAAGATTCTGTTTTAGTCCAAAAGTCATTTTCTTTCTGTCTTATTTGTCTCTCCGGGGATGAAAATAAACACAGACTGCGTTTTATTCCTCTTATCCATATAATCAGAGCTAAGTTTTGCCTTGAACAGCTCACTCCCAACTTTCTGCGGACTGAGTTATCTTCTTCATCATTGCCTTTAACTTCCTCTGAGTAAAATCTTTCCCAAAACTCTTACCGTTGTTTCCACTATAATACCAGTTAATGGGAGTCTTATGTGTTTTCTGAGGGAATGATCTGATATTTGAGATAGATTCCACTAGTCAACCCAGGCTACTTCCTCAAAAACTACTAAGATTTACAACAAGGGCAAAGGCTCATAGAGATTTGCCAAGAGAACACACTGGTCATAGCAAACACCCTCTTCCAACAACACAAGAGAAGACTCTACACATGGACATCACCAGATGGTCAACACCAAAATCAGATTGGTTATATTCTTTGCAACCAAAGATGGAGAAGCTCTATACAGTCAACAAAAACAAGACTGGGAGCTGACTGTGGCTCAGATCATGAACCCCTTATTGCCAAATTCAGACTTAAATTGAAGAAAGTGGGCAAAACTACTAGACTATTCAGGTATGACCTAAATCAAATCCCTTATGATTATACAGTGGAAGTGAGAAATAGATTTAAGGGACTAGATCTGATAGACAGAGTGCCTGATGAACTATGGAATGAGGGTCATGACATTGTACAGGAGACAGGGATCAAGACCATCCTGATGGAAAAGAAATTCAAAAAAGCAAAATGGCTGTCTGGGGAGGCCTTAAAAATATCTGTGAAAAGAAGAGAGGCAAAAAGCAAAGGAGAAAAGGAAAGATATAAGCATCTGAATGCAGAGTTCCAAAGAATAGCAAGGAGAGATAAGAAAGCCTTCCTCAGCTATCAATACAATGTTGTTTTCCTCTAGAAATAGAGGAAAACAACAGAATGGGAAAGACTAGAGATGTCTTCAAGAAAATTAGAGATACCAAGGGAACATTTCATGTACAGGTGGGCTCAATAAAGAACAGAAACTGTATGGACCTAACAGAAGCAAAAGATACTAAGAAGAGGTGCAAGAATACACAGAAGAACTGTACAAAAAGATCTTCATGACCAAGATAATCACGATGGTGTGATCACTCACCTAGAGCCAGACATCCTGGAATGTGAAGTCAAGTGGGCCCTAGAAAACATCATTATGAACAAAGCTAGTGGAGTGATGGAATTCCAGTGGAGCTATTTCAAATCCTGTAAGATGATGCTATGAAAGTGCTGCACTCAATATGCCAGCAAATTTGGAAAACTCAGCAGTGGCCACAAGACTGAAAAGGTCATTTTTCATCCCAATCCCAAAGAAAGGGAATGCCAAAGAATGCTCAGACTACCACATTACTGCACTCATCTCACATGCTAGTAAAGTAATGCTCAAAATTCTCCAAGCCAGGCTTCAGCAATACGTCAGCTGTGAACTTCCAGATGTTAAAGCTGGTTTTAGAAAAGGCAAAGGAACCAGAGATCAAATTGCCAACATCCAATCATAGAAAAAAGCAAGAGAGTTCCAGAAAAAACATCTACTTCTGCTTTATTGATTATGCCAAAGCCTTTGACTGTGTGAAACACAATAAACTGTGGAAAATTCTAAAAGAGATGGGAATACTAGACTACCTAACCTGACTCTTGAGAAACCTATATGCAACAGTTAGAACAGGACATGGAACAACAGACTGGTTCCACAGAGGAAAAGGAGTATGTCAAGTCTGTATGCATATTGTCAACCTGCTTATTTAACTTATATGCAGAGTACATCATGAGAAACACTGGGCTGGAAGAAGCACAAGCTGGAATCAAGTTTGCCGGGAGAAATATCTATAACCTCAGATATGCAAATGACACCAACCTTATGGCAGAAAGTGAAGAGGAACTAAAAGCCTCTTGATGAAAGTGAAAGAGGAGAGTGAAAAAGTTGGCTTAAAGCTCAACATTCAGAAAACAAAGATCATGGCATCTGGTTCCATCACTTCATGGGCAATAGATGGGGAAACAGTGGAAAGAGTGGCTGACTTTATTTTGGGGGCTCCAAAATCATGGCAGATGGTGACTGCAGCCATGAAATTAGAAGACGCTTACTCCTTGGAAGGAAAGTTATGACCAAACTAGACATCATATTAAAAAGTAGAGACATTACTTTGCCAACAAAGGTCCATCTAGTCAAGGCTATGGTTTTCCCTGTGTTCATGTATGGATGTGAGAGTTGGACTGTGAAGAAAGCTGAGCACAGAAGAATTGATGCTTTTGAACTGTGGTTTGGAGAATACTCTTGAGAGTCCCTTGGACTGCAAGGAGATCCAACCAGTCCATCCTAAAGGAGATCAGTCCTGGGTGTTCATTGGAAGGAATGATGCTAAAGCTGAAACTCCAATACTTTGGCCACCTCATGAGAAGAGTTGACTCATTGGAAAAGACTGATGCTGAGAGGGATTGGGGGCAGGAGGAGAAGGAGACGACAGAGGATGAGATGACTAGATGGCATCACCGACTCAATGGACATGAGTTTGAGTGAACTCCAGGAGTTGGTGATGGACAGGGAGGCCTGGCGGGCTGCGATTCATGGGGTTGCAGAGTCGGACATGACTGAGTGACTGAACTGAACTGAACTGAACAGTTAGTATTTCATAAGAATGCTATATCCCTCTGGGACCCATTGCCATGCATATATGTTCACATTTACACAGCTATTCCTCTACTAACAATATGGTTATGCCCCATAAACTTGCTAAAGGAAAAATATTTTGAGTCAAAAATTTAATGCTCCTAACATACTGATCATGATAGCTTAAAGGCCCAGCCAACCATGAACATGGTCAGAACATTCACAGTTGGACAAAATCATCTAGCACAAAGCCTATTTTATAACAAAGTATTGAATATCGCATACCATTCATTGAATACCATACAAAAATGAAAAAACAAAATGGGTGAGTACACGACAGTTATAAATGTATCGGTTGTTTATCCTCATATTCTTGTGGCAAGCTGTGAGCTGTGGCCACTGCCAAGCATCACCAAAGAGTATGCACCACATATCACAAGCCCAGGAAAAGTTCAAAAGTAAAAAGATCTGAAGTATGTTTGCTACTGAGTGTGTGTGGCTTTTAAACCATTGCAAAATAAAAAAGTCATAAGCTGGGGACCTTCTGTGTCTGCACATGTGCAAAATGAGAAAATGTTTATGAGATTTCTTTCTAACGTAGAAAGTGCTTTCCAAATTCAAAATAACTTTTAATTATAATGCTTGGACTGTGTCATGAGTCTTTGTGCTTCCCCAGTTGGCTAAACTGTGATTCCTTAGTGGCCTGGCATAGTTACAGCTATAACAAAACTTTGGGTTTTCCAAGTTAGAAAGTGCCTTTATTCCTCTGAGGGTGCTATAACAAAATACAATATACTGACTGCCTTAAACAAATGTCTTAGACATTTGTCACTGGGAAGTTCTGGAAGCTAAAGGTCAAAGATCAGGCCAATCCTGTGCCTGATAAAGGCCTGATTTCAGGAAGGCTGTCTTTTCACTGTGTCCTCACAAGGTAGAAGGAGCAAGGGCCTACATGGGCTTTTTTCATAAGGGTGCTCATCACAGTTATGAGTAATCACCCTCAGGACCTAACCACCTCTCAAACGCCCCTCATCCAAGCACCATCACCTTAGGCATTAGGGTTCAACACATTAATTTTGGAAGACACAATCAATGCACTGCAGTGAGTAATGGAATATTTCCTGCTAGATCAGTAACCAAAGAAGTCATAGCAACCAATGATTCAAGTCCTCCAAATGTGAATTTCTAAGCCTGGAGAGCACCCAGGGAAAAAAAAATCACAATCCACAGCCATCAACCACTCCCCACGGTGAGTACTAAGGAGTCAGGGGCAGGGGAGGGGGAAGGCAAGATACTGGCCCAATATCTGAGATACATATTAGAAATTAAAAAAAAAAAAAAATTTCAAAAGGCCCAGACTCTCATATCGTTCCGTTGAGTGAGTGAGTGAATGAAGTCGCTCAGTCGTGTCCGACTCTTTGCGACCCCATGGACTGTAGCCTACCAAGCTCCTCTGTCCATGGGATTTTCCAGGCAATAGTACTGGAGTGGATTGCCATTTCCTTCTCCAGGGGATCTTCCTGACCCAGGGACTGAATCTGGGTCTCCCGCATTGTAGACAGATGCTTTACCGTCTGAGCCACCAGGGAAGTCAATTTAAAAGTGCTAAATTCCCTAACTGGAGATATCTTATTTTCTTTAATTAATAATAATCTTTTGATATGCAGACTACCTGCCCCTTGTTACAAACTTCTATACAACCAGACTCCTTCCCCTGCCCCCTGGAACTCTCACAGTCACTTGAGATGCTGTCTCCCAGGCCTGAAGTCCTAAAAATTCCCACCAACTATAACATAACTCTCAATTTTCAGGTTGTGACTATTTTTTTAAGTCAACAGCAGGAAGGCTTCCTAAAGACCATCTTTGTCCCTTCCTTTCCCAAGAAGGGAGCAGTTCTGATCACATGAAACAGAATCATTGAAATTTCTACTTCATTTCATTGTCCCATTGATCCATGATGCCTCAGTTCCAGAGTGAGATGTGGTAAGCAAATGGAAATGTCAAATGGACCACCTGCTGCAGAATCAGGGTTGAAAGAACAGGCAAACATGTCTCCCAATCAGATCAGTAAAGAAGATGATATGCAAGCTCTTGAGAGAGCACAGTCAATCCATAAGTCCCACATGTCCACAGAAACTTCACAGGGGCTTCCGTGGGGCTTGCAGAGGTGGGGAGAAAGCAACTCTTCCTCCCCTCCTGAGATTCGGGTCTAGTGCGCTTATGTGTGTCATTATTCTGTTGCAAAATAAACAAATCTTAGAAACCTAACATTGGCCTGCGTGATTCTCAAGGTGAAAGGAATCACCTATAGTTCTTGTTACACATCTCAGATGTGCATGTAGCAAGCACCTGCATATGTAGTAGGAATGGATCACTGGGCTTTGTTACCCTGTTCTTGAAGTAGCCAAAAATTCAGAAAGAACATCCGAAGGGGCCAACAGGGAGGATTTTTTTCTCCAAGACTCACTAAGAAGGAAAATGAATCCAAGCCTACAATGGCTCAACAGTGAGGCACACTCTAATGATTTGAACGGGAAGAGATGTACCAATGCCAGCAACATAAAACAGACAAAATTAATTCAAAGATTTGAGACAAGGATGTGATTTGGCTAAACATTGTTTCTGCCTTTCCTTCCAACCCACTTTAATTCAAGCAGCTCACATCTGGTGTTTTATGTGAAGTCAAGAGGAAAACCTCAGTGAATGGATGCTGAGCAGCTCCAGGATAGGAACTTGGCCTGTGAGCTTGTAGAGGTGAAGAGAATCACAGAGGAGATCTGCCTGCCAATCTCTAGGTTTCAGAGCATAGGATTTGTACAAGAACCTTCATTTCAGTTAGAAGGAATAGAGGAGAGGTGAAATAGTTAAGATAGAGACAAACAGAAGTAAAAGTCATACTGAACCCACTCTAAACCATAACTGGGACATAATTTTCCCAGGAAAATTTAATCTTCAATTGTGTGTGTGTTGTAATTCAAGTTACGTAAATTCCTCCACTTGGAAAAAGTAGACTTTCCTAATATAAAAAATGCAATGACCTTATTGCTCTGCTGTGATATCCAGCTCATGTATAAATAGCAAATGAAGATGCTACCTTCTATATCCTTTTAGAATATCCCTTATTTTTTATCTCAAAGCTATTAGTTTGTAAAAAAAAAAAAAAAAAAGAAAGAAAGAAAGAAAGAAAAGAAATTTGAATGTTTAAGTAGTAAAGCTTGCATGATTTTAATTACGTTAGACTTAAGCTATTCTCCATAATGCCTAAGTCTGTAGGTTAAAAAAATAATAAAGCAAAACTGATTTCAAATGCACACAACAATTAAATGTAGCTTGCAGCAAGCAGCAGTGAGCGGTAGCTGGAAGTGATGGAAGCAAGGTCTTAGTTTCCTAGACCAGGAGTCTTAACCAATGGACCACAGGAACCAGCAGTTAGGGCTAGAGTCCCTAGTCCTTGCCTGCCTAGTCAAGAAAGAATTCAGAGGAGGAGGCAGAGGTAAAGTGTAAAGTAAAAAGTTTATTGAAAAGAAAAGTACACATGGAAAGGCACACAGGTGAACTCAGGGAGAGAGCCACACCTTTGGGAAGTTTAAATCCTTCATAAGGTGGCAGTTTTCCGAGTCTTTATCTTCCCTCGGGCCAATCATTTTGCTTTATTCCCCCACTCCTCACTCCATGGTTAATTCGTCTCAGGACCCTCCGCTGGGGTGTACACGCACTCTTCAGCCAAGCTAGATCTTAAAGCAAAGGCTCCTGGGAGGAGTGAGACCCATTACAGCCAGGTGTTATCCCTTGACTTTTGACCCACAAAGAGTCTTTCTGCACATGTGTAGTATCTCCCGTCTGATCCAGCAATCCCACTGCTGGGCATACACACCGAGGAAACCAGAATTGAAAGAGACACATGTGCCCCAATGTTCATTGCGGCACTGTTTATAATAGCCAGGACATGGAAGCAACCTAGATGTCCATCAGCAGATGAATGGGTAAGAAAGCTGTGGTACATATACACAATGGAGTACTACTCAGCCCTTAAAAATAATAAATTTGACTCAGTTCTAATGAGATGGATGAAACTGGAGCCGATTATACAGAGTGAAGTAAGCCAGAAACAAAAACACCAATACAGTATACTGACACATATATATGGAATTTAGAAGGATAGTAATGAAGACCCTCTATGTGAGACAACAAAAGAGACTCAGAGGTATAGAGTGGACTTTTGGACTCTGAGGGAGAGGGAGAGGGTGGGATGATTTGGGAGAACGGCATTGAAACATGTATACTATCTTGTAAGAATGAAGCGCCAGTCTATGTTCAATACAGGATGCAGGACGCATGGGGCGGGTGCATGGGATGATTCAGGGAGAGGATGTGGGGTGGGAGGTGGGAGGGGGCTTTGGCATTGGGAGATCGTGGACACCTGTGGCTGATTCATGTCAATGTATGGCAAAACAAATACAGTATTGTAATGTAGAATAAAGTATTAAAAAAAAAAAAACTGGAGAGCGGAAGATCCCTTAATCCTTTACTCTAACAGGGTTTTTCTCTCTCTCTTTGTCCTTGCCATTACCTTGAGATGTTTGTAAGAGGCAAGGACCAGCTATTTGTAAATGAGAGGCGGATTGTAAATTCCTCAACTGGGACCCACCTATCTCTTGCCTTAGGAAATGTCACAGGAGGCTGGTTGTAAATGTCTAGATTGGACATTTATCTCCTACATCACCTACAGCTATCTCCTATATCAAAACCACTGAGAAGGTTGTACAGAACCCCTATATTCAGGTCATACGTTGTGTTAAAAGAGTTCTGATGTACTGTACTGTCAGCCTGATGGAGGTGAGTAACCCCACCAAGAACTTCTTTTGAACCTCATTCAGATAGTGAGAATAACACCCCATTGGTAAGGTTATTGTGAAGACAGTGATTATAAAAGGGTCTATAACTAGCATAGAACAGGCACAGACTGGGTGCTAGACAAATAACAGGGCCTTTTACTTTCTTTTGGCTCCATGGGTCTCCTCAAATGTGCAAAGCTGCCAAGCTAATAAAATAACTGAGAAAAAGGACTATACTCCCAAAACACTTTAAAAACTCTGGGTGAATAATTTGAAAAATGATATTGATGCACACTCATCCCACAGGAACTAAAAGGAGTATTTCTCGCCTAGGAAATCCATCTCTACTAATCTTGCTCAGAAACTTCCTGCCAAAATTTTGTATTTCTCTGTACAAGCTTTATTCTCATCTACAAATGAATATTTCAAGGTGATTTATCAGAAGCTCCTTAATTCTGATCTGATAAGATAGGCACCATAAATTTGTAAGGACTCTTGGGGTATTTCCCAGTTTAGCCTGGCTTCTAGTAGAGATCCTTCTATGTCTTAGCTCTCATTATCTTGTTCAATTCTCAGGGATCAGTTGGAGCTTCAGTTCTTATTGTCTATATTCCCCATAGAGGAGTTCTGAGATATGGCAGATGGCTGCTCTCTATTTTCCCAAATTTCAAAAACATGCCACATAATTTTTACTTTCTCTGGGATACCCATGTTGTATACACATCTGGGTGGTCGGGAAAACATCTCCTATTTTGCATCGTGCTGCACTTCTATAAACAGAGGGTCATGTGCTCTCATTTTCTCAGTAGTCTGGATAGTATATGAGGTTGTTGCCAAAAATGGGGAGAAGATTCTGTGGTCAGGGAACTGTCGAGATGTGGCTGGGAGAGGACGAAATGTGGATCAAGGATAAGGAATGAAGAGTGAAGAAGCAGGTGAACTACATTAGGTGTGTATATTGGGTGTGCCGGCCTCCCTGGTGACTCAGACGGTAAAGAATCCACCTGCAATGCAGGAGACCTGGGTTCAACCCCTGGGTGGGGCAGAGCCCCTAGAGAAGGGAATGGCAACCCACTCCAGTACTCTTGCCTGGAGAATCCCATGGACAGAGGAGCCTGGCAAGTTACAGTCCATGGGGCCGCAAAGAGTTGGACACAACTGAGCAACTAAGCACAGCACAGCACTGGGTGTACTGGGGGTAAGGAACATTGCAGAAAATGTGGGGCCAGGTGAAAGGGCTGCAGAGATAGCAAGAAAACGCAAAGAGAAGCAGAAGGCATATTAAACTGCACAGCACGTTGGTCAGTTGCTTCACTCAGATAAGTCCACAAGCAAAGGCTATATTGTTAGATGTCGTGTTATTTCTTTATGAAAAGAAGTCACCAGGGAAACATCTCCATAAAGACGTCCACAATGGCAGGGCAATCTACAAAATCACAGGCCAAGATACCTACGTGCATGCCTCCTATCCATCTCCAATTCCATCTTATAAACAGAACCTTTTATGTTTTACCTTGGTTTTCCACCTAAAGCTTTGGAGTTTTCAGGAGTTTTCAGTTCTTAAAGTCTAAATATTGTTTTTTTTTTTTCCTTTGAAAAATAATGCACGAGAGAATTCACTTTATGAATTTTCTTTCATCCTATTTACTAATGACAAAAAAGCAGCCAAGATATTACTGAAACTATGACCATGACTCTAACTGAATTAAATCAGCATAATTCAACAACACAGTACAGACCCTGAGGCTACAGACATGTGCATCTCTCTTTACAGCTCCACTAGTTTGGACCTGAACTTCAGCCCTTTGAAAATGTCAGTACACATAAGGTTGAGGAGACAGTCAAATCCTTATCCTTGGTTCGTTAATATGATTGCAGTCATTGACTTGGTCTGAATTCACATCCAAGGGCACTATGCACCAGCCCGTTTTCCAAGGATAGAGAAAGAAAAAAAGATGAGATCGAGATGAAAATTGGAGACAGATACCATTGTAGAGAAATGCACTATCTTATATCATTTCATACCTCTATCACAGCAAAGGACCTTCTTTCAAACAGGATCATGAACATCTCTTTAATGAAATGCTTTTGGTATTCTCCTAAGGAAATAATTCTAAAACCACTTTTAATTGCCCTGTAATCTATAGTGTATGTGGCTGATTCTATTCTATACACGGTATTGGCACGGAGTTACCTTTAGAAAACAGAATTGCTAAAAGGTGATTGTCAAGTCCTAAAATCAAGTGCAAACTCTCAGAGCTTGAAAGAGCAGATACATATTTTCATTCTATTCGTGGATATGGTACTGCAGAGTACCATACACGACTTTGCTCAGTGTTAATTGCATAGAACAAAAACAATGGGGAACATCTAAACAAGCTATGAAGAAAAGGAGAAAGCAAAATGTCAACTCTAAAGGAAGAAAGGAAATTAAATACTTCAAAAAGTATTTAAGTGTGTATATATATATATATATACACACATATATACATATATATGTATACACATATATACATATATATATATATATCTTTTGAAGTATTTAATATGTGTATATATATGATAGAAAGTTGAAAAGTTGACACTAAAATGTACAAAAAGGAAGATCATTTTTCCTGTCAATTTAACACTCTTATGTTCTGACATGTCTACCTTGCTATCAACACTTTACTGTATTTAAACTTTTCAAGTACACTGAAGCTTGAGAGTTGATTGTTTAAAAATGAAACAAAAGTTAAGCAAAACGACCAAACATTGAAGAGAGATTTCAGCTCAATATAGAATAGTACCTAATTCATTCCTGCTGTTTTTTCTATTCATGTTGACAAGGTTAATTTGTGTCTCACATTCTTTTTTTCTTTCTACTCAGTATTTTTGCAATGAAATAAAAAACATTCAATCTGACCTTTGAAGAGAGAATTATGTTTCTATTGCTTATGTGAGAGATCTTAGTAACTCCCTCCTGCTTGAGGTTTTTTAGTTATGGATCTTTTACCTTCTTAACAGAATCATAATAACCATACCTCACAGGTGAGGCACCCTGAGGTTATAAATGGGAAGACGGAGTTCTAGCTCCTCTTGGCAAAACAGCATCCACTAAAGAATCAGCTCTAAATCATTCAAGGTGCTGATTCTTCAGGGAGACACTCTTTCTCCTATATAGCAGTTTGGGGATTAAGAAACCTAAGAATCTTCTGAGCACAGAAAACACACATATGCATGCATGTATGTTTTTATACATGTACACTGGTACACAAACATACATGTGTATACAATACATCTACTTTATATGGTATAATTTATATATGTGCACATGTGTGTATACATGCTCAGTCATGTCCAATTCTTGGCAACCCCGTTGACTATAGCCCACCAGGCTCCTCTGTCCATGAGATTCCCCAGGCAAGAATACTGGAGTAGGTTGTCATTTCCTTCTCCAGGGGGCTCTTCCGATTCAAGGATCTAACCTGCACATCTTTCATCTCCTGCACTGGCAGTCAGATTCTTTACCACTATTCCTTATATATGTATACACATATAAATACCTATGTGCATGTATGTTTCAATCATGGTGCTATAGAAAAAAGATTATCTGTGGCCTCATACTGGGCCATGAATAACCAGCATAATCTTTTCCTTCATGATAGGCTTCTGAAGTGTTAAAGACAGCTATCTTAATATGCTTATAACAGATCACATAACTTTATTCATTGGGTGGGGATACCTGAATTATTGCTTACCAATTACATTTATTGGCTTCCCAGCTGGTGCAGTAGTAAAAATCCACTTGCCGATGCAGGAGACCCAGGTTCAATCCCTGGGTCAGGAGGATCCCCTGGAGTAGGAAATAGCAACCCACTTCAGTATTGTTGCCTAGAAAATCCCATGGACAAAGGAGCCTGGTGGGCTACAGTCCAGGCTGTTGCAGAGTCAGACATGACTGAGCAACTGAATACACACACACGCACACACACATTTATCAGCTCAAGTGAAACACGACTGTCACTTAACTGAAATGCAAATGTCACACAACTGTGTACGTGGTTTTTATCTTTGTGTTTCTTCCCTGAATCCAGAAACGGAGCAAAAGAATAAACTCTTACTAGTAGTAACACAGAAAACCTACAAAATGAACTTTATCATAAGATGGATGTGGCATGAGGGTCCAAAGAATAATTCAGCTAATTTTTTTGCTATTTGTCCATGTATTAATTACTTGTATGTATATAGATCAGTGTCATAATTTTAGAAATTGGGGGAAAATATGGTTTCTGTAAAGATTACATGTAACTATTTACATATTACAATCATCAAACTGGTGCACAACGACAAAAAATAGTTCATGGCTATTTTGTTTCTTAAGATGGGGGCTTCCCTGTTGTCTCAGAAAGTGAAGAATCTGCCTGCAACTCGGAAGACCTGGGTTTGATCCCTAGGTGGGGAAGATCCCCTGGAGAAGGAAATGGCAACCCACTCCAGAATTCTTGCCTGGAAAATCCCATGGACAGAGGAGGAGGCTGGTGGGCGACAGTTCAAAGGGTCACAAAGAGTTCGACGAGACTGAGTTAATCACACTTAAGGTGGGAATAACTCTGTTCCATTTCAAAGATTTCATTAAATTAGAATTTTAATCATCTTTTAAAAGTTATGAAGTTCTTTGTTAGGTCTGAGATGTGCATTTTGAGGCATGCTGCTGCTACTATGTCACTTCAGTTGTGTCTGACTCTGTGCAACCCCATAGACAGCAGCCCACCAGGCTCCCTGTCCCTGGGATTCTCCAGGCAAGAACACTGGAGTGGGTTGCTATTTCCTTCTCCAATGCATGAAAGTAAAAAGTGAAAATGAAGTCGCTCAGTAGTGTCTGGACTCCCAGCGACCCTATGGACTGCAGCCCACCAGGCTCCTCTGTCCATGGGATTTTCCAGGCAAGATTACTAGAGTGGGGTGCCATTGCCTTCTCCTTTGAGGCATGAGACAGTATAAACGTTTATGATACAGAAGTCTATGTAAAGACTCATCTCTCTATAGTACACTGTGATAAAGATGGGAGTACTTCTCGCTAGATACTTTGGGTAAAACTTATTCTGGAAAATATGGTTATTGCTTACCAGCCATCCCATGTGACCCTCCTCTGGCATATATTTCAGCTTTCCTTGTTTGGACTGTGTGATTATGTCTTATCAACCAAATATGCCATTTCTGGTCCAAAAGTTTTAAGAGTGGCTTGAATTCTTCAAACTCTTTCTTCCCCAGGCCCAGCATAATGAATGTATTATGTAGAAATAACAGCCATAGGATAAAAACAGTCTAGATTCTCCAGTTTTGGTTAGAAATTTCAATACACCTGTCTCAATAATTGAGAGAATATGTAGACATAAAATCAATAAGTATAAAGAATGCATGAAAAACATTATCAATCAACTTGACCTAATAACTCCACCTGACAATGGCAGCACACAGTCCTTTAATGCAAATGGGGTATTTATGAAACAAGACCCCTCTCAGGGACATAAAAGAGGGCTATGTAATTTGAAAAGTGTGCAATCTACCTATGCTCCTTAATGGCAATATAATTAAATTAGAAATCAATATCTAATCAATATGTGGCCATTCATGAAATATTTAGAATCTAAATAACATGTTGTTAAATGACCAATGGATAAAAAATAAAATTGCAACAATGAAATAAAATAAAAATATAAAGTATTTTGAATGAAATTCAAATGAACACACAACATATCAAAGTTTCAAGGTGCTAAAGTAGTACTTAAATGACAGCAATAACATTTATTTAATAGCACTGAATAAACTAGATTACAATCGAAAATGAGGTCTCAAGTCAACAACCTTAATTTTCACATTAAAAAAAAAAAAAAAAGAGCAAATAAAAATAAAAGTTAAAAAGGAAATTATAATAAAGATTAGAACAGAAATGAATGAAATAGAAAGCATAAAAACAATATAAATGCAAACATGCTCTCTTGACTGAGCTATCCAGGCATGGTTATTGAAGATCCATAAAATTGATATATACCTTAAAAAACTGATCAGAAATAAAAATAGAAACAAATCACCAATGTGAAAAATGAAAGAAGCAGAATGTTATAAATTCTAAAGACATTTAAAGAAAAAAAAGATGACAATTTTTATGAAATGCAAAAACTGCTTTTAAAAGGCACAAATTATCAAAGTTCAGTGAAGAAGAAACAGGTAATGTGAATAGCCCTTTACCTTTTCTTAAGCTGAACTTTCAGTTAAAATGCTCCTCATACAGAAAACTCTGGATCAGATGGCCTCCCTGGTGAGTTCTAGCTAACTTTTAAGAAATAATAATACCAACTTTATATAAAATTCTAGAAAAGCATAGGCAAAGGGAAAAATCCTCAATTAATTCTATGAGGACAGCATATTCTCCAAAAATTGGAGAAAGATGTTTTAAAAATGATAATTCTATAAGTCTCATGAATATAGATGCAAAAATCATTTTTAAATGTTAGGAAATCTAATCTAACACTATGTAGAAAAGATAAGGCCTCACAATGAAGTAGAGTTTATTCTAGGAATGGAAGATTAGTTGAATATTCTTAGGTGTCATTTATCATATTAACAAGTAAATAAGAAAAAAATATGATCATCTTGATAAATTTTAAAAATTGATAAAATCCATTATACATTTCTAATTTAAAACTCTTAGCAAAGTAGAAACAGAAGGGATACCCCCCTCCAAAAAAAAAAAAAAAAAAACCTACAGCTAGCAAACATACTTAATGGTAAAAATATGAATAATTTCCTTTTCAGAACAGTGATAAAATGAAGAAGCTCCCTCTCGTCACATCTACTCAGTGTTGGACCCAAGGTTCCAGCCAGTACAATGAGGCAAGTAAAAGAAATTTAAAACATACACTCTGGAAAGGAAGAAGTAAAATGATCATTTATGGAAAAATGAAATCTATTGACTCTATTAAAAAGGTATCAGAACTAGTAAATAAGTTTAGAAAGATTACAGGATACAAGATTAATTCATAGGAATCAACTGCATTTCTATATTCCAGTAGCAATCAAAAATGGAAGTTATTAAAAACAATAGCATCAAACAATATTAAATTTATAGGGATAAATCTGACATGGATGTACAAAACGTATGCACTGAACACTACAAGATAGTCCTCAGAGAAATCGAAGAACACATTTAAAAATAGAGAGATAAACCATGTTCATGGATCAGAAGGGATTCCCTCATAGCTCAGTTGTAAAGAACCGGCCTGAAATATTGGAGACCCAGGTGCGATTCCTGGGTAGGAAAGAGCCCCTGGAGGGGGACGTGGCAACCCAGTCCAGTGTTCTTGCCTGGAGAATCCCCTGGACAGAGGAGCCTGGCAGGCTATAGTCCATGGGGTCACTATAGTCCATGGGGCTGGACACGACTCAGTGACTAAACCACCCCCACCACCATTGATCAACTTAATTATGGTTATTATTCTTCTCCAGTTGATCTACAGATTCAGTGCAATCTCAGTCAGAATTGAGCAGCCTCTTCTGTAGAAACTGACAGGCTGATTCTAAAACTCATATAGAATGATCAAGGATTTGAAATAGCCGAAACATCTTTGAAGGAGAACAAAATTCTGTGAAAGAAAGCAGGTTTCTCAAAATGTTTCAGTGAAGAAAAGACAGTCTTTTCAAACGCAAGTGAAACAATTGGATAATCATATGTAAAAAAAAAAAAAAAGAGAGCTTTGATCTATACAAAATTAACCATCAAAATGTGTCATATGCCTAATTATAAAGCCTAAAGCTATAACATTTCCATTAGAAAAGAAAGCAGGAACTCTTTTGAGACTTTTGGTTGAGCAAAGTTTTCTTTCAACATTGAAATCAGAATTCATAAAGCTAGAAAATAATAAAAATCAATAATTTAATTTCACTAAACTAAGAAATTTTGCTCTTTGAAAGATATTGTTAAGAAAAAGAAAAGATACACCACAGACTGGGAGAAAATATGTGCAAACATATATGTAATGAAGGACTAGTAATCACAAACTCAATAATTAAAAAAAAACTGAAGAAAAAAAAAGAGTGAAAGATTTGAATAGATACTTCATAAAGAGAATATAAAGGTAGTAAAAAAATACATGCAAAAAAAAGATTTTAATAGATTCTTTGTAAAGAGAATATAATAAAGATAGTAAATACATGCAAAAATCCTCCAATACATGCAGCACCATGCCATATTGGAGTCTGAAACAAAAAGGAAAAGTCAGTAATATCAGTTCAGTCTTGATTTATTTTTTGATACTTTGTTCATTGTACTTTTCAGTATTTTTTCTATTTTTAGCTATTATCTATCTTTTTTAAAGCTTTTTATTTTATATTGGAGTATACCCAATTAACAATGTTGTGATAGTTTCAGGTACACAGCAGAGCGACGCAGTCACACTGACACATGCATCCGTTCTCCCCCAGACTCCCCTCCAGCCTGCCACGTAACACTGAGCAGAGTACCCTCTGCACCAGGGTAGGCCCTTGTTCATTATCTATTTTAACTACCTCAGTGTGTACGTGTCAATTTTTCATGATTCCTGGGTTTCTTGGCATCCTCTCAGGTTTTGTACCCAAGATGAGTGTTGCATTCATTTTGTCTTATTATTGATTCTATTTCATATCATTAGTAATTAGGTACAGTGAAAGTGAAGTCACTCAGTCGTGTCCGACTCTTTGCGATCCTGTGGACTGTAGCCCACTAAGCTCCTCTGTCCATGGGATTCTCCAGGCAAGAGTACTGGAGTGGGTTGCCATTTCCTTCTCCAGGGGGTCTTCCTGACCCAGGGATCGAACCCAGGTCTCCCACATTGCAGGCAGACGCTTTAACCTCTGAGCCACCAGGGAAATTAAAAATCACAATAAAATACATTTACACACCCATTAGAACATCTAAGATTAAAAAGGACTTCTCAGGTGGCCCTAGTCGTAAAGAACCCTTCTGTCAATCCAAGAGACAGAAATGTAAGAAAGACAGGTTCAATCCCTGGGTGGGAAAGATTTCCTGGAAGAGGGCTTGGCAACCCACTCCAGTATTCTTGCCTAGATAATCTCATAGATAGGGAGCCTGGCGGGCTACAGTCCATGGGGTTGCAAAGAGTTGTGCACGACTGAAGCATCGCAGCAGCAGCAGTGTTGGTGAGGATATGGAAAGCCCAAAGCCCTCATACGCTGGAAATGGGGATGTAGATAGTAATAGTGCAACCACTTTGCAAAGCGTATGTCTATGACAAGGGCTTCCCAGGTGGTTCACTGGGCAAAGAACCCACTTGCTATGCAGGAGACATGCGTTCCATCCCTGGGTCAGGAAGTTCCCTTGGAGGAGCGAATGGTAACCCACTCCAGTATTCTTGCCTGTAGGATCCAATGGATAGAGGAGCCTGGTGGGCTACCGGGCTACAGTCCATAGGATCACAAAGAGTCAGGCACGACTGAAGCAGCTGAGCACACACACACACACCGTCCCACAAAATCATCCCACTCTTAGATATTTACACAAGAGAAATGAAAGTACATTTCCATAGAAAGTCTTGTACATAAGTGTTAACAGCTTTATTTGCAATGGTCAAAGACTAGAAACAATCCAAATGTGCACTAAATAATTAAGACAAATTAACAAGTTATAGCATATTCATACATGGAATACTGATCAGCAATAAAAGGAATGAGCTACTGATAGATGCAAAAACATGGATGTGTCTCATAATAACTATGCTCTGTGAAAGAAACCAGAAAGAAAGAGACTGCTCATCACATGATTCATTTAGGGAAAACTTCAGAAAATGTCAGCTAGTTTGTAGTGATAGTAAATCACCGTAGTGATTATTAGGGGGATGGCGAGGGGATTCCAGGGAGTAGGGGCACGATGGGATTGTGTGGGGGCACAAAGACATTCTGAGTGGGAACTGTATACGCACTATCTTGACTGGAGTGACAGTTTTACAACTCAGTGCACCTGCCAAAGCTTATGAAATTGGACATTTAAAATTTGCACAATTTATTGTAGGTCAATTATACCTCAATAAAGCCGATTAAGAAACATGGTTGTACAAGAAAGAAGTCATGTCTTAATCTATTGCTTGATAGATATCAAACTGTGGTGCTGGAGAAGACTCATGAGAGTCCCTTGGACTGCAAGGAGATCCAACCAGTCTATCCTAAAGGAAATCAGTCCTGAATGTTCATTGGAAGGACTGATGCTGAAGCTGAAGCTCCAATACTTTGGCCACCTGATGCTAAGAACTGACTCACTGGAAAAGACCCTGATGCTGGGAAAGACTGAAGATGAGAAGAGAAGGGGACGACAGAGGATGAGATGGTTGGATGGCATCAACAACTCAATGACTATGAGTTTGAGTAAATTCTGGGAGTTGGTGATGGACAAGGAGGCCTGGCGTGCTGCAGTCCATGGGGTCACAAAGAGTTGGACACGACTGAGCGACTGAACTGAACTAATAGAACTAATAGGTATAACTTAGAAGGGCCAAAGGAAATGGCTAGGAAAACAATGGCGTCTGTCTCTGGGCAACACTGGAGTCTGACGTCTAGGAAAAGAGAATGCTACTTATTTTTAAGCCTTTTATACCCTTTGATTTCAGAAGTACATATGTGCATTGTTTGGATAAATATTAAAATCACTATTTAAAAAAGGGAAAAACAGGAGGAATTTTGACTCACTGCCAAGATTAAAAACACAGGAATGTTCATAATACTTATAGATGGAAGATAGCAGTGTGGAAAAGAAGTTAAACTACATTATTTTATTCTCAAGGCTACTGATTATTGCCCATGTTGTTTATCTGAAATTCTCTAGATGTTAAAGGAACGTTATCCTTTCCTTGCCCAAAAATAATAGTTCTTAAAATATTAAGGAACCTCACCATCTCCCCTAAGAACTTGATATCTATTGTTGGAAAGCCATGATTTTATGTTTCCTGGGAGTTTCCTAAATATAAGAACAATTTTATCACTTTACTTTGTTAGATCACACATATTCTTATATATTGGAAGAAATAAAGAATCTCACTTTATGGACAAAAATGATAGTATGTTGTTTAAATAAGCTAGGGTCAGAACAGTCATCAGTGGTGACCTCTAAAACCTGACTTGTCACCTTTATAAATAAGAATGCTGTATAATTAAGGGCAACTTAGTTTCCTCCAGCCATATAAATATAAATGAAGAAGCTAGATGAGGTCTCCAAATCTCCTAGCTTTAAATACATTTAGTTTTATGAAATGATGGCTAAGTGCTATGTCTTATTGAATCTAAAATGCCATTGATAGTAAAATGTGCTATTGTTTAATAATACATAATTATTTAATAATTTCTAGCATGCATGCCTCTTATACTAAGCTGTTAACATTTAAATATACAATTTCTATTTCTGTCATCAATAGCCATCATAGCTTCTCTCAAGAGGAAGCCATCTCTAATGGAAAAATTGTCTCTTGATTTCTGCTTCCCAGCAGCCTGTCTTTCACCTGGTCAAATGGATTTAATCATATCTCATTGCTTGAATGGGTGTTGGTTCCTCTCAGGAGGCAATGAGATCTGTCTCCTCTAAGAATTAGAAAAGCAAAGCACGGCAGGTTTATTAGTAGCAGTATTGGGGGAGGGGAGGCAGTAAATAGGAAATAAATAAACATAGATCCTCATGACTTTTACTGAAAATAGATAGGCAGAAAAAATACCCAGCTGATCAGTAGGAAAATATGTATTTACTTTTGCTTGCTCAAGCTTGGACATGAGTACAGAAGCAAGCTAGCTCTGGGACCAATTTCTCTCTGCCCTTGCTGCCCTGCAAATGACATTCTTACCAGACCATTAAGAAAACTGTTATAACTTCTAGAGAGACCACCTGCTAGGTCTCAGTACTGGGACGATTACATCTATCGGAAATAATGACCCATAACTAGAATAAAACACATTAATAACATCACATTTACCCAGGATAATGCATTTCACCATTTTATATTGCAGAGACCAAGTTAATCAGTGAAAGCATTACCAAAAAACGAGAGCAACTGACAGACACAGAGGAGATAATGAATATAAAAGCAGAAAATGCAGGCTAGTTTTTTTTTTCCCTTTAAAACTGAGAAGATATGTAATGGGCAGTAATGGATGGAGCTCTGATTTGGGAATGAGTAATTCTACCTTCTGTCTGTAGGCTCATGGGCTAAAGGGAGACCGGAAGTGCCTTCCTCTGGACATAAGAGAAAATCTAAGGTCGTGAGGTTTGATGGAAAGAATTTGGGATTAGGAGTTAGAAGAGCATGGGTCTTTTTTCCAGCTGTGCTGTTAATGAGCTGTGTGACCTTGAGCAGTTCACTTCACCTCTCTGAGCCTCAATTTCTTATCTGCAAAATGAACAGCTTAGACTAGGTGATCTCTGAAATCCCCTCCAATTCTCATATGTTGTGGTTCGAAGCAGAATGTCAACCTGACATGGCAATGCTGTGAAATGTAATAAAAATGCCTATAAAACTTTGGAGCTCTGTGATCCTCAGAAGACAGGCAGAAAGGATCAGATTGCAATGGCATTTAGGAGACTGCTTTGACACAGTGGATAGAGGCCCTGGTAAAACTCAGAAACTTCAGCGAGAGCAACATCAGGAGCAGAGAATGCAAGCCTGAGGTTCCTCTATTATTTTCTTTCTTGGGCAACTGCTTGGGTTGACTGTAGCTTATTTCAGAAATTTCTATATTTATAGTAACAGGGAAAAACTAGTCACAAATCAAACAGATTAGACAAGCTAAATAAACCCTAGTTCCTAAGATATATACACACCCAAAAGTTCAGCCTAATAGTTCAGTCTTTTTAGAAGTTAAGGGAACACAAGAGTAGGAAATTAGTTAAGTGTCTTAGAGTTTTCACTGTCACAGTTCTCTGCTTTGTTTCTATGACTGAGCAATTTGGTTTGAGAAAACACATTTCCTAACTTACCACCACATCGTTTCCACGAGGCACAACGTGACTAGAAACAGTCATGGGAAAATACTTGAAATGAAACAAGAAGTTCTAAAGGTCTTAGGACGGTGGTATGTGTCTTGCCTCCTACACCCTGGTTTGCAGATGCTCCATTCTTAATAACTGCTATCAGTATTTTGGAAGAAAAAAATCCACAGTGACCTTTTCCTTTTAATCAAGACACAAAGTATTGAGTTGATTTTAGGGAAAAGGCAGAAGTGGGTACAGTACGTGCTGGCATTTTGTATGCAGAGTCCCACTGACACCTGCACACCAAACCCTCTGGGACACAGAAACTCTAATCTTGCTACATAATGCTGTTCCATTTTAGCCTCACATTATTACTTGAATTGAATTTTAAATTAGTCTACTTACAGAACAAATTACCAAAAGTTTAATTTTCCTTTTCCAACAAATCCCACTGCAAGCACCAGCCACCTGAAGCCAAGAGACTTGTAGATTTTGTCCAAAAGCAAGTGAAAAAATAATATCAAAATCAACTAATTCTCTCACAAAATAAATGTACAGCCCATTTGTACTAACAATCTTTGGTCAAGTCAGATTTTAGCCAAACATAATCAAAGATGCCCCTTAAGTCGAGCATTCTTCTTGTTACTCCCAAATAAAATACAAAAAGTAATGGAGAAGCTGAGAGCTTCTTGTAACGAAGGCAAAAGTGATTGGAAAAAAAGATGTAAAAATTAATGATATCTGGCTGGCATTATTTAAATAGACAATGGCTCTATCAATAAAAAGAAGCCCTAACAAATGTGTTTCATGACAGAAATATATTAACCACTTTTCATCATCTGGAACCTTCATAAATCAGTAAGAGATAATATTTACTCTATCCTGCTGGGGTGGCTTTTTGTATTTCTAAGAGAATCCATTTAATTCTGGTTGCCATAGATACGACAGAGTTCTAGAATGAATTTTGTTTCATCATAATTGCTACATGTTAGTATATAAACAGCTGAACTCTACCTTCAACTGGCAGCACTCATTTGCAAATAAAGAAAAGTCCTTGTCATAAAGTAACTGAACTCGAATTCAAAATATACCATTGAGCCCTTGCTGTCTTCAGAGAGTTAGCAAATATTTCTCAAACTTTAGTAGCACAGTTATCTCTGAAAGGCACATCAATAGTACAAGAAAAATGCAGAAGAAGATTTAAAATGTTTAAAGTGATGTGGAGATTTATAAAAGTTAAAATAATTTATTCTTGGTCTGTAGCATAAGTCATAAGGAAAAATTTGAACTTCAGGTGATTAATCTGTCTTTTTACCAAATATCTGTGACTTCATGTAGATATTAAATTTGAAGTGTGTTATTTCCCAGCCAATTCAGCACCAGTTGGTTCAATATCAGTTTATCCACACACACATGCACAAATCTGGGAAATTACTCTTAAACTTGATATGTTTTTGGCATTAATTCTAAAGCCCAAAAGGTAAAAGAAAAGGAAAACACATATCCTCTTATTACTTCTTTAAGGAGGGAAATATCCAGAAAATATGAAATCAAAATGAATTGGATTCTGAAGTGAAGAGAAGTGAACGTTGCTTAGTCATGTCGACTCTTTGACCCCATGGACTATGCAGTCCATGGAATTCTCCAGGCCGATATACTAGAGTGGGCAGCCATTCCCTTCTCCAGGGGATTTTCCCAACCCAGGGATCAAACCCAGGTCTCCTGCATTGCAAGAAGTTTCTTTACCATCGACAACCCGGAAAATAGTAATTTAGAAATCACAATGAACAGTATTTGTGCCCCAAGAAAATCCAAACATGATTTTCATAGACAAAAGCCCAACAATCGGAAGGTAGCAATTCAAATGTCAATTCAGTTAAAAATATAATTCTTTAAATTTTGAAAAAAAATATTCCCTGTTAATCACGGGATTTTTAAAATATTTATTTGTCTGGTAAAGTTTGACAATGCTGCCTTTTGAAATTCAGAAGGAGAATATGTCATGAGAATATGGAAGAACAAGAAACTTCAACTAAAATTGTCTTTTCCCATATGGCAGCTGAAGACAAATAGTTGGAAGCATGTTATTTTGAGAGACACACAATTTTGAAATAGCTGAAGCTACCTCAAGTTATTCAAGAAATGAAAAGTAAAATGAAGTCCTTTGACCTATTCACCTTCGAGTTTTCCTGTTTAGCTAGAGGTTGCATTCAATATCTTCCATTTGAAATTCTTTCAATTCTATATTTGCAGTATTTATTGTTCTGAGGGGGAACCATTTTCTTATATATGTTAAAGTTGAATCACAACCATTTGCATGGCATTTCACTAAAATATATGGTATTGAACATGAATAAGACAATGTGTTAATAATTTAAGAGATATGAAGCTAGATATTTGTTACCCAAAGAAGTATGTGTTAGAAGAACTAAGTAGAAAAATAAGGAGAGGTGTTAAGATAATAATACTATCTGGTAACATAATATGGGCTGTGTACGAATGTGATAAAAGAAATAAGAGCAAAGATCTGTGACAGTCAACACAGCAAAGAGATTCACCCTTTGACACCCTCTGCCTGGAGAGTCCCATGAACAGAGGAGCCTGGTGGGCTGCAGTCCATGGGGTCGCGAAGAGTCGGACACAATTGAGTGACTTCCCTTTCGCTTTCACTTTCATGCATTGGAGAAGGAAATGGCAACCCACTCCAGTGTTCTTGCCTGGAGAATTCCAGGGACGGGGGAGCCTGGTGGGCTGCCGTCTATGGGGTAGCACAGAGTCGGACACAACTGAAGCGACTTAGCAGCAGCAGCAGCAACAGCAACTGGAAAAGGCTTCAAGGAGTTGGTGGCATTTGTTTGACACCATTAAAGTAAGATCAACAGGCTAGCATTATTGAGTAATATTCTAATATTCTGAAAGTTGGAAAAATACTAGCAGAAATAAAAATGATAAGCATGACCAGAATGTGTGAAAGTTTTATTTTTTTCCTGGAATAATTGACAAACTTTTCATAGATGTTAGCATAAACAAATGCATACTAACAGAAGTGCATACTGTCATTTTTTAAAAGCCACACAATAGTTGTTGAGGGCAGAGATATTTCCATCACATGGTAGAGCATAGAAGGATATTGTATCGCTTGAGTGATGTGCAGTAGCAACTGGCAGGGCAATAAACAGGCTATAGACACAGAATACTCGCTCTGACTCTAACTGGATGAAACTAGAAACGGTACTTAACCTTCTGAGACCGTTTTCTTTTCTAAAGTAGGAATATTAAGCGTGCTACTTCGTACATTGTCATGAGTATTAAATAAATTATTAGGTATAAAACACTTGAACTGATGAACAGCAAATAGCAAGCACCCAGGGTTGCATTAGCTCATTTTCATTATGTGGAGCAGGGCAGAACATATTCTCATGCAGATATGGCGACTTTTATTTTAATTTTCTTTGATATTCTTCAGACAAGTTGTGCTCTGGACAGCCTCATCAATGGACGAAAAACTAAGTTAAACTAAGCTTGCCAATTAAAGATAACTTCCTTTCAAAAGTCCTTCAAATTTATTTTTCCTCACTGTAGTGGTTCTGGAATCTAGCTGCACTTTTGAATCACATGAAGATTTCTTAAACATACTAAGGCCAGGATCCTATCTCCAGAGATTCTCATTTAATTGGGCTTGGTGACTTCCCTTGTAGCTCAGTCGGTAAAGAATCTGTCTGCAGTACAGGAGACCTGGGTTCAATTCCTGGGTTGGGAAGATCCCCTGGAGAAGGAAAGCAACCCACGCCAGTATCCTTGCCTAGAAAGGATAGAGGAACAGAGGAACCTGGACAGAGGAACCTGGTGGATTGCAGTCCATGGGGTCGCAAAGAGTCGGGCACGACTGAGCGACAAACACACACACATACGGGGTTTCAAAAGCTTCCCAGGTGATTGTAACATACAGCCAAGGTTAAGAACCACTATGCCAATGATAGATCATCTGCCCATCCTCACAGTCCCTGTAGGAGTGGCTTCACGCCTTCTCAGCAGGTATCTCCTTCCTCACCTCTGTCCCCCTCCCGCTGGCACAAGGGGACAGTGTGGCTTCTCACAGTGATGGGGCTCTGTCTGGGGGCTTCCCTAGCCTCCACTGTCGTGGAGATGGCCTATTTTGGTTCTTGAGTGGTTTGCGCTGCTGCCTACTGAGAAATGGATCGGGAGTGAGCCCTGACTGCCTGCCTGGTTGCCAGTCCAGTAACACTCAGTCCCACTTGAATGTGCAGACACTTTGCTGGATGTGCCCTGAAGCACACCCTCACATATGTGCCTCTGGCTGTGAAGTTCCGGGCTGCTCTATAGCCTTTTCATCTTTACACCTAGGCTGCTGATGATCCACCCATATACATACCCTCAACACTAGGTATATCAGAAAAGTGTGTAAGTGTTAGTTGCTCAGTTGTGTCTCTTTGCAACCCCATGGACTGCAGCCCTCCTGGCTCCTCTGTCCATGGGATTCTCCAGGCAAGACTACAGGAGTAGGTTCCCATTTCCTTCTCCAGGGGGTCTTCCTGACCCAGGGATCAAACTCACATCTCTTGCATTGCAGGCAGAGTTTTTACCAGCTGAGCCACCAGGACCCTTGCAAACCCTGTGTAGGCCATAGGGTTTGGGTTCTTTTGCAGGTGAATCTGTCTAGATAGCCCCTTCCTTCTGCTCTTGCTTTTCTGCTGCTCTTGGACTGCAATGGACACCAAGAATGGTCTGGGACTCTGGTCAGATTTCCATCATCTTGTGTCTGAGACCTAAAAGAAGGGACTTTTGTTTCATTCAAAGGAAACAGGAAGCATCTCACCTAGTTCTCCTCCCATGCATGTCTACCCTTTGGACAGAAATCTGCTCCCTCCTCCTCCAGTTTCTATAGCCTTTCCTTAGTTTATTTCCTCAACTTTTCCTATGCTCTAGCTTAAGGAATACTCTGTGATCCAAGTCTCGGCTCATCTCTAGACAAGGAAAGGGCAGATTTTTGGAATTTAGAAAGATCTTTGTCAGTAAATCCTAAAATGTTTTTCTCACAGTGGAGACAAAAAACTTCATTTTTAGTAAAAACTTAAATGGCAAATTTTTTTCTTTTGTGCTCCCCATCCTAACATCCCTGCCTATAATCTACCCTTCTTGAAACAATCAGGAAATAGTGCCACATAAGGAATCATAAAAAATAAAGGTATAATATTATATTTCAAACTATACTATTCCCATATCTGTAATTAAAAATTATTCCAGCATGAATCTTCCACTCTTCTTAAACATTTAGCTTCTAACCTAGAAGACAGAATACACCTAATTTCAACCCTCTGGTTTTGATATCACCGATTCTTTTCATCTTTCTTTCTCAGTCCAAAGCCTACGGTAGGCATGTGCTGTGAGTGTGTGTGTGAGTGTCATTCTTGTTTTGCTCACTAATCCTTTAAGTTTATAAGTCACAACATGCCAAATTTAAAAGTAGGACTCATGCCTTGAATGACTGCCACCAAGACTGAGAATGTAGGGTATGTAGTAAGAATCTAAAAATATTCCCTTCCTACCAATGATCTCTCCTGGACCACTGAGTTTGGAGACTTTGAAAGATGCATCTTTCTTTCCCTTTGGCTTTTCCAATTCTTCATGGAAATATAAATGCACTAGAGTTCCAGCTTCTCTCATGAAAGATTTAATCAACGTCCAGAGACTCAAGTCTCATACAGTATGCCTCAATCTACAGAAAGCGAGATGGGGATCACTCCACCCCACTCCAGCCAGACACCCTCAGCTGCAGTCTTCCTATCAGTTCTGCTTCAGAAAGTTAAAGTTAGGACTGATTTTTCACCTTCTGCCCCACCAATAAATATGCCTGGGTTTTTACAATGGCAAGGAAATGTATTTCCATTTTTTAAAAAGCTAGAAAATTTAGAAAAATATTTTTAAAGCATACAAATAAATCCTCAAAGATTAACAGTATTATCATGTTGGCACGCTTCCTTCCATGAGTACAGTGTAAATTATAATCAAATGGATAGCTGCCTTTTACATTTTAGAATATGTGATATATATTTAAATAGTCATCCATATTTGTTTCTACTATTTTTGCTCATAAATAAAACTGTGATTAAAATAACACAATGAACAAAAAACAGTAAATCACAAGTGTATAGTTTCCATGTACTAGGCTAACTCTTTCACATCGCTGTATCTCACAGATCTGTCTGTCAGTATTAGTTTCACAGATAAAGAAGAAATAGTACATATATACAGTGGAATATTAGTCAGTCATAAAAAAGAATAAAATAAAGCCATTTGCAATAATATGGAAGGATCTAAAGACTGTATACAGAGTGAAGTAAGTCAGACAAAGACAAATATATTTTATAGCTTATAGGTGGAATCTTAAAAAATGGTACAAATGAACTTATTTACAAATCAGAAGTAGAGTCACAGATGTAGAAAACAAACTTATAGTTAACAAGGTAAAAGAAGTATAAATTGGAATTGACATATATACTACTATATATAAAATTGATAACTAATAAAAGCCTAATGTACAGCAGGGGGAAATCTACTCAGTACTCCTCAATAATTGACATGGGAAAAAAATCTTAAAAAAAAAAAGAGTGGATATGTGTATGTGTACAACTGAGTCACTTTGCTGTACAGCAGAAAGTAATACAACATTGTAAATCAACTATACTTCAACAAATACTAATTTTTTAATGTATCATTTTCATTTTAGAGATTAATAAACTGAGAGAATCATTTTATAATTTTTCACCAAAAATTTAATTCTCTGACACCCTGCTTTATACATAATTCTATTTCCATAAGAAAAAAAACTCCAGAAGTGGAGTCAAAAGTTCAAAACATTTTAATTCTTTCATGTTGTCAATGCCTATATCTAAGTTGCCTTCCAGAAATATTTTTCAATTTACAAACCTACAAAAAGTATATGAAAATGCCTTTTTCACAGCATCTTTTCTCAAGTCTGAAGGTGATAAGTTGGATCTCATTGTGTTGGAAAATATTTTCACATTAATTGCCATCTGTATTTCATTTCTGAATTATCTTTCCTTGAATTTTGCTCACGTTTCTGAGATCTTCTGTTGATTTTTAGAGTACCGAATATGTTAAATAACACCTACAATCATTTAGCTATCATGCATGTTTCAAATACTTTTCTCAGTTTGCCTAATTTGCCTTAAATTTGGAATTACAGATTTTAGATTTTTTTACATTGTTTGATTTTTATGTTATCAGTCTTTTCTTCAGTTGTTTCTTCAATGACTTTATGCTTACAAAAATCCTTCCCAACCATGAAAGGATAAATACCTGCGAGTTGATTTCTCATTGTTCCATGAATCATTCAGTTCAGTTCAGATACTCATTGGTGTCCAACTCTTTGCAACCCCATGAATGGCAGCACACCAGGCCTCCCTGTCCATCACCACCTCCTGGAGCTTGTGTGTGTCCATTGAGCCGGTGATGCCATCCAACCCTTTCATCCTCTGTTGTCCCCTTCTCCTCCTGCCTTCAATCTTTCCCAGCATCAGGGTCTTTTCTAAGAAGTCAGCTCTTTGCATCAGGTGGCCAAAGTATTGGAGTTTCAGCTTCAGCATCAGTCCTTCCAATGAATATTCAGGCCTGATTTCCTTTAGATGGACTGGTTGGATCTCCTTGCAGTTCCATGAGTCATTAGGGAAGTCCATTTGGGTAGGCAGTGTGTTCATTATTCATTGAGATGGACTGTGTGGATACTGACCCTGCCTTTTATTGGCTGAATGACCTTGGGTGGGATGTCTATTTCCCTCTCTCTTCTGTGGTGATAACGTGTGTGTGTGCCAAGTAGCTTCAGTCGTGTTTGACTGTGCAACTCTATGAACTGTAGCCCGTCAGGTTCCTCTGTCCATGGGATTCTCTAGCCAAGAACAGTGAAGTGGGTTGCCATGTCCTCCTCCAGAGGATCTTCTCCATGCAAGGATCAAACTAATGTCTCTTACATCTCCTGCATTGACAGGCGGGTTCTTAACCACTAGCACCACCTGGGAAGCCCAAAGTGTTAATAGTGCCCTCTAAAGGTTGTTGTCGATATTAAATGAATAATATATTTAAAAATATAGCATGGGACGGCAGCCCACCAGGCCCTCCCATTCCTGGGATTCTTCAGGCAAGAACACTGGAGTGGGTTGCCATTTCCTTCTCCAATGCATCAAAGTGAAAAGTGAAAGTGAAGTCCCTCAGTTGTATCCAATTCTTAGCGACCCCATGGACTGCAGCCTACCAGGCTCTTCCATCCATGGGATTTTCCAGGCAAGAGTACTGGAGTGGGGTGCCATTGCCTTCTCCAGGTGTGTGTGTGGTCACACAGAGTCGGACACGACTGAAGTGACTTAGCAGCAGCAGCAGCAGCAGTAAACACACAGTCAGCTGTAGTTATTATTTAATTTGCATGAAAGTAATTTGGGCTTCCTGGTGGCTCAGATGGTAAAGCGTCTGCCTGCAATGCAGGAGACCCGGGTTCGATTCCTGGGTTGGGAAGATCCTCTGGAGAAGGAAATGGCAATCCACTCCAGCACTGTTGCCTGGAAAATCCCATGGACAGAGGAGCCTGACAGGCTTCAGTCCCTGGGGTCGCAAAGAGTCGGACACAACTGAGCGACCTATGGTATGGTATATAACATAAATAATTTAATTTTTGCCCAAAATATTTCATCTGTTTTCCCAGCATCAGATATTTTAAAAATCTTTCCTGTGGTGTCTGATGCTACAATTCATAGCTACGAAGTTTACACTTGGAGAAGGCAATGGCACCCCACTCCAGTACTCTTGCCTGGAAAATCCCATGGATGGTGGAGCCTGGTAAGCTGCAGTCCATGAGGTCACTAAGAGTCGGACACGACTGAGCAACTTCACTTTCACTTTTCACTTTCATGCATTGGAGAAGGAAATGGCAACCCATTCCAGTGTTCTTGCCTCGAGAGTCCCAGGGATGGGGGAGCCTGGTGGGCTTCCATCTATGGGGTCACACAGAGTCGGACACGACTGAAGTGACTTAGCAGCAGCAGCAGCAAGCTTCCACTTATGCTTCAGTTAGCCATTGAAAGAGGGCCCCTGATATAAAGTGATTCACATGCATGCTTTCTCATTCACATTAGGCTCAATTATGCACTACTCTTTGAATACCAGAGCTTTTCTGCTCAGTAAAACAATGCAGCAGCCCTATCTAAGGGATGAGACAGTGAAGTTGAGGCTCAGTCATAGACTATCGGCACCACTGTATTGGAATCCACTTCTCTTCACTCCATGGGAGTGACCAGCCTCAACTAGCAGACATATCAGGCCACCCACAGGGGGAGGTGAGCCCACTCATTCTGCCCACAACAGTGGAGAAAACTCTTAGAATATTTTATCCTTGGTGTTCTGACGAAGCTTTCAGAGAACAGAAGTAAAACAATTGATTGAAGAAAGATAACTGTTCTCCTCAACAGGGTGCTGCTCTTTCCACTCCTATCACAGTCATCTTATGCTAAGAATATCTTGAATAATTTGACCCAAATTGGGGGAGGTAGACCTAACCTGAGACAGTCGTTCAAAGTTGTCAAGTTCTCTCCCCATGAAACTTCTGATTTTTAAAACATTTCCTTAAGTTATTTAACTTGAATATTGTCCAACAAAAAAGAAACAAGAAATCACTAGTAAATAATGCAAACAACTGTATATAGATTTTTCATATCTGCTTTCAAATTTAGGAGAAAGTAAGATTTTCAAGCCAATCTACAGTGATTTAACAACATATTTTCAAACCAAGACCTGACTCAATGGAAACCTTCAAAAATTAGAGCAGCCATAGATTGTGGCTGATTAGGTTAGGTCATCTGTGATATTCCCTGCTCCCATGTTTATTCACCAATGATTACCATAAATGTTTAATTCTCTCCTCAAATTCTGCTGCAGTTTCTGTGCCCTGGCCTCTGACTTACCTGCCACTGTGAAGTTTGTCTTAGTTCATTAATTCCTATGTAGGTTTCTGATTTGCCTCCCAATCATGGAGAGGGTCTGTGGTTCTGGAAACCGCATGGGAGCATCTACTCTGGGAGGGTCTTAGCTGTGCAAGAGTCACCTTGCCCCCTTCCAGAGGCCTGTTCCAGAAGCACAGCTGACTGGTTTTTCTCTTGAGTCCCAAGGCCAGGCACTGCGAAAGACTCAAGACCTTAGAGCTGAGGAAGAAACTGAATCCCTCAGGAATATGAGGGAAGCCTTTAAGCCATTTTCCCGATTCCCTGCCTCTTCTCTTTGGAGTAGTGAGAGCTGCAGTAAGCAAAGACCCTTCATCTCTCCTCCCAGTGGGATTTCTCAACGAACAATGAAGCTGCCTCAAACATCCTAGCCCTTCCATCAATCCTCTTTCTGCCCCTGTTTTTGCGGCTGAGCTTTCCCACAACTCAGGGCAGACCTGTCCACCCTGCCAGTTCCTTTGTTCAGTATTAAATCCCAATTAAATCCCAACTAACCCGCCAATTGAGGCAAGGATTCTCCAAAATGTCACTCATCTTTCTCTTAATGTACTTGTTTGTCACATGGTCTAGTTTATTGAGAAGAAAACTGGAAATAGATATGAAGGGAAAAGACAACATATAACCAGACAATAGAAATTGGTCATCTCATTACCTTCGTGATTGCCATCATCCCTAGCAATTCCGTAGTGCCTACCATGTCTCAAACACTAATATAACTGCTTTACACATATTACTTTCTTTGATCTTTGCAACAGTCAATAAGGGCAATGATGTTATTTTCATTTTAAGACAAGGGATCTGAGACAGAGGAAGAATGCACAACTTGTGCAGGATGACAGCTGGCTCCAGAGGCCTTGCTCTTAACTCCTACATCACACCACCTGCCTCCGATGGCAGTGCCCCAGCAGCTTCCAAAATCCGCTGTTATCTAGTGTGGCCAAACAGCTTGTACCCTGCATTGTCAGTTCACTCCTGAGTGTACCATTAGGATTTCCTCCTAAAGAGATAGTCACTGAGAAATTCTACAAAGCAGGGATGGCTTTAAAGCAGGCAGCTCTAAGAACTGAACCGGAAGTTCCCACACCAAAAATAGCAGCTTTGACTTATGCATGTCTGATATCTAAACTATGTCAAAAAAAAATTTAAGCAATAACATGGAAAGCTAAAGCTCAGGAAAGTGAAATCTCTTGGCCTTCATCACAGGAGTAAAGCATGAGCTGTTTGCCTACAGTGTGAGTGTTCTTTCCACTTTCACACTCTCCAGTAAATACAGATATCCTAATAAGCTGTGTAATAGCCATGACATATTCCAATAAGCAATTTTTAAACTAAATTCTAGGAGATTAAAGTTTAATCATAGGGGAAATCCTTTTCAACTTTTAGCAACTTGTGGAAAGCAGACCTACATATCTCCATGGCCCTTTTATTGGAGTCAGTTGTCCCTCCCAAGACAGATGGAGGAAGGGACCAAAGATGGAGGCACAGACGGAAGACCCTGCAGACACGCCGCAGAGATGCCCACCATCAGTATGCCACGGCCAGACCCATAAATTCACTGAGATTCTGCAACAGCCAAAGTTGCTTTCCTCAGTTCCCACAGTCAGCCCATTCAGTGACAAAATACCAAACTGACCTCTCTCCTAGGTGACAGCTCACCAGTTTACCCCAAAATCATTTTTAAAGAGTAAAGTTTTACTCTTCCCACTTTTTGAGGCACATTGGGGTGACTGAAAAAGAACAATTTTAAAAAATGATTAATTCCTTTATAAGGTTGAAAATTTTTAAACTTTTTACAGAAAGTGATATAATATTATTTGTAAGTAAAATATGAAATGTTACATATTCAATACACTCTTTATGTTACATATATGTGACAACATACATATATTTATATATACATCACACACACGAGACCCCTGAAAAACTGAAGAGAAATATAAATATATAGGGTATCAAAATTTATGGAATGAAGCTAAAGCAGAGTTCAGAGAGACAGTGATGCCTGTAAATGCCTATGTTAAGGGTAAAGATGTAAAAATTAACTACCTGAGTTCTCATCTTTAAGAAAAAAATAGACAAATAGAAGAATGAACCCAACTAAGTGAAAGGAAGAAAAGGTAAGGAATAAATCAATGAAATGGAAAACAAAAAAGAGACAAAAATCAATAAAACCAAAAATTAGTTATTTCAAACATGTAAAATTAATAAGAATCTACCCACACTAATCAAGGGAAAAAGAGAAACACACATCAAAACACCAACATTGAAAGACGGTATATCACTGCAGAGCCTGTGTTCATGTATGCATGTGTTATGCACAAGTCGCGAAATCTCCCAATGCCCAGCAGGGAGCTGGCATCCGATGCAAAAGCAGGAGAGTTTTTATTACCAAGCTCGAGCTGGGGCTCCCACCGTTACCGACGCAGCTGCTAAGGAGAGGAGCCTCAAACTCTGGGTTTCATTGCTTATATAGGGTATTCTTGAGCAAAAAATGTTACCTTCTGTGGAAGGGTTAGGTGTTGGGTTCTGATTGGTTTTCATTTCCTGGGCTGGCCATGGGTTCTGACTGGTTCCCATTTCCCGGGCTTAATTTGAATTTCCTGGGCAGGTCATAAGTCCTGAACATAAAGTTGGGAGATCCTGATCTGGGATCTGATTGGCTCGCAGGTGGTGGGGTGAGCTCAGGAGATTTCCAAAGGCTCTTTCCTCAGAACTCTAAAATGGAGTCTTTTTTAACAAGATGGGGTGGCTTAGGTTCTTCACATGCTGAGTCACTTCAGTGCTGTCTGACTCTTTGCAACCCCGTGGACTGTAGCCCACCAGGCTTCTTTGTCCATGGGATTCTCCAGGCAAGAATACTGGAGAGGGTAGCCACTTCCTCTCCACACTACAGAGCCTACATACATCAAAAAAATAACAGAATGGTATGAAAAACTTAATATAACAATACATGTAATAACATAGGAGAGATGAATAAATTTTTACAATACAGGGAATACAAGAAGAAGAAAAACTTGAATACCCTTTATCACTTAAGAACTGATTTTTTTGGGGGGGCAAGTTAAGTTTTCTTGGGGGCAAAATGAGGACTGCAAGCCAGGAGACAGCATCTCAGGTAGCTCTGACAGATTACTCCAAAGAGGCGAAGGTCGATATATAAGATTTTGATGAAGGGGGAATTCAGTGTAATTAGCCACTTACATTACAAAGGTTGTCTGATAATCACAAGGAGCTGATGTCACCATGAAGAGATTAAGTGCTTCTCTAGATAAGAAGGGAAGCAAGGACTGGGATTATCTATCATTCAGAAAACTAAGATCATGGCATCTGGTCCCATCACTTCATGGGAAATAGATGGAGAAACAGTGGAAACAGTGTCAGATTTTATTTTCTTGGGCTCCAAAATCACTGCAGATGGTGACTGCAGCGATGAAATAAAAGATGCTTACTCCTTGGAAGAAAAGTTATGACCAACCTAGACAGCATGTTAAAAAGCAGAGACATTACTTTGCCAACAAAGGTCCATCTAGTTAAGGCCATGGTTTTTCCAGTAGTCATGTATGGATGTGAGAGTTAAACTATAAAGAAAGCTGAGCACTGAAGAATTGATGCTTTTGAACTGTGGTGCTGGAGAAGACTCTTGAGAGCCCCTTGGACTGCAAGGAGATCCAATCAGTCCATCCTAAAAGAAATCAGTCCTGAGTGTTCATTGGAAGGACTGATGTTGAAGCTGAAACTCCAATACTTTGGCCACCTGATGCAAAGAACTGACTCACCGGAAAAGACTCTAATGCTGGGAAAGATCGAAGGTGGGAGGAGAAGGGGACGACAGAGGATGAGATGGTTGGATGGCATCACCGACTCAATGGACATGAGTTTGAGCAAGCCCTGGCACTTGGTGATGGACAGGGAGGCCTGGCGTGCTGCAGTCCATGGGGTCACAGAGTCAGACAGGACTGAGCGACAGAATTGAACTGATCTAAAGACCTGTTCCACCAATTCCCCTGGGTCAAGAATGCCTCACTCTCCACCTTGAATTCCCTCCAAGGGGGTGTCGAAGGTCAGCAGCTGCAGCAGTCTCCACAGAGGCAGAAGGCAAATGCCTTTGTTGATGAAGAACTGAATCTGTCATTTAAAATTTTCCCACAAAGAAAACTCTAGGCCCAAAATGCCTCCACTGGTGAATTCTATCATAAGAAATTAAAAATCATATTCAAGAAAAAAATGACACCAATTCTATGCAAACTCTTGCAGAGAGCTGTACTATCCTTGTGGTCAGAAGACCACAAAGTTAGTAAGATTAGTAAAATGGCAATTATCCCAAATTGGGTATATAGATATAGTTTCAATGGTATCCTAAGAGATTTTGTTGGAGAAATTGACTTGTTAATTTTAAAATGTATATGAATAGGGAAAATGACCTAAAACAACTGAAAAATAATCATGAAATCAAGACTAGAGTCCTTACCTCCTTTCAAAAGTGACAACAAGGTTGCAGTAAGTAAGCATGACAGTGTGGCATAAACATTTTTAGAGTCCAAAAGTAAACCCACACACTTGTGGTCAACTGACTGTCAACAAAGGTGCCAAGGTAATTCAATGAGGAATAAGTCTTTTCTACAAAGGACTCTGAAACAACTGGCTATCTATAGGGAAAAAAAAAATTAACTTCAATCCTTACCTCACAGCATATGCAAAAATCACCTCCAAGAGGATAACAGACCTAAGCATAAGAGCTGAAACTACTAAACTTCTAGAATAAGATATTTTAAAAAAATTGTGATTTTGGATTGTACAAATGTTTCTTGCACAAGACACAAAAACGTAGACTATGAAAATGATGATAAATGGGACTTCACAAAAATTGAAAACATTTCCTCTTTGAAGGACAGGTAAAAATCATTTTAATTGGTACATGAGAAATCAGAATTCCACTTCGGATGTGTCAGGCCCCAAACCCAAAGTCTTTCCCATTACTCTGTATGGGCTCTGGTACTTACCACTGGGTAACGTAGTCTGGTTGGAAATACAAAGCATGTATTATTATATATATCTAAAAAGCCTAAGAACATTTTTAACACAATGGACCAAAGGTCAGCAATAATAACCAATAGGAGTATTACGTGGAACTAAGTACTAAGTAGAAAGTTTCCTCAAAGAAGAAACCCTTTTGCTCAGCAAATCTCATGGGTAGCCAACAAAATACGTGACTAATCACAGGAGGAACCCACAACAGTAATAGGGCTGATCAGAGACCAGTCTTATCTCCTCACCAACTAGGGGTGTGACCTTCCATTTCTGTGCCTTAGAGTCTCTCTCTAAAGAGTGAAGGTTGGCTTGGATGATACCTCAACCCCCTGGAACCCCCTTTAGATGGATAGCATGAGCCGTAAAAGCTTCTCCAGTCTTTTAGTCAACAGCTTTTGTTGCCAAGTTCCAGCCAGGTGTAGCTCCTGAGGGGGAAGGCGAGCTGGTGAGAGCAAACAGAAGCTGAGCCCCAGACCTGAAGTCGGGCCCATCATGGCGACACTTCCTCTTGGCAGAGGAGCTGTGCCGACCCCGCTGGGACACCATCTGTCACAGCTGTGTGAAGTCAGAGGGAAGCTGTGGAAAACATTCACCAGCTTCAGTGGGTCATTTTTCACCAGTTGCAGATGGCTCTGTGGAATTTAAAAAAAAAAAAAAGGCAGAGGAGTTGCAGAGACTAGCAAACTACAGCCAACATCCCAAGATGAATGGACTGCCTGCACATTGGGAGGCAGGCCTACAGCTCCACTTTGGGGAAGAGTCCAGCCTCCTCGCTGTTTCCTGACGCTCTCCATCCAAACTCCTGTGGCGTTTAGTATGCACAGCCTCAGGCCCTGGGTACTCCATGCATAGTGATTAGTGAGGCAGTGCAGCAACTCAGACTTAGCCACCCATTCAGAAGTCCTTAGACAATACTGGGGAGTATGTGACTCACAGTACGTGCTTGACAAATACTTATCAAAATATATTGCCTCCAAAAGCTATTCCCTTACATCATGGGAAAGTACAGATGGGAGCTTGTTCTATCACCTCTATACGGTATTTTCTGAAATTTCTAAAACTGATTCAGTATGACCTCTGTTGTTCCAAGTCCCCTTCCACTGTCCCAAACTCCTGATTTAATTCTGAAGTAATGGACAGTGACTTCTTGTACTTCCAGCCCAGTCAGAGTAACAGACAGTCATCACAATTAACAATAAATGAGTTAGATCTTAGTACGACCGTTAAATGATGCGATTTGTTTGGGGCATCCAAAATATATCCTTTCTGCTTCAGTTGCAAATACCATTAGCTTTTCTTTCTCTCTTTCCAATAACAACAAAAAATTGCTTTCAGAAAAACTCTTATGCCCTACATCTATAGCATAGTTATAAGTTTGTCAATGTGACGGGATTCTAAGGAAATTTATATCACAAGGCATAATTCTGGGCTTCCCTGGTGGCTCAAACAGTAAAGGATCAGCCTGCAGTACAGGAGACCTGGGTTCAGTCCCTGAGTCAGGAAGATCCCCTGGAGGAGGGCATGGGAACCTGCTCCAGTGTTCCTGCCTGGAGAATCCCATGGATAGAGGGCCCGCGGGCTACAGCAGAGTCAGACAGGACTGAACGACTAAGCACACAGCACAAGACATGATTCTAATTGTTTCAGGAGAAGCTTAGCCTCACCTGGACAAGCAGCATGGTAACTGGAGAAATTTCAGAGGGGGCCTTCTATGTTGTATCATAAAGGATGTGCTCTGCTAAGCCTCTTCAGTGTCTGACTCTTTGTGACCCTATGGACTGTAGCCTGCCAGCCTCCTCTGCCATAGGATTCTCCAGGCAAGAATACTGGAGTGGGTTGCCGTTTCCTTCTCCCGGGGAATTTTCCCCACCCAGGGATCGAACCCACATCTCTATGTCTCCTGCATTGGCAGGTGGGTTCTTTACCACTAGCACCACCTGGGAAGTCCCATCATAGGGGATACATTGTCTAAAAGTAAAACCAGCCTTGACTTTTCAGGTACTCTCCTTGATGAATTTTGACTTTTCACCATCCACACACCTGATTTACCATGTTACTGTTCTTGCTGCTAAAATGGGAAATGGATGGCTAATGGCTTAAAAGAGCTACTGACAAGGACTGATTAACAGTCTGGGAGGAGGCAAGCAGAGACATACTGTGTCCTCAAAGAATTACTGCATTTCCAAAGCTTTTTTCCTCCTAGGAGGATCTCCCTCACTTTGAAGTTAAAAAAAGAAAGAAAGAAAAAAATCCAGGTATGCCTGAAGAGAGATGCTGAAAAAGGGAGGCTGCTTTTAGGAGATATTGAACTTCAGACCTTAAATGATTTAAATGCAATCCCCATGTGCAGCTGCTAAACCAAAGCACCTCACCCCAGGGAAGAGATGAGAAATTTTGAGGGCGATTGAACACCGAGAATTCTCATCGCAGCTTAGCAAAAAGTGACTTAGCACATGTGTTTCAGTAATTATGAAGCACAGGGATGCTTACTGGCTCTGAAAGGCCTAGTCATCGGTGTGACAACTCTGGTGCTGGTGAAAGAGGCAATCAGATGAGGCAGGAATGAACATCTTTCGTCTCTGCAATCTGCGAATGCTTCCGGCAACTTTTCTTCTGGGAATGGGTGTCTGTCGTGCTATGCGTTCACCCCAAGGTTATTCATTGCTTTTTAAGATGAGCTGTGCAGAGCTAATCAGCAGAAGAAGAGGGAGGAACATGCTTATCAAGTAGCTACTGTGTAGGTTGCACTTATTGGGGGCTTGGAATTTTGCATGCATTCCTTAAAGAAAGAAAAGAAAAAAGGAAATTTACTGGGGAAATGCATATCATTACAGAAAATTGTAGAATGAGAAAATTCCTCTGCAACTCTGCATAGCTCATAAAACAGAATATTGCCCAAACCTGGAAGGCTACTGCATCCAGCCTCCAAACCACCTGCCACTGCCCTAAAGTTTAACCCCACTATGGTGATCACTGGATCGATCCCTTTCTCATTTTCCTTTGTAGGTTTTTCATAAGAGCATGCATTTCTAGAGTTCAAAAAAGAAAAACAAGTTCAGTCGTGCTTGTTTTTGAACTATATACTCATGGAATCATGAAACACTGATTCTTTATATCAGGCTTCTTTCATTCAATTAAAAGTTATATTCATATGTACTTTTTTTTCTGATACTGTAGTTTGTTCATTTCCAGCATACTTTTATTCTTTTACATTATATGACTGCATCACCATTCATTTACCCATCCTACTGTTGAGGAGCTCTGAGTTAGAACTATCATAAACAATTTGCTACGAGCCCTCTTATGCATGTCTTTTGAAGCAGGTGGGCATGCATTTCTGTCAGTCATATAACCAGTGGTTGAATTTGGAGGTCATCATGACATATATCTTCAATCTAAGTGAATACTGAAAACCTCTTTTCCAAATGGTTGTGCCATTTTATATCAACAGTGTTGGAGAGTTCCTGTTGTCTTAATAAACCTATTACTGCAAGTCTTTTTTTTCATTTTAGCCATTCACATAGGTGTCTGCCATTTTTCATTTTTCTGATTACCCATGAGATTGACATCTTTTCAGTGTGCACTAGGTATTAGATAGCCAACTCAATGGAAAAGACTCTGATGCTGGGAAAGATTGAGGGCAGAAGGAGAAGGGGACAAGAGAGGATAAGATGGTTAGATGGCATCACCAAATCAATGGACATGAGTTTGAGCAAACTCTGGGAGACAGTGAAGGACAGGGAAACCTGGCGTGCTGCAGTCCCTGGCATCACAAAAAGTTGGACACGACTGAGCGACTGAACCAAAAGGTATTAGATGTCATATTTTGAGATGCTTGTTAAAGGCTTTTGTCCATTTTTATATTCTTTATTAATTTAAATGACATTGCATTATATATGTAATTTCAAATAGCTTCTCACCCTCTTTACTTACTTTTTCTTTTTTTCTTTTTGGCCATGCTGTGCATCTTGCAGGGTGTTAGTTCCACAAACCAGAGATAGACTGTGTACCAGGCAGAGAGAGTTCACATCCTAACCACTAGACCACCAGGAAATGCCTACTTTTTCATCTCTTAAGGCTTCTTCTAAAGAACAGAAGTGCTTCATGTTAGTATAGTCAAATTTATTCATCTTTTTCCATATGAGTGTCCTATCCCGGGGCTTCCCTGGTGGCTCAGTGGTAAGGAATCCACCTGCCAATGCAGGAAATGTGGGTTCAATCTCTGAATCAGCAAGAGCCCCTGGAGAAGGAGATTGCAACCCACTCCAGTATTCTTGCCTGGGAAATCCCATGGGCAGAGGAGCCTGGTGAGCTACAGTCCATGTGGGCACCAGGGGTTGGACATGACTTGGCAGTTAAACAGCAACGGCAGCATCCTATCCTGAGGCAATGAAGATACTTTTTACATTATCTTCTATAAGCTTTATTGTTGTGTCTTCTACATTGAAGTATACACCCTACTGAAAATTAATTTTCCTTGTCATGTGAAATAAAGATCAAGTTTCATTTTTTCTAGTATGAATGTCCAGCTCACCCAGACCACTAACTAAGGCCATCCTTCCCCAGTTATCTCCACTTTTATGATAATTCAAGTGTCCACAGATGTGTAGGTCGATTTTTACTCTCTTCCAGGAGCCTGTTTGTCTATCCTATGCCAAAAACCAATGGTCTGAATTGTTATATCTTTAAATCAAGTGGTATTTGGAAGAGCAAGTGCTTCACAAACTTATTTGCTTCAAGAGTGTCTTGGCTACACTTTGCTCTGCATTTTAGTGACCTTTTAGATTTAACTTGCTCTTCTCTCTCTCTCTTACACACACACACTAAACCTGCTTATGTCTTTATTGCCTTTACATTAAAGATGGATACAAATTTGGAAAGAACTGGCATCATTACAGTAATGAGTCTTCCCATCTATGAACATAATATTGTCATGATTTAGTCACTCAGCCGTGTCCGACTCTCTGTGACCCCATGGACTGTAGCCCGCCAGGCTCCTCTGTCGATAGCATTTACCAGGCAAGAATACTAGAGTGGGTTGCCATTTCATTCTCCAAGGAATCTTCCAGACCCAGGGATCAAACCTGCATCTCCTGCATTGGCAGGCAAATTGTTTATCACTGAGCCACCTGGGAAGCCCCACAAATATATCACTAAATTTATTTAATACCTTTGTAATTTTTTCCATTAATATTTCCTTAATTGATATCTTTCATGTCCTTTGTTAAATTGATTCTTGTGTGTGCTAAGTTGCTTCAGTCATGTCCGATCCTTTGCTACTCCATGGACTGCAGCCCATCAGGCACCTCTGTCCATGAGATTCTCCAGGCAAGAATACTGGAGTGGTTTGCTGTGCCCTCCCTCAGGGGATTGTCCAGATTCAGGGACTGAACCTACATCTCTTATGTCTCCTGCATTGGCAGGCAGGTTCTTTACCACTAGCACCATCTGGGATCCTCAGTTCAGTTCAGTTCAGTTGCTCAGTCATGTCCGACTCTTTGCAACCCCATGAATCACAGCATGCCAGGCCTCCTTGTCCATCACCAACTCCCGGAGCGCTCTCAAATATCCATCGAGTTGGTGATGCCATTCAGCCATTTTATCCTCTGTCGTCCCCTTCTCCTCCTGGCCCCAATCCCTCCCAGCATCAGCATCTTTTCCAATGAGTCAACTCTTCACATGAGCTGGCCAAAGTACTGGAGTTTCAGCTTTAGCATCATTCTTTCCAAAGAACACCCAGGACTGATCTCCTTCAGAATGGACTGGTTGGATCTCCTTGCAGTCCAAGGGACTCTCAAGAGTCTTCTCCAACACCACAGTTCAAAAGCATCAATTCTTTGGCGTTCTGCTTTCTTCACAGTCCAACTCTCACATCCATACATGACCACTGGAAAAACCATAGCCTTGACTAGACGGACCTTTGTTGGCAAAGTAATGTCTCTGCTTTTGAATATGCTATCTAGGTTGGTCATAACTTTCCTTCCAAGGAGTAAGCGACTTTTTAATTTCACTATCTGCAGTGATTTTGGAGCCCAGAAAAATAAACTCTGACGCTGTTTCCACTGTTTCCCCATCTATATGCCATGAACTGATGGGACCAGATGCCATGATCTTCGTTTTCTGAATGTTGAGCTTTAAGCCAAGTTTTTCATTGGGATCCTCAGTCATTTGTAATTTCTAATTATTTATTATTATTTCTGCCAGTGTATTATTATTGCCAGTGTATTAAATTATTAAATGTCAGTTTATATTCAGCAAACTTGCAAACTCTCAAAAATTCTTTTGAATATTCTAAAAGCACAAGCATAATCATCCATGAATAATGACATTAATATTTTTTTCTTTGTAATCCTTAATAACTTATCTCTTTTTTTTTTTTCCATCTTTACTGCATTGGCTAGGAAGCCCAGAACATGTCAAGTAAAACTGATGCTTGCCCTTTGCCCTTCTTATCTTGTTTCCAGTTTCAAAGGAATGTTTTTAACACTTGACCATTAACTATAATGTTTACTGTTAGATTTCCTTTTTTAAGATATACTTTGTTAGGTTAAAGAAGTTCCCTCCTATTCTTAGTTTATTACTTTCTTTCATAAAATGTATGATGACTAGTCAAACACGCTTCCTGTAGTTATTGGATTAATTCTAAGAATGAATTTCCTCTTGTATTCTATTAATGAAATATATACATACTTATTTATTATATACATTATATTTTAGTTTGTTTTACATATTTCTTAGTAATCTGTTTTACATGTGGCAAGAATCTCACTTTGGGCAAGAGCAATAGTAACAGCTGGTGAGTGTGGTTGACGGATTAGTGTAGCAAGCTTTTCAGAAGTCTATTGGATGAAGATATCCTGGCAGAGAATCCATGAAAGGAAAGAAACTAGACAGTTGCAAAGCATCAGTGTCAGAAATGTGGGGTCATTTTGCTGACCACAGGGGTCTGTCCTTCAAATTTTGCCTTTCAAACAGTCCTATAGACAGCTATCTGGGTTCTCAGGAAAGAGAAGGTGGAGAATAAGAAGCTAACAATTTGACTAAAGTTTCACTCCTTGGATAGACTGCTAACAAAGAGTTGTGAAAAAGAGGAGAAGAGCATTCTCCCTCAAAACAAGTTTGGGGCTCCAGAAAACATAATACACCTTTGCTACTTTAAGATATCTAAAGAGCCCACAGTGACAGGAAGGGATCCACCAGAACTCAGATAGTGCGGCCTGCAAACGGGGGGAGGAACGAGGTGCAGGCACAGCTGTAACTCTGCTCCTGGCAGCAACCAAGGCAAGTGTTTGGGGCCAAACTGTATCCTCCCAAATATGTGGATGAAAGTGATGAAAGTGAAAGAGGAGACTGAAAAAGCTGGCTTAAACCTCAACATTCAAAAAACTAAGATCATGGCATCAGGGTCCATCTCTTCATGACAAATAGATGCAGAAATAATGGAAACAGTGAAAGACTTTATTTTTAGGCTCCAAAGTCACTGCAGATGGTGACTGCAGCCATGAAATTAAGAGACACTTGCTCCTTGGAAGAAAAGCTGTGACCAACCTAGACAGTATTTTAAAAAGCAAAGTAATCTTTGCCCACAAAGGTCTGTCTAGTCAAGGCTATGGTTTTCCCTGTTGTCATGTATGGATGTGAGAGTTGGACTGTGAAGAAAGCTGAGTGCCGAAGAATTGATGCTTTTGAACTGTGGTGTTGGAGAAGACTCTTGAGAGTCCCTTGGACCGCAAGGAGATCCAACCAGTCCATTCTGAAGGAGATCAGCCCTGGGATTTCTTTGGAAGGAATGATGCTAAAGCTGAAACTCCAGTACTTTGGCCACATGATGCAGAGTTGACTCACTGGAAAAGACTCTGATGCTGGGAGGGATTGGGGGCAGGAGGAAAAGGGGACGACCGAGGATGAGATGGCTGGATGGCATCACTGACTCAACAGATTTTAGTCTGAGTGAACTCTGGGAGTTGGTGATGGACAGGGAGGCCTGGCGTTCTGCGATTCATGGAGTCGCAAAAGTCGGACACGACTGAGCGACTGAACTGAACTGAACTGAAAGTAGGACTGTGGAACAACATAACAAGAGGATGAGTCATGTGGGTGCAGACAGATGATGCAATCTGCACCCCGTCCCCACTAGTGGGCAGCATGGAGCCGGAGCTCTGTTCACTCATGCTGTCTGTCACTTTTCTTGGCCCTTTTCACCTTCATGGTGCTCATGGTAAACTGAATGCATGCAAACCATGCTGGGAACTTATATCATGATCAAATAGGGACATATGTGGTCAAGACCATGTACAAGAGTAAATCAGTAGTTATAACTTTATTTGTTGTTGTAGGAGTCCATGGGGTCCAAATGTTTTGTGACCCCATGGATTCCTCTGTCCATGGGATTTCCCAGACAAGATACTGGAGTGGGTTGCCATTTCCTTCTTCAGGGGATCTTCCTGACCCAGGGATCAGGCCTGCATCTCCTGCTTGGCCGGTGGATTCTTTGCCACTGAGCCACTGGGGAAGCCCCAGTTATTATAACACTGTCTATAATTATTTTTTTGAAAGCTAGGAAATCAGGACTAATTCAATCAACAATTATCCCACATATTTTATATAATGCACTGTACTTGACCTATGAATGGGAAAACCACAATAGATGACTAAATCCACAAAACATCATCACCCATGCACGCAACTACTGTCCTTCTGTGAGTACCAACTGTGTTCCATACACTGTTAGAAACCTGCCTTGTCCTCATAGAGTATATCCTCTAGCAGAACATGAGCAGCACAGACTCACCACAAAGGAGCAAAGATAATTAATAAAGATTTTTCTTAAATAAATGAAAGACAGAATCACAGAGAAATAAAGGAATTGATTCAGTGTAGGCAGAGAGCTATAGAAGCCAGGTCTCCTTATTCTCAGATTAGAGAAATCTTTTCTGAGGGTAAAGAGTAGGGTCAAGAAATGGGAAGTTGTGCCCTCATATAATTAAACATAGCTGCTTCTGAGATCCAAGTTTTTTCTTTCTCTTCCTTTGCAAATCTACCTGGAGGTAAAATTAGGAACTAGGCAACTGACCGAAGTACAAAGTTTGCTTCTTTTCTCAGTCTCCAAAGACTGCCTCCTATATTTTCTACATCTTCCTTCCCCAGGTATTCATTCTAGCAACCCTGAGATGCCTAACAGACCCAATCCAACCTTTCTAAATTATGCATTGACATTGTTAACGCTCAAGAAGGTGTCTTCTCTACCTCACCCACCATGTTGCCACAGTATCTTGGCATGAAAGAACCACAGCTATAAGAAAGTAATGCTCCTTTCTCAGATCAGATACAATATTTCTGGCAAATGAGATTTGCACGGTCACTTTAGCCTCATTAAAGCTGGCTCACTCTTTACTTTTTCCATACCTTTCTCAAAAACCTTTGAATGGTTACAATTCAATGATTTCAGAAGATTCATCTTGACCTATTTTTCTGTTCCGTTTTGAAAAATTAGGACAACACTATTTTCTTCCAAGACACCATTAGTACTTTGAGATTTCTTCATACTAAGAATTGGAGAGTTCAGGGTGCAATGGTGAGAAGAGCCTGGGATTCAGAGGCACAGGTAGAATAAGTGATATATTCCAAGCTCCCAGGTGAACACCACCACCTTTGTCTCAAGGTTGTTACTATTTACAAACCACTCAAATTACATTTAGTAGGAAGTGCTTATAAATGTTACCCTCAAGAAAAAAATATCACCCCCTTTATTTTTCTTCTTTTTTTCTTGTTGGATTGAGCCTTGGAGAAAGTCCTAATTCTAGTCTTTAGAATGAAATGACTTCCTAGTCTGGTCAAGCTCTATAATTCTGCAGAAATAATACTGTGCTTACTTTCAGAGGCAGGCACAGTCCCCAGGCTGGAGTGCCCCAATGTATAAAAAGGAGTATAACTGTTTCTGAAAGATCACATCAAGCTCGGCTTCTCTTGATGACAAATCACCACTTCTTATGACAATTCTCTCTCTGATGGTCACACCTTCCTTTACCTCTTCATCATCATTTTTTTTTTTTTAATGTACAGGCCTCAAAAATGGAGAAGGGAACAGCTATCCACTGCTTTTAAACTGTGGTGTTGGAGAAGACTCTTGAGAGTCCCTTGGACTGTAAGGCAATCCAACCAGTCCATCCTAAAGGAAATCAGTCCTGAATATTCATTGGAAGGACCAATGCTGAAGCTGAAACTCCAATATTTTGGCCACCTGATGCAAAGAACTGACTCATTTGAAAAGACCCTGATGCTGGGAAAGACTGAGGGCAGGAGAAGGGGCAACCAAGGCTGAGATGATTGGATGGCATCACCGACTCAATGGGCATGAGTCTGAGCAAGCTCTGGGAGTTGGTGACGGACAGGGAGGCCTGGTGTACTGCAGTCCATGGGGTTGCAAAGAGTCGGACATGACTGAGTGACTAAACTGAACTGAACTGACCCACTTTAGTATTCTGGCCTGGAGAATTCCATGGATGAGGAGCCTGGCAGGCTACAGTCCATGTGGTTGCAAAGAGTCAGACATGACTGAGGGACTTTCACAAAAAGATACAAGATAGTCCTTTGTTAACTCTTGGGTCAGAATACCATGACCACTGCCTACAGTCTCACAAGTTTGTACCCCTTGTAGGAGAAAATCAAAGACAGAGAAACGATGAACTGACAGGTTTGTTTGTTTGTTTTTTGTTGTTGTTCTAGGCTAAGAATCAATGTTAGAAAGCCCTGGATGATGGCTCATCTTGCTGTGAGACCTCAATCAGGGCTCCACCTACAGCAGAGTTAAATTAGTAGAATGATCACTTTTCAAAGAGTTTAACTGGGAGTGCTCAAATTTTGATGCATTTTCATTGGATACCAATTAGCAACTAGCTGACTGCTAAATGGACTGTCACCTTTCCTTTTGACAATTTGTTGAAAATGAGCCCCCTCAGTGTTATATGAACATGAGGGGAATGGGTTGGGAGGGCTGCCACTAAGGATGGGATTTCATTTTGGTGCATTTATGTGAGAATTTTTATTGGGCTGGTGATATTTAAGGGCTTCGGTAAATGCAAAAGAGGGGAAAAGGTTGGGAATGATGGACAGTGAGTTCTGCTCAGCAGCCATTGACTCTATAGTCAAAGTATAAATGGATCTAGTTCTTTTTAAATGTTAATAAGCTTTTGCACTGGAAGAGATTTCATATGTAGTTGCTGTAATACTAGGCACTGGCCTATTTTGTGGTTGCCGAGATGGACTGGATGTTTGAATCACTATCAATATTAGGTGAAAAACAATCCAAAAGAGGTATTTAGGTGTTAATACAAAAGGAAAAAAATATTACGTTTGGAAAGTAAGCAAAAAATATGAGTGTATATTTTGCTCACAGATGTTTCTTAACTGTATTACTTTGGTATTGAAAAGAATTTCAGTCCATCAAGACAATAGTTAGCACAGTGATATAAAATGCATGAAAAGTAACCATGAGCATGAAGTAAGGTAAATAACACCTCTATGTTCCAGTGCTTGGAATAATGGAATTTCCTCAAGATGTAACCTGTGTCATTGCAGGATTTGGATCAGAAATCTTCACGCTGCATCCCTTAACTTCTTATGTGGCAGCAAAGAAGTAACATGAGATCAGGTTGAGTGGTATTAATTTGGACATAACAGAAATCCCGTAACTCTTAGCTTGGCTTCTAGGGAAAGAATCAAACCCACCTTAAGCAGAGTTTAACAATGGAATTACAATGTAAAACTAACCTAGTGTACCTTTACTCTATGTATGTTGAATCTAGATCTCCCAGGCCAAAACTGGCCCCTGTCCAGTCGTTTTAGAAGAAAAGAAACAAATAGCCATTGGAAAGAAATTGATTGCGTGAGTCTGATTCTGTGAGTCCAGCGAAATAGAGGGCAGCCGTTTTGATCATTTACCATAAGACCATCATAACAGGACAGTTCTCAGTTCCAGACTGACAGACCTAGAATTGGGGGTGTAGGAAACCCTGTGGACAATTCAACTGCCAAGACCTAGAAGACAAATCCACTGTGTGGGAAAAAAATGGGATTAAAATAAATTTATAAATTCAGTGAAAAACAAATAAGAGATTTTAAAAACAAAGCAACATGCTACACATAATTTCAAAAAATATATGACACCACAGTTTAAAAGAAGCATTGACGAAGAAAGGATTTTCCCTGCCTAATATTAAGACGTTACATAACTGACAATTAAAACCAATGTAGAACAGGAATGGGCATATTCCAAAAAAAGGCATACTCCTGTCTACGTGATTTTTCATTGCATGTTCCAGGGAAACTGTAAAGGGAAGAATATTAGACTGAGCTTGTTTACAACTCAATCCAGGCGAAGTTAAAATACCATATGGCCTGTACTTCTCATGCTATTTAAGACCAAATATATCAGAACCCACAAAAATTGGATAGTTATTTTCTGAAAGCTCCTTTAAATTTATTTTTAGAGCCAAAGGCATTGCCCACACTTCATGGTCAGCATGCAGATCGTGCCTGGAAGGGAGTGGACACCCATACACCACACCCTCCTTGGAAATATTCCAGAAGGAAGGTCTAGAAGTGGTACTCTATGAGGAAGGGCTGTCCTATAAAGGAAATATGTCAAACGAGGTTTGAACCTGGGAGCTCTAAGAAAGGTCACGTCTAACGTCAGTTTTACATGCTCTCTGTACCACATCTCCCTTCTGTGTTCCTCATACAGTTTTTTAAAAGACAGTAAAAGTTATAGGCTGAGCATATTTACAAAGATGTACAAAAAAGTGTTTTCCATAACAGTAAAGGCTGGAAACAAATGCTCATCAACGGGAAAATGGATGAATAAATTGTGGTATTTTCATACACTAGAGGGCCACACATAAAAGACAATACAAGGGATACATGTACGAAAGGTAAAACTTTCATGAAAACCAAAGGAATGATAAACTCAGAATTGAAACTAATGCTTAACTCCCAGAGTAAAGAAAAGGGATACAATAGATACAGGATGAGCTTGAATATTAGTGATATTTCTCTGTTTCTTGAATTGAAAGGGAGATACTCTTGGTGTCTTTATTATTATCCTTTATACTGGGAGCCACCAACAACACCCCAGGTGTCAAATCTGATCAGCAGGATGCTTATCTGCGGCCTGAAAGCTAAGAATATATATATTTACTTTATAAAAGTCTCATTAATAAGGAGGAGGAAAAGATTTAATCCCTGGTGGCCCAGTGGTTAAGAATCTGCCTGACAGTGCAGGGACACAGGTTCAGTCCCTGGCCCTGGAAGATCCCTCATGCTGTGGGGCAACAAAGTGGATGAGCTGCAACTACTGGGCCCGTAAGGAGCAACTATTGAAGCGCTCACGCCTGGAGCCCACGCTCTGCACCAAGAGAAGCCACCAGAGTGAGAAGCCACATGCTGCAGTGAGATGGCAGCCCTCACTCACTGCACCTAGAGAAAGCCTGCAAGCAGCAGCAAGGACCCGGTGCAGCCAAATAAGTAACAAGACAACTTTTAAAATGAAGGAGGAACAGGGAGGAAGCTATGCGATGGAGCTATCCGTGGCCTGCAAAGTCTAAAATATCCCTCCTGTGGACCCTTACCAAAACATATTTGCAACTCCTGATTTACCTATTTTTATAGATGGTTTGATATTTTTAAAACATTCTCATAATACATATTTTCAGACTTACTGCCTAGTCTCTATTGTGCTGAAGGAAATTAAATGGAAGGTCCATAACCTGTGCAACAGAGAAGAATCCTACCAGCTGCACACAGTGATGGCCGAGAAAGACAACCTACATTTCAAAGGACCAAGTCAAAGGCTCCACTCCAAGAGTGGGACCACGGTCACTGACTTCTCTTTCCTCTCTAGAGGAGGAAGCTTAAAGGGACTGGAAAGGAAGGGGGAGCGGGGCAGGGTTAGTGGAGAGGGAAAGCAAATGTCTGCTTCTCTCGGCGCTTCCGGCTCGCCTCAGCTTCGCCTCCTCACAGGCCGGTGGTCCTTAAGGATGTAAAGCCGCCATCTTGTTTCCTGCTTGCGTTTCCTTGGCTCCTCCTGGGATGAGGGAGACAGGATGTGGCGGGGCGGAAACAGCGGGCGGGGCGGAAACAGTGGGGCGGGGCGAAGGGAGGGCGGAAACAGCGGGGAGGGGGCGAAGGGAGGGGCAGGAGCCGTTCCTCCCGGCCCTCACCCCGGCTGGAGACGAAGGTGCCTGCCTTTCTGTACCTTGGGGCCAGGAGAGAGGCAGCAGAGTTTGCATTAACCACCAGCACTCTTCCCGTTTGAAGGCTATCGGGAGAACAAGGAGATTCCAGAAGCAAAAATCAGAGAAGGGATGTGTGCTGGAAGTGAGGGATGGGTAAGGAGAGGGCCATCTTCTTAGAAACACCGGCAAGTGCAGGAGACCACGCAGGTAGCCAGCGGACTTATATCTTCCCCTTTTGAACAGCAGGTGGGCATCTTTATCAGGCACAGGGCAGCCTGAAAGCTCTGTGGTCTTGAAAAATGGATATTATTAGGTGGGAAATGAGGAAAAATGCAAGCATTCTGCCTGGGTATTTTTTGTGCATTCAGTTTCTTACTCACAGATGGTTATCTGCTTAATAACAAGCAATGACCTCATAAAACCAAATTATTAATAACAAACTACACCATGGGTAGACAAACATTACTCATGGGTGAGAAATTACTGTTATGCTCTCTCCTTCTCCTAGATCAGCTTCTCCTCCACATATGAATTATACTTTAAATGATCATAGAATTTATGTGAAATTATTTGAGTGTAAAGAATGTTCCATGAATAATTTTGCCAGAACAGATTCTGGCTGGGGCACCAGGAGGCTGTGGTAGATTACCTAGTAATACCTGGGCCCTTTCTACTTTAATCTGGGAGGCTTTGGAACAATAAAAGCGGCCATAAAGGAGTGCTTGCAATGCTAGAAGATTTTGCCTAGACTTTGCTATTTAATACTTACAACGGCACTATAAATTAGGTATTATTTTCACAGTGTTACAGAAGAGGAATCCGAAACTCAGAAAGGTTAAGTAACTCACCTAAGGTCACACAATTAACAAGGGGAGATTTCATCAAACAAGGGAAGCTTTCATCCAACCTTTAAAACGTGTTGAGTCTTTTACTGGCTGCTTCCACATTTGATGTGTCATGTTAATTCTTAACCTTTGAGAAAGGGATAAGGATATTTTTACAGATGAAAAATATCATTTCAGGGGAGTTATTAAATTACTCAAATTCAGCCAATTCAAGAGTGAAGCCTTGGGCCTTCTGAATTGAAGGTATGGGTTTTCAGGCTTCCCATCCACCTAGCTAGGGCCTGAGAGGGAAGTTCTGAGTTCTTAGTCACTGAAGCCCAGTTTGGTCAAAGCAGAATTAAGGGACAGGCAATTATGACATTTACCTGTTTCATTAGTTCTACTACTGGAGCTTTGCATCTGCCATTAGATCCATATTTAAGACTCCCAGTGGGGGGAAAAATTCCTGCTGAATTATCAGCAACCACAGTGAATCATAAACCTGTAGCACTTAGCACTTGAACAAATCCCACTGAGATGCTACCAAAATTAGAGAGGATTTGTGTTTACGTGTACTATTCCCAGATGGCCTCCTGCAAGGCACACAGCAAACAAAAAGAGCTCATCCTTACCAATGCAAAACCAAGGCTTTCAAACAATTTACATGGGACCAGGACAATGACACACCGCATCTCTTCCACGTTGGTCAGTTCAGTCGTTCAGTCATGTCCGACTTTTGCAACCCCATGAACTGCAGCACGCCAAGCCTCCTTGTCCATCACCAACTCCCAGAGTTCACTCAAACTTACATCCATCGAGTCAGTGATACCATCCAGACATCTCATCCTCTGTTGTCCCCTTCTCCTCCTGGCCCCAATCCCTCCCAGCATCAGAGTCTTTTCCAATGAGTCAACTTTTTGCATCAGGTGGCCAAAGTACTGGAGTTTCAGCCTTAGCATCATTTCTTCCAAAGGCTGATCTCCTTCAGAATGGACTGGTTGGATCTCCTTGCAGTCCAAGGGACTCTCAAGAGTCTTCTCCAACACCACAGCTCAAAAGCATCAATTCGGTGTTTAGCTTTCTTCACAATCCAACTCTCACATCCATATATGACCACTGGAAAAAACAAAGCCTCGACTAGACGGACATTTGTTGGCAAAGTAATGTCTCGGTTTTTAATATGCTATATAGGTTGGTGATAACTTTTCTTCCCAGGAGTGTCTTTTAATTTCATGGATGCAGTCACCATCTACAGTGAATTTGGAGCCTCCCCCCAAAAAAAGTCTGACACTGTTTCCACTGTTTTCCCATCTATTTCCCATGAAGTGATGGGACCAGGTGCCATGATCTTAATTTTCTGAATGTTGAGCTTTAAGCCTCTTTCACTTTCACTCTCCTATTTCACTCTCGTCAAGAGGCTTTTAGTTCCTCTTCACTTTCTGACATAAGGGTGGTGTCATCTGCATATCTGAGGTTATTGATATTTATCCTGGCAGTCTTGATTCCAGCTTGTGCTTCTTCTAGCCCAGCATTTCTCATGATGTGCTCTGCATATAAGTTAAATAAGCAGGGTGACAATATACAACCTTGACGTATTCCTTTTCCTATTTGGAACCAGTCTGTTGTTCCATGTCCAGTTCTAACTGTTGCTTCCTGACCTGCATATAGGTTTCTCAAGAGGCAGGTCAGGTGGTCTGGTATTCCCATTTCTTACAGAATTTTTCACAGTTTATTGTGATCCACACAGTCAAAGGCTTAGTCAATAAAGCAGAAATGGATTTTTTCTGGAACTCTCTTGCCTTTTCCACGATCCAGTGGATGTTGGCAATTTGATCTCTGGTTCCTTTGCCTTTTCTAAAACCAGCTTGAACATCTGGAAGTTCATAGTTGATGTATTGCTGAAGCCTGGCTTGGAGAATTTTGAGCATTACTTTACAAGCATGTGAGATGAGTGCAACTGTGTGGTAGTTTGAGCATTCTTTGGCATTGCCTTTCTTTGGTATTGGAATGAAAACTGACCTTTTCCAGTCCTGCGGCCACTGCTGAGCTTTCCAAATTTGCTGGCATATTGAGTGCAGCACTTTAACAGCATCATCTTTCAAAATTTGAAATAGCTCAACTGGAATTCCATCACCTCCACTAGCTTTGTTCATAGTGATGCTTTCTAAGGCCCACTTGACTTCACATTCCAGGATGTCTGGCCCTAGGTGAGTGATCACACCATCATGATTATCTTGGTCATGAATATCTTTTTTGTATGGTTTTCCTGTGTATTCTTGCCACCTCCTCTTAATATCTTCTGCTTCTGTAAAGTCCATACCATTTCTGTCCTTTATTGAGCCCATCTTTGCATGAAATGTTCCCTTGCTATCTCTAATTTTCTTGAAGAGATCTCTAGTCTTTTCCATTCTGTTCTTTTCCTCTATTTCTTTGCACTGATTACCGAGGAAGGCTTTGTTATCTCTTCTTGGTGTTCTTTGGAACTCTGCATTCAGATGCTTGTATCTTTCCTTTTCTCCTTTGCTTTTCGCCTCTCTTCTTTTCATAGCTATTTGTAAGGCCTCCTCAGGCAGCCATTTTGCTTTTTCGCATCTTTTCCATGGGGATGGTCTTGATCCCTGTCTCCTGTACAATATCATGAACCTCCATCCATAGTTCATCAGGCACTCTATCTATCAGATCTAGGCCCTTAAATCTATTTCTCACTTCCACTGTATAATCATAAGGGATTTGATTTATATCATACCTGAATGGCCTAGTGGTTTTCCCTACTTTCTTCAATTTATGTCTGAATTTGGCAATAAGCAGTTCATGATCTGAGCCACAGTCAGCTCCTGGTCTTGTTTTTGTTGACTATATAGAGCTTCTCCATCTTTGACTGCAAAGAATATAATCAATCTGATTTCGGTTTTGACCATCTGGTAATGTCCATGTGTAGAGTCCTCTTGTGTTGTTGGAAGAGGGTGTTTGCTATGACCAGTGTGTTCTTTTGGCAAAACTCTATTAGCCTTTGCCTGGCTTCATTCTGTATTCCAAGGCCAAATTTGCCTGTTATTCCAGGTGTCTCTTGACTTCCTACTTTTGCATTCCATTCCCCTATAATGAAAAGAATATCTTTTGGAGGTGTTAGTTCTAAAAGGTCTTCATAGAACTGTTCAGCTTCAGCTTCTTCAGCATTACTGGTTGGGGCATAGACTTGGATTACTGTGATAGTGAATGGTTTGCCTTGGAAATGAACAGAGATCATTCTGTCGTTATTGAGATTGCATCCAAGTACTGCATTTCAGACTCTTTTGTTGACTATGATGGCTACTCCATTTCTTCCGAAGGATTCCTGCCCACAGTTGCAGATACAATGGTCATCTGAGTTAAATTCACCCATTCCAGTCCATTTTAGTTCGCTGATTCCTAGAATGTCAACATTCACGCTTGCCATCCCCTATTTGACCACTTCCAATTTGCCTTGATTCATGGACCTGACATTCCAGGTTCCTATGCAATATTGCTCTTTACAGCATCGGACCTTGCTTTTATCACCAGTCACATGCACAGCTGGGTATTGTTTTTGCTTTGGCTCCATCCCTTCATTCTTTCTGGAGTTATTTCTCCATTGATCTCCAGTAACATATTGGGCACCTACTGACCTGGGGAGTTCCTCTTTCAGTATCCTACCATTTTGCCTTTTCATATTGTTCATGGGGTTCTCAAGGCAAGAATACTGAAGTGGTTTGCCATTCCCTTCTCCAGTGAACCACATTCTGTCAGACCTCTCCAATATGACTCGCCCATCTTGGGTGGCCCCACAGGTATGGCTTAGTTTCACTGAGTTAGACAAGGCTGTAGTCCTAGTGTGATTGGATTGACTAGTTTTATGTGAGTATGGTTTCAATGTGTCTGCCCTTTGATGCCCTCTTGCACCACCTACCGTCTTACTTGGGTTTCTCTTACCTTGGACGTGGGGTGTCTCTTCATGGCTGCTCCAGCAAAGTGCAGCCACTGCTCCTTACCTTGGACGTTGGGTATCTCCTCACCACCGCCCCTCCTGACCTTGAACATGGAATAGCTCCTCTAGGCCCTCATCCACCCATGCAGCCACTGCTCCTGCCTGGATGTGGGGTTGCTCCTCCTGGCTGCCACCCGGCCTCGGGCGGGGTCAGCTCCTCTAGGCTGCTCCTGCACTGTTGCAGCCTGGCACTCTCGGCTGCTGCCCCTGACCTCAAACGTGGGGTGGCTCCTGCCGGCCACCGCCCTGACCTCAGACATGGGGTAGCTCCTCTCGGCCATTCCTGAGCCGTCGCAGCCTAGCACTCTTGGCCACTGCCCTTGACCTCAGACTTGGGTAACTCCTCTCGGCCGCACGCTCTGCGCCGCTGCAGCTGCCCACGCTATGTGACGTTGCAGCCCCCACATTGGTCATGTAACTGTAAACCCTCTTTGAACATCAAGTGGGTAAAATGTGTGCATTCAGGCTATCTAAACATGTGGATTTACAGAAGGGATTGGAGGTAGTCTGTGAGGGAGCAAAAGCTGGCAGAAGAGTTATCAGCCTGCCTTCTGAGGTAACCTGAGAGAAAATTTAATAGCATTTGCTATGTACCTCATCGCTATACCTACTAGGGTCAAATCAAGCATGCTATAACATCCTGATGTAACAAGAAAGATAGTCCAAAAGAAGGACCAGAAATGCACTAGCAGTAAGCTATCTTCTGAGAGAAAAGAAGAGATACTCAGGACAGCTTTGAAAATGAAGGGCTCTCTCAAAATCAACTCATTCTCAGCTTACCCATCACCTTCTTTTTTATTTATTTTTAATAGAAGTATAATTGCTTTACAATGTTGTGTTAGTTTCAGCTGTACAACTATATTAATCAGCTATATATCTAATATATATCATATATATATATATATATTGCAATATATACATTGCTCTTGAGCTTCCATCCCACCTCCCTCATCTTACCTAGATAGGTCATCATAGAACACTGAGCCAAGCCCCTTGTTCTATACAGCAGCCCATCATTCTTTTAAACATGAAATAAAAATAAAAGTAAAAGGGAAGCCACTGATGGCTTCCCTATCAGTGAAGTTGTTTTCAAAACCTAATTCTTCATTGACTAGCCTCTCTCACCCTGGGTTAATCTTTTTATTTTCTCTGAGATTCAGTTGGTTCTCCTGCAAAATATGACCCTAATACCAACTTTCAGATAGAATATATGCTTGTACCAGGCCCAGAAGACAACATAGAATTGTGCAATAGAGGCCCAAACAAGTTAATTCCCTTCACTTTGCTCTAAATGTAAGATTTTCTTTTTTTTTTTAATACAAAAATATTTTATGTAATCCAATTACACATGTAAGAAGTGGAGAATAATACAAGCCCAAGAAGAAAGCTACTAAACATTAAAATGATGTTTTTTTTTTTTTTTAATTACAATGAGTCACTTCCTTTCTCAAAGTTTCAGTTTCCTCATTTCCAAAATGTGGACAATAAAACCCATCAGTTCGGTTCAGTTCAGCTGCTCAGTTGTGTCCGACTCTGCGACCCCATGGACCTCAGCATGCCAGGCCTCCCTGTCCATCACCAACTACCAGAGCTTACCCAAACTCATGTCCACTGAGTCAGTGATGCCATCCAACCATCTCATTCTCTGTTGTCCCCTTCTCCTCCCACCTTCAATCTTTCCCAGGATCAGGATCTTTTCAAATGAGTCAGTTCTTTGCATTAGGTGGCCAAAGGATTGGAGTTTCAGCTTCAGCATCAGTCCTTCCAAGGAATATTCAGGCCTGATTTCCTTTAGGATGGACTCGTTGGATCTCCTTGCAGTCCAAGGGACTCTCAAGAGTCTTCTCCAACACCACAGTTCAAAAGCATCAATTCTTCGGCGCTCAGCTTTCTTTATAGTCTAACTCTCACATCCATACATGGCTACTGGAAAAACCGTAGCTTTGACAAGATGGATCTTTGTTGGCAAAGTAATGTCTCTGCTTTTTAATATGCTGTCTAGGCTGATCATAGCTGTAGTGAGTATTAATTAAGAAACTATATGGAAAGGGCCAATCACAATTCCAGGCACAAGTGAAGCACTCAGTAAATATGAGTTCATATCCCAAGTGCTGCTTCTCAACTCAACCTGTTTCTGTTTTGCTGCATCATTTAGTTTCTACGCAGGAGTTAAAATAATATCGCTGACCCCCTCAACAGCCAAAGAACTGAATGGACTCTCCCCGGGCTAGCCATCTTGCTATCGGAATCAATCCAGATCCTGTGGCCCTTGAGCAAACCCTGGGCCACCAACCTGCCTCTCCCACTCAGCTGAGACTCAGTGACTCACTCCCCACTGAGGCTCATTATCACAGGCACTGATCCCCCGACTGCGCCTCATTAGCAGCTTTCTAGTCGCTTACTTCATATTTCTCATGGCAAATTATATTTGACTTTCAATTTAAAATCCAGGGCTCTCTAAAGCAAAACCTCATTGTAACCACGGTGATAAAGCAGCAGCATGTGAAGTTTTGACAGGATGGATTTTTCTTGTTTCTCATGAAGTTTCACTCGGGACATATCCATGTGGAGTCCTGGCACCCCCTCCCCCAGGCCCCTCCCCCACACCCCCTCCCCCATGTCTCCTCCTCAACGCTTGTCCCCCTCACACTTGCAGGAGGATGACCGAAGTTCACCCATTGGTCTTGTATTCACAGGGAGTTCAGGGCACTATCAGGCTTTCTTTAGAAGCAGAGGGTCACTGTCCTATGGAAAGTCGTGGAGGTCTTAGTTAGACTTGGTTCAGTGGGCATGAAATGAAGGAAGTTAGAAACAGAAAGAAAAGCGATACCTCAGCAATAAAGTTTCTGTCTTATTTAATCAAACACATATTTGCATATTTCTTTGGCAAAGACCTCAGGTTCTCTGGTTGATAAGCTAAAGTAAAATCTGCCAAGAGAAGTTGTCTGGGTTCTCCCCCCTCCTTGAATAAGAAATATTTAACTCCAGTTTTTCAACATGAAACTCTGGTGGCTTTAGTGACATTTTCAAGTCCTTTGGTGTTTTTTTGATTTTTAAACCAGAAAAAGAATCTAGGGTTCAGAGAATTTAGAGGAGGGATATTTAATTTTAATACCATTATCAATCACTTGAAAGTTTGAAAAGCTTGATCAACCTTGCTTGAGTGGGCAATCCAACAGTATTTACATTTGGCCCTAGAATGCAATTGTGTACTTACATTTGAATGAGGATGTTGGCCCTGTATCATAGAAAGTACTTGATGCTTTTAGTATTCTGGAATTGGAAACCTTAAAATCAGCCTACAGATTACAGAATTATTTGAGTTTAATTCCTTTTAAGCATTCTTCATGATACTTCTTCACATATAACATTGTCATGCTGATTAATATATAATCTTCTTCCTTAATACCTTCCATTTGGAAAGAAAATTAATTGCTGAATAAGCCAAACTCAATTCTGTGTGTGTGTGTGTGTGTGTGTGTGTGTGTGTGGTGGGGAAAATACTTTTTAAAATTTATTTTTTAATTGAAGGATAATTGCTTTATAGAAGTTTATTGTTTTCTGTCAAACATAAACATGAATCAGCCACAGATGTACACATATCCTCTCCCTCTTGAACCTCCCTCCCATCTCCCTCCCCATCCCACTCCCCTGTTTGAGTTGCCTGAGACATCTGAATCTGAGCAAATTCCCATTGGCTATCTATTTTACATATGGTAATATAAGTGTTCATGTTACTTTCTCCATACAGCTCATCCTCTCCTCCCCTCTGCCTGTGTCCATAAGTCTGTTACCTATGTCTGTTTCTCCATTGCTGCCTTGCAAATAAATTCATCAGTACCATATTTCTAGATTCCATATATATATATGCATTAGTAGATGACATTTATCTTTCTCTTTCTGACTGAAACTTCACTCTGTTAATAGGCTCTAGCTTCATGCTAAACCTAGAACCTCATTAGAACTGACTCAACTGTGTTCCTTTTTAAGGCTGAGTAATATTCCATTGCCAACAAAGGTCCGTCTAGTCAAGGCTATGGCTTTTCCAGTGGTCATGTATGGATGTGAGAGTTGGACTGTGAAGAAAACTGAGCGCAGAAGAATTGATGCTTTTGAACTGTGGTGTTGGATAAGACTCTTGAGAATCCCTTGGACTGCAAGGAGATCCAACCAGTCCATCCTAAAGGAGATTAGTCCTGGGTGTTCATTGGAAGGACTGATGCTGAAGCTGAAACTCCAGTACTTTGGCCACCTCATGCAAAGAGTTGACTCATTGGAAAAGATCCTGATGCTGGTAGGGATTGGGGGCAGGAGGAGAAGGGGATGACAGAGGATGAGATGGCTGGATGGCATCACTGACTCGATGGACATGAGTTTGAGTGAACTCTGGTAGTTGGTGATGGACAGGGAGGCCTGGCATGCTGTGATTCATGGTGTCGCAAAGAGTTGGACATGACTGAGCGACTGAACTGAACTGAAATATTCCATTGTGTGTATGCACGACAACATCTTTATCCCTTCATCTGCCAGTGAACATCCAGGTTTTTCCCATGCTCTAGCTACTGTAAATAGTGCTGCAGTGAACAATGGGGTAAATGTATCTTTCTCAATTTTGGTTTCCTCAACACACTCAATTCTTATGCTGAAAACTTTAGAAGTGCTAAAAACATGTAGAACCCTAAGTTAACTTACCCCTGGAGATATGCAAATTATATTTTAAAATTTAGGGTCTACCAGATATATTCCATAGAAGACTTTCAGTTGCATGGAAAAGAGGCATTTATAAATAGGTGACAAATTTCCCTATGCCATGAGTTTAAAGGAGAGTAGAACAAACATTGTGTCGCCCCCAATGACATTGTAACTAATAGCAGGGATTGTGTGATTCATCCTCAGAAGTTCTGGGTAAGGACTTCTCCAGCTGTATCTTTTGTGATCTTCCAGTTGTCCACTGGTTTCAGTGGTCCCTCTTTCACTCATACCTACTCGTATTCCTGGACTCTGATCATTCGTATGGCTTGGGAAGGGAAAACACTACCTCAACACACAAGACCTTGGGAGACAATCCCAGGAAAGGACCAAAAGTGGTGCGGGAGGTCCAGACAAAAATTGCAGACCCTCCCCAGATGTGAGCAGCAGCAGTTAATGCCCCACTCCCACCAACCTCCCTGAGGCCAGGAGAGAGCTGTCTCATCTGAAAGGAAAGCCATGCTAGGCTCAGCCAAGTCCTCATCTTTAAACACCCATCTGCAGACTCCCTTTATTTATAACTGAACTAATCTGATAGGCTTTCTTCCACATCAGCTAAATCATTGTCCTTAGAATTCCTCTTTCAAGCTCCATATTTCCCTCAAAGTCCTCCTTTGGCCAAAAATCTATAGCAAGATAATGCAAAGCATCTATTTGGTACTTAACTTACATTAGCTAGTGTCCCAAGTGCTTTGCATATTTTTAACTCAAAATAACCATATTATTATCATTTCCATTTTGCTCATGAGAAAACATAGACCTCAAGAGGTAAAAGGTTTAGTGTGAACCCTGAAGCCTGACTTTAAGGCTTAGTATCTTAACTACTACCCTCAGTGTTTACATTGTTGTCTAAGAGGGTTTTCTCAGTCTAACATTATTAGTAAAGCCAGGTATTTGGTTCTGGGATTTTAATCTTCTAATTTCTACTACTTGCTTGATAGAAACTAATATTTAGCTTTAATTGTACAATAGAAACTGAAGTAATTCCTAGGAACTGAAGACATATGAGGTCAACATAGCATCCGTTTTTCAACTACCATCACCCACTCTTCACTGGCGTCTTTCTTCAGCTGACGATGGGTCCTGACTCATGCTGGCTCAGACGGCAAAGGGATTTGAATTCAGTGGAAAGAAAAACACTGTTCTATTCCTAGAGCCAGAGATTCTCTTTTGGAAGACAATACTGTCCTGATGTGTCCCCTGAAACCACCTAATTTGTTTCATCAGGGTTAGTTCAGAAAGGAAGAGAGAGAGTATGCGATAATAGGAATTTTTAGACACAGTAACATGACCTGAAAGTTAGAAGACACCAGAAGTCCAAGGAATAGAAGTAATAACCAGAATACCCACTTGTGAAATAGCTGCTGTGTGCCAACAATATACCAGGGATTGTGATAATGGCAATAAAATGGTAATGAATGCTTACATAGTGACTCCTGTGTGCAGGCACTGTTCTAAGTTCTTCGTGTATAGCAACAAAGTAAACCCTCACAACAGTCCTATGAGATGTATGCTTTTAATATGTTATCTAGATAAAAATCTTAGAGAAGTTGAATAATTTGCCGCATGATGGTTCAAAGATGGGTTCTAGCAATATTCACAAATGATAAAAGCTCTCAGTTTACAACATGACATAAATTGGTATTGGAACCCCCAAAAAAATTGAGTGACGTGATATCAGAACCATCAGACAAAGATTTGTAAGACTAAGGTAGGAAAGCAGATAGCAATAAAATTTCTACTCAGGAGTAGCTACAACAGATATTTCAAAGAAGAAACTAACTTTATGACAGTCAGAACACTCATCAAATGGAAGAATTTATGTCCCAAGAAATTAAAATAGCAAGCTTGGAAATAATTTTAAAATATGTACTCTAAGACCTGAAAGAGATGAAAAGCTTAAGATCAAGAACAAGAGGTTATTTGCAAAGCATAAGCAGAGACAGATGTAGAGACCAAACACATGGACACCAGAGGGGGAAGGGTGGGCTGGGTAAACTGGGAGGGTGGGATGGACATGTGTACACCAGCAGCATGAGACAGATAACTAATGCAAAGCTGCAGCACCGCACAGGGAGGGGGACCTGAAAGGTGCAAGCTGTCTGCAGGACAAATACCAACCGTAAAAATGCATCCTAGTATACATTAGATGCAGGCAAATGCTGCTCAACTCCATTTATATGAGTTACCCAGAACAGTCAAGATCACAGAGTCACAAAGTACGCGCCAGGGGCCGAGGTGTGAGGGTGTGGGGAGGGGGTAGGAGTTAATGTTCAGTGGGGACAGAGTTTCAGTTTAGGAAAGTGAAAAATTTGGGAGATGGATGATGGTCGGAGTAGTAAAACAATGTGAATATACTTGGTGTTACTGAACTGTACAGTTAAATGTGGTTAAAATAGCATATTTTATATTGTGACTTTTACCACAATAAAATAGAAAACATTTAAGTAGGACAAGAAGTTATGAAGCAAGAAGCAGTAATGAATCACATATTAGTAGATATAAAAATATGTCAGTTAGAAAATCACAAAAATAAAAATACAGCCACTGAAAAAATAATAAATAATATGAATATACATATAGAATTAACACAATTGAAAGAAAATTATTAAATTGGAAGCTGTGCCTAATAAAGTCATCAAAAATGCAGTACATAATGATAATAAACTAAAACATATGAAAGAAAAGTGTTACAGTATTGGGAAATTCTAACAAACTACAGATTCAAGAATAAACAGAAGCAGTATTTGAAGAAATAATCGCTAAAACACTTTAGGAAAAAATTAAGAACGTAAATCTTCAGATTTAAAGAACACAGTTATACCTCAGGGTATTTAAAAATAAATCAAACCATAAAGTGTGTATTTATTATTTAATCCCACTACTAGGAATTTATCCTAAGGATATGTCTCAATAAAAGCCAACAATATATATACAAGATTATTCATGGTGACATTTGTCTTATCAAAATATTAGAAACAAACATCCATTGAAGATTATTTGAATAAACTAAGGTTCCACTATAAAATAGAATACTATAATTCTATTTAAAAAGATGAACAAATCTCTATGAACTTATTTGGAGTTATTTACTGGAAGTGTTATGTAGTGAAAAATACACTAAAATATAAAGAGTATATACAATGTTTCATATTAGAAAGATAGAAAAATATGTATACAACTGCAAAAATAAATCCAGGACAGATTAAAATAGAAATAAAAATGATAACAAAAAGATAATAGAGAGGGGTGGATAGTTACAAGGTGAAAAGAATGAGGACTTCTCATAGTAAAGACTTCTCATGAGGAAATAAATCTAGAAGAAAGACTTGGTAAAAGAAGCAATAAATAGTAAATAAACTAGTTTGAAAATGTCAAACTATTAACTAACAACTTTTATATTTAAAAAGCTATTATTATTACATTGTATTGGTCTTAAAATATTGCAAATAAAATTTTATTATGACAAAAATTTGAAATGGTTTTGTTCATTGTCTTATTTTTACAACAGGAAAGAGATCTTGAATACCATAGCCACTGTTCAAACAAAAGATCAAATAGGAATTCTAGAGATGTAACAAAAATCTTTAGGAAAATTGAAGGAATATGTACATATTACAAACGAACAGAGGAAATGAGGAAAGGATCAAGAAAACTTTTGTCAATCTCTGATAAGAAAGGAAAAGAATACTGAGTGAAACAAAAGCAATAAAACATGATTAAAACACATCAGAAATTTTAAAATATAAGTGAATTAATATCAGGTTAACCAACTGATTAAGTTAAAAGTTGGAAATAAAGGAAAACAAAAAGTAATGTTTATTCATCATTATGAATATTGATTAAGTAGACTTTAAGGAGATTATACATATATTTTAGAGCTGAAACCTCCCTTTCACTCTTCCTTGATACTCTATTCACTTTGCCTCCTCAACAGAAATAAAATTCAACAAGTGATGTTTCTAAAAGATTAGCTGCAGTGTGGTATATGAAACCATATGAGTGAACTTTTTATCTTTTGACACATTAAAACTCATTACTCTGTCTTGCAATTTGAACAGGCCTTTACCAACACACGACTTTGTAACATGTATTAGTTATCTGGAAAATCTTGACATTATTCACCACACAATATCAAAAAAGTGCATCCATTAATATACTACCATCTCATTAGAAATTCTTAATTATTAGGAAATCTCACCATGGTGTGTACACATTTTCCAAAATTCTAAGTTTCACTAGGAAGCTCCCCCTTTACCCCTGGCAATGCTGCTGCTGCTGCTGCTAAGTCGCTTCAGCCAAGTCTGACTCTGTGCAGCCCCACAGATGGCAGCCCACCAGGCGCCCCCCGTCCCTGGGATTCTCCAGGCAAGAACACTGGAGTGGGTTGCCATTTCCTTCTCCAATGCATGCAAGTGAAAAGTGAAAGGAAGTCGCTCAGCCGTGCCCGACTCTTTGCGACCCCATGGACTGCAGCCCACCAGGCTCCTCCGTCCCTGGGACTTTCCAGGCAAGAGTACTGGAGTGGGGTGCCATCGCCAATAAATACTGTTAATTGTTTTTCTTGACGAGACCCATTCATTTGTTCACTTTTGAGAGAATCTTAGCAAAATATGTCTCAGTAACCATAAATCATTTGCCAATTTTTATTTCAAGTAAAAACAGCACTGCACGAAAAAGCTCCCAGTTCACTGTGCCTCTGAAACAACAGCACAGACAGTTTTTCTCAAGACAACCACTATATCCCTGTACGCAGTGGCATCTTAAGCAAATCTGCCATTTTGTCATACAGAATAGTAAAAAGACTTCTATTCAAGGGCCAACATTTGATCAATTTGATGTTCTTTTACTCCTTCAAGGGCATTCTGTCTTTAATATGATTTATCTGGCTCTGTCAAATCTCAGTTGTGGCACGTGGGATCTTTCGATTGTGGCATGTAAGACTTTGCTCCTGACCAGAGATCAAACTTGGCCCGCCTGCACTGCGAGCTCAGGGTCTTAGCCAGGGGCCAACCAGGTCCA